>CAWUFW010001098.1:370000-3169707 GCA_963921515.1 Calotriton arnoldi
GGTGTGCCTCGGGCTTCTGTGCTTATGCGGTGCTGAGATGTTGCATACCTGTGTGCATTGGTCTCTTGGTGGGAGTTGGGGGTCTGGGGCATAGTTTGTCCACAGATGTGCTATGCTTAATTGTGCATGTGTGCCATTGTGCCCATCTCCCCCTGTCCCCCCAGTCCCTGGTCGTTACTCACCCTGTTGCTGTTGTGTCCGGTCATGTTGAGCAGTGTCCGGTCCCCCAACTCCTGCCACCGTCTCCCCACTGATGACTGTGGACACCATTTCCTCCATCTCGTCCAGATCCTCCTGTGGCGCTGGACTCCCACCTCCAGTCTGCATTGCTGCCTTCCGGTTGTTTGCGAGTTTCTGCTTGGTTTTGCGCTTCACATCATTCCAGCGCCTCTTGACCTCGTCCATTGTCCTCCTCAGCACTCCGACTGCATTCACCTTGTCCACGATGGTCTGCCATATTTCATTTTTAGTTGCCAGTGACACAGTGGAGGTCACGAACAGTAGTTGATGGTGTTCTATCACCTCCGTTATCAGGATCCTGTTTTCCTGCGGACTGAACCGCTTCTTCCTACTCTTTTTGTCCTTGCCCTTCCCTGACCCCGAGGTCACAGGCTGGTCCTCCGGGGGGCGTGTGGGGTTCTGGTTGTCCTCTGTACTTGCTCCGGATGCCTCCATTGTGCTTCGCTGTTTGTTGGCTTTTGTTTGTATGTTTTTTTTCTACTTTTATAGTGCATTTTCCCGCATTACGCGTGGGAATTGCAGGCCTGTGGCTGGATTTCGCAGGTTTTTGTATCGCAATTGGCGTCATCGCTACTATTTTCGCATTGGGGTTTCGCGTTTTTGCGGCGTCGCGTTGATTTTAACGCGTTCATTTGACGTGTTTTCGTGTGACTATCGCATGGTACCGCCGTGTTGGGAATACCACATTAACACAGCATTATTTTCCCACAATGGACTGCGATGTGAAGTGTTGCGTTAAGCTGAATTTGCGGTAGTTATCACACGTTCTTGAGAATATGCCCCATTCTGTTATATTTGGAGTTCTGGTCGCACATAAGGCCTCCTTTATGATGTTGGGTGGAAGGCCATCTGAGGCATCAGTCCAACCACCGTGTTAGGATACTGGCGGTCCGACCGATGCCTGCGGGGGGAATCCACTCTGCCTCTGACAGGCTCAAGAAGCCCATCAGGGTGGAGGGCAGATTGTTATCCCCAAAATGGAGGCAGTGCATGCTGAGGCACCGCCGTGAGAATTACGATGCACGTTTCCTACAGCCTTTCTATGGTGGTCCACTATGAGGCCTGGGGGGCAGCTGTGGTGCCCCCGTCAAACATCCAAGCATCATGTGGCAGGCACCGCATGGTGCCTGCCACACGGTGCATGGATGTTTTAAAAGTGTAATTTTCCTATTTGAGATTGTGCTGCAGCCCACAGCACAAGCCGCAATAGGAAATATGCACTTTCCAACCGCCGTGAAGCCCGTCGCATCCTAATTATGGAAGCGGGACCGCCAACTCCTTGTCCAGCTGTCCCATTTCCGACACGATGCCAGTTGGACTCTCGTAGATCGACATTGTACTGAGGCCCATAGTGTTCAGAACAATAGATTTCCTTTGAAATATGGCCAGTCACTTTTTCCTGTCATGGCCAAGTCATTTAATGAACTAAGACTTGCTATATTAATTACCATTTGACATGGTGGCATCTTTTTACATCTACATTCTGCATATTATGGAGGATTGTGGTACATGTTTGGACCTATATGTCAAGGACTGAACATTAATGAGATCTATTAAGTCCCTTTCTTGATTGCCTGCGGAAAGGGTCATTCCTTCCAGTAACCCATTGTGCCCCTTGCACAGAATAGTACATGTAAAAAGTGATATGTATCTCCTTAGGAGAGTCTGAGCCAGGAGCAAAAAACACAAAGGGAAAAAAACACCTTGGCAAACTTTATTAAAGATAAAGAGAAGTACTGCAGAGAGCACATGCTTTTTGACACCAGGAAAGGGAAAGGAGCCAGGCAATGTTATTCAGAGGTAGAATCCAGTAAAAAATGCATGGTGCAAAAATCTGGAACAAAAATGTTAGGAAACTGGGCAATGCTGGGGATGAAAAATAAAACGACTAATATGACCCTTCACTTGAACATGTCTTCTCATATGTCGTACTAGCAGGAACTGACCGCACAAAAACGACTGTGCTTTATCTTGAATTTGGAACCTCTCTTAGCATCTTTTGGGCAAGCATACATTTTGGAGGAGCGGATATAAGGCTTGTCTGCATCCCTTTTCTGAAAATCATAGTATTCACAAGGTCAGGGTAGAAGACTAAGAAGCCCCAGTTTGACATCTTTCAACCAGAACTGTATTCCACAATTCCCCACCATCTGTGCCTGGTACACTAGGCAGATGGCAGAGCACTCCTCCGGGTCATTATCAGTGCATAGACAACAAGGTGGTGCAGGCTACACAAGCACTTAGTGAGAGGCTGAGTACAGTGTTTCAGAGCACATAACCTGCTATGTGAATAATGCCTTCTCCGCTATGGCCCATGCAATGCCTCCAGTATAGTCTGTTTTCTTCAGACATATAACACTATAACGGTAAGTGGACACTATTCAGATCTGATTCATTATGGGATTCTTTGCAACAATGTGGTTTAGTTTCCAGCAAAAGTAAATTATTGTTGATGACTCATAAAACTGTATATTGAATACTGTAAACCAATTGATTGTAAAATTTGCTGCCTTGAGTTTGAGAACAGAATTGGTAAAATTGACTTTTGAATTCTAACTAACACTTAATATGAATTTGCACCACCCTAGTTATTCCCACAGCACAATTACAACACAGTACTCTTGGCCTATATTTAACGAGGGACAGAACCTCTTCTTACAAACATGAAACTAGTTGGACAAAGGAACTTGGATGGGGCAGATGGACAGGAGTCATTTTTGGAAAGCTTGCAGTTACATGTGGTCATATGGGGTTACTTAACGTGGTTTGGCCTGACTATGTAATAAATGCACAGTAGGACAACTAATGCTATTCATCTGAAAGTTTTTACGATTATACATTAAAGATATATGCATGATACATTTATAAACAACATTACACTAACTGAATTATGTATAGGTCCCTGAATAAAATATTTTTTGATTATCCTACTGAATGTTGCTACTTTGTTAGGTTTCGGAAGGAGGAGATGTTGAATCGGATCTGCCTAAGTTGAAACATGGACATGGACCAGTTTGAACAGGATATTGAAATTATTTTGAGCGTATGCTTTACAAATGGGAGCTAGGAAGCAAACTATGCCCATCCCTTTATTTCATATAATCTCCCTTATTGTTCTCTAAATATAATTTCTTTGTTTAACTAACGCTTAGGTTCTGCAATATTCTTCTTTTTTCTCATTATCACCTGTTTAAAGAATGCATTGTTTGCCCTCCACATTTTCCATTCTCATCTTACTTTCATAACATTGTCCTTTTCATCCCAACATATTCCATGTGGGGCATTTGGGAAATTACTTAGCCCAAGCCCAAGTAGTGAATGGTGCTTTTATATTTCAAGCCTTTACTCAGCTAAACATCTAGCTGATGAGGATTTCCTGCCCTTGGCGGTTACCCCTCAAAGGAGGAGAGTTAGTAAGCCCCTCGAGGGCCCAGATCAAAGAGATCATACAAAATGCAAGACCATCAGGTGCTAGGGGCCCTGACCAAAGTCTTAAAACTACTATAAAATTGGAAGTACATTTGTGGTCAGATTATTTGACTGCCCATTTTAACTATTGTTGTAAATCTTATTTGGTTCCTTCATCCTGGAGGGGTAGTATTATCTTACCCCTACATAAGAAGGACTCTATAGCCCTCCCAAATTATTATAGGCAATAGCACTTTTTAACCCAATAAAAAAATATTTTGCGAAGACTCTGCTAAAGAATGGGTGGGGGTCAATAACATCATTCCATTGGAGCAGGCTGGTTTTAAGCATAACAGTTCTACTTTAGATAACGTTGCAGCCCTCCAACTGATATTGAAGAAATATGTGGTAGCATGTAACATGCCGGTCAGCGCCTCATTTATTGATTTCTCTATATCTTTTGATCATGTAGCCATCCCACCCTCTGGCACAAGCTCACGAAATTGAAAAAAATACCTGTTCACCTGCTTAAACCTCATTATTGCACTTTATTTTTTCATCTAGTGTCATGTACTTCTTGGGGGGGAGAATGTGAATTATCATCTAAAATTTTGATGAACAACGTTCTTGAACAAGGCTGCTTATTAGCCTCTTTATTCTTTTCTCTTTAAATTTTTGATTTACTGTTGACTTTGGCCTCATCGGATCCCCCGTAGTTGGGTCACCATCAGATCATTTCACTGCTTTGCGCGTATGACATTGTGATCTTGGACCTAACACAGAGTGACTTCTGAGACATCTGGACTGTGTGCAGTAGTTTGCTGATAGTCATATTTAAAAATGAATATCAATAAGAGCAAAGTGATGATCTTCCATGGCTAAGAAGGAAGAACAATGAAAAGTTACAAGTGGCGATTGGGCTCTCTGGATTCAGAATATGTGAACTCATATCCATACTCGGGCAAAATATTTTCTGTCAATCTTTCTGTGAAATAACACATTGTGCATATGTCTGGGAAAGTGATGGCACATACGAATGCTCTGTTGACACTGTATATGGCAGTATGCCACAGACTCTTGAATCATTTACTGTCCGTTTATAATGTAAACATTCCTTCAATGTTACTTTATATGATTGAAACAATGGATGTATAATATTGGATTTTTCTCCATTAAATAGAGTGGAAAACTCTACACAAATTGTGTAATGTAAATACCCTTGCATCGGTTGAATCCTTACTTTTAGAACTGGGCTCCCAAGCATTTATGTTAAGGGGATGGCTGCTGTCCTTCGCTGGGGCCACAGTTTCAGTCTCTTGCTTAGCAAAAGGAATCCTTTTAGAAGCTTACTACAAACTGAAGTGTTCGACCTCAGTAGGACTTCCAACTTGTTTCTTAAAGCACTACAACATGAATAAGGGTGAACCAATGGCAATGTCTCGACCAACACTGAAGGTCTATTTAAAACATAGTATTAAGATCACCTCAAGAGATTTAGATATGCATGCCTGTAGGGTAAAAAGGTAGTTGGAGGTCATTGTTTCTACATGCTCTGGGACTTCTCCTCACCTATATTTAATGTGGAACCTGAATGATGCTGTGCGTTTTTTTTTTAATTGATCCGATTAAATATTCTGCCATTAAATGTTATTACGGATGCTTGGATGGGAGAGGCTCCTGAATTTAGACTGTGTAACCGCGGCAAGATTTCTGTACAAACATTAGAGCATATTCTTTTTGTGTGCCCTGTATTATACAACAATCATCTATGTTTGTTAAAAACATTGTTTCTGAAATATGGAGTGCACTCTGCGAAAGATGCCATGCAATTTTTTTCCATTCCATTCCATAACTTTATTTCGGTCTCAAGGACCATAAAAGTACATAATCATAAAAAATCACCAGGGGGGTTAAACACAAATGGATCATACATAGTACATAGCCATACAGTTATTTCATTTATCAAAGAAAAAGAAAACTGTACAACCTGGTCGTAGGATAAAATGCAACACAGTCGCATCTATAACAAAAACGTAATACATCAAGAGAATATAGGCAATAAAACAATTAAAAATTAAGAAAATAGATACACGAATAAAAAGAATGGGTTCAATATGAGTTGCTAAAACCAAAGTTACTAATTTAAAAAGGTCCACCGTAAATGCCACATTGAGGTTAAAAAGCGAGATACGACGAAAACGATGGGGGCATAGGTGTCATATTTTAGCACTCTGAGTGCCTCGGCACAATGTACAAAGCCTAGATTCCTGCAGAGTTGGATAAGCCAGCGCTGTCGGGGTAATGTATAGCCAGGGCAGAAAAAAAAGACATGTAGCACTGTCTCTTCCTTGTGATTACAGGCAGGGCATCCACCAGATTGAGTTTTGGACCATTTATTTGAGAAGGCATAGAGTGGTAGAGTCCCAAGTCTAAACTGTACATACAGTTTCCTTGCCAGAATTGGCTGTATGTCATCCAGGAATGATTCCATACGATACTCGTCTTTGATTTGTAAAAATTCGTCTGTCAAGCGGCCGCAGGACGAGCTTTCCAGAATGTCTGTGTGTTTATACCTCCTGAAGGATTTTACAAGTTCCAGCCACGAGATTAGAGGACATGATTCCTCGGGAGTTCTCCATAGGCATACTTTGCCCAGTTTGTGACAGACATCCTTTATATATATAAGCCAGGGTATCTTACTAGTGCCCGGGAGACTCAACAGCTCTTTAAGCTCAGAACGATAGGTGGCCAATTCCGGGGTCACCCATAGCCTCCGCCAGAAGGTTAAGGGTCTAATGGCGATCTCTTCACTAATGGGCCTAATGCCCAGGTCCAGGCGTAACGGGATGAGGGGGATACAGGGGGGGAGACCTAGGATCTGCCTCATAAAGTTATTCTCTACCTTATTCAGACTGGTAGTAGAGCAATGCCCCCATAGTTCTGCCCCGTATAATGTAGCACCCCTGGCTTGTGTTTTATAGATTTCAACTATTGGCCCAGCTGGTTTGAATGAAGATGTTCTATATAATTTTGCAAGTCCTCCCACTGTCTGCGCTAGCTTGAGGCTTGCTTTGGTCATTTGCGGCCCCCATTCCAGATATTCTGTCAGAGTGACACCTAGATAATCGAAAACCGACACTCTTTCTAGCATAGTGCCATTCAGAGAGGGGTTGGAGCGGGACTTATTGTCAGGGTTGAATACCATAAATTTGGTCTTCAGGGTGTTAATCTCCAACCCCCTGGCTTTGAAGAAGGCAACAAAGCGATCGAGAGTGCGCTGGATTCCCATAGGCGACTTTGAAGGTAGAAGGGTGTCATCTGCGAACATCATCGCTGGAACCTTGTCAGTGGTTAGCCTAGGGGCGTCATTGTCCTTAACCTTTCTAAGTTGGTCTACAAGCCCATTAATAAATAGGCAAAATAAAGTAGGTGCAAGTACGCAACCCTGCCGTACCCCTTTATTAACAGAAAAACGGGGGGTTAGTTCACCGTATTTTCCATACCTTACTTGGGCAAAGTTACCTGCATGGAGCCTCATCAGAATTCTAAGGGGATAAGGGGGAATCCCCAAATCTCTGAGTACATCCCATAGTTTGTCCGGTGGTACGAGATCAAAAGCCGATTTCAGATCTACAAATATTAAATAGAGGCTGCCACCCTCTATTGTCACCGTTTTCCAGAAAAGAAGTTGGAGTCTAAATATCTGATCGACGGTAGAGGTTTTTTTTCTGAAACCGGCTTGATATGGGCTCAAAATCACTTGTTCCTCCATCCATACCTGAAGGCAATCAAGAAGTACCCGTGCAAGGAGTTTCTGGGTGACATCTAACAAACTGATCGGCCTATAATTGGAAGGTAGGAGAGGAGAGCCCATTTTAAGGACTGGGATGATTTCTGCCCCAAGTCAGGTATCGGGGGGGTCCGTGCCATTCATAATGGCATTGAATAGGGCCCATAAGTAAGGTCCCCAAATTTTAGGTTCCCCCTGAAAGAGATCCCCCGGTAGTTTGTCTAGACCCGGCGCTTTGTTAAAAGGGAGCTTATTAATTGCATTTAGCACTTTGGACATAGTGATCCCTATGGCCGTCTCCTGGGCGAGCTCAGAGGGTGTTGTTAAAGGTTCAACATTTACGGTGACAGTTACCTCGGAAGAATATAGGGCCTGGAAATGGTTCTCCCATACTTCAAATGCTATGTTCGGCTCGATAGCTGGCTTCCCTTCAGTATCACCTGAGCTAACTATGGTCCAGAAAGCCTTCATGTCTTTGTTAGCTAAAGCGGATTTGAGGGCCTCCCATCTATCCAATTCCCAATCCCTTTTGGCTTGCTGGATGCTGTCTTTATATAGCACCCGATTGAGTTTAGTTCGAAGCTTGTCCTTTGCTTTGATGGCTTCCAGTAAGGCCTGCTTGGCTATACGACATTTGGTATTATACATGATCATTTGGGCCAGCTTTTCGCCCTATGGGGTACCTCTGGGTAAAATATTTCAGCCATTTTAGATGTTAGTTCTGCGTGTAGTTTTGCAACCCTCTCAGAGGTTGAAGGATTACCCTCAGCAGTTGAGACCTCCCACATTTTTGTAAGTATTGGAATTACTGACTAGTATACTGTGGCCAGTTTATGAGGGGACTGCTGGATTTGCCCCCACCTGATTTTCCTTCTATTGTTAGAGAGTGTCAATCCGGTGGTCTGGAGTGTGGATGTAGGGTTCGAATTAGTGTGGCCCAGATACGGCAACTCCAGAACCAAGGACAAAGCATTGTGATCACTGTCCAGCCGCAATATGACAGCAAAATCACACACCCTTTGCCATAGTCTGGTCTCCACTAGGATATAATCCAACAGGGACGATTGGCCTACTCTATTGATTGTTAGCTTCCCTGGAGTATCTGATTTTGTGCGGCCATTACATGCTCTTAGGGCGTGGGCAAGTGTGATGGAATTAATCTGGAGTGCCAGCGGGGACCAAGCTTTGATAGATTGAATTTGTGGGTCGGGGATTAGCCATTGGAGGTCTTCTTCATCATCATTATAACTTTATTCGGTCTTTACGACCATTAAAGTGCGAGTGCTTGCAGTACATTAATCCAAGGTTGTACATAAAATTAGGCATCATTAAACAGTTCACATGTATTAAAAAACATATTGGACTATCACTAATATAAAAAAACATATTCTAAGAAAATAAAATCTTGTTAAAATTTTTAAAACATCAGTCACATTGAAAAAGATCCAAAGATTATCAAAATTCAAACGGTTTACATATTGTAGCAATGCATGGGTATTACGAAACATAACATAACTCATTTGTGGTAGTTTCAAAAAGAGACTATCGCGTTTTACACGCAAACCTTTGGATAATCCACATTTTACCCAAAGATTTTGCCACACCACATGCTACAGATGGCCTGCAATCTGATTTGAGGATTCGGAGTGCTTCCTGGTGGCAACGGGCTCCTAATAATCTACAAACTGGGGATAACCACTGATGCCTTGGATAATTATAAAGAGGACAAGCAAAGAAGATGTGGCCAATTGTCTCGATCTTTGCAGCACAGCCCGGACAATACTGTGTAGTGGACGAGGGCTGCAGCCAAGCAGCTGTGAAGGAATTCACGGGAAGGCAGCCTAAACGGAACTGTATATAAAGTTTTCTATCCCGCGGGATAGTAATAAAATCCAAGTAGGCCTCACTGGTGCTTTGGATTTTAAATTCCATGATTTCCATCGTAAGGCGACCCACTGATGATTGTGCAATAAAAGAGTACGCCACCCAACTCCAATACTGGGTCTTAACCACTTCTTTGCTAGGCAATTGACCTATGTCCCTACTTTCCCAAGAGCTTCCCAAACCTATCGCAGTTAATAATGCTCTCACTTCATTAAGCCACCTAATCTTTTTAAAGCGATCAAGTTTGTAAACCTCATCAAGTGCCGCCATATAATGGCACAGCTCTGGGGTTTGCCTAAGTCTCAGCCAAAATAGTAAGGGGCGCAACCTGGCTTTATCCACAAGCGTGCGTCTACCCATATCTGATCGCAATGGATGGAGTGGCATGCTCTGGGGGAGCGAACATAGAGATCTTAGAAATTAGTTCTCTGTAATAAGCAAACTTTCAACATTTTCAAATCCCCAGAGTTCTGCCCCGTAAAGGGCAGAACTCACTACCTTCTGCTCATAAATCTGCAAGGGGGCAGCAATTGGTCTGGTTTGGGAGGATCTGTGTTCCTGAGTCAGCGCCCCAGTGGTTTGTCTCTGCTGGAGGTTCTGCTTTGAGATGTGGTCATTCCATGACATTTTCTCTGATAGGGTAATGCCCAGATATTCGAAGGTGGCCACTCTCTCAAGCGGTATCCCACCCCAGTAGTATTTTTCCCTTGAATGTTTTGTGAGGGTTCCTTAATAAAAGTTTTGTTTTTGAGGTATTAACCTCAAAGCCTCTTTGATCACAGAATGCTTTAAATCGATTCAAGAGCAATTGCAAACCACTCTGCGTTTTGGACACTATCAAAGTATCGTCCGCAAACAGGAGAGTGGTAACCGTTACTCCCAACAGTACCGGAGCATCGGCTGGCTCATCTGATAAATATCGGACAACACCATTGATAAGTAGTGAAAATAAAGTGGGGGACAGCACGCACCCCTGTCTGACCCCCCTTTCCACCCTGATTGGGTCAGACATCTGTCCCTGGTCTCCCCAGCGGACCCTGGCATAGTTGCCCTCATGGAGTCGGACAACCAACGCCAGGAGCTCTGGGGGAAGACCCGACTCCTGTAAGACCCACCACAGCTTGCCCCTGGGGATTAGATCGAAAGCAGACTTCAAATCTATAAAAGCGATATATAGGCCCGCTTTTTCAATACATACAGTTTTCCAGGCCAATAAACTAAAACGGAAGATCTGATCGATGGTACTAGTCCTCTTTCTGAATCCCACCTGGAAAGGGGACAGAATGTCTTCCTTCTCCATCCATGCGGAAATTTTTACTAGGGGTGCCCGAGAGAAGACTTTCTGTGCACTGTCGGTCAGACTAATAGGCCTGTAGTTGGTGGCTAGAGAGCGATCGCCTTTCTTAAAGACTGGGATTACCTTGGCTCCCTTCCACAAGGGTGGAATAGGAGCCCCTGCAGCAATACCATTTGCCAAAGCCAAAAAGTATTTGGACCAATTAGGAATATCACTTAAAAAGACATCCCCGGGGATGCCATCGGGCCCCAGAGCCTTATCCCTTACAATCGATTTAATGCTAGATGTAATATCGGTTACGGAAAATTGACTTGAGGTCCGATGGGTGCTGTGGTCAATAAAGAAGACATCTTCAGCCGTATCCCTTGAGCCAGTATTTACCGCAGAAAAGTGGTCATACCAAGTAGATATGGAAATATTATTGGATAGTGGATTTGGTTTTTCTACCCCCCCCCCTTGTCACAAGAAGCCAGAACTGTCTGGAGTATTTCCTCGTACATGCATTACTGATCTGAAGCCAACGGTCTTCCTCCCAAACCTTTTCCGCCTTAATTAATGCTGCTTTATAATTTCTCCTTGCTTCTCCTAATTCTGGCAAGATGTTTGCTCTAATGGCAATTGCTAGTTTTGATCTTAGAGCCCTACACTCTTTGGTATACCAACTGAAACCAGCTCTATTTGTTTTGGGCTTGCCCTCAGGCCAATGGGGCATGGTAAAATAGGACGTCAACTGTTTAAAGAATGCTGAGTGGCACTCCATGAGCATGGGTAGCTCATCCTGTTGCTCAATTATACTTTCCAACTTGCTATAACTTTCTAATAGTTCATTCTTTATTTTCGGGATTTTTTCTGTATCAATTGCAACTCTCTCCCATTTTATTCGCCTGTTGTTATTCGAGGGATAGATTTCTCTAGTTGTAAGTTGTATACTTGGGGCAGGTTGGATCAAAGGCCACAATGAAAGCATTGTAAGCTCAAGAGGGTTATGATCACTATCGGTGGTCACTCCAACCACCATGTCCAAGACCAGGTTCCACTGCTTGACATCTAAAAGGAAATAGTCAATACGACTCATAGAAGCTGTCCTATTGAAAGTATTCGCCCCATCCTATCCGACATTGTCCGCCCATTTGCTGCCCTAAGCCCATATTCAAGCGTCAATGCATGAAGCTGCAACGCTGTGCATGTCCATTTATTAATAGGAGGTAGATCAAGCCCTGGAACACACCATAACTCATCAATTTTACCACAGTCCGCTATATCCTCTACATCTAGTGGTTCATAAGTGACATTCAAGTCACCAGCTATTATCAGTGGGTCAGTAGCCTCCCTCCCTTCCAAACAATCTTCCAGCCGTTGTATGGTGGGGGACCTATTACCATTTTTGTAACCTCGGGCGTAGACGTTAAAAAGATCTAGACCAGCACCATTTTGGCCCCTTATGTGGATGGCTAGAATATCTGGGCTACGAGTAACGATCTCATGTATGGTCAGATGAAGACCAATTTTAATCCAGATCGCTAGCCCCCCGGCGGGCCGACCATGTTTTTTTGTAAGTGCTGGACGATAAAAAGTTACGTACCCAGGTATAAAAACTGGAGTGGTCGACCAGGTTTCCTGCATGATACATATGTCGTATTGTTCTATGTATTGTACCGAGTGCGCAAGTACCATTTTGGACCTCACACCAGTAATATTCCAAGAGATCATCCTAAGCACTGTTGCGGAGCCTCCTGTTGGTAAGTGCATACAGCAACTCCCTTCCAGATTACAGCTTAAATACGGGTCCATGGCTACTTCCTGTGGTCTTCTTCGCTGGGGGTAAAATTACCTAAATCCATGAGGGGTTCAAATTGACAGTTGAAGTCACCTCCTACGATCAACCATATGGCTGGATCAATAGTGGGAATAAAGCGGCTCAAGTGGTCTAAGGTGACAGATTCCTGACTAAGGGCAACTGGTCGAGAGTAGATGTTAATAAAAGCAATTTTAGTCTTTGTAGAGAAGGTAAGTACAACACACTTGACGTCACTTGTGGGGGTGGTCAACTGTTCGGCTCTGCAGCCCAGATGCGAGCCTACCCAAATGGATAAACCCCCTGAAGGTCTACCCCTGCCCCCCGAGATAGCTGGAATATTAAATGTAGCAAAGCCTATCCTCTGGTGATCTTCCCGAGCCCAAGTTTCCTGAAACATGCATATGTCATATTTGTCCACAAAAAGCCCCCAATCTGGGCAGGACAGTTTACTTTTAAGACCAGCAAGATTCCAGGATAGAACCCTCAATCTGTTGCCTTGGACTCTCTTCCCATCAGGGCACTCACGTGTACTAGTATTGAAAATTTGGGTTTCGCTCATTTGGTTAGTGGAATGATTATCTAATAGCCTTACAGTCAAACCTTCATTAGAGCTTTTACTCAAGGGGGCAGATCGTGGGGGAAGGGGTTCTCCTGTCAATTGTACCCCAGATCCTACTGATCCAATGGTGTAGGAAGTGTCTAGTTGCTGGTCCTTTCAATTTTTATTTAACCCAGTTAATGAAATTATGTGTTTTTAAATATATATATTTTTAATTTATACTGATTATGTAATTGGTTTCATCTGTAAAGTGCATCTCACTGTAGATATGTATTTTATAATAAAAATTGAATTGTGGGCAATTTGGATGACATTGATCTGAGTTAATTTAATGGGTGCTGATGCATCAATTTTGCAAGCAACAGTATTTTAAATAGAGCTTATAGTATTTAAATTTCGCTAGGAGCAGAAATAGTACCCTTACACAGGAAAGGTGGCCGATATGATACTGTCAACTACTACACATTAAGCATGTAGGAGAACATCCAGAAATGTGTTCATGTGAATTGCTCTCTAGGCTGAAAATCTGGGTTGGTAACAATATGATACTTTTACACTCATAAGCAGGCTTCAGAAATAAAATAGTTGACAGCAAGGCACTAGGTGACAGTAGCAACCCAAGGAGCAGGAGCCTTCAGAATATACTGGCAATGCCAGGAGATTGAACTATATAGCTGACGAACCAGGAAATCCTAAAACTGTTCAGGAGCGAAGAAACATTCCAATAGGGAGCAAGAAGTGTTGCGACCCAAGGAGAAACAGACAAGCTGGATTGTATAACCCAAAGACAGGAAACACCTCACAGGAAGAGAGCTTAATCATATTGGATTGGGAATCACATAGCATAGTATGGTGGTCATCTTGGAAAGGGCAGGATATATTCCAGAAATCCTTGTTAGAGGACTCTGCGAAATAGAAGGTAAAACAGTTCCTAAATGCGGAGGTGACTTCCACCAAGGCCCTCCCAGGGAGAAGAGTGAGAGCACAGGCACGTCAGCTGCTGTGAGGTAAGTCTAATAGCCATGTGTGGCGAAACACAGACAGCAACCTGGTCTGAAATGCTCAAGCGAAGACGCACGTCCCGCTCACCCAGCATCAACTTGAGAGCTGCCATTGGCAGGGACATTGGTGTAGCAGAAGGAGAGGGAGTGCAAATGTGGACTCAAGTCTTATGGACACCTGAGTCAAGACATTACAGGAGTCCTATGCTATGTTTTAGGCTTCCATGTTAGTAGGCCAAGACTGGTTCAGTTTGTCATCTATTGGAGCAGATACATGTTTCAGATATTTAGTCTTCCCCTGATCCTGTTATCGTAGGCACATCACATGAGGTTAAATCTTTGTACAAAAATGGCTGCAGGGGATGATGGTCTCAGATACCGCCAAAGGGAATTTGACTAAGTTATTTTTAACCCATGTGTGTACACCTAATTTGTAGACCTACTGGGATGCGATGCTTTCAGTTCTGGCTGAAGTTTTGTAGCTTCAGCTTAGGATTGGTATTGTACCATTGAAATATTTTACCTGCAAATGAGATGATCTGCACGGCTAGCCACAGCAATGCTATAGTTGTCCGAATTAGATAAAAGATGAGCACACTTCCTGCTCCACTGCCCGAAGTATGCCATCCTAAGAGCAAAATCACTTAAGCAACTGCTAAGACATATGGTCAATGAGAGTGTGATGTCTGCGATGGACTTAATAAAGACTGATAACTCAAAACCTGTGGTTCCAGCTGTCTTGTGTTTCCTGCTGGAAAATCAGGCAGTCTTTTATTCTTCTCATTGTAAATATTACGAGTTTTTAATTAATTGCATGTATGTGGTCTTTTTAAAGAATTTCTTTTAATATTTTTAAATTGATTGGGCTTTAACCCTGAAGAAACTTGCTACAGATAATGAACAAAATAAACATATTTTTTCAATAAATTGCCATTAAATCGACAAAACGATAGTCAATTACTAATTATAAACGAGCACGTTAGCTTAACGTTTGAACCTTTGCAAGTGCGTGTACAATCCATTTATTGGTTTGACTTTTGAGAACAGTCTCTAAGGTCAGGGGGTTACGAGCTAAAACTGTAGGGCCGATATGACCTTAACAGAACATAACAGATGTAAAGGAACAAGGCATTCTGGCAGCTACTTCGCATGAGCCTTCCAGTTAAAGTGGCAAAGAATGTGAAGCAAGGTGGGTACCAACATATCTGATGTATAAGTGCAGAGCACAAGTCTCAAATACTGTGGCAAAAAAAATGATTCATAGCAATGGCCTTTAAACGAGCACATTTTCTGCCAGGTACAATTTGTCAACTCATTTATTTGAAATTCCAAACACGAATCATAACAGAAATGTTAACACTACTCATTCCTGCCTTATAAGTGCTTTTGATACTATCAGAAAGAACAGATGGCATGCCTTTGCACATGCAAACAAAGAATCTGAGAAACGTTATTAAAGTAATGCTCAGATCAGACTTCCCTAATAGGATATTTTTCTGACTGGTTTTATGTTTCTATTCTCTACCCTTGTCCCACTAGGTTATATCTCTGTTTGTTGCTGCTGATAAAAAATGAAATAAATGTTAAATATGTTCTAAATGAGGTCAGCTGGTGAACCACGAACTTGCATAACAAAGCTCCAAATATTATTACACAATCTCCCCCTTTTATGTTAAAAGTCAGTGAACTCGTCGTCATTTTCTAAATTGCTTTCATTTTTTAGGTGTGGTTAAGAGTTTGGAAAACAAGCCCAAGAGTGTGGAATGCAAGGTTCTTATTTTTATGAAGAGAGTGTGCCTTTGCTCCAGTTTCCAGCAACAATATATATCTTTTGCATTCCCATTCGCCACATAATATTGTACGGAATGTGAGCTACAAATAACCCTTCAGAAGAAAATTATTAAACATACCTCACACAGGGGCATATTCACAAGGACTTATCGCCGAGTTATCGGCACTTTAGCGCAGCAAAAGTGGCGATAGAATTACCGCCCCTTTCGCAAGCTGGTGCTAACTGCCTACATCACCACATAACCCGCGATAGCTGCCGCAAAAAACATTGCCACGGTCGACACCGCCAACTCACGCTAATGAGATGCAGAATAGGCATGTCCGTGCAAAAACACACGAAAACACCACATCGAGACATTCACAACGAACAGCCAGATCCGCGATGCGAACCAACAACAGGCGATAAGCCGCGCTAGCAGCAGGGATTTTACACCTGCTTTCTGCTGGTGTTAAGCAGGACGACTACCTGCACCACAAAAGGGAGCCCAGCCCACAGCCACAACTGAAGAACAACAGATACCATGGAGTCACTGCCCATGCAGCTCGGAGACCCCAGACCCCAGAGACCCCAGAGGCCCACAACACCCACCGCCACCACCCCCAGGACCCCCCCACATCCCGGGGCCCTCCCCCGGCCCACCCACCCCGGACAAAGATATGCCACAGCAACTTCATGAGAAAGACCCTGATGTCGCACACGTACAATAACAAACACACATGTGTGGTCAGAATGAGGAGAAGCAAACATTCAACTGTGAAATTCCCATAACATAACTTTATTAATACACAACACAAAACAACAAATTGGATTAGTCCTTGCGGATCCACTCCGGACAATCTGGAAGCCACAGCCTGCAAGACAAAATCCGAGATGAGAACGTGTGTCATGCGCCCATCAAAGGACAGAGAGAGAGAGAGAGAAAGAAAGAAAGGGAGAGAGAGAGAGAGGGAGAGAGAGAGAGAGAGGGAGAGAGAGAGAGAGGGAGAGAGAGAGGGGGAGAGAGACAGAGAGGGAGAGAGAGACAGTGAAAGGATGAGCGGGCGAGAGACAGCCGCCCCTGCGCACCCATGCCCCACAGCCCACCTGCTGCCACCGGTGTGTCTCCAACCATGTGCCGGTGCATGCTCCGAGTCCGGGACACGCGACCTTGGCAGACTCCACATCACGCGGACCCGCCCTGCGGGCCACTAGGTCACACACCTGGATCTGGGCCTTGATGTCGGAATGGGAGAGTCCATAACAGTGCACACGTCATCAACGCAGGCTGCACACCCGCTCAGCATCATAGGTGCCACTAACTCCATGAACCTTGAGGCAACGCCACGTGGTGGTAGGCCCGCGTCGCACGCAGTTTCCGGCCTACACTGCTGTCCAGCAGGGCTCACACCAACCCTCACCAGCAAGGACAGGGCATCATCGCAGGCTGCGCACCCGCTCAGCACATCAGGTGGCCCTACCTCAGTGCCCCGTGAGTCACCGACCCATGGCTGTATGCCCGTGCCGGCCGACGTGCTCCGGGTGCCACTAACCCAGTGCAACAAAAGTCACCGTCCCGTGTCGCGCGGGCCGTGCCGCACGCAGTACTACTCTGTGCCCCGCAAGTCATGGTCCCTTCATCATTGCGTCACGTGACATGGCAGGCGGGCGCAGCATTGTCCCCTCAGGCATTGTGGAAGATCTGGTCCATGTAGCTCTGTCGTCCCACCCTTTATACGTATACGGAGTGGGCTGGGCTTGCGTACGCATGTCCAGCGTAGGGGTGTGAAGTATCATCTCCGGGCTCTGGGCGTGGTCCTGTGCTGGGCAGGAAATGTACATATGCGTGTGCCCCTGTCGCAGTGTCTGCACAACATGGGCCGCGATGTGCAATGTTGGAATGTTGCATGCAACCAGAGGGCGCACGCGCACGTGGGAATGTACAAGGTGCGCCAGTCCGCTCGGGCTCTTGGCTCATGCATGCCAACTGCCGTGTGTATCGTTCCTGGTGCGCCATGGGCATAAGGCATAGCCTCAATTGCAGCGTGTAAACCACATCACATTTCCACATTGCAAGCAGTAGTCAGACTGACATTAGGGATGAATGCTCCTTTGTCACCACACAGGAGGCGGACGGGCATCTGCACCTCCGACCTTGGATACAGCATGCGGCAGACACCCCCTGGGAGAGATATCATAGCAGATGAAGACGACTCCCACACTTCACACAGCGATGATGAAGGACCAACGTATCCACACCCCACACACAGAGGCCCTTGCCCGGGGTACTCCTGCATGGAATGGCCTTCACACTCACGTACACAACAGCACATACGTCCTGACGTCGCACACCCATACGACTCACTGCTCAGAGCTGTGGCTTTTCATCCACATCACTGCCGCAGGTCAGTGGAGTGGCAGTTCTACGAGTGCCACCACCGCAATGGCCGAACATCACGGGCACATGCACAACACCAGTCACGTGGGACTGTACCGTGCCCGAATGCTGCAAATGTTGGGGGCCCTGCCATTTGCAATGTTGCGCATCAGTTACCGTCTGAGCTTCCGTCTTGCGTACGTCACCTGCGTCCATCCCTGGTTCCACTGTCGAACATGCATATTCGAGTGGCCCATGGATGTCTGCCTATCCAATGCAACGGTAGCTGAACTGGATTATGACTTGTGTGTGCGCCCCCTGTTGGCCCATGACCAGGAGTGTAACCGGGATTCCCGTTCATGGGATGCCTGGATGTTTGGCATATGTGCTGGCAGTTGGACATGGGAGTTTGCACGATTCCTCGTGTGCAGTGACCACATTGAGGCGCCCCCCTATTGGGCTGTTTTGCGGATTGGTGAGACGGCATGGACGGAGTACATCTGTCCGGACCAGTTGATGCATTGGCTCGCCCTCGTGTTCCTTGAGCTGGACAACGACGTACTCCTGGAACTGATTGCACAGGAAGCTGCGCTCGCTTGCATGGACGACTAACGACGTTCCAGCAGCCATGACTGATGGTAACCCATGGCACAGGTCCCAACACCTTGTTGCATGCTGGTGATGAGTCCACATTTCCCACAACAACAGTGGACATGGTTGCATTCCTATGCTGCCTGTGATTGTCTGATGCCTTGGTCTGCATGTTGTGGCCCCTGTCTTGCCCGTACTTACACGCACATGCTAATAAAGTCTACACTGCCACACTTGTGTTCAACTGTGATTGGTGTTGGTTACGATGGCAATTTGTGTGCCTCATTGGGCATTGTCCGTACACAGGGTGGGACTGGATGACGCATTTCATTTAGGGGTGAGTCCCTATTGGCAGGTCCACCTCTGTGCGCCAGACTTGGTGGTTTGGGATAGTTGCTGGTAGACCTGTGCAGCTCCGTGATGTCACCAATGTGGGTATGGGGTCCGACTTCTTGGCATGTGGGTCACTGTGATCGTTCTGGACAGTCTGTGTCCGCCCAGGTGGGTGTGGGTAGGTATGTGACGGTAGGTACTGTTGTCACATGTGATGGTGGACACACCTTTAGGCCTGCTACCGACTTTGACATTTTCACGCACAGACCTATTTCCTACATGGACGTGGGGCTACGTTGGGGGGTTGCGAGTATGTTGTTCATGGGTGATGTGCCCACAGCTAGTTCAGTCCTACGCAGTCATCTCGTTGGACTGCCATGTTTCCATTTGTCTTGCCAATGACACAGTGGTGGTGACGGACAGTTGTTGGTGGTGTTCTGTCCACACCGTGCGGTGGATCCGGTTTTCCTGCAGTCTGGAACCCCATATTCCTCTTCCTCTTCTCCTTGCCCTTCCCCGACCCTGGGGTTCCGGGCTGGTCCTCCGTTCTGCTTGTGGGGTTCGAGTTGGCCTCAGCACTCGGTCCAGGTGCTTCCATGGTGCTCCGCAGTTCGTTTACTTGTTGGTGTATTTTTTGGGTCCTTTTATGGTGCCTCTTCACGCATGGCGCGTGGGTATTGCTGGCCTCCTGCTGGTTATCACGGTTGTTTCATCGCCATTGGGCGCATCGCAACTTTTTCAGCGTTAGGGTTTGGATTTTTATCGCCGTCGCGGTAGTTGTTTTGCGGACATTTGCCGCGTTGTCGTGCGAATATCACACGGTATCGCCGTGTTGTGAATGCCACGTTGACACAGCGTTATTTTCCCGCAATGGACTGCGATGTGAGAAGTTGCGGTAAGCTATTTTGGCGATGTTTATCGCACGTTCTTGTGAATATACCCCACAGTATTTTAGTCCACTGACTAATTTTCTATGTTTAAGATTTTATTTCCTGCACAATTTCTTGCTTCTTTGACCAGATGGTGGTACGTGTTTAGTCAAGTACTCTCTATTATAGTGGAAAAATGAACTTTTAACTGTACGTCCGGAATCTGTATCACATGGATCACATTTTTCATGTTTTTTTTTTGTATTTAGTATTTACTCCTTTTGAAGAGAATCTGATATTTGTGGTCTGCTCTTAAGCTTGAGCTAAGCCTACTTTCTGTCACTTTTCATACAAGCTTAACAAGAAGAATCGGATGGTTGTAGTCAGCTCTTGCCTTAGCCATTCAGGGCCCAGGTGAGGCGAGCCTATATTTAGAGGAGCGCTCATGGAAGCTTTTTTCATTCCAGCGTGCCAGGCGCTCGTTCTCTCTGGGCTCGCCATAAATCTTGTTCTCTTCCCTTACCACCACGTTCCTCGCCTTCCCTTTCTCTCCCCTACCTTTTACTTCTCCATCTCACCCTCTTCCTCTCCCACAGCCTGTCACCTCGAGTTTAGAACCTTTAAAAGGTTATTCAAGTGAGGAGGAGGAGAACTGTGTGTTCATAGGCTAGTCACTGCTCTGAGGTAGCCCGCCACGTCATCTGCATCAACAAGAAAGAAGATGAATAGGAAGATAAGGTCAGTGGCCATTAAGGTCTTAGGGCGAAAACCTTTCCTAAGTCTCTGTTAACTGCCTCCACATTGCCCTCTCAAACTCGCTCCATAACATCCGATCCGGTCTGTGATTGTAAAAAGCAGAGTATTCGCTGAAGAGCAAAAAAGTAGGGAGCAACTGCAACATGTAGTGCACCTGTTCAAATCAAAACAGGGTGCTTCACTGAGCACATCACATATTCATGCCCAGCGTTAGGCTGAGCCCTGGCAGCGGTGCACCAGTATATTTTTTCGCTTTTCTCTTTTCACTTTTGGCGCGTTAAGCTACTGCTGTACAATGATGACCCCAGGTAGGCTCACATTGTGCTGGGTAATAAGGTCTTTCAGCATGCCCACTTGAGTAATGTGAAAGGTAGACCATCAACGGTGAGATTTGCACGTGTGCATCTGAAAGGCCATCCCCTCCCTTTTCCCCACTGCACTGCTTAACTCTTCATTGTTGCCTTCAAGAAACAATAAATCACAATGTTATTTTGCTTTACACAAATGCCAGGTATCTGGATGACATGACAATCATCTCCCAGTCTTGACTTCTCAGCCAACAATATATTACAATCTGGGGGGCAGATTTACAAGCCCCCTGCGCCACCAGTACGTCACTTTTTGTGTCGTACCGGTGGCGCAGGGGGCTCCTCCATATTTACAAGGACAGGAAAAGCCACCCTGCGTGACTTTTCCTCTCCTTGTAAATACGGCCCCTTCACACGCAGCACTTTGCGTTGAAGGGGCGTTCCATGGGTGTTGCTGTGGGTGTTCCCACGCAACACCCATGGAACAAGACACATCTCCAGATTTACGAGAAATCGTAAATCTGGAGATGCGTCTGAATGCTACGCCACCCTAGAGGTGGCGTAGCGAGGTGCAACGAGGAGAAATGTTTTCATTTCTCCTCGTGTTTTCCTCTTTCAATGCATGCTGCATTCTACAGCACGCATTAAAAGAGGAAAATGCCTGTAGTGATTGTTTTTGTGCAGGAAGGGGCTCCTTCCTGCACAAAAACAATCTCCCCACGACGCATGCATCCTTGCACCATGGTGCAAGGGTGCCTGCGCCGGCGCATGGCTGTAGTTTGTGTGCCAGCGCAGGGGGAAGCACAGAGATGCAACATATTCTTGTAAATATGTCGCATCCCTGTGCTTCGGAAGTGCCGCAGCGTGGCGCAGCCAAAGGGCTTGCGGTGCCATGCTGCAGCACTTCCTTGTAGATCTGCCTCTTGATCTTCTAGTTCTTTTTTTAACACGGTCATTATGGGCTCAAAACTATCAACATGTAAAGTGGAATTGGCTAAAAAGCCAGCGTTGGCTAAAGGTGTCTCACGTTACATAGAAGCAGTTGGCTGCTATATTTTAACATTTTGCAAACTACTATAGTCCATTTTGAAAACTGTGCTTGTTTTACGTGCAAAACTAACAGAAAAGTCTGCTCATATATTTTGTGAGCGTCACTCTTTCATTTACTTCTTGCATTCAAACAAGTAATGATAAGGTTAATCATTTTGGCTTTTTTATAGTGTAAAGATTTATGACACACTCCACTTACCACATAGCACATGTACAGGTGCTACAGCAGTGCAACCTATCTTATCACAAAGAATAGGTAAAGTACAGATGGCAGCATGAAGGGGAGTGACACAAGATCTTGTCCCACACACAGGACAGGTACAACACAGGAAGCAACAATGCAAACTTTCCATTTAACAATGAATAGTTATAACTTCAGCATCAAGAGTGCATGCTTCCCTAATTCAAAGAAAAGGTACAAATGGGGCAACAACAGCAGGAATGGTCCTTCTTCAGAGAGCAGGTGCAGCACTGCAAGTTTCCCTGCCAAGTAACAAGCACGCCTTAGGCAGCAACAGTCACGAAGCAACAAATATCTTAATTTAGCAACATTGATACTGTAAGCATTTGATTGGCAAATAATACAGTCACAAGCAAAACAATGTTACCAGAGACCTGTTTCCAGTACAGAATTCCTTTCTATGCAGAAATTATCAAAATCAGAAAATGTACAAAACGATCTACAACGAACAATAATGGTGCTCTGTGAAATAAAGTCATCACACAATGCAAGTAGGTGCAGTGATAAGGGAAACATAAAGGTGTTTACAGTCAAAAAAAGACAATTCAGTGGTCTTTTACATGGCTAATACATCAAATGGTTGGATTTAAGAGTGAAGAAAATCCATCAATCTCTTGTTAGCTCTTCGTAGACCAACCTCATAATCAGATGCCTTTATGCCCCTGCAAGCAAATGCTTCTTTTTGAATGATTGCCCTCGAAGTTTTGGCTTGATGCTGCTGGATCTTTGACTGAGAGAGTTCCCTGACCTGCTAACCAGACCTCAGTGCCAGTGTTCTAACCCATTACAAAATGCATGTTGAATTGGCTACCCCCCACTGGCATAAGCTGACTTACTTAGAAGTCCCTAGTATTTGGTATCCAGGGCATGTAAGATAGAGTGTCCCTCTAGGGTTTCTGCACTGATTGTTCCACCCTGTGTGGTACAAAGAACAAAGTGGCTCCCAGCCTGCCACTGTAGCCTGGAAGAACAGTTTTAAAACTGTGAGTGTCACTTTGGCACTACCCTTAATAACATATATACGTCTCCCTAAGGAAGGCCTACGGAGCCCTAAGGCAAGGAGCTGTATATTATTAGGTAGGACATATACAGCAAAACTTCCAAATTGTTGGTTTTGCTGCGGGAAAGTCAGGAGCCCTATTGGCTAGCACAGAGTTACTGGCTGAACTCTCAGCCCGGCTAACTTCTGAATCTAAGTACTAAAATGGGTACTTCAAGGAAACAAATTAATCATGACATCAAACCTGACTTGATGCGCAAGTCAAATTAAATGTTACTTTTAAGGAAAGGCAACTGTTGCCCCTCTGTTGCCAAGTTTGTCCAGTGGCCTCGCACAGTTGCTGGCCACCAGACAGCCTTCAGCCCTCATGGGGAGTAGTGTGAACAACTCCCAGGTTCACGAACAATAGTAGCCTGCTACAGAGGGAGGCATTACCTCCCCCTTGCAGGAAGCCACTCACGGTGTTGGCCCAAATGGCGAGCTTTAAAGAAGAAGCTGCCTTTGCTAGGCAAATGGCGATCACGCTCCTGAGGGGCTGCCTTTTGGTCAGGTAGACAGACTGGCAGCAGGAACAGAGTGGGGTGACTAGTGCCCAACCGGTTTCCCCATGGTTGTATAGCCCTCAGGTAGCCACACATCTAGTGTGGGCTCCCAAGCTCCTAACATTGAAGGAAAGGATGAGACACGTTGAGAGTGGGCAGAAAAGTGCACTCTGCGATTACTAGATGCCAAAGCCAGAAGTCACCACAGTACACAAGGGATCATGGTAGCCCATTGGCTAGTGACCGCAGTATCCCAACATGGCACTTTCTGGGCATTAATATGGCACCCTTTGCACCATGAACCTCAGATCATGCCGGAACTGATGAGAGGACCAAAGAAGGACTACCCTGCTGACCCTTGGACCTGGCAAGAGAAGCTTCACCATCTGCTGGACTACACCTGCGACGCATTGGGCTAGAAGAGAGAGGACTGTGCTTGTGGCTCCTGCCTTGTGGAAAAGTCAGTCCTAAAACTTACACCAAAGAAGTCATTCCAAGGGTCAGTTGGCTGACCCCATGGAACCAGCACTAGGGCCAGCAAAGCTGAAGTAGCCCCACCCTGGCAAGTCAGTAGCCATATTCTTCGAATCATAGCTGACTGCCACTGTGCAACTCAAGAGACAGATCCTCGAAGGCAAAGAGTTGTACTCGAGTCTGCTGGACACAGGAGTGTCATCTGAGTCCAGATTGGTCACCAAGGATGGACACCAGCCTTCACCAAATGATACCACTGAACCCTCTGTGTAGGATATCAGTAGCCCATCTGCAGCTGGCCTTCTACTGCACAAAGAGGTCTTTGAGGGACACTGACCCCGGAGTTCAAAGTCACCCCACCTTATCCGTGGAACGAGGAATAACAACAAGAATACCCCTTTTGACCACACAGCACCCAGAGCATCTTTCACCATCCTCAGCATCCTACATCCCTAGCATCAGGTCAACTTCATTGAAGTCTATGGCGGTCTTGATGTAAAGTGTAAAACTGGACGGGAGACTGTTTTGGTGACCAAGTGACTGTCCAAATACTCCTTAGTTGCCCCCTTGACATTCTTCCTGTCGGATTTGGTCACCACGTTCGGGCCGGAGTGGCTGAACACAACTCTTTCAAACTTTTCAAAAGTTTCTAAACTTTACAGTTACCATTGCTTGTTTGCACTTTGGACTAAAAAGCTGAGGTTTAAGTTTTACTTCAAAATCTATATCTCCAGAACCCTCTGGTGGAGTTTGGTCATCTTGGTGTCTAAAAATGCATAAAAATATAATCTATCCCTATAAATTGGTGTCGGATTTCTTCTGTGTTGTGTGACCTTCTTATTCCATTGTTTGGTGCTTTTAAATGCTTTACACTAGTTCCTCAGTTTAAGCATTGCTGCTCGAGGCCAAGGCTCTCAAGGGTTGAGCTAAAGGTTTTACAAACAAGCCTGACTGGGACCGAAGACAGTTTTGGGAGTTTATTACACGGTAAAGTCGCACAACCATACCATATACTACACCACAATCCTCACAGTCCTCTAATGTTGACTACCTTTCAACCCAAAAGGCATTTGTTGGATCATCATCAGGACAGCAACCAATTTGTAGATCATAAGCAGATCCTAAGTTGCTTATAGATAAAAATCCTGGCATGGAGCCCGACACAGTCCTTGGTTATTAAAGAACCTAAATAGGCTTAATGAGTGGTAATAACAGCACCAGTTCGTAATTGCTGTCAGAATAAATAATTCAGGGCATTTATACTATAATTGGTTGGGCCCAAAGGAGAAAGGAGGAATAATAATCTGCCATCATCTTGAGAGAAAAATCATGGCTGCAAATAACTTCAATGAGCTGGCACCACGCGTACGAGTCCGCGTGTGCGAGAGAAACAATCTCTGCAGGTGTGAAGCGGGAGAGCACAATCTCTGCCGGATGAGTTCAAGGCAGCAACAGAGCAGGCGTCCTCATCACAGAATGAATATAAATTGGGTATAGGCACTGCAGGCTCACTTCCTCCGAGAACAGGTGTACTATGGCAGCAGAAAACCTCTTTTTCCTCTGTCACAAAAGACAGCTGTAGTGCACACGTTCCTCCTTTGCTGAACAGATTCAGCATGACAGATTCAGCATGACAGCCATAGAAAGCTTCCATCACTCAGAACATATACAGCGAAGTCATTGTGGCATGTAGGGACACACATATTTCTGGAACAGGTGAACAATTATATGAGATGAGTGTATAGGTGAATACATTAGTGAATAGGTGACTGCTTCCACTGTTCTCACTCAGGTGATATTCCATGTTTGCACACTTGCCTTTGCTCTCTTTTACGTCTCCTGCATTCACTCGCTACACTGTCAGTGATGTTTCTGTCTTATTTATTTAATTATTTATGTATTTATTTATTTATTCTTCTATTATTCCAGAACAGAATCAGACACAACATCAGTATGACAATTAAACATGAACATATATTACAACAAAAAAAATAGCTACCACCTATTGTTATTAGAATTAAA
The DNA here is from genome assembly GCA_963921515.1 of Calotriton arnoldi. Taxonomy (NCBI): domain Eukaryota; kingdom Metazoa; phylum Chordata; class Amphibia; order Caudata; family Salamandridae; genus Calotriton; species Calotriton arnoldi. Next base: position 396,309 of record CAWUFW010001098.1, read on the forward strand.
CAAGCACAAATAGACAGACCATTAATAAACCAAAAACCAATTATCCAATTCTAAATTGCTACAAGAAAATCATTATTACTACCACTGTTGTGATATTTTGCATAAAAGATCCCCAGAGGTTTTCTTTCTGGATTGTGATCCAGGCTCTTTCATAAGTTTTTTCACTGCTCATTAATTTTATCATTTCAGTACACTATTCCTGAGTTCCAGACGGTTTCTTGTCTTTCCGTCATTCGACAGTAAGCTTCCTCAACACCAGCGTTGCATTGATTATATTGTCTCTAATGTTCCATTTTGCAATATACATGGGGGCATACCAGGAAGAGCAGTGTTCTTTTATATTAATGCCCTCTGTTTGAACACAAAAAGTTAGATGGTTTGAGCAGCAGTCCATATTCCTTGTATCTTCCGACACTGCACTGACAATGTTCCCAAGAACCAATTTCTTACCATCTTTGGCATTTTACATTTGACTGATGTACAATAGCTAGAATAATGCAAAATATAATATACATCGGAAATTGGGGCCTATTGTTAGGTATTTTATTTTAGCAAAGGAGTGAGCTAATTCGTCTTTTGTTAACATAACCACAACCACTAACCATTGGTCCTGAATTAGGGTCGGTCTGAAGCCAGTGGTGGTTGTCACAAATAGAAGGTGGTGGGGCGGGTGGAGGGAGTGCGGGGGAGTGCAGGGGGGGCTAATAATAAATTAATAAAACTTACCTGATGTTGCCGGCCGCCTCCCGCTTTGGTGCTCTTCTGCTTCCTGCAGCCCCTGGGAAAGCATCAGAGACTCCCCATCGAATCCTACCCTGCTCTCATGCTATATTGCCAACCATGACAGCAGCACAGGGATTGGCCTTTGCGGGCTGGTTTAACGCTCGCTCAGGCATAGGGAGACTGTGCTGGTTCTCCAATCTGGCTGCGCAATACACCGGGGTTGGAGAAACCTAACTGGGCATGTCTGTTTGGCCAGCCTACGAAGTACGGCCAAACTGACATGCACACTTATCAGTGCACATCACTCCACCCCATCTGCCATGGCCTGGTCCCACCCTCCCTACAAACGCTGGCTCAGCCAGCAGCTGAAAAATAAAACAATAATAAAATATTGTTTTATTTTTCAGCTGCTGGCTCTGAGCCAGTGGGGCAACACTCCTCCACCATTGCAGAGGAACCACAGCTGTCTGAAGCCCTCGAATGAGTATAGCCATATATATATGACATACAGTGCCATTATTGAATATAATTTTCTGAATCCAGCTATATTTCAGTTTCCAGTTAATCATAGATATTTTATACAGTGATAGATATGTTTGAGTAAATATAATCTATGCTTGAATATCTTTCAAATAAAATATAGAGCTTGCTGTGTGCCTATTGTGTACTAACTTTAAACCAATTCCATTTATAGCCACAGCCTGAAGCATATTTTTATTACTAAACTGATATCAAATAATTTTCTCCTGATTTTTTCTTCTTTCCCCCAATTAATTGGCCTTCTTCCCGGGAATGTCTTTCCTACCCATTAGTCCGGTGATCCTGATCAACTCCAAGATTTGATCAGGCCTGGTCTTGTTCCTTCTCAATTTATGATGCGTGCAGTTGACAGCATTTTGGAAGTAGCAATTCTGTTCCGCCCCCAAAAGTTACATTAATTTCTTTTTCCACTTTCATAATTTTCAGAGCTATCTTGAATTGATGTTTTGTCTTTTCTTTGTGCTTTGAACATTAAACTTCATACTTCATCAGGCTTGTGAAATACATGTATATCTGCATGTCAAGCTATCTTCAAGTCAGTCGGTGCCAGTATTGCTGCTCAAAATCCCATTTTGCAGAGATCTCATCTTCCTCCTGCATTTTGCATTCAAAACAGAATAGTCGGTGAATATGGAGAAAGTATATCCAGCAAAATATTACATTTTTCCTTTTCTCATTGTAACCAGTGGCAGTAACTGGATGCCATGTGCTCTGGCTGTTAATAGTAGCTTAGGATAATTGCCCCCTCTTTCTCTAAAATTTCTGCTTATAGCATCTGTGCCACTCATTTAATGAAAGAGCTCTGTTTGGCTTCATTCGCAGAGCCTTCAGGTATGCCAACAATACAAACGTTCTTCCGGCAGGATCTATGTTCCATCTCTTCACAAAAGTGCTCAATCTGTTTTAGCCGAGTATTTTGTTGTTATGATCCTTCTTGCATATCGGTTTTTAGTTTCTTCACTCTGCCCTTTATCTGAGGTGTAGCCTAGACTACCATTTCCACCTTACATTAGAAAACTCATCCAACTTTCCATTTAAATGTAGGGGTATGCGGAATTCGTTTAATTTGCTTTTGTATAGTAAGGTAAAGTTTAAACAAAATTACATAAAAGTAAGCATATTTACATTCAATGAATACCCATTATGTTGCCCTATATTTTTACGCAAAATATGTCCGTCATCAGTTTTTGATGCAAAGATACATTTCTCACTAAAAAAATAGTACAGAAAAACGAAAGCACTGCGAACAACAACAGCCTCTTGTTTTTGGTTGTTCCAGAGCATTCTCTGTAAATTTCAACTGCATATGGCACATAATTCCTATAAGTGGTTTGAAGGTGTAATTGTGAGAATTTTGCTAAGCATGCATAATGCAAAGTTCCCCAAATTATGCAAATTACACTGGCGTAATTTACATTTTGTTCAGGTCTATTTAAATGTTTAAATTGCTCACTGTATTTTCTTTTGGTGACTTTGATCTCAGTCTCCTCCTTCAATATTAGTTTCAACTACAAAGAGGATATCATCCTCTCTATTTGTAACTATTGTGCATGACTATTCTCAGAATATATCAATTTTATTCCCATTGTCAATGTTTTGGGAATAATTAACAAAGGCATGCAAGAGTGCTTGAAAATGTACTGTAGGAGTACTTCTTTACATATTCCAAATGCTTTTACGAACAGGCCCCTGCGTTCTGAAAAAAACAAAGAAGTTATTCATACACTGATCCACTTTGTGTTGATTCTTTGGTTTTCATCATATTGAGGAGTAGTTTTAACCTATTTGGGTCAGCGTTATTTGGAAGAGCCCAGCTACCTCCTACATAACAACACTCCAGTCAGCTACACATATGCTATCCTCCTTGAAAGAAGGGCTTTCAATGGGCTTTCACCAGGCACATTTTGTTTCAAGATGCTGGAGCTGTTGAGAGACACCACTATATTGTGGCTTTCACCTCAAATTTGCAGTATTCTGATGAAATGGCCTTCAGTTCGGGTGAGAACTCATAGGGGCAGATTTACAAAGAACTGACGCATCTGCATAGATGCGCGGGTGCCGAATGTCCTTGCACCACTATGGATGCGCTGTATTTACAATACAGTGCTCCATGGCGCAAGGATTAACAGATGAGTCAGAAATTCTGACGCATCTGTTGGCACAAAAGTGACGCTTTGCTGGAGTTGCTGATGAAAGTGACGCAACTCCAGCAATGAACCACAATAGATGGGTGAGTCCCATTCAAAAAGCCATGCGTCATTCCTTACGCCTGGTCTGAGCAGGCGTAGGGATTTTGACGCAGTGAAGGCGTAGAGTGACGCAGTGAAATCTTGTACATTTCACTGCGTTAGTTCTACATGGCTTTTTGCGTGGGAACGCCCACCCTGCATACATTATACCTGACTCCGGTATAATGTGACGCAGGGCTTTACAACGTGACGCATCTCCCTAGATGCGTCACGTTGTAAATGGGCTGCAACATTTACGCTGCGGCTGCGTCACAAAAGTGACGCAACGGCGGTGCAAAAGTCACGCAAGGGGCTTGTAAATCTGCCCCAAAGTATTCAGATAGAGTAAACATTTCAGGCAGTAGAACATTTTCATTGTGTAAAATATTAAGTGTAGTCAAAGGAAGGGTGAAAGCAAATTTTGCAATTGACCAAAGGCTGCCAAAAATGCTGTGCAGAGGATTTTACTGGGCAGAACCTATTAGTGTCAAGGTGCAGAAAGTCCCAGCTTTTGGACATTCTTGACTCCAGCAACATGCAGTTCAGATTGCTGATCAGATAGGACAACTAATGAATAAATCATTAAAGGGATAATAAGGACAATCCTATCAAGTTTACAAGCACCAGAAATCAAATGGGCCAGTCAAGTACATCTTTTAAGGGAAAGAAAGAAAATTGAGTTAGACCAAACAGATTTGACTCACTCCTGTCTAGCCCCTAAACAACAAAGGGGCAGATTTACAAGCCCCTTGCGCCACATTTGCGCCGCCGTTGCGTCACTTTTGTGATGCAGCGGCGGCGTAAACCATGCACCACGTTGCGCCTTATTTACAACGTGACGCATCTAGGGAGATGCGTCACGTTGTAAAGCCCTGCGCCACATGAAACCTGCGTTAGGTTTCTTGTGGCCGTTCCGGTGCAGGGTGGGCGTTCTGTCGCAGGAACGCCTCGTAAAAGTGACGCAGTGAAATCTACAAGATTTCACTGAGTCACTTTTACGTCCATGCTGCGTTAATACCCTGCGCCTGCTTGAAGCAGGCGTAAGGAGTGACGCAGCATGTTAGGCATAGGGCGCCCCTGAGCATTGCTGGAGCCGCGTCGCGCTTGCGACACGACTCCAGCAATGCGCCGCCCTTACGAAACAGGATGCGACACGCATCGCCCTATCCTTGCGCCACGGTGCGCCGCATTGTAAATGCGACGCATTTGTGGTGGCGCAGGGAGGGATTGCGTGTCGCATCTGTTCTGGCGCATCGCTGCTGATTTGCAGAGATGCGCCAGAACTCGTAAATCTGCCCCATATTTTTTCCCGGAGGAGCAAAGGTCAGTATTTGTAGCAATACTTTAATTCTTCATGAAAAAGACAACTGAAATCAATATTCAAGGACCATTTCCCATATGTTTAGTTAAAACTTTAGAGAAAAGTGAAATTAAAGCCCAGAAGTTGAACTGAGGGTAAAAGAGAAGAAGAGATACACAAAATAATTGAAGAAGTGAGAGAAAAGAGCCAGCGAGAAGAATCAAACTCAGAGGACGAGATAAGAAGAAACTTCAGCTTAGAAGGGTTATTCTTCAGAAAGTGAGAGACTAAAGTATACAAAAAAGTGATGGATGGAATGCTTGAATTAATCTCAGCCTTTGGTAATCACCCGGGACCGCATCCCATGCCATCGTTACTTTGCACACCTTGCCACCTAAGGTTCGACCCAGCCATATGCACATCAGTGTGTTGAACCTGCTTCAAAGGAACAGTCCAGCCTGAACTTGTGTCAGGAGTAAATACGAGAATCATGATCATTGGAAGGTATGGTCTATGGAGGAAGGTGATGATTTTTCAATTGTAGGAGCAAATAATTAATCAGTTCGTGAATTTACCACCCACTTTCTGCTTCGTGCCAGATGGAGTATTCATTCCTTTTGGTGGAAAACTGTCGAGTACAAACTGCAATGGTGGTTGATAGTGATAATTGGGTCTAGATTCTAACTACGGTTCCAAGTGCTAATCTCGAGACCATTAATTGTTTTGGGATTAAACTTGCGAGATTAATCTCGAGTTAATAAAATACGAGTACCTATCTTTAATTATGTTTTTGCATACACATCGGGTAAACATGATCGTCTTCCGTAGATCTTTATTTTCAGTTTAGCCTGTAGATGGCAGCATTGAGCTACCTACTAGCATTTTTGTTTATTCTTTTATTGTTCCAAAGTTTCTTGTATTTTACCCATTTCTAGTATTTTAGGGGAGAAAGAGTCTCCCTTAACTCCCTCGATTTTTTTTAAATTAGTTCCTACTCCAGTTATGCCTTAACCTTTTCTCTTTTTATTATTTACTGTTTCCCCATGCCAATTTACATATAAAATCCCGTTTTATCTTCCAATGTTCTTTTTAATTCAATTTAATTTCCGAGGTATATTTGTATTCTGTGGTAATTAAACCGAAATTACCGTGCCACTCTCAGCACACCCATGAGAAGCTCTCATGATGAGTGAAACAGTGTGGAAGAGTTTCAGGGGAATGTTACAGATGTTTTTCTTACACGTCCCTGTACTTCCTTACTCTCAGCTAAAATGTTATTGATGATTTAATGATGGATCAATTGAAGTATTCAACATTGTACCAATTCCAAACCAAAAACCGGGAAAAAAGAACTTGCTTTGCATCACTGAGGAATACCATGGAATTCACTCAGGACTATGGATGCTTCCTGGGAAAAGTTCCCAAGACACATACATGCATATCTATAATTTCTAAACAATTGTTCCTGACACTGGAACAGCTCTGGGCAGACTTTTAACGTCAATAGATCGTTTTTGCTACCCACCTTTCTATTACAACCCGGGAACATGGAATTACCAAACACCCACAGTTGCAGGAATCTCACATTGTTGCTCTGCAAGGCTTAACATGGCCTTGTCTGAGAACAGTGAGTGAGGGAGTAAGTGAAAACACAAACACAAACGCACACTCCCACACACATATCTATATCTCTATATCCGTAAATGTAAATATATATATATATATTCCAAGAAAATGTATACCATCACGATATAGATACACACGACTCGCACTCCAGGGTCGCGTTCAATCAAGTAAGATGTTTATTTACAACGGCAACGTGTTTCAACCGCACGGTCTTTTTCAAAAGCCAAGTAGTTCATGACCACACACCATTCAAATAGTATAAAGTGTTAAACAGAGAAGACAGACAGCATTTTCAGATAGGGTATAGACATTGAAGACAGACTTCAGTCATGTTTAAACACATTTAGCAAAGTCAGCCCCTTCTTTCTAAGCCAACATATCGGTTGAAATAAATTACATTATAAATACTATGGGGCATATTTACAAGCCCCTTGCGCCACTTTTGCGCTGCCGTTGCGTCACGCATGTGATGCAGCGGCGACGCAAACCATGCGCCGCGTTGCGCTATATTTACAACGTGACGCATCTAGGGAGATGCGTCACGTAGTAAACCCCTGCGCCACATAAAACCTGCGTCAGGTTTCATGTGGGCGTACCGGCGCAGGGGGGGGGCGTTCCGGCGCAGGAACGCCTCGGAAAAGTGACGTAGTGAAATCTACAAGATTTCACGCAGTCACTTTTCCGACGCTGAGTGCGTCATATCCTTACGCCTGCTTCAAGCAGGCATAAGGATTGACGCACCATGTTAGGGATAGGAAGGTTGGAACAGTGCTGGAGTTGCGTCGCGCTTGCGACACAACTTCAGCACTGCGCCAACCTTCCACCGGCAGATGCGTCACGCATCTGCTTATCCTTGCGCCACGATGCGCCGCATTGTAAATGCGGTGCATCGGACGTGGCGCAAGGGTAAACTTGCCTGACGCATTTTCCCTGGCGCATCCCTGCTGATATGCAGGGATGCGCCAGGGAACGTAAATATGCCCCAATAATTTTATGCACCTAAACCAAAGGATCAGGCTAAAAATATGAATATTCATATTTACGGGACAATAATGTACATGCTTGCACAGTAGTATGAATTAATTACTGCATTCAATTACATCTTGCTTCTATTCTCAAATCCAACTGCAAAATAAAATTTAAATTCAGATTTTGCACAAGTGTGCGACCAGCATCATATTCGAAATATTGTAGGCAACAAATACATATAATTGTATTTCATCATTGTTAAATATTCAACCCATTGCCAGTCCAAAAGAAATCCCAATAATCGGAGTAATCATAATCAACATTCCTAGACGGAATACCTATAAACATAAATTCCGCACAAGTGCGCTGTTCATCCTCTGTTTTCAATATTTCGCAATTTGATAAGGCATGTGCCAACTACAACATTATGAATTAATACAATAATGAAACTATTTAATAGCAGCCATATTCAACATTTCTAAATTCTCAAAGTTCAAATCTTAAACATTCTCCTCTATGTCACCCTAGTAACTCTAAAAATAAAAGTAAAAAGAGAAGAAAAAAATATATAAAATAGGGATGTGTGTGGGGACACCGTGTATACTTGAACAGGGAATTTAAAATAAAGAGGGCGGTGGGAGCTCTGGCCGGAGCCCCCAGTGTGGCAGCACAGGTGGGACCATTCTTATAGTATTAGGTTACCATCTCGTTCTAATCATTCATGTACCTCCTGCAGTTTGTATATTTCGTCCCGTGAAGATTACAAACTGGAGATACTGAGGGTTGGTAGAGTTCTCCACTAAGGAACAGTATATACCGAGAAACAGTGATCACAGCGGAACTAACCTCTAAGTTAAGAAAAAGGAAAAAAGAGAGAAGAACTGGTACTCATCCAATGTGGACAAAAGTTCCTTCATTCTCATTAAGGCCAAAGGGAGACTTGCTGCTGAAAAGGACTATGTACTTGGACTCCAAGATCCTCAGTTGCCTCTCTCTGCAATTCTGTCAACACCAAAAAAAGAAGGATTATTAGAATCCTTGTTGTGATGTTTTAACCAGTGTCTTGCAGTTGAATAGCTTAACTCACCATTTCTGATAGCTCTCTGAAGTTCCTGGATTCTCTTTTTGATTGGAAATATTGTACCCCCTACATATAGGAGATTACAAGGAGAGACAATGGCATAAACACAATATTCACTATAGCAGTTCTTAAATTTTCTGATCTCTCCTGTCTTCCCTGTTGGCAATGGAAATCTTTTTCTATTCTTACTGTTTGTGCAGGCTTTACATCTTCAACATTTGTAGAAGCCTTTCTGTTTTTGTAACCACCATTCCTTTACATTTGTGCCCAAGCAGCTTTTAACTAACTTATCCTTCAAGGATCTAGCTTTTCGATACGTTACCAGAGAGTGCAAGGTAACATGTGCTCCTATGACTGGATCACCCTCTGATTGAGGGCGATTCTGTGTCTTATGTCATAATCATTCTCAGTTGGTTGTTTTTGCCACTATCTGTTTCTTAGTCAGTAAACTAGGTCCCTCTAGGCTCGCCACCTTTGTTTCTGCAGACTTCAGAACTTTAGGTGGGTAACCCCTCTGTCTAAATATTGTGATCATCCTGCCCTTCTCTTCTTCAAAAGCCGTTGTGTACTGCACTTTCATCTAGCTTTAATGAGCTTTCCACACGGGATGCTCCATTTGAGTTTCTGTGGCTGATGGCTCCCTGCGTGTAGGATACTATTTCCTGAGGACTTTGTCCTATGTAGACTAGTCTGTATAACATTGTTCTCTATTTTAACACATACATCAAGGAAATCCATTCCCTTTGATCACTCCTCTGCATGAAACTCAAGTTAACCTCATTGTCAGTCAATTATCATTAGAAATAAATAAATAACTTTCGCAATTCATCTTTAGGGCCACTCCATATCATAATTATATATATATATATATATATATATATATATATATATATATATATATAGTCACTGAGAAAACCAAAGGTTACAGCAATGTTGTAGTTAGGCTGACATATCACTCGTACAAAACCAGAGAAATTCAGCAGTTATAGTTAGCTGAGCTAACTATAACTTACGCCCCTCCAAAGTACTGCTTATTACCTCACATATTACATCACTCATGACATCATCAGTGTCATCACTTATGACATCATTGATGACATCTCAAATGACATCATTGATGACATCACTGATGACATCACTCATGATTTCAATGATGACATCACTCATGATATCATTGATTACATCTTTTAGTGATTGTCAATGTTTTCTAAAAGTTACTGAGTGTTAAACATATATACTAAAGTAAGTGGCTGTGGGAGTGCTTGTATGGGTGAGTGAGTGTGTAAGTGGTGTATATAAGAGTGAGTGGATATGTGAGATACTGCATACATGAGAAGCAGGTGTGTGAATTTGTGTATGGGTGAGCGAGTGGGTGTGTCAGTGGGTGTATGAGTAAGTGAGTGGCTGTGTGAGTATCTGAGTGGGTATATAAGTGGCTGTAATGGCAAATGAGAAGGTGAATGAGGCTGTATGGGTGAGTGTGCAGGTATGATAGTGTCTGTAAATGGTGAATGAGAGGGTGCATGAGTGGCTGATTGGGTGACTGAGCAGGTACATGTGCTTGTATGGGTTAGTGACTGGGTGAGTAAGTGGATGTATAGGTGAGTAAGTGAGTGGGCATGTGAGTGACTATATGGGTGAGTGAACTGGTGTGTGAGGGCTGTATGAGAAAGTAAGTGAGTGTCAGAGAGGTTGTATGGGAGAGTATGTGCTTGTAAAGTAACAGTACAGCTGAGTGAGTACATGCATTAGTATATGTATGAGTAAGTGAGTGGGTATGTGAGTAACTGTATGGGTGAGTGAGTGGCTGTGTGAGTGACTGTATGGGTGAATGAGCAGGTGTATGAGTAGCTGTATGGGTGACTGATTCAGTGTGTGAGTGGCTGTAAGAGTGTATGACTGGGCATGTAAGTGCCTGTATGTCTGTATGACTGAGTGTGTGAGTGGCTGTATTGGTCAATGAGTAGGTGCACAAATGGCTGTATATGTGAGTTAGTGGTTTGCATTGATGGCTATGTGGGTGAGTTGATTTGTGAGTGGCTATATAAATCAGTGGGTAGGTGTGTGTATTTGTATGGGTCTGTGAATGGGTATATCAGTGGTTGCGTGGGAGTGGGTGTATGAGATGTTGTATGGAGTGTAAGTGGGTGTATGAGGGGCTCTGTGGTTGATGTCATCAGTGATGTCATTTGAGATGTCATCAGTGATGTCCTCAGTGATGTCATTTGAGATCTCATCAGTGTTGTCACTGACCATGTCATGACTGATGTAATATATGGGGTCATAAGCAGTGCACTGCAGGGGTGCAAGTTATAGTTAGCATAGATAACTATAACTGATGAATTTCTCTAGTTTTTCATGAGTAAAATGTCAGCCTAACTATAACGTCCCTGTAACCTTTGCTTTTTTCAGCAAATTATCTAAGTTTTTTTTTCTATTGACTAACTTTAACGTCTATGCAACCTTTGTTTTTTTCAGTAAATTTCTAATGTTTTCAAAGTATTATTTCCTAGCTATAACATCCCTGTAAAATTTTTAAGTGAATTTCTAAGGTTTTTTAGTCTTTAATTTTCTTAGTAAAACGTTTCTTTTTTGTACAATTTCTAAAAATATATATATATTTTTATTTTTATGTACCATTTCAGTAGTAGTTCTTTCAAGAATAATTCAATATTTTTAAAGGTTTTTTTTTTAACAACTGTGCTTTTTTCCAAATATTTCTATTGTTTATGGCTTAATTGTAAAATATATGATATCATTTCATAGTTATTGTCTTATAAATATAAACTACAATTTTTTTAATTTTTTTTGTATATTTATTTAAAAAAATGTAAAGTCTTTTAATATATTTTATAATATGTTTCTAAACTGTTTTTGAAATAAAAACTATTGGTAATTTTTTTTTGTTATTGGAAATATGTGACTGTCTATTTTTTTTTATTCAGCGGTAGTTATGCAGTTCCTGTGAGACATGCTAGTCCACCAGAACTCTATGGTTTTCTACTCTGATCACGTGATTGCAATAGAACTGCAGTGCCCCAATCACAGATTCAACAAAAATGTATCAAATTAAATCATTTTTATATACAATACTATTTCAGATTTTGTCAATAGGGTAGACATATTACAGGTGCACAATGTTCAACAATATATTTATTTTTAAGTATAAATCACTCGAATTGCTATTTTACGGCACTGTGAATCTGCTGATCAGCACTGTGGATTTGCTCGGAAACCCATCAAAATCTCCTAATTTCATTGGACACATAGGAACCACACCATTTTTGCCATTAAACCCCACCCAAAACTTCAAACTTTATTAGGAAACAGAGAAAGGAGGACATAACTTGGATACTCTGCTGTTTTCACTGTTGTAACAGTCAACAACTATTTACAATGGCTGCAGTGTCTACACCTGCTGAAGATTCTGTTCTGCTGGAAAATGAGGAGGATGAAGAATATGCAGCACCACAGAGGAAGGAAAATGACGAATGGCAATACTTCAATATAGAATCAGGTGAAAAGAAAGTTTATGCTAAAATTGTCAAATGCAACATCTGTGGCAAATAACTTTCTTGAGTAACAGCATAAAAGTACAGTCACAGCACCTCTTCCATGTGGAAGCATATGAAGACAATTCATGACAAAATGTACCACAGAATTTTGCATGAGATGGAAGCTGCTTCCCATCCTTCTGTTTCATCTGCAACTGTTCTGGCACTATCCACCTCAGCAACCATAATGGTGGCAGCTGTGACCCCGAATTTTGTGCACTTGACAACCCATTGTTTACGGTGTCATATGCCTGTTGTGCTAAATACAACGTCTGTTGCTGGGTATTTACACACTATTAATACTCATCCTTGCTAAGCTTTTTTTTCTTTAACCATCCAAATTTGATGCTTCCTTTTTTAGGTCGAGTCTAAACAGCGCATGCGCTGTCAGGCAATCTGTTGTATGGACTTTGTGGGGTCTGACTACTCCCACCGCTTTGGACTGGCTTTTGTCTGTGTCATTAAAAAATGGTAGCCTGCAAATTGCTAATAGTTGGAGCATGTCCCACCTTTTCTCTCAAATTAACTCCCATGGAGTATTGCTGTGGGAATGAGCAGCGGCGCGCATACTGCTTGCGTGCCTTGTTTTCGAATGTAACCCATTCATACGAAATCGGCGCGGCATCAGCACAGACATCAGGAGAGTCAGTGTGATTTTTTGAGGGGGGTTTCATTCCTTAGCTGGTTTCATTTTGCTAGTGACTCCAGATGGCTTTTGGTTTTACATCTGGAAATTCGACACACACTCAAGCAGCTTCGAGCTCGAGATTACTTTTTGTGTGCATCAATGTTGGTTTGTGTACATAGTTGTCTGTGGTTGTGGAGGTCTTTGCAGGGACTGCTTGTATGTATATGTGTAAGCTCTACCTTGCTCTGCGTGAACTTGTGTGTTATCGATGTGCGGATGTGTGTGCATATTGTGTCTTCGAGTGCATGCATGGCCTGCCTGTCCAGAAGCTAATTATCATGTTTTGTCATTGCTTATTCAAGCCTGGAGCCACACTCTACCCACGTCCATAATTCCAAGGAACGTGACCGACAAAAATTAGCATGCATGCTAATAACGACAATGCCTGCCAGTTGTACTTACTGTCTTCATGCCCTCTCAGTCCCTCCATGCAACTATACCACAACCAATGCCCCAGCAGAATCCTGAAAGATCGCAGCTCTCATACTTTCTAAACAAACATTGGCAAAGCTAATTGGACTCGCCTATGTGAGATCTATTGGCTTTGTCAATGTTTTTAGCCATGTAGTGCAACAGCGCAGAGCTGCTATGTATGCATCATGGCTGAAAGTGCAAAATAAAAGCGCTATGACAGGATCAACACTAGCCGCGTCGTAGCACTTTTTCCCCTTTTCCCCCTTTACTCTCAGCTACGCTGCACACCAGCTGCGCTGTGCAACAAACATGGCTAACAAAGCATTGACGTAATCAATAGATCTGGAATAAGCAAGGCCTATTGGATTTTCCAATGCCGGTTACACACCAGAGGTATTTTAACAGAGGAGCGTTGACTGGCCAAGCAATTTCCTTCTGTGAGCAATATAAGTTAGAGCTTGCCCTACAGACTCTTATTCGAGTGTGTTTGAAAATTCACATGTATGGCAAAGTATTTTAAAACTTTTTTAAATTACTATGCCGCCTTTCATGCTGTATTATGCCATGTATCGCCACCTACTACCTGCCACCCCTTTTATTAGCTGTGTTTATAATTCAAACTGCATACTCTTTACGTAAGACCCAGCAATACAGATAGAAGAGGTGCAGTCTCGACTCTGGACTGCTTTATTTACTCTGAAGCAATACAGAACTGCGCAGAACACACTGGCCGAACAGCTTCAGCGGGTAATTACGCTACTAGGTCATATAATCTGCAAACTGCAACCGATTTGCAAAGAGAGGAGAGTGGTTAAGCCAGGCTGGACTACGAGAAAGTCTGCTAATAATAGGGAGACTTCTGCCCATACAGCAAGACACACAAACCGGGGTTCAAACCCACAAAATGGCAGTGCATGCCATATCCCAATTCATATCTACCCTTCTTACCCTATACGACAGCTGGGGACCCTAAGCGTGTTCCTCTAAGTGCACATGGGCGTTGTGCAAAGCCAGGGACATCTCTGTCACTAAACAGTGCACAGATAATCGTATTAGCTGATGGGCGCGCAGAGGCCATATTGGGTGTATACAGTATACAACATCTTTGCATTTTCAATTGAGGACCAAGACTTAGGAGCAGGTAATAGACAGTTGCGCTTTGGAAATGGTTTCCTGCTTTCAAAAATGATACTCAGGATTCAGCGCGCGTGATCTTGTTCTCCTTAAGTAAATTCTGCGTGTATACAAATTGTATTTCCGATCACTGTGCTTCTTTTAGTTCATGCTTAAGGCGTGCCATCGCAGAGCTTAAGAACAAAAAAGTCATGGATATTGCCTTTATTGTGCCTTATTACGCTGACACTACCATGTTGTAATATTTTGTTCAAGATCACCCCCCTTGCACTTTATAGATTCTCCATGGATCGGGTTTCCCCACTGCTGGAATTCTTCTATAAATGCCTTTTGTGTTGCTGAGCATAATCCCTAACAGGGTGCAGTACCTTATCTGGCCAAAAGATGGACACCCAGTGATAACCTGAGGTTCTGCACCCTTTCACTGCCTCGTGCACACTAAAAAAGTAAATGTTGCTGTACCCACAATAATGTGCTGCATAGCTAAATACTTATAAGGTCCCAAAGGCGAAACCTATTGCATTCCAAATGCTTGTTTACCTTGATATCATGTCCGGTGACATGGAACTGGTTTTCGAATGGTTCAGTACCAAGTTTTGTTTGGTACATTAATCCTTTAAAAAAATGTATATATATTTTTTTTAAGAGAGGTTCTTTTTAGAACCTAACAAATTATTCAAAAAAGAGCTGTGTTTTTTGCTTCATTTATTTATTGTGTATGTGGTGTACGTATGGGTGTATTAGTATATATATCAGTCAGTGTTGGAGTGTGTTTCTGTGTGTATGAGTAAGTGAAGAGGGCAATACATAATAAACAAAAGTTATACATCTGTTTTGTTGACTTGAAACTGCTTTTGACTCTGTTCCCCGCAATTTACTCTGGGCAAAGTTAGCAGCATAAGGTGTACCGAAACAATTATTAGATATGATCATACTGTTATACACAAATACGTGGGTCCAGGTGAATTTGGGGGATGGCAGCCCTACTATTCACTGTTTTGAAACCCATAGCGGTCTGAAACAAGGATGTGTTCAAGCCCCATGTCTTTTTAATCTTTTTATGGTTGATTTACCTCTCAATTTGCTGAATGTTAATGCCCATTCCCCAAACTTTTCAGGTTATATCATTAAATACTTACAGTATGCTGATGACACTCTGGGCCTTATTAAGATGTCGGACAGAAACCCTCCGACCACTGGTCGGAGGCTTTCCAACCGACATGGTAGGTTTACACCCTGACCGCCAAATCACAATGTCGGTGGTCGGAGTGTAAACCAGCTGGCGGAAACCGACTCGGTACTGACGGGCTCAAGAAGCCCGTCAGACAGTCTGAATGGGTTCATAATCCCTTAAGGATGCTGTTTCTGCCGTCAGGATTATGATGTCGTTTTCCGACAGCCTTTCCATGTTGGCCTTTCCAACATGGAAAGGCTGCCGGGAGCGACTTTGGGGTCCCCTGGCAGGGCCCCCTTTCTCCCTGGCCTTCCCGTTGTGGCCCTGGGGGGCACCTATGGTGCCCCCCTGAAAACCCCTGCACCGTGTTGCAGGCACCGCGAGGTGCCTGCCACACGCTGCAGGGATTTTCACAAACTCCCATTTCTCAATGGGAGCTTGTGCTGTGCACTGTTTCCGCCCGCCGCACAAGCTCCCATAGAGAAATGGGCATTCGCGACCGCACCATGTGCAGTCACTTCCTAAATAGTTGTGCAGAACTGCCGACCTATGGTAGGGTGGTTCACACCGAGACAGTGTCGGTCAGAGGCAACTCCGACCGACATCGTAATGAGGCCCTATATTGCTTAGTCACACAGCAACAGGTCTACAAAGATTGATAGATTCATTTAACAATTATATTTTAACTAATAGTTTACATATGAATATAGAAAAAAACTATATTATGACGATAGGATTGTTTAAACCTGATATGAGATTATGGAAAATTAATGGGTTAACAATTGACTCGGTAACATTTTATAAGTACAAAGGAATCAGAATTGATGATAAAATGTCTTTTAATCATCAGTTTACCAATCTAAAGGCCAGATCCACAGCACTTTCATTTGCTTTTAGATCACTGTGAGATAAGCTTGTATGTCCTAGCCATGCACACTTTGTTAAAGATATTAAGGCAAAGTTGATCCCCTCTTTAGCCTATGGTTCAGTAATTTTTTGAGGTAAAGATTCCAAAATCCTTGACAATCTACAAATTAAAGTTTTTAAATCTATTTTCAAGATTCCAAAGAACACCGGACATGCTAATGTCCAACTGGAATTTGGCCTGACCAGCCAAACCCAAGTGAGACAATCAGCATTTTCAAAATGTTTATATTCGCTATTTCTATCTGACCCCGGTACTCTTGCCAATCTGTGCTGGTAGGAAGTAATAAAATATGATTACGCAAGAGTCTAGAGATCTTACTTAACTGAGAGTTTACATACCTTTAACTCCCAGCCTATTGATCATTTGATAGAAATAAAATTGCTTTGAAGCAGATATTAAAGCGATTGACTAATTTCTTATCCTTATTATTGGATAAGGAGGCTATTATACTTTGCCTCTCTGGGAAATCTCATTGCTTAACAAGTCAATTTGTTACGTTTATCCTTATAGCAGATAAAATGTTAAATTCTGACCCAAAAAACTCATAGATAGATATGGAAGATAGCAATGTCTTGCATATACGATTATCTATCCGTTCATTTATCGACTTTGAGATGTAAGTATGGTGATATTTTTATTTTTATTAATTTGGACTCAAAAATTCCCACTAAAAAGATGTTGAAGGTAGTAATGGCTTGTATGCGCAGAAATACTTTATTGAACCCTCACCTGCCCTTAAATCCACAATGTGCATCACTCTATTAGTTGACTCATGACATGTGGTTTTAACAATATATTATTTTATTAAGATGAAAGTACGGAGGCACTTCATTGATCTAGATGCACTTTATTGAATTGTATTGATTCCTTTTTCCATGGAAGCACTTATTGAATCGTATTGTTTTAATTGATCTAGAGAGTTTATAGTTTTATCTGACTTATGGAATGTGACTTTAACAAATGTAATTTAGTTTGGAGAAACAAGCACAGATGTACCTTATAGATCTGGGCCAATAAATTCTATTAACTGTTGTGGAGAGACGTAATGATCTGTCTGCATGGAATGCATCTACTTGTTCATAGAATAACAATGTCCTAGGTCTATTTAATAATGAAATGGAATTTTAAGGTTGTCCCAATACGATATCTAGTTAGCAGAATGTAATACTACTTTAATGATGTGTTTACGTGATATCAATGATCTAGTATGGTATGTTATCCATAAATCATCACAATTTTCATAGTTTAACTGTTTTGAATTTGATGACATATGAAATGTGACTTTAACAAATGTAGTTTAGTTTGGAGAAGCAAGCACGGAGGCACTTTATAGATCTGGACCGCTTTTTTAGCAATTGTAGTTTAGTTTGGAGAAGCAAGCACGGAGGCACCTTATAGATCTGGACCGATAAATTCTACTAATTGCTGTGGAGAGACGTAATGATCTGTTGGCATGGAATGCATCTATATATTCATAGAATAACAGTGTCCCAGGTCTTTTTAATAATGAAATGGAATTTTAAAGTTGTCCCAATATGATATGTAGTTAGCAGAACGTAATGCTACTTTAAAAATGTGTTTACGTGATATCAATGATCCAGTATGGCATGTTTACCCTAAATCATCACAATTTATGTTGGATAATTGTTCTTAATTTGATGAACCTTTTAATTAGCTCTGCTTAACTCATTCGCTTTTATATTTTCCTTGATTGTAATGATTTTTATTAATCAGACAATAAAGATTTTCATTCATTCGAGTTAGTGTCAGTAATATATACACTGACACTCCCGTTAGCACACTAATACACTCACTGAGTTACTGAGACACTCAGGGTGTGTAGAAGTAAGTGTGTGAGTGTGTAAGTGAATGCATTAGTGAATCCATGGGTGTGTCAGTGTATGTAGTTGTTTGTCCTAGAGTGTGTCAGGGTGTGTATGAGTAACTGTTTGAATCTGTTAGTGAATGGATTGGTGAGTCCATGGGTGTGTCAGTGTATGTATCAGTTGTTCCCAGGTTGTCTCACTGTATATAGGAGTGAGTCAGGGATTTAGTCAGAGAATGCATCAGTGTGCATGGATGTGTTAGTGTATGTATTAGTGAGACCTAGGTTGTGTTAGAGTGTGTAGGACTGAATGAGTGAGCATGTCATTGAATACATCAGTGTGTCCATGGATATGTCAGTGTATGTATTATTGAGTTGTAGAGTGTGTCACTGTGTGTATGACTGAGTGAGTGAGCATGTCAGTTAATGCAATAGTGTGTTCATGGGTGTGTCAGTGTATGTATTAGTGAGACCTAGGGTGTGTCAGTGTGTGCATGACTGAGTGAGAGAGTATGTTAGTAAAGTCACCAGTGTGTTCATGGGTGTGTTAGTGTATGTATTAGTGAGACCTAGGGTGTGTCAGTGCGTGTGTGACTGAGTGGTTGAGTATGCCAGTTAATGCATCAGTATGTTCATGGGTGTGTAAGTGTATGTTTTAGGGAGTCATAGATTGTTTCAGAGTGTGTAGAAGTGTGTGAGTGTGTTAGTGAATGCATCAATGAATCTATGGGTGTGCCAGTGAATGTAGTAGTTAGTACTAGAGTGTCAGGGTGCATATGAGTAACTCTTTGAGTGTGTTAGTGAATGGATTAGTGTGTCCTTGGATGTGTAATTTTATGTATCAGTTAGTCCCAGAGTGTCTCAGTGTGTATATGAGTGAGTCGGTGATTTTGTCAGAGAATGCATCAGTGTGCACATGTGTGTGTTAGTGTATATATTAGTGAAACCTAGGGTGTGTCAGAGTGTGTATCACTGTGTAAGCGAGTATATTATTGAATGCATTAGTGTGTTCATGGGTGTGCCAGTGTATGTATAATGGTTTGAAGGACAAATTGAACATGTAGTACAATGTCTCAGAGTAAAACTAAAAAATAATAAATCAAGCTCGATCAATCATCAAACAACCCTGGAAAGGCGAGCGAAGTGGTTCAATGTGGAATGTATGAAAAATAAAAGGGTGATAAGGAGAGAAGAAAGAAACCTTAGAGTTAAATACGACCAGGGTAGACATACAAAGCCTGATAAGCTGAGGAAGGAATATAAAATGTTGGTAAGGAATCAGAAGAGGATCCATAATGAGAAATGCTGGGAAAACCTGCTGGAAACCATTGAAGCTAAAAATGGACGGAAGTTCTGGAGCAGGAAGCTTCAGGACAGCCCCAAGGGGCTATGAGGTGTGTGGTAGAAGAAGCAGCTTGGGAGGAATACTTGGGTAAATTGTATGGTACATGTAAAACGCCTGAAGAAAAAAATTGCACTGGGGAGGGGCCGTTGAAGGTATAAAAACGTACTTCCCAGTAGAGAATGTGAAGCATACCATAAAGAAGCTAAAGCTAACCCGAGCAGCTGGACCTGAAAATCTTCCTGCTATCATAATAAAGACACAGCTAAATTGGTGGGCCAAATTCTTATCAAATATGTTCTTGGCTATATTAGACTCAGGCAAAATTCCTAATAATTGGAGGGGAGCTGAAATTAGACCAGTACATTAAAAGGGAGATATGAAAGCCCCGAAAAATTATAGACTGATTAATTTGCTGGATGTTGGTGAAAAAATCTTTGCCAAAATAATACTGGGTAGACTGAAGGACAGGGGGAGCAGCGGTCGATTGTGCCTGTGGTGGCTTTAAGGAAGGCCACTCCACAATTGACCACTGTTTTGCCCTATGGGCGGCTGCGCGGAAGTCAATTGAGCAAAGAGGGAAGTTGTACTGTTGTTTTATAGACTTCTGTGCAGCGTTTGACCTGGTAGATCGGAAGTGCCTATGGGAGACCTTGAAAAAATATGATATTCCAGAAGGACTTCTGGCCGTAATACAGGAGCTACACAGAGGGAATTGGGCCCAGATCATTAAGGATATGGTGGGGTCATTGACACCAAAAATAGCAATCAATAGCGGTCTAAGACAGGCTGTGTGCTGGCTCCCCTACTCTTTGCCATAATCCTAGCAGATCTGCCATTTGTGCTGGAGGTAGATAGAAGTGCAAGCCGAAAATGAATGGAAAGCAACTATCTTGTTTATTGTATGCAGATGATTTAGTAATCCTGGACCAGACGGAGTTGGGCCTACAAAGGAAGTTAAATGCATTTAGAGAATAGTGTGTGGCAAAGCATTTAATCATAAATATGGATAATACCAAAATCTTATGCTTTGGAAAAAGGGATCCTAAGTGCTATTGGTATTTGGGCCCAATAAAACTAGAAATCGTGAATGAGTACAAATACCTTGGAGTCTGGTTTGACAGGACCCTAAAGGGGCATACGCATCTAGAGGCGCTAAAAGCAAAGGCCCTTACATCAGTGTGTGGTTTGAAAAAATGTAATTGCGTCTATGGAGATATGTTCCATAGACTGCTGATAAAGGCCTACAGTGTGATGATACCCCCTCAACTACATTACGGGGCAGAAGTACTCTACCTAAGTGGTCAAAGTGGATGGGATTTTGAGGAAGGGAAGTGTATAAAAACCGTAAAGTCATTACCATGCTCATCTATGATCCAGGCAATTTGATTTGAGCTAGGGATGAAACCATGGAATGTACAGGCTCAAGTGACCCTGTTAAGATTTTGGAAAAGATTGGGACCGGGAACGGACCAGAGGGTTTCACAATGGTGTAAAAATGAGATACAGTATAGTGATTTAAAATGGGCCAAAGATGTCAGAAAGAAACTGTATTCTGTATGTGGGAACCTGAAGCTGAGAATATGTCAAGAGACACTACAAGTAGAAGCCACTAAGAGTGAATTCAGATCCCTAACGAAGGAACTGTCTTGGAGGGAGTACGGGGAGTATCTGAGAAAGGAAAAATTGGTACAATTTATGATAAATAGTTGGCAGAATGAAGCCTGGTCCAATACCTGGATACATTACCTAATCGTTGGCTCCAATGCGAAGTATTAAAATTGAGAATTGGTATCAACCCCTGGATGATAAATTAGAGAACAAAAACAGAAATGATGCAACCCGATGGAAAATGTACATGTATGACAGGCACAAAATGTGATATCCTGCACATATTAGTGGATTGTTCAAAAGTATTAGCTCTGCGGAAATTGTTTTTACGTCCCATTTTTTAAAAATATGGTACTGTATCCTGGGCACACGCAGTAGAACTTCTTGTAGATATGCCAAACCTTGACATCGCAATAGCTATGGGAGATATATGAATGCCGCAAAAAGGTTTTTTATGGAAAAATGAATTTGAAGATTGCAAGTTACGATGGAATGGGTTTTAGACAGTTTTAATTGATGTAAAATTTGTAGATAATACTTAATAGGAATTTTTATAACAATTTTTAATAAGTACTCAATTATTTTACATACGGGTGTGACCATGATGTATATACTGAGAAATTGTGTAATTATGTAATTCAGTGTACGGAAATCTGCGCTGTTTTCTTCTTTTCTTACAGGAAATTTATCTTAATGGTAACTGTTGATAATATTGTGATGATTTTAGATTATTTCTAAAAATGTCATGTTTTTATGTTGTTTAAAGACCAGCGATCTAAATAAACGTTACTTTGACTGACTGACTGACTGAGTATGTATTAATGAGACCTAGGGTGTGTCAGTGTGTGCGTGACTGAGTGGCTGAGTATGCCAGTTAATGCATCAGTATGTTCATGGTTGTGTAAGATTATGTTTTAGGGAGTCATAGATTGCTTGAGGGTGTGTAGAAGTAAGTGTGTGAGTGTGTTAGTGAATGCATCAATGAATCTATGGGTGTGTCAGTGAATGTAGTAGTTAGTACCAGAGTGTCAGGGTGCATATGAGTAACTTTTTGAGTGTGTTAGTGAATGGATTAGTGTTTCCTTGGATGTGTCAGTGTATGTATCAGTTAGTCCCAGAGTGTCTCAGTGTGTATATGAGTGAGTCGGTGATTTTGTCAGAGAATGCATCAGTGTGCACATGTGTGTGTTAGTGTATGTATTAGTGAAACCTAGGGTGTGTCAGAGTGTATATCACTGAGTGAGTGATTATATTAGTTAATGCATTAGTGTGTTCATGGGTGTGTCAGTGTATGTATTAGTGAGTCCCAGAGTGGGTCATTGTGTGTATAAGTGAGTGGGTGAGTATTTGAGTGAATTCTATAGTGTTTGCAAGGGTACGTTACTGTATGCATCAGTGAGTCCTAGGGTGCCTGTTACTCTATCTATTTACATATTTTATATCATGTATATACAGAATTGATTACCAAAACATCTCCAAAACTTGAATCCATCGATCTGTTATAAAAGGGAGAAAACAGAAATATGTGTTATTTTGACATATTTAAAAGTTTCAGAGTAAAGTTAAAGTTTCTGAAAAATACATATTTATGTTAGTATACAAGCTGTACACAACTGTAACACTCGAAAACACTCATATATTTCTCTAAACATATAAATTATTATTTTTTACTTTGTCAGCTTTTATACTTGTATATCGTACACAATGTACTGTATTAATAATCATCATTGAACAGTGGGGAAAAAAATCATGTAGATTGTGGAAAAAACAGGATTGCACAGTATTACACTGCAAATAAATCAAACCATGCATCACACTCACTACAAACACTTAATACATTATTCTAGCTAAAGGTACTCAACTAATATAAACAAATATATTTAAAAAAATGATATGATACTGAAATAGATGTAATGAGTGTTTAAATTTCGGGCTCCATTTTGAAATCATCACCCCTGCTAGGCTGAATTATATCTTACACACTGATCATCCATAAAAAGACAAACACTGCATACCACTCTTTAAATTCTAATCTTTCTAAGTGAGCTTGCTGTCATTGCATTCTGTCCATCTAGGTGAGTGTTTTAAATACACAGTGTAGTACCCTGAAGTTATACAAAGTCCTTCATGAAAGATAATAGCCAGTGTTGTGTACGTTCTTCCAGAAATTGAAACTTGTCCTACTTTAAAGTTTATAATTTCAGTTTCTATTTTTGATCCATCAGTTCTGCATCGTTCTAGCATCAATATAATGTATTTTCCACTTCTGTGTATCTGCAAGGTAGACATACAATCTGATCTACAATCTGAGCAGGTCATATTTTGATTTGCATTTTTGGTTAGCCTATCAAAAGTCACAGTTTGTACAATCTGGTAAGTTTAAGTAGATAAATCTTTCCAAATTGATTTGAGTAGTAGTTGCAAAGGAGCAATCTTCACAATCATGGTTCCATGGGTAACTCAGTCCAAATAATTCAATATTAACTTCTTCTTCTTCCAACCATCCAAGCTTCATCATAATAATTTCATGAGCATCTTATTGACTGTTGAAAGAAAATTGTACAGATCCACAGTGCATGTCTGCCATATCTCTAATGCTTGAAGCAGAATGTACTACAGTCTTGTCACTACATAAACGTTCCAGCAAAGTACACAGATGAGAGCAGAGTCTGTTGTCTCCTTTATGTTGAACTTCATTAACAAAATGCTATAAATGGAAGAGTACACTGAGAACCACATTTCCAGCTGAAAACCTACAATATTTTCATTTTTTTTTATCTTAGCACCTTCATCGTTATCTTTTTTTTGCTTCTTTTGAGCAACATCCATTGATTGCTTACTAAACTCCCGCTAAGGACAGATCTTTGTTTCTCATAAATAGCATACTGTCCTAAATGAGGAGCATATACACTTCTTAACCGATTGTATTCTCTAACACAACTAGTATCAGCACTATCTTTCTTTTCCTCAAAATCAACCCAAAACACACCAGACAATGTTCTAACTTATGACAATGCTACATATGACATACCTTCTTTAAATACAGTACTTGCAATATTAATAAAAGCTGCATCTACACTTAAACCTTGTGATTTGTGGATAGTTACAGCATAGGCTAGAGAGACGGAGAACTGCTGGTGCTGCACATGTAAGTCTTTCACTAGAACCAAACGTACAACACATTTCAACTTTAAGAAATTAATGAAATCGATATCTTTATCAATGGCACCATTTACTAATCCTTCCTCAACATTTACATTACGCCACAAAATTACTCTACATTTTTACACAAATCTTAGCACTTCTCTAATCCAGCAGTATTAGATACAGATATCTCTAATGAATCCAGTTTTCCTTGAAGTTTTTCATTTCGCACTATTGTCACTCCCTGGTGTTCTATTTTGTCAATAGCTGTAACTTCCAAAATTAATTTCTTCTCCATTTTCAGCATCGTCATTAAGAATGGCACACTGTTGAAGTGTAGGCATTAAACAAACTACTGATTTTCCTTTTTCAATCAAATTGAACATTAGCTGTGCTGCTGTTTCCTTACATGTAAATAGTTTTTTGATAAGTCGAGTTTCTAAGGTACTCTTACCTTCCTTTGCCAGAAGTCCAACTCTAATATCCTTTGGAATGTTACCATGTATCTCATCACACACTTGATGCATATTCTTTGGTAGTTCCTTGTATTGGAAATTCAGTCAAATGTTTACATTTCCAATACTCCCTAATGGATTACGAGTTTGTTCATGCAGAAGTGTCTTGAAAACAGGCTCTCCTTTCACAGGTGTTAGTTGCAGTTAGTCACCAAACACAGTTAAATGCTTTCCTCCAAAAAGAACATCATACTCAGTTCTTAAAATCTGTTACATTCTTATGTAAGCAAGGCAATCATTAAATTTGAAACCATGCCTACCTCATTGATGATTAAAAGCTTCATTTTCTTCAGAAGTCTTGCTACCTCATGAAATGCTTCACCAGATAACTTCTGGTATTCCAGTTTATTATCATGTTCTACAGGTAGCATTAATAGTCGATGTAGAGTAATTTCTTTAAAATTGTGTGCAGCTAATCCAGTTGGTGGTTTTGATTGTGTTGTCCGTTGTAGATAAGTGGTGAGAATTTTATTGAAAAGATTTTCCCTGTGCCAGCTTGACCACTGATTTATCATAGAATTGGTTTAAAGGATGAACAATTGCATTCTTTCTTCTTGTGGAGAAATCCATGTTCTATTTTCTCTTTGACTTCCATATATATGTCCTTCTGTTCATTGTTCATTTGTGCAACTAAATTCTCCAGATGTTTAGTTTCTTGTCTAGCTTGTTCCATTGCACTTTCCACCTCATTCATGGCTATTGCAGCTTCAATTTCAATAATAGGTGGTCCAAGAGGATCTTGACTGAGTGGTGCAGAACTTTGACAGCTTTGTGGATGTTCTTAGCTACCTCTGTACCAATTTCTTCTTGCTGAATCTCATCAGTTATAAATAATTTTGGAAGGCTAAACACTCAATATTGTCGTTCACAGCATTAAATGGATCTCCAAGTAACTCCGATTCATCACGCCAAGGCTTGAACAGTTGAAGAAGTGCCAAACAGAAAAATTCTGTTTTCTCTGAAGTTTGGCAACTAAATTTTTGCGTGTCTCACTAAACAACCATAACATCCAAGTACTTCAAATTTGCCTTCTTCTATGTTTTTGGTTATATTCCTTTGGTACCTGTAGTGTTGAAGAACTTCTTATAAGCACATATTTTCTAGATGTACACTTCTTCTTGGGTAGTATGTATCCAAGATGTTGAATTTTACAATGTCAGTACTTTCCCAGTCGAACTCCGCTAGATACTGAATTTCGGCAAAAGATTTTGACACTCTATTTCACCTGCTTGCTAGGCATAGACATACCCAACAATTCCCATAGACTTCGAGAATAAACAGTCCAAGCTCAAGCTGTCACAACATTCAAAAGAAACCAATCTCCCTATAGGATAGCATTTTTTAAACTAAAGCTGTACAACTTTTTTGGTATACTCTTTTCTGCAGAAATCTCCAGCCACATCTCTTTCATTTCAGTCTTTCGGATTTTTTAATGTACGAAGTCACATAACAAACAACAGCAATGGAGTTGTCTGCAACAAATTATATGTCCATATTTGCATTCCACTTGTTGAGAATGACAGCGTTATAATCATTAATGAACTAGAATGCCTCTGTTCTTCTTAGGTTGTATGTATTTTTTGGTGTTTTCCATGTTACTGTATGTCTAACTACAGGCAAAAGGCTGTTGACGCTTCCTTGTGAAATAGCAGGTTGTGAAAAGCCAAAATCACATCTGGTGTAAAATCTTCCTTTGCTTCTGTATTTTCGACGACAGTACTTTCCACATCTATGTGCTTGGAAAAGCAGAACTTGTTCTCTCAAGCCTTTGTCAGTAGTATCTTTTGGGATGGTGCGTGTTACAACATGTTCTATGAAAGACAGCACACAGTCATTACTGTCTGTTCCAAATTTTGGACCATCTTTTATCCATAACAGCATGTGAATATGAGGAGAACCTCATTGCTTGGTACTCTTTATGCCAAAAGGAATCAGTTACTTTGCCAAAAGAAGGCTTATTTTTTATTGCAGATAAAAGATAGCATGGCTTGGAACCTGTGGATAAAATATCTGGAAACATTAGCAGACTACATGATCTGTGGCATTGGTTGCCCCCCAGGGATAGGGACTATACCTTTTACTCTGCTGCACACAAGACGTACACCCGATTTGATCACTTCTTAGCTACCCCAGCTTTACTAGACTGGGTGGCCGAGACTACTATGCGCCCCACTCCCTCTCAGACCATGCACCTATAACTCTAATGCTCCGGCTGCCTTATTCTCCATCTCGGACTTCGGGCCGGTGACTTAGGGATGCTATGCTTCAATCTCCCACCACGGTAAATGCAATTCAAGCAGTGCTTAAAGACTATCTGGCACATAATGATAAGGGAGAGATGTCACTAGTGTTGGTGTGGGAAACCCTAAAGGTGGTCATCTGCGGAGAGCTTATTGCTCTTGCTGCAGCTGAGAATTGTTGGCGATGTGCCAAGTGGGGAGACCTAGACAGGAGAGTCTCAGAGCTAACGGCTATTCATAAGAGGTCAGGTGCCCCCAGGGTATGGAGGGAACTGGAGAAGGAACACTTGCAGCTACGGCGGCTGGATCTTGACTGGGCTGAATATATTATGCTGCGCCTCACACCTAGATTCTATCTGGGTAACAATCGGAGAGGCCGCATGTTAGCGCACTGACTTTGCAACAAGCAGTATGGTAGTTCAGTCCGGGCCATCGCTACGGACTCCAAAGGAGTGGCTAGGGATCCTGAGGGTATCCCGGCGGCCTTTCAGGCATTTTATGCCTCATTGTACTCCACGACGGAGGGGCCGAATGCTGACTGCAGGGATTACCTTGAAGGTTCTTATCTTGCTCCCCTACCAGCTACTGAAGCAGACTTGCTAGACCGGCCCATCCGCATGGAAGAAGTTATCTCCGCTAATGCCCGGCTGAAACTCTTGAAATCTCCTGGCCCGGACGGCTTTAGCGCCTCGTTCTACAAAACCTTTTGCTCTGACCTAGGGCCTCTGCTCACGCGCCTTTGTAACTCCTTATCTGATTTGGGCACCCTGACGGAGTCTATGCTGGAGGCCTCCATCTCAGTGATCCCCAAGCCAGGCAAAGACCCGGCCTTATGTGGGTCTTATAGGCCCATTTTGTTGCTGAACATAGATGCGAAGCTCTTTGCAAGTGTCTTGGCTCACCATCTCAATCCCCTTCTGCTGGGGCACATTGATCTGGATCAGTCAGTCTTTATTCCCTCACGACAATGCGGAGATAATAACAAACACATTTGCCATCTCATGGACAAGGTGCACCGGTCACGTAAAGAGGCATAACTGCTTTCTATTGACGCGGAGAAAGCATTTGACCGTGTGCACTAACCTTATCTGTTCGAGATCCTGAAGCAGATTGGCTTTGGTGAAAGATTCCAGAAGTGGATTTGGTTTATTTATAGCGCTTCCAGAGCAGCGGTGAGGGTTAATGGAATCCGGTCTCACTACTTCCCCATCTGTCGGTGCACCCACCAGGGCTGCCCGCTCTCTCCGCTCCTTTTTGTGTTATAGATGGAGCTATTGGCACAAAAGCTGTGAGACAACCCCGCTGCCTTAGGCATCTTGTTTGGCCCGGGCCAGCATATGATTAGTTTATACGCCAACAATATTATCTTCTCGGTTATAGAGCCATTGACGTCCCTCTGGCTATCGTTGCAGAGCTCCAAGCGTTTTCTTTCGATCTCGGGGCTACAGGTTAACATGCAGAAATTACAGATCTTAAACCTTACGGTTACCCCGGTTACGGTTAGCACGTTATGAAAGCACAATTTGCTTTTGGGTGGGTGATCGAGGGCCTTTTGTCCCTGGGCCTCTCTTTGGCGCAAACGCTCCCAAAGACTGAAGCAGCAAACTATCCGTCCTTGGCAGCTCAGATTCACAAAGAGGTTGCAATATGGAACTGCCTGCCCTTGTCCTGGATGGATGGAATGCGGCAGTTAAGACAACCTTCTTTTTCCGTATTCTCTACATCTTCAAAACTTCCACGCACAGTTCGCTTTTTTCTCCAACCTGACATTAACAACTTCATATGGGACGGCAAGAAGCCTCGACTGCAGAAACACCTGATGTACAGGGCGAAGGTGGCGGGTGGGCTGGCGGTTCCCTTAATGTTGTGCTACTAACCTCCCAGCTCTGCTACCTCATCGAGTAGAATAGATCTCTTTCAGAGAAACACTGGGTCTTTATGGATCAAGCAATGGCTAGCACTCAAATTTGAAAGGAAATATGGCTTCCCCGTCAGCACAGAACTTGGGGACTATACTCTTCACCTGTGATGAGCTCGGCCTTGTAGGTATGGGATGCAGAGGCAGTCAAAGCTGGCCTGACCAGTTCTTCCTCACCCATGACACCTCTCTTTGCTTGGGCTGCCTGTTTGGTTTGAATGGTCTTCTACCGTTCGACCAACTCAAACTTGGCTACTCCCTGACAGATATCAAAACACAAGAGGGAGAGTAGAGGTAGGAAAAGTAGGGACTCGTCCTCCACGAGACTATGCAAATAACCAAAAAGGGTCCCTTCCGTATCAGAAAAGGAAGAATGTCGGAGCCTCGAGCGAGTACAGACAGGTTTACCGTGAGGGAGTAGGCTTGATGGAGGTGTGACTACAGGCGTCCCTTCCAACTCCTCGAAGGACTCATGGGGCCAAATGATGGTCACATATAATGATTTTTGATATTTAACACAGACCAATTAGGTGCTGTATATTTGTTTTTGTATTTTTATTACTGCTAGTATGTTCACAGTAACAACAGGAGTGGAAGCATCGTTTCTCCTTTAAGGTCCTGACGAAAAGCCTTGGGTTAGGGCTTGAAACTAGTTCACCTACCAGGGAAACAATAGGTATTCACGCCTAGAGTTTTTCCCGCGTAGCCCCAGATTTTAGTATACCACTTTAGGGGTAAGAAATAAAGTTGTTTTTGTCCCACTAATTTGGTATTTTTAACTTTTTTTCACACTTCAAATAAAATTCACTCCATCTTCATTTTAAGACCACATAGGTGCACAGGTGTATAGGGACACTTTTTGGTTACTCTCTGACAGAGGCAGACTTTTTCCCATTCCTACAACTACATCACTGAGTGTTGGGTCCGGACACACAACGGGAGGCGGGCCACCCAATGACCGCATTTGAAAAATGGCTGATCCTTAAGGCAGATGACAAGAGACTGGTCTCGGAGATCTATGCTCACTTGGGTAGGAATGGGCCTCGTCCCTGAACTCCGGGCCAGAGAAGATGGGAGGCTGAGATGGGTAGATCCTTTTCAGATAAGGAGTGGAAGGACATAGACTATAGGGTGCACCATACAGTGCATGTGATACTTAACACTGAAACAGCCTATAAAATTGCTTCATATTGGTACTAACCCTGGGCGGAGCTGGCGGAGCGGCACTACGCGGAGGTACACGGAGTTGGGGACCAACTCCGTGGAACTTCGCTCCGCTCCGCCGCCCTCCTCCACCCCCTAGTAAGAATGAAATAAATATACATTAAAGGTAAAATAATAAACACTTACCTTGACTGCGGCGTCCCTGGGCTGCCGTCCTCCTCTTCCTCGGCATTTCACGGTGATCGGCGCATGCGTGCGCGCCCGCATTTCTAGCAAGGAATGCGCATGCGCGGGCGTGCGCGCATGCGCAGACCACCATGCAACGCCGAGGAAGAGGAGGACGGCAGCCCGGGGATGCCGCAGTCAAGGTAAGTGTTTATTATTTTACCTTTAATGTATATTTATTTCATTCTTACTAGGGGGGGGCAGGGGCTGGTTAACTCCGCTCCGCCACGGAGTGTGTGGAGATTTGCCTACTCCGTGTTCTCCGCGGAACGTGGGGTAGGCAAATCTCTGCATACTCCGCGGGCGGAGCGGAGTTCTCTGCCCACGGTTAATTGGTACTACACCCCATGCCCATCAGGAATGGAATCAGGAACATTCTGGGGACTGTTGAAGAGGCTGTGGGAACACTGGAACCTTGCTTCACCTTCTATGGCATTGTCCAAAACTTACTAGATATTGGGAGTGGGTATTAGATGACATTGACCTGGCCTTCAAAACTACCATTCCATGATTTCCAGCATACACTCTCTTGGGGGCTGCCGAATGCGCTGTCGTTCCCCCTGCACTTCCTTAAAGGGAGACAGACGGCCCTCGTGCTGAACACAGCTCACCAGGGAATACTTTACCTCTGGGGCACAGATAAAGCACCGGACCATACTGCCTGGTTGCATCAAATATGGTCACTTTTGAGAATGGAGAAGCTGTCATTGGCGGTTACTCCTCTTATTCACAGCTGTGGGCCCCTTTATCCCTATTCTTTCTATGGAATTTTGGGAATTGACATGCCTGTCTAATCTCCGAATCCTACGACTGATCCCCCAAACTCCTAATTTTGAGAACTGATGGGCCTTACTTGATATTGACTGAGAGGGTTCCCTGTCTCACGCCATCTGATCGAAGCTGGTATCTCCTCTCGCAAGAAGCATGGAAGGAAGGAGGGTGTGTGGAGGGGTGTTTTGTTGGCTCTTTGTCGTATTTCATTTAACGTGCTTAAATTCAGTCCTGTCACATTTTGTTTTTTATTGCTGATAACAGCGAACTATGGTGCCATGTGAACGCTGCCGGCCCTGATGGGTTGTAGACGGCATGCTGTGTTACCTTTATGACGATTCTGCTAGTAAACAGAATTGATCCTAAAGGTTGAATATGTAGTTTCAAGCTTTCTACGTCCTGGTAGTGAAAAACTCCAAATTTCACTACTGTGAGGCCTACCTCTCTTGTAGGATAACATTGGGTTGCCTTATTACATTTAATGAGTGCTAACTTTTAAAATCCTCTTTAATTGCAAAGTCAGATTTAAAGTCACAATTTTGAAAATGCCACTTTTAGAAAGTTGGCATTTTCCTGCCCTAGCAATTTTGTGCCTGCAGCCTGTTCCTGGGTCACATGTCTGTGTGTAGTTGGCAGTTGGACTTTGTATATTACTCCCAAACAACCACAGAATAGAGGGATTAGGTGTGCCTGGATGGACCATTTTTGGCTGGATGCGTGGGCAGAGTTGGGCACAACCCCACTTACAAGTCAATAGTCCATGCATTCCCTTCACACAAAGGACTTTACATCAGCTCTTTGTGCCTGCAGCCTGGCTGGAGCCTGGGCAGGGGAGGCAGGAAACTCAAAGCACTTCAAGGCTGCTGTGACCTGCTGTGTAATTCAGAATACACTGCTTTCCTGCACCTGGAAGGACTGGTCTGGTGCCTGAAGCCTGCCTTGACCCCTCAAGGCCTGCCCTGCTGCTTGAGCCCTGTTCCAGTAGTTTAACCCAGGACTACCAGAGTGACTCCAGGAGCTATTTGGTTGTCCTCCTGATCAGAGCATCAGTGATAGGAAGTGACAGGAAAGGCTGCAAACATCTTGAACCTGCACCTGGACCCAGTCTCAGAGAGTCCTAACCCTCCAAGTGGTGCCTCTCCAGTCCTGTACCTCTGGATGCAGTACTAAATGTACCCAGATAGCCAAAATCAAAAACTTGAGACTTTGAACATTTTTGGCTAAAAACTGGTCTGAGAACAGAGAGGAGACTGGGATCTACCTGCTTGTCGATACACCAAAGGTGCATCGCTGGTCATCCTGATTTCGCTGCAGCTCCTGCTATGTTCTTCTTTTCAACTGCAAATACTGTTCATCTGTCCTTCTCAGAAGGGGTATCTGGCCTTGTGCAGTCCTTGTAAGCTACAGCTTGCAGCTTAATCTCGCTGGAGATTTACGACTTTCAAAAAAGAGCCTAAGTCCAAACATAGAAACACAACTTCAGCAGTGGATTCTTGACGATGACGCCTCCCCCTTGAACACTGCCTGCAGCCTTGCCCTGCTCATCTTTACCTTCTCAAACATTTTTCAACAAAATATCTCCCAAGTACGAAGCTAAGCACCAACCGGGCTTACTCCACTTCTCGTATCAGACCCTCACTCGACTTTGACTGGGTCTCGTGTGTCCGCTGTTGGAGCTTTGGTCTTTTCGGTACCAGTTTTTACCTTAAACTTTAAATTTTTTAAACTCCAGTTCTACTAATTGGATTTTTGTTGTTTGGTATCAAATAATTTATTAAAATGTGCTCTATTTTTCTAAATTGGTGTGGGAATTTTCTTGTGTTGTGTTTTCACTTTGTTACTGATTTGTGTGCTGCATAAACACTTTACACATTGCCTCTAAGTTAAGACTCCCTGCTTTTGTGTACAGCTACCAGAGGGTTAAGCACAGATTAGTTTAGTGACTTTTGTGGTTCACCCTGAAAGGGATTGTGACTGTTTCTGTAGCAGGGTTAACACCCCACTCAACTAACAACCCAATTTCTCTCACATGGGGCACATAAACCTCCTACGATGGTTAACCTTATGTTCCCTGGTGCATAAATGGCATGTCCAAGGTGTTTTGTAATAGGAGCTGGCCTATATCACATGGTGTAGAGTTGTCCTTTGTTATCAGCGCATAGGGATATGGTGGTACAATTCATCAATGAGTTAAAAGATAGAAATGTTACTAACACCCCCGTGGACTGTCTACTTGGCCTCTTCCCAAGAACGCTGTTACAGCTAAATGTACAGATTTGGCGCTAATATTAGCAGGCCGCCAGCTATGCAATGAGCTGGAAATCCCCTGATGGACCTCACCTAGGAGGTGGAGTAAAGAATTGATTAAGTAGGCTGAGTGCGACGTGGGCTGTGCTGAAACATGACGCAAAAAGGGATTGAGAAGCCAAGATTGGGTGGTGGTTTGGTTGACTATATTGCAGTCTGTGCAATAGCTGGATCTCACAGGCAACTTCTAAGGATGTTAATGAACGCATGTAGATTTGCACACATAAAGTACATGAGCTGCATTGGGTTGGCAAGGCTATCATGGGGCTTGCCTTTGTGGATAATAAAGTTAGCACAATTGACTAAGTTATAAGCATAATGCATACAAATACCCTTCAGGACGATAGTATTTGCTAATTCTTGCATTGACTCTCCAGAGGTTTTGGTTTTGAGATTGTTATGAGTGTATTAAATAGCCATTTGTTTTGAAATACAAATGTGCATTTGCTAATTTCACGCTCGGTGTTGAATCTAAAGAATCCTTGCTCCTTAGAATAAGTGCTAAATTAAAATTCAAATGGGAACAAATGCTAGCCTATTGTAGTACTGTAAAGTCAAGGAGATGTAAAGTTATGTATGTTGTTATGTGTTAGTAAAGAACAAAAGGATAAAATCAATAAAATATGTTTACAAAAAATCAATACTTGTAT
This sequence comes from Calotriton arnoldi, assembly GCA_963921515.1. NCBI lineage: Eukaryota > Metazoa > Chordata > Amphibia > Caudata > Salamandridae > Calotriton > Calotriton arnoldi. The sequence continues at coordinate 430,380 of CAWUFW010001098.1, forward strand.
AGGACATTTTATTTGGGGCATGTTATTACCTTCCTATCATCAATGCTCCTTGCTAAGCCCATCCTCTGTCACCATTTTTGTCAGGAAAGTGTGCTATTCTGTCAATTCCAGGACGCCATCTTTGAGAGGGTTTACAAACATTTTGAAAACGTCTTCCTAGCAAAGAACATAAATCAAGAGCCCAGCATAATGAGCTTTTTGATAATATGTTGTAATACTAGCACCATCCATCATATACCTGTTGAACATATTGAGTAAGTAAACACATGCTTTCAAAGACCATGAATGAGTTTTGTAATACAAAAGTATTCTACTCAACTCAGCTCTATAGTCAGCACTTCGAACAACTCTTAAGTTAAGTTTCACATATAACAGAAAATAATCCTCTCCACTTCGAGAGCAACTTGTGCAGTATATACGGTGCCACCTTGCTTGAATAAAAGTCCATAATACATCCTCCAACGTAGCTTTCTATACATCAAGTGGATGTTTTGACAGATGCATACTCGTTTCTCTTTTGAGAAAAGAGCTAGCATCTCTGGGTTATTCTGATCCTTAATCAGCCACTGATTTTGAGAAAATCAACAAGGTTTGTGTGACATATTCCAGCAAGAACTCTCTCTATTAGACATGTCACTGGATCGTAGTGTTCAGTTAATGGCTCGTTTCTTTACAACTGATTTTAGCCAGGGTTCTAAATTGTATTTTGACCTCACAGAAAGAAAAAAGTAAACTGAAACTCACAAAGCTGCATGATTGTTTTTTATTTTTTTCTGGATGATCAAAACACATTTACTCAGTTACTCAAGAATTTTGTTGGGCTGCACAATTGTAGTAGGTGAATTAATAGAAAAACGAAAACATAAAAACCACATTGGAGGAAACCAAATCATGGAAAAACAATTTAAACGAAAGATAATTTTAAAGAAAATCCAAAATTACATTAAACTTGGTGGAATCTAGGACTACGGTGGGGTTTATGGGCACAGGCATGGATCATGTTTAGGGTGATGAGGGGGTTCTTAGATGTAAGGAATAATTGGCGTTAGGGCGTAGAAAGGGATTATTAGGGTTCAGAAATGGGTGGAGTGCAGGGGTGGTGAGGGCTTTTTAGGGTTCACGGATAAGTGGTTTTTAAGTGTGTGAGTTGTTTTTGTTTTTGGGACGGGTGGAGTGTATGGGTATCAAGAGGTTTTAGGGTTCATGGATGCGCTGAGTTAAGGGCTGGTGAGGGTGTTTTCATAACAAATTTGATTGGGTTTTTGCCAAACATCAGGGCCAAAGCGGCCCACATACATGTACAGAACTTTGCAGGATATGACCCCATGAACAAACAATACACAAAAACATGCACAATGTATCCCTAGCCACCCCCCCTAGCCACCCCCCTCCCAAAGCAAATCATTGACAATGATGCAGCCTCAGACCCCTTCTTGGGTCCCTTGTATGCTGTGACCTTAGTGTCGTATTTCGGCATCCAGTTGAGATTCTGCGGTGCGAACCGGCACCAGTAATATAACTCTATAATCTCCCCATTTCTGCCATATCTTCTGATGTTTCTGAGAGCATCCCCTAAACATGAACACCGCCACCTCCAGCCCCATGCAGAAGTCCATCCCTCTCTTCCATGCCCAAGGTATGGTGGCATAGTCACTTTCCATTATCGGGCAATGTCCCTCTTCACTAGCGTAAGCCCCAAAAATAGTAAATGTCATTTGTAACGGTTCCCACCTATCCCCTCTTTGCTTTGTAGAAGGAGCAGTTTTGGAACTAAAGGAACACCCCAGGTGAGAACCTCACCCAGGCAGGATGTTACCCCTCTCTGAAATTGTGTCAATGCAGTACAACTCCATACCAAAGTTCCCTCTTCAGCCTCTCAACAGAGACATATGGGAGATCAAATTATGCCCATGCGCCAAAGGTGCCTTCTCGTATAATAAGCCCTGTGCAAGTATTTCAATTGAAACAACCAGAGCCGGGAAGATATCACCACTCTGCGGGAGGCTTCTAGAGCTTCGGTCCTGTCATCCTCATCTATGTTTTCAATATCCTCTCCCCACGCCACGCGAAGGGCCTAAATTTGTGAGATCTTATTGGTATCTAAATCTCCCACTAATAATTTGCCTTTCAGCTGGCTAAATATTGGCAAGTCCCGGAAGTCACCTAGGTAGGACGAGATAGAGTGTCACAGCTGCAAATATTTATAAAACTGGCTGTAGTGCAACTGGTATTCTGTTTGCATCTCCTTGAATGATTTAATCACCGTGCCATGCATAACGTCCCCTAGCATGGTACTACTGACAGTATCCCACTTTTGAAAGCCCCTCAGCCTGGCCATTTGTCAGAGAACAATGCCCTGCCACAGCGGAGTCTCTTGCGTCAGTCTTCCCCACCAACCAATCTTACGGAGAGACCGTCTCCACACGTGTACCACCACCCTTGTTGCTGGGGGAAGAAATCCCATCTTTTTCCTACTATAAAGCAGGTCAAGCATGGAAGTGTTACCCATCGCCCATCTCTCTGTGGCATATGCCGGATCATTGTGCGGGCCATACCACCAGTCATTAATAATCTGAAAGTGGGAGGCTGCATAGTAGGATTTAACATCCACAGCAGCGATGCCCCCACAATACGTTAACTAAAAGTTGGTCTGAAGAGTTATGCAAGATGTCCCGTGTCCCCATAAAAATGGACTGAGAAGTGCATTAATCTGTCAAAACCATGATGGAGAAACATTGTAGGGGTAGTTCTAAAGTTGGTATAGCAAGCGGGATAAAGAGAACACCTTGAAAATGGCCGATCTACCAAGTAGGGATAATGGCAACAGGCACAGGTCTTCACCTATTGCTAGACTTGTAAAAGCAATGGGGCCATATTGTGGGTCCATGGAATGGTGGGGTCCGGAGAGACAAACACCCGGAGGTACTTAAACCCACCAATAGCTAGCATCCATCCTGATGCCCACTCTATGTCTGTCGAAGCCCCGCCCAGCGGGAATAGCACGGACTTACCAACATTCATACTCCGGAGGTCTCACCAAAAAACAGCATAATTTGTAAAATACGAGGTCCTGAGCTCACAGGGTCTGTAATGAAATATAGAATATCGTCAACATACAGGACTAATCTATCCGACAACCCCGCAGACCATTCAAATCCCCGCACTTGAGCACCCACCCTAACCCAAGCGGCGACAGGCTCTATTGCCAGGGCAAACAGCAGGGGGGACAATGGGCACCCCTGTCTGGTACACCGTCTGATTGAAAAAGGTGCCCACCACTCCGACTGAGGCAGTTAGATCAGTGTTAAATAGCCGAATATATCAAAGGAATTGTGGCCCTAGGTTTATATGTGGAAAAAGTGCAAAGAGGTACTCCCAGCTCACAGAGTCAAATGACTTATTAATGGCGGCCTACATTACAGCCGTGGACCACCCCAGATGGTTTGCTAAGCCCAAAGCATTGTAGGCACCTCTTATATTGTGGTGAGTGGCTCTGTGGGGTATAAACCAGTCTGATAAGGGTGAACCAGTTCGGGCATCTATTTCATTAGTCTGTTAGCCAGAGCCTTAGAGAGGAGCTTAACCTCGATGTTGAGAAGAGAGATCGGAAGGTATGATGAATGGGCCTCCGGTGGGTGACCTGGTTTGAGAAACACGACAATTTCAGCATGCCGCCAATCAGAGGGAAGCCGTGACTCCCCATTCGCCGCATGGATAGCCCCCCACAAATCCGCCCCCATTTGCACCATATACTCACTGGGGACACCATTAGTCCCGGGGGCCTTCCCAGGTTGCAATTTTGCAAGGGCTGTAGACAGCTCCTCCTCAGTGAGTGGCTCATCTATCTGTGTGTGTGGTTGGCATCTCACAGGGATTTAGGGGACAGGGCTTCAATGAATTGGATTATTTGGTCTACGGTCACTATCTCTCTATGAGCATATATTTCCCTATAGTACTCGCAAAGCTTTGAGACACTTTCTTGGGGCCCAACAGCCACTTCCCCGCTTGTCTTGGATCACCGCCACTGGGGAGGCCGCGTGGGAATCTGGCACAGCCTGTGCAACATTCTACTGGATTTTGTCACCCCATTGGTATATGCGGCTCTGTGAAGCCTGCCATGCCTGTTTGGCATAGTCTAGGAACAATTGTTTGTATTTCTGTTGGGTATGGGGAAGTTGTCGCCATGCCAAACCACCATTTCTCTCATGGCTACGTTCTTCAAGTGCCAACATCTGCGCCTTGAGTTCTGTCAATGTGTGGGATCTGCGCCTGCTCTCACCCTCCCAAAAACTGAAATCTCCCCCCCTGAGAGTGGACTTCAAGGCCTTCCACAGTGTTGTCTGGGAGGACACTGTCTCGATATTGAGGGAGAAGTATTCTGTTATGGAACGGTATAGGAGCACCTTATAGGACGGGTTCCTAAAATGCCAAGGCGACAGTCGCCATTAAAAGGGAGTGTGTTTCGGACCCATATGAAGCCAAAGAGCCATCAGGGAGTGGCCAGAGAGTCCTCTGTGCTAAATGTAAACCCCAGATAATCTATGTGTGAAGCCATCAGGTACTAGCAAATAATCTAACTGAGAGAAAGAGCCATGGACTGCTGAATAGTATGTATATCAGGTTTCTGCTGGACGATATGCCCTACAGGCATCCGCCCACCCCAGCATGGCCACCAGAGACCCTAATCGGACCCCTGAGTTCCCACACTGCCCCCCCAGCGCACCATCTATCAACTTCTGGGTGTAGGACATCATTCTAATTGTCACCTATCACTGTGAGACCACCTGGCAGTTCTCCCTATAGTCCAATAATGGGGTCAACAAAGGTGTGTCCCAATGGTGGGGGGCATACACACTGCTGAGAGACTCTCCATATAGTGTGCCTGCCACATACACATATCTGCCATGGCCATCAACCCACAATCTGATGGACCTAAAGGGCAACCTGCGATGAATGAGAATAGCAGTGCCCCATGATCCCCTTACTATGCAGGAGTAAAGTGATTGTGCATATACATATCTAGCCAAGCACAGGACCTTAGACCCCAAGAGATGTGTCTCTTGTAGTAGGAGAATGTCTCCTTGTAGCATGTTGGCCTGTTTAAGCACTGCTCCTCGCTTAATCCTATCTAGGACTCCCTAGACATTCGATGTGAGGACACAGAGATGCCAGACGGAGACATAAACCTCTAAAGTAGACTTAGCGGGGGCAGCAATGTAGAAGGCTATGGTCGAGTGGGCCCAGGCCTGTGCTAACAACACATTAAAACAACCCCAACTCTCATCCAACCTCCCCTATAGCTCAAAAACATAGAAGTATCTGCCACGGAAGAGGCCCGCCTCCGACCCCAATGGGGGCTGGGAAGAGGACCCCTCCAATGAATCCCCATGTCCCTAAACCAACAAGGTTTCTTCACTAGAGAAACTTAACTCGTGTTGCTCTAGAGATGTTGTCAAACATATCATACCCACATCACAATCATATAGAAAACAACATACACCCACACACAATAGTCATTATTGGCTCAGTTGTGTCCTAATCGAGTGCCAACTTGGTGCACAGTATCAATGAATGTCACCTGGTGTTCATCATCTTGATACGTGCCCTGCCAGGATGAGCAGGACCGGTTCCGACACTTCCCTGCAGACTTAGTTGGACGGGTGCGCTTGACACTCAGGGAGGAGTCCGAGTCCATGCGCGGCAGAGTGTGAGGCTTTATGTTTACTGTCTCATCTGTCCATGTAAAGACTGCTTCTGCAATGTCAAAAAATAAGGTTTGAGAGTTGAAAACAACCCAGAGGCGAGCGGGAAAGAGCAACATGTGCTTTATTTTGAGATCTCGAATGGGCAGCTTCACCACTACGAATGATTGATGAGGTTGATTGACCATTTTGGTATAGTCCGTAAATATCATAATATGGTGGAATTCGAAGAGGATCTTGTCTTGGCTCCGTGCAAATTTCAGAATAGTGTCTCTGTCAACAAAATTGAGGATCATGGCAATTACTTGTTGTGGCCTTGCACCCGGGGGGGCTTCCGCACCAATGCTCTATGGGCCCTTTCTATTACGAAGCATGATGAGAGGGACTCCCCTGGCACTATCGATCAGAGCCATTATCCAAGAAATTTGCCCTTGGGGGGCACCCTCACACCCCTCAGTAAAACCCACAAACCTGAAGTTATTGCAGCAGGAGCAAGCCTCCGCATCTTCAACCGGTGCCGCTAATTCTTTAGTCACAGCCGTGAGCGTGGTGACTTTCTGTTGAAGTGACACCACCGAATCTTCCACATCTGACGCACTAGTCTCGGCCTCCATAGTCCTCTCAACTGCTTCTCGAAGATCCTGACACAGAAGGGAAACATTGGAGCCTACCACGCCGATTTTTTCATCTAGCATGTCTCTTGATTGGGTGATGGCCACCAAGCTTGCCACATTGTCTGGGCCGGACCCCACTGGCCCCCCCAAATCCATTGTTGTGACGCTGCCCCAGTGAATTTGTATATGGTACTCTGTTTGGCCGTGGCACTAAGTAATTTATCCTTCGTCAAGTTGGAGCTCCTTGCACGCCGAATTAAAAAGGATGATCTTCCCAGCATCTCAGGTGCGTCTGACACTCCAAAACCCCCAAACTGCAGCTTCAAGGGGTGGCACATGTGGTCAGCAGATGAATGTGTCCCGCAGCATTCAGCTGAATAGAGGGTCTGATGAAGATTCTAACTGAGTCAAGCCAGGGGACCCTGTTGGATGTGGGCCCACCAATGTTTGACTTTCCCCAGCCACAAGCCACACCAGAGCCTAGCCCAACTGCTTTCATAATGAGGGGACCGACCGCAGCACAGCCTCCTAATGAGGACTCGTGCCAGACTACTCGTGTTCCTATGCAATCTCTAGGTCTTCAGACTAGGCCCCTGTGGGAGGGGAAACACACCTGTCCCCACATTACCAAAATCAGCAGGGAACCCTTAACAATGAAGCGCACTCAGGCCTGACAAGTAAGTTCCAGGGTCTCTTCCAATCATGCCTTAGAACATGGAGGATAAGTCTGAGTCACTATTTCTCTATGAGGGCCGGCAGGGGCCCACTATAACCTGTCTGCAGTGCCAGCATGTGTCTATACCCCTGGCCTCTCTTCAGTCCGTCCAAAGGATATGCAGTGCAGGGTGGGTCTTTTGTTGTCTGGGGACCTGGCTCTTCTTGGGGTGCTGACAAGCAGTCACGACCTCTGCCGGGGACGGGGCACACAGCTCTGCGCAGGGCAGCCCACAGCTACCGTCGTGCCACACTAAGTGCCAGGGGAGGGCTCAGGGCCACCACGGAGAGTCGCCGCAGGCCCAGCTCCACGCCTTCACCTATCGCCAAGCTGCCTCTAATTCAGGGGCACAGCACAGGCCCCGGCACATCCGTCGTCCTCAGGCCAGAGTCCCAGGCAGTGGCCCGAATACCTCTGCGGTGCCTGCTGCGGCTCGACCAGGCCGCCGAGATCGATGCTGCCACGCACACTTCCAGCAGGGCTCAACAAGCTGGGCCTCTGAGTGTGGCCTCTGGCTCTCCTCCACCATGTGTCGCAAGTCAGTCGCTCCCCATATCAGGGGTCGCCTGTCCCCTCGCAGCGTCAAGGTGTCCTCTCCTAATGCCAGTGGTATGACTAGGTATGAGTCTCCAGGCAGAGGCTGCAGGGCTGAGGACAAGAGGGGCTATTGAAGCATTGAGGCCAAGCGGGGCTCGTGCCGCTTCTAGAATGTCCAAGAATATGCTCCCTGGTCCATAACCAAAGACCCCAGAAGAAAGAGCTGCAGCAGCTAAAAAGTACAACATGAGGGTAGAAGATTGTGAGCCTTATCCATACGACGGAATGGGATTTGGTGATTATCCTAAACTACCGGATAAATCTCAGCAAGAGAGAGACGCTTGGTATTCATGGGATCATCCGGACCTTCGAAGGAAATGGGGCGAGCCGATGCATTGGCACTTTGACATGTACATCAGGAACCACATGGACAAGTCTCCAACCCCTGTCAATTGGAACACCATGTGCAAACAGCTTTTTGGTTTTATTGGTTTCATGCTTTTTATGTTTTGGGTTGGAAAAAACTATCCTTCATACTAGCCATGGGACCAAAGCAGTATCCATACAATAACCTATACTTGGAGAGCGGTGGTGACCCCAACCAAACACCTGATGAAGAGAAGCTTAAGGAAATATGAGCTGTTCTTTTCTCAAGAAAACTCTGCGCTGAACTTGTTCCTGCAGGCTGTGCTTCCCTTACAACAGTACTGAATCTGAATTAAAATATATTTATTCAATCCTAATGCCAGTTTACCCGAGGTGGGATGGGAGGGAAATTTAAGTGTGATTTGGCAGGAAGGTAATGGATATTGGAGATGACTGCAGGGAACTCGACCAACTGTGCGTCCACCATGATGGGTATTATAGTATTATGTGTAGGGGCTATGGTGGTGAAGAGTTTTTAGGGTTCAGGATGGAGTGGAGTTTAGGGTGGTGAGGGGTTTTAAGGATTCAGGAATGGGTGGAGTTTAGATGTAGAAAGGGGTTTTTAGGGTTCAGGGATGGGTAGTTTAGGGTGATGAGTTCTTATGGATCATGAATGGTTGGTGTTTAAGGGCAGTGAGTGTTTTTTAGTGTTCAAGGAAGGCTGGAGTTTGGGTGTGCTGAGGTGTTTTAAGGGGTATGGGACGGGTGGGGTTTAGGCATAGAAAGGGGTTCTAGGGTTCATGAATGGGTGGGGGTAGGGCAGTGGCGTAACGAAAGTTGAGGGGGCCCCCTGCAATGTACACGGAGGGCCCCCAGCTCCGGATTTAACCCGGAGCTCTCAGGCCTGAAACACACCTGAAAACTGTGCTGAGACGGCCCCCTGCAGCTCGGGGCCCCCCAGCACCGCGGGGGCTGCGAGAACCTGTGTTACGCCCCAGGGGTAGGGGTAGTGAGTGATTTTAGGGTTCAGGGATGGTGAATGCTTGGGGTAGAAAGGGTTTTTAGGCTTCAAGGATGAGAGTTGTTTAGGTGTGTTGAGGAGTTTAAGGGGACAGGGATTGATGGTGTTTAGGGGTTGTGAGGGGTCAGCGATGGATGTTGTTTATGGGTGGTGATGGATCAGAGAATTAAAAGCATCTAAAGTAATTGTCTGATAATGTAGATGATATAAATATGAAATGATGTCCCCTGAAAAATCACTGAAATAAATATCTCCGACAAAATGTTTCTGAAATTAATACGCATTCAAAAGCCAATTTTGGCAAAAAAGACTTTCTATGACTTGGTTTCTATGAAAAGGTAAATACCATTCATTCAGAAATTGCCATTGAAAGGTTTAGATGGAATGGTTTCTCAGTAATGGTATTCCATGAAATAGTTTTTCTATGAAATCACATACAATCTTCCCTGAAGTGCCCTTCTTCCTTCTTTGTCTGGCTGAAACTGCAGCTAATAATAAACTGTAAGATAGTCTTCTCTTTGCTTTTTTTGTCTTTGTTATTTCTGTGTACTTTATATTTTAATTCCACAATTATATAGAATTCTCCTGGCTCATAAACAAATCAGCACACTTCATACACCCATCGGATAACCATATGTCATGGAGGCAATGGGCGTGCAGAGACATTTACGGAGCAGGAGCATGGGTAATTAGGGAATTCACAACGGAATTTTACATGTAGTATCCTTACGACTGCAGAGTTTCCACACTCATGCCAGAGACTCCACACATAAAAAGATAGGCAGTTGTAAAGATGCTTCTCATAAAATTGCTTTGTGAATTCCCAAAATTGTACGCTTAAACAAAAGTGTAAGTTTACATTTGTGAATCAGGTCCCTTATTCATTTCCGTCCAGAGTGCAAAGAGTAGAACATGTCAAATTATTATCTGTCAGATATGTGGTTAAAATGTGAGCATTTAATAATTTTCTGAATGGGTACAAAGAGGGTTGGAGATTGAATTGTAGTGGCAATTCATTTTGCTTCAAATTATGAGGAGTGGACAAAAACAGATCCAGAAGGTGCATCTGTTAATTTGCAATACCGCAGGATTTTTGCATATGCCTGTTACTCAATTGTACTTGAATGTGGACCCCCGAATATTATGGTTCAAGAATTTCGAGTACAGAATAACGTGGAAAAAATATAGAAAGATCAGTACTTATGGGGAATTATAGATTTACTATTCCTAACTCCACATCCATGTAGCTTGAAGATGTATTTACATTATGGGTACATACATGGGGAGTTAGGTACAGAAAATCTAGAACTTACTTGTTAATAAATGTTTTTGATAGTTTGTCCTTGATATTGTGTCCCGCTGATATTCTAGGGTCGATATTCAGGGTACACACCCTGCTACAAAGTTACACAGAGTTTCTGTACTCCGCCATCCTGCAAAGGAATTTAAACAAATAGCCTTGGCCTGAAAATACTTGGCTAATTTTGCTGCGAGGATTCCTGGGAAGAGGACCACCCCTCTGCCATTTTTTGACTCCCTGCCTCTGTTTGCTACCATAAACCACCAGAGGACAGCAGGCAGCCATTTTGCAGTCACATTATCTACCAGAATCCACAGATGTCATGCCACAGTGTGTGACATCCAGGGTCGACAAAAGAACAAACCATCCACAAGGGCCATCAGCAGAATGCACAAGTAAATATTTCTAGACAGTGACCTAAATGTCCTTTTATGACGAGTTAGTGAATGAGTCTGCTGGCTTCCTCTCCATATCATTCTAAATAACCTTACAAGGAGCAATAATGTCTGAGACAGACTGTCACAAAGTGAAAACTGTCCATTTGCACAAAGGAGATCAAAGATACAAAAGAGGGATGAAATGCCCTCAAATGCAATATGACAGAGGCCACTGTACACCATCACCGAGAGAGTCAGGCTACAAGAGGAGGCCCACCACCCAAACTACATCTTAAGCTCGGGGAAGGAAAAGTCCTGCAGGCCATCAACATGCCAGGAATGGAAGCATGGCGTGAGGTTTTGAGGTCGGAGGCACATCACAGCCAGGCATGGCAAACATATACACGTGACCATATTATAACATAAAACCCACGTTGGGCACTATTACATTGTTGCTACAAATCCTGTTGTGGGTGCATCTCTTGTTTGTGCCCAAATGGGATTCTATGTCAAGCACAATTTGCACTTAAAATGTTTCCTCGTACATTTATGGCATGTAACACGTCACAAATTGCACGTTCAAACAGCACTATTGTGAAGTGCAAGAGAGGGTGATGTAATGTAGCAGCTAGGCCTATAAGGATGTACCAGGAACAAGGATGATTACCACTGTTTTAAATCCAAATATGGTGCAGTGCATGAGACTGGATTTAATTTAATTATGATCATGTCAGCTTTTCACTATACATGCTGGGATTGCTGTCACTTTTTGGGGAATACATTGACAGTAACTGACATTGCTTATTCAATCATATGACTGTGTTTGCAGGAAAGCCGAGTGACCTGAATGGGAGTATAATCAAACGCATGTGCAAAAATTGCTGCAGATGTACATGCAAGATGAAGCTATCATGAATATCTCTGTTCACATTTTCCAGGCAATGTGTATGCCATGTAAATGTTTTCAGACAGACATGTATCAGATTAGGCATGAGTGTCAATACTTAATGGTTGTGTGTCCGCAATGGTAAACCTTGATGTTGACCTCTCCTTTTAGATGAAGGGATCATCTACCTGGAGCACCACAGCTGGGACCCCTACATCTCAAACTGTAGCCACTGTTATATGTGGCAGCTCCACATAGACCCACCACCGTTGTTGCCTCAAGATATGTGACTCAAACTGCCCAGTGAACATTATCCATATCTGCCTCTCTGTTTCAGCCACAGCCTTGCTCACTTTGCCAATGGATTCAAGCTAGCCTGGCTGATGAGGGGTGTTACCGCAAAACCGGTCCCAGGATGCTTGTTTCTAGTCCAGGGAAGACCTGGCTCGGCAGTTCGGTCTGGACTGTTCCCATGATACACAGGGTCAAGACTGATTTGCATATGGCTGCGTCTGAACTGTGGTGGCGAAGTGAGCTAAAGAACGATGATGGATTCAACCCAGATCTGTGACTGGGGGTGAGTGTCTGACAAGTTTCAGCACTCCGTCCATCATCTCCTTGTGTTTGCTTAGTTCACCCTAAGTTGGCAAGGTATGCCCAGACGTGGGTCCCTTGCTCACTTTGCCACTGGATTCAAGCTAGCCTGGCTGATAATGGGTGTTACCCCGAAACCGGTCCCAGGATGCTTGTTTCTGGTCCAGGAAAGACCTCGCTTGGCAGTTCGGTCTGGACTGTTCCAATGAGGCACAGGGTCAAGAATGATTTGCTTATGGCTGGGTCTGAACTGGGGTGGAGAAGTGAGCTAAAGAACGATGATGGATTCAACCAAGATCTGTGACTGGGGGTGAGTGTCTGACAAGTTTCAGCGCTCCGTCCATCATCTCCTTGCATTTGCTTTGTTCGCCCTAAGTTGGCAGGGTATGCCCAGATGTGGGTCCCTTGCTCACTTTGCCACTGGATTCGAGCTAGCCTTGCTGATGAAGGGTGTTACCGTGAAACCGGTCCCAGGATGCTTGTTTCTGGTCCATGAAAGACCTGGCTTGGCAGGTCGGTCTGGACTGTTCCCATGAGGCACAGGGTCAAGACTGATTTGCATATGGCTGGGTCTGAACTGGGGTGGTGAAGTGAGCTAAAGAACGATGATGGATTCAACCCAGATCTGTGACTGGGGGTGAGTGTCTGAAATGTTTCAGTGCTCCATCCATCATCTTCTTGTGTTTGCTACAGCCAGACCACCAGCTGTAGGCTCTGAGCCCTCTTCCACATAAGTCACACGAGGACCTCCTGCTACAGGCCCTGCTGTTGCCTCTTCTTTGCCCACAACCAGACCATCTGTGACCCCTGGATCCCCCTGTGCTTTAAACACAACAAGAAACATCTTCAGAGAGCCCTGCTTTAGATGCAGCTACATCCTCAGACACAGGCACTGCCACCTCCTCTGCTTTAAACACAGTTGTGCCACCAGCTTGAAGCATAATAGGCGGTTTTGTATCCTCTTTCTCAATCATCAGCGTGGCACTTAGCATGAGTTAAGAGGTGCTAAATCTCATACGGCATTGCAACACAAATCTTGGATTGTACAGAAGTGCAATAGGCACCACAGTAAGATACTTTAAGCACTCTTCAGACATAATGGGTGAACCTGTAACTGCATCCCTCCAGCCTCACCAATCCTTCAGATAGGTGATGCGGGACATCACCAGAAGACTGGCCAGCATCAAAACAGGGCAAATCTGTGGACTAGAGGCATTCTGAAGTTTCACCACTTCCCTGAGGTACTTACAGTAAGTTCTCTGGAGAGAGGCATGGTCTGCACAGAGAAATAGGTATGCAGAAAGACAGAAACATAGATTCATGACCTCAGCTCTAAACCACTCAATAGCAACAATCAATATAATCAGTCAACAAGAGACAGTGGCACAAAAAGCTTTATTGCTGCCTTTGATATCCTAGGCAGTATACTAGGCTTAATGGATTTGAAAGGTGCTAACAGTGCCAAGCCCCCATCTGCCTCTCCTCTCTGCAGCAGCTTCACAATTCTCTGTGGTCACTCATCCAGGTCTGTCAGGAGGTAATCAACACAAGCTGGCCATTTCTGAGGTGAAAGGATGCCATCAGCTCAAAAGAAATGAACAATGTAAATTGTTTACTTATGGCCAGGGTGGGATTAGGAATAGGAGTATCATCAGGTACTTGGGATTTAGGATGGTTATTAGATTAGATAGGGGATATGGCAGTTGAGGCTAAGGTGGGAGTGGTCAAGTGGGAGTGGAGAGCTATTTTCTTGCAGGCTTATGTACCTCTCTCATAGTAAAACATTGGGTTACTTTATTGCATTTGAGAAGGGCTAACCTTTGATTGGAACCAGGTAGAAAAGTCATGTTTGGTCTCAAAAGAATTGTAATTGATTGTAATTTAAAACCATCTTTAAGGGTAAAGTCAGATTTTAATTCACAATTCCTATAATGCAACTCTTAGAAAATTTGGCATTTTCTTGTCCTAACCATTTGGTGCCTATGTTCTGTCATGAGTCACATGGCTGTGAATAGTTGGCAGTTGTCCTTTGTATATTCCACCCTGACAGTGAGACAAAGGGGAACTAGGTGTTAGCAGGATAGGCCATCCTGCCAGGATGGTAGGGGCGGGGCTGCTTTATGCCCCACTTACATTTCAGGGGAGCTGCCTCCAGCACACTCTCAAAGAACTTGAGCCCGTACCCGTCACCCATTTACGGTGACGGGTAAATGTGTGTCTGAGTAAGAATCATAAGCCTGACTATTGTTATTTTCTTATCTCCAGGGACGTACGCCAAACCCCTTCTTTTGACGGGACAAGAAAAAGCAGAGAGGAATACAGCCCAGGAACAGGAACCCCTGGAAAGAGAGAGGGCCACCCAGGTGTACAGTGAAGGAACTGGCACCGTTAAGACTGTTCACCCCCCCTTATTGTGTTTAATTATATTCATCCCAGGACTTTGAGCAATACTATTGTCCTCTGAACTATTAAACAAACAGTAACACCACACTTCCGTCTAGGCTTCCTGTCTGACCGAGTGACCACAGTCCTAAAAATGGTCTGATCTTGTTAGCAATATTTATCTAGGTGGCAATTTACAAAGATCAGAGCTTATTGAGTAAAAACTACTGGCCCAACAGTGGCATTGATACATCGACATGGTTGACATACAAGTATACCCGACAGTACAAGCTAAAGTGCAAAGCAAATTTTAAAAAGCCAAATGTAATACATATTTGAATACCAATTGGTCATTAAAAATACTGTGCAAATTACATTTTAAACTGAAAACAAAAATCGGGAGGATAGGTAGTGGTTCTTGCAGATCCAAATCATTATCATGTGTCGACCCAGATTAAAATATCTGTGACTGCCTAAGAGCCACCCTTTTATCCGTGTTCATTATTCAAGCTTTTACTATACAATGAGAGTGGAGGTGACCTGACAGTGTTTTTTCAGCTCTTTAGATGCCCACAAGAGGCAAACGCAATTAACACTAGTTAAGAGACCTAAATAAGTTGCCAAACAATGAAGAGTCTTTACCAATAATGTTCCTTTTTGCAGGAAAACTATTTATGTTACTATTTTATTTGCAAGGCTGAACAGTTGGAATCCCTCTGTGATAACCATGTGGAGTGTTCAGCCCACTATTCGCTGCTTATCTCTTTTTTTTTGGGTGTCCGGGTAATTTACAATGAAGCAGCCACATTCGAGGGGCCTAGAACCAAGGCTGAGGTCCTGAGTTTTTTGTCTGCAATGTCCAGGAATTTTATGAGGCAAGCATATGCTTGAGGATCTGCTTCAGTCAAACAAAATTTAACAGCCACCAACATTGACCGTGTTCCTTGTTTGATTAATAGGAGGCGTAACAATCTTCTGTGCTCGTCTAATAAGAAGGAGCAAATGCATACCAAGTGAGCTAGTAATTCCTGGAACCGGCTGCATAAGCGGCATATATTGATGTTGGGTTGGCGTATCCATCGGGGTAAAAGATCCAGTGATGAGTAACAACCCAGCCGAAGTTGACAAATCTTCACGTTATAATACACAGAAAATTTTTGGGTGATATATTTTTGGACCACCTCTGTTAGTGTAGCTCTCTATGACCAAGACTGCATGCTTTCATTTCATAAAGGATCGATGGTCAGTTATAAAGGATTCCATATGGACCTCTTTATTTAGGGCTGCTTTGAACTGCTGATGAGGCAGATTTAAATTCAACAAGGCTGCTGCACCTTTCAACTCCAAGGCATCCTTAACAGCTTTTGACCAAGTAGACAAAGGCTTGAGACTATTTGTGAGTGAAATTTCTAACCAAATAAAGTTTTTCAAGGATCCTTTTTTGGCAGCCCGTGCTGAGTGTATGTATTTCCGGAAACTGGCTCTCTTCATGAATAGTTGGTCACTCACTGGGCATTGCCCAGATGGGTATAGGTGAATACAAATGCATTTATATGTGCAAACACCTCTCATTTCATTTTCAAATGTTTAAGCATTTTTTTATATATATTGTTTACTGAGCCATGGCAAATTATATTTTATTTGTCAATACTGTGGGATGTAGAACCCTGACACATGATGCAATGACTTTCAGTTTTCTTTTGGCTCCTGCATGGGATTGGGATAAGGGCCCAGTGAGAGGCCTGGCACAGCAGCCATCCCCTCACTGCACGTAGCTGAAGGCTCTGCTCAAGTTTAAAAAACCGAGAAATTCATTGAAAATATTAAAGGTTGATGTGACGTTTTAGTTAGTTATGGTAATAAGATCGATTTTTACATTAAAAAACCTATACATTTACTGAAAAACAAAGTTTAAAGTGAAGTTACATTTAGGCATTGAACTGATATAAAAACAATGTGTCAGTCACCAGTTATAGTTTACTGAACTAACTATAGCTTGTTCTCTACCATGCACTGTTTTGTACTTCAAATATTACAACACTCATGACATGTTTAATTACATCATTGGTGACATCATTGATGACATCCGTAATTACATCATCGATGACATCACTGATAACATCTGAAATGACATAATTGATGACATCACTGATGACATCATGCAGTCTGTTTGACACCTTCCCATAGGGTTTGTGAAGTTGAAGTAATTCAACACGCTACACTTGTGGACAATTTTAACGTAATAGGATTACCTCTTAAGACTTCACATGACCTGCAATTTTAATTTAAGAGGTTAAGAGGTATTAATTTGCCATTGAAAAGACACATTCCATGAGGCCCTATAGCCAACTCTCTGTAGTAAAAGTACACTTCACATGGTCCTGAGTTGGGCACAATGGCTTGCAACTTTAGAATCATCCTTGCAACACTAATTGATGTAAACCACGTCTAACTGAAGCACCCCTACATTCTATATTATTCTACAATCTGCAATGCCTCAAAATGTTATCTTCAGCAAAATTCTGAAAATAAACAGCCACAGCTTTTATACATCCTTGCTACATAGAATTTATGTATACCACTGTATTACAACTATCTAACATGGGCATGTGCCTAGATATCCACTGGTTCATAATCTAACAGCAGCTTTGGCCTTTCTCACAGATTTCTTGGAGCAGGCTTTGGCTTTAATCCACAACTTCCATTCAATCATACCTCTGTAACCCACATTAGGTGCACTTTGACTTTACCTTGTTTAACAAGAAGTATTTCCTCCAACCCAAACCTTAGTGACGTGCACCATATAACTTTCAACATGTACAATTACACTTGCTACCAAGGTTTACGCTATTTCCATGGTAAGACCCAAACGTGTAAACTCAGAAACTATGCTGTATATAACTATTGTGTTATCAGTGATGTCATCAATGAAGTCATTTCAGATATTACCAGTGATATAATTTAACACGTCATGAGTGATGAAATATGAGAGGTCTTAAGAAGTGCATGCCATTGCGGGGCCCAAGTTATAGTTAGCTCAATAAGCTATATTTGAATTTCAGTGGTATTTTGTTATTTAAACATTAGTTTTATATCATTTCAATACCTAAATATGATGCTACTTTAACATTTGTTTTTTTCAGTGACTATATGTGCGTATCTATGTATTTTGTCACATAAATCCTCATTTATGGTTCTGGCTCAAACATGCAAAGCCACTGAAATTACCCAGGTATGATATGCAATACACACAATTCATGCCATAACTCCAGTTGCCGCTCACCTCATTTAACTCTTTCTTGATTAACTTTTTTCCATTGCCATTTGCAAATAGGTATTTAGCTCATGTGGGCAACCAAAGTTACGAGGTGCATTATGTGTGTTGCATACCAGAACTGGTGAACATCAGTGATTTTTTGGATTTTTTACTGTGATTGTTTTCAGTTAATTTCTATATTTATTGTGATGCACTTTATTTCTAAACCCCACTACGAATTGCCTCAACAGTGTGCAGAGGGAGTTGATCGCAGGGCCTGGCCTCAGGCCCTGCACCCTAGCCATCCTGGGTACCCAACCACTGCTGGACAGGGGCAATGAAGGGAACCACAGGGGCTGTGGCTAGGCCCTGCTGCAGGTGCCCTTACCACACACCTACCCTCTATAAATGGCTTTCCCCCTCTGTATTATTTTTTCTCTTCCTCTCTCTTTCTCTCCGTCTCTCGTCATCAATCCTCTTCTGTCTTCTTTAACTCTTAGTGAACATTGCAAATCATATCACAACTTTTTCACAAAATGGATCATGAATGGACCTCAGAAAATGGTGACTGTTGAAATCTTGATCACTTTTGAGTTGTGAATCACACACAATTTGATTGATTTAGTTACCTGGTCTATTGCTCTAGATTTTCATGAATCTGGGTCCCCCCTAACATAGCCTGGGTGTAAGGCTCTTGTTAGAATATCTCCCCATTTCCGTGTAGAGTTCTTTTTCTACAGAACTGTAATCAATTTAGGCATTTCAGGATAGAGATGTTCTCCAGCCAATCAAATTTGTGTGACAATTCTAGAATGATTGTCAGGATTCATGAATCACTGAATCACAAATTCAATCAGCAAAAATACTCATACATGTTAATCCTTTAAAACACACCTGTCACTTTTTTAAATGCTTATTTCTCAAAAATGACAACGTATACTCACCAAACCAGAAAGAGCACCGTTTCTGTATAATGTGCTACTTGCATGCCAAGTTTGATGTGCATTGGTTGAGCAATTTTTCCTGTAGGTACAATAAAATATGGAGAAAACATTATTTTGTGACATCTCCTTAACTTTTTTACACCTGCAAGGAAATGCATGAAATTTTGCATGCCATACCTCAGCTGATTACCAAATGTCATGAAGATTCAACCACGGGAGGAGAAGTTATAGGCAATTGAAAAATTGCTTTTTCACTGGAAAGTGGTGCAGAACTATATCTACACATTGACAGGATGTTAACTGTCTGTCAGCTAAGTATGCCTATCACACCTACATCCCATCTTGTACCGACTAGTAATGTGTGGGGCATATTCCCAAGAACGTGTGATAACCACCGCAGGTTTAGCTTAACGCAACTTTGCACATCGCAATCTATCGCAGGATAACAGTGTTAACGTAGTATTCCCAACCTGGTGGCACCATGTGATAGCCCCATGATAACGCATCAAATGACCGCGTTAAAATTAACGCGACGCCGCAAAAAAACACGAACGCGAATAAAGTTGCGATGAGGCCAACCGCGATACAAAAATCAGCGATAACCAGCGACAGGCCTGCAATCCCCACGCGTCATGCGGGAAAATGCACTATAAAAGCTGAACAAGAAAAACACACCATAAACAAAATCAACTGCGTAGCAACATGGAGGCACCCGGAATGAGTGCCCAGGTCAACGCGAACCCCACAAGCCCCACAGACCACCAGAAAGGAACCTTGGGGTTGGGGTAGGCCAAGGAGAAGAGGAAGAGGAAGACGGGGTACAGTCCGCATGACAAACGGATCGTCGTCATGGAGGTGACAGAGCACCAACAACAACTGTCAGTCACCTCCACCGTGTCACTGGCAACACAGATGGAAAAATGGCATTCCATCGTGAATGCAGCCAGAGTGTCGAGGAGGCCAAGATGCCCTGGCATGATGTGAAAAGCCAAACCAAGCAGAAACCCGCTGCCAACAGGAAGGCAGCAACGGCGAATGGAGGTGGGAGTCCTGCGCCACAGGAGGAGCTGGAGCAAATGGCGGCCACAGTCATCAGTGTGGAGACGGTGCAAGGAGTCGGGAGTCCGGACACTGCTCGACATGACCTGACACAACAGCAACAGGGTGAGTAACGAACAGGGACTGTGGGGACGGGGGGGACGAGCACAATGGCACACATGCACAATGACGTGTAGTACACCGCACACCCACAATGACCCTGGGTCATGTCCCTGATCCCCGTGGCACACTGCAGCACACATAAAAACATCAAGTAGGCCCCCGTTCACCATGTGCCCAAAGGGGTCCCACCCCACACATCACCAATTACACAACACACACATGCACCCGTGCGAAACACAGCAAAGATGCGTATGTGAGAGCCACACTGACAATGCAAGTGACACCACATGACCAGCAGCATGGCTGGAGTACAATCGCCATGACACTGTGCACGCCACGAGACTGAGGTGGCTGAGTGTGGACCACATCCGGAAAGGAGCAGGTCACACTCTGACACATCCACCTGCACAAACAACCACTGACGTCACCAACACATCTGCAGACAAACAATGCACAAGAGTACAAAAACTGTCCAAGAGCACAAATGACCCAAGTCGCCAACATCACAGCACCTCACAAGCACAAAAGCCAAAGGCACACCGCCTCCAAGGGACAAGGGGCAGCAAAATCACAGCTGCAGGTGCGACTCCCACACAATGCAGCACACACACATAGGAATGACAGCACACCCACATGGACGACAATGTGGTACACAGTCCAACACCTACACTGCAGAACAGAGGACACAACTGGGTCCGCCTGTGCGTAGAAAATGGCCAATCACATCTGACATAGCAGGAAACTGTGAGATGCAAATGTACATGTACAACCTCACCTACGTCATGTAGTCCAAATGTCCACTGTCCCGCATCAAATAGTCCCCCCTCCCAAACAGTCACAATGTACATTGTCATGAAGTCTGTATGTAAACCTGAACAATGCGGCAACATACATGCCAACACAATGTCAACAAGCATCTCCCCTACACATTGCAGAGGGACAAACAACACCTCCAGCAAAGCAGACCAGACAACTCTACAGTGATGCTGAAGATGACCACCACACTTCCGACACCTACGTCCCCCAACAGTCCATGGACATCTTAGGCAATCGACCTCCAGGAGCAGGGTAACACTGCTGCATCGAGGATACCCCACCCCCTGCACAGACTACAAAGCTGGACGCACCCACCACCCCGGCTGGCTCCCAGCAGCCCACCGAGCACACATCGCATTCCAAGGCCAGGTGTCAGACTGCCAGAAGGGGGTGGCCGAACATGTGCGGGTGGGGCACTACCTCATGGAAGCTGAACTAGATCACATACGTGGGTGTCTAAGTCCCATCAGGGTCCACCTACACTCCCCAATGGAGACCCACAATGCGACAGAGACACATGCCTTTGCACATTTCCAGTACTGAACCACACCCAGAGCCACGGGATGATCATCCACACCCCTACGCTGGACTGGCGTACGCCGGCCCAGTCCACTCCCCTTACATATTGAGTGGGGGGCGACAAAGCTACATGTGCAATGTCCCACCTGCTGCCTGCGTTGACATGGCTGTGTCCTCTGTACACGGCACAATGTAATGTTGTAGTGCCCGGGGCACAAATGCATACATCATGAGCACACGGACAGACTCAGATAGTTTGTTGAACTGGCTACAGGCACGTGCGCTCGACACCTTTATTGGCATGGTCACATGTACAGTGATGCATGTGCTGGATGTGTGTGGGGTGAGTGTAAGCCAGCCCTCATGGAGTCGTTGGTGCTGGACTGCTGGCAACAACTTGAACAGTGATCACAATGAAAATGGAAACAGAAAACACCAGCATAACAGAAACAACTGTGAAGCATCATGGTGGTAGCCGGAGAAAGTACAGTGTTCACCCAACATGCAAGCAGAATGGTCCATGACTTGAGCTGCACAGAGTTAGTGGCCCCGGATGCACTGCGGCCGGCACAGGCACACCGCCACGGGATGATGACTTGCGGTGCAGTGAGATAGGGCCACGCGAGGTGAGCGGGTCCTCGTCGATGTCGAAGGTGAATGTAGTGGAGGTTTGCAGGGGACAGTGGAAGGTGTCCTCCAGGGCATGATGCAGAGGGCAGGAGCCGGCCAGAAGCGGCAAATGGAAGAGTGGAATGCTACTGCCTCGTTTTTGCCACAAAAGTCAGTATCACCGACATGATGATGAAGACAAGCCCCAGTCCATAGACTCAGTCGCGACCAAAGTTCAACCAGTAAGTGTCCATGGATGTCGGGGAACAGACTTAGTGGCACCGGAGGTGAAAGGGGATGCAGTCTGCGATGAGGCCAGTACAATGATGTCAAGTCTGCCATAAATCATTCATGACTGAATTCCCAATGTGTGACCTACTCCACCGCAGTATAGGCCAAATGCGTAGTCATCAAGGGCCCACAGACACGTGTGGTTGGGATGCCATGCACATACTTTGTGTCACCACATCTAAGGGAGTATAGTGATATAAACTCCGCCATAAAGTATGTACTCGGCCATTGTGTAATCAAGACTCAGTTCCAAATGTGTGACCTACTTGACCGCAGTGTAGGCCCGAGGCAGCGGTCAGCAGGGGCCCACAGCCACGTGTTGCTGGCCCGCGATGCACAGAGTTAGTGACACCAGAGCAGTTGTCTGCAGTGTTCGATCACCTACGTAACGATGATCCTTTTCTCCTCCAGACTGAACCGCGTCTTCCTCTTACTCGTCTCCTTGCATACAATGATATGAACTCCACCATGCAGAAATCAAGACTCAGTTCCACATGTGTGACCTACTCGACCATAGTGTAGGCCCGGGGCAGCGGTGGAGTACATCAACGAAAAAGGAGTAAAGCTGGCCTGTGTCGCGGAGGCCGTGATGGTCTGAGGAGGCTGCCAAGGTCGCGGGCTTCAGGCTTGGAGCTTGCGCCGGCACTGGTGGGCCCTCTTTGACACACGCCGGTGTCGGCAGGTGAGCAGTGAGGCCTGGCTGCGCAGGGGCAAGCATGACGGGTTCAGGGACCAGCGGCCCGGGGTGCAGCAGGCGCACAGGATTGCAGGCCACACCGCTCAAGGCAACGGGGTCGGCCTCGTGGCGGGGTGGGAGGCGCAGCCCTGGCAGACACGTTGGGCATTCCGGAAGAGAACCACGCCCAGAGCTACGTGCTTTTTATTCACACCCCTATGCTGGCCTGGCGTACGCCGGGCCAGCCCACTCCGCACACGCTTACAGGGGTGGACGTCACAAGCTACATTTCCTTGGGCTTCTCCACTGGCTGGGGTGACATGGTTGCGTCCACTGTCCACTACACTCCAGACACCAGCAGTGCATGTAGACATGGATATGTCTGTGGTCTGCATACTGCAGTCTGTCCAGCACATCTCCACCACACTTGGCATTGTGTACATTCTCATTCATGGGTGACTTGCCTCCTTCGCACATGCCTGGTTCCCACCTCTCCCCACATTCCGGTATTGTGTGGCTGAGGTGCCATGCCGTTGATGGCTCATGTACATGGCTAACCAAGGTTGCCACAGTAAGTTGTGCTGTCGTGTCTGGTGGGTCGGCATGTTGTTTGGCATGTTGTATGTGATTTTGTGACGTGTGCAGTGCCAGAGTTGTGAGTTGCATGGTTGTGGAGTTGAGGGGTGTGGTGTGTTCATTTGGTACTTGCCAACGTGCAGTGCATTTCCATAGGTGCCATCCTGGAAGCGCTGGTTGATGTTTGACTGTCGGAAGATGAAGGGATCATGCACACTGCCTGGGTAGTTGGCTACGACATTGGTGAAGAGTCCCCTGTGGTCCACTATTGCCTGCACATTGATGGGATGCGTGTGCCTTCTGTTGCGGTACTTGTGTGCGGTGTCGGCAGGGGGCACAAGTAGGACATGTGTGCAGTCGATTGTCCCCAACACGTGCGGGAATCCAGCTATGGCGTATAGTACTTGCTTGGTCTCCAGCTGTCCCTGCGCATTGTGGGGGACGTATAGGTACTGGGGCACCTAGCTGATGATGGCATCCAGGACAGGTGTGGGGAACTTGGATGGGGCTGGCTGTGCGACTCCGACTCTGGCGGTTGTTGGTTGGGAGGTACCAGAGGCCAACAGGTGCAGCACAGCCAGCAGCTTTGTCTGCGGAGGGATGTTGGTTGTCCGCTGTGTTGGTACCATCAGCCTGTGGGCAATGATGTTCAGGATGCGGAGGATGGTTGTCCTTTTGAGCCTGTAGTGGGCATTGACGTTGTCTGGTGTTAGGTCTGTGAGGCTGTTGCATTTCCTGAAGGTCCGCTGTCTTTGTCTGCGCTGCCTCTGTGGTGGTCCGGGAGAGGGGGCTCCGGGGGGGGGTGGCGGTCCTAGGGGTGGTGGCGGTGGGTGTTGTTGCCCTCTCGGGACTCCGGGATGCATGGTGAGTGGCTCCATGGCATCTGTTGTTCTTCATGTGTGGCTCTGGGCTGGGCTCCCTTTGATGGTGCAGGTTGTCATCCGACTTTACACCAGGTCGGAGCAGGTGTTAATTTCCTGTTGCTAACGCGCCTTATCGCCTGTTTTGTGGTCTTACCGCCGATGTGGCTGGTCGTTGAGAATGTTGAGGTGTGGTGTTGTCGCAGCTTTTTGCTCGGGAACGCCTACTCTGCATCTCATTAGCGATAGTTGCCGGGGTCATCTGTGGCGATGTTTTTTGCGGATGCTTTCGCAAGTAAACTGGTGGTATCGGCTGTTAGCACCAGCTCGTGAATGGGGCGATAATTTTATCGCGACTTTGGCTGAGATAAAGTGCCGTTAACTCGGCGATAGTTCCTTGAGAATATGCCCCTGTGTGTACTGGGTAGCCACGTCTCAGGAAACAGCACTATCTGAAATGTTAGCTCTCTCAGTGGAGTTGCCCATGATAATGTCTTTGGCCCTAAAATCCAGGTCAAGGTAGGCACAATGAAGTTAACACTTTTGCCTTTTTTCTGCAGAACTCTTGCAAAAACTGCAAGATTGCAGTGGCCATCACTTGGAGCAGTTGCTGTTTAAATCATATTGAAGATCTAGCCCTTTGCTTGGCTTCAATTCTTTTCTGGAGTTACTTTAGTCACTTATGTTGTTCTACATTTAAAATAAATATACAAAAGTAATTTATATTCATAGTTAACATAAACATATTTGTACTATTTTTTTTAGTTAAACCTTTTTGGTTTTCCATATATTTTACCTTAGGGAGACCCCACATAACGGTGTAGATCACCCCATGATAAAGTATACGGAAGATTAAAAAAGCTTATTAAGCTTTATAATTAATTAGTTAAAAAATATTATATGTTATGTATATTAATGTAAATTAATAATATATTTTTATTTAAATGAGGAGCCTAACGATAAAAAAGATGGAGCACTATTAACTTAATTTTGAATTTGATCTTTAATTCATTTAAATATATTAAACTTAATTTAAAAAAAAAAATTCGGAAGTTTAAAATAAAATAAATTATTTACTGTCAGCCTGTTGATACCTCGGAATTGGATCACTGCACAAAAAGGGTCCACCTCCCAATCGCCTCAATTCTGCTTGCAGTTAAAGCACAGAATCTTGAAATGATTAAGCATGGGAAGGAAACGATGGCAACAGCAGGGTAGGAGACCCAGAAGCAAATAACACCATTAATGATAGTTTATCCCAGAGTTACATATTTTCATCATTTCTCCCTATGCAATTATCTGTAAAATAATAAAAATATCATCTGTGTCGTCTGTAGAACATATATGTATGTAGATAGATATATCTAGAACATGGAAGTCTGTTCCAAATGAGGTATATGAATTATGATTGTACTGTGAAAACGAAAAAAGCAACACAGGATCAAGAATTAGAACGATATAAATTAACTTCCTCTTTTTGTTCCTTAGTTAAAAATTCTGTGACCAATTCACATTGAGTGTTACCCACCATAAGAAAGCTCTTGCCAGGCTTCACTGGGGTGGAGAACAAATAACCTCACTTTATTGGCACCCCCTGTTAAATGGCAATAACAAAACAAACAAAGGAAATTAATTCTCCTGTAGCTGCAGGCTCTTGATATTCCTCTTATAAGAGCTCATAACCATACTTCATAGTGATAATATTGCCACAGTTGGAAAAAGCAATTTTATTCCTCGTAGCTTTATCTGTAAGCCCCAGGAAAAGTGTATTTCTTTCTTAAAACTTGTTCGTACTGTTCCAAACAAAACACAGCCTCAGAAATGGCACTTTATTTCGAATCCATTACCGTCATGAACTCATTGTTTGTTCACACAGTGTGAGTCCCAAAGAATTGTTTCCATAAATGAGAGAAATTAAATACAACTTGAGTTTCTTTCAATTTAACTCCGATAAAGCCAAAGGTCATCTGAAAGGGCAGACTACCCACCAATCAATCCTTAACATGAATTTTTTTCAGCTGAAAACGCTTCTGCCTCTCTTAGGCTTTCCGAGAAAAGACAAAATAAAAAGAGATTGAAGGAGAGCCACAGAACTCTCCCACCAAGGATTCCCCTCACTTACAAGCAAGTTAAAAGTAGAACCAAAAAAGGTGCAATGGCCCCCTTACTCCACCACAGATGATTTACGAGTATCTACAGTCGAGATCCATGCTGAACAAACGAATAATCTACAATGCGCTGGAGGCCAGAAGCATGATTTATTGTCCTTCCTCTTCCACTTCCTGCTGAGTCTATGGAAGCATGGAGGAAATATCCACACAGCATCATGGGACAAGTAGTCTTCCGTGATCACATAGGATTATTCGCCATTTATATAATCAATACCCCTGACTCCTGTTTATATATTATCCATGACGATAGGGGGAGCTTTTGTTTCATCAAAGTTAGACTGCCCATGTTTACCAATGTTCGTTCTTAAAGGCCCATGGCAGCGTTCAATGTTCAGAGCGCATTGAACGTGACAATTACTACCTAAAGTAAAAAAATAATATTCTTTATTTTGTATTAACAATTACTGCATGTGATACATGCCATTAGTTAAAAGTAGTTTAATTATATATTAACAAAAAATAATGTTACATTAATAAATAAATTCATAAAATGTTGTTAACATATTTTATATTGATTCAAATGAATATGTTTTATTTTTAGATATTTTTAAGCATTTAATTATATGTAGCCACATTTTTAACTATTTAAAATAATTTGATTGAATTCAATTTATTTTACATTAATTTCTGTGGGTATCTTTTTAAGTCCTTTCACCATTATTTTCTATGGAGCATATTGCGGTATCAGTGGTTGACCATGTGTGGTTCTGGACTTACTATTGTTTCTTTCTGGCAGTAGTAACTTAGACTCATTAATTAGACTCCACCCCTTTTTATCGGAGTGTGGGACCTGGAAGTCTATATTTTTTATTAACTTTACAGTCAGATTTTGTGCATAACCAAAAGCAGTAAAATTAAAACTGAGTATAAGAGTTAAGTTACAAATGAAAATTACTCAAAAGTGTAGGTTACTTTTGTGAATAGTCTCAGAAAACTTTATTGGCAAAATACTCTATGTGTTTCAGCCACAATTGGCATTATTTGCAATAAGAAGCCATTATTATTTGTGTCTATAAACAAACCCTCAAAATCCATCACACAAGAAAAGATACTTAACAGTGAAGAAATACATATATTAAAGTAATAAATATTGCTAGCTTAAAATTCATCACAACAATTTGGTAACTGGATTATTAGTCTATACCTAGCAACTTTGTATTTTAATTGTGTAAACTAATTAATATGACCGCTTCCTTTCATTTTATAAAAGATAAAATATACACCATTGTACCATATTGATTCCCAATGATGTTATACATGAAAGAGTAAATTAGACAATTTTGCCCACAAAAACCTTTGATAGTCACATTTTCCATAAAATCACCAGTCCAACCAAAACATGTAACATTAATATTTTTCAATGCATTTGTATATTCAAATCAATTTGCAGTTAATAGAGACACCATCAGTATGTATTGTATTGAATCTAATCACCATGTGCTATTAACCCAATGTGATTTATACATGCACCACCCAGTAAGGATACCTGTTACATTACAGATATATTCTGAAAACACTCTGAGTGAGCAAATTCATTCATCCAAAGAAGACGGTTTCTCATCCTGAACATTTCCTGTGAAAAATGTTCCAATAATCAAAGTCCATTCAATAGACCTCTTTAGAAATTGCTTTTCTCAATCAATTCATTCCTCAAGTTGAATATGATATTGACCTGTCAGTAATAAGAAAATGATGGTTATTTAAAAATTTTCAATATGACTACTTGTTTAAGGTAAAACACGAAAATAGATATATATTCAGCAGCTCATTATAAATGTGTGTACATTTCTTCTTCCATGTTCAGACCATTTGGTTCAGTATATGTGGGGGATATTGTTTTTTTGACATTTAAAGCTTACTAGGATGCAAACTGTTAGTAATGGGTGTTGTGCTTGTAATAAGTATGTTTCCTTTTCATAAGAAATAGAACGGATAGAAAGTGATTTATTTAGTGTTGCATGCCTGAGGACTGCATCACTAACTCTGCCTCACTACCAAAGTCAAGTGCTACAAAGATGCGTTAGGTTCCCAGTAAAGGGGACTGCAAATGTATTGCTTGAGAAGGACTCATATGCTACCAATCAATAAATCAGGGATTTATAGAGCGCACTACTCACCCTTGAGGGTCTCAAGGCGCTGGGGGTGGGTTCGGGCAGCTCCGAGGTCATCCAAAGAGCCAGGTCTTGAGGTCCTTTCAGAATATTTGCAGTGTAGGACTTTGTCTGATGCTGAGGGGGAGTTCGTTCCAGGTCTTGGCCGAGATGTAGGAGAAGGATCTGCCCCCTGTTCTGGCTCTGTGGATGCGGCGGACCTTGACTAGGGCTAGGTCGGCGGAGTGGAGGTTTCTCTTCGGGGCATGGAAGGAGAGTCTTTCGTTGATGTATTGGGGTCCTGTGTTATGGAGGGCTTTGTAGGCGTGAGTGAGCAGTTTGAAGGTTGTTCTCTTTTCGATGGGGAGCCAGTGGAGGTCTCGGAGGTGTTGGGTGATGTGGTCATGCCGTGGGATGCTGAGGACAAGTCTGGCTGCGGCGTACTGGACGGTCTGGAGTTGTGAAGGAGTATTTTGTTGATTCCGGCATACAGCGCGTTTCCGTAGTCCAGCCTGCTGATGATGAGTGCATGGGTGACGGTCTTCCTGGAGGTGGGGGGATCCATTTGAAGGTCTTGCAGAGTATGCAGAGGGTGTTGAAGCATATGGAAGACACGGCGTTGATCTGGCAGTTCATGGTGAGTGAGGAGTCGAGTATGATGCTGAGGTTGTGGGCGTGGTCCGCGGGGGTGGGTGGGTTTCCAAGGGCAGGGGGCCACCAGGTGTTGTCCCATGCAGAAGGGGTGGATCCGAGGATGAGGACTTCCGTTTTCTCAGAGTTGAGCTTCAGGCAGCTGCTGCGTATCCAGGATGCGACGTCCTTCATTCCTTCCTGGAAACTGTACCTGATGATGTCGGGTTCCTTGGTGAGGGAGGGGATGAGCTGGGTGTCGTTGGCATATGATACTATGTTGAGTCCGTGTTTTCTGACCATGGTTGCAAGGAGGACCATGTAGATGTTGAAGAGCGTGGGGCTGAGGGAGGATCCCTGGGGTACCCATTTAATAACCTGCTTTCTCACAGTATGTGATCTTAAGAGAAACCCATAATTTCTGTGATATTCTTGCCCTGTAGTTACTAGTTCTAGGGCATAGTGCTTGGCCATTTCCCTGGCCTCTGCCAATGCCCAAAGGACCGCGAGGGTACAGATTTGCATGCTAATGTAGAAATATCTGCTTCAAGCTGGTGAACTATCACATCCTGGCTGAAAGAAGTGTTTCTTTCACTATAGAACGATTGCTTTAACCTTTGGATTTATATATTTATTCATTATTATTCTTTGTGTTACATGCCAAACCCAGGGCATAGGATTGCAGAGTGCTTTGCAACTTGGTATACTGATACAAATAATAGGCAGTTATAAGGGAGTAGGGCAAATTATAATCTTCATAATTATTTTACATCATACTAGTACAGGTGCAAGAGGCATTTAACATGTAATTTGGAGAGCCCAGGTTCATATTAAGGGTGCAGTTTATATAAGGTATTTTATGAATTGCTGTTACAGGTCCCTCTTAAAGATGGAAATTGGCTCGCCTGTTTGATATGCACCAAGAGGACATTCCATATCTTTGGCAAATTTCCAGAAATAAATAATATTTCAGAGTGGAGATCATTCTAACTCTGCAAGTATCCAGCTTAAGCAGATGTTGGCTGCTGAAAAGTTTACTTCTTACAGAAAACTGACAATTTTGTGATAAGTATACAAGTTTACCCTGGTGAAAGTAATTCACACAGTCTTGTATGACAAACAATGGATCCTCTGAAGACCAATCTAAAGATTAAAGGACATGTGTGATGTGCTAAACTCTTCATGTATTCAAGACCAGATTGTCTACTGTATGAAGGACTGTTTTGGGGGAAGCCATCCGAGATTTGTTCAGGCCAGTCCATACAACAGTACCATAACATAAATATGAAAGGCTTAAAATTTGGACAGCCAAGTTAAGGTGTTGTTTTGAAGGAAGGACTTGGGGGAACTTTTAATTGGACTCTGGCATTCTTAGCCCTCCTCTTCCCACAGAGGTAGAATTTGAGAGAACTGCAAAGAATGCATGTATCACCTGTAACTGATAATGCTGTTAGCCAAGTGTTATGAATGATCTGGGGAAACCTTTGCTCATGATGACTATAGAAAACCATAATGACTGACTTGCAGTCATCAGGATTGCAAGTTGTGTATACATGTTTTTCAAGGTCACCTCCAGTCTCCCCTTAAAAAGTATAAATTTAGATGGTTGCTTGGGATGACAAGCAGCTCAAATTGTGCCCAAAAGCAAAAGTATGGTAAATGATCCTAAATAATGACTTAGAGATGTAACTTTCAAGAAGCAGCACCCGCGAAAGGACCCTCAGAGTGTGTGTTATACAAGCTCAGAGGCATTAAACCATACGCCTGAGTAAGTACATATTCATGTTGCACCTTGGTAGGCGCTTTATCTTTGACATTATTAATTTTGTTAGGACCAGTCATATAGATATACACATAGGCTACTCAGATGCCCCTGCATTTTCACGTTCTGAGGAGACCCTTATATCAGGAATTAGGGTCGAAACGTTTTTAATAATAAAGTAACAAACAAACTATACGGCATTCATGGCCAAAGAATTATTGTACATTTAGAAGTTGTTTGTTAGAAACACACAAAACTTTTGTTTCACCATTTATCTATCTGTTAATATAGTTTTGTTATGGTTTTCTTTTTGCTTGAAACGCAATGCCCTTTGTTCTGAGTGTGTAACAGTTACTATTGTATATGCATTGCAGATCAGCTTTATTTTTGCTAAGATACAAATGTGATGGTCTGTTATATCATGTAGGTCTAGCATTGGCTGCATACTGCGATTCCACTGTTCACTGAAAAGATTTATATAGTTGATACCATTGTTTTCAGAGAAGCAGTAACTCCCAGCAGACAGTTGCAGAGGATCCCTTTTGTCTCTTCGAACTGAGGAAGGTCCGAATCCAGTGAAAGATGAAACTGTGGTTTCAAACTGAGGTCCTGTCGTTCCCTAATGCATTCATCTCAGCACAGACGCAAACTGTCAGAGTACCTGCCTGTGCTGAGGCCAGTACATTTTCAGTCTAATTGGGCTCACCAGTTAAAGGTGTGCTGTAACGCAAACAAGGACAGTGCGCCTGATATATAATTTGGATACTGTTCAGGTTCTTTACAGGTTCCTATTACCCTCATCCATTTCAACATTATTAAGTTATGAATGTAACCTTGGACAGTGGCGGCTCACATAGGGCGTGCTGCGGGGTGGTGAGGCGGGGCGGTGGAGGGGCAGGGTGGGGGGGTAGTAAACTCGGACATACGACGTAACGGAGAAATGTAATAATTACTTTCCTCCGTTCCATCGTATGTCCGAGTTTACTACCCACCCACCCTGTCCCTCCCCCGCCCCGCAGCACGCCCTATGCGAGCCGCCACTGCCCTTGGATGAGTGCTTGTACATACGAATTACATCACCATCCAGCTAAATTCATTAATCATTTAAGATAGAGATTGCCATGGTCTCTGTACTAAACACTTGGTGGTTCTCTGCCTTCGAAGGGATTGAAGGATCATATTTTCAAATAGTAACGCAACGCAGCAAAGCAAGTCACCTTGCTGTGCTCGTTACAGGGGAATTGGCAGAGTAACGCAACATAGCTATTTGCGCTGCGTTGCGTTATTCCAGATGTATCAAGTCACTGAGGATCATGTAAACTGGACTTGCGTGGCTTGATAAATCGCATTTCAAGGGTTGCGTTGCTTTTGCATCATGGAACGTGGTACAAAAGTGAAGAAACCCTTGATAATTTATGGCCTGACGTGTTTTAAATAAAATGCATTCTTTAATCTAATCCTTAGCTTCTCCCACGTACTCGTTTCAAACACTGATGTTAGCCGGGTAAGTCAGCCACATCATTGATGTTTCTTCCTCAAATGTTGATCTTGAATTACCAGTTGATTTGCTTTCCACTTATAAAACGTTAGTTAAATTTCTTTTTTCTCAAACTTATAGTTATATATCTCTTTTTATTCATCACTTCAATTTGGAACCCCTCCCAGACATGCCAGTGAACACGATCCCTCTCAGCCACACAGCGCACCCTCTTCCCTCCTCTTAAATCACACGGGGAACAATTTATGGTGCAGAACGGCCACAGTTTATTACACATTATATCAACACATGGTTCATACATATCGCAACTTATTGGTTGGTCATTCGCAATCACCATGCTTACATGATAAACATCACATTTGTCAATGTCATAAAGCTGCTCCATTTTGTTGACTCCTATCTCCAGTTGACAGCGCTAACCCTGAGCGATAGCCCCTTTGCATTTATCAGCAGTCTTTGCAGATTCTAGGCTTCTGTTGCTACCGATCTTTATGGGCGGTGTGGTAATTATAATCTAGCATGCTACTAGCTGTCTCTCAGCTTGTTTTTATGTAAGGTAGAACACTTAGGTGTTCTGAAGTGTTCATACTTTAGACTCTGTTGGTCAGAACTCCAATGGTCAGTTGCTGTTGGGGTGCCCTGTGGATAGGACGTTTCTGTGTACAAGAAGCTACCAATAAAGAAGAAATACTTTTCACATTTATGGGACTTCTGTACTTCTTCACAGGCGGCTGTCAGGTGCTGTGTCCGCCTGCCCCAGAACCTTGCTGACCACTCGCCTGCTCCCAGTGCCCCTGCTGTGTGGCATCTCAAGGACACTGTTTGAGCAGCTCTACTATTCTGGCTGTCATTATGTGCTATCGCCTGCTCCCCATTGCTTCTGCTGTGAGGCATCCCAAGGACACTATTTGAGAATGCTCTTCTTCCTAGGTTACATTTTTCTCTGGGTATCTCTCTGTGCTGTCTCCGCCATGCCCCTTCTCAACTACCATAATTGCGGCTGTGACACCTGCAATCTGGTGAGGTGGGTGGGCTCAACAACGAGAGGTCAATTGCGCTAAAGGGTCCCCTGCCACTCCTTTTGACCCCATACTCACCACACCCCTCTTACTTGTATTGAGTGAATCAAGACATGGGTGCCAATCGCTGCATGCAACTTTCACAGGCTTTTGCCTCCCACTTCCTGGTGTTCCCACCCTCAGTAGGCATTCCCCATGGGCCCCTATCTGGTCCTGCTCTGCCTTCCTGGCCCATGCCTCAACCCCTCTCAGACATGCCAGTTAACACCAACCCTCTCAGCCAGACAGCGCACCCTCTCTCCTCCTCTTAAATCACACAGGGAACAGTTTATGGTGCATAACGGCCACAGTTTATTACACATTATATCAACAAATGGGTCATACATATCGCAACTTATTGGTTGGTCATTCGCAATCACCATGCTTACATGATAAATATCACATTTGTCAATGTCATAAAGCTGCTCCATTTTGTTGACTCCTATCTCCGGTTGACAGCGCTAATCATGAGCAAAGGCCCCTTTGCAGGTGTCTCAGTGTTTGCAGATTCTGGGCTTCACTTGCTACTTATCCCTACGGGCGGCCGTCAGGCCCGGTCCAGGCTGCAATTGCCAGGTCCGCCTGCCCCAAACCCTTGCTGACCACTCACCTGCTCCCAGTGCACCTGCCAGGTGGCATCCCAAGGACATTGTTTGTGCAGCTCTTCTATTCTGGCTGTCATTATGTGCTATCACCTGCTCCCCAGTGCCCCTGCAGTGAGGCATGCCAAGGACACTGTTTGAGCAGCTTTTCTTCCTAGTTTACTATTTTCTCTGGGTATCTTTCTGTGCTGTCTCTGCTAAGCTGCTGGCAGTTTCCCCATCTTCGGCAACTCCCCCTGTTGCTCATTTCAGGAGAAACCTAGCTGTTCTAGGACAGTAGGGAGGAACATATCCATGCCCACCCAGGTCAAGTGGATCCTGTCCTCTGTGTAGTAACCCAATGTCCTAAGATTGATAAGCCCATGTTGTAAAAAACCACCATCTGTTCGCAATAAATATTTGGCCATGGAAATGTTCAGCTTTTGTCTCGATTTGTCCACCACCCCCTGATCTACCACCCTTCTCCATTCCCAGCAGGCTATCATTTCCAACCAGATGAGGTCCGCTAAGCGGATCAACCTTGCCAGGGTCATCAGTCCCGATGTCATTGCCCCTAGCAGATCCTTTCTCCCTAGGTATGTTAAATCGTTCCCCCCTAGGTGCACGAGAATACCATCTGGCTGCCCTTCCTGGTTCAACGCATCCTGTAGGGCTGGTAGCAGCTGACACCATATCATGCCTGGTCGCCCCAGCCATGTCACCCTCATTCTGTGCAGCCAAATCCCTTTAAAGTCTTTACTTGCCAACACCCACCACCGCACTGCATGATATATGAGTGTCCCAGGATCCATACTCTGTGCTGGAGGCCAGATGGTCCTGTTGCGAGAAGAAATATAGCTCAGATCCCAGCATGCTGAATGTAACCTTTGAAGGTGCCTGAGACCGCATGGTCACAGTGGTTGCTGCCCCTATGTGAAAAGAGTGTGACCCAAACTACCTAGGAGGGAGTCCCACTTTGTCTAAGTCCCTCCTCACAGAAAATAGATTATCGCCATGAATTGGAAACGACTTAGGCATGTGCCATCCTTGTGTAGGAGGAGCGGCTTTGCCTTGCGATGCCCTGACTTGCGCAGTCCTGCATGAGGCACACCGGGCAGCATGTACTGTGCTCAATACGATTGATGCATGTGTGTTTCCCTTTCCCTTCCTGGTCTGCTTTTGACTGGCATCTGTGCACTATCATGTACCCACTCCCCAGATGTATATCCTTGGTGTAGATGCATGTTGTCCCCGGGCTTTCCCTGTCTGGGGCATTAGTGTGCTGATTCTGTAGGCCCCGAAGAAAGCTAAGGTGAATGTCACCTTAAACAGTACCACTTCGTGGCCTTGCCTACATATGAATGGGAGGGCTGCCAGCACTGTCCTCAGCACTGTGAAGTCAATGGGTCGTCTCCGGTCCCTGTGCCTGGGCTGCAACCTACCTCAACCCTTCATTTCTGTACTGATCTAGAATGAACCAGCTGGGTCCTTCCCTGTAGCCTGTTTGGTAAAGTGAGAAACCGCGCTGAGGTGGTTCTGAGCCCATGACTTGCTTTTGTCACCCTGAAATGCCCAATGTATGAACCCACCAACTCCTCAAAGGTGACGCTGCCCTTGCCCACTGTGTTAGGTACACTTTGGAAGACTTCCCAGCACTTACGGTATCTCTTCGTCGTCTTAGGAGCTAACACATTGTCCAACAGCATTGCTAGGTTGGGTCCACGAGGTTCCAGAGTTGCGTAGGTACAGGTGTCATGCTCTGCTCTAAATACTGTGCCAGTTCTCTGAATCTTTTACACTGAAAACAAAAGATCGCATCAGCCGCCAAATTCACACCAATTGAAATGTGTCTGGCCCTAACCGCTATGTTGGCCCTCAATTGACAGCCGACTAACTGTGGCAATAATCGCACTACTGATGGGCACTGCACTGTTCCTAGGTTTCTTGCCAGTACCACCGTGTGGTTGTCAGACCATAGTGTGATCTGACTGTTAGATAGTTAGTCCTCCCATGTGAAAAAGGCCACTATGATGGGAAAGAGCTCCAAGAGTGTAATGTTTCTGGTGATTTCTGTGGTGTGCCAGGGGTCAGGCCACTATGCGTCTGTCCAGGCTGTACCCAGGATTGCCCCGAAGCAAAATATATTGGGCTAAGCCCTAGTTACCCCGCATCACATGGGCTCTAATCAACGTAATAAAAAAAAAGGTTGTAATACGGGAATTAATGCATATAAAATAATTCTCCAATGTGATTACCCTAATTAATCACTGGCGATTTCGCATGATTACTGCAAATTTATTTTGTATGCATCAATCAAGGTTATGTTCATCCCCACCCACACAAAAAAAATGCCTGAGTTCTGCATGATGTCAAACAGCGACAAATGTACACATAACACTCCACATTGCTACACATACAGAAAATACATCAAAAAACTCATATAAATAACGAGCAATTAACACAAATTCTTTGCACATACATAAAACGTATAATGTAAAGTTTCAACCCCTAGCGGGTCGATTAACAAATTGTTCTTCTACTCTCAGTCTTCCTAATATGTTATCAATTGTGGCTTTGTTGTTCATTTTTCACACAGTCCCCATTGGAGATATTCTTTAGAATGTGCACACATGAGGAAAACTTTTCTCCTCTTTGTTCTTAAATGTGTGTATCAATTGTCCTTAACCAGGTTGTAGTTAACCTTTCATCTGAAGGGTTTACTGACTTTTTCCTGTGGCATCTTAAAATACGGCTCTACATTATTTGGTTTGTATAATCTAAATGCTAAATCTCGACTTTCTCCATGTCTCTCTCTCATGTCCCTCCTAGGAAATCATCAAATGTTATCTTTCTTTAAATCTGAATGATATTGGGTGGCTAACTTACTAATTGATTGTTATTAAATCTGATTACCAAAGGTGATTTCATGTTTCCTGACCATTCAAATTGAGGCTTTAGATAAATGATTTACATGAACAAATCTTATTGTATTTGAGTCTTTCTTGGAGTGAACCTCATGCTTTATGGTTTACATTTATTGGTATAGAAACGTGAAATGGTTGATGGAAAATTGCATGTTATTGGCATTTCATAGTCCAGGTCCTCATAAGGAATTGCCTCATGTACTCTGAATATCCAAAACCCTGTTAGCTTACATAATAGATCCATTAGAGGACCAGTGAACTTTAGTAAGTTATGTTTGGGGCCCAGACAGTGAAAAAGATCAGATTGATAATGTGGTAGTGAAGAGAAATTGTTGCCTACTCTTCCACTGGATCAGTTTTCTGGTAGCTTGTCGGATGGTTAGTTTAACTAATTAAACTAGGATATGAGGAGACATGATTGAAGGGTGTTAATTTTTAAGGTAGCTTAGAAAAGAATAGTAGGGTTCTGACGGATGGTGAAATTCTGACATTTACAAAAATTGAAATGGATTTGTGATCACAGAAATATTGTCGTACTGTATAAATTGTATGTTTATGTTTTATTGTATTAGGTCCGTCGAGGCCTAATTGAGTACAGGTCTGTCGAGGCCTAAGATTCTGGGATAAGCCTACGGGCAGTCTTAGTGTGCCTACACTAAGTGTGTTTGCCTTCTGTTTTGTGAGTACTGTGCATGAGATGTCGTTGCCGGTACTGAAAAAGGGAACTTGAAGCATGACAAGCTGGCATTTTTGAGATTTCTTCAGGAAGCGCACCAGGAGAGATCTTAAGAATCTTTTACTTAATGAGAGTGAAATCGCGCTGGTCGAGGTTTTCACTGGAAGCTAATTACATTTTCTGAATGAGGGGTATCTATAATTCTTTTAGTTGAGCAGACAAAGTTGTTTTATGTTGTATTGTTTTGTAAAGTTTGTTTTAAAAAGGACGGAAGAAAAGATGACAAACAAATTTTGAAAGGAGGGTCAGTTGTAATGAGGAGTTAGACTGAGGTCATAAAGTGCTGTGCTGATATTGGTGGTTGGTGTAAAGCTGCACTGGTATTGGTGGACAAAGACGAACAGTGATTGGAGGTAGAAACAATAATACGGAAGAGAGTTTAGAGGTTTAAAACAAAACAGATCGAGGTAGAAGAAAGAAATCATGAAATTCTTTAAATTGTTAAAGGCTTTAATACATAAGGATGAGCCAATACCAACAAGGGAAGGAGTTCCTGTGGCTCTGGAAGATACACCTGCCTTGCAAATGCCATTAGAGAGAGGATATCAAACTTGTACTTGGTTAGAGAACTGGGTAAAATACACCAAGAAAGATGGTCCCTTAGCATTTCCACAGTATGGCCTATGACCCTTGAGGGGCCGCTGTGTTGGCTACAGGCCACTCTTGTGGGTCATTGCTGCTGTTCCCGCTGATGCCCCCTGAGTCACTGCCCTCCTTGTCGCTTGTTGGTGTCACACTCCCTCTGTGCCCGGACTGTGCAGTCCTCACTGTTTCGGTCCTGGCCTCTTTCTGGCCAAGTGCTGCTCCTTTAATTCTGAGCCCTATTTACAGCCCCAATCCCACCCGTTTTGGAGGGGGCCGTCGTTCTGTATGCAAGCCCCTTCCCGCAGGGTCTGTGGGCCTTAGCTGTCTTGTGTGATTTGCCCTCCTGGGTCTTCTGGCGCTTTTTTGCAGGCCCTTCCTCCAAATAATCCATAATGTGCGCGCTGAGCCATTCCTTCCACACTTGGCCACGAGGACACCTGCCCTTTCCAGCAGGACCTAGAGATCATCGTCTAGCTTAAGGCCGGCATTTTCCCTTTCCCTCCAAGGAGATCCATGCCTCTCTTGTGCTGGCCCCACCTCCTCTTCTCATGCTGCTCCGTCCCGGAAATGGGCCGGCTTCCGCCTTTGCCTCACCCCTTTGTAGTCGCCATTCTTCCCTGCATGGCTTTCAGGCCTACTGGTGCCTCAGCCCTGTCACTGGCAACAATGCTACATGCAGTGCGCAGGTCCGGTGCCCCACTCGCCTTCGAAGGGCTCGCCACTCTGTCCCCGCTGCCGTAGCGTACTGCACTGGGAGAGTCGATCGCTATTATCACTGATGCATTGTGAGGAAAAAAATTCAGCTTGATCTTTCACCACTTTACGGTGGCTCTGCCCGTCTGCCACCACTACACTAATTTAGGTAGTCGCGGTCTGCCCCTGCTCGGCGGCTCTCCATCTCTGCTGCCACTCTGTCTGGCCGCCTCATTATTGAAAACTTCTCCCGACACACTCCTCGAAGGAAGTCCAATGTCAGGATTCCGACTGTCCTGAGCGCTCGTATCCGGCATAGGTCAAGCCCCACAGCCAGTGCCTCTGCCAAGTCGCTGCGAGGTCCGACGGTCTGCTCCAGTTGCACCATCGGTAGCGAGGCTCAGTGACGAGAGGTCAATTGTGCTAAGGCACGGGTACTCATAGTACGGCCCGCGGGCCGCCAGCGGCCCGGCAAGCCTTCCTTGGCGGCCCGCGGACCTTGCAGAGTGTCAGCAAACACCGCCGGTTGCAGCAGGGCGGACTCCGAGAGACTCTGCTCTATGGAGGCCGGGCGATTATTCCAGCGATAGTCAGAGTGGAGATGCAGGGGTGCTACGAAGAGGTGAAATACAACAAAGCCTCATTAACAAGTAAATGGTCTTTTAAAGACCTGTGAAGTACTCGGGTGCTGCGGTGTGTGTGCCCGGGAAGCTGTCTCAGCCTGGGCTGACACACACGCAGGGTGAGGTGACAGAGGACAGAAGGGTGTGAGAGCCGGGTGAGGTGACGGAGGGCGCCAAAGGGGGGCTTTGATCTGACAGCTCGGGGGTGAGAGTCAGAATTAAAGCCAGCGACAGATGTGACCCCAGGCCCAGTGGTGGGACACAAACCCTTCGAAGCAGCAAATTCAGAGAGAAAACGAGCTGGCTTTTACATTACACAGGGAGAGGGGGAGTGGGGGGGGCTGTCTCTGGGCTGGTGATGGGGACGTGTAGACACAGTACGTGTGCACTGCCCGAGGCACAGAGACAGAGACAGATAGAGACAGAAACAGACAGAGACAGATAGAGATAGAGACAGAGAGAGACAGACAGGGACAGACTGACAGAGACAGATAGAGGCAGAGACAGATAGAGGCAGAGACAGATAGAGACAGAGACAGATAGAGACATATAGAGATAGAGACATATTGAGACAGAGACAGATAGAGGCAGAGACAGATAGAGGCTGAGACAGATAGAGACAGGGGCAGACAGAGCTAGATAGAGGCAGAGACAGGGACAGACTGACAGAGGCAGAGACAGATAGAGGCAGAGACAGATAGAGGTAGAGACAGACAGACATACAGCGATAGAGACAGAGAGAGAGACAGAGAGAGAGAGAGACAGAGATAGAGAAAGAGATAGAGGCAGGGGCAGATAGAGGCAGAGACGATGGAGGCAGAGACAGACAGAGCTAGAGACAGAGACAGACAGAGATAGAGACAGAGAGAGACAGGGACAGACAGAGACGGATAGAGGCAGAGACAGGGACAGGGGCAGACAGATAGAGGCAGAGACAGAGCGACGGAGAGGGAGACAGAGGGAGGGAGACAGAGACAGGGACAGACGGGGACAGGGACAGACAGAGACAGATAGAGGCAGAGACAGGGACAGACAGAGACAGATAGAGGCAGAGACAGAGACAGGGACAGACAGATAGAGGCAGAGACAGAGACAGACAGAGAGGCAGAGAGACAGAGAGATGGAGATGGAGAGGGAGAGGGAGACGGAGGGAGACAGAGGGAGGGAGACAGAGGGAGGGAAACAGAGACAGATAGAGGGAGACAGAGGGAGACAGACAGAGACAGAGAGAGAGGGAGACAGAGAGGGAGGGAGACAGAGGGAGGGAGACAGAGGGAGAGAGAGAGAGGGAGGGAGAGAGAGAGAGGGAGACAGAGGGAGGGAGACAGAGGGAGACAGAGGGAGACAGACAGAGGGAGGGAGACAGACAGAGGAGACAGAGGGAGAGAGAGAGAGGGAGACAGAGGGAAGGAGACAGAGGGAGGGAGACGGAGGGACGGAGACAGAGAGAGGGAGACAGAGGGCAACAGATAGAGGGAGACAGAGGGAGGGAGGGAGACAGACAGAGGGAGACAGAGGGAGACAGACAGAGGGAGGAGGGCGACAGAGGGAGGGAGACAGAGGGAGGGAGACAGATAGAGGGAGACAGAGGGAGACAGACGGAGGGAGACAGACAGAGGGAGACAGACAGAGGGAGACAGAGGGAGGGAGACAGAGGGAGAGAGAGGGAGGGAGACAGAGAGAGAGGGAGGGAGGGAGACAGATAGAGATAGAGGGAGACAGAGTGAGTGAGACACAGGGAGACAGAGAGAGGGAGAGAGAGAGAGAGCCAGAGAGGGAGAGAGAGAGGGAGAGAGAGAGAGAGAGATAGAGAGAGGGAGGGAGAGAGAGAGCGAGAGAGGAGGGAGACAGAGAGAGAGAGAGAGAGAGAGAGAGAGAGAGATGTGTGTATGTCGGGTCTGGTGGCTCAGTGGACGAAGGCGTCCGCTGCAGGGGCCTGTGTTCAACCTCATGGTCACAGGTTTTTTTTGCTCTAGCCCCGCCCCCTCCCCCACTGACCCCGCCCCCACCGGTGCGGCCCTCGGCCACAAACCACACTGTAAATTTGGCCCCTGAGAGAAAGTTTGTCAGTACCCATGTGCTAAGGGGTCCTGTGCCCTCCCTTTTCACCTCATACCACTCCCCTCTTGCTTGAATTGGACAATTCAAAACACATGCGCCAATCGCTGCATGCAACTTTTGCAGGCTTTTGCCTCCCGCTTCCTAGTGCTCCTGCCCTCGGTAGGTGTTCCCCATGGGCCTCTATCTGATCCGGCTCTGCCTTCCAGGCCTGCACCTCGAATCCCAGCTATTGCCCTCATAAATGCTGGAATCCAAAAAGTTGACAACTCTGCGTTGGTAAGCACTTCTTAATGGGCAATCAATACAAAAATAAGAGTAAAATACGCGCATTTATTACGATCTCATACACACAATACTCACGTGCTCAACTAAGGTTTATCTTAAAAAACTCATTTTTATTGTGTTTTTGTTCAGTAAACATTTTCTAACACAATTGGTACTCGTTACTCTGCATGTGTTACATTGTGAATTCTGACTGGAAACAAAGTTCCAACGGCGTCCCCGGACGGCAAAAAGGTCGCATGCCTTTTCCTAATTTTGATTTCGGATAATAATGAACAGTCCTGCAGTGAGGAAATAGCCAAACGAGCCTCTTTCAACTTGTTGTAGGTTTCCCGATCAAATCATTGCCTGTAAAAACATCTGTTTCCGTTGTTGTCGAGTCGGTTTACTCTCCCTTTCAGTGAAAATGTTCGTGTAAAGAATTGTTCCTTTCTCATTCAAGAGGTTGTTCGCCTCACAGCTGCAACTTCAGTAGGTTGGCTGCATTTTGAAAGACAGTGATGACTCATGGCACTAAGTTTAACAAAACGTGTTTAGACCGCCATACTTTTCATAAACTTTCCTTTTGTGTCAAATGTACTTAAATGTTTTCACCATATTTGGATGCTGATAAGATTAAAACTTGACTGAAACAATTCATTTACCCTTAAATTGGGGTTGGGTGAATTTTGTGAATGTTTTCCTTGCAAAATACGCATATTCTTAACAAATCATTAGTGTATTATGCACAGCACTCTTGAGCTGTCACCTACTAAAAAATATATTCGAGTTATGCCTGTTGAATGTATTTTCTGTATTGTTACTAAAGTAAGAGGGAGAAAGTCGCTAGCACGGTGAGTGTGACTGCGATTCACCAGCAATTACACTATTTCTACGTGACCTGTGCTGCTCCAACCATTTATCCAACAGCCAAAATTTCCACGACAAATTACAGTAAGTTAGAGCCATATCTTACAGCATTGTGTAAGAACAGCAACCAGCATGTCTGCCTTGTGGAATATTATGAACATAAACAACTGGGAACTGTGATTGGACACGACGTTTTCCGGGCCT
The DNA here is from genome assembly GCA_963921515.1 of Calotriton arnoldi. Taxonomy (NCBI): domain Eukaryota; kingdom Metazoa; phylum Chordata; class Amphibia; order Caudata; family Salamandridae; genus Calotriton; species Calotriton arnoldi. The sequence continues at coordinate 473,329 of CAWUFW010001098.1, forward strand.
CACAATGCTTTTCTTCCCACCATGTGCCCAGTTGAACATTCTTTTACACCCCCCAGTTTTGTATCCAGCTTATGTTGAAACATGTCATTACTTTCCCAGCAACAATAAGCGGGCAACAAATGTTTTGTGGTAAACAGCCTGCAAATTGTAGTCTTTAGTAGTGACAGCATATCGGTGAAAAGTAGGGGAGTGTTTGCAGCTAGTTTTACTGTTGTGCTTATGGACTGATGTCCTCCTCCTGAAACACGGGCAGGCTCACTTTTTTCTCCTCAAATTGCCTTGAGAGTGTCGAAAGACAAGTGATGAAGTTACGTCCACCAGGATACCAACTGCTAACACCGAATGCAAAGCCCTAAAGACCACAGCCTAAACAAGCATTGGTAAAGCCAATAGATCTCGGTAATGTAAGAGTTATTGGCTTTGTCAATGTTTATTGCCTAGTGCGTTGACATTGACATGGGGTAGTGCGCTTAAGTAAAAGACATCGGACTTGCAGAACAAGAAAGCAACATATAGAAAAAAAGGCCCGATGGAAGAGAAGATGAATAAAAGGACAACAAAATAAGAATTGTTAGTAAAGTAATTTGTGGTTTTTTAAACCGAGGGAGTACTAAAGGAGAAAATCACACGAAAAATTATCACAACAGACAAAAAGGTTACAGAGTACATATTACTATACTACATGTTCAGTAACCACATTTTGCATGTCATGGCCATATTTTCACATATTCTATGCAGCCACAAATACCAACAACCACATTGGTATGTGTCACAGGGGGATATTCACAAGAACATGCGATAAACATCGCCAAAATAGGCTAACGCAATTTCTCATATCGCCGTCTATGGCGGGAAAATAACTCTGTGTCAACGTCGTATTCCCAACACGGCGGTAACATGCGATAGTATCCCGATAACGCCTCAAATGCCGCGATACAACCACCGCGACGGCGATAAAAAAGGAAACCCGAACGTGAAAAAAGTTGCGATGGGCCCAACCGCGATAGAAAAATCGGCGACAAGCAGCGCCAGGCTTGCAATTCCCACGTCAGGCAGGAAAAATCACCATAAAAGCAGCATATTTAAAAAAAAAAAAAAAACACATAACTGCGAAGCACAATGGAGGTAGCAGGAGCAAGTACAGAGGACAACCCGGACCCCACAAGCTCCACGGAGGACCAGCCTGGGACCTCGGGGTCAGGGAAGGGCAAGGAGAAGAAGAAGAGGAAGACGCGGTTCAGTCCGCAGGAAAACAGGATCTTGATTACGGAGGTGATAGAACACCATCAACATCTGTTCATCACCTCCACTGTGTCATTGGCAACAAAAAATGGAATATGGCAGTCCATCGTGGACAAGGTGAATGTAGTCGGAGTGCTGAGGAGGACAATGGACGAGGTCAAGAGGCGCTGGAATGATGTGAAGCACAAAACCAAGCAGAAACTCGCAGACAACCGCAAAGCAGCAATGCAGACTGGGGGTGGGAGTCCTGCGCCACAGGAGGAGCTGGATGAGATGGAGGAATTGGTGTCCACAGTCATCAGTGTGGAGATGGCGGCAGGAGTCGGGGGACCGGACACTGCTCAACATGACCTGACACAACAGCAACGGGGTGAGTAACCACCAGGGACTGGGGGGATGGGGGGAGATGGGTACAATGGCACACATGCACAATGGAGTATAGCCCACTGCACAACCACAATGACTCTGGATCATGTCCCTGATCTCCTTGCCATACTGCAGCACACATAGTAACAGCAAGTAGTCCCCTGTCCACAATGTGCCCAGAGGGGCCCCCCCACACATCACCAATTTCACAACAAACCCATGCACATGTGCTGAACCCAGCAAAGCTGCGGATCCGTGATCCCCACTGACAATGCAAGTGACACTGCATGACGATGAGCATGTCTGCAGGCCACTCATCATGACATGTTGCACGCCACGACACCGAGGTGGCTGAGTGTGGTCCACATCCGGATAGGAGCAGGTCACACACTGACACATCCACGTACACAAACAACCCCTGACGGCAACAAGACATCTGCGGACAAACCATGCCCAAGAGTACCAACTCCCACCAAGAGCCCAATTTACCCAAGTATGCAACATCTCAGCACTGCATAAGCACAGAGGTCAAAGGCACACCGCCTGAAAGGGAGTAGGCCAAACAAAGTCGGAGCTGCAGGGGCGACTCTCCCACAATGCAGCACACACACAAGAATCAGAGCACATCAACATTGACAACAATGTGGTACAAACTGCAACACTTTCACAACAGAACAGAGGACACAACTGCTGCCGCTTGTGTGTAGAAACTGGCCAATCACATTTGGCATAGCAGGAAACTGTGACATGATAATGGACAAGTACAACCCCACATCCCTGATGGTGCACATATGTCCACTGTCCCGCTTCAAATAGGCAGCACATCCTAAACAGTCACAAAGTACATTGTCATGCAGTCTGTTTGGAAACTTGGCCAATGCGTGAACATACATGGAACACACTGTTAAACTGCATCTCCCCTTTACATTGCAGAGGGAGAATCATCTACTCCTGCTGAGCAGACCGAACACCTCCTCACTGATGATGAGGAGGACCTCCCCTACCTTCGACACTGATGCCCTCCAAGAGCTCATGGACAGCCTCGGCACCCCACCCCCAGGAGCAGGGCAGCCCAGCTGCATCGAGGAGACCCCACCCCCAGCACAGACCACACAGCAGGAGGCACCCACCACCCCGGCTGTCTCCCAGGCCCCCCACGAACAACACATGGCCTTCCAACACTGTGTGTTAGAGGGCCAGAAGGAGATGGCTGATCAGGTGCGGGTGAGGTTCGACCTCATGGTAGCCAAGCTAGATGCCATCCATGGGTGTCTACGTCCCATCAGGGACCACTTACAGTCCCTAAAGGACACCCACAGTCCGCTCCATGGTCTCCAATGAGCCCTGGCTGACATCGCTGGAGTCCTGACTCAGAGACAAGAACACCTGTCTGGTCAGAGTGGCTCCAGCGATCTCAGCCGGGAGATGGGACACATGCGGAGGCTCATGGAGGACATGGTGCGGATGGAGGCGGAAAGGATGGCTGCCACGGCTGCACATCAGCGAGATGTAGCTGGGATCTACCATGCCCTGCAGATCCTAATCATGGCATTGCTGCCACAAGGCCTGGCGCAGATGAATGCTGCTGCTCCTACACCATCCACATCTCCGCCCCCTGATGTGTCAGTGCCCCACAGTGCGGCAGACATTCCACCTCCGGCACCTGATGTGTCACTGCCACACAGTGCGGCCGACAATCCACCTCCGGACCCTGATGTGTTAGTGCCACACAGTGCTGCAGCCGAAACACCACCACCGCCAGGTGAGGCACATCACACATCAGGGGACGATGATGTGGATGAGACTGCCGTTATGGTAATGAGGAAGTGGTAGCATTCATCTCCGCCATATGGCCTGTTTCTGCTTGGTTCGGCCCTTTGCATCATCACCTTCCACTGTCCCCCGATACACTCTGCGGCACTCACCTTGGACCTCGACATGGACTGCCATATACTGTTTGGTTACCAATGACACAGCAATCAGACTGCGGACTGAACTCTTCCTCTTCCGATGAACTTGTCCGTCCCTAATGGACTCTGGCTGGCCCTCCACGGGGCAACAATGTCAAGTGGGGTGTGCATGGCTCTGTACTGCTCCAGCTGCTACACTCCAATGAATGTGAATAAAACATTCAAATTCACACAGATGTTTCATGTCTATGAACCTTCAAGTATGACAGTATGGATGAATGTCGGGTCACTGATTCCCCCTCACGTCCATTTTGCACATGTTGTGGGGCTTGGGTCACATGGTGCAACATTGACGATTGGGGTCCGGGTGGCGCAGACACTACAACGGAGACACACACTATGGTTACTTCCTTGTCCAGGCCAGAACTGAACCACGCCCAGAGCCCCGGGCTCATTGATCACACCCCTATGCTGGACTGGCATACACCAGCCCAGCCCACTCTGCTTACACTCACAGGGGGTGACAACACAGCTACATGTCCCAGGTCTTCCCTGTAGTGATCTGCTGGTCACTGGCCTAGTCGTTAGCATGCCACAGCCACTCCCTGAGGGATGGTTTACACCCACACCACACCCATCCAGCACAGGCGTCCCGGGACATGTGACCCTGCCAATAAAAGGGGCCCACCACAGCACATCCCCCACTGCCGGAGGTGACATGATGGCGTCTGCACCACGAGACGCAATCATAAAGGGTCTGTGACTTGCGTTGCCTTGAGTTGGTGGCACCCGATGGCCTGGGTCCAGCAGGGGCCTACCGCCACGTGGCGATTACTTGCGTTGCACTGAGTTGGTGGCACCCGATGGCCTGGGTCCGGCATGGGCCTACTGCCACGTGGCGATGACTTGCGTTGCACTGAGTTGGTGGCACCCGATGGCCTGGGTCTGGCATGGGCCTACCGCCACGTGGCGATGACTTGCGTTGCACTGAGTTGGGCCCACCTGAAGAGCAGAGCGGGCGTGCAGCCTGCGATGATGCATTGGCCTCGATACAGCGTCCAGCATATCAGGACTCGATTTGATTTGTGAGCCCTGCTGGACCGCAGTGTACGCGCAGGCAGCAGTCAGCACACACATGACTCCGCGGTGCGGTGCCGCAGGGTGCGCTGGGGGCCTGTGGTGCTGGATCCAGCCATCGGCTGAGGAAGTTGCACTGGCATGTGGAGGGCCCTCTTGGAGACATGCCGGTGGTGGCAGGTGAGCATTGAGGCCTGGGTGTGCAGGGGCAGGCAGTCATCGCTGGGCGGCGGACCGGTCTGGGGACCAGGGCTGGGGTGCAGCAGGCACACAGGATCGCGCAGGCACCACCGGTCACGGCGGCGGCCTCGTGGCTGGGTGGGGGGCGCCGCCCTGGCAGACACGGCCCTGCATGCGCTGACGAGATGTGCGTGGGTTGGCTTGGGACGTAGTCACCTCGTCTCCAGTGTGAATGCGGCCATTGATTGTGGTCGGGCACATGTGTGTAGGCCTATGGTCACGATATGGCGGACACGGAGACACACACAGTAGTTACTGTGGTGGCCATCCCGGAACTGGACCACGCCCAGGGCCCCGGGGTATTCATTTGCGACAAACGCCGGCCAAGGCCGCTCTGCTCAGGCTTACAGGGGGGGACCACATGGCTACATGTCCAAGGGCTTCCACACTGCCTGGGGTAACCTGTTTGCATCCACTGTCCACTACACTGCAGACACCAGCAGTAGATGTCCACATGGACATGTCTGTGCTCTGCATACTGCAGTCTGTCCAGCACATCTCCGCAACACTTGGCATTGTGTCCTTTCTTTGTGCTGGGTCACTTGCCTCCTTCGCACACTCTTGGTTCCCACCTCTCCCCCACATTCTGCAATTGTGTGGCAGAGGGGCTCTGCCTTTTTGGATGGTTTGTCTACATGTCTGGCCCCTGTTACCACGGTTACTTGTGTTGTCGTGTCTGGTAGTTGGGCATGTTGTATGTGATTTTGTTACGTGTGCTCTCCCACAGTTGTGAGTTGTGTGATTGTGGAGTTGAGGTGTGTGGTGTGTTCAGTTAGTACTTACCAATGAGCAGTGCATTGCCATGGGTGCCATCCTGGAAGCGCTGGTTGATGATGGACTGTCGGAAGATGTATGTATCATGCAAATTTAGCAACTGCAGGTTGCACCACTCAACAGTATAGTCCAAGTATATCACATATGTAAAATGTCCATCCTGTGTTTTGAAAAAATGAAATCTTTATTCTTCTTCACACATGGTAAAAGAAACGTATCGTAGACAGCCACAACAGCCAACGCGTTTCGTTCTATCACTAGAACTTCATCAGGGCTGTAAAACAACATACAAATATACATTACTCTTTATAATACAAATTACTAAATTAATACTTTATAAAATACAAGAAATAAAAACATATAATAAAAACATACTAGGGAATCCACCCAGACCCAATTTTGTCAGGGCTCCTATCCAAGGATCCCACAACCTCACAGATTAAAACATATTAAGTATAGGAGAAAAAGACGAAAAAAAGAGCTTGCAACAGTTACTTATATTGTTTTTCCTTTCCATAGTCCCAGAATCTAAATATCCATTTGTGGGCACTCTTCCTACTATTCCTTTTATTCTTAGCCTCTATGTATCCTAATATATGTTTACCATTAGGCTAACACAGATCATAGGTAGCCAAATGTAAACATATGGACACTGTAGTCCTATTTAGAACTCAACCAGAGTCAACAAAGTAGCATATTCCTTTATATACCTGCTAAACCCGAACCCGACCAATATTACGTTCTGTAACAAAAAATCTAAGATTATTATTTTTATAAATAAAATGTTATGACACCTACCAAGTATATTTACTGGTTTCAATAAGTTAACCAAACAGTTGAATACCAAGTCCTCAGATATAATCAGCTCGGCATTGACAGTAGACCACCGAATTCCCAATTGTATTGTGGAATGCTGCAGGATATGACTAAGAATAAGTCGTATTATACCTGCAATGATCATAAAGCAGGAAGATTCAGAAAATAGATGTAAGACCAAGCATACACATTCTCAAAACTGAGAATATGCATTATAAGCAAAAACTCGCTTACCTACTAGCTGCTCTCGAAACGACCCAGAATCCGGCACGGAAATTCAAATATAAAGGCTGATGTGCCTACAATGTGAATAGCAAAGAGATAAGAGACCAACTATACTATGAAGTAAAATTAAAAATATTTGTTATTCCAAGTAAGTACCACAATTAGCAATAATTTATCATTTAAAGCAAAATAACAATGTCATGTACGGCAAGGAAGCAAAATACCCCGAGGTACAGTAAGTCCTCTGCGGCATTTCACAAATATCTTCAAACGAATAATCTCTGAAAATCATCCATACAAGTATTAACAGCCAACCCATACTGCAATAGTTGATGGAAAAGTAAATCGGCAATGAGCCCTCAATGCAAAAAAACACAGAAGGACCCATAGGCATTCACAGCAATTCCCATAAAACATTATTAAGGGCAACCAGCGGTGTCCCACACCACTCGAGACAAAAATGTCAGAAGAGGTGCATAGAGCCCCACCCAGGCTTGATCGAAAAGAACCCTGTATGTAACCCCCATGATTGGTAAAAAAGGGGAAAAAGAAACAAATCCGTCCAACAATCTATCCGTACTTGCCACGAGAATCCGGACCTGCATCGTGTAGCCATCGAACAATATATTTAGGGCGCAGGTAGAAACCCGCCCGAGATTGTCCTTTATGAGCACCCGTTTGGTTAAAAAACGTTGAAAAATCAGTTTCACCTGACACGTAAGTGCAGAGAAAGGGGACCACAATAGACTATATGAATCTCCAAGTAATAATTCCAAAACAAAACCAGATCAATTTCTACTTCCCTGTATGTAACCCCCATGATTAGCAAGAGGGGGAGAGAAAGATGACTCTGTCTAACAATCTATTCGTACTTACCACGAGAATCCAGACCTGCACCGCGTAACCGTCGAACAATATATTTAGAGCGCAAGTAAGATCCCGCCCAAGATTGTCCTTTATAGGCACCCGTTTACGTAAAAAACGTTAAAAATCAGTTTCACCTGACACGTAAACGCAAGAAGGGGACAACAATAAACTATATAAATCCCCAAGTGATAGTTCCAAAACAAAACCAGCTCAATTCCTACTCCGCACTTACGAAGGAAAGGTTTTGTTGAAAAACATTGCAACAGTCAATCGCCAAACAAGACACATATAGTCTCCTGTTTCCAACCGCACACTGTATTTTTGCTCATTGTAGCAAACGCTCTTTTTCAGTATACTGATTTTAGCGACGACCCCTTGTTACATAATAGTCACAAAAATAGGGCATAGCCTTCATACATTCTCACCACTAATGGATCTTAATTATTTGAGTCCTCCACGAAAAAATCCTAACCTCTGCATAGCTCCACCGACAAACGCGGAACACAAGCCACCACAGTCTCCCAGTTCGAGTCCCTGCCTGGGAGCAAGAAGTCAATACGTATTTTATTTTTAGGAATTTATTGTAATTTCAAATGACACAATTAGATCTTTCTTTATTATCCCAAACTTCCTTATAGGAATAAAAATAAGAAAGAGAGGGAATACAAATCCAATCCAAAGCGCCACAATTACGGCGAAACTTAATCAAAAGCGCAGACCCGGCTCGAATCCCAGACAGTGATGGAACGCAATCAACACCACCACCACAGCCCGATGCTCGCCGTCAGATCTCCACGGGATAACGGCCATAACAAGCCAGACTCCCTTCCAAAGTCACTATACTGCACTAAATCAAAGAGATGCAAGACTTTTGAAAAAAGAGCCCCGGCAAAATGTGTGTGGGTATATTAAAACCAAAATCACTCTTACTTTTGGCAAACAATTCTGTTATAACAATTTAATTCAAACAGACTGCACATGTAGCATTTGGAATCCAAGTACAGACATAATGTCAATTACGTTTTGCCATTTATAATTGGTATACAGATAGAAGTGCCTTAATCGTTTTTTGATCAGAAAGGATTTTCAACCACAGTTGGAGATAAAAGAACAAGTAAGGATAGCATTTTACACAAATTAAATCAACTATTACCATATTAATGACAATATTTTCACGTTCTCCACATAAATACAGGTGAATGGAAGGATAGCCACATTTAGTTTCAGAAATATAAGACCCAAAGGATATTATCAATTTTTTATCAAAACAGTCACAAAAAATAATGTAACTTTTCATCAATATTATGTCCCAACTTAGTGCATCGTAACCGGCAAATCCAGCCCGCCTCATTTTGTCGAAGGGACTGCTCCCTGTCCCCCCCCCTTGATCCCAGGGGTATATGGTCTATGCCATGGAACCAGATCTCTGGTCTGCCCCCATGGCACTCACGCATATGTGCAGTCATAGGATATCTACTATCCTGATGCCGGATTGCCCTAATGTGTTCCTGAATTCTAATTTTTAGTGCCCGAGTGGTACTACCCACATAGATAATGTTGCAACTACAACCAATTATATATGTTACATATGTAGTCTTGCATGTTATAATTTGTTGTATTTTATAAGTCCGAGAAGTGTTATAACTGAATTCCTTTAATCTATTTTTACCATACTGACATACATTGCAATCTGTACATGTGAAGAAACCCTTCACTTGTAACGGCAACCAGGTCCTCCCTATCCTTGTTGGTAGCACATGACTCGGGCACAACATCTCTCTTAATGTTCTACCTCTTCTATAGGTCACTTTAGGTTTTATCGAAATTTCCCCTTTCACTCCCGGCACTTCCTGTAATAGCTTCCAATGTTTATACAGTATTTTGTAAATATCCTGACTATGTTTGTTATACTTCGTGACAAAATTAATTGTGTATCATGCACACTGCCTGTGAAGTTGGCGACGACATTGGTGAACTGTCCCCGGTGGTCCACTATCGCCTGCACATTGATGGAATGCGTGTGCTTTCTGTAGCGGTAATTGTGTGCAGGGTCGGCAGGGGGCACAAGTGGTACATGTGTACAGTCAATTGTCCTCGACACATGCGGTAAGGCAGCTATGGCGTGATTCCCTTGCATGGTCTCCAGCTGTTCATGCACAACGTGGGGGAAGTGAAGGTACAGGGGTATCAAGATGATACATACCGTGATGTTTACAGGTATGATGAATCTTGCATGATGAGACCGTAACAGATGTTTGTGTGGTCGTAACCTTCCTTTTCTTTCCTGCGCAGGTTACGAGCACACGGACTTCTGTTACAGTATATTTGGACTGGATCAGTGCTTAATTTGTAAAATATTAAGTGCCGGGGCTCAAAGTGATGCTCAGAAGCCGCTGCCAGCGCTGCAGAAGGTTGTGGCGCCAAATACCAAGCTTGGGTAGGCTTGAGCGCCCTTCATGCATCTTTAATCCACCACCAGACACTCCCTGCCGTCTACTGTGTCATCTTTCTCTTCGTCCTTCCCTTTTGTGTTTTTCTCTCTTTTGTTGTGGGTCAAAGTGTGAAAAAGTAAGTGATAGTGCCCGAAAATAAGTGCCTGTGGCCCTACCTGCACCCACTGGCTCAAAGTAAGTAAGTACTTCACGGTTCACATCCAGAGGCGTAGCATGGATTCCAGTGGCCCTGGTCAAACAAGGAAAATGGGCCCTTGCAGAGCCTCAGGGTGAAGGCGGGTGACAGAAGGTCCCCAGGGGGCTGGTGTTGTAAATAATGGGTGTTTCCTCTGCCACTGACTGGCCATCCTCGTAACTCTTAACATGAGCACAGTGACAGGACTGTACTATTCAGTCACTGAAGGGGCATCCTCCCATTTCGTTCAATATGTTTTTTTTTGTTTTTTACTTTCAGTCTTTCAGCAGCTTGGCACAAGTGTACAGCACACAGCACTGTCAGTTAAACAGACAGCGTCAGACAGACACGCAGCAGCTACAAACAACCCAAAGAGGTCTCTTCAGGTGCTCAAACTCGCCCCCCCCGCACTGTGTGGGCTGCGTGGGTGTACTTTACATCCCTGGTATCGAATATCTTACACCCGTTCTGTAAGCTGCCAGTCCTGTACACCCTTGCTCACCTTTCGTTTCTCCAGTGAAAGGCACAGTCGTGTTGTGCTCCGTCATGCCTGCATATCACAGGTCTTCACTTTGAGCGGCACGTTCTTTCTTTCTGGCCATACCAGTCATCAATATTATCCTGGCTCCTTTATTACTAAGTCACCCTACCTTAGGACTTCCCTGATCTTCCAATCACACAACATGAAACATTAATCCTACCCCGCCAGCGGCCAGGCAGTCAACCAGTTAGTTATATTTATTTTGAATAGCTACCAGGAATTCCAACTGCAGATGAAAACATGTATAGTCCCGGCCCTGTGAAATAAGTGCTGGTGCCGAGCGCTGGAAACCACTGGCACAAATTAAGCACTGGACTGGATTCATCATACCTGTATGCATTCCGGTTTGTCCAAGTGCAATACACTGTACCAGTTTACGTTTGTGACTATGAGGACGCTTGACCATTGTCACCATTTCTCCAACAGGTTTCTGACTACTGATTTCGGGATATGGAATGGTATTGGGGAGTTCCCGCAGCATTTGCAGTTTATTGGATCCACAAGTTGCCCTGGTGAAGTTCCCCATTGGGAATGGAACGCGTTGGCTGTGCTTTTCGTCTTGTTGTTTATGTATTTGTATTAAAGTTCTGTTTTCCCACTACCATTGACTACTGGACTTCATGACCTGGAGGGGTCCGGTGGGTGGTTGCGCTGGGTGTTGTGGCCCTCTTGGGTCTCCAGGCTGCATGATCATTGTCTCCATGGCATCTGTTGGTCTTCAGATGTGGCTCTAGGCTGGGCTCCCTTTCATACTGCAGGTTGTCGTCCTGCTTAACACCAGTAAGAGGCAGGTGTTGTATCCCTGCTGCTAACGCGCATTATCGCCTGTTTTCGGTTCGCATCACTGATCTGGCTGCTCGTTGGGAATATCGCAAAGTGGTGTTTTCGTGTGTTTTTGCACGGGAACGCCTACTCTGCATATCATTAGCGTTAGTTGTCGCTCTCATCCGTGGTGATGTGTTTTGCGGCAGCTATCGCGGGAAAGGTGGCGATGTCGGCAGTTTGCACCAGCTTGTGAATGGGGCTATAAGTCTATCGCCACTTTTGCGGCGCTAAAGTGCCGATAAATCGGCGATGGCTCCTTGAGAATATGCTCCACAGTCTTCTGAGGCTTGAGCTGTGCTGTGAATAAACCCCCATAAACACTTAAAGAGAAATGGAAAAGAAGAGACGGGGGGCAGGAAGGGATGTATATAGGTAAAGTGAGCTAAAGAGAAAGACACAGAGTGAAAGGAAAAAATATAGAAACATTCCCTGGGCGCTGCAGAGCCGCCTAGGTTTGTGCTTAACAAATCCCAACCACCAAGCAAGACAAATGGGAATGTCAGAGAGTGGGAGAGAGGGTGAGAGAGAGAGACACCAAGAAAGAGGGTCAGAGTTAGGTGTAGGGGCGAGGCCTTCATTGGTGCAACAGCCCCAGAGGGGCCCACTGAACCCTGATTACTGCTGTATTTTACAGTTGAGTCAGCAGCCAGGATGGCCATATCCTTCCCTGGAAGAGAGCTCGTGACACACTTGTTATAACACTGTTAGTGTGTCCTATTCAAATACCAAGGATTCTTTAGCCTGTTCAATAAATAGCAAAGATATAACACTCCAATGAACAGCGTCTAGCAGTGGGGCTGAGCGGGAGGAGGAAAGAAGCACTTGTCCATACAGCATCAACTGCAGGGGCAGCAAATGGCAAGGCTATGGGCGAGCTGAAGACCAAAAAGGTACATACAACAGATCTATTTTTGCGACAAGACCTAAAAATGGGGGCATCTAAGCGTCCCAGGAAATTCACAACATTAAATATATTGCCAATGGTTGCAGGTGTCACACTTACCTTCTCAAACCCCATGTGATAAATCTGCTTTGCCGCTTACAGGGATGTAGTTTTTTTCCTTCCAACCTCTTGCTCTCCCAAAAAAAGCAGTGAGGTGGATAACTTTTAAAAGATTTCCCTATAAAGCAAACCCGCTTCCGCTCGACAACCTCTGGCGTCCAATGAAATCAAACCAGCTGCATGGGCTTGTTGTCTGAAAAGACTGCGGCTAGCCTCGACGGTCATATTGCTGAAGGCTCTGGGAGCTACCTACAGGGAGCAGTGAGGCGTCCCACCTACTAACTTGATGCTCAGATGTTAATGTTCAAGCAGGCGATAGTAAATCCCAGGTGACTTTTAAAGCCGCAGAAATAAGCGTACAAAGTCTTACAATGAAGTTGAACAATATTGGCATAGTTTATTAAAGAAAGCAGGGCACGTGGTCGATAGGTCTGTACTGATAGTTGTCCAACTGCTGGAGAGAGGATGTGGCGTAATGCCCAGAGCTGTCAACTTTGGACTTTGGAGCTGAGGAACCAGGGCCGAATCTCGGCATCGGCTCAACATCCTGTGATTCTGGTCAAATAACTTAATCTCTCTGGGGCTACCAAGAAATAAATGTATCCTTGTGTAATGTAACTGGTGCTCATGTAAAGCACTCCAATTCCTTCGGGGTTGAGTTAGCGCTATAAAAAAACTGCCCAAAAAAAAGCCTAGCAGGCGACAGAGATAGGATGCAACAACAGACAGTGAAAGAACAGGGAGTGAGAGAGCAACATTGAGGGATTGCGAGAGGCAAAGAGAAATAAAGATGTAAGGAGGCGGCATGAGCAGGAACCAAAGAAGGTGCGAGTAAAAACTGTATCCCTCCTGAAAAGCATTCAAATAAAAAGTTTTTTGAGACAGCACATGCGTGCCATCTAGAGCTGAGAACTAAAAAACAAGGGACATGCTCATAAGGCTCTCTGATTCTGATTTCAACTCCCTGCACAAAAGTAAGCCCTGCACCCCAACTGTTGTTAAATACCTTTTTTTAAACAAATACACATTGTAATTGTAATGGTAAATGCATTTATATAGCACTTACTGCCCCTGACGAGGCGTCAAAGCACTTTTCGGCGAGTAGCATGCTACTCTGGAACCCAAAAAGGATTAGTGGTGAATTAGTATAGGGAAATATGAAAGTAATTTGAGTGGTGGACTTGTGAGTTTGTTAGTTTGATTGAAAAGGATAGTGGAGGGATAGAAGAGGGAAGGGTCTAGAAAGTGTTTATTTGGAAATCACAGCAGCAGGAGGAGGTTTGGGATAAGTAGGGGGAGAGTCAGAGGGAAGGGTTTAGAAAGGCTTGTTTGGGAGATCTGAATAGTAAAAGAGGTTTGAGATGATGCAAGGAGGGGTAGAGGAGGGAAGAGTCTAGAAAGGGTTATCTTGGGGATCATAGTAAGGGTAGAGTAGGGAAAAGTCTAGAAAGGGTTATTTTGGGAATCATAGTCAGAAAGTGGAGGTAGAGGACATATTGACTGAGAGAGGTATAGGGTAATAGTGCATTAGAGAGAGCAGTAAATTGAGGTTTGGGATGAGTCAGAGAGTTGAGGTAGATGATATATTGTGAGAGGTGTGGGGTGAGATATAGGGCAGTGCATTGGAGATGCTGAATTAGGAGTAAAGTAATACATACAAAGATACATAAGTACATGGAAAGTATCAATCAATCAATCAATCAATCAATCAGGATTTATAAAGCACAGCTAATCACCCAACAGGGTATCTAGGTGCTTGCAGGTCCCGGAGGCTTATTCGAACAGCCAGGTTTGGAGGGCCATTCGGACTTACGAAAGTGAGGTTATGATCCAGAGGTGCATGGGGAAGCTGTTACAGATCTTTGCTGCGATGAAGGTATGTATGTATAAGTAAGGTAATATATCTAGATTTAAGTTGTATGAAATAAACTCAGACTTTAAAGTGTTGCTGTGCTTTAAGCTAATTTATTTGTATATATATATATATATAATATATGTTCTTACCCCGCATTCCAACACCACGCATACAATCACAACGCATTTGTAACAACGCAAGTGCTGTTACAACGCGTTACCATCACTACGCATACTTTTACATCGCATATGCCCATACCACGCATACCATTACAACGTAAAGGCATGCGTGGTAAAGGCATATACTTTGCAAAAGTGTTTAAGGTAAGTATGTATATATATATATATATATATATATATATATATATAATTTTTAAATACCCTCTTAAACCCCAAAATTATCCTTTGTACCCCAATAACTATACACCCCCAAAATTTTAAAATTACCCTTACCACCCCAATGCCCATACCCCTAAACCCTGAAATTACCCTGGGCACCCCAAAACCCAATCCCACCCTGAACCCTAAAAATACCCTTGCACCCCAAAACCCAAATCCACCCTGAACCCTAAAATTACCATGGACACCCCAAAAAACAAACCCACCCTTAACCCTAAAAATACCACTGCACCCCAAAACCTAAACCCACCCTGAACCCTAAAATTATACTGGACACCCCAAAACCCAAACAAACCCTGAACTCTAAAAATACCCCTACAACCAAAACAAACCCTAAAATTACCCTGGGCACCCCAAAACCCAAACCCACCCTGAACCCTAAAATTACCCTGGGCACCCCAAAAAACAAACCCACTCTTAACCCTAAAAATACCCTTGCACCCCAAAACCCAAACCCACCCTGAACCCTAAAATTACCCTGGCCACCCCAAAACCCCAACCCACCCTGAACGCTAAAAATACTCTTGCACCCCAAAAAACAAACCCACCCTTAACCCTAAAAATACCCTTGCACCCCAAAACCCAAACCCACCCTGAACCCTAAAATTACCCTTGGCACCCCAAAACCCCAACCCACCCTGAACCCTAAAATTATCCTGAGCACCAAAAAACTCAAACCCACCCTGAACCCTAAAAATACCCTTGCACCCAAAACCCAAACCCACCCTGAACCCTAAAATTACCCTGGGCACCCCAAAAAACAAACCCACCCTTAACCCTAAAAATACCCTTGTACCCCAAAACCCAAACCCACCCTGAACACTAAAATTACCCTGGGAACCCCAAAACCCCAACCCACCCTGAACACTAAAATACCCCTGGGCACCCCAAAACCCAAACCCACCCTGAAACCTAAAAATATCCTTGCATCCCAAAAAACAAACCCACCCTTAACCATAAAAATACCCTTGCACCCCAAAACCCAAACCCACCCTGAACCCTAAAATTACCCTGGGCACCCCAAAACCCAGACCCACCCTGAACCCTAAAAATACCCTTGCACCCCAAAAAACAAACCCACCCTTAACCCTAAAAATACCCTGTGCACCCCAAAACCCAAAGCCACACTCAACCCTAAAAATACCCCTAAAACCTATACAACTACACCCCAAAACCCAAACCCACCCTAAACCCTATGCTTACCTTATACTTACATGTAAAATACATATGCCTTTACCATTCATGCCTTTACAACGAAATTTGTTGTAAAGGCATGCGTGGTAAATGCATATGCATTGTAATGCCATGCGTTGTAATGGCATTGCGGAGTAATGGTAGATGCGTTGTGTTGGAATGCGGGGTAATGGTATTCGTAGTGAAAATTTTGTTGTTATGGCTGTTTATCATATATATATATATATAGAGTGGTAAGCCTGTTTAATATCTTACAGCCAGATCTTTCTCAATGCTTCACTTCTTGTTCATTTTGGCTCGAAAACAGGACGCAGCACATCTTAGCTGTTGCTTAATCTGGTTGATTTCCTTACAATATCACATCAAGTGCATCACAACATGAAAAAAGCCTATGCGTTTCGGCAGTAGCCTTCCACAGGCTATATATATATATATATATATATATCATCCAAAGGTTTGCCACAACGTTGAGGACGCACACAATGAGAGGCCGGATCAGCATCAGCAATCCTTTATTCAAACAGTGCAGGTAACTTCGCTGGAAATAGCACAGCCTTGCCCTACGCGTTTCGGTGCTCCTGCACCTTGATCACGGGCTGGCGCGCTGTGAGCAGATACAAACAGGAAAAGTCCCGCAAACCCTGATTATATCGCCCTCTGCTGGGCTATGCAAATTGAAAGGTTGCTTGGGACTTGTAGTCCTGTGTGTTAAAATAATATCCGTAATGGATTCTGCTTCACGGCATATCTTACACAAACACTTGAATAGTGTCCCCAGACCAGTCACCTGCACATATGCACATCGCCTTTCATCCTGCCATCGCGGTTTCTGTGTATCAAAACCAGCAGCCCACTTCATTCTCGTGGCGGTGCTGTCCTCCCGACTCCTGGCAGGCCGGAAAATATCATCCAAAGGTTTGCCACAACGTTGAGGACGCACACAATGAGAGGCCGGATCAGCATCAGCAATCCTTTATTCAAACAGTGCAGGTAACATCGCTGGAAATAGCACAGCCTTGCCCTACGCGTTTCGGGTGCTCCTGCACCTTGATCACGGGCTGGCGCGCTGTGAGCAGATACAAACAGGAAAAGTCCCGCAAACCCTGATTATATCGCCCTCTGCTGGGCTATGCAAATTGAAAGGTTGCTTGGGACTTGTAGTCCTGTGTGTTAAAATAATATCCGTAATGGATTCTGCTTCACGGCATATCTTACACAAACACTTGAATAGTGTCCCCAGACCAGTCACCTGCACATATACACATCGCCTTTCATCCTGCCATCGCGGTTTCTGTGTATCAAAAACCAGCAGCCCACTTCATTCTCGTGGCGGTGCTGTCCTCCCGACCCTGGCAGGCCGGAAAATATCATCCAAAGGTTTGCACAACGTTGAGGACGCACACAATGAGAGGCCGGATCAGCATCAGCAATCCTTTATTCAAACAGAGCAGGTAACATCGCTGGAAATAGCACAGCCTTGCCCTACGCGTTTCGGTGCTCCTGCACCTTGATCACGGGCTGGCGCGCTGTGAGCAGATACAAACAGGAAAAGTCCCGCAAACCCTGATTATATCGCCCTCTGCTGGGCTATGCAAATTGAAAGGTTGCTTGGGACTTGTAGTCCTGTGTGTTAAAATAATATCCGTAATGGATTCTGCTTCATGGCATATCTTACACAAACCCTTGAATAGTGTCCCCAGACCAGTCACCTGCACATATACACATCGCCTTTCATCCTGCCATCGCGGTTTCTGTGTATCAAAAACCAGCAGCCCACTTCATTCTCGTGGCGGTGCTGTCCTCCCGACCCTGGCAGGCCGGAAAATATCATCCAAAGGTTTGCCACAACGTTGAGGACGCACACAATGAGAGGCCGGATCAGCATCAGCAATCCTTTATTCAAACAGTGCAGGTAACATCGCTGGAAATAGCACAACCTTGCCCTACGCGTTTCGGTGGTCCTGCACCTTGATCACGGGCTGGCGCGCTGTGAGCAGATACAAACAGGAAAAGTCCCGCAAACCCTGATTATATCGCCCTCTGCTGGGCTATGCAAATTGAAAGGTTGCTTGGGACTTGTAGTCCTGTGTGTTAAAATAATATCCGTAATGGATTCTGCTTCACGGCATATCTTACCCAAACACTTGAATAGTGTCCCCAGACCAGTTACCTGCACATATACACATCGCCTTTCATCCTGCCATCGCGGTTTCTGTGTATCAAAAACCAGCAGCCCACTTCATTCTCGTGGCGGTGCTGTCCTCCCGACCCTGGCAGGCCGGAAAATATCATCCAAAGGTTTGCCACAACGTTGAGGACGCACACAATGAGAGGCCGGATCAGCATCAGCAATCCTTTATTCAAACAGTGCAGGTAACATCGCTGGAAATAGCACAGCCTTGCCCTACGCGTTTCGGTGCTCCTGCACCTTGATCACGGGCTGGCGCGCTGTGAGCAGATACAAACAGGAAAAGTCCCGCAAACCCTAATTATATCGCCCTCTGCTGGGCTATGCAAATTGAAAGGTTGCTTGGGACTTGTAGTCCTGTGTGTTAAAATAATATCCATAATGGATTCTGCTTCACGGCATATCTTACCCAAACACTTGAATAGTGTCCCCAGTCCAGTCACCTGCACATATACACATTGCCTTTCATCCTGCCATCGCGGTTTCTGTGTATCAAAAACCAGCAGGCCACTTCATTCTCGTGATGGTGCTGTCCTCCCGACCCTGGCAGGCCGGAAAATATCATCCAAAGGTTTGCCACAACGTTGAGGACGCACACAATGAGAGGCCGGATCAGCATCAGCAATCCTTTATTCAAACAGTGCAGGTAACATCGCTGGAAATAGCACAGCCTTGCCCTACGCGTTTCGGTGCTCCTGCACCTTGATCACAGGCTGGCGCGCTGTGAGCAGATACAAACAGGAAAAGTCCCGCAAACCTGTGCGTCCTCAACATTGGTGCTGCCATATGGAAAAGAACTGTGCGGGACTTTTTAATTCACCCTGGTTTATAAGAAGTGCAAATTGTGACAGCAACCCACATGGGGATTATTTATTTGCCTACTAGTCCCAGAATTCCTAGCGAGACAACTCACCTGAAAGCTATTGGAATCTGAAATAAAGGGGATGTTCTAGTGGCTAATGCGAGTCCTTCTTTGCTCACTTTGCCCATGAAGAAGAGCGTCCAGCTTGAAACGCGTCAGCATTATAGTGAGGTGATTGGAGTCACAACCGGAGGCTTTTCAATTGTCAGCTGTATTCCAACCAGCGAGTGCTTCTCACGAAATGGCAACTTTTATTTATATATATATATATATATATATATATATATATATATATATATATATATATATATATATTATTATTATTATTTTTTTGTTCCCTACGCAATAGTGAAGCAATTGTAGAGGAATAGTTATTTTAAAAATGTACTTATTTATGCAGGTACCTATATACATATAACCATAAGTAATATGTACATTTGTTAAGCAGAACTAAGGAAACTCTATATATTTATAAACAAGATTATTATACACATTTATACAAAGGAATACACATATTTAGGTACACATATATAATCCACATAACTGCTTATATATACACAGAGATATGCTGTATATTTATGTTTGAGTATGGTGGTGATGTGGGGAAGAGCCAACACTTGAGTAGTCTTCTGAAGATAAGGTAGTTATCCATGGATCTTATGTTTGGGGGTAAAGAGTACCATAGTTTGTGCCACCTATGTTTTTTTTCTTGTACGGTGGGATTTTGAGGTGAGGTGCCAATCTAGAGTCGAGGATCCTTTGGTGATTTTATTCTTGATGAAGAGCGGTCCTGTTCCATGTATCACTTAGTGGGTGATGAAAAACGGCTTGAATGTGGATCTTCTGGGAACCGGGAACCAATGTAGGGCCTTCAAGGCAGGGGAATGTGGGCTTGTGGCTTTATATATAAGAGTAGTCTGACAGCATAGTTCTGAATCCGTTGCAGTCTTTTAGTTGTTGTTACATATGATCCGTGGTAGATGCTATTGACCTAATCGAGTTTTGACAGAACAAGACAGATAGTAGTCTGGACTTTTTGTGGAAATCCCAGGTGGGGGAAATGCATTGCAGAGTTTATACATGAAGAAATATGCAGCATAAACCATGTACAGGGATGTGCAGAGAGTACTGTGCTATTTATTTATACCAATGTTGAGGGCATGGTGCAGCATTATTACACAAGGCTTTGTCTCCTTTGAGGCATGCTCCCAACACATATAATAAATATCATATTACACTCTGAAGGTCTAGACACACACATGTATGTATACTTATGTATACATATATATATACACGCCATATATAAACTAAAAATAACCTCCTCCTGTATTTATAAGCATATTACATGTGAAACTGACAGAAAATGTGTACTTACATAGACAGAAAATACATAGAGAGAGAAACCCACACTGTTTTATCGTGCAAACGAGTCTCCCGGAATTTTGGTTCTGGTGTACTACTCAAAATAGCGAAAAAGATTAGATTAAGGGCAGGAAACATTAGATAGTAACAAAAGTAATTTAACAAACTGATATAAGTGACAAGGGGTATAGTGCAACATCCAGTGCACTTTGGAGCAGTCTGACACAAACTTCACCTCGTTAGATCAGATTAAGTAAGTGCCCCAGCAGTGCACCCAATCACCAAAAACAAAACTCTGCATCAGACGCACCCATCTGTGGACCTTACCTGTGTCAGCAGTGAGACTGTGGATCTTCACTGTCCCAAGGGCATACGCAGCCCTTCATCCTCCTGGAAAACCGTCTGATCACATTTACTTCAGAGCTGCAACACATTTCCGTGAACTGTAAAATATATCTGCTGCATGGTTGTGAAGAAAGCTTCAATGAGTGTGTCTGTATACTCGAGCACAGTCCACAGAAAACTCATGTGTTCTTCTGCAGCAAGCGGCAAGTTTGTGTGTACTTAAACATATTGTACACTACACTTATGTACTTGGTTGTGTGTTTGTGTACTCGAGCATAGTCCACAGAAAACTCGTACGTTCTTCTGCAGCAAGCGGCAAGGTTATGTGTGTGCATGTATACTCGAACATATTCTACAGAAAACTCATACAGTTCTTCTGCAGCAAGCACCAAGGTTATGTGTGCATGTGTGTGTTCTCGAACATACTGCACAAAGCTAAAAACAGCTCTTGCAGCCTATTGGGAGACTAGGTATTTCTATGATAGGTTCATTCGTGGTGTCCTACACATACAAATAATGATGATTTACAAGGAAGGAAACCTTCTGCACGTCTGAAGCAAGACCTCTGACCTCCTGGTCAGAGTCACTGCTCTCCCCTGCGCAGCTCCACTGTTAAAGGTCTGCCCTGAAGCTCCAGCCCGAGCTCCTCTGGTAGGTGTTCGAGGCCCTCCTCCACCCGCAGGCTCCTGCCTCTGCCTCATCCCTGGTGGTCTAGTGGAAGAGCAGCCTGCTCTTTTGCTATTCCGCTCTGCTCTGTGCCCTCTTTGCCTCTTTCTTTCTCTTTTTTTGCTCTTTTCCTCTTTCTTTCTCTTTTTTGCTGCTTATTACTTTTCCCCTTTTCTCTTTTGCCGCTTTGCTCTTTGCCCCTTTTGCTCTTTTTGCTTCTTTTTTCTTTTCCCCTTTCTCTAATTGCTTCATTTCCCTTCCTCCATCCCTGCTCCCTCTTCCCGCACTCCCTGCCGCTGCTGCCCCTGTTGCCCCTCCCCCCCAGCATGTCGCTCCCACCTCCCAGCTGATCGCCCTCCCCACAACCCCTACTTAATGGCAGCTGCTGTGTGGCCACACTGGTGGTGGGCCACAGGCACTCTAAAGGTAAGCCCATCTGTGCCCGTCAGCGACCCGACCGCGACCAGCCCCAGGGATCCTGGTCCTCCGACCCCCCACCGCTACCACCCCAGTACTCTCCATGCTCTCAACCCCAAATGCAAGAACACCTGCCAGATCTCGACGCTGAGCAATACCCAAGGCCTCAATCTCCTACTGACACTGTCGCCGTACCTTCACCCACCTCTGGACCCCTGCAGCGATCCCCAGCCCACCAGTCGCCAGCGCACACAAACCACTGAAATGTATCCTCCTCAACGTACGCTCCCTACACATCATGCCACAGGAATCTAGGAGCTCCTCAACACACACACGCCTCACAGAGACCTGGACAAACGCCAGCTCCAGACGCGACATTGCAACCACCATTCCCGACGGATATAAGATCGTGAGGAAAGACCGCCCCACCCGCCCAGGAGGAGGCCTTGCCATCATCCACAAAAGCTCCCTCCGCATGACAACCACCAACTCGGATGACGTCTCGCCCTCCATGGAGCACAACCACTTCCAGATACAGACCAACCCCAGAACTATGCTCCATGGAATGCTCATCTACAGACCAGTTGGCCCCCACGCCCTGTTCACCAACACCATCACCAACTTCATTGCACCCCACGCCCTCGCCTCAACAGACTGTATACTACTCAGAGACCTCAACTTCCACCGGGACAACCACCACGACCCTAACACCACTACCCTTCTAGATAACCTCACCAACATAGGACTGAAGCAACTTGTCTCCACCCCCACTTACACAGGTGGGCACACACTTGATCCCATCTTCACAGGAGGAAACAGCATCTCCTTCAGCCACACCACAGAACAGCTCTGGACGGACCACCACTACATCCATTTCTCTTTTAGGAAACCCGCCGCTCACAAGCACGCGCACCGCCCCCACGCAGACTCTGGAACAAAGTCTCTGAGGAAGACCTCACCTCCCCCCTCATCTGCACCCCACCACCCACTACAACAGACGCCAACACTGCGGCAAGCAACCTCCACCGATGGATTGGCAACTGTACCAACACACTTGCCCCCCTCCAGAAGACCACAAGATGACACGACAAGAAAGCAAACTGGTTCACCTCAGCGCTCCAAGAATCCAAGTGCTCCTTCCGGAGGCTGGAAAAGACGTGGAGAAACAGCAAAGCTCTGGAAACACACGCCACCTACAAAACCGCCACCACGGCACACCACCAACTCATCAAATCCACAAAGAAGAATTTCCTCCAAGACAGAATCCTCTCCAACGCCTACAACACCAAGGAACTCTTCTCCATCTTAAAGGAATTTGCCAAACCCAACAGCGAAACAACAGACTTCTGTCCCTCCCAAGACCTCTGCAACAGACTCAGCACCTTCTTTCACCTCAAGATCAAGACGCTCTATGACAACTTCAACAACCAAGACCCATGCCCCACCCTAGCCCCCGCCCCCAGCGACACCATCCAAACAGACGCTACTTACGTGGTCCCCACTCATGGCAGAAGACACCATAGAGACCATGAAGAGCATCCACTCCAGAGCACCTTCAGACCCCTGCCCGCCTCACATCTTCCACAGGGCTGCCACAGCCATCGCACCGGAGCTACACCGGACAATCAACTGCTCCCTAGAGACTGCCGCTTTCCCCCATGCCGAAGTCAACCCCCTCCTGAAGAAACCCTACGGACCTCAAGAATTTCAGGCCTATCTTGCTTTCACAGCCAAGGTCATTGAGAAGGCCATCAACACCCAGCCAACAGACTTCATCGAAGTCAACAGCATCCTAGACACCTCCCAATCCGGATTCCGCAACAACCACAGCAACAAGACTGCCCTCCTCGCTGCCACAGACGACATGCGCACTCTCCTCGACCAAGGCCAAACAGCAGCCCTCATCCTCCTGGACCTTTCAGCAGCCTTCAACACCATCTCCCACCATACACTAGCCAACAGACTCCACGACACCAGCATCCAAGGAAAGGCTCTAGACTGGATACACTAATTTCTCACCGGCAGAACACAGAGGATAAGACTCCCGCCCTTCATCTCAGAACCAACAGAGACCAGATGTGGAGTAGGCCAAGGATTCTCCATCAGCCCCACCCTCTTCAACATCTACATGGCCCCCCTTGCAACCATCACCAGAAACCATAGGCTCAACATCGTCTCCTACGCCGATGATACCCAACTCATTCTCTCCCTCAAAAAGGAACCCTACATCACCAGGCACAACTTCCAAGAAGGGATGAAAGCTGTCCCAACCTGGATGAAGAACAGCTGCCTGAAACTCAACTCAGAGAAAACAGAAGTCCTCATCTTCCGCTTCACCCCCTCAGCATGGGACAACACCTGGTGGCCTCCCGCCCTCGGAAACCCACCCCCCGACAGACCATGCACGTAACCTCGGCATCATACTGGACTCATCGCTCACAATGAATTGCCAGATCAACGCAGTCTCCTCCGCATGCTTCAACACCCTCCGCATACTATGAAAAACATTCAAATGGATACCCACCGACTCCAGGAAAACGGTCACTCACGCCCTCATCACTAGCAGATTGGACTACGGCAATGCCCTCTATGCCGGAATCAACAAGAAACTCCTCCGCAAACTCCAGACCGTCCAGAACGCCACAGCCAGACTAATCCTCGATATCCCAAGACACAACAACATCACCCACCACCTCCACGACCTCCACTGGCTCCCAGTTGAAAGAAGGATAACTTTCAAGCTGTGCACACACGCATACAAGGCCCTACACAACATCGGACCTCAATACCTCAAACAACCGTCTCTCCTTCCACACACCCAAGAGAAACCTACAATCAGCCGACCTCTCCCTAGCCAATGTTTCACGCTTCTACAGGAACAGAGCGGGTTGAAGGTCCTTCTCCTACCTTGCAGCCAAGACATGGAACGAGCTCCCCCTCCACCTCCGGCGAAGCCCAAAACTGGACCAATTCAGGAAAAACCATAAGACCTGGCTCTTCAAATGACCCCAAAGGAGCTGCACCCCCCCGAGTGCCTTGAGACCCTAACGGGTGAATAGCACGCTCTACAAAACACTGATTGATTGATTGATTGAAGCCTGCTTGGTGTTGAATGATTACGCTTGTGACTCCAGGGTAAGCTTAGTATGTCGTGGAGCTAGTGTTCGGTGCTTGGTGTGAATATATATCAATTACATTTACCTACAGGTTTTAGACAAGGCACTGTTGTGTGTTGTGGACCATTCACCCATTTCCAAAAATGAAAAAGTTGTCCCGAAACAATGCATGCAAATGGCTGCTGTGCATGTTTAGCAGTAGTTGGCTGGTACGCTTGAGGAGGGCTAAACACCGGAAGAGGCATTACATATGCATGCCCTTGACAAATGGGGAGAATGCAAAATGGAGCGAGGATGGTGCCTGCAAATGGGCAGCTCATGGGCGGGCTCTAAGCCCAGAAGAAGATAGAGCATGTCTCTTCTCGAGACCTAAAAATGGTACTGCATGCCCCCCCTCCAACTGCAGCATCCCTGTTCCAGCCTGCTCAAATCTAAATGTCTATTTTCAAAAATATAGTTGTATGGATTACTACCAAAAGAGAGTACTCACATTAAGCTTATTTACTAAAAAAGCAGTTGATATTCTTCAGGAAAAGGAGAGAGATTGCATTACTATTTTTACAATCTGTCTTTGAACGAAGTGGATTGAATTGTAAACTTTAAGTGATATACACAATACATATTCAAGATAAGAAAATAGTGGTGGCTAATGAGCAAAACTGTACTGTTTGGTGGAGTGCTTAAGCATGTTGCCCACTTCACTTTTTCTGTATGACATTTATATTGAAACTTTTGCTGTGCCAGGTATACATGAATACATACCTCTCAACTCCCATGCCCTGTGGGCTCCTTCACCCATATGCTTCCCAACCTGCATCCCCCCTTCTTCGCCAGCCTGGGCTGCTTTTCTGATGTATGCTTCAGTCCCGGGCTCTTCAGATCCGAGGATCTGACTCTGCTGGGGTCAGACTGCCTGCTGACAGTTTTATGTCCTTGCTTGAGTGATGTTGGAGCCAGAGGCAATGGAAAAAAAACAGTGATACTATTGTGACCTCACAAACATAAATCATTAGATGAGCCCTGGGTGCTTTAAACACAGGTCTTTAAACAAGCCCACAAAGGCAAAATGATTTCATTTTGGGGTAAAAGAATTTTGGAAAAATCGAGACTCTCCAACCTATAGACAACATTGGCATGGATGAGAGAACTTAATGAATTTGCACCTGCTCAGTTGCTACAAAGGTGTGAAAAGGAAGTATTAATAGTGAGCAATGTGTTAATGCTAAATTTTTTTGCCGGATTAAATGGACGTAGAGTGAGAAATATGTACATACATGGTGAGTGGTTAACTGAGGGCAATGACATCTAATATATACATTAGATGGGTATATGAAGTTGCATTGTGTCTTCGGACACTATGAAGTACTCATAAGGTGTAAATTGTGAATTATGAATTAAGCAGTTCACTCTTGATCAACATTTTAAATGCTTTTAGTTCTCTGGGAGACGTATGTAAGAAAGTATAGTGAAACCAATACAAAGACATGTGCAACACTGCAGGCTGAGGATAGAAAGCTTAATAACTATCAGGTGCGGCTGGCACAGGTAAGAGTGGTGGGGCGGGGATGATGCGATGTGGCGAGCGTAAGGTAAGTGATTTTATTTAAATTTTTATTTAATTTTACCTATCCCGTCATCTGTCGACTCCCTCCCCCTGCACCACCCCATCACTCTTACCTGCGCCGGCCACGCCTGATAACTATGATAGCTGATGGAAATCTTCACACCTATGTGCATCTGCTCTTGTACTCAACTGTACTGTATTCCTTTAAACTGTACAACAGCGCCACTGCGGTTTGCTGTTAGGTGTCCTGAGGGCAGGCCATGTGGACATTTTAGTGCATCAGGAAAATAGCTCACATGATGAACCACCACAAATCTGTGTGGAATCAAGAAGTGTTCCTTGAGAAGGTGGGTGCTCTCATCTCAATGATTACCTGAAAAGGTGTTCTGATAGTATACCTTGAGGAAGTTGAAAAATGTTACGAAAAATGTACCACCTATTAATATGGAAATGTGCCTTAGCGTTAACACAAAAATGCATAATAAAATAGACATTAGGAAAATGTGCAAAAGTGATATGCTGCCTATTTCTGCAGAAAGCTCTAATTTTTATCATTCTCGCTCTGCTAGGCCTCACTATTTTTTTATTCTTCTCTACCCCTTTAAGAATATAAATGCTTTTTGCAAAAGATGATTTAATATTTTAACTGAACTGTAGAGCCTGACCTCTTCATGAAATGCGTTGTTTCCTGAAAATTGTATTTCTCTTTTCCTCATACCATATGATTTCACTGTATTTAGATTTTTTCCTCTGCCATATATTCATAATGAACAAGTGTATTAATTAAAGAAAATGCTTGCTGCAGTTTAAATTTCGTGATCTAACTAGGACATTCCAGATTTAAATGTTTCATTTCATAGAACAGCTCATTGTTACACGATGGGACACTCAGCAGCTAATAGAGTAGGCTTGCAACAAGGTTCTCATGAGAACCTTTGTAGATGTATCATTTTTTAATAAGCTGTAGCCACATCTGAGTGTCTGTCAAAATTTATGTTTATTTAGACCATAGTCTTTTGAACAGATTCTTGAGACACAATATAATATTAAAGTACAACACAAACACTTGAGATAAAATGCAGGCATAAAATAGAATAAAACACAATTCATCCGACAATAAAATATATATATTCTAAAACATCATAGTAAATCAGTGGCGGCTCCTCCGCTAAGGTGGAGGAGCGTCGCCCCACAGTTTTGCAGCAGTGAAGTAAAGGAAAAATAAAATGATAATAACTTGAGGTTATTATAATTTTATTTGTCCAGCTTTGCAGGGTGGGGTGGGGCTGCTCTGATGACAGGAGCAGGGGGAGTGGTGAGCACACTTTATAAGTGCCCATGACTGTTTGGCCGGCTTTCTCGGGTCCGCCAAACAGTCAGGCGCACTTTGCATGTTCTCCACCCAGGCTGCATAACGGCCTGGGTGGAGAACATGCCCAGGCTCCCATTCCCTGGCTGAGCCCAGCATTGTGATTGGCATTGGGGAGCCTGGATGGGCTTCCTGTTCCGACGGTGCAGAGGGACGAGGAGGAGAGACAGAGGAGAGACACGGCAGTAAGGTACATTTTCTTTTCTAATTTTAGATCCTCCTACCCCTCACCCCCGCCCGACACCCCCCATCTGTGCCCGCCGCCACTGTATTGAATTGAAAAAAGAACTCCACTCAGGTTAAATTATTTATCACAGATTGAATGTAAAAAGGTATCGACAGACAATAAAAAACGCCCCATGGCACACATCACATCTAGGAAGCTCCTTTCAAGCAATAATTTAATTGCTTGCTCCCATCCCTAGTACCGTATTTTATAAAAATGGGTTTAAAAAAGTCTTCCGGTGGGATAAAAACCACAGACAATCCACTAGAGTGTGAATTGAACTCCCTTTCATATTAAGGCCACATTGACAGATTTTCCCTTCATTTAGCAGAATACCAGGACTTCCTGACATCAAAATTTAATTTAACCCGCTTCTAAATCTCAGGTGACTTCAACGTATCTTGATATTCTGCAGTCTCTCCAGATAGGGAAAGGTCTAACCATCTATATATGAACTTAACAAGTGGGAAACAGATTGTTTTTCCCTCAGGCAAGTGAGATCCTCATCCCTTGAGACCTGACTTGTTATTCTTATCAACTCCACCTTACTCACTGCTATCAGATTGGTACCATCTGCAACATTTATGTTTAATTCCCTACAACATGTTTGGATCCTCCCTCTAACTCGACGGGTCCAGATTAGCTCACTGTGCAATATCTCCCTTTTACATAACAGGGAGATTTTAGAGGTTTCTCCCACTATCTATTTGTATCAAGAATTTTATAATCTCTGCATGTGCTAAATGCCTTCACCATAGAGGCCCGTTTCCACTCTAACTTTCTGCACCATAGAAGAAGATGGGAGAGAGAGTAATCATTTTAGGCACCTTCCTACTTCAAGGTCCCAAATCTTTTTACCCCCTAAGCCGACCACCTTGGCACCATACTCAAACTGTGGCCTTATCACAGCCTGATAGGCCATCAGCACTGGGTGCAGGGATGGCCCCCATAGCAGTTATACAATTTCTTTAGTTCCCCTACCGATGAGAGAGCCTTGGCTTGTGTCGAGGCATGGGGATCCTTCCATCCTATATTATGAGAGAACCACACCCCTAGGTATTTGAATTTAATAACTCTCTCTATTTCAAATTGATTTATTACACAACTCAAGCTTTTCCTACGCTTCCCTATCGGAAGCACTTTAGTATTTTCCATATTTATTTGTAATTTTTCCTTCTTGCAGTAATCCGCAAATATATCTAATTTTCTTTGAAGCCCAATTCCTGTAAAATCGAAAATCACTAAGTCATCCGCGTACAAGAGACAGCTAATGTATACGACATTTGTTTTTGGGCTAAAAGTATTTGAATGACTTTGGACATTAGGGTTAGCAGCCAGAAACAAGGAGAACAATGTTGGTTCCAATAGACACCCTTGTCTCAGGCCATTTCTTATGTTAATTCTCTTAGAAATGGATCCTCCACTGTACAATTTAACTTGGGCCCAATTATCCCTGTGGAGT
Source organism: Calotriton arnoldi (assembly GCA_963921515.1). NCBI lineage: Eukaryota > Metazoa > Chordata > Amphibia > Caudata > Salamandridae > Calotriton > Calotriton arnoldi. The sequence goes on from CAWUFW010001098.1 coordinate 502,867, forward strand.
TCCTGCAAAATTAAAAGCAAATCTTTAGGGATCCCATATTCCATTAGCACTTCTGATAACAAGACTCAATCAACAGAATCAAATGCAGAGCTGAAGTCAACAAAGCAATAATACAAAACTCCACGCTGCTGTATGGATTTCTTAGCAATGGCCCATAAGCTAAAGCCGTGGTCAATCTTTGAGTGGTTCTCCTTAAAACCACCCTGTTCCTGAGGGATTATAGAATTTACTTCTGCCCACTCCTTTAATATCCCTAAAAGGATTTTTGAAAATCTTTTTACCCCCTAAGCCGACCACCTTGGCACCATACTGCAACTGTGGCCTTATCACAGCCTGATAGGCCATCAGCACTGGGTGCAGGGATGGTCCCCATAGCAGTTATCAAATTTCTTTAGTTCTCCTACTGATGAGAGAGCCTTGACTTGTGTTGAGGCACAGGGATCCTTCCATCCTAAGTTATGAGAGAACCACACTCCTAGGTATTTGTATTCATTACCTCTCTCTATTTTTAATTTATTTGTTACCCAACTCAAGCTTTTCCTATGCTTCCCTATCTGAAGCACTTTTCGTCTTTTTCCATATTTATTTTTAATTTTTTCTTCTTGCAGTAATCCGCAAATGTATCTAATTTTCTTTGAAGCCCAATTCCTGTCAAATCGAAAATCACCAAGTCATCTGCGTACAAGAGACAGCTAATGTATATGCCATTCTTTTTTGGGCTAAAAGTATTTGAATGACTTTGGACATTAGGGAGATCAGCCAGAAACAAGGAGAAAAATGTTGGTGCCAATAGACATCCTTGCCAATAGACACCCTTGTCTCAGGCCATTTCTTATGTTAATTGTCCTAGGAAGGGATCCTCCACTGTCCAATATAAAAGCAAATATTTAGGGATCCCATATTCCTTTAGCACTTCTCATAACAAGACTCAATCAACAGAATCAAATGTGGAGCTGAAGTCAACAAAGCAATAATACAAAACTCCACACTGCTGTATGGATTTCTTAGCAATGGCCCATAAGCAAAAGCAGTGGTCAATCTTCAAGTGGTTCTCCTTAAAGCCACGCTGTTCCTGAGGGATTATAGAATTTGCTTCTGCCCACTCCTTTAACATCCCTAAAAGGATTTTTGAGAAGACTTTGCCATTTTCATTCAACAAGGTTTATTTGTCTGTAGTTTCCTGGAGGGCATACTCGTCTTTTTTTATATATAGGTTTAATCACTGCTCCCTACCAGCTATCTGGGAATCTTCCTGTCAAGAGTATTTCCTGGAAAAGGATATAAAACAGACTGGACCAAACATGCAGTATTTGTTTTTATTATTACATCTGGCAAATTATCAGTGCCGGCAGCCCTTGTAAGTATTAACATCTCAACTGTTTTCTTGATTGCTAACTCTGAGAACATCTCTTTGTCTCCTTCTTGACAAGAATTCTAATTGAGTGCTGAACAATAGTGGCATCATTATTATAGGCCTTCTCTAGAAATTCTACCCCTGCGTCCTCCCCCACGGAGCCAGATGATTGTCCGTGGTAATCTCCTATACCACTCTGTACCATCCTCCAAAATGTCTTTATATTTTTCATCTCTATAGTCTCCATTATAGATTCCCAGCATTTTGCATTTAATTCCCGCTTCTTCCAAGGCAGCAACGTTTTTAAATTCTTTCTATAAGCTAAGAAGGCATAGCCCCCAATCTTATTTCTTGAATACCTTAGGTGTTTTTCAAGCTTCTGCATATTACTTTTTTATTTCTACATTCTTTATCAAACCAGCTATTCCTGGCCTGTTCCAAGGATTTAAGTTTTTCATGTAAAGTGTTAAAGGCCGTAACGTCTATTGCTAAGCACAAAAAAAAGTTCTTTTTATTATTTCATCATACCAGGCTAAAGGATCTAAAGGTACCTTCTCAGAGACTAATTGTTAGAAATGGGGGTCTCTAGTTGGCAATGGTTTGCACCTTTGTCCAAGTAGGGGCCCATCTTCCAAGTCAGGATAAGGAGGAAGCACTACTGAAATAACCCCTGCTCACCCCCTTGGTATCTTGGCACGAGCAGTCAGGCTTATCTCAGCGGCAGTGTGTAAAGCATTTGCACATAACCAACAGTAACAGTGAAAACACTACAAAAGGACACTACACCAGTTTAGAAAAATATACAATACTTTATATATTCAAAACAAGACCAAAAGAATCAAAAAAATCCACCATACAGTACTTAAAAATATGCACTTTGCAAGAATAACCTTAAAAATGCAGTTCCTTGAAGTCGGTAGCTCCGTACGGTGCTACTGCGATATGGAAACCAACAGAATCCAACAGTTCCATCTGACCGCGTCGGTTGGGGTGTCAGCAGACTAGTAAACAGTACCTTTTCGTTGCGGCCAACACGTTGGTGCGAGTCGGTCGTGGCAACTGTCATGGTTGCGGTGCGAAGTGCAGCGGTGCAGCGTGCGGTGCTCTCAAGCCACGGTGCAGGCAGTGGCTCGGTGATGGTCATCCAGCGGTCTCGGTGAGACCAGGGCTGCAATGCGGAGTGAGGCGGTGCTCGTTGCGGTGCTGACAGGTCATGGTGCAAGCGACAGAGCCGGTTACTGGGAGCTGGGGTCAGTCGGCCCAGACTGCGGTGTGGGATTAGGCAGTGCGTCATGAGACTTACGAGCGCTGCCCACAGCCACAATGTGGTCAGGGGTGTCGAAGTCAGCAGGCAGCGACCGAGTCTGTGAAACCAGGTTGGCGAAGTGAAGCGAGGCGGGCCGGAGTGCGGTGCCCACAGGTCACGGTGCGAGCAGCGGCTCCAGTGGCGGCAGCAACGGTCATCGTCGGTGAGACCAGGATTGAGGTGCAGGATGCAGCGGTGCCCTCTGCAGTGCCTTCAGGACACAGAGCCAGCGACGGAGTCGGTGACGGAGTTAGCTGCTTTCACCCCTCTGTGGCAACTGAAACCACAGTTCCATAGGCAGTACCCAGAGGTTGGTAAAGTCTTTGCGGTCCCTGAGACTTCAGAATAGGAGGTAAGCTCTACTTCAAGCCCTTGGAGATACTCAGCACAAGTAAAGAAAGTTCAGTTCAGTCCTTCCACTGCCCAAGGCAGAAGCAGTAACTGCAGGCCAACCCAGCAAAGCAACAACACAGAAAAGGGGCAGTACTCCTCCTGGCAGCTCTTCCAGTTCTTCTTTTTGGCAGGTTCCTTGATTTCAGCGAGTTCTCTGTAGTCTTTTATCTCCATGAGACTTCCATCAGGAGGCAAGCTCTACTTCAAACCCTTGGAGAGAACTCTAACAGCAGGATGATGAAAGTACAATCCAATCCTTTCCCTGCCCAAGACAGGAGCAGCAAGCAGCAGGGCAACACTGCAGAGCACGCAGCAAAGTGGCAGTTCCTCCTGACAGCTTTTCCAGATCTTCTTCCTGGCAGGTTCCTTAGTTCAGCAGTAATCTAAAGTTCTGGGGTCTGGGACCCAATATTTATATTATATATATATTTATGTCTGTGCTCAGTCCAAGCCAATTCTGTCCTCTCTGGTCCAGCTTCCCAGCAGGAGGTGGAGACAGCATTGTCCAAGTCAGACAGGGCCTATTCAGGTGCAAGGGAAATCTCCTCCCACCACTCAAAAAGCAGACCAGGCCTATTCAGGTGCTAGTGAAAACTCCTCCCACTACTCTGAATGCAGCCCAGGTCTATTCAGCCCAGGCCTTACTCATTCAGGAAAGGCAGGACACACATCAACCCCCCCCCCAGTGGCTGTCTGAGAGAATGCACATCCCCAGCCCCTGCCACTCCAAAGTCAGACAGTCAAACCACAAACCAGCAGAGGCACACAGGATGGCTAAGCAAGAAAATACCCACTTTCTAAAAGTGGTATTTTCAAACACACAATATAAAAATCATCTTTACTAAAAGATGCATTTTTATATTCTGAGTTCAGGCATACTAAACTCCAACTTTCTATCATGTCCCAATGGGAAGTTATATTTATAAGATGTTGTAAGTAAACTCCCATTCTAGCCTATGGGACAGATAGCCTTTCAATAGTGAAAAACAAAATGCACTGTATTTCACTATCAGGACATGTCACACACCTCAGTACATGTACTACCTTTCATATACAATGCACCCTGCCCATGAGGTGACCTTGGGCCTACCTTAGGGGTGTCTTACATGTAAGAAAAGGGAAGGTTAGGGGCAGGGTCTGGCAAGTGGGTGTACTTGCCAGGTCGACATGGCAGTACCAAACTGCGCACAGACAATGCAGTGGCAGGTCTGAGCTACATTTAGAGGCTGCTCATGTGGGTGGCACAATCAGTGCTGCAGGCCCACTATCAGCATTTGATTTACAGGCGCTGGGCACACACAGTGCACTGTACTAGGGACTTACCAGTAAATCAAATATGCCAATCATGGAATCACCAATCCATAAACACAATTTACAAGGAGAGCATATGCACTTTAGCACTGATTAGCAGTGGTAAAGTGCCCAGAGTCCTAAAAGCAACAAAAACAGGGTCAAAAACAGGAGGCCAAAAAGCAAAAAGTCTGGGGGTAAACCCGCTGAATAAGCCAAGTCTAACACTAATCCTCCATAATTATGTTGAAGGGCCTTCAATAAGTCTAAATGCTTCTCTGAGAGTCTCATTCTAAAACGTTCTGAACAACCAACCTTTAAAGGGAGATCCCTCGTCTGCCTAGGTGCAATATCCAATTTGAGGGTTTTACTTAGGGGGTAATAATCACTCCCTCCAACCGAAGGACCTCAAATTTCTCGATTAATTCAAAGGCCCATAGCTGTACAAACACATAATCAATATGATAATTCTGTTTACCATACTGGAACATTTTCCTTTCAGGGGTATCTGCGGGCACTCGACCATTTAGAATTCATCAGACCATTTCATATGAGGAAATCTAACAAGGCTACATCTTTCCCTGAGGCATAGTTTGACGGCAAACAAACATTTTGCATATTGAAAGCAGCTAAACAGTCCTCGTATTTTACATCCACAATCTCAGAAAGCAGTTTATGATTAAAATCTCCCATCAAAATGATCAAGTTGTGGGGTACAGAATACCAATATGAACCACATCTTCTTTAAACGATTCAATATTTCTATTATAATCAGAAATGCTTCTTGCATGCATATATATATATATATATATATTCTTACAAAATTACAATAAGGCGATCACTCAGAGGTCTGCATACACCAGTGGTTGATTTATTCTCGGTTACGCGTTTCGCCTGCACAGCAAGCTTGGTCACACAGTGATTCAGGGGAAAAGACAGTCAATACGTACGAAATGTAAAAATCAAAGAAGGACCAAAAAGTAGTGGTCTTCCTTCAACCAAAGTGGCATCCATTTTGTAATGTGTTGTTGTTGCACATAAATATAAATCAAAATGAACTTAAAGGGTGTATTCTGGCATCCATACAATTCCCAAGTGGGTTATGGGTCCTGCCCGTGCATAAAAGTTAAATCACTTTTTTCAACCACTTTTTTCAACAAAGAGATTAGGTGCGGCAAGAAGTACATATTACATTCAAGACCCAACAAAATGTGGCGGCCATATTATAACGTAGAGTTATCATCATAGTATATACAGTTAGACATTAATATCCTGCAGCTGCAATATTCTCTGTATAAATTCTACTTTTTACCACATGTAACGGCAATGGTGACATCTATTTACAATCCTGGTGATTTCCCTATTTAAGAGTAAATTAGAATACTTTCACTAGGCACAGTGCCTAATGTTACCCTCTAATAGAGCCGTATTGTATATAGGGGTACCAAAATGTATCTCTACTAATAATGTAGAGTCCAAAGAAAAGAAAACCTACGATAGACTATTTCGGCAGAAAGTATCCATATGAACCATCTACCGCCACCTAGCCTTTACATTTCACCATGTATACTGCCTTCCCCGTTCCATCAACACTACATCCAGTAGTCCACCAAAGAACAATTAAAAGTTATATATATGTGAAAATTAATAAAGTTATGTAGTTAAACATAAGACTAAAGAGAAAAAGATGAACAAGTCTCTTATCTGTCTAGTCGAGACCTCCACCATAACGATAGAAGAAAAGGGTAGGGGTGGGTTTCAGTAGAGATGTTTCTTAGATTCTGCCCCTTCCTTTCCTCCTGTATAAAAAGGAGAGAAAAGAAACCATTAAAATCCATGAATATTCTCATACTAAAGATTAAAACTTCTTTCAAAATTTGAAACAAAAATTGCCAGGTGTGCAGTATTCACCATAAAGACATATCACAACAGGAAGAATTATACTATTCATTATTCATGTAGATGAATACTTATTTCTTCATCTTGATTCAGCCCTTCCGGATTTTTTGTTTGGAGGTTAATTATATGCCAAGATTCCTTTTTACGCAATTGCAGGACTCTATTGCCCCTCTCTGTGTGTGTTCAATCTGTTCTATAGCAAAGAACGTAAGAAGGGAACTATTGGAGAGATGGTACTCAGTAAAGTGTCTGGCCACCGGGTAATGGACATCCTTGTTCGTAATTGCCCTCATATGCTCCAGCACCCTTTTCTTTGTGGCTAAGGTGGTACTACCCACATATCTTTTCTTGCATGGGCATTCCAGAATATAGATTGTAAATATTGTGCCACATGTTAGAAATTGTTTTATTGTTCTTTCTCCTGTTGGGGTAGAGTAACTTTTCCTCATGGAGCTATTCCTACAAGCCTTTGTGAGGAGGCACGACTCGGCTCGCGCGTCCGGCGAGGCCGGACTGTCCCTAAAAGCAACGACGGCTTACCTACGGGGAACTCGGCACGATACCCGGGTCCTGGAAGGAAGTCCGTAGGGATAACCCCACCCCCTGTGCTCTATCCACACAGGAGGCATCCGGACCTGATGACGCGGCGGACGGGGGAGGGACTGACCCCGGAAGTGCTTCCCGGCCGGAGTTGAAAGGGCGAACGACCGGATCAAGGAGTTGCGAAGACGCCGGAGGAGGAAAGGAGTTGCGGAGCGAGGAAGAGGAGGAACAGGAGTACGGAGACGCGAGGAGAGAAGAAGCAGACTACGGCGAGGAAGACGAGACGTGGAGCGAGGAGTGGTGGAACCCCTAGGAGGAGGCTGGAGAGCGGCCGCGACTCAGGAGAGTTGCGGCAGAGTCGGTGAGTCACGAATAAAGGGAGGGAGTGGGGAGGCGGGTGAGAGAAGGGTTGGGAAGGGTCACGAGGGAGACACACCGGTTGCAGTAGCATTGAGCACCAATTCCTCCTTCACTTTCCCTTCTTGTTTGGTTCGTCGGCAGTGAACACACGGCTATTATCGTCCCGGGCAGGGGATTGCCATCACGTGTTACCGACCACTTGTATATATCACCGTCCCTTTCACAAATCCCCTCCTTTCACTGACGCAGTGCTGCCTCACGCATAATTATCCTCAAGTAGATCCACCGGGTGTGGTGACGGATAGAATAGAAGCCAGTGAAGTATTAGCCAGGGTAACTGACGACTCCCTTTTGTCCTTCTCTCTATGCACCTCCGTGGGAGAGTTCCTGGACCGGAGGACAAGACCCAAAAGGAGAACACCAACAAGGAAGGAGAGGGAATTAAGGAGAGAAGAGTCAGTTAAGGAGAAAACCAAACAGCCCACAGAGACATTGCCATCCCCTGTTATTGACTCTGTTAATAAAACTCGCCCACTGGCACATTACATACAGCCTCCGCGTCTGTATATCCGGCCTGCCCTCCCACAAGTGGTGTCAGAAGTGGGATCGCCCGGAGACATGGAGGCTGTCATCGCTAGAATGGCGGAAAGCCAAGAGAGTCTCGGGAAGGCTATGGAGAAGTTCCTCTCGGTGGTCGAAGATGACCGGGGCGGCTGCAGCAGGTCATCACGGATCAAGGACAGTCTCATGATACCGCCATGGGGAAAATCGCGGACGCCATCGGGCAACAAAGGGCCCCAAGTGCCCTACCCTCTGTCGTCCTACAGAAGTACGTGAGCGGAGAAGATCCCGAATACTTCTTTAACAACTTTGAGAGGATGGCTTTGGCTGCGGCCTGGCCAGCAGACAAATGGGGACAGTATTTGGGACCTCTCCTTTCTGGGGAACTACAAGCTTCTTACCAGGCGGCCAACATCCTAGGGGTTACCCCATATGCGGAAATCAAGCAGTGTATCATGGAGAGACTGGGGGTCGACGATGAGACGTATAGGCTGAGACTTCGGCAGATTAGAGAGGGCCCCCAAGAAACCCCCAGAGCCCTGTATTTTCGAGTACGAGACATGGCCGACCGATGGTTACAACCAGCGACTGCTACCAAAGAAGACATCATGGCTAAAATATATCTGGAGCAATATTTGTCGTCCCTCCATCCCCCATCCAGAAGTGGGTTAGACAGCATGCCCATCTCACCCTCGAGACAGCCGTAGAGATCGCCAATGCATACAACAGGGCACAAGATACCCAAAAGGGAAGAGAGGAAGCTCCCTGGAGGGCGGGTGTGAGTGGAGTACATCGTCCTCCTCGTCCCTTACTTCCCCGAAGGCCCGATCCGGTTACCATCGTCCCTGGTCCCCCTTTGTCTCGAGCTCCAGGACCTCCGACCTATAGACCACCCGTCCCTGGTCCACAATGTTTTAACTGTGGTGGGATGGGCCACATAGCTCGCTTTTGCCCACAAAAGGAAGAGCCTATGGAGATAGGCGTAGCAAGGAGGAACTACTGCTGTCTATCACATCCTGTCGATGCCTATCCTTACCGGTGTCACATAACAGTGAATGGGAGAACCATGACCGCTCTCGCCGATACAGGGTGTCGCCAGAGCGTGGTAAGACCCCAGGATCTCGAAGGCAAGTTGGGACCGGTTGAGGGGACCGTAGACATTCAATGTGTTCACGGGGACACCAAAAGATACCCCACCACTCATGTCCACGTGCAACATGCTGCAGATCCAGGCTCAGAATTAAAGGTCGGTCTCATTCCTCGGTTACCGGAACAGGCGATACTGGGTAACGATTATCCCCTCCTCTCTACTCTACTCACTGAAACCAACCCAGAGGAAAAGAACTGGTGGGCCGATGCCCCCTTCTCACAAGAGGTCGATCCAGAATGGCCACCTTCCAAACCCCGGAGAACGAGAAGGGAAAAACGAAAAGACAAAAAGAAGCCCGTCCTTGTTCTACCCGCTCAGGTGGAAGAGAGCCCGTGGGATAACGATAGGAGCTTCCACGCAGCACAGAGAGAGGATCCTGTTCTGCAGGAGGCTTGGAACAGAGCCCTAAACGACGAAGACCCGTTACATGTATGTCCCTATTTCTTTGTAAGGAATGGGCTGTTGTACAGGAAGGGACAACCCACCAGTATCCCACAGCTATTAGTCCCCACTCCGTTTAGGGATAAGGTGTTGTATATGGCTCACAGTCATCTTCTGGGGGGACATTTCGGGAGGAAAAGACTGAAAGACTGATAATGGAAAAATTCTATTGGCCGGGCATATACAGGCAGGTGAAGTCCTACTGCAGACAATGCCCCATATGTCAGAAGAATAGCCGATATAGACCCCCGAGAGCCCTTTGCATCCCCTACCCATTATAGACGAACCGTTTAGCAGGGTGGGAATGGATATCGTTGGTCCTTTACTACCCTCCCGGAGTGGGTGCCGTTACGTGCTAGTTTTAGTGGACTACGCCACCCGGTTCCCCGAGGCGATCGCTTTAAGACAACCCAACGCCCCCAACATCGCTAGAGCAATGGTATCAGTCTTTACACGGGTGGGCTTTCCAAAAGAGATACTGACTGACCAGGGGACCCCGTTCGTATCCAAACTCCTGAAACAAGTTTGTACCCTATTAGGCGTCAAACAGATAAGGACGGCAGCATATCACCCCCAAACAGATGGCTTGGTAGAGCGGTATAACGCTACCATTAAGACCACTCTAAAAAAACTCCTTGCCCTCGAAGCCAAGCGGTGGGAAGAAATGTTACCCCTGGCCTTGTATGCCATCCGTTGTAAAGTCCAAAAGAGTACTGGGTACTCTCCGTTTGAGCTATTGTATGGCCACCAGCCACGATCCTTAATGGACATGGTGCGAGAGAACTGGGAGGCAGAGCCAAATAATAATAAACCGCTGGTGGAATATGTAGCCCATCTAAAAACGCACCTAGAACAGATTCGAACGATCGTGCGGAGTAACATGGAGAGGGCACAGGAAGCCCAACAAGCCCAGTATAATAAAAAGGCCAAGGAAAGAGTCTTTGCTGTAGGGGACGCGGTGTTACTTATGATGGCGTCCTCTGACCATAAACTGTTGGGTCAATGGCAAGGCCCGTATATCATACTGGACCGAGTAACCCCTGTCACCTATAGGTTGGAGCTCGACAGGACTCGAGGTACCTCCCAGATCTATCATGTGAATCTCTTAAAGAGATGGGAAGGACCTCTTCCTGCATTGATGGGCTCGATAGGTCCTGTTCCTCCGTACATCCAATGTATTGACGAGGGGTTGAGTCCAGTTCGCAGAACCGAACTGGATAACGCCTTACGGCCCTTACGAGACATCTTCTCTATCACCCCAGGGAGGACCTCTTTGATTGAACACTCTATTAAGACCCTTCCAGGGAAGATAGTACGGCTTCGCCCTTATCGGATACCCGAGGCTCGTAGGAACACCATCCGAAAAGAGGTACAGCAGATGTTACAGATGGGGGTCATAGAACCATCAATGAGCGAGTGGAGCTCGCCCATAGTCCTCGTTCCGAAGCCAGATGGCTCGGTGCGTTTTTGCATCGACTTTCGGAAGTAAACAAGATATCCGAATTCGACACCTATCCCCTCCCGAGAGTAGATGAAATGATCGAACGCATAGGGAGAGCGAAATATATCAGCACCCTCGATTTATGCAAGGGGTATTGGCAAATCCCCTAAAAAGCGAAGACAGAGAGAAAACAGCGTTTTACTCCCGACGGCCTCTACCATTTCACCGTGTTACCCTTTGGATTGCACGGGGCACCCGCTACCTTTCAGAGAGCCATGAACCTTATCCTACGGCCCCATGAGAGATATGCAGGGGCTTATATCGATGACATCATCGTTTATAGCGAGACCTGGGAACAACACCTTACTCACATGTACCACGTCATACAGGCTTTAGGGAAACAGGGACTGAAAATAAACCCGGCCAAGAGCCATCTGGCCGCCCAAACCGTAAAATACCTGGGTTACCTGTTAGGAGAGGGAGTCATAAGACCCCAGAAAACCAAACTCCTGGCCATATCCCTGATACCCTTCCCAAGGACTGCGAGAGACCTACGTGCCTTTTGGGGTTGTTGGGGTACTATAGACGGTTTATACCCCAGTTTTCACGAATAGCAGCCCCTCTCACAGACTTATTGCAGAAATCAGTGAAAACCGAAATCAGGTTAAGGAACCCAACCCGCGAAGAAATCCAAGCATTTGAAACCCTGAAAACAGCACTGACGTCCGATACCGTATTAGCCAGCCCCGATTATGACCTACCCTTCATCCTACAGACAGATGCCTCAGAGCAGGGATTGGGGGCAGTTCTATCCCAAAGAAATCAACAGGGGGAGGAAAAGCCTGTACTCTTTCTGAGTAGGAAACTATATCCCCGTGAAAAGAACTATGCTGTCATCGAGAAAGAAGCATTGGCTATTAAATGGGCCATTGACTCCTTGAAATACTACCTAGAAGGGCGAGAGTTCACCCTCTTCACGGATCATGCCCCCTAGAATGGATGGCCCGGAATAGAGGGAACAATGAAAGGGTATTGCGTTGGTTTTTGTCCCTCCAACCCTACAGGTTCCAAACCAAACACCGAAAAGGGACCGAGCAGGGAAATGTGGACTTTTATCCCTGTTACCCTCAAGATACCACCCCTACTAGAAGGACAGCAAGAGAAAGGGGATGTGAGGAGGCACGACTCGGCTCACGCGTCCGGCGAGGCCGGACTGTCCCTAAAAGCAACGACGGCTTACCTCACGGGGAACTCGGCACGATACCCGGGTCCTGGAAGGAAGTCCGTAGGGATAACCCCACCCCCCTGTGCTCTATCCACACAGGAGGCATCCGGACCTGATGACGCGGCGGACGGGGGAGGGACTGACCCCGGAAGTGCTTCCCGGCCGGAGTTGAAAGGGCGAACGACCGGATCAAGGAGTTGCGAAGACGCCGGAGGAGGAAAGGAGTTGCGGAGCGAGGAAGAGGAGGAACAGGAGTACGGAGACGCGAGGAGAGAAGAAGCAGACTACGGCGAGGAAGACGAGACGTGGAGCGAGGAGTGGTGGAACCCCTAGGAGGAGGCTGGAGAGCGGCCGCGACTCAGGAGAGTTGCGGCAGAGTCGGTGAGTCACGAATAAAGGGAGGGAGTGGGGAGGCGGGTGAGAGAAGGGTTGGGAAGGGTCACGAGGGAGACACACCGGTTGCAGTAGCATTGAGCACCAATTCCTCCTTCACTTTCCCTTCTTGTTTGGTTCGCCGGCAGTGAACACACGGCTATTATCGTCCCGGGCAGGGGATTGCCATCACGTGTTACCGACCACTTGTATATATCACCGTCCCTTTCACAAATCCCCTCCTTTCACTGACGCAGTGCTGCCTCACGCATAATTATCCTCAAGTAGATCCACCGGTGTGGTGACGGATAGAATAGAAGCCAGTGAAGTATTAGCCAGGGTAACTGACGACTCCCTTTGTCCTTCTCTCTATGCACCTCCGTGGGAGAGTTCCTGGACCGGAGGACAAGACCCAAAAGGAGAACACCAACAAGGAAGGAGAGGGAATTAAGGAGAGAAGAGTCGTTAAGGAGAAAACCAAACAGCCCACAGAGACATTGCCATCCCCTGTTATTGACTCTGTTAATAAAACTCGCCCACTGGCACATTACATACAGCCTCCGCGTCTGTATATCCGGCCTGCCCTCCCACAGCCTTACAATGGCCACAGGGAAAGAAGCCTTGAAGGTTAATCTGTGTGTTTCTGCTAGTGTTAGTGATGTCCCCTTTCACTAAGAGATCTCTAAGATTTCTCCCTTTCCTGTAGGTGATCTGTGGTCTCTCCTGTACGGTATTGCCTATAATAGGGTCACTGGTTAACATATTCCAGTTACGGGTCAATATTTTAGAAATTGCCTTTGACTCCTTATTATACGTGAGAATCACTCTGGTTGTGGTATCTTCCTCAATGTTGGTTTTGTCTCTCAGTGTGTCCTCCCTTTCAACCTTGTTAATTTTGTTTTTTGCTCTCTTAAGGACCCAATCTGGATACCTCTTTCTCTAAATCTTGTCATCATGTTTTCCTGTTCGTTTAAGAAACTTTCTTGTGTACTGCAATTCCTTCTCGCTCTCAGTAGTTCACCAAATGGAATACTCCATTTAAGTGTTTCAGGGTGACTGCTGAGAGCGTGCAGGAGGCTATTTCCTGCTGTTGGCTTCCTGTGCAGTCTAGTAGTCATCCTGTTGTCTAAGACCTCTACCACTACATCCAAGAATTCAATCTGTTTATTACTGATGGTGTAAGTCAGCTTAAGGTTAAAGGTATTATTGTTTAATTCTTTGATCATGTCAATGGCACTTTCCTCACTGCCTTTCCATACCACAAAAAGGTCGCCAATAAACCTAAACCATTTTATCACCTTATCGTGGGCGGAGTCTTGCCTGAATTTTCTGAGAACTTCCTCCTCCCATACCCCCAGAAAAAGATTCGCAAAACTGGGGGCAAAGCAAGTACCCATCGCAGTTCCGAGGATTTGCTTGAACATTGTACCATTGAATAGGAACATATTGTTAAGGAGACAAAATTTCATGAGTATTAATAACATTTCAGTATGCTCCAGGTAACAGATTTCTCGTGTGTTAAGAAAGTATTGACAACACCGAACCCCCAGTGAGTGGTCAATAATAGAATACAATGAATTAACATCCAAGGTAATCATCTGGTAATCTTCTTCCCATACAATATCTTTGATTTTATCCAGGAAGTCTTTGGTGTCTCTTATATGTGAGGGAAGTTTTTCTACATAGTCACGAAGAAAATAATCAATGTATTTAGAAATGTTTTCAGTGACACACCCAATGGAAGATACAATGGGTCTGCCAGGAGGTACTCTAGGATCCTTATGTACCTTGGGTAACAGATAGAAAATGGGAGTTCTGGGATAATCACATTTCAGATAACAGTACTCTTCCCACTGCAAGATCCCTTTGTCTTTATACTCAGTGAGTATATTCCATACACTTACTATACTCGCATTATACTCATTGTACAATGTTACCACCTTTGTCGGCGTGGACGGACGATGATGTTATCATCTTCCTTCAGGGAGTTGATAAATTGCCATTGTTTTCTGGTAAAGTTAGTGGAGTCTGTATTCCTATTGTAATTACGTTTTCGGAATTTTATAAGATCTTTGATCTTTGGTCACAGTCTCATGAAAGGCATCGATGTTATCATGTGGCATGAGTGGTAGGAAGACGGATTTCGGTCTAAACTTAGTACTGAAGGAAGATGATAACATCATCGTCCGTCCCGCCGACAAAGGTGGTAACATTGTACTATGGGATAGGTCAGCTTACATTGCTGAGGCTACCAAACAACTAACAGATACTAGATTCTATGTCACTACTAATACCAATGAGTATAATGCGAGTATAGTAAGTGTATGGAATATACTCACTGAGTATAAAGACAAAGGGATCTTGCAGTGGGAAGAGTACTGTTATCTGAAATGTGATTATCCCAGAACTCCCATTTTCTATCTGTTACCCAAGGTACATAAGGATCCTAGAGTACCTCCTGGCAGACCCATTGTATCTTCCATTGGGTGTGTCACTGAAAACATTTCTAAATACATTGATTATTTTCTTCGTGACTATGTAGAAAACTTCCTCACATATAAGAGACACCAAAGACTTCCTGGATAAAATCAAAGATATTGTATGGGAAGAAGATTACCAGATGATTACCTTGGATGTTAATTCATTGTATTCTATTATTGACCACTCACTGGGGGTTCGGTGTTGTCAATACTTTCTTAACACACGAGAAATCTGTTACCTGGAGCATACTGAAATGTTATTAATACTCATGAAATTTTGTCTCCTTAACAATATGTTCCTATTCAATGGTACAATGTTCAAGCAAATCCTCGGAACTGCGATGGGTACTTGCTTTGCCCCCAGTTTTGCGAATCTTCTTCTGGGGGTATGGGAGGAGGAAGTTCTCAGAAAATGCAGGCAAGACTCCGCCCACGATAAGGTGATAAAATGGTTTAGGTTTATTGACGACCTTTTTGTGGTATGGAAAGGCAGTGAGGAAAGTGCCATTGACATGATCAAAGAATTAAACAATAATACCTTTAACCTTAAGCTGACTTACACCATCAGTAATAAACAGATTGAATTCTTGGATGTAGTGATAGAGGTCTTAGACAACAGGATGACTACTAGACTGCACAGGAAGCCAACAGCAGGAAATAGCCTCCTGCACGCTCTTCAGCAGTCACCCTGAAACACTTAAATGGAGTATTCCATTTGGTGAACTAATGAGAGCGAGAAGGAATTGCAGTACACAAGAAAGTTTCTTAAACGAACAGGAAAACATGATGACAAGATTTAGAGAAAGAGGGTATCCAGATTGGGTCCTTAAGAGAGCAAAAACAAAATTAACAAGGTTGAAAGGGAGGACACACTGAGAGACAAAACCAACATTGAGGAAGATACCACAACCAGAGTGATTCTCACGTATAATAAGGAGTCAAAGGCAATTTCTAAAATATTGACCCGTAACTGGAATATTTTAACCAGTGACCCTATTATAGGCAATACCGTACAGGAGAGACCACAGATCACCTACAGGAAAGGGAGAAATCTTAGAGATCTCTTAGTGAAAGGGGACATCACTAACACTAGCAGAAACACACAGATTAACCTTCAAGGCTTCTTTCCCTGTGGCCATTGTAAGGCTTGTAGGAATAGCTCCATGAGGAAAAGTTACTCTACCCCAACAGGAGAAAGAACAATAAAACAATTTCTAACATGTGGCACAATATTTACAATCTATATTCTGGAATGCCCATGCAAGAAAAGATATGTGGGTAGTACCACCTTAGCCACAAAGAAAAGGGTGCTGGAGCATATGAGAGCAATTACGAACAAGGATGTCCATTACCCGGTGGCCAGACACTTTACTGAGTACCATCTCTCCAATAGTTCCCTTCTTACGTTCTTTGCTATAGAACAGATTGAACACACACAGAGAGGGGGCAATAGAGTCCTGCAATTGCGTAAAAAGGAATCTTGGCATATAATTAACCTCCAAACAAAAAATCCGGAAGGGCTGAATCAAGATGAAGAAATAAGTATTCATCTACATGAATAATGAATAGTATAATTCTTCCTGTTGTGATATGTCTTTATGGTGAATACTGCACACCTGGCAATTTTTGTTTCAAATTTTGAAAGAAGTTTTAATCTTTAGTATGAGAATATTCATGGATTTTAATGGTTTCTTTTCTCTCCTTTTATACAGGAGGAAAGGAAGGGGCAGAATCTAAGAAACATCTCTACTGAAACCCACCCCTACCCTTTTCTTCTATCGTTATGGTGGAGGGCTCGACTAGACAGATAAGAGACTTGTTCATCTTTTCTCTTTAGTCTTATGTTTAACTACATAACTTTATTAATGTTCACATATATATAACTTTTAATTGTTCTTTGGTGGACTACTGGATGTAGTGTTGATGGAACGGGGAAGGCAGTATACATGGTGAAATGTAAAGGCTAGGTGGCATGTAGATGGTTCATATGGATACTTTCTGCCGAAATAGTCTATCGTAGGTTTTCTTTTTCTTTGGACTCTACATTATTAGTAGAGATACATTTTGGTACCCCTATATACAATACGGCTCTATTAGAGGGTAACATTAGGCACTGTGCCGAGTGAAAGTATTCTAATTTACTCTTAAATAGGGAAATCACCAGGATTGTAAATAGATGTCACCATTGCCGTTACATGTGGTAAAAAGTAGAATTTATACAGAGAATATTGCAGCTGCAGGATATTAATGTCTAACTGTATATACTATGATGATAACTCTACGTTATAATATGGCCGCCGCATTTTGTTGGGTCTTGAATGTAATATGTACTTCTTGCCGCACCTAATCTCTTTGTTGAAAAAAGTGGTTGAAAAAAGTGATTTAACTTTTATGCACGGGCAGGACCCATAACCCACTTGGGAATTGTATGGATGCCAGAATACACCCTTTAAGTTCATTTTGATTTATATTTATGTGCAACAACAACACATTACAAAATGGATGCCACTTTGGTTGTAGGAAGACCACTACTTTTTGGTCCTTCTTTGATTTTTACATTTCGTACGTATTGACTGTCTTTTCCCCTGAATCACTGTGTGACCAAGCTTGCTGTGCAGGCGAAACGCGTAACCGAGAATAAATCAACCACTGGTGTATGCAGACCTCTGAGTGATCGCCTTATTGTAATTTTGTAAGAATTCAGATGTTTGGCGTGCTACGCCAACTTTCGGCGATCCTCTGCGGAGGGCGGGGGAAGGCAGAAGGAGCCTTAACCCAGAAACAATTAATAGAGCCTTCCGGGGCCCGGCTGAAAGTGTCCATATGGAAAGGGAAGGAAAATCGGAGAACTGAAAAAATACGGACTGAACGGAAAACCAGAGTCGAGGTGATCCGGCAGTGCGTGATCAAGAACACGGATGATAACAGTGGAAACCGACTCCTGTTCGACTATAGTAGTGCTGACAGCCTGATACTCAATCTACGCATTTGAGGACAACAACGTGGATACAGCTCGATCGAGGCAAATATCCAGGTCTGCGAGACAAAGGAGAAAAGCAGAGGAAGTGGCGAGCGGTACTGAAGCCCTTGAAACGCTGAATTGTGCAGGTAAGGACTCCGGTTGGGGCCGCCTGGGGGTGTGGGGAGGGGGAGAGAGACGGGTCGAAGGACGCGTGTCCTTCTCACCTTCTGCCCCGTCTGTGGTAGGTCACGGAGCTTGCACAACAAGTACAGTGGGCACAGAAGATATACTACTAATTAGCGCTCCCAAACTCGGCGGATTTACCGCTTATATTTGAGAATTCTCAATTTGGATCTGTACGTTCTGCGGCGAGGTCTTTGCCGTCTGGTTATTTCCGCCAACATAGACTTTAGACTTTAAATATATCTCTGACCAACAGTACGTAGCACTATTGCCCTGATTATATACCAACGTTGTGGTCCAAGGCAGACGCATGGGGGATTCCTCCTGCAGTATAGTAATCGGTAGAGATAGTGCACGTTAAGTACCACTTCCTACTTTCAATACTGATAACGGACATTTTTAAGAGATCGTGCTAGCAAGTAGAGCACGCAGTCAATGTATACATATTTTGACACTTTCCGCAGCAGGAACCTCACAAGTGGTGAGGGGAGGTGCGTGCACCAGGACATCTCCAGTTAGACACGCAGTCCACATTTTCTTTGCATATAGGTGTGCAGGTAGAAAGAATATCACAAAGATGGAAGAAGACTCCAGAGAGGAGGGCAGCTGCCTCAGTCTCTTTGCCAGAGCGCCCAACAAAGGACAAGTAAGAATAGAAAGTAAACCTAAAGATACCACCTTACAAGATAAACTCAGAAGACTTGAGAAGATCAAGAAATCAGAAACATCTAAATGGTGGGAAGCGATCTCACTTCAAGATTACATAGAAAAAGATATGATACCTAGAGGATTACGCATATATATTACTCCCTCGTACGAATCTCCCAATCCCAGGATGCTTGAAGAATGGTCAGAGAACTCAGCAAAGAGCTCAAAACAAATGCTTACCATCCTGGTGAAGTATGCTTGGGAGGATAGGGCCTCACTCCTACAAGAATTGAAAACATTGGAAGAAGAACTGAAGAATCACAAAGAACAAGAGTTAATAAAAAAAATTGTGGATGACCTTAAACTGAGATTGAAAACTTACGAAGAAGATATCAAAGCACGGAAGCAGCGCAAACTCCATCGCGACTGCATAGATTATGAGAGTGGCCGTATACTAACCTATTCACACAAATATGATCATCTGTACGAAAAATTGTCAATGGGAGAACTCCTGGAAAGTGAGACAGAGAACATAAGCGGAACGGACTCCATAGTAAGCAGTGATGCTGAAGTGGAAGAACGTCAAGTACAAACTCCAAATACATCAAGGGAGCACGGACAAAGAATTCAAACGACTTTTTTAGACGAATTCCGGGTCCTGAGGACAAGGAGGGAAATACCGCGGACTGTCCAACCACCGAAAACGCGAGGGAGAGGATGTGGAAGAGGCAGGGGACGAGGAAGAAACCAGGAAGGAACTGGAGAAGAAGAAAGTTCCAACGACGGAGAGAACAAAAGAGGCAGAGGACGAGGAAATCGGCTTATGGGAACAAGACAAATGGGCCAGAAGAATCGGAAATGATGGAAGACGATATGGTAAATAGAACTATCATAAACTTATCATATAGACCTCTCTCTATGTTTGAAAAACAAACTCTCTGTCTAGGACTCACCTTTTGTCCGACCAATTCTTTTAATTATCCTGAGACAAGAATAGATATGTTTAAATTTGTGAGGAAGGTGAAACTCAAAAAATGGCACAGTTTAAAATGTACCCCAGTTATTCCTGAAGAAAGATCGGAAATTGATCATAATACGTTTCTCAGTATTAAAGACAGGGAAACACTTACAATCATGCAGGACTTATGTCGAGAATCAAGTCTTGATGACTTTGAGGAACAAACTATTCCCAGAACAGACTGTCCTGCCAGTACTAAGTTTAGACCGAAATCCGCCTTCCTACCACTCATGCCACATGATAACATTGATGCCTTTCATGAGACTGTGACCAAAGATCTTATAAAATTCCGAAAACGTAATTACAATAGGAATACAGACTCCACTAACTTTACCAGAAAATAATGGCAATTTATCAACTCCCTGAAGGAAGATGATAACATCATCGTCCGTCCCGCCGACAAAGGTGGTAACATTGTACTATGGGATAGGTCAGCTTACATTGCTGAGGCTACCAAACAACTAACAGATACTAGATTCTATGTCACTACTAATACCAATGAGTATAATGCGAGTATAGTAAGTGTATGGAATATACTCACTGAGTATAAAGACAAAGGGATCTTGCAGTGGGAAGAGTACTGTTATCTGAAATGTGATTATCCCAGAACTCCCATTTTCTATCTGTTACCCAAGGTACATAAGGATCCTAGAGTACCTCCTGGCAGACCCATTGTATCTTCCATTGGGTGTGTCACTGAAAACATTTCTAAATACATTGATTATTTTCTTCGTGACTATGTAGAAAAACTTCCCTCACATATAAGAGACACCAAAGACTTACTGGATAAAATCAAAGATATTGTATGGGAAGAAGATTACCAGATGATTACCTTGGATGTTAATTCATTGTATTCTATTATTGACCACTCACTGGGGGTTCGGTGTTGTCAATACTTTCTTAACACACGAGAAATCTGTTACCTGGAGCATACTGAAATGTTATTAATACTCATGAAATTTTGTCTCCTTAACAATATGTTCCTATTCAATGGTACAATGTTCAAGCAAATCCTCGGAACTGCGATGGGTACTTGCTTTGCCCCCAGTTTTGTGAATCTTTTTCTGGGGGTATGGGAGGAGGAAGTTCTCAGAAAATTCAGGCAAGACTCCGCCCACGATAAGGTGATAAAATGGTTTAGGTTTATTGACGACCTTTTTGTGGTATGGAAAGGCAGTGAGGAAAGTGCCATTGACATGATCAAAGAATTAAACAATAATACCTTTAACCTTAAGCTGACTTACACCATCAGTAATAAACAGATTGAATTCTTGGATGTAGTGGTAGAGGTCTTAGACAACAGGATGACTACTAGACTGCACAGGAAGCCAACAGCAGGAAATAGTTTCCTGCACGCTCTC
The DNA here is from genome assembly GCA_963921515.1 of Calotriton arnoldi. Taxonomy (NCBI): domain Eukaryota; kingdom Metazoa; phylum Chordata; class Amphibia; order Caudata; family Salamandridae; genus Calotriton; species Calotriton arnoldi. The sequence continues at coordinate 523,854 of CAWUFW010001098.1, forward strand.
AGCAGTCACCCTGAAACACTTAAATGGAGTATTCCATTTGGTGAACTAATGAGAGCGAGAAGGAATTGCAGTACACAAGAAAGTTTCTTAAACGAACAGGAAAACATGATGACAAGATTTAGAGAAAGAGGGTATCCAGATTGGGTCCTTAAGAGAGCAAAAAACAAAATTAACAAGGTTGAAAGGGAGGACACACTGAGAGACAAAACCAACATTGAGGAAGATACCACAACCAGAGTGATTCTCACGTATAATAAGGAGTCAAAGGCAATTTCTAAAATATTGACCCGTAACTGGAATATTTTAACCAGTGACCCTATTATAGGCAATACCGTACAGGAGAGACCACAGATCACCTACAGGAAAGGGAGAAATCTTAGAGATCTCTTAGTGAAAGGGGACATCACTAACACTAGCAGAAACACACAGATTAACCTTCAAGGCTTCTTTCCCTGTGGCCATTGTAAGGCTTGTAGGAATAGCTCCATGAGGAAAAGTTACTCTACCCCAACAGGAGAAAGAACAATAAAACAATTTCTAACATGTGGCACAATATTTACAATCTATATTCTGGAATGCCCATGCAAGAAAAGATATGTGGGTAGTCCACAAAGAAAAGGGTGCTGGAGCATATGAGGGCAATTACGAACAAGGATGTCCATTACCCGGTGGCCAGACACTTTACTGAGTACCATCTCTCCAATAGTTCCCTTCTTACGTTCTTTGCTATAGAACAGATTGAACACACACAGAGAGGGGGCAATAGAGTCCTGCAATTGCGTAAAAAGGAATCTTGGCATATAATTAACCTCCAAACAAAAAATCCGGAAGGGCTGAATCAAGATGAAGAAATAAGTATTCATCTACATGAATAATGAATAGTATAATTCTTCCTGTTGTGATATGTCTTTATGGTGAATACTGCACACCTGGCAATTTTTGTTTCAAATTTTGAAAGAAGTTTTAATCTTTAGTATGAGAATATTCATGGATTTTAATGGTTTCTTTTCTCTCCTTTTTATACAGGAGGAAAGGAAGGGGCAGAATCTAAGAAACATCTCTACTGAAACCCACCCCTACCCTTTTCTTCTATTGTTATGGTGGAGGGCTCGACTAGACAGATAAGAGACTTGTTCATCTTTTCTCTTTAGTCTTATGTTTAACTACATAACTTTATTAATTTTCACATATATATAACTTTTAATTGTTCTTTGGTGGACTACTGGATGTAGTGTTGATGGAACGGGGAAGGCAGTATACATGGTGAAATGTAAAGGCTAGGTGGCGGTAGATGGTTCATATGGATACTTTCTGCCGAAATAGTCTATCGTAGGTTTTCTTTTCTTTGGACTCTACATTATTAGTAGAGAAACATTTTGGTACCCCTATATACAATACGGCTCTATTAGAGGGTAACATTAGGCACTGTGCCGAGTGAAAGTATTCTAATTTACTCTTAAATAGGGAAATCACCAGGATTGTAAATAGATGTCACCATTGCCGTTACATGTGGTAAAAAGTAGAATTTATACAGAGAATATTGCAGCTGCAGGATATTAATGTCTAACTGTATATACTATGATGATAACTCTACGTTATAATATGGCCGCCGTATTTTGTTGGGTCTTGAATGTAATATGTACTTCTTGCCGCACCTAATCTCTTTGTTGAAAAAGTGGTTGAAAAAAGTAATTTAACTTTTATGCACGGGCAGGACCCATAACCCACTTGGGAATTGTATGGATGCCAGAATACACCCTTTAAGTTCATTTTGATTTATATTTATGTGCAACAACAACACATTACAAAATGGATGCCACTTTGGTTGTAGGAAGACCACTACTTTTTGGTCCTTCTTTGATTTTTACATTTTGTACGTATTGACTGTCTTTTCCCCTGAATCACTGTGTGACCAAGCTTGCTGTGCAGGCGAAACGCGTAACCGAGAGTAAATCAACCACTGGTGTATGCAGACCTCTGAGTGATCGCCTTATTGTAATTTTGTAAGAATTCGGATGTTTGGCGTGCTCCGCCAACTTTCGGCGATCCTCTGCGGAGGGCGGGGGAAGGCAGAAGGAGCTCTAACCCAGAAACAATATATATATATATATATATTTAAAACAATAATCCATTGTTTCTCCCTGCATATGTTCTCTAATTGTTATATGTTTACTAATTGTATATGTTTGCTAATTGTATATGCTCGCTAATTGTATATTTTTGCTCCTCTGAGTGACTTTATATCGACATGGATGTTTACCCTGGGAATCGAGGACGAAGACGACGGATCATCAGAAGATCTTCCTCCATTGGATGTTGATGACATATTAACCTGTTTTTGCAACATGTTTAGTGGCTTTTCTATATAGTATGTGATCCTAGCTAGAGAATAAAGGCATTCTATGCACTGCTACCCTCCCATGCCCCTTAGCACTTTATGGTGCTAGCTAGAATTACTATAAGCTATTGCTAACTGTGATTTTCTTCGATTATCCTTGCTCTGAATGAGGAGATTTTCTATCCCTATGTCAATCATAGTTACTGCTGTTGTTCTTTCCTTCTACCTGCCTTAACTGTTGCTACTGCAGCTGTTCGGAGAACTTGGCTAAGTCTCCAGAACTACCCTTTGTGGGGAGTTCTACCTTTCTTAAATCTGACTTTGCTCCAGAATTTACTTGCTCTTTTCCAAAGGGAACCCTTTATGGATTCTCATTAGGGTACAATAGGTCCTTTAGTTTAGAATTGGGACTAAATTCTGGATGGAACACGGTTATTTTCTATATTTTTTCTAACCAGACTCATTTTCGATAATTTCTATAATTGGACCTATTTGACTAATCTGAATAAAAAGAACAAAAAACTGACTCATCTCTTAAAGAGAAAATAAAATTTTGAAATTTCACCAAACCTCTCTTTATTGGCTGAACATCAAATGCAAATAATGATGTCTATTGTGAGTGACGCTCCATTCTAATATGGTGGCAAAGATTAATTGGCTTAGGAAGTCATGGAAATTCTAGGTTCTCTAAGTAAGTTTTAAGGTGACGTTACTTGTGGAAATTTTTATGAGATTTCCATGTTCACAGCCTGAAGGTTGTTGTTTGTCAAAGGGGAGGGATGGGATCCTCTTGGAGATAAAATCTGTAGACATCATGACAGTAATGCAACGTAGTTGTCAAAGCATTGCCAAATCAAACACATTTTGCCACATCACACAACATACGTCTTAGAACCATTCAGAGAAAGTTAGTTAGAGATGCTGTCTAGCCTCTTAAGTGCTAGGCCTTCTCTCCTGCCTCTAGTGCCCACTACTGAGACATTGTTTTATTTTTAGGGAACTTGGCACACAGCCAAATATTGGGGTTTATAAAGGTGCCCTGGGTGTGTGGTGTTCCACCAAAGGGAACTGAAGAAATAGCCAAAATGTGGCAACTTTTTAAAAAATTCAAAATTATGAAAAAGTCCTGTGCAAGAAATTGTATGTTTTTGTTTTCTGAAAATGGTATCACAAATTAAGTTTACTTTGCTAAGATCTCCCTTAATCCAGCTTTTGGGAACAGGTAACTTTCTGAAAAATAAGTTTTCTCACCACAGTTTTTGCAATTGTCTAATTGGTAGTCAATATTTTCGAATTTTCTTTTTTGTGGTTTCTACCTACTTGCAATATGTGGAGGGTAGAAGTGAGAAATCCATGAACTGAGATAGCTGTATAATTGTGAAACATAGACAAAATTCAGGATTCAAAAAAGTGTAGTTCACTCAGGGTTTTTTAACTAGTCATTGAAACTAAAAAATAAGAACATTAGGAAGGAAAAAATAGAAATAAATGAATCTCTCATTTCTTGTCCTAGTGGCCGATCTACAAAAGTAATATACTATTAAGCCTGTCATACTCTTCTGGTATCAGAGATATATAGTTGTTGCTGGTTGTCTTAAAATGTGTGGTACCCAGAGCAATCAACCAAGTTGCAAACCTCGTATGCCAGGAGGAGGCAGCTGTGAAGATTAAGGGCCAATGCCCTAGTGTATCGCTGTCTCACGAAGAGGGCTGTCACGCTGTGCAGTGCTGTAATTTGAACGGGAGTCCTCAACCTGCGTACCACTGTCTGCAACCCCCATATGCAAGATTGAGGACACGGTGAAGAGAGAGGGCTGTTGCTCTGTAGCACCATACAATAGTGAAGAGTAGCACATTTGCGGCCCACGGAAGCAGAGCATCTATTCAACCACCAAACCTGCTGCTGGACTCACAATGACTTACCACAGTATTGGAGGAGCACCATGCATGCCTACCACCTCACAAGTAGCATCCAAACATCTGCTCCCTGCCGGGTCGCTGAAGCATGCCCAGCACTTCTATAACACCACTCTGGCAAGAGCAGGTAAGCCTGAATACCAGGCCGCTGGGCCTCTGGGAGAACTTGCTGTGACTGACGTGCTACAGCGCTTAGATACATTGACTTATTAAAAGCCATTATGGAACTTCTAATAATTGTACTCACTAGCAGGGCCTAGTCTGTATGTTGCCTCACATAAATAGGCAATAACTACAATCCTTAGATAGAGACAAGAGACTCAGAGGCATAACCGGTTATAGGCAGTGCTCCGGCCTTAAGAAGACTATGTATATTATTTGTGGTGTGCCGTATTTCACTTTGTGTTCATATATAACTACACATTTTTCCATAAAAGGAAATATCTGTCTGGACAATAATTTATTGGGTTGCTGAATGTATTTTGAGTCTTGAGCATGTATTCATCTTGTACCTACCTCCAACTCTAAAAAGCCTTAGAATGCTCGACCAGTGCTACTTGTGTGTCCCAGTTGCTCAGAGCCTATAGTAGTCTGGGCCCAAGACACCAGGAGCAAAAGGCCTCAGCCCTCACGGCTGAGCCCCGTAGCTCCTGTTTTCCCAGTGGCCCTCTGCAAGGTGTTCACACACAGAGATTCAAATGTTATACTCTAAAGGTGCATTTGAAAATTTGATGATGCCCTTCAGCTTAAAGAATGCTCTTTAGACCTTCCAGAGGTTGGGCAACCGAGTCCTGGGTGGGCTGGAGGAGTTCAGCACTGTCTTTTTAGATGACATTGCAGTTTACAACTGCAGCTGGAAAGACCACCTGGTCCAACTTCAGAAAGTGCTTCAGTTCGTGGAGCAGGCAGGCTTGACTATCAAGGAAAGTATGTGCCATATAGGGCAGAGCTGTGTGGTGTACTTGGACCACAAAGGTGACAAGGGTTGCAAAAGCAAAGATACTTGTTGGGCTTCAGGGGACGGGGGACGGGGGTGGCTAATGCAAGGACCAGAGCACCACCATCTCATTCTTTTCTTTTAAAAGAAACACCTATCCTAGTGTTTGGGGGCTTTCTGCCTTCCTGGGGAGGGAAGATTGGGGGTAAATCCTCCATTCTGCCACAGAAAGGGGTCAGAAAGCCTGTTTTCCAGAGGTGGGAGTGTGTCCCAATGCCAGGATGGGCCAGCCCCAACACCAATGTTAAAACAAATCCAATCCCAGGTATCTAGTGTGCTTTCTGTCCCCCCTTTTAGAGACCAAATTGGGGGTTAATCCACCAATCTGAAATCAGAGGGCGTAAAGACTTTAGGGGTTTATTCTGATGCCTGGACAGGCCAGCCTCCACCCCATTTGTTTTTTTAAATCAATAAAACCCTGCAATTATATTGTTTTTCTGCCCTCTGGGGGTAAGTACACCAAATGACTGTTGTCGTCCATGGTTGGGTTACTCTTGGTGGGCTGCTTGCCCACTTACACACTCAGCTGGTCCTGTGGGTGCACCCTTTATTAGAGATCACCCACCTGTGGCACCAAGCAGGGATCCACTAGGGAGAGATATCATTGAAAAGGATAGAGTTTATGGCATGACACAGAGACTAACATTATGCAAAACTCCTTTATTGCCCGTTCATAGCAGCAACAATTGAAGAATATAGAACTTCAAGGAACATTCCAATACACTATAAAGTTCCCCCAAGCACAGCCATCTTCCTTCTTTGTTGCTGCTGATCATAAGATAGGTATCACCTAACTGCTTATGCAACTTTATGCTACTTTTCTGTTTTGACTGATGTTGTCAACATATATATTTTCTAATACTTCTGAATTTAGAATGTCTAATTATACATCTTTTATCTAAATATATCTGTTTATTTTGCTGAATACTGCACATATTGACTGTTTACGCCTATCCCGATTGATAGGCTTTCTACTTCTAGGGGATGAACCTTGGGCTCATTTCTGGTTGAGCCCTTTCATCTCCCCCGCTCCCATCTTTTGGTCGCTTCAGGCCAAAGTACGGGTAACTACAAGAAGGCTTACTTTCAAGCCAGCTTTGTTTTCCCTCGCCATGGAAACGGCTGTGACTGCAAGCCCGAGGCCGCTCCACGAGGTCCTGACCTGCATTCTGCTTCCATGGCAGCAACCGCTAGTGAAGCGGTCGCTGCCATGGAAGCAGAAATGCAGTGTCGGGCGGTGCCCATGGCGATGGACGCCGCACCGACCCGCTAAACCAAAAAGGGTAATAAATAAAAAACAACCCCCCCCCCTTACCTTCACGTGCATCAGGCCCATTTTCCTTCGGTCAGCGGTGCGACATAAAGATCACACTGCCGGAAGAAACATATTAACCTTTCTTTTAATCATTTTAACTAATTGGGCAAAACCCAGTTAGTAACACAGGGAGGCCATTTTAAGTAATTGGTCATCACACACATCGTTTCTTCTGATAGTTGGAGACAGTTTCAAGCGAAGGTACTCCCCTCAATAGTGTCAGATTTGTGATCTCCCAGGTGCCCACATCTCATCCAATCACTATTTCTAACTGAAGACATGCCTGTAGAACCACTGGGGGCAGGCATGGAGGATAAATTAGAGGACTTAGTGAATAAGGCCCTAGAAAAAGTCATGGGATCCTAGATGAGGCAATAAATAAAAAACTGCAGACCTTGTCTCAGAAATCATGGCCTAAGGCAGGCACAGATCAGGCTGGGACATCAGGTGAGACCAGAAAGACCCTAGGGAAAAGAAGTGCAAGGGAAAACTACCAAAAGGGGGCAAAAAAGCCCAAAGGCATACAAATGGCATCACGCAATGCAGGCAGTGACATGAACAGTGCCTCAGGCTCTACAGATGGGCAAGATACATGCCCGGAAGCTCCCATCCGCAGTGATAATGACGAAACACAGGAGCCTGAAATAGAGTTCTCCTGCTCCTCCGAATTCAACTCCGATATCGAGGAGCTAGAGGTTAGGAGGATGGGATCAGCTGAAGAGGCAGGTAAGACCTCAGGGTCCAAAATGGGTATCATAGACCCACTCAGAGATGATATGGTTGACCGATTACTTATTAAACACACCCTATCACCCGAATGCGAGTCCTCTCAACACGTGGCAGAGTATATCTCTTATTGGCTGAGAAAAGACATCCCAAAAGAAGTGCAATCTCGTTTGAGATCAGAATGCCCACCGCCCCTTACTCCCTGACCAGGGCACGATTAACCCAGAGTTTGATGCCAAGGTGATGGCATTTATTGCCAAGGGTGGCAAGGACCAGAGGAAAGGGCTCGTCAAATACCTCAGGTCATGCCAGGACCACCTGCTCGACATCACAGGGCCCCAAACAAAAATGTTTGACATGGCCGAGACAGCTTACCTCGGCAGCACATTTGTCGACCCCAAAGAATTGCGCCAATGGGCACAACGAGTCATTTGCCTCCTAGGAAATGCAAATACCGCCTTATCAAACGAGAGAAGGAAAGGGGTACTGCTAAAAATATACCCAAAGTTAGTAGAGTTGGCCAATAAGGAGGACCTAGTTCCCAAGGCCTCCTCTTTGGCGACAAATTCATAAGGGATATGGCCAAATACGTCGGAGTATTTAGCTCCATCCAAAAATCCCAAAAAGACATAAAACGTGTTTTTCTGGATAGGGTTTTTGGCAGGGCCGGGAGAACAAGGGGCAGTTCCCCGGCCATGGCCAACCCACAGCCAGTCCCTTCCTGGGCCGTGGCAGGAGATTCCCGCAAACCAGCTTCAATGCATATCAAACCTTCTACCCTCAAAAACAAAGATTTCAGGGCAGTGCCTTCCGAGACGAACGCAGACAAAGAGGATTCTCAGCAGGTAAGAGTATGGAAAGACCTTACAGATACCCCTGCCTGTAAAGGTGGGAGGCAGACTTGCCCAATTTTGTGGTAATTGGAACATAGTGACTCAAGACCCCTGGGTTCTGGACAAGGTCAAGGGATACAGGATTGAATTTGTAGACACCCCAGTCCAAATCAGGACTCCACGTTATATGGTGTTCTCCCAGGAGGACTCAAATCTTATTTTAAAAAAAGTTGAGGAATTGCTAGCCAAAGGAGCAATTCGACATGGAACAGAACTAGGGTTTGTCAGCAACATCTTTCTTGTAGAGAAAAAGGACAAAGGCTTGGGGCCGATGATCAACCTGAAAGAACTAAGCAAATGGTAATATACCACCATTTCAAAATGGAGGGAGTACACCTCTTAAGGGATGTTTTAAGGAAAGGGGACTAGTTGACAAGACTGGACCTCAAGGACGCATACCTGACTGTCCCTATTTGGCCACCGCATCCGAAATTCCTCCAATGTATTTGGAGGGGCAAACTATGGCAATTTTGCAGCCTCCCTTTCAGTCTTTCTTCGGCACCCTGGTGCTTCACCAAGATCTTTTGCCCAGCAGCGGCCTGGCTCTGGGCAAGGGGAGTGAGGATGATAATATATCTGGATGACATTTTACTCATGGCACAATCCAGAACAGTAGTCTCCCGACAAACAGACCTTCCCATTCATGTTCTGGAGCACCCAGGCTTTGTCATAAACAGGAAAAAATCAAACCTAGAACCGAACCAGGAAACTCAGTTCCGTGGGTTTTATTATAGACACAGTGAAGTCAGATTTAAGATTACCAGGGGAAAAGTTAAGGAAACACTGCAAGGAACTGAGGAAGATATTAGGGAGAGAAGAGTTCCCCTTAAGATTATTGGCAAGAATCCTGGATCTGCTATCATCTACCATCCTGGCAATTTTCCTGGGACCCCTATATTACCGGGCCCTTCAGAGGCTCAAAGCAAAGACACTGAGAAGAACACAGTCCTACTCCCAGACATTGTTCTTGGGCCAGGAGTCAAGGGAAGAACTACTCTGGTGGCTCAAGAATGCAGAAGCATGGAATGGCTGAGCCATTTTTGGGGAGGAACCGGTGATAATAATAGAATCGGATGCGAGTTTAGAAGGATGGGGTGTGAGATGTGGCAACTCATCAATGGGGGATGCTGGACCGATCAAGAGAAAGGGTGGAATATCAACTGCTTGGAATTACTAGCAGGTTCATTCGTAGTTCGTTGCTTTACCCAGGGCCTGATGAAATGCTGCATGATGCTGCGCATGGATAATGTATCAGCAGTGAGATATGTCAACAAAATGGGGGTCCCCACTCCAAAGGTCTTACAGATTTAGCAAAGGTCTTTTGGGGATACTGCTTGACCAAGGGAATATCAGTGATGGCGGTACACATCACTGGATTGAACAATGGCGTAGTGGACTGGTTTTCCAGGAATTTCAAAGATTCCAGCAATTGGAGATTGTACAGGGGCATATTACTGACTATTCAGGAGAAATGGGGACCCTTTGGGATAGACCTTTTTGCACACAGACTGAAACACTCAACTAACGACCTTCTTAAGCTGGAGACCAGACCCTCAGGCCGGTGGGGTTGATGCCTTCCTCCAGGATTGGAGGGGTCTGGTGCCGTATCCTTTCCCTCCATTTGCCATGCTACCAAGACTACTTCTCTATGTACGACGCTACAGGGAAACAACGGTGGTGATATCACCACTTTGGAGATCACAAACATGGTTCCCAATCCTGCTAGAAATGACTGTATATTTCCCCATCCTAATACTGGCGTTCAAAGGAGTAATCCTAGATCTAAAGGGGGAGATACACCCTCTCGTAGAGCAGGGACTGCTGACTCTGATAGCTTGGAAGATTTCAGGAGACAGGGGAATATCCCAGGCCTTTTGACAGACGCTTTCCAACTCATATTTGAGTTATGGGCATTCTGAACAAGGAAAGCATTTCGATTGGCTTGGAAAAAATTGGTTCGTTGGTGTCTTCAAAGACACTACGATCCCGTTTCAACTGATCTAGTACATGTGGTTAATTACCTATCGGAATTATTTAACTCTGGCCTAACTTATAGAACAGTCAACCTTTACAGATTAGCCATAGCTGCGGGCCATTGTTTGGTAGATGGTGTCCCTGTTGGCCAGAGTTTACTAACTAAAAAAGTAATGAGGAGTATGCAGGTCTTAAACCCACCCACTGCAAAATACACTGCTTTGTCGGATGTTAAGGAGGTGCTACTGGTCCGAGTTAGTTGGGGCCAAAACTCAAGTTTATCTTTGAAATGCATCTCTTACAAACTTACTGTTCTACTTTGCCTAGTGTACTTTAGACGGACCTTAGACGTGAAAGCCTTAGATGTCACTAGCAGGGCCTACCAACCCAAAGGAGTTTGCTTTTATCTTAAAAGAAGAATCAAAACTATGTCATCATGTATCTTCTATCCCTATTTTGCCCAGACCGAGAAACTTAGGGGCATATTAACAACGGCCAGCGATAATTATCGCTGGCCGTGCTTAGCGATAATTATATTATCGCTGGCTATGTCTGGCATTTATCGCCCTGGTAGCGCGTTATTAACAACGCGTTACTCCAGGGCGATAAGAATCCCAGAGATAGCGATAGTTATCGCCTTTTGCAGGGAACATCGCTGGTTTTCCAGCGATGTTCCCTGCAAAAGGGCGAGTACCTGCTGATACGACCCACAGGGTCGTATCAGCAGAATCCACCTCCTATGGCTAACATAGGTAAGTCGGGATTATAGCAGACGTTAGATTTTGGCAAAAACGGCCGTTTTCGCCAAAATCTAACGTCTGCTATAATCCTGTGAGCTGCCTTGTAAATATCGCGATGTGCACATCGGCGATATTTACAACGTAGCCCATCCGGGTACGCCAGTAACGCCTACTTTGCATCTCATTAGAGATGCAAGGATGGGCGTTAGGGGAAAGGGCGATAGTGCAAGGATTAACGCGATAGCGCGACCTTGCTGATTAGGCGATAGAATTATCGCCGCTTTCCGTCCGAAAACGGACGCTAAAGCGGCGATAATTGTCTATCGCCTGGTTGTTAATATGCCCCTTAGCGTGGTAAAGTGTCTGAAAGAATACGAGAAGAGAACTGAGAGTATGAGAGGAAATGCTGCGCAACTGCTTTAATTTCACATAAAAGCCTCATAAACCCATATCTTCACCTACTCTAACAAGATGGGTGAAAGAATTTATGATTGAGAGTGGTGTGGATGCCTCTATCCTTGGAGTACACTCCCTTAGGGGTGCATCAGCTTCCAAAGCTTTTATTCTGGGAGGAGGTCTACAGGATATTCTTAGGGCTGCAGACTGGTCGAATGAAAGTATGTTTAAAAACTGTTATTTTAGACCAATCACAAACGCGATTGACAATGTATTAAATGCACTTTGAAGTTGCATAATGTTAGCCTCCATGTACAGACATAAAATTTAGATTTTTCACAGCCTGGTGGGCAGAAAATCTGGATTTTATTAAAGACAACGAGGCTAAGATTATCCCTCCACTTAACATTGTAACCCACCCTAATAACACTAAAGATATTACGTAAACTTTGTGGCTTTTTTCTGTTTCAGAATAAGGAGTTATCTTTCGTTGGGATTACTACTGGTGAATTGTTATCCATTGAAGTTTAAGTTTGGTTTTTTCGCTGGAAGTTATCTTGTTCGCAGCACCGAGAGAAGTAAGACAGCTGCGCTTGGGGCGACTTTATAGTGTACTGGAATGTTTCTTGAAGTTCTATATTCTTCAATTGTTGCTGCTATGAGCGGGCAATAAGGGAGATTTGCATAATCTTAGCCTCTGTGTCTTTAATAAAATTCAGATTTTCTGCCCACCAGGCTGTGAAAAATCTAAATTCTCCCCTTTCCAAAGGGACCTCTCCATTGTGATCAGTGTTTGTGGGGCTGAATTTTGCTCCTGAGCACTGAACACAGTTTCTCCTTTCAGTAGTGATGATGTCAGCATGCTAGGCATACTGATTGTCATTCACATAAAACATCTTCAAGCTTGTGGGAAGCTCTTCCACAGCAGCCCGAGGTGTGTACTATTAATGGGAATCTTTCAGGTGAGAGCAGCAAAGGGATTTTCTGCCCTTAATGTCAAGCTGTGATGTTCAAGTCCTCCTCACTGCAGAGGTAGTGTGGAAGAGGTTAGCATCTCGTTCTCCACCCTGGGGAGGATATATGGAGGAACCTAGGTTCCATTTTGAGTGACCCAGGCCTGCATGGTGAAGACAGGAGGAGGTAGAGAAATTACCCAGACAAGATTTGTGTACTGCAGCATTCCTGTGAGCTGAGTGAGACACACTGGGGAAGGGAGAGCTGTGCTCCCCCAGTACACTTCAAAGTGTCTTCCCTCATTCAGGGAAAGATCACAGGGAAGGGGCTAGTCACATCTCAGCAAGGAGATGGGGCGGATAAGGGAATCATATAGAGTAGGGCTGGAAGCCCGAGATTAACCTTTTGATGCATATATCACTGTGGCTGATATCCAGGTGTGAACGCTAGTCACTCCCATGGCCTGAGTTTTTGGACTATCAGCTTCAGAGTCTCTCCTGCTGTGCAGAACCCCAACATAAACCTTCAAAGACCCAGACAATAAATCACATTTGGTGTCGGGAAATGGACTATAAGAAGGGGTGTTTGAGGCCCAAGAAATTGTCATCTGCCAGTAGCCAGATGGGCTGTGTGAGAAGGGGAAGCTCTGCAAGACTTTTCCCTGTGACCAGGACTGGGAGCCAAGGCCTACTAGCCTCCTTGCTGGGTGTGGGGACAACAACAATCAACTGCCCTGGAGTCTGAAATAATAGTGCCTGTCTGCTTGCTAAGACCAGTGTGCCCTGTGAGGAAGAGGACAGCATTGGCGGAAGCAAGGCCCCGTGGGGAGCCCTATCGAGTGGACTCCGGGTGTGAGGTGTGAGGAGAACAGCTGCTGCACCGATGAGGTCATTGCCCATGTGCAGACATGAGTCGGTGAGCCCTGTATGCCAGGAGATGGCCACCGTGAAGATAGCCATGGAAGACATTGCCACGCAGTAAAGGTGGAAGCCTGCATAGAACCATGATGGCAACCCCGTTTGCCACGTGGGGTTGCTGTAAAAAAGACTGCCTTGAAGAGAAGGGCTGAAGTCTGCATGCCACCGTTATGGTGACATCATAGCCCAGGAGGGGCCCCCATGGTAAAGACTGCCATGCGATAAGGGCTGAAGCCTTGCTTGGCAGTGGTGTGACCAACCAGTATGCCAGGAGAGGCTGTCAGGAGTAATTGTGCCGAGTGTATCGCACCAAAGCCCATTATCTGTGAGCAGTGATGACCCGTAGGTCACCAGGTGCAACATTGACTATGACTGGCCCGATCCCTGTTGAATGAGTGAGGACACCGAGGGAGTATTGACGCCCTGGCTCAGGATCGAGGATAGGAGTGTGGAAACTTATCCCGCAGGAAGATGGCAGGAACACTTTTGATCGCTACTGGAGTGCGATGAAGAGAGAGAGCACATGTGTCTGCCGAGTGCAGCCGCTGAGTACGCGTGCAGCTGACTCACCTGATTGGGACTGCTGGGAAAGCCCACAAATGGGTCGCACGCCAAGTCATCTTGTTTTGGGCAGACTGGGATCCAAGGGGACTAGCTGCTGAAAGCACTGCTGCACTAAGACACATGGATCGACTGAATAAAATACCTTACTTTTTATATTTTCTCAGAAAAGAGGTGGACAGATTGTTTGCCTTTCTTAGAGGTATCTGCAAGAGTGGGTAGGAGGGTTTACTATTTTACTAATCTTTAAAAGAGTTTTTGTTGCAATATTTTTGCTTTGTTCAGCTTTTTAACAAAGAATGAGGACTTGTCTTGTGTTTTAAATTTTGCTTGCTATCATTAGTGTGATTGGATTGTGGATTGATTGCTGTTTTACACCACTTTCATTGCTCTAACCAACATCCTATCATCATTCAGGTAATTTGAGAACAAATGTTCCATTATCTTTCTTTCTTTCTTTCTCCTTTTTAATCTTGGATGGGGCCACTTTATCTAAGGTAGATTCTGCTGTGATACCGTAATTTAATGTTTGCTGATTTAAATCTCTTTAGAGGAATTTGGTTGATTGAGAGAGTAATTTAACAGCAATGTTCCACTAGGTCTTATCTATCAATATAATTCAGGTTTCTGAGGTTACCTAGGGGGCATTTTGGTTGTCCTTTTGATTCTATTTTGGTGAAGGGTATGACCGGTTAACACTGAGCAGGTAATAGCAGTTTATTGGCTCTCTTCGATGATTATGAGATCTAAAGTTGCACCTCATTTATGGTTGCATATGCAGTATTATTTGAAGTCATCTTCCAGGAATTTTGCCACTGTTTTTACTCTTGAGCCTGAGTTGCCTCCTCAGTGGATCCTGAAATCTCCTTATTGTACATTGTTTGAGTCAGACAAATTCTCAAAGAGAGTATATCAGGTTAGTTCTTCTAAGAATCTGCAACTTTGCTGGGACTGGGGTAAATAATACTTCGAGCAAGGAATCATGTTTGTTCTAATGCCAATGTAAAGGCATTGGAAGGGTTGAGATTTAAGGTCCCAAACCATCTTGTCTTTAAGTGTGTCCTGATAAATGAGAATCACTACCCCCCCTATTCTTATGAGTGGCATCATTCCCAAATATTCATCTTGGTCAGCAAGCCCTTTGGATCATTATGAAGTGAAAACCATCCAAAACGACAACAAAAAGAGACGCTGATGCGTAACAAAGAGCATACCATCTGAGGAGGGCTGCATTTAGTCAATGATTGCCATCCATAGGATAAATTGAGGATGACATTTGAACTATGGCAAATGCCTTTAAATGCTGTGAATTGCTTATACGGAAAGACACACTGGAAAGCAGCAGGATTACCTTTGAAAATGTAATGGAATTGAAACCCTTTAAACGTTCTTTCTAAACTCTTAAAATCTATTGATCTGAGAAACCAGTGTGGCAATAGAGGAAGAGGGAGGTCATTAGAGGTCTAATGGCTCGACACACCCTCTACGGAAATGATAATCCTTAACCATGGTAAGTGCTCCAAGTGATGGACCAAATGTCAAATTTGGGATCACTCTCCGCATTTAGGTTACGTCGTTTCAGAAATCATACCACTATCTTGTGCATGATGCCCTTATCTCCTGCTGACTGTACCACTACATTGTGCAATTTCTGATGACTGTAGCCTGCAAATAATTTGGGTTGAACTCTGTTTTGTTTATTCCTCTTGTTTTGTTATGGAGGAGATGGCCACCGTGAAGATAGCCATGGAAGAGATTGCCACGCAGTAAAGGTGGAAGCCTGCATAGAACCATGATGGCAACCCCGTTTGCCACGTGGGGTTGCTGTGAAAAAGACTGCCTTGAATAGAAGGGCTGATGTCTGCATGCCACCGTTATGGTGACATCGTAGGCCAGGAGGGGCCCCCATGGTAAAGACTGCCATGCGATAAGGGCTGAAGCCTTGCTTGGCAGTGGTGTGACCAACCAGTATGCCAGGAGAGGCTGTCAGGAGTAATTGTGCCGAGTGTATCGCACCAAAGCCTGTTATCTGTGAGCAGTGATGACCCGTAGGTCACCAGGTGCAACATTGACTATGACTGGCCCGATCCCTGTTGAATGAGTGAGGACGCCGAGGGAGTATTGACGCCCTGGCTCAGGATCGAGGATAGGAGTGTGGAAACTTACCCCGCAGGAAGATGGCAGGAACACTTTTGATCGCTACTGGAGTGCGATGAAGAGAGAGAGCACATGTGTCTGCCGAGTGCAGCCGCTGAGTACGCTGCAGCTGACTCACCTGATTGGGACTGCTTGGAAAGCCCACAAATGGGTCGCACTCCAAGTCATCTTGTTTTGGGCCGACTGGGTTCCAAGGGGACTAGCTGCTGAAAGCACTGCTGCACTAAGACACATGGATCGATTGAATAGAATACCTTGCTTTTTATATTTTCTCAGAAAAGAGGTGGACAGATTGTTTGCCTTTCTTAGAGATATCTGCAAGAGTGGGTAGGAGGGTTTACTATTTTACTAATCTTTAAAAGAGTTTTTGTTGCAATATTTTTGCTTTGTTCAGCTTTTTAACAAAGAATGAGGACTTGTCTTGTGTTTTAAATTTTGCTTGCTATCATTAGTGTGATTGGATTGTGGATTGATTGCTGTTTTACACCACTTTCATTGCTCTAACCAACATCCTATCATCATTCAGGTAATTTGAGAACAAATGTTCCATTAGCTTTCTTTCTTTCTCCTATTTAATCTTGGATGGGGCCACTTTATCTAAGGTAGATTCTGCTGTGATACCGCAATTTAATGTTTGCTGATTTAAATCTCTTTAGAGGAATTTGGTTGATTGAGAGAGTAATTTAACAGCAATGTTCCACTAGGTCTTTTCTATCAATATAATTCAGGTTTCTGAGGTTACCTAGAGGGCATTTTGGTTGTCCTTTTGATTCTATTTTGGTGAAGGGTATGACCGGTTAACACTGAGCAGGTAATAGCAGTTTATTGGCTCTCTTCGATGATTATGAGATTTAAAGTTGCACCTCATTTATGGTTGCATATGACAGAGTATTATTTGAAGTCACCTTCCAGGAATTTTGCCACTGTTTTTACTCTTGAGCCTGAGTTGCCTCCTCAGTGGATCCTGAAATCTCCTTATTGTACATTGTTTGAGTCAGACAAATTCTCAAAGAGAGTATATCAGGTTAGTTCTTCTAAGAAGCTGCAACTTTGCTGGGACTGGGGTAAATAATACTTCAGAGCAAGGAATCATGTTTGTTCTAATGCCAATGTAAAGGCATTGGAAGGGTTGAGATTTAAGGTCCCAAACCATCTTGTCATTAAGTGTGTCCTGATAAATGAGAATCACTACCCCCCCTATTCTTATGAGTGGCATAATTCCCAAATATTCATCTTGGTCACCAAGCCCTTTGGATCATTATGAAGTGAAAACCATCCAAAACGACAACAAAAAGAGACGCTGATGCGTAACAAAGAGCATACCATCTGAGGGGGGCTGCATTTTAGTCAATGATTGCCATCCATAGGATAAATTGAGGATGACATTTGAACTATGACAAATGTCTTTAAATGCTGTGAATTGCTTATACGGAAAGACACACTGGAAAGCAGCAGGATTGCCTTTGAAAATTTAATGGAATTGAAACCCTTTTAAACGTTCTTTCTAAACTCTTAAAATCTATTGATCTGAGAAACCAGTGTGGCAATAGAGGAAGAGGGAGGTCATTAGAGGTCTAATGGCTCGACACACCCTCTACGGAAATGATAATCCTCAACCATGGTAAGTGCTCCAAGTGATGGACCAAATGTCAAATTTGGGATCACTCTTCGCATTTAGGTTACGTTGTTTCAGAAATCATACCACTATCTTGTGCATGATGCCCTTACCTCCTACTGACTGTACCACTACATTGTGCAATTTCTGATGACTGTAGTCTGCGAATAATTTGGGTTGAACTCTGTTTTGTTTATTCCTCTAGTTTAGCAGCGATGTTGTGTTCGATAATGGTGATATGTAGCTTTTCTAGACCAGGTACCTCCCTAAGGCATGGTTTCCAAGGCATAATAAAATGGTGACTTCCATGCTCAATCCCTCCTTTCTAGATCTAGCCTAGATTTGCTTGTGGGTTACTGATACTGTGCTGACCCATGCATGGCCTTGGCTCCGAGGGCATCCCCTACTCACTAAATGTAAGAGTGTGCTAGTGCTATATTTCTGCATTTCCTTTCGAGGCAGTGGGTGCTGTTAGGCTGGAGACAATAATGCCTGCTCTAATTTCTTCAAAAAAGTTTATTCCTCTCTCTCTTTAATTCATTTGCAGGCCAGCCATCATTTCACGACCATCACAACATATGTCTGCACACACACACACACAACACTAATAAACAGAAATCTACATTGTCACTGCCGTGCACTTGATATTAAATCCGAAGAAAACTATTACTCCAGGGGCTATCACGTTTATTTAGTATTGAGAAGTTAGTAGATAAAAACGAGTTAATTACACATTTGCAGTAGGTACACGCAACTGTTTTAAATAGGAAGTCGCATAGAGGCATTATGATCCAAGGGAGCAAAACGCATTGCCATTTTTCTTCCACGATAAGCCTGGTTTCTATCGTTATGAAAAGACAGAAATACATATAAAAATGATTGCTGGATGCTTATCCAGAAATTCGAGACATCTGGTAAAGTAATGTCTTTAATGTTTATTGTTAATTAAAAAACAGGAAATCATTAGTCACCCAGCTGCATGAAAATATAAATGCCTTCCGCGCAAACCATTGTGAATTCAAGGGCAACAGGTCACAGCATGGAACATGTTCTTGCTACCCACCAAAACATTAAAAAAGGGTAACACATTATTTCAAAATATGATCACTACACTAAGCATACATTCCAGAGTGTCATGGTAATGTGACCCAGGTGACAAGGATTATGCAACTGTTCTACGGCCCTTGGAAACATTCCTCCTCCCACCCCTCGCACCGGATCCTCTCAAAACTTACATTTATTTTTTTATGCATTTCTATATAGCACTTTCTTTACCTAGAGGTGTCAGATCACTTTACAATGGAGTGAAGTACATTAGATCAGACACTCCAGGTGACATGGTAGAGGTGACAAAACGTATAACTACTACAGTTACGCAGAGTGATGGTTACATATCACACAAAATATATATTCACTAAAAGTTACACATTGCAAACTAAAGTTGGAGCGATTAGGGTTTCAAAAGCACATATTCCACTGTTGAAGAGGAAGGTCGAACTAGTTCTCCAGTCAGGAACATGAAACAGTCAGTGAGAGAATTATTGGTAATAGTGTATTTTTGAGCAGAAGAGTTTTAAGGTCTTTTTGAAGATGCAGAAAGAGGTGGTAGTGCGAAGGTATGGAGGAAGTGGGTTTCAAATTGTGGTCGCACTTCCGGAGAAAGATTGCGCCATAAGTCTTTTCCTTTTGAAAATCGAGGTTTGAGTAGTAGGTTTTCGGCTTTACATGAGGGTCTGGATCCACCTGGAATTTTGAGTTTGGTAGCTAGATAGCAAGGGGTGGAAGTATGAATGGCTTTATGGGTGATACAAGTAGTATTATATATTGACCTGGCTTCAACAGGAAGCCAGCGAAGAGTTATCAGAATAGGCGTCATATGGTTGATTCTTTTGGCCCCATAGATGAAGCTCGCCACCGAAGGAAGGATGGATTTTAAAGAAGAAAGATGGATCTTGGGAAGGCCTGCAAGGAGTGAATTACAATACGTGGATTCATTAATGATATAAAAATATTATAACTGAATCAGTGATGTTATCAGTGATGTCATTTGAGATGTCATCAATGATTTCATCAGTGATGTCACTGACCATGTCATGAGTGATGTAATATGTGAGGTCATGAGCAGTGCATTGCGGCGGCGTAAGTTATAGTTAGCTCAGCTAACTATAAGTACTGAATTTCAATGATTTTGTATGGCTGAAATCTGAGTTTAACTATAACATCCCTGTAACCTTTGTTTTTTTCAGGCTCCATTGACCCCATCCCCCGCGGCAAGCCCTTTTTTCAATGGTTGAGGGGGCCATGCAGCCAGGCCGATTTCGGCCCCGTGGGTCCCATCCTACGGGGCCCCGCCTTTTCTTTTTTATATATTTTTTTATTTTAAAGGAGGTGGGCCAAGCTGCCCCCCTCCTGGGCCATTTTGAGTGCCTGGGTACTCCATCCCCCAGGGCCTGCCCCTTTTTAATTTGAATCTTTAGAAAAAGAGGGAGAGGGACCGCGCGGCCCTCCTAGGTTGATTTTGGCCCCGGGGACCCCACCCCCCCCAGGGCTTGGCCATTTCCTTTTTTTATTGATTTTTAAAATATGGGAGGGGCCTCGCGGTGGTCCCGGGGGCTGGGGGTCCGCAACGCACCACCTTCATTATTGTATATGTGCCCCGGGGAGGTGGTGGTCCCTGGGGCTACATGGCATTATAATTCATTTTAGCCCCGGGGAAGGTGGCGGTCCCCTGCATTGATTTTTTTTTTTAAATGATAATGTATGTGCCGAGTCAGCCCCCTGCATTTTTATACAAACAGTGTCTTGGGGAGATGGCGATCCCCGGGGCCCTCATATTCTTACTGCCCCAGTGAGGTGGTGGTCCCCAGGGTTGCGGGGGAGGCCTAGAGCCTCCCTTGCATTATATTTTTTAATTAATTAATGTTGTCCCTCGGGGAGGTGGTGGTCCGTGGTGCTCAATAAAAGCCTAGGAGGGGGGATCCATGAGCCCCTCTCCTTCATTACCTTTATGCCGCCGGGACCTGGCCCACCTGGGAGTTTTTGGAAAGCAAACGCAGGAAATTTGCGGATCCACCCGCGAGTCTGCGACAAAATAAAAAAATTTAAAATGCTTTTTATCGACGGCGGGGTCCCTCAGGGACCCCCCACCATATTCGGGGGTTCAGGGTATTTCTACCTTGCCCCCTTTTTTTTGTACTTGTTTTCTGGGACTCAGCTTCAAGCCGAGTCCCAAGATGGTTGCCAACACTTCCTGGTTGAAGTGTTGACAGCCAATCACATTTTAGTAGGATTCATGAGTCCACTGCAAGGACTCCCATCCCCAGATATCTATATTGTTTAAAGATAGATATCTCAAAAACTACAGAACGGATTTACACCAAATCACAAAAAACACACTTTCTGAACAAACATCTAGGTTTTCGGCACAGTATGAAGGTTGTAGGTAGGGTGAACTTTAGCGCCTTTAGACCTTGGTTATTTTAAGCAAATAATGTATTTTTGAGTGTACATTGTTCTAAATAGATTTTTTTAATACTCTGTGGTGTATTACTCATGAGAGTTTCACTGTCTGCAAGCAATGTGGGGAAGAGTAAACTCTCTCCATAGAGTAAACACTGTTTACAGTACCCACTTTCTACTCATATCAACTGCTTGTCTCAATGTAGGTTCGGTGACTGTCAGGGGTTTGATACATGTAAAGACTGTCCATGGAAGGGCATTAATTATGTAGCAGAGCTTCATATCTGGAAGGACTTGGTTTTCCTTAAACAGTCGTATACACGTTGAATACTGTGTGCAGGACAGATTATGCTTTCATCTGTGGTTCATGGCCAACATGAGCACGGCTACCCATGAAGTGATGGTATAGGGACAATGATGCACATAACACAGCTTACTTTACTGTGGGAGTTTTATGTATGATAGCAGTAATGAATCGTCATATTGTTCTGAGCTATTTTGCACTTATTTTCCTAGCTCTAATGCTATTCCTGTTTATAGAGCAATGGGTACAAAAGCAGCTTGGATGATGCCATCAGTAATGTCATAAATGATGTCATAGAACATGTCATAAGTGATGTAATATGTGAGGTCATAATCAGTGCATGGTGGGGGCGCAAGTTATAGTTAGCTTTGCTAACTAAAACTGGTGAATTTCTGTGGTTTCTTTATTTCAAAAAGTTAATGTTGTCACTGACATATTCATCTAACTATAAATTTACTGTAACATTAATATATGTACATATATATTTGGCTAAAAATGCTTATCACGTTTCACACTGACAACAAATCAGGAGGACATCAGAAAGTAAAGGCATACTTTCTCAGTGCCCTTAGTTTTCCAGAAAGTCAGGGAATCAGTTATGGTCTACAGTTCTTTTTGCCAAACATAAAAGCCTCAGCATGATTCAAAGTCCAACCCTTAAGAATTTGAGGAATGTTGGTGCACAAATGAATATTGCTGGCAAAGCATGCATTTAGAAAATCAGACAAAATAAATTGAATTCTGTTACCATACTTGGGATAACAGGCATTGTTTTGACAAAGCGTCACAGAGGCATTGCTAGGAGCTGAAATGGGAATATGGCCAAATTATCCCCTCCTGCTTTACCAAGGAAGAAAATGTGACCATAGAGGTGAATTTCATTACTGTGTACTTTGGTAAAAGCATTGCATATTTATTTGTTTACGTGAAGGAGCACATTGGAAGTCCTGAATACTCCAATCTAGAGCCAGTGCCTTATGGTAGCTTTGAAAGGATGTGCCACTTTAGTGAACCTCCATGTGCTGATAATCAGGGTGCGCTATACCCTCACATGGTCACAGCTGTGCATAGAATGAGGTAGCAACATTTGTGATCTATATTGCAGTGATGGTTTGTTTTGCCACAGGTACTAGTCCTATGCTTGTGCCTCCCGTTTACTCTCCCCTTCTTCTACCACTCTCCATCAAACCCTCCTGCCTCTCAAATTGATCATGTGGCTTCCTGCTCTATAGCATGATTGCTTCCATGTTGCTTTTCTCCTCTGGTTGCATCCACAGTTATGTACCTCAGGTAGAAAGTTACATGTTTTCCTCCTGGTTATCGTAAGGCCAGCTACTACCCAAACATCAACAGGAGCCACCCAGATTAATCACTGATTTCTGTCAATAATTCAAATTTAGACTATGCCTTTGTAAATGTTGCTTGAGTTCCTGCTTTCATGTTGTGTGGTTCCTTGGCTCGCAGCCATACCCAGTAATCTAAGGAAATGTAGTTTAGTGGGCAGAGGAATGTGCAGCCCCACGACACACCGCAAAGTAGCTCAAAGTGTCCTCCAGTCAACTGACTTAAGTGTCCTGTTGTGTGTGTAGAAACTCTAATTCTTTCTCTTCTATTTGCAAGCCGTTCTTCTGTGTGTCCCATCGCACTGCTCTATCTTTGATTGTATTACAGCTCTGCACCCTTCCCTTCTATTTCCTTCCTTCCCTCTCTTAGATCTGCTCTACTCTTCTAAATTTATTTGGAGATTTATCATAACAACTTTTATACAGGTACAAACTGAAAGAAAATTATGTTGTATGGTTACTTCCAAGCAATTGTAAATGATTTCACAATGATGAAAGGCTGATGTCGCACTGCTAGTGTTTATACTACTTGTCCATGGTTTATATACAGATCAACATAGCAGACTGGTTTATACTGGTTTATATCTATCAGGTTATCTTACTGAATGTAGAAGCGAGTCACCTGGATCCCGTGTGAGAATGGGAGTTTGTCGCCCAGAATAAAGTAAAAGCTGAAATTAAAAAAACTGTTACAACAATTAACTGGGTTCAATTTCTCTTCTAATATTTGAAACATATGCTATTGTCTGTGTGTTCTACTACATAAAGAGGTAATAGGAACATGAATAGTGAGATATATTTTTATAGAGGTAAATGGCTTTGTGCATCTGGCCCTAAGCGCGACACATGAAAAGGAGTGAATGTTTTTGCATAAGTGCGCAAAAAGTGCTCCAGTGCTTTTGCTGCACACCTATAGCTGTTCCTATGCTTGCCAGTAATGCAGAAAAGTGTATGGCTGATGTATAGCAAATGTTTTCATGTTTGTACTACCTGATATTGGTAAACTAATACAACATTCATAGCTTAGGATCCTGTATTGATAGCAGTGGAGGATGAAGATCAGAATGTGAGGGGAATATCCAAGTCTTTCTTGATTTTCTAAGTTGTAGATGATTAGAGAATTTTCTGAATCATGTAGAATGGGATGTCCAGAGTGTAGCGGTCCGTTCAGAAATGCAGGTCCCCCCAATGAGAGAATAGTCAGGATTGGTGAAAATTTTGATCCAATAACCCTTCATGGTTGGTAAGTGTGGAGTCTAGAAATATGAGTGTAGCAACATTGGCAGCTTGTTATCAAATGGGCTCGGCATTTTCTGACTTCACAACGGTTACTCTTTGATCATGTGATACTTCCAGAAGCTGTGGGACATAATCAGTAAGCCTGGGCATAAAACTCCACTCCGTTCACGGAGTTTGTGGAATTCGGCTATTCCGCATCCCGTGGAGAACGCAGAGTTACCGTTAAACCCTGCAAAGGATCATAGTTTTTTTTTTTAGTTGGTGTGCTCGAAATGTCCTTCCACGCATGTGGGAGCGACTTGCTGGGCACTCGCAATCGCCCACGAAATTTTCAGGGCCGTTCGCAGGCGCCACAAGATTTGCTAGCCGGCCTCATTCTCCCGTGAGATTTTGCAGTCACCAACACATCATTCTGGTGCACCAGCGACTTCCAGTGGATGTTTTCTGCTGTATGTGATCCAGAACGCACAGGATCTACTGTGGTTGCAATCTGGGGAGGATTTTCTCCTCGAGGAGCATCAAAATCTTCCTGAACTGACGATTTGGACCACCAGTGCGTCAGCTGATTGTGGGTGTGCCGGACCCCAGAGCAGTGTTACACTGCCTGGCGCACCCTCGCCCAGCGCTGCTAGCACTCCTGGAGCCCAGACCCAGGCCTGCTGCTTGCAGCCAGGGTGGAGGGGAGGCGGCACTGGACAAAAAAAACAAGACCCAGGACTAATCCCCTTCTGGCGCCACCTTCCGCAAGGAAGGCGGCTCTTGGTTTCTGCCTTTTTTGGGCATACTTCTCTGCCATGACCTGGGGGCAGAAGAGAGAAAATGTAGAAACTGTAAAAAAACAGGAAGAAGAGGGAAGGAAGTAAAACAAAATTAGGAAGGAAAAAGAGAGAAAAAATACAAAACTCACTAAAATACACATAAAAGTAGAAAAAAGCACAAAATACACACATAAGAAGACAGAGGGTAAGATAATAAATAAAAAAAGATCAGAAAAAAGTTTTAAAAATCAAGAAATGAAAGGATTAAAGAAGGATCAAAAAGTAGGCCCCAGCACCATAAAAGAGAAGCAAACAAGCTGGCAGTGCCCATGCGCGACCGCATGGTGCAGTTTGCGCAATATTTCCACCCGAACATGCAATCCACATTGCTGCACGGCGGAAACATCATGCGAACGTGCGGGACAAGCAACTTCACCTGCTCGCGGAACTCCGCGTAGCGCGTCAGAGTTTTTTCACTGCTTCGCGGAGTTCCACATTGCATTGCTATGCGAACTACGCCCACCCTTAATAATCAGTGACACTGAGAATGGAATTACTGCCATGGATGTTGGATTTCGTTATACTGACATTTACTTTTTTAGTTTCTTACAGACTTACCTTCCTGCCCCTGTGCCCGCTATTTTTAGGTCATGGTGGGGTTGATGTGGGTGTTTTGTGGAATGGACTTTTTAAAATTTCTTGTGATTAGGGAAGGATTTTTTTCATGTTTTATGTGTGGGTTAGAGATAGATGCAAAGGCATTTCAATACAAATATTGTTAATAAACGAATCTAATCTTTTTCTAACATGCTTTTTGCTTAATAAGTGTACAAGTTAATTTTTCAAATCCAAAACTGATAAGAAAAGAAACAGCCAGGTTATTAAATATAACTAGGCTGTCCTATTATCAGTGTTTACTTTTTGTGGATTTCAGTGGTGTTTTCTCAGTGTTTTCCAAACCTTTTAAAATCAGAGCTTATTGGTGTTGGTTTAGCGGCATAACCCCCAAAATCGACAGAAATTGTGGTTTACACGGTTAAGAAAGTATGTTGTTATAAAGCACACATTTTCTTCAAAGGGACGTAATGCATGGTATGTAGTGTCTTCACATTGGCAGTGTATTCAATGGAATTATGTCTTATGTTAGAACGCCTTAAGCATAGAAGGTCTGTATATTGCACCCTCACATTCACATCTCATTGCCCTCTATCACATCTCATTAATTCTCACACTCACTCTGTCAGCACTCTGTCTGGTTAACAGGACTATTAATGGATTCAAAAAGTAAGCATGCTATATCAAATGTTTTTATAAACAAATTCCTGGACACAGTTGGTTGTCATTCACCTATTTCTTACTGAATATTATGACAATTTAGGGATGGTCAAACCTGTCAACAGCATAGTATCATTTTGAATTTTGAATTACGCCAGACTAATTTGTAGCCCTGCATTGCAAGGAACCTGGAACCTGATGCTTTAAGCGTGCTCACCACTTCTTTTCTGCACTCTTTGCCTGATTACATTAAGGTGACGCTCCTGTTGTGTGGACATTCACAACTGTCAAGTGTTCCCATTGCAAATGTCTCACTTTAAGTCAGTCCTGACCCTTAAACAGACATCACATTGTATTTTGAGACTTGACATTTGCCTGTTAACATTGTAACTATGGGCTCAAAAACCCCAATAGTAAATTTTAGTTGGACAAAAAGCCAGGAATAGCTGAAGGTATTGCACATAACAATGGATCACCTTGCAGCGATGAATTCTGCTGGTATGTGAAACGTCTAGTGTCCTGTTTTTACCATTATCCCATGTGCATATTGGAAGCTCCCTTTAGAGATACCTCTCACTACACCTTGCACTCAGGGGCCGAATCCGATTCGGGCTGGAAAAAATACAGACCGACTCGGTACGGGAATTTAGTCCGACCGACTCGGACCGGCGCCGTACGACCCGGGTAGTACGATGAAATGCATGTGAAATCCGACCGACTCGGACGGAATACAAAACGACCGACCAAGCCGGACGGAAACAAGCCATCCGGCCGGGAAATCACGCGAAACGAACCGACCGACACGCACCCGGCTTGAACCCGAACGAAACGTACCCGCGAACTCCGACCCGCGTAGTACGATGCTGTGCGTGCAAAACACGACCGACTCGCCCGGAGCACAAGCCGTACGATTGACACACATACAAAACCCAGCCGAAGCAACCCAATACTCCGCGACCGACTCGTACGCCGCATATGAAACCTAGCTGACACACAGCGGGAACGAGTCGGACAAGATCGCACCAGACAACTGCAGCGACCTACTCGGACACAAGAACGACTCCTACATGCACCAAACACACCAAGGAAAAAAAAAAAAAAATGCCAAACAAGCAACTACAAAGCCAATAAATACAGGGAGGAAAAAAAATGGAACAAGGACACACCTCCAACTCCACCTACATAAAGGCCACAAATCCCTACCATGATCCTTTGCAAATTCCACTGACCTGCCAGCCCAGAACACCATCACACAGCAACCACAGACACACTCACAGCTCATACATCACACAAGCCACACACCATTCCCACACTTACAAATAGCACCCTCACACACACCCAGCTAAACCTACACTCACACCCCCCACTTGCACACACACACACACACACACACATCAATCACCACCACCACCCATCACCATGCCCCCAAAGAAGAACCACAAGTTCCTAGATTGTGAATTGGAAGTCCTGGTAGACGAGATACTCAGGGTAGAGCCACAGTTGTTTGGTACATTGGTACAACAGACCCCCATGTCGCAGAAAACCAAGATGTGGGCGAGGATTGTCGACAGGGTGAACGCACAAGCACCATGTTTGCGCAAAAAGGAAGACATCCAGAACAGGTGGTATGATGTGCGCAGGAGGGTCTGGGACCTACTCAAAAAGGACTACCTCCTCAGCCAGCACACCGGCAGTGGCCCTCCTGCAAAACCAGTATACCTCAGGCCCTGGGAGGAGAAGGTGCGGGCCATCCTATCACCAGTGAGCGTATACAGACTAACAGACATCCCAGAGCCTGGTGAGTACACAACTAATATACACAATATGGTGTGACAACACACACACATCACAGTCAAGGGGACAGGCAAACCATGCACCCTTAGCAAATACACAGCAACCAAAAGATATCCATCCCAAGATGTGAATGCTAGTCAGACAAACACAATACCTGCCATCTCATAGTGATATGTAACTGCGTCATGACATGTACAAACCTAACAACAAATACAGCAAGGCAGTGGCACAAATAGAACCAACAAACACTCCCAGATATTTACCCACCACTAGAACACCACCTCACAGGGAAGCTCACTGAAAGGAAGGACTTCTGTGTATGCTGGTGAAGTTAGTGTAGCCAATAGCATGATGGGAGTGGTAGTCACAGATATTGGTCACACCCACAATTGGCCCATCAACACCACTCTGAACCATGCTCACATCACAGGGAGTGGAAAACAACTGACAAGATGGCTGACACTGGGTACTGCTGGGGGGAGCACAAGGCCCTGCTGGTAACTGTGCACCAACAAACAACAGGACCACATTGTCAGCCATCTTGCCATTGCTGTCACACTCACACACAGTGAAGTCCACTCAAAAGGAAGGAAGTATGGGCATGCTGGGAAGGGGGTGGAGGCAATAGCAGGATGGGAGTTGTAGGCACAAATACTGGTCAGCCTCACAATTGGCCCATCAACACCACTCTGAACCTTGCCCACATCACAGGGAGTGGAAAAGACTCACAAGATGGCTGACACTGGCTACTGCTGGGGGAGCACAAGGCCCTGCTGGGAACTGGGCACCAACAAACAACAGGACCACACTGTCAGCCATCTTGCCATTGCTCTCACACTCACACACAGTGAAGTCCACTCAAAAGGAAGGAAGTATGGGCATGCTGGGAAGGGGGTGGAGGCAATAGCAGGATGGGAGTTGTAGGCACAGATACTGGTCAGCCTCACAATTGGCCCATCAACACCACTCTGAACCTTACCCACATCACAGGGAGTGGAACTCACAAGATGGCTGACACTGGCTACTGCTGGGGGGAGCACAAGGCCCTGCTGGGAACTGGGCACCAACAAACAACAGGACCACACTGTCAGCCATCTTGCCATTGCTCTCACACTCACACACAGTGACGTCCACTCAAAAGGAATGAAATATGGGCATGCTGGGAAGGGGGGTGGAGGCAATAGCATGATGGGAGTGGTAGTCACAGCTCAACATCCCCTACCCACATGGCCCAGCAAGCTCACACTGAAGCATGCACACCTCACAGGCAGTGAAAAGCCACTTCAAAGATGTCTGACACTGGCCTCAGCTGTGGGGAGCACAAGGCCCTGCTGGGAACTGGGCACCAACAAACAACAGGACAACACTGTCAGCCATCCTGTCAGCACAGGCACACTACCCCACAGGGAAGCAGAGTCAAAAGGAAGGAAGGATGGGCATGCTGGGAAGGGGGATGGAGGCAATAGCAGGATGGGAGTTGTAGGCACAGATACTGGTCAGCCTCACAATTGGCCCATCAACACCACTCTGAACCATGCTCACATCACAGGGAGTGGAAAAGGACTCACAAGATGGCTGACACCGGGTACTGCTGGGGGGAGCACAAGGCCCTGCTGGGAACTGTGCAACAACCAACAGCAGGACACCACTGACTGACATCCTGAAAGACAACTTGCACTCCCTGCAATGGAAGCACGTTCCATGGTGGGATATCTGGCTGGGTGGGAAGGAGGACTCACAGCACTGACCATAGTTACAAGCACCTCCCCTCACACACCCCCTCAACACTAACTCCACATAACCCACCTGGGAGAATGCAATGCCTCACATCCTAACTGAAGATCCCACAAAGAACCACCACCCTGGGTTATGCTGTGTGAAGCACAGGGACACTCTTGGGACTTGTAGCCAAACAACTGCCAGGACAACACTTTAGCCGATTTGAAAATGTATGCGGAAAACAACATAGAAGAACACACACAATGGTACAAAGTCAGTACACACCAACAAGCCAGGCACGCTGGTTCGGCATCTGTGACATCATCCTCGGGATGCGACTACTCCTCATCATGTAGGCATCGTGTGCCGAACCGGGGAAACGGGCACACACATGTGTGATGGTCATATCTGCAAGACATACCACCAGAGCATTGATCGAATGGTAATGTTTACGGTTCCGGTATGCCTGCTCATGTGCCTGTGGTGGTATCAAAGCCACATGTGTCCCATCAATGGAGCCAATTACATGTGGCATCCTCCCCAGGGCATAGAAGTCACTCTTGACGTCAGTGAGTCGTTGACGTGTTGGGAAATAGATGTACTGGTTCAGGTATCTCAACATTGCCCCCAAAACATCGCGTAGCACACGGCTGAACATAGTCTGTGACATCCCACCGGCAGTCGCCACAGTGTGTTGAAAGGTACCGGTGGCAAAGAAGTGTAGGGCTGCCATCACCTTCACCTTGGGGGTCAGCGCTGTAGGATACGGACGGCCAGGCTGCAAATGTGGGTCCATCCGCACTGCCAAATCCTCAATCTGCTGCCTGGTGAAGCGGTACCGTCGGATGCTGTCACGTTCCACCATCGTTGCCAGGTCTGAGAATGGTCGATGGACAGCAGGAGCCCTGCAGTGCATAGGTGAAGAAAGCAAGATTGTCAGTCACCCCAACTATGTGCCGTTCACCATACTCAATTTCACATGATACATCATTAACAAACACAAGTACTTGATGTGTGTGTCGTTCTGTTTGGACATATATGGCACCTACATGGACATCACCTAACATCTCTGTTCAACAAGTGTTGACAACAGGTTCCAGGGTGTGCTATGGGAAACCATTAGGCTGTGTCACAGTACCCATTTACTGCTCTCACGTTCCACACACATACCACAGTGACATGTCTGGACAGATGCTCCACAGGCATCACAGCTCATTGACAGGTAGATTCCCAGGGACCCTGTCTTGCCACATGGACACTGGCATGACATTGCGTATCATGTACACGTCAGAAAAACTAACATGACACCCACAGGTAGTGGCCCCTGTAGCCTCTGCAGGACAGACATGGACGTCTGTGACACACACACACACAACATCAAAGTTCATGCACAAACCACGTGGATGTGGAGACTGTCTCCCATTGTGCACATGGAGTCAGAGAACATGCACACAGACTGCGGAGGGACATCACTATTGTGGCAATGGGCCACCCTGTGACGTACATGCCTTCCCACATGTGAGCCTGGGGGTATGTGACATGTCATACACATACACAACCTGGAAATGTGACCATGACACATGCTCCAAAATGAAAAGTTGCACACCACAGTGGTCAGGTGCACAACACACAAAGGACCCTGTCCCCATGAACACGTGCACAGCCTGGGTGTGTCTGCCCCCAAATGCCACCCCAAAAACCACATGTTCACCCCCATACACAGATAAGGTTATGCTGCCACACATGCCTTAGATACAGTGTGGACTGGGTGTGGTGTTGTAGGTGTGCCCCTGAGTCCCTGGAAAGTATATGTGGCTGGCATAGGTTCACCAGTGACCAGCATGGTGACATATGCGTGTGACCTGTCCAGGGACGCGTTGTAGAGCAATGGACCGATCGGTGTGCCCGCACGGCCCATTGCATTGTATGTGAGCGGGTACGTGTTGTATCCCGGGTACGCATTGTACAGCAATGGACCGATCGGTGTGCCCGCACGGCCCATTGCATTATATGTGAGCGGGTACGCGTTGTAGAGCAATGGACCGATCGGTATGCCCGCACGGCCCATTGCATTGTATGTGAGCGGGTACGTGTTGTAGAGCATGGACCGATCGGTGTGCCCGCACGGCCCATTGCATTGTATGTGAGCGGGTACGCGTTGTAGAGCAATGGACCGATCGGTGTGCCCGCACAGCCCATTGCATTGTATGTGAGCGGGTACGCGTTGTAGAGCAATGGACCGATCGGTGTGCCCGCACGGCCCATTGCATTGTATGTGAGCAGGTACGTGTTGTAGAGCAATGGACCGATCGGTGGGCCCGCACGGCCCATTGCATTGTATGTGAGCGGGTATGCGTTGTACAGCAATGGACCGATCGGTGTGCCCGCACGGCCCATTGCATTATATGTGAGCGGGTACGCGTTGTATCCCAGGTACGCGTTGTACAGCAATGGACCGATCGGTGTGCCCGCACGGCCCATTGCATTGTATGTGAGCGGGTACGCGTTGTATCCCGGGTACGCGTTGTACAGCAATGGACCAATCGGTGTGCCTGCACGGCCCATTGCATTGTATGTGAGCGGGTACGCGTTGTAGAGCAATGGACCGATCGGTGTGCCCGCACGGCCCATTGCATTGTATGTGAGCGGGTACGCGTTGTAGAGCAATGGACCGATCGGTGTGCCCGCACGGCCCATTGCATTGTATGTGAGCGGGTACGCGTTGAACAGCAATGGACCGATCGGTGTGCCCGGCCGGCCCATTGCATATGATGTGTGCGGGTACGCGTTGTATCTCGAAATACGCGTTGTACAGCAGTGGACCGAACGGTGCGCACACATTGGCTGGGGCCTGGCATGGCAACGGACGCGTTTTCGAAGCTCCAACGAGTCTGATGCAGTGAATTCAGTTGGCCAGCCACAACAATGTTGCAAAATCATGGGTGTCATGAAGTTGAAGATTTGAAGGATGCTGTGGGCGTGTATTAGTGCTGCTATTCCATGGATTGGTCAGATTCAGAAGATGCAAACGACTTGGACCTATCACTTTGGACACATGGGACAGTATCTGCCTCTGCAGCACACATATAATGCTGGCTGTTCCCCTGAGAGCTCACTTGCCTGCACTACATGCTCCAGGACGACATCTGCCACCAACACTGCTGCTGTGTATGCATCCTCTGGCTCCTGCAATGGCACGTACTGTGGAGAGAGCCCCAGCCTTCAGCCTTGAGGAGAACCAGGCCCTGCTGGACAGCCTCCTTCCACAGTACAGCAAGCTGTATGGGAAACCAGGGGAGCAGGTGAGTGTGCTGTCCACTGCCTCACTAATTGTGCATGTTGTCTGACTAGCAGGGCTTTCAGTGTGCACACCACTGGCTAGCATGCCTACTGAGTAGTTGTCACACCCCAAAGTGTGTAGTTACATGCACTGAACTGGTACAGTGCAGTAACAGTGCATTCCAACTAGGTTTACTTCCCATGCAATGATACCATGTAGTGACTGCTGGCAAACTGTTCATAGCCATTGTTGGACTTCCTGTGTACATCATATGCCCCTGTGATTGAGACATGTATATCCAACTGTGTGATGCACGTATATGTTGAATGTGTAGTAATGGCCTTCTCACTTTGTCATCCTCACAGGTTGATGCCCACCAGAAGCAGGAAATTTGGCTGACCATCGCCCGGAAAGTAAGATCCGTGGGGGTCTACATGCGCAGGATCCGCAACTGCCAGAAGAGGTGGCAGGACCTTCGTGGCTGGACCCGGAGGATCGCAATGTCCAGCTGAAGCTGTCGCCTCCTCGCAGGAGGGGCGGACACCGGACCCTGACCCCCCACATGCTCCGGATCCTGGCGGTGGTCTTCCCTGACCTGGATGGGCAGCTGAAGGACAGACAGCAGCAAGGAGGGGGTGAGTCCATGACTGCACTGTGCACTTTGTCTGACATGCTATGTGCCCTCCTCTGGCCTGGTTAAACTTCCACAGTACATCAGTCATGTGGTCCAGGACCCATGTCCCTCATTTGTGACATGCCCACTTCTCCTCTGATACGCATATGTGTGGCCCTTATAACCAGGAAATTGTGTCATTTGGGGACTGTGTCATTGCATTTTGCTTTGCTCAAGGTGGGGGACAGCATTTGTTCCCGTGACTATGTTGTGCGATTCATGGGTGGCTCAATTGCTTACACAATGCCTAAGTTCTGACATGTAATCTGGGTGTAACTTTGATATGTGGTCCACTTGCTGCTCTGACTCACCACATGTCCCCGGGGAATTTGGCACACACCCATGCTGCTGGTGGGAACAATGTTTGGGCCTCAGGAGTATGTGTATCCAGTGTGTCACACATGCTTAGCCACCTGCCTACTGTCCAGGACTCATCCCTCTTACAGGTGGAGCTGGACAGTCATGCCTACTCCAGGGCATGCAATACACTCTGTATTCCCACTCCCGTGTATCATCTGGCATGTTGTGAACAGTGAAATGTACCCTCAGGTGTCTGCCTCTGTCTCATTGTGCTGTGTCTTCGTT
Source organism: Calotriton arnoldi (assembly GCA_963921515.1). Lineage (NCBI taxonomy): Eukaryota > Metazoa > Chordata > Amphibia > Caudata > Salamandridae > Calotriton > Calotriton arnoldi. The sequence continues at coordinate 557,783 of CAWUFW010001098.1, forward strand.
GTCAGGACTACTGGTATGTTTATCGGTTAGGGCTCAGCATGCCATCTGAGATGTGACCATGATAGACGATACTTCTGTGACTTATAGGTGTCTGATCACTTGACTGTGCACACAGGTGTTTGCGACTGTGACTTTCAGGCAGCTGTATTGTCATTCACAGCACACTGTGAGGTGCTCATGTTCAGAGAGTTGTGTTTCATGTCCCCCATATGTCCAGTTGGTATGACGTGGACAAATAGTAGTACAGATGATGTGGTATTTGGGGGATGGACATGTGCACTTGTCAGTCACATAACTTGCATTCCCCATGCCCTCGGATTGTGACACAGTGCAGACTGTTGTTGGCTGGCTGCCATGGCCATGTGACTTGAGACAGTAATGTATGACTTTGCACGCATTCCTGTGTCATGGCATTAAACTTCCTGAGACTGATCCTGCAGGGGAGTGACATGTGCAACATGCACCCCATTGTGGCATTGACTATCCGGACATGGGTGCATCATGGTGTCTGGTGCTGGTATGCATCACATGCATTTCTATTTAGACTCTGGCCATCCCTTTATCCGGACACCTGCACTGACTCAGTGGCAAGAGATGTGATGTGTGCATGTTCACATACTTCACCGTGTTCCCTGCAATGTCCAACAACTGTGTAGGTGGTGCATGTGTCCGCACTGGGGTCTTACCATCAGACAGGCACCAGACAGATCGGTGCAAGGGCAGGAGGGGTGTGAGTCCCATGGTTGACCATCAGACTGACAATTGGCTTCCCCGAATCTGTGTGGGGACTTTAGGCAATGTTCAACTAAGGATGCCAGGGCTTGCTCTGTAATGTGCTGTTCTTACTGTGGTGTGTGCGGTCAGTGCAGGTGACTGATGTTTGTCTGTTTCCCTAATTGTTTGCAGATACATCCACGGCCACAGGAGGGGACAGCTCCACGGACCAGGAGGAGCAGCGGAGCCAGACTGGGTTAGCATCGGACGAGTGGTCAGAGGGACCCAGTGGCATGGAGGGCGAGGGGAGCCACACCGAGGAGTCCTCAGCACCATCCACCTCAGCTGAGGACCACAGCAGCTCGGAGGATGACTCCATTGTGGAGGCGGGTCTCAGCAGCCACCAAAGGACAGCTAGTCTGTCTGGCCCCGCCACCACCACCACCACCACCGCCCTCCCATTGGCTCCCATTCCTGAGGTCCGTGGAGGCTCCCGTACTTGGGAGAGTGTCTCCTTCATGCCAGGCACCGCGCCCCCTGCCCCTGTGTCCCCTGCTGCCCTGAGTGAGGAGTCTGTGTACCTCCTTCGGCAGCACCATGTAGGGCAGACAGCAATGCTGAGTGTCCTCCATGCACACACCACTCTGTTGACACAGCTGGTGTCGTTCATGGAGGGCATCTCGATGGGTATGTCTGCCCTACAGAGGAGCAATAAGTCCATGGACTCCTCCCTGACGGCAGCAGTGTCCCTCCTCCAACAGTCCCTCACCCCTCCCACCTCTGCCCCATCCACACTTCCTGCCCCCCTACCTGTCCAAAGCACATGCACACCTGCACAGTCACCCAAACACACAGACACGAGCAGCACAAACACACCCAAGAGAAAGGCAAGACGTGCACACAAGCATCCTCAGGGGACTGATACCACAGACACAGGGGATGGGGAACACACACACACACAGGCAATCACAGTCACTCCGCAATCCTCAAGATCCTCTCCCTCCAAGACCCCTTCCCTTGCCTCACCTGCAACCCCACCTGATCAGCAGCTCTTCCTCAGTGACCTCGGCCTCTTCCCCTCCAATCCCGCTGATCCAGCATACCGGGGGAAGAGGAAGTCCACCCACACAGAGGGGAGTGCCCCTCGCCCCCGGACACCCTACCCCAGGTGCAGGCAGAGTGAGCCCCCCACCCGCAAGTCGTCCCGGAAGAGCAAGACCCCGCCACCGCCCTGCAAGTCAACCACCCAGTCTCTCACCTCCATCCCCCAGGCCACCACTCCACAGGTTCCACCGCCACACCCTGCCCCAGGTTCCCCCACACACCGATACCGCATCCCCAAACTGCTTAGGCCCTCCCCCCCTGCCACTTGCTCTTCCACCCCCAAACCAGACGCTCTGCCTGTTTGTGCCACTGGTGTGGAGACCGTGACCCCCCCTCTGTCCTGCCCAGCTCTTCTGCCCCCCCTTCCACTACCTTGGAGTCATGCACTGCGGTGGAGTCCACAACCAGCCCGTCTGACTCAGGCACTGCATTGGGGACCCAGTCCACTCCATCTGACCAGCCCACTGCAGTGGTTGCAGCACCAACTCCATCTGACTTGAGCCCTGCGGTGGTGCCAGCCCCCTGAGTCAAACACCTCCACTGCAGTTGCCGGTGACACTCCTGCACCCACCTCCCCTTCACTGCCTCCTTCTGGCATCCCCTGATCCTGTCCCTGCGGTGCCTGGCCTGCCCCTCGTATGCCCCTCCAAGGGGATGTCCCCTGTCTGTACCTGTGCAGGCAAGCAATTGTTGACAAGTTGTCACACATCACCCTGTTGGGACTGTATATTTGGACTGGCCATTGGCCTTAGTTTATTTTGGACTTTTGATTTGAGTTGCACACTTGCTGAATAAAGCCTCTTTTTGTTTACTTGTGGTTAATCTTTGGAGGTACATGATGTAGATGTGTAGAATCATGCATTTGCTGTTGTAATAGTGTTCAGATCAGGTAAATGAAGTTTTGCTGTGATGGGCTCCATGTGGTCCATGGGATATGTGTCCTAATCTAGTCTGGATCTATAGCATCCTTTGCTGCAGTCTGAGGGTGTAATGTTCAGCATTTGACACAGGGATGTACGTTTAGCATTTGTAGATTACCATCTTTGTCCTACACTGATGCACATCTGGTGGGCTTACCACTGTCCAATGTTCCTAGTACCCTGACTGTGTGCCCGTCTCCAATGGACATGCAGTTTAGCACATCAAATTTGGAGGACTCATCTGTGTACACAGTGCAAGTTGCTTGACACGTGTCTTGGGTGTATGCAGATGACTGACGTGACACTCCCTTGCCCAGGCTGATATGAGCAGAGCCTTCAGTGTGTTGTAGTTGTTGACTCACTGACCGAGTGTTCTGCTGACATGTTTGAGTCGTGCACAGACAAGGTGTGGCACAGCTGACCTTCCACAGGAGTGGAGTGCCCTCATGGCAGTGCGTGATTCCGTGATATAGGCTGTGCCCGTGTTGTGTGTTGTGTAGGCATGTCTGTGCGTGTTCCCTTCTCCTTTTCCTACACAGGCTGTGTCCCTACGGATGTTCCTGTTTGTGATGCTTGCTGAGTTGTTCTGTGTTCATCCAGCATTGGACCTGGTTTCTCCGGGATGTGGGTGCATGGCAAACTAATGTTCATGAGGTTGTCATTCCTAGTTGTCTTTGTTGTCAGGGCTGGGGATGTGGGCAAACACAGATGGGACACAGTCAGGATTCCTCTTGGCACTTGTTGGTTACACGAGTAATGTGATTTTCTGTTTGTGTATGCTTTCAGTGATTGTGACACGTTGTGTGTGTGACTGCTGCCACTCCTCAGGGTCAGAGCTGCAATGTTGGGAGTTGTCTATGTGTGTCCTTTGTGGGTCAGCTTGGCTTCTTCATTGGTGTGTGACTATGGCCAGGATCCCATTGTTTGGGGTGGATTTCACGTCATGCCCATGTACAGCATACTGTGCAGTGTATCAGACATTCACAAGTATTGTTGACTGGCCATGTGTGATGTGTTTCTGCACCTTATTTCCCCCCACCACCCCTGGGATTGTCATGGGTGCATGTGCAATGTCAGCAGTCCATGTGAGCTTCACTGCTGCACATTGTTGGAGTTCAAGGTGTGTGGCGTTGAGTGTGTGCAAATGTGAGTTGTTGCACGGCTGGGGCACTACCTCCATATTTTCCTTGGCTGGCAGGCCATGCTGAGTGCTTTGTGCTTGTATAGGTGTGATGGTAGTTTGTTGCTCAGGACACATGGCTGTGGTTCACAGTGTGGATGACATCTACCTTTGTCATCACAGTGTGATTGTCATGCAGGCTAGTGTCACCACAATGTGGGGTCCATGGGGGAGTGCTGTGGTGGTTCTGTCTCTTGCTGTGTTTGTTGCTGTTCCTACAAGCTTGTGTGACATGTGTAATTTGGGCTCCCTCTCATCTCACAATGCCTGTTTGCCCACATAGGGGAATCCAATCCATGAGTTACTTTTGTATGTGACTGTGTTGACATCTGTGTATTAGTGAATCTGGCCTCCTCATGTGTTGTGTGTTTGCCTGGGGACACTGGCACACAACCCCCCTCACCTGTTGTGTATGATATGCAGTGTGAGTCTGCCTGTTTGTGTTTGTGCATTTGCACCACTGCATTGGCATATCTTTAGTTTACCATTGGCTGTATGTTGTTTGTTGGCTTTCCCCTGCTGGCCCTGGGACTGCTAGGTTATCAGTCAGCACATTGATCATGGTTAGTATGTCCCATTGCTGCCATGGTATGGTATTTGTTCACCTGACACCTACAGTCTCCACAGGATATCTACATTTGTGTGTCCATTGGTGCAGATATGTGGGTCTGCATTATGATGCTCGCTTCTGTCATTGTGTTATTTGTGAATGTAGACAATGTGGGCCCCCATGGCTGATGTTTGTGTGCACATGGCCAGAACGATGTGTCATTGGCACTGCACTGCTTGCCTCGCACAATCTATGTTGCTATGGGACACAAGCACTACAATGCCACTGTAGTGTTTGGTGTTGTGTGGCCAGGAATAATCCCTGCAGTTTTGTTTTTGCAGCTTTTACCAGGACTACACTTACCTTTTGGGCATTGTGGTGATGGGGCTTTGGGCCCTATTGCCACACTGTTCAAAATGTGCTTCAGCTATGGGGCACACACTTAACTTTTGGGCACTGTGGTGATGGGGCTTTGGGCCCCATTGCCACACTGTTCAAAATGTGCTTCAGCTATGGAGCACACACTTACCTTTTGGGCACTGTGGTGATGGGGCTTTGGGCCACATTGCCACAGTGGTCATTGTCTGCTTGCATTGTGTAGGCCACACACACAATTATGTGTGACACATGTGTTAGGGGGTCACATTGTATGTTCAATGTCATGTTCAGTGTTGTATGCATTTGACACAGACCACACACGCTTGTCATGGTGTTGGGGGTGGGATGTAATTTACAGACAGTCCTTATGTGGGAGTATGCTAGTTGTGTCATGCATTACCCGTCCTATGAGTAGGGGTGGTTTTAGTGACAGGCATCCAGCCCCCATGAGTGGGGATGGTAGTAGTGGTAGGCATCCAGCCCACCCTGAGTGGGGGTGGTGTTAGTGGTGGGCATCCATCCCCCTATGGGTGGGGATGGCAGTAGTGGCAGGCATCCAGCCCCCCAAGAGTGGGGATGGCAGTAGTGGCAGGCATCCAGCCCCCCATGAGTGGGGATGGTAGTAGTGGTAGGCATCTAGCCCCCATGAGTGGGGATGGTAGTAGTGGTAGGCATCTAGCCCCCCATGAGTGGGGATGGTAGTAGTGGTAGGCATCCAGCCCCCATGAGTGGGGATGGTAGTAGTGGTAGGCATCCAGCCCACCCTGAGTGGGGGTGGTGTTAGTGGTAGGCATCCATCCCCCTATGGGTGGGGATGGCAGTAGTGACAGGCATCCAGCCCACCCTGAGTAGGGGTTGTGTTAGTGGTAGGCATCAAGCCCACCCTGAGTGGGGGTGGTGTTAGTGGTAGGCATCCATCCCCCTATGGGTGGGGATGGCAGTAGTGGCAGGCATCCAGCCCCCATGAGTGGGGATGGTAGTAGTGGTAGGCATCCAGCCCCCATGAGTGGGGATGGTAGTAGTGGTAGGCATCCAGCCCCCATGAGTGGGGATGGTAGTAGTGGTAGGCATCCAGCCCCTCATAAGTGGGGATGGTAGTAGTGGTAGGCATCCAGCCCCCCATGAGTGGGGATGGTAGTAGTGGCAGGCATCCAGCCCCCCATGAGTGGGGATGGTAGTAGTGGTAGGCATCCAGCCCTCCCTGAGTGGGGGTGGTGTTAGTGGTAGGCATCCATCCCCTTATGGGTGGAGATGGCAGTAGTGGCAGGCATCCAGCCCCCATGAGTGGGGATGGTAGTAGTGGTAGGCATCCAGCCCCCATGAGTGGGGATGGTAGTAGTGGTAGGCATCCAGCCCCCCATGAGTGGGGATGGTAGTAGTGGTAGGCATCCAGCCCACCCTGAGTGGGGGTGGTGTTAGTGGTAGGCATCCATCCCCCTATGGGTGGGGATGGCAGTAGTGACAGGCATCCAGCCCACCCTGAGTAGGGGTGGTGTTAGTGGTAGGCATCCAGCCCCCCATGAGTGGAGATGGTAGTAGTGGTAGGCATCCAGCCCCCCATGAGTGGGGATGGTAGTAGTGGTAGGCATCCAGCCCCCATGAGTGGGGATGGTAGTAGTGGCAGGCATCCAGCCCCCATGAGTGGGGATGGTAGTAGTGGTAGGCATCCAGCCCACCCTGAGTGGGGGTGGTGTTAGTGGTAGGCATCCATCCCCCTATGGGTGGGGATGGCAGTAGTGGCAGGCATCCAGCCCCCCATGAGTGGGGATGGTAGTAGTGGTAGGCATCCAGCCCCCCATGAGTGGGGATGGTAGTAGTGGTAGGCATCCAGCCCCCCATGAGTGGGGATGGTAGTAGTGGTAGGCATCCAGCCCCCCATGAGTGGGGATGGTAGTAGTGGCAGGCATCCAGCCCCCATGAGTGGGGATGGTAGTAGTGGTAGGCATCCAGCCCACCCTGAGTGGGGGTGGTGTTAGTGGTAGGCATCCATCCCCTATGGGTGGGGATGGCAGTAGTGGCAGGCATCCAGCCCCCCATGAGTGGGGATGGTTGTAGTGGTAGGCATCCAGCCCCCCATGAGTGGGGATGGTAGTAGTGGTAGGCATCCAGCCCCCCATGAGTGGGGATGGTAGTAGTGGTAGGCATCCAGCCCCCCATGAGTGGGGATGGTAGTAGTGGTAGGCATCCAGCCATGAGTGGGGATGGTAGTAGTGGTAGGCATCCAGCCCACCCTGAGTGGGGGGGTGTTAGTGGTAGGCATCCATCCCCCTATGGGTGGGGATGGCAGTAGTGACAGGCATCCAGCCCACCCTGAGTAGGGGTGGTGTTAGTGGTAGGCATCCAGCCCACCTTGAGTGGGGGTGGTGTTAGTGACAGCCATACAGCCCCCTATGGGTGGGGATGGTAGTAGTGGTAGGCATCCAGCCCACCCTGAGTGGGGGTGGTGTTAGTGGTAGGCATCCATCCCCCTATGGGTGGGGATGGCAGTAGTGGCAGGCATCCATCCCCCTATGGGTGTGTATGGCATTGGTGATGGCCATCCCGCCCCTATAGTTCTGCTGTTGCTAGTGTACGTCATTTGTGCATCCCTATGTGTGTGTGACATATTTCGGGTACGTGTCGTTTATTTGTGTTGTGGGTGTTTGACTTACCGTCTGCGCCGTACGCATCCGTACCGGTCCCGGTAATAGATGTAGAGTATTGGTAGGACCTGCGCGATGGGATTCATGGTTTGTTCGTCTCGTTCGGGTTTCTCGTGGCTTCGACTCGTACTCGTCGCTGGCTTGTTCGTCTCGTCGCCGTGGATCGTCTTGTGGCGCGAATCGGAGCTTATGTGCAGCTCTCCCGGATGCTCATACGTGCCGGATGTAGCGACGAGTTCGGCACGTACGGAAGACGCATCGTACTAGTCCGGCCGGAAGGTGCTGTGTATTTGGTTCCGTGCGACTCGATTCGGCGTTTACGGATCCGGCTCGGGCGGGGAACAGGAGCTGGAATGGGTGAGTACGGCTCGCTCAGAATCTGGGCTGTTATGCGCATCATACTTGTTCGTTCGGTAGAGTGTTCGAGTCGGTCGGAAAACACGTGTTCGGCTGGTATTTTTTCCGGACGAATACTGTTAGGTGCGCTTCCGGCCGACATCGGATTCGACCCCATTGTATTGGAAAAAAAGACTGCTAAATGGCTTTAGTATGAACCAAACCCATTTAGTGAGACACTAAAAGGTTACAGAATCTCCAAATGGGTTTAGAAATGCGTTACCATTAACAGTTTGGAAGGGGCATGTTTATGGTGTCCTTTCCCTTTTGCTATTACCATGCAATGAATCAATAGTGTGATAATTTTCGACTCCTCAAGGGATCTCTTCTCCTTTGTGAATGTCAAAAAAATATATTTGGTATTAGGCAGTGTTCCATTTGTTTTTTTAAACTCACCCCATTTCCTATAAGGAAAGCAGGCTGCATTTAAAAACATTTTTTTCTGTATTTAAATGCTATAACAGACATGGTAGTCTCCTGACTTTTGCGACCTAGCTCATAAATAGTAATGAGGTCGTCAGATTGTGACTCTCATTGAATGGTAATTTTGCACACCGACCTAACAGTACAAAGGAGGTCATTACGATGATGGGCGGATCGCCACCGCCCGTATGGCGGTGGTGATCCGCCTGCCAATTCACACCGCCTGCATGCCATTTCCCCCCCGCCATATTACGATGGCTGGGGGGTCCACGGCGGACGGAAAGACCGTCCGCCGCTTTTCCGCCGGTCGACTCGTCGACCGGGCGGAAAACATACATTATATGGCGGCGGTGTCTGCAAGACACCGCCGTCCATATTATGATGATGGCGGAGAGCAGCCTTTCCATGGCGGCGTTGCTGCCATGGAAAGGCATTCGGTCTTCGCTGTTGGGGGCCCGTAGCGGGCCCCCAGGATGTTGGGGGGTGGGCGGTGCACATGGGGGGTACCTATGGTACCCCCCTGCATTGACATGGACAAGGTGGCAGGCACCGTGCGGTGCCTGTCACCTTGAGCATGTGAATGCCCAACGTGCATTCCCAGCATTGTGGCGGGCGGTGCTGTGAACACCGCCCGCTACAATGTTGGGAATAGGGGATGCCACCGTGGCGGTGGCATCCTAATACTCACGGCGGGACCGCAGCTCCTATGGCGGACGGTCCCATTCACCGTTACGGTGGCGAGCGGACTTTGTCCGCCCATCATCGTAATGGGCCCCAAAGATTGGTTTGCAAAATCTCATTTTATTCACAAAAACTTGCACTGTACAAAGTGCCCTAAACTCCTATGTTCTCCAGGCCATTCATAATGGATAGTTGCTACGCAGTGATTTGGATCTACCCGAGTGGTGAGAATGGGCTTTAATTAAATACAAAATAAACAAGTAGTGGATGGAGTATTTAAATAATTACAGAATATGTCTATCATATCTTCCCTGCTGAAATTGTCAGCAGAATTGTACACTTTTGCAACACTTTTAATATTTTTCAAGGTAAGGAGGTTGTACAAAACCAGATTTGAAAGAATGCATAGACCACTTCTGATCAGTTCTGGCAGTGGACATAATTATTTGTGAATTCCAATAAAATAAGCATATTTCAAATTACTAGTCTAAAGTAGTGAAGACATCTATAGTACTAGAAAGTTCGGGAACATGATTTGAAGATGAAATTCAATAACCTCGAGAGGGATGCAGATATGTTTCTCTCTCACACACACACACACACACACACACCTACACACCTACACACACACACACACATACGCAAACACACACATTTATTTTACACCTCACATTGACGTATGATAATATTTTGTTTATTACTATATATAGAGTGAGAAATGTTTCATTGGTGAAGATGATGTTGGCTAGAATAAATACATGCCTTTGTCTTAGTGTATTTTTTACATTAATAATATATTATTATTGTGTCATGTGAAGGATTACCGCACTGATTAAATATGTTAAAGACATTTTGACGTAGTTGATTGTGATTATATATTGTGCTCAGTCAATCACTGTTATTTAGAATTGTACTCTTTGACATGTTTTGTTCGCAGCCAATTCCCTTCACCACAGGTTTGAATAACACTGAAACTGTTGGGTGTGTAGGTATGGTCGATCGGCACATGTCTAAAATAGTGTGGTTTTGCATGGATGTACTCTCTGTTATGTTTATGTGTTTTCTTCTACGATTTTGTAAACCTCTACGATAACTTATTTAATACCACAACTGTGCTATTTCTAATTTCAGTTTACATAGCCATTTAGTTGAACAAATCGTGTTCTGGCTCTTACAAAAGGCTACTCAGACTTGACCTTATAAATGCCATTTTAAAAAAAAAAGCTAAAACATTTTGAGTGGAAGAGAATCCCAGTAATAAATGCTAAGTAAAATGTCTCAGCACATAAATGTAACTTAGATTCATTTTGTAAAAGTTCATCGTTTGCTCTCTTGACTTTTGTGTCTGAATTCATATCATCGCATAAAACTTTCAGAATACAAGATAAGGAATAAATCATACTCCTTCCTCCTAAAGTTGGATCAGAACAAACAATAATGTTTTCATGATTAAAATGCATTTCCACACTAGAGATTTCTATAGATTTATGTGCATTATAATTTGCAGGTCTTTTACTGCCGCATGAAAGAATGAGAATATAGTACAAATACACATTATGCCAATCAGTAAGTATGTCTAACTTTGTCACATGTGCAATTGCAAACGTTGGTAGTGACCAAAGCACAAATAATATGTTGCACCATAGTATGTCTTAATTGCATCTAAAATGCAGCACAAAACCACAACATCAGAAAGGTGAAGCAAATCATCACAGCGAGTCTGTAAAACAGCTGGACAGACCGAAACAAAATGTTCTAGTCCCAGATTTTTCAGGATATTGGGAAGAGTACACTTTGCCACTAGCCAAGGGTCCAAGACCTTGGGGACAGCGCTTGGGAATCATGACTCATTCCAGCAGAGGCCACCAGCAGGGTAGGTCCATTTAGAACTGGTCAGCTGATAATGCATGAAAAATACCTCTTGAAGCTGGGGCTGCCTAATTCATTGAATTTTAATTTAATTTTAATTTAATTTTAATTTTAATTTGTAAGGCGCACAGCTATCCCAAGGGGTTTCCTGGCGCCGGCCAGATAGGAGATCAGAGAGCTAGCGGAAGGTCTAAGAATTGAAGAGCCAAATCTTCAAGTTTTTGTGGAATAGGCCATAGTCAGTCTCCTTACGTAGTGAGTTCCACAAGGTAGGTCCTAAATAAGAGAAGGACCGGCCGCGTATGCGAGAGAGTTTGAAATTCGGGACAGAGAACCTCACCTGGTGGTAGTGCGAAGAAGCTGCGGAGGTTGGTAATGCTGCACTAACTTTTGTAAGTATATGGGGGCCACTCCAGTTTTGATTTTGAACATGTAGCAGAGGGCTTTAAATTTTATACAATTCCCCACCGTCAACCAGTGAAGGCCATGAAAGAAGTTAGTGACTGATGAAAATTTCGGCACCTGACACAATAATCTGGCAGCTGCATTCTGTACCACTTGAAGCCTTTGTAATAAAGCTTTATTAGAGCTCAAGTAAAGACATTGCTGTAGCCCAGCCTGGAGGTAACTGGGGCATGGACTACCGTTTTCTGGGCAGAGAGGGGAATCATCCATATGATTTTTTTCAACCATTTTAAAATAGTAAAACAAATGGCAGAAATCCTTGTGACTTGCTGGTTCATAGACAAATGCTCGTCAATGATGAAACCCAGGTTACGGACATGGGGTACTGGCTGGGGCAGTGCTCCCATTTCAGGGGGCCAAAGCTGGGGGCCCCACAGATCATTACTCTTCCCTAAAATCATAACCTCAGTCTTATCTCCGTTCAGTTTGAGCAAATTGTTTTGCATCCAAGATGCGACTTTGCTTAAACCCGACTGAAGAGCTGAGGGGTCCGACCCCTTAACCGAGGAGAGGGAAAAAATTATCTGAGTGTCGTCAGCATAGGAAAAAAGGGAGAGACCAGCCTCTTCCACAACATCAGCCAAAGGACAGACATACACATTAAATAGTAGAGGGCTCAGCACCGACCCTTGAGGGACTCCATAAGGGGATGGATAGGCGGTAGAGTTCGCTGACGCCGAGAAAACCTGAAAGGTTCGGTCGGCTAGGAAGGAATCAATCCACTGTAAGGCCACACCAGTTAAGCCTACCCCTTGCAAGGCTCTCAACAAGATGGAGTGAGACACTGTGTCGAAAGCGGCGCTGAGGTCTAATAGGATAAGGGCCACACTTTTGCCTCCATCCAACTTGAGTCTTATCATTTCTGGAACTCCAAGGAGAGTTGATTCGGTAGAGAAACCAGCTCTGAAACCTGGTTGAGAAGCATGTAGGACATTCTGGGATTCCACAAACGTGGTCAACTGTCCGTTTATATGTATTTCCAAAATTTGGGAAAAGACCGAAAGCAGCGAAATGGGCCGGAAATTGGAAGGCTTAGTAGGGTCAGCATTGGCTTTCTTAAAAAGAGGGAGGACCATAGCATGTTTCGATTCCCGAGGTACAACGCCCTCCAGTAAGGAGGCGTTCAGGAGCTCTACAAAAATAGAAAGTATGAACGCATCCAGTTGTTTAATCACATGAAAAGGGAGTACATCACGGGGAGACCCCGATTTCATGTTTGCCAATAAGTGGCCAAAGGAGCTCGGTTCCAGGGGGGACCACGTTTCCAGTCTATTGGAGGAGGGATTATTGTCTAGTGGCCCTGGTCCAGCAGACTCCAGGGAGATAGTGCCGAGAGGCCCGGCTTCCGGAAGCGGAGATTGAGGGTGTTTACTGAACAATGCATAGTAAATTTGTTTGACTTTCTCATTAAAGTAGAGGGCGAGCTCTTCACACTGGACGCTTGTGAGAGCAAGAGGAGTAGAATGACAATCTGTGCCGGATAGTTCTTTTACCACCTTAAAATGTGTTTTGGAGCAATTATGGGCCTGAGAGATTTTATGTGTAAAGAACTCGGCACGAGTAACTTTGCAGAGGGTGTGGTATTCCTTAAGGGCTTTTTTGTAAGCCACTTTGTCGTCTTCATAATAATGTTTCCTCCAGGTTCTTTCAAGTGATTTACATTTAGATTTCTCCGTCCTCAACTCCCTAGAAATCCATGGACCAGGTGGCAGTTGTCTTTTTGCGCGCTTGTTAGACAGAGGGAAGCATACATCGACAGCTTGAGTAATCCGATTATGGAAAGAACCTAAGTCGGTGACAGTGATCTGTTCTGCAGTTGTTCTGCTGTCCACTAACAGTTTATTTAGGGCTGAAACATCAAGCTTTGCCCAGTTTCCCCTTGTTTGCTTGGCAACCAGGCAGGTCGCTGGAGGAGAGAAAGCCACCTTCGAAGAGAAAGCTACAGCAAAGTGATCAGACCAGCACAGGGGAAGCGCAGGGCCGCAGATAAGATCAGAAAGATTAGAAAAAATCGGATCTAACAAATGACCCGTAGTATGGGTTGGACCTGAATTGTATAGATGAATGTTCATGGCTTCTAGATCAGAAATGAGAGACCGACTCTTAGTACAATTAGGATTGTCTAAATGAAATTCAGATCGCCCAGAATGGTGAAGTTTGTGGACTTCAGGATGTGAGGGGCTGCTTGATCAGCCAAAGAAAGTGCCACGCGCAACCAGACTGGGAGGGCGATATATCAAACTGCCTAAGAAAGTAAAGTTAGGCGTAAGTGCTATTTTGAATAACAGAGCTTCGCAGTCGGTGACACAGAAATCATCTGTTTTACATGTGAGGGAGCTTTTAGTATTAATGGCTATGCCGCCCCCCAGCTTCAGTTTCCTGTCTTTTCGTATAATAGAGTAATTAGATGGAAGTGGTGCTGCAACATCAGGTCCTGAACTTTCCTGTAACCAAGATGCAGTTAGGAAGACAGCATCCGGTTGATTATTCATCCGGAAATCAAAGATATTATTTTGATGTTTAAGCAGAGAGCGGCAGTCAATGTTGTAAAATGTATAGCCTATATAGGAAGGGAATGTGCCTTTAGGGGAAGCCCTGTTAGGTGACCTTGCCGGGTATGGTTGTCCAGCTTCACAACCAGTGTGCCGGGCCCTACTGTTAGAGTTCCTGTTGTAGCTAGACTCAACAGGAGAAAACCAACAATGCCGACAGCAGGTGCAGCAGTCATCAGCTTTTAAGGTATTGCATTTGGGGGAAAAGGCCTGGCGTACAATGAAGGCAAATTCAGTCTTCTCAGTTCTTTCCAGAGAAGAACAGTCCCTTTCTGAATCTTCCTCCAGTCCAGAAGTGTTCTTATGAAGGTACTGGGACTACTACATGTATTGCCAGTGCTAGTATGTGGATGGGGCCACTCCTGGCCATTCTCTAACCAATGGGGTAAAAGTTCCCAGGGATGACCAACCCGCTTATAACTTCCTGCGTGTTTCACTGTAAACTAACCCACAGCGCCCCTCTGTTCCCTAAATCCAATATGGCAGAACCTTTCTCCCCTGGTCAGGGCTCCCTGTGCCCACCCAGAAGGGTGGGTATGGAAATGGGCATCCCCTCTTGTGGTTACTCTAAACCAGTTTCTGAGCCGCTCCATCCCAGATGTTAACTAAATCTGCCTGTGATAGGGTAGGCCTCTTCAATGTTAATTACGTTCCTTTCTACAGGAATATATGACGTTACAAGGCAAACAAATACAACGCATGCTTTTACAACGCAACTTACATTACATCGCAAGATTTTACAATGCATACCATTACAACGCAACTGTAGTATAATATATTGAATGATCCATTACAACGCATACTACAACAACGCACACTTTTACAACGCAAGATATATATTGTTTTAGTTTAATAAACCTCTGGAGCGGGATGCAGGGAAATTAGGGGTTTTGAGTGGGGAAGTGTATTAAAACGTGGATATTGGAAATTAACACATACACATTCAAATTAATACTCAAGTACTAAAATTAATACTCGTGTATAATATTAATACATTAAAAAATAAAATGTATATAAATGTATTAAAATTATTGCTACAACAGATACTATTTTATAACACTATATTTAATGAAATTACTCATTGGTAAAAAAAATACTCGAGTAATAAAATTAATGCTCAAGTACTTTCTTCAGGATTGATTTTATTTTTTATTATTTTATAAAACATTACTAAAATGTATAAACCACATATAATTTAAATATCAAACTTAAATTAATAAAAACTAATTTATATACGACATTTTAACAAAACATAAATTTTAACAACATTTTCAAAAATATATAATCTAAACACAAAACAAACATTAATACACTTAATTACACAAATTAAACTACTATTAATAAATCGTAAAGTTTCAAATAACAAAACAGTATAATACACAACTAATATCAAAACAAAAAAGAAAACTTCCGTTTTAAAAATCCGGAAAAGAAAAGTCCTACAACTCTTTCAGTGAAATTACTTTAACCCGGAAATAGCCAAAACGGATTTTATAACATACAAAAATAAAAAGTTACAAAAACTAACATAACAAAATAATTATTTACATTCTCACACACCATTAAAAACACAAATAAAAACCATACGCAAAACATATTTTACTTTCAAATAACGTTCAAGACAACAAAACGTATAAAAGGAGCCATCCACCATTTTAAAAACTGTAGTTACCTGATTACCAGAGACTGCACGCGGGATTACACACTTCAAAATCTAATCGTCGAAGAAAGCCATCTAAAACTCGAAGTAAGTACAAACTATAGAAATGTATAGCTACTTAATAATTTGTAGAGACGCAAATAAACTAAATTCAAACATATTTTTTTTTCAGTTTGTTACAAAACTTTAAAACCGCCAACAAACTTTGCTAAATACTCTATTTGGATCAATATATATATAAAGTAAGTGACAACATATTTTTTTTCTCGTTTCTAAACAAATGTATAATAGTGGTTTTATACTAAATAATTGTAAAACAAACGAGACTTCACCAACAAAAATAATTATTATTATTCACTTTACAATATATATTCCACGTTAAAATAATGTTTCCCTCTAAAAAATTTAATAGAGTACAATTTTAAAAGAATATATCAATTCAAAAACATGGTTTCCACAAGTAAAGTGCAGGATACTGCAAGATTAAAATTACTATTCTTACACCTAAAAGTATTCTCATCCTTTAAAATACTAGATGATCGTTTTATTTAAATTAATATTCCAACTCCAAAACTTGCTTTGTTTTAAAAAAAATCTAAATAGTGTTATGTTTAAAAAACTATTGCTATATAATTAGCCTACTTTCCTCTAAGAAAATACACAATATTGTTATCTTTAAATTACTATTGTACCTCCAAAACTTATTGTTTTCAGCAATAATGCAATATAGTGATATTTAAAAATTACTCTGCGGACTCCAAAAGGTGCTTGCCTGTCAAAAAATGCTGGCTAGTGTTAATGTTAAAATAACTATTCCAAATTCAAAACATGCTTACCTAACAGAAAATGCTGGATAGTGTTTAGGTTAAAATAACTATTGCAACTCCAAAAGGTGCTTGATTCTGAAAATGTGCAGGATAGTAGTATATTAAAATTCCTATTCCTACTCCAAAGTGTGCTTGCCTCACCGAAAATGCTGGATAGTGTTTAGTTTAAAATAACTATTCCAACTCCAAAATGTTTTAGCTTCTGAAAATATGCAGGATACTAGTATATCAAAATTACTATTCCTACTCCAAAGGGTGCTTGCCTCACAGAAAAATGCTGGATAGTGTTTAGGTTAAAATACCTATTCCAACTCCAAAAGATGCTTGACTGAGAGAAAATGCTGGATAGTGTTAAGGTTAAAATAACTATTCCAACTCCAAAACATGCTTGCCTAAGAGAAAATGCTGGATAGTGTTTAGGTTAAAATAACTATTCCAACTCCAAAGAAGCTTGCCTATGAGAAAATGCTGGATAGTATTTAGATTAAAATAATTATTCCAACTCCAAAAGGTGTTTGACTCAGAAAATGTGCAGTATATTAGTATATTAAAATTACTATTCCTACTCCAAAGGGTGCTTGCCTCACAGAAAATGCTGGATAGTGTTTAGGTTAAAATAACTATTGCAACTCCAAAAGGTGCTTGATTCTGAAAATGTGCAGGACAGTAGTATATTACAATTACTATTCCTTCTCCAAAGTGTGCTTGCCTCACCAAAAATGCTGGATAGTGTTTAGTTTAAAATAACTATTCCAACTCCAAAATGTGTTAGCTTCTGAAAATATGCTGGATACTAGTATATCAAAATTACTATTCCTACTCCAAAGGGTGCTTGCCTCACAGAAAAATGCTGGATAGAGTTTAGGTTAAAATAACTATTCCAACTCCAAAAGAAGCTTGCCTAACAGAAAATGCTGGATAGTGTTTAGGTTAAAATTACTATTCCTACTCCAAAGGGTGCTTGCCTCACAGAAAATGCTGGATAGTGTTTGAGTTAAAATAACTATTCCTACTCCAAAGGGTGCTTACCTCACAGAAAATGCTGGATAGTGTTTATATTAAAATAACTATTCCAACTCCAAAAGAAGCTTGCCTAAGAGAAAATGCTGGATAGTGTTTAGGTTAAAATAACTATTCCAACTCCAAAAGGTGTTTAATTCTGAAAATGTGCAGGATAGTAATATGTTAAAATTACTATTCCTACTCCAAAGGGTGCTTGCCTCACAAAAAATGCTGGATAGTGTTTAGGTAAAAATAACTATTCCAACTCCAAAAAATGCTTGCCTAAGAGAAAATGCTGGATAGTGTTTAGGTTAAAATAACTATTCCAACTCCAAAAGAAACTTACCTGAGAGAAAATGCTAGATAGTCTTTAAATTAAAATAACTATTCCAACTCCAAAAGATGCTTGCCTGAGAGAAAATGCTGGATAGTGTTTAGGTTAAAAGAACTATTCCAACTCCAAAAGATGCTTGATTCTGTAAATGTGCAGGACACTAGTATGTTAAAATAAATATTCCTACTACAAAGGGTGCTTGCCTCACAGAAATTGCTGGATAGTGTTTAGGTTAAAATAACTATTCCAACTCCAAAAGATGCTTGCCTACGAGAACATTCTGGATAGTGCTTAGGTTAAAATAACTATTCCAACTCCAAAAAAAGCTTATCTGAGACAAAATGCTGGATAGTCTTTAAGTTAAAATAACTATTCCAACTCCAAAAGATGCTTGCCTGAGAGAAAATGCTGGATAGTGTTTAGGTTAAAATAACTATTCCAACTCCAAAAGGTGCTTGATTCAGAAAATGTGCAGGATAGTAGTATGTTAATATTACTATTCCTACTCCAAATGGTGCTTACCTCACAGAAAATGCTGGATAGTGTTTAAGTTAAAATAGTTATTCCAACTCCAAAAGGTGTTTGATTCAGAAAATGTGCAGGATACTAGTATGTTAAAATTACTATTCCTACTCCAACATTTTGTTGCCTCAGAGAAAATGCTGGATAGTGATGTCAATAAAATAAATATTCAAACTCCAAAAGGTGCTTCTTTCAAGAAACATACATAATAGTAATACATTAAAATTACTATTCCTACTCTAATTTTTTTTTTTTTCTATCAACAGATTACTACAAAATACAACATTAAAACAAACAACATTTCGACTACGAAATCTCAAGATCCACTTAACATCAGCAAAATCATATACCAAGGTAATTCTCTTAAATATAACCAACCAAAAAAGAAGCAAATAAATGAAAAAACATACAAACACAAAAGACACAATATTATAAACATCATCAACACAAATTATAAACAATGTTAATTTTTTTCCCAGCTTTCAAACCTTCAAACAATAAGAAGAAAGCAAACCATAACAAGGTAATTTCCACATCAATAATTTTTTACATTTTAAATTGTACTTAAATTATTATCCAGAAAATATTCTTTTTTCTCCCACAGAAAAATAAATATAACAGGTAAATAAATTGCTTATACTTGAATAAGAAATGTTGACAAATAAACACAAATGTATCTCTTGGAATTAAATAAATAAATTGTATAGAATTATAAAAAATTAATATATTGTTCCTTAACCAAAAATATGCTATTATATTTCAGAGAAATTATGTAACATATTTTTAACATACTAACAATAATTTTCTTTAATCTTTTTCAGACCACAAAACAACTCAAAATCATAATTAAAAGGAAGAATCAACCTATAAAATTTTATAAAGGTAAGATTCCAAAAACAAAAGCCAACAAAAATAAATAACTATGGAGGTCATTACGATGGCGGACGGAAAAACAACCGACCGCCATGGTAGCGGGAATACACCGCCCGCCGCTACCGCGGGAAAACCGACGGCTAGATTAGGATCCTTGGTGGTAAAAATCCAACTGCGGCGGAAAGGAGACCCGAGAAACCGCCGTTCACCTGCGGAGAAGGCCCAAACCCATCCGCGGGGATCGGTTTCGCAGCGGAAACAGCCCAAACGACCGCAACCACAGCGGAGACACCACCATCGAAATTATGATATTCCCGACATCCCCGCGGTGCAGTGCGCTGTTTCCGACCGCCGCGGTCGACAACATTGAAGAATCAGTGAGATGGCGGAAGCGCCGTAGCCGAGCCACCACTGCGGACGCTCCGTTAAAAAAATGGCGGTCGCTAGAAAAACACACAACATGGCCACAAAGTGCACCAACCAAACAAGGCATGCACCCAAAAATAGCTAACACAGCCCAAAGACACACCCCCATGGTAAACTCCAAAACTACAAATCCCAGGTTCACACACACACCACACCTGCTACCAATACCCCATCCTGACACACCCACAGACACCAGTATAAATCCAGCCCCCAACATACCACAATGCTTTGCAAAACTCCACAACTGAGGGGACATCCACCACAGATGACAGGAGAGGCAAATCTGCACAACACACACACATCACCACCACCACCACCACTTCCACACCTGCACCTCTAACACCTTTGCACAGCACACACCATACACATCACAACCACCACTACCACTTCCAAACCTGCACCCTAAACACCTTGACACATCACACACCATGTCACCACAGGGAATGCCCAAATTCACTGAGAGTGAGTTGAGGGTCATGGTCGATGAGATAATCAGGGTAGAACCACAATTGTTTGGTAACCAGGTCCAACAGACACCACTAGCAACAAGGACGCAAATGTGGAGAAGGATAGTAGAGAAGGTCAATGCAGTAGGGACCGAGCCACGCAATAGAGATGAAATCGTGAAGAGGTGGCACGATCTGAAGGCAGTGGTCAAAAAGAAGAGAGCCAAGAACCATGAGCTGGCTCACAGGACAGGCAGTGGCCCTCCCGTTCCACTCAAAACATTCACTGAATGGGAGGAGAAGGTGCTTGGCATTCCACATCCAGAGAGTCTCTCAGGAATACCCGGGGAGTGGAGGCTGGTAAGTACAAACAAATGCCTAACATCACACAAATGTACTGTCTTGCACTATTACAAAATAATACCTCCTAGGTTCAAATGCATTCATGTGCACAACACTCCCCCAACACATGTCTCACAGATACAACAGACACTCCCCTGAAGCCCCCAAAGGTAGTTAGCAACATCACCATGGGTACATGTGTACATGGTGCCAGCACTACAACTCCCACCAGGCCCCCTTGTCCCACAGCTGAGCAGGATGGAGCACTGCCCCCACCCAGAAGCATGCCTCAGCCATTGTGTGCTTCACCCTCACCTAACAGGTAGGTAGCCATCTTTACAGGGAGGTGGGTGGGTGTTTGGGAGGCCTGCACTACAACTCCCACCAGGCCCCCTTGTCCCACAGCTGAGCAGGATGGAGCACTGCCCCCACCCAGAAGCATGCCTCAGCCATTGTGTGCTACACCCTCACCTAACAGGTAGGTAGCCATCTTTACAGGGAGGTGGGTGGGTGTTTGGGAGGCCTGCACTACAACTCCCACCAGGCCCCCTTGTCCCACAGCTGAGCAGGATGGAGCACTGCCCCCACCCAGAAGCATGCCTCAGCCATAGTGTGCTTCACCCTCACCTAACAGGTAGGTAGCCATCTTTACAGGGAGGTGGGTGGGTGTTTGGGAGGCCTGCACTACAACTCCCACCTGGCCCCCTTGTCCCTCAGCGGAGCAGGATGGAGCACTGCCCCGCACCCAGAAGCATGCCTCAGCCATTGTGTGCTTCACCCTCGCCTAACAGGTAGGTAGCCATCTTTACAGGGAAGTGTCTGTGGAATAGGGAGGCCTGCACTACAACTCCCACCTGGCCCCCTTGTCCCACAGCTGAGCAGGATGTAGCCCTCCCCCCACCCAGAAGCATGCCTCAGCCATTGTGTGCTACACCCTCACCTAACAGGTAGGTAGCCATCTGTACAGGGAGGTGGGTGGGTGTTTGGGAGGCCTGCACTACAACTCCCACCTGGCCACCTTGTCCCACAACTGAGCAGGATGGAGCACTGCCCCCACCCAGAAGCATGCCTCAGCCATTGTGTGCTACACCCTCACCTAACAGGTAGGTAGCCATCTTTACAGGGAGGTGGGTGGGTGTTTGGGAGGCCTGCACTACAACTCCCACCAGGCCCCCTTGTCCCACAGCTGAGCAGGATGGAGCACTGCCCCCACCCAGAAGCATGCCTCAGCCATTGTGTGCTTCACCCTCACCTAACAGGTAGGTAGCCATCTTTACAGGGAGGTGGGCGGGTGTTTGGGAGGCCTGCACTACAACTCCCACCAGGCCCCATTGTCCCACAGCTGAGCAGGATGGAGCACTAGTCCCACTCATAGGCATGTGACGTCTGTGCAGCCGCACATGACACCATGCCACTTAGTCCACAGTCACCAACACAAATAATGCAAAACAGTTGTGTTGTAGTCACCATGCACAAGTCTCTGTTCAAAATTGACCCACATTGTGTACACTGTGCCAGGCATCACACACTGCAACACTAACAACGATCATGCTGCCCTGCAGCAGTGTCTGACCGTTTGTATGGCAAAGTGCAAATCACCCATGTCATACCACAGTGTTGCAATGTAAACAGTGGAAGTGCAGTGTACCCAAAAACTACACTGCAGCTGGGACTCACAATGCTAAACTAAGCACATCCCAAATGTCCTGCAACACACCCAGCTACCACAGTGCTGCACTGAATTGCAGAACAGCACCTTGTCTGGATTAAATTGTCAAAGGTGTCTTGTTTGGACCACCAATGTGTGTATGCATTGACAATGTTCACATCTCACACTGTCTGTCTGAACAGTGCTGGTATAGTCTGGCCCCAAAAGCACACATTGTCTGCACAGGGCTGAGTACATCTCACACACACACCACTGTTGACCACAACATGTCAGTGTATGGATGCCCTGGAACAACTGCTTCACCAGTACTGTGCTCATGTTCTCAGGTCCACAAATACCATGAAACCATGACAGTGTGGAAATGTATGCTGGGTGAGATCTTCACCCTGCTGTATGTCACCACTGTGCTACGAGACTATATCCCTTGCCCTATTGTGCCTTCAAATGTCGGGGGAGTGAACCCCACAGCCAGATAGCTGGGACAACAGTGATGGGGGGCTATACCCCATGACCAAATGTAATCTGAAATCAATGGGTACAAAAAGCCACACACACATCATGCTCACCACACGCACATTCCATCCAAAGATTTCTACCAAGTCACATAGCCATGTCATTGCTCACCTTCACCTCAAACGGTAGTTAGCCATCTTCACAGTGAGACGGTGTAGTGTGTTTGGCTATCCGTCCCACAAAATGCAACATGCATGCTGTTCCACCACTATGGAGGATGGGACACTACACCCCCAATAAGAAGCATGTGGCAGGCAATGTATGCTACCCACCCAACTCACAGGTAGGTAACCGCATTTCACAGGTCGGGGTGTGTGGGGCTGGGAAGCTTGCACAACAACTCACACGGGCCCACCTGACCGCCAGCACACAAGACCCATTACTTCCTGGCACCAACATGCATGTGTCAGTCATTGCAATGTACACTTCAAAAGAACTGGCATGTGGACATATCATGCTGACTTGTCCCACACTGGACCAAGATGGAAGCCCTCATCATACACACACAGAGAGGTCTCTCAAATACAAGGAAAACACAGCAAACACAACATATCAACAGCCATAACATGCAGCCAGATATGCATTTAAAAAAACATGTTGGCATAGGACACCAGGCCTCTCAATGCACAACTGCACACCCAGATAGTATTGGCAACTATAGTGTGCACACACCTAAGAAAATGAAACTGTGACAGCAACCAAAGTGTGAATGACTGAAACACATGTAGATGGAACTCCGAGCACAACCATGCACACCACTACATGCCATCTGACAGTAGCAGTGGTCCAGACCACCTAGGATCTAATTAAAGCAAACTTAAGCATGTCTGGAATTGCAAATACAGATATCTACACCACATTGAAAAGGTATGCATGAAACTACAATGGTCACTCACTGTGCAGAGAAAACCGCTGCAAGGGCTCTACAAGTGACACATACGCGTAAATGGATGACATATGATTGATCAATAACAGGATGCCAACATGAGACTGTCAATGTCAAAAAATTATATTGTGCATGTCATGTCTTGACAACTCCCAATATGGACAAGTAATGCATGTACCACAACAGCTTGTAATGCATCACTGGATGTCGGTCAATGCAAATTTGTACAGTGAACAACTGCTGGATGTACAAACAGTTGATGTAACACTGCTAACACAAACTTTGATGGGTGCAACACAATGACCATTTCTCATCTGACCCACAGGTGACCAAGAACTCACTGCAGAGGATGACACCACCCTGCAGAGCCAGTCCCCCCCGGAACAGAGACAACTGGATGAGGACTCCCTGGATTCCTTGGATGAGGAGCTCCACGCTGGCCCATCTGGTGTGGCAGGCCGCAACCAGTCCCAGGCACCCATTGTCCCCCCAACCACATCAGCTGCAGCCCCTGACCATCCTCTGACAGCTGCTGTCACGGCCTGTGTGTCAACCACTACCACCACCACCACCACCACCACCACCACAGCTGTCCGCAACACCCTCCCTGCCCCAGGGGTTGAGCAGCCCAGCACATCGACTGCGGAGGCCAGGGAGAGGATGCAGCGGGCCAATGTGAGGACCGGACAGGACCGTGGCAACAGTGCAGCTGGTCGGGACAGGGTCATGCAGAGGGGGACTGATCCTGGGACGGAAGCCCTGGGCCACATCGACAGAGTCCTTGGGGCCTGCCAACAGGCCCAGGGACGAATGGGCCGGTTAGAGGAAGAGTCTCGGGAGCACCTCCTGCTGCTGAGGTCCATGGACACACGCATGGGACAGATTGTGGACCTCTTGGGGCAGCTAGTGGTGGTTCTGAGGGACAGGCAAGCACAACATTCTACCCCTCCGCCTCCCCCTGTTGGGCAGCAGGATGACACTTCATCATCCTCCCCTGCGTCCACAGAGGGGGTGAGTCCTCAGACACCACTGCCCCTGCAGCAGTGGCCCCTCCAGTCAAGCGCAAGAGGGGCCGTCCAAGGAAAGGCCAGGGGGACTCACGTGCCAAAGCACCTGCCAAACGCTAGTCCCCGAGCCAGCCATGATGGCAGACCACTGCACCACTGCATTGACCTTTTGGACTATCCTTCACCACACTGCCATGTGAATGGCATCTATCTGTTGGACTGGGTCTCCACATCATTGTGGGGACTACTCAAGTATCTCATCTACCATGACTGTCAACTCACTTCTTCAATTCCCCCTTCACATTTTCTCCACCCTCGCATGTCACAGTTGTAAATAAATACACCTTACACACATGTTGTTGTGTCTGCTCCGTCTTTAATACAGGATGTGCAACCTTCACCGTGTAGGACATGGTCCAGGGGAATGGAATGTAGGTAACAAGTGAGATGCTGAAGGGACCTAGGGAAAACCGCAGAACAAGAGTCACTTGTATGGGTGTGGCATTGCACACATCACACAACACTTGTCAACAAGGTACTCAGATCTACAAACTTTACACAGAGCAACAGTCACCATAGAGACATTCTGTATCACACTAACCAATCACACATACATTGGCAGGCAGCAATGAGTCAACACCAAGCTGCAGTCAGCAAGCTCACATACACCCACACAGCAACAGCAACACCATCAGACCATTTTGTCCCTTCTACATCATCACTCGCCTTCAAGTGAAGTAGCGGGTGATGAGCTGTCGACGCATGTCGACCCCTTCCTCCTCTCCACTGCCCTCGTCACTGGATCCGGGTTGATTTGCAGGCGGCGGCCTTGGCTGCTCATCATCGTCATCCAGGATCAGGGGTATTGCCTTGCGAATGGCCAGGTTGTGGAGCATGCAGCATGCCACCACTATCTGACACACCTTCCCTGGCGAGTACATAAGGGCACCTCCAGTACGGTCCAGGCACCGAAATCTTGATTTTAGGAGACCAAATGTCCGTTCTATCACACGCCGTGTCCTCCCATGGGCATCATTGTATCGCACATCAGCTGGCATGACGGGATTCCGCAATGGGCTCAGCAACCATGGGCGGTTCGGATATGCCGAGTCACCTGGGTGTGAGAGACACAGATTAACCTTGCAGTCCCAAAATGCACACAACAGCATGTCACACACACACCACTCTAATCCACTATACATACTCACCCACAAGCCATGCACGCTCAGGAAGCAGATTGGCCATCAGCTGAGTCAAGCTATCCTGGCTGATGAGGGCTGAAAGCCTGAAACCAGTCCTAGGATGCTTGTTTCCAGTCCAGGGAGGACCTGGCCTGTCAGTTCGGGCTGGACTGTTCCCATTGGGCGCAGGGTCAAGACTGATTTGCATATGGCTGGGTCCAAACTGGAATGGCATGGTGAGCAAAAAAACGATGGATTTAGGCCCAGATCACTGTACTGGGGTGAATGTACGACATTGTTCTGCATTCTGTCCATTAATTGTTGTTTTTGCATTTGTCACCCCGAGTGGGACGGGTATGCCCAGATGTGGGTCCCGTGCTCTCCATGCCACTGGAGTCAAGCTATCCTGGCTGATGAGGGCTGAAAGCCTGAAACCGGTCCTAGGATGCTTGTTTCCAGTCCAGGGAGGACCTGGCCTGTCAGTTCGGGCTGGACTGTTCCCATTGGGCGCAGGGTCAAGACTGATTTGCATATGGCTGGGTCCAAACTGGAATGGCATGGTGAGCAAAAAAACGATGGATTTAGGCCCAGATCACTGTACTGGGGTGAATGTACGACATTGTTCTGCATTCTGTCCATCAATTGTTGTTTTTGCATTTGTCACCCCGAGTGGGACGGGTATGCCCAGACGTGGGTCCCGTGCTCTCCATGCCACTGGAGTCAAGCTATCCTTGCTGATGAGGGCTGAAAGCCTGAAACCGGTCCTAGGATGCTTGTTTCCAGTCCAGGGAGGACCTGGCCTGTCAGTTCGGGCTGGACTGTTCCCATTGGGCGCAGGGTCAAGACTGATTTGCATATGGCTGGGTCCAAACTGGAATGGCATGGTGAGCAAAAAAACGATGGATTTAGGCCCAGATCACTGTACTGGGGTGAATGTACGACATTGTTCTGCATTCTGTCCATCAATTGTTGTTTTTGCATTTGTCACCCCGAGTGGGACGGGTATGCCCAGACGTGGGTCCCGTGCTCTCCATGCCACTGGAGTCAAGCTATCCTGGCTGATGAGGGCTGAAAGCCTGAAACCGGTCCTAGGATGCTTGTTTCCAGTCCAGGGAGGACCTGGCCTGTCAGTTCGGGCTGGACTGTTCCCATTGGGCGCAGGGTCAAGACTGATTTGCATATGGCTGGGTCCAAACTGGAATGGCATGGTGAGCAAAAAAACGATGGATTTAGGCCCAGATCACTGTACTGGGGTGAATGTACGACATTGTTCTGCATTCTGTCCATCAATAGTTGTTTATGCTGCGCAAGATGTGGGCATCATGGGCTGAGCCGGGAAACTTGGCACACACGTGTGAGATGATCATGTCCGCCAGGCACACCACTTGAACATTTACCGAGTGTGAATGCTTCCTATTGCGGTAAACCTGTTCACGTGCCTGTGGTGGCACAAGCCCAACATGTGTGCAATCAATTGCACCAATGACATGGGGGATATGTCCAAGGGCATAGAAATCGCCCTTCACAGCCACCAACTCAGGCCCCCGGGGAATATGGATATATCTGTCTTTGTACAGCATCATGGCCGACAGGACATCCCTCAGCACCATGCTGAACATCGGCTGTGACATCCCGCCTGCACTTGCGACCGTGTGCTGGAATGAGCCCGTTGCAAAGAAATGCAGGCATGCCATCACCTTAGATGTTGCGGTGAAAGCTGTTGGATATGTCCGACGTGGCTGCAGGTGGGACTCCAACATGGCACATAGGTTCTGCAGGGTTTGTCGGTCCAGCCTGAATTTGCGGATTATATCCTCATTCTCCATGTCTGCCAGGACTGTGAACAGACGATGGATATTGTGCCTCCTCCTCCTAGGACAGATCACAGTGCACAGATGTCAATGCAGAAGACCATGAAATGTGCATCACATACATTTTTTCAACAGACACATTCCCAAGTCTTACAACATGCACCATTAACCGACAGGGCACTTCACAAGTAGGTACACATCAGGCACACTACTCGTACACCTGTCCCCTTACCAGCAGCAATTATCTGTGCACCCCTCTGGCTCATTCGCATGCACAGTGTGATATACTAACAGATATGTGTGCATACCTGTGAGTATGACCCCCAGCATATGTTACTAATTGCAATACTACCCGAACACACCATGTTGCTGGCCCTGATACACCTACCAAAACAGGTTGCACATGGCACACTTCAACTACACACTGACCACCGGCTGAGCGTGGGGGACACATGTGTGCATGTGCATTGGACAATGTGCCAGTTGCTGATGCCCCTAGTTCAGTAAATGAGATGACAGTGTGCGTTACATTGCACACACAGACATTGACCATTATCTACATATGCTATGCAACACATTAACTGGACAGTCTACATTTCATTACACAGCACATGTGACATGTGCGAGTGTATGTGCCCATGCAATGTACTGGCGACCCATATATGGTATGTGTTGGTGACGTGGAGTGACATGTCCCTTCTGTGCATTTGCCCTCATGAGGACCCTTCAATTGTTGAGACACTGGGCACTGTACATGTTCGCCTATGCAGAGAGCTGGAGGACACGTTAGGTGCAGCACAGCTACTCCACAACTCCATTAACGCTCACTCCAGGCACTGTCTGGCAGACATATGGCGGTGCCTACCGCCTGGCCCCTGTGGTGTGGCACCGCCCATAACCCAGGCACGATCGCGGGTGACACCGCCAGATATGTATGTGACAATGGCGGTCACCATGCACCGCTGCCCAAATCACGGTCACTCCAGGCACTGTCTGGCAGACATATGGCGGTGCCTACCGCCTGGCCCCTGTGGTGTGGCACCGCCCATAACCCAGGCATGATCGTGCGGGTGACACAGCCAGTTATGTATGTGACAATGGCGGTCACCATGCACTGCTACCCAAATCACGGTCACTCCAGGCACTGTCTGGCAGACATATGGCGGTGCCTACCGCCTGGCCCCTGTGGTGTGGCACCGCCCATAACCCAGGCACGATCGCGAGTGACACCGCCAGATATGTATGTGACAATGGCGGTCACCATGCACCGCTACCCAAATCACGGTCACTCCAGGCACTGTCTGGTAGACATATGGCGGTGCCTACTGCTTGACACCTGAGGTGTGGCACCACCCATAAACCAGGCACGATCGTGGGTGACACCGCCAGATATGTATGTGACAATGGCGGTCACCATTCACCGCTACCCAAATCACGGTCACTCCAGGCACTGTCTGGCAGACATATGGTGGTGCCTACCGCTTGACACCTGAGGTGTGGCACCGCCCATAACCCAGGCACGATCGCGGGTGACACCGCCAGATATGTATGTGACAATGGCGGTCACCATTCACCGCTACCCAAATCACTGTCACTCCAGGCACTGTCTGGCAGACATATGGCGGTGCCTACCGCTTGACACCTGAGGTGTGGCACCGCCCATAACCCAGGCACGATTGCGGGTGACACCGCAAGATATGTATGTGACAATGGCAGTCACCATGCACCGCTACCCAAATCACGGTCACTCCAGGCACTGTCTGGCAGACATATGGCGGTGCCTACCGCCTGGCCCCTGAGGTGTGTCACCGGCATGGACCATGCCCTTGCAGCCAATGGGAAGCAGCCTCGCGGTAGCCTGATGCGAGTTTGAAAATCGCGGTAGGCGTGCACCACCCCCGTGGAGGCGGACAGTGGATGTATTTGAATGAGGCAGACCTGGTACACCAATTGCAGCACCCTGGGACCACTGACACAGCCCCAGGGGCCTATATATATGTGGGAGGGTGCACCACATTCCCACAGCTACTAGGGACTGCTGACTGACAACCCTCCAACTGCTGCTGCTGCTGCCTCAAGGGACTGCTGGCTGCCACCCTGCACCTGCTGCTGCTGCCTCAAGGGACTGCTGGCTGCCACCCTCCACCTGCTGCCTCAAGGGACTGCTGGCTGCCACCCTCCACCTGCTGCTGCTGCCTCAAGGGACTGCTGGCTGCCACCCTCCACCTGCTGCTGCTGCCTCAAGGGACTGCTGGCTGCCACCCTCAACATGCTGCTGCTGCCACATGTCCATTGTGATGTCCAGGACTCAGAAGATCCGTGCCAGTCCCTTCACCAGTGAGGAGCTTGGGGTCCTGGTAGACGGGGTGCTTGCACAGTACCCAAGGATTTATGGCTGCCCTAATGTCGTGGTAAGTCTCCCAGACTGTGAGTGAGAGTGCAGGGTGTGCACACGTGGGGTGGAGGTGCTTCGGTATGTGTCAGTGGTTGTGGGGCTCTGACATGCACTGCCTATCATGTTTACTACAGCGGGAAGGGCTTGGTGGGCTCTTTCACACGTTACCCTGCATGCCTATCCTGAGTAGAGGGACATGTCCTGTAGTGTCAGCCATACAGTGCAGCTGCATTTTGGTGATGCAGGAGTCTGGCCAGTTATTGTTTGTGTGAATGGCTGTGTTGCTCCAAATTAACCCACTCAGTGTCAGTCCACCTGCCCTGCACAGTCCCCGCCGAATGCCACATGTCCACATCACTGCATGTACAGTGTGTTCCATGTGTGTTTGGGTCACGTCTCTTCATCTAAGTCCCATCTCTGTCATGTAGATTGCACAGGAGCAGGCGTGGGAGAAGGGTGTGTGTATGACAGTTGTTGTCACTCTATGTGAGTTCCAGGACACAGTGAGGCTTTCACAGGGCTAGGACACTTAGGAATGCGCAGTGTTGGACACAGTGAGTCCAACAACAAGACACATGTTTTGCTATCTTCTCTATGTGTAGTTGTAGGTAACTGCAGACAGTAGCTGCAGCCAGACTACACGTTGCTTGCTGTGTTGGTATCCTGCATGTGAATGGGATGTGGAGGTACTGTGTCCACCATCGAACATGCATGCCTGTACGTCTGATTGACCAATGACAGTGCACCATGTTCACAGCAATTGTTGGCTATGTGACAGTTGTAGCTGGAGTTTTGGATGAGTCACTGTCGTGCTACTGCATTTTCTGTGTCACTGGAACCTCACCCCTCTTGTCTCCCATGCCTGCAGCTGAAGGTCCACCAGCGTAAAGCCGTGTGGAGGGCCATTACCTCCAGAGTCCAGGATCTGGATGTGTCAAACCGAAGGCGCACCCACTGTCATAAAAGGTGGGACGACATCTGCCGGCTGAGCAAGAACGTGGCCGAGATGACGCTGGGGCTGCTCCCTCGGACTGGCAGGTTGGCTAGGCGCAGCATGACACCACTAATGGCCCGCATCCTGGCTGTCACACAACCTGAGCTGGACAGACAACTGAAGGAGCATCAGCAGCGAGCCAGGGGTGAGTATGTGTTGCAGGCTGCCTTTGGCTGGGAGTGGGTGCATGTGTCTACAGAGTGTGCAAATTGTCAGCTGTGTGACGTTGGTTGTGTGGTGCAATGTTTTGGAAGTGGCCTCTGTGCTGGGTGTATGTGCCATGCTTTTGCCCAAACGGTGCTTCATGAAGTGAGTTTTAGCACTGTGCATCTCTCTTACATTTGGAGTTGTGGCCTTCAGGTACCTTCTGCTGTGGGGTAGTGTGTGAATTCAGATGGATGGGAATGCCAGTGTGCCAACTGTGAATGCGTTTCAATGAATGCGTGCAATTCCAGACCTCAGATGTCTGCCAGTCAGACATCTGAGGCCAATGTGCAACAGTAGATGTGCCCATGGACTCGATATGGTGGATGGCATGTGTGCAGGGTCATTGTGGGCTGGTATGTTGTAGTCTGTGTGATCCCCTACTGCTCCACACATGTAGGTGATGTGCACCATGTCGTGGTGTTCATCCTTGCCAACATCGGGACAGTGTGTGTGCACAGGCCATTTTGGGGCTGTGTCTGATGTGAGCCAACTGCAGGATGTTGTGCTGTGTGAGTCACCTGTGGCACTTATGGCAGGATGTGTGGCGGACATGCACCGTTGTGTTGAAATTTTGGGTGGCAAGATATATGTGTGCACAGGGTGGCATGCAATGTGCTGCACACCTCTTTCTAGGATGCAGATGTATTGGCACGTGTTAGTTCTGTTGATGCCACTCATCTCACAGTACTTCTCTCTCCTATGCAGCAGCTCCCGTATGTGCAGAGGGAGAGGGGACGGACACCAGTGGTGAGGCTTCCAGTGCAACAGCCGCACCGGAGCAGACTGACACAGATGTGACCAGCGCCGAGGAGGGGGACAGGAGTCTGCTAGAGGATTCACAGCCGGAGACACAAAGCTCTACCTCATCTGACGCCAGCGGTGACACATCCATGTTGGGGGGTACAGGGAACGGGGACTCGGCCTCCTCTTCCGCCACACAGCGTCCAGTGCCCAGCCTCCCTTCAACCTCCACTGGTGCTGCCCGTGTCCGCACGAGTAGGAAGGGAAGAGTCACCTTCACCCCAGGCACAGCTGCCCCAGCCCATGTCAGCCCTGCTGCCCTCAGTGCAGAAGCAGTCGAGCTATTGCGCCAGCTGTGTGTGGGGCAGACAGCACTTCTCAATGCCTTCCAAGAGCACGACAAAAAGTTGGGGCAGGTTATAGCTTTCATGGAGGGCTTACATTCCGACGTAGGTGGGCTACACCGGACTGTGCAGTCCTTGTCATCAACTGTGACAGCAGCCCTGCAACAGGCACATAGTCAGGGAGCGGCTCCCAGCACTCGGTCTGGCCCCGTGTCACTGTGCACCTCTGACGACAGTGACAATGCTCAACGGACCCCAAAGTCCCGATACAGAACCCGCAGCACACAGGAGCAGCAGCAGCCCAAGCGTACTAGGGCGCAGACACCATCCCCACATAAGAGTAAGGCCACCCCAGAGCGCAGAGAGAAAAGCCCATCAGGCGACAGCAAGGGCCACAAAGCAAAGAAAAAAGCATCAGGGTCACAGGCCTCACCTTCCTCCCCTGCCAAAGACTCCCCTGTCCCAAAGACGTCTCGCAGAGGCAAAATGACAGTTTCCACACCCACTGAGAAGGTGTTGCCTGCAAACATTACACAGGATGAGGGCCCCATGGATAATCCATCCTTGACCTCCACTCCCATCCCAAGCCCTGTGAAGCCAGCACGGGAGGACACTGTAGGGGGCAAAGCTGGTGGACAGAGGGAGGCAGGGCGGCGGCAAACACCAGGCAAGCGCACAGCGGGATCCAGCATGTCCCCAGAGGGAGGGTCACCATCCACACCAGAATCAGCTTTGGTGTTGGGGTCACCTGTTGTGTCTGCCCCAGTTCCCCTCAATCCCCAGACAGGGAAGCCTTTCAGGATCCCCAAGAAGTGGAGAGGCACCCCTCCACAATCTCCGGCACACACTGTGTCTCACCAGGGCATGAGTCCACCTCCCCGGGCCACCACCCCACCTGGTCCAAGCAGCCCCCCAGCTACCACATGCACAGTTGGCTCTTCCACAGTTGTTACTCCCACTGCCCAGGGCAGTCCTCCAACTGACCCCAACACACAGTCAGCTCCAAGTCCGACAGACAGCCCCATCTGAGTGGTGGTCACCCTCACACACCTGTCTGTCCACAGGGGTGCGTGTGATGCCCATTGTCAGGCCCATTACTCTGTTGCTGGGCATGGCATGGTAGAGTTGCATACATTCCCTGTGTAGCTTCTGATGTCACTACTCTGCACAATGTCTTTGCCTTTTTGTTCACTGCTGTTTGCCCCTTGCCTGTGCAGCATCTCATGTATCTCACCTGCACATTGGACAGGCCACTGGCCTTGCTGTTCACTGCTGGTTGCCCCTTGCCTGTGCAGCTTCTCATGGACTCACTCTGCACTTTGTCCTGCCCACTGGCCTTGTCGTTCACTGCTGTGTGCCCCTTGCCTGTGCAGGATCTCATGTACCTCACCTGCACTTTGGACTGGCCGCTGGCCTTGTTGTTCACTGCTGGTTGCCCCTTGCCTGTGCAGCTTCTGATGTTACTACTCTGCACATTGTACTTGCCTTGTGTTTCACTGCTGTTTGCCCCCTGCCTGTGCAGCTTTTCATGTAAATACTGTGCATATTGAAATGCCCACTGGCTTTGCTGTTGCCCAAATTTGTTGTCTCTATATGCAAATTATGAATAAACACAGTTGGTCCTGCAGTGAGTTGTGTCAGTGTCCTTCCTGAATAAATTGTTTCTGTGTGTGCATGGTTTACTGAGTCACAGGCTCAGTATGCCACTTCAACATTGCCAATGGGTTGTCTCACATTTCATTTTTTTTGCAGGGGTGGGAGGCACTTCATTTCTACATGACTGTGATACTTATGGGTGCAGTGCAGGTGGTTGGCAATGACATCTTGTTGTCATCTTCCTTCTTGGCTCATGTTATCTATGGTGGACATATGTCAGGTTTGTGGGCAATGGCAGCACAGGGTGGGAGTTTGGGCACAGGCTTACAGGCAGGCAGGCCAGGGTCATGGGGTCTGTGTGAGCTTCCTTTCTGTGTGCCAATCAGTGTCGGTGTATGGACATCTTGTGGTGATGAGTTATCCAGGTCCCATGGCTTACTTCCAATGTGTGCACTTGGGTGGTGGAGAAGTGTATGGTGTGAAGGGGTGACTTTGTTGTGACTGTGGATGTGTGTGCACCTGCATTGTCAACTACTGCCATGTGTGACCCTGGAGTGGTGTGCCTGTATGTGTACTTGTTTAGCCCTGTGGTTGTGTTTTGTGCACATGGCAGTATTGTGTGTTGCTGTTGTGGGAGGAGGTATGTGTGACATATCCTACTTGTACTTGGCTGTCATGTAGTGTGTCACTGTGTGTTGTGCAGCAGACATTGTCTTGTCCAGTATTTGGGTGCCTATGTGTGGCTGGTCAGTGTTTGAGTTCAGGGCCTTCCTTACATCCCTGTGCCTATACATGGGTGTCCTTGCTGTCTCCAGGAGTTGTTGCATTGGGGTGACCGTGGTTTGTGTTGACTGACTGTGTCAGCCATGTGTGCTGTGATGGGCTGTGTGTGTTCTCACATGTGTCTTGTCTTGCATGAGCATCACACATGCTTGATGGTTGTGTCACTGCCCTTCCATTTGTGGGCACCTCACTATGGCTTTCCTATATGTTATCCTCCATTACTGCTGGCATGTGGTGTGTGTATGTAGCTGTGAGTCAGGGTGGTGTGTGTGTGTGTGACTTGTCAGGTAGTGTGTGCAGTGAAGTGTTTGGTCCTCATCTGTGTGTGTGTACATTTTGTGCCTGGCCTCAGTGTTCTTGGCTTGTGTGTGATGTTGTTGTGGTGTGTGTTGGCTGGGGCCTGGGCTTCTGTGCTATGTGTTCCTTTGTAAAGGGTCCTGCTGTGGCTGTATATGCAGTTGTTGGGACGTGGGGCATGGTGTGGCTGTAGTTGTGTGGTTGGTGTGCAGGAGTGGCACTTGGGAGGCACATGTTGTGTCCCTTCAGGGAGGTAGCTGGTGTGTTGTGGATGGAGTTGTGGCTGTGTGCGATTTGTACGGTGCCCTTGGCATGCGCTGGCCCTGTGCTCTGCGTTGTGTGCACGGTTGTGCATGGTTTCATGCACACTGACCACGGCGGTGACGTAACCGGGACATTTGTTCATGAATGCGGTACATGGGTGGGCAGTATGTGGCGAGATGTTTTTGTCACAGGTGGGACATGTGTGTGTGCAGTGATGGCTGTGTGCCTGTCCCCACAGGGGTGTGTGGTGTTCCCATGCGATGTTTTTCCACCCTTGAGCTGTGTATTGTGTTACTTGCACTGTTGTGTCTGTACGTACCTGCGGAGGCGTCCGCGGCGGTGGATAACTTGCAGGTGGTGTATCATGTACAGCACCGGGAAGGCGTGTAGGGCAGGATCCATCGCGGTGTGTCCCGGGTGTTTCTTTTCTGTCTCCGCTGTGATGTCTCCGCCGTCTTTCGCTGTGCGGTTTCTCCGTCGCGGTGCGCTGCCCTGTTTCCGGCATCGTGATATCTTCGGCGTACGGGACATCATTCCGCACGGCGGTGTGTGGTGATTGGCTCACTCCGCCGTGGTGGCGGGCGCACTTTGATGGCGGTCGGCGTCGCACCGCAGCGGGCGGGAAATGTGCAATGTGTGGCCATCCTAATATGGTGGGCGTGGAGACCGCTGGCGGCGTGCGGTAAATGGGTGTTACCGCCGGCACCGCGGTCGTGTCTCCACCCGCCATCCTAATAGGCCCCTATGTTTCTCTCCCTAGCAAACTTTACATTAAACTCTATATATCTAATAAAACTCAAAATTTATTTTTATTTTCAGAAACACAGGAAACCACAATCAATTTTCCAAACCAAAAGAACATTGTGGAAGAGCTGTGGCGCAGTGGCCATGGTGTCTGACTCCGGCCCACGGGGTTCACAGTTCGATCCCCGAAGCCGGCGGCAGGTTAGCCCAGCACCATGTGACTCGGGGCAATAGCTCGCTTAATCTTCCCGAGGGCCCCCAGCGCCGGGACACCTATCTGGAGGTAGCTGTGCGCTTTACAAATGCTGGTATTTCATTATAACATCTAATTCAAAGGTAAGAGAAACTGATATTTTATTCTATACAACTAATTAAATATTTTTCCTCCCAATAAAACATGATTGTTTATGTTGAAATACAACAAAAATAGAGATACATCAAAATGAAAATAAGAAACTGATTTTAAAAATACATACATTGTAAACTGTGAAAATACTTATATGAAACATACTGTCATTTTCCCTCTACGATACAAAAGGGGATGATGGACGGAACGCTTGAGCCAATCAAACACTCACCCCCAGTCAACTGATCTGGGTTTAATTCATCATCATTCTTTAGCTCACTCCACCACCCCAGTTCAGACATGGCCATATGCAAATCAGTCTGACCCTGTGCCTCATGGGAACAGTCCAGCCCGAACTGCCAAGCCATGTCTTCCCTGGACCGGAAACAAGCATCCTAGGACCGGCTTCTGGCATTTCAGCCATCATCAGCCAGGCTTGCTTGAATCCAGTGGCAAAGCGAGCAAGGGACCCACGTCTGGGCATACCCCCGCCAACTTAGGGCGACCAAAGCGATACAAAAGGGGATGATGGACGGAACGCTTGAGCCAATCAAACACTCACCCCCAGTCAACTGATCTGGGTTTAATCCATCATCATTCTTTAGCTCACTCCACCACCCCAGTTCAGACATGGCCATATGCAAATCAGTCTGACCCTGTGCCTCATGGGAACAGTCCAGCCCGAACTGCCAAGCCATGTCTTCCCTGGACCGGAAACAAGCATCCTAGGACCGGTTTCTGGCATTTCAGCCATCATCAGCCAGGCTTGCTTGAATCCAGTGGCAAAGCGAGCAAGGGACCCACGTCTGGGCATACCCCGCCAACTTAGGGCGACCAAAGCGATACAAAAGGGGATGATGGACGGAACGCTGAGCCAATCAAACACTCACCCCCAGTCAACTGATCTGGGTTTAATCCATCATCATTCTTTAGCTCACTCCACCACCCCAGTTCAGACATGGCCATATGCAAATCAGTCTGACCCTGTGCCTCATGGGAACAGTCCAGCCCGAACTGCCAAGCCATGTCTTCCCTGGACCGGAAACAAGCATCCTAGGACCGGTTTCTGGCATTTCAGCCGTCATCAGCCAGGCTTGCTTGAATCCAGTGGCAAAGCGAGCAAGGGACCCACGTCTGGGCATACCCCCGCCAACTTAGGGCGACCAAAGCGATACCAAAGGGGATGATGGACGGGACAGCTAGAGCCAATCAAACACTCACCCCCAGTCAACTGATCTGGGTTTAATCCATCATCATTCTTTAGCTCACTCCACCACCCCAGTTCAGACATGGCCATATGCAAATCAGTCTGACCCTGTGCCTCATGGGAACAGTCCAGCCCGAACTGCCAAGCCATGTCTTCCCTGGACCGGAAACAAGCATCCTAGGACCGGTTTCTGGCATTTCAGCCGTCATCAGCCAGGCTTGCTTGAATCCAGTGGCAAAGCGAGCAAGGGACCCACGTCTGGGCATACCCCCGCCAACTTAGGGCGACCAATGCGATACAAAAGGGGATGATGGACGGAACGCTTGAGCCAATCAAACACTCACCCCCAGTCAACTGATCTGGGTTTAATCCATCATCATTCTTTAGCTCACTCCACCACCCCAGTTCAGACATGGCCATATGCAAATCAGTCTGACCCTGTGCCTCATGGGAACAGTCCAGCCCGAACTGCCAAGCCATGTCTTCCCTGGACCGGAAACAAGCATCCTAGGACCGGTTTCTGGCATTTCAGCCGTCATCAGCCAGGCTTGCTTGAATCCAGTGGCAAAGCGAGCAAGGGACCCACGTCTGGGCATACCCCGCCAACTTAGGGCAACCAAAGCGATACAAAAGGGGATGATGGACGGAACGCTTGAGCCAATCAAACACTCACCCCCAGTCAACTGATCTGGGTTTAATCCATCATCATTCTTTAGCTCACTCCACCACCCCAGTTCAGACATGGCCATATGCAAATCAGTCTGACCCTGTGCCTCATGGGAACAGTCCAGCCCGAACTGCCAAGCCATGTCTTCCTTGGACCGGAAACAAGCATCCTAGGACCGTTTCTGGCATTTCAGCCGTCATCAGCCAGGCTTGCTTGAATCCAGTGGCAAAGCGAGCAAGGGACCCACGTCTGGGCATACCCCCGCCAACTTAGGGCGACCAAAGCGATACAAAAGGGGATGATGGACGGAACGCTTGAGCCAATCAAACACTCACCCCCAGTCAACTGATCTGGGTTTAATCCATCATCATTCTTTAGCTCACTCCACCACCCCAGTTCAGACATGGCCATATGCAAATCAGTCTGACCCTGTGCCTCATGGGAACAGTCCAGCCCGAACTGCCAAGCCATGTCTTCCCTGGACCGGAAACAAGCATCCTAGGACCGGTTTCTGGCATTTCAGCCGTCATCAGCCAGGCTTGCTTGAATCCAGTGGCAAAGCGAGCAAGGGACCCACGTCTGGGCATACCCCCGCCAACTTAGGGCGACCAAAGCGATACAAAAGGGGATGATGGACCGGAGCAGCTGAGCCAATCAAACACTCACCCCCAGTCAACTGATCTGGGTTTAATCCATCATCATTCTTTAGCTCACTCCACCACCCCAGTTCAGACATGGCCATATGCAAATCAGTCTGACCCTGTGCCTCATGGGAACAGTCCAGCACGAACTGCCAAGCCATGTCTTCCCTGGACCGGAAACAAGCATCCTAGGACCGGTTTCTGGCATTTCAGCCGTCATCAGCCAGGCTTGCTTGAATCCAGTGGCAAAGCGAGCAAGGGACCCACGTCTGGGCATACCCCCGCCAACTTAGGGCGACCAAAGCGATACAAAAGGGGATGATGGACGGAACGCTTGAGCCAATCAAACACTCACCCCCAGTCAACTGATCTGGGTTTAATCCATCATCATTCTTTAGCTCACTCCACCACCCCAGTTCAGACATGGCCATATGCAAATCAGTCTGACCCTGTGCCTCATGGGAACAGTCCAGCCCGAACTGCCAAGCCATGTCTTCCCTGGACCGGAAACAAGCATCCTAGGACCGGTTTCTGGCATTTCAGCCGTCATCAGCCAGGCTTGCTTGAATCCAGTGGCAAAGCGAGCAAGGGACCCACGTCTGGGCATACCCCCGCCAAACTTAGGGCGACCAAAGCGATACAAAAGGGGATGATGGACCGGAACGCTTGAGCCAATCAAACACTCACCCCCAGTCAACTGATCTGGGTTTAATCCATCATCATTCTTTAGCTCACTCCACCACCCCAGTTCAGACATGGCCATATGCAAATCAGTCTGACCCTGTGCCTCATGGGAACAGTCCAGCCCGAACTGCCAAGCCATGTCTTCCCTGGACCGGAAACAAGCATCCTAGGACCGGTTTCTGGCATTTCAGCCGTCATCAGCCAGGCTTGCTTGAATCCAGTGGCAAAGCGAGCAAGGGACCCACGTCTGGGCATACCCCCGCCAACTTAGGGCGACCAAAGCGATACAAAAGGGGATGATGGACGGAACGCTTGAGCCAATCAAACACTCACCCCCAGTCAACTGATCTGGGTTTAATCCATCATCATTCTTTAGCTCACTCCACCACCCCAGTTCAGACATGGCCATATGCAAATCAGTCTGACCCTGTGCCTCATGTGAACAGTCCAGCCCGAACTGCCAAGCCATGTCTTCCCTGGACCGGAAACAAGCATCCTAGGACCGGTTTCTGGCATTTCAGCCATCATCAGCCAGGCTTGCTTGAATCCAGTGGCAAAGCGAGCAAGGGACCCACGTCTGGGCATACCCCCGCCAACTTAGGGCGACCAAAGCGATACAAAGGGGATGATGGACGGAACGCTTGAGCCAATCAAACACTCACCCCCAGTCAACTGATCTGGGTTTAATTCATCATCATTCTTTAGCTCACTCCACCACCCCAGTTCAGACATGGCCATATGCAAATCAGTCTGACCCTGTGCCTCATGGGAACAGTCCAGCCCGAACTGCCAAGCCATGTCTTCCCTGGACCGGAAACAAGCATCCTAGGACCGGTTTCTGGCATTTCAGCTGTCATCAGCCAGGCTTGCTTGAATCCAGTGGCAAAGCGAGCAAGGGACCCACGTCTGGGCATACCCCCGCCAACTTAGGGCGACTGAACTGGGGTGGTGGAGTGAGCTAAAGAATGATGATGGATTAAACCCAGATCAGTTGACTGGGGGTGAGTGTTTGATTGGCTCCAAACGTTCCGGTCCATCATCCCCTTTTGTATCGCTTTGGTCGCCTAAGT
This sequence comes from Calotriton arnoldi, assembly GCA_963921515.1. NCBI lineage: Eukaryota > Metazoa > Chordata > Amphibia > Caudata > Salamandridae > Calotriton > Calotriton arnoldi. The sequence continues at coordinate 598,136 of CAWUFW010001098.1, forward strand.
TGGCGGGGATATGCCCAGACGTGGGTCCCTTGCTCACTTTGCCACTGGATTCAAGCAAGCCTGGCTGATGACGGCTGAAATGCCAGAAACCGGTCCTAGGATGCTGTTTCCGGTCCAGGGAAGACATGGCTTGGCAGTTCGACTAGACTGTTCCCATGAGGCACAGGGTCAGACTGATTTGCATATGTCCATGTCTGAACTGGGGTGGTGGAGTGAGCTAAAGAATGATGATGGATTAAACCCAGATCAGTTGACTGGGGTGAGTGTTTGATTGGCTCAAACGTTCCGTCCATCATCCCCTTTTGTGTCATTTTCCCTCTAAACAGGTATATATCACTACATTTTAAATAAATAACATTTTTTCTTTCTTTCTTCTCTTTTCAGAAAAAAAATGGCAACACCATCCAAAGAAGCAAAGTACATCCAATCCAAAAGAGGGAACAGACTACTAAACCATAGTGGGTATGTTTAATGTAAGGAGAGACTATCTGAACCCAGGTGTCATTGGAGGTGTGTGCAATATTACTCAACCCATTGCACAGGCAGAGCGGTTACTCTTGGTGACACTGTTTTAAGGACCACAGACCATAACCACTCTGCCTCTGCAATGGAGATTGAAGTTAGAGAAAGAATTAATGAAATTAAAGATATTGCATCCACCTCCAATAAAACCTGTGGTTTTAAGGGAGGTATCCCAACACATCCCCCCACATGTTGCAAGTAGTATGCCCACCATACCTAATTTGAGAAGAATTATTCAACATCAAAAACAGACAAGTAACCCACAAAGAGTAACACCCCAAACATACTCTGATATAATAATTCCACCTGAACTCTCTGTTACTTTTTCTAATGAACCTTTCCTATTGCATGACAACCAAAACCCTTAAAAAGGGAATAATAATCTTTAGCACACCCCATAATTTAATAAGATTAGAAAACAGTGATATTTGGATGATGAATGGAACGTTTAAAAGCACGCCCCATCCATTCACCCAAATATACACTATTCATGCATACATTAACAATACAGTAGTTCCCTTAGTTTACAGTTTACTCCCTGATAAACAATCCTCAACATACACTGAATTATTAACAGTGATACAATCTAAAATATCCAACAAAAGTCCGAGAAAAGTAATAATTCACTTTGAATTAACTATGATTAATACAATAACAAAAACATACCCAGATACCCAAAATCAAGGATGTTTCTTTCACTTTTCTCAGTCATATTGGCGAAAACTACAAAAAACATCCTTGATTGAGGATTATATATCAGATAGCAAACTACAGTTTGAACTTAAAAAACTAACTGCCCTTTGCTTTGTTCCTCCTGACAGTGTAGACGAGTACTACACTTCAATTACAGAATCAGAATATTTTACAACAAATGAAGAAAAATTGGCACCTATACTAAATTATTTTGAAGACACATGGATTGGCCATCTAAGCAGGTCGGGTCACAGGAGGAGACCACGTTTCCATGTGGAGTGGTGGAACTGTTACTCGACCTGCTTAGAGGAAGGAGCAAAAACAAACAATGCCATAGAGGGATGGCACAACTCTTTCAACAAATCAATTGGCAAACCTCATCCTAATTTCTATAATTTCTTGGAAATTTTGAAGAAGGAGCAAAGTTTCCAAGAAATGAGAATGTCGCAATCATTATCAGGTAGTCTGAACCCACGTATTTCTACCAGAACTAAGGAAATGCCTGAAAGACTATTGGGCGTAATTCAACAGTTTACGTTGACAGTGGCTTCAGACTACCTTGAAAATCTTGCTCACATCCTACATTTCTAACACACAAAATATTTTTACTTGTCTGTTTTGCCCTAAAACAACTCCCACTAATTCAATTGATTATTTCCAAACATTTATAAATTAATAATAAAACTCGGGTCTCCTTACCTTAAGATGTTTTCTTTCTCTTTCTTCAACTCTTGGACTTACATTCCATCCATTATTTCACCAAGAGTCCTTTTTTTTTTTTAAATCCATAGTAAATAACAGAGACTCCATTGGAAAAATCCATAGACAGATTAAAAACATATTAATATGCACACTGCATATGCATATCTAAAAAACGCACCCACTAAAAAATCCCGAAAAAATGAAGATATTGCTCAAAAACGCAAAAAAATCCAACCTTGCAATCCAATTCTGATCGAAATACAATTCCATTTCCATATCTGTAGAAATCCAAAATGAAGAGACCCAATAAAAAAATCCTGAAAAAATATTTTTTTTTCCCTCGAAAAAACGCAACAAATTCCAAAAACTCAATCCATCTGGCCCAAAAATCCTGTAGAAAAATAATGATGAACACATCCAAAATATCTCACTTTAAATAACATTGTAAATACATCTAACTGCGACGATTGTAAAAATATATTTTTTATAAAAAAGCGCGTTGCAAACTAAAAAAGCACACCTTTCAAAACACTTTTGTTTCATGAAGTGTTTAATATATATACCATTAACCACTTAATGAAACAAAAATAGTTTGTGAAAATAAAGAGACCCGACGTGGGCCTACTACTGCACATGTAATGGCGGAAATTAGTTGGTAAACACACATCAAAAATACGTAAAACACATTTGTTACATCTAACTACCTCCCTTACAATAAACATTACCACTACACTATGGGGCCGATTCCGATTCGGGCTGGAAATCTCTCTGACCGAGCCGGACCCGGGAGATTTCCGACCGAATCGGACCCGTGCAGACCGACCGAACGAGTACGATGCGTCCGTATGCTATCGTACTCGAGTCGAGTCGGACTCCCAGTGAAGTCAATGGGAGCCGGTCGGCACAACGCGTACGCGGGCTCCCATTGCCTCAATGGGTGCGAGGTGAACAAGGGCGCCCCCTACAGCGGGTACGCGGCGAAGCGACTCGCGCCGTACATGCACAGGTAGGGGGGACCCATGGGTCCCCCCTGTGTGCGACTCGCACGGCTACGCGTACAGGGGGGTCTGACACGGACCCCCGAAGTACGGCTCCGACTGCTCTTTCGAGCCGGACGGCGCGTGTCGGTCAGACTGCTCGCGGCGCGCATCGTACTTACCCGGCAGGGGAACGTCTCCATTGCGCGGTGCGAGTCTTGTCCGAGCGAGTCGGTCGGTGCGGTTAGACCCGGGAACGAGTCGGTCGGAGCGGTTGGGACGCCCGAACGAGTCGGTCGGCGATTTCGCATCGTACTCGCTCGTCCGGACGCGCGTAAGAATCGGTCGGGAAATAGGGCTCCGAATCGGATCCGGTTAAGCCGAATCCGATTCGGAGCCCTACCGGCCGAGATCTGAATCGGCCCCTGTGTATTTTAATAATGTAAATTTGTCTTACCTTAACGCAGCTCTCCCTTGCTTCTGTTCTCTCCAGCGACGATCTCCGTAATGATGAAACTTACGTCTACGCGTCGACGTCATATGTTTTAGTAAAAATGGAAAAAGGACATTTTCTCTCATTGAAAACAATGGAAAAGCGGGAGAACCTTTTTAAAAAAATGTACTATAAAATGTTTCTCTACATAATAAAATACAAAATTATTTTTATAAAATATGTTCATGTATACTCTATTTGTATATATTATTTTCAGAATTTATTACAATGATTCTAAATATATAAAATTATCAATAAATATTGTTTTAAAAATGAATTACCTGTTTTGTATTTCTTTATACATGTATTTATGTTTATTAAAATTAGAAAATGCAAATTAATTATTTGTTAATTTACACTTTAAAAATATGTTTTATTTTATTAACATTTATGAATAATAATTTAAATATACTTTACATTTAAATATATATATTTTTGTTCACCATTTATTCTTAACAATAATAATATTTAAACATAACATTACTTATATTTTTATCAATATATTTTTATATATAAATTATTTGAATATATTTTATTAGTTTATAATAATATATTGTATAACTTTTTACATAACACATAAATAATTGTAAACATTATTAATACCTGATTATTAATTTATATAAAATTTAACATAAACCTTAAACTAAAGTTAACATTTATTATCATCAATATTAAATAATTAATTACAAAATTAATACCCAAGCATTAATTTTTTTATCTTTAAGAAAATATATATCTTCTATAAATGCTTCCATAATAAATTAAACAGTAGTATTAATATTCATACCTGAGTATTAATATAGTCAAAATGTATAGCTATTCCATAAAATATTTATTATTATTAACAAACATATTAACTCTTTAATAACAATATTAATACCTAAAAATAATAAACTATAAATAAATAATTATCTTTTATAAATAAATATTACTTAAATTATTTAACATCCATTATCAAAAAATATAACAAACACTTACCATACAATACTTACCAATGCATTGTAAAAGCATGCGTTGTACTTATATATGCGTTGTAATGGCATGCGTTGTAAAATCATACGATGTAAGTGTATCTGCATTGTAATAGTTGCGTTGTAAAGGCATTGCGTTGTAATGCCTGCGTTGTAAAGGATGTCTCCCCTTTGCACAGCCTAGATGGTCATCCTGCCACAGGAGCAGAACACCTCCCCACACCCAAAACCTTTGTCTCAGCTCTTTGAGCAAGTTCACACTTCATGAAGGGAGCTATTCAGGGTGGGCAACCAGAGGCTTTAGGCAAGGAAAGGATGACTTTACAAAAAAATCTTTTCCAAAATATTTATCATGAATCTGAATTCACCAATGAATAGTGCTTATAATAAATATTTCAAAAAGTCAAAAAAGGAAATTTGTAGCTGCTTTCTAGATAGAGATAACATGTATTACATGTAATACTGTAACCCAATGTTTTCCTGTGGAACAGGCAACCTTGCTTCAGTGAAAATATAGTTTTTCATAGTGACACTGTAGTGGATGGCACAATGGGTGCTGAAGTCCAGTTGTGACATTTAATTTACAGGCCCTGCATACACTTTAGTACCATATAGTAGGAACCTATAGGTAAGGCTCCCAGTTTTCCATTGTTACTAATTTCTACAGATGAATACAGACAGAAAACAATCTATTTTCCTGTTTGTATTTATTTTTAAATATGGAAAAATACAGAAAATAGGTTTTCTTCTGGACGATTCTCACTGCTGCCAATCATGTGTTGTAGATCAATACCTGTGCAGGCTGACAGGTAGAGGAGTTAAAAAAAAAGATTTCCTAATAACTGCAGGAGTAAAGCTGTTTAAGCACTTCTACAATGCACATGATTTCAGATGACTGTTTTGTACTGTAAATGGCTAAAACACATTGGACATTCAAACATGAGTAAGCATTTATTGGTTAAATAAACATGGAAATATACCCACTGCAGCTTCATTTATTTACACTAAGCACACAATAAATATGGCTAAATATAGATAGAATGAGAAAAAATAAATAGCATAAAACCGGTAGCCCTACTTATAGGTAAGTGAAATATGCCAATCAGAGGTTTGCCAATTTCATCATGTTGAAAGTGGGAGCACATGTACTTTACCACTGAATAGCACGGGTAAAGTGCACAGAGTTCTATAACCCACAAAAACAGTCAAGGCAAGAATCTGAGGATACACCATGCAAAAGATGCACATTTTGAAAAAGTTTGTACAAAAGTAGAGTGAACTTACGAAGCATATGTCTGGGAAGGCTACATAAGTATATTAACTAGAAAGTGAAAACAGTCACAAATCTCTCCAGGGGAACCTATAAAGACATTTGTACCTGAAGTACTGCACTACAACTTATTAGGCTATTGGAAGGGTTGAAAGGTTCGGTATAGTTTCTACATGAACTTTAATATATTTCTGCCTGCATTCTGCCATACAGAAGCATGTAATAGGCATCATACTTTGACTTGTGTATTTACATCATATTCACCAGTGGATAAAACAGGTCAAGATCAAGGAAGGAATTGGATTGCCAGAGTGAGTATCTCAGAACTAGGAGGGTCATTACGATGACCGGCGGAAAAAAATCCAACCGCCATGGTAGCGGAAAATCACCGTCCGCAGGTACCGCGGAAACACCTCCGACCCTATTAGGATCAACCGCCAAAATATTCCAACCGCGGCGGTAGGAGGCATCGAAACACCGCCCGTAGACGGCGGAGAAGGGGAAAATCCAACCACGGCGGTCGGTCTCACAGCGTAAACACACCAAACCGCCGCCAGGCACGCGGCGTGACCGCAAATGATATTATGATATCCCCGATGTCACAGCGGTACGGTCCACTGTATCCAACCGCCGTGGTCGCTAACAGTAATGAATGTGAGATACGGCGGAAGGCCTGCAGCATAGCCATCACTGCGGATGCTCCGGCAACAAAATGACGGCCAAGGAAAGAAACACACAATAAGGCCACGAAATGCACACAGGCAACTAGCCCTGCCCCCAAAATAACCTGAAACACCCCAATTACACACCCCCATGGCAAATTCAAACACACAAATCACAGGACAACCCACACAGCACACCTGACAGCATTACACCATCTTGACACACCCACATAGCTGAGCATAAAACCAGCCCCTTCCCTGACCACAATCCTTTGCAAAACGACTCAACAGAAGGAAACAACACCAGAGCACTAAGGAGAGCCAAACCTGCACACATCACACCACCACCACAACACACACACACACCACCTACACCACCCACACCACCCTCACAACTGCACCCCAAAACATCAGCACAGCACACACCATGGCACCACAGAAAATGCCAAAATTCACAGACACTGAGTTGACAGTAATGGTAGATGAGATAATTAGAGTAGAACCACAACTCTTTGGTAGCATGGTCCAACAGACACCATTAGCCACAAGAACAAACATGTGGGTAAGGATAGTGGACAAGGTCAATGCAGTAGGGAACGTGCCCCGCAACAAGCAGGAAATCCAGAGGCGGTGGCATGACCTGAAGAGTGTTGTCAAGAAGAAGAGGGCCAAGAACCGTGAGCTGGCTGATGCGACTGGTGGAGGCCCTCCCATTCCACCAAAACCATTCTCTGCGTGGGAGGAGAAGGTGCTTGCCATACTGCATCCAGAGAGTCTTGAAGGAATACCCGGGGAGTGGAGGCTGGTAAGTACCAACTAATGTATACCATGAAACTGCCATGTACTGTCTTGCACAACTACAAAGCTACATCTCTGAGGCACAAGTACATTCATCTGCACCCCAATACCAAACACAGGTCTCAGTGATTTAACATTCACCCCATCTGAATCATCACAAAGGTACACAACATCAACTGTGTTAGATGTGTCCAGGCAAGCAGCACTACAACTCCCACCAGCCACCCCTGTCCCACCTCTCAGAAGGAGGAGCACTCCCCCCACCCAGAAGCATGTGTCAGCCATTGTGTGCTTCACCCTCACCTAACAGGTAGGTAGCCATCTTTCCAGGGAGGTGTGTTTGGAATAGGGAGGCCTGCACTACAACTCCCACCAGGCCCCCTTGTCCCACAGCTGAGCTGGATGGACCACTCCCCCCACCCAGAACCATGTGGCAGCCATTGTGTGCTACACCCTCACCTAACAGGTAGGTAGCCATCTTTCCAGGGAGGTGTGTTTGGAATAGGGATGTCTGCACTACAACTCCCACCATGCATACCCTGCCCCATCCCTCAGCAGGATGGAGCACTCCCTCCCACCCAGAAGCATGTGGTAGACATTGTATCACCACAAACAAACTGACAGGTAGGTATCCATCTTCCCAGGGAGGGCTGTTTGGGGGTGGGAGGCCTGCACCACAACTCCCACCAGCCACCCCTGTCCCACATCTGAGCTAGATGGACCACTCCCCCACCCAGAACCATGTGGCAGCCATTGTGTGCTACACCCTCACCTAACAGGTAGGTAGCCATCTTTCCAGGGAGGTGTGTTTGGAATAGGGAGGCCTGCACTACAACTCCCACCAGGCACACCCTGCCCCATCCCTCAGCAGGATGGAGCACTCCCTCCCACCCAGAAGCATGTGGTAGACATTGTATCACCACAAACAAACTGACAGGTAGGTATCCATCTTCCCAGGGAGGGCTGTTTGGGGGTGGGAGGCCTGCACCACAACTCCCACCACACCCCTGTCCCACAGCTGAGCTGGATGGACCACTCCCCCACCCAGAACCATGTGGCAGCCATTGTGTGCTACACCCTCACCTAACAGGTAGGTAGCCATCTTTCCAGGGAGGTGTGTTTGGAATAGGGAGGCCTGCACTACAACTCCCACCAGCCACCCCTTGTCCCACAGCTGCAGCAGGATGGACACTCCCCCACCCAGAACCATGTGGCAGCAAGTCCACCTAAAAAGGACAACTGGACAGGTAATCAGACAGTGCATGCACCCCACCATTCCTCAACAAAAGCATTGAGCTAATGACAACACAAGGCCTCACATCACAACAAAATACACCCCAATAAAATAGCAATTGATAGTATGCAGACAGCTAAGCGTATGTAACTGTGACAGAAACAGAACTGTGACTCAACTAAACCCATGTGTAAGCAAATCAGGGACCATATATGCACTGCACCGAATGCTATCTGTAAATTCCATGGGTGCTGAGCATGAAGGACCATAGTAACAATAAACAGGCATGGTCTGTTGAACAATGAAATCCAAGCACAGAACATTACAAAGGTATGCATGAGATAACAATGGTACAATGGCTAGTACATGTGCATATGTAACATCTGCCAGGAAGAGTAATCAGCAAAGATGCATCACATTAAGTTGGATAGCAGCCAGTTGTCAGATGACAACCTTTCAGTTTAATACTAAGAGCTTCACGTGGGGCATGGTATCCAATGACGTGTCACACCATGGAAAAATATGTATGTACCTCCACATCATGTCATGACGCACATCACTGTGCAGACATACAATTAATGAAATACTTAACTGTGTGTTGCATAACATGTAAATAAGAGACATCAAACACTGCAAGCCTGATGGGTGTAAGTCAATGACTATGTACCCTCTGTCCCACAGGTGACCAACAACTGACTGCAGAGGATGACAACCTCAACCTGCAGAGCCAGTCTCCTCCCCCGGAACATGGACACTCTGATGCGGAGTTCCTGGATTCTTTGGATGAGGAGCTCCAAGCCGGCCCATCTGGTGTGCCAGGGCGCAACCGGTCACATGACCCCACTGCCCCCCCACCATCAGCAACAACATCAACGCTGACCCCTGCTGGAAAGACCTGTGCCGCCACCACCATCACCACTACCACTGCTGCCTGCAACACTCGCCCTGCCCCAGAGGATGCCCAGCCCACACCAACAACTGCGGAGGGCAGGGAGAGTAGGCGTGTGCCTAGAGTGGTGAGGCAACAGGTCAGTGATAGCAGGGCAGGTGGGAGGACAAGTGGGACTCCAACACCACAGGACACTGTGACCGAAGCCCTGGCTAACATCACCAGAGTTGTTGGTGCCTATGAACACACACAGGCACAAATGGGCCAGGTCCACGAAGATGCCCTGGAGCTCCAACGTCTGCTGAGGTCCATGGACAACCGTATGGGACAAATTGTGGACCTCATGGGCCAGTTTCTGGCGGTACAGAGGGACAGGCCAGTGCCACATACCACACCTCCATCTCCCCCCATTGCCACGCAGGATGACAGTTCATCATCCACCCCTGCGGGCACCGAGAGGGGTGACTCCTCAGACCCCACTGGCCCAGCAGACGATGCCCCCCCTGCCAAAAGAAGAAGGGGCCGTCCAAAGAAAAACTTGGGACTCACCCGTGGCAAAGCACCTGGCAAACGCCAGGCAAAGAGCCAGCCATGATGGCAACACTCTACACCCTGCCATTGACTTTGTACACTGTCTGTACCCACACTGCCATGGTAATGGCATCCGTCTGTTGGACTGTGTCACCACATCAATGTGGTGCCTACTCGATTGTCTCATCTACCATCACTGCCAACTCATTGATTCACCATTCAAACTTATGTAAATATCCACTTCCCTCTCACATATACCCATTGAAAATAAACAACAATAACGCACCAATTTAGTTGTGTCTGCTCTATGTTTATCACAGTATGTGCAATGTTTACCATGGTTACAATGTCACAGGAGCATGGATTCTCTGTAGGCAAGGAGAGGCAGAAGGGACCTAGCAAAACACAACAGAACAAAAGTCACTAGTCAGGTGGTGGCATCACAGCCATCACACAACACATGTCATCAACGTACTCCAATATGCACACATTACAATGTGCAACAGTACCAACATAGACATCCTGTAGCTGTGCCAAACTACCCTGTACCCAACACATAGGCAGCCAGCACTGAGTCAACAACAGGATGCAGTCACAAAGATCACATAGACCTTTACGCAAACAACTACATCAACAGACAATGGACCAGTTGTACATTGTCACTCACCTTCAAGTGAAGTAGCGGTTGATGAGCTGCTGACGCTGGTCGACACCTTCCTCCTCTCCACTATCCTCGTCACTGGACATATGTGGGATCGCAGGTGGGGGCCTCGGCTGGTCATCATTGTCCTGGATCAGGGGGATTTGTTTCCGTAAGGCCAGGTTGTGCAGCATGCAGCATGCTACCACTATCTGACACACCTTTTTGGGTGAGTACATGAGTGCCCCTCCGGTCCTGTCCAGGCAGCGAAATCTCGATTTTAGGAGACCAAAGGTTCGCTCCACGACCCGACGTGTTCTCCCATGGGCATTGTTGTAGCGGACATCAGACGGTGTCCTAGGATTGCGTAGTGGGCTCAGCAACCAAGGTCTGTTGGGATATGCAGAGTCACCTAGGTGTGAAAAACACATACAGATTAAGTGATACAACTGTGGCAGAGGACAGCATGGCACACACAGCACAGAACTTGACTCTGCCCACTCACCCACAATCCATGCCCGCTCCGGAAGTAGATTGGCCATCAGCTGGGGCACAATGCTGTTGCGCATGATGTAGGAATCATGTGCAGAGCCGGGAAACTTGGCACAGACATGAGATATGATCATATCGGCCTGGCACACCACCTGCACATTGATGGAATGTGAATGTTTACCATTCCTATATATGTGTTCCCGTGCCTGTGGTGGAACCAGGCCAACATGTGTGCAGTCAATAGCACCTACAACATTAGGGATGTGACCAAGGGCATAGAAATCCGCCTTCACAGCCGCCAAATCCGCCCTCCTTGGAAAACTTATGTATCGGTCTTTGTATTGCATCATGGCCGACAGGAAATCCCGTAGCACCATGCTGAAGGTGGGCTGAGACATCCCCCTGCAATGCCCACCGTCTCCTGGAATGAACCACTAGCCAGGAAATGCAGTGCCGCCATCACCTTCGATTCAGTTGTCAATGCTGTTGGGTATGTCCTGCCAGCCCGCAGGTGTGGCTCCAACATGGCACACAGGTCTTGGATGTTTGTGCGGTCCAGACGGAACCTGCGTATTACGTCATCATCCTCAATGTTAGCCAGCAGGGTGACTGGACGATACACATTAGGTCGCCTCCTAGGTGAGATGAAAGGGGACACGTCATTGCAACAGAACATGAGATGTGCACAAATCCGTAGCTTTTGATTGACACAGCGCAAACATTTACTGGCATCACAATGCAGCAGACAGTGCAAGTCAAATGTTGTGACACCTTGAGAAAACATTGTTGTACACTTGTTCAGTATTCGCACAGTGAGAACAACCAACATGGAAACTGTCTCTGTGAATGGTAATAGTCGCATTTCAAACTTTTGTGTAAACAGCCCTGACAGTATATGATACAGGACATGTGTGACACAGAAACACTGCTGGCTTCCAAGTGGCTGCTGTACCTGCCACACATTCTTGTGCAATCATGACAGGGGACACATTAACGACACAATTTGTCTAGTTCTGAAGGACTCATTATGGAATTTGAGCCACTTCAAATCCACACAAGTTTAGAGACATTCACATACATATCCACAAGCCTGTGCTAATATCCACTGTCATCAGTAGACATGCCATACATGCTGGTAATCACAACTCAAAGTCAGTCAATGACTAATAATGAAAAGCATTTGCAGATTCTGTGTCGCCGTGGATCAAGACACAATGACACCACTGCACAATATCATCAACAAGCAAACAGATTGTCAATGTGGCACACAAAAAGTGGACAAGGTACGTGATCCAAAAGGACTGTAGACAAACGTTAATCTGCACTTAAGTTGCACTATGACATGCAGTATGAAGGTAGCACTGCCCAAACACACAACTGAAGTACAACAGTTGCCATGGAGCTAATCATCCAGCTGCTTGGAGACACAACAGTGCCACAAAAACAACCTACAACACCACCAGGACAAACCCACACCAGTATACCTACAAGTCAGCGCATGAATATACTGAGTACATAACAAAAACACAACAGCCTCATACACATAACACCAGCGGATGTCATTGCACAACACAGGTACTAAAGGACAAACATCAAAAGCATCCTGAGCCACATTCCCCACAGGCTGTCAGGACCAACACAGCGGACTATCAACATCCCTCCGCAGACAAAGATGCTGGCTGTGCATCACTTGTTGGCCTCTGGTACCTTCAAAACAACAAAAGTTAGAGTTGGATGAGTGTCACAGCCAGCCCTATCAAGGTATATCTCACCTGTCTTGGATGCCATCATTAGCTTGATTCAACAGCACCTTCAGTTCACCCACACTGTGCAGGAACAGCTTGTGCCCCAGAAAGGCTACTACGCCATAGCAGGCTTATCCACTCGTGTTGGTTTAAATTCACTGCACACATGTCCTACTTGTGCACCCTGCCAACACTGCACACAATTACTGCACATGAAAGCACACGCATTACATCAATGTGCAGCCAATTGTGGCACACCGTCTACTGTTCACAGATGCCATATCAAAGTTACCAGTCAGTGAGCACCATCACCACTTTTGGCTACAGTCCATCATCCAAGGCAACAATCTTCATGTGAACAAGGTCAATGCACCTGTCCTTGGTGAGTACCAACGTAACACACCACACACATCAAATCCACTATCAACATACTCACAACTGTGGAAATATACATGTAACAAAATCACATATGACAGGCCGAACAACATGAGCACATACCAGACACAATGACACAAGTAATGGTGATAACATTTTGCAGATATGGAGACAAAACATACCCAAAGGCATAGATACAAGTGAAAAATAATAAGGATGTACAGAATGCCAAGTGTGCCGGTGATGTAATTAACATCCTTGAGTATGTAGAGCACACACATGTCCATGTGGACATATACTGTTGGATTTGCTACTGTGAACAATAACATTACATGAAGGCAGTAATAGGTGTTACCAAACAGACAACAGTGTGACATATGTGGTGAGTAATGAAAATAATGCTGAAATGTTTGTAAACTCATGTAATGTATTGTGACATATTGTGTGAGATATGAATATGTTCCTATATATTGGGATCAGATATGAAATTGGGGATCAATTTGGAGGTCAGATATGAAATTGGGGCTAAGATGTGGTGACATATATGAAATTGGGGATCAATTTTGTTGACAGATATGAAAATGTGTGTAAATGTGGTCTCAGATATGAAATTGTGTAGAAGTAATGTGCCCCATTAGTTCTTTCAGTGTGGCATTTGGTGTTAGATTTGAAGTTAAGGCTGTCATTACTAACTAAAGCCCATTCAAATTACATCCAGTGCCATGATATTTTGTAAGTGACCACTGTTCGAAGTACAGATATGACCCATGACATTGACACAGCACGATGTGTCCATTGGTGCCTTAAACGTGCTCAAACAACACTATCACGCCCATAGTCAACAATGTCATGCTGCACCTTCGCCGTAGCGAGCGCCTGGCACCAGCGGTGTGTGACCGCCAATGGCCCAAGACACACTCACCGTAGTGATAGGCATATAGACATGATCAAATGGCGATTGGCATGTCCCGCCACACAAATCACGGTCACTCATAGCAATGCATGTGCCTGGAATCGCGGTAGCTACCTCCTGGCACCAGCGGTGTGTCACCGCCATTGCCCAAGACACCATAGCGGGGTTGATAGGCATATACACATGATCAAATGGCGGTTGGCATGTCCCGCCACACAAATCACGGTCACTCATAGCAGTGCATGTGCCCGGAATCGCGGTAGCTACCGCCTGGCACCAGCGGTGTGTCACCGCCATGGCCCAAGACACCATAGCGGGGTTGATAGGCATATAGACATGATCAAATGGTGGTCGGCATGTCCTGCCACACAAATCACGGTCACTCATAGCAATGCATGTGCCCGGAATCGTGGTAGCTACCGCCTGGCACCAGCGGTGTGTCACCACCATGGCACAAGACACCATAGCGGGGTTGATAGGCATATTGACATGATCAAATGGCGGTTGGCATGTCGCGCCAGCACAGATGCACGGTCACTCATAAATCGCGGTAGGCGTGCCCGCACGCGGCCGGTCATTGGATGCACTTGAAAGATGCACCACCGCGGTACCGCATGCCTGTCCCTGTGATGTGTCACCGCCATGGCCCATGCATTGACAGCCAATGGGAAGCGCAATCGCGGTAGCCTGATGCAAGTTTGAAAATCGCGGTAGGCGTGCTCCGCCACCGCGGAGGCCGGTCATTGGATGCACTTGAAAGATGCACCACCGCGGTACCGCACGCCTGTCCCCTGCGGTGTGTCACCGCCATGGACCATGCCCTTGACAGCCAATGGGAAGCGCAATCGCGGTAGCCTGATGCAAGTTTGAAAATCGCGGTAGGCGTGCTCCGCCACCGCGGAGGCGGTCATTGGATGTATTTGAATGAGGCAGTCCTGGAACACCAATTGCAGCAGCTTAGAACCACAGAAACGAGCCCTGGGGGCTATATATGTGTGTGAGAGAGCCACACATTTCCACAGCTCACTGAGCCTGCTGCCTGAGACCCCTCACCTGCTGCTGCCTCCAGGGACTGCTGCCTGAGACCCCTCACCTGCTGCTGCCTCCAGGGACTGCTGCCTGAGACCCCTCACCTGCTGCTGCCTCCAGGGACTGCTGCCTGAGACCCCTCACCTGCTGCTGCCTCCAGGGACTGCTGCCTGAGACCCCTCACCACCAACTGCCGCGGCTGCTGTCTCCTGCCCACAGTGATGTCGAGGACTGAGAAGATCCGTGCCACTCCCTTCACCACCGAGGAGCTGGAGGTCCTGGTGGACGAGGTGCTCACCCAGTATCCAAGGCTATATGGTGCGCCAAATGTCGTGGTAAGTATCTCAGAGTGTGAGTGAGAGTGCAGGGGGGGCACACATGAAGTTGATCTGCTGCAGTATGTGCGTGAGAGTGTGGGGTTGGGTCATGCACTGCCTAGCATGCTGTTTCCAGGGGGAAGGTGTGTTTAGCCTATTCAACACGTTTCCCTGCCTGCACAACCAGATGTGAGGGAAATGTAATGTCTAGTCAGACATAAAGTGAGTCTGCAACTTCTCAATTTAGGAGTCAGGACAGTGATTGCCAGTTTGTATGTCTATGTGTGTCCCTGATGTCCTTCGCAGGCCCATCTGTAGCCTTAGCTAGGTTTGTTGTCCAGAGGGTAGTGGGGGAATTGTTTCTGACTCAATATGTGCCTCATCTCTAGTTCTGCACTATGCTCAGGACCGCAATCCCCCAGGGTGACACTCTTGTTGGTCATTCACCTATGACACTGTACATTTCAACATTCTTGTGCCCAGACCCTTCCAGCACCACCAGCATGTGCACATACTCGCATGTGTTGGCACTGTTTGTGTTTCCAAATTGTCCCTCCATTTAAAATATCAGATGCCCCACGTTGGACCTCTGTGTGACCCCAACTGGCCTGCACATTCACCGCCCAATCTGACAGTGGCACAACACTGAATGTACACAGTGTCAAATCTGTGCTTTTCCTCTTGACTGTCCATCAATGAGCCATTACAGACATGTAGATTGCACACGACAGGCCTTGTGATGAGGGTTTGCGTTTGTGAGGTCATGTCCCTCAATGTGACCTCCATGACACAGTGTGGCAGTTTAAGGGCAAGTGCTTTGAGGGCTGCGCAGTGTTGGGCACAGTGAGTATTCACAGTAACATATGTAGTAATGTCCTGCATGTCTTTGTATACACAAAAATTTGCAGTAGATGTGGTCAGCATACACATTTTGCTCTCTGCTGGCATCCTGCATGGCTATGAGATGGGCATGTACTGTGTCCACCCTCATACCTGCATGCATTAATGTGTGTTTCCCACATGATGATGCTTGAATGTCGCAGATTGATTGTCTCTACAGAAATTATGGCTGAAGTTGGGTAGAGTCAGTGTCATGCTCCTGCCCTGGGAAATGGTGGTAGGTTACACTGATTATTGCACCCTCTTGTCTCCCATGTCTGCATCTCAAAGTCAACCAGCGCAAGGCCGTGTGGAGGGCCATTGCATGCAAGGTGCGTGCTCTGGGTGTCTCCAACCGACGGCGCTCCCACTGTCACAAGAGGTGGGATGACATCTGCCGGCTGAGCAGGAACGTGGCCGAGATGACACTGGGGCTGATCCCTCGGTCCGGCAGGTTGGCGCGGCGCAGCATGACACCACTAATGGCATGCATTTTAGCTGTGACGCAGCCTGAACTGGATGCACGTCTGAAGGGGCATCAGCAGCAAGCTGGTGGTGAGTATTCTGTGAGTGTGACTTTGAGTGTTGTTTGGCTGCATGTGCTCCAAGCCTGGTCCAGTGCAGGGCTGTAATGTTGCTAGTGTGATGCAATGGCGTGTAAGTGGCCACGGTGTTGGGTGCAGTTGTCATGCATTCCCCTACATGTACCTTCCCATGTCATTGGTGTAATGGCCCTTGACTTCACATTTGTAGTTGTGGCCTTCTGGTATCATCTTCATTGGGGTAGTCACGGACATCCCATGTCAGGGTCTGGCAGAGTGCATGATCTGAGTGTGCCACCATCAATGTGTGCATTGCCTGACGTCAGATTTGTGCTGACTACACATCTAACACCAATGTGCAACTGTAGTTGTGCCCCAAGATACGACATGGTGGATGGCATGTGCTCATGGCCATTGTGGGCGTATATGTTGGAGTCTGTCTCTGTGTTGGACACTTCTGCTGGCTCAAGATGTGACAGTGGCAACATGTTGTGAGTAGGATCTTTTACCCCCTCAGGGCCCTAGGTGTGCACAGAGGGATATGTGTGTCTGGTTAGACGGAGCCACCAACAGGCTAATTGGCTGTGTGTTCATCACATGGGTGAATTATGCCAAGTTAGCTTTATGCCACAGTAATTTCGCTGTTTGGATTGAGGTTGCACAATGTTACTGCCCATGGTGTTGTCCAACATGGATGATTGTTCATCATTAGTGATGCTTTCCTTGCAGATATTTGTAAGCTTGACGCCAATGTACTGATCCTACCTCTCTCTCTCTCTCATGCAGCATCTCACATGGGCACGGAAGGACAGGGGACGGACACCAGTGGTGAGGCATCAAGCACAACGGCTGCACACCAGCATAGTGACACGGATGTCAAAAGCACATCAGAGGGGGACCATAGTCTTCTAGAGGACTCACAGCCAGAGAGGCAGACCTCTACCGCATCTGACGATGGCGGTGACGCATCTATGTTTTCGGCCACAGGAAACAGGGACTCTGCCTCCTCGTCCACCACACAGCGTTCAGTGCCCACCCTCCCTGCTACTCCCACTGTTGCTGCCCGTGTTCGCACCACAAAAAAGGGAAGAGTGTCCTTCATCCCAGGCACCGCTGCCCCTGCCCCTGTCCCCCTGCTGCCATCAGTGCTGAGTCTGTGGAGCCTTTGCGCCAGCTGTGTGTGGGTCAGACAGCTCTCCTCAATGCCTTCCTGGACCATGACAAAAATTGGCACAGGTGGTGGCTTACATGGAGGGCGTTCATTCCGACGTGGGTGGGCTACACCGGACTGTACAGTCTCTGTCCTCTGCAGTGACAGCAGCAATTCAACTTGCCCAATCCCATAGTCCTGCTCCAGTCCCTAGGCCCACCACCCTGCCAGTGGCCACATCTGATGATAGTGACCACACACCCCAGACATCAAGGGAAAGATACAGCACACGCAGCACATGGCAGCAGCAGCCCAAGCAGTCCAGGGCACAGACACCATCCCCACAGAAAGGTAAACCCACACCAGAGCGCAGAGGCAAAAGCCCTTCAGGCCACACCCAGGGCAAGGATGGCAAGAAGCAGGCCTCAGGCTCACATGCCTCAGAGGCATCCCCAGCAAAGGACTCACCTGTCCCAAAAGTGTCTCGCATAGACAAGCACACAGTTTCCGTGCCCAGTGACAAAGAGGTGCCTGCTAAGGGTACACGTAAGAAGAGCTCCAAGGAAAGTTCACCCACAACATCAACTCCCATCCAGAGCCCTGTGAAGCAGGGAAAGGAGGCCACTGTAGGGGGGACACCTGGTAAACAGGTGATGCAGGGGCCGAGGCAATCCGGGGCCAAGCGTCCCGCAGAATCCAGCACGTCCCCAGAGGGAGGACCAGCATCTGCACATGATCCTGCTTTTGTGATGAGTGTGCCTGTTGTATACACCCCACTTGGCATTAATCCCAGGACAGGGAAGCCATATCAAATCCCCAAGAAGCGGAAGGGCACCCCTCCAGATTCTCCCACACACAGTGGGTCTCATGCAAGCATGAGTCCACCTCCACGTGCCACCACCCCACCTGGTCCTAGCAGCCCTCAGGCTTCACACACCACTGATGGCTCTACCACACCTGGACCTAGCAGCCCTCAGTCTTCCCAGACCACTGATGGCTCTACCCCAGCTGGGCCTCTCTCTCCCCAAGCCAGTACCCCAACTGGCCCTGACAGACAGCCACCTCCCAGTCATACTGCCAGCCATGTCTGAGTGTTAGTCCCCCTCACACACATGTCTCTCCCACAGTGGTGCCATGGACTGACCATTTTTGACACCCTGAGTGTGTTGCTGACCATGGCAGGGTACAGTACCACCCATTCTCAGTGCTGGATATCATGTACTCACTCTGCAGTTTTTACTGGCCCTTGGCCTTGTTGTTGACTGATGTTCTAGACTTGCCTGTGTAGCTTCTCATGTACCTCACCTGCACTTTGGACTGGTCACTGGCCTTGCTGTTCACTGCTGTTTGCCCCTTGCCTGTGCAGCTTCTCATGTACCTCACCTGCACTTTGGACTGGTCACTGGCCTTGCTGTTCACTGCTGTTTGCCCCTTGCCTGTGCAGCTTCTCATGTACCTCACCTGCACTTTGGACTGGTCACTGGCCTTGCTGTTCACTGCTGTTTGCCCCTTGCCTGTGCAGGGTCTCATGTACCTCATCTGCACTTTGGACTGGTCACTGGCCTTGCTCTTGTCTGATTTTTGCTGCATAACTGTGTGAAATGTAAATAAAAAAGTATTACTCATATTGTCTGCCTTGTCAGTGTCCTTGCTTAATAAAGGGTTACTGTGTGGGTATGGTTTACTGTGACACATGCTCTATATGCCACTTCAACATTGCCAATGTCTTGTTTCCTCTGATCATGTTGTTTAAACTTTGGTGTCCCAGACTTTTGCATCTGTGTGTGTTGGCTTAGATGTTGGTGTGTTTGCTGTGGACTGTTTGACTTCCTGGGTGTGTTGTTGTCTGTGTGATGTTTAGATTGTTGTTGTGTGTGTTCATGGTGTGTCACTCATCTCTGTTTGTAACGGGTATGTCTGTTGTGCACACACTGCTTGGTGTGCATGCAGTGCTGTGAGTGTATGTTGCCTTGTCCTTGCCTGGTGTGCCCCCCCTGATGTTTAGCTGTTGTAGCATATTGATATCTTTGCAGGTGCATGTGTTGTGTCTGATGTGGCTGTGTGCAGTGTTTGTGTTGTGTTGTCTCATGCAGTTGACTGTTGCTCTGTGTGTGGTGTTCTATTTGCCTGTCGGTGTGTGTGTTTTGATTGTGTTCTGTGTTTGGCTGTTGTTTTTGTGCGTCCAGTGGTTCTGCCATCCCTGTGTGTGTGTGATGTTTGTGGATACCCCCCAGGGGTGTGTTTGCTTGTCAGTGTTTTGACTGGACATTATTGGCAAGTGTGTTTGTCACTGGTGTTGTGTGCTGCAGGTGTGATGGGTGTGGGGGTTGTGTGAAGGTTCATACTTGTGTTTGCAAGTCATGGAGTGTTGCAATGGGCCCTGTGTGTTGTGCTGCTGACATACTCCTGTGATGTATTTGGATACAGATGTGTGGCTGATCAGTGTTAGACTTCATACCCTTCCTTTCATCCCTGTGCCTATACATGGGTTGCCTTGCTGTCTCCCTGAGTTGTTGCAGTGAGGTGACTGTGGTTTGACTTCACTCACTGTGACTGCCATGTGTGATTTGTTGGGCTGGTGTTGTTGTTATATGTTGCTTCCCTTGCATGTGATGTACACATGCTTGGTGTTCAGCTCCTTGCCATTCCATTTGTGTGCACCTCACTTTAGGTTTCCTATTTGTTGTCCTCCATTGCTGCTATCATGTGGTCTGTGTTTGTTGCTGTGTGTCAGTGTGGGGTATGTCTGTGTGACTTGGCAGGCTGTGTGTCCATTAGAGTGTTTGTTCATTATCTGTGTGTGTTTGTTTTGTGCTTGGACTCAGTTTACTTGCCAGGAGTGTGGTGTTGTTGTGGTGTGTGGGTTCCCCTGGCCCTGTGCTTCTACGCTGTGTGTTACTCTGCAGCCACACCTGATGGGGCTGTCTCCCTAGTTGTTTGTTGTGTGGTGCAGTGTGTCTGTTCACCTGGCTGGTTATTGGGCATGTTGGAGCACAGGAGGGTCACATGGCATGTCCCTTCATGTTGTGGGTGGGCCTAGTGTGTGGAGTGTGGAGGTGTTGCCCTGTGTACTTTGTGCACTGCCCATGCCTTGCGCTGGCCCTGCCTACTACATTGTGCGCATTTTTTTACGCGGATTTACCGCTGCGGTCACGTGCACTGAACATTATTTCGAGATCGCGGACATGGTGACCTGGATGAGGAGGGGTGAACTAGTGGCAGGTAGGACATGTGTGGCTACACCTGTGGATGTGTTCCTGTCCCCACCAGGGTGTCTGGTGGGGACAGGAACCTTACATCAGTCATGGAGTTGTGGGTTGTGTTTGTGTGCAGAGTTGTGTGATCGCGTACCTGCGGCGGCGTCCGCCATGGTCCATGGCTTGCTGGAGGTGTATCATGTACAGCGCTGGGAAGACATGTAGTGCCGGGTCCATGGCGGTCGGCTCCGGTATTCACTTTTGCGCTCGGCTGTGGTGCTTCCGCCTGCTCAGATTGGCCGGTTTCTCCGCTGCGGTGTGCCTGGCTGTTTGGCGCATCCTAATTTGTACTGCGGGAGGGACATCATTCCGCACGGCGGTGGCTCTGGATTGGTTAACTCTGCAGCGGTGGCGGGCGCGTTTTGATGGCGGTTCACGTCGCACCGCAGAGGTCGGAAAATGGGCTGTGTTTGAGCATTGTAATATGGCGGACGTGTGCACCGCTGCTCGCGGGCGGAAAAGGGAGTTTTTTCCCACCGCCAGCATCGCGGAGGTGCATCCGCCGGTCATCATAATGGGCCCCTAGGTTTGCATGTGACCGAAAACATTTGCAGATAGTACTGCCTCAGACAATGGAACAAAATACCAGGAGCTATCTTAGTCAGTGTGATTGGCACGATAAATAGGCTCTATATAAACAAAATGGTTGACCAACTAAAAAAAGTCTAAAAGGAGTGTAACATAGATGGTTGGTGTTAGGGATGACAATATTAGAGAAGAAGGTATTCTGAGGAGTAACAACATTCTTGTTAATGTATTGAACCACATGCCAGAACACAGTAAATATTGACTCACAGAAAAGACAGTCAATAAATAGCCCTCATCCAATTAATTGGCTGGGAGTCCAAACCAGGTGCACATAAGGAAGGTATTCGTCAATAAAAAAGGTTATTATCTAACTCAATGTTAAGTAACGCCATTAGTAGAGACATAGCAGCAAGTGCAGTAGCACCAGGACCACAAGATATGATGGACTCAGAGCACTCCAAAAAAAGGCTAATGAGATAATTAGTGAGGGGGGTTGAGTTGATGTCGATTGTTGATGGGATTATTAGATCACTTGCAGGAGATTAGGAGCCTGATTTAGAGTTTGCTGGATTGGATACTCCATTTTGAATGGGACAGACATTACCAGAGGATATAATGCACTTGCAATAAGGCGGACCACATATCTACCACATTTGTGACAGAGTATCCCATCTGCTAAACTCTAAATGAGACCCTTAGTATTGTTAGGGTAGAGAAAGATGAATTTCATAGGAGAGATTGCGACCTTTAAATTGGATGTTGGCTATTTGCAGAAATGCAAACAGAGATTAGAGCAACCATGTATGTGACTTAGAGTAGGCTATTCTCATTTTGAATAGCAAACAGTGCAGATACGGAGATGATCATAGGAAAGAAAAAGGAGAGCAACAATCAGAAGTTTTAAATCAAGGTCATTTTCTTCATCCTGAGTTTTAGGAATCCGAAGGAGGTTTTGCGCGATAGCACACACTGTGAGTATGCAAAACTACAGATAAAAACAAAAATTATCTGCTTATGAGATAGTGCCTTTATTATGCTGCAGAACACCGCTTCAGCAAGGACTGCTGATCAGCTATGGGGTTGGAAGCATAAAGTAATAGCTGGCTGCAAAAATAGGGAAATATAGAGAGCTTTATCTCTGGTTAAAGGAAGCAGTAACCTCATGATCATAGCAGTGTGAGAAATGTGTAGGATAAATGATGAAAAAAGGAAAATCTGCCAATGCTGGAGCAGATGCCTTCTGATGTCCACTCAAAACGTTGGCTCACAGTATTACTTTGAAAAGCTAAATGTAATCCATTTTTTAATTCCCCTGGTTTAGCATGGGGTCAGGATAACATTCCAAGGAACGTTAATGACCTACAGGTGCAGAGATCTCACACATCATTGTGCCCACATTGCAGGTACTCCTGTTTGGAACAGCCCTCAGTGCTACCTACTGTGAGAAGCATTACTTTACACAAAGGCTACTTCTGGAATTAAGTAAAGTAACTCCCAGTGCCCTATTGAAGCATCACTCTAGATCCATTGTACTGTTAAAAATTGGATCCGTGCATTGGGAACTGAAGCAATTGCTTCTCTTTGGTAAGGTCATTCAGATGTTAACATGTCTACTGCCAAGACCTTAATCTTCAGGTTCACAGCTTCAAATCACAGCATCATATGAGGTTGTTAAACTGATTACTCTTGAATTTAGTAATAGTGCTTGCTATTAACTGTCTCAGAACAATTCACCTTAAATATGATTAAAAAATGCTGTTTATTTAATTCGCAAAACAAATAAAAAACAGTATAGAGTATAATAAATAAAGGCCTTCAAATCTCAAACAATGAAGTCTCTGAGTTTTAAAAAAAGAATTTGAGAAAAGCTGACAAGAGAACGGTGAGTTAAGCAAAATAAGCACAATACACAAAGGCTGTGTAACCTGCAGGATACAAACTCCAATTTCCTATGACATTACAGGACGTTCAGTGTCTTCTGCAGTCAACTGTATGCAATATAAAGCTTACAGGTTTTAATGTTGATGGGATACCTGGTTTGTGTGTGGGTGTGTGAGACTTCAAAATAATTTTTACATCATGAAAGATAATTTGTAAATTGTGAACCTAAATTCAAGGAACATGTTAGGAATCGGGTCTCTAGTTGGCAGAGGTATGTACCCTATCCAACTAGGGACAACAATCCGAGTCAGGGTAAGTCAGATACACACCCTAAATTAACCTGTTGTCACCCTCTGAATGCTTGGCACAGAGCAGTCAGGATAATTTAAAAGGCAATGTGTAAAGTTTTTGTGCAACATTAAACACAGTAAAATAGTGCCAACACTACACAAAAATAATCCAAACCAGGTTAGAACATTAGAGCTTCATTTAATGAACAAAACAAGGCCAACAAGATAAAAATAAAATATGTAGACCCAGAGTTCTGAATTTTTAAAGAATATCTTGAAATGTAGTTCTTAGAAACATAAAGCGTCAACCGGGGGTATCAGGTCACGCTGGACCGGGTCAAATCTGTAAAGTCAGGCTGACAGCGATGAAGCTCGGGTCAGATGCAGGAGCTATGGAGGGCCTGCTGCAACCAGTTCCTCCATGGAGGTAGCATCGACGGCAAGCAGCAAGATGTGAGGGGCAGTCAGAGGCAGTGTGTCGTCATTGAGCCTTTGAATTGTAGGTGATTTGTCAGTTCCGAGTCACGCAGTTGGGTGATGCGTCGGCATCAAACTTCTTGTGAGGCAGGAGATGCGTTGTCATCGAGTCACTCTGTCGGCACTATGATGTCCTTGAAGCGCCGATGCGTCGGCATCGAAGGAAATGCGCCGGTTCTGACAACAAAGTCAATGATGCATGGATATTAGCAGAGACAGCCAGGAAACCCACTTTCAAAGGCACAGGACTGGATTGGCACTGCTTGACAGGGTAGGACTCACAGTTGGCAGAGTCTAGAAGTTGTAGCAGAGTTGCTGGAAGTCTTTGTGTGTCCCTGAGACATCAGAACAGGAGGCAAGCAGACAAGCCCTAGGAGTCACTCTGGGTTCAAATGGTGTATGTCCAGCCCTGGCTCCAGGCACACTACAGGGGGTATACAGCTCTTTGTGTGGGGACAATCACAACGCATTCAGGTGCAAATGGCATCTCTTCCTTCCCATCCTATCTCATGATGTTAATGGCCCATCCGTATGTGAATGGCCCATTGGGCACACCTAAGCTCCCTTTGTGTGTTTCTGTCTAGAGGAAATGCAGAAACCCCAGCTGTCACCGACCCCCAACATGTATTGAAGACAGGCAGAGGCACACAAGGCTTAAGAGCAAAAAAATGCCAATTTTCAAAAACATTGCATTTTAAAAGTTGTAATCAGAAATCCAACTTTGCCATTAAAGAGTATCTATCATTATAAGTCCATAGATACCATACATGAATGTTCTACTCTTTCTCAATCAGGAATTACACTTAATAAATGTATTAAGGAATACCCAATGTTAACCTATGAGAGGGGTAGGCCTCACAGTAGAGAAAAAGGAATTTGGGAGTTTCTCGCTACCAAGACATGTAGAACTAAAAAGCATATATCCAGCCTTTTACTTACACAGTACTCTGTCCTGTGGGCTACCTAAGGCCTATCTTAGGGTTTACCTATTTGGAATAAAAGGGGAGTTTATGGCTTGGCAAGGGGTTTAAATGCCAAGTCGGCATGGCAGTCAAACTGCACATATAGGCTCTGCAGTGGCAGTCTTGAGACATGTTTAAAGCGGTACGACTGGAGGGCCACTAGTAGCATTTAATTTACAAGCCCTGGTCACACATAGTGCACTTTAATAGGGTCTTATAAGTACATTAAATATGATAATGGTGGATACACCAATGTTACCATGTTTTAGGGGAGTGAACACATGCACTTTAGCACTTGTTAGCTGTGGCAAAGTGCCCAGAGTCCTATAGCCAACAAAAAGTGGTCAGAAAAAGGGGAGGAGGAAGGCAACAAGTCTGGGGCTGAACCTGCAGAAAGGGCCATTTCCAATAGTACAGTTTACTGAAAATATGTCTATGTCAACAGAGCATCTTAAACTTGAGGCACTGTACAACAGCAGTAGTGTGTGTGGGCGTATGGTTGAAAAACTGATTACTAAACCAAGAACAAGATGAGAGGAAGGGGGAAACATGAACATATTACTGGAACACAATTAGAAAATACTCAAAATGGTAAATTTTTACATTACATCTATTGATGTATATTGCACTTACTTACAATTTGAATGACAGGGAAATCCACAGTTTGTCTACACTCATTGTCTACTTGTTAGTTGGTCAGATGCTGAAACCGAAATTCAGGCTAAAGTCTGTACATTCCACTTTAAAACTAATGCACTTCAATATGGTTATGATAAAAATCCGTATCTCCAGTCTGCAGGGATGACACTTAGCCATTGGGCAATAATCATGTTTCCAGATGACAGAAGCAGTGCTAAAAATAGCCTTCATAAAAGATCATCTACTTGGTGGCAGTAATCAACAGGAATCAGCTCATCATATCAGTGGAAACAGAAAACATACAATCACAGCATTTTATATTGCCACAATAGAGCAAAGCTGTTCAACGGTAAGCTATTGTCAGATTTTCAAAGAAATGGTCACTTATTTCTCTGGCAGCAGGTGCTGATGTCCAAGTGGCACCTGCAGCCAGGGGAGGACAGTTCAGGCAATCACTGTTCTTGTACTGACCACATGGATGTCAATTCACCAAAATGCCAGGGGTTGCAGGAGCAACATCACACACGCTTGACCCTAATACCATCACAGGAAGTGGCCTCATATGACCTTTGACTCTCAATCTTCCAAGGAAGTGATGTCACATGACCCTAACTCTGATGACATCTCAATAATTGACATCTCTGAATTTCCATAATAAATACACGATTAATATAATAACACAACATGGACAGAATTAGGGTGCTGATGTAATATGCAAATGGATCATTACTTGTTTCTCTTAGTATTAAATGAACAATTATGTGTTAAACTCAAGAGGATATAGATTTAATAGTTCCTCTACTGTATGCTGCAATGAGAAATGTGTTGATAAATCATAGGGAGATAAAAAGGAGATTTAAATAAAACAATGCCAGTTCTGTCCACATGAATTAATTGATATAGACAATATATTTAATATGAACTATATTATTGAACTAAACTATTCCTTACCTTTAATACATTTTGATTGTATATCCTTTACAAGGCTCTATCACTACTGCGAAGAGCAGAGGTAATTTGTTTAGTAATACACTTCATTTTTCATGTGTTCACAATAATGAAGGCTGGCAACAACTTATCCAAAAATGTTATCTTTTTAGTTCATTTTTATTCAATCAGAAGAGTGCACATTGCACTGGTGAATTTATTAACTTTACAAAAAATAAAGTGCAACATCCTAGTCCCAGTGGAAGCTATAGAAATAAATAGTGCTCATCAAGAGACTGTTTACCTTCTGTTCTTGGAGTGGCTGCTGGTGATTTTTTAAAGTGATGGGCCATCGTACTTGCTCTGAATTGAAGCAAGTAAAGGGAGTGAGCCTGACATCTTCTAGGGAGGCTTCTAGAGGTCCGGGGGTCTCCCCAATAATTATTTTTAGGTCTTTCCTAGCGCAGCGCGCATGCGCTGCTCTAGGAGAGGGATCTTGGAATCACTTCAGACTTCCAAGAGCCTTCTCCGTGTGGGTGTGCCTCCTCCCACACATCCCATTGGCCTTTGCGTGTGGCTTTCAATAATTGAAAGCACTCAAATGGCCAAAGACGGGTGCATGTCCCACCTTTCCTCAAAACTTTCACTCCCAGGGCCTAGGGGTCTCGGGAGCGCGCAGGGTGCCATCTGTTCTGGATAAGGTTTCTAATTAGCTTTCACTTTCGCGTGCAGCGGCGGGCACGATGGCAGCTGCATTCCTTACAAGCGCGCGCGCACGCACCACTCGCGGGCTTGTTTTTTTTTAAAGCAGCCCGGCACCCCTGACTTCATCATTATCATTTGTTACCTAAAACAACACGCCGAGCACTACTATGTTCTACTTTCCCTCCCTAGGATATTGTATTTTTCTCAGAGAACAGCACAGTACTTTTCTTTTTTTATACAATTTCCACTCTTCCCGGGTTTATACAATTTCAACTCTTCCTGGGAGCAACAACCCAAGCTCAAATGTACGATGCCCTAGTAAAATAGCGCACTTTTTCGTTTCGAACAGCGTCTACGAACTTTGTAGTATTTTGCTGCATTAACAATTCATGGAGTTTTAATTTTTCACAGGAGCTCAGAAACTGTTGGAAAACAGCCATTTGTTTTTCAAATACAAGAGATCAATTTTAGGAGGAAATTAACGAGACCGTAGCAAAAGGCTGTGACAAAAAAATTAACTTTTTGAATATAGAGTATTTTAGCCATAAATGTTACAGTTAAAGTTCGGTATAAACTCCACTGCAGGGACAACAACAGCGAAGCCTACTTCCTCCGTGCATACGGTCAATACTGAATAAACAGAACTGTCGAGAGAGAGAGAGGAAAAAAATAATAATAACAAGGCGTGCAGGCGCAATCTCAGTCTCCATTCCTGACCCAAGATGGCGGACGTTGTCAATGCTTCTTCTCTGCTTAATCGACAGGCTGATTTGGAAGCCGCTCTTCTCGAAGTAACAGCTTTGGCAAATCGAAATGACCTAGTCCTGCAGTACGTAAGAGAGGCGGACAGTCGTCGCCAGGATCTTCTGGTACCGGAATTCACAGAAGGTGGGTTAACGGGCAGTGGGTGTGACTGTATATAGTCACTTCCTGTTATGGACATAAAAGATGTACTATACGTCATTTGTAACTCCTGTCATGAAATTGCTACTCAAATGAAAACACCCTATGTTCTCTAAGCTCCCGAATGTAAATAAAGTAATTCTAGCATGCAAACTTTTACGCTCTGGGAGCGAAATGCGAAGTAACATGGCGCCTGGGTGCCGAGGGCTTCGGGGCGCACATCCAACACACAGGGATTCTCACAACATTAGTTTCCAGAACGCAGGGCTTTAAGTGGGCCGGGTCTCACCGGTGCTGAGCACCTGCAGTTTTTAGGTCGAGCCCATGCATCGCTAAACACTTAGAAGGTCCCAAAGGCGAGACCTATTGGCTATGCCAATGCTTGTTTAAAAATGGGACCAGATACTGAATTTGCTAAAAAGCCAGTCACAGGCTCTGATAAAAATAAAATAAAATCAAGGCTTTCGTGGTGTGCCAGGCCAATTTAATCTAAAGCTCCCCAAGACTAGACCCCATTTTTTGCAAAATGTGCTAGAGGTGCCCATATGTCAAAAATTACCTCCATTGCGCCACATCCAACATATTGTCATGGGTACTTCCCATTTGCCATAGGTGTCCCTTTAGTCAACAAATTACATACAATATGCCATTGCCAGAATGTTGTCTCTCACACAAGGGGTCAAACAGGAAGTATAGGCTACAAATAGAATAATCTGTCTAATACTGCTTCCAAGGATATACAACTCACACAGAGTATAGGGTAGCAGGGTGCTCAAGAACGAAAAAGCTGTGGCAAGTGGGGGCACAGCAGTTGTTTGGACGAGAACCCTCACTCACCCAAGGGTGACATGCTTCATCATTGGGTTCCTCCAACACACTGTGACCGCAAGGTACCCAGTGTGGGCTACAACTTTCCCGCAGTAAAGGAGCAGGAGTGTTTTAAGGAGCACGTCAATGTTTAAATACCTCTTGGGTAGAGGTGAGGGGCAGAGTGCCACAAAAAATGTGTATTAAAACTATCTCGATAGGAACAACAAATGTTATTACTGCGTCCTAAAGGATAGGGGTTAAAAGCAATGTGAGACAGGGTTATGGATGTATACCCTGTGTTGTGGTCAACATGTTTCTGCCCTATATAACATCAAATGTTCGGCTCATTCTTCAGGACCATGATATTCAGTCACCCTGCTGAAAAAACGTGCACAAATAATAGTAGTTAAAAATAGATACTCAGGCCCATACTCTTGACCAACCGTGCGCAGCGGCAGCAATTTGTTGGGTAGGTCAGGTGGCCCTTACGCATGGAGGTCCCTCACCGTCTGAGACTCTGGTGGTGCCGGATCAACAGCACACTCTCAAGCATAACACCACATTCTCATTCATGCTCACTTATATTCACATTCACACATTCACTCATCAATTCTTGCTCACTTGCATTCACCGTTCATTCTCACTCACAATTATGCTAGCTCACTTCCACCCACTCTCACTCATTCTTATCACACTCCTTCACACCCATGCACATTCATTCTCACCCACATATTCTCACTTTTTCACAGTCAATCTTTCTCTTACTCACTTATACTCATTCACTGACTCACTCAATTTAGGGGAGAATTTGCTAAATTAAAAATAGCATCTTGCAGCACAGCAACCAAGGTGCTACATTTTATTGGCGAGGGGGAGAGAGCATAGCAGATCCATATCTACTGAGATATGGCACTGCTGCTCTTTCCCCAGTGCTGTTTCACAAATAGGCTGCTTAACACCCCACACACATTCTTTTGCACCCGTGTGCACATGATGTCTTCCATAGGTTTTGTACTTGAAGGTTAACCTTCCAGTACAAAACACTATGCATAGACAAACATTACAACTTTTCACATTTTGAATGTGTGCTGTATAGAGTGGCACACATGCAATGTGTAAAACTTTAGAAGAAGTTAAAACATTTCTCCAACTCAATGGCTACTTCAAGAAAGTGTTATTGTTTGGTGCAAAGCCCTGTCTAACATTTTTAGTAGATAAGGCTTTGCATCAAAAACCCTGGGCTGCAGCATGGGAACGGCTATATAACACCCATGGAATTCCCCTGTGATGTAAAGTTTGCACAAAAACAGTTTTGCTCTTGAAGGAAAATAGATTATCAAGACTTTGCACCAGTTGGCTTCACATTGCAAATTATTGATATATCTGTCACTCGATCTGAGTCATTCTCACTACGTGTCATTCACTCTCACTCACTTTCATGCACACATACAGAGACGCATGCTCACACATACAGACACATGTTCACACACACACATTTCCTCTAATACAAATACACTCTCACCAACATGCACACAACATTCCTTTAAACACATTTTATTTTACTTACTACAACTGACAGAGAAGGCCCCATTCCAGCTGATTAACTTTTTATTATGCTAATAGCGATTATTCACTATGTTAATATCGGTGAATACGATGTCAAAGTAAACCATAAAATGTGCAGGCCCAACAGCAGCAATACCAGTAAATGCAATGTTGATGTACACCATAAACTATGCACGCATAATAATGTCAAAAATAGTAAAAGCAATGTCAATGTACGCTATGACAACAGTATGCACAATAATGAGAATGTCGATAAATATGATATCAATTACCGACATGTTTTATGCACATGCAGCAACAAGCTCGTATCATTGCTGTCAAATCACCCGAGATGACCTCCCCTTCAACCCTGAATCAGAGATACACTGACAGACTGGCCCTGCGACCCAAACCTAGGACTACTGATTAATAGGTCACAGGTGGGGGTAACATTCAGCCAGAAGACAAACGCGCAACCAGGGAAAACTCTGATCGATCCCACAGATAGACAGCTACACCACAAACAGGTCAGAGGAAATTGGCCTCAATAAAACATGTTTGGCAAAAGGTCACGTTCCAAAAATACCACAAAGTTAGATGCCACATATAGTTAGGAACACTCAGCCAATCAGGACATAGCATGCACACAACACACGTAGTCTTGATGCGCTCCTCATGCCGGACATCTGGACACATACACACTGGCCCACACTAGCTCTCCCCGAGGATGAGAGCCAACTGTGTCCCTGTTATCAGATGGTTGCACTTATAATTTATGACTAGCCCTGGACCCACATGCTCTACAAGAATGTGTAATCGATTTATTGTAATTCAAGAAACTGTATAAAATGCCAGCCAAAACCTCTGTATATTTAGATGCTACTCTGTTGATGCTCTCCCGGCCTCTGCGTTTAATTAAGCCTGCTCCGTGTTCCTTTTTTGCCAAGCCCTTCTTGCTTTTTTCATTTTTTCAAGGTAAATTCATATCCGAGCAACAACTATAAGCATAATAAACAAGCATTGGCAATTCTCATAGGTCTGCCTTTACAGGAGTGTTGTACGTTAATGTGAAGGATACAGGCAAATAGCATAGGAATAAATATGTATTTATTTGGAAGCAAAGAATTGTGAATACTATTATTGTAAGTTAAATGGTCAGGTGACAGTGGCACTGCCAAACCAGACATAAAAATACATGTAGGCTAATGACTGCCCCCCTCCCACCTATGCTGCTGCCAGAGAAAAGCAGCATAACTTATCTAGTTATCTAAGACACTTTAATATCATTCCAGTGTCATGTGTGTGCCCCTGAAAGTTCAAGCTTAAGCAGCAGGATAAATAAACAAAATGATCACAGTTGTGTGGAGGGCAAGTACGTTTTTGTGGAAGCACACAACTTCTGCCCAATCAAAATATGTGCTCCTGGCTCCCAACATGCGCGCAAAGCCAAAGCCCCTCTCCAGTGATGTTCTCATAATTGCCTGGCAACATCTGCACTGTGTCTCAGGCTGGGTGTCTCAAAAGCAGTGCTTGGGGTCACAAGAGACAAGCTAGGGGTCATGGCTGCGACCCCTGGTGACCAATAAATAACGTCTATGACTGACCATAATTCCATCATAGAACATTAATTGCCTGCCCTTTGCTGTAATATGCATTGAATGTGATGAGTCACATGCACTTGAGGGAAGTGGCCTGCATGTGCCAGCTGGTTCTCATCCCTTCATTAGCTTAAAAGACCTATATATGTATATTAATGTAACGGCATCTCTACCCCTCGGTATAGATTTCTCGAAGCTGACCATGGAGGCAGGTACTGATAAACAAACAGAAGAATCTACCCACGGGATTAGTAGGAGAAAACACAGATCAGATTTAGGGGTGCTTCTTAAATTTATGATGAATAATATTTCTCAGAGAATGGGGAACAATGTTTCAGATGACATGGTGAGCATAGAAGGCACAGTCACCCTTATTATGATTTATAAACTGGGAACAGTTAAAAGAGCAGCTATCTCAAATAGATGGAATGCCTTGGACTATTGCAAGATTTGCTGTCTCTAAAAAAACTGAATAGTGCAGGCCCAGACTGCCCGTTTGACATTTCCCAGGTGGGCTGGAGCTTTTGGAATACATTTTAAGGCAGGGGGCGCTGTTGGTGCCTCTTTCACTTCCTCCATCTTCCCCAGAAAATTAAAAGAGACCCAGCGGGTTTCAGGAGAGAGAGAGAGGAGAAAGAGAGGGAAAGAGAAACGAGAGAGTGAGGAAGAAGGGCAAAAGGCTGGTTGAAATATGTTTTTCAGGGCTGCTTTCGATTCCTAGTATGACCCTAAAAGACCGTGGTGGCGTAGGATGTAATTAACTATACATAATAATTTGAACCAAATTTTAGCTTTGCAAATGAGTCAGTGAAACAAGTGTATGAAGTAATTGGTGAAATTAAAGTGCCTTTTAAAAAAGAAAGAGTCGTGTGCTCATATTGAGAACTACCTGGAACCCGAGAAGAAGGTATAGCCCATACACACACCACAATTGTTTGGAAGGAGAGCATCTGCCTTAATATTCATAGCTGGAATAATCGAACGATATCTGAAAAGTCATGTGTAGTATCCTGCATATGTAGTGTAATTTATTTTACACCTCCTGCTCAGCCAGTGCCTGTGCTCTGATCACAATAGAATGTTGGAGTCTGATGAGCCTCGGAATGTTGGGACTCAGAGAGGTGAAGTGACAATTAGGCATGGGCTGAGCAGCACACAGGCTGCTCCTGTTGGGGCTCTCCTTCATAACTTATCTACTTGTTATATGACTTGTTACCAGCTTGAATAAATCACCTTTAAGTTAACCTACCTGCGTGGACCTTCGTTACTACATAATTTGGCGACGAGTTGGTGACGTACCTACGTGGAACAAGCGGATCTAAGGTACCTGGCGAACACAGGAGGACCTGGAGATGGCGCAATCTACAGAAACTACAGTGGCTACTACCACAATGTACAAAAGCGGAGGTATCCAAAGGAAACGTAAAGGTGCCAACATGAAACAAGCGTGTTCAACAATCTACATTTATGACAAGAAGAGGCGAGTAACAAGCATCAAAAAGAAAAGAAGACAACAACACAAGTAAGATGAAGCACTACGCCGTTCAGCCCCACCAGTGTCCTCACCATCGGACAGCCCTAGCCCAGACGTGCAGTGCTCATCCAGTTTACTTTCTTTGGACTTTGAATCTTACTACTAGTGATTCTACTATCAGCCCACCTTGCTTCTGCTCATCAATATTGCTGGAAAGTAAGTCACTTTCCCCTCAAGCTACAACACCATGTGACCCTGCGCAAAAGTTTCATGTCTACAACACAGTGTTTGCTGTTCACTTTCAACCAGCCTCTGAGGTTCTCCACAGCTGCTGCCTCCTACTGTGATGGATGTCATCAACAACGCTGAGGTAACACGAGTGTGGGTGTTTTCACATCTCTACACCACCTCTGGGTTTCCTCAAGACTACGTATTGCCAGAAATATATTTTCTACGAGCTGTTTTTATCATGCCTGTCACATTGGGCAAAGATGTGACTGTCTTTCTATCTTGGCATTGCTAGAAATGTCGGGCGTTTTTTTCCATGCTCACGTTATTCTGAGGGAACAGTGCTAGTGAGTTTTGTGCCATGCTTATTCAAAGTGTTCCTGTCATCTAAGGTTTTTTGTGACTGACGTCCGTTATGCTTTTCAGCAAGCTCAGGTATTATTCTCACCTCAGAGTGTGCGCTACTGTCACTGGACATATTTTACATTTCCTATGTGTTCTGCGGTCTTTTTGCTGCCAGCTGGAGCGGGCCGCATGTGTAACCCTTAATCTGTATCAAGTTTCATTGGCACTTTTTACAACACCCCTCACAACGCCACTATGGTGAGTTTTTCCACATATTCCAAGTACTTTTTACCGTTACAACCGTTATTTCGGTTGACCTACAGCGCGCGCTTCTTACCTCAAACTGTAGAACTGCGCAGAAACTCGCGACGCTGTTAGCCTTCTGTGACATCACGCTAAGTCTGCTCTAATGACAAAATTTGGCGCCTGAGCGTGCCGTGAGCCATCGGGCGCAGTGTGCCGTGCGTGCCGCCATCTTTTGGTTGGCATCCTAGCGCCTGATTACGGTGGTTCTCGTTGTGCCAACCATGCACATTTGGTGCCGTCTCAGGTCGTCGAGGGATCCAAGTCCATTGCTGGTCAGGATTACAGTATTGAAGATTCATTCCGCTTTAGGGGGATTCGAGTGTTGAAGTCGGTATGTACATTTTGTCCATGGATGACGAGCCGACATGCCTTTTTGTAACTCTTATATTTTTTCAGTTGGCAGTGAACATGAGTTACAACAATACGCTGTGCCCCAAGTGCCAGTGCAGGAGTTTGCTAATGGACATTGTCTACACCTGACTTTCACAGTGTGCCATCTTGCTCATGGAACACTTAGTGCCTCCGGTCATTTCACTACAGCATTGCCAATTTTGATCACTAACCTTTGTGTGTGCATCACAAGTTCATGGTGACGAGCGCAACCTTGACATTCTGATTGTGTGTTTTTCGTCAGAGTTAACCCTTTGTAGGTTGGGCAGGCATTATAGTAATGTCTATATGCTTTGTTTTGGACACATATACAGAAAGCATGTGGGGTTTAATTATGCTTATTCCTTTATGCCGTTTGTATTGCTCAGCCAGGATTATGCAAAGTTCTTTCATTTTTCTGGCTTTTTGTACATTTCTGGTTGGAATTCTTCTTATTCACAAATACCCACCATGGGAGTGTGTTTTTCGCACATGCACTCTGGGTACACACCTTTTATGGGGTTCCATTGTGTTCTCAATGGTGTATCACAACACTGCTTTCTTCCCTCTTTGGGATGGCGATGGGTACTAGCCCCATTTGCGTACATACACTTACTTGAGCTACACTTTATGCTCACTTACACAGGGAAGGCAATGGGTCCTATCCCCATTTGCTCACATTCACTTTGCCTACATGGGTCACATATGGTTTTAACCCTTACACAGGGCACCGTTTTATGGGTCACAGTCCCATTTACATTTTCACAGGTACCCTTACACAGGGCACCGTCTCATGGGTCACAGTCCCATTCACATTTACACAGTCACCCTCACACAGGGCGTCTTATGGATTACAGTCCCATCTTCACAGGGCAGTACTGTTTTCCTCTACATGGGGGTTGACTTTACACGGCCTGCTATGTCATGGGGCTTTTGTCCCATTCAAGTGCTCCTCACCCTCCTGCCTAGGAGTAGAGGACGGCCATGGGTCTTAGTCCCATTGGATGGTATTTCCTTTGTATTTTCTATGCTGTTTCATATACGCATAATTACACTCAATTCTTATTTGTATTATCCATTTGGAAATGGGGAGGAGTATTGTGATACTGTTTGTGTCCATTCGCTTCCTCTCTGTTTTCTCCGGTTCAGATTTCCTATTGATGTTCACTTCCTCTTCATCTTTGGAATCTGTTCCATATGCATTTCGCTGTTACTCTTCTTGGGTCTTCAGTCTTTCCCTTTCTGCAGTGTTCTTCTCGTTCTTCCTTGTTCAGGAGGAATCTTGTCCTTCTCTTCTCCTTGTGCTTGGGTATGTCTTCTGTTCTGTTCTCATCGTGCCCTGTCCTTCTTTCCTTGCTTGCCTGCCTGGCCAGTGGGTGTGCATAGGGGTTGCATTTGGTACGTCCGTCTCTCGCTATTTCTTATTTCCTCTCTTGCATCTCGCTGTCTCTTTCGTTTTATTTCGCTGTTGTTGCGGATGGGTTTTTTCTATTTGCTTCTTACACTTTACCTTCTTCTCCTTGTCTTCTCCCATCTATCTCCTTGCTCTGCTTTGCTTGTTCTGTTCCTTGACTTCCTCTCTGTCACTCCGTTGTTCCTTACTAGCTCTCTGTCCCTTGTTCTCACTCGTCATATTCGATCATATATTGCATTCGTTCTTCTGTTGGAAGGAAAAGGGATATGTAGTATCCTGCATATGTAGTGTAATGTATTTTACACCTCCTGCTCAGCCAGTGCCTGTGCTCTGATCACAATAGAATGTTGGAGTCTGATGAGCCTCGGAATGTTGGGACTCAGAGAGGTGAAGTGACAATTAGGCATGGGCTGAGCAGCACACAGGCTGCTCCTGGTGGGGCTCTCCTTCATAACTTATCTACTTGTTATATGACTTGTTACCAGCTTGAATAAATCACCTTTAAGTTAACCTACCTGCGTGGACCTTCGTTACTACATAATTTGGCGACGAGTTGGTGACGTACCTACGTGGAACAAGCGGATCTAAGGTACCTGGCGAACACAGGAGGACCTGGAGATGGCGCAATCTACAGAAACTACAGTGGCTACTACCACAATGTACAAAAGCGGAGGTATCCAAAGGAAACGTAAAGGTGCCAACATGAAACAAGCGTGTTCAACAATCTACATTTATGACAAGAAGAGGCGAGTAACAAGCATCAAAAAGAAAAGAAGACAACAACACAAGTAAGATGAAGCACTACGCCGTTCAGCCCCACCAGTGTCCTCACCATCGGACAGCCCTAGCCCAGACGTGCAGTGCTCATCCAGTTTACTTTCTTTGGACTTTGAATCTTACTACTAGTGATTCTACTATCAGCCCACCTTGCTTCTGCTCATCAATATTGCTGGAAAGTAAGTCACTTTCCCCTCAAGCTACAACACCATGTGACCCTGCGCAAAAGTTTCATGTCTACAACACAGTGTTTGCTGTTCACTTTCAACCAGCCTCTGAGGTTCTCCACAGCTGCTGCCTCCTACTGTGATGGATGTCATCAACAACGCTGAGGTAACACGAGTGTGGGTGTTTTCACATCTCTACACCACCTTTGGGTTTCCTCAAGACTACGTATTGCCAGAAATATATTTTCTACGAGCTGTTTTTATCATGCCTGTCACATTGGGCAAAGATGTGACTGTCTTTCTATCTTGGCATTGCTAGAAATGTCGGGCGTTTTTTTCCATGCTCACGTTATTCTGAGGGAACAGTGCTAGTGAGTTTTGTGCCATGCTTATTCAAAGTGTTCCTGTCATCTAAGGTTTTTGTGACTGACGTCCGTTATGCTTTTCAGCAAGCTCAGGTATTATTCTCACCTCAGAGTGTGCGCTACTGTCACTGGACATATTTTACATTTCCTATGTGTTCTGCGGTCTTTTTGCTGCCAGCTGGAGCGGGCCGCATGTGTAACCCTTAATCTGTATCAAGTTTCATTGGCACTTTTTACAACACCCCTCACAACGCCACTATGGTGAGTTTTTCCACATATTCCAAGTACTTTTTACCGTTACAACCGTTATTTCGGTTGACCTACAGCGCGCGCTTCTTACCTCAAACTGTAGAACTGCGCAGAAACTCGCGACGCTGTTAGCCTTCTGTGACATCACGCTAAGTCTGCTCTAATGACAAAATTTGGCGCCTGAGCGTGCCGTGAGCCATCGGGCGCAGTGTGCCGCCATCTTTTGGTTGGCATCCTAGCGCCTGATTACGGTGGTTCTCGTTGTGCCAACCATGCACATTTGGTGCCGTCTCAGGTCGTCGAGGGATCCAAGTCCATTGCTGGTCAGGATTACAGTATTGAAGATTCATTCCGCTTTAGGGGGATTCGAGTGTTGAAGTCGGTATGTACATTTTGTCCATGGATGACGAGCCGACATGCCTTTTTGTAACTCTTATATTTTTTCAGTTGGCAGTGAACATGAGTTACAACAATATGCTGTGCCCCAAGTGCCAGTGCAGGAGTTTGCTAATGGACATTGTCTACACCTGACTTTCACAGTGTGCCATCTTGCTCATGGAACACTTAGTGCCTCCGGTCATTTCACTACAGCATTGCCAATTTTGATCACTAACCTTTGTGTGTGCATCACAAGTTCATGGTGACGAGCGCAACCTTGACATTCTGATTGTGTGTTTTTCGTCAGAGTTAACCCTTTGTAGGTTGGGCAGGCATTATAGTAATGTCTATATGCTTTGTTTTGGACACATATACAGAAAGCATGTGGGGTTTAATTATGCTTATTCCTTTATGCCGTTTGTATTGCTCAGCCAGGATTATGCAAAGTTCTTTCATTTTTCTGGCTTTTTGTACATTTCTGGTTGGAATTCTTCTTATTCACAATTACCCACCATGGGAGTGTGTTTTTCGCACATGCACTCTGGGTACACACCTTTTATGGGGTTCTATTGTGTTCTCAATGGTGTATCACAACACTGCTTTCTTCCCTCTTTGGGATGGCGATGGGTACTAGCCCCATTTGCGTACATACACTTACTTGAGCTACACTTTACGCTCACTTACACAGGGAAGGCAATGGGTCCTATCCCCATTTGCTCACATTCACTTTGCCTACATGGGTCACATACGGTTTTAACCCTTACACAGGGCACCGTTTTATGGGTCACAGTCCCATTTACATTTTCACAGGTACCCTTACACAGGGCACCGTCTCATGGGTCACAGTCCCATTCACATTTACACAGTCACCCTCACACAGGGCGTTTTATGGATTACAGTCCCATCTTCACAGGGCAGTACTGTTTTCCTCTACATGGGGGTTGACTTTACACGGCCTGCTATGTCATGGGGCTTTTGTCCCATTCAAGTGCTCCTCACCCTCCTGCCTAGGAGTAGAGGACGGCCATGGGTCTTAGTCCCATTGGATGGTATTTCCTTTGTATTTTCTATGCTGTTTCATATACGCATAATTACACTCAATTCTTATTTGTATTATCCATTTGGAAATGGGGAGGAGTATTGTGATACTGTTTGTGTCCATTCGCTTCCTCTCTGTTTTCTCCGGTTCAGATTTCCTATTGATGTTCACTTCCTCTTCATCTTTGGAATCTGTTCCATATGCATTTCGCTGTTACTCTTCTTGGGTCTTCAGTCTTTCCCTTTCTGCAGTGTTCTTCTCGTTCTTCCTTGTTCAGGAGGAATCTTTTCCTTCTCTTCTCCTTGTGCTTGGGTATGTCTTCTGTTCTGTTCTCATCGTGCCCTGTCCTTCTTTCCTTGCTTGCCTGCCTGGCCAGTGGGTGTGCATAGGGGTTGCATTTGGTACGTCCGTCTCTCGCTATTTCTTATTTCCTCTCTTGCATCTCGCTGTCTCTTTCGTTTTATTTCGCTGTTGTTGCGGATGGGTTTTTTCTATTTGCTTCTTACACTTTACCTTCTTCTCCTTGTCTTCTCCCATCTATCTCCTTGCTCTGCTTTGCTTGTTCTGTTCCTTGACTTCCTCTCTGTCACTCCGTTGTTCCTTACTAGCTCTCTGTCCCTTGTTCTCACTCGTCATATTCGATCATATATTGCATTCGTTCTTCTGTTGGAAGGAAAAGGGATATGTAGTATCCTGCATATGTAGTGTAATGTATTTTACACCTCCTGCTCAGCCAGTGCCTGTGCTCTGATCACAATAGAATGTTGGAGTCTGATGAGCCTCGGAATGTTGGGACTCAGAGAGGTGAAGTGACAGTTAGGCATGGGCTGAGCAGCACACAGGCTGCTCCTGGTGGGGCTCTCCTTCATAACTTATCTACTTGTTATATGACTTGTTACCAGCTTGAATAAATCACCTTTAAGTTAACCTACCTGCGTGGACCTTCGTTACTACACCATGGTCATGTGACCAGCTTGATTCCTAGTATCTTGACCAACCTCAAAGAAATAGGAAAAGCCCCAAGGCGACTAGGCTATAATCATGGGACCTTAAGTTACCTCCAGCACTCATCATTTCAGTTTGAATTAGTTTGGCCAATTCTGTGGGTCACCTCAGTCCTACATGGAAATGCGGTTTCATCTGGAGGGGGCCTGAATGCCATTGATATTCTTGGACTCAAAAGGAATTTCGTGACTGAAAGAGGAGGACTAGTCACTCAACGTAAACATTAAGCAGTGAAAGATGATCTCTGGGATGCTTCATTTGTCAGCTTCTTAGAATCAGAGGTAAGTGGGGGAAGTTTTATCACTTCTGAGTGGGATACTTTCTTATTATATAAACCACAGTGGAGCAAAGCACAATCCTTGCAGGTGAGTCTTCATGATTCAGTGATCTATACTGACAAGGTTAGTGATAAATCTAAGAGAATCTGTGTGCACTGGTACAAACTGCGGTGGTTGTTAGCCACAGTTTAAGCCCATCTGGAAATCACTTTGGACATTTTCTTAACGAAGTTCATCTCCCAGCTGAAGGGAGAACCATTCTTGCAGGGCTTTCAGTGCCAAATGGGAGATGTTGGGAGAAAGGATAGAAATTAGCTAGGTCAACGTCATCAAGAGTGGGATTCTATAGCTGTAGAATGACTGCCAGGACTTTATTACTCGACAGTTTGAGTGCCTGAAGACAGAGAATGATTAAAGATAGAAATGAGGACAGGAATAAGGACAGGAGCAAGACATTGAAAATGTAGTTGGGGTTACGAATCTTTCTCAGAAAAATAATGAAGGTTGGCTAGGGCCTCTGCTACGTGAAATTCCAATAAAAGGAGAAAAGAATATCACAGAGTGACTCCCATGAGGGCTCACCCCTCAGTTGGAGGAAAATCAAAAGAGACTGTATGATCTCTGAACTTACTGACCTCAATACTCAATACAACCTCACTCTCAAATGTGGATGTATGTGTCACAGACCCACCAATTTTCAAAAAAGTGTCGGAGGAGGGAGCCAGGGTGGTGCGTGTCCTGGAGAGGAATAGGGGTAGGGCCTTGAGACTATTACTTCCCCAGCCATGAAAGTGCACCTGAGGGGACGTGGCCATTGATTGGGGAGGGGGATGGGGCGGGGACCGGGGCTTTGTTCATGTCACTGACGTGAGCCACTAATCTCTAACCCGCCCCCCCCTTGAAACAAACAATGGTTTCAAAGGCTGCAGCAGCAGGACATCAGCTGGTGCTCAGCCCCCGCGCAATGAAAGTTGGAAATGTTCTCAGCAGGGGTTTCAACTCACATTGTGTTCCACCGTCAGATATTGGCTCCTCACTGGGTG
The DNA here is from genome assembly GCA_963921515.1 of Calotriton arnoldi. Taxonomy (NCBI): domain Eukaryota; kingdom Metazoa; phylum Chordata; class Amphibia; order Caudata; family Salamandridae; genus Calotriton; species Calotriton arnoldi. The sequence continues at coordinate 639,919 of CAWUFW010001098.1, forward strand.
ACCTTGTGAAAGAAGCCAATATCACGTGACACATTGTGACGCCCTGTGAGTTGGCAGGTTTGGTGACATCCTGTAGATGATGCAGTGGGTAGGGGAGGTAACTGTGCCACAGAGGACCACCCTAGTGATGAGCTTCCCTTTCCAAAAAATGGAGAAACTCGGATGGAAAGAGCTGAGGGGGCAGATTTACAAGCCCCTTGCGCCACTTTTGCGTCACTTTTCCAATGTTAAAGTGACGCAAAAGTGGCGCAAGGGGCTTGTAAATTAGGCAGTTCCGTATTTATTTTTCAAAGCAGAACACAGGTCTTTTTGTCAGTGACTCTCTGCGGTGTTCATCTTCACTGCCATGCCAGTCGTTTCAGATCATTCTCTTATCGTAGAAGGCTACACAGAGCGCCAACACCCAGTAAACATCCGAGTCCTTATGGACATTTATCAGTTAAATAAAAGTAGACATAGGTGGTGGAAGCCTGCTTTCCACCCAGATCACAGAATAAATAACTGTGGATACATATTAATAAGAAGAGTAAAGAATATTAGTAAGGATGTTATGTTATGTTAGGATATATCAAAAAAATATATATAACATAATATGGGGAGCTATGCTCATAAGTGATTCATATGTCTCACTCTCCACATGGTTCAATTTAACAAAACAACAGCGGCCTTTGTTTTACTGAGAAGCGAAAGGAAACACGGCCTAGGAAATTAAACGGACAAAACTGCACTGGTAGGTGTTTATATCCTTTCGAAATATAGATACTTGAAGTAGTGCTTGTGTCAGATTAATTTCTAAAAGACAGTGGAGTGTAAGCGATTTTCTGAATGGAAAGCTGCTGTCTTCAACAAGAATGAAAAACTGAAGAGGAAAATCTTAATAGCGCGGAGACAGTGACTCATGCAGCTGGACTCCTGACTGACAGTGGCAGGATGCCGGCAGAGGAATTGCACTTGAACAAATGCCTAGTGGCATACTTTTGCAATATTTCACAATGGCAAAGGCTACATCAAGGAGAATAAAAACTAAGACAGCAAGCATCTGAACGTTTTCAAACAGAGAATAGTACAGTTTCTTTTCACCTTAAAAACACACACACACACACCCACACACGCAATTTCCTGCTGCCTAAAATTATTTACGTTAGCACTATTGTCAATAATTCCTCCTGCCTTTCAATCTATACAATTTAATCGTATATTTTTACGTGTCGTGTGAAGTTTAAGCCTTCCCAATTTAGGCAATTTTAGGTAATTTCAGAGTTTGTCATGTTAAAAGTTGCAAATGGAGTAGTCCTTAAATCAACACTAACTAAAAATACAAATAGCACCATATTTCTGAAAGTCTCTATTTCAGTGCACACAGGGGCATATTATCAAGAAACGGCGTTACAATTATCGCCGCTTTAGCGGCAGAAAACTGCCGCTAAAGCGGCGATAATGGGCTTGATAATATGCCCTTGAGAATTCCAATAGAAGCCCATGTTCTGGTGTCAACATGGACTTCTATTGGAATTCTCAAGGGCATATTATCAAGCCCATTATCGCCGCTTTAGCGGCAGTTTTCTGCCGCTAAAGCGGCGATAATTTTAACGCCGTTCTTGATAATATGCCCCACAATCTTTTCAGGTGCATTTTTGCAATATTTGATCCTTTAAATGTGTTCCTGTTCAGCATAATTTGGTGCAAGGCCCTTACTGTCTGAATTTGCTTCAAATGTGTGGCCAGATTTACTACTGTTTCAGGCAGCAAGGGATCTTGCAAGCAGGATTGTTTTTGTGCATTAGGGGATACCTTAGAGGCATACTGCTACTTCTGTGTGTGAAAAAAGGAAAAATGAAGATATTTCTCCTCATTATGCCTCCCTCAGTTAAGTGCATCATTTTGGCACAAATGCAAGTTTACTTTACTTTAATAATCTGGGTTTGAGTCAAATACATGGAGGAATGCATGGGAATGTCCAAGCTCCATCCATATAACACTGAACGCAAGGCCTGGTAAAGCAGGGCAGCCTGAGGCTCTATGTTGCATTTCTCTGAGTCTAAAAATCTCAATTTACATGGCTTTGTACATGTCACTTCAGCACTTGCATTGCCTTACGTCGCATTTCGGGATGCAAGGACAATGCCAGTGCATAGTAAGTCAGGCCCAAGACTATTTGTGATTCGGTAACCTATTACTGAATAGCAAATAGGGTTTGCTTTTCGGCATTAGGAAGGGGCGTGTTTAGGGCGTCCCTTCCAAATACAGAATCACAACAGTATGTAAGAATGTTTTGCGACCGAAATGCTTCAAGTTGGTGGTAACCCTTCGCAAATAGGAAAGGGGTCCTCAAGGGGCCCTTTCCCCATTGTGAATGGTAGTACAAACATTTTCTCAGAGAAGGCAGTGGTCCCATGATAACTTTTCATTTTTTTTTAAACACAACTCGGTTTCCTTTAATGAAAATGGCCAACATTTAAAAGAAAATGATTGCTTGATTTAAAAGCAATCACTAACAAGGTAGTCTGCGTGACTCCAGCAGGCCACCATCCCCATGATTTTAGCGATTCCTAAAGGGTTGCAAATAGCGACCTGCCTCATTAATATTTATGAGGTGGGTCAATTTGCTACCCTCTAGGAATCGCTAAATGAAACTCATGGAGTTTTATACATTAGGAATAGTGATAACCTAATTGCGATTCGCGGAAAATCGCAATTAGGTGATCGCTATTCCTAATATTGATACATGTGGCCCCTAGTCTACTATTAGCATTAGCTTAATTCAGTGAGAAAGTTACACCTATGTTATTGTGTCAATTATGTCTTCGGACCAATTTACCCATTGGTAAACTGGGCTAGGAGATAATAGTGCAACTCACAGATATCTATGAATACCAAGCCACTCTTAAGTTGCAATACTTGCACAAGACCTTAGGCGTTTAATGCACATGCTTTGGCTGCTGTTCCCTATCACAGGCTACTATTTTTTTAAATGTTCTTACTGAATGAAATTTAAACATAAACATTTAAATCAAAACCTTCTTAAGTTCCTAAAATATATCTGAATTACATTTCTTTCAAAGGCAACAATTCCTTTTTTGTGTTTAAAAAGCTGTTTTAGATAACATAAGAAGATACATAAGGCCAGCAAATACAAAAAAGGGATAATAAGCAGTGGAGAAGAAAGTACAGCTAGCGTTAAAAACAAAAAGAAAGCTATTTATATTTTAAGGCAATAAGGGCGAGGAAATAAGGGAAGGGAGGGAGAAAGGTAATACTCTTACAACTGAGGAACGTGTATATTGCATAACCTTAAATGATTGTAAAAAGCAATCTTATAATAATTAGAAAAGCAGTGTGCTAACAAGAAATTAGAGAAAAAAGAACAGAGAAATTAAAACAATTACGGAGGTTTAAAATTTTCAGAACGTATACGAGAACTTTTTGTTAGTACATTCTTATCTAGATATGATTTAAGTGGCAACCAAAAGAGATCTCTATTAACAAATGGCTTACAGGAGGAGGCAAAAGCAATATCCAGTCGATGATAAAGGCACAGATTATTCCACCAGTGTTGGACGGAAAGTTTTGTTGAGTTTTTCCAATTAAGTGCTATTTGTTGGAAAGCTAAAGCCAGCATAAGGTCAAATAGACCGTGTTTATGAGTAGGTAGATCCAAAGATTCTAATAAACTCCCTGAGAAAAGAGTGAGATTATAAAAAGGAAGGTGTATATTAAATATAAGAGAAATATAGGACCACATTTTCCTCCAAAAAGAAATAACATTAGGGCAAAGAAAGAGAAGGTGCATAAGGTCAGCTGTGGGGGATCCACATGTCCAACAGTTCATGTTAGTTGAATGGGAAAAAGTAGCTATAGAAATAGGGGTGAAATATAGCCTATGATAAAGGAAGAACATAGATTGAGTGACAGAGGCAGAACTAGAGATTTTAAGAGATCGGGTCCAGAATTTGTCCCAGAAGGTGATGCTCCATTCACATCCCAGATCCGATTCTCAGGCAAGTTCTACTTTACTCTTAGGTCGATCAGGATCAGGAGATAAGGCGTGTTTATATATTAGGGAAGCCTTAGGAAGGGTAACAAGAACCTTAAGAAGAGAGTTTTCTGCAGAAGGAAGAGGAATTGATGGAAAAGAATAGAATGTGTCAAGAATAAGTGCCATTAAAATAGAGAATTTATGCCAAAAAGAACGGGGACAGTTAAAGGTGGATTGGAACTGAGGAAAGTAACAGGGGGTCGGACCATTAAATAGGTCATTGACCCAAGCTATTCCCTTTAGTCTCCAGGATTTCCAAAAGAAGGTACTGTTATTAATGGTAATAAGGCAATTATGCCATATAGGTGAACGTAAAAAAGATTCCCTCGAGATAATCTTTGGCTGGGTCAAAGGTTTGAACAAGGAACACGTGTGCTTGAATAAAGGAAGAGAAGTTTGAGGAGTTTTGGCAGAAAAGGCCAGTACCACATTTATAGAAAAGGGTAGAAGCAAAGAGCGTTCAATAGTGAGCCAAAGCGGCGTGAAAGGGGAGGGATGTGAAAGGAGCCATTTAGAAGCTTGACGGAGGGAAAAGGATTTATGATAAATACAAAAATCAGGAAAGTTAACACCTCCATCGGATTTTGTCTTCCGAAGAAGTGATAAGGATATTCTAGCTTTTTTATTCTTCCAAACAAATTTAGAGAGGTGAGAATCAATCTTCTTAAAATAACAAGACGGAATATAAATAGGGAGCATAGAAAAGATTTAAAGTAAGATAGGAGTGATCATCATTTTAATGGAGTCAAGCCGTCCCCACCACGTGAGAAAGAGGGGATTCCAAGAGGAAAGTAATTTGTTAATGCGAGATAAACCATCTACCATATTTAGTTTGACCGAGGAAGGTATGGAATTAGAGAACCATATTCCTAAATACTTAATTTTAGATCTGTTCTATAAAAACCCAGTCGAAGAAAAGGAATGTTGAGTGCAAAATTTCGTAAGAGGGAGAATTTCAGTTTTATCCGAATTGATCTTATAACCAGAGACCAGGGAGAATGAAGAAATTTTGTGTAGTAAGGAAGGAATAGATACTTCAGGGTTGGAAATAAAAAGTAAAATGTCATCTGCATAGGCAGAAAGTTTCAAGTGGTGATCACCATAGGGAAATCCGGATATAGAATCATTATTATGGATAGATGATAAAAAGGGTTCAAGAGCTAGGATAAGAGAAGAGGAGAAAGGGGACAACCTTGACGGACTCCACGTTGTAAAGGAAAGTAGGAGGATGTACAACCATTAACTAACGCCGAGGCTCTAGAGGCAGAATATAATAAGGAAATAAGAGAGATCATTTTGGGACCGAAGCCATGCCAATTAAGAGTTTCAAATAAAAAGGACCAATCTACCCCATCAAATGCTTTTTCAGTATCAACGGAAATTGACACTAGGGAGTTGGAAAGAGAAGGGATTTTGTTTAAGACATTAAGAAATAAACGAGAATTATCCGAGGTCAGTCTACCCTTGACAAAGCCACATTGTTCTTTACCAACCAAGTGAGGCATAAGAGGTTCTAGTCTTAGGGCAAGTAATTTAGCGAATATTTTATAGTCTACATTGACCAGGATTATAGGGCGATCATTTTTACAAAACATAGGGTCTCAACCTTCTTTATGAATCAAACAAATTGTAGCCTCTTGAAAGGTACCGTTCGTTTTACCAGAAAGAAAAACTGAATGAAAGAGATATAAAAGTTTAGGGAGCAATATAATAGAGAAATGTAAATAGAATTCAACTGTAAAGCCGTCCAGTCCCGGAGTTTTACCTTTCTTTAGAACTGTTAGGGCACTAGAGATTCCTTCAAGAGATAGATCAGATTCAAGCGTAGAAAAGTTGAGATGACCATTAGAAGGAGTAGGAATGTTATTGAGATAAGATTTGATAAGGGGAATAGTAGGAGGGGATTCTGGAGTGTATAAATCTTTATAAAATAACATAAATTCCTCGAAGATATCCTGATCTTTATGGATAAGCTTCCCATCTGAAGAGTAAATGGAGTCAACTAAAGTACGATCCTTCCGGAATTTAAGGTAATTAGCCAGAAGCTTACCCACTTTATTACGTCTGCCATAGTAACGAGCGCTGCTCCGGAGAAGTATAGATGATGCGTTATCAGTGGTAGCTTTATTAAAATTTAATTTAGCACAAACAAGTTCTTGGATGATAGAGTCCAACAGTGAGGTGTAAAATGTGTGCTCTACGGATTTAATATTTGCTAGCGTAGCTTAATGTTGTTGAAGGAATCATTTCTTTTTTTTTAGACAAAGTCTATGATTAAACCCCGAGCCGTAGCTTTACAAGAATCCCATATTATATGGGGAGGAGTACTGGGATCATTATTCAGTTAAAAAAATTCTTTAGCAAAGGAGGTAAATGAAGAAGAGAAAAGAGGGTCCAGGAGAAGGGAATTATTAAAACGCCAGCGGGAAGACCTGGGATGCGGAGGGAGCAAGTCAAAATCAGCAACAATCGGAGCATGATCAGAAATAACAATAGGTTTGATTGAGGTAGAGATAAGTGTTACAAAAATACGATTTTGAGATAAGGATTGTGAAAGAAAGATATAGTCTAATCGACAAAGAGAATTATGAGGTGGAGAGAAAAATGAGAAGTCAATAGTGTCTGGGTGAGAAAGCCTCCAAGCATCAACGAGGTGTGATTGGGAAATAGAATTAAGAAATTGTTTATGGGATTTATGAGGGATGAAGCGTACCTGGGACTGGCGGTCAATAAAGGGGTCAACAACCTGATTTCAATCATCTCCTAGAATAAAGAGATCATCTCTAAACTGAGTACATTTTTGTGTAATAGTAGGCCGAAAAGTATAGTCCGGTTGAGTAGGGCCATAAACATTAAACACAGTCAAAGAGGTATTATTAATGAGCAATTTAGCTAACAACCATCTCCCCTCCGTATCCATTTCTTGCGACAGAACCTTGCATTTCAATTTTTTATGACATAAAAGGATAACACAATTTTTTTAGAGGAGGTGGGGGAGATTAAAACTGAACCAACCCAACCCTTTTTCAATTTTAATGCCTCTGCTTCTGTAAGATGGGTTTCTTGTAGAAAGGCCAAATCAGGATTATAAGAGGCAAGATGGGATAATATTCTGTGTCTTTTGATTGGGTTAATAAAACCTTTCACATTCCAAGAAATAACTCTGAATATAAAATATCAACAATACATAAAGAACAATGCGTTCAACAGTGAAATAATGATGTAAGAAAAGAGAAAAGGAAGGGAGAGGGAGAAAAAGAAACTGCAATGGTGTCAATGACAAGAAAGAAAATGATAAGCTGAGAGGTACCAAGAAGTCATGTAAAGGGTAAAGCATAGAGAGAAAAGATAGCAATAACACCAGGAGAAGGAGAGGGAAAAAGACACTGAAGAGGAAAGAGGAAAAGGGGAGGAAAAACAAGAGTAAGAAGAGACACTACATGTCAGAGTTCACGACTGTAGTATGTACCTTCACGGGGGAACAAAGGGAAGAATGAGAGGCGGCAACGGACAAACGAAAACAGCACACCCAACAAAGGGTAACGCACCACACCAGGACGTCAATTAAACATAGACAGGAGCAAGAACATGAGGCAGGTACAAAATGGGTTCCAAAGGACCTGTAATAGGAATCAGAAAGTCATGTAAACAAGAGGACAATGGAACTAAATAACATACTTCAATAAAAGCAGAATCAATGATATGAACACTACAGAAGAATCATTAAAGTCAAGTATTAGGAGGTGGTCCAGCAATCTCCATCAAGGAAGTAGAGTGAGATTGAAAGAATTTTCTGAGATCCGCCGGATGCTCAAATGTAGAAGTTTTGTTCAAGAAGGTGACTTTAAATAAGCACGGGTGGAATAAGCCATATTGAGCACCCAAAGAGCGAAGAGCAGGACGAAGATCCAAGAATTCCTTTCGTCGTTTAGCGGTGACCATTGAAACATCTTGAGAAATAAACAATTTTGTGCCATGCCAAAGCATCTGTTTCTTGGATTTAGCTGCATTTAGAACTTGTAGGAGGTCCGTAAATCGCAGAAATAGAAGAATTACTCCACAAGGCTTAGATGGAGCAGATGAGGAAGACAAACGTGGACCCAGTCTATGAGCTCGTTGAATATTTAATTTGGTCATAGCAGGGAGACCCAACAGCTGTGGAAGGAAAGTAGTAAAGTACGTAACAGGGTCATCACCCTCAAGGCCTTCAGGAAGACCATATAAACGAAGAATATTGCGACGATTTCTATTTTCAAGATCTTTAGTCGATCTTCTTAGTTGTAGAACCTCTTTCTCCAAAAATGAAATTCTGGAAGATGAATCCTGTTCATCGCTAATATGTTGTTCCACCACAGTAAGGCGGAACTCCATAGACGACCATTTGTTATCCATAGTCTGTAGACAAGAGTTTGTTTCCTCAATGAATCGTCTTAGGGCGCTAATTTCCTCCAAAACAATATCCAAAGAGACAGGAGAAACAGATTTGGGAGGAGAGGAAGGATCTTGCTTAATTCTCTTCACGGTAGATGAAGGTAATTGTGCTTTAGACGACATGGTCGGTAAGGCTGTAGGGTGAGAGGACGCCATTTGTGCCAATTCCTCAGAAGGCTGTGAGGAATTATTGGGGAATGCAGAGTGGGTAGAGCAAGACACTGGTTCATTGGACTTATGTCTTTTAGCGAAGTGCAATAAATATTTGCTCCTACCCATGAAACAACACAGCCAGAGACCAAGAAAAGGCTTGTCTAATAACGCACAAAAAATTGAAGTAAATTACTACACAAATTCCAAAAAATCTCCCATTACAGAATACTGCTCAGTCGAAGACAAAGTAAAAAAAATAGTAAAAAAGTGCAAAAAATGGCATTCCAGAGTGCAATATATTGAAATTTTGAGAAGAAGAAATGTAGAATAGAATACAAAATGGCGGCCGCAAAGCAGCTGAAAAGTCACCTGAAGAAAATTGTTATCTATCCAGGAACATGGTGGGCGGCAGAGATATCCTCCAGTAGAGAAGGTGTTCAGAAGAGAGGATACATCCACATAATGATGAAAGAGGCACTGGAACCGCCGAAATTGAAACCGCAATGTCCGGTGCGGCACGGAGCTCCGTAATTAGGCGGCCATCTTGGGTCGCGCGCGTCTCCTCAAAGGCAATAATTCTTAATCAAAGCATTTTGTAATAGACGGCCTGATGTACTTACAGGCAGGGGTCGCAATAGTGGTTACAAATTGTGCACTGACATTTTACAACCTGCCTGTCATTGTGCAGCGTGATCTATGGGCTAATAGTTTGCAGTGCAAAATGCCCACTGGGAGAGGGCCACAAAATGTTCTGCCTCAGGAATATCAACTGAACAGGTTGCTATTTGCTACTCACTGCAATTGGATATAAACTAAGGGATTGTGGTCTACAAGGGACAATAGAACTCCATCTTTGTATTCACAATTCCAAACGCAACATTTTTTTTTTTAAAGCACCCCACGTCCTGTAAAGTAAAAGTTTCTGCTTTAAAAATTGTTTCCCATTTGGAAAGAAATTGGGGAGAGCATTCATTTCACCTCAGCCCGCTGTCTGCTTCCCCTGAGCCACACAACAAAATTACCAAAGGGGAAGTAACCTTAAGTCAGGTGTTGATATATAATCAGGATCGGCTTTAGGGCGGTGCCATCAGTGCTGCCACACTGGGCACTGACCTGGGGGGGCACTGACCTCAGGGGGGCGCTGTGTTTAGCAATAGTTTACAATTAAACTTACAATTTAAAAGTTTTGGCTGCAAAGTTCCTTGTGCGTCCAGCTTTCAGACAGCAATTAAAATGTCAAGATAACTCTTGTGATTAATGTTCCTGCTAGTGGGTGAGATCGGAGTTTTGTCCAGTGGTAGTTTTGACTCGTCATAAAGTAGTGCAGAGGGTTAATATGCCTACTGCAAAGAACAGATTTGTATTTTATGTGGGCAGCTGAATGGATTAGTAAAGCCAGCCTTTACCAGCACTTTAAAACAAATAAAATGTATGTGAGAGAGGGGCTTTGGAGAGATGATGGGCACTTTTGCCGGGTTATAGTGATGAAATACAAGGAGGAGATCATGGGGGGGACCCAAAAAGATTTTTGCACCAGGCGCCATCAGCCCTAAAGCCGGCCCTGTACATATAATTAATGGCATCAACCATCAATTGCTGTCACAAAACAATGGTATGTGTCACTGCAAATCACAATTAGAAGGGAACATACCTTTCAAGCCCACTACTAACTGTGAATTGAAATGAATCATAAAATCCCTCTTGCAAGCCAGAATGGTTCAACTAACTCAAAAGTTTTGTAAACAAAAAGTCCTTTTGTTCAAGAGTGCAATAATTCCGTAGTATTTCATCAGGACTTTCACTTTTGCACATTTGAATATTTGTCACAAACATAATTTGAACTAATATGTAAGAAAACTCATTCCTACCTAAATATCTGTAAAAAGTTATATCCATTATTGGCAATGTTTATCTTTTTTCTTAAAAAAACAGAAATAGAAGATTATCAAAGGCTAGTGCATGTAGATGAATAAAAATTTTGGTCAAGTTTTTGACAATCTTTTGAGCTCGAACCAACACATTAACTGTCCACTTTCTTATCATTGCTTTACTTATGTGCTTTTACACCTGAAACATTTCGCTCATTACTTCCAGTGTTACCATATTTTTCTATGATTTTTAGTGGAGCAGCTCATTTTCAACTAATATGCCTTTAGAAGTGCCATGTCGATTGCATTCACATGCTGTATCCTTCCTTTTCCACTCTAATCATCATTCCAATCTCTCTCACACATGGAATATTTTCAATTTGTTCACATATTATTCATACTGAGAAGTATGTCATTTAAACACTTTGGTAGAAGTCCTTCAAATGTAATTATTCACCTAGTAACTTTTTAAGTTATTAGAGTTTTACAACCATTGTCTCTCAATAACTTCACCACATGATCCACGATTTAAAAAGTGTTTTGTGCTAAAATATGGCGATTCTCATTAAAGTGGTGTGCTATTGGTGCTGTTGTGTTCCTAAATTGCACTTTGGTTTATTTTTGTTCCATCGTATTTTTGCCATCCGTGTCAGCTGTCTAACATAATAGAGGCCACAGAGGCAGCACAATCTTGTAAAGGGTGTATTCATTTTCACATGTATGAAAATTCATAAACCTACATGGGCCTCAAGAGTATGGGTGGTATATAGGATCTCTCTTTGTAACAATATCAAAATGATCACTATTACAGCATGGATTGTTTTTATCTATAAATATTCATGTGTGATAACCTTTTATTTTAGGTTTGGCCGGAATCTAAGAGTAGGAACACATATATTATTTGATTCAGTTAGTCAAATTACATGCTCAAGTTGTAATTAAAGCAATACTGAGAAATCCCTACTGTTTGTTAGACTTGGCCCTCTCTGCAGGGTCACCCCCAAACTTTTTGCCTTCACCCCTCCTATTTTCTGAATTTGTTTATGTTGGCCTTAGGACTCTGTGCACTTTACCGCTACCAACAAGTGCTAAAGTACTGTTGCTCTATCCTTAAAACATGGTAAAATGGCTTACATTCAATTGTAAATTAAATGCTACTAGTGGGCCTGCAGCACTTATTGTGCCACCCACTTAAGTAGCCCTTCAAGGGATTTCTCAGGCCTGCTATTGCAGGCTGGTTTCTGTCGTAAACTGCCAATTTAACTTAGCAAAATACCTCTTTGCCTGGCCTCCACTTTCCATTTTAATACATTTAAGTCACACTTAAGGTAGGCCCCAGACAACTCTTTGGTCAGGATGCAGCATATTTAAAAAAGTTGGACCTGTACTATAAAGTTTTACATGCCTGGTAGTGAAAAAGTCTTACATTTGTTTTTCAATACTTCAAGGCCTACCTCTCCCGTAGGATAACATTGGGTTACCTTATTACCTTTAATAAGTGTTACATTTTCTTTGGGAACAGGTACAAATGTCATGTTTGGTCTCAAAAGTAATGTAATTTAAAATCCTCTTTAAAGGTATAGTCAGATTTTAAGTCGCAATTCTAAAAATGTTACTTTTAGAAAGTTTGGATTTTCTTGTCTAAAACATTTGGTGCTTGTAGCCTGTGTCCTGGGTCACATGACTGTGAACAGTTGCCAGTTAGCTGTTGTGTGTTCCTCCCAGACAGTGAGTGAAATGAGGGACTAGGTACTGGCAGGGTGGTCCATTGTGCTAAGATGGGAGGGGCGGTGCTATTCCCTGCCCCATTTACAATTCAAAGGAGCTGCCTCAGCACACTCACAAAGAACTTCACAGCAACCTTTTGTTACCCTAAACCTCTTGGTGTCTGGGTAGAGAGGAAGGAAATTCCAGAACTATCTGTGGGGAGCCTTCAGAAGTTTCTTCCACTTCAAACCTGGCACTAGGTATAAAAATAGGACATTCAGAACCACTCTGCAGTTCACTCCTAGACCTGTGGAGGGGACTCAGAAGACCCTCTCTGTACTTCAGAAGACTGCCCTGGTGCTAGAGGCCTGCTTTGCAGACCAGAGGACTACCCGCTGCTTAGGATTGCCATGCTGCTTGTAGGTATCATACCAGTGTGACTCCAAGGCCTAGGTGGCTGGCCTCCTGTTCTGAGCTACAGGGAAATAAAAAGTTCAAACAACTTGAACTCTGCACCTGGACCCTGTTTGAAGTGAGTCCTACCATTCAAGTGGTGCCTTTCCAGTCCTGGACCCTTGGAAGTGGTGCTAAAGGTATAAAAACAGACAGAACCCAAAACTTGGGACGTGGAGAATTTTCAGCCAAAAAGTGCTCTGAGAACTGACAGGAGGCCAGGACCTACCTGCTTGCTGAACCACCCAAAGTGCATCGCCGGTCAGCCTGACTGCGCAGCAGCTCCTGCTACGTGCTCCGCAGCAGCAAACTCTCTTTAGCTGCTTCTCTTAGTAGGGGTATCCGGCCTTGTGGAGACCTCATCAGCTATAGCCTGTAGCTTTGTCCCAGTGAAGATCTTCGACTTTCAAAAAAGGGACAAAGTCCAAACGAAGTAATTGTAACTGCTACTTTGTCCAGCAGCTCCCCAACGACGATGCCTACTCCTCGGCTGCCGACGGATGCCTTGCCTTCTGAACTTTACCTTCTCAAATATATTTCTTCTAAGTCCGAGGGTAAGCTGAGACTGTGCCCAATCCACCTACTGTATCCAAATCTCTCTTCATTGCAATCAGCCATAACTGTTGACTTTGCCGCCACGCAACCCTTGCTGCTCTGTAGGGGGAATACAGGCCCCAGAAGACACTGCTACCAGGAGGGAGGGGTGGCTGATGCGCTTTTAAGCGCAACTCGCCACCCGCGGCGAAGGATGCCGCTTGCCGCCACCGCAACCCTTGCTGCTCTCTAGGTGGACTACAGGCCCCAGAAGACACTGCTCCCAGGAGTGAGGGGCCGCTAAAGCGCTTTTAATCGCAACTTGCCGCCCCCGGCACTGGACGCCGCTTGCCGCCACCGCAACCCTTGCTGCTCTGAAGGAGGACTACAGGTCCCAGAAGACACTGCTCCCAGGAAAGAGGGGCCGCTGACGCGCTTTTAAGCGCAACTCGCCACCCGCGGCACGGACCACGTGCAGGCCGCGCCCGGGCGAAGCCCAGGTCAAGGGCGGGCCCGTCCTGTGCCCATCACCGACAGGAAGAGGCGGGGCAGGGCCATACCCCTTGGCTCTGGTCGGCTGGTCCAGGACGCATTGTTTTTCAGTGCCCCGGTGTGCCTCAAGCTTACTGACTCTTCTACTCTATCAGTGTTCCATTGCGAGAGTGTCTCACGCAGAGCCCTTTGAGCCCAACAGGTATTCTACAACCAAGAAAAGAGACTCCCCTTTATTGTGTGGTTTAGACTCGAGGGGGGCTGGTTGTATTTTTAATTGTGGCTTTGTTCTAATCCTGAGGCTTGTCTTGAGCTGATTAATCGCCCCCACTGTTATTACAAGATTTGTTCTTCCCTGTTCCCTGCTGAATTTAGTCCCACTAACCAGTGCTTTTGGAAGGCTTGTAACAGATTTGTCTAGCTATGGGAAAGAGAAAGGGACACGACAAGGCTCAGGGAATGCCCTGTCCCAAAAAGAAGGGTACAGGTGCAGTTTGTAACAAGGCTATGGACAGGATTGAGTCTTTAAATATCGAATGTCATGAAATAGCCTTTTCAGGGGAACCACAGCCCGCCCCTCTGGATAGTAGCTCCTCCAGCTCAGCCCCCAATCACAGGGTCTCGATTGACCTCTCTCCTGTTCCCCCTCTGGCCAAAAAAACGGCTAAGCACATACCCCTGATGTTCAAGAACTCATCTAAAAACAGAGGGAAAGGCCCCAGTTATGGGCCTATCGTCCCTGAGCTTAAAATAGATTCCCCTCTACCCTCCAGTGAGTCGCAGGGCCATCCAGTTGAGGTGCATGCTATCCAACTAGAATGCCACAACAGGTTTGAGCTACTTGCTTTGGAGAAGACTGGGGTCCTAGGGGGCAGGTCTGTTGGTGCTGATGATAGCTGTAAAGCCTATACTGACAAATTACAGGTTTTAAAAATAATCATTGAGTCCCTGAAAGATGAGGTAGCTTCTTTGAGGCAGGAGGTTGTTAACTTAAAGGGGAGGACAAAATATGATAAAAACATTCAAGTGGAGATCAGCCCAGAACCCCTGATTAGTGTGCCTAAGGGAGCTGCTGTCACGTGTCTGGGAACACCCAGTAAAGATGACGCTAGAGCAATATATATCGCCTCCGACCTTCGGCTCACCTCCAATAACCCCCACCACGCTGGTGGTGACGTTTCACATGTCACTTATACCAACCACCTCACACTACCTTGCAACCTACACCAGGGTGGGGGTGTAAAGAGAGACATAGGGGCCGATTCCGATTCGGGCCGGAAATCTCTCCGACCGAGCCGGACTCAGAGAGATTTCCGACCGAATCGGACTCTGGCAGCCCGACCGAACGAGTACGATGCGCACGTATGCCATCGGACTCGAGTCGGTCGGACTCCCATTGAAGTCAATGGGAGCCGGTCGTACAACGCGTACGCGGGCTCCCATTGTCTCAATGGGTGCGAGGCGGACAAGGGCGCCCCCTACAGCGTGTACGCGGCGAAGCGATTTGCGCCGTACACGCACAGGTAGGGGGGACCCATGGGTCCCCCCTGTGTGCGACTCGCACGGCTACGCGTACAGGGGGGTCCGACACGGACCCCCAAAGTATGGCTCCGACTGCTCTTTCGAGCCGGAGTGCGCGGCTCGGTCGGACTGCTCGCAGCGCGCATCGTACTTACCCGGCCGGGGAACGTCTCCATTGCGCGGTGCGAGTCGTGTCCGTGCGAGTCGGTCGGTGCGGTTAGACCCGGGATCGAGTCGGTCGGAGCGGTCGGGACGCCCGGACGAGTCGGTCAGCGAATTCGCATCGTACTCGCTCGCCCGGACGCGCGTACAAATCGGTCGGGAAATTGGGCTCCGAATCGGATCCGGTTAAGCAGAATCCAATTCGGAGCCCTACCGGCCGAGATCGGAATCGGCCCCTAAGTGGGGAGGTTTTACCGATTGAAGGGAGCAACACTGTGTACGGCTCAGGGGGATAACCTGGAATGGGGATTGTGAGGGATGGCGTCTATAGTAGACAGGCTCGCCAGTGGAGCAAACCAGAAATCTATCTAGTAGAGGTACCCAAACCAGAAAGGAAAGGGTATGAAGATCTTGATTCACTCAAGAATAAGGTAATTTACTGGTTTAGGACCACCCAGCATTGTCACTCAATTATAAGAGATGAAACAAGTTTGTTGAAAGGTTATCATTCCCGGGGATGTCAAAGGATGTGATTAGAGTTAGCTTCTACCACATGGCTATAGGAGTTGGCATTATGTCAATCGACTCTTGCACAAACCCTACTGCTAACACCTCAATTGTTATTAGATATAGATTACCAGAAGGGATAGCCACACTCCCCTACATAGGCACTTCACAAAGGGGGCTCCCTAGAAACTCTGGTGATGCCGGGAGGCAGAGCTGACTACCCAAGTTAGGTGGATTGTCAATACAAGACGCTAACCCAGGGGATGTCGGGCACAAAGTGATTACGTACCAGCCAGAAGCCTGTTCTCTCCTAGGGTTGGCTTTAAATTGAGAGGAAAACTGTGAGCTATCCTACGAGGGCCCAAGGCAGGAAGGGGCAGTCAATTCACAAGTGAGTGAGGCTCAAGGGGAACCTAGCACTCCTAGTACTGCCAGCAGCAACAACACAACTCCCCATAGATTTTTGAAGGTCCTTGTTTGGAATGTGGCTGGGATCACTAAATTGTTAACAGATCCCAATGTGGCTGGGATCACTAAATTATTAACAGATCCTGGGGGTGCATCTTTGTGGATCAACATGATGTGATCCTATTTCAAGAAACCTGGAGCCTATACACCCCCCACAGGAATGGGTTATCCTCCTATGGCATAAATGCCATTAGGAAAGAGCGGGTGAGGCCTTTAGGAGGCTTAGTAATTTGGGTCAAAAACAAATTGGGTTCTAGAGTTAGGCAGGTCCATGTAGATTCTCATGACTGAGGAAACCAGCACCATTCGTATTCTAGACCATGCTTTGTCGGAACTTCCTGATAATATTTCAGCCTTAGTAGCCAGTGACTTCAATTGTACATTTGAACCTTTTTCCTTCGCCCCTTTTTCCTTCGCCCCACTAGACCTGACTGAGGAGTAGGACAGCAAGTGGCAAATTCCACAGCTTGATCTCCCCCCAGTTAGATGGACAAAGAGAGGAGGCCAGGTGCTGGCCCTTACTCTTCAGCATGACCTGAGAGCTCCAAATGGGATAACCAAATCCTATTTAACGGGCGAACTTACTTTTAACAGACTTCCCCACGCTTGTAGAATTGACTACTGTCTGGTAGCCAATGAACTCTGGCCGTCTGTCTATGATATGTCAGTAGCCAAAAGATAAGATAGTGATCACAACGCCCTCATTCTCACTCTCACAATCCAGGGTGAACCTGAACCAGCTATCAAGAGTAGACCTGATTTGGGTGACCTATCTATTTCAAACAACCAGAGGAGAATCAGATGGAACTGGGTGGAGGATAATCCAAGGGCTTTGGAGATAGTTAAAGGCAAGGTCTGCTTGGAGGTGGAAGAGCTGTCCCAAAAACACAAAGATGTAGTATCTAGGGAACTGGGCATTCAACACAAACTCCTATACACTGAGATCAGAGACTTGCTGGGTAAACGGTGTAATGAGCACAATATGCATAAAGGCAAGCATCTGCCAAGAAGTGATCTACATGTAGCTTGGTTTAACAAGGAATGTAGTAAATCTAAGGGGGGATCTGGTACGGGCAGTAAAATCTAACATGTGCCCGAGATAGTGGCTTGCAGAGCAAGATATAGGCGAGCAATAGAGCTAGCTAAGAAAAATTGGGAAGACTCCCTGCTGGTCCTCTCCACATAGGGCCTTAACAGCTAGAGATGCAAAGACCTTTTGGAAAAAGGCGGCCCAATGGCTTGATGGTAAAGGGACTGTACTGGAGTTTACCGTACAGCCTGAAGAATGGGTGTACCACTCTGAACGCCTCTACGCAGTGGGCAACTCAGAGATAGAAGACCTTATAGAAAGGGGGGGGCAGCCCCACCAGGAGCGGAAGACGCTCTGATTTTCTCTTTGGAAGAAACCCAAGCTGCAATCCACTCATGCGTCCCTGACAGAGCTCCCGGCCCTGATAGAATTCCAAATGATCTGTACAGGGAGGATCCAATTGTCTGGGGCTTGTATATTAATATGCTAACGAATGCCATCGCATCGGGTATGGGTATTCCACCATCATGGAAGCTAGCTGAAATAATACCCATTAATCCTGTTAGCTATAGACCCATAGGTCTTATTGACTCCCTCCAGAAAGTTTTTTGTAAGCAGGTTCTGGTGAGAATTCAGTGACTTCCAAGCTGGTTTCCGTGCTAATATTAGCACAGTGGACCAGGGTTTTCGCTTCCTTTGCCTGTACTGGAAGGAAGTGACTATCAAGGGCGGAAAACTATATGTGGCCTTTGTTTATCTCTGGTCTGCGTTTGATCTAGTACCCCGAGCCACTCTCTGGAGAGTGTTGAAAGAGATGGGCATACCTCACAAACTCTTAGAAATTTTTAATTACATTGCATACCTCAAATTCAGAGCAATTCCCAATCAAACAAGGTGTGAGGCAGGGGTGTGTGCTTGTGCCTACCCTTTTCTCACTTTTTATTAATGGGGTGGTCGATTTTTGGGACAGAGACGGGTGTGACGCCCCTAAAATAGGTGAGAAAAGAGTATCAGCGCTCCTCTTTGCTGAGGATACCTTATTAATTTTGAAATCCCTTCAAGGTCTCCAACAATTGCTGAATGACTTTATAAGGTTTTGCTATGAGCGAGGTCTGGAGCTAAACGAGGCCATAACCAAATACATGGTCCTTGCTAAACGAAATGCAAAATTGACCAAAAGAAGTTTGTTTGCAGGAAACACCATTTTGGAACAAGTATCAGCTTTCGATTATCTGGGTATCCGCCTTACATCTAATTTAAATTGGGCACTCCATATTGACAAAGTCAACTTGATGTTAATCCAGCAGACTGCTCATATTTCAAAAATACTGAAAAAAACGGTGTCTAGGAAAGTGGCTCCTGCATTAGAAATCTATAATGTCAAATCCCTTGGGGGGACACTTTATGGGGCGGAACTGTGGGGCAGTGGGAACACAAATTGTCTTACTGCAGTAGAAAATAGCTTTTAAAGATCTCTTTTAAACCTACCTCTTAGTACTCTTTTGACCCCTTTATATCTGGACTTTGCTCAGAGAAAACTGGCACACAAGCTCGATTATAAATTATTAATGTTCTGGCATCGCTTGTGGTCCATTGAAGAGCTAGCTCTATATCGAGCAACAGTGATTGGCTTTTGTATCATCCCTAGGTAACTTCGATCCCCTGGTTTTGTTAATTGAGAGGTCTACTTCAGCGACTAGGGGTGGAGGCCTATTGGTCAAATCCCGAAAGCCTATCTTCATGACCAAAGGCAAGGGCCAAATTGATTTACTTGGAAACAATTGCGGAGAAGGCAACACTGAACCCTGCGGGTACCCTGACTAGGGTTTTTATAGATTTTAAGCCCTCCGCAAGTTATGGAGAAACAATCGATGAAATCGTTCCTCCTCTGGCTCGCAAATGTTTCATACAGTTTCGCTACAAGACTTTGCCAACCAAGCTGTTTTGCAGTAAATGGAGTCGTAATGTTTCCTCGGACGATCTCTGCCCATCCTGTAAAACCAGTGAAGAATCTATAGTCCACCTGCTATTTTTTTGCCCCTACTACAAAAACTTGAGGGACAAGTGGATTATCCCATTGCGCAGACTGGTTGGTCCTGGCCACTAACTTGAGGTGCTGAGAATTCTGTCTACTGATACTAGTAGGACAACAGTTTTTTGTTTGGCCAAATATTGGCATGCACTATGGATTAAGCGCGCCAAATGTATTGTATGAAATGCTTTTACATTCTTATTGTACATATTGTATTTTATGACTGATATGTCTTTTATCGTATTATTCTTGTGAGGTGCTTTGTACTTTTTAAGATCTATACGATCGAAATAAAGTTTTATTGATGATGTTGACTTTGCCCCAGTCTCATGTAAGTAGATGTCCAATGCTAATGCTGTGATCTTGTAGGCACTAGTTTTTAGTAAAACAGTTAAAAATTCATGACTCCAGTTCGACTGATTGAATTCTTGTTGTTTTTGTATCAAATTATTTATTGCATTTTTCTCTATCTTTCTAAATTGGTGTGGGATTTTTCTTGTGTTGTTTTTTTCCCTTTGTTACTGCTTGAGTGCTGGATAAATACTTTACACATTGCCTCTAAGTTAAGCCTCACTGCTTTTTTGCCAAACTGTTAGAGGGCTAAATACAGGTTAATTTAGGGACTTTTGTGGTTCACCCTAACAAGGAGTGTGGTTGTTGCTTGAGAAGGGTCTTCACCACCCTCAATCAAAAACAGAATTTCTAACACTATCCTAATTTTTCAGATTTGTAAATGGCAACTTAAAGGGCTTAAGTCCTAGAAATAGAATTACTTTCTAAAATGCATTGCTTCAGAAATATTTCCATCTGAATTTAACATAACTGAAGGAACTAGCATTTCAAGTAAAACGTTGTATATGGAATAGTGGATACAAATTGCTAATTTCATAGCAAAATATTAAATATAAGAAAACAAAACATTATTTGAAGAAGTAGTAACGCTTGGTAGGGAACAATGACCAGAAAACTCCAGATCGTAAGAACTTCTCCACATAAAAATATACATGACAACACCAAGAGGAAAGAAAAAGGGACATCAAGATAAAACATTTTATTCAACTCCACCACAGGTTAAATAGCTTAGGGGGCATATTATCAAGAACGGCGTTAAAAATTATCGCCGGTTTAGCGGCAGAAAACTGCAGCTAAAGCGGCGATAATGGGCTTGATAATATGCCCTTGAGAATTCCAATAGAAGTCCATGTTCTGGTGTGAACATGGGCTTCTATTGAAATTCTCAGGGCATATTATCAAGCCCATTATCGCCGCTTTAGCGGCAGTTTTCTGCCGCTAAACCAGCGATAATTTTAACGCTGTTCTTGATAATATGCCCCTTAGTGAGTTATGTTCCACTTCTGTTGAAGCAGATTGGAGACTTATGCACTGCTCCTGGGGAAATAGGTTAGGGAGTTGTTCCCCACTTTTGATTAAATGGCTAAGGGGCATATTATCAAGAACGGCGTTAAAATTATCGCCGGTTTAGCGGCAGAAAACTGCCGCTAAAGCGGCGATAATGGGCTTGATAATATGCCCTGGAGAATTCCAATAGAAGCCCATGTTCACACCAGAACATGGACTTCTATTGGAATTCTCAAGGGCATATTATCAAGCCCATTATCGCCGCTTTAGCGGCAGTTTTCTGCCACTAAACCGGCGATAATGTTTAACGCCGTTCTTGATAATATGCCCCTTAGAGAGTTATTCTCCAAATGCAGACATCTGCTGTACATATCACATAGATTTGGGTCCCTGTATGACTATTTCCTATCTTCATTCTTCTGGGCCCATAGAGATAGTGCGATTGAGTTAACCCCTGTCATTTCAGCAAGGTTTGGTATGTAACTAATCAGAGGATTTTCTTCAATAAATATATAGAGTATTACTCTTTTTACACTCTTTCTTAATACCTTTTGCTATAATGTGAGCTGAAACTGGAGTGCAAATGAGTTTTATCTGTATGCCGCAGAGCTTGTTCAGTAAGGGTCATCATCAACCTTTTCTGTAACTACACCTGGTAAGTAAAACATCAAGGAGGAATATTGAGTCAGTCACAAAGGGGAGGAGCTGACTCATTGCAGGAGATGCAAGTGAACATATTTGAGTGAGGACACAATCCTTGAAGCCATTGCTTCTGACTTTGCATCAGAATTTGCATACAACCCACATCCTGATTCCATGATTTCCATCTTAAATCTGCGGGCTAAGCTTGCAGAAGGTAAGCGGTCATGACTAAGGTAGGGGAAAGAGAACCGAGAATAGCTTGAGGTTCTGGCACCTAGTACAATCTCTTCCTGAGGATCAACCAGAGCAGTGTTAGCCTAGAATCAAGAGACAAAGGCAAGTTTATCACAAACAATTTAACTAGCATTTTTCCTAGCACTCTTTGTAGCTTCAAATGAGAAAAGAGATATATGCTAAGTGACACTTCCGGCTCCAGACTCAAAACAAGTGAAGTGAGTGGGGCAGGACAAAGGCTCGGTAAGACAAAAGATGTGAAAGACAAAGAGATCAACCTTTCAAGGGGTGGAGTCTTGAAGAAAAAGTAGTAGCTCAGAAATTATTGTGTGCATTCTCTTAAATTTAGTTTCTTTTGCATAGGCGGGTTAGCCATCTTTAGTCGCTCCTGCCCCTTTCTCCCATATCTGGAGTCCTGCTCTACATTGCAGAGAGATATGATCCAGGACCTATTAAATCAAGTAGACTCAGTGCTTACTGATTCCCTTCAAGGGCTGAGAATGCAGAAAGCAAATAAATATTTGAATAGTGTCAAAAAACAAACTAACCCCTTATGATCCACTTCAATCAATCAATCAAGGGTTTATAAAGCATGACTACTCACCCATGAGGGTCTCAAGGTGCTGGGGGGGAGGGGGATGGCTCCATAGGGTGCTGTGGTCATCCGAAGAGCCAGGTCTTGAGGTCCTTCCTGAGCTGGAGCAGTGTAGGGCTTTGCCAGAGGTGGAGGTCGTTCCAGGTCTTGGTTGCGAGGTAGGAGAAGGACCTTCCACCCGTTCTGGTCTTGTAGATGCGTAGGATGGTGGCCAGAGAGATGTCAGCTGATCGGAGGTTTCTTTTGGGTGCGTGGAAGGAAAGGTGGTTGTTTAGGTATGCCGGTCCGATGTTGTGGAGGGCCTTGTATGTGTGTGTGAAGAGCTTGAAGGTTATTCTTCTTTCGATAGGGAGCCAGTGGAGATCACTGAGGTGTTGGGTGATGTGGCAAGGGATGTCACTGCACTGCATGAGATAATCTATAAACTGTGTTGGTTTAAAAATCCAGTTTGATAGATATGATTAGAATGGGATTAATGAGCTATGGTCTTGATGTACTATACCCAAACCAGGGATGTGCTATATGAACACTGACGTCTTTGCTATTTGGAATGTAGTTTGCAGTTTGGCTAATATAATAATTAGACACATTGCAAATTGTCCATTCTGAGGGGGTGGGGGTCCCAAAATGACCTGCCTAATGAATATGAAATAAAAAGGTTGCAATTTGTAACCCTGTGTGAATGGCTGTCAGTGCAGTGATGGACAACTGCAAGGGAAAACAGACCTTCACCTTTGCACTTGCTTTCCCCCAACCAACATAAACCCAGCCTTTGTCCATTAAGTGGAAAGATGCTTCATTTCTGGTTTTAAAAACTGTCTCCCATTTTGGAAACACATTGAGAGGAGTAGGCAGTGTACCTTTATACCACTCCCAGCACCTACGAGGCATCTGACAAACTTCCTAAAGAAGACTGCTTCTCCTTTGAGAATCAGATACTACCCCAAATCGGGGTGATACCTCAACTGATCAATGGTTTGCACCATAATTTGCCATCACAAGCCACTGATGCATCCCTTCTGAGTCACAAATAAAAGGTGGACACCCATTTCATGGTCCGTCATGTTTACAATTTGGAAATGGACATTAAAGCTTATTTTTGAGTCAGAAAGACTTTTTCTGACTCACAAAATGGCTTTTGCACAATTTGAAAACTCTTTCCAGTCACAAATCGAGTGATTTTATGAACTGGAGGATTTGCAATTGCCGTGAGGCTTTGTACATCTTGCTCAAAAATAGATCTGGGTGAGTGTTGGGCCTGCGCCTCTCTGTAGGGCCACCCTCAAACATTTGCCTTTTCCCTTCCATTTTTGCTGCACTCATTTTAGTTTGCCTTAGGACTCTGTACACTTTACCACTACTAACCACTGTTAAAGTGCTTGTTCTCTCTCACTAACACATGGTTAAATTGGTGTATACCCAATTGGCCTATTTAATTTACTTGTAAGTCCCTTGTAGAGTGGTTTACCATATACCCAGGGCTGTTAAATTAAATGCAACTTGTAAGCCTACAGCACCTATTGTGCCACCCACTTAAGTAGAATATCAAAACATGTCCCTGGCCTGCCACTGCAGCCTGAATGCAGTTTTAAACTGCCATGCCAATTTGGCATTTAAACCCCCTATTCAAGCCTTAAACTCCCCTTTTATTACATATACATCACCCCTAAGGTAGACCTTAGGCAGGCCGTAAGTCAGAATGCTGTGTAATTAGAAGGTTGGGCATGTACTTTTATAGTTTACATGTACTAGTAGTGAAAAACTCCTACATTTGTTTTTCAGTACTGTGAGGCCTACCCCTACCATAGCATAACATTGGGGATTCCTTACTACATTTAATAAGTTGTCATTTCCAAGAAGAAGCTGGCAGATATATCATGTTGGGTGTCTTTGGAATTGTAAAGAAAAACCCTATCTGATTGTAAAGTCAGGTTTTGATTAACATTTTTAAAATTCCACTTTTAGAATTTTGCCTTTTTTCTGCCCTTAGCACATATTTGCCCTTAACCTGTCCTGGGTCACATGACTGGGTGTAACTGACAGACTTTGTGAATTCCTCTCAGACAGTTACACAAAAGAGGGTTTAGGTGCCTGTAGGAAACTGGCTCTATATATACTACACCAAAATGAGGTATAGTGTGTATAGAGTCCAGGTGACCCCAGAGGTAGGCAGAGGTTAAGGTTAGATAGAACCTTACTCTCTATTTGTGGTAGAGTGGTTGAGCAGTAAGGCAGTATCAGAGGACAGTGTTAAGCATTTGATGTACCCACTCAGTCAGCAAATGAATTCACACACTCAAAGACTGAACTCTAGACCAATTGTTTTTGTATAAAAAATATACTGTTGTTTTATTTTTAGAACCAAGCAAGCCTGGCACAGGTAAGCATTAAATACTTTACAGTAATAAGTTGCTTATTGTAGAACAGTTTGAAAATGCAATAGGAATTGTACTTTGTTTGATTTACAGGGGATGCAGTAGGTTGCAATACTTAGCAAATACAGTACATTGAAATGATAGGCTTTTTCAGTAAATTACAGGTAAGTTACTTTTCACGTTACTTTTCTAACTCAGTGCTGGATACCTACATTCAGCACTGGGACATTTCCTGCAAACAGGTAAGTAAATACCTTTTGGTTATACGTGCGATTTTTAAAGAATATTTTTAGATTTCAAAACTCCACACTAAGAAACTTTTAGAAGAAAATTGTCAATGTTATCCTATGGAGGAAAAACAGGTTATCAGTTCAAAGGTAAGTTATCGCCTGCGGGAGTTAAGGTTCTGGGGTTAGACTCAGGGGTACCCCAGGGTCAGTGATGCACTCTAGTTACACCCTCAGCGGCACTAGGGCTGCCGGGTGCAGAGTGTTGAGGCCCAATGTTATCCTATGGAGGATAGGGGGTCTCCGGTTGGTGGCTGCTGGCAAGCAGGCCACTGGGTTGTGGGAGCAAAGCTCCTAGACTTTAGCTAAGGGCAAATGGGGAAACAGATTAGCACCAATGGTGCACCCTCAGCGGCACTAGGGCGGCCGGGTGCAGGGTGCTGTTTCGACATCGGAAGCCCTGTTGTTTCCAATGGAGAACCTCCAGTCAGCAAAAACACTGCAGGCAGGGAGACGAAGGACTTCTGGGTGCGACCACCACTTCGAGAGGTAAGTTGGGAAGCTAGGGGATGGTTAGGCACCGTTGGTTTGGGCACACAAGGCCGTGGGGCGTCGGGTGCAGGGGTGCCTTTTGGGGTCGGATCGGCTGACCAGCTCTGGGTCGCGGTTAGGGGGGCCTTCTGGATTTCGACTGCAGGCGTCAGCTGGAGGCTTGAGGCTGTTCGGTCCTTCTTCTTCTTTTCTTCTTGTTTCTTAGCTGGATCTGAGGAAGCAAGGTTCAGGGTGCCCCCTAAATAGTAGATTTAGGGGCGTTACAGGTAGGTAGAGGGCAGGGACCAATGGGTCCCTTCCCTGGGGTGGGTACACCCCCTATCGTGCCACCCTCTAATGGGAGGGGGGCAGGAGCCTGTCCCTGGTTAGTTGGGTCCCCCATCCTCAAGATGGCGGGGACTCGGAGTTGTGCTTCACCTCACCTCCCCCACCTGAGGGGTGGAGTTGGCAGACCTGGGCACACCTCTCTCCCTCACTTGTTTTTCCCGCCGGTTCTCCCACCCAAAGTGGGGGGTAGAACCAGTGGGGACCAGTTGCTGAAAGCAGCAAATGGTCTGGGGAGGCTCACAAAGGCGGCATGCCTTTAAAGCTTCCCCTTTCGTGAACCCTGCCCATCCTGGGGGAGGAGGCTTGGCACCTCGTCCCAGGATGTGCATTGTTTCAGGCCCCCGAGAGCAGCAGGCTCCCGACCCAGGGGTCCAGAAACATGTCTGTTGGTGGCAGCCTAAGCAGCCACTCAGTAGGGACACTAGAAGTTGGTCGAGTTTCAGGGGGCATCTCTAAGATGCCCTCTGTCGTGCATTTTACATTAAATCCCACACTGGCATCAGTGTGGGTTTAATGTGCTGAGAAGTTTGATACCAAACTTCCCAGTTTTCAGTGTAGCCATTATTGTGCTGTGAAGTTCGTAATGACAACCTCCCAGCACCATATACTCTTAATGGCAGCACTGCACTTACAATGTCTAAGAATGGACTTAGACACTGTAGGGGTACAGAGCTTATGCACCGGTACCCTCACCACTGGTATAGTGCACCCAGCTAGAGGGGTGACTGACCTATGCCAGGGCAGTGGTTTGTAGGCATGGCACATAGGGATGTGTGCCATGTCGACTCTTCACTTTGTTCTGCACCAAGACATGCAGCCTGCAAAGGCAGTGTGTGAGTGAAAAGGTGCAGGGCCTCTAAGGGTGGCACAATAAGTGCTGCAGCCCTTAGGGGCCTTCCCTTGTCACAGGGCCCTGGGTACCTGTGGTACCATTTACCAGGGACCTACCTGTGGCCAGGGATGCCAATTGGGTTTAGGCTTCAATGCAATTTTAGGGGAGGAACATAGGCCCTGGGTACCTGATTAGCAGGAGCCCAGGGCACACTCAGTCAAAGAACATCAGCAATTCAGCAAAAAGTGGGGGCATACCATGCAGAAAGAGGGTACTTTCTCACACAACCCCCCCAAACGAAAGATGATGAGACTAACCTTTCCCTAGAGAGTCTTCATTGTCTAAGTGGAAGAACCTGGAAAGTCCATCTGCATTGGCATGGGCAGTCCCAGGTCTGTGTTCCACTTCCAAGTCCATTCCCTGTAGGGAGATGGACCACCTCAACAGTTTAGGATTTTTCCCTTTCATTTGCATTAGCCATCTGAGGGGTCTGTGGTCGGTTTGAACTAGGAAGTGAGTCCAAAACAGGTATGGTCTCAGCTTCTTCAGGGACCAGACCACAGCAAAGGCCTCCCTCTCAATGGCACTCCAACGCTGCTCCCTGGGGAGAAACCTTCTGCTTATAAAAGCAACAGGTTGGTCCTGGTCTTCATCATTGGTCTGGGTTAGGACCGCTCCTATCCCTAGCTCAGAGGCATCAGTCTGCACTATGAACTGCTTGGCATAATCTGGAGCCTTCAGAAATGGTGCTGAGCACATTGCTTCTTTCAGGGTGTCAAAAGACTTTTGGCAACTAACTGTCCAGTTTACCATCTTGGGCATTTTCTTGGAGGTGAGTTCTGTGAGGGGAGTCACAATGGACCCATATCCCTTCACAAACCTCCTGTAGTACCCAGTCAAGCCAAGGAATGCCCTGACTTGGGTCTGGGTGGTTGGAGCTGCCCAGTCCAGGATGGCCTGGATCTTGGGCTGTAAGGGTTGTACCTGGCCTCCACCAACAAGGTGGCCCAAGTACACCACAGTTCCCTGCCCAATCTGGCATTTGGATGCCTTGATAGTTAGGCCTGCAGTTTGCAGGGCTTTTAAAACCTTCCCAAGGTGGATCAGGTGATCCTGCCAGGTGGAACTAAAGACAGCAATATCATCAAGATAAGCTGCACTAAAGGACTCCAACCCAGCAAGGACTTGATTCACCAACCTTTGGAAGGTGGCAGGGGCATTTTTTAAACCAAAGGGCATAACAGTGAACTGATAATGCCCATCAGGTGTGGAGAATGCTGTTTTCTCTTTTGCTCCTGGGGCCATGCCAATTTGCCAGTACCCTGCAGTTAAGTCAAAGGTACTCAGGAATTTGGCTGCACCCAATTTGTCTATCAACTCATCTGCTCTTGGGATAGGGTGAGCATCTGTCTTGGTGACAGAGTTGAGTCCTCTATAGTCCACACAGAACCTCATTTCTCTCTTTCCATCCTGTGGGTGAGGTTTGGGGACTAGAACCATTGGGCTGGCCCAGGGGCTCTCAGAGGGTTCAATCACCCATAACTCCAGCATCTTGCTGACCTCAGCTCTGATGCTTTCCTTGACTTGGTCTGACTGTCGATAGATTTTGTTTTTGACAGGTGCGCTGTCACCAGTGTTCACATCATGGGTACACCAGTTTGTCAGACCAGGGGACAAGGAAAAGAGCTTAGCATACTGCTGCAAGACTTGCTTGCAGTCAGTATGCTGTTGGGCAGAGAGGGTGTCTGAAAAGACCACTCCATCTACTGACCCATCTTTTGGGCTGTATGAGAGGAGGTCACTCTCTGCTTCCTGTTCCTCATCAGTCACCATCAGCATGGTGATGTCAGCCCTGTCATTGTAGAGCTTTAGGCGGTTCACATGGATGACCCTTTTGGGTGTCCTGCTTGTGCCCAGGTCAACCAAGTAGGTGACCTCACTCTTTTTTTCTAGAATAGGGTAAGGGCCACTCCATCTGTCCTGGCATGCCCTTGGTGCCACTGGCTCCAAAACCCACACCTTTTGCCCCGGTTGAAATTCAACCAGTGCACCTTTTTCGTCATACCAGTGCTTCTGAAGCTCCTGGCTGGCCTCAAGATTTTTGGATGCCTTTTCCATGTACTCAGCCATTCTGGACCTTAGGCCAAGCACATAGTCCACAATATCTTGTTTGGGTTCTTGGAGAGGCTTCTCCCACTCCTCTTTCACAAGACAGAGTGGTCCCCTCACAGGATGGCCAAACAGAAGTTCAAAGGGGGAAAACCCTACTCCCTTCTGTGGCACTTCTCTGTAAGCGAAAAGCAGGCATGGTAAGAGGACATCCCATCTCCTCTTGAGTTTTTCAGGGAGTCCCATACTCATGCCTTTCAATGTCTCGTTGAATCTCTCAACAAGGCCATTGGTTTGTGGGTGATAGGGTGTAGTAAACTTGTACTGCACTCCACACTCTTCCCACGTGTGTTTTAGGTAAGCAGACATGAAATTGGAACCTCTGTCTGAAACCACCTCCTTAGGAAACCCTACTCTGGCGAAGACACCAATGAGGGCCTTGGCTACTGCAGGAGCTGTAGTAGTCCTAAGGGGAATTGCTTCAGGGTACCTAGTGGCATGATCCACTACCACTAGAATGAATTTGTTCCCTGAGGCTGTGGGAGGTTCAAGTGGACCGTCTATGTCCACACCTACCCTTTCAAAGGGATCCCCCACCACAGGCAGTGGTATCAGGGGGGCCTTAGGGTGGCCATCTGTCTTGCCACTGGCTTGACAGGTAACACAGGAGCTAACAAACTCCTTCACCTTTTGGTGCATCTAGGGCCAGTAAAAGTGGCTAACTAGCCTCTCCCTAGTCTTGGTTTGGCCCAGATGCAGCTAGGGGGATGTCATGAGCCAACGTTAGGAGGAACTCCCTGTACCTCTGTGGCACTACCACTCTCCTGGTGACTCCAGGGTTGGGGTCTCTTGCCTCAGTGTACAGTAATCCCTCTTCCCAATAAGCTCTGTGGGTACCACTGACATCTCCCTTTGCTTCTGAAACAGCTTGCTGCTTCAGGCTTTCAAGAGTGGGACAGTCCTGCTGCCCCTGGCACAGCTCTTCCCTAGAGGGTCCCCCTGGGCCCAAGAGTTCAACCTGGTAAGGGTCAAGCTCCATAGGCTCAGTTCCCTCTGGGGTGTCCAAGTCCTCTCCCTGAGGAGAGGGGTCCTGATCCTTTTGCTGAACAGAAGCTGGTTTCCCAGTCTTCTTACCTTTTCTCTTGGAAGGTTGGGCCATACTTTCAGGCGCCAACACTTCTTCTTCACCCTGCCTTTTGCTCTGTGCTCTTGTTTTTACACACACCAATTCAGGGATATCCAGCATTGCTGCATGGGCATTTAGTTCAACCTCAGCCCAGGCTGAGGTTTCCAGGTCATTGCCAAGCAGACATGCAACTGGTAGCTTTGGAGAGACCTTTACCTGTTTTAGGCCAGTAACCCCCCCCCCCCAGTCTAATGTCACCATGCCATTGCATGGTTAGTGGTAACACTGTCAGCATTGGTGACTTGGTAAGTACGCCCAATTAAGTATTGTCATAAGGTTTCTGCACATACAGAGCTATGCACAGGATAATAGGACCTCGGAATATAGTGGTGAGCCAACCATAGACCTTAGCACCCAAAACCCCAACCCAACTAGCCTTAGCGTCCCATTAGCACCAATGTACCAATGATTAGACAACCCAGAACACGGTATCTCTCTCTCAGGACTCGCAGAGGCAAGAACACTCTTTCGTCACTCACTCATACCTGTCCACAACATGCGTAAGAAGAGACACTGTATAGGTTAAAATGTTTATTTCAACTTACGTGCTCTAAGATACAGTACACGTGTCAGTACTACTAGCATAATACATATGAATAATATAATCAGCATAGTTACTACTCCATAGAATACGAACGGGGAAAGCATCTCATAAAGCAGTGGATATGTGTCTAACTAACATTACCACCCTCCCCGTGCTGGAAGCCAGTTTATTATAAAAATAGAAGACCTCTGGGCTTTGACTAGCGAACCCCCATACCTCAGTCTCTAGATGCAAAATTACATCAGCAGACAATCACAGCTCTTCTCTCTGGAAAGGTCGTCTCCAAGTGTGTCTAGAGCAGGCGACCGCATTATTAAAAGCACACTAATTTCTCCATGGCAGCTGTACATGGTGTTATGTCTAGGTGCGAGGGACGGGCCAAATCAGTAAGAACCAGGGACGTGTTATTCGACCTTGTAACTGTTGTTCAGACTGAGCCCAAAGGGAACAGGAGAAAAGGTGAGAAACAGAAAATGCAGACAGTTGTAAAATAACTTGGCAGTAGCAGAAGGCGACAGAACAACGGCTAAGAGTAACGTGTGCAAAAGTCATCATGGCAGCCAGGCCTGTGCCAACGTATCCAGGCAGGCCAGGAGGCCATGAGCCACAAGACACCCTCCTCTGGACAGTCCATCGGCCAAGACGAAAACGAAGACAGAGTTCCAAACACCTGAGCAGAACAGAGGCAGTCCACTGACAGTGAACGGCAAATCAATCAATCCAAAAACGTGGAAGTGCAGAAAAATGCTATACCGTCCAAGAGGACATCATTGGAATCGTCAAAAAACGTAGACGCCATCCAGTTCAATAGGTCAAAGCTGCAGGAATGTTCCTCAGAGGATGGAGCATCCAAAAGCAATGCGGGACAGCTTGCGTGATATTCGATATAACTTCGTTGTAGGAGATTCTGAGCAGCCGCCCAGATATCCCATTGTGCCAAAATCCCTAGTGCAGCCGCACGCATCATAAAGCCAGCAATGGAACAGTCCCGTTCATGGGCCTCTAAGGGACCCACCAACTGAACAAAATCCGGAACAGACAATGACGAATTGGAGAGGCAATAATCCATGGTCCATGTGAAAGGACAGCGGATGCAAGACATCACAGGTTGCACGCAAGTGAAATACGCAAAGCGAAAAGAAAGGGTGTAGGACACACTGATAGTCGCTAAGGGCAGAACATCGAAGCCAACCAGAAGTCGCTCACGGAGCAGCTGGAGGCGTACGGGATCGAGAAGGGCCCAGTGGTGAGCAGCCATTGCGCAGAAAACAGACCAGCAGCAAGACACCAGCCGCTAAAGCGAGGATTAATGGAAATCCACCAAAGACGCTAGAAAAAATAGAATGTATGAACGCCGGTATCACACCGAAAATAGTTTGGAAGGTGGACACCAAGCCGGACCCCACAACGTTAAAAAAATGCACCAGACCCTCAGTGTTTGATGCGTTAAAAATACGATGAATCAACTCCCCAAAATGTTGGGGGAGGTCAGTGTTCAAAAGGGCCTGTATTTCACTATGGGTACTCGCCACCTGGAGAATGAATGTCTCCCGGGCGGATGTGAGCATAACCTCCTCATTCAATAATAGGGCCTTTATTCTGCTCAACTTATTGAAATCTGCCTCCATGGTAGGAATGGAAGGCCAAATAGAGCTATCAACGATGTCATGAGGGGGAGGAAAAAGCACATTCTTGCAGCAGACAACTCTGTGTGAGACCGTAACAATATACGGAATGCCAGCCTGTAGGCCACAACAGTCTTCGTTATTTAAAAGCAAATAGCTACCGTTAGTAAGCAAAGTAAAAGTAGGAGAAATAGCAGGAGCAGGAATACCCTTTAGCACACATGCAAGATTCGGAACTGAAACACTACAAGCCCCGTGCAATTTAATATGTTTACAAATAAGCGAATGACCCACAGTTGAATCACAAGACTCCCCCGTGAGAAACACTTCCTTGCCGTCTCTAAGGCATTTATACATGAAAGGCAAGGACCAAAGTTCATGCAGGAAAGCACTACCCAAAGGCTGGAAACGGCCCACAGGATAATGTTTCATGCATGAGCTAAATTCAAACAGGGAAAAAGGTAAAGCTATAACCCCATGAACTAGCCACACCGCAGAATCTAGTTCCGCTACAGAGAATGGTAAAGGATCCACTTTCTCGATATGTAACAAAGTGTAAGATGCATCTTTCATGGACATGAACTGCTGTTTGTCAGTCAAATTAAAAGGCAGAAAAAGGGCAGTGGTGTTTAACAAATTCCAAGGAACTTTACCTAACTTAAGGGTTTGCAAAGTCCAGGCAAACTGCATCACTGAACGCAATTGATTCTGACCATGATACAACATAAAGACATCATCTTGTACAATATCTACAACAGAGGACACAATATTCTCCAATGTGTAAATGCGGGAAGACAGGGTATTTATACTATTGTCAACAACAGCAAGCACCTTTTCCAAATTTGCTTGGTCTATTTCCCGAAGACGGGAAGCCGCTTCCATTTGTGACAGCTTCCAGAGTTCATTATACGCTTCATAAATGAATCTCTTCGGTCGGGGACCACGAGGTCCCAAGATAAAGTCGGACAAATCAATAGTGCCTGATAGGAGGGACAAATGTTTCTTAACAGAGTCTAAAGATGAATGTTGTAGCCATTGTTTACATAATTTACCAACTGAATACGTGGTGACAGTACGAGTTTCAGTAAATCTTGGATCAGGCTTGTCCTGCATGTAGCCAGGAACTGTGCCATGAAAACGCATGCATTCGATGATATGGGCCATGCCAACCAGGGTGACTGTATCAGTGCAGAAACGTTAAAGGAATTGTTTTGGAACTGAGCCTGTAACGTCAAAAGGGACATATTAAAACGCAAACTATCATTTGGAGAACTCGACAAGGATGGGATGGCTGGCGCATTTAGTTGTTTAATGGTAGCCAACCCCCAACACGTGGTTTGATGAATGGAAGCATTTAGAAACAGAATTTGGGCTGGGATAAGGCAAGCGCGGTGCAAGGCCTCTGTGCCTTGCACCTGCCATGGCTTTGAACCCCAGATTGATTTTAAATCCACTGTGTCTTTCCAATACTTATAACCACCCACCGCCAAGGCGCTCAAAAAGGAACCCGAATAAAGTAATTTGGTGTGGGTCAACATTATTTTTTGAGTCAATGGGGTTTTCAATTTAAAATAATAGGACCCAGGGTTCGATCGATTGAAATCAGTAAAATAGGTGAATTTATTCCGAAGAGTCTGGGAGCTACCTGGTATGGGGTTTGGGCAGTGTTCCCATTGGGTGTAAGTAACAGGGCTGCGTAGTGCACTCGGTTTGTGGAGAAAATGATTGCCCCAATGCTGGTAGCAATACAAATCGGCATAATTCGCAGAATTCATTTACAAGTCCTCAGCATTAAAGGAAGCATAATATTTTAAATCAGCAAACAATGTTTCAACGGCATGCACATCCCAATCATCAGAATGAATATTACTTTTTACTACATCACCCATCGAGACTCGAAGGACATTTGGTACATTAATAATTTCCGCCGGGCCATGGATTTGAAAGTTTACCGCATCCCATACGATGCCATCAGCAACTGGAAACGCTGAAATGTTCACAAATGTGTGGTCACGCTTCATGATGTGTGAAGAGGAATGTGGAGCCAAAGTTCCAGCAACACTGTTCACAGCAGAGCGTTCAGGTAAATAGTGACCATTGATGAGTAGAAAAAACACTGTGACAAAGCCAATGGACATGAACAAAAAAATCAAGAAAAACACCATCCAGATATGTGTCCAAGGTGGAATCAAAAAATTGTCTCTAAACCAGGATACAAAAAGACTAAACTTGGACGGGACCGTTGATGAGTTGGAATCCGAGTCAAAGGAATAACGTGTCGGGCTCAGTGGCGTTGTTGGTTGGTGTGCCACCGACTCTGTGGCGGGATAGGTATATTCGTCCTCGTCGATGCAGGGGGATGCAGGGGGTTCAAATATATTTTCAGGCAAATCAACCATCTCCATGGTAACATCAGTGACCGTTCGTGCAGGCGTGCCTCGAACACATGTCCGATAAATGGCAGGACAAGAGACCGCTGGTGTGACACTATTCAGGATCGGCCAGATGTTGTAGCTTGACATTTTCCACTGAGATGTATCTGTTTTCCTTGCGACCGGGAAGCGGTGGTAAGATGACTGTACGTGTTCCCTTCAAGCCCAGGACTGGAACCGGTGCACGAAAAGAAGGGCTGAATTCTTTTTTGTTCTCCACCTTCTCTCATACCAGGTCACCAATCTTCGGAAGCCAGCCGGCAACCGGAATCTGCAGAGCAGGGTCTGTGGCTGAAGGCAAATGTGCAATTGCAAGTTTGTTTCGGGCTTCTTGTAAGTCCTGTAACATAGTAGAATGATTATCTACATCAAACTTGGCGGATTGCGCCGCCATGTCTAGACCATCAAGGTCAGGCACAAACATTCGTATGCCAAAGAGCATTTCGTAAGGGGTCCGCCCACCCAGAGGCCTTCTAGGGAGATTATTAAGTGCACGCTGAACGGTATACAAGTGGGCCAGCCAGTTCCTGCCAGTACCTATAACTCTAGCTGTCAAGGATTGCTTTAAGTCACGGTTCATTCGTTCAACGATAGAGTTGCCCTCAGGCCTATACGGAGACGAAAATTTCACCTGCACCCCCAAGGAGCCCATTGCGTCCTTGTAAGCCTTAGAGGCAAACGCCGTACCTTGGTCAGAATGGAAGGTGCCGCATGCAAAAATTCCCACAAAGACACGCAAATCCCTGATGACATTTCGAGCGTCAGCACTCCGTTGTGGCCAGACCCAGATGAACCGTGTGCACGAGTCCACTGCCACTAAGATATATTTATAGGCAGTGTCTGAAGAAAATGGACCGCAGTGATCCAAGTAAACACACCCAAAGGGTCTGTTTGAAATTCCAAGCGAGGTCTGAGGTGGTCGTGTGACCGTGGAAGGCTTGATCTGTTGACAAACGTCACAGGAAAGCACATAAGTACGTGTATCTTTATATAAACCACGCCACCAGTAACGCTGCTGCAAAATGGAAATTGTCGCAGACACACCAGCATGAGCTGAAGCCATGCCTTCGTGTGCCGCCGCTATCAAGGAAAGTCTGCGGTCCGCGTTGGGGATCAGCCGATCACCAACGTCAAGTATTGTTACATAAGGAGCCTGATCGGGACCTATCTGGTAAGAATATTTGGAAGGGAAACCTCTAGGGTAATTCATTCCTTCTTTTGTTGCAGCAATAGCTGCCAAGATATCAGTGTCTATTTTAGACATGGATCTAGTAACTGCTGCTACTGAACACGTGAGTACTGCTGATCTGGCAGCTTCATCTGCCAGACTGTTACCAACAGCGTGTGCGCCCACCCGCTGATGGCCTAGGGTGTGAACCACCTGCGTGAGTGGCAGACGTCGTTGTAATTCTGCCACTCGAACCCAAAGCATTTTATGCTTGATTGTGTTGCCTTTAGCGTCTCTATAGTCATTTTGCGACCAAAAGAACAGATTGTCATTGTATGATTGAACACAGTAGTAAGAATCGCACACGATTAAAGTGGTCACATCAGGATTTACGAACTCAAGCGCAAGCACCAATGCACGCAACTCGGCCAATTGTGCGGTACTGTCCCCGAGTGTCTGTGTATGCACCACAGTGGATTTGAACTTTCCGTTCACAAACGTACCTGCAACAATAGCACATGCGGCTGAATAAGCATGCTTGGACCCCGTGGCCGGTTGTGCCGAACCATCGGTGTAGATCACACAGTCGTAATCCTCAAGCGGCAATAAAGACAAAGGAGGAGGATGAAAGAATTCATACTGTAAAAACTCCTGAGTCTGAAGAGAAGAGTCAAAAATGAAAGTGACATCCGGAGACGTCAAAGATGTTGCCCATTGAATCCAACGGGGGTGCAAAGCTTTAGAGTTCGGTACACTTGCTTTGGTCACTGCCTCTAGAGCAGGATATGGTGTTACCACCAAAATGCGTTTTCCCTGTGCCAGTGCGCGCTCCTTCAGGATCGCCATTTGCACTGCTGTCAGAACTTTCTCCACAGATGAAAACCGCATTTCTGCGGAGGTGTACAGATGTGACTTGTATGCGATGGGTACTGTATCACCTTCATTAAAGGTTAAGTACGTGAAACCCACTGCCCCTGGAATGATTCTAATGACCAAGTTTGTGTGGTTATCACGCGTCAAAAGGTATTTGGACTCAAGAAGGTCTGTCTGCAAAGACTGCAGAATGGAGGTATGCTCCGGAAGCCAGCAAGACTTCGAAAAAGTAGGTTGTATCAAGGCATACAGTGGCTTGATACGCTGGGCATATTCGGGAATATATGTACGTCCGAAGTTCAGAAAGCCCAGCAATGACTGAAGTTTCTTCAGATTAGTAGGAGGGCACAGAAGTGCACATTTCTCCAGAAAATGGGGGGCTAAACCCTTACCTTCATTGTTGAGCTCATAGCCCAAGAACAAAACGGTAAATTCAGCAATATGAGATTTGGCAAAGTTAATTTTGTAACCTTGAACCGCGAATTCAAGAATAATGCGGTCTACTCGGGTTAGATGCGGAAACAATTCGTCGTCTGTCAGATAAATGTCATCCACGTACGAACAGGCGTCTGGATCAATGCCGTCTAACAAAGAGACAACACGAGCGGCGAACACGCCTGGACTATTTTTGTAGCCCATAGGAAGACGCCTGAATTTGAACATTTTACCACCGGATGTAAAAGCGCACCATTGGCCACTCTCCGGGGCTAAGTTGTGCGTGTAGAATCCATTTGAAAGGTCAAGGGTCGTTTTGTATTTTTTACGAACAAGACTGTCTACAAGCGCAGAACTATGGGTGTTTTGCACCGCAAAGGTCTCACAATGCGAGTTCAAATGCCAGTAATCCAATACTAAGCGGTACGATCCATCAGGTTTAGAAACCGCGAAAAGGGGATTGTTCATAGGTGATACACAGGGTTCAATTACTCCCTGATATTCCAACTGAGTCAGAATTTCGGAAACGGGGCCTTTGGCTTCACGTTTTATGGGATATTGGGGTTGTGGCTGCGGTAGTGACCGCAAAGGTATTTCATGGGGGAGAATCTTCGTCCCAACCCACGTGATTGCGGAATAACGCTGGAGCCAGGGACACAGCCCACTCTGCTGCAAGAGCCTCCGCTTTGTCCTTTGGGACATGTCGAGAAAAGCTCGGAAGGATTACCTCCTCCCCTTTACGCGCAGCAAGAACGAATGGGGGTGGCCAATCCGCCTCTGCTAACAAAATGTCATATGAAAAGGTCAGATTTTCCCAAAAAATCCCTTTAATTACACGCTGTATATCACCTTCAATTTGAATGACAATATTAAATAGTCTGTCAGGGGGTGCCACTCTGGTGTCTGCTGTTTCAACAGTAATGAATGTTTCAGTTGCTGTCGCCTCCATATGAGGACGTAGCGCCTCCCGCACTATGGTAACTTCCGCGGCGCTGTCTAGGAGGGTTACTGCCCACGTCCAATTCAGGAGCCTCGTTCTCACCGTCTGTGGCATATTTCGCTGTTACAGCGGCAACTTTCTTCTTCTGAAATTGTGGTCGAAAACGTTGAGCGTCTTCCGCTTTTTCTCTGACTTGTTGTCGAGGCTGGTCTCATCCCTGGGGGGCCTCTCGGTCCCTTCCTCTATCCTGGAGGTCTCCTCCACCGGCCTGTGACGAAGTCTGTGCCTGTGAAGAACGAGGAGAACGCGTATCAGGGATCTGAAACCTATCCGGTGACTTAATTCTCGCTCTATCACGTAAATCATAAGTGCGTTCAGAGGAAACTGAAACCGGGGATATGCCTCTCGACCCCGGCTTCTTTTGTTGCTTACCCTGTTTTTTCAGCCTCCAGCTCTTTTTAGTGAAGACTGGTTTCTCATCTTTCTCAGACTGAGATTTGGTTTGTTGTTGTGTTTGCGATTGTGTTTGCTGTTTTGCAAAGGCTTATTACCCAGGCTATTTCTACCAATAGTTTTGTAAGCCTGGGTAATAATTTTCGGTAATTCGCGAGGCTTGTCCAATTCTGGGACCAGAGCCAAAGCGTTAGCTACTTGAAAGTTCACTGCATCGCCCTTGACATTCGCAAGGATCAGCTCAGCTACTACTTCAAACACTCCCACCAGTCTCATCCCTAATTCCACAGCCGCTTCAGGGCCATGTTCGTCCTGTACTTTTTTAATTACAGAGGGGAGAACCGTCATGGAAGGAGTACCAAAACATTTAGAATATACTGCTGCGAATACCTTACCCCAGTTGTCACATGCTGTCAACTCGGGAATTAAGTCTTTTGGCAAACTAATCGTTAAAATACGATGTTTATCCACTGGAGTTGTATGTGGAAAAACTGCCTCCAACTGATCAAACTTTTCTGCAAGCCAATAAGGAAAATCATCCTTATTTTGTGGACGTTTGCCCATCACCGAATTCACCATGACAGGACTTATGGTCACTCCGCCTGCAGCAGCTGGTTGGCCGGCAACTCCAGGAGCGGCTCCATGGATGCTGCCTGTAACATATCGCACTAAAGCTCGATGCACCTGCACCAAGGCCGCATACATAGTGCGCAGTTCCGCGACTGGTATTGTCATATAACGCGGATGTGGGGTGTACCCGGCCAAAACAGGCCAAGTGGCCCCCTCAATTGATAAGGGGCCTAAACGAACCGTGGTAGTCGGTTGTGGGAGGGCACCATTAAACCAAACACGGTGTTGCCAAGCCGTGAGCGGTACTTCAAGAGTAGTATACGGTCGATAGACAGCGGGGACGTTAGTGTGTTCATATTCATGGAACAGATTATCGTTCGCGTTTACCGCTGGAAAAGTGATCCAAGAGTAGAACACTTCAAAGTGGAAAGCCGGATCGGCTTGAACCACAAAGACTAGTTCAACTCCCGCGTCTGGCACTCCATACACCCGTAAGAAATCCCGGAGTGCTGTGCGGCTATGCGCCGCTATGTCTATACCCGCCTTTACTAACGGGTCTATTCAACAATCTTAAACGAGGCAGCACAAAAAGGGTTATATTTAAGAAACCTTTTTAATAACATCAAGCTTGAAAGAACCTACAAAATCTACAATATAGGAGGTATCGCCGTCACACACGCTTCCGGAAGCGTACGTGAGGGGTTTGTGGACAAGCACAAGTACTACTCAAGCGTCTCGCAAGTAAGCTGCCCCACTCGTTGGTCGCGCCATGTCATAAGGTTTCTGCACATACAGAGCTATGCACAGGATAATAGGACCTCGGAATATAGTGGTGAGCCAACCATAGACCTTAGCACCCAAAACCCCAACCCAACTAGCCTTAGCGTCCCATTAGCACCAATGTACCAATGATTAGACAACCCAGAACACGGTATCTCTCTCTCAGGACTCGCAGAGGCAAGAACACTCTTTCGTCACTCACTCATACCTGTCCACAACATGCGTAAGAAGAGACACTGTATAGGTTAAAATGTTTATTTCAACTTACGTGCTCTAAGATACAGTACACGTGTCAGTACTACTAGCATAATACATATGAATAATATAATCAGCATAGTTACTACTCCATAGAATACGAACGGGGAAAGCATCTCATAAAGCAGTGGATATGTGTCTAACTAACATTACCACCCTCCCCATGCTGGAAGCCAGTTTATTATAAAAATAGAAGACCTCTGGGCTTTGACTAGCGAACCCCCATACATCAGTCTCTAGATGCAAAATTACATCAGCAGACAATCACAGCTCTTCTCTCTGGAAAGGTCGTCTCCAAGTGTGTCTAGAGCGGGCGACCGCATTATTAAAAGCACACTAATTTCTCCATGGCAGCTGTACATGGTGTTATGTCTAGGTGCGAGGGACGGGCCAAATCAGTAAGAACCAGGGACGTGTTATTCGACCTTGTAACTGTTGTTCAGACTGAGCCCAAAGGGAACAGGAGAAAAGGTGAGAAACAGAAAATGCAGACAGTTGTAAAATAACTTGGCAGTAGCAGAAGGCGACAGAACAACGACTAAGAGTAACGTGTGCAAAAGTCATCATGGCAGCCAGGCCTGTGCCAACGTATCCAGGCAGGCCAGGAGGCCATGAGCCACAAGACAGTATTGCTCAGGGGAAACCAGTGTGTCTTTCACCATAGCGACACTGGCACCTGTATCCCTCAGAGCCTCTATCCTAGTTCCATTAATCCAAGGGTATTGTAAGTACTTCTTTAAGTTGGGTGGCCACACAGCTACAGGGGCAAACTCAACTTCCCCTCTGAAACTAGAACTGCTTCAGTGTGCAACCTGATTTGCTCTTGGCACACTGTTGATCCCATCTGGAGACTTGCTACACCAGGAGTGGCTGTAGCTGTAGGACTAGGGGCCTTTTTGCTAGGGCAAGCATTGTCTCCAGTTAAGTGTCCCAACTTTCTACAGTCGTTACACCAGGCCTTTGAAGGATCAAAGTTCTTCCCCCTTTATCTAGGACCAGATTGGGAAGAGTTTTGGGACCCACCCCCCTGTGCAGGTTTTTGGGGCCCATTAGAAGACTCAGACTTTTTATCTTGGGGATTCTCACCACCTTTCCCCTGGGGAGGTTTTGTAACCCCTTTCTTTTGGTCACCCCCAGTGGTTGTCTTAGTCACTCTAGTCTTGACCCAGTGGTCTGCCTTCTTTCCCAATTCTTGGGGAGAAATTAGACCTAGGTCTACCAAATGCTGATGTAACTTTTCATTCGTGCAATTATTTAAAATATGTTCCTTCATAAACAAGTTGTAAATTCCAGTAAAGTCATGCACATTGTGTCCAGTTAACCAACCATCTAGTGTCTTTACTGAGTAGTTTACAAAATCAATCAAGAACTGGTTTTGGGTTTTGTGAGCCCCCCTGAATCTAATTCTGTACTCCTCAGTTGTGAGTCCAAATCCTTCAATCAGAGTTCTCTTCATGAGGTAATAAGACCCAGCATCTGGCCCAGAAAGGGTCAGGAGTAACCCTGGGCGTAGTACTACGCTACGCTCACGGAGCATACGTAGTTTGCGCTACTACGCAAATTGCATGTAGCACAGTGCAAAAACTGTGCTAAAACACGTAGTATAGCAGCAAAATCCTCAACACCTACAAATGCTTTGATAAAGCAATTTTACATGCTAAAAAGCATATAACCAATTCTCAAAAGTGAACTTTGAGAATGAAAATATTAGGCAATGAGAGAGGTGATGATTTTTGGGTCCCCCCTAACCTAGGGGGAGGACCAAGCAGATGCCTTGAACACAAAGACCATATCATGCTGAACGATTCAGTGGTGGTCCCTTCCTCCTAGGACCACCCCAAGCACAGTTATGGGCAAAAATACAATCCCAACCAAAGGCCCTGCAAAGCATTATGGGACGAGATTAGCAGTGGGCAGTGAATATTATAGTGTCCAATATCAAAATAATTCTACAAAGAGCTGCAGTTCAACTAGTCGTTACTAGATGTCCCTCACGAGTCAAATGCAAAAGCATTGAAATTATTATTACATCAAGCTGCAGTTCCACTAGTCGTTACTAGATGTCCCTCACGAGTCAAATGCAAAAGCATTGAAACCCTTTCATGAAGCTTTTGCATTTGACTCTCAGCAGCTCTAGGGCGGCCGGGTGCAGAGTGTTGAGGCCCAATGTTATCCTATGGAGGATAGGGGGTCTCCGGTTGGTGGCTGCTGGCAAGCAGGCCACTGGGTTGTGGGAGTAAAGCTCCTAGACTTTAGCTCAGGGCAAATGGGGAAACAGATTAGCACTGACGGTGCACCCTCAGCAGCCCTAGGGCGGCCGGGTGCAGGAAACCCTGTTGTTTCCAAAGGAGAACCTCCGGTCAGCAAAAACACTGCAGGCAGGGAGACGAAGGACTTCTGGGTGCGACCACCACTTCGAGAGGTAAGTTGGGAAGTTAGGGGTTGGTTAGGCACCGTTGGTTCAGGCACACAAGGCCGTGGGGCGTCGGGTGCAGGGGTGCCTTTTGGGGTCGGATCGGCTTACCAGCTCCGGGTCGCGGTTAGGGGGGCCTTCTGGATTTCGACTGCAGGTGTCGGCTGGAGGCAGGTCAGGGGTCGCTGGATCTCGGTTCAGGATCGCCGGGGTGACCTCCTCGTGGTGTTTGCCCACTCGAGCTCGGGCCGTGGACGGCGGGTGCAGGGTGGGGCAGGTTCGCGGTCTCCGTCTGCTGCCAGAGGTTGCAGTTTGAACAAATCCGGTGTTCACGGGAGAAGCAGTCTTTGGAAGTGAAGGCAGGCAGGTCCTCCGGGGTTTTTGAGGTTGCTGGCTGAAGGACACACCGGGATTTCGCAGGAGCAGGTTCGAGGGGAGAAAGGCCGGTAGGGCTGGGTCCAAGTCAGTGGGCGTCTTCCTCTTGCTAGCTGGCTGCAAGGCTGTTTGGTCCTTCTTCTTATTTTCTTCTTGTTTCTTGGCTGGATCTGAGGAAGCAAGGTTCAGGGTGCCCCCTAAATACTAGATTTAGGGGCATTACAGGTAGGTAGAGGGCAGGGACCAATGGGTCCCTTCCCTGGGGTGGGTACACCCCCTATCGTGCCACCCTCTAGTGGGAGGGGGCAGGAGCCTGTCCCTGGTTGGTTGGGTCCCCCATCCTCAAGATGGCGGGGACTCAGAGTTGTGCTTCACCTCGCCTCCCCACCTGAGGGGTGGAGTTGGCAGAGGTGGGCACACCTCTCTCCCTCACTTGTTTTTCCCGCCGGTTCTCCCGCCCAAAGTGGGGGTAGAACCAGTGGGGACCAGTTGCTGAAAGCAGCAAATGGTCTGGGGAGGCTCACAAAGGTGGCATGCCTTTGAAGCTTCCCCTTTCGTGAACCCTGCCCATCCTGGGGGAGGAGGCTTGGCACCTCGTCCCAGGATGTGCATTTTTTCAGGCCCCCGAGAGCAGAAGGCTCTCGACCCAGGGGTCCAGAAACATGTCTGTTGGTGGCAGCCTAAGCAGCCACTCAGTCGGGACACTAGAAGTTGGTCGAGTTTCAGGGGGCATCTCTAAGATGCCCTCTGTCGTGCATTTTACATTAAATCCCACAATGGCATCAGTGTGGGTTTAATGTGCTGAGAAGTTTGATACCAAACTTCCCAGTTTTCAGTGTAGCCATTATGGTGCTGTGGAGTTCGTAATGACAACCTCCCAGCACCATAGACTCTTAATGGCAGCACTGCACTTACAATGTCTAAGAATGGACTTAGACACTGTAGGGGTACAGGGCTCATGCACCGGTACCCTCACCACTGGTATAGTGCACCCAGCTAGAGGGGTGACTGACCTATGCCAGGGCAGTGGTTTGTAGGCATGGCACACAGGGATGTGTGCCATATCGACTCTTCACTTTGTTCTGCACCAAGACACGCAGCCTGCAAAGGCAGTGTGTGAGTGAAAAGGTGCAGGACCTCTAAGGGTGGCACAATAAGTGCTGCAGCCCTTAGGGGTCTTCCCTGGTCACAGGGCCCTGGGTACCTGTGGTACCATTTACCAGGGACCTACCTGTGGCCAGGGATGCCAATTGGGTTTAGGCTTCAAAGCAATTTTAGGGAAGGAACATAGGCCCTGGGTACCTGATTAGCAGGAGCCCAGGGCACACTCAGTCAAAGAACAT
Organism: Calotriton arnoldi; assembly: GCA_963921515.1. Lineage (NCBI taxonomy): Eukaryota > Metazoa > Chordata > Amphibia > Caudata > Salamandridae > Calotriton > Calotriton arnoldi. The sequence continues at coordinate 683,957 of CAWUFW010001098.1, forward strand.
CAGCAATTCAGCAAAAAGTGGGGGCATACCATGCAGAAAGAGGGCACTTTCTCACAGTGTCTGAATGGGCCATCTGCTGGCAGGATGGGTTGGTGGATGTGAGCACAGCCCCACTAGCAACTGAATAGCCTGTGCTCTGCCTTCTCACAAAAGGCCTAACAACCTCACACTGTCACTGCAGCCCGCTTGGAGCCAGGGCAGGGGAGACAGGAAACTCCATGTTCTTTAAAGTCACTGTCTAGAATCTTCTCCAACCTTCCAGAACCAGGGCACCAGGAATTACAAAGGGGACCTCAGACACCAACTCTTGAGTACACTTCTGAACCTGTGGATACTCTACCAGGAGGAAGGACAGCTGTGCTGCTGGATGGACTGCCACTCTGATGGACTGCTGCTCTGAATGACTGCTGTCCTGCTGGACTGCTTCCCCGTTGTCCTGCTGCTCTGCTACCTTCTGCCTGGGTACAAGGACTAGATTTTCATATGTCTCTGGAACTCCAGAGTGACTAACAAGGGCAAGTGTGCTGGTATTAAAACAAAGCATGCCGCGTAGTCAGGTCATGTAGGAAAAGGTTATATGTTTATTCTTCAAGTTAAATCTTCAGTTACAGGTTACAGGAAAATGATAAGTTCCATGTAATGCGCCTCAAGGAGCAGCCTCATAGCTGCTCAGCCCGTTCACTCCAACTGACACTTGTCCCAGCACAAACACTCCAAGCATTCTGATGACCTCACCACTAGCTGAGCAGCAAGGCAGAGAACAACAATGGGAAGGATGCATTATATCAGAAAGTAGATTGCAACATATATTCCCCCTTATAGAGACAAAAAGAAGTCTTACAACGCAAGATGATAAAGCATCGGAACGGCCCCTCCTCCAATTTTATGGGTACCACCACAAACAGTAAACAGACAAAATTAAGCAGGAACCCTAAACAAATAGCAAGATGTTCATACCATATGCCCTTAACAAATTAGGAAGGACAATAACAATAGGGTGCAATGCACATTCTCTTAGAAATCTTCACGATGGGTATTTCACTCACCTCGCCTCACACTCAAGACAACAACTCATACTCAGGGCAACCCTTAAGCAAATGGGTATCTCACAACCCATCTCGCCATGTACTCAGGGCAACAACCCATAGGGTATCTTTCAACCCTTAAACAATGGGTATATCACAACCAATCTCGCTATTTACTCAGGGCAACAACTCACAGGGTATCTTTCAAACCTTAAACAATCCATTGCTAATCCATTGTGCTTTGCACGGGTGGATTTGAGTCCCATCCTCGTCCGCTGTGTTAAAACGAAGTATGTCACGTAGTCAGGTCATGTAGGAAAAGGATATAAGTTTATTCTTTAAGTTAAAGCTTTAGTTGCAGGTTGCAGGAAGATGATAAGTTCCATGCAATGTCCCACTGGGTGCAGCCTTCTTGCTGCTCAGCCCGTACACTCCAACTGACTCTTGTCCCAGCACAAACACTTTAAGCATTCTGATGACCTCACCAATTGCTGAGCAGCAAGGCAGAGAACAATAATGGGAAGGATGCATTATATCAGAAAGTAAATTGCAAGAGCTAGCCTCCAGTTCAGAGCCATAGGGACACAAAAGGCTTCCTCCATCTTGAACACGCACCTGGACCCAATATGAGTGTGTCCTGACCCTCTATGTGGTACCCCTCTAGTCCTGGGCCCTTGCAAGTGGTGCTAAGGATGTAAAGATAGCCACAATCCAAAAATGAGCACTTTGAAAAATGTTGGCTTAAAAGTGCTCTCGGAACCAGGAGGAGCCAGGTTTAACATGCTCGCATATCCGCCCGAGGTCATCACCAGTCAGATTGACTTTGCGGCTTTTCCCGCTATGTTTTTCTCCACAGCAGCAAATACTTTTCAGCAGTACTTCACTAAACGGGTATTGGGCCTCGTGAAACTGTCTTCAACTGCAGCCCTCTGCTGCGTCCCGCTGGAGATTTCCAGCCTCCATTTCAGAGAAAAAGTCCAAACATAGAAATCTTCACCACAGCTTCGACCTAATGCTATTCGTTGACGATGATCCCTTCTTGGACACCTACTATGGCCTTGCCCCACCAAACCTTTACCTTCTCAGACATTTTTTCTCAGAATTTGTTCTAAGTCAGAAGGTAAGTGCTGATCTGGTCCAATCAACTTTTTGTGTCCGAACTACGCTACATCGTGTTCGGACATATTTTTTACTTTGACTCGATCTCGGGGGACTAGATGTCCGCGGTTGGCGCTTTGATCTTTTAGGCACTGGTTTTTGCTAAAAACTTTAAAAATTCATAACTCCAGTTCTACTGACTGAACTTTTTTAGTTAATGTCAAATAATTTATTAAAATGTACTCTATTTTTGTAAATTAGTTTGGGATTTTTCTTAGGTTGTGTTTTCACTGTATTACTGGTTGTGTGCTGCATAAATACTTTATACATTGCCTCTAAGTTAAGCCTGGCTGCTTTTTGTGCAAAGCTAAGCAGGGTTAAGCATGGTTAATTTAGTGACTTTTGTGGTTAATCCTGCAAGGTATTGTGGCTGCTGCTTGACCAGGGCTCACACTCCAGTCAACCAACAACCCCAATTTCTAACATACTTCATCTTAACTGATAATGTAAACATCATAAAGACGTTAAGGATGAATGGTGCCCCAGGTCCTAGCAGATCCCCAACAGACTATTTGAAGAGGACCCAGAATACTGGGCCTCTTACCTCTTCTCATTCTATAAAGTGTATTTTCAGTGGAGCATCATCCCAGAGACATGAAAATGATTCACTTGAGAAGCTATCTTTATAAAAAGTGACACTAGTTTTCTGTTTAATTATCGACTGATAGTACTATTAGATACATGTGTTAATACTTTTTTCCTAATGCTGTTATTATCATGAAGTTCATGATGATAGGAATAACCTAACATTAACCTAATATCACTCAATTTAAGGGGTGCTAGATTATCTGTGACACTGCTGATATTATCCTAGCTTTTCTTTATAATGGTATGTCCTGCAGTTAATGTGAGAACAACTGATTGGGGAAGCTTCATGTAAATGTCCCCTATTCTGTTGAGAGCCATTTAATCCCTATACACTGGAACTTGGCAAGAACCTGTTCGTATTTTGTAAAATTGGCATCAAATAGGGCCTTGAAACAGGATGCTAATATGGGTGTAGTGATCTTATGGGCTCATTCATTTCTCCACATATTAGGCTCCACATCTTCAGTATTGTACAATATGCTGATGATGTCATAGTGTTAAACCTCACAACTGTAGACCTTCATCAAACAATGTCTTCACTTCATACATGTAATGTGAACAATTGTCTGGTTGTTAATGCTGTGAAATCATCTCTTGTGGTCTGTGGTCATTGTCTAGTGTGTGTTAGCCTGGAAATTGGAGAATTTGGGATTAAAGGCCAGACCTGGTATTTAGTGGCCTGCTCGCTAGTCAAACAAAATATCAGAGGCTATGGCCTCATCACACCTGGTGGTAGAACATGCACTATAGTTTGAGATCTCTTCCTGCCAGACAGAGATCTCTAAAGCCTTGTTTGCAACCACTGGTGTGCTAATGCTGTGGTGGCTGTGAATTTTTCTGAGCACGTACAATGTTGGCTACGCTTGCTAGTCAAATAATTGTTTTCCAGAAATAAACCCCAAAGCTGGAGTATGTTGCTAGAAAGCAATCACAATAATGGCCATGCTACATTGGTGTTTCCTCCCTAAATGCCAGAGCCCTTAACAGATTTCACTGACTTGGACATTCATACCTTACATGTCAGTTCTGGACAAGGTAATCTAGTGGCAGCCACCTTGAAGCAAATAGAATGGAGTCACTATCAATATGAAGAGGTGGCCCTGTGGTGGATGGATGGCCTAGTCCAAGATTTGCACAGGTCAAACCAGGGGCCTGATTAGGATGGCGGTCGGACTTCCGTCCGACCGCCATTTCTTGAGGAACGGGACTGACCGACTAGCTGTCGGCGGTCCCGCCATAGGGATTAATCTGCGACCACCTGCAAGGTGGTCACACCGTGTATTCTTTGTATTGCAGCAGGTGCTGCGGGCAGTAGCACACGCCGCAGTACAACAAATACACCCTGTATATATCCCTGCACTATGTGGCAGGCACCATGCTGTGCCTGCCACATGGTGCAGGGAGATGTAGGGGGGCACCATAGGTGACCCCCAAAACCCAGAATTGAGGGCCAGAGGGGTAGGGGGGCCTGCTACGGACCCCCAATATCCCTTTCCACCAGCCTTTTCATGGCGGGTAAACCACCATAAAACGGCCGACGGGGAGGAACATCATAATCCCTGCAGCGGTGCCTGGCAGGCACCACCACCTTTGGAAGGATTCAAGATCCTCTGACGGTCTGATAGGCTCCTTGAGCCCGTCAGATCCATGGCGGTCGCCCATCTGCCCGCCATCCTAATGTGGCGGGCAGGAATCATCAGTACGATGGCGGTGGGACTGCCACCGACGAGCTGTCGGTGGCGGTCCCACTGTTATCGTAATGAAGCCCCAGGTTACGATTCATTGGTATAAATGTAGTGCTTACCAAACCTCTAAATGAGGTATGGGAACTGCTGATTTAAGGTACTCATAGTGCACTGACAACCTCAATAACCTCCTAATTAATTGAAACAACACAAAAAACAATTTCTTGGGACTATAAATATTTGCATGTCACAATGTCTACTACAATAACATTGTGATTCGAAAATATAATAGCCAAAATATCAGAACAAGGATATTGATTTTCAATGCTCACTATGTAATACACCAAAATATTGAACACATAAATATTATCAAAACCACAATATGAAACAACAATCTACAGCAAACAAAAATATATGTTTCCAGCTATCACAATAGAATTAATAAAATATTGATAACATAAATATGTGAACTAAAATACCTGCAAAACAAAACAAAAATACACATTAAAAGTATAAACAAAAAAAAATACATTTTAATATACAACCTAAAAAGGCAGTTTAAAAACATTAATAGGGCAGCGTTCAGACTTGTTCAACTAAAAATACTACATTGGGCATATTATACAAGAACCAGACTCTTCTGTGTGGGGTAACCAACAATGACGTGTCTGAGGGGATGCAGGCAAGCATTTTGTTGCACACCCTGTGGCACTGCCCCATGCTGTAATCATACTGGACACAGGTGGGCAGGAGAATCGCTGATTGCCCACATTGCACAAACACACAATATTGTTCTGTAATGTGTTTCTCATGGTCACCAGGAGGAACATCACCTGGATGTGGAGGAGTGGGGAGGTCCTGGCCTTGGTACTTTGGACAGCTGGAATGAATTGGCACATGGAGATTGATCGCACTGTGTAGAGAGCCAGGAGACGCCCATGGAGATTTCAACAATGTATGGGACACAATTAGAGAGTTTCAAGACATAGATTGGCACTCCAGTGGGGAGTGAAAGCTCACACAGATACCGCAGCAGTGGGATTCCCCTCTTGGAACTATCTAGGAAGGAGAATGGCCATAGGTGGAGGGAGTTGGGATAGTGTAGAGATGTTTTATGATAACGTTGATGTGTTTTAATTGTGTGCGTTACAAAGGAATCACAATAAAAATAAATTTTTAAAAAACCTATTAATTTTAAAGTGAAATCCATCAAATAAAACACCACAAACATAAAATAAATTACTTCTGTGATCCTAAAAACCTTAATACCTTAGGCCCTCATTGGATCAGATGATGGTACATTATTTATTGCATCTGATAAATACCATCACTTTGGAGATCGGTATTTATCAGGAACAATAAGATCCTCCTTCCCAATGGTACCCCATTCAAATAGGGTTTTTTTCATGTGGAATTTGCATGCCCATGAGTTTACCGGCTGTTTTTTATCTGTTAAATTTCAACAAGTGTGACTTCTCTGGATCTCTAATTAACTTACAATTGCCTAAGGGGTATAAATTAAGCAGGACACAAAGAAAAGTTGCCCTGCATGAGAAAAGCATCTAAATCATGAAGTAAGTGCACACTTATCTTATTTCACTATATATAAAATGTATTAAACATAACTATCATAACCAAAACCTATCCTAAAACACAAACATAAGGCAATTTTTATATTGTAATGATGTTTCATGCAAACATCCAAACTAATTGTAGAATACTCTATGAACAGCAAGTTAAAGGCATGTTATTACTCTTGAAAACATCCTAATTTTGAAAATCATGGTTTTCTCTGGATAAGTGATGAAGCCCAAGTTTGTTACCTTTCATTCAGCACTGCTTTCCTGCTGCTGCCATTCTCATCCCGTACTCAAGACAGTTTGTAGACCATCCTTCCCAGTGGCCACCCCGTAAGCATGCAGACACCAGAGAGGTCCCAAAGCATGGGCGTTCAGCAACACAATGAGTGTGGCATCTCTGAATGTTCTGCTTGACAATGGGAACAATACTCCTTTCTCTTTGGCCCACATAGGGTCTCTGGTAAACACTCATCTCTCTTCACTGCGCAGATGTAACATAATGCAACCCTTCAGAAGCTCTTGGATTATCAGGGTGAAGCTGACACAAACTGCGAACTAACAAATGAGCATGGAAATCTTCCCAAGAGTTCTCACTAGAAGGATTGTTTTTCCAGTGGATCAGGAATTGGTCTTACACTAAACATCAGAGAATCACAAATTTCTTATCCTTATATTCTGGTTGTCCTTGAATCAAAACTGATTGAGGATCAGATAGAACTGAGATGAATCAAAGACAGGCTGAATCTTCAACAAAGGGGACAAGTTCAGTCAAAAGGCCACAGTATTCATAGGATGAATTATCACAAATGAACCAACATTTGTAGTCAAAATTGGGCTGAGAAAGAATGGACAAGCAAAAATCAGAAGACAACCAAATTGTATATCCAGAAATAAAAGTAGGATAAGTTGTTCTTGGTTTATCAAAACAAGTTTGTAACTAGAAAATGTGCTTGCCCCCACTTTGAACTATATGGCTGCCGCTGAGTGAGTGAGTAAAGGGGTGATCCCAACCCTTTCAAGAAAGTTTCCAGGAATTTTTTCCTCAAGAAACATTTTTTTACTTCCTTCATTCATTCTCTTTCCAACTTTCCATGTTTCTTCTTCCAATTTTCTTCTCAAATGTCAACCCTCTTCACCTCTTGCTTACTATTTTCCTTCCATCTTTCTTTCTGTTTTGACACTCTTTGCTCCCATCTTGTGTGCTTTCACTCCATTGCCTCACTTGCATGTTTCTTGCGATTTTCATCTTTCCTCTTTTTCTCTAGAACCATGTTTTGTTCTTTTGCCACCCCTTGGCGACCACACCACAACTATCTCATGCTATCTTCTTGCCATTATTTATTAGGTTTTGCTTGTGGTTTGCAAGCTAGGAGTCTCAGTTCTAAAAATAAAAAGAGCCTCAATAAAACAATCTAATCTGTCCACTGACGGTCCGGCTCAAGCTTGCTCAAAAAGAATGAAAGATGTAGGGTACCTCTGTCAGACATTATTGTATAAAGGAATGCAGTTGTCACCAAATATCATAGAAGGATATCAAGTGGCCACAATATTATGACCAAAATTTTGAGCACCAAAATATCATGGGGGTAAGTGCACTGAGAGAGGCATAGATTTCATATTCTCAACTCCACATCCATGTACCTTTAAGATACATATATCTTCAAGGTACTGATACGTTTTCTAGATTTTCTAGAAAGACAGAGTGTGGTTTTCTAGACCCCTTGGCACCAAGAACTCAGTCTATGTGGCACTTGTATCAGAAAAAACTATTGTTCTGCAACCACCCTACAACCCACTGAGAAATATGTGAGTGCAATGAGTTTCAGGTATTTATCAATCCAATGAGATATTACATGGATAGTCAGTGGAACCCAAAACCCTTTCATTAGGGAATAACGCACTCTAGAACACAAGGGGTAAATTTTAAAGATTTATTCTAAAATCAAAGCCCTAGTCGAATGCACACAATGTGAATTGTAACCACAATGAAGAGAAATAAAATGGTAGCAGCAATGTTTACTAAAAGTGTGAATAAAAGGCACTGCTATAACCTGATTATTTATAGATTTATAGTGATTCTGCCCCATTCTGCTACTTCTAAGTACTAAGCTAACTCTAGCACAGCAGAAAATATCACCTATTTCTACTTTCAAATGGTTCACACCTGCATACCTGATTGAACAAAAGCACTTACGTACAATATAATAGCAAGGCCTGCTGTTCTTGTGGTTTGAGGGCTTGAGGCTAGGTGCACTGTTAAATTCAGCCAGTGAAAATACAAAGGATAACTGCCTCCCAAGTATCCATCAATTAGAATTGGTGATATGGTTCTGCATGCCCTGTCCTCCTATTGCTTGTTGTGAAGTCTCCTCTCTAACCCTTATTTCTTTGTGCTTGGCTTTTATAACATTATTTCAATGTTATTGAAGCTCTCAGAATTAACAGAGAGTTACATGTTGGCCTTTCACTTATTTTCATTCTGTGAGATTGTGTTCTTTTGAACATCAATTAAGGAGACATGAACTTATCAAAGTTCTAGAAATTCGTCCGAAATAAATAACAGACAATTAGCAGTTAGATTAAATACTGTGAATATATTCAAATAATACTTGAATATCACGATGCAGAACCTACAAATATAAACAAAATGTGCTTTTAATTAATCACATGCATCAATTAATTGACACATACAACTCAAGCAGGGGTATACCCTGGAGAGAAAAGACATAAACACTGATAACAAGTGCAGGGCTAAATTCTAATCACTGTGCAAACACATGCTTGCATAGAGATCGGAATTCCAAGTTGGCAATAATTATCTCATTCTCACAGTTTTACCCTGATGAATGCTGACTGATCAAACCTGCCAAAATTTATAAGGGAAAGAAGTGCATAAAAAAAGCAAAACATGCATAATTCAGTGTGTTAAAAACTCATTCTAGCATGTCATGCCTAATGTTCAAGATAAAAAGTTGAATTAGGAGGTATTTACCACATGTGGTAAATTCCTCACTTACAGATAATGGTATTTATCATATTTGTTAAATACCTCACCTATTCTGTCTGATGATGTAATTAATATTCATGACAGTACACAAATGTAGAGTTAGGTATAGAACATCTATACACTCGTACTGCCAATATTTTGCTCCTCGATATTCTGGACACAATATTGTGGCCCACACAAAGAAATCCATGAAGCTGACAAATTTCAGTCAAAACATTACAGCCTTTCTAAAGTTGTTAGCAGTCTTGGCAATGTGGCCATCTTTGAAAAAACATCTACTGTAATCAGTACAAAACAATATCCATTTGAAGATGAAAGATTGTTATAAAGTCTGAAGAGACTGCATGACAATGTTCAGGAGCCACTGGTTGTGGTTGTAGATATCCAAAATATTAGACAGTATAGATGTCTACTGAGCATTAACAGGACGCACAAGGACATATTGAATATTAAAATGAACCATAGGCCACTAAAACTGCAAAACTAAATCCAGAGTAGCCTGAACTGCTGGGTGATCTGAAATTGCTGAAACGTGACACATCTTCATTATATGTATTTGTAATTCTTTTGCAGGAATAGCTTTGTGACAAAAATATGGGTAGTTTCAGCAAACTAAAGGAGTCTTTTGCTGAAGTACTAACTCTCTGTCTTCCATCTGTTTTTGAGCCATCTTGACCTTCTCTAAGAAGGATTGCATGAATCCAACCATACACTGAGATGAAATCACAGGCTGGTCATGAGTAGTGATGTAATAAAGCATCAGCCAACACATTTTTTCAACAAGGAATGTCCTTAATACTAACATCAAAATGCTTAAAGAAACATGTCAATGTTGATGACTGTTTTTAAACTGGAAGGAAAGCACTGAAAGTTCTGATGATCTGCTTACATTTCAAATGACTCTTTATTGCCCATTACCAGCAGTCCCTTTTTTACTACAAGCCATCTACATGCCTAAAAGTTCTCTCACAAGTACCAAATAATTCCATTTAGATTCAGACTAAACTAGGGACATATAAAACAGAGGATGATATTGTCTATCCTCTTCTTACCTTTATAACAAAACTGCACCGGCTGCTCTTTAAGAGTCACTATTTTCCATAATGAACTTCTGTGAAGTATCGGTATAAAGTGAAATTGTTGCTTGGTACTCATCTGTGTGAGCACATTTAAAACTTTTTCAGCTTGATCATCCCAACATAATCCTCTTCATATTCTCTTTTTCAAACCAAAAGTGGTATTTCTGTTATCTCTGTTTACATCTGCAAAATTCTCAATCAACTGTCAATAATGCTTTGTGAATTTCATGATACTTTGGGTCTCCTTAACATTGTAAGTGAGGACTAAGCCACAATAGCAGAGAACTTCTTGGGATCAATGAAAACAATCACTAACACATGATAAGCATTCAATCTTCTTTTGAGGCCATAACGAATGGGCTTGAATCACATGTCCAATATCACCACAATATAAACACAGCTCACCTTTACACTGGTGCTCCTTTTCACTTTCAGTCAAAGGACCACCTTAGCGCTTCTACATGCATAGGCTATTCTTGGAACAATGGATCCATGCTGACTGACCAGCAATTTAACCTTGGGAAAATTAGAATAACATCCTTAAAACTTTTTTAGTTTCTTCCACCTCATCTGTATTCCATGTTGAAAAAACAGCAGTAAATCAATAGGTTCGGGAAATGAAGTAAGATGTTGTAAGGGAACCAAATCACACTTCATTTGTTCTGTCAAACAGCTTTGAGAAAAAGTCATCTGAGTTCTTTCAATTAAGGTAGTTTTAGTTGCCAGTTGATGAAAACGAGTCCCAAAAATTAAAATATCCATTCAACTTAGTTGAATGTCATGCAGTACTTCTTCAGAATAGTTCTACAAACTAGGTGTCTCAAACATCTTCTTAAAAGTAAGTGAGGTGGTATCATAGGAAATGATTGCCAAAAGACTTGTCTAGGCGATCAAGTAAGACATCCAATTAGGAAACCCACTTTGACTTAATCATGACTGGACTATAAAAGGTAAAAAGCAAAGTGCACTATAACAGAATCCAAAAATCCCTTTACCTTCATAGGACTTTGAAAGAATGCTAGATATTTGAAGGGACTACTTCAACAGTGTAGCAATGAAGTATGCTTTAGCAAGGAATTCTCAAGGTACAATTATTATAATTCTGGTGCTGAGTGCTAAGAAGAATCTGTAACATAACCAAACTTAAGAAGCATGGTAATTTGTCAAGCACTGGAAACTTGTATAGTCTGTTGAGTTCCTAGGTTGAGTTCGACATTGTTAAAAATTGGGTTACTGGTTGAATGGGGTATGCGCCCTGGTCATGCAACAACCACACTCCTAGCCAGGGTAAGAGGCAGCTAAACCCTAAGTTAACATGTGCTCACCAACTGGTAGCTTGGCACAGAGCAGTCAGGCTTAACTTAGACTTTGAAGAGTAAAACACTGAAAACCCCACACAAAAAGATCCCACACTAAGTTAGAAAAATAGATCCGACTTTAATTTAAAAAAAAGACGAGACGAAAAAAATCCATTTGGTATAACCGGAGAAATATTTTTTTTAAATTTATAGTGAAAAATTGCATCACAAAGTGCTATTGGGGATTCTTTGGTTGTGCAGGACCGGGACAAAATCACAAGTTCAGACTGACCGTGATTAAGTGTGGGTTGGCTACAGGGACTCAGTTTGGCCTGCTGAACAAAGTACCTTAAATTCTGGTTGCAGAGTTTTGCGGGGATCCATGTTGAATATACAGCGCACAGCCGATGCTATGCGCTGGTTCCGAGATGCGGCGAGGCTGTGATGTAAGGTCCTGAAGTATCCACGTCGAGGATCCTGTCGACAGGGCTTACAATGTGAAGTCCAGTGTCGAGGATGCAAGGCGGAGCCGAGGCGATGCGTCGGTTCTGATGAGCGGTGAAGCTGTGATGCGGAGTTTCGTTGTCGTCGTTGTGGCTACAGTTGACAAGGGAGGCAAGGAGCTTGCTCTGGAAAAAGCATAGCGCAGCGGCAGTTACAAAGGCAATGTATCAGTACCAAGATGCTGGAGGGGGTGGCAAAGTGCCAAGTTTAATCCACGCAGCACTGGCGATGCGTCGGTTCTGCGTGGGGATGCACCGCTCAGCCAAGGCGATATGTTGGTTCTGATTGGGGATGCATAGCTCAGCAGAGAAGACACATCAGTTCCACTGGCAAGCACCTTAGGCCCACTTCCAATGGTCCAGGATTGGGTGGCACCACCTGGCAGAGTAGACTCACAGATGGCAGAGCCCAGGTGTATGGGTTGGAAGCCTGTTATGCCCCTGGAACTTCAGATTAGGAGGCCAGCCAACTAGCCCTTGGAGTCACTCTGGGTTCTGGGGTCAAGGGGTGTGGGTACAGTCCTGCTCACCCAGGCAAGAGGGCAGCAGGTAGCAGATCAGTACAGCAATGCAGGAGTCCAACAGAGTGCAGTTGAGTGGAGTGGCAGTTCTTCAGCAGCATAGCAGTCCTTATTACTGGCAGAGGATCCACAGGTCCAGAAGTGTACTGAGTAGTTCTGTCTGAAGGCCTTCTTTAGGTCGAGCCTAGTGTTGCAACGTGCATGCGCTGCTCGCTTTGCGAGGCATGCAGTTATCTAGTATATAAAATGTAAATAAAATGTAAATCAGTATTTGTAAAGCGCAAACTACTCACCCTTACGGGTCTCAAGGCACTGGGGGCCGTCGTGGAAATTAAGTGAGCTATTGCCCAGAGTCACAAGGTGCTGAGCTGATCTGCCGCCGGAGCCGGGGATCGAACCGTGAGCCCTGTGCTCCGAAGTCAGCTGCCCTGGTCACTGCACCACACCTCTCCACTAGTATGGGGTGGAAGCTCCGTGGAAGCTCCGCCCACTCTACGCCAATGTTTGTAATTGACTTGTGTCATTGTCTTTCGTAAATGCTGCCGTCTGATTGATTATGAGGCTTGTTAGTCCCTCCTTATTATGGCCATGTCGTCATTTGTATCCTTCCATGGCTACTGGCCCCTTTACTTCGAGTGTTGCATGAGCACTATTTTTATTCCCTGCCTTCTCCCTCCCCCACCCCGCCGCGTACCTTCTCGCCCCCCTGGCCCCCGCCCGCCCGCTCTCCCGTTTGCAATGCAATAGGTCTCGCGTAAATGCGAGTCCTATTGCATTGCAAATGCTTGTTCTATGGCGCTGTGGTTTTTACTTGTGTTTAGCTGCCTCGGTGAGCGTTGCTGTGTTTTGTTGTGCCTTTCAATGTTTACCTTCAACTACTCTATGGCCTCTCCGCTAGACATTCCTGCCACTCAATGGTTTTTCCGCTTCACCAATAGAGTGGCGAGGCTGGACCTTCCTTCTTGGTGGTCTTGGCTGCCAGACTGTTCCCGACTCTATGATATTCTCCCGGGCGCCCTCTGCAGCTCGCCTCCATTTTGTGCTGGGTTTCTGGAACAGGGGGCGGGCGCTGTCACTGATTACGAAGCTGCAGCTGTAGAGGGGTCGCCACTGCCGCCTGAGCACTGTCATCGCACCCCTGTGCACCCTGCCAGCTCCTCCACCCTGCACCCGACCACTGGTTTGATGCCCCTCAGCGGAGACCGGACCCTCGGGCCATGGACTGCAAGAGGGGCGACGTCTTTCGAGTGCGGTGAGTGGGGCTGTAAATGTGGGGATGGGGACGGCTGCGGTGCAAGCTCTTGTTTACAACTGGTCTTCACCCTAGAGATAGACCAGCCAATAAGTTTACAAAGGGAGCCGAGCCGAGGACCTGGCTTGGCTCTAAGAGCCCGTGCACGAGCCGAGCTCTGAAAATATTTGGCATGTAAATCGTGCACCACACATTTAAAATATGACATGTCTTCGAAAGCCAAACTATTTAACACGCTGAAGCATTTCACCCAAGTACATGAAATATATCACCACTTTTAGAGAAACGTATTAGCACCGATACTTATCAAAAATGAAACTTTGAACATTCCTCCACTCCACGCACCCCTACTTCCGGGCCATTCGAGGACTTAACAGCAGTGATTTGTGATGTATAACCGAAATGTGGCCTATACTTTTATTATAGATGGAGCATCATCATTGTGTATTAAATCAAACACAAACATTTTTTTGTCCAGTTCACATCGCATAGTTTAAGCTGAACTTATATGTGATAATGAAAAAATGGAAGTTTGGGTGAAATAAAATATTTGTCTAGGATCATACAATTTGCGAGCAAGCCTGCCGGATTGATCACGTTTTCTTATTTCACATTGAGCAGATGGTTTCCTTTTTTGCCTCCCCCAATTTTCCATCAAAGGCTATTGCTTTTTTCTTCAATTGTTGATGCTTGAGGTTAGAGCGTGGGTTTGCCGACAGAAGCCATTCGAAAGCTCTGTCTCAAGTTTTCAGTGGATCGTTCACCTCTACTTAACATTGCTCCTACACCACAGGGAAGGGGATAGAGTGGCCTTCATAAAAATGAGTGTGTTCGAAAACCAGTATAATTTTGTTGATGTGTTTAGAAAATGTGCTAAAATCAAGACCTCAAATGTTAAATAAGTTTGATATTAATTTATTGCAAACATTTCTTTGGCAACTTATACCCGAGGTCTGCCACCAAAGCCTTTTAGGTGATTTGACCCCTTCTGTAATTTAGATTTTATATAAGGTGTGGCAGGGGAAACCAACTCAAGACATAGTTTTATACTTATGAGATCTCCTCGAATTGCTTGGTGACTTGCATCGTTTTGTCTGCTGCACAACGTGTTGTGTCTATTGACAAGTATTACTTGCCCCTTACGGTGTCCCAAGGCCGTATCGTCATTTGTTTATGTTTCAATCTTCCTGACAATAATTCGAATTTTAGTTGTGATGAAATGCCATTTTGGACGTCCTCTCCAAAGTATTTTACGGGAGGGCAGGGTGAAGAGAGGGAAGTTTGAAGATCAATATCTTATGTGTTCAAAATATTTTATTAGATTTTTGAGGAGAGGTAACATACAAAAAAGAGCTCCGAAAAGGTACAAACATTAATCCAAAATATATTATGAATAAAGATAAAAATTGTAATATTATAAGCAAAAAATTCGAGATTATATTATAAAGTACCTACATAACTAAATTATATCACTATAAATAAAATAAAAAGAACAACATCAAACACTCATAAGAACAGATTACTGAGCTACTAAAGCTAAGAAGTCATACTATACAAAGATATAATTAAACGTGTACATACTATGGATTCAACAATAGATAATCATCAATTGGTTTCCAGAAATGCAAATAGTTTGAATTAATATGATTAATACCAGATAAAGTCAAATTAGCACCCTTTCTTGTAAAAATAATCCAGGCCCACCATGCATGAACAGATAAAGAAGAAGATTCTTTCCAATTAGTAGTAATTAACTTCACAGCTGCTGACATTAAAAAATCAAAAAGTTTGTTATTCAATAAAGACAGTTTAGTAGTGAGGGAAGAGGATTTGCAAATAATTAAATCATATGACAGAGTATCTAATACATTTAAAACACTAGAAATTCTTTGCCAAACTTCATCCCAAAAGGTCTTGACGAAAGGACAATCAAATAACATATGTCTTAATGATCCAACATTTAAAGAACAATCCCAGCAAGTAGAAGAAGTTAAAAGTTTGGCATTATATAATTTTAAAGTGGTCCATAAACAATTAAAAAGTATATAGGAGTTAGTTTGGTATAATGTTACAGGCAACCAACCTGAAATAGAATTCAACCAAATCTTCCTCCATGATTCCAAAGGAAAGGACGACTGTAATTCTGCATTCCAAAAGGTAGCAAGAAAGTTGATATTATCTCCATCAGAAATATTTAACTTTTTATATAGTAATGAAACTATATGAGGAGAGGGCGCGATTGTTTGGAGAAACACTTCTAAATCAGAATAAACAGTGAAAGGAAAGCCCTTCGGGAAAGAATCAAGAATAGAGTTAGAAAGCAATTCATATTTAACAATATCTGATGGTAGCAGATGAAATCTTTGTTGTAAATCATCAAAACTCATAAAGGCGTTATCATGAAAAATATCTTTAAAGTACAAAATGCCAGCTTTTATCCATGAATTCCAAAAACTTGTATGACGAACTAATTTTAATGATAGGTAATACCAAAGCGATAAACTCAATATTAGAAATAGAACACTGAAAAATAGAATCTAAATCACGTAAAATCAATCTAGTAGATTTCAATATTACTGATTTCTTTTAAAAAACAGAAGAGTTAGACATTGCAAGCAGAGCAGCTAGAGGAAAAGGTGATACTGAATTCTGTTCAATACGTAGCCATGCCGGTGAGTTATTATGCTCCAAATTTTGGAACCATAAAATACTTTGTTTTAAAATAAAGGCTTTATGGTATTTTAGAGAATCTGGTAATCCAAACCCTCCATTGGGTTTAGACAGTTTAAATTTTTTGTAACTTAACTGTGGCTTTTTAATATTCCAAATAAAATTAGATAAAACTTTTTCTATATCTTTATAACATTTGAGAGGAAGTTGAACAGGAATCATTGAAAAAATATAAAACAATTTAGGAGTTAAAATAATTTTAACCGCATCTATTCTACCCCACCAAGATAAACACAAAGAGGACCATTTATGAATTTTGACCTTAATATATGTCAAAGTAGACTCAAAATTGAGAGACACAGTTTGTTTTACATTTTTGACAAATAATATACCCAAGTATTTAAGTTTATCTTTTTGCCAAACAAACTCTTTATTAGTTAGCATATCAGGTGAACAATGAATATTTAACGGGAAAAATTCTGTCTTGTTAGTGTTAAGTTTATAGCCTAAAATAGTAGAAAAAACACCAATTAGATTCAGCAAGATCAATATCTTATAACCGGAGAAGAGATACGGGAGAAGCCTTTTTGTGTGTGGGACATCATCACTTAAGTTAACAAGCCAGATAAACTACATGGAACTGGTCAGGGATTTGAGCAACCGTCTGATGTGGTGACGTGGGTAGTTCAGTTCAGGGGTGGGTGGAATTTGCGTCTTCGCGTTACGCAAATCCCCGCAAAATTGCTAACAAATTCCGCAAGCTCGCGGAAATTCCGCGAAATCGCGGAATTGCTTGTGCCGTCCGTTCGCGATGTGTTTTTGCGTGCTCGCGGGGAAATATATCGCTAACTTGCCCATGCGGTCGCTAATGGGCGCGGCCATCTTGTTTTCACTTGTCCCGCCCGCTCGCGATGGTATTTCCTGTTCCGGGTCGCGTATTGCATGCTCCCGCCCGTTCGCGATAAGGGTTTCCTGTTCGGGAACGCCGTATTACGTGTTCGCGACGCTTTTGCGTGCTCGGGGGAAATATCGCGCGAACTTGCCCATGCGGTCGCAATGGGCGCGGCCATCTTGTTTTTCACTCTATTTCTATGGTTCTGGGCCTGCTTTTCAATCCTCCCTCTATCTTTTCAATCCTTTGTTTCTGTAAACTTATTTTGGGTCTTTTTTGTTTATTATCTATCTCTCTATTTTCCTGATTCTATATTTTGAGTTTCTCTCTACTTTTTGTGTGTTTTTAACTACTTTTTCACACTTTTTCTATTACCTGCTTTTTCATTTCTTTTACTTACTTTATTTAATTCCTACCTTTTCTTTTCCGTCCCCCACCTACCCAGAACCATGGCAAAGGGCCACAGCCACAGGGCTCGAAGTCGGAGCCAGAGCCGCGACCGCCTTCCTTGCGGAAGACGGCGCCAAAGAGGGGTGCAGGCACGGGCCTTATTCAATGAGGCGGAGGTGGCCGCACTGGTTTTTTTGTTCAGCGCCACCTCCCCTTAACCCTGGCAGCAGGCGGCAGGCCTGGGTCCGGGTACGGGCTCCGGGAGCGTCGGCAGCGGTGGGGCAAGGTGCGGCGGGCAGTGTTTCGCTGCTCTGGTGTCCGGCGCACACAGAATCAGCTGACGCACCGGTGGTCCGATATTCTGGACCGGGAGCAGGACCTGCTGGACCTGCTAGGAGTGGAGGTCCCGGGGCTTGGTGAGTAGCTATTTAATATTACAACTTTGTGTTCTTCTGCTCTGTGTTATATATTGCGAATATTTTTTTTCTCCGACCAGCAAGAATGCTGCTGCTTACATTGCAGGTAAATGACGTTTAAAAATCTGTGATTGTTATGACACAGGCGCTCGGCGCTACTAATCTTACTTGTTTGCAACTTTGCGCTCGCTTGGCCTGATGATTATGTAAGAGTTTACTTTAGAGAACTTAAGTGATGTAATGCTAGAGAGAGTAGTCCTTCCTTTGTCCTCGTGCCACTAAGAAGGGATAGTGGTGGATTGATAGGTTTAGTTACTTATTAGTTGGTAATTTCTAAGTTGTGTGCGTGACGCATCCTCTGTCACGTCACGGGCTGCTGAGTGATGCTTACCCCAGTCCTTAGCAGAACCTTTTGTAGTTTGTTTACTGAGTGTTAATAGGCTTATATCATCACTAGCAGAACATTAGCAGCAACCAGCCAACAATTTGGTCTATGCAAAAATGTATGCATGTGTCCTCCATCTATGCATTTTTGAGGACTAAAATAAATGGAAATGCAGACTTACTGAACAATTGGCCCGTCTGGATTGGAATAGGTGGGCTAGGTCAGGTGGTAGTTAGGCTTGCTAGACGGTCCGTGAATCTCGCAATACTACCAGTCGATCAGATAGGTCAATTTTATTGCAATTTTTGTAACCAAAAATGTTTTTGGTGCCTATTTTAAAATATTTTATTTATTTCACACCAAACTTTAATTTTTGTCTCTTTCTTTATGAAATCTTACATGATCAGCAGCACCCAGGGGCAAGAAGACGGGGTCGCAGGCGGTGGGCCCAGAAGATCTGGAAGATGCCTCCCAGGGACAGGACCGCTCTTCTATCGAGGGCTCTGCTGCTGGCCCCAGTAAGTCCACCAGTGGTTAATATTAATAATTATATTTCCTAAACTTTTCCTGCACCTTATTTTTTCCGAACTATTATTTCGGTATCCTAATTCGAATTTTTACAAAAATCTTCTTTGCTCTATACTATCTGTTTCTAAATTCTTGTTATCCCTGCCTCTAACTGCGTCTGCTATGACTCTCTGTCCTACTACTATTAGTCTGTCTGTAGCCAAGCTTGCCCAGTTGCCCACTCTTTATTTCAAATATTTTAAATAAAACTCATTCACCAATAGCTATAGCCATTGAGTTTGGGTTGTCCTCTTTCTACTTAGTCTTCTTATTCTTGAGGCTTTTTGACAATTCCCACCAAGAAAATGCCCAACCAAATTTTAGAATTTTAGATAGGATAGGACATACTACTACTGTTGTAGGGATTCTGCACATACAGAACTTTGCACAAGAAAATAGGACGTTGGTGATGGGAGGTTGGACCTTCCTCACACCTCAATCGGAAGCCACCACAATCCCCTGACCGACTTGTTATAGTGTCTCATTACTCCGAAAGGCCCCCCCTCAAAATACCCAATGAGTAGACAACCCAGACAACATAACACTCCCAACCTCTGTCGCGGAAGCAATGCACACCCTTTGCTCACTCTTGTGTAAGTCCACACCAAATACCACCGAGTCTATGTAAGTTCAAAAGGCTTCTTTTTATTTCCAACTGACAAGCTCTGTATGTTGTATAATGCAGCAGCAACAGCAAAATGTATAAGATTAAAACAATAACTATTGTTACAGTTAGACTTACAAGTTACTTACAACTAAAAGTCCATAGAAGCCAAGAGGCAAGATCATGATAACTGAACAGTGGTGGGCGAACCACCCTCCCTTGGTAGGAATCTAGTTTATATAAAATTCTAAATGGAGATGTGAGAATTCTGGGGAGCCCTCACCTTAGAAGAACCTAGTAGTGGTTACATCATAAGCTCTGCAAAGCTCTGGTTCTTCTTATAAGTGAATCTTCCGTCTGTAATGAGAAAAATGGTGCGCGTTAGTATAGTGCAAGCATTTTTCAGTCGTGCCAAAACTGCTTTTTTTTATGGATAAGCAATATGGACTAACACCATAACTCCATAACAAAGTCGCTTGTTTCTCGACCTTGTACGCAGTGCTCAGACAGTAGCAGTATGAGCTCATGTGGCCTCAAAGGCATATTTCACAACAAGCTGCGAGGTAACTTGCGCAAAAATAAAAGACAGAGCTAAAATGGTTGCATGGCTCGGGGTAACTTAGCAAAGACTAAAATGACCCTAGGGACCATATAACACTACTAGTGTCTAGTCTACTACCTGATTTATACTAGTGATGTATGTTGTATATGTATTAACTTTTTTTTCATTCATGCTAGTGAAAAATAGGGGGAGGTGTATATGGCATCTGAAAAATGTGTAATGTTTTTCTAGGCGTACTACCGACCACCAGTACCGGGGCCAGCGGTGAAGGTGACGCGGCCGCTGAGGGTGCAGGCGATGCGGCAGTTGGAGTAGCTGCAGGGGGTGAGCCAGCAGCAGTGGCGGGTGGTGGTAAGTTATATTCCTAATCCTTGCTTATTGACATTACACTCGCTGCAAGGTTGTAATGTATACTGTACTGTTGAGACTTAAGTAAGAAGTAGTTGTGAACGCCGGTTGAAGAAGACACCCTTTACTTAGCAGCATTAGCAATAGCATTAGCGACGGAAGTCTACTGAGAGTAACCAATGGCCTCTATCGGACTTCAACTCAGCTGTGAAATTTTTATGGAGAAGAATAAAAGTCTGATCAGATGACCTTGATGGATGGGTTGAACGAAAAGGGAAAGAAGGGTGGAAGGAGGCAGGACGGGCGAGATTTTATGTTTATGACTGGCAGAGAAGGATACGTGGCATGCATGCATAGGTGTGTGATATGAATCAGATGCATGGGTGGCGGAATGCCTGAAACTCCCCCAAATGTTCGAGGCCGAGGTAGTGGGAGGATAGATACATACCACAAATGTTACGTACTGTGCTTGCTAGTGCTACTGTGCCACTATGTGTAGAATGTATTTGTCTGACTGCTTTGCTAAGAGTATATTTTACAATAGTCTTGTTTTTTCTTCTTGATATAGCTACTCCTAAAGTCAACAGGAAGGAGTTGGCAGCCAAGGCCCGGCGCCGTAAGCTGGAGGCCATACAGGCCGAATACCGGCGCCTGGTTCTTCTAGAGGAGGAGGAGGAGGAGGAGGCGGCAGCAGCTGCAGCCTCCTCCAATGCCCCGGGCCCCAGACACCCCCCCCAGTCTTACGGCGTCACCACCTGTCAGCCACCCTCCGCCACACAGGAAGAAGCACTGCTGCCCACCCCCACTGTGGATGCAACTGCCGCGCGCTGAAGCACCGTGTGGCCCGCCTGGAGGAGCGCATCCGTGTCCTGGAGAGGCGAGCCCGCTGAGACCCCGTTTATTTATTGCCCCTTTTTTATATCTTATTTGGGTGGGTGGGAATCGGGCGTTGGGTTTTGGACTTTTGGACATTTGTTGGACTTTTTCGTATGCGGGACATGAACATTGGTTGGGGTTAGGAGAGGGGTGGGTCAGGTGTTGTGGGATTTTTTTACATAGTTTATTTTTGTTAGGATATTAAATTACATATTTAGACTTAATATACGATGTGGTTAATGTTTTGTGGGTGGGGTTACTGTTTTACGTCACACGGTTTCCTTGCTGGTGCAGTGCCACAGCCAGTGTTTGATTTAAATAATTGGCTGAGTTACTAAGACACAAACAGACAGATGCGGTACCCGTCACTGAAGGACTTGTCCTACTAGTACTGTCAGTCTCTCCTGATAATCTATGCATTCTGCAACTGGACTCAAAGGGGTGTGTGAAATAGAATTAATGAAAAAAATCCGTTATTAATTATGCCTCACCCAAACCTCTTCTCTTACCTGTGCTTGATGTTTAACTTGGGCACGGCGATGGCTGCATGATGGTGATGGTTTTCTTTCCCAACATGCCATGGTTGTGGTGGTAGTAGTAGTAGTAGACCCTGGCAGTAGCACTTGCAAATAAAAGAAAATGAGACAGTCAGTCGCCTGAGAGAGACTGTGGGAGGAGTAGTAGAACAAAGTACAGTACGGAACTTACTGCCAAACAATAATATGCCAAAATACAAGGAAACATAATAGTTGTGGGGATAGCCTAGTACATAGAGTTACAAACTCTAGCTGTGTCGAGTCACTCGACTAGGCCTACAGTACACCGTGGTCCGTGACTCGACACAAGCGTAACCGTTAGTGCTGTTTCGGACGATGACAAATCCAATCTATGATGGCATTTAATGCTGATGGATTCGGTTCCTTTGGTAAAAAAAACCCAAATATACTGCTCATAGGAGGGTGGGCAAGCAGAAGAAGATCCGCTCCCTGCCTTGAAAATGCATTTATGTTGCTTTAGCCACATCCGCCCCAGCAAGCGTGTGATAAATTATTGGTGTACATTTAATTTAGTCACACCTCAATAAGCCACACAGCCCGGGGAAGAGGATTAGGGTTTGAAGAATGGTTGGGAAGGGGGTTTTGGGAAAGGTTTGAGAAAGAAAAACAGTACGCATGGACAACAACAAAACACAATATTGGCAGACGACCATATCCATAAATCAGTTAAGGGAGAAAAAGGAAATGCATGCATGATGATGATAACTTGATGGTTAATGATATTACTAACTACTACTACTAGACAATTAGACAGTACAGGGCAGCAGTATATTATGCAATTTGCCTTGCCTGTCTGCCCTCAGAGAGACCCGAATTACATACAGTTTCTGTTCTTTTGTACCCGCCCGGGCTTAAAGATAGCAAAGAAAAGTCAAAAAATGCTGTAGGGATGAATTGAATTATATAAGCAGAGAGCAAACATAACAACAACAACACACAGTAGTAATGATTGAAGACAAAAAAAGAATCGAAATTTAAAAGATGATGAAAGTTGATACTGTTACTGTATGTTATCCTGGTCAAAATGGGGAGTTGCATCTCGGCGTTCGTCTTGGTCCTCCATTCCATGGACGCTCCGGCCATCAATCTTGCGTGACGCCACTGCCTGCCTGGCACATGTAGATTCATTGGTAAGGTAAGTGAGAGTTGTTTTTCCCAGTGTAGCACAGGGTAAGGGCCGGCCTGTAATTGCAGATGGGAAAACCAAAGGGATATTGAAAAATCAAGTAGAAAAAAAATGCCTAAATTACGGTGGAGTGCAACAAGAACACTTTCAGAGGCGGCATGGATTTGGATACATCATGTCTAACTTAGTCTGTTTCCAACATTAACCTCCAACAACAACAGGACTGAGCAGGCCCACGGCACCCGTGACACATCCTCCATTTAGCGTACCTTTTTTGACAGAGGCAGACAAAGCAGATATACAGCAACATAGCATTTTACAAATTAAGTGACTAAACCAATGCCCCGCTGTCAGTCATACCATACCACCACACTCGACTCCACCACTACACAGACATGTAGGTCTGCAGTGGTTGTTGTTGACTTGGTTACCTTGTAATGCACTCATGAAACGCACTGAGTTATTCCATCAATCATCTCGGATCGTACTGAGTGACTGGAGTACGAAGAGATAATGTCACTGTGGTCATCAGCATGGTGTGTTGTCCAACTCAGTGTGCAGTACTGTACAGATTGAGTCCCCTTTCCATATTCAAAATGCAATGGATCGGCCTGCAGTAGAAGTAGAAAATTGTTATTGAAAAACAAGATTGGAAAGAAACATTGCATTGGGTTACTTTTAGTGTGTAGATTAGATAATAGTACACAATGAATTACCTTCATGCACTACAAACAACAACAACACAAATCACTCAGTCAGCGTCCAATGCATGTCATCATTCATTACCTGTTCCTTCTCATCTTCAGTTAATGGGCAGTCTGTATCGGCTCTGAAAGGGGGATAGCTATAGTAGTCATCATCATGTTCCACTTCTTTTGGAGAGACTCAACAAGGCAAGATTAGGTTTTCTTCGATTATGCTACATCCAATCATCATCTGGCTTGAGGGCAATAGATTTAGGTCGATTCAGGAGGATGGAGGAGCAGGACTCGGAGGAGTGGACTGAAATGCAGAGAGCTGAAACTCATAAGGCAATAAAATACGAAGACGGTGGTGATGGATTTGTTGTGATTTGAAGTTTCCAAACAGAAAGACAGACACAGAAATAGAAGTAAATAAGGGAGAACCACAGTAAGAACTGGAAGCCTAGTTGTCACCGTCAGGGAAGTATAGCTCGTCCTCAAACTCTGGAGGTTCAACCAGAAGTAGGTAATCAGCATCCAACACGCTACTTCCATCACCTGAGCCGCTGTCCTCATCTTCCTGCGGTTATTCATGTATTGTATAATTCGGTGGTATAAATTGCTGATTCATTTTGATCATGGTTAACCTCTCCACATTTATGGGTGAGAGACTGGTCCTTTTCACTGTTACAATGGAACCAGCAGCACTGAAAACACGTTCAGAAGAGACACTTGCGATAGGGCAAGCCAGATAGTTGATCGCCAGCCTGCTGAGCACTGGCCATTGGCCCCTTTTGCCATACCAATACCGCAATGGGTTTTGATCAATGTAGACCTCTGTTGGGTCATCCAGGTAGGCCTGGACCATTCGGTCAATGTTCAGGGGTGCTAAACTTAGTGCGCCCTCTTTTGTCTTTGCATCAGCACTGGACCTAGCAAGTCCTTGCTGTAAATACCAATTCTGTGCCGTTTGTACTGGGTTCTTGCTGTTGTCGATAGTGTTGGTGACAGCTGTGAACCAAATGCACTGCCCACAGGCTCTGAAGTTGAACTTGACACAGGATGCCCTGCTGCAGTACTTGATGTGGGTTTGAGGCCTTTAATTACCAGCCGTTCATTTTCCAATGTACTGGCTGCCTCAGCTATCCAAGTTTTGTACCGGGCAACATCCACTTCTGAAAAAGGGAGTAATGTCTTACTGTGCAGTGCCGCTTTGTACCGTGGATCCAGAATTGTGGCACAAATGTAATGTTGTTGTGACAGAATCTTATTTTGCACCCTTGCATTTTCACTTAAGCGACATGATAAGCTCTCCGCCAACTGGTATGCTTCTTTTTTTCCTCCACACCTATGTACGCTTCACACACCCTCTTCAGCTCTTGCTCTAGCATGTGCAACAATGGGATAGCTTGGCCCATAGTACAGTCCTCCTTGCTGACTTCACGTGTGAAGACCTCGAAAGGAAGAAGCATCTCTGTAAGAGATTTAACTAGGCACCATTGGTCCACCTGAAGGGTCATGCCTTTCACAGCAGCATCCGCCCTTTGCATGACATATTCATTGATTGGTCTGTACTGCTCAAACAGACGGTCAAGCATGTAATACGTTGAGTTCCAACGTGTTGCCACCTCCTGGATCAGTGCTTTGACTGGCATTCTATAGTCACGTTGAATGATCCTCAGCTGCTTCCGGGCTTTAAAAGAATGGCTGAAATGCGTGCATATTCTGCGGCAGGTGGTCAGTAAGTTGCTGACTATGGGTTCTTTTTTCAGAAAGTCTTGAACTATAATGTTAATGCAGTGCGCCAAACACGGGACCCTGAAATACTTACCAAGCGTCATGGCCTTAAGTATATTACTGCCATTATCCGTGGCAACAAAACCAATGTGAAGCCCTCTGGGGCGCAGCCATTCAAAGACCTTGTTGTTAAACTCTTCCAAAATGTTTTCAGCAGTATGAGATTTCTCCATGGCGAACATGGCTATTGTTGCATGTTTCCAAGAAGCATTAAAAATTGCAGCTGTGTCAACAGCACCTACTTCAGATAGCTTGTCTCTAACCCCCACAAAAGAGACCCAGTGTGCTTTGATGCACATGTAATCAGTGGCTTGGCAACTGGTCCACATGTCTGTTGTCAGGTGGATTTTGTGAACAGCACTCTGCTGCAAAGCTTGTCCAACCAATTCAAGCACATCGTGATGTAGTGCTGGAACAGCAACTCGGGCAAAATAGGAACGGCTGGGAACCTTCCATTTAGGGCAGATGGCTGACACAAATTCAAGGAAACCCACCCCTTCCACAAATGAAAAAGGGAGAAGGTCCAGCGCTAACATTTTAGCCAGCTTCGCATTGTACAACCGTGCCGTTGGGTGGTTGCGTTGGTACTGCCCCTCCGACCAAAGCATGCTGTCAATGGTAGGCTGGAATATTTTCCTTACTGCTGCACCTTTCTTCTTGAACCCAGCTAGGCTCAACGACGCTGCACTTTTGCTCATTGCAGTGCCCGGTTGCCTTGCTGTCTCATGTTGACTCTTACTACTGTGCCACTGAGATGTTGCTGAGGATGTGGGCGTTACCAGTACACTGCTGGGGGTAGGGCTATAAATGTCTCCCTCTTGTTGACCTTCCTCCGCGATCATATCTTCCCCTACTTCTTCATCCCCAACAACAGCAATGGGTCCAGTTTTACTTTTTTGTAAGTGAAGTAGGTGAGCCTCCCACCTGATAGTGTGGTGTTTTTTGAGATGACTTGTTTTCCTCCGGTACCATAGTTTGTACCAAGCTTACCCCGCCTAACAGCCTGCCGACAAATTGAGCATATAGCAATGTTCTCCTCCTTACTGCTAACCGAAAAGAAGTCCCAAACTGGGGAGGAGAACTTTCTGGCACTGCTGGAGGTGCCACTTTCAATACCAGATGAAATGGAGGGTGTGCATGGAATTTGACTCTGTGCACTTACATTACCACCACCTACTGAGGTGGTGGTTGAGCTTGATGTAGGTCCCTGCCGGGCCTTTGCAAAGGCAAATATGGAAGCTGGAGGTCGTGTTGGCGTTACCTGTGTTGGTGGTATCCGTGCTACATCCCTCGCAGCGATTTGGGATAGTCTAATAATGTTGGTCTCCATCTCCGCAGGCCCAGGAGTGATGTTCGTGATGACGGGCTCTTCATCATCACCCCCCTCGTCTACATCTACCTCCATAACTGTAAGGATTTCGGGAACCTTCCTTTTCACTAGCCTTGTCTTGTGGTGTGCATCACTCTCAGGCTGAGCTGGTGGCTTCCAAGTGGCATCTAGATCATCAGAAGCGGGGCTTGAAGAAGAAGTTGATGTACTAAGACTCCTTTTCCTTGCTGGGGGTATGGAAGACACTGGATCTTCTGGAACAGTGGCTTGCTCCTCTTCGTCTGCAAAAGCTCAATTTCCTGAACTGCCCCTACTTCAGGTGGAACAGCTACTATTGTGGGCTGTGGTTCCGGCTGCGGCTGTGGTTCCGGCTGTGGTTGCGGTTCCGGCTGTGGTTGCGGTTCCGGCTGTGGTTGCGGTTCCGGCTGCGGCTGGGGTTGCGGCTGCGGTTCCGGCTGTGGTTGCGGTTCCGGCTGGGGTTGCGGCTGTGGTTCCGGCTGTGGTTGCAGTTCCAGCTGCGGTTCGGGTTGCGGCTGGGGTTGCCCACTTATCTCCTGAGTTTGCGCCTGCGAGTGCGTGGATTGGGTACTACTTTGCGATAATGACATTTCAACATCACTGGTCGTTAGTAGACTGGCTACCTCTGCCACAGTCATGGGCTTGGGCCTAGGTTGCTGGGGTGGGGCCACTGATGCAGAGGTGCTGCTCCCAGCTTGGTCCCCGCTGGACACCGCTGCTGCAGGCGTAAGTTTTTTTTTACCAAAAACACATCGGCCGGCACCCCAGTCTTGGCAAGTGCCACTTCCTTCTTCTCTCCCTTCTTCTCACTGGCAACTTTCTTGCTACTGGAGGACCTTGTACCTTTCTTTGGGGCCATCTTCTTCAGATGTCAGCAGGACGCAGGTGCACAAGTTGCAGAGATGTCTGTGGTCACACGTGGACGTGACGCGCAGCAGGACTTCAGCCTGGCAGTACAACAGGTGATGATGATGATGATGACACCTCCTCCTCTGTCTTTTTGTGCACCTAAAAGCAAAGAAGCCAGGAGAAGAACATCAGTGAAATGTTGCATTTGTTGTTGTGGTTCAATTACTAGTAGTACAAACAAACAAATAAAAGATATAAATTAGTGTAGCCATTTGTGAGACTGTCAACAAGGGCTTTCATGGTATACTGTGTACACTGTCAGGACAACCAAAATACAAATGTAATAGAAGTGGACCCTGTTTGGCATTAAATTATTTGCTCATCACATCATTCAGGGAGCTGCAGCTGGCAAAGGGGATGGATGCAAGCAGTAAGCCAAGAGGAAAACCATGCAGGCCTAAATGGCAAAAGCAGCACACTTATAACTCCCACCAGAAATGGCCACCAGCCACATGGACACTCACAAATCACAAGCAACAAGCATGAGGCCTGGAAAACAATGTACTGAAACAGGCCTGACGATAGCCAGGCAAAGGCTGCATGGTAAACCACACTGCTTTGCCTGTAATGTAATGCAATAAAATGCAAAAACGAAAATACACAGGGCTAAACAAGGCCTGCCACACACCACACACAACTAAGGCATGTAACACACCCCAAAAAACAGAAATACACCCAAAAAATTAATCCACATTTTGCAATTCAATGCCATCCATGTGCCCTAAATGATGTTTAAATTCAACTGAACACACAAACAGTTCTTTTATGCACCCCTGACTATCTCTGGGCCCACTGGATGGAAGGCCTGTTGGCAGATTAGGCTACAAGCTTGCAGGCCTATGACAAAAAGCACACTGCCTGGCTTCAAAATGGCCACCAGCCTCATGGCCAGGCCCACAACAACAAGAAACTGAAGACAGACAATGCAGGCCTATGGCAAAAAGCACACTGCCTGGCTTCAAAATGGCCGCCAGCCTCATGGCCAGACCCACAACAACAAGAAACTGAAGACAGACAATGCAGGCCTATGGAAAAAAAGCACACTACCTGGCTTCAAAATGGCCGCCAGCCTCATGGCCAGGCCCACAACAACAAGAAACTGAAGACAGACAATGCAGGCCTATGGAAAAAAAGCACACTACCTGGCTTCAAAATGGCCGCCAGCCTCATGGCCAGGCCCACAACAACAAGAAACTGAAGACAGACAATGCAGGCCTATGGCAAAAAGCACACTGCCTGGCTTCAAAATGGCCGCCAGCCTCATGGCCAGGCCCACAACAACAAGAAACTGAAGACAGACAATGCAGGCCTATGGCAAAAGCACACTGCCTGGCTTCAAAATGGCCACCAGCCTCATGGCCAGGCCCACAACAACAAGAAGCCTAGGTCACAAAGGAAACACATGCAGGCCTATATGGCAAAAAAGCAGCACACTTATAACTCCCACCAGAAATGGCTACCAGCCACATGGACACTCACAAATCAGAAGCAACAAGCAGGAGGCCTGGAAAACAATGTACTGAAAACAGACCTATAATAGCCAGGCAAAGGCTGCATGGTAAACAACACTGCTTTGCCTGTAATGCAATAAAATGCAAAAACGAAAATCCACAGGGCTAAACAAGGCCTGCAGCACACCACACACAACTAAGGCATGTATTTAGCACACAGCCCAAAAACTGAAATACACCCAAAAATACACATTTTGCAATTCAATCCAACGCCATCCATGCCCCCTAAATGATGTTTGAAATAAAAAAATACATCACACAGCAAAGGAACAGTTGTTTCATCATGTTTCATCATGCACCCACCCAGTACAAGCTCTGGGCCTACTGGCTACAGTGGCTACCCACCACTATATTTATTTTTAAAAATGATGAAAATTAAAAAAATTGTAATTGCAGCAACTGCAATGACCCAATCAAACAACACCAACTTACTTGTAAAATCTCAAATCCAAAATCCTCAAATCCAATGATAATGATGCAGCAGACACAAAGAGTGATCCTTCCAGCTCAAATCCAAGTGAAAAATGAACAAGAGATGGAGAAAGCACTGGGAGGAGCCTGCTGGAAAGGAACAGGAAGTAGTAGACTCTGTGGCACTTCCTCCCTCTCCCCCCGCCCAAAAAATGAAAAAAAGGACACCCAAATATCAATCTGAGGTTTTTTTCCATGGAAATCATCAGTTTATAGAAGGTTTTATGCTGCTCGCGATATTATTCTTCTCCAGATTGAAAATTTTGCCTGTTCGGGATCGCAGGTTTACAAAGATTCCGCCGGAAATCCGATGGCGCGCCCGAATGACGTGTTCGCGACCGCAATCTCTCTCGTGGTGCACGATGGCGCGACGAATAACGTGTTCGCGATCGCACACTCTCGCGTTGTCCGATGGTGCGGCGAATGACGTGTTCGCGATCGCAAACTCTCGCACGATCGCGCGGCCGGCTACCGAAATCTCGTGGCGCACGCGAACGATTAGGAAAACCCGTCGGCGAACGCAGGAATCCCAGTAAGTCATAATCGCGCGCGCTAGAATGCATTTTTAAAGCGCGAACAAGAAAATAATTCCGCTTCGCCGCGGATCGCGGAATTGTTGGCAATTCCGCGTTCTCCGCGGAACGCGAAATTGTCCAATTTCCGCAAATTCCGCGAGCGGAGCGGAATTCAATGCCCAGGCCTAGTTCAGTTGTTTTCCATGCCGAACACCCATTTGCATGAAAAAAGTTATCTCCCACCCTCTCCAAATAGCCCAACATTTCACCTGAGATTGTGCCTGGGAGGGTATGCTAACTAAAAGTCCAAAAACTACAGTCTGTTTTGCTTTTTCTTAAAACCAGAATTGGAAAATAAAACATTTATTACAAAAGGAAGCCAAAACTCATACGGGTGTAAATATTGTCCCAAAAAGTGTTACAAACTTTGCGGTCATCGGTTCTTTTTGTTTGCTCTCATTAGTCTACTTAATATTTAATTCATATTACTTTAGTTCAAATAAGCAGCACATAATGTTACAGAGTTCTGATAAACCGGCACCTTTTACTCAAATTGCAGCTATGACATAGCACACTTGCAATTTACAGAGTAGCTCAAATAAATGATAGCTGATGATGCCCAACTTTGATAACTGCTTCTAATGTTTCTTTCTCGGCACCTCTTGTAAACGCCCCTCTGATAGCTGCTCTGATGTCATTTCTTAAATGCCATGGCCTATAAACGCCCCCAATGTCCCAAGCTCACACCCCCTAACTGTCTGATGTCACTTGCTCACAACACCATTCGTATAGACGGCCCCTGATGGTCCAAACGGAAACCCTCTCTAAAATGTCGTCATTTCTCACAACATAATTTATAAATGGCCCCTGATTCCTCTTGCTTGCACACTGTAATAACTGTCTGATGTCACATATTCACGCCACTGCTTATAAATGTTACCTGACATTCCATGCTTACCCTAAATATGAGCTGTGTCAAATGCCCATACTGCTTCAGAGGCTTTTATGAACTGTTCCCACAGGTCAGAGAAACTGAGCACAGTCATACACTTATACAATATTCACGAGAAATTATGTGTAGTGTCCCCTGCTCACTCAGCAACTTTGCTATACTTATATAATTCCAATTATATATAGGTATAGCAAGCACTGCTGGTAAATATTCACTGAGATTTCAAAGGGCCTAACTGCTAGGTTGAAAATTGGAGGCGACAGGGGACACCCTTGCTTTGTGCCACACCGTAACATAAATGAACTTGAAGGAATACTGTTAACTCTGACTCTTGCATCTAGAATTCTATAGTTGGCCAATGTCTAGCCAGTCCTGTTCATGCCAAATCTCATGTGACGTAGGAGTAGCTTCATATATTTTCAATTGACCCAGTAAAAAACCTTTATAGGAATCCTGTTTTAGCAAAACTGCAGGTATTTTCTTGCGTCTGGCTTTTTCAGCCAAGTGGGCAATACTTTGAACATTGTCACTCCCCTGTTAGTTCTGAACTAATCCCATGTAGTCAGTGTCTACTAGGTCTGGCATAAATGATATCAGTCTGTTTGCTAGGACCTTTGTAAAAACGTTTGTCAACCCTAGCAGGTGCTAGCAGCCTTTACGCTGAACATCATTTTGTGTCCTTCCTGGACGTATCAAAGATATGTCTGTCCTTTGCATAGTAAGGGTGATGTCTGATTGTCAATGGATTTAAAAAGTGTAGTTATTAGATCAACAAAGTATGAAATGTAGGTCGTGTAAAACAACACATTGAATCAATCCAGCTCCGCTGACATGCCCACTGTCCTCCTTTACTGCTTTCTTAACCTCCGGCGCCTCAAAGGATTGGTCAAGGCCGTCTTTCTTCTAGGCAAGAAGCATGGAAATATGTATCACAATTTTGCAAATACGTTTTAATTGCTCCCTCATCTTGTGATTCTTGTGAGTGCAGATTGTAAACAAACTGTTTAAAGGACTCCCAAGGGAGCACTTGAGGGGAGAATTTGACGAGTTCCAAAGCATAACACCCAAACTTATAATGGCGGAGCTGTTGGAATTGGTGAAGATGATTTCATCCCAGTAAGCTTTCTTTACAACCAACAGCTCCTTTTCTATAGTTTCATTCTAGAATGGGACATTTATTTTTGTGCCAATTAGATTCCAGTCTTGACATCGCAGGCGTCGCTTACCAAATGTGATCAACAGAAAAAGAACTGTTAGGTGCACTACTGGAAAGAGTCTTTGGCTTCTCCTACATGTTAATGTGCTTAACTACATCATTTGATTGACAGAAGGTGTGTGATTGTATTACAATGTATGCCTTGTTGAATAGCTTATGCCTAATTAAGTAAACCTGAATTGATTATGGCGACAAGCCAATGCTGCCGTTTTTTAGGTCGAGCCTAGCGTTGCAGCGCGCATGCGCTGCTCGCTCTGCGAGGCATGCAGTAGTCGAGTATGCTGTCAAAGCCTCGCCTACTTTCCTCCCATATTTTTGATTCGCTGGTGTCATTGTCCTTGGTAAATGCTGGCTTCCGATTGATAATGAGGCGTGTTAGTCCCTCCTTGTTAACGCCCTGTTGCCTTTTGCTACCTCCCATAAGGACTGGATATTTTACTTGTGGCGTTACACGGTCTCCTTCATAAGTCGGTAAGCACTCTATTTTTTTTTATTTGCAGCGCGGTCCGCTTTCACTTTAGCGGCCGCGCTTGTTTATTTATTTTATTAATTTGCCACGCGGGCCACAAGGGAGCGTTTCTCCTCACTAATCTAACAAGCATTTGCAAAGCAATAGGTCTCGCATTTACGCGAGTTTGAGCTATTGACATGGCAAATAACAATGCCTTTTATTTTTGTTTTTGTTTTTAAAACATAAATAAAATGCATTGTCATTTACAATGCCAATAGCTTAAACTCGCATAAATGCGAGACCTATTGCATTGCAAATTCTTGTTTATACACAGTTGTGCCTTTGAAGTGGGGAGCAGCTTCTAGAGGCATACCTTTGAAGTGCATAGATGCTTTGCTTTCCATGACCAGGCTCCAGCCTAACTACAGGGGGTATGTAGCCCTTTGTGTGGAGACAGGAAACAACCTCTTCAGGAAGTGAGGCAGGGCCCAGCTCCTTCCTTCCATCCTGTCAGTGATCGACCATTCAGTCATACCTAAGCTCTCATTGTGTGTGGCTGTCCAGGAAGAATACACAAAGTCCAACTTCCAACTACACCCAGTCATGTGACCATAGACAGGCTGCAAGCACTAAATGGCTAAGGCAAGAAAAATGCCAACTTTCTAAAAGTTGGTAGGATGCACTCCTTGTTCCCTAGACATTTCAAACAAACTTGAAGTTTTCAAATTATTACGGCATGCAGCCCCGAAGTGCGTTCCATCCATTCACACAAAGTATATCACAATACCTGGGAATTCACCCCTCCATATAGGATGATGTTAATTCAGTTGTAGGATCATATGTATGATTTATGGGTTGAAATAGCCTGGGGCTAATCACAGTATTTTGTCCAGTTCTATGGGACGTGCGTCAGCTAATTTGGTTTTACCACGTGACAGGATTTAAAAGTTTCAGCAGGGTTCACGTTTATCCAGTGAGCACATTCACTTCGGTGCTTGATAAAGTTTGGCATGCACGAAGGTAAATTCAGTTTGAGTGATAATAGTAGGTTGGAGGCACATTTTAAATTCGGCTGTTTGGACACGATTTAGGAGGCATTTGTTCATTTACTTCCGGGAAGTTTTTGTGTTGGGGCACGTTTAATTTTAGCACAGGCATGAGTTAGTTTGTTCTTTTTATTTAGTTCTTTAACAATTTATTTTGGTACATTGGACGTAATTCACTCTTTTTATGTTGAATGTATAGTTTTCTGTTCATTTACGGGTTATATGGAAATGTGGGTCAGATTGTAACCATCAAGTAAAGCATTTTGTAAAAACAACATGATTACGAGTAGGATGTACTGGTAATTTATGTATCATCTGTCTCCTTGCAGTTACCCCTGACGAAGGGCATATACTGCCCGAAATGCATTGGGTTTTTCAACTGAATTAACATCATGCTATATGGAGGGGTGAATCCCCAGGTGTTAATGAAAGGCCTGGATAGGCATTCATTGAATTTGGAATTAAAAATTTGAAATACGATTAGACATGAATTGATTACGCATTGAGACTTGGAAAATAAAATGGATTAAAATGAAAAAATCTTTGGAACTCATTTGATTGGGAAACGTTTTCTTGGCTGTGCACCCTGCGCTGGGACCTGATGAGGTTCCACTACTATTGTGAACTTTCCAAAAGTGGCATTTTCAAATTCGCAATTTGAAATCCAACTTCACCATAAGTTAGGATTTTGAACTGTGATTCCAGAGATCCTATACGTAAAGGGGTTATCTCTTCCCATTTGGAAGTTTCACTTACAAAATGTAATAGGGTTACTCCAATGTTATCCTGTGAGAGAGCTAGGTCTTGCAAAACTAGTTTTTCACTACCAGGACATGTAAAACTTAAAAAGCACATGTCCAACTTTGTAAATACACTGCATCCTGCTCTTGGGGCTCTCCAGGGCCTACCTTAGGGGTGCCTTATATGTGTTAAAAAGGAAGCTTTGGGGCTGGCAAGAGGTTTATTTTGCCAGGTCGACAAGGCAGGTTAAAACTGCACATACAGGCTCTGCAATGGCAGGCCTGAGACATATTTAAAGGGCTACTTAGGGAGTGGCACAATTAGTGCTACAAGCCCACTGGTGGTGGAGTGAGCTAAAGAATGATGATGGATTAAACCCAGATCAGTTGACTGGGGGTGAGTGTTTGATTGGCTCAAACGTTCCGTCCATCATCCCCTTTTGTATCACAAGCCCACTGGTAGCAGATAATTTACAGGCCCTGGACACATGTAGTTCACTTTATTAGGCACTTATATGCAAATGAAATATGGCAATTGGGTATGAGATAATTCCACTATGTTTAGAGTAGACAGCACAAGCACTTTAGCACTGGTTAGGATGGGTAAAGTCTACAGAGTCCTAAAGTCAACAAAAAGAAACTCAGCAAAAATAGAAGTAGGAAGGCAAAAAGTGTGGGGATGACCCTGCAGAAAGGGCCATTTCCAAAAAACATCTTTCACCAAGCGCTGCTTGTTGTGATCCTGCTGCTCTCGCCATGACCATGAGCCCCCTGACAATGTGATCAAAGCTCCTTCCTCCTCGGCTCACACAGGGACATCTATTTAAAAGTCTCAACTCCCTTGCCAGCACACAACTAACACATATATAAGAAACGTAATACCTTTAAATAATCATGTCTCCTACAAAATCCAAATGGACACTTTTAATCCTGATAAATATTTTTAAAAACAAACACAAATAAATAAAAAAATAGAAGAAAAAAACGTATCAATATTTGTAAATTTAAAAATAAAGGTGCATTCTGGAAAAAATCCCCAAATCAGAAGCTTTGCAACTCCAAAACCGAAATCCTTCTTTACATACAACTTTAAAACTACATACATTTCACGCCTGGAATATCCCTAAAAAAATGAACAAGTCTATGAATACTCTACCACTACAAACCCCACCTTCATTACAAACCCTTAAATACACAGTCAACAATAAATAAATACCGCAGGTCTGCCACTAAATCTCTTTGGGCCTGATTTAAGTTATTTGAGAATGGTCACTACCTCTATCCTGTCTAAAATTTCGAGAGATCATTGCCAGGTCTGGTGCCTCCTAAGACAATACAAAAAGTTTGGTGCACGCCCACCAAGTTTCTGACAGCCAAGCTCCAAATTATTTTATATTTCTGAAACAGACCCTGAAATGGTGGCTGGTCATTATTTTTGTCTGTTTTTGATGGACAGAAAAAAGGACATCATTCTATCCACTCTAAGGACCCGATTTCTATGTTGGACGGACCTGAGTCCGTCCGACATTGATTCGGTACTGGAACCGACCGACCTCCTGTCGGAGGTCCCAACCCAGCAATTAGGATGCGACCAAACACTGTTCGGTCACACTCCTATTTTTTACAATGAGAGCATGCATTCCAACCAGAATGCACACTCTCATTGTAAAGAGAAGCGGTGCAGTTCATCCCTGCACCCCGTGGCAGGCACCTTAAGGTGCCTGCCACGGGGTGCAGGGATCAACAGGGGGGCACCATAGTTGCCCCCTCAGCCTCCAAGTGGAGGCCATGCACCCATGGGGGCCCTGCTGGCGGCGCCCAAAGTCAACTTCCGACAGCCTTTCTGTGTGGGAAAGGCCTGCATAGAAAGGCTGCCGAAATTCGACATCGTAATTCATCGGACGGAAAGAACCGCCCTAGGGATTACTGGAGGCTTTCCAAATGGCAGACGGGCTCGCCGAGCCCGTCAGAAGCCATTCGGAAATCCAGTTTGGATTTCTTTTCGACCGACTCCATCCAAATGGGTCGGAAATGAATCCGAACAGCTGATTACGATGCCGTAGGAACGGCTCTGACCGAGGGGCAGAGCTGTTTACTACGGCATCGAAATCGGCCCCTAAATAGGGCAGAGGCCTGATGCCCATACTCTTACGGCCCCTCCTCCGTAATAAGCTTTCCGACAGTGGAGACAGTGGGGGCACCACCATCAAACCTGATGATCCCCTAAACTCAAAATGGGAGGCGGACTAAGAGATTGATAGACAGGGTACACTGTCACATTTATGACACAGTGCCCTGCCCGTCAAACTGTAAATCAGGCCCAAAATATACACTAACCTAATATTAATAGACACTAATCATAACATCTATAAATAACCAATTACACTTAAAATGATTAAAACTAAATCTAGTTAACCAATGTTGAAATTAATGTTTTATATTACACAATGGATTTATTGATTTTAGTGTTCGTTAAAGAGAATTGGAGCATGTGAGTGTCATTCTTTTGAATTAATTGTTTGCTTGAGCCTGCATGTATGTCTTTCTATGTTTTGACTGAAGTGTGTTATTGTTGGGCATAATGTCCTAATATTTAAAATGTGTTTTATGCAACAGTGTGCATTATCGTATATTATTATGTTTAAATGAAAAGTGCATTGTAAGAAAATTAAAAATGTATTCTAAAATCTGTACATTGACACTATAGAGTAGGTTTAACAAGACATATAAAAAAGAAACATATGTGCAATGTCAGACAGTGTAGCTTTTTACTGACAGTGTTCTGTGTTTACAATGCATTATCACTCACTGGGGAAGATTCACTGGTAAATGCTTACATCACGGATGGGCCTGCAAGGGGGAGTTTGTCAGGTATACTGATAAATGCTCTGAGAGAAGCATATCATTGAGAAAGCATTTTTAAACGGGGACTGATGGAACAGTGATATGCTGTGTTAAACATCCATTTAACATTTTCATGTATTTAGGGAAGCGAAATCTCCTGCATATATACAGGAGTATTTCTGTAAGTGGGTATTAGCTGGTAAAACAGTAAAAATGTCAGTAGCAGCCATTTGCAATGCAATTGAACCCAATGACAGTTTGGGGTAGATTTCCGAACTTGTCACGCAGAGCAGCAAGTCACTTTGCTGCACTGCACTGCATGACAGGGAAAGGGCAGGGAGGTGTGGCACTTAAGAGTATATGGTGCATTCCTGCCTTTTCACTAACCCTGGGCGTAGTTCGCGTAGTAGCGCTACGCGTAGCTACGCGAAGTGCACTTCGCACTACGCGAGCTACGCGTAGCACTACGCGAACTGCGTAGTGCAGTAGGAAATGCTGTTTGCAATGATTGCACAGTGCCGGATGCTTGTCCGCACTGTGCAATCATTGCAAACGGCATCTTGCACAGTGCAAGCGGTGCATGTTCTGCCGCTCGAGTAGATTTGTACTCGAGCGGCAGCTTTCTCAACGCGGACTGGTAGTTTATCATCGCGAGCGGTCGCGAGCATACGCGACCACTCGCAATGAGAAACCTGACCTCCCCGCGTTGAGAATCTCGCCGGGAGGTTTATTTTCCACGCTCGCGATCAACAACTTGATGTTGCTGATCGCGAACGAGGAAAAAGTCTCGCCGGGATGTCATTTTGCTCGCTCGCGGTCGCCAACTTGACGTTGAGGACCGCAAGCAAGCAAAAACTGCCCGCTACGCTACGCGTTTTTGCACTGTGCTACGTGCAATTCGCGTAGCGCGTAGTTGCGCAAACTACGCAAGCGTAGCGTAGTTTTCCACCCAGGCCTACTTTTCACCTGTTCTGCTGCTCTTTTGGCAACCTAGCGCCAACACAGGCACCCTTGCACTATGGTTCAGGGGTGCCTCTGTTGCATGCAGAAATGTTTTTGTGGAGGAAGGGGCACCTTCCTGCACAAAAAATAATCCTGGGAGGCATATATTATGTATGCAGAATGCAGCACACATTGAAAGAGATAGTAACAAGGAGAAATAACAATATTTCTCCTTGTTACGCTTCCCCTAGGAAGGCATATCTTTTTGCCGCATTCCCAGGTTGACCAATTCTGGTAAATCTGGGAAAACACCAAAATCCATTGGAGTTGCGTGGGAACACCCATACAATGCCCATGGAATGCCTTCCCAGTGTAGAGTAAGACAATGCAGCAATTTCCACAATGTTGCTTTACTCCAGATTTATGGAGCCACTCAGGGCCATGTATAGTGGCCTTGCGTGGCTTTCTAAATATCACTTCAAGTTTGTGTTGCACTTGTACCACATTTCGTGACGCAAACCAGATCATAAATATGGCCCTCAATATCTTAGATTCACTGTCAGTGCAGAGAGAATTGTGCAGAAACCAGCCAAGACTGAGCTACTTAGAGGTTAAATAGTAATCCTCTGCCTACAGGACATATGAACACACCCACAACAGATTTATGTGTGGGCCTGTACAGTCCCACAACTGATGGCAGAGATGTCAGTAACATCCACTTTTCCCAGTCCCTTCTGGGTCTATAGAGGGTTGATGGAGTTGAAAAAAGGCAGATAAGGTGGCCATTATACCACCTCCTTTTGGCCTTGTGTGATCTGAGATAGGCAACAGACCAATGTAATGCCAAGAATTGGCTTTAGAGCTCAGTGTTTTACAGCTCTGACATGACAGCAATGACCATCAGTATTCTGAACCAGCTCTGCACTATAATGGCTTAGAGTGAGAATCATAAACAGCACAGTAAATTCAGAGAGACTACAGTGGGTCTTTTGTATACATTCAGACTTTCTTTGCACATGTAACTCTTTGAGACTTCAATTGCAATAGAGCAGTATACAAACTCTTAACATATGACATAACGTACCATAACATTGACGGCCATTGCACTACTCAGAGGAAAGGCATGATATACCAAATAGAGGAAGTTTACAAAAAATGCTTGCCTCACTTGAAGACTTGGCAGATATTTAATCTAAGAGTACACATTCAATGAACTTTGTGACCTCTGAGAAGGGTCCTCAACGGAAACCAACATGTCTCATAGCCTTCACAGCTTATGTTCTGGATACATTTATGTTTTTACAGATGGGCATCAATGTTGATCAACCAGGGTTTGTGGGATATCCAGCAATACTAAGACCAAGCAAGAAACAGAAGGAAAGTTAGCTAAAGATTGATAGTAACAGTCTGCATTGAGTAAAAGGTTTTGCACATTGAATGCAGAGTATAACTATCACAAATTAAGTTACAATTAAGTTAGTGATACCAATGTACAAATCACGGTTTCTATATCAGATGATCTCTTTTTAATAGGAATGAATACTACTATATTCATCTGAAGAGAGGATCATGAGACCAGGGACCTTAACAAGCTTGGGCTAGATAAAAGAGGCCCTACTAGATAATTCTAACTTCAGTGTCAGTATAGACGCATAGCATAAGCAGAATCATCAGATTATATTAATGGATGGCCTTCTATATTCCAGCCCTCGGTGGAAAAGTGGAAAGGATAATAAAGTACACAGTATCATTGTTGAGGCAGAATACTGCTGGATTTACAAGATTAAATAACAATAAGGATTTTTTGAAAGTACTCAGAAAGGCAACTATAGGGTTGCTTACTCACTTTGATTTAAACCAAAAGTCTATTAAATAGATTTTTATTTTACTTCCATCTAGCATCAGCGCTTGTTGTATAGGTAAGAGGAGAAATAGCTTTAGTCAAGTAGTTTGAATGTTTTTTGTGTAATGTGTACTTGTTCCCAAGATAATATTTTTTTTTTAATGTCAGAAATGAGAAATGTATTAAGAAATTTTGAAAATAAAAGGCAGAAATAAACAAAATTGCAGAGTGAAGGTGACATAGATACTTTTGCATGTACATGATGACATGTCATGGGCAGGGTTGGTCACTGTCTGCATCTTCAATGTTCTGTCCTGAACTTAGCATTCAAGTGAGACTGATCATATACAAAAGTGTAATGGAGGATGGCGTGTAGAGAACCTGGATAAATAAGAACATCTGGCTAAAATAATATCTTGTGTAGAGCAATATTGCTGGCTATATTCAAATCGAATAGGAGACTTCTGATTGTAGGTGGGGGATTTGAACAGCAACTTGTTTGGCTGTGAAAATGAAGATGTATCTTCTAGAATCTGTGACTCACTATGGGGGATACATGAGAATAATTTCAATAAAAGGTCTGTAATACAGAGAGAAACGCATTCACTACATTTAAGAAAATTTAATGGTTATTTGGAGAAGGACAGCTCTGCATGTCTAACATGTATATCTCCTATTGGAAATGACAATGTTTAGATTACATGTTAATAAAAGGCCATTGTTCCACTTGATTAATGATTTTGAAGTCCTGAACTGGTTTTGAACTAATCATATGACTTACAGTATACTTTATCTGTATAAATGATGTGTTTTCAGTTTTTTTTAGTAACTGTATATTGAAAGACTGTCAGAGAAAAATTAGATGGGCCGATGAAATGCCTGGACAGGTGGAAGTTTGAGTCATCTAAATCAAGGTGGCAATTACAGAAACATAAAACATTTGAGGTCTGGAAACGATTATGCGCTTTAGCATTGGCATGATTTGGAAGTCTACCATGACAGTATAATGTAAGGACTGCTCATGGGAAAAAGTATGATACAGCATGATATAAATTAAATTGTAGAACAAAACTGAAGTTAGGAAAGCCCTCACCTCTAGTTTGAAAGGTAAGATGCTGCTAACCTGCAAAGGTGTGTAGAAAGAGATATCACAAGACTACTATTCAAGCTAAATATCAGCATACAGACTTGCAGTGGACTGGAATGAGGGAGGCTCTAAAGAGGATAGTCACAGGCTTAATTCTTTAGTTAGTTGTATAGAAGTAAATCTGAAATTATGTTATATGCATTTAGAGAATTTAGTGTATTATCGACAAATGGTACATTAGATCATCTTGAGGAATTAATGAAAGATACAAACAATTCAAGGAAGCTTGTCCCAAATGGCATTCCAGTGACCTTTATGAAGTTTAATTCTAAATTTTGAGCACACCATATAGTTTTGATATTCAAAGCTGCTACTGAATTATTAAAGCTTCCCAAGTAGGGGCATCAATTTGGTCTCAATGTTTAAAAAGGGAGAAAGGTTTCTGCCCATGAACTATATAGATTAATTACATTACTCTATGCAAAAAGTAACACATTTTCAAAGGTTCTATTGTAAATTTGGGACTATTGAGTTGAAATGAAAAGAACTGATCTCTTAATTCCAAATAGGATTTTGCAAGGGAGCATAAACTTCAAAAACATAATATCTCTAACTTCAATGGCATCAAATGGTCTCTCTGCCCGTCAAAAGCTGAGCTTTAATTTTGTGTACTACCATGCAGTTTTCTAATAGGTCAACAGACCTACACTGTCTTTAATGCAACTAACTCTAGCATTGCACTCTAAAACTTTGGACAAGTACAAATAGAGCATAGAGGGACCTTACCAACAGAATTCTGGCAGCAGATAAACCCTGCTGATTTCATCTTTAAATAGCAGAAACTATTAGATTATCTATCAATTCTAAGATTATTTCCACCACATCAGGTACGGGAGCACATTTCTTTACTTGCTTATGCCAATGATCTAATTTTAATTTATCAAACACCAGTTGGTTTACAAAGACTGATAAACTTTAGTCAAATACTATGAAAAAACAGCTAATTAGGAACAATTCAAAGACAAAACCTATGTCTTTTAGCAATGACAGAAGTTGTAAATTCTGATATGTGAATGTGACAAAGCTTGGAGCTGTTTCAAGGTACAAATAAAGTTATTGTTTTTGACAGACAGCTGAGCTGCCAACCACACTTTAATGATCTATCTGAATAAGTTAAAAGAAGTTGTGTGTGAATCTCCTGTTTCCACAACCTCTTTGGAGGTCATCCCTCCGTCCATTTCTGTAAGTGTATGACACCAAGATCATATCTATTTTATTGTACTGTTACTTTGCAACAGCTAAATTCTCTGAAAAGTACTTAGATAACATTGAATGTGATAGTGCTATAATATAATTGGGAATGAGTCCCACAGCACTTCAATGCCTGATAATTCTAGAATTGTGAAATGAGACAGTCTTGAAAAAAGTTGATAAAGCTTTAACCTTGTATGGCAACAAATTGGGGCTAAGTGACTCCAACCCTATAGCTGGCCTAATCTGAAAGAAGTAAAAAGTTCTAATATAGATTTAAAACAAGCTTTTGGTGATTGCGTAAAACGTTATGATATGTCAGAAGATTAATGCTCAGACTTTGAAGAATTGCTTAAGTTCAAAGATAGTATAACATAAAGTGTGAAAGCTTATCTTCAAAGAAGACATACTTGACCACAAGCTTGTCTGTGATGAGGAGTAAAACCAAGCATCTTTAGATTATACATCAAAATTTGGTTTCATTAGATTAACATACTGAGCCATACATGTTCATGGGTGGGCAGGATAGCTAACTGTTAGAAATTGGGTTACAGGTTGCATGGAGTGCGAGCCCTGGTCCAGCAGCAATCACAAACCTAGTCAGAGTGGTGCAGGCAAACCCTAAATTGACCTGTACTCACTCTCTGGTAGCTTGGCACAGAGCAATCAGGCTTAACTTAGAGGCAATGTCTAATGTATTTGTACAACACTTCAAACAGTAAAACAGTAAAACCACCAAACAAAAAGGATCTCACACCAGGTTATAAAAATTTAACTTACTTTAATAAATAAAACATGACCAAAATATCAACAATCCAATGAGTAGAACTGGAGTTACGAATATTAATGTTTATACTGAGGAATAGTGGCAAAAAGCACAATGTGCTATTAGGGACATCTGGTCATGCCGGACCAGGACAAAGTCAAAAGTTCATGCTGAGCACGATAGAGTGGGGGCCTGCTACAGGAACCCGGTTACACCTGCTGACCAGAGTAACTTAAATCCTGTTTGCAGAGCGTTGCGTGGATCCGCATCAAAGATGCGTTGTGCAGTCGAAGCAAAGCGTGGGTTCCAAGATGTGTCGAAGCTGCGGGGCGAGTTCCTGTTGCATCACCATCGAGGATCCTTTCACAGGGCTTGCAATGCGAAGTCCAATGTTGGGGATGCAATGAGCAGTTGAGATGATGCATCGATTCTGAAGAGCGGTGAAACTGCAATGCGGAGTTTTGTTGTCATCATCAAGGCTGCTGTTGACAAGAGAAGTGAGGACCTGCACTAGTGAAAGCGTCGTGCAGTGGCAGTTCCATAGCTGATGCGTCAGTCCCAATTTGCGGGTTGCGGGTTGCGGCATTGAAGTGAGCCCGTAGTGACAAGGCCAATCCACGCAGCATCAGAAATGTGGCGGTTCTGCTTGGTGATGTGTTGTTTAGAAGAGAAGGTGCTTTGGTTCCGCTGACAAGCACTTTAAGCCCACTTCCAAGGGGCCAGGACTGTGGTGGCACCACTTGGCAAGGTAGACTCACAG
This sequence comes from Calotriton arnoldi, assembly GCA_963921515.1. NCBI lineage: Eukaryota > Metazoa > Chordata > Amphibia > Caudata > Salamandridae > Calotriton > Calotriton arnoldi. Next base: position 728,178 of record CAWUFW010001098.1, read on the forward strand.
ATGGCAGAGTCCAGCTGCAGGGGTTGAAAGTTTGTGATGTTCCTGAGGCTTCAGTTTAGGAGGTCAGCAAACTATTCCTTGGAGTCACTCTGAGTTCTGGGTTCAAGAGATGCAGGTCCAGTCCTTCTCACCCAGGCAAGAGTGCAGGAGATCAGCACAGCAAAGCAGGAATCCAGCATAGTGCAGTCCAGCAGAGTGGCAGCCCTTCAGCAGAACAGCAACCTTTCTTCTTGGTAGAGTATCCACCAGTCAATAAGTATAATGAAGGGGTGGTATTCTTCTAGAGGCATGCTTTTGAAGTGCACAGATGCCCTGCCCTTCCTGCCCTGGCTTCAGACTAACTACAGTGGGTTTGCAGCCCTTTGTGTGGAGACAGGACACAACCTCTTCAGGTGTAAGCAAGGCTTTCTATAAGTGGCATTTCCAGAATTGCTATTAAAAATCTGACTACACCATAAGTGAGGGTTTAAATTAGGATTCCAGAGACACCAAACGTGAACCATTGATATCTTCCAATTTGGAAAATACACTTATAAAAGGTAATAAGGTAATCCCAATGTTATCCTATGGGAGATATAGGCCCTACAGTAGTGAGAAACAAATGTAAGAGTTTTGCACTACCGGGACATGTAAAGCTTAAAAGCACATGTCCTTCTTTTTAAATACATTGTGACATATGTATAAAAAAGGAAGGTTTGGGCCAGTGCTGAATTTGCAAAAAAATAAGTGCCAGGGCTCTTGTTAGGAGGCCACTGCAGCTTGCACCGCACATTGCCCTACCAACGCTGCCAAAAAAAGTAGCAAAACAACTACTAACCATCACACTCCTACAAGTGTGACAATTCTGACTATTTCAGGCCCCCAAAACTATAAGAATGGCTTGGGCGGCTGGTAATAGTCATTTATAATGTATATTAAATGAATCATTAACTGTTGTTGTGGTCATATCTAAATTGTCCAGACAGCGCCACCTCAAGGCAGACTGTCACAAGCCCCAGTGTTAACAGTTAAGTGCTGGTGCCAAGCACTGGAAACCACTGGCTCAAATTCAGCACTGGTTTAGGCCTGTCAAAAGGTTTATTTTGCCAGGTCGAGATGGCAGTTTAAACTACACACACAGGCGCTGCAATGCACGCCTGAGACATGTTTGAAAGTCTACTTAAGTGGGTGATTCAAACACTGCTGCAGGCCCACTAGTAGCATTTAATTTACAGGCCCTGGGCCAAGGTAGTGCACTTTACTAGGGACTTATAAGTAAATGAAATATACCAATTGGGGATAAGCCAATATTATCACATCTAGAGGGGAGAACACATGCACTTTAACCCCTTCGGTGCGTCAGACGGCCCCCGCACCAGTGCTCATGTGCGTAGGACGGCCCCCGGCCATCCGATCACATGGCACTAGAAATCCCTCTGGTGCGGGCACCAGAGGGTTTTCTTTCCCCCCAACAGCCTCGGGAGCTGGGGAAGAGCTCCCGAGGCTGTGTAGATGGTTTCCCTGAAATGACAATCAGCGCGCATGTCGCACTGACGTCATTTCAGTGAAACCGAAACTGAAATGAGCCGAGAGGCTCATTTCAGATTCACTTTCTACATGGTCAGGGGGCTATCTCAGCCCCCCGAGCACGTAGAAAGACGGGAGAGGTATCATTGGAAAGCGGAGGATCTCGCCTTTCCAATGGTAACCCTCCCAGGCGTATCTCTGCTTGGGGATTGCCCCAGGAGGTTATTCCCCAAGCAGGGATCCACCCACTAGGCACCAGGGAGGGGGGAGCGGCCCCTCGGGCAAGGGCCTTTGCTCCCCCCATAATATTTTGGGTGAATTTAGTCTTTCTGCCCCCCCTGGGGGGCATATGGGGACAGTATTCCCCAATCTGCCCCCCCGGGAGTCAGAAAGTCCATTAGAAACCAGGGATTTGTTTTCAAAGTGAATTAGGGGTAGGGGCTGCCCAATATGGGCATGCCAATGCCCCCACCCCTCTGCAAAATGACAGTCTTTCTGCCCCCCCTGGGGTTCAGATCGGGACAGTAACCCCCAATCTGCCCCCCAGGTAGGGGCAGAAAGCCCACTTGACAACAGGGTTTTTTTTTTTTTACAATTAATTTAGGGGTGGTGGCTGCCCAAGATGGGCATGCCAATGCCCCACCCCTCCTCCCCACAAAATTCCAGTCTTTCTGCCCCCGGGGGGCAGAAAGCACCCTAGATGCCAGGGAGTCTTTTTTTTATAGGCCCGGGTGGGGGGCTGCCCATAATGGGCATGCAAATGCCCCCACCCTCCCCCCAAAGAAAACAAAATACTTTTTCCCCCTCAAGGAGGCAGATGGGGGCAATAGCCCCTGATCTGCCCCCGGGGGAGCAGAAAGCCCGTAACGTGCTAGGGATTTTTCTTTATATAGGTAGGGGTGGGGGCTGCCCAGAATGGGCATGTCAATGCCCCCACACCCCAAAAGAAATGCTACAGTCTTTCTGTCCCCCTTGGGAGGCAGACGGGGCAATAGCCCTTTATCTGACCCCCCCAGGGGAAGCAGAAAGCCCACTAGCCACCAGGGATTTTTTTCTCTCCAAAGTTCGGGGTGGGGGCTGCCCAAAAAAGATGCAACAGTCTTTCTGTCCCCCAGAATGCAGATGGGGGCAGTGGCCCCTGATCTGACCCCCAGGGGGGGCAGAGAGCCCACTAGGTGCCAGCGATTATGCTCGCTTTTTTATACATAGGGGTGGGGGCTGCCCAGAATGGGCATCCCAATGCCCCCCCAAAAGAATAGCCACAGTCTTTCTGCCCCCCTTGGGGGCATATCAGGGCAATAGCCCCCAATTTCCCCCCTCCCCAGGGCGGCAGAAAGCCCACTAGGCACTGACTTTTTTCAGAATGTGCCTACCTGTGGATTTTGGGTCCTAGCGCAGCCGGCACCTAGGGAAACATAGAAAACCTGTATATTTTTGAAAGCTAGACACCAAGGGGAATCCGGGATGGGGTGACTTGTGTGGCTCGCACTAGGTTCTGTTATCCAGAATCCCTTGCAAACCTCAAACCTTGTAAAACAAAACATTTTCCTCACATTTCAGTGATGGAAAGTTCTGGAATCTGTGCAGATCCACAAACTTCCACCCACCCAGCATTCCCCAAAGTTGCCCGATAAAAATGGTACCTCACTTGTTTGGGCAGGCTTACTACCTGTGACAGGAAATGGCCCAAAACGCAACGTGGATACACCACATTTTTACAGTGTAAACTGACCCTTTTTTTGCAAAGTGCCTAGCTGTAGATTTTCCCTAGCTCTGCCGGCACCTAGGGAAACCTAGCAAACCTATACATTTTTGAAAACTAGACACCCAGGGGAACCCAGGATGGGGTGACCTCCCACCAGGTTCTGTTACCCAGAATCCCTTGCAAACCTCAAACTTTGTAAAAAAAACACATTTTCCTCACATTTCTGTGATGGAAAGTTCTTGAATCTGCATGGACCCACAAAATTCCACCCACCCCGCATTCTCCAAAGTCTTTTGATAAAAATAGTACCTCACTTGTGTGGGTAGACCTAGTGCCCAGGACAGGAAATGGCGCAAAACGCAACGTGGACACACCACATTTTTACAGTGAAAACTGACCCTTTTTTTGCAAAGTGCCTATCTGTAGATTTTGAACTCTAGCTCTGCCAGCATCTAGGGAAACCTAGCAAACCTATACATTTTTTAGAACTAGACACCCAGGGGAATCCAGGATGGGGTGACTTATGTGGTTCTAACCAGGTTCTCTTACCCAGAATCCCTTGCAAACCTCAAATTTGTCAAAAAAACACATTTTCCTCACAGTTCTGTGATGGAAAGTTCTGGAATCTGCGTGGATCCCAAAAATTCCATGCACCCTGCATTCTCCAAAGTCTTCCGATAAAAATGGTACCTCCCTTGTGTGGGTAGGCCTAGTGCCCGTGACAGGAAACGGCCCAAAATGCAACGTGGACACACCACATTTTTACAGTGAAAACTGACCCCTTTTTTGCAAAGTGCCTAGCTGTAGCTTTTGAACTCTAGCTGTGCCAGCACCTAGGGAAAACTAGCAAACCTATACATTTTTGAAAACTAGACACCCAGGGACATCCAGGATGGGGTGACTTGTGTGGATCTCACCAGGTTCTGTTACCCAGAATCTCTTGCAAACCTCAAACTTTGAAAAAAAAAAAATTTCCCCCACATTTCTGTGATGAAAAGTTCTGGAAAATGTGTGGGATCACAAACTTCCACCCACCCCGCATTCTCCAAAGTCTCCCGATAAAAATGGTACCTCACTTGTGTGGGTGGGTCAAGTACCCGCGACAGGCAAGGGCCCAAAACGTATTGTGGAGACATCAAAATTACCTATCACAAAACGACCTGGTTTTGCAAGGGGGGCACCTGGGTTTTTGGCCCCGGGCTCAGCAGCCATCTATGGAAACCTACCAAACCCACACATTTCTGAAAACTAGACACACTGGGGAGTCCAGTGAGGTATGGCTTGCGTGGATGCCCCAAAGATTCCCTACCCAGAATCCCCTGCGAACCTCAAATTTATCTGAAAAAAAATAAAATTTTCCTCTGTTTTCTGTGTGGGAAAGTTGTGGCATCACCGGGCTGACACCAATTTCCAACCACCTAGCGTTCCCCCGGGTCTCCTGATAAAAATGGTACCTCACTTGTGTGGGTAGGCATGGTGGCTGCAACAGGAAATGGCCCAAATCGTACTGTGGAGTCTTCAAAATTACCTATCATAAAACTACCTGGTTTTGCAGGGGGGGGCCTGTTTTTTTGGCCCGGGGATCGCGGCCATCTTGGGAAACCTACCAAACCCGCACATTTCTGAAAACTAGACACCCTGGGGAGTCTAGTGAGGTATGGCTTGCATGGATCCCCCAACGTTTTCCTACCCAGAATCCCCTGCAAACCTCAAATTTAGCTGAAAAAGGCACTTTTCCCACACGTTTTTGTGTGGGATCACTGTGGCGGCACAAATGTCCTACCACGTAGCATTCCCCTTGGTCTACCGAGTAAAATGATACCTCACTTGTGTGGTTGTCCAATGCAGAATCCACTAAAAATGTTTTTTTTTTAAATGTAGTGCAGAATTTGCAGTGCTATACCTTTAATCCCTATGTTTTTGGCTCTTCAAAGTCACAGGCCTTTGGCCCACCCACACAAGTGAGGTATCATTTTACTCGGGAGAACAAGGGGAATGTTGGGTGGTAGGACATATGTGCCGGCACATTGATCCCACACAAAAATGTATTTAAAAAGTGATTTTCTTCAGCTAAATTTGAGGTTTGCAGGGGATTCTGGGTAGGGAAACATTGGGGGATCCATGCAAGCCATACCTCACTGGACTCCCCAGGGTGTCTAGTTTTCAGAAATGTGTGGGTTTGGTAGGTTTCCTTAGATGTCCGCGAGCCCGGGGCCAAAAACCCAGGTGCCCCCCCTGCAAAACCAGGTCGTATTATGATAGGTCATTTTGAAGTCTTCACAATACGTTTTGGGCCCTTGCCTGTCACGGGTACTTGACCCACCCACACGAGTGAGGTACCATTTTTATTGGGAGACCTGGGGGAACGCTGGGTGGTAGGAAATTTGTGTCAGCCCGGTAATCCCACAACTTACCTACACAGAAATTTGAGAAAAATTAGATTTTTTCAGCAAAATTTGAGGTTTGCAGGGGATTCTGGGTAGGGAAACTTTGGGGATCAACGCAAGCCATACCTCCCTGGACTTCCCCGGGTCTCTAATTTTCAGAAATGCATGGGTTTGGTAGGTTTCCCTAGATGGCCGCCAAGCCCGGGACCAAAAACTCATGTGTCCCCCCTTGCAAAAGCACATCGTTTTGTGATAGGTAATTTTGATGTCTCCACAATGTGTTTTGGGCTCTTGCCTGTCGCTGGTACTTGACCCACCCACAAGAGTGAGGTGCCATGTTTATCGGGAGACCTGGGGGAATGCTGGGTGGTAGGAAATTTGTGTCAGCCCGGTAATCCCACAACTTTCCCACACAGAAATTTGAGAAAAATTAGATTTTTGTCATGATTCACGTCCCTGCACGGTCATACGAGACGCGAACGACACCTATGTGCAGAATGCGTCTTTGTAAGCATGTCATTCCCCGGTTAAAACCCTCCCCTGTCCCGTGCCAACCAGCACTCCATACCTATGTTCAGTGGGCCTCTCTCTGTCATCAGTATTCCACTATGGAATTGCATAGCTAAGACTTGGGGACATTCATGTATATGTAAATGTAGATTGTGCTTCTATTGTATCTGCTGATGCTTGTTTGCTTCCTGTGTCATGTGACTTCTCGGTGGCTTGTTGCCATTGATTGACCATTTGATAACAGAACTCGCGCTGCTTTCAGCGCTTTTGGAAAAGACCCGTTTCACTGCACAGAACGGGAGAATGCCGCACGTCGCGTCGCGCACGACGTAACAGCCGAGTTAGGTGTGGCATGCCTATAAAATGCCACACCCGACTTCTAGAAGGTGCTTAGCCTTCCGGTAGTTGTACGGAGACAACTATTTGCTTATCTGCTTCACAACGAGGATTCCTGAAGAGGCTGTCTTGGTTCCTGCTCCCTCCTGGATTCCAGCGCAGTTCTACAGCGGTTACCTGTGGGAGGAAAAGACAAAAAGATAAGTGAATATTTCTATTTAAGGCGCCCACCGCAAGACAGCACAGAGCTGGAGAAAACCCATTAGCAACTTTTAAAGGACACTGTCGGGACATTTTTCTGAGTGAAGGAACTTGGAAGAATCTAAAGAAAAACAAGGACATTAATATTGTTCAGTGAAACGTAATGTTCTACGAACTGTGATACCTGTTTGCAAGTTGTTGTATATATACATTTCTCTTTTCAGCATATCGTGATGGTCTGAGGGATTGGGGGTCAGAGAGAAGTAAGTGACCAGTTGAGCAGTTAAAGGGGTTGGTTGAAGAATTAAGAGTAAAAGATATGCAGCAACTTATTCAGATTATTTTCATGTTCTAGAGCTTTTCTACACCAGAAGACGCCAAGACAACGATCATCCTGACTTCACCACGAGACTGACCGCGCCCTCACGTTATACTCCAACACCATCACAAGACTACTGGATGCTACTCATTACTTCTAAAGTTCGCAGGTAGGAAGGTTTCCTTGGATAGCTCAGGGGTGGGAATTTCGCTGCTAACATTTACAACTGACGACATAGAAGCACGTTCTGAGACATATATTGTTGCTTCGCAGGTCGACAACAGGACACCGCCAGCGCCCAGTACCCGGCCCTCCTCCCTGAGTTCTATTGCGTAGCCTTAAGTGTATCGTTAATTCACAGGTTATCTAATAGGGTTCTTGGAAGTTGGCTCATAGCGTCTCTGCGAAACACAGCCAAGCACCTTACAGGTAAGAGTGTTTGGTAACCTGACAGAAGGCTAAGCCCACGAATACAGTTTCACCCAGACGCTATGAATCAAGATCCAGACGCTATGAATCAAGATCCACAGATTTTGTTGCAGGATATTGCTGCAATTTTAACCGATATAAAGGCAGAGAATGCAGCATTGCGCAGAGATATTTCAGCTTTGCAGACACACATGCAAGCAACAAATGATCCCGGTCCTGCTGCTTGGGGATTTTCTCCCTCAGGGAAACCAATTCACAAACCATCCAGTTTCAAACCAAACATGCAAACTTTACATAGTACTACTACTTCTACCCCAATGCAAATACAAGTGGTAACTCCAGTTACTGTTCCCTTGGCTCCCCCAGAGAGGTTTTATGGGGATAGTGCTAAATTCACTATCTTTTTTAATCAATGCCATCTTCATTTCATAGCGAAATCCACCGCTTTTCCTGATGATTCCTCTAAGGTAGCCTTCGTTTTGTCTTACTTAGGAGGCGATGCAGCCTTATGGTCTGTGCCTTTCGTAGAATGTGATGACCCACTTTTATACGATTTTAGGCGATTTAAGAACACCATGAAAAAATTATTCGCTAAACATGTGTTTGTTCAGTCAGCTGACCACGAATTGCTTAATTTGAAACAAGGGTCATCAGATTTAATACATTATATTTCTTTGTTTAATCGGTTAGTGATTGAGGCAGAGTGGCCTGAGGAAAAGCGAGTCTCTCTATTTTATAGAGGCCTACGGGACGAATTAAAGGATATGGTGACTCAGATTTTGGATCCACCGGATGATTGTGGGGAGTTCATTGATTTAGTAGTGAAATTAAATCACCGCTTGTCAGAAAGAAAGGGAGAGAAAGGGAAAACTGAACATAAGATGTTTTTGTTTAAAGAAAGATCGAACCCAAAAAGCGATTCCATCCCTAAGGTGGACATGGGAGAGCCTATGCAAATTGGAACCACTAGAGGCCCTCTTACAAAAGAGGAGAAGGATAAACGTAGAAAATTGAACCAGTGTTTGTACTGTGGAAAGACTAGTCACTTTGTCAAAGAGTGTCCCACACGTCCAAATAAGGTAAACAAGAAGGTCAATGAAGTTGCTGTCCTGGAACAGTCGGAAAACTAAATAACTCGGCAAAAGCAGAGGTCCATTTGTCGAGTAAGCAATCAAGTCTGGCCTCCACAGCCCCCGCAGTTTCAAATAACCACCTTGGTATTAAGGTAATATTACGGTCTCTAGAAAATAAGGCCTTGACATGGTCCGTGGATGCTTTAATTGATTTAGGAGCCACCGGCAATTTTATTGACACTCAATTCGTACTTGGGATGGGGTTCACACAGTTCCAAAAGAGCAATCCGGAAATAGTACGAGCAGTGGACGGTAAGGAGTTAACTTCGGGCCCCATACGATTCCACACTGAAACTCTTCATATGACCTGCTCTGGAAAACATTTTGAGGACATTTCTTTTGACGTTATTGACGCACCCCAATTCCGCCTCATATTAGGAATCCCATGGTTAGTTCAACACAACCCTCACATAGACTGGATTCAAAAGACTCTACTGTTCAACTCAGAACATTGTCAGTCTGACTGTCTACAACGTCACTGTTCTGAACTCCAAATACAGGGTTACGACTTCCCCAAGGATTCCAAGAATGTGCTAGTTTTACAGGGGGTCCCGGTAGAATATGCTGATCTCACTGACGTGTTTGACAAACAAAAAGCGAACACCTTGCCACCCCATAGAGACTATGACTGCCGTATCGACCTAGTACCTGGAGCAACATTGCCGTGCAGTCGTATTTATGCTCTCACTGAGACTGAAAATGAACATTTAAGGAATTATTTAGATGAATACCTGGCTAACGGCTTTATTAGGCATTCGAAGTCCCCGGTCTCCTCGTCTCTCTTTTTTATACCGAAGAAGGGGGGGGGGACTGCGCCTGTGTATAGATTACCGCGCACTTATCAACGTGACCATTAAAAATAGATACCCGTTACCTTTAATACCAACATTGTTAGACCAAATAAAAGATGCCACCATTTACACAAAACTGGATTTGCACGGGGCATACCATCTGGTACGGGTCCGTGAGGGCGATGAATGGAAGACAGCATTCCGTACAAAATTTGGCCTTTACGAGTACCAAGTCATGCCCTTCGGACTCTGCAATGCCCCCGCAGCATTCCAGTTTTTCATAAATGAGGTTCTAAGGGACTATTTAGACATCTGCTGTGTTGTGTATATTGACGACATATTAATTTATTCTAAAACTAATGCGGAACATGTAAAACAAGTAAGAGCCATTCTTCAACAGCTTTTACAAAATAATGTATTTGTGAAATTAGAGAAAAGCATGTTTCATGCTACCAAAGTTGAGTTCTTAGGATATATCATCACCCCATCAGGTATTGAAATGGACCCTAAGAAAATACATGCTATACTCACATGGCCAAGCCCTACGTCTGTAAAACAAATCCAAAGTTTCTTAGGGTTCGCCAATTTCTATAGACGGTTTATTCATGATTTTTCTAGACTCATAACCCCAATCACTAGACTGTTAAGAAAGAATACCAAATTCGAATGGGATCATGCAGCTGAACAAGCTTTTCAAAACTTGAAACAACAATTCACCACAGCTCCTATCTTAATGCACCCAGACCCTTCTCAGCCCTTCATAGTCGAAGCCGATGCCTCTCAATTTGCCATAGGGGGGATTTTATCCCAGAGACATAAAAACACTGGTCAGATGCATCCCACTGCATACTATTCGAGAAAATTGTCACTTACTGAGCAAAATTATGCTATAGCTGATAGAGAATTATTGGCGATAAAAGCTGTTTTTGGAGAGTGGCGACATTACTTGATGGGTGCTCGTCACCCTGTAACAATTTATACTGACCATGGTAATTTACAATCATTACGATCTGTCAAAGCTCTTTCTGCTCGCCAATTAAGATGGACTTTATTCTTTAATGATTACAATTTTGTCATCACTTATCGACCAGGAAAAGAAAATAATAAAGCAGATGCTTTGTCACGAATAGGGATAAGTGACGAATTAAGTACAAGACAAGAGAACCCACAACCTATATTACCCACACAATGCTTTCAAGTAGGTGTGATTGATGGCGACATCATACAAGACATCAAGACAGAATTAAAAACAAGAGAAGCTCAAGACTGGCAAAAAGAGTACCCTTTATTGCAATGGAGGGATGAACTTCTTTTTATGAATAATCAAGTATTGGTACCATCTCCTTCCTTACGAACTTTAATTGTGCAATTACATCATGATACACTTTTGTCTGCACATCCTGGAATCACAAAAACGTACCAATTAATCAAAAGAATGTATTGGTGGCCTTCCATGTTTAATGACATACAAACATTTGTGGACACTTGTGCAGTATGTACACAAAATAAAACAGCGCACCGTGCTCCAAGTGGATTATTGCATCCATTACCCATACCTCCACAACCTTGGCATACAGTATCCCTTGATTTTATTGTGGAGCTACCTCGTACTTCAGCTGGATATACTACCATTTTAACTGTGGTAGATTATTTTACACGTATGACACATTTTGTTCCTTTAAAAAAAATACCAACAGCAAAAGAATTAACTCTAGTGTTCATGAAAGAAATTGTCAGGTTGCATGGAATTCCCTCAGTAGTAATTTCAGACAGAGGTTCCCAATTTATCTCTCACTTTTGGCAGCAATTGGGGAAAGCATTACACATGGAAGTCCGCACCTCATCTAGTTACCATCCACAGACAGATGAGTTGACAGAACGTAAGAACCAAACCATAGAGCAATATCTACGCTGAATGCTAACTGATTGTGAACAAGAATGGTCAGAAATATTGTGGGCATTAGAATTTGCGTACAATAATTCAGATCATACATCCATTGGTATGTCCCCATTTTTTTGTGCTCATGGTTTTCATCCAACAAGCATCCCAGGTCAGTCTGTGCCACCTGTAGCAAACCCTTCAGTTTGTGATTATGTACGAAATTTAGTGTCCGTTCAACAATTAGCCCAACATCATCTGGCTGCCGCCAAAGAATCTCAAAAACGCGTGACAGATGCACACCGTACTTTGCAGCCTCCATATGCTGTAGGAGATAAAGTGTGGTTATCCACAAAGAATTTAAAAATCCTAAGCATTAGGAAGGTTTGTCCTCGCTTTATTGGACCATTTCCCATAGAAAAAGTCTTAAATCCAGTAAGTGTAAGATTGACACTTCCGTCCAAATACCGCTTCCATCCTGTGTTCCAGGTTTCATTAGTAAAACCGTTCCACCCACAAACTCGTGTAAACACAACTCCACCTGCTATTGAAATTGACGGTGAACCCGAATTTGAAGTGCGAGCTATATTAGATTCGAAGAGAGTAAAAGGTAAATTACATTATCTAGTGGACTGGAAGGGCTATGGTCCTGAGGAAAGGTCATGGGAGCCCCTTGCTAACCTACAAAATGCACCACGGCTTGTCAGGCTGTTTCACAACAAGCATCCTGACAAACCGAAACCTGTTCCCATGGTTTTAGGGGGGCTTTTAAGGGGGGGGTACTGTCATGATTCACGTCCCTGCACGGTCATACGAGACGCGAACGACACCTATGTGCAGAATGCGTCTCTGTAAGCATGTTATTCCCCGGTTAAAACCCTCCCCTGTCCCGTGCCAACCAGCACTCCATACCTAAGTTCAGTGGGCCTCTCTCTGTCATCAGTATTCCACTACGGAATTGCATAGCTAAGACTTGGGGACATTTGTGTATATGTAAATGTAGATTGTGCTTCTATTGTATCTGCCGATGCTTGTTTGCTTCCTGTGTCATGAGGAGGGGGTGTTGATGTGACTTCTCGGTGGCTTGTTGCCCTTGATTGACCATTTGATAACAGAACTCGCGCTGCTTTCAGCGCTTTTGGAATAGACCCGTTTCACTGCACAGAACGGGAGAATGCCGCACGTCGCGTCGCGCACGACGTAACGGCCGAGTTAGGTGTGGCATGCCTATAAAATGCCACACCCGACTTCTAGAAGGTGCTTAGCCTTCCGGTAGTTGTACGGAGACAACTATTTGCTTACCTGCTTCACAACGAGGATTCCTGAAGAGGCTGTCTTGGTTCCTGCTCCCTCCTGGATTCCAGCGCAGTTCTACAGCGGTTACCTGTAGGAGGAAAAGACAAAAAGATAAGTGAATATTTCTATTTAAGGCGCCCACCGCAAGACAGCACAGAGCTGGAGAAAACCCATTAGCAACTTTTAAAGGACACTGTCGGGACATTTTTCTGAGTGAAGGAACTTGGAAGAATCTAAAGAAAAACAAGGACATTAATATTGTTCAGTGAAACGTAATGTTCTACGAACTGTGATACCTGTTTGCAAGTTGTTGTATATATACATTTCTCTTTTCAGCATATCGTGATGGTCTGAGGGATTGGGGGTCAGAGAGAAGTAAGTGACCAGTTGAGCAGTTAAAGGGGTTGGTTGAAGAATTAAGAGTAAAAGATATGCAGCAACTTATTCAGATTATTTTCATGTTCTAGAGCTTTTCTACACCAGAAGACGCCAAGACAACGATCATCCTGACTTCACCACGAGACTGACCGCGCCCTCACGTTATACTCCAACACCATCACAAGACTACTGGACGCTACTCATTACTCCTAAAGTTCGCAGGTAGGAAGGTTTCCTTGGATAGCTCCGGGGTGGGAATTTCGCTGCTAACGTTTACAACTGACGACATAGAAGCACGTTCTGAGACATATATTGTTGCTTCGCAGGTCGACAACAGGACACCGCCAGCGCCCAGTACCCGGCCCTCCTCCCTGAGTTCTATTGCGTAGCCTTAAGTGTATCGTTAATTCACAGGTTATCTAATAGGGTTCTTGGAAGTTGGCTCATAGCGTCTCTGCGAAACACAGCCAAGCACCTTACAGGTAAGAGTGTTTGGTAACCTGTCAATTCTTTCCGCAAAATTTGAGGTTTGCAGGGGATTCTGGGTAGGGAAACATTGGGGGATCCACGCAAGCCATACCTCCCTGGACTCCCCTGGTCTCTAGTTTTCAGAAATGCATGGGTTTGGTAGGTTTCCCTAGATGGCCGCCAAGCCCGGGACCATAAGCTCATGTGACCCCCCCTTGCAAAAGCAGATCGTTTTGTGATAGGTAATTTTGATGTCTCCACAATACGTTTTGGGCCCTTGCCTGTCCCGGGTACTTGACCCACCCACAAGAGTGAGGTACCATGTTTATCGGGAGACCTGGGGGAATGCTGGGTGGTAGAAAATTTGTGTCAGCCCGGTGATCCTACAACTTTCCCACTCAGAACTTTAAGTAAAATTGGATTTTTTCATCAAAATGTGAGGTTTGCAGGGATTTCTGGGTAGGGAAACGTTGGAGGATCCAAGGAAGCCATACCTCCCTGGACTCCCCCGGGTCTCTAGTTTTCAGAAAAGTGTGGGTTTGGTAGGTTTCCCTAAATAGCAGCGAGCCCGAGGCCAAAAAAACAGGTCCCCCCCCTGCAAAACCAGGTAGTTTTATGATTGGGAATTTTGAAGTCTCCACAGTACGATTTGGGCCATTTCCCGTTGCAGCCTCTATGCCTACCCACACAAGTGAAGTAACATTTTTATCGGGAGACCTGGGGGAATGCTAGGTGGTAGGAAATTTGTGTCAGCCTGGTGATCCCACAACATTCCCACACAGAAAAGTGATGAAAATGTGCTTTTTTCAGCTAAATTTGAGGTTTGCAGGGGATTCCGGGTAGGGAAACATTGGGGGATCCACGCAAGCCATACCTCACTGGACTACACAGGGTGTCTAGTTTTCAGAAATGTGTGGGTTTGGTAGATTTCCCTAGATGGCCGCGAGCCCGGGGCCAAAAAGCCAGGTGCCGCCTCCCCTGCAAAACCAGATCGTTTTATGATAGGGAATTTTGAAGTCTCCACAGTACGATTTGGGCCATTTCCTGTTGCAGCCACTATGCCTACCCACACAAGTGAGGTACAATTTTTATCGGGAGACCTGGGGGAACACTAGGTGGTAGGAAATTTGTGTCAGCCTGGTGATCCGCAACATTCCCACACAGAAAAGTGAGGAAAATGTGATTTTTTTTAGCTAAATTTGAGATTTGCAGGGGATTCTGGGTAGGGAAAAGTTGGGGGAGCCACGAGCCATACCTCCCTGGACTTCTCAGGGTGTCTACTTTTCAGAAATGTGTGGGTTTGGTAGGTTTCCCTAGATGGCCGCTGAGCCCGGGGCCAAAAACCCAGGAGCCCCCCTTGCAAAACCAGGTAGTTTTGTGATAGGTGGTTTTGATGTCTCCACAATACTTTTTGGGCCTTTGCCTGTCGAGGGTACTTGACGCACCCACACGAGTGAGGCATCATTATTATCGGAAGACTTTGGGGAATGTGGGGTGGGTGGAATTTGTGGATCCACGCAGATTCCAGAAATTTCCATCACAGAAATGTGAAGAAAATGTTTGTTTTTTTACAAAGTTTGAGGTTTGCAAGGGATTCTGGGTAAGAGAACCTGGTGAGAGCCACACAAGTCACCCCATCCTGGATTCCCCTGGGTGTCTAGTTTTCAAAAAAGTCTAGGTTTGCTTGGTTTCCCTAAGTGCCGGCAGAGCTAGGGTTCAAAATCTACAGCTAGGCACTTTGGAAAAAAGGGTCAGTTTTCACTGTAAAAATGTGATGTGTCGACATTGCGTTTTGGGCCGTTTCCTGTCGCGGGCACTAGGCCTACCCACACAAGTGAGGTACCATTTTTATCAGGAGACTTAGGGGAACACAGAATTGTAGAGCAACTGTTATTACCTATTGACTTTAGATGCATTTCTGCCTTCCAAATGTAAGACAATGTGTAAAAAAGAAATCACTTTGTCCTATAATTCACATGCTAGTATGGGTACCCACGATTTCGGAGATGTGCAAATAGCTACAGTTTCTAAACTCTATATTTTGTTCCCATTTCAGAAATACATAGGTGTCTTTCATACTGATTTTTCACTGTTTATATTATCCCAAATGAATTGCTAAATACCTGGTACACAATAAAAAACCATTGAAAGACACTGCTCAGTTATTGGCTCCGGGTTCGTCGGGTTCTTGGTGAACCTACAAGTCCTATATATCCCCACAACCAGAAGGGTCCAGCGGATGTAACGGTATATTGCTTTAAAACATCTATCATACTTAGAAGAAGTTACAGGTGAAAACGTTGGCACAAATGGCTGTTTTTTTCAACTCATTTTCAATTTTTCCTATTTTCAACTGTTAGTTTCTATAAAAAAAAAACCTTGAAGGATCTACACAAATGACCCCTTGCTGAATTCAGAATTGTGTCTACTTTTCTGAAATGTATAGCTTTCCAGGATCCATTATTGCTTTCATTCCCATTTCTACCATTAACTGGAAGGAGGTTGAAAGCACAAAATAAAGCAAAAATAGGCTATGTCCCAGTAAAATGCCAAAACTGTGTAAAAAAAAAAAATTTTCTGACATAAGTCAGTCTGTCCCTGAAATCTGGGAAGATGGTGATTTCAGCACCACAAACCCTTTGTTGATACCATTTGCAGGGAAAAAACCAGACGCTTTCATCTTCAGCACTTTTTTCCAAGTTTTTCCCAAAATTTAGCTAATTTCGGGGTCCCCTCCAAAGGAATCAACAAACCCTGGGTACCTTTAAAATCCCCATGATGTTGGAAGAAAAGGACGCAAATTTGGCATGGATACCTTATATGGTCAAAAAGATACAGGGGCCTAAGCGCGAACTACCCCAAATAGCCAAAAAAAGGCTTTGCATGGGGGGAGGCAGGACTAGCAGCGAAAGGATTAACACTGGTTAGCAGTGGTAAAGTGCTCAGAGTTCTAATACCAGCAAAAGCGAGTTCAGATAAAGTGGAGGAGGAAGGCAAAATGTTGGGGGGAAGACCACCCTAAGGCTAACAGTTCTAAGACTACCCATCTGTGTAGATTACGCCACCTTAACAATAAGGCTCCAGTTCATATATTTTCACAATTATCACTGGTCTTTTGGAATTGAGAATGTTATATTTTGGATTGATTTTTAATCAGTAGTACATGTGTACATGGCAGTAGTCAAACAAGCTGCTTCAGGGGGTCCACTAGCCAAATCATTTACAGAGTGTTAACATTTATCACTGAATCTGCTAAACATTTAGAGGAAAACAAGATGAGGTATGCTCTCAAACAAACTTGTGACCTGAATGAATCTTAGAGTCTGTAGAAGAGGTCCCTGTGCTTCTGCTTGTTGGTGGTTACAGTTTAATTACTAATTTTGACTTTTAGTCATGGCAGGAAGATGTAAGTCATGCAATTACTAATGTCACCTTAAATAATGTATTGAATTGCTATTTTAAATTAATATAAGTGATGTACTCATTTTTAAAACTCTGGGGCATATTCTCAAGAACGTGTGATAACCACCGCAAATTTAGCTTAACGCAACTTTGCATATCGCAGTCCATCGCGGGAAATTAACGCCTTGTTAACCAAGTATTCACAACACGGCAGCCCCATGCGATACTCCCCAGATAACGCGCCAACTGACCGCGTTAGAATCAACGCCACGCCGCAAAAATGCGAAACACCAACGCAAAAAAAGCTGCAATGAGGCCAATCGCGATACGAAAATCAGCGAAACCCAGCTACAGGCCTGCAATCCACACGCGTCAGGCGGGAACAATCACCATAAAAACAGAAAAAAACCAGACAAACAAATGCCAAACAACAGCGAAGCACAATGGACATTGCCGGAGCAAGTACGGAGGAGAGCCAGAACCCCACAAGCCCCCCGGAGGACCATCCTGGGACTTCAGGGTCAGGGAAGGGCAAGGACAAGAAGAAGAGGAAGACGAAGTTCAGTCCGCAGGAAAACAGGATCCTGATAACTGAGATGACAGAACACAATCAACAACTGTTCGTCACCTCCACTGTGTCATTGGCAACAAAAAATACATTATGCCCGTCCATCGTGGACAAGGTGAATGCAGTCGGAGTGCTGAAGAGGACAATGGGCGAGGTCAAGAGGCGCTGGAATGATGTCAAGCGCAAAACCAAGCAGAAACTCGCCAACAACCTGAAGGCAGCAATGCAGACTGGAGGTGGGAGCCCAGCGCCACAGGAGGAGCTGGACGACATGGAGGAAATGGTCTCCACAGTCATCAGTGGGGAGACGGTGGCAGGAGTTGGGGGCCCGGACACTGCTCAACAGGACCCTACACAACAGCAACAGGGTGAGTAACCACCAGGGCCTGGGGGACGGGGGAGATGGGCACAATGGCACACATGCACAATTAATTTGAGCACATCTGCGGACACACCATGCCCCAGACCACCAACTCCCACCAAGAGACCAACGTACCCCAGTATGCAACATGTCAACACTGTACAAGCACAGTAGTCAGATGCACACCTCATGAAAGTGATAAGGGGCAGCAAAATCTGAGCTGCAGGGGCGACTCCTCAAAAATGCAGCACACACATCACATACAGAGCACATCTACATTGACAACGATGTGACACAATCCGCAAAACACCTACAAGAGAACACAGGACACTACTGGTGCCGCTTGGGTGCAGACACTGGCCAATCACAATTGGCATTGCAGGGATATGTGCGTTGATAATGTACAAGTACAAACACACATCCGTGATGTTGTCGAAATGTCCACTGTCCCCCATCAAATAGGCAGCTCCTCCCAAACAGCCACAATGTACCCAGTCATGCTGTCTGTATGTAAACATGTACAATGCAACAACATACATGTGGACACATTGTTAAACTGCATCTCCCCTTCACATTGCAGAGGGAGAATCAACACCTCCTGCAGAGCAGTCCGACCCTCTCTTCTCTGGAGACGAAGAGGACGACCACAGCTTCGACTCTGACGCCCTCCAACTGCTCGTGGAGAGCCTCCGGAGCCCATTCCAGGAGCTGGGCAGCCCAGCTGCTAAGAGGAGACCCCACCCCTGCACAGACCACACAGCAGGCAGCACCCACCACCACTGCTGCCTCCCAGGACCCCCACGGAGAACACATGGCCTTCCAACGCCGTGTTTTGGGGTGCCAGGAGAATCTGGCTGAACAGGTGCGGGTGGGCTTCGACCACATGGCAGACAAACTAGATGCCATACGTGGGTGTCTAAGTCCCATCAGGGACCACTCACGGTCCCTAATGGACACCCACAGTCCGCTCCATGCTCTCCAACAGACCATGGCTGACATCGCTGGAGATCTGACTCAGAGAATAGTACAACTGTCCAGTCCGAGTGGCTCTAGCGATGTCACACGGGAGTTGGGAAACATGCGGAGTTTAATGGAGACCATGGAGCGGGCGAATGCGGAACGAGCGGCTGCCACGGCTGCACACCAGCGAGAGGTAGCTGGGTTCCTCAATGACCTCAGGACCCTCCTCATGGCATTGCTGCCACAAGGCCTGGTGCGGATGCATGCTGCTGCCACCACTCCCTCCACATCTCCGCCCCCTGAAGTGTCAGTGCCACACAGTGCGGCAGACCTTCCACCTCCGGCCACAGATGTGTCACTGCCACACAGTGCTGGAGACAGAACACCACCACCCACACGTGAGGCACATGAAACAGCAAAGAATGAAGATGCGGATGATACTGCCCTCGTGGTGAGGAGGACGCAGCAGCATGCATCTCATCCATAGGTCCGGCTTCAGCTTGGTACTGCCCTCTGCATCATCACCTTCCACTGTCCCCCCGATGCACTCTGTGACACTCACCTTGGACCTCGACATGGACTGCCATATGATGTTTGATCGCCATTGACACAGCAATCAGACTGCAGACTGTACTCGTCCTCTTCCTTTGGACTTGTCATTCCCTGGAGGACCCTGGCTGGACCTCCACGGGACAACATCGTCATGTGGGCTTTGCATGGCCCTGTACTGCTCCAGATGCAACACTCCACTGAATGTGCATTAAACATTAATATACACACAGATGTGTCATGTCTATGGTCTTTTAAGTGTGGAAGTATGGATGAATGTGTGCTCACTGGACTCCTCTTACGTCCATGTGGCTCATGTCGTAGAACAGGGGTGACAGGGTGACACATTGCCCAATGCGGTCCGGGTGGCGCTGACACAACAACAGGGGCACACGCATGAGTTACTTCCTTGTCCAGCCCAGTACGAAACCACGCCCAGGGCCCCGGGGTCATATACAGACCCTTACGCTGGACTGGCATACGCCAGGCCAGCCCACTCTGCTTACGCTCATGGGGGGATACAAAAGGGGATGATGGACGGAACGTTTGAGCCAATCAAAACACTCACCCCCAGTCAACTGATCTGGGTTTAATCCATCATCATTCTTTAGCACACTCCACCACCCCAGTTCAGACATGGCCATATGCAAATCAGTCTGACCCTGTGCCTCATGGGAACAGTCCAGCCCGAACTACCAAGCCATGTCTTCCCTGGACCGGAAACAAGCATCCTAGGACCGGTTTCTGGCATTCCAGCCGTCATCAGCCAGGCTTGCTTGAATCCAGTGGTAAAGTGAGCAAGGGACCCACGTCTGGGCATACCCCCGCCAACTTAGGGGCGAACAAAGCGATACAAAGGGGATGATGGACGGAACGTTTGAGCCAATCAAACACTCACCCCAGTCAACTGATCTGGGTTTAATCCATCATCATTCTTTAGCTCACTCCACCACCCCAGTTCAGACATGGCCATATGCAAATCAGTCTGACCCTGTGCCTCATGGGAACAGTCCAGCCCGAACTGCCAAGCCATGTCTTCCCTGGACCGGAAACAAGCATCCTAGGACCGGTTTCTGGCATTCCAGCCGTCATCAGCCAGGCTTGCTTGAATCCAGTGGCAAAGTGAGCAAGGGAACCACGTCTGGGCATACCCCCGCCAACTTAGGGCGAACAAAGCGATACAAAAGGGGATGATGGACGGAACGTTTGAGCCAATCAAACACTCACCCCCAGTCAACTGATCTGGGTTTAATCCATCATCATTCTTTAGCTCACTCCACCACCCCAGTTCAGACATGGCCATATGCAAATCAGTCTGACCCTGTGCCTCATGGGAACAGTCCAGCCCGAACTGCCAAGCCATGTCTTCCCTGGACCGGAAACAAGCATCCTAGGACCGGTTTCTGGCATTCCAGCCGTCATCAGCCAGGCTTGCTTGAATCCAGTGGCAAAGTGAGCAAGGGACCCACGTCTGGGCATACCCCCGCCAACTTAGGGCGAACAAAGCGATACAAAAGGGGATGATGGACGGAACGTTTGAGCCAATCAAACACTCACCCCCAGTCAACTGATCTGGGTTTAATCCATCATCATACGCTCATGGGAGGGGCAACGCTACATGTCCCCTGTCTTTCCTGTGGTGATCTGCTGCTCACAGGTCTAGTTGTCAGCATGCCACAGCCACTCCCTCACGGCTGGTTTACACCCACACCACACCCATCCAGCACACGCGTCACGGGATATGTGACCCTGCCAATGAAAAGGGACGGGCGCACGTGCTCGACGCCATTTCCACTCTCTATCTGGGTGCGTCCGTGTGGTGTTAATGTAGGCATGAGGGCCTCGGGCCCTGCAACATCACATTCCCCAGGACCGAAAGTTGCCATGGTGGCGTTCGCAACACGATACCGAATCATACAGGGACCATGACTTTGGGACACAGACTTGGTGGCACTGGATACATTGCGGCCGGCACAGGCACACCGCCACGGGACGGTGACTTTGGGTGCACTGTAGGGGCACCTTAAGTGCTGAGCGGGTGTGCAGCCTGCGATGATGCCCCATCCCGGCCGTCCGTACTGCTCAGGATTTGTGTGCCCTGCTGGGCCGCAGTGTAGGCCAGAGCCAGAGGGCAGCGCGGGCCTACCGCCTCGTGGCGTCGCATCCCGGATCACAGAGTTAGTGGCACCTCAAGGGCTGAGCGGGTGTGCAGCCTGCGATGATGCCTGGTGCACTGGTATGTCCTCTGCCATGGCGAAATCAAGACCCAGAATCATATGTGAGACCTGGTGGCCTGCGGCGTGGGGCTGCATGATGTGGAGGGTGCCATGTCCGCGGGCCCCGGGCATGTGGCTTGCAGCGGCACGTGGTGGGCCCTCATTGCTACATGCCAAGGGCGGAAGGTGAGCAGTGAGGCCTGGGTGCGCAGGGGCGGGCATGCACCGCTGGGTAGCGGGAGGGGCTGGGGTGCATCTGCCTGGGTGCGCAGGGGCGGACAGGCGATGATGTCTTGTGCAAATGTATGTACTTTGCCATTCAGGTATCTGGACTCTGTTACAGATGACGGATCTGTTTCAGATGTGTGACCTGGTGAACTGCACTACATACCGGCACGTGGTTGGAGACACACCGGTGGCAGCAGGTGAGCAGTGTGGCCTGGGTGCGCATTGTCCGCACTCTCTCTCCCTGTCCGTCTCTTCTGTTATCTGTGTCTCGCTCCCCCTCTCTGTCCGTCTTTCTCTTGCTCCCCCTCTCTGTCCGTCTTTCTCTCGCTCCCCCTCTCTGTCCGTCTTTCTCTCGCTCCCTCTCTTTCTCTCTCTCTCTCCTTCGCTCTCTCTCAGTCCTTTGATGTGTGCAAGACACACCTTCTCATTGTGATTTTTGTCTTGCAGGCTGTGACCTACGGATTGTCCCGAGGGGAGCCGCCATGTGTCTTCATTTCTGTTCTGTGTTTCTTTGAATACATTTTCATTTGTTACATCGAAGGTGGATGTGTGATGCTCATTTTTGTGATGACACATGCATGCCACCAAATGTGATTGTGCGACATCTGGCGGATTATTTGGTACATGTTCCGTATAGTTGATGTGGCATGTCTTTGGCAGGGGGGGGTTAGGGGGGGGTCCTGGGGTGGTGGCGGTGGGTGTTGTGGCCCTGTTGGGGCTCAGAGCTGCATGATCAGTGGCTGCATGGCATTTGTTGCCCTTCAGGTATGGCTCTGGGCTGGGCTCCATTTTGTGGTGCAGGCTGTGGTCCGACTTTGCACCAGGTCAGAGCAGGTGTTAGTTTCCTGCTGCTAACGGGCCTTATCGCCTGTTTTGTGGTCTTATCGCCGATCTGGCTGGTCGTTGAGAATGTTGCGGAGTGGTGTTTTGCGGCTTTTGCACGGGTGCGCCTACTCTGCATCTCATTAGCAATAGTTGCAGGGGTCATCTGTGGCGATGTTTTTTGCGGATGCTATCACGGGTAAAATGGTGTTCTGGGCTGTTAACACCAGCTTGTGAATGGTGCGATGATTTTATCGCCACTTTGGCTGCGATAAAGTGCCGCTAACTCGGCAATAAGTCCTTGAGAATATGCCCCTCTGGTTTTAATTGTGCCTATACTAATAAACACATTGGGGCATATTCTCAAGGAGCTATCGACAAGTTATCGGCACTTTATCGCAGCCAAAGTCGCGCTAAATTTACCGCCCCATTCACAAGCTGGTGTTAACAGCCCAGAACACCATTTTACCCGCGATAGCATCCGCAAAAAACCTCGCCACAGATGAGCCCCCCAACTATCGCTAATGAGATGCAGAGTAGGCGTTCCCGTGCAAAAAGCCGCGTCAACACCACACCGCAACATTCACAACGACCAGGCAGATCGGCGATAAGGCCACAAAACATGCGATATGGCGCGTTAGCAGCAGGAAACTAACACCTGCTCTGACCTGGTGTAAAGTCGGACGGCAGCTGGCACCAGAAAAGGGAGCCCAGACCACAGCCACACCTGAAGGACAACAGATGCCATGGAGCTACTCATCATGCAGCTCGGAGCCCCAACAGGGCCACAACACCCACCGCCACCACCCCCCGGCCCGCCACAACCACCTGGACCCTCCCCGCACCACCCCCCCGGACCACCACAGAAGCAGCGCAGACACAGACCGCGGACCTTCAGAAAACGCACTAGCCTCACAGACATGACACCAGAGTATGTAATTGCCCACTACAGGCTCAAAAGGACAACCATCCTCCGCATCCTGAACATCATTGCCCACAGGCTGACGGTACCAACACAGCGGACAACCAACATCCTTCCTCAGACAAAGCTGCTGGCTGTGCTGCACCTGTTGGCCTCTGGGACATTCCAACCAACAACCGCCAGAGTCGGAGGAGTCTCACAGCCAGCCCTATCAAAGTTCCTCACACCTGTCTTGGATACCATCATCAGCTTGGTACCCCAGTACCTATACTTCCCCCACACTGCGCAGGAACAGCTGGAGACAAAGCAAGGCTTCTACGCCATAGCTGGATTCCCGCACGTGTTGGGGGCAATAGACTGCACACATGTCCTACTTGTGCCCCCTTCCGACACTGCACACAATTACCGCAACAGAAAGCACACGCTTTCCATCAATGTATAGGCAATAGTGGACCACCAGGGACTCTTCACCAATGTCGTCACCAACTACCCAGGCAGTGTGCATGATTCATACATCTTCCGACAGTCCATCATCAACCGGCGCTTCCAGGATGGCACCTACGGAAATGCAGTGCTCGTTGGTAAGTACCAAATGAACACAACACACACCTCAACTCCACAATCATACAACTCACAATCCTGGAAATGCACACGTCACAACCCACATACAACATGCCATACAACATGCCCACCCACCAGACACGACAGCACAACTCACCATGGGAACCAGGCCTAGCCATGTACATGAGCCATCAACGGCATGGCACCTTAGCCACACATCAGCAGCATGTGGGAAGAGGAGGGAACCCAGCATGTGCAAAGGAGGCGCTGTTACTGATGAATGGGACTGCAAACAATGCCAAGTGTGGCGAGGATGTGTCGGACACACTGCAGTATGCAGACCACACACATATCCATGTCCACATACTCCGCTGGTGTGTGGTGTAGTGGACAGTGGACGCAACCATGTCACCCCAGCCAGTGGGGAAGACCAAGGAAACGTCGCTTGACACGTCCCCCCCTGCAGGCGTGAGAGGAGTGGGCTGGCCCGGCGTATGCCAGGTCAGCGTATGGGTGTGAATAAAAAGCACGTAGCCCTGGGCGTGGACCTCATCTGGAATGCCCAACATCCCTGCCAGGGCGGTGCCTCTCACCCCACCATGAGGCCTACGCCGTGAGCGGTGTTGCCTGGGATCCTGTGCGCCTGCTGCACCACGGACCGCTGGTTCCCGGAGCCGTCATGCCCGCCCCTGCGCATGCAGGCATCACTGCTCACCTGCTGACACCGGCGTGTGCCAAAGCGGGCCCACCATGTGCCGGTGCCTGCTCCAAGCCCAAGGACCCCGACCTTGGCAGACTCCTCGGATCATCACGGCCACCCCGTCACAGGCCCGTGGACCTCCATTCCCGTTGATGTACTCCACCAGCTTGCACAGCGGACAAGTAGGTCACACATATGGAACTGAGTCTTGATCACACCATGGCAGAGTACATGTTTGAAGTCTGAGTACATGTCACCATACTCCCTCCGATGTGGTGCCACCAAGTCTGTGCATAGGACTCCCACCATACGTGTCTATGGGCCCTTGCTGACTCCGAGCTTGTGCCTGCACTGCGGTCCAGCAGGCCTCACACCAATCCAATGCAGTCCGTCACAGGCAGGATACTGCCTCCTCGCCGGCTGTACACCCGCTCAGCTCTGGTGCCACTACCTATGTCAGCCACAAAAGTAATACAAATGCCATACCAACGTCGTGTGTGAGAGATCCAGGAGGAGATGGCTGGACAGCGGGTGGCCCGCGCTGACCGCTGCCTCCGGCGGACACTGCGGCCAACTAGGTGGCACTCTTGGAACTGAGCATGATTCCTTCATGGCAGTGTTCATGTCACAGTACGCAAGGAGAGGAGTAAGAGGAAGACGCGCTTCAGTCCGGAGGAGAAAAGGCTCACCTTTACGGAGGTGATGGGACACTACCAACAACTGCACTGATGCCACTGACTCTGTGCCGCGCATGCCTACCACACGTGGCTGTGGGTCCCTGCTGACCGCTGCCTCCGGCACACACTGCGGTGGAGTAGGTCACACGACTAGAACTGAGTCTTTCTCTCTACATAGCAGAGTCCATGTCATTGTACAGGCCTCATCGCAGACTGCATCCCCTTCCAGCTCTGGCGCCACTGAGTGTGTGCCCTGAAATCCATGGGCAATCTCTGTTTGGACGTCGGTGGCATCTGAGCCCATGGGCTGGAGGCTGTCTTCATCTACATGTACCTGATACTGACAAGGTGGAAAAGTGGGGTTTGTAGCATTCAACTCCGCCATATGCCTGTTCCTGCTTGCTTCTGCCCTCTTCATCATGCCCTGGAAGGACACCTGCCACTGTCCTCCACAACCCTCCGCAAAAGTCCCCTTGGATATCTACAAGTACACGCTCAGCTCGCGTGGCACTACCTCAGTGCACCGCAAGTCACCGTCCCGTGGCGGTGTGCCTGTGCCGGCCGCTGTGCATCCGGGGCCACAAACTCTGTGCTGCTCAAGTCAGGGACCCATGATGTACGTACCTTGTACTGCTGATTGTCTGCTCACTGTTGTTGTCTTTGCCAGCAACAGCCAACCCCTGAGTGGTGGCGTCACTGGAGATGTGAGCCTGGCAATAAAAGGGGCCGGGCGCACGTGCCCGTGGCCAGTCCCACGAACTCACTCAGTGTGTCTGTGTGGTTATTATGTATGCATGGGGGACCGGGCTCATTCCACATAACATTGTGCTGTGTACAGCGTGCGCATACATGTCACCGCAGGAAGTGGTGTAGACCTGGGACATGAAACCGTGTCGTACCTACCTGTGAGCGTAAGCGGGGTGGACTGGCGTACGTCGCTGCTGCGTAGGGGTGTGGCTACTCCACACGTGGATCTGGGTGTGGTGCAGTGTAGGCCTTGCCAAGGATGTGGCTGATGCGTGTGTCTCTGTTGTAGTGTCTGCGCCACCCGTCCCGCAATGGGCAATGTTGCCATGTGGCATGCCCCCAGTGTGCGTGCTCAGCCGCAGGGGTACATGGGGGAGGGCATGCCCGATCGGGGTCAGGGATCACACATGCCAAATGTTGTGTGTGTCGCTATTATCTGGGCATGAGCCAAAGATGTACCCTCAACTGCATGTCGGGTTCAGTCAGGCAGGTGCTCTACATCTGTGTCAGCCCTGTCCTTGCAATGGGCTGACACACACGTGGCCGGCCACATTCTGCGCAGCATCATCACTGTGTCGTAGTCAGGCTTGTTGACATGCGCAGACAGGCATGACAATGGTGTGCCGTAGGGGTGCATGTGACGCAATCGCCCTGCGCACAATAGTGAATGTGCTCGGGGGTGAGGTGCAGCAGAGAGGCTACGTACTACACAGTGATGCCGCTCATTAGCAACACGCAGTACATGTCATATGGGAATCACTAACTCACACATATCACACACCAATGAACCAGTGGGCCTGCCAACACATCATGCAGTACGTAGTCTTGACTCATGTCTCTCTGCACTGTCACAGGTGACCAAGGATATGCACTCTGTGCTTGGATGATGACACCCCTCCGAGCCCCGAACACACAGCCCCAGAGGCAGTACAAATTGGCCCACAGATGCACCAGGGACATTGTGGAGCGCACATTTGGCGTGTTGAAGTCACGTTTCAGGTGCCTGGACGTCACAGGTGGAAGGCTCCTGTACAGCCCAGGCCTCGTGTGCAAGATGATCGTTGCATGTTGTGTGTTGCACAACATATGTGTACGCAGCAGAGCCCCATGGATACGTGTGCCAGATGCACCGGACGATGATGATGGAGATGAGGCAGGTGGACCACAACCCACTGCAGCCGCAGCAGGAATTGCCCGTAGGGACTACATCATTGGCAATTTCTTCTCTGGTTGACGTCACATTGTGAGGGTCCTTAGCAGTAATGGCACAGTACGTTGACTGTCCACAGGCACAGCATGTGCTAATAAATACATTCCGGGACACATTCCCTGCGTGCTTGTCACTCATCTGTACAGGTACTTCACTCAGACACGTGTGGGCGCGACATGTTGTGCTGCAGATTTTGGGATTTGTTTATGGATGGTGGGTGTGTCACCTCTGTGCAGTGAGGCTGTTTAGGGTGTCACATTTTAGTGATGCCAGTACTGTGTATCACAGTTGTTACGGTATCCCACACTTCGGCGTTTCACGTGTGTCCCAGTTCATTCCATTTTGGCTGTCATTTGTGGCCTTCAAGTGACAGGAGGGCTTCTTTTGGGGTCTGTTATGTGCTGCCATGATGCAGGGATGCACCCTGTGACTCAAGTCCCATGACATGGGCAACATGTATGTGGGGGGAGTCACTGCCCCTACATTGGTCCGTGGTTCCATTATTGTTTGGTCATGGACATGGCACGTCGGTGTGCAGGGGGTGTTGTTTGTCCCTACAATGTGAAGATAGATGCGGTTTCACAGTGTGTTCCATGTTTGTTTCCGCATTGGCGCAGATTACCTGCTGAATGCATGTTAATGTACATTGTGGCTGTTTGTGGGGAACTGACTGTCAGATTTGGACAATGGTCATTTGTTCTGCATCGCAGCTGGGGGGTTGTGCTCGGACGTTGTCCTCTCACCGTTTGTTTGGTCTGCTTTTATGGTGTTTGTTCCCGCCTGACGGGTGTGACTTGCGGGCCTGTGGCTGGTTTTCGCTGCTTTTTGTATCGCGCTTGGCCTTATCGCAGCTATTTTTGCGTTCGTGTTTCGCATTTTTGAGGCATGGCGTTAATTTTAACCCGGACAGTTGTCGGGTTATCTGGGGACTATCGCATGGTACCGCCGTGTTGTGAATACTTGGTTAGCACGGCGTAAATTTACCGCGATGGACTGCGATGTTTAAGGTTGCGTTAAGTAACTTTTGCGATGGTTATCGCACGTTCTTGTGAATATGCCCCATTGATTTAATATTGACCCTGTGAGTAACACACACAGCCTCTGGGGATCAGGTACAGCATCTCAAACATCAGAATAGTCTGTAGGAGACACAGATGCTATCTTGACAACAAATAACTCTACTGAATAGCCCGAGATAATGTATGAGACACACCTAATTGTTTTTAGTGTCGGTAAAAACATAATATCTTTGAAATTAAGCCCCACAACTACCTGCTATTATTTAGTCCTTTTTGAATCGTTAGTGTGGGAAATGTTGCTTTCAGAATGTAATTTCCCAAGATGTAGTCACTGTGGTAAAAATATCATCGATGCTTCTAGACAGTTAAGGCAGAATCAAGTATAAATCAGAAATTGAAAGGAAAGCTGGCATATTTTACTACGTAACTCATTGCATTAATTATTTTACTAGCACAATTCGACACAATCATCTTACCTAATATAGTTCGACCGTTCTGCTGGGAAATTCTTCTTATTTTAAATTAGAAAATTACAGTGTAATAAGAGTAAGATGAATTTAATTAGCCACATTACCTAGGAACTATTTATTTACTCTAGTCTGACAAGTACTTAGCAGCCCCAATGAAACCAGCGTGTGGTGCCGTTTTAAGTTCTAATTTGCGTGTAACACCGACATTATACTTTCCGTGTTTCTCAAGTCCATAAATCCACTTTTCAATTGGATAGCTGTAGAGCCATAAATCAAACTGAAAGCAGAAACTGCTCTGTGTAATGGAACATGAAATAGAGGAAAGTCTTTTTCAATGACAAATCTAGTATAAATAAAGCTTACATCGGAATAAGTATGACTCGTCTGGTACGAGGACTCATTTTCCCCACCCTGCAGATTGAGAGCAAATGTATCCACAAAAACCACTTCAGATGTGTAATGCTGCCCTTTATGGTCTTCAACCATTTAGGAGAGTGATTGCCTCAGATCCTGCCAGAGAGGAATTCAGTCATTCATTCCCGCTGGAAACATTAAAGGAAAATGGTCTTTGCACAGCTCCTGCCTGGGTTATTCGTTATGCCATTTTTGCCGCGTAACTGTAAATCGCATTGCAATGTTTCTATAATATATTAATGTAACAGCTGTTCCATTAGCCGCTTTTGCTTTGAAAACGTGTAAGTACCGTTGATATATAATGCATTTACATTTGGTAGCTCTATTCTCAATGGAGAATATTGGAAGATATATTCCGAGGGGGAGAGTCTTACGAGTCTGGTAGAGAAGAAACAGCAATGAATCCGGTAAAATGTATTCAATTCCAAATTAAGTGTGATGACAGAGGAGCATGTCGGTTGGCAAGAAAAGCACGCTTTCCTCACCGTGAGGAGAGTGTCATGAGGTATGAATTCACAAGAAATAGTCGATAAACTGTGTGTGTGCAATAATAACGTGTGCGTTTGTGCTGGATTCTAGTTATAAAATGTAAAGTAAAACCAACAATTTATTAAAACACTTTAAACTGCGTGTGGACAGCCCATACTGTCTAAATAGCAAGTGAATTGTAAATCCGATGTCACATTTTCTTATTTTGAGCATAAATCTTGCATTTTCTTTTACCTATTTCTAATACATACCCGTGTTGCCAACAGAAGGGATGTGACAAGGAGAAGAGGGCATAAAATAATGTGTCCAAGATCACACTACCAATACTAAAATGTAACGCATAAAGGTTTGGACAGACCTTTCGATGATGTCCTCCAATTAAGGGGGCATTTCGAACCTCCTACTACTGCTCTGAATAGAGAAAATATCTGATAACTGAATTGCCAGACATGTTTTCCTCTCTGGAACACATCAAACATTTCTGGAAATTACAAGGAGGTTTTGACAATAATACTAAATATTTTCCCTTGATTTCACGAAATGTCCCCGGCATCTCAATTTGCACATGGGGAGAATTGCGAAGCAATATTTCTGACAGTTATTTTACCAAATCACTGAACTTGTCTTAAAAATGGCTAACATGGTGGCCAGTACTGTTAATTGCTGATCTGCCATTTCTGCCATGTTTTACAGGACGCTCTCCGAATGTCCAGAAATTCCTGACCTGTTGAACCGATAACAAAGCTCTACTTTAAGCTGCGGGCACAAATGCTGGTATGAATGTGGCTGCCAACAACAGTGTGGAAAGAAAGCCTTTTGACCATCGAATGCCTGGTGTACAAGAAGTGCAGTGAGCTAATATAATACCCACGTGAGTCAGTTGACTAACATTTCTTCCCATTTTTGGCCATGTTCTGCAAGTCACGCTGCTCCTGTATGTATCAGTATTCCTATACGCCCTCTGTGTTTTGTGTATTTGATTTTAGCAGAATGGTTACGCCACATGGATCGGATCCAAGATGGCCGACGGGTAGGAGCTCCGGTCGGAAGCTCCTGGGCGATGGATCGCCTTTTTGGCGATTATCCTGGAAATTGCCCCCTGTGAATCCCCTCCACCCTGGGGATTTGAAGCCTGTGGTTTTTCCGTGTGCCCCCAGGACGGTGCGATCGTCGAAGTGGCACCCAGGTCTTCCACATCGGGTGGCGTTGATTCCGGATACGAGGGCGAAGCCGGCCGCTCGGACTGCGTCTCCCCTCAGGACAAGGAGTGCAGGCGCTGCCACTCGGTATAGCCTGCCCAGGACAGCAGGCTGCGGCCGTCCGAGTGGTGCCGGGAGCAGGAGCTCCGCCGTCATCATGCATTGAACTGTGCCAGCCAGGAGAACGACGGGCTGTGCCCGGCGGACTGCGCTTCCCAGCCCGAGGAGGAGGACTACGGTTTGTACCCCGAGGACAGTGGCAGCCACGAGGAGGACATCGGTGTCTGCCCCGAAGATGGCGGTGGCCCCCTGCACCCCCGGGACTCTGTCGACACAAAGGAGGGGGACAGTGGGCTGTGCCGCCAGTTCGGGACGGCCTCTCAGCGGTGAACAGATCAACAACCTGGAGAAAACATTCAAGCACCAAAAGTACCTCAGCGCCCAGGAGAGGCGCCGGCTGGCGACCAAGCTACAGCTCTCCGAAGTTCAGCTCAAGACCGGGTTCCAGTACCGCCGGACGAAGCTGAAGCGGCAGTTACAGGACATGCAGCCGGACCCCTACGCTAAGGCCCCCTTGTTAAATGCTCTGCCTTACGGACAGCCAACCTATGCCCCTTTCTTTCAGTATGCGACCCACGGGCGTGTGGGGAGATGGGAACACGCAGGGGCTCCCAGACAGACACCAGATGAGTTTCCCAGAGGTGAGCTGCCCCGTTGCACAAGGGAATGCCTGAATTAGCCTAGTGGCCTCCAGCCAATGAAGCGCCATTTTGGGGAACACTCCGCAGCCGCGCTCCTCTGACCAGATAGTGCAGAAGCCTGCCAAACATCTCCCAACCTCATTGACGGACCGCACTGGAGTTCAGGAACTATTGAGGGAGGCACGGAACTCGCTGCAGCACGGTCTGAGGAACCAGCTGGACAAGCTCCACGGAGCAAGCACTGCCCTGATGTTTGTACTACACTCTGGGTTTCCCAGTAACACCGGGACTGATGCTGCCAATGGAACTATGACGATGCCCCTCGGGCGGAAACCATGAATGTTGTACTTACCGCGTAGACCGAGCAACATGGCCGAAGGCCAGTGGAGCTGTTCAGGCAGCTATAGAGGAGTTTGGCTCAGCCGTCACCTACCCAGCCGGACATTGGACATAGTTTTTTTCCTTGTCTCCCCGTTGTGTTTCCTTTCCCTCCCCCTCCTCCTCCCTCCGTTATCCTGTGTCTACCTCCACTTTGCCAGCCCCACGTGTTTTGGATCGTTGGTCCCCAGCCGGTTTGTCTGTCTCTCACTTTGACTGCTTTGTCCCTCCGAAGTAATTTTCCCCCTTGCCGGTCTGCCTGACACTATCTGCATTCCTTACCCCTTTTACCATTCCCCCTCTACCTCCCACTCCCCATCTGACGTGTGTCTTGGCTATGCGTTATCTCTTGTTATTGTGTAATCACTGTTTTTCTCCTATGTTTTCTCTTGGCTCCTGTAACTGATGTAATTTTGTAACCTGTAACTCGCTGATCCTCATGTAAAGCGCTCTGATACCTCCGGGTCTAGCCAGCGCTATATACAACTTTGCAAATAAATAAATAAACATGGCTAGTGGGATTTCCTACTTTCATTATTTGTAAAAGCACATGAACTCTGGTCCAATGACTGGTGGCCTCAGAGCCTTGGCCCTTGTCCATCTCCTAAGCCCATGGCACGTAACCTTGGAGTACAAATCGACGACAAGTTGTCCATGAAAGACCATGTAAATCATATCTTGAGCACCAGTTATGACATAATGCGAAGCCTACGTAAAATCTTCCAATGGACTCCAGTGGAATCAAGGAAACCACTCATTCAGGGTCTAATAATCAGTCGTCTGAACTATGGAAACGCTCTGATGGCCTCCATCAATGAAGAGCTACTTACCAGACTCCAGGTGTTGCAGAACGCCGCCACCAAATTGGTGTTAAATCTACCATCGCGGTCTCCGTCTGCACCCAGTCTAAAAGCTCTACACTGGCTCCCTATTAGGAAACGAGTTTGTTTCAAGATTATCTGCCTGGTACAGAAGACCATGCATGGAAACGGGCCAAGCTACCTGGCCAAGAAACCTAACTGGTATTCACCTAACAGCAATTTTAGGTCAGAAACTAAACATCTTCTCACCCCTCTCAGGGTCCGCACCGCCAGGAATGGTGGCAGATCCTTTTCTCATTTAGCTCCCCTCTTCTGAAATGAGCTTCCAACGCAGCTTTGTATGATCACCGATCACAAACAGTTCTGAAAGAAGCTTAAAACCTGGCTCTTTTGATTGCTCTTCCTCCTCCTGTCTGTCGTCAATCTTCACCTTCATTTGTATTCGCTATAGCGCTTTGAGACCCCTCCGAGTGATATGTGCGCTCAACAAAACCTTATAACATAGCATAGCATTAAGGACTGTTGCACCCTTTTCAAGTTACTTTAAGATCACCAAACACCTTAGAGATTCTTATTCTCAAACGTCTTTCTACTTTATGACTTTTGAGGCTTCTTCCAGTAGTTGTAGTATTAAGAAACACAGGCAACCTATGAAGCAGGCCATGTCTATCACGGTATCATGATTACTGGCACACTCCATTCGGAAACTACAACATTTTCGAAATGGTATTAGGCTTGTGAAACTTGAAGGCAACATTCCTGTGTTTACCTAAGTATCATGAAAGGACACTAATGAAAGTCAAGTCATGAGCCTTTGCAAGTTCAATGCCAAAAGCCTAAAAAAGGACCCCACGGACATTTCGGATAAGTTGGGCAATTGATTTTAAAGTACATGGGGCCAGTAACATTGGTCGAAATAAGATATGAATTATATTTAGGTGCCCAATGCTTCATTGTTATGGCACTCTTGGTCACAAGTGCCAATAAGAACAGGATGTGTTTCAAAGACCATTCTGAATTTCGCTGAAGTATTTGGACCGAGAAGCTCTTCTCGCTCACCAGTCATGTGGTGCGTGGCTATCATTTTTAGATGTCAGTGTAATAAGAAAAATTACAGAATGGACTGAATTTAAACTGAACTACACATAAAGAAGTACGGAGAGTTCCTACTGCTAGTCTTTCCAAAGACATGGGCAAAATCACACAAAGACGAGGGATTTCTGGCCTGTGAAAACTAGTCTTCCCTGCCTCTACCAGCCTGTCCATTCACAGTTACGAAAACCATCCGCTTCAACACTAAAAAATGTTTTAAACAAGGCGTGCTACATACTGTGTATTTAATGTGTACAAAACAAACATAACACTTCTAATTTTCATGTGACAAGTGAACAGTGGACCAATTTATCAAGAACATTGCATCGTATTACCATTTCAGGACCCTCTGTAAATGGGAATGGACAATTTATTTTACATTTGTAGACTCCTTATGATGTAAAGCACAATAGGCCAGGTCTGATATTCCTTTTTTCTGTAACTTCAAAATACTTTTGCTCAATAAAACTTCGATTTACAGGAGGTGTGTCCCCTAGCTATGAAGAAGTCTCCTGTGATCCATTCAAATGTAATGAATCGTGGACTTTGAAAGCGCAACTAGTGTCATCCTTTCATGCTGTACCAGGATTTGTGGTTCACTTAGCAGTTTCAGAATACTTGGACTCTACTCTTGAGCAATTCATGAGCTAGCTTTCAGCTAATTAGCCTCGCATTTATTAATTTGCACCCCCTAGTATATATCAGAATCATCCTTTTCATACCTATGTTTGATCTTCTTTGCAATCTGGGAGAGGGCCCCGAATGGAGTAATGTACTATGTACATAAATATGATATTATCTTTCTGATAGGGAATTTGTTACCTAAATCTCATGTTGTTTAGATGTATCTAACATGATATTTTATAAACATCATAGGGTCACACTACCTTTAGAGAGCTTTAGTGATTGTGAAGGTCCAGAAAAAGGGTTTCAAAGTTCAACAATTTAGTTTGATTACTTATTTGAAGTGGTAGCTTACATATGCATTCATGGCCCACATTTCTGAAGTATAGTATCTTTAGTGCATGAGATTAAAATCATTACACATTTCAAAATTTACATAAACATGAAAAAAGGTCTAAAATGCATTATGATTATACATAAAAAAATTACTGCATTTTGGTACAGCTATAATACTGCCAGTCGGGAAGACTATTGTATCACCATATTTTTGAATTGTATCCAGTCTGTTTATCTCATAGGTAGTAAGTAAATCCTCACTCCTCAAAAAACAGTGATAATTTTGGAAAATTAAAGATGAAGTATAACCAAGTCTCTTAAGAGATCATTTTTTGAAGACAGCTTGTAAGACTTTGGCAGCCTGCAACAGCTCAGCAATAATCTCCGAATTATGGCAATACTTGGGCACATTCATGCATCGTAGAATTCCGTTGTTTAAGAAGATTTGTTTTAGCAGCTTTTGTCTTTCTGTGCTTACTCCTGGGCAGCAAAAGAACAGGCGCAAAATGGTATCACTCTTGAAATTAGAGAGTCTGCAATTTACACAGTCATTCAAATGAATTCCTTACGAAGTACTAGTATCTTGCTCTCTTAAATTGTATTTTGCACATTACTAGCTGCTATTTATTGCTATTTTGCACATAAGGGATATGTTGAGTATATGTCCCACTCTGACCTTTTGGTTATTCCTCAAAATTAATTGAAGTGGAATTTTGCATGCACTTTGCACATAACTTAGCTGCTACTGAATGGCTTTTTGCATAGATCGGGCTATGCTTAGTTACTTTGTTACCATGCTGCTATTCCTTAAATTGTACTTGAATAGGTTGATATATACTCCCTTTTGTACATTTGCATATTTAGGAGATGCTTTGTTTCCTTTCTCGCCTGGTAATTAATTTTAATTGTTTTTTATTCGAAATAGAATTTTTGGGTTTTATATAACATAAGAACGGGTAGCTATCTGATGTTTATGCACTTTTCAGGATATTGTTTGTTATCTCATCCTTTATGCTGCAAACTCTAAACACCATTCATAGTCGAATTGTTTACGTGTTGCTGCAGTAAATTCTATGATGGCATGTGGAGTGAGCCTTGTTATGTTTTGTTATCTATAATACTATGCACATGATTTTATGTGGACCTCCTAGGAGTTCCAAATCTTGAATAAAATATTGAATTGAATTGAATTCCTCAGGATTGTCTAAATTCCCTTGATGGAAAAATAAAAAAGCACACAAGAATTATGGGCTGTCTAAATGATACTATTAACAATTCCTCCAAGGTAATAATGCTTGATTAGTGTGTCATATCACCCAATTATACATCAGCATTCCTAAATTCTTTATATTC
Source organism: Calotriton arnoldi (assembly GCA_963921515.1). NCBI lineage: Eukaryota > Metazoa > Chordata > Amphibia > Caudata > Salamandridae > Calotriton > Calotriton arnoldi. Next base: position 764,335 of record CAWUFW010001098.1, read on the forward strand.
AGGAAGGTTAGCAACGTTTAAAATTAACAGTAAGTGAAATTGTAGCCTGGCCTTTAGAACTGGTTTTGGTGTGTTATCTGCTCAAATGCAGTCCATTTCCAAATCCCTAATGGCTAGATATAAAGAGCTTGCCCAAGGATTAGAGTGCAAATTAGTCTCCTAAAAAATTATTTTAGCACTGCTTTTATTGACCCTGCTTTTAGTGATTTGATTAGAGTATTTAATACAAGCTGCATTGTATATGAAATCTTGATTCAATTGCCCAAATTCAAAGAACATCTGTAATCGATGTGCCCTTAGTGACAGAAGAAAAGCCTCCCTATAGTTTTTCAAATGGAAACTATGCAGTGTGTAAGTCATTGTGCCTGGGAAGGCACATTGATCATATGTATGAACTTGTAATGATTTGGCCTTTATTATCTTCGAAACTGTTTCTGCTGGTGCACTTTACAATGTTGCATTAAGTCTACATAGTACAAAGATTAAGACAGCACTTTTATTCTTAACTGTGGATAAACAGTGCCTATGAGAAAGACTTTTCAGTGAGCCACATTCCCAAACATTTGTAAGCTGTGGCATGTATTAAAGAAAGAGGACCTACATACATGTGTTGATGACCTTATATTTACCAAAGGCCCAGGCTTTCGTTTTGAATTGATTTGTGTTAGACCTGACAGCTTTAGATTGATCTTCCCAAACATTTTTGCCTTCTCCTCTCCTGTTTTGCTGAAATTTGTTTTTGTTGGCTTTAGCACTCTGTGTTCTTTACCACTGCTAATCATGCTAAAGTACTCGTGCTCACTCCATTAAACATGGTAATATTGACTTACACCCAATTGGCACATTTAATTTTCTTATAAGTCCCCAATATAGTCGTACTACCTGTACCCAGGGACTTTAAATTAAATGCTACTAGTGGGCCTTCAGCATTGATTGTGCCACCCCCTTAAGTAGAGCTTTAAGACTTGTCTCAAGCCTGCCTTTGCAGCCTGTGTGCAGTTTTAAACTGACATTTCAAACAGGCAAAATAAAGATATGGACTCACAAAGAACTTCACAAAAAATCTTTTCACTCCAGACATCCTGGAACCAGGGCAGGGAGTAAGGAAACTTCAGAACTATCTGTAGGGGGAAATCTCTAGAAGTTTCATCCACTTCAAATCTGGCACCAGGTATAAAAATAGGACCCCCAGACCTATTCTTCAAAACACTCCTAGACCTGCGGACTCTGTAAGAACCAGGACTGCACAGCTGCCTGAGGACTGCCCAGCTGTTTGAGGACTGCCCTGCTACCTGAGGCCTGCCTTGATGCTTGAACCCAGGGCTACCAGAGTTTCTCCATGGGTCCGTTGACTGGCCTTCTGTTCTGAGCTACAACACACAACAGGCTCCTGACTGTTGGCTTCATCAGAACCGATGCTGTGCGACGCCTCTCGATGCAAGTCCTCGTATCGCCAGCTCAAGAGCGGTGGCTTCATTGGAACCACCACAGTGCACCACACTTCGATGTCAGATCTCGCATTTCAGCTCCTGGTCGGTGACTTCACCAGCACCAATCCAGCATGATGCATCTCAATGCAAGTCTCTTTAAAGCAGCCCCAGACTGGTGGCTTCATTGACCTGATGCAGCCCAACGCATCTCAATGCCAGCATTGAAGCTCCCGATTAACGGCTTCAAGAGCACTGGCCAAGCTGAATGCATCTTGATCCAGGACCACGAATTGCAGCTCCTGCTCAACTGTTTCTCGCTGCAGCGTAATGCAGGCCAATGCGGACTTTGCATTGTGATTCCAGCATACAAGGGACTATCTCAGTAGGCCAAACTTGGCCTTGTGCCCGGCCTCGCTGCTTGGCAGTCAGTCGGAACTTGTGACTTGGTCCGAGTCCAGCAAGACCAGATGACTGTAAATGGCGGTATTTGCTTCTAAGCCCTTTTTTCCCTAAAATCTTTGAAATTGCAGAACTTCGGTTCCACTGACTGGATGTTTGTCATTCATTTTGGTGGCATTTTTTTGTATTAAAGATTACTCTATTGTTCTAGATTGGTGTGAGATTTTTATTTTGTTGTGTCTTTACTTTGTTACTGTTTGTGTGCTACATAAATACTTTACACATTGACTCTAAGTTATGCCTCACTGCTTGCATGCCTATCTGCCAGAGGGTTACGCACAGGTTAATTTAGTGATTTTTTATTATTCACCCTGACAAGGATTGTGGCAGTTGCTTGAGTACAGTTTCCCCCCTCCACCTCAACTAACAACCCCATTTCTCACAATTAGCAACTAATTTGATGGATAATTTATGTACACGCAATTCATTTAAAGCTCTTTGAAGGTCTTTTGGGGGTTTGATTGAGAATTGCTGGGTCATCAGCATACTGCAAAATATGTATTTTTTGTTCACAAATTTTCAGTGGAAATGACCTAGCCTTGTTAGAGCAAAACCAAGATCAGTAATGTAATCACTAAGCAGTAGGGGCACCATAGCACACCTTTGTTTAAACATTTTTGTTGTGTAACTCGTGTTCCTTCGCCTGCCTTAACTCTGTCCAAGGAACATGAGTATCAAAAAACTAAGGCATTCATTAAGGCTCTTGTTCTGCCCCAGTCTAAAGGTACACACCGTCAAAAGCAGCTGTGTAATCAATTATTTGTTTCTGATCTGTCCATTTTTTCAAATCATTTAGATGGATCCTACTATAGGTTTGGCATCAATGTGAAAAAGTGCAATCAGATGATAGTTTGCAAGATTCAATTTCTTTCTCTTTTTGCATAGGGTGTGTAATATCGAGCCCCGCAATGAACTAGGCACCAGGATCAGCTGATATGAGGCATTGTAGACTGCAGTTAACCAATGTTCCCAGGAGTCAAGATCAGATTTAAATAATTGAACCAGTATGCCTTTGGGGCTAGGAGTAACTTTTGATCTGAACATTTTAAGTGCCAGCTTGGTGCACTTGGGACTAATATTCATATTGGGGCCACCAAGCTTTTCATCATTGCAACTTGAACTCTGTTGGGGTTACTAAAGCGCCTTATGTAGGGTTTTTAGAGTAATCTTATGCTTTTGCACAGTACAGACAGGCAAAATAACTCTCCTATTTTAAAGCACCTACTCTGTTGTCCCTAGCCGGTTCATTGCTGACTTCTAATTGATTGATGCATAGTCAAAGTATACTTTCATCCTTGTACCTAAACAGCGTATATGGAAAATCCCACTGAAGATCATATTACTTTCTTTCTTCCTCTCATATCGTTTTTTGCAGTTAGGTTTACCATATAATAACTTGGTTGAGATAGTTGCATTGTTATGATGATTTTTTTGTACTAGTTCTTCAGGACTCTTAAGGTATGTCTCTGTTGTTTTAGGATCGGTGTATACCATTATTGGTTATGTGTGAGCTCTGTCTTATAACTTTGGGTAGGTTTTATGCATTTTTCAAACTTCTCCTTGAAAGAGTTTATTGCAAATTGCCAGAAAGATAAGGGGAAAGTTATGTCATGTGAGCTGACAATTAGATTTTCTGGCAACTTCACAGAAATGTGCCATTCTTCTAGTTTTTATTGTCAGTGTTACTTTATATAATACTTTTCAGTTGACACACACCCTAAAAAAACTCCAGTATGAGCAAGCTTATCATCTCTCAGTATATGAAAATCGCTGGAGAATACAATGGGGAAATGAGCACCTATATTTTTTGGGAATACATTAAAATATGTACAAACTAATAAAAGTGAATGTGAAACAAATATATAGTTTAATGCCTCGTATCTACCAAGTGAACAATGGGTAAATCACCTTATGAGATATGTATTTTAGAGTAGTATTATGAAAGATATTGAAGCAAGAAAGGATATAGTTGTTCTGAGAATTTAATTGTGGTAGCATACCTTCTTCTTTAACATCCCACCACTGGGGCATACATAGTAGTGCAAGGGAAAGGTATGTGATTGTTATAAAGTTAGTTCTGGTAAAAGTCACCTATAATGATAAATTCAAGTCCTCAATGTAAATGTATTATATGTTCTCATTATAAAACCCCTCAAGTATGTTTTTGACCAGTATAGTGCAGATTTATATAGACATTAAACAGGAAAATAGCTTTTTTATGAAACTGAAATGTATCCAATATATCAGCTTGAAACTGTACACATTTCCTTAATCAAGATGAAACGTGTCTAAATAGCTATCGATATAGAGATAGAAAGGCCACCAGAAGGACAACCTTATTTACTCTCTTTCGAAGCTGAAGGTAATATTTCATGATAGCATTTGATATCTAGGAGGTGTATGCTTCAGGGCTTTTGTAAACATAGAATGTGTCCCTCAGATAAGAATGACACTCAGCTGGTGTATTGTAGTAATTTCTTTAATCCAGGAACATTCCAGGACATTAGTGAAAAGATGAGTTAGAAAAATCATAAGGAAGATTGATTTGGATTGTTAGGTGTGCATTTTCGAGCTTCCCCATAACATAGAAGGGAGTCAGGACCATTCAATATCAAAATAAGATAGATTATTTGGTGTTAACTGTGATGTCTCTGATAAGGTTCTCCTGCTTTTATGGCTATCTGTTGTTTGTTTACCAAATGCTGGTCTGAAATTCCATGAGTGCCCATTAATGTAGTGGACAGACCAAGTGTTGAAGAGAAATTGTGAGACTGTGCGGCTAACACTATGGGATGCTTTCCACCTCCTTTGCATGCACATTTATTACACAGTGTGCAGTATGCCTCTTGAATTATGGCATTGATAGTGTTGATAGGTTTGAGAGCGGCCAAAGACTGTTACCTCTATTTAAAATATCTTCCCTGGCCGGCACACATTTTGGAATTAAGACAATCTAGTTCAATAAGAGAGAATAGAATACAGAAGATATATCAAGAAAAACTGAGTTATGGCATAAAGGTTATAATTCTTCAGAATCACTCATTGACATTGGAGCGTAAAGGCCCAAATATGCAATTAAATCTTTAGAAGATGTAAATGACTTGAATGTGTCTTCTTTCCAAATTTTCATAATCACAGGATCAAACACACCATATTTATGGCCAGCTTCCTTATGACAAGGATGGAGTGAGGAACATTCTTTTTCTGTATCTACTGCTTCCTTAGCAAAGTCTTAATGAATAGAAATCTTGTTACGTTTTACAAAGATTGATGCAATCGGCAGCACTGCTTTATGTATAAGAACCAAATATTTAAAAATATACATTTTTGCACACTTTTCCAAAATTGAAAAAAACATTTTAACTTTTCCCTATATTTTACCATGTAGAGATCCCCACCACCGGAGTGGATATATCCCTGTGGCAAAGTTTATGGAACGTTTCCCTATACTTTACCAGCAGAGACCTCTGGCAATGGGTAATGGGAATGGGTGGCTATGGCAAAGTATATTCCATAAATAAAAGCTCAGTACTATTAACTATATTTTGAATTTAAAAAAATTACAATATTTAAAATATATCAAATTACATTACAATTATTTTTTTCGAGGTTGAATTAAAAATAAATCGCCCCAAATGAACAAAAATATTATGCATTAATAATTATTAAAAGTGATGTAGAGAAGTTAATAAAGAAATGTAATTATATTTTATTAATATTAGTGAAAAATTATGTTTACATTAACTTGTAAATACTAAAGAGTTATTAAATGTTTTGTAAATAAATAAAAATATGCACTAATTTTATGAATACTTTTTATACATTGATTGATACTTATTTATATGTTTTACTATTTTCAATAATTTAATTTAATTTTACCACATTTCCAATGGGGATTTATTTTAAGTCTATAACTCCATTATTTTGATTGGGGGGAGAGGGTTACAATACCAATGGTGGTCCATGTGCTGTGCTAGAACTATTGTTTTGTGTCTGTGTCCCTTTTTGGCTATAGTAACTATAGAAGTGCAGTTTCTGAATGGCTATAGACTATGGGGCACATTTATAAAAAAATAAATCATGCAGTGCAGCAAGCCATCTTGCTAGGCTGCATGATAGGGAAAGGGCAGGAATGCATCCTATTTAACATTATACGGAACATTCCTGTCTTTTCCCAGCTCTGTAGCACAATGTGCTGCCTAGTGCCAATGCAGGCACCCTAGGACCATGGTGCAAGGGTGCCTGTGTTGTAAGCAGGATTGTTTTCACGCAGGAAGGGGCACCTTCCTGCACAAAAACAATCCCGAGTGGCATTTTCTCTTTCTATGTGTGCTACAACTTCTATTTGTGAATAGCACCCAAATGTATACAACAAACGTGCATATTTAAATTCATATTCAACACAAATTTGTTTAATAAGAAAAATGGTTTAACATTTGAAAAACAGTTTGTTCGCTGCCTTTGTTATATATTATGTGTTGTATAGAACCCCCAACATCCAGTAGCTAAATCTCCCACAGCAGTATGTTGTCCGTAGCAGAATTGTAATTTAGCGTTAATTATGCAGGGACGTCATTGTACTGGAATGAGTAACTTTTGTTTAACACAGTATATGCCCCAAAAGTTCTCACGAGTTTCTGATTCTGTTAGCCATTTGATTTTTCATGTGCAAATTCACAGTGTGTTTGCTGTTAATCCTTCAGGGCTAGTCTCTTGAGAAGACATTAGCAAAAGTACAGGAAATTGATTAACCCTATAATCTAGCATGCTTACATGTGCATACACTCAGAAGCACTTAGATAAACTAAGATCTGGCGTTTTTCCCGTCAATAGCTTCCTAAAGTCTAATTTAGGACTATTACACAGTTTTTTGTCTCTAACATTGAGAGTGAAATGCAATTGTTACAATACATGAATGGTATTTTCATTATAGAAATGGTTACGTATCCCGCTTTCACAGCAGACTTTGTTAATAAGGAAATAGTTTCTGCCAGAGTGCAAGTTTTTTTTGTGTGTAAAAGTTGCCAAACAAGAAAAGATAGTTTTATTCATCACAAATTTCACCGTTATTGATATTTATTCCGTTCTCAAATTGCAAACAGCTCAATACTGACATTTTGGAATGGCACAAAAATTATCTACCCTATTTTAAAATATATTGGCAAATGTGCAGCAAATGATTGTGCAATATTTGATAAAAGTATAATCACATAGAAAATTGGAGATTTTGAAAAGTTCACGATATTCCCCGGTTGCAATATCAAGATACCAAGAGGCGGTTATGTAAGTTAGTAGGTTATGTATGTGAATTAGTACATCTGTTGTCATTATTCATCCAGGGACATGCAAGAATTCTTGCCTACCCAGTTAAAGTGACACTCGGTAACACTACTTGACCCATCCAACCCACCCGCCAGACATTGGAAAGATTGCAAACAATTGGATCCTAACGTAGAGTAGACGCTAATCTGATTCTGCGTAGCCCTGAAACTCTCAAGGGGCATATTTACAAGGGGTTTGCACCACCAGAACGTCACTTTTTTTGACGTTCTGGTGGCGCAATGTCTTGCACCATATTTACAAAGTGGCACTTTGTAAAATGGTACGCTTTCACGCTTTCACGCAGGTATCTGTATGAATGGGGCGTGCAATGGGTGTTACTGTGGGCGTTCCTCACAACACCCATTGCTTTCTGGCGCTACCCCAGGTTTGGAAAGAGGTGTAAATCTGAGGCAGCGCCGAAAACTAACGCCATGCAATAGCAAGCATTAGAATGGCACACCGAGGAGAAATACTTTTATTTCTCCGTGTTTGCTTTTTCTATGTGAGCTGCATTTTGCACCACGCATAGAAAGATCAAAATGCCATTAATGATTGTTTATGTGCAGGAAGGTGGCCCTTTCTGCACATAAACAATCATTAAATAATAGTGATTTGCTACTTCAATGTGTGTTGCAGAATGCAGCACACATAGAAGTAGCAAATCACCATTATTGATTGTTTATGTGTAGGAAGGGACACCTATCTGCACATAAACAATCATTCCCTGCAACACAGGAACCCTTGCACTATGGTGCAATGGTGTCTGCGTTGGCGCTAGGCAGATATTTTTAGTGCCAGCACTACGGGAAACACAGGGGTGCGCCGTATTGTTATAAATGCGGAGCATCCCCGTTTTTGGGAATGGCGGAACATGGCGCTGGAAAATCTGCCGCAGCTCTACACTCCATCATTTACTTGTTAATAAATATGCCCCCCAGTCTTGTCACAAGAGCTCTCATTGTAACAGCTAAAAAAATATTGCTGTAACTGGTGGCCAAATACCTGTCACAACAGCACTTTCCAGTACTTCTTCTAATAACAATCAACAAAACAGCTTACAGTAACATACCACAAGATCTTAAGTAGTACCAAGATGTGAAATAATGCCTCCAACGCAAACATATTTAATTTCCTCCCAGTAATTTTGTGCATTCATTTCCAATGATACACCTGCTATGCAAACCTAAATTCCTACTATGGGACCATCATGCTCACTTCAGTGTTCAGTCTGGATAAGAGAGACATTGTTACTTCTCTTCTGGTATCTTCCACCACCCCAGTTGAGATTATCACTTTTTCAGAAGTAAATTTTCCTTCTTCCTCTTTTTACTTCTGTGGTTCTTCCTCCTCTTACCAAATCGCTCCTGTTGAAGAATTCCCATGCCCACAAACCCAGAAGATTGCCCTGTTTGGAGTCTAGCCCTCTGCCTTCTGCTATGCCTTCACCTTCCTGTGGTGCAGATTTCACAGATTTCACTATCCCCATACCACATATCCTGCACCTCTCCCTTCACAACTACTTATCATCATGCATCTTTCTCTCCCCTTACCTTTTCTTCTGCAGCCCTCAATTCACACTAATGCCTCTGCTCCTGTGGCTCTCATTTCACTCTTGTGTGGTATATTCTGTTTCACTATGCCTTCACATTCAATAGTTTTCACTCCAGTTTCTTTCTCAGCTGTTTTCTCTTCCCTCTCACCTTTCATGGAGGAGCGTTCTTTGAAGCGCTATGCCTTCATTCTGCTACTAATAAATTCCTCTCTCACATAACATCCACCTGCTCCCTCTGTTAAATTATATCTTGCATTTTTCTCATCACCCATCCTGCTGTGATCCTCCATCCTTGAATATCACTTTGCAGTTTTACCTTTCTTCTTTTAGTTTCCATCTGTATTTTCTTTTGTTTCTACCATGTACCTTGGGGCTTTCTACCTATTGCCTATTTAGTGTCTCTCCTTTTTCACTCCTTATTCTGCGGATTTCCATTCTTCCTTTCTCCTCCTCCTCAATAGCTTCATTTCCCACCACACTTTTCCACCTAAATGCCCTGCATTCTGTGCCATCTATTAATCTGCCGAATTCACTCCACATCACACTTGATTTCTCTTAGTCACCTCGTCCTTTGAAGCACTCCCTCTCTGACTTCAGCTTCTTTCCCAATATTACACTTATTTGACTCTTCGTTATCCATTGAGCCCTGCTGCCCTGCACCCAGTACTGGAGGTCTGGGGCATTGGATAGATGGGACTGTCTGACTAGCCTGGCACGTTCTGCAAGCCTGCACGAAGACACTGCCTGAAATGACAAAACAAAAACAAGCTGTGCCCCAGGGGTCCGCTGATGCCCCACTGAATAATGCACCTCAAGGCATAGCTCACAACTTTGTACACTGTGGCATTTTTAAGCTTCAGTTAGACACAAAGATTCCCATTCAAGCCAACCTGACATGGACTACTCCAGGACCTCCATGTCCTTGGACACCAGCACAAGAGTTGTGTCAGATTCCACCAGTGAGAGTTGTAAGCAATGTCTTTGGTGTATTGATGTTGGGAGACTAGCTGAGGGGGAGCCCAGATGGGAGCAACACGTGAGGAACATTGAATGTAGTTTCACTCCTTTCTTGTGTTGTTCTTGAACCTTATTCTTTTGCGCTCACCAAGGACAAATTTGAAGTGCTAGGCTGGGTAAGGTGTGGCCAGAGCTGAGTAGCTGATTGCAGTTTAGACAGAGGAGTTCATGGGAAGCCCATGGATGGATGTTTGTCATTCTGTCATTGTGCTTGCTTTTTCTACTTCTAATATCGAGACCGATTATTGATGTTGATGTGATCTTCGGCTCCACCTTCCTCTCATAATCCTATTAGGGTGGCCATATTTGAGAGGAGGATTTCCTGCTGTGGTCTTCTACATACTGCTGACCTCGATTAGAGGAAGGACTTGATGTTCTGCTTGGCCTCAATGGAAGAAAAGGCAGACTGCTCTCGTACTAGGTTGTCTTTTCATTGAGCAACTTAAGTTTTGAATTCATGTCCTTCACTCTGACCCCATTTTCCATTAATTGCCTTAAGCTCTACCACCCTGCATCTCAAATATATTGTAAGTCTCAATATGTACTTCTATCTAACCATAACATGGCTATTACAGGTTCTCCTGAATGGATGAGTGAGTAATACACTGCAATGTGATCTCTTTCAATTATGTCTTATACTGAGGTTCTGGTATTACTGCTAGATTATTCTGATGAATGCCTGAAAATCAACCTTGTCCACTATGGTTAACTACCCCTCCCACTGTTATATTTCATTACTTCTTATGCTGTTGTTTAGATCACTTCCCACAAATAAAACCTATCTAATAAATGTGTATATAGAAATCTATAAACTGGAGATCGTAAGAGAATTCAGTTGATCAACTTGTTACCAAACAGTGTCATTGTGTTTGGAATGGCTGCATCAAAATTAGCCTACTCGTTTTCAAGCACAGTACTGAACAGTATATCAAAATAGTCTGTAAAGAACTGAATGTTTTCATTCCACTTTGAAAATGATCACTTTTCCTCAATGTTTTGGGGATATATATAGATATTTTTTTTTTTTACGGAATTTTATATAGGGCAAACTTGACCCGATTCGGGTATCAGAGCGCTTTACACAAGCACCAGTTGCGTTACATGAGGACACATTCATTTTTGTTAGGCACGGGGAGATTAAGTGATTTGCCCAGAATTACAGGATGTTGTGCATCCCTGCCGAGACTCGAACCTGGCTCCCCAGCTCCGAGGTCGACTGCCCTAGGCGTTAGGCCAACTCCTCTCCCCTATTTAAATCTCTATTTTAGTAATAGCTGGATCATGGTTCAATAAACAGGTGAGAACTCTTATTTTTACTCTTTGCTCCATGCCTTTAATAACCCAGCACCTAATTCAATTTCTCTGCCAACCCTTACTTCTAGGCCCCCTAATAATGAAATCTCCTTTCCCTTGATCATCTACCCAACTCAGAACTCTTCAACACTCACCTATCCTATTGACACTAGGATCCAGGATACCCCTCCATCCTCTACTGAGAGGTTGTAGTGTCTTCACATCCATTTGTGCTATTCCTGAATACTCATAGATGTTGAGCAAGAACTATGAACTCCTTCCTCCTGTGTCATCTTATGTAGGCCTACTGGTCACCTCCTCTATGTTGGGACATAACAACAATCAGTGTGACCCTCTAGCACCTTCCCACCCTGTTCAGCTCCTTACACTTCTCATACTTCTATTTTCACATTGTTAATACTGTGACATGACAATTCTCAATATGATCCTACAGGGTTCAACCCTCAGAACTCAGCTCCCTACCTTAGTCCCACTCTTTCTCTTACTGTATTTTCTTTCTAGCCACCTCCCAAAATCTTCCTCACTACCTCTTTCACCAATCTCATGCCTTCCTCTACCATGAACCCTTGACTCCTAATTCATGACTTAAAATCACAAATCATAGCATTATTCTCTCCAGAGATCACATCACACTACCCAACTGTCTAAAAAGGGCAAACATAACTTTATTCAGATACCCATTGAACATTCATTCACACAATTTAAAACTGTCAACTTGTCCTTGTAATGTATGCTACATAACTGCAGTTCTGATGCAAAGTAAAGATTGGAGGTTGAATAATACCTCAAACAACATCATGGACCACCTTCTTTCCCCATAATGCTCTTTTGTTAGATGCAATCATGAAGATATCAAACATATTAAAGGAAATGGGAAGGATGCTTGCAAATAGTCTAAATCCCAGAAAATAATTTTGGGCAACATTCCAGCCCATCCTTTTTTACCCACTCTGCTACTCTAGACAGAGGCCTACTGTGTGCAAATAAGTACTGACCCTGCTTCTCATGGGAACAGTCCATCCTGAACTACAAGGGGGGCCCACACCAGAAGGGAGAAAAATAAACCCAGATCAGATACAGTCTTAATAAGCCTTGTCGTTGAGGTATAATGTGGATCCTGTGGCACAGTGAACAAGAGATTAACATCTTGGCATAACCTTGGCCACATTGGACATTACAGCAAGCACACAGAAATGCTTGCAAATAGGCCAAACCATTGGCAATCACTCTGGATATTGCTGTGCAACACCTGAAGACTAGATTGCAGTAACTCACTTGTCACAGACTTACATTGTATCCATCTCATTATTCTTAGAGCTGTCCTGCATGCGGAAGCTTGCTTTATCTTAGGGTGCAGATAATATGGCCACGTAAATGTTGTGCTTTTAATGATACATTGGCTTCCTTTGAAGCTACAGCACAATTCAAGAGGGATTGTATCTCAAAGGAAACCCCTCATACAGCTACTCCCAATGGTGTTTTAAATCTCCTTGAGTCACTGGCATTTAATAAACAGTAGTCTATGTCTTAATCACTCTCTGGCATTTTGGAAATCAGCTCCACCAGCTCTGTGAATCTTGTCTTGCAACATTAAAAAGAATCTGAATTTGTTTCTGTTTCTAGGGCATTTTCATTCCTTGGTCTTCACACACCACACAATGTTGGATTGCCACCGAACTGTATGCTTTGATCTTCCACACTTGGCCTCATTTTCTTGCTTTCTTCTGGACTGGTATGCTACATGAGTATTGACTTTAAAATATTGTTTGACAAAAACATCATGTTCAAAATATTGTGGCTGCAAAACCTTTGAGGGACCTAATATCAAGGGTAAGGATAGTATCCAGTTCTTAATGTTTCTTTTTTCTTATGTCTTAATTTAGTTTTCCATTGTGGGTTATATTGTTTGGTAGACTATGTAGTTATTTTCAGCTTTTTGACATTATATTACTAAAAATGTACACAATAATGTATTTATACAACGTGCAGTGGAGATTATTGAATGCAAGGGTGAAAAGTGGGGTTTTGTGTGTGTTTCACATCTAATTATGGTAATTGTTGTTGTTAAAGAACTGGGATACTGTAAGAACCAACAGAGGCCACTGGCAGCTGTCAGGAACTAGGCCCCTAGTCACCCATGGCCAGGTGGATGCTCCAATATGGGGCCTGTTGGAGGCCTCACTTCTAGCAGTAGGGCTAGTAGGGAGTCCCTCACATGATACTGAGGTCTCTCTGCCCTCTTAGGTTTTGTTGTGGGCGTTTGCACCGTCAGGGGGTGGACACCCTACTTCCAATCTTTCTTCCGCCAGCTCAGGGGTGGCTCCCTGACAATGGCATCTGAGGTCAGTCAGGGTCTCTACACTGAGACTAAACAGATGCCTGGCAGTCCAGGATTGTTAGCGGGGAATTATAGTCCCCTTCAAGGGTAACACACTCTGTCTGTGTCATGTAGAGGCCTGGCTGGTGCAGGTCTCCTACCCCTTTCTCTGTGACAGTGCAGTCAGCATCTCACTGTTGGAAGTGGCCTCACCAGGGTCAGTCTTGGGGTACTTTCCCCTCAGACCACTGTGGATGGCATCCACCTCTACCCCGTACTCATCGTCTGGGCCACTGTACACTCCATTTAGGGTTAGTACCCCCAGAAATGTATGCTTTTGTAGTGCCCTTGGTGATGCCCATCCCAGCTCTTGCCTTACCAGTGGGAGTTCCTTGCCAAGATGCAGTCAATAGGCCTGAGGACTAACAATGACCCTCCACTTGGCAGGTACCACTTTCATTCTAGGGATACCAGGGACGTAGGGGGGACATACTCCTGTCCTTGGACCTGTGATACTCTAAAGACCTTTCCTGGCAGATACTGTTCAGGGGAAACCAGCCTTGCTACCAACATAGTTCAGCTGGCACAGGTATCCCTCTGAGCTGTGATAGCGGCCCCATTCACTGAGACTTCCTGGAGTCACCAATTTACATTCTGGGTCCATCCCCCAACTAAGAGATGCAAGGGCATGCTCTACCATTTCCTCTTCGGAATACCCTCCCTTTAAGCCTTCTACACTAGTTAGCCCTGAGGAGTGCCCACCTGCGGAGGGCTTCCTGAGACATAGAGAGCCCCCTTATAGCACCATGAATGGAGGCCATCATCATACCGGGGCAGGTGAAAGATCCCCATGGATCCCCCTGGATCTGCCAATCAAAATCTCCCCTATTGGCTCCTGAAGAGGTCTAGGAACCCTTTCCCTTAAAACTGTTTTAGGGCCCTTTTGGAACTTCTCTGTATTATCCTGACCTTCCTCTTCCATCTGTGGAGTGGAAGCACCCTTCCTGTGGTAACTCCTGGCTACGTTCTTGGATACTCTGATATTTTGGCCACACGTCAGCATCTTTCCCAAGCTCTCCTGGTACAGTTAGATTAGAATCAGGTCCTGGAACAACTCTTTAAAGCAATTCTGCCAACCTTCCTTGCTAGAGGTATCTACAGAGTACTTGCCTCTGGCTACCACTGAGTGTCAGATGATATTTCTCTGGGTTATACCAAATTTGAATATGAGGACTTCTTTCAAGGGGACATATGTAACCTGTCAGCTGTATCTATGGCGAATAGTGCATCCCTCTCAGCAATGGGCATGTGTATCAACAGTCGTACCTTAGCTGCAAACCACTTACCAATGTCACCCCTACCATATAACCAGGTACAAGGCCTTTGCTGATGTGAGCTCTGCCTTTACCTATCCTAGGCACTTCTGTGTCACTGCCATCATCATCAATTGACTCAGAGCCCCCCTGGACCCCAAGTCCATCTTGTGATGGTTCCTCTCATGGGCCAAAAGTGTCTCCCTTTCTTCTAAGGCAAAGGTAATCTGTCTCGCCTCAGAGACCAAGACCAGCTTTTTCTCTTCTAAGGCTAGGGTAGCCAGCTGCAATTTCAAAGTCCTCGCCACCTGCCTGTCCTCCAGTCCTGAGGGGGAAAAACTGTGGGCTGATACACTACTCCCTGCACTGGAAAATGGAGGCAAGGCTGCTCATGGGGTGGGACACTCCACGGGGACTGGAGCTTCCTCACTGTCATCTTCATCGCCCTCTTCCACCTCTTGCTCCTGCGGGGTATATTGTAGCAACCAGATTGCTTCCCAAGCTCTGAGTGAAATCTGGTAATCCTCCTTTTTGGACTCTGCCCCATGCTGAGGTTCTCCATGCTGGTATGCTCCACGTTCATGTTTTCAAAATGGTAAGCTACAACAATTGAGGGAAGGAATGAATTATGAATTTAGGAATAATCAAAAAATGATCCAATTAAAATCAAACGCCAATTCAAAATCCAAGAAGACAATTCTTGCTGTCAATTTAAAAAGGGATTTTTACTTTCAACTTAAATCCCTGAGTGGCACTGCAGAACACAAGTCCTGGAACACACAGCTGAACACCAATATAAGTAATTGGGTTATTAGTTGGGTGGTAACTAACTACGTATCTCAAAAAATAATCTCAATCCTTGTCAGGCTGAACACTAAAAATCACTAAATTAACCAGAGTTCAACCTCCTGAAAGCTGTTGCACAGAGCAGACAGGCTTAATTTAGGGCACTGTGTAAAGTGTTTATGCAGTACCAAAACAGGAACAAAGTCGAAACACAACACAAAAAAACAACAAAGCTGCCAATTCTAATAAGGAGCTTTACAAAATACTAAAGGAATTTACCAATCTTCCCCTTGGTTAGCCTTGTAACCCATCTTCGCAAGAATGGGTAGACTCGCTGTCCAATTTTTTTGAAGAAAAGATCAATACTATTCATAGTTCTTTCCCGCACCATGATCCTAAAAATCCCGACAATGATTCTGACATCAACTTCAACCCCACCATTCCCCTTTTAGAAGAGTTCACTGCATTTACTTCAGATGAAGTTTCAACTGCCCTGGCGAAGATCAAATTGGGTTCCCCAGTAGATCCGGTTTCACCCCGTTTCTTTTCAACCATTGCCCCCTTGTTCCTCTGAAACCTCATCGACTTATTTAATATGTCATTAGCACAAGCAGCAGTCCCTGTTAGATGGAAAGTGGCAAGGGTAAAGCCCATCCTGAAAAAACCTTCTGTGGACCCCAGGGTACCTAGCAATTACCGCCCAATTTCTTTGCTTCCCTATTTTGGAAAGGTACTTGAGTCCTTGGTCAACAAGCAGCTTACCACCCATCTGGAGAACCATGGATTGTTGGATCCTTCACAGTCGGGGTTCAGGGCTGCCCATAGCACTGAAACCTCGCTAGTGGAGGTTATCGACAATATAAGACTGGCCCAGGACAACGGGCAGTCAGCTATGCTTGTCCTGTTGGATCTGTCGGCCGCTTTTGACACCCATCTCCCATAGCATTTTAGAACAACGGCTCTGGGAGATGGGTGTCAGGGGTTTGGCCCTGGACTGGCTTAGAAACTATTTATCTGACTAAACCACCACCGTGCAAGTGGGCACCTTGGTCTCCCGAAGTCGGCCAGTAAAAATCGGTGTCCCTCAAGGCTCCATCTTAAGTCCCATGCTCTTCAATCTTTATGTGACACCTCTGGCCAAAGTGATCAGGTCCTACAGTTTTGATGTGGTGTCATATGCGGACGACACTCAGTTACTGATCACCCTAGGCCCGATCCCACTGACATGAGGCTCCGTTTCAAAAATTGTATGACCCACATCGATAACTGGATGCATACCAACCATCTCCAACTTACTGGTAGTAAGACTGAGGTCATTCTTTTTGGTAAGGCACACGAATTTTGGTCGAATGATTGGTGGCCCCAGAGCCTAGGTCCTTGTCCATCTCCCAAGCCCGTGGTGCGGAACCTTGGAGTGATGATTGATAATCAGTTGTCAATGAAAAGCCATATAAATCATATAATCAGTACCTGTTATGGAATAATGCGCGCAACATTTTTCAATGGATTCCAATCGAATCAAGGAAACCACTTGTCCAGGTACTAATCATAAGTCGCATCGACTATGGAAATGCCCTGTTGGCCTCCATTAACGAGGAGCTTTATTCTCGGCTTCAAGTCTTGCAAAATACTGCTGCCAGACTCGTACTAAACCTCCCATCGAGGTCTCCATCAGCGTCCAGTCTGAAGACTCTTCACTGGCTTCCCATTAGGAAGCGAATCCGCTTCAAGGTCCTCTGTCTGGTTCACAAGAACGTGTACGGAAATGGGCCAAGCTACTTTGCCAAAAAACTCAGCTGGTATCAGCCTAATAGGACGCTTAGGTCAAGTACCAAATTTCTCCTTACCCCTCGTAGAATTCACACCGTCAGGAATGGCGGTAGATCCTTCTCCTTCCTGGCACCTGCTTTTTGGAACAAACTTCCATCACAGCTCCTCTCCATCACAGATCACAAGCTATTCCGCAGGGAATTAAAAACCTGGTTATTTGATCATCCATAACGACCTCTCTATTTCATCTGACCTTTTCAGCCCCAGTGGAGTTTTTACGCTAGCGCCATGAGACCTCCTGGTGATATGTGCGCTTAATAAATCTCTTTGACTTGACTTGACTTGAGTGGTAAAGTGCAGAGTTCTAAAGCCAGCAAAAATAGAGTTCAGCAAAAGGTGAAAAATCCAGGATAACTATATAGAAAAGGCAGATTTCCTACTTTCTGCGGAGTTCATATTTTTGTGGGTTGTGCTTCATTTATAAATTAAACCATTTTTTATATTTAAATTACAGCTTAATTGGTTTAGGCAGTAGTGTTTTCATGTTATTTTATTGTAACTTATTTTTTTTAATCAATATTATCTCTGAGGTTTTAATTTCAATTAAATTGTAAAACAATGGGTACAGTTTGACTTTATTTAAACCCTTTCTCCAATATTTCTGCTCTCAATCAATCAAGCAAACATTTGTAAAGCATGGCAAATCACCCTTGAGGGTCTTGAGGCACTGTGTATTTAGAATAATGTTTTTAATTTCCTCAATTTATGCATTTTTACCAATATTGCTGGAATTGTAGTTAATATTTTAAATAAGCAGCTTGTACTTATACTTTGAATTTTTTGTTCTTATTTGAATTTGAATTTTTAAAAATGTTTATGTTTTATGAAAAAGTAAAATGTTTACAGAATTAATAACAAATTATTTTATGCATACTAATTTTGGGGCAAAGCACACACTTATACATTTTTATTGTAGCAAATCCGCCATCATATGGTAAAGATGCAGGAAATGTTCTCTTTCTTCAGTTAGGGAGAGCAGACAGTTATTCATTTTTAACTGGTTATCACTCTTTATTTCAAAAGCCTTGCTGACCAACAGGAGATAGTGTGGTCTATTTACCTCATAGGTCACTTGTCCTTAATTGAAAGTGCAAACATCCTATATGTGAGGTAAAATCCAATACAAGAAAAAGAAGCACTTTTTGTACAATGCACATCACACACTGTTGACAGTGCTCTGCTAGAGAGCGGCACTTTGCCTAATCTGTTTGGACTGCCGCCTGACGGAGTTGACTCCCCTATAGCGGGCCACCTGACTTCAACAGGTCTCGAGCCTGCAAAGGCTTTGCTCAATGGGACAGGATTGGAATTACGTACTTGGGGGATGTTTACTGTGGGGGAACCCTGATGTCCTTACAAGAATTAAGAGATCAATAGGCCTAGGCAAATGTAGCTATATCTGTGATTTACCGATCACTGATTATCAATGCCCCAGATTGTTTCCCTTCTCTTCTCTTGAAATGGGAGGATTGGGTGGGTGAGCTAGATGACTATGATTGAAGGCTGGCAATGTCATTGTGGCTGTGTATGATCCAGACTAACTACTTTCATGCAATTTACTTGTCCCCACATCGCATGCAACAGATGAGTCGATCAACACAGGCCGCATGTACACGTTGCTCTGTCTCCGCTGCTGACTTCTATCATGTGATATACAGGAGAAACTGGCAAGGAGGAATCAATATCTCTTTTTTACTTGATCATAGGGGACATTAGATTACCCTATCAATAGTCCAAAGTCCTATAACAATTCATGAAGAATTCATTCAAAAAAGCACATATACCATGGAGACAGTCTTTGAAAATATCAATCATTATTTAAGTTTTTGACACAAAGAAAAGAACATACAAATACATATATATAGACATTTACATCACAAACATTTATAGAACAACACCTAAATAAAAAGAATCTAAGTTGCCAATACCCACATATTTCTATAATGGTTAGTGTTCACATATTTTATCTGAGTGATAAACCATGAGGTAGTCTTCTATGCACACGAGGTTACAATACCTCTACAACCATCTATCAAGTGTGCTTTGCAATTACAATAGCAATTCTTGTATTTAGACAGACTCCTCCCGTCAAAACTGTCAACGCGGACGCGTTTCGGCCCCCAATTTCTTCCGGTCCTCCTCAGGACAAGGGTAAGGAAACATATGTGCCATAAACCAATAGCAAATTTTTAGGGTCGTATTCCAGGTCTACAAAGTCCCTCGTTCAAAAGGAAAAAAGGGGTGAGCCCAAAAGCGAGGTTCAATCACCTCTCACAATCGTGGTGGACTCTATGTAAAGTATTCCAGTCCTAACGGGCGCTTATAAGCCTCGTCTGGAGAATGCTTAGCTCTAATCCTCTTGCTTTGCATATGCTAGCCTGGAATCTAGTGGGTTGCCATGCTGCCACTCCTGTTCATCTAGACCATTTGATTATCATTCTTTTACAGCATTCTCTGCTTCCGAAAGACTTGTAACCATCCTTTTCCAGTGATCTGGCCGGAAGAGGATCCAGGCAAAAGGTTTTGCTGTTCTCCGTTTAGCCCGGACCATGACAGAGAAGTCAACCGAATGCCCGTTATCATTTGTTGGGAAAAAAAAAAAAAAGAGTCCACCACGATTGTGAGAGGTGATTGAACCTCGCTTTTGGGCTCACCCCTTTTTTCCTTTTGAACGAGGAACTTTGTAGACCTGGAATACGACCCTAAAAATTCGCTATTGGTTTATGGCACGTTGGTTTCCTTAGGTATACCATTTGTATCGCTATTCAATTTCTCAACAGCACAATATACAATTCAGTCTCACCACCTCACAATAATACATCCATAAATATTTAAGACAGTAACTTTATGTACACAAATCTCTGAAGATATTCATTTCATTCTTTAGTACATCATCCATATCATTTTTCAATCCCCTTACTGGTATTTGAGAGGCATCACAGGTTGGCTTATGAGCATCCTTAACAGTATACACGTAAGCCCTAATTACAGGTTTCACAGTACTGGACCACTTTTACTGTTTCTGTGTGGTAAAATGACCTAAGTACTGTGCAATTAAGAGTAACCCTCCATGGAAAGGGGAGTTACTGTGTAGGGCTGATTTATCCTGCCTATTCTATGAGCCTTTACCATATACATTTAACACTTGCTCTGGGCAGGAGAAAACAATATATTGGGGAGCGATGCGTAGGGTGGGGGATGGTAGAGTGGGTGGGTGTGGGACTGCAGCAAAAGTCTTTGTGCAATTTTTCTGGCCACTATTTCAGCCCAGTAAAAGCAGGTACAGTTCTTCCACACCCCGTAAATACTCAAGCAGAGTGAGATTACTACATGTAAGCATACATCAGTGTTTTTCAACCTGACTTGCAATCAGGCCAGTAGAGGTTTAATAGTCAATTCAGGATACAACTTTTTCCCTCGTCTTTTCTTTCACACCTGTTGGATCCATACTCTACAGATCTATGATGTAAAGTGATTGTAGAGTGTGATTTCCCCATGTGAGTTTTATTCAACATGATCTAAGGCAAAGAAATTCAACAGTCTAAATTTATTCTCATGGTTTTCTTTGTAATGATGAGAGACTGGGTATGTGGGATCCTAATTCCTAATGGCTCATATGCATTAAAGAATCGATTTCTTTATTTATTGTAAATTATACATTCCAAATAATTTCTAATTTGTTTTTATGAAATAAATATAATTTTATATAGGTAGATATTTTTATTTTTTAATATACATTATAAAACTATTGTATATACATTTTACTTTCTTTTAAATTTAAAATTGCATCTAAAAACAAATCTAATGTTTTTAAATAATTAAATATTATGTTTTAAATATTTAAACCATAATACATTGATTCGTAAATATATAATGCATAATTAGAATTGTAAGTAACAATTTTATTTTTTTATGGAAAAATATACATTAATAGATTTTTAAAAAAAATAACTTTTATATGTCATTACTCAGAAAGCTAAGTTTGCATGTATAGATCTCCTTGTGTGTAGATCTACAACTGAATCTATGATTAAAGCTCCTCATGGATGGAATTTGCCATTTTCATGTATACGTTTAGACGTAGATGGAGATGTATAAGTCTTCACCCCTCAAATGAGGGGATGGAGACCCCTAAAACTGAATTCAAAACTGTTAAGTTACTATTAGTAACCTTCTGTCTTTTTTTGAAGATCTCCGCCACCATTTTTGAGATTCGCCTGTAGAATGTAATCAGGAATTTAATAAAAAATGTTTTACATTAAAAATATATTTATTTAATGAACACATTGAAACACATTTCCTGAATTCCTTTTTCAACTGAGACAAGAAACAACACACTTGCACTAAACCTTGAAAAGTTTCAAATGATTTTAATGTTTGCATGCAAGTTATGTATTATTTTATTTGTGATTTAAATGTATTTTACAAAAAATATCAATTACAAAATATTGTATTTAAATGTTATTATGTACATTAATACATTTAACATTTTGAAATGTGTAATTTTAAAACATATTTAATAAAAATGAATTTAAATAAAGTTTGATATAAACGTTTTATTTTTGCATATGTTTCTCTATGTGTTAGTGTTATTTACTGTCTCCACTTACTTCCATGGGAGTGTATTACATTTGTGGTTCTTGATTTAATCCAAGGCTGGGATGGAATGCATTTAATCCTGTTTTCTCCATTAGGGTCCGAGATACAAAAATGTAATCAATAATTGACTCATATTAGCTCCTCACATAGGAGGCATTTTAAATATAAGCATGGTCAATTTCAATGCAGGAATGAAGAAGATCAAGAGTGTTAACCATCTTTAAAAGAGCCTTAGTTTTCTGGTATACCTGCTGGGGCACCCCTTGAACACTCTTTTCAAAAATAGCAAATTCATTAGACTAAGGCAAGTGATAAAGTTTGGCATTAAAATGTCCGCCAAACACAATATGAAACCCTGTGGTCAAGTGAACAAATTCAATATCCAGGCCCAAGATGAAGCTGAACAATGTGTTTATGTTAATACATGCATCCGAACCAAAGAACCCATTATGAAAGGTTAATAAAACAATGTTAATGTCACTGGGCTCATAAGAAGAAGTGCTTGGAAAGTGGGACTCCCAGTACAAATCAGACAGATTTTGCACTCCAGGGTGACTCAAATATATACAATTAGACCACCCTTGGCTCTCCTGGAAGGAGAAGGAGTTGCCCGGACCATGTAGACAACAAACCCATTCAGGTTTATAGCTTCTGTAACCCAAGTCTCTTGTAAGAATATCAAGTCATAGTTCAAAATTAGTGCGCCCCAATCATCGTCTTCCTTTTTGTTGGATAACCCGGTGACATTCCAAGAGAACATTTTCACCTGGTGGGTAGTGTTTCCAGAAGACGTCAGGCTAAAGCCATTGTTATCATCATTGTCAATGGGCGCAAGGATGGAGTATGACGGAATTACAGGGCCTTCACCCAGGGGTAAACTACCTCTTTCGAGAGGAACAGAAGTAAAGGGAGTTGAGTTAGCCCGATCTGATCTCAGGTCGTGTTCAACGGGGTGCCTGCCCGTGCCATAAGCATCATCCATTAGGGCACAAACAGGCTTACACATATCAAGCCCGAGTCAATCCATGCCCTTCAAGATCCCTAAGGGCCCAAACCGATTCTGGACCCAGATGTTAAAGAGATGTGGATGGGCTAGCTCGGGGCCCTGAGCATCCTTCGAATTGGCTGGGTTGAGTGGTTGGGTAGCCATAGGCAAGTAGAAATACCCAATGGGTGGAAGCATAACTTTGCTGGGCTTGGGCCGGCCCTGAGAAAAAGCCCCAAACCAATTCCCTGCTTCTTTTGGAACACAGAAGGTAATGATGACACAGTCACCTGGGAATTCCTTGAGCAGCATCCCTACCCAGCCTACTCTTCTGGCCATCAACACTTCGTTAAAAATGTCATCTCTGCACCAAATATTGTCATGAAGCAGTGTGTTGATTTATGGATTAAGTTCACGGTTATCTCTTCTACACCAGGTCGAGGAGTTGACACATCAGTGAGCACGATGACGTAAGAGCAGGCTGCAGGTGGCAGTTCACATCTTGAAGTAGAACCAGTAGCCAAGTCCAAGTTGCAGCTAGCAGTAGTAATATTACAACATACGGAGGAGGCCCTTCTCGGCACCCCTGTGTCTTGTAGACTGATGTTGTACCAATTGCAGTTGGTGTGCCTTTGCCCCTGCCATCACCAAGACCACATGTGAGCTGAACTTCTACACCCAGAATCCTGCTTATGAGTGAGGCTAATACATTTTGCCTCAACGGACTCCAGGCAATCCAACAGGCCTTTCAATTTAACATCCAGGATAGTTTCAACCATCTTGCCCAGATCATCCACCAAACCCTCAGCGCTGATCACAAAAGACCCAACTCTAGCTCCAGACTCGCTCCCCCCTAGGGCCCATTTGAGACCTGGAGTTACACGACTTCTGAGAGATACCCTTTTTGGATTTAAGACTAGGATTTTTTGCTGGATTGGAGGAAGCCTTAGTTGGGATGGGGGACTTGAAGAGGGCAGAACTATAGGTGGTAAGACCTGTACTTGAGAAGGGCTCCCCGTACTATCGGTCACAAGGACATCCACTTCTGGCTGGCTGGTGGGGGTAGGTTGTGAGGAAAATGCAGCATCTAGATTGTCACTTGAGGCTGTGGGGACAAGGGAAAGCCTTCTTTCAACATTCAGAATTTCTTTGTTGAGTTCTCCCACAACCTTTTTAATTAATCCATCGAGGGTGCTGGTCTTTCTTTTGACTATTCTGGCCATTGAGCCCCCTGTTCTGGGATCGAGTTTCTGTTAAGACATCCTTTTAGTCCTCCTTTAGAGTGCAGAGCAATACACCTTGTAGAGCAGGAATTGTTTAATTGCTCACCCCACCTTTCTGTCAATAGTGAACTGTTGATGAGTGCACTCACTCCCAATATAATAGCAAGTGGACAAAATTATGGCTGTGTCAGGTGAAGTGAAAAAATAAACTAAAGAGTTAGCCAGTGTTAGAGGGGTGGCCCAGCTCAGCCTCATCTGGCCGCAGAGCGTTGCAGATGGGCCCATCCTTGGACCAGGCTTTTCCCAGGCAATGGGACAATCAAATGCGCTTTATAGTGCTATGAACCTACATAGCTGCTGGCACTTGTGAGCTGTAACACAGGACCACCTCCAGGAGCCCTGAGGATGGTGTGACTTGCAGTCCTTCTGAAGACTTCCTCCTGCATTTTATTCAATTTATTTATGGTAATATGTTTCAAGCTAGACATAACTTTTCTTATTCTTGAATCAAACTTGGGGTTTGTCTTCTTTCTGACCAATTATTAGGTCCTTGTTTTGTCAGGTAACAATGGATCAGTAAACTGTAAATATCTTGTTGTTTCTCTAAAACTGGCTTTCAATGGTGACATGGCTTGTTGGGGCAATGAGGTAACAGCAAAATCACAAGTTGGGACCCCTGTATACACTGTTGATGAGATTAATGCATTATTATAAATGCCAGTACTGAATATTGCTAGCAAAAAGGGGAGACACGAAAACTAACAAACACATACAAACAGACAATCATGCACTCTCCTTAAAAACGAAAATGGTCTTTTTAACTAAGTGGTGGAAATGTGCAATAAGACACACACTTACCCAACCAAATACACACAATGTGTGTGTGTGTGTGTGCATGCGCCAGATCACACTACACAAGTATGGCATCCTAATGTTGTTGCTTACATTGGGAACTTTTTGAGGATTCCCTGTGCAATCAGGGGTTAGGTACAGAGCTCAATTTGGGTGAATCAGTTTTTTACTACTGGTGGTTTGGGGCCTAATCCTACTCATGGACACAAAACTTTACACCAAGTACACCGCTTAACAAGCCAATGTCAGGATAGCAAGGTCAAGAAGTCCAATGCTTATTTAGGAATAGGGTGTGGTGTTAGAGACTCGACACTCAAAATACATCAGGTGGGAAGCAATAATTCACTCTCCAGCTTGTACTTTGGTTCTGAAAGAAAAAGAAAATTACTTAAATGCTTACACACACACACACACACACAATGAATGTCACTTTACACAATATAGCAAAGGGAGGTTGCGTTACTGACACTAATGGGAACAGTACCCATAGTGCATTAGGGGACAATCTTTACTGATATGGTGCATTGGTCCTTCAACTTGTATGGGGAATCTCAGAGTGGCTTGTGGGGAAGCTCTTGTCATTCTAACCACTCTTAGCTACAAAGGAATAGCTATTCATTCACCACTCTAATGTGCATTCTTAGCCACAATGGAATAGCTATTTATCCACCACTCTAATGTGCACTCATCCCTACTTTCAGAAGCAATTACATGGTACTTTTACTGTCTTGGTTGTAGAATTTGTGAAGGTCTTTCCAGAGGCAGTACTTGCAGTTGCCACTGTCAGCGGAGGCAGAACCTATCCAGTGGTGCACATCAGCACAGTCTACCAAGCGGAAATACTGTGTTATTGCCCCGAGCATTGGACTCTACTGCTTATGTGCTAGAAAGCGCTGAAGCTGTTGTGGATTTTTGGAGCCTGTTCTTCTTGCGCTTGGAAGTGAAACAATACTCTCTGATAAATGCAATATTAATATCTGCTATAATGGAGAGTTCAACCTGCTCTGTTCAGTTAAAGGAACCTGTTGAAATAAGTCCATAGCATCAAACCGTTGATGATCCATCCCCTCTTGGATTTCCATTTGACATTACATGTGGTTGCAATAGGATCTGCCAACCACATTTCTTCTGCAGATTATACTCACTTAAAACCTTTTGTCACTGAACACTTCTCACCCGTATTGCAAGGTTTATTTTTCTTGTTTGAGCACCTTAAATATCCAATTAAATGTATTATTTGAATACAAAGGAATTTTTAATGAAAGGGACTGCTTCTATGTTTTTTTGGGATGCATGCGTTGTGGTTAGCACTTATTGAAAGTTCCCTTAATATGTTGAATTTAGTCAGAATGAGTCTGTGGGAACCATTGTTTTTGCACTGTATGGTTTACCTAGGTTCTGGGGAACACAGGATTGCCCTGTAAGACATTATCATTCTTCCTGATCTGTCAGTCAGCTCTCTCCCTCAAATTAGGAAGTAAGAAGCCCACTTGGCAAGCTAGTTGAATCTTCCCCAAGTTACTGGCCTTAAAGCTGGCAAGGGGAGGTGGCAGTCAGTACCCTACCTCTGGAGCTTAAACAATTCTCCCAGTCGCCAGTGGTGTGAGATTCCAGGCTTCTAGTCAGGAAAATGTAGCATCACAACTAGAGGATTCTGTCTCATTTTTATAGTCAATTTGCAGACAGTCTTTGGGTATTTCAGCAGTTCAGTCTTGTGACCAATTCTGGGAGGTTTTGCCCTTTTGCGA
Organism: Calotriton arnoldi; assembly: GCA_963921515.1. Classification (NCBI taxonomy): domain Eukaryota; kingdom Metazoa; phylum Chordata; class Amphibia; order Caudata; family Salamandridae; genus Calotriton; species Calotriton arnoldi. The sequence goes on from CAWUFW010001098.1 coordinate 791,082, forward strand.
TTTCCTGGCAGCCTGTTCCAGCCCTGGTGTTTGTCGCAAGTGCGAACAGAGAGGCAGGGCAGAGATAGGAGTCTCCTCTCAGGAGCAATCTAAAGCAAGAACACTAACACTAGTGATTTTGCTATGCTTAACCAATCGTTAACCTGTGGGGGCAGGCTCTGATAGAACAATGGCCCCTCTCTCCTCCCTCACACCAACAACACTCCCCTGTCTGACCTACTGAAACAGATTCCTGGAATGTTCTCTGGAGTGCCTTATAGTATTCATCTGTAGTCTGGGTTCTCCCTCAAAGCCTCCATCTTAGTTCCCATCAAAGTATGTGTCATACAAAATGGAACCCACTGCAACCACATCCACATGTATCAGTCACACTGTACATGCATCCTCTACACACAAGCAGTATATGCACACACATCACCCATGCTCTATGCTAATGTGATTGATGTTAGTAACACATGCCTGTACTGAATATTGCTAGGAAAAAAGGGGATAAGGGAAAAAACACCTTCAAATTCAAACAGACATTTTCACATATGCCCACTACAAAAAAAATGTCAATGAAAGTAGAGGAAAATGTGCAAAACGACACTGACTTGCCCAACCAAACACAATCAGAGCCACAAAAGTACAAACCACTTCATGAACACAAACATTATAAAACACTTACAACTATGGGCCTGATTTAGATCTTGGCGAATGAGATTCGCCATCAAAAATGTTACCGATATCCCATCCACCGTATTGCAAGTGTCATATGATATAATGCACTAGTACTATGGCGGACAGGATATCCGTTATGTTTGTGATGGACTAAATCCATCCGCCAAACAGATAATGCGTTGAAAAGTAGAATAACTATTTTCCTCATATTGAGTACAATTTTAGATTCACCCTATTTTCAGCCAAGAATAGGAATCAAATGTCCTTGCTTAGTAATTAAATAATGGATCAGTGAATACTGGACATCTACATGTTTCTGTGTTAAAGAACTGTAGTTGACGACTACCTTGACCTTCTATGTGACTCGCCTCACTGCGGAGATAACAATTAAAGCAGTATCAACAGAATCACAAATGAGTTCACCACTACTTACTGATATAATCCTGGCCCCCTGATATACGTCTGTAAAAAAATTGTTGTCCAGAGATTTTCATTTTTGATTTGTGTTTTTGGATAATTAAAGAAGTAATTTAGCTTGGGTGAACATTGCTGATCTGGGCCAAATTTTTCTGGACGACATTTTAAAAATGGCGGAGGTGTTACAGTGATGATGTAATATTTCAGGAACTATGAGACCTATATACTTCATTTTGGTGACAAACATAGATTTTGGGGGTCAAGTAGTCTTATAAAGACAGAATATACCTCCCCAGGGCAACCCTTCCGCCATTTTTCAAAATGGCGGCTATAATAAAGGAAGAAGAGTCATATATTGAAATGAAACAAATAATAGTGGTTTTTAATCCTTTTATGTATACACCATGCAATGTTTATGATCTGATTATGAAAAAATAATGTTTATCACTCTTGTTTTAGATACATTTTCACAGTACACTTTATTTCTTTGTTTCAGCAATTACTTGTGGTACATTTGCAGAATGTTGAACATTTGAGAAGAGCATATCGACAGGGACATCTTTTTGTAGCACAGGTTTAGCACCCCATCGATATCTTCCCAGCCAAATTCATATGGATCTTTCTCTACATATGCATGATCATGAACATTTACACAACTTCTGATCAAGTAGAACGCTCTTTTAATGTGTCCACTCACAGAATACGACATGGGTAAAAGGTCATTTACTGGGACTGATCTCTTAAACTCACTGTACCGAAGTTCATCAAATTTGTGACAGTCGGAACTCATTTTCCACACACCCACATGGTATTTTTCTACATGTTATGTTATGTTAAGAATTTTGTAAAGCGCGCGATTACCACAAAGGTGTCTTGGCGCTGTCTGAGAAGCATGCTAGATGCTGTTAGATGTTAAATAGCCAGGTCTTTATCTCCTTCCTAAAAGATGATAGTGAAGGGATTGCTCTGAGATGAGGTGGGAGGCTGTTCCAAAGTTTGATCGTGTTGAGGACTATACTTCTGCCACTCCGTTGCATCGTTTTTAATTTGGGGACAGCTAAGAAATTGGCTTTGGCCGATCTGAGTTCTCTATTCGGGTTATATCGCTTAAATGCTGACCTAAGAAAATCCGGCTCTAAGTCATGCATTCCTTTGTGGGCTAAGCAGAGGGCTTTAAATGTTGCCCGATTGCACATGGGAAGCCAGTGAAGCTTGCGAAGTCCCTGCGTGATGGAGTGGAATTTGGGAAGCTTAAGAATCAATCTAGCCGCTGCATTTTGGACTGACTGAAGAAGTGTCATGTCTTTTCTAAAATGGTTAAATAGACTATTGCAGTAGTCCAAACTGGGAAGGACAAGTGCAGTGATTAAGATTTCCCTGTGACTATCCGGAATAAATGGAAGAAATTTCCTGATCATTTTTAGGATATAGCATCCTGGGATGCCCGAGGTAGCCATGCGCTTTACAAGTGTTTAATTATTATTATTAAGCTGAGGATGTTATAGCTGAGATTTGCACACTCATATTAAGGTTGTCATCAATAATGACTCCTAAATTCTTAGCCTTGGTGACGGGAAGAGGAGGCTGGGGCAAATTTTCAGGCCACCAATTAGAGGAGCAAGCTGGAGAAGGGTTCCCGAACACAATGATCTCGGTTTTACCTGAGTTAAGCTTCAGGTAGTGCCCACTCATCCAGCCACTGACCGCCTTGATGCAATTTCGGCATCTTAGAGGGCCAGATGAATCATTATTGGCTGCCGCAATTATCAACTGAGTATCATCAGCATAGGATGTTACCTCCAGATTGAAGCTTCTAATGAGAGGGGCCAGTTTCGCTACATAAACATTAAAGAGTGTTTGACTTAAAGATGACCCCTGAGGGTGTAGTGTAGTTCCTATTTCCCTAATAGGCTCTGTGCATTGGAATAATATACCCTATAGGTTTGAAATAGGACTGAGGTCAGTATGTCCCTATCGAGTATATTAAACTTAATTACTTTGTGCCAGCTAACTCAGAGGCCACTAGAAACTCCTTGTAAACAAGAAGGGAGTAGTTTCTGGCAACCGTATAAACATGACAACTTTGTTTCCCTTTAGAATCGGAACACTCTCAGAATCGTGGAAACAATAGATAACAGTTTCACTCAGCTAATCGTGCATGCTTAGTTTCTTCAGAGTTACACAGAAAGAATAGACAGGCGTTTCAATAAAAGGATTTATTGAACAGTCTTGTTTCTCGTGTAAGAGATATGAGCTGTTATGATCACAAGACAGTATGCGAGATATATAATGTACAGCGTAAGCAGTAGAAAGAAATAATACTGTGCTAGCATTATCTTTTAGCTATGACACATATATTCATATACATAAATAACATAAGCTAAAAATGCGAGTACTCATAAGATGCTTCTCTAACTAGTTCTACCCCAGTGTACCTAACCTAAGTGTAATGCAAGGTAAGGAGTAGGTGAAGTATTCTATAGTATGGTATGCTATAGTCTAGTATGCCAAGTCTAGTATGCCAAGAGTCCCTCTAGGTTCTAGTCAGCTCCATACCTTGAGAATGAGAGAGGTGGGAATCTCCTTCCGAAACTCGAACTCTAACACCCCGCGAAGGGAGTCAGAACACTGGGAGCTGGATTCTCTGCGAGCAGGGATGACAGCGTCTCTTCTCAGTGCGTCAGGCCGGGATACGGGCTCCTCTGAAGTCGAGGTCTCCTCTAACTTGCTTGGGCAAGGGAAGGTATATTTATACCTGGTAGGTGCCTTTGAATGTTAGCATTGACGTGAAGTCGGACAGAGGAAGACGTCAGGAATGAACCCTTAAGGAATAGTGGTTCATGCATAATAGATGAGTTCTTGGAGAAATCAATAATCCTGTGCTGGGCTTAGGGTTTGGTTTCTAAGAACTCGTTGTGACATTGGGGTGGACGGATGTCGGTGACCATGCCTGTATTTGGAGTGCATGGCTAATGCCTAAATAAGGACTGGGATCTTATGCCTATATAAGGGCAATGCGAATTGTGCCTATATAAGGACATGTTTCAGGAAAACCTATATACGGACACCTAAAGCGGAATACAACACCCACTCCACTTTCGAATGAACGATATTCCTAAATGCTAAACATGAAATGCCAAACATTAAACTGAGTACCACATGTTGCTAAAAACATTTCTAAAAGCATATTAAAAGAAGTTTTTTAAAAGAAACTGTTGATAAAACATGTAACGCAATAGGTACTGTACATTTTAAAGCATTTTTTCATTCTAGGCATTTATCATAAATAAAATGCAACCTGAATGAATAAACAGAAATATATACATATGACGAAATGGTTGACAAGTATTTCAAAAATCAAAGCCACTTCAGAACATGGTACTAAAATGAAATTTGGGTGACATTGTGTCCCTGGAAGTATTCAAAGAAGTCCGTTTTATATAAATAGTTCTACTGTAAGCAGATTGAGTTTCCATGTATTTTCAAAAAATAAAGAAAAAGAAAAAGTTCAATTTTAGGAAGAGTTCCAAGTTTTGAAAATATGAAGGCCAAATTCATTACGTCCCTAGTACACTGTGAGCCGAATCAAAGTCAGTGTATGGGTCTGGTGTAAACATGAAATCATCTATTTCTGTAGACAAAATATCATCTACCGATGTTGGTGACATTTGGAACACCTCAGAAGGTTAAGTGCACAGAGATGAGAAGCATCGCCTTCAACATAAGATGCCGCAGCAATGTTCGCGTCCGTTGTTACCTGTGTGCCTGTTGATCCATCTCATACCTCAGCAGCAGCAGGAAGCGTCTGTGAGATCTCAAGGAATGCCGTCATCAGGATTGGTAGCCTCTGGGGACAACACAGAGCATGGGCCGTTATCGGGTCCAGCAGAGTATCGATATCCATTGGCATGACTGATCGGAGTGTTAGACAGGTGTCTAGCATGCATTCTTCACCGCAAAGCAGGCAGCGTAGAACAGGTAAGATGCAATCTTGCCAGATTGGTCTAAATGACAGGAACCATGTTGAATTAAGTTCCCGTAGACGAGGCATGCCCAAAAGTTGCACTATGCACTCACGGCACTTCCGTTCTAGGAGAGCTTTCTCCACATCGCTCGGAGTGACGTCGGTGGATAGGCTTGCCATAGCATAGTAGTAGGAATAGGAACAGGATTCCTGCAACAAATGCTAGAATTAATGGCACACCACCAAACACCGAATGTGCGAAGTTTGGGATGATTCCGAGGACTGCCTGGAAAGGTGCTAACAGTCCTGAACAGATGGTCTTAAATACATGTACAATCCCGCTCGTATCAGACATGTTTAAGATACGTCCCATCATTTCTACGAAATGTATAGGGCAGTTTGTACGAATTAAAGCCTGTATCTCAGCCGAAGTCCTTGCAATTTGTAAATCATAGATTTCTTTGGCCGGGGTCAAAGGCATGGTCTGTTGCAAAAGCATGGCATTCATTCTGCTTAAAGTATCAAAACGTATAAAAGAAACATTCAATGAAGGCCATATAGACGACTCCATGACTGTGTCTATTGGGGGGAACAATAGTTGCATACAACAAGTAACCCTGGAGTCGACCGTTACCAGATATGGGATGCCTGGCAACATGCCACAGCAACTCTGATCATTCAACATGAGGTAACTCCCGTTAGAAAGTTGGCCAAACATTGGATTAATCACAGTAGCCAGTGTACCCTGCTGGTGGCAGGACAAATTTGCCACAGAACCATTACAAGTCCCGTGTAAAGAAATGTCCTGACATAGGAGTGAACCGGTTAGTGCATTTTCACAGTGTGTACCGCTTAGAAACACTTCATGATCCCCACTCCAACATCTGTATTCGTAAGGTAAATCCCAGGATGTCTTAATGTATTCTTTACCCAACCTTTCATATTTGCCTGCTTGCATTTGTTTGAGGCAATACTGAAACTGAAAAGTAGTGACAGGCAGAGTTATTTTGCCATGGATAAGCCATTCTGTAGCTGGTTTTTCTGCTACCGTAAATGGTAATTTTTCCAGTTTTTCAATGTTCAGCACTGTATACTTTGCTCCCCTTTATGCCAGTTCGATCTGTTTATCAGTTAGATTGTATTCTGCAAACAGAGACGACGAGTTGATAAAACGCCAAGGCACATAGCCTGCACGCAAAGATTGCAGCGTCCAGCCTAATAACATAATAGAACGTAACTGAGATTGGCCTTGTTGTAACATGGCTAAATATTGTTCCAGTATGTCAATAGCAGAGGATACAATGTTGTCCAATGAATAAATTCTGGATGACAAAGTTGTTAACCCATTGTCGACCACAGAGAGAGATTTCTCTAAGTTAATACGATCAAGTTCACGTATTCGTTCTGCGGCCTCTGCCTGTGAAACTTTCCATACTTCATTATAAGCAGCATAAATGCCGGCATATATGAAACGTTTTTGACGCGGTTTTCTCGGTCCTAGCAAGATTTCCCTAAGGTCTGCGTCTTCTTTACGTAAAGATAAGTGTTGTTTCACATCCTCGAGTGTAGATTTTTGTAACCAGTCGAGGCACAATTTTCCTACACTGTATGTTGTTACTACCCCCGGATGTTGTCGTTGAACATAACGTGGGTCTGGCCTATGGATAGTAAAGCCCTGTATTCTATTCAGGAATCTTTCTTGACAGATGTTTGTGTCTGTGGGCCAGAGCAACCATTTTTTCCAATCAGGATCTGCTCTGTTGGTTTGTAGTATTGTGTCTACTGTGACCGCTCCCTGTGTAGTGTTATTACTTGCAGGTGTTGGTACAGAAGGTGTCTTCATGTCTTTGATCTTGGCTAAACCAAGGCAAGACGTTTGTTGCACGGTGTCATTCAAAAACATTATTTTCTGAGGGCTGATACATGCTCTAAACAAAGCTTCTATCCCCTGTACTTGCCAATCTTTAGAACCCCAGACAGATTTTGTGTCAATTGTGTCTTTCCAAAAGTCAAATCCATGTCTAGAGAGTTGGGTAATAAAGGCTGCAGAAGAAATCTGTTTTGTATTAGTTAACATAATTTTCTGCCCGGTTTTGTTTACATTTTTATAGTAAAACGTTTCTGGATCAGATATATTGTACCCTGAAAAATATGGAAACTTTTTAGCAAACGTTTTGAACTACCCCTTGGTGGTGTAGGACAATGTTCCCATTGGTTAAACATAAACACATTTCTAGGTGTTGCAGATTTATGCAAGAAATGATGACCATAGTGGTTGTAACAATAAAGCTGTTCGTAGTCTGATGAACCCTCTAAGTATTCATTGTTAGAGAATGCAGCAGACCTTTCTAGATCAGACATCATGTCATTTACAGTCTCAAAGTCCCAATCATCAGAATAGGTACTGGAGGTAATAAAATCACTTAATGAAATTTTAAATAAATGTGTAATGTTCAAAAGTTCCGTAGGGCCGAAGATATCGAAATCGGTTTTGTCCCAAACTATACCATCCTGTATAGGAATGGCTGTGATGTTCACTGCTGACAAGTCTCTTGCTTCACGATGGGATGATTTGTGTGGTTTCAAAAGTAAGTTCACATTTTTACTTTCAGTGTCCATATGGATGTATCTGCCATTTATAAGCACGCTGATAGTCATAACCAAAGCTAGCCAAAGCAGAAAGAAAAATATTCCAGAAATAATCCATAGTTCAATCCATGGTGAAACCAGATAAGTCTTTTTCAGGAAATGAAAAAGGTCTTGTACATGCTGTTTGAAAGTTTTTAGGGCTGGCGTCGTTTCAGGTTCACTCGGATCCTCAGAAAACATATCAAAGTTAATGAAATAGCCAGAAGCAGTTCGGTCAATTGTTGGAATTGCATCAGGATTTGTTGAAATCGCTGGAACCAGTTGATCACTTGTTACGTTGGTGTAGACAGGTGTATCTGCACGAACTGTTACTTGAGTTTCAAGAGGGACGAGTTCCATAGCATTGTTGCTTAGTCCTTCATCTGTTACTGCTGAATTCTTGATTGTTATGAGTCTTTCAGTCTGAACCTCTTGGATAGTAGCGAGAGGAGTGTGTCTGCTACTAGGTCGGAGTCCACGAGGCCTACTATTTAGTATTGGCCACATACTGTGGTTTGATGAGGTCGATTGACACAAATCTTTTCTCCTTTTTTCCAGCAAGGGGCGGCAGAAGTACTGTTCTTGTTCCGTGTACGGCTAGGACAGGTACAGGTTGTCTGTAAGAAGGTCCAAATTCCTTCTTGTCCGCAATCTTCTCTCTGACTAGATCCCCAACTTTTAGGATCCAGACATGCCTTGCTGGGACTGCCGGGGTTTCCCCAGTGGTTGTTGGCTTCAGGAACACATTGCTTTGTTTCGATCTTAGTTCATTTAGATCCTGTAAAACAGCCAAACGATCTTTGATATCAAAGGGTTTATTTTCCACCACTGTGCCTTTACATTTGAGATCAGGAACCCACATTCTTGTCCCAAATAGGACCTCATATGGAGTGACCCGCCCCTAGAGAACTTCTTGGCAAATTATTTAATGAGCGTTGGACCCCATAAAGATGTTTGACCCACCCATCACCCGAACCTAATACTCTAGCTGTTATAGACTGCTTTATGACCCGGTTTTTCCTTTCCACAACAGAATTTCCCTCAGGATGAAACGGAGAGGAGTACCGCAATGCTACGCCCAAACTGGCCATGGTTTCTTTATAAGCCCGAGAGCTAAACGCAGGGCCCTGGTCAGAATGTAGTGTGCCAATTGCGTATGTGCCGATAAAGACTCGCAAATCTTTTATAACAGTTCGAGCGTCAGCCGAGCGATGAGTCCGTATCCATAGGAACCTAGAGCATGAATCCACTGCGACCATTATATATTTATAGTTACCGTCCCTTTGCAAGGGACCGCAGTGGTCCAGGTAAACACAAGCTAATGGTTTGTCTGAAATCAACAGGGGTGTCTGCGCAGGACGTTTCACTGTGGAGACTTTCATCTGTTGGCATATTTCACATTCCAGAACATAGTTCTTGGTCTGTTTCCTAATGCCAGGCCACCAATATCTTTGTTTTAGTAAAGATACTGTTGCAGAAACACCTGCAAGGGCAGAGGCTATCCCTTCATGTGCTGCTAGGATCAGTCCTAATCTACGTTCCATGTTTGGAATTACCCAATCCCCCACTCCAGGGATTCGAGCAAAAGGAACGTTGTTCGCATCAATTACATAAGAGTACTTGAGTGGAAATTTCTTTGGTAACGCTGCACCACTGCCTTTGCTTGAAGCATTGACAGCCAACAATATCTCACTGTCTATTCTCGTTTTTGAACGAGTGATCGCAGCTACGAAAGCCGTCTGAACAGCCCCTTTGCGGCTTCATCAGCCAATGAATTCCCTGCAACGTGAACGCCATCACGTTGATGACTCAGAGTGTGTATCACGTGAGCTTTTGGTAGTTTGTTTCTTAACTGAACTACTTGTTCCCAAAGCGTTTTATGCTTTATTGTGCCACCTTTTGCATCTTTGAACCCGTTTTCAAGCCAATTCTGTATATATTCACTATACGACTGAACACAGTAAAAAGAATTGCACACTATGAGTGTGGGGAATTCGCGATCTGTACTTTCAAGTGCCAGTTTGAATGCTTGTAGTTCAGCTCGCTGAGCTGTACAATTTCCTAGAGATTGAGTTTTAGTGACCATTGGTCTGAAGTTACCATCTTGCATGCGACCTTTAACGATTGCGCACGCTGCACTGTAAGCTTGCTTACTCCCTGTAGCGGGTTGTGCGGATCCATCAGTATAAATTATAAATTCATACTGATCTAGAGGCAGAATTTCAGTGGGCAGAGGACATTCATGTTCATATTGCAGGAACGCTTGTGTTTTTAAATCAGGATCAAAAACATATTCAACATCTGTTGCAGCAAGAGAATTAACCCATTGTATCCATCTAGGATGTAAAGCTTTTGCATTTGGAATGCTCACTTTTGTAACCGCCTCTAAGGCTGGTACTGGAGTTACGACAATAATGCGTTTCCCTTGGGCTAGAGTTCTTTCTTTTGCTACAGCGGTTTGAACTGCTGTCAGTATTTTTTCTGTTGAAGTGAAGCGCATTTCTGCTTGTGTATACAAATGTGATTTGTATGCTATTGGTACTTTTTCACCCTCATTAAATGTTACGTAGGTGAATCCGCATTGTCCCGAAATTATTCGGATCACTAAATTGCGTTGATTTACGCGTGTTTGTAAGTGATTTTTTGCTAACATGTTAGCTTGGAGTGAACGCAAGATTTCTGTGTGTTCTTGTGTCCAATGTTTTGTAGAAAAATCAGGTTTGATTAATTCGTAGAGAGGTTTAACCCTTTCTGCGTAATTTAGAATGTAAGTTCTTCCAAAATTTAGGAAACCCAAGATGGATTGTAAGTTTTTCAGCGTTTTTGGAGGTTGGAGCAGCGCGCACTTTTCTAAAAGTTAGCTGCCAGGCTCTTGCCTTCACTTGAAAGCTCATATCCTAGGAAAAGGACATTGAGATGGGCAATTCTGGATTTTTTAAAGTTGAATTTATAGCCCTCAGAGGCGAAGCCCAATATAATGGTACTCACCCTGTTCAAGTGCCTATCTAGGTCATCGTCTGTCAGATAGATGTCATCGACATATGACAAAGCCTCATTATCATAAATTTGTAGTAACTCTGTTACTCTTGCTGAGAATAACCCCGGGCTGTTTTTGAACCATTGTGGGAGTCTACAAAATTGACGCTGGGTCCCCATTATTGAGAAAGCTGTTAAGTACCTGCTTTCAGGTGCTATGTTTTGACAAAGGAAACCATTTGAAATGTCCAATGTGGTTTTATATTTTTTACGCACAATATTATTCATTAATGCTGTACTATGTGCATTTTGCACTGCAAATGTTTTTGAACAAGTGTTCAAGTGTCTGTAATCCAAAACTAGACGATATGTATTGTCTGGTTTGGATACAGGAAACAAAGGATTGTTCATTGAGGAGGTGCATGTTTCAATCACCCCTTGGTATTCAAGTTGATCTAAGATCTCCCTGACCTGTTTTTTAGCTTCTTGCTTTATTGGGTACTGCCTTTGTGTAGTAGGTTCATTTTTTAGATGTATTTTGTGGTGAGGTGAGTCCTCATCCCATCCTACATGATTTTTGGATAATGCTGGGGCCTGGGCAACTGCCCATTTCCTGGCATAAGTATATTTTAGGTGAATTGGAATATGGTTGGAGAAGGCAGGCATAATAATGTCCTCACCATGTGGGCACTCCCTGACAAATTGTGGTGGCCAGTCCTTTTCTGCTAGAAGTATATCTTAACCCCTTGAACGTTTCTCCCAAAAGAGTGTTTTCACTTTTCTTGGTATGTCTCCCTCCATTCGGAGTGTTATTTCATATAACTTTTGTGGAGTACTAACCCTGGTGTCTACAGTCTCTACTGTGATGTACTCATTCAAGTCCACTATCTCCAGAAGTTCCTTCAGGTTCTGGCGAGCTATTGTGACTTCTGCTGCACTGTCCAGCATTGTCTGAGCCCATTCTCCGTTCTTGAGCTGTGTTCTCAGTATTCTCGGCATGTCTGATCTTCAGACCTGCTACCTTCTTTTTTGTGAATTGAGGTTTTGATGTATTTTTCTGAACGTTTTTGTCGTCTTTCGATTTCACGCGTTCTTCTCTGTGTTCTGACCGTTCTCTCCTTTCTGATGTCTGTGACGATATCTGAAAGGTATGAGAGGAACGTGTATCAGTATCCTGATACCTGTCAGGTTTTCTTAAATTATCCCTATTCCTGAGATTATACCTCCTTTCAGAGGGCTCCTTTTGAGGAGACCTACCTCGGGATTGAGAACGTCTCTCTTTTGAATTTTCTTTATTAGTTTCCCACTTCTTTTTAGGAGATGTAGGCTTTTGTTTAATAGAGTCCTTCTCAGGACTTTCAGATAGTTTTGGCTTCAATGATTTTTCACCCAAACTATCTCTGCCTAATTCTGCATAAGATTGTTCTATTATTCTGGGTAGTTCATGTTGATGTTCTGTTACATCAAATTCCCTTAAGCTTTGGCGGATCGCCACTGATGCTGCCTTCCCTTTAATATTAGATAAAATTATTGTTGAGTCCTGGTCGAAGTTTTTCAGTAATTTCATACCTAAATTCAGAGCAGGTTCTGCCCCGTATTCGTTTTGAATTTGTTTCAGGACATCTGGTATTACTGCAATTGACGGAACACCATGTGTTTTAGTATAGATGGCAGCAAAGACTGTGCCCCAAGTGGTGCAATCTTCCAGTTGTGGTGTGATCCCCATTGGTAAACAGATTGTTAGGATTCTGTGTTTCTCATAAGGGCTAGTATTTGGAAATACTGCTTCGATTTGAGTAATTTTTTGAGCTATCCAGAATGGAATTTGCTCACGTTTTGTGGGCATTTTACCCATGACTGCGTGTAAAGTCTGTGGAGTAATTTTTAGTGTATTCCCCTGATGAGGGGTTTGATTTGGAATGGTCATTGGTGGTTGGACTGTGAAAGTCCGCATGACATATTGGACTAATTGTCTGTAAATTTTTATTAACTCTTGTAGTTGAGTAAGTAATTCCTCGTCTGACATTACATCGATGTCAGGATGAGGTGTGTAGCCGACTAGAATCGGCCATGTTGCTCCTGGTCTGCCTAGTGGACCGAGCCTGGTAATGTTTTTGTGATGTTTTAGGACGCCTTTAAACCAGAGATGATGTTCCTGGTATGTGAGTGGAATTTCAATATCCTCGAAAGGAATATATTCCTCTGGTGGTTCATCTTCTTTAAAGAAGTGAAACACTTTTGTTATTGGATTTGATTCTGAGAATACTATCCATGAATAGAATACCTCTGTCTGAAAGGATTTGTGTGCCTCTATCAAGAAAACTGCTCTACCACCTCTTGGTGGTAGGCCGTGTTTTATAAGTTTTAGAGTAATGGCTCTCCTTAAGTTTTAAACCGGTAAAGTTAAAAGCTTATACGACTGGGTCAGCCGTAGCTACACCGTTCTCGGTGTCATTGTCCCCGTGTATGAACATTTGTTTTTTGAAAAATGTAGTACAAGTTTCAAGGAAACAAAAGATAAGGTGCACAATATTTTGGAACACTGTATCCTTCAACGTTGAACAAACCAAACAGCTAATCTATAGGTTTTTTGTCCTATTTAGCTTTGGCGGATATTTAACCCTACCCACTCCAGACGTCGTATGTGAGTAGGGGCCTCTGAGAGAAAAGCACGACTGAGTTACTCAGTATCTAGCGTTAAATTAGTGCCTTACCAAACCTTTGGGCGCCATGTAGTGTAGTTCCTATTTCCCTAATAGGTTTGACATAGGACTGAGGTCAGTATGTCCCTATCGAGTATATTAAACTTAAATACTTTGTGCCAGCTAACTCAGAAGCCACTAGAAACTCCTTGTAAACAAGAAGGGAGTAGTTTCTGGCAACCGCATAAACATGACAACTTTGTTTCCCTTTAGAATCGGAACACTCTCAGAATTGTGGAAACAATAGATAACAGTTTCACTCAGCTAATCATGCATGCTTAGTTTCTTCAGAGTTACACAGAAAGAATAGACGGGCGTTTCAATCAAAAGGATTTATTGAACAGTCTTGTTTCTCGTGTAAGAGATATGAGCTGTTATGATCACAAGACAGTATGCGAGATATATAATGTACAGAGTAAGCAGTAGAAAGAAATAATACTGTGCTAGCATTATCTTTTAGCTTTGACACATATATTCATATACATAAATAACATAAGCTAAACATGCGAGTACTCATAAGATGCTTCTCTAACTAGTTCTACCCTAGTGTACCTAACCTAAGTGTAATGCAAGGTAAGGAGTAGGTGAAGTATTCTATAGTATGGTATGCTATAGTCTAGTATGCCAAGTCTAGTATGCCAAGAGTCCCTCTAGGTTCTAGTCAGCTCCATACCTTGAGAATGAGAGAGGTGGGAATCTCCTTCCGGAACTCGAACTCTAACACCCCGCGAAGGGAGTCAGAACACTGGGAGCTGGATTCTCTGCGAGCAGGGATGACAGCGTCTCTTCTCAGTGCGTCAGGCTGGGATACGGGCTCCTCTGAAGTCGAGGTCTACTCTAACTTGCTTGGGCAAGGGAAGGTATATTTATACCTGGTAGGTGCCTTCAAATGTTAGCATTGACGTGAAGTCGGACAGAGGAAGACGTCAGGAATGAACCCTTAAGGAATAGTGGTTCATGCATAATAGATGAGTTCTTGGAGAAATCAATAATCCTGTGCTGGGCTTAGGGTTTGGTTTCTAAGAACTCGTTGTGACATTGGGGTGGGCGGATGTCGGTGACCATGCCTGTATTTGGAGTGCATGGCTAATGCCTAAATAAGGACTGGGATCTTATGCCTATATAAGGGCAATGCGATTTGTGCCTATATAAGGACATGTTTCAGGAAAACCTATATACGGACACCTAAAGCGGAATACAACAAGGGACTCCGCATGGCAGGGAAAAAGGTGAAGAATTAAATTTCCCTAACGCTACTGTTTGTGATCTGTCTCTGAAAAAAGACGAGAGTAGATCAAGCACGACCCCCTTCACCCCTATTTCCTCTAGACAGTCGATGAGAGTTGTATGATCTACAGTATCGAAGGCAGCAGATAGGTCCAATAAGATCATAACTGCTGAACCTCCACTGTCTACTGCCTGCCTTATTTCTTCCGTTGCCTTGACCAGGGCGGTTTCTGTACTATGCCCTGGTCAAAAGCCAAACTGAGAGGATTCTAGAAGCTGGTTATCTAGAATGTATTTAGATAGCTCAAAATTCATTATCTTTTCGCAAATTTTTGCGGGGAGAGGTAAACATGCAATTGGACGGTAATTAGAAGTGCCATTAACATTCAAGTTGGACTTTTTTAAAAGCGGGAGGATAGAAGCCTGTTTCCAGACAGAAGGGAAGGTACCAGTAGAAAACATAGGGGTCCATTACGATGGCGGGCGGACAAAGCCTGCCCGCTACAGCAACGGCAAAAGGGACCGCCCGCCATAGGTGCGGCGGTCCCGCCATTCACATTAGGATGCGCCTGCCACACTGGCGGGCGCATCCCGTATTCTTTACATTGCGGCGGGCGGTGCTGCAAGCAGCACCCGCCGCAATGTGAAAAATGTATGTTGTGCATTTGAATGCACAACGTGACAGGCACCGCGCAGTGCCTGCCACCTTGTGCATTCAAAGTGCACCCCCCACCCCCGAACACCCTGGGGGCCCGCCACAGGCCACCTAAGGAAGAGACCGCATGCCTTTCCATGGCGGCGTTGCCGCCATGGAAAGGCACTTCTCCGCAGTCATCCTAATATGGATGGCGGTGTCTTGCAGACACCGCCACCATATTGGAGCCCTTTTCCGCCCGGTCGCCTGTCCGACCGGCGGAAAACCGGCGGACGGTCTTTCCGTCCGCCGGGGTCCCCCCGCCATCGTAATGTGGAGGGGGAAATGGTAGGCGGGCGGTGGGAATTGGCGGGCGGATCGCCAGCGCCGTATGGGCGGTGGCGATCCGCCCGCTATGATAATGACCCTCATAGTATTCAAAATATGAGATAGGTTCCTTGCAATGATGTCTGGAACCAATGTCAAGATCTTTACCGGGCAGGGGTCAAAAGGGGAACCAGATTTACTTTGCAAAAGTAAGGAACTCACTTGTTCTGGTGTGGTGGCAGAGAAATGGGTAAGAGAACAGTCACCTGGATCCCTCCCCTTAAGAGGTTCCGAAGGTTGAAAGATCCCACTATCAAAGTCCTTAAAGATCCCATTGACTTTCTCTTTAAAGGCATTTGCAAGGGCATCACAAAAGGATTGACTGTCAGATTAATTAGTCTTATTCGAGATGGTAGTGAGTTTCTGAACAACTTGGAATAGTTCTTTCGAAGAATTGGAGGCACTATCTATTAATTGAGTAAAATACCAGCTTTTTTTCCTTCGTGATAAGATCTTTGTATGTGGCTAATGCCCTCTTGTATGCCTGTTTCATCTGTTCATTGTAATTTCTTCTCCAATTCCTTTCTTGCCTTCTACAGGCTTGTTTTTCAAGCCTCAGGGCTTCTGTGAACCAAGGAGCCGTAGGTTCCTTCCTAAATGAATGCTGATTTTTAGTAGGAACTAGCTCCCTGAAGGAGTCCGACAACCAGTCGGAGTAGCAAGTCCCGGCAGATTCGGCCTCGGTGAGTAAAGGGGGATAATGTTCATCTAAGGACTGTGCTAAGACGACAGGATCTAATTTACTCCAATCTTTGTAACTGATGGTAGCAGGTGTATTAAGCAAATAGGCCTGGTCTCTAAGGCTTTCCATAGAGAACGTGATAACTGAATGATCCGACCAGACCACAGGAAAGATATTCTGAATTTTTAAAGAAGGATCATTGGAGAAGAGGCCATCCAGCTTATGTCCAGCTGAGTGCGTAGCCTCCTGTTCAAGTCCTAAGGATTCTGCGATATCTAGCAGATTAGCTGTATTCTTATCTTCCGGGGCCTCCAAATAGAAATTAAAATCTCCAAGAATGGTGACATGATTTAAAAGGAGGCTATTCTCTGCTAATATTTGAAAAACTTGAGAAAACGCATTTTTATTATTACCTGGAGGTCGATATAGAAGAATCCCGGAGAAAAAAACTTGACTGTCCCTGGCAAGTTTGAACAAAGCTTCATTGCTCAAATCCTAGCAGATAACAGAAAATTCATTGCTGTAGATTAGCGCCAAACCACCACCCCTTTTGGTTAATCTATCCTGCCTGAAAAGTGCATAGTCCTTAGGGACTGCAATTGCAAAGTCGGGGCTACAAGCACTGTCTCCCCAGGATTCAGTAATAAAAAGACAGTCCAGACCCAACGTTTCTATCAGATCTGTGATCTCAATTTTATGTTTTGGAAGAGACCGGGCATTAACTAAGGCCCATTTAGATCTGTTAGAGTTTTCCTTGTTACCTGTCTTTTCAGAAGGGCATATAGAAGAATTTGGTTGCAATCTTGTCCTCAGAGTCAGACTCAAATATTGACAATCACACGCTGAACATATATGCGGCGTTTGCTCCGAAAAAAACCTCAGATCCAGTCACATTCTTCTTCTTTCTCTGCAAATCAGTTTAGTAACTTCAGAGGTTCAGCAGTTAAAGTTCCAAGCTTTGTTCCAATTTTGCTCATACTGTCATCACCCGTAAGAATATGTGCTGTGATAAGAACACTGGGCATCTCTGGGTCAAGTTTCTTCTACAAAATATGAAGCGGATTAAGTGTCTTTTCTCACCTGTTCCATAACCTATCCATTATTCTGACTATCCTTGACTTATGAACATTGCAACAAATCTAAGTTGCACAATAATAACACCTGTGTCATTTGACAGTATAATGACTCAATTGAAACCATTTCTAACAGCCCACTCAACATGTAGTACAACACGAAGGTAAGCTTCCTCCACTTTGCTGTTAAGTTCTTGAACAATATTGCCCGTACCTTTTGAAAATAATTCTGCAGGCACCAACTCCTCATTGACAATCATTCCACTTGCAATAATTGGAAATTCAGTGTTCACTGAAGCATCAGCAATGTTTTGGCGAGATAATATCTCCAAGATCATATTGTTCGATGTTGAGGACCAGAATTTACCAAGTTTCACAGGTATAGGTGTCACATTTCTGATGCATTCAAGGTCAATTGTTCCACTTGTATACATTTGTCTGATTCTCTCGCATTCTTTGACAGATAGTTCAAGATAACTGTCAAAGACAATGTGCAGTTCTTGCAAGGTGCAGACTGACTTTGATATCTGTAGAACACTCTGAACGACCTCTCCGAAGTTTTGCATGAATGAAATCTTGACCATTACAATTGTGACATAAAGTCTACAGCAAAAGCAGTTTTCAATGAGGACACTTTTCAAATCAAAATTCTTCAGGTAAAAGTTTTTTTCCTAGCTCTTGTATGAGTTTGTGCTTCACTGGTTTGGTTGCAGCAACTCCATCAAATAATGCGTTAGTTGGAAAAAGATCGTGCAACAGAATATCCTTGATACGCTTACCCCTTTCTTTTGCTACATCCATCTCTCTATGTGCTTGTGAAAGTTGGTTTTTAGTAACCTGTTTTGTAGTGGCTGATTAGACGAAACTATTACTATGGCAATTAAAGCGTGGAAAATTAGCTTTAGTGATTATGTCAAACAGCTTTTTCTCATTCAGTACAAATCTCTCCTGCTTCAGTTCTGCATATAGTTTCAATCCATGTTCCAGGACATCTAGTAGATGCCTTTATATCATTTCCACATATTGTTTGGTCTCAAAGTTGTGAAGTGGCACAGGCTCAGTCATTTCAAAGGCGTTTCCTTGCTGCTGCATGAAATGAAGAGGGTGGTCAACATGTTTATTAAAATGTTTCCCTCTCTTTTCCACAAGTTTGTGATGAGGAACAGTTTCACAATGGTCCATTAATTTTGACTTAGTCATCTCTCTGAAAACATTGTAAATAGAAAGGACTTTGTGGTAAACTAGCTGCCGTTGAGCAACATATTGACTTTTACGTGTCTGACCAACAAATCTGTGGGAGCTTTTCTGTAATCTCCTGATCTTCTGTTCCAATTTCATATCTGGAGCCAAAGGATTGAACCTTCCCTCTCTGTCTTTCAACACAAAATGTCTTTGGATAAGTTTTCTGCAACAGTATGTTTTTTTCACCTCTAGCTTCTTCACTTTCTCCAAATACCAGGACCCATATCTCAGGTAGTTTATGCAATCAAATTAATAAAAAACAGTAATCAGTGACTTCACATGCAGCTCCCAATCACCTTCCTGAGCAGCAACTACCATGTTATTTACTAGAGTTATCAGGTGCAAAACATTTCCCCAGTACTTGCAAAGTTCAGATTTTTCTTCACATTCTTTAACAAACAATACAAACTTGGTTTTCTGATTTTGAACTGAGTGTATTGAACATTGCCTTGCTTTCCATCATGTCTTTTGAATGCAGTGCACCCTGTGCCTTGTTCAATTCTGAGATAAGATATGCAAAACCTAATTTGTCATTCTTGTTCCAGAAAACATTCCAACTCAATGTTTCTATAGGCTCAGATATGATGAGCATACCTTGTAACGAATTAACACAATGCGTTCCACTCAATATTGACTGGACAGTTTTTCTTCCAAAGATTTTAGCCTCAATATGTGCATCATCTATGCCACATCCACTGAGATAACTTCCTGCATACCGCAACACAACTTTTGTCATGTGGAAAATGCCCATCATTGGATAAAGATTATCTAATTCCACTGGATTGCTCATAAAAATTTCAGCTACAATATGGAAAACACCTTCAGCACAGAAAATTGGCAGTATAGACTGGTCTTCAACCTGGACAGGCACATTTTGGCCATTTTTTAGAGCTGTGTATACTGTTGTGTAGTTTGTGGCTAGAGATGTTATTTCTGGTAAAAACCCAATCATCTTCAGTGGGATGTTATTCTGGGTTATAAGAGGATGAATTCCAGCCCAAGGAGAAACTGGCTTTTCTTCATCCTTCAGTCTGCACCGAATAAGCAATGTGATCAATTCAGTTAAATCAGCTTTGTGGATTGCAGCATCAGGTAGAGGAAGATCCATGTCCTCAGGCACTTTGAAACTTTCTGGTAAACTGCGACGTGCTGATAGCTCGTAGGGATTTTGCAAACATGCTGGCAAGGCAGTTGGGTTATTAGTTTGCAGCTTCATAAGTCTAAGCCTACAGCTTGCATAGCTTGCTTTCAAGCAGCTACTTCATTGGTACAGTCTTGAAAAAGCACCATTACAATGTCATGTGTGCTGAATGTTCCAGACAAAGACGAGCTGTCTTAAAAATCAAAATAATCAAGAGCAGCAATTGTAAATCCTTTCCTGGTAAAGTGACTTGGAAGTAGTGTGCTGTCGGATTCACAATATTTTACAGCATGAGCTGCTAACAAGTTCCTGCTGCGTAGTATGTCATTATAATTTGTTGATACACCAATCCTATTCATTGAAGTGATTAGCTCTCAACTTTGTCATAGATTGCGTGGGCAGTCATCACATGTAGTGGAGTTTTCTTTTTGCTGTGATGCAATTCATAAAACGTGATTTGGAAAAGACAGTACATTTGCACAGCATAAGCATGTGACTTTATGGGATTGTCTTCCATTTCTTCGCTTATGTCTTCAAAGCCATCATCAATGTTGTCAGCCTCTGTTCCGAACTCAAGAACTTTAGTTTGTAACAGTTTTGCTTTGCTGATATTAAACAATGATGGAAAAAATGTTAAGACAACATCAGCAGGGGCGGCTCCTTCATTGGAGTGGAGGAGCCTCGCCCCACTTACGTACCCCCCAAAGCCCCAGAAATAAAAAATAAAATGGTAATTGATTACCATTTTATTTTTTATCGTCCCATCCTGAATCGAGCATCAGGATGGGGCAGGGCCTGCTGAGTGAGCAGGGAGGAGTGGTTGGCAGAGGGCTGCCTTTGCACTTGTTTAAAGTGCTCATGTCTCTTTGAGACGGCCAGCCACATATGCGCACTTAAAACCTCTCTACCCAGCTGCCTAAAGACAGGTAGGTTGAGAGCTAGTGCAGGCATCCAGTACCATCTGCAGCGGCGACGGAGGCCGCTCCCACCAATAAAGGCTCTGCTCACATGCTGGTAAGCAGCACATGAGCAGGCCTGGATTGATCGAGGGAGTTTGCTGGTACCTGCATTGCAGTCCCAAGCAGAAGACGTCAGAGTGAGGAGGATGCCGTCTCTCACAATCGGTGAGTGTCTTCTCTTTTTAATTTTTTTTATTTGTTTCCCGCCCCTCCACCCTCAGTTGATGCCAGCCGCCACTAAACATCAGGCATTCTTGTGGACTCCCATGATTTGTGGAGTTCTGGGACATCACAAAATTTGTCATTAAGTCCAACATCTAAACCTTTCAGGAAGTTTCTTAATATGGTTTTTGATGATTTTACTGCATCCTGTGATCTTATTTTGGCAGCAAGAACTTCAGGGGTCAAATCAGCTGAGAACACCATAAGTGGCTCATTCTTTTTGCTAGACTGACAAAAATGAATTCTGTCATTGTACATTCTCACCAGAAAAATCTTAATTTTATTATTATGGATCAATATAGTTTCATCAATGTTGGCCATTATTTCTCTGATCTCACTGAGTGTGAACCTGTAGCCAGCACTCAAGAGTGGCTTAAAAACTTAATTTGCTTTTTCAAAGAGTGCAAACTTAATTGAAGGCTGCCTGTTACGTTGCTGCTGGGGGCTCATTGTACATTCATATTTTTGAATATATGCAAGCATGCAGGTCGGGAGAGCATACAAATCCACTGAAAATACATTTACCTCGCAGTTTAGATAATCTACTCGGCTGAAAACTTAATCTTGGAAGAACCAGCTGCAGATAAAAACATGTTTGCCCTTTGAGACCCACATACTCTGTACTTTGTTCTTTTGTCAATCCCTTTGGCCCTTGTTGTGGCTAAGCAAGAGATAACACATTAAAGAGCCTCTACTTTCCGATTAGTTGTTGGAGGTGGATGAGGGTAGCCATCTATCTTCTAAGTGGATGGGCATTGGGTTTGGTTGTCGTCACTTTCTCAGAAGACTCAGATTCTTGTTGTGATTCACTAGTTTCTGCTATTTTTTGACAAATTTTCTCCAGGCTTTTTTCCATTGTATACGACTTGTAGCACTTGCTGTTACAATGATAAAATATTTGATCCTCTTCACCCATCAGTTTCAATCTTTTGTGAACTTCGTCTTGCTGTATTTCTGCAGCATCTCGAACTCTCTTCTGTCCAGCCACAGTTGATGTTAGCTTTTCTTTTGGATTAGTTGGCATTTGACACTTTTTTCTTTGTTGAAGGAGTCCTCAGATTTTGTAGTTAGCAGCACTCTGTCAGATGGTAAAGATCCTCTGCTACCACCTGCTTCGCTCATGTTTACAAATTTGAATCAACTGAAAACCTGAAACAAAAATAATATTAAAAATAAATTACCAATGTGATGGCTAATACACATCCTTACAAAGCCACCATTTTGGAAAATGGCACAAGGGTTGATCTAAGAAGTTGACCCCAAAACCTACATTTTGACAATAAAATGAATTAAATAGTTCTCATTGTTCCTGAAATATTACATCAACACTGCAACACATCCGGCATTTTTATAAATGTCGTCCAGAACAATTCGTCCCAGATTAGCAATGTTTACCCAAGCTAAATTACTTCTCTAATGATCTAAAATCACAAATCAAAAATGAAAATCTCCTCACAACATTTTTTTTACGGTGGTATATCAAGGGGCCAGGTCTAATAATGAAAATGATCTTACTAAAACACGTGCCACCTGTACTGAATATTGCCATGGAAAAAAGGATGAGGAAAAGTAGCCATACACATGCAAATGAAAGTTTGCATAAATTCCCACTAAATAACTAGAAAAACTTTTTGAAATTAAGTAAATGAGAATGTACAAAAAGACACACACACAGATGATGATCGTGCCCATGTGGTGAATGGGGCTAATACGTATTTGTATGTGGGTCAAACACAAATCCTATATTGAGCAGATGTGCTCACACACACACACACGCACACGTGCACACACACACACGCACATTGATCCCAGACTGTTAGGTGTATGTCCGGTTCAATGGAGCTAAGCTGCGTATCTATCTCTAAGAACACATTGGCCACCTCCACAAATAGCCACACACAGATTCCACAAATACCTATCCAATTAATACAGAAATGTGTGAAGGCAAGCAAATGTTACCCCATTATAAAAATCCACAGGAATACAGACAACCAATATGCTGACATGTAGTAAGTAACACACAAATCAACACTCCTCCATTGACTCAGATGTACCCAGATACTAATCCTCACAGCTTTAGAGCATTACAGGTTGACCCCCATGCACATTACATCATGTGTCATCAAGTTAAAGGTAGCCCCTTGGTAACCAAATCTCCACTCCGGAGCGATCGAATTAGGATCGTTATGGTGAACATTTTTCAAAATACTGAGGTTCATTTGTATGCGATTTGCCTTTTCTCCAGTCGATATAATCTGATGCAAATACCAGGTGGCAGTGTGTGCTAAACGCCCAGAGCCTATGTGTCTCACTCTGTTGTGTTGCTGTGAGCTAATATTAACATTTCTTGATGTATGTAACAATGATTAGTCCACCTATGCCACAGGTCTGTATGCCTAAAATTGCACATTATTATATGCAATTACACTCTATCATTGCAAAGTATTCTGCCGCCTGAATTGGCCTCGTCCTACTGAGCACAGGCCATAAATAAATACACATTTTCGAATAATTCCCTACTGGTGTTACTGGCACCACGTGAAACTGGTGCTCATTTTTCATGACTCATGTATTAAGCGCTTCCATAATTATGCAGAGGATCGTGTGATGTCGGGCCTCGGGGGGCGCTGTTAACACGTAAAAAATAAAAGAGAACCGAACATGTTGTGAGTGCTTTACAATAATAATTTCTGAAGCTCTGCGCCACAAGTTCAGTCTGCTAAGCTCGGTTTGTTGGATCCCTGTGCCAAAATACATTGCTGGCCTGAATTTATATTTATCAGTGCCAAGCACCCTCTCTGCATTCAGTGAGAGGTCGAAAGCGACACTATATATAGCTGTGCTCACATAGATGTTGCCACAACGTGCAAATAAAGGCCGCGTGCTCAATAGGTAACCCATATGCCGCTTTCGAAAGAGCAGGCAGGCTAATTTTAAATATATTCAAAAACCCTTGACAGCTTTACAAATTCAAGCGAACTCAGGATCAACCTAACGTTATATTTTATGTTTTCTTCTTTTGCCATCCTCAAATAAAAACAAGCATTGGCATAGCCAATAGGTCTCGCCTTTGGGACCTTATAAGTGTTTAGTTATCCAGCACTATATCCTTGGTGCAACAACATCAGCTGTTGCATGTCTAAACACTTATAAGGTCACAAAGGCGAGACCTATTGGCTATGCCAATGCTTGTTTTGGTATGCAGCCTAGGGGTATGGGTCCCAGGGGCCTTTTCCGGCCACTCCAGAACAAGGCAGATCAGATCACTTTTTATCAGTCCTGTCAGGGTGAAGGGCAGCTGTGTTAGAATTCACATGGAGGCCAGGGTCCAGCTCTACATCAGGATGTTGAACAAGGTGAAGGGTATTATAGAGCAAAGAGGGAGCCCTACACTAACAGTATGAATGACTCAAGCAACCAATTAATGGGCATTTTATGTATTTTCTTTTTTATTGTTTTGTATTGTAATTGCATTTACATTTTATATGCATGTATACCCCTTCTATAAAATAACCAATTCTGGCGTAAATTGAAAATATGCTAATTATCGGCCAAAACATTTTTTGATAGTCATCTTTTTGAGTCAAATGAGCAAACGTTTATGAGAACGTGGACTTTGCAAAGCTATAAGTCTCTGGCAATATGGAATTACTTACATGCTCATTGGTATGTTACCATCAGGTAGCCCACATTCATTAGGGTTCCAGTGACTCTTAGAACACCTTGAGGTGTGCCTGTAGGAGTTAAGATATAGGGTGAACTGAGGCACATTCTTCGGGGTAATTTACACTGTAGGTTTCAGTGGGCGTGATAACGATGACATGAAGACGAAAGTGGCGCAGTCAATAAGAGATAACACTTAGAAGGTGGGGAGGAGGTGTCCATTCTCATCAGAGTTCAAGAGACCGGGCTGCCCAGAGCCTGCTGTTAGGGGCGGGTGCCAGCCTGTTTATTTGGGGGGCTGGACGCGGTGTTTCTTTGCTGTTGATGTGATGAGTTGGATGCTGCCTTTTAGATCTTCTCTCCAGAGGGGTCAATGAAGCGAAAACACCATTTCACTCATTTGTCATTTAGGCCTAATTACCGACAGACTTGAAAGGAAAGAAGGGGACAGAGAATGCCCGCGCTGATATTGTGCGCCACGTTTCAAAAAGAACAAGCAGAGAAACACACGCAGAAACGGAGCTTTGTCTGTCTCAGCATTTATCACACAACTGCAGCAAAAGGTATCAATTTCTCGTCATAGACGGAATAACTGAAAGAGTTACCAGAAGCCAGAACGTACACATAATTGGTGGAAATGTTGGAGCCCGTCTCGGCCGCCGTCCTCTGATGGAGCACCGAGAGTTAGTGGGATCTCCGTCTGTCCTTCTCCAAATAGACACGGAAGCGGAGAAGGACAGAGAGAGAAGGCAGGTGGTGACGGAGGAGAGAGCCAAGGCGGAGAAGAGGAATGGAAACAGATAGGGCACACGGATGAGGATTAGGGGGAAAAAGAAAGGGGCAAATTATTAAACAGTGAAAGTAGCAAGAGAAAGAGGAAGGAAGAGCAAAGAAAAACAAGCGCGCGCGCCTCGCACGGCAGCAGGGGGAGGGGGGAGAGGAGGGGGCCTGCGCGATTCACTTGCGGGAGCGAGCGGCGCCAGGAGCGATAATTGCTACCATATGGCGCCAACTGCTCGCTCCCGCAAGTGAATCGCCAAACGTGCACGCGTTGCCATTGAAGGCAATGCAATGCGTGCATGTTTTTGGCTGAAAAGCCGAATCGATTGCAAAGGTCTTTTTTCCCATGCAGCGCATGCGCTGCATAGGCGAGACCTAATGACTTTTTGGCTATGTACCCCTGAATATAATACAGTCTATAAAAACAATGATGGAACTTTGAGTCTTTAAATGTGGAATTCCTTGATGTTATTCATTTTTGTCCCTTCTTGCATTGGTTTAATTTTGAAGTAGCGTAAAACAACCAGAACCACCCATTAGTATGATTACACATCTTTTCTAACAGAAAAATTGTGTTTGAGGTTTGTGTGTAATGAATGCTCAGAAGAAGATTTCAAAGTGTGCTACTCAAGAGAGCATTTGTGGAAAACTCATGCTCTAGAAACAATTGCTATGGAAAAGAAATGGAATAATGTAAATTGGCTGGCTTTATTATCAATGGTGCTGAAATTCAGCTATATCAGTGCCTAAAAAGCATATTGCATATCATAACGTACAGCAGCAAGGCCCTCATTTTTAGTCGCCCAAAGCAGTACCCCTGGGAAGACACCATTCCATGTATTTCTAAAATGACCTATGTTTCCTGCAACCTGATAATTTAGAAACTAGGCCTGGTTTTACAGGGTGTTTTTCCATAACCACCTGTGATTGGGGCTGCTGGAAATGTGTAGCGCGGTCCCATCTGACACCATCAATACCTGTGAGATGACCACAAAAAGCTCTCCACCTGCCAGGATAGAGCCTGCCCACCTCCACTCCACAACTGCTTGGGCCCCCACTGCCATTTCCCACCTGCTCAAAACTGGTGGTAAATTTTAGGGCCTGATTACGAGTTTGGTGGTCCGTGAACCGCCGCACCAACGGTTCACGGTCTCACTACCGCAAGCATGGCGGTTCCGACCGCCGTATTATGTGATTGTCGGATTGCCTTTGCAAAGACAGTTGGTGAACCGTGGACCCCGCCAGCCATCCACAGACTGCCACTGCTGCGGGCAGGGTAAAGCAGCTGCCATAGGGCGGTGCTGAGGACTTTCACCGCCGTCCATATTACAAGTTGGTTTTCCGAAAAACCGACCACAGTGGTGGAACGGCCGTCTAAGGATTTGGGGTGCATACTCACCCCTTTCTTGTTCTTCCCATCAGAGTTCGACATGGTCCCCCTTCACACCAGCATCTTCACCCCGAGGAATACAACACTGTTTGAGGCGATATACAGGCAAGTCCTTTTTGTACCATATACACATTGCCTGGACTGCTCACATATGGGTTAGACTCAATGGGTAGGTGGTATTTTTCCACATATACCAACGTATGTGTGCATTTGACACATATGCAGTTGAAATGCTCACACAGGCATGGATATATATGGAACACCATTCACCACCGCCGCAAGAGCTCCTCAGCCACACCGCGGACACTGCGGTCAACTCGTAATACTGCAGTCTTCTAGAGGCTGAGGCGGTCAGCCCGCCGAACTCATAATCAGGCCCTTATTGTAAAAAGGGCCATTACAGGATCCAGAATAGGGATCTCATGCACAAATTGACTAGTTTTGTATGGTTAGCAGATTCAACCCCACCCTGGGCCCAACAGATCGCAATCCCCCGATATTGGAGGGTGGGGGGAGGCAGATCAGAAGGAATCAGTAATTCCACCTTAGTATCCATCCCTCCAAATTTCAGGCATCTTGTAATGAGTCCCTGAGTGATGTCACAAGCATCTACTCACCCTTTTCCCTACAAGTCATTTGGCAATCTGCTTACATGTAAAGTAGGACTGTGGGGGAACTAACAAAGAAAATAATACACTGTCTATGTAATCAGAGAGATTGTTTAATTGAACGCAAATTAATCTAAGCGTTATCTAACTATTTATCTTAAAATGTGTTTTTCTTTCCAATAATAATTGTGTATATATTATTAGAAAACCTAAACATTTTAGAGAATAACCCCGATCTTCTAGGTCACATGATACAAAATTGGCAAGAGGAAAGCCGAGGCTAAGTCAAAATCGATTTAAAGCTGCCACTTGCACTCAAATAAATGTTTCTTTCTGCAGTAAAACAACTTGACAATCAAAAACCACAAGGTAGGTGAAATGAGCTACATTTGGATTAGCTCTATTTTTCTTAGTTTGTGAAATATAAGTGGATGCCAATTGCACTCACACTCCGAACATCATGTTTGCAGATTCAAGTATGAGAAGTCAGTGGATAAAAGTGCATGTACTTGCTTCCATTCATTAGCTTACCAGGAGCAATTAATGAAGAGTGATGATAAAAAAACTGCAAGCCATATAGCTATTTCCACATCCTAAAATAAACCGAAAATCTGATATATCACTTCTTTCTAAGAAGGTCGAGTCACCATCAGACAATGCCGGTCCATTTTGCTAGAATGTTCATGCTGCTAAAGATCAAATGGCTCCATAAAAACATATGTCATTACAAAACATATACTACCTGTCAAAGTGTATTACTTGCACTGTTTAAGGAAAGCGTATGAATGAATGAAAGAATGTTGGTCTTATAGCGAGCAAACTGTGCCCAAAGGTATCAAGGCACTACGGATAGTACCGGCGGTCGTAGGAAACACGAAAAGGAGTTTAGATGTTAAAGTGTGAAGAGCCATTTTTTAAGGCCTTATGAAAAAGACCAGAAATCGATAGAGTGAGAGAATTCCAGAGCTTAGACGCAGCAACAGAGAATGCTCTTCCCCCCCACCTGGCCTTCCTGAACCTGGGAACTGCCAACCAGTTTTTGCTGGCAGACCGCAGTTGTTTAGTGACATACCGTTGGAAGAGTCTTTTAATACCTTTGGAACCCAAATTATGAAAAGCCTTATGGACAAAGCATAGGGCCTTGAACAGAATTCTCTTTTCTATAGAAAGCCAGTGCAGCTTGCGAATAGATGCCAAAACTGGGTGGAATTTAGCAAGATCCATCACAAGTCTTGCCACTGCATACTGTACAAGCTGCAGTTTATGGATGGATCCCTTATTAATGTCCAAGTAAAGAGCATTACAATAATCCAATCTGGACAGAACCAGAGCAGCAGCTGCCTGCTTTTGAGAGGAGAGGGAAAGACATGGAAAGATCTTCCTCAGGATCCTGATAATACCAAAACAGGTGGAAACCTTTTCGTTGATCTGGGAGTCTAAAGAGAGAGAGCTATCAACTATGACACCAAGATTCTTTGCTGACACAGCTGGACAGGGGCATGGGCCGAGCAGTTCAGGCCACCAAGAGTGGGACCATATGGATTGTTGACTGCCAAAAATCAAAACTTCTGTCTTGTCTCCATTGAGTTGTAGGTAATTGTCTACCATCCAAGTTGCCACAGCCCGCATGCAGCTTTTTAATTTGCAGCGGACACCTCAATGCTGTTGGTGATTGACACAATTATTTGTGTATAATCCGCATAGGACAGGGCCTTCAGCCCAAAAGATTTAATAACCTTGGCCAATGGGGTGACCTAGATGTTGAATAAGGTTGGACTCAATGAGGAACCCTGTGGCACCCTGCAGAAGGCGTGAGTGGCGTCAGAGTAGAATTGGTCCAGGTTTACTTTTTGTGACCTATCAGTAAGAAATGAGGACAGAAGCTCCAAAGCGCAGACTGAGACCCCAATTCTTTAAGACGACCGACCAACCTCATAGGCGAGATGGTATCAAAGGCCGCGGTTAGGTCTAAGAGAATTAATAGAGAAGTGTACCCAGCATCTACTTGAATACGTATGTTATTTACTGCAGAAATTAAAGCAGTCTCCGGGCTATGGCCACTCCTGAACCCATGCTGGGAGCCATCGAGCAAATGATGTTGCTCCAAATAGAAGCTAAGATGAAAGTTTAGGAAACGATGAATACAAGTTTGAAATTACTTAGCTGGAATCCTGTGAGGGGACAAACCTCCAGGTTGTAGCCTGACATCAATGACCAAGAAGTTTCACCTGCTGACTGTTAACCTTCAGCAGGTGAAACTTCTTGGTCATTGATGTCAGGCTACAACCTGGAGGTTTGTCCCCTCACAGGATTCCATAACTGAATGTACATGGTTTAACTTTATACCCTTTTTAACAACCATTCACCAAGTATTGCCAAACTCCAGGATGGGTGCCTTCATGCGTGAGGGTGGGCTCAACCCAATTCTCCAACCTCCAAAGAAAACAACGGGCACTCACGGGGTACAAAATTCATTAAATTTATTATGGCAAGCAGACGCGTTTCGGCAACCTGCCTTTACCAATGCTTGCACTTGGTGACGTAGACACCATTTTGTCAATTTCTTTCAAATGTATCACAGACGTTCTGATTGAGGGATTTCATGTGTACAACAAAAGAGGACGACTGCCATCCTAGTTACAAATAACTGTGTTTGTTCTGATGCCATGTTTGCATGTATCATTTCCATTCTTACCAAATGGCAATACCTCTACTTTCCATATGTATGTAATGAGATAATCTCCATATCAAGACCATTTAGCCTTGAATGGGAATTTTGAAGAAAACGTCCAGGTGTATTATATTCAACCAAAATTGCAAATGGCTATATTTACTTAGTCTTCTTATGAATTCCGCCTTGAATAGGCTGCCACTCGTCCCCCCAAGTGAGCAGTCATTCGTGTGTATTGGGCATATCACTCAGTCCCACACGCCCACTGCAGCCTTGCGTGTCTCGTCACATGTGCCCCTCACCACAACCGCAGACTATACACTTGTATTGGCCTTATTGGCTCTTGAAAGCTTTTTGGGGTCTTCAAAAGGCTAGAAGAAAGTCCCTGAGCAGCCAGGAAAGAGGTCTCGTTTCTAAATTAAATAAATAAATACCAGCATTTGTAAAGCGCCCAGCTACCTCCAGAGAGGTGTCGTGGCGCTGGGTGCCATCGGGAACATTAAGCAAGCTATTGCCCAGAGTCACAAGGTGCTGGGCTCACCTGCCACCGGTGCTGAGGATCGAAGCGTGAGCCCCTGTGTTCCAGAGTCAGCCACCCTGGCCACTGCACCACACCGCTTCCAAGGCAAATTTCAATTTTAAGTCCTGCTCCCAAATAGTGCTCCCCTTGTACTAGTGTCGCTGTTGCAATGTCTGCATTCGGACTGAACTGCAGAGAGTGACTGAGGCTGCTGCTGTTTCTGCTGCATTGCTAACTGAGCAAGGCTGCTGTTAATTCTCTCCCATATGCATGGATGGTGATGCCCTTCTGAAAGCGGGAGGTAGCGCTGGAGGGGGCCAGGAACATGGGGACGAGCAGCGGCAGGGACACAGAGGGAAAAGGTACAAAAAGAGGAAAGAAGCAGTTCACTAACAGGGTCATTAAAGTGAAACACACCTTCTCTGCTACAACTATGTATTGGACTCTCACACATCACCCACATTAAAAGGCAATGTCAGTCAGTAGGTTTACATAGATGCAGTGTGAGACACATTCTAAAGGCACAATGGAAAAACTCTTTGCAGGATGGCTATGCCTCTGTCAGTGGAAACCCTGAAAGGCTGGGGCCCTGGGGCACAGTGCATTTTGCACATGCCTGAACAAATTGTGCACTGGACCTGGGAACTGAAGTATATCAAAGACAACCAATATCATAACAAAGTGCTATGCATGTGTAGTTAATGGGAAAGTGCAACCTATGAAAGCAAGCACAGCCCTAACAGCATATATGGCACATCTAGATGAAATAGCTGTAAGGTACACACTGCAAAATGGACACATGTCCGTGGAGAAATCCACAAAGGTATGACAAGTTGACACCCTCCATGTGTGGCTACACAAATATCTAACTTTAACACATCTAAAACATATCCAACCTCCAACACATGGAGAAGTGCAAGCGAAATGACGCTGACAGTGGCCAGGTAAAGCTGAAATACTTACTATATAACATGTTACTCAATGCAATGTCTGCCCCATTTTGATGTCATCATACAGTCAACATTTTCCCTTGTCCTCTGTAACTCCAGCACTGGGATCTAAGGTTGCATCAAACTAACTACTTCAATTGGAACAGCAATCAGGGATGAAACAAACACAACTGTACGCGCGCCCGCGCATTTCTCGCAAGAAATGCGAATGCGCGGGCACGCGCGCATGCGCAGTTCTCACAAGGATTAGCGAGATGGCGAAGAAGAGGAGGAGGGCAGCCCGGGGATGCCGCATGCCAGGTAAGTGGTTTTAAATGATTTTTTAATAATGTTTATTTACTTTTTATAATGGGGGTGGAGGCGGGTGTGCGGAGCGGAGCGGAGTTCCATGGAGTTTGTTTTCAACTCCGTGGACCTCCGCGTAGTCCCACTACACACACTACGCCCGGGGTCACTAACTATACAAACACATCAAATAGTCAAAAAAGTAATGGCAGGACCAATGTCTTTAAACGTGGCAAAATATTTTAATGACAGTATGTCACAACAAGAGTATAAACAAAGGCCAATGGCCAGTCCATGTCATCAATCTATGGAACATCACAAGTCTGTGCTACCAAATTTGCCCTTACTGACACTGCCAGGGAACCTCCTCACAAAGGGCATCCATTGGACATAGCAGGTACCTCCACGATGGTACTTGGAAAGGGGGAGCAGAGGTTTAGGGAGGGGTGGGTTTGTCCTTGGGAGGGGGCTCCTATCGTTTGGAGGTTTTGAGCTTGGTTTAGTTTTAGGAGTTATTTCTTTTTTCTTTTTTGGCCTGGGTTCGGGAATTGGGGAGGCTATTTTTCAGGTGTGGAGTTTGAAATGGAAAGGATGGGTTTGGGTGTGACAGGGGTTTTTGGGACTTTGGGAAGGGATCAGGTTTCAAAGGTAAAAGGCAAGGGCCAACAGGACATCCACACGGAGAAAATGGATGGAGGGGGTCAGGTCAGAGTGTGTTGCTATGATGTCTGTGGGTATGTCTGTGGAGGGCTCTGTATGTGTTGCTGTGGTTCCTGGGGGTATGCTGGGGTGGCAGTGGTGGTGAGGGAGGTGAGTATCTGCTGTGTGCATGTATGTTTGAGTTTCTTGGAAGTCTTGTGTTTCTGTGTGGTGCTTGCGTCTGATGAAGTGTGTGCATGCTTCGGTATGCATGTGCTTGGGATCAGATTGGGAAAAGAGAATGTGGATGGGAAAGGGGCAAGAGGGGGTGGAAGGTTGCGTTGGGTGGACGGCTGCCATGAGGGAGGAGGCCAGAGCCTGAAAAGATCTCTGCAGGCTAGACATGGTAGTGTGAATGCCTTCCAGGTAGGCAATCATCTTGGTCACCTGGGTGCTTTGCCCCTGAATGGCAATCAGGACTGCAATTTGACCCACAGTGATGCTCCTCAGGAGGTCAATAGCCTCCTCACTCAGGGCAGCTGGGCTAACAGGGGCAGGGGCTGAGGTGCCTGGAGTGAAGGAGATTTCTCCTTTCTTAAAGGAGCAAGAACGGCCAAATTGTGGGGGGACAGCAGGGAGGGTGGCGATGGAACTGTGGGTAGCGGACAAGAATGAAGGTGGAGCTGTTCCTGTTGGGTATGCCACCACTCAGGAGTGTCCACCAGAGGATGGCTCAGATGATGATGAGTTTGAGCTGATGTCCTCAGGGGGCACTCCTTGCACCCTCCCGGTCACTGGGTCCCTCTGTGTCTAATGTCTCATGCCCAGAACTGCCTTGACTAGCTGCGTCCCCAACGACTTTGGCCCCTTCTCTTCCCTTGATGAGTCTGAATTGACATGGAACATGGGTTTATTTCAATTGCGTTTCCACACCTGACCATCACAAATTGCCAGAAAACATTGAAGAAGTCCACAAATCACACCACCTTATTGGTTCACTCCATAGGCTTCAAATTCAGCATGAGCACATGCATGCATGCTACATAACCTGCAAACAGTTGGGTCCACTCATGCCATAACCCAGACAGGCCCAAATACATTAATTGAATTGTCTACACTCCATCCTTATGTCCATACTAGGATAGTTGATCACATTGCATACTTTGGCACTTGTGGTATACCATGTAGAGATACAACCAAATAGGATAAATCCAAGTGTGAGATTTACACAATGCTCACACAAGGCCCAAAATAAAATGAATCTAACTATTACTCATAACACACCATGATGTCATGAAGGTCAAGTTGAACACCAATGGACCATCAATTACTGTTGTGGAAGTCATCATGTCACACGCAAATGCTCATTGCACAATTATGGCACTTTGTACTCCAAATTATGTCCACTGCCTGAAAAGTCAAAAGAAAACTGGACACATGTAGTTTAGCTATGTATCACATTTAACAGATAAACATCCCTGAAAACATTGAGGTCCAAACATTTGGGAGATAGGTACTTTGAATTCACAGCACAACACTCCATCTAGCCATATGAACATCCCCAATCTTGCTTGGTACAGGTGATGACGCAGTCATAGATTGTATATCTATAAGCCAATACACCTTTGAAGGTTTTGGGTGTCTCTGAACATCTATGACATGAAGATATGGGTTCACTAGTGTCCCAATGGGCAGGTACATCACACCCCTCTTTGGTATTGGATACTCAGGTTGACTTGTTAAGATCAGTGTAGACACTCACATAGGATCCCCGCAGCTCTAAATCGCACTCCCTCATGCATTTCACCAGTCAGTGAATGAGTGTATGGAAACACTATCGCAGATGAAACACCAACTGCCAAATACACACTGGTCAACATGTAGGCACTAATGCTGATCGCACCAGTGATGTTTGCACTCTCATATCACTGTATGACCAGTATTTACCAATGGGATCTGTTGTATAGTCACTACATGCACTGTGAACTCTATGTCATGTCACATGCAATAGAGCCACCATCAAATGAGCGACAGTAGTGAGGGTTCATCACTCCTCACACATGCAAGACCAGTTGCCTGTGTGGCACAATTGTCACCCAGATTTACTGAAAACATGAGATGATTACTCACTTCATTCAGCCAGGTGTCTGCTCAAAAGGAGAGAATTGGATGTGGACAGACTCTGCTGTCTTCGAGGTCAGAAAGTCACAAGGCACAGCAAAGCAGGATGCACCTACTACCACACTTAGACTAACAATGACTCATCTTGTGAGTGGCACATGGACCACCACCAATATGGTTGGTGAAATGCCTGTCTGTAACACTCAAAGTTGGCAATATGACATGAACAACTCTGACCACAACTCACCCCCTTGTTGCTGCTGTTGGGCCCTCATCTGCCCATCAAGGTCCATCAGGAGGGGTCAGGGTCTGGCACGCGCCCCTTCCATGTTGGGAGAACTTCACCAGCTGGACCCATCCTCTGGATCCAGCACCGCAGGCCCTCCCACCTCTTCCTGCAGTGGGCACTACGCCGGTTGTAGACTTCCAGGGTCCACACCTCCAGGACGATGGCTCTCCAAATGGCCTTCTTCTGATGGGTGTTGACCTGTATGGATGCAATAGATGTAGAAACAGATTGTAACTATACGTTTGAGGATAACTGTCAGCTTGATACACATTATGTTGAAATCTAGCACAACCCTTCATCAAGAGTCAACATATTATATGTGTCCATGTCACATGCTATGCACAACTAAAGTATGGATACACACTTTTGTGGTCATGTGATGACTAATCTCAACCCTGGTCATGACCTACACTAACTGAGCCAGCACACTAACATCATGTAGGCCAAGCCCATCCTTCATAAAATGTGATGTGAGGTGCCATGACACACAACACGCCATTTTGACCTTCTTGAAAGGTAAATTACCTGTGCATTACTGTCCAGACACCTTTCCTGCCAGGTGCATTGCATTGATGCATATGGTCTATAGAGGCGAGTACCATAGTATAAACAACATCCTAAGACTAAGGTAATGATGTAAGGGTTGGTATGTGTGACACTGAGAGCTACCTCTCTGGGGGCTGTGTGGACATGTGAACTACTTATGTGAGTATCCTAGTAAGTCTACCCATGTGTGTGTTGTTTGTTCTGCCATCACAGGATACCCATTTTGCCATATGAGGCACTGTAACAGGGATGACAATCAACGTACCATTGTATGTGTCGTGTGATAGAGAATATTGTAGCCAAGCAGATGATTCACCTTTCTAAACCTATTCAAATGTCATCTATACTGTTCATGTCTCAGATGTGCGACAGGCCTTTACAGTGGAAGCAACACTATTGGAAAAATGTGTCAACAGACCTGCGTGAGTAAGGGGACAGTCATCAGTGACAGACACACATTGACACTGTGGGCCAATGGAAAGAAGTATCAGGTCAGGGGTCACCT
Organism: Calotriton arnoldi; assembly: GCA_963921515.1. Classification (NCBI taxonomy): domain Eukaryota; kingdom Metazoa; phylum Chordata; class Amphibia; order Caudata; family Salamandridae; genus Calotriton; species Calotriton arnoldi. The sequence goes on from CAWUFW010001098.1 coordinate 826,963, forward strand.
CAGTGACCATGCCTCATATTATCCATATAGCAGCTAACAGGGCTATCAGTGTGACAGATAACTCTTTCTGGGAACATCCATGGATCAGCAGGTCTACTCGGACATTGCTCTGTGCATCAGCTCTCCTGCCACAGTAACTCTGGCCCAGGCTAGGCCATGATCCAGACTGCTTACATATCAATGTCAGGCCTTGCTCTCTACAGGCTGAGGCTACTTATCCCTCATGAACCTCACATTTCCACCAATTCAATATAGAAAAGTCAGACTTCTGGCCATTCCATATGTGAATATAAGGTTGTTTGGCACTCTGAAGGGGTCTGTGAGATATAGCTACCTCCCAGGCAACTGTTTTACAAAGTCTGATGTGGTCTGAGTGATCAGTGGGATGATACACTTGGCTAACATCATCCTCAGAAGCTCCTAACAGTATACAGACATGGCTCATGATGTGAACCTTATACTTAACAATGCACGTATACCATGATGTAATTTGAGAACTCATTGTAGCTACTATGAACTTCAGCCCCACATACAGATATGCATGTAATACAAGTAGAAATCCCCCTTATCACACATTCCAATGGTGGCCTTCTCTCCATAAAGTCCTGGGCCCCATAATCCATTACATGTGTGCCCTATGTAGGGGCCACAAAATGTATGCAAGCAACATAATGCTTATACTCTGACACTCAGAGGCACATTGTAGCCTATGGGGATAGAAAGGAAGCAGTGAAATGGAGTTAAATATGTATTTGAAAAACGTACCTGTTCCTTTGTTGAGCCACAGAGCTGAGAATACAGGGGAAGGACCTCATCTACCAGGGCATCCAGCTCCTCAGGAGTGAAAGGGCAGGCCCTATCCCCTGTATTTCGTGCCATGATTGTTCCTAGAGGTGGCAAACAGCAGCTTAAATGGAGGAGGTGCTGATAGCAGCAGTGTCAGGAGGCAAGTGAGGTTTCTTACAAATGCCACATACACGGTCATCAACATCGGCGCACCCAGCCATTGGGCCGAAACTGTCACTATCCCCAACGTTAGCCTATGGCTGTGAACGCCATGCATGCAACAGCTCACCGAGTGGTCAACTACCACCAGCGGAGTATGTTTGACATGTCATATCAGCGAGGTCAGGCATCTGCCATGTTAGCAGTTGGGGAAACTGTACATAGACAAAATATGCACGTCGCACTGTACACCGCGATTGGCGATATTTTCACATGACATGTTATGCTATCCTCACTATAAAGCAATTTAAATTCTTTGAATTGATGATGTGCACAGTTCTGTTACAGACCTGTGAAGGCCAACCTGGGGATGACAGATGGATGTTCAAGATTTGGCAATGATGATGTAAAATGTGGACTGCTTCATGAAGTGTTGATGTTCAGACACATGACTTTTGCCTTACTCTTCACATATGTTACTCTGCAAACTGTGACCAAAATACATTTTTGTGTTACTCCTCACATAGGTATCCTGGGAGAGGGAGGAGACACCAGCCTCCAGTGTACCGCCCATTTCCAGACCTACACACCATGGAAGAGATACATATCATTCAGAAGTTCCATTTGAATAGGCAAATAATCCTGGATTTATGTCATCAGTTGGAGCCTGACCTCCTACCTCACATCAATAATCCTAAATCAATACCACCACTAGTTAAACTCATGTCTGTTTTAAGTTTTTTGGCCACAGGCACATTTCAATTCACAGTGGCTATTTCTGGTGGAATGTCACAACCTATGTTCCGTTGGGTACTCACAGAGGTGCCAGCAGCACTTTAGAGACAAATAGGCAGCTGCATCCAGTTCCCCAGGCTTGAGGATTTAGCCTCTGTGACGAAAGATTTCTATGGATTTGGTCACATCCCACATGTAATTAGATCTATTGATGGCACCCATATTCCATTAGTACTGCCACATGACAGGGAACAAGTCTACCGGAACAGGAAGCACTTCCATTCTATCTACGTGTAAGTTGCCTGCTTACCATATTTGTTCATATCAAATGTCTGAGCCTGGTTCCCAGGATCTGCATATGATTCCTTCATACTGCAGAACAGCACCATATCCCAGATGACGTCACAACTAGTAGAGAGGACCTGGCTTGTAGGTAAGAGTGATTTGTCCTAACTTTGTGTGTGAAATGTCAGGTAGTATGATCTGAAAGTGTGTAACTAAATGTTGCCCATCTGTCTATCTTCCATCTAGAAGACTCAATGTGTCCCAACCAGCCATGGTTGTTGGCACCACTGAGGAATCCTACAACGCCAGGGGAAGTCCACTTCACTGAGGTCCATGGAAGAACACGGGGGCCAGTGGAGCGGGCTTTTTCGCTCCTGAAAGCCAGATTCAGATGTCTGAACAGGACTGCAGAAGCCCTCCTCTACTCACCTGGTAGATGTATGAGATCACTGTGGCTTGCTGCATACTCCACACCATTGCCCCATGACGGAACATCCCTTACGTTGCAGAGGATGCAGGCCATGAAGACCCACCGGGTGGGGACCCTGAAATGCCAAATGAAGATGATGATAGTGGGGAAGAGGAAGGAGCTGACTTGCATCAAGATCTCATCCAAAACTACTTCTCCTGAGTGTAAGTATGGTGTGATATGTGATGACTTTGACTATTCTTGCAACTCTTGTAGTGATGTTGTGAGTAGGATGTTAATGCTACATACTAGGAATACATGGGTCTGGAAATATCAGGGGAAAGGTGTCTGTATTGTAAGCGTATCTTTGTTCAGCTGTAAATGCTGTCCTGTACTTTGTTCTCTAGAAGTTGACAATGTGATGTGTGTCGTATGTATGCTTTCTTAGCTAATCTCTCTATGTTGGTGGGCTGTTGATACCTTCACCATGTCATCTTCATTTGGACATTTCAGAGTTGTAACATTAGCAGGTATATGTTGCTGTTTAGATGTACGAAGTGGACAAGGATTGGTCCTGGGAATGTCTGTCATAGAGTTTGGTATACAAAGCTGGAACTAAGACATCTTGCACAGCGATAGATTGGAAGTTACCTGACTTCCATTTGACTTGTGCCTTGTGGTGCGTTGGTCCTAACGCAATATGTGTGCCATCATGTGATCCAACACAATGTTGAATTGTGCCCAATTCATGCTATCCTGCCTTCACATTGGCTAATTCCTCATTGTCTATGAACTGATGTAGCTGTTGATGTGTTTTCTCATTGTAGGCCAAAGTGCTTGTAGCACATCACTGACATTTGTTTGTGACATTCCATAAGATGCAAGCAACACTGGATTGAAATGACACTGTGCTCAGAAACTGTTGTACTGACATGTGTCTGTATATTTCTTTATTTGATGTAGGATTCGTTTTGTGAGGTAGGCACTATCTCTCCAACTGATGATGTAGACCTTATTTATTGTTGCTTATTGTGTGGGATATTGTCAGATGTATCCCCTCCTTCAATGTTGTGAAAGTCTGCAAGTGATTATGTGATCACTGACCCAGAATAACTGAGTCATGTCTTATTTGCTATGTGTCTGACATCCATGTCAGCCTATGTTGTGAACAATGGAATAAAGATGTTCTCAGCCTAGCCACTTGTATATATGTGTTATTGTGAGATGGTAGTGATCCTGAGTTGAATATTTTTTACATACAACATATCCATGCTTCCAGAAAGTTCCAGTTTTGACATTGCAAAGTTCACATGTTAGTACATTCACATTGTTATATGTGAGAATTACAACAGGAGACAATGCTAAGGATAAGAAAAAGAAATTAACTTAAAATCCAACAGTGCAAACAAAGAGTGAAGTCTTCTGTCATGGTGGATGAAACCATTGTAGTAGAGTCCAAATGGTCAGGAGTCCAAAGTCTAACATACTCCTGCCATCAGATATGGAAAAGTGGGCAGGAATAGTCCAACAAAGTGAATGTGTAGCACACACAGGAGGACATTAGGGTCAAGGTTTCTCGCTGGCAATGGTGGTTGTCTTGCCATCCTGAGCTACTGGATTTTTGGATGGACCTCTTTTTGCCATAGGGGGAATCCGGATCTGTTGAGACAGGGGCGGTTGCAAGAGTGGGCTCCTCCGACTGGGACTCCCTTCCTGTGGCAGATGTTAATGGTGTGAATGTACTTGGACCACAGGGAGGGGTAGATGCTGAGGGTGGTGTTGATGTCCCGCAGCACCCCAGCTAAAAGAGGCCACCTCAGTGTGGATGCCAGCCAACACCATGCAGATGCCGGCCACCTCTATGTAGGTGCCTGCCAACACGGTTTGGATGGCAGCAACCACCTGGTATGTGCCCCTCTGCAGCTCCTTCATTTCCCGTAATTTAATAAATGCCTGGCCCATGACACTTTGGGAGTCCTAGTAGACTCCCAGGACTTGTGTGATGGCAGTGTAGGTGTCAGTGGTCTTGGTGGGCTCACTCTGCGGGTCCACAGTTAACCTCCCACTATGCCTATCCCCACAGCCCTCTTCCCTTGGCACAAACTGCACCCTCACTCTGGTACCTGGCTCCTTTTTGACTGGCTGGGGTGGTGTTAGCCTTCTCAGAACCCAGGACAGGAGGGCGCAGGATAGGACTGAGTTTGCTAAGTGTACAGGTTGGGGGGGGGAGTGGTTGGCTGAGATGTTGCAGCTGGGGTGGGAGGTGTTGTTGTGAGCACAGTGAGCCCCATTGTTTCATCTGCCCAGATTTGACCAAATGGGCCATGACCATCATCCACGTCCACATCTTCAGGAGCCTTGTCCTCACTGAGGGCTTCGTTCTGGGGTGGAGAGAACATTCTGGGGTGTACGGGCACAGGATAGGACTGAGTTTGCTAAGTGTGCAGGTTGGGGGGGAAGTGGTTGGCTGAGATGTTGCAGCTGGGGTGGGAGGTGTTGTTGTGAGCACAGTGATCCCCACTGTTTCGTCTGCCCAGATTGTCCAAATGGGCCAGGACCATCATCCACGTCCACCCCTTCAGGAGCCTTGTCCTCACTGAGGGCTTCGTTCTGGGGTGGAGAGAACATTCTGGGGTGTACGGTTTCCATCCTCTGTTCAGGTGTAGTGGCAGATCGACCTGTTGAGAAATACAGAACACTGCTAATGGTGGAAGTTAGGTATCTAAAGACACGTTGTTTGTGTCAAAGTAAAGGGGGGCCTAGAATAAAGTAATATAGCTAGAGATTAACATTGTCATATATTTGCGAGGAGTTGAAGTTGGTTGCTAGACATTTGTTGACATTTGATAGATGTAGTAGATTTTATCAGCTCATTAAATGTGCAGATATGTCGTATTTTAGATTTAGGGACAGACATGACATCTCCAAAACTTTGCTACAAACACAATGTAGTCATAACATGTATATTTGTCCATTCTAAGGCCTAGTTGTGTCTAATACAGGCACATACCCAGCTTGGTTGTATATATCTAGCATTGTTCATCATGTGAGAAGTGCAGAGTCAATGGGTCACCTGCCACTGCTAATCAGCTGAGTTTCCTTCATGGATCACATATATTACGGGTATACCGTTGTTATGTTGTCACTCATGCCATCAATAGCTTCAGTTGATGGGTCCAGGACGCCGTCAAGCAAAGTATTCCGACAAATATCTGAGTGGGGCATTGTCTGTACATTGCACAGTCCATGATGAGTGAAAATCAGTAGTAACATGGCAGACAAGAGAGAAGAGGCGATAGGAGTCTAGCATCTTGGTTAGAGTTCCAGTCACAGGCCTCATGCTAGTAGTGGTAGCTTTTCAATCTCACTTTATAAACACTTGACAAATGGTAACCTGCATGATAAGTGTAGATCAGTTGTAATATGGCAGACAAGTGAGAAGGGGCAGTAGGAGTCTAGCATCTTTGTTAGAGTTACAGTCACAAGTCCTCATGTTAGTAGTTGTTGTCACTTCAATCTCACTTTACCAACACTTGAGAAGTGGTAGCCTACATGACTAGAGAAGATCACTAGTAACATGACAGACAAGTGAGAAGGGGCAAAAAGAGTCTAGCATCTTGGTTAGAATTGAAGTGACAAGGCCTCATGGTAGTTGTAGTTACTTCAATCTCACTTTATTAACACTTGAGAAATGGTAACCCGCATGACTAGAGATGATCAGTAGTAACATGGCAGACAAGTGAGAAGGGGCAAACGGAGTCTTACATCTTGGTAAGAGTTGGAGTGACAAGGCCTCACAGTAGTTGTAGTCACTTCAATCTCACTTTACCAACACGTGACAAACAGTTAGTATATCATAGCTGTTGGCAACATGCATCTGGGATGGACCATACATGTACATTTTAACACATATCATGGGTCCTGGGTTGATATTTTGATGGTAATTGTCGGAACCTCAATACCTGAACTTGTGCCTCCACAGGAGCAGAAGGGTCGAAGCTGACTGTAAGATGATTTTTTCCCAACTCCTCAACTCCAATGCGCATCAGATGCCAATCTGCACGCAGTGGGGAGGGGGAAAGGGGAATGGGAAGATAGAGAGACTGCTACAGCAGTGTCAACTCTGGTGCTCTTCTGTCTGGTCTTCTAACACCTGTAATTACAAACACAATTACTCAGGAATTCTTTCCTACTGATACTTAAATATCATTCTACTACGTCGTACACAATTCCCAATACCTGAATTATGCTGTGAGCTTGCTTCTCTCTAATATAGTAATTAGTCTTATAAGATTTTTATTCTTCGCCAACTCTAAGCCACTAACAATCCTTCTTTTCTTCTTTCTCTAGATGGAGTTGATGTCCTACTGCGCCGGATAGAGATGGTAAGTAGAAATATATATATATTTGTATTTACTTGTTGACAATAGTAGTACGCTGCACTGTTAGTGATGACTGGTTAAGAGTGGCTGAGAAAATAGAGTCTATGCGCAAATTAGAAGCAGTGTTATAGAAAAAATGAAGCTCTGCGCATTAATTCTAAATTTGCCTCAGAACTGAGTTCACAATAAGTGATAGTCTTTTGCCAAAAGCTTAGAAAAAATAAACACAAGAAGATAAATTGCTTGCTCTCCTCAGCAAAATGAATTCAAAAATATAGGCTCTGAAGTCTTTAAAGATAATTGTGCTCTCCACAGAAAAATACGATATAAGTAATACTCTGTAGATGTTAGTAACTTGCTTTAGTAATCCATAGTTCCGGATAGACAGTTTTTTCCAAGAAGAAGAACAGCTGAAAGAACCCCAGACACGAGGCTCTCTCACTGTTCCAGAAATACCTGAAATCTCCTTCGACGGCGGTTAAGGGAACCGCTACAAACCTCCGAGGAATACGCTGACTGGGAAGATTCAGAAATGCGAGCGGTAAAGCCTCGCAACCAATTCCAAAAAGATGTGGTGAAGAGCTCAGGAAACACAGCTTTCTCTCAAGGATTGACGGTTGAAGTGCGAAGCGCCACAGGTGCGCGAGCACGATAACCGTCAGTCAGAGAGAATAAAGTTAAACACTAGAACGCCAACCCCAGTATTCCGCAAGTCCGCCATCTTGGATTTCCACGAACACAGATTCAGCAGTTTTAAGCTGAAGAATGAAACTTTTGGGCAACCAATTGACTCCACCTCTTCTGACTTTGTCGAGGATCTGCAACCCACCGTAATTTGGAAACAGGCAAGGAATGTCTTTGTCTCCAATAGGATTGCTCAGACCTGACAGTACCCCCCACCAAGAGTCCTCCTCCCCCACTTTTTGGCTTCTGAGGATGAGTCTTATGGAATTCTTTAACCAACCTGGGGGCATGAACTTCAGAACTGGGTTCCCAGGATCTCTCCTCTGGGCCAAAACTCTTCTAATCAATTAAGTAAAACAACCTGCCCCTTTTAACCTTGGAGTCTTTAATTCTTTTTACCTCAAACTCTTCTTCGGAGTTCACTAGAACTGGAGCTGGAGGGCTTGTCTTCCTTAAATTAGGGGGGTTTCTTTTCACCAGGGAAACATGAAAAACTGGATGTACCTTCACCCTTTTGGGAAGTGTGACCTTTACACAAACTGGGTTTACCATCTTTTCTACCACGTAAGGCCCTACAAATTTGGGCTAAACTTCCTGTTCCCCTTTAACCGCATGTTTCGAGTGGATATCCAAACCTGATCTCCAGGCTCGAAAACTGGACTTTCTCTTCTACTCTTGTCTGCCTGCTCTTTGTGAGAATTCTTAGCTCTCACCAAATTCTCTGTAGCAACTTGATAGGCCCTGTGCAACTCCAACATTACCTCTTCTACCACTGGCACCTCACTCTCTCTCTTATCAATCAACATATTTGGATGTCTACCAGAGTTCAAAAAGAAAGGGGAATAACCAGTGGAAGAGTGAACTGAATTGTTATAGGCAAACTCTGCTGTCCAGAGCAAAGCGGGCCAATCTCCTTCCTGATCCATAAGATACAGACGTAAGTATTGCTCCAAATCCTGATTCACTCTTTCCGTCTGTCCATCCGTCTCTGGATGGAAACTGGTAGACAAATGGGAATCCACTCCCGAACTCTTCAAGAATGCCCTCCAAAAGTGAGACACAAATTGTGCCCCCGATCGGAAATCACAACCTTTGGAATTCCATGTGATTTTACAATGTGCTGTGTGAACAGAGTTGCTAACTGGACTGCGTTTGGAAGTGCTGTTAGAGGAATAAAATGGCTCATTTTGGTAAAGTGATCAACCACCACCCAAATCATGGAATAACCTTGACTAGAAGGCAGGTCAACAATAAAATCCATAGAGACTGTATGCCAAGGATAAGGGGCTACAGGTAGGGACATAAGAAGTAGGCCTGGGGGGTAAATTCCGTTACGCTCGCGGAATTTGCGGAATATGGGTAATTTCGCGTTCCGCGGAGAACACGGAATTGCCAAAAATTCCGCGATCCGCGGCTTCGCGGAATTTTTTGCTTGTTCGCGCTTTCAAAATGCGTGTTCGCAAGATATTTCTCCCGAGCACGCAAACAGCGTTCGCGAACAGGAAAAAGCATCGCGAGCGGGCGGAACAAGCAATTCCGCGTGTTCTCGGAACTTTGCGTGCTCGCGGAGATTTTTACCGTTTCGCGGAGCTTTGCGTAGCGCGACTACGCAAATTCCGCCCACCCCTAATAAGAAGTCCCTGAGATGCCTGTCTACTGACCTTCCCCTTCACACACTGTTCACAAGACGCCACATACTGCCTCACCTGAGATTCCATGCCTGGCCACCAAAATGATCGCTTCACAAGTTCTAAGGTCTTCTTAACTCCCTTGTGACCCGCTAATGGATTATCATGAAACAATTGGATGACTTCATTCTGTAAGTTGTTGTCTGATACGTACAGCTTTCCTTGAAAGTAAGACTTCCCTTCCTTGATTTCTCTCTCAGGTCCTTCAAAAACCCAACTCTGGATGTCTGCTTGTGGGGTGCTAGCTCTTATCTTGTCCTCATGCTTCGATTACAAAATCGTTCCTACAATCTTCTCCTCCGGAATTATATGACCTTCTTTTGGAATTTCTTTTTCTTCACCAGTATGCAAACGGGATAGAGCGTCAGCCTTTCCATTGACTGGACCTGGCTTATAGGTCAAAACAAAATCATAGTCATCAATCTTGGCAGGGGGGAATGGCTACGGAGGACCACGCCTCCGAGTAGCCACAGGTGACTCACGGCAATGGCAGCGTGTACCTGGCTGTAGGCTTTGGCGGGCGGATTGCAGCACCAAGACGAAGGTGCGAGCCGGAGAGGGCTGCATCGACGGCGGCGGCAATTAATTTGGGTTTACGTGCGGTCTCCCGGCGATGCGAGTTTCGTCCCCCCATGACTGTGGAGCGAGCGGTTCTCGGCGGCTTGCCGCGTGGAAGAGGCGACGCTAACTGAGTGGAGATTGGAGCTTTGGAGACAGTGTGCACCTATCCCCCCGGTGGCTGTCCCGGAGCGTGAGAGAATTAAAGCGGGAGGCGAAAGTGAATATACTTTACCTTGTTGAAGCAGGCGACCTGAATGAGTTGAGAAAAGTACAAGAGGAGGAGCAAGGAGAGAGGAGGTGAGGAGAGAGGAGGTGAGGAGCTGAAAAGGACTGGGAGAGAGTTGGGGTATAGCGAAATAAACCCCTTTTTTTTTTTTTAAAGAGAGCACAGTGATTTAAATCGTCCAGACTTCGACTTGCATAGAAGGGGAAAGCAGGAGAGTGAGAATGGGTAAACTCCAGAAGGAGGGGAATATTGCTGGCAAATCTAGCAAAGAAGAGGCTATTGCCAGTTTTAAAGCCAAAACTCGCCAAACGCTAGCAAAGAAAGCCGCGCTTCAAGCCATCAAAGAATAGGAAAAAGGAAATAACTCCATTTCCCCTAACCACGACACCACTCTCGAAAGCTCAGAAGACGAGCTCCCGTCCATCTCTGTCTTTTCCCAATCGAAGGGGCAGCCCGAGCTATTGGCAACAGCGGATGATCAAGTCAATACCTCAATGGAGCGGGCAGAAGGAATCACCGCTTTAAATACTCCAGTTCAAGACGGCTTGAAGAAAGGGTTAGAAGAAAAAAAGGAGTTTCCTTTATTCTTAAAGAAAGCCATTTTACAGTCTCCTCACCTCCAATCCTCCTTGTCGGCGTTGGCAACACCAACAGCTCTAACAGCCCCAAAACCTTCTAATGTCTCTCTCCCGGAGGCAGGTCAGATCGCGCCGACTATCCCAGGATCTTCAGCCCCTGGAGGCCAGGCACCAGCACAACTGTATTCTGAAACTGAACATCCAGAGATCCAGCAGCAGCAGGACCAGATCCAAGTACAAGGACAAGCTTCGGTAACATCTTCAAGGCTTTCAACCTCCCCGAATCTTCCAGCAAAATCTCTGTCTCTGTCCAGTCCAAAACCTTCTCAGTTGCTAGCTCCAGCTAACAAAGGCAGTGAAGGTATGGGCAAAACCCCGACAGACTCGGTGTCATCACGGCCTCTTGCACAGTCCCAGTCCCATCGACCTCAAGAACAGGTAGTGTCAGACGCGGCTTTTGAACTGGCGGATCCCAAGATGGGAAACACAAGCACAGATATTGATGACGTATTAAGGAATTCCTGCCAGAATATGGAGTCTAAGGGGGCGTATCAACTAGATATCAGAGATATGCTGAATTTAATCCTAGAGGAAATACGTGAAATGAAAAAGGAGCAGCAAATGGAAATTGCCGCCTTGCACCAGAGGCTGGGGAAAATTGAAGAAGTGATGACCGGGCTCCCTGCTAGAGTACAAGAGGCGGAAACCAGAATATCTGTCTTGGAAGACCAAATGAATGTGGTAATGGGAGAGGCAAAAGAGGCAGCGAAAAGAAAAAACGTCCTCGATAACAAACTATAGGAACTTGAGAACCATTCGCGAAGATCTAATCTCTGTATCGTTGGGGTTCCTGAAGGAATAGAAGGCTCCCAACCCGTACAATGGGTCAACACATTTATCAAGCAGAATGTCCTGCCTGATTTCGAGGGCGACCTCACAATTACAAGAGCTCATCGAGTCCCGGCACAACGTTTTTCCAACTCCACGATTCCAAGAACCATCTTACTGAACTTTGCAGATTTCCGGATCAAGGAAAGGATCCTGTCACGAGCAATACAGCAGAGACAGTTTGTTGTGGATGAAACCAACAAGTGTCGTATATTCTCAGACATGACTGCCGCTGCTGCACGCAGGAGAAAAGAATTTGTCAAAATTCTTCATTTGTTTAAAGCACATGGTGCTCAAGCATCAATCGCCCAGCAGTCAAAGTTAAGAGTTTTAGTTAAAGGGAAGTTTTTTATGTTTTCAGACCTAGATGAAGCACAGGCTCTACTTAAGGAGATTTCTACTGGGTCCAATATCTGAATATCCATATGCAGATAGGCTTATTAATGGCAATATCAAGGGTACCTCTCCCTACTCCGTATAAGATAGGATGGCCAACATCTGCGGGATTCCACGGCCTATGCTTTAATTATTAGAGTGGCTACATGGCTGAGGATAAACACCCAACCAATTAGAGGTTAAAAAGAAAGTTGGGGCTAGGGCTCCGTAGGGCCACTCAGGGTGTAATTTTTAGCACTTAAAACATGTATATATATACAGAATCATCCATGGTAGGAGAGATGGGCCCTAGACTAGTGATGTTGGTATTAATGTCTGGACAGATCCTAGTTCGAGGATTTGTCTCACTGAATATTTATTCTAAAACTTTCTAGATTCTAGATTTATTGTATGGGCAGGTACAAGTCGGGCCAGTAAATCAACCATTTAGTTGTTAAAAGATTGCTGGGGGGCGGTCGGGGGTCATTCAGGGTGTAATTCCACGACACCCATAAGGGCAGTTGGGTGGGTTGAAATGCGGGCGGCGTGGCTGGTTGGGGGTTCCGCATTTCGAGGGGGGTATTTTTTTCTTTTGGAGGGGGTAGAGTGGGTTTCACAGCAGAAAAATGAGCAGGAGCAGAAGGTTCAGAATTTTCATAAAATAACACAAATAAGAATTAATGACGGAAAATAGTAAATGTAAGATCCTTTCAGTAAATGCCAATGGTATACTAAACAAAAAGAAATATGGCGCTCTTATTAGATGGTTATCTTCTTTTAATCCCCAAGTTGTGTTCTTACAAGAGACGCACTTGAAATCTAATTCCCCTAAACTTTTTATACCCAAGGTCTTTTCTAAAGTTTTTTTGCATCTTCAGGCCTAGCGGTTAGAGGAGTAGCTATTTATTTCTCGAATAAGTTACCCTGGGAATTTCTGCAAGTGCACCGGGATCCGCAGGGGAGGTGGCTCTGGGTAGCAGCCAAGATACAAGGCAAAACGTTCAACTTTATAAATTATTATGGCCCTGTCTCAGATGATACTGCATCCCTGGTCCAAATCAATGATTTATTGCTAGGAGCTCCCGGGCAGGTGATATTTGGTGGGGATTTTAATTTTATACAGAATATAAGGAAAGACACCTCGAATAAAAATAAAAAACAACTAAAACCAAATACAAAAAAAATAATGGGAGCCCTCATACTAGAATTTCAATTGGTGGATCCTTGGCGGGAAATCAATCTAGACAAGGAATTTTATACTTGTTATTCATACCGTTTCGGACGGCATCTCGAATAGATTTCTTTCTGACCTCTAGATCCCTTCAGATTTATGATGCCACCATAGGCTGTAATCCTTTTTCAGATCACGCCTATGTCGGGCTTGATATGGAGCTTGGGGAGGAGGTAGGGAACGTCCCAGGTGGCAGCTGGATCGTCTCCTTCTACAAAACGAGGATTGGGTTGAGAAGTTTAGGGAGTGGATTCGGGAATACTTTCGGATTAATGAGAATACAGCAGCCCCTTCGCGGTCTGGGAAGGGTTTAAGGCAACAGCTCGTGGTCAGATAATAGCTTACACAGCTGCTCAGTCTAATTCCCGGAGGACAAAGATAGCGCAACTGCAAGCTGAAGTAGACCAAGAATATGCTCTCCAGCTTCAACTCCTCCCAAACCAATACGAGCAGGCAAGATCTGCATTGAAGGATTTTTTTATTCTAGAGGAAGTGTGTAGTTCACAAACATTCCAACAGAGGGTCTACAAAGAAAGCCAGTTAATCGGCAAATTCCTGGCAAATTCCACTAGGAAAAAGCAGGAATCGGCTATAATATCTAAGATTCGTGACCCTCAGACAGATCAAGTAGTAGTTAATGGCAGTACCATTTCCAAGACCTTCATTGATTACTACTGCCAGTTGTACTCTACTGAATATGTAGTGGAGGAGGAATCAATCCAAAATTATTTTTAAACATGAATGTTCCCAAACTTTCAGAGGAACGGATTGATAAACTGGCAATGGAAGTTGGAGAAATTGAGATCTCAGATGCCATTAAATCTACAGCCGGGGCGAAAGCTTGTGGACAAGACGGCTTTCCAATCGAGTTTTATAAAGTGTTTTTAAAGGAACTTACGATCCCATTGAGAAATTTATTTAACTTTATAAAAAAAGGGCGGGCCGTTTCTGCAGCTTTCAAAGAAGCAATAATCGTTTCTTTCGTAAAAAAAGATAAAAATCCAGAGGTTGTGAATTCATACAGGCCCATAAGCCTTTTGAATTCCGACTATAAAATCTTGATGAAGGTTTGGGCAGAACGTTTTTCACTTGCCTCCCAAGAAATAATCCATGCAGATCAAACTGGTTTTACAGCAGGCAGATTAATGGCGGCCAATACCCAGTTTTTAATACACGCTCTGGATTATTTTAATACAAATTTTATCCCGGCAAGTATTTTAATGGTCGATGCGGAGAAAGCCTTTGACCTTGTGAACTGGAGAACCCTATTTATCACTTTAGGTCGGTTCGGGTTTCCTGCACAGGTGATTAGTATGTTACGAAATATCTACCAGGGAGCTACAGCCCAGGTTATAATAAACTCAAATCGTGCAGGTACCATAAATATTAACCGTGGAACCAGGCAGGGCTGCCCGCTTTCGCCATTGCTTTTTACCTTTTTTATAGAGCCCTTGGTATTAAAAAATACGAAACAATGCTGCTATCCAACCACCGATTCCGGTATGGCTAAGCTGAAACTCTTTGCAGATGATATTATTTTATACTTGATCCCTACTAGAAAAAACTTTTAAACAGTTTTGAGGGAATTTAAGGAGTTTGAACAAATAGGAGGGTACAAAATAAACACCAATAAAACCGAAATTTTAGCTCTTAATTAAGCCTGGGCGGTGAACTACGCTACGCTCGCGGAGCTTGCGAAGTTTCGGTAACTTCGCGATTTGCGTAGAACGCGAAGTTACCGTGCACTACGCAATTTGCGGCGTAGCGTAGCTGTTTTTCTTCTTCGCGCGCTCAATATACGTTCTCGCGCGCGCGGTAACGACCTACCGTGATTCTGCGTTCGCCGACGCGACTTCCTATCCGTTCGCGGGCGCCACAAGATTTGAATCCGGCCGCACGATCCCGCAGGAGTGTGCGAACGCAAACACGTCATTCGGACGCGCGATCTGACTTCCAGTGGCAGTGTTGGTAAGATCGCGATCCCGAACACGAAGAAACTACAATCTGGCGAAGAATATCTCTCGAGCATCATAAAACCTTCTCGAAAATGATGGTTTTGCTAAAAAAACTCCTCAGATTGTGATTTGGCTGTAGTTTTTGTGCAAGGAGTCCTTTTTCTTTTTTTACTTTTTTTCCCAAGAGGAAGGAAGTGCCCTGATTCTCAAACTTCCTGTTCCTGTCCAGCAGGCTCCTCCCAGTGCTTTGTCCATGTGCTGTTCACTTTCATTTGGATTTGGAGCTGGAAGGATCACTTTTTGTGTCTGTCTGCTGCATCATATCATTGGATTGGATTTGAGGACTCTTGGATTTGAGATTTTACAAGTAAGTTGGAGAATTGGTGTACTTGTTTGTTTGATTGGGGCTTGTTTGTACCTACATTTTTGGGGGATTTCCATATTTTTTAAAATGTATTGTTGTGGCCTGTAGTTTCGGCAGGGGCCTAGTTGTTTTTCTTTGATTGGAATTTCAGCCAGTAGGCCCAGACTAGAGCCAGAGGTACCCATGGGTGCATGTTTCTGTGGTGTCTGTTGAATTTAAAGTTTAAACATCATGTAGGCCGGGCATCCATGGATGGCATTGTTTTGAATTGGTAAAAGTGGTTTTTGGGGCGTATTTTATTTTTTGGGTGTTTGTTAAATAAATAGGCCTTTTCAGCAGTAGGTAACCCTGGGCGTTCAGCTCGCGGACTTTGGGCAAGTCCGCACTGCGCGACAACGCGGACTTACACTTTTTATCTTCTTCGCGCGCTCAATGTACGTTTTCGCGCGGCGATAACGACAATTTGTGACGATCGCGATGCCGAACACGCAGAATTTACAATCTGGCGAACAATATCTCTCGAGCATCATTAAACCTTCTGAAAATGTTGATTTAGTTAATTTTGCACAAAAAACTCCTCAGGTTGTCATTTAGATGTAGTTTGGTGATCAAGGAGTCATTTTTTTTTGTTTTACAATTTTTTCCAAGAGGTAGCAAGTTTCCCAGAGTCTCCAACTGCCTGGTCCTGTCCTTTGTCTTCACTTTTTGTTATTTTGGGTGGCCTGGCCATGTGGGTGGCGGCCATTTTGTAAAGCCAAGCATTGTGCTTTTGCCATAGGCCTGCATTGTCTGTCTTGTGTTCCTTTTCTTGTTGTTCTGGGTGGCCTGTCCATGTGTTGGCGGCCATTTTGTGTGAACAGCCACTGTGCTTTTGCCATAGGCCTCAAAGCTTGCGGCATAGTGTGCCAGTAGGCCCGGCGGTAGTCATCCTCATGGGTGCATAAAAACTGTTTCTGTGTTGTCTGTTGAATTGTAACATAATTTAGGCCATGGATGGCATTGGATTGATTTGCAAAATGTGGCTTTTGGGGCGTATTTTATTTTTTTGGGTGTTTGTTAAATAAATAGGCCTTTTCAGCCAGTAGGTAACCCTGGGCGTTCAGCTCGCGGACTTTGGGCAAGTCCGCACTGCGCGACAACGCGGACTTACACTTTTTATCTTCTTGCGCGCTCAATGCACGTTTTGCGCGCGCGATAACGACAATTTGTGACGATCGCGATGCCGAACACGCAGAATTTACAATCTGGCGAACAATATCTCTCGAGCATCATTAAACCTTCTCGAAAATGTTGATTTAGTTAATTTTGCACAAAAAACTCCTCAGGTTGTCATTTAGATGTAGTTTGGTGATCAAGGAGTAATTTTTTTTTTGTTTTACAATTTTTTCCAAGAGGTAGCAAGTTTCTCAGAGTCTCCAACTGCCTGGTCCTGTCCTTTGTCTTCACTTTTTTGTTATTTTGGGTGGCCTGGCCATGTGGGTGGCGGCCATTTTGTAAAGCCAGGCATTGTGCTTTTGCCATAGGCCTGCATTGTCTGTCTTGTGTTCCTTTTCTTGTTGTTCTGGGTGGCCTGGCCATGTGTTGGCGGCCATTTTGTGTGAACAGCCACTGTGCTTTTGCCATAGGCCTCCAAGCTTGCGGCCTAGTGTGCCAGTAGGCCCGGAGGTAGTCATCCTCATGGGTGCATAAAAACTGTTTCTGTGTTGTCTGTTGAATTGTAACATAATTTAGGCCATGGATGGCATTGGATTGATTTGCAAAATGTGGCTTTTGGGGCGTATTTTATTTTTTGGGTGTTTGTTAAATAAATAGGCCTTTTCAGCCAGTAAGTAACCCTGGGCGTTCAGCTCGCGGACTTTGGGCAAGTCCGCACTGCGCGACAACGCGGACTTACACTTTTTATCTTCTTGCGCGCTCAATGTACGTTTGCGCGCGCGATAACGACATTTTGTGACGATCGCGATGCCGAACACGCAGAATTTACAATCTGGCGAACAATATCTCTCGAGCATCATTAAACCTTCTCGAAAATGTTTATTTAGTTCATTTTGCACAAAAAACTCCTCAGGTTGTCATTTAGATGTAGTTTGGTGAGCAAGGAGTCATTTTTTTTGTTTTACAATTTTTTCCAAGAGGTAGCAAGTTGCCCAGAGTCTCCAACTGCCTGGTCCTGTCCTTTGTCTTCACTTTTTGTTATTTTTGGTGGCCTGGCCATGTGGGCGGCGGCCATTTTGTTAAACCAGCCACTGTGCTTTTGCCATAGGCCTCCAAGCTTGTGGCCCAGTATGCCAGTAGGCCCAGAGGTAGTCACCATGGGTGCATAAAACTGTTTCTGTGTAGTCTGTGGAATTTTGGCATCATTTAGGCCATGGATGGCATTGAATTGATTCAATTGAATTGCGAAATGTGGTTTTTTTTGGAGGGTCTGACTATTTCACTTATTTGGTGTGTTAAATAAATGCCTTTTTTGCGTGTGTACTGTGTAATTATAATTGTGTTGTTGTAGTGGTTGTCTAACTTTCCAAAGTGTTTTTAGCCATGTGGATTTTAGTTTTTGCATTAAAGCTGTGTGTGTTTTATAAGGCATCCTTTGTCTGCCCATATATAGGCCTGCTTGAGTTCATTGTTTGCCGTGCCTTGTGCCTGTGAGTCACCATGTTTCTGGGGGCCATTTTGTTGTGGTAGTTATTAGTGTGCTGTTTTTGCCACATAGGCCTGCGTGTCTTTCCATTTTTCCTCTTGTCTTACTGCTTCCAAATCCATCCCCATTGCCAGCTGCAGCTCC
Organism: Calotriton arnoldi; assembly: GCA_963921515.1. Lineage (NCBI taxonomy): Eukaryota > Metazoa > Chordata > Amphibia > Caudata > Salamandridae > Calotriton > Calotriton arnoldi. Next base: position 845,054 of record CAWUFW010001098.1, read on the forward strand.
CTGATGCTGCTATATAATACATCCCACGTGATGCACAAATTTAGGCCAAACATGCTCCAGTACATTTTAGTTTTTGTTCTTTACTATTCTTATTCTTCCAGAGCGTACAGTAGCCAGGAAAGCCCTGGCCTTGTTGTCAACGTCTCATAAATGGCTACACTGTGTGTTGTTGTTGACAGAGTTTCTGAAATTTAATAATTGAGGCCACCACACACTAAGTTCTATATTCTATTTGTTTGATTTGTGCTATGTTTGACTGATGTTCTGGCTTTTTGCTTTTAGGTGCACAAAGACTGAGGAGGAGGTGTGTCTCTCATCATTGCCTGTTGCACTTCCAGACAGACATCCTGCTGCTGTACACACAACGTGACGTGTGACCTGACCAGACATCTCTGCAACTGAGTGCTGCTGACATCTGAAGAAGATGGGCCCAAAGAAAGCAGGTACCAGGTCCTCCAGTACCAAGAAAGTTGCTATTGAGAAGAAGAAGGAACAGAAGAAGCAAGTGACACTGAAGTCTGGTGTGCCGGCCAATACCTTTTTGGGAAAAAAAATTGCGCCTGCAGCAGCGGTGTCCGGGGGCAAGCTGGGGGCAGCACCTCCGCATCAGTGGACCCAACCCACCAACCCAGGCCCAAGCACATGAGTGGGGAAGAGGTAGCCAGCCTAATGGTGGAAAGCAGTGATGCTGAGCCGGAGATAAACTTATCGCTATCTCAAAGTAGTACCCAATCAACGCAGGAGGAAACACAGCAGATAAGTGGTCAACAATAACAGCCGCAACTACCGCCCGCAATAGTAGTTGTTGTTCCTCCTGAAGTAGGGGCAGTTCAGGAAATTGAGCCTCATGCAGAGGTAGAACAAGAAGCCACTCATTCAGAAGATCCATTGTCTTCCAAATCCCCAGCAAGGAAAAGGAGGGGTAGTCCATCGAGTTCTTCGCCAAGCCCCCCTTCTGATGATCTAGATGCCACTTGGAAGCCACAAACTGAGTCTGAGAGGGAGCCACATTCCAAGACCAAGCTAGGGAAAAGGAAGGTTCCAGAAAGCCTTACACTTATGGAGGTCGATGTAGAACAGCAAGATGATGATGATGATGACGACGAGCCAGTCATCACGAACATCACTCCCGGCCCCGAGGAGATGGAGACCAACATTCTTACTCTATCCAAAATCGCTGCGAGGGATGTAGCACGCATACCTCCACAGGTAACACCAACACGACCTACAGCTTCCATATTTGCATTAGCAAAGGCCCGGCAGCGACCTACCATCCAGCACAACCACCACCTCTGTAGGAGTAGGTAGTGGTACAGCAGCACAGAGTCAAATTCAACACACACCCTACAGATCATCCGGCATTGGAAGTGGCACCTCCAGCAGGAGGCCAAAGTTAAGCTCCCCAGTTTGGGACTTCTTTACCGTTAGCGAAAAGGAGGAGAACATTGCTATATGCTCCATTTGTAATACCTCTGTTAGTCGTGGTAAGCTTGGTACAAACTATGGTACCGGAGGCCAAATGACCCATCTGAAAAAACACCACTTGATCAGCTGGGAGGACCACCTTCGCGACAGAAAAAAACTGCAACCATTGGTGTTGGTGGGGATAAAGGAGTAGAAGAAGAAGATCCGATCACGGTGGAAGAGGAAGGACAGGGAGACATTCTCTCTGGTAGTGGTACACAAGGTGTCCCTGACCCCAGCAGTGCAGTCTTAACATTGCACACATCTTCAGCAACATCTCAGTGGCACAAGAGTAAGAGTCAGCCGGAGACACCAAGAAGTACCAGGTCCGCACTACCAAAAAGTGCGTTGAGCCTAAGAGAAAGGAAAACCATGCAGCCTACCATTATCAGCATGTTTGGGGGTGAGGGGCAGTACGAACGCAACCACCCAATAGCACGTTTGTACAATGCGAAGCTGGCTAAAATGTTAGCACTGGACCTTCTCCTTTTTCTTTTGTTGAAGGGTTGGGTTTTGTGGAATTTGTGTCAACCATCTGCCCAAAATGGCATGTTCCCAGCCGCTACTATTTTGCCCGAGTTGCAGTTCCAGCACTACATCACGACGTGCTGGAATTGCTAGGAAAGGCCTTGAAGCAGAGTGCTGTTCACAGTATCCACCTGACTACAGACATGTGGACCAGTTGCCAAGCCACAGATTACATGTGCATCACTGCACACTGGATCAGTTTTGTGGGTGTTAGAGAACAGCTATCTGCTGGTGTTGATACTGCAGAGATTTTTCATGCCACTCGCAAACATGCAACTGTAGCCATGTTTGCCATGGAGAAATCTCATACTGCTGCAAACATTTTGGAAGAGTTTAACACCAAGGTCTTTGAGTGGCTGCGCCCAAGAGGGCTTACGATTGGTTTTGTTGCCACGGACAACGGCAGTAATGTAGTTTTGGCCATGCGCAATGGTGGCTATTTCAGGGTCCCGTGTTTGGCACACTGCATTAACATTGTTGTTCAAGACTTTTTGAAAAATGAATCAAAAGTCAGCAACTTACTGGTCACCTGCAGAAGAATATGCACACATTTCAGCCATTCTTTTAAAGCCCGGAAGCAGCTGAGGGTCATTTAACGTGAGCATAAACTGCCAGTCAAAGCGCTCATCCAGGAGGTGCCAACACGTTGGAACTCAACTTATTACATGCTTGATCGTCTGTTTGAACTGTACATACCACTCAATGCTTATGTCATGCAAAGAATAGGGGAACCTACTGTGAGAGGCATGACCGTTGAGATGTCTCAATGGGACCTCATTAAATGCCTGACTGAGATGCTACTTCCTTTTGAGATCTTCACACGTGAAGTCAGCAGGGAGGACTGTACTATGGGCCAAGCTATCCCATTGTTGCACATGCTAGAGCAACAGCTGAAGGATGTGTCTGAAACGTACGCAGGTGTGGATGACAAACAAGACGCATATCATTTGGCGGAGACCTTAGCCGCTCGCTTATCGGAAAATACAAGGATTAAAAATAAAATTTGTCACAACCACATTACATTAGTGCCACAATTTTGGATCCACGGTACAAAGTATTTCTGAACAGCAAGGCAGTAATTCCTTTTCGGAAGTGGATGTTGCCAACTACAAAACTTTGATAGCTAAGGAAGCAACTATTTTCGAAAGCGAACAGCTGTTAATTACAGGCCCCCCACCCCAGGCCATAACCAGTACTACAGGGCATCCAGAGTCAAGTTCTACTTGGAGTCTGAGGGCAGTGCATTTGCCTCCCAGCAGTCACCTACACCAACAATAACATCAAGAACAGGATCATCCACAGCACAATGTGCAACTGATTGGTTTCTACAGCAGGGGTATGGTAAGTCCAGTGCTGATGCAAAGGCAAAACCGGCCGAGCACATCCGAGCACCCCTTAACATTGAGCGGATGGTCCAGGCCTATCTGGATGACCCAACAGAGGTCTTCATGGATGGAAACCCATTGGTGTATTGGTATGGGAAAAGAAGCCAATGGACAGTGCTCAGCAGGCTGGCGATAAAGTATCTCGCTTCCCCTGTCGCAAGTGTCTCTTCTGAGCGTGTTTTCAGTGCTGCTGGTGCCATTGTAACTTCGAAAAGGACCAGTCTCTCGGCCCAAAGCGTGGAGAGGTTAACCATGATCAAAATGAATCAGCACTTTATACCACCGGATTACAAAATACGTGAATCACAGCAGGAAGAGCAGAGCGACTTGGATGACGTAAATAGTGCGTTACAGGACCTACTTCTGTCCGAACCACCAGAGTTTGAGGACGAGCTCCTCTTCCCTGACAACTAGGCTTTCAAATTGTTGCTTTCTTCCTTCCTTTATGTGTCTGTGTATCTGTCTTTCTGGTTCAAATCAAATCACAACAAAACCATCACCACCGTCTTCTTTTTATTTCCCTATTGGAGTTGCACGTCTGTGCATTTAACTGTCCACTCTTCAGAGTCCTGCTTCATCTTCCTGTCTCGCACAAGTACATTTCCATCAAGCCAGACATTAGTACAAGAAATGTTGCCTTTACCAGTCCCGCCTCCATTAGAAGTGAAACGTGACTACTATAGCAATCCTCCGTTTTGTTTTCGAGCCGAAACTCATCAGTGTCCGAAGGCTACAGCCTCAGCAGGCATCCAAAGGTCCTCACTGTCAGGACAGAAGGTACTTGGCAGAGAAAGACAAGAGACTCTTCGAAGAAACTTGCTGACATTTGTGCAAACTCAAATGACCAGCAATGAGCACTACACAGGCCGCGGCCCATCATCACAGTGCTGACCATGGGAAGCAACTTAAACTGTGACAAAGAAGTGCCACAGATGAATAAGACGAAAACCGAAACAGCGCCTAACACTCAAAATGAATGTGGACTGGAGTAATGATGAGGCCACTGCCCCGCAAAAAAAAAAAAAAAATGTCAGAACTAGGCATCTGATGATCTGACAGCCAAAGAAAGAAGAGCAAGACAGGTAATGATGGAATGCATTGGATGTTTGCAGACTCTGAGCGATTGCTGTTGTTTGTTGTTGATGTTGTGCATGAAGTCGAACTCTACTCTACTAGTTAATCTACAAAGTGACTCAAGTAAGTCAGTGACAGTCAATGTTTCCCTTCTTGTTGTTTAATAACCAAATTGTACTCCTACTACTGCAGGTGCAGGCCAATATCTGTTGCAATTTTTTAATATGGAATATGGACTTAATCGGAGTCAATACAGACTGAGTTGTAGTTGGACAACACGTACCACACCATGATGATGACCATACTATCTTTTCGCGCGCAGTCATTCAGTTGGATCGGAGATGATTCAAGGACTAACTGCATTTCATGAAGTGGCATAAGGTAAACATAAACACAACAATTCAACAAGAAAGTTGTAAACACAGCAGACCTACATGTCCATGTAGTGGTCTAGTCGAGTGTAGTGATGACTGACAGCGGCGCATTGATTTTGTCACTTAATTAGGAAAATGCTAAGTTGCTGTGTATGCCTTTTGTCTGGCTATGTCAAAAATTAAGGTAAATGGAGGTTGGGTCACGGGCTGGTGCTGTGGTGGGCCTGTTCTGTCCTGTTGTTGTTGTAGCTTAATGCTGTAAACAGAATCTACATGATATATCCAAGCCGCCTCACTCTGAAAGTGTTCTCTCTTCTCTTCTTGGACTCCACCGTAAATGATGTTTTTTTATTCATTGATTTCTCAATACCCCTTTTGTTTTTCCATCTAGACGTTACAGGCCGGCCTTTACCCTGTGCTTGCTATACTGGGAGACACAAATCACATTTACCTTACCAATCGGCATCAGGAAGGCCACCAAGATTGATGTGCGGAGCGTCCATGGAAGATAGGACCAAGAGGAAGGACGAGATTCAACTCCACAATTTTAGCATGATAATACAGTAACTTTAGTATCATTCATCATTCATCTTTTAATTAATTTGAATCCTTTTTTCTCTGCAATCATTAGGACTGTGTGTTGTGTGTTTGTTTGCTAATTGATCCCTACAAATGTTTTTTAATTGTCTTTGCTATCTTTACAAGTAAGCCCAGTACAACATGGAATTTGGGTCTCTGAGGGCATATTACAGGCAAGGCAAATTGCATAGAATATACTGGTGCCCTGTAGTGTCTAATTGTCTAGTAGGAGTTATTAAGTACTACTCATTAACCATCAAGTTATCTAATCTTCATCATCATTAACGCATGCATTTCCCTTTTCTCCCTTTATTGATTTTTTGGATAAGATCATGGTCGTCTGCCAAGATTGCGCTTTGCTTTTGTTGTCCATGCATACTGTTTTTCATTTTCAAACCTTTCCCCAAACCCCCTTCCCATCCATTCATCAAACCCTAACCCTCTTCCCCGGGCTGTGATTTATATTGAGGTGTGATGTGACTACATAAAATGTACACCAATTGATCACACGCTTGCTGGGGCAGATGTGGTGAAAGCAACACTAATTCAATTGCAAGGCAGGGCGAGGAGCTTCTTCTGCTTGGCCACCCATGCTCAGTCTATGTGCATTGTGCAAGCCGTCACCGGCTAATAGTAGTACATCATAATTAATTGCCGTCATTGATTGGATTAATCATCAAACTCCTACCACACAGCAGTAAAGGTTACGAATTACGATTGTGTTAAGTTAAGTGACTCACTCGACAGCACAACTGCAGTTTATAACTTCTCGTACTAGGCTGTCCCCGCCACCATTATGTTTAATTTGACTTTAGCAGTTGCAACTGCAATATTGTTTGTTTGGCAGTCGTCTTCTGTACTGTATTTTACTTCGTTCGACTACTCCTCCCACAGTTTTTCTCAGGCAAGTGACTGTCTCTTTTTTAATTTTTTTAGCAAATGCTACTGCCAGTGTCTACTCTACTACTACCACCACAACCATGGCATCTTCTACATTCTCTATGGAAACCATGCAGCCATCGCTGTGCCGAACGTAGTCATCATCAATCACAGGTAAGATAAGTTTGGTGGGAGGTAGAATACTAGTAGGACAAATAACTCAGTGAGGGGTACCGCATCTATCTGTTTGTTATACATCATCGGCAGATTATTTAAATCAAACACTGGCTGCGGCCCTGCAGCAGCAAGGAAACCAATGTGACGTTAATTCGTAAAACAGTAACCCCCCACAAAACATTAACATTGTATGTTTAAGTATAAATATAATTTATTACCCTAACAAAAATAAACTATCCCACACCTGACCCACCCTCTCCCTAACCCCAACCAATGTCCAAAACGAAAAAAGTCCAAAGAATGTCCCGAAACCCCAACGCCCAATTCCCACCCACCAAAACAAGGAATAAAAAGGGGCAAAGCAACAGGGTCCTCGATGTTATAATCGGCGGGCTTTCAGGTGTTTGTCCACCAGGATTTTCACCCGCTCCTCCATTTGCTCCTCTTGCCGTGCCATCCGGAGGAGAGATCTTCCTGCGGAATGCCCTGCAGTGGCATCCACAATGGGGGACAGCAGTGCTGGCTGCTAATGAATTGCGGAGGGTGGCTATCAGACCGCGGCGCCGTACCGCTGGAGTTGGGGCCTGGCTGGGGCCCGGGGCATCGGACGAGGCTGCAGCTGCTGCCGCCTCCTCCTCCTCCTCCGCCTGAGCCACCAGCCGCCGGTACTCCCGGCATATGGCCTCCAGTTTCCGGCGCCGGGCCCTGACTGCCAACTCCTTCCGCGATGGTTTGTCTTGGGAAAAGAAAGAAAAAAATATTGTTGTAACCAGTACTCTTACCTAAACAGTAACACAAAATTAATTCAACACATAATGGCACAGTAGCACTAGCAAGAAGCACAGTACATAACATTTGTGGTAATAATCTATCTATCCTCCCACTTCCTCGGCCTCTAACATTTGTGGGAGTTTCAGGCATTATACTAGCACTATGGACTCCAACCAGTACACAGTACACCAGTGTTCTTCTTATCTCTAGTTTAGCGAAATGACATAACCTGGTTGTAGCCGGCATTGCCAGCTCGGTCATCTATGCTTGAACCCAAGACAAACATACGAGTCATGACGCAGAGTCACATTAGTTTGATTTACTACTGTTTGCAGGTGGGGAAGCTCGTATTTTTCTATTACGGGTGGCACTGGCCATACTCTCTCTGTTACATGGAGGGCAATTGCTCAATTTCACAGTGCCTTGGCTACTACAAAAGGCAGATTATATATCTGATCCAATGATCGTTGCTTTTATATGGGACAACGACATAAGGTCAGTAGCGGTCGTTGGTGGGACTCGGGGAGTTTGGCCGGGCGGTGACGTGGGTAGGGGCAGGATAGGGGTAGTAAACTATGGATTACGGCCAATTGCAGGTAAGTAAACATATAAATAAATGAAACTAATTTTGTTGCGCACACTGCATCGCATTTGGCGGTGCAGTGCGCACAATGAAATTCACTTTATTTATTTGTATGTTACAGTAAAGTTACCTGTATTTGCCCGCGTAATACATTGTTTACTACTACCCCCACCCTGCCCCTCCCACATCGGCTTTGGTACGCTGGCGCGGTTTCTTTAACATTCCCTAAAACTGTGCATCCCGTGACAGTCTCCACCTATGCTGTCTATGATGAATACATACAGGCATCCATCCATTCTAAGTAAATGTCAATCATTCTTCTTAATCTCTCCACAAACGTTACTTTGTTTCACCAACAACAACGCATGCGTCCACTCACTCCGTTGCTTGCCTTGGCTTTGAGTTTCACCCAAACACCGCTGATGATTCTTGCTATCCACAGTATCCACCCATACTGTGTCTTCCACCCAGGCAGGCATCCATTCTCCTTTCATCTCCCACCCATCCTTCAACAACACATGCATCTGATTCCTATCAGCCACCTATCCATGCTTCCAACGTATCCTTCTCTGCCAGTCGTCATATTAAATCTCGCCCGCCCTTCCTCCTTCCACCCTTCTTTCCCTTTTTGTTCAACACATCCATCAAGGTCATCTGATCTGACTTTTAGTCTCCTCCATAAAACTTTCACAGCTGAGTTGGAGTCAGATATAAGAGGCCATTGGTTAATGAAGTCACGCTGGTAATGCTATTGCTACTGCATTGCTCATGCTAAGTAAAGGGTGTCTTCTTTATTAACCGTTGTATAATGTTCACTACAACTTCATACCTAATAAGTCTCAACAACAGTACAGTGAGTGAAGCCCACTCCACACACCCTTCCAGCTAGTGCAATGTCAATAAGTCATGAATATAACTTACCACCGCCCGCCACTGCTGCTGGCTCACCCCCTGTATCTCCTGCAGGTGCTGCATCTCCTGCCCCCTCCGGAATGGCCGCAACGCCATCGCCGCTGGCCCCACCGGCACTGGTGGTCGGTAGTACGCCTAGAAAAACATGACACATTTTTAGATGCCTGTACACCTCCCCCTATTTATTCTTTTTCACTAGCAAGATTGAAAAAAGTTAATACATATTATTATTATAAATCACATTCAATAGTCCAAATCGGGTACTAGAGTACAGTCAGTAGACAGACACTAGTAGTGTTATTATGGTCCCTAGGGTCATTATTATACTATACTCTACTCTTTGCAAAGTTAGCCTGAGCCATGCAACGATTTTTCGCTTCATGTCTTTTGCGCATGTTACCTCGCAGCTTGTTGTGCAGTAACAGTAAGACGCCTTTTGAGCCCACATGAGCACATACAGCTACTGTCTGAGCGTTGCGTACAAGAGGTCGAAAAACAAGCCACTTTGTTATGGAGTTCCGTTAGTCCGTATTACTTAGCCATAGGTAACATGTTACAGTTTTTGGCAGGACTGACAAATGCTTGCATTAACACGCACCATTTTTCTCAGGCAGAGGATTCCCTTCTACGAACCAGAGATTTGCAGAGCTTATGAATGATGCATGTAACCAGTAATTCTACGTTCTACGGTGAGGAGTCGCCTAGAATTCACACAGATCTTTTGTCTTATATCATCATGCACTTGTTGCAACAATTTTTATTGTTTTAATCTTATGCATTTTGCTGTTGGAGCTGGCTGGAGTACACTGAATTTTATAGAACAACAACATACAGAGGTTGTTATTTGAAAATAAACCTTTTGAACTTACACATAGACTCTGTGGTATTTGGTGTGGTGGTGGTGGTGGACTTACACGAGTGAGTGAGCGAAAGTGTGTTATGTTCTGGGTTGTGGAATCATAATCATTGGGTATCTTCGGGTGGGGGTTCGGGGACCTAATGAGACACTAGCTAGTCGTTCAGGGATTGTGGGTTCACTTCTGACTGAGGTGTGAGGAACGTCCAAGTTCCAAACTCGCATCACCAACATCCTATTTCATTGTGCATAGTTCTGCATGGGGCTGTGCAGAATCCAAGTAGTATGTACTATATCCTATCAAAAATAGTCAAATATCTGGTTGTGCATTTTGTTTGTGGTAATTGTCAAAGCCTCAAGATTAAGAAGCTTAGAAGAGGACAACCGAAAGGACTGGACTCAGTGGCTAGAGCTATTAGTATTGGTCAATCTGAGTTTTATTCAAAACCGTACAATAAAGAGTGGCAATGCAAACTGGGCAAGCTTAGCGACAGACTAATAGTAGTAGTACAGAGTACAGACATTCATAGCAGAGGCAGTTACAACTTAGAGGCAGGGATAACCAGAATTTAGAAACAGATAGTCAAGTCAAGATCAAAGAATCTTTTGTAAAAAATATAATTAGGGAGTGGAGCCAGAATTAATAGTTCTGAAAAAATAAGGTCCAGTAAAAGTTAGGGCAATATAATTGTTAATATAACCACTGGAGGACTTACTGGGACCAGCAGCAGGGCCCTCGGTAGAGGAGCGGTCCTCTGGTGGTTGTCCCGCCGACTCGGACCCCGTCTTCTTGCCCCTGGGTGCTGCAGATCAGTGATCATGTAAGATATAATAAAGAAAAAGAAAGACACAAACATTAATGATTGCTGTGAAACAAATAAATTATCTAAAAAAACGCTCAAAAAACGTTTTAGGAAACAAAAATTGCAATAAAATTGACCTATCTAATCCGATCGACTACTGGCTTGCAGGATTCACGGACAGTCTACTTATTTGGGAACACTAATTCAGTGTTCCATTCTGATTGATTCAAATAAAATCCAGAACACTAACTAAGCCTAAGTACCACCTGACCTAGCCCACCTATTCCAGGCGGGCCAATTGTTCATTAAGCCTGCATTTCCATTTTTTTCCATCAAAAATGCATAGATGAGAAGGAGGACACATGCATAAAGTCAGTGCATAATGCATACACCAAATTGTTGGTTGGTTGCGTCTGATGTTCTGCAGCTGACTGACACTGCTAAGCTAAGCTTACCAGTACCCCTCACTAAACAAACTACAAAAGGTTCTACTAAGGACTGGGGTAAGCAGCACTCAGTGACAGAGGATGCGTCACGCAGACCGCTCAAAAATTATCAACTAATAGTAACTAAACCTAGTATCAAATCCATCCACCACTATTTGACAGGAGGACAAAGGAAGGACTACAGTCTCTCTAGCAATAGCATTACCTAACTGAAGTTCTCTAAAGTAAACTCTTACATAATAATGACAAGCGAGCGCAAAGTTGCAAAAAGTAAGAGTACCGCCCAGCACCTGTGTCCTACAATCACAGAAGATTTTGAAACGTAATTTACCTGCAATGTAAGCAGCATTATTCTTGTTATTTGTAAAAATGTATACACAAATCACAATACTTATACTACTATATATATTGGCTACTCACCAAGCCCCACGACCTCGACACCTAGCAGGTCCAACAGGTCCTGCTCCCGGTCAAGAATGTCTGACCACCGGTGGGCCAGCTGGTTATGGGTGCGCCGGACCGCGGAGCAGCGAAACACTGCCCGACGCACCTTCGCCCACCGGCGGTGGCGCTCCTGGGTCGGGTAACCGGAGCCTGGCCTGCCGCCTGCTGCCAAGGTCAAGGGGAGGTGGCGCTGAATAAAAAAACAAGGGCGGCCACCTCCTCCTCCGTAAACAGCTGGCGGGCTTTCACCCTGCGGGCGCAGTCTGCCGCAAGGCAGGCGGCGATTGGGCGCACGTGCCTTGCCCTTTGACCCGCTGCTGCTACCCTTCGCCATAATTCTGGGGTGGGAGGAGGTGAAAAAGAAAAGTTAGAAGGGAAAAATAAAGTTAGGGGAAGAAGTAGGAGCTTAAAGAAGAAAGTTATATAAAACAGTTGAAAAGTAAAAAAACAGTAAAAAGTAGAAAAAAATGCAAAATATAGACTTAGGCAGAGAGAGAGATAGGTAAGAAATAAAGAAAAATTGAAAAACAGTGTAAAAAACTAAGGATTGCAAAGATTGAGGGAGGATAGAAAAGCAGGCCCAGAACCATAGCATAGAGTGGTAAAACAAGATGGCCGCGCCCATCGCGACCGCATGGGTAAGTTTGCGCGATATTTCTCCCCGAGCACGCAAAACGTCGCGAACACGTACAACGCGTTCCCGAACATGGAATGCGCATCGCGAGCACGCTATCACGCGACCCGGAACAGGAAATAAGGGATCGCGAACGGGCGGGACAAGTGAAAACCAAAATGGCCGCGCCCATTGGCGACCGCATGGGTAAGTTCGCGCCCCCGAGCACGCAAACAGCGTCCCGAACACGAACAACGCGTTCCCGAGCAAGAAAAACGCATCGCGAACGGGCGCGCCAAGCAGCTACGCACGCTCGCGAAGCTACGCGAAGCTCGCGTAGCGCTCTGACGTCTTCGCGTAGCTTCGCGTAGCGCGACTACGCGAACTACGCCCAGGGTTACTCTTAATACCGATTTGAACTCTTTTCCACCCTGTTTGAGGACACAAGCTGCAAAAACTGACCCTATAAGATATCTGGGGATATATGTTTCTAAACAGTATCAGCAGCTATTTGAATTAAATTATCTAAGACTGAAGGGTAAGATTAAGAAATTGTTGGAACAATGGACATTACTCCCCCTATCGATAGTGGGTGGAGTTTCACTGATTAAAATGTCCATACTCCCGCTATTTATTTTTCTATTTATTAATGTCCCGATTAAAATAAATCAGTCATATTTTAGGGAAATCGACATCCTATTAAGGGAGTTCATCTGGAGTAAGAAAATTCCAAGAGTCAAATTGAATGTGATACAATTACCAACAGCTCTAGGGGGGTTAGCGCTGCCTCAGTTAAAGAACATACTATGAGGCCGCTTTCTTAGATTTAGGGGCCGATTCCGATCTCGGGGGTCCGGCCGAGCGAGGATGATGCAAGCGCCCACGAATTCGCCGACCGACTCGTACGCGGCTTCAACACGCTCTGACCGACTCACACAGACCCGACTCGCACCGCGCAATGGAGACGTTCGGCGGCCGGGTAAGTATGATGCGCACCGCGAGCAGTCCGACCGACACGCGCCGTCTGGCTCAAAAGAGGTGTCGGAGCCGGACTTTGGGGGTCCGCGTTGGACCCCCCTGTATGCGTGGCCGCACGAGTCGCACACAGGGGGGACCCATGGGTCCCCCCTACCTGTGCATGTACGGCACGATGCGCTTCGCCGCGTACACGCTGTAGGGGGCGCCCTTGTTCGCCTCGCACCCATTGAGTCAATGGGAGCCCGCGTATGCGTTGTACGACCGGCTCCCATTGACTTCAATGGGAGTCCGACCGAATTGAGTCCGATAGCCTACGAACGCATCGTACTCGTCCGGTCGGACTGCCAGAGTCCGATTCGGTCGGAATTCTCTCCGGGTCCGGCTCGGTCGGAGAGCTTTCCGGCCCGAATCGGAATCGGCCCCTCAGTGTCCAGCCTGATAGGATCTAATTGTTCTAGAGACAGCTTCTTTATAGATGAAATGACTCAAGAAATCGGATCTTCAACCCCAATGTTTTTAAGGACCTCCAAATTTCCCAAAAAAACACGCTATAAGACTTTAAAAGACTATTCTTTTAGACTTCAGTTCTTTTTTTAAAGCACTGGCTCGTCAGGTTTTCAGTATTTAAAACTAAGAGAATGCTCGAGCCTCGGTCTTCAACTGCAATTAAGGCATATAAACACCTGGGAAGACTGTGGACTTTCTGAGTTAAGGCATTTTATAGTTCACAATAGACCAATTTCTTGGCAAGAGGTAATGACGAGAGCAGAGACCCATCGAAAGCCAACGTTCCTGGAATATTTATGGGTTATTTATCTCCTAAAAAATACCAGTAGTATTTTAAATACCCCCAACCAACTTGTGGTAGCCCTTTATGGGGCTAAGGTCAAAGGGTAGGTAACTGGTATAGGTTGCTACATAAATTGAGACAAGCTACCCTGATAGAAAACCATTTGGATAAAATAACCCGGGAGACCGGAAGTAGGCTGGCCGAGGACGGAATGGGAGTCCATCTGCCATCTAGGAAGCAAATCATTGCGTGCCGCAAATTTCAAAAGGATGACCTTCCTAGCGAGATAGCTCTCATATTTGACTCCGGCCGCCTTAAATAAAAGATTTCCTGGAACTGAAAACAGATGTTTTCGCTGCCAGATAGATGGTGAAGGTGGGTGGCTCCATACTTTTTATGCATGTCCAGGACTTAGCCTTTTTTGGGAGGCAGTCTTAACGGATATTAAGCAGGCAATCGGAAAGAGCATTGTGCTCGAAGCCGAAGCAGCATTGTTTGGAATCTGTAGAGATGAAATGAGGTTATCCGAACCCGAAAAAGCCTTTATATTTATCTCTTGCACAGTTGCTCGCTCACTAATCTTACAAAATTGGAAATCTAGGGAAGCTCCCTCGCATTTGAAATGGTTTAAAAAGATGAAAAGAACACAAAAATTTGAAGAAGTCTATGCTAAGAGGGTAGGAGCGACTAGAAAATTTGGGAAAAACTGGAGGTTTTTAATGAACTAGAAAATTTTAAAGAAAGTTCGTAACACTGGGGAAGGTAAATCTACAAAGTAGTTTTTATCAAATGAATCAGCACTTTTTTCTATTGCACTCTAGTAGCACTCGCACTTTCAAAGGTCTATTTAATCAAATTTCTTGTAATTTGGCTAATGTTGAAATGAATCGTCAAAGCACCAGCACTTTATTGGCACTTTATTAATATTGCACTTTCACTGCTGCTATTTCGAAAAATGAACCTGTAATATGCCTAGTGCATGACTATATGATGAGTTGCTGCTATAGTTTTAGTTCTTTTCTATAATGAGAGGCTGTCATAATGATCTTTTGTAGAAACTGGTTTTTATTATAATGTTCTCTATATTGTGTACTTCTTGAACCTAATGCTCTGCTCAATAAAAAATTTTATTAAAAAAAATAAAAAAACAAAAACAAAATCATAGTCTGCAAAAAAGAGAGACCATCGAAGTTGTCGTGGGGTAAGAGTTCTCGCCGATTTGAGGAATTGTAAATTTCGGTGATCTGTAAATACGGTAATTTTGTGTCTAGCTCCCAACAAGTAATGCCTCCATTCCTGGAACGCATCCTTTACTGCTAGCAACTCTTTGTCAGCAATGGAGTAATTGATATCCGCAGCTGTTAACTTACGAGAGAGAAACGCCACAGGGTGAAGCTGGCCTGTATCTTTATGCCTCTGTGATAGAATTCCACCGATGGCTAGGTTGGAAGCATCTGCTTCAACATAAAAAGGTTCCTCAGGATGTGGGTGAGCCAGAATTGGGGCGGTGATGAAAGTTTCCTTTAATAGCTGAAAGGCTTTCTCCGTTTCCGCGTTCCAAATAAACCTTTCCTTCTTCTTGAGCAAACGAGTAATGGGACTAACCTTCTCAGAGAAGTTAGGAATGAATAGCCTGTAAAAATTTGCAAAGCCTAAGAAACTTTGGGGCAGATTTACAAGCCCCTTGCGCCGCTATTGCGTCACTTTTTTTGACGCAACGGCGGCGCAAAAAATAAGGCCTATTTACAACGTGACGCATCTAGGGAGATGTGTCACGTTGTTAACCCCTGCGTCACATTATACCTGCGTCAGGTATAATGTATGCAGGGTGGGCGTTCCCACGCAGGAAGGCCTCGTAAAGTGACGCAGTGAAATCTACAAGATTTCACTACGCCACTTTTAGGACGCCACTGCGTCAAAACCATACACCTGCTTGAAGCAGGCATAAGCAGTGACGCAGTGTAGTGGGAATAGGCCTCAACACGCATTGCTGGAGTTGCGCCATGCTTGCGACACAACTTCAGCAATGCATGACTTTTGCCCCAACAGATGCATCAGAATTTCTGACACATCTGTCAATCCTTGCACCATGGTGCGCCGTATTGTAAATACGGCGCATCCATGGTGGCGCAAGGGTTTCTCAGAGTGGCGCAGGGAAAGTGACGCATCTCTACAGATGCGTCACTTTCTTGTAAATCTGCCCCCTTGTATCTCCTTGACTGAACGGGGAGTTGGCCAATCCTTTATTGCTCTTACTTTAGAATCATCCATCGACACTCCTTCGGGAGAGAGTATGAAACCCAAAAACTCCACTTGACTGAAATGAAAAACACATTTTTCCAATTTTACGAACAGTTGATTTTCCAACAAATGTTCCAAGATTGCTCGAACATGCTGGACATGTTCTTCCAAATTGGCGGAGAAGATAAGGATGTCATTGATGTAAACGACAGCAAAACAATCCAAATACTCGCGTAGAATATCATTAACGAAGTTCTGAAAAGCAGCAGGGGCATTACACAAGCCAAATGGCATGACTTGGTATTCGAACAAACCAAATCGGGTTCGAAACGCTGTCTTCCACTCATGACCCTCAGCCATGCGAACCAGATGGTAAGCCCCCCTTAAATCCAATTTTGTGTAGATATGGGCTTCTTTGACTTGGTCCAGAAGCTCCAAAATCAAAGGTAAAGGGTAACGATTTTTTTTTGTGACTTGGTTCAGGGCTCGATAGTCAAAGCAAGGTCTCAATTTTCCATCCTTCTTCGGAATAAAGAACAACGGAGAGGAGACTGGAGACTGTGACGGTCGAATGAAACCGTTGGCCAAAAATTTGTCCAGATAATCTTTTAAATGCTTGTTTTCGATTTCTGATAGAGCATAAATACGACTGCAAGGCAAGGACGCCCCAAGTTCTAGTTCTATCTTGCAATCATATTCTCGGTGCGGGGGTAGTTTCTCAGCCTCTTTCTCATCAAAAACGGACAACAGATCTTGGTACTCCTCAGGGACACTCTGTATTTCAACTGCACAAATCATTCGTGCCTGATTCGCCAAGAGGATTGATGGAGATGGAGATGACTGTGAATCGGCGTCTCTGAAGTCGAAACAATGTTTCTGACAATACTCTGAATTCAATTCGACAGTTCTTTTTGCCCAATCAATCTTTGGGTTGTGTTCAGTCAACCATGGTAAACCCAAAATCAATTGAAATTGAGGAGCATCGATGAGACTGAACCTTAATATGCTCCGATGTCTACCAGGTCCGATCAGAGTGATCTCTTCAGTATCATGGATGATTGGGCCGGAGGATAAATTGGTACCATCCACGGCACGAACTGGCTCTGGCTTCTCTTTCTTGACACAATTAATTCCGAGGGTCTTTGCGAATTTAATGTCACAAAAATTTCCGGTGGCCCCAGAATCCACCATAACAGATTTTTTGTCCACCTCCACATCTCAAAATCTTATCAGACTGGAAATTATTAAATGAGGGGCGGCAGACTGAAATGTATTCGCTAAAAACTGAGCATTAGGAGTTGTCTCTTCTGCAGCTCCCACCAGGGCAACTCTGTCTACTGGTGGAGCCTGTCTTTTACCCATGGGTTATTCTTGGGCTTCTTGGGACATTCTTTTACAAAATGACCTGCACTTCCACAATACATACAAAGTTTGCCACTTCTTCTCTTCTCTCTTTCTTCTTTAGTTAAAGGGCCCGCACCGATCCAATCTGCATTAGTTCTTCTCCTGACCCCACTTCACTGGACTTAGATGCTTCAGACTTAAACCGATCAAATCGGGGTGGGAAATGTCTTGTATCCTTACGTCGCTCACTTCTTCTTTCAAATTGCCTTTGATCGATTTGAAGAACCAGATCTATTAATTCAGATAACTCAGTTGGTCTCTTGGGAATTTGCGCTAACCCATCTTTCAGCTCATCTTTCAGACCTCTGTAAAATATGGCTGCTCTCTTTGCCTCTGGCCAGTTTTTTTCCACTATTAACTTGTTAAAGTGCGCCATGTAGGCAACCAATTCGCGGTTTCCCTGTTTTAAATCTAGCAGTTCATTATCTGTGGTTGGCAAAATGGCTCTCCGATCAAAAATGCGCATAAATTCCAACTTAAACTCCTCCAAATTATAAAGAATGGGATCATTGGTGTTCACTAAAGGCATGGACCAGGCAGCTGCATCTCCACTCAGGTAAGACAGTATGAAGGCCACCTTGGATTGGTCGTCCTTGAAGATTATAGGCCTACATAAGAAATGTAAAGAACACTGCGTGAAGAAAATCTGGGCCTTTTGGGGGTCCCCATGAAACCTCTCAGGTGGTGCCAATGGAATTGTAGGGGAGATCGCATGGATTACTTGGGTAGTTAACTCTGCGGCCGAAGGAGAAGGGGAGAAAGGCTGGGATTTCTGTTCTCTAGTGCTTGAACTGGTACTAGCTGAGAATTCCTCAAACCTTTGTCGAAGAAAACTAGCTTCCTGACTAGACTTCCTAACCTCCTCCCGAGTTTCACTCAACTGTTTCTGCAAGCCTTCTAAAACTGATGCCAAGGCCTTAACATCTATACCTTCAGCCATTCTGCTCGGGTGAAGGTCCAATTGAGGGCACTTCAATCTGTCGGAACCTCAATACCTGAACTTGTGCCTCCACAGGAGCAGAAGGGTCGAAGCTGACTGTAAGATGATTTTTTCCCAACTCCCCAACTCCAATGCGCACCAGATGCCAATCTGCACGCAGTGGGGAGGGGAAAGGGAATGGGAAGATAGAGAGACTGCTACAGCGGTGTCAACTCTGGTGCTCTTCTGTCTGGTCTTCTAACACCTGTAATTACAAACACAATTACTCAGGAATTCTTTCCTACTGATACTTAAATATCATTCTACTACGTTAGTACACAATTCCCAATACCTGAATTATGCTGTTAGCTTGCTTCTCTCTAATATAGTAATTAGTCTTATAAGATTTTTATTCTTCGCCAACTCTAAGCCACTAACAATCCTTCTTTTCTTCTTTCTCTAGATGGAGTTGATGTCCTACTGCGCCGGATAGAGATGGTAAGTAGAAATATATATATATATTTGTATTTACTTGTTGACAATAGTAGTACGCTGCACTGTTAGTGACGACTGGTTAAGAGTGACTGAGAAAATAGAGTCTATGCACAAATTAGAAGCAGTGTTATAGAAAAGATGAAGCTCTGCGCATTAATTCTAAATTTGCCTCAGAACTGAGTTCACAATAAGTAATAGTCTTTTGCCAAAAGCTTAGAAAAAATAAACACAAGAAGATAAATTGCTTGCTCTCCTCAGCAAAATGAATTCAAAAATATAGGCTCTGAAGTCTTTAAAGATAATTGTGCTCTCCACAGAAAAATACGATATAAGGATTACTCTGTGGATGTCAGTAACTTGCTTTAGTAATCAATAGTTCCGAATAGACAGTTTTTTCCAAGAAGAAGAACAGCTGAAAGAACCCCAGACGCGGGGCTCTCTCACTGTTCCAGAAATACCTGAAATCTCCTTCGACAGCAGTTAAGGGAACCGGTACAAACCTCCGAGGAATGCGCTGACTGGGAAGATTCAGAAATGCGAGCGGTAAAGCCTCGCAACCAATTCCAAAAAGATGTGGTGAAGAGCTCAGGAAACACAGCTTTCTCTCAAGGATTGATGGTTGAAGTGCGTAGCGCCACAGGTGCGCGAGCACGATAACCGTCAATCAGAGAGAATAAAGTTAAACACTAGAACGCCAACCCCAGTATTCCGCAAGTCCGCCATCTTGGATTTCCGCGAACACAGATTCAGCAGTTTTAAGCTGAAGAATGAAACTTTCGGGCAACCAATTGACTCCACCTCTTCTGACTTTGTCTAGGATCTGCAACCCACCGTAATTTGGAAACAGGCAAGGAATGTCTTCGTCTCCAATAGGATTGCTCAGACCTGACAGTAATGCACTTACAGACAGCATTGCAACATGTGACATGTCATGAACATTGCCACAGACAAACCAACATCTCAGATACTTTTCGAGTATTGCATGTTAGGAAAGTCGATAGAGAACACAATAGCAAAATCAGAGTTTAGAGCAAACAGGACATTGTGATATTGTGGCAGTTATTGAAGTTTAATTCACCAGAGTTCACTCCCTCCTTTATTCCTGTCAAGCCCACAGAATGCAAGATGGCCAAGACCTTCTAATCCCAAGGAAAGAGTTGTAATGGTGCACTGGGAGGGCCACCGCCAGTCCTCTGAGCCTTCAGGTGGTGGTTGTTGTACCTGGTACACACTCTCAGCCTGCGGTCATTCCACCTCTTCCTAATGTCGCCCTGTTTGAGCAGGGTGGTACCAACAGCATTCACTCTGTTGACTATCCTGTCCCACATTTCAGTTGTCCTACTGAGAGGAGTATGCTGGACTTGGGCTCCAAAAATGTGTGGCTCTACTCAAGTGATTTCATCTACCATAACTGTCAACTCTTGCTCAGTGAAATTTCTTTTTCTTCCCAGGCATGGTGGAAAAATAAAATGTGAGTGAGTATATGAATGAAAAGCAAACAAGTGAGAGAGGTAAAAAGGTGCAAAACAAAAATTACAGGTGGTGGAGAGTGCTAAATGGAAAGATGAAAAAAGGTGTGCCTTATCTCAAAATGCAGAAAACGCTGGTGCTTGTCTTGTGGGTTGCAGTTTGGAAGCAAAGGATGCTGGTCAGGGATAGGGTGCATATTATAGTGTGATTTGCAGATGTGTTCACTTGCCACTTGACAAACCCATCAGTGTGTAGTTTTTAAAACCATCCAATGGCCACTGTTGTTTTGTTATTTTTTCCGCGTGTACAGTGGTGGTCAACCGCTGTTGGGTAACCGCCGTTTGTTGACCACCGCTAGGAGACTGCGAGTACAATTGTGTAGTCGTGATACGCTCAGAGGGTGGACTGCAGACCTCGGGGCGTCAGTGGATGCAACACTGACATTTCAGACCACCACGGTCCCACCAGGTAGACTGCCATGGCTGAGGTCAACATTTCAGACAGCACAACTCATAGTACGGCGGGTGGTAGATCGCCAGAACAGCGGTGCTGTAGATGATGCGGATGCAGCATTTGGGCAGTTGAACTGCCAAACTCATAATCGGGACCTTAGTAGCCTTTTTCCCATTCCCCCACAACTTCTGCTACTGTACACTTCTTTTAAATAAAGCATTTATGCTTGGTGAGCTAGAATGTTGACACCTTTCCAAAGTCTGATGCTTCAGGCTGCTAGCAATTCTCTGATACTAATCCACTCACTTACCTATATCAATCTTATTTTGACATCCATTTGTAAAAAGAGAGTCATTGTTTTGAATTCAAAATGCAAAAACCAATATTGCATTGCGCTACTGTACCACTAGTCACAGAATGCCCATTCCTGTGTCCCTATAGGATCACTGACATAAAGTCGATGTAAACAATACTGATTCCTTAAAATATTGGAAAATAAATATTGTTTACAAAAATATTGGTTTCCTATACTTAACTAAAAACACATAGGGGCCGATTCCGATCTCGGTCGGAGGAGCACCCAACACCATTCGGTCGGGAAAAAAGCCATGCGAAAGCCTGTTTCCCGACCGATCCATACAACACACCGAACGAGCAAGTACGATGCGCACAACAGCAAAGAATCCGGCCGAGCCGTACTCACCCAAACCAGGTCCTGTTCTCCGACCGAGGCGAATCCGGAAACGCCGAATCGAGTCGCACGGAAGGAAAAATGCAGCCCCGTCCGGCCGGACAAGTACGATGCGCTTTCCGTACGCGCCCGAACCCGTCGCTACGCACGGCACGTCAAAGCATCCGGGAGAGGCGCACATAAGCTCCGATTCGTGCCACAACACGATCCACGGCTACGAGACGAACACGGCAGCGACGAGGACGACGGCGGAGCGGCGAGGGCGAGGCGAAGCGAGCGAGGGACGACGCGAAGCAACGAGAAGGACGAACGACACGAACCAACCATGAATCCCTTCGTCCCGATCATACCAATATTCTACATATACTACCGGAACAGGCACGGACGCGTACGGCGCAGAAGGTAAGCCAGACACCAACCACAAAACACATACAACACGTACACGACACATCACACACACACAGAGGGATGCAGAATATACTTACACCAGCAACAGCAGCACCATAGGGGCGGGATGCCCATCACCAATGCCACATATGCACACAGGGGCCTGAATGCGCACCACCACCCCTACCCAGGGGGGCAGGATGCCTACCACCACTACCACCCTTACCCAGGGGGGCTGGATGCCTACCACTACTACCACCCTTACCCAGGGGGCTGGATGCCTACCACTACTACCACCCTCACCCAGGGGGGCAGGATGCCTACCACTACTACCACCCTTAGCCAGGGGGCAGGATGCCTACCACTACTACCACCCTTAGCCAGGGGGGCAGGATGCCTACCACTACTACCACCCTCACCCAGGGGGCAGGATGCCTACCACCACTACCACCCTCACCCAGGGGGGCAGGATGCCTACCACTACTACCACCCTTAGCCAGGGGGGCAGGATGCCTACCACTACTGCCACCCTCACCCAGGGGGGCAGGATGCCTAACCACCACCCTTAGCCAGGGGGCTGGATGCCTACCACTACTACCACCCTTAGCCAGGGGGCAGGATGCCTACCACTACTACCACCCTCACCCAGGGGGCAGGATGCCTACCACTACTACCACCCTCACCCAGGGTGGGCTGGATGCCTACCACTACTACCACCCTTAGCCAGGGGGCAGGATGCCTACCACTACTACCACCCTTAGCCAGGGGGCAGGATGCCTACCACTACTACCACCCTCACCCAGGGGGCAGGATGCCTACCACCACTACCACCCTCACCCAGGGGGGCAGGATGCCTACCACTACTACCACCCTTAGCCAGGGGGCAGGATGCCTACCACTACTACCACCCTCACCCAGGGGGCTGGATGCCTACCACTACTACCACCCTCACCCAGGGGGCAGGATGCCTACCACTACTACCACCCTCACCCAGGGGGGCAGGATGCCTACCACTACTACCACCCTTAGCCAGGGGGGCAGGATGCCTACCACTACTACCACCCTCACCCAGGGGGGCAGGATGCCTACCACCACCCCTTAGCCAGGGGGCTGGATGCCTACCACTACTACCACCCTTAGCCAGGGGGCAGGATGCCTACCACTACTACCACCCTCACCCAGGGGGGCAGGATGCCTACCACTACTACCACCCTTAGCCAGGGGGGCAGGATGCCTACCACTACTACCACCCTCACCCAGGGGGCCTGGATGCCTACCACCACCACTTAGCCAGGGGGCTGGATGCCTACCACTACTACCACCCTTAGCCAGGGGGGCAGGATGCCCTACCACTACTACCACCCTCACCCAGGGGGGCAGGATGCCTACCACCACCCTTAGCCAGGGGGGCAGGATGCCTACCACTACTACCACCCTTAGCCAGGGGGCAGGATGCCTACCACTACTACCACCCTCACCCAGGGTGGGCTGGATGCCTACCACTACTACCACCCTCACCCAGGGGGGCAGGATGCCTACCACTACTACCACCCTCACCCAGGGGGCAGGATGCCTACCACTACTACCACCCTTAGCCAGGGGGCAGGATGCCTACCACTACTACCACCCTTAGCCAGGGGGCAGGATGCCTACCACTACTACCACCCTCACCCAGGGGGCAGGATGCCTCCACCACTACCACCCTCACCCAGGGGGGCAGGATGCCTACCACTACTACCACCCTTAGCCAGGGGGGCAGGATGCCTACCACCACTACCACCCTCACCCAGGGGGGCTGGATGCCTACCACTACTACCACCCTCACCCAGGGGGGCAGGATGCCTACCACCACCCCTTAGCCAGGGGGCTGGATGCCTACCACTACTACCACCCTTAGCCAGGGGGGCTGGATGCCTACCACTACTACCACCCTCACCCAGGGGGGCAGGATGCCTACCACCACTACCACCCCCACCCATAGGATGGACAATGCATGACACAACCAGCACACCACAACCTAGGGAATGCAAGAAGAAGACATCCCCCAACACCATGACAAGCGTGTGTAGACTGTGTCAAATGCCTACAACACCGAACATGACTTCGAACATACAATGTGACCCCTAGCACATGTGCCACACAAATATGTGTGTGGCACACACAACACAAGCAGGCCATGACCATTGTGGCAATGGGGTCCAAACCCCCATCATCACAGTGACCAAAAGGCAAGTGTGGGGTCCATAGCTGCAGCACATTTTGAACATTGTGGCAATGGGGTCCAAACCCCCATCATCACAGTGACCAAAAGGCAAGTGTGGGGTCCATAGCTGCAGCACATTTTGAACGTTGTGGCAATGGGGTCCAAACCCCCATCATCACAGTGACCAAAAGGCAAGTGTGGGGTCCATAGCTGCAGCACATTTTGAACATTGTGGCAATGGGGTCCAAACCCCCATCATCACAGTGACCAAAAGGTAAGTGTGGGGTCCATAGCTGCAGCACATTTTGAACATTGTGGCAATGGGGTCCAAACCCCCATCATCACAGTGACCAAAAGGCAAGTGTGGGGTCCATAGCTGCAGCACATTTTGAACATTGTGGCAATGGGGTCCAAACCCCCATCATCACAGTGACCAAAAGGCAAGTGTGGGGTCCATAGCTGCAGCACATTTTGAACATTGTGGCAATGGGGTCCAAACCCCCATCATCACAGTGACCAAAAGGTAAGTGTTGACAAAGTAAGAGGTGCAACTGCCAAACTGCATGGATGATTCCTGGTCACAGAACAACAAACACATCAGTGGCAAAGTAGTGTATGTGTCCCATTGCAACATAAATTGGGGGAGCCAAATCCTGCAGTGCAAATAAGACATAACTTTGGCCATGTGCAGACAAACAACACCCATGGGGGCTGACACCGTCAACAATCATCAATGACACAATGACAGAAGTGACCATCCGAATGCAGACCCACATATTTGCACCAATGGGCACACACATGCAGATACCCTGTGGAGACTGCAGATGTGAGGTGAACAGATACCATACCATGGCAGCAATGGGACACACAATCAACAATTAGCACCAAATGAGGGCTCCCGTCCCATCAGCCTGGTCATGGAAGTGCCAACGGAATCATCAGCACAGAGCCAACACACTTGTATAGCAATGTTGCACTGACAACACAGATGAGTCCTTCCCCATTGATGCCCAAACCTGCATGTTCACTGGAGATGGCCACACGGTCAGGAAGTAGACGAATAGAACAATGGCAGGCACAACAGATGTGCAGGGGTGGAAGCCACAGATGTGAAATTGCCAATCTAAGTAGGAAATCCCATTGCCAAATACTGAACACATGACACCCTCAGATGCTGCTATGGATGACATGGATACACCACAGGATAGGACACATTCCCTCTGGACCACATGGGTTCCTGCACAGTAACACTTCATTATCATGAGACCAAATATCACCATCACTGCAGCAAGGGCATGGTTAGCATCATCAACATCATGTACATCAGAAGCAAAAGCACTAGAGAACAGAAAGTTGCTTTATTCAGCATATGTGGCATTAAAAGTAGAAGTCCGGTAGAACATAAACAAAGGCCAATGGCCAGTCCATCAACAAAGTCACAAGTGGGTGACAGTGGCAGATGCCACCCTACACATGCCTGCACAAAACCAGGGACAATCCACTAGGAGGGGCAACCGGGAGGTAGGCCAGGCACCGCAGGGACAGGATCAGGGCTCACCAGGAGGAAGCAGGGAAGGGGTGGTGGGTGCTGGAGAGCCACTGACAACTGCAGTGGAGGTGTCTGACATGGTGTGTGCCGGCACAACTGGGGGCATGGCTCAGATGTTGTGGGTGCCGGCACGACTGCAGTGGACCCTGCAGATGGAGTGGACAGGTCCGCCACTGCAGTGCCCAAGTCAGACAGGGTGGTAGTGGACTCCACTGCAGTGCCTACCACCAGGGGAGGAGAATGGGGAACAGGCAAGGTGGGCTGGACAGAGGGGAGGACACCCTCACCACATCAGTGGCACAGACAAGCGCAGCGGGGGTGTGGTGCCGGGAGAGCAAGTGGCAGGGGAGAAGGCCGGAGCCTCTTGGGGATGGTATATCTGTGGGTGGGGGAACCTGGGGCAGGGTGTGGTGGGGGCACCTGTGGAGTGGGGGCCTGAGGGATGGAGGAAGGAGACCTGGTGCTTGAGCTGCAGGGCGGCGGCGGGGTCTTGCTCTTAGCACTCCCGGGGGACTTGCGGGTGGGGGCCTCAGTCTGTCTGCGCCTGGGGGAGGGTGTCCGGGGGCGAGGGCACTCTGCTCCATGTGGGGGGCTTCCTCTTCCCCCTGGATGCTGGGGCAGCTGGATCGGAGGGGAAGAGGCCGAGGTCACTGAGGAAGAGGCGCTGGGTCTTTGGGGTTGCAGGTGAGGCAAGTAGGGTGCTTTGGAGGGAGAGGCAACTGAGGACTGCGCAGTGCCTGTGGATGCGTGTGTGTGTACCAGGGCCCCATCCCCTGTGAGTCTGGTTTCAGTCCCCTGACTGTGCGTGCGTGTGCGTTTAGTTTGTGGCGTGTGTGTCTGTGTGCTGGACGTGTGTGTGCTGGTGTGTGCCTGTGCCGGTGTGTGTGTGCTTGGGACGGGTAAGGTGCTGGGGAGTGTGGATGGAGCAGAGGCAGGAGGGGTGAGGGACTGTCTGAGGAGGGACACTGCTGCCATCAGGGAGGAGTCCATGGACCTGTTGCCCCTCTGTAGGTCAGACATGCCCGATGAGATGCCCTCCATGAACGACACCAGCTGAGTCAACAGTGCGGTGTGCGCATGGAGGACACTCAGCATGGCTGTCTGCCCTACATGGAGCTGGCGAAGGAGGTACACAGACTCCTCACTCAGGGCAGCAGGGGACACAGGGGCAGGGGTGCGGTGCCTGGGCCAAAGGAGACACGCTCCCGAACATGGGAGCCTCCACGGACCTGGGGAATGGGAGCCGATGGGAGGGCGGTGGTGTGGTGGTGGTGGCGGGGACAGCAACACTAGCTGGCGTGTGGTGGCTGCTGACACCCGCCTCCACAAGGGAGTCATCCTCCGCGTTGCTCTGGTCCTCAGCTGAGGTGGATGGTGCTGAGGACTCCTCGGTGTGGCTCCCCTCGCCCTCCGTGCCACTGGGTCCCTCCGACCACTCCTCGGCTGCTGACCCAGTCTGGCTCTCTGGCTCCTCCGGGTCCGTGGAGCTGTCCCCTTCCGTGGCCGTGGATGTATCTGCAAACAATGGGGAAACAGACAGACATCAGTCACCTGCACCAAACGCACACACCACTGTGAGCACAGCGCATTACAGAGCAAGCCCTGGCATCATTAGTTGTACATTGCTAAAAGTGCCCTAACTGAACAGGAGAAGCCAATTGTCAGTCTGATGCCAAGCATGGCACTCACATCCCACATGGCCTTGCACCCATCTGTCTGGTGTCTGTTGGATTGCAACACCCCAGTGTGGACACATGCACCAAGTACACAGTAGTTGGACAGTGCAGAGGACACGGTGTGGCATGTGGACATGCACACATCACAGCTCTTGCCACTGAGTCAGTACAGGTTTCCGGATGAAAGGGATGCCCAGAGTCAAATAGGAAATGCATGTGATGCATACCAGCGACAGACACCATGATGCACCCATGTCCTGATAGCCAGCGCCACTATGGTGTGCATGTAGCACATGTCACTCCCCTGCAGGACCACCAATAAGTTGACACATGCCATGGCAGAGGCATGACTGCTAAGTCATACATCACTGTCTCAGTGATGTATGACTTGGCAGCCAGACAACAACACTATGCACTGTGTCACAATAGTAGGTCATGGGGAATGCAAGTCCTGGAGCTGCACAAGTGCACATGTACATCCCCCACACAACACATCATCTTAACCCTCATCTGTCCAGGTCACACCTATTGGACACATGGGAGACCTGTGACACTACCCTCTGAACCTGAGCCCCTCACAATTTGCTGTGAATGGGGAACAGCTGCCTGAACTTCACATTCGCATACCCCAGTCTGCACGGGCAGCTGATCAAACACCTATGTGACACACAAGTATCGTCTCCTATGGTCACATCTCCAGGGGCATGCTGAGCCCCTACCAAGAAACACCCCAGCAGTCCTGGCAACTAATCCACAGCACACTGACACAGAGGCAGACACCTGAGGGGTCAAATCACTGTGCACAATGTGTCAGCTGATACACGGGAGTGGGAGTACAGAGTGCATTGCATGGCCTGGAGTAGGCATGACTGTCCTGCTCCACATGAATGAGGATGTGCCCTGGACAGTGGATAGCTGGCTATGTATGTGTGACACACGTAATCTGCACACTCCTGGGGCCCAAACATTGTTCCCACCCGCTGCATGGGCGTGTGCCACATACCCCAGGCACATGTGGTGGCTCAGCTCAGCAAGTGGACCGCATATCAAAGCAACACGCAGATCACATGTCCAAACCCAGGCGTTGTGTGAACAATGGACCCACCCATGATGCCCACAACAGAGTTAGGGAAACAGATGCTGTCCCCCACCTTTAGTGAAGCAAACTGCAAGGACACAGTCCCAAGTGACACAATTCCCTGAATGTAAGGGCCACACCTGGGTATCAGATGAGCAGTGGGCAGTGCACAATAGAGGGACATGGCTCCTGGACAACATGACTGCTGCACTGTGGCAGTTGAACCAGGCCAGAGGAGGGCACAAAGCATGTAATACAGAGTTCACAGTGCAGTCTTTGACTCACCCCCTCCTTGCTGCTGTCTGGCCTTCAGCTGCCCATCCAGGTCTGGAAACACCACTGCCAGGATCTGGAGCATGTGGGGGTCAGGGTCCGTGTTCCGCCCCTCCTGCGAGGAGGCGACAGCTTCAGCTGGACCCGTGCAATCCTCCGGGTCCAGCCCGAAGGTCCTGCCACCTCTTCTGGCAGTTGCGGATCCGGCGCTTGTAGACCCCCACGGACCGGACAGCCCGGACGATGTCCTTCCAGATTTCCTGCTTCCGATGGGCATTAACCTGTCAGGATGACAAAGTGAAAAGGCCATTACCACACATGCAACATATCCGTGCATGACACAGTTGTATATACATGTCTCAATCACAGGGGCACATGATGTACACAGGCAGTGCAAAGCTGACCATGGACAGTTTGCCAGACGTCACTACATGGTATCATTGCATGGGAAGTAAAACCATGTTCAAATGCACTGTCACTGCACCATACCTGTCCAGTGCAAGTCACTACACACTATGGGGGGTGACAACTACTCAGTGAGCCTGCTAGCCAGTGGCGTGCAGACTCTCAGCCTTGCTAGTCACACAAAATGCACATTCAGAAAGGCAGTGCACAGAACACTCACCTGCTCCCCTGGTGTCCCATACAGCTTGCTGTACTGTGGAAGTAGGCTGTCCAGCAGGGCCTGGTTCTCTTCAAGGCTGAAGGCTGGGGCTCTCTCCACAGTACGTGCCATTGCAGGGTCCAGAGGGGCAGAGACAGCAGCAGTGCAGTGGCAGATGTCGTCCTGGAGCATGTAGTGCAGGCAAGTGAGCTCTCAGGGGAACAGCCAGCAATATATATGTGCTGGAGAGGCAGATACTGTCCCTTGTGTCCAAAGTGATAGGTCCAAGTCGTTTGCATCTTCTGAATCTGGCCAATCCATGGAATAGCAGCACCAAAACACGCCCACAGCATCCTTCAAATCTTCAACTTCATGACATACATGATTTTGCAACATTGTTGTGGGTGACCAACTAAATTTACAGCAACCGACTCGTTCGAAATTCGAAAGCGTGTCCGTTGCCAGGCAAGCCCATTGTCAATGGGTGCGCACCGATCGGTCCATTGCGGTACAACGCGCACAGGGGTACAACGCGTACCCGCACACATTGAATGCAATGGGCCGGCCGGAGGCACCGATCGGTCCATTGCGGTACAACGCGCACAGGGGTACAACGCGTACCCGCACACATTGATTGCAATGGGCCGGCCGGAGGCACCGATCGGTCCATTGCGGTACAACGCGCACAGGGGTACAACGCGTACCCGCACACATTGAATGCAATGGGCCGGCCGGAGGCATCCGATCGGTCCATTGCAGTTCAACGCGCACAGGGGTACAACGCGTACCCGCACACATTGATTGCAATGGGCCGGCCGGAGGCACCGATCGGTCCATTGCAGTACAACGCGCACAGGAGTACAACGCGTACCCGCACACATTGAATGCAATGGGCCGGCCGGAGGCACCGATCGGTCCATTGCGGTTCAACGCGCACAGGGGTACAACGCGTACCCGCACACATTGATTGCAATGGGCCGGCCGGAGGCACCGATCGGTCCATTGCAGTTCAACGCGCACAGGGGTACAACGCGTACCCGCACACATTGAATGCAATGGGCCGGCCGGAGGCACCGATCGGTCCATTGCGGTTCAACTGCGCACAGGGTACAACGCGTACCCGCACACATTGAATGCAATGGGCCGGCCGGAGGCACCGATCGGTCCATTGCAGTACAACGCATCACTGTACATGTGACTGGCATATGTCAGCATGCCTGTCTCAGATGGACATATGCCAGCCACAGATAGCTCCCAGGGAGTGAGGGGCACACCTACATCACGACAGCCTGTCCAAACTTTATCATAAGGCATGTAAGGATGCATTTCCTATTGTGTGTATGTTGGTGTACATGTTGTCCTGTGGGTGTCACCTGTTGGCAGCCACCCCCAGGCTGTGCACGTGTTCATGGGGACAGGATCCTGGGTGTTACGTGTACATGACCACTGTGATGTGCAACTGTTCATATCTGTGCATGTGCCATGGTCACATTTCACAGTGGTGTATGTGTATGTCATGTCACATACCCCGTGAGTCCCATGTGGGACGGTATGTTTGAGCCAGGGTGTCCCAGTGGCACAATAGTGATGGTCCTCCACAGTCTTTGTGCATGTAGTGTTTACAATGTCTCTGATTTCATGTGCACAATGGGAGACAGTCTCCACATACACGTTGTGTGTGCATGGACTCTGATGTTGTGCGTGTGTGTCACAGACGTCCATGTCTGTCCTGCCGTGGCAAGTGGGGCCACTACCTGTGGGGGTCATGGTTGTTTTGCTGTGGTGTATACATGATACTCCATGTAATGCCAGTGTCCATGTGGCATTACAGGGTCCCTGGTAATGTACCTGTCGTTGAGCTGTGGTGCCTGGGGCACATCTGTCCTCACATGTCACTGTGGGGGGTTATTGTGACACGGCAGCAGGAGATGGGAACTGTGACACGGCCTCATGATATCCAATGGGCCAACCTGGGACTAATTGATGCCACCTGTTGGACCGTGTTGACAGATGTTGGCCATGTATGTACCATACATGTCCTTCCGGTACTGCACACTTCATGTAGTTGTGCCTCATAATGATGTATGTTGGGATCTTGAGTGTGTTCAATGCCGCATATGTGGGGTGACTGACAATCTTGCTTACTTCTCCTCTGCACTGCAGGGCTCCTGCTGTCCATCGACCATTCCCAGACCTGGCAACGATGGTGGAACGGGACAGCATCCGACGGTACCGCTTCACCAGGCAGCTGATTGAGGATTTGGCAGTGCAGTTGTCCCCACATTTGCAGCCTGGCCGGCCGTATCCTACAGCGCTGACCCCCAAGGTGAAGGTGATGGCAGCCCTACACTTCTTTGCCACTG
The DNA here is from genome assembly GCA_963921515.1 of Calotriton arnoldi. Lineage (NCBI taxonomy): Eukaryota > Metazoa > Chordata > Amphibia > Caudata > Salamandridae > Calotriton > Calotriton arnoldi. The sequence goes on from CAWUFW010001098.1 coordinate 876,516, forward strand.
GTACCTTCCAACATACTGTGGCGACTGCTGGTGGGATGTCACAGACCATGTTCAGCCGTGTGCTCCGCGATGTTTTGGCAGCAATGTTGCTCTTCCTGAACCGGTACATCTATTTCCCTAGACTGCGACGACTCACTGATGTGAAGAGTGACTTTTATGCCCTGGGGAGGATGCCGCATGTAATTGGCTCCATTGATGGGACACATGTGGCTTTGGTACCACCACAGGCCCAGGAGCAGGCCTACAGGAACCGCAAGCACTACCACTCGGTCAATGCACTGGTGGTGTGTCTTGCAGACATGACTCATCACACACGTGTGTGCCCGTTTCCCTGGTTCAGCACACAATGCCTTTGTGATGAGGAGTAGTCGCATCCCCAGGATGATGGCACAGATGCAGAACCAGCGTGCCTGGCTTGTCGGTGTGTACTGACTTTGTGCCATTGTGTGTGATCTGATCTGTAGTATTCCGCCCACTTTTCCAAGTCAGCTAATGTGCACTTGTCTGTCCGTAGGTGACTCGGGATACCCCAACATGCCGTGGTTGCTGACACCCCTCAGGAACCCTGTGACACCAGCCCAGATGCGCTACAATGAGGCACATGGTCGGACCAGGAGAGTGATTGAGCGGACCTTTGGTCTCCTGAAGAGCCGCTTCCGCTGCCTGGACAAGACCGGAGGGTCCCTCCCATATGCCCCTGCGAAAGTGTGCAAGATTATCATCGTCTGCTGCATGCTCCACAACCTGGCAGTGCGGAAGGAGTTGCCTCTCATCCAGGATGACAATGACCAACATCCGCCACCTGTGGAGGATCCTGGCCTGGACCACGATGCCAGTGACGATGATGATGATGATGGTGATGGTGATGTCCGCACACAGCTCATCACCAACTTCTTTAGCTGAATGTGAGTATCCTGAGGTGTCATGTCAATGATGTGAGTTGGCATGATGTGTGGGTGGTGCTCTGGTGCTGTTGGAGTGTGTCCATGGGCCACTTGACTGGATGTGTGTTGCGATGTGTGGTGACAGGTGGGCTGTACTCCCCAACAGTGTTGACATGCTAACTTGGTTCTGGGTGGGTATCTTGTAACATGTATTGTGCATGTGTTTTGTTGTTCTGTCCTGTACTCCATTGCTTTTGACTGTGTGTCATTTCTGTCCTTCACAGGGTACTTTCAGATTCGTTTGGTCAACTGAGTCCACCGACGACGTGATTGCACATCCAGGCTGGTAGCTGTTGTGTCCCTACAGGTGATGTGCGCCACACCCATGGACTTCCTTCCGTCTACAGTTGTTGACTGTGTGCCCGCTGCCAGGTGGGATTACCTTGCATCTGTAGTGGTTACGGCATGTTGCAACTGTGTAATAAACCTGTGCTTCACTTTGTGTTGTGCATTGTCTGTGGTCACACATTTGACTGCCATTTGCTTACTGCACCTGTGGGCTACTTGACTACAACTGGGAATAGGTGTGGTGTCTGTGCATTGCACCGTCTTCCCTGGCAACATCAGTGTAGGCAATGAGTCAGATGGCCTAGGTGTGTATGTGTTGTGTAGCCCTGGTGGTGTGTCTCCCTCATGTGTGTCACGTTGCCTGTACTCACATGCCTGTGTTGTCCTTGCTGTTGCAGTTCGCATACACAGTGTAATTTTGCAGTTCATCATCCCCATAACAGCACCCACATTGGAATCACGACAGAGGCAAGTATGGTGTATTAGTGTGTTTATTGTGATACATTTGTGTTAATAGTGCATAGGATGGGTAGTGCTGTACATAAATCTTGCAATCCCAAGTTCCTAGGTGAATTGAAAGTCCTGGTAGACAGGATCCCCAGTATCGGGGCCACAGTTGTCTGACACATTGGTCCAACTTGTACTCCCCATGCAATGTGTGGGAGTAGTGTTGCCGTCAACAGGGTGAACAGTCTGTGCACAAGGCGGACATCCAGAACAGGTTCAGGCTTCCTGGGAGTTGTGCTTGGCCATCGGCCTCTCACTTTTCCCTCCTCGGACGACCCCTCTTCTTGGGGGGGCCCTCAAGTACAGGCTGCTGCGGTGCAGGGGACTCTCCGCCAGAGTCCTCCTCCCTCCCTGTGGCAGTTGCAGTTTGTTCGGCACCAGATGTTGTTGGCACACAGGGAGGTGTGGACTGGTTGCTGTTCATCTGGCGGAGGCATTGTAAAATGTCCCTGCGCACCGCCGTCATCTCATGCAGTGCATCCCACTTGGACTCCACGCGGGACATGTGTGAGTCCACACGGCACATGTGTGACTCCACGTGGGACATGTGGGAGTCCAAGCGGGCATGATGGGCAGCCTGCTGCTGTTTAATGTCCCTGAGGAGCCCCACTACCTGGCTGAGGTCTCCGGTGCTGGACTGGTACGCATCAGCTATGCGTACCAGTTGTGGGTCATCATGCACACCAGCAACGTCTGCAAGCAGCGACCTCTGTCTCCCACCCCTCCCACCACCCCTGCTGACATGTGCAGTGTGTGCAGTGGCACGCACAGATAACCCTGGTCCACCTTGGGGGTTGGTGGTGGTGGTGGTGTCCATGGCCCCAGGTTGGTCCAGGGTCACTGTGCTGGTGTTGCTCCTTGTTCTGTCCATGTCAGCAGGGATGGTATTCGTGGTGACAGTCGTTGGAGGGGTGGGTGCAGGGGGTGCAGCTGGTGGTCCTGCTGGTGCTGCAGCTGGTGGTCCTGCTGGTGCTGCATGTTGACTTGCACCGGATGTGCCAGGTTGTTCTTCATCGTCCGAGGAGGACAGAGGCTGTACGACGCCAGTGAGCTCGGCATCCTCTTGAGCCTGGGACTGGGACTCCTCAGCGTCTGCTGCTGTGTCCCCATCATCACCTGTTTTTGGGAGACACAAACAATGTATGTTATGTTTCTGCAGGCATCAATGGTTGACACACATGACAGTTGTGACTGTGCCTCTGGGTGCGGGCCTGTACATTGCATTGTCCTAAGTCGTCACAGTCAGGGGTTGATATTGGTGTGGCACATTGTCCTGCATTATTTGGGCATTTCTATGTATTTTCTGGGGTGTGAACATGGTCTGCATTGGTTGTGTTTGGTTGACAGCCGGCCCTCCTTCCCACCCACCCACCCAGCCAGTCAGTTATCCCACCATGGAACGTGCTTGCGTTGCAGGGAGTGGAAGTTGTCTCTCAGGATGTCAGTCAGTGGTGTCCTGCTGTTTGTTGGTGCACATTTGCCAGCATGGCCTTGTGCTCCCCACAGCAGTAGCCAGTGTCAGCCATCTTGTGAGTCCTTCTCCACTCCCTGTGATGTGAGCATGGTTCAGGGTGGTGTTGATGGGACAGTTGTGGGGGTGACCAATATCTTTGACTACGACTCCCATCATGCTATTGCCTCCACCCCCCTTCCCAGCATGCCCATGCTTCCTTCCTTTTGATTCTGCTTCCCTGTGGGGTGGGCTGGCTGTGCTGACAGGATGGCTGGGAGTGTTGTCCTGGGAGTTGTTTGGCTAGAGGTCCCAAGAGTGTCCCTGTGCTTCACACAACATAACCCAGGGTGGTGGTTCTTTGTGGGATCTTGTGTTAGGATGGGGGCATTGCATTCTACCAGGTGGGTTCTGTGGAGTTTGTGTTGGGGTGTGTGTGAGGGGAGGTGCTTGTGACTATGGTCAGTGCTGCAAGTCCCCCTTCCCACCCAGCTAGCCAGATATCCCACCATGGAACGTGCTTGCATTGCAGGGAGTGTAAGTTGTCTCTCAGGATGTCAGTCAGTGGTGTCCTGCTGTTTGTTGGTGCACAGTTGCCAGCAGGGCCTTGTGCTCCCCACAGCAGTAGCCAGTGTCAGCCATCTTGTGAGTCCTTCTCCACTCCCTGTGATGTGAGCATGGTTCAGGGTGGTGTTGATGGGACAGTTGTGGGGGTGAGCTATGTCTGTGACTACGACTCCCATCATGCCATTGCCTCCACCCCACTTCCCAGCATTCCCATACTTACTTGCTTTTGTGTGGAGTTCAGTGTGTGTGGGTGTGAGAGCAATGGCAAGATGGCTGACAGTGGTGTCCTGCTGTTGGTTGGTGTGCAGTACCCAGCATGCCCTTGTGCTCCCCACGACACAGCAACAGTGTCAGACATCTTTGATGGGCCTTTCCACTCTCTGTGGGATGTGCATGCGTGAGTGTGAGCTTGCTGGGCCATGTGGTGGGGGATGTAGAGCTGTGACTACGACTCCCATCATGCTATTGCCTCCTCCCCCTTCCCAGCATGCCCATGCTTCCTTCCTTTTGATTCTGCTTCCCTGTGGGGTGGGCTGGCTGTGCTGACAGGATGGCTGGGAGTGTTGTCCTGGCAGTTGTTTGGCTAAGAGTCCCAAGAGTGTCCCTGTGCTTCACACGACATAACCCAGGGTGGTGGTTCTTTGTGGGATCTTGTGTTGGGATGGGGGGCATTGCATTCTACCAGGTGGGTACTGTGGAGTTTGTGTTGGGGTGTGTGTGAGGGGAGGTGCTTGTGACTATGGTTAGTGCTGCAAGTCCTCGTTCACACCCAGCCAGCCAACCAGTTATCCCACCATGGAACGTGCTTGCATTGCAGGGAGTGGAAGTTGTCTCTCAGGATGTCAGTCAGTGGTGTCCTGCTGTTTGTTGGTGCACAGTTGCCAGCAGGGCCTTGTGCTCCCCACAGCAGTTGCCAGTGTCAGCCATCTTGTGAGTCCTTCTCCACTCCCTGTGATGTGCGCATGGTTCATGGTGTTGTTGATGGGACAGTTGTGGGGGGGGCAATATGTGTGACTGCGACTCCCATGATGCTATTGGCTACACTGACTTGGCCAGCATACACAGAATTCCTTCCTTTGAGTGGTCTTCACTGTGTGTTGGTGTTGTTGTGGTGGCTACATGTCTGGATGTGTTTGTTAGTTCTATTTGTGCCACTGCCTAGCTGTAGTTGTAGTTGTGTTTGTAAATGTGTTGGCACAGTTGGATGTGACTTTTTTGATGGCATGTGTTGTGTTTATCTGACTGACATACACATTTTGGGATGATTCTGTTCTGGTTGCTGTGTAATTGCTATGAGTGCATGGTTTGACTCTCCCTTGACAGTGATGTGTGTGTTTTGTGGCAGTATATTGTGTACATTTGTTGTGTACTCACCAGGCTCTGTGATGTCCTCCTAGTCCATATACGCTCACTGGCGGAAGGATGGCCCGCACCTTCTCCTCCCAGGGCCTGAGGTATATTGGCTTGGCAGGAGGGCCACTGACGGTGTATTGGCTGTTGATGTAGTCTTTCTTCAGCATGTCCCGTACCCTCCTGCGCACGTCATACCACCTGTTCTGGATGTCGGTCTTTGTGCACCGACATGGTGATTGGGCGTTCACCCTGTTGATGATCCTCTCCCACATCTTGGTTTTCTGCGACATGGGGGTCTGTTGGACCAGTGTGCCAAACAGCTGTGGCTCCACCCTGAGGATCTCGTCTACCATGACTTCCAATTCACTATCTAGGAACTTGGGATTCTTCTTGGGGGCATGGTGATGGGTGGTGATGGTGGGTGATGTGTGTGTTGGTGTGCAGGTGTGGGTGTGTGAGTGTGTGTTTTGCTGGGTGTATGTGAGGTAGGTATTTGTTGGTGTGCTGATGGTGTGTGGCTTGTGTGAGGGATGAGCTGTGGGTGTGTGGTTGCTTTCTCTTGGGTGCTGGCAGTGGAATGGCATTTGCAAAGGCTCATGGTTGTGATTTGTGTCCTTTATATAGGTGGAGTTGTGGGTGTGTCTTTGTTCTCTGTCCCCACCCCCCAGTATTTATTGGCTTGGTAATTGCTTGTTTGGCCTTTTTTGGGTGATTTTCCTTTGTGCTGTTTGTGTATGTTGGAAACGTTCTTGTGACCGAGTCGGACCCTGCATTGGTCTCGTACGGTGTTCTCCGTTTCGTTCACGCTGTGTTTGTGCAGTTTTCTATGCTGTGTACGCGTCGGTCGCGGTGTATTGTGTTGCTTCGGCTCGGTTTTGTATGCGTGTCGGTCGTGCGGCTTGTCCTCCGTCCGACTCGCTCGTGGTTTCGCGCCTTGCATCGTACTTTGCGGTTTGGAGTTCGCGTGTACGTTTCGGTCGAATTTTTTCCGGGTGCGTGTCGGTCGGTTGGATTCGCGTGTTTTTCCGGCCGGATTGCTGTTTTCCGTGCGGCTCGGTCGGTCGACTTGGTTTCGGTACGTGTCGGTCGGATTTTTCACGCCTTGCATCGTACTTGGCGTGTCGTGCGCCACGGGTACGTGTCGGTCGGTATTATTTCCGGATCCGAGTCGGTCGGTGCTTTTTCCGGCCCGAATCGGAATCGACCCCATAGCTGTAAAAAAACAAAATATCGTTGTGACACATTTCTAATTTCACTTATATCAATAACAGAATTATCAGACACAAAAATATTACAACCTTTAAATAAACATTTAAAAACACACAAATATCTGAACATAAAATAGCAACACAAATATCAATAAAAATCAATAGCTCTAAAGCAAAAACATACAAATAACAACATTTTAGATTACAAACAGTTTAAAATTAGCATACAATATTTAGATCAGTATTCTAACAGCATAAACACAATTGTACATTATTAAAATAAACATTAGTAACCCAAAACAAGAAAAGTAAATCAAAGCATGAAAATATTAATACAGAAATATATTGCTAAGAATTATTAAAATGTAATAAATAAACAAATATTTTTATATATATACATACACATTATGACAAATATAACACTATGGCCCCGATTACAATGTCGTCGGGAAAGGCTCCGAACGTCATTCGATTTGTTCGAATCCGATTCAGAAGCCTTCTTTCTGACCAATCGATCACCCTTCCGGACGGGATTTAAGAAAGCCGTCCGGGCTGTCTGAATCGGTTCTGAACGGGATTCAGGCAGCCCGAGTCGTTCGGAGCTGAATCGTACAGCCCAATGGAGATGGTTTGCGAACGAGCCGTAAGATGAACGATTCAGACAGCCATTCCGAATCGGTTTAGCCGAGACGAAACGGCTGCCATACCTTTTTTCAATTGGAGCCTTTGTCTACTTTTGGGACACAGGCTTCCATTGAAGTCAATGGGAGTACGACCGAATCGAATCAGTATGCATCCTGATGTATCCAAATGACTCGGTCGGACTCCCCCGATCCAAACATTAGGAAAGCATTCCAGAACCGATTCGGTGGGAAAGTGTTAAAAGGAGACACACTGGTAGGTTTTCTTGACCTTTATTTCTCGTAATCCAGAACCACCAACTCCAGCTGCCAGCCTGCTTGAATCTCCTGGTAGTAACGGTCTCCACGAGACGCTACCATGGAGATAGAACATCTGGCACATGCAGTTCCTAGAATGAACATAACACACATCCCCCTTACTGAAAACAAAAGGAAAAGAAAGAAAAGAAGGAAAGAAAGTAGGCATGAATAAGGAAGAGTGCAAGTAAATACATAACACAGATAGTTCAAAACATCACATATGAAATCAATACATTTCATACTCTTCATAACGTTTTGGAGGGCAACGTAACCTTGGAGGAAGACTTCTTGAATGAAAACCCGGACCAGGTAAGTTATCTGAACATGATGGAAACAAGGACTTGTCACCCTCAAACCTTACCAAGCGAGACATACTCCACTTGCTACCATTATGAACAGTAACTACATTCTTGTAAACAGAAGTGATGACAAAAGGGCCCATAAATTCAGTGATACCTTTCTTATGCCAGCGTGGTTTTTTGATAAGCACCCAATCGCCCACCTTCCATGTTCTGGCTTTGGTAGAATTCTTAAAGTCAAACCTCTCTTTGTACCTCGCTTGATAAGATTTGACTTTAGCATCCACCTCCTCCTTATCCAAAGCTGGACCCTCAATGAGAGGTAACCAAGCAGGATTGAGTTTGGACAAGGCAACTCTTCCTCTCAATATTTGGAAAGGAGACTTCTGTAATACAGCGTTGAGAGCAGTGCGGTGGGCCCACCAAGTATCTCTCAAGGCACTCTTGAGAGAAACCTTCTTCTCAACAGCCCTCTGCACGCATGCCTTCACCACCCTGTTCATGCGTTCCGCAAGCCCATTGGCTTGTGGTGCATAAAGTGCAGTTTTCTGATGAGTGATCCCATAATCCCTCAAAAACTCTTGCATCTCTTGCGAGATGAACTGTACCCCATTATCTGTGACAAGGAATCTAGGTATGCCCTCACACGCAAATTCATCCTTCAAGAAATCAATAACAACCCTCGTGCTGATAGAACTCACACACCTGGTGGACACCCACTTGGAAGAGTAATCAACCAAAAGAATGACAAACCTCTCAGAAGGACCCAAAAGTTCAAAGGGACCCATAAGATCCAACCCAAGCTTTATCCAAGGTTCACGCGGAACCTCTACAGGTGACAAAGGAGCAGTATTGGTGACCTGGGATTTATCACTGGAGGCACACTGATAGCATTCTTTGACAATCTTCTCAACATGACTATCCATTCTGGGCCACCAATACCTTTCACGTAGTCGAGACTTCGTGAGATTTCTCCCTAAGTGTCCCTCATGAGCGATATTTACTAGCTTAGGTCTTAAGGCATCAGGGGTACTACTCTCTCTCCACGCATAATCTGACCTTGACAAAGAGTAAGTTCATTTCTAATGGCCCAAAAGGGTAATAGGTCGGAATCAACTCTTTTGTTGTTGTCAGGCCACCCTTTAACAATAAAATCTTTAATGACCGGAAGCAACACATCTCCCGACAAAGCTTGTTCCCATTCTAGCTCTTGGATGGCAGGTTCCCTTACCCAGCAAACACTGACAGTGTCACAGTCCCAGGCATCACTGCAGGAATCGATGGGGAGCCTGGATAAACAATCAGCTGCTTTGTTGGCAGAGCCAGGAAGGTATTGAACCTGAAAATTGTACTCTTCCAAACCCTCACTCCAACGCTTAAGTCTAGGGGTGAGCCTTTCACTCTCCATACATGAGAAAACCTGAACTAAGGGACGGTGATCAGATCTAACTAAAAAGGGAATGCCCCAAAGATAAAACTTAAAGTGCTTAACAGCCCAGACAATAGCCAAAGCTTCCCTCTTGATACACGAATACTGCTGCTCAGGTTTCTTCAAAGCTCTCGAGGCAAATGCAATGACCTTTTCCACCCCTCCTTCAACTTGGGAAAGCACTGCTCCAAGGCCACACGAACTGGCATCAGTAGTCAAGAAAGTTTTCTTCTTGGAGTCAAAGTGACCAAGCGTAGGCATCTTACCTATTGCCTGCTTTACAGAGCTAAAAGCCGAAATACACTCTGGTGACCAATCAAAATGTGTACCTTTCCTAAGGAGGGCTCTGATGGGCTCGTCAGTAGAGGCAAAACTTGGAACAAAAATTCGGCAAGGCCAAGGAAAGATCTAACCTGCTCTTCGTCTGTCGGAGAGGGAGCATCAACAATACTCTTGGCCAACTCCAGTTTAGGTCGGACACCCTCCCCAGAAATAACATGACCCAGGTACGTGACAGAAGATACCCCAATTTTGCATTTAACTCTGTTCACAGTCAAACCATTGTCACTCAGTCTTTGTAGAACAGTTCTTAAAACTCTGTCATGTTCTAAATCATTCTTCCCATAGACCAAGATGTCATCCTGGAAGAACATGACATAGGAAATATCACCCAGGATCGCCTTCATGATGCGTTGAAAACAGGCAGCCGCAGAGGCTAATCCAAAAGGCATTCTGACAAAACGGAAAGCCCCCAGTGGTGTCACAAAAGATGTTAAGTGCTTGGACTCAGGATGGAGGGGCACTTGGTGATAGGCTGCGGACAAGTCTAATACGCTGAAAACCTTAGCACCATCAAGCATGTTAATTGACTCAGAGATATTTGGCAGAGGTTGACGGTCAACCCATATCCACTTATTCAGACTCCTCAAGTCCACACACATTCTAATACTTCTCCCCCCATCCTTGGGGGCTAAAACCACTGGGGCCAACCATTTAGAGGATTCAATTTCCTCTATCACACCAAGAAGTACCAGTTTCTTAAGTTCATCTTTGAGCGGCTCAAGCATCATGTTGGGAACTTTCCTAACCTTGTGCACCACGGGTGTTGCGTTCTGTTTAAGCACAATGCGGTGTTCAAAGTTCTTGAGAAGACCAAGGTTGTCAGAGAAAACTTGTGGGAACTCTTCGAAAAACACGCTAGAGATTGCTGATTGATCAACCAGCATGACTTGCTCCGATGGAAACCTTGCATTTGGGTTAAGAATTATCCCCAAGTCTCTCTGATGTCTCCAGCCCAGAAGATTATCGCCTTTTTTTGCGACATAAACCTTCCCAATGGTCTCTCTTCCTTTGAAATTAATTTTCATAATGGCAAAGCCAATAACATCAATATGCGAGCCACCATAACTGACAGGACTAATATCGGGGGCTGAAAGGTGGAGCTCAGGAAAGGTCTTGTCCCACAGCTCAATGTCAAGCATCGTAAAAGGAGAACCAGAGTCTGCCAAAACCACTATTAACTTATCACCAATCACCATCTCACATTCTGGCATAGTGATGAGGTCAGCATCAACCATGCCATCACTTCGTACACTTAGCATGACAGTTCTTGAGACCTCACAAGTTTCAGCATTCTCCACAGTGCGCACTCTGCCACCACCATTGCTACCGGACCTGCATACTCTGGCATAGTGACCCTTGACCCCACATTTGTGGCAGGTTGTGTTTCTTGCACACTGAGGATAGTTAGAGGAGTGATTGGTGCTACCACATCTGTAGCATTTCATCTTTGAAAAATCTGTGGAAGGTTTGGTCTTGGTTCCACGCATATTTCTAGAAACATTGTCAATGGATTCATGAGGAAGTTCCCTTTGAGTCAGTTCATGAATACAGCTGGGAGTAGGATTACAATCAGTTATTGCCTTATGGGTTTTCATCTCTTTAACCCAACCAGAGGTATTTTCCATGCCTTCAACAATTGCTATAGCATCCTTGAGAGATGGGTTTTTGGATAAAAGCTTTTCTTGTACTCTAGGATTGTTAGTACACCTGACCAATTGATCATGTATCAATGAGTCAGTGAGTTCCCCAAACTCACAGGTACGGGCGAGCGTTTTCAGCGAAGCTATATAATTTCCAATCTTTTCATTGGGTTCTTGGGTCCTCATGAAAAATTTGTGCCTTTCTAGCACAACATTGATGCGTGGTCCAAAATACATTTCCAGCATTTTTATGGACACCTCAAACACATCAGACGGTTCACCATCTCCTTCCCCAACAGGTATCGCATCAATGCTCTCGTAAATGTTGCGCCCTTCCACTCCTAGATTATGAAGAAGAATAGCTTGTCTTCTGTGAGCCGAGAACTTTTCTCCACCTATGGCTACTAAATACGAATCAAAGAGCAGTTTCCACCTTTTCCATGGCAGCAGTGGTTCACCTTTTTCACAAAGAAATGGAGGTGGTTGGCTCATCGTTGTGGCAGCCATGGTGAGGTTATAGTCCTTTGATTAATCAAAGATAAGTTAAATCTGACCAGCAGTGCTTTTGATAACTAATGTGTGAGGAACAGGCAACAGGCAGCTTGAAAGTCAATTGCAGAAGTCAAATGAAGAAAGTGCAACGTGAAGAGCAATAAATAGACATGTGCAATGAAATACAGGAAAGTGTTAGTCAAGGAAGTCTTTGCAAAATAATAGGCGTAGTGATAAACAATTCTGAAAGTCACCCAAACGAATGGCAATGTCAATTCAGGAAAAACAAGTATTTGAAAGTACAAGCGCTGCAGTCAGGAACGCATTAAATACCTGTAACTAGATCTCCATGTGCGAAATGCTTGATATACAGGAGACGCCACTCCAAGGAAGGCGGCACGCACGAAGCATGGGGTATCCTTCCGTGCGTCCGTGGTCAATTGCTCGTTGTCAAGGAGACGCGACAACAAAGATGGCGGTACGCACGTAGCGTAACGTGACGTGCGTAACGTGCGTGAGGTTATGATGCACAGAGACGTTGTGCGCATGAGTGATGGTCGCGAGAGATGTCTCGAGGAGCAGTAACGGCCAAAAAGGAACAAAGTCAACAAAAATGTCTAATTTCAGCCAGAAGCGTCGTGGAAAGTCAGAAAAACGGGAGAATCCGAAGGAGGTCGAGAAGGTTGCTTCTTCACTGGTCTCACCACCTCTAGGCATGAGGAGAAGATAGCGATTCGTGGGTTGCTGAAAATGGGGAGAGTTGGTGGCGGGCTTGTCCCCCGCAAGCTGCACTCGTCGCCAGTGTTAAAAGGAGACACACTGGTAGGTTTTCTTGACCTTTATTTCTCGTAATCCAGAACCACCAACTCCAGCTGCCAGCCTGCTTGAATCTCCTGGTAGTAACGGTCTCCACGAGACGCTACCATGGAGATAGAACATCTGGCACATGCAGTTCCTAGAATGAACATAACAGAATGCTTTCCTGACGACATTGTAATCGGCCCCTAAATCTAAATAATATTATTAAATAAACAAAAAAGGCAATAGCTGAAAGAAAATCAAAGTAAAAGAACACTAATAAATAAAATCACAATACAAATAAAATTAACCAATGCAATAAAACTATTAACTTAACTAACAATATAAAAGGCACACAAAATGCAACTAATTATTACTCTAAAATCCACAAAAGCTCCAAGAAATCAAAACTCTGCTGGATTTTCTCAACAGAACCTACAAACAGAAGTAGAAAAATGTATAGAACTACTTTCCAAAGTAAGCAAAACATTCATTTATACCATGTTATAGACCAATTATGTTATACTAAAAATTATCTAACTAAACACTACTTTTTTTATATCTCTCAATATAGATACTACAAATAAACTACTACAATGTCAAGAAAATAGAAAACTGCAGAAAAATCATAAAAATTATACACCGGGACAAAGACTGACAAGAAGTAAGTATTTTAAAAAACATTTACTAAACAGGAAGTCCCCCTCCAAAGGTAAACTAAAGTTCCTCTGCCTCCACTACATACCAACAAACAAATATAAATCTAAACACCTTGTTTCACCAACAGCAAACGATGCACCTAGTTCACATTACACAAACCACAACAGAGAATCAGAAAATACAAAGTGCAATTTCCAGCAAGAACAGACATGTAAGTATATATTACCAATGAAACAGATAATTTTGCATACAAATTTTAAACATATTTAACATTTTCAACCTTTAGGGGCCAATTACGATGCGGGCCGCATCGTAATTGGCCCCTTGTTTTACCTTCCGACCACCGCATTACAATGCTGATGGTCGGAAAGTAAACCAGCCGGTCATTCAGGCTGGCTTCAGATGCGCTCAAGGAGCCCGCCAGCCAGTCGGAACCGGCTCATAATCCCAAAGGGCGGGCCTTTCCACCCTTGGGATTACGATGCATGGTTTTCGACATGGTTTCCATGCCGCCCTGTCCGACATGGAAACCATGTTGGAAAGCGTGTTTGGGGGCCCCGCAGCAGGGCCCCCTTGGGTGCGCAACCTCCAGTTGGGGACCAAGGGGGCACCTATGGTGCCCCCTGTTGATCCCTTCACCCTGTGGCAGACACCTTGAGGTGCCGCCTGCCACAGGGTGCAGGGATGAAAAGCACCTCACATTTCTCTATAGGAGCATGTATTACGGCGGGTTATGGCCGTAATGCATGCTCCCATAGGGAAATGTAGGAATGTGACGAACAGTATTCAGTCGCATCCTAATTAGGCGGACGGGACCTCCGACCAGAAGTCGGTCAGTCCCAGGGCCGAGACGGTGTCGGGCGGACTCAAGTCCACCCAACATCGTAATTAGCCCCTTATTACTTAATATTATTACACTAGTTTCAGACAAGTGACAGAAAAACCAAGGTACATCACCTCACTGAAAGGAGAACAATTACTCTCTCACATGGGCAACACTTACAGTGGAAAAAGTGTAAGCACACGAACAGTGAGATGGATATGTAGTGAATATGGCTCTAATGCATGGCATGGGAGGACCACAACAGATGATGATGTTGTTATTAATTAAAGGAACACAACCATCCCCAAAATGTCACAGAAATTGAAGTAAGGCATGTACTACAAGATTTAAGAGAGGCAAGTACAAGTCATCAATAGACCACAACTAAAATCCTAAAAGATGTACTTCATAAAGTCCCCAACCACATCAGAGGCCAGCTACCACCTTAAAATGCCTAGTGCAATGAATTAATAAAGCCACCACTGACACCCCTCCTGCCCCTAGAAGATACCAAGATTTCCATATCCCGTAACCACAGATAATTTACTAAAACTGACTCAATGTCAAACATTTATGATGGATGCACATTCAAGTTGTACCCTAAACCATTCACTCAGATATACACCATACATGGTGAATTCCAAAATACTAATATACCATATGCATATTCTCTACTTCCTAATAAACAAAGTAGTACTTATTCCGAACTATTAACCCATATTAAAAGTAAAACAAACAACTACACCCCACAAGAAATAATACCAGATTAAAAAAAAAACATGATTCCAACCATCCTAAAACTTTATTCATACAGAGCAGTACAAGGCTGTTACTACCACTTTTCTCAAAGTATTTAGAGACACCTCTAACAATCTATACTAAGGGCCTTATTATGAGTTTGGCGGTCCAACTGCCATAGGACCACATCCGCCCCCGTCAGCAGCCCACGGCGCTGGCGGCCCAAAGACAGCCGTATTACAAGTTGACCATGGGGCCGGTGGTGTGGAGGCGGGGATCTGGCAATGGTGGTGAGTACTTTTCCCAAATATATCGATGCCTGTGAGTGCATTTCGACTGCAGATGTGTCTGATACACACATATGCATGATATATGTGGAAAAATACCATATACCCATTACCGGGGTTCAGTCCATATTTTGGGCAGTCCTGGCAATGGGTATATGGTATGAAAACGATATACCTGTAGAACGCCGCAAACAGGGTCGTAATCCTCGGTGTGAAGATCATGCTGTGGAGGGGGTACCTAGAGAAAGGGATCCATGTTGGAATCTGCCTGGAAGAACAAGAAAGGGTGTGTGCACACCCCAATTCCTTCGTCACCGCCACCTAGAAGCAGGCAGTCGGACCTCTGTGGTCCGCTTGTGGAACAGGCAACTCATAATATGGACGGCAGTGCAGCCCCCCTAATACCGCCCTATGTTGGCTTCCTTTCCCTGATTGCGAACCCGGCGGTCGGCGGTCTCCTGGCGGTCTCTGCGGTTCAGCGGTGGTCTTTGCAAAGGCGATCCGCCCAACTCCTAATACGGCGGTCGGACGGCTGAGCTCTCTATGCTCGGACCGCCACTGCTGATACGGCGGTCCACAGGACTGCCAAACTCGTAATAAGGTCATAATGTAGAATACGCCACAAACAGCCAATTTGCCTTTGACATTTAAAGAATTATAGCACCAGCCTCTCTCCTTGTCACAGAGGTAGTTAACATCTACAATTTACTGATAGAAAATCCTTTGTACCAACATATTAAGCACAAACTAAGTCCTCTAATGGACTATTTTTCAACCTCCTGGCTGGGCAATGGCATACTGTACCAATCAGGACACAGACGCCAAACCAAAATCCATATTCCATGGTGGAATGTCTTTGACAGCACCATGGCACAGGAAGCCAAAGCTAATGACAAAGTATAAACATCTGGTATAATGCCTTTCAATCCTTACAAGACAGAACCCAACCTTCATTAAAACCCTACAAAAAGAACAAAGCTACCAAGAACTGCGAATGGAACAATTAGTACCCCAAAATCAACCTAAAGTATCCAGACACACCAATAAAATGTACGACATGCTTCAATGTAAAGTAAAACTCTTTGTTAACAACAATAGCCAAAACGTATTTGTAAAAATTTGAATTCCCTACACAACACCCAATAATGCAAAAGTAAAAACCTAAACCAGCACCCACAAATATTTTTTAACTATTT
Source organism: Calotriton arnoldi (assembly GCA_963921515.1). Taxonomy (NCBI): domain Eukaryota; kingdom Metazoa; phylum Chordata; class Amphibia; order Caudata; family Salamandridae; genus Calotriton; species Calotriton arnoldi. Next base: position 892,478 of record CAWUFW010001098.1, read on the forward strand.
AATCAACAAAATATTTTTGCACATCAGTTTATAAAAATATAAAACATAAATACAAAATTAAAACAATGAGTAAAATTAATATGTATACTAATACAAGAGTTACCAACTACCAGAATACAAAATGTAAATAAATTCATATAAAACAATTAAATAAAACACATAAAACAAAATATAATACACAACAATTATATAAAATACAAATCCTTGAATAAATATATTATTCGCCAACGGAAAATAAATAATTTAAACAAAACTTACAGTTTAGTAGCTGCAGATCTTCCTCCATAGTGATGTACTCAAAAATATAATTCACTAAAAAGAGAAAAATAAATGTAGAGAAACCCCCAAAAATTTTAAATTAACACAGGCCCAGTAGAAATCCATCAAAGTAATCCACATTTTTAAGTAACCATAAAAAACCTGAAACATTATTAAAAGAAAAAACACTCTGGGAAAAACCTTAAATTAGAGGAAATCAGAAATAAAAATATTGCTTTACTAGAAACCAAAGTGATTTCACTAGAAAAAGACAGAAAAGCCAAATGTCCATAGGACAGCTTCAGATTCATAAACATGTAAAAAGAGACAATACCCACCCACAAAAAAACTGCACATTCAAAGAGAACTGTAACATAGCAATTCAGTTCTAAAATGCACATATTATAAAATATAATATATAACAATGATAACTCACTAACAAATACATCCTATATCTAACGTAAATGACTAATCAACAAAAATGTGAAACAAAATATTAAACTTATCAAAAATCACAAAGCAACATTCTACTATTTATTTACCGCAACTCTTTAGATCCCCCTACCCCCAAAACCCTAAAAAAAACACCTTAAAAGGGACTTACTTGCTCCGATGACTGGCACACCTTTCTGCGACTTTCTTCCTTAAAAATGAAACAAAAATGAGACAAATAGACTACAAAAGATAAGCTAGCGGGAAACAAATGGCTGCTGAATGAAAGTAGGAAAAGGCTATTTTCCTATAGAAAACAATGGGAATTAAGTATAAAAATATTTATAAAGTGTTCAAAAAAGTGTCAAATGTATTACAAATCTAAAACATGTTGAAAAATGTTACATAAATATTAATCAGTTATGTAAACTGTAGAATTAATAATACTATTAAACATCAGTATTATTTTTAAAAAACGTAACAATAATGAATTTTTTAAAAAAAAAAGAACAACTAAACAAGAATGTTTTTATGACTTACATGGTTTAAACTGATGAATACATTATTTTTAAATAACAGTATGAAAGTTTTTCCTATATGTAAAAATATGTATGCAATCTACAATTTATGCATACACATAGAATATTTTTTTAAATAGTGTGTTATGTACCTTTATTAATATGATAAGTATAAGATATAACAATGTACATAAACAATCTAATGCTAACTTCAATGTACACAATTCTCTGTAAGATTTTTGAAAATAAAGGGGTTACCTTTACTATTCTCACTCCAATCTATACCATTTTCGGGACTGTATTGCATATTAAAACTGTTACCTTTACTATTCCTCCACCAATCTACAACATTTAGGGAAGGTGGTAAACACTAAGGGCGTTACATTTACTATTCCCACTACAAGCTATACCATTTTCTAGAAGTTGTTGAATGCTGAAGGGGTTACATATACTATTTCCACTCTTATCTATACCACTTTGTAGAAGGTGTCAATGAAATAGCTTAAATTGCTATAGATATTTAAAAAAAAATATTGTATATGTTAAATAAATAGAAATGTACTAAAGAGAAATCTTGCTTACTAAATATTTATCATTCCATAGAATAGAACTCTTGCACTATAAAATATAAATGCATTAATTAGATAAAAAATAAAAAATTTAATTAATTTAATTAATAAAATGTGTGACCCAAAATAATAAAAAATATTACTGTCAATGGTCAAACTAAAAACTTACAAAATGATGTATTATCCTGCTGCATGTAGACCAAAAGGGTTTCTTGAAAGGCAGGAATCTTTTTGACCTCACCCATGATTTCATAGGCGCTATCGACTTTGCCTCTACTTTTTCACTTCCCTTGGCAGCAATGACCCTGGATGCCACCAAGGCATTTGATAGGGTCAACTGGAACTATTTAACAGCGGTACTCAGAAGTATAATTTTGGTCCAAAATTCTGCCGAACCATCAAACTCATGTATAGTGACCCTTCAGCGAGACTTGTGGTCAATGGAAATTTAACTAGACCCTTTAAAATTGAAAGAGGAACCAGACAGGGCTGCCGTCTCTCCCCGCTCTTATTCAACATGTATATAGAACCATTTGCTGTGCGCCTAAGAGACGAGACAGATATTATACCATTTAAGAGTGGAGTGTGGGAGAGGAAGGTAGTTCTATATGCAGACGATATATTAATTCTGTCGTCGAATCTGGAGCTATCTTTCCCTCACATTATTCGTCTAGCGCAGGATTTTGGTCAGGTCTCGGGGTATGAAATTAATGCGGACAAAACCGAAATTATGACATGGAATCTACCGGGGTGTCGACATCAGGTTAAAAATGAAATGCGATATCTGGGAGTAAAGATTCTCCAGGACATCAATAAGATTGCAGAAATCAATTTTCTAAATATTGTGAGAGAATGTCAAAAACTCATGAAGTCCTGGGCACACCTTCCCTGACTATCATGGGTAGAATTAACTTAATAAAAATGGTAATCTTACCAAAAGTCACTTTTCTCTTCAAAACCATCCCGCTATACTTTGAGAAGCAGGCCATAGATAAATTTCAGCAATCAATTAATTCATTTGTGTGGGCCTATAAATCGATAAGAATTGCGTGGAAAAAGCTGAGGCGTAGGAGAGAAAAAGGCGGTCTTACACTCCCAGACATCCAGTATTATGCCTGGGCCTTTCAGCTAACATATTCTAGAATGCTACTAAAATGCCCGGATTCATCAGAAAGGGGGAAAATGTTTTTAGCAATGTTAGACCAAGTTGGGTTATCACGTGAGGGCTTTCTTTTTAAATATGGAGATCAGAAGTTCTTCAAGAAAATAAGGTTGAAGGTATTATTGAGTGCAGCTCAAACTTGGGCCAGAATTAAAAATCTACGGGCCTAGAGTATTGCTCAAGTTTTGCACCTCTGTGGGACAACCCGGGAGCTCCAAGCTGCTTGAAAGATAAATTGGCAGCCCCCCTTAAAACAGCGGGGTTCCTGGTATGGGGAGATTTGGTCTCTGAGGGAGCACTTTTGCCTTGGGCATCATTTGATGAGAAAATGGAGGAAGGCATGTCTAGATTTAAATACTTACAATTAAAGAGTTGGTTTCAGAGTTCTAATAAACCTATAGGTATGGGCAATATTCTTGAAGAACATTTGGTACAGAAGCCAGGAAGAAAGAAGGAAGTTTCATTCTTTTATTGGACTATTGAGGAGACCATTGATGGAGACTTCAGACTAGCAGAGGAACTATGGGGAGATGCAATTCCGGATATAGACTGGGCAGATTTGTGGCAAATTTCCTTTAACACCTTATTTTCAGTTGTGAAACCAGCCTGGTTAAGAAGAAATCACTATTTTACTACACATAGGGCTTATTTTTCCCCGGCGACACTTACTAAAATATCTAAGGGTCCTCCTGCTAGTTGCAAAAAGTGCCACATGGAAAGCGCCCCAGACACACATATGTTCTGGGATTGTCCAGCTATCTCAGAATTCTGGAAGAAAGTAGAAACCACTCTTACGGATATTCTAGGGTGCCCATTATGCATCTCCCTTAGGCTTATCATCTTTGGTATATCAAGTGAAGTCATAGGCTCAAGCAGAAGTTTTTTATTCTATGCTATCCTGCTAGCCAGACGTGAAATATGCAAAAGATGGGCTGAGACTATATCCCCCACGCATTCAGACTGGCTGACCTCTCTATATAAAACCTCTAGAACTGATTTAGCTAGATTGGGAAATAGTAGGAGGAAAGCCATCTGGGATCACTTGATAAACTGGTCTCCTGGTTAATAACGTTAACAACGCTAATTTGTCTTACATTATAAGACAATTTACATAATTTATATAATCCCTTGTTCCTATGATTAAGCCTCACGGGAAGCTCTCAGACTGCGTCAGGCTGTGTTGCGTCTTCTTAGTATCGATCTCCAATTGCAAAAGACCTACAGCATCAGTCAACGGTTTCGAGAAATCAGAAGAGAGCATGACCACCCTCTCCTTGACAACGAGAGGTCAGCAATAGGAGCGGGTCTGTTTGCCACTGGTAGGCGGGTGACAGAGAGCCGGGGTTCACACCTCGTGGGCCTACGTTTCGTAACTGAGTAACAGCGGCAGCCCACCAGTCTCCTAGTTGTCTGGGGTCAGAGGCGAATGAGGAGAATAAAAAAAAATGTATTATTTATCATAGTGTTTACATAACATTTTATATGAATATGTTATTAAATATAAAATTATTTTGTTACATATTATTTATAATTGCAAATTAACAAATCAACATATAAAAACACAAATGTATTATATATTTTTGCATATTAAAAATAAATACTTTTATATAATAAATAATTGATAAACAATTATTTTTTCATACACATTTTTACATAATTATAAAATATTTCTAAAGTATTAAATAATTTCAAATACATATATATATATATGTATTATCTACTAGCGGTCGCCAGTAGGTAGTTATAGTTAGAACCGAGTTTCCATAGGAAAAGCATTTTTTGATTTGCTAATAACTTTGGCGTCGTTTGACGAATATTCCTGAAATACCCCCCCAAAAAAGTCTATCCAAGTCAGCTCCTATCCTGAAAGTTTGGGGGTGATTCGTCAAGCGGGGCTGAGAAAAAGGGGGTCCCAAAACTCATTTTCTCCATGTTAATTTCCATAGGGAATTTTGCGACGAGCTACAGCTCGAACTGCTGAACGGAATTACCCCAAATTTGGCAGAAAGGTAGAGCTTGGTTCAGAAAGCGACCTTTTTTTAAATGGTGTAAATCCGTTCAGTAGTTTTTGAGAAATTCAAAAAATAAGAGTCAAAAATCAATTTCCCATAGGAAACTTTGTGCAGGGCTACAGCCGAAACTACTGAACGGAATTACTCCAAATTTAATAGAAAGGTAGTGCTTGGGTCAGAAAGCGACCTTTTTAAAAATGGTGTAAATCCGTTCAGTAATTGCTGAGAAATTAGAAAAATAAAAGTTTCGATATCTGGGCGGAGCGTAAGTCGCGTGCGCGAGCTTCACTGTGATTGGCTGCTAGCACTCCAAACCAGGAAGTGTTGGCAGCCATCTTGTGGCTCGGTAGAAGCGAGTCACCTGAAAATGGAGAAACAAAGGTATAAAACAAGAGAAGGGGGCAGGGTAGAAAAACCCTGACCCACTAGGTCTGCTCAGGGCCCAAAAAATAATTTTATAAAAAATCGGCAAAAATTCGCGCTGGGGTCGCGGGTTCTCGCGTTTTATTTTAATGAGGCCCTTGGGTGGGCTAGGTTGCGGGGGTATTTCTTAAAAAATAATAGCAGGGGCTCGCAGGGGTGGCGGGGGGCCGCTGGGGTTTGCTCAGCCCCGGGGCTTCACTTATGTTGGGAGGGGGTTGCGCGGTCCCCCTTCTGGAGCCTTGTATGTGCTTGTAACTTTGGCGTCGTTTGACGAATCTTTATGAAATTATCCAAAAAGTTTCTCTTTGTTGGATTAGCTCTTATATTGAAAGTTTGGGGGTGAATGGTGTAGGAGGGGCTGAGAAAAAGAGGGTCCTAAAGCGTGTTTTCTCCATGCAATTTCCATACGAAACTTTACAGAAGACTACAGGTGAAACTGCTGAACGGAATTACGCCAAATTTGGCAGGGAGAAAGGTGATGGTCCAGAAAGCACGCTTTTGTTTAAATGGTGTAAATCCATTCAGTGTTTTTTGAGAAATATCAGATTTTACAGATATCGATATTTGAGAATTCTGACATGTGATTGGCTGAGGGGGTAGAAGCAGCAGCTTGCGGCTTATTGGCTGTGAAGTGTTGGCAGCCATTTTGTGATTTACTCCGTCAGCTCGCATCTCTCCGTGTAGAAGCCATCGGGTTCGTAGTTTTACCTCTGCGAGGCAACACTGGCATCTGTGTCTGTGTGAGATATGCCTTTCAGGCTGCCTCTCCTCATATCACCAGGTCGCGGCTATGTCTTTAGAAGCCCGTCCGTCGGCTCGGAGCTCTGTGAGTCAGTCTGTCGGCACGACCCCCTACACTACCCAAAGACTACCCAAACACCACTGCACTGTCGTAAACTCTAAAACACTACCCCAGCACGATCCCCTACACTACCCAAACACCAGTGCACTACCCTAAACCCTAAATCTACCCCCAGCACAACCCACTACCCAAACACCACTGCACTACCCTAAACCCTAAAATACTACCCCCAGCACAACCCCCAACACTACCCAAACACCACTGTACTACCCTAAAGCATAAAACAGTAGCAGTCCGTCGGCTTTCAGCTGTGCGTCTGCGAGCCGTCGTGTCCCTAGCTGTACATGTCCGAGTGAGTCCGTTAGGTGAAAGGTGTGTGTCTGCTAGCAGGGCCATTGGCCCGTTGGTGTCCCTTTGCGAGTTAGACCGGAGCTCTCCCTCTGTGAGCCAGCACGCTGGTGTGCGTTTGCAAGCCGACGGCCCGTAGCTCACACTGTGCGAGCCGATCCGACGGCCCGTAGCTCTCCCTGTGCGAGCTGAGCCCACGGGCCGCATGTGTCCCTCTGGGAGGCTGCTCGACGGCCCGCAGGTCTCCCTGTGCTAGCCGGATCGCAGCTGTCACTCTGCGAACCGATATTGGGAATATAAGGCGGCTCTAAAAGAGCCCTTGTGTTTATTAGTTGGAGCTACATATAAGTGCGGATGCACAGCTTCAGGTTATTCAGAAAAACTCGATTTCCTGATCTGTGAAGTGTACTCCATCACTTCTGTAGATATCAGCCATATGAAAACGTATGTTATTGTTGTAGATCGACCCCATTCTATGGTCTCTGAGGTATGCAGACACAACTTTGTTGACATTCTTCCTAGATTTTTCAATCTGAGGACAAAATTGGTTTGACCATTTCCACTTCTGTCTTTGGCATATATTGGAATATACAAAGACAGTTTGAGGCAAAAGCAATATCAATTGTCGAAAGGTGTCCTTCATTAGCATTTCCAAACCTACCCCAGTCAATGTGCCTAGGTCGTTTCCACCACAGTGCACAATCATGAGGTCAGGGTGTTGGAGATGCAAACAGGTTTTAACCAAAGGCAACAATTGGTGCCACTTCAATCCTCTGTGTCCAAACCATTTAATGTCCACATTTTGTAAACCTAGGTCTAAGTCAATACGTCTCTGTTCTGCATACCTCTTGCACCAGAAAACATAGCTATGTCCTACGATCCACACTAGCATTTTAAAGGTACTGCTGGGAGGAATGGATAGATGTCTGTAGCTCATGCAGTCCGTTCGTAGAATAAGAGATATGTTTAAAGATGGGGAACTACTTTTTTGCCATACAAAACGATACCTGATTGGGAGATGAAAAGAAATGTTTTTAAAAGTAGGGTGCACATTCGTTTGGTGGAAAAGCATCTTTGTGATTGGTTAAGAAAAAGCAGTTTAAACGAGGAGTACATATCATAGGATAAAATTTGCTCAACTCAACCACACCTGCTACTTGCATTTGGAAGGCACTGTTCGAACTTAAAACATTCGTGAACTTTTAACCTGCACGTGCCGTTAAATGTTCGAGAAAATGTTGCAAAAAAATATCGTTAGGTTTAAAAAAATTGATGAACTTTTAACCTGCACGTGTTGTAGAATGTTCTAGAAAGTGTGTTGATAGAATACGTTGCACTTCTGACTTCTATGTGTCCTTGAATATTAAAAAAACTGTTTATATGGAAAGTTTTAAAAAAAACAATAGAGAGAAGTTTTGAAACCTAAAAGAATCAAGGAACTATTCTATTTTGTTCATTACATGTATTTATGTGTGGAGCAACAAAATTACAGACACAACAGCACCAGGAAGAGGAAGAAGAAGAAGCAGGGAGTGGGGGGACGGGGGAAGATGGCCACAATGGTACACATGCACAATTAAGTACAGCACAACTATAGACAAACCATGGCCAAAATGAAACACACCAACAAGGAGCACAAGTCACACAACCCACCAACATCACACCACTGAACAAGCATAGAAGTGAAAACCACACTGCCGGAAAGGGAGAAGGGTGAACAAAAGCTCACATGAAGGGACATCTCACACACAATGCAGCACACACACATAGGAAGCAGAGTACACCAACATCCAACACAATGTTGTCCAAACACAAAGATTTGCACAATCTAACACAGGACACAAATGCACTCCCCTGTGGCGGATAAGCGTCCAAAAGCGTCAGTACGAAATAGGCACATGAGAATGCATAAGTACAAACCCACAGTCCGGATGGGGTAGCAATTCACGTATGGCAGGCAGCCAGAGAGTCCGTGACACACACATTGGCATACAAATGAAGACACTACACATTTGGAGACAAGTGAAAATGTGGAAACTTTATAAAAAAAAGTGCGTGTCAGTACGGCCAAGAGTAGTGCCACGATATGCAGAGAAATGCAGCAGCATGCCTGAATAAGGAACGTAGGAAAACGTCCATGTTCACCTCGGGGTAGTCCACCACCAACACACGTCAGTGTCAAGCAGCGTTGGATGTCCGCGCTTCGGACATGATTCGACGCCAGTGCAGCCATGTCCACTGTTGTTTTGGGACATGTGACCAGATGTACAACGTGCAATGATGCAGAGGGACACGTGCAATGTGGCACATCGAGTCGTGGTTGCAGGTACCTTGTCACTCGTCCATAAACGCGAGTGCAGCTGCGTAAGCCACTATCTCTAATGAGTGATGGTTGGCCACAATATTTGACATGTCTTCGACGTAATCCATCACCTGACCGGGACAGATGTGCTGACTCCAACCACTGTACCCAATGTGCACCAAAGCAGAATCGGAAAGTGGGTCAATTTGCTCACTGCATACTACGACACGTGCAATCTCCCAGGCCCAGTTCCCAACATGCATGCCAAACATCCATGCATGCCATAAACGGGCATCACCATGACAGTCCTGGTCGTGGGCCAACAGTGGGCGCACACACCTGTCGTAATCCATGTCAGCTACCCACTCGTTGGAGAGGCACACGTCCATGCACCACTCGGATAGGCACGTGCGACATTGCAATACAGGTTGAACGCAGGTGACATCCGCAATGCGGAAGCACAGCTGGTAAGTGATCCGCAGTACTGCCAAAGGCAGTGCACCCAGGACATGCAGCAGACATGCAAGGTATAGGTGGACATGCATGGAGTCGACCATGTGTTCGGGATGCTCTGCCATTGCGTCAGTGGCTCTGCTTGTAGCTGCACTGGCTTGCCGTGTGCCAGTCTTGTGGATGAAATGGCACAGCTTGGTGCAATCAGCTGGGTCTGTGTGCAATGGGTGCAGGGCAGCGGTGTGGTGGGAGTACGTGTGAAGGCCATTTCACGCACGCTAACTACGACGAAGGACTTTTGAGTGTGGGATGTGTACTCGTTGTTCTCAAATCGGGCAGTGCGTAGTGTGGGAGATGGATACAAATATTATCGTATCTGTCAGGGGGGGCTGGCCACTTGCAAGCTCCTTCTCGGAGCAGCAGATGTGCTACTGCAAGATAGCTCAGACAAAGAACCTTTCATCCCTACAGTAAGTTCTCCAGCTGCATTCATACAGGATGTGTACAAAGGCCGGTCGTGGGTGTTGTGGGATGTCTGCGACCCTGGTCATCATGGATGAGATGCCCAGCACGTGGCACATGGGCGGGTTCACTGTGTGTTACGTTGCCAAACAGCTGCTCCTCCCTCCCACGAACCCCCAAACTTTTGTACGGTGCACTGTTGTATCCCGTGCACTCCTATGGCACACCATTGTAATGCCTATTCGCGCATGTCGTGCGGCATTCCAACCACACCGTGAGACTGCAGTTTGGAGGTGGTGCATGCCACTGTACAACATCGACTGCTGCGGCCCTTGTGGCGGCCACACCAGAACACAGAGACACACTTACCGCACTTCCTGAACACGGACATGTCCGAGACACCCCGTTCCCCTTGCCGGATAGGCAGACCCCTGTGCTGACCTGTGTACGCCGGACCAGCACACGCCGCTTGTGCATGCAGGAGGATGCGTGTGTAGCTACATGTCCAGGCTCACTGCCAACGCTGAGGTGACATGGTAACGTCCGCTGACACTGTGATGTTGTAGGGCCTGTGCCTATCATGCTAACACATTGACCACACGGACACACTTGCTCAGATGCGGTTTCGGGGGGCGTTGGCGATCCTGGGGTTGTTGCGATGAGTGTTGTGGACCTCATGGGTATCCGTGTATCATGCTCATTGACTGTATGGCACCTGTGGGTGTTTCGGTGTGGCTCTTGGCTGTGTTCCCTTTCATGCTGCAGGTAGTCGTCCTGCTTAACAGCAGCAGAAAGCAGGTGTAAAATCCCTGGTGCTAACGCGGCTTATCGCCGGAATTTGTTTTGCATCGCAGTTGTTGTCAAAGTTGTGATGTGGTTTTTTCGGGTACAGAAAAATAAACGAACTGGGCAGTGTATCCCGTCAAGATCCAGCACCTGACCCACTAGTCCCAATCAATATAAATACAATGACATTTCTTCATTGATTTTGTGTGTACACTGTAAGTGCACCCACTACCACAGTGCAATTCAATACAGGATTTTAGTATTTAGAATAAATCGCAAAGGTGCACCTCGTGTCTTTTTGTACGGGAACGCCTACTCTGCATTTCATTATCAGCACTTTAATGCAACTAAAGTTGAGATTAATATAACACACTATTCAGAAGCTGGTGCAAACTGCAGACATCACCAGTATTCTCGTGACAACTGCCCCAAAATTTAACACCATGGTGGACACCACGAAATAACAGTAATAAGAACGAGAAAGAGTCACACAGCACTTAAGTAACAACCAAAAACGTTATTGATTTTTTTTTTTAAACAAACGTTATTTTTTCGTAAACGTATATATAAAGGATAAACTAAATTTAACAAACTGAACACAAAACAACAAGGCGGAAGACTCCTGTCGGGACCATGAATGTCGACGACACAGCCTGGAAAATAAAGCACAAAATAAGGACGTGTGTAATGTGCACATCAAAGGAGTGAGACATAAAGAAGGAAAAAAAAGCCAGAGAGAAAAAGAGAGGGAAGGAAAGAAAGGAGTGAGAAAGGGAGAAGGGAGATAGAGAAAGAGAAGAAAAGGAAGGAAGAGAGTGAGAGAGAGAGTGAAGAGAGGGAAGTGAGAGAGAGAGAGAGAGAGAGATACTGCCGCCCCTGCGCATCCATGACCAAATAATTACCTGCTGCCACCGGAGTGTCTACCAGTGGGCACTCCACGTGCCCGTCAAAGCTCCGTGGCCCGGCAGATCTCACAGATGTCGCTGAGTCCTGAGTCATGAATGGCAGAGACCACATCAGCTTCTCCGGGGCCCGGCACATCTCACACATGTCGCTGAGTCCTGAGTCATCAATGGCGGAGACCTCATCAGCTTTTGGTGCCGCTAACCCTGTGCAACGCAAGTCAGCGCCACGTGGTGGTAGGCCGCTGACGGCCATAGAACTTAGGGTGCGACTAACCCTGTGCAACTCAAGTCCGCGCCACGTGGTCGAAGGCCCCTGACGGCCACATCAGCTTTGGGTGGCACTAACCCTGTGCAACTCAAGTTCGCGCTACGTGGTGGTAGGCCCCTGACGGCCACATCAGCTTCGGGTGGCAGTAACCCTGTGCAACTCAAGACCGCGCCACGTGGTGCTAGGCCCTTGATGGCCACGTCAGCTTCGGGTGGCAATAACCCTGTGGAACTCAAGTCCACGCCACGTGGTAGTAGGCCCCTGACGGCCATAGAGCTCAGGTTGGGACTAACCCTCTGCGCAACTTTTCATGGAGTCTTTATGATTGCGCCCCGTGGAGCATCTGCCATCCAGTCACCACCGGCAATAAAGGATGTGACGTTGTGGATCCATTATATTTGCGTGGTCACATGGCCTATGACGCATGTGCCGGATGGGTGTGGTGTGTGTGCAAACCTGCCCTCAGGGAGTGGCCGTGACATGTTGACAACTAGACCACTGACCTGCACACCAACAGCGAGTACACCTGTGACAGGTAGCTATGTGGGGGGGGGGGTGAAAACTTGTTTTCTCAATGGATTTTCCATAGGAAACTTTAGACAAGGCTACAGGTCAAACTGCTGAACGGAATTACGCCAAATTTGGCAGGGAGAAAGGTCTTGGTCCAGAAAGCGCGCTTTCTCGCATCGAGTGAAAATATAAAAGAAAGGTCTCGGGGGCAATTTAATATACGGGAGCTCTGTTTCTGCGAGATAACTCTTTCTCGCTCCGTCTGCCCAACATCACCACTTCGCAGCTATGCAGTTAGAAGCCAGTCCGTCGGCTCGCAGCTCTCTACGTTTGCGAGCTAGTACGCTACTGTGCCTGTACCTCTGCGAGGTACTACGCTGCTGTTCCTTTGGGAGCGGACGGGTCATAGTACTGCGTGTGTGAGTCGAGCGGATGGGCCGCAGTTGTCCCTCTGCGAGCCTGGGTGCGAACTGTTCATAACTCACACTACATAAGCATTGAAAAACCATTTTGTGATTCAGTCTGTCAGTTGGCATCTGTCCGAGGCATTTCTGAAAACATATCGGAGTTCTTTCTGTGAAAGATACCCCTTTCACGCTGCCTCTCCCCACATCAGCAGGTAACGCACCCTCTTCCCACATTACCAACATACCCCCAACAACCTTCTTGGGCCCGGAAGTGTCCCTGTGCGGTTGGACAAACAAGAATCTTAGTCATGTATAGGATTACATATAAAACATTTTATTTAAAGAAAACAACAACAACAAAACTGAAGGGAGTCTGGTGCTGTGGTCGCTGCCACGAAGTTGGAGTCACTGCCATTCAGGACTCAGGACACAGTTCCACATGTGGGATCGGCTGGTATTGAACAGGGTTAGTGGCACCACGTGTCGCGCCTTGTGTTGTACAGGGTTAGTGGCACCACGTGTCGCCGGCCTTGCATATGGAAATATGCTTCACTAACCAAAGGGAGTCTGGTGCTGTGGTCGCTGCCACGGACTTGGGGTCACTGCCATTCTGGACTCAGGACACAGTTCCACATGTGGTATTGGCTTGTGTTGAACAGGGTTAGTGGCACCATGTGTAGCCGGCTTGTGTTGAACAGGGTTAGTGGCACCATGTGTCGCTGCTTGCGTTGAACAGGGTTAGTGGTACAATATGTCGCAGGCTTGTGTTGAACAGGGTTAGTGGCACCACGTGTCGTGGCTTGTGTTGAACAGGGTTAGTGGCACCACGTGTCCAAAGTTGGAATTGCGAGCTCTGCTGCCCGCAGTGTAGACTGCTAATGAGTGTTCGTTTGCACTTGAAAATGAATTTGGTAATTGTACTAAAGCTATAACTGATATAAAAATGTTCTTGAAGAAAGGATACTAAAAGGATATTATGTAGATTTTAGGCCTGTGATAGTTACTTGCCTAGTGGACTCTGTAATTAATGAATCAATACTTAATTTTAATTGTGAGCCCTACTGACCGCAGTGTAGGCGTATCATGAAAAGATGAAATAAGTATAGAATACTGAAGTGTTGTATTTTCTGAGTGCAATCTTCTTGTTAGAAATTAGCATTTAAAAATCGAATTGCGAGCTCTGCTGCCCGCAGTGTAGACTGCTATTGAGTGTTCGTTTGCACTTGAAGATGAATTTGGTCATTGTACTAAACTATAACTGATATAAAAAAAGTTCTTGAAGCAAGGATACTAAAAGGATATTATGTAGGGTTTAGGACTGTGATAGTTACTTGCCTACTGGACTCTGTAGTTAATGAATCAAGAAATAATTTTAATTGTGAGCCCTGATGACCGCAGTGTAGGCCAGAGGTAGCGGTCAGCAAGGGCCCATAGCCACGTGGCGTGGAGTTGAGGTGCACAGTTAGTGGCACCAGAAGCATTGAGACTGTATGAGCCTGTGATGATGCTTGGTGCGGACGGGCCGCACTGGGAGCAATGTGTCTTGCCTACTGGTCTGCGTCATGTGCAATCGGGACTCTATGTGAATTGTGAGGCCTGCTGACCGTAGTGTAGGCCAGAGGTAGCGGTGAGCAAGGGCCCACAGCCACGTGCATAGGTTGGTGGCCCCACCGGCCTGCGTAGTTCAGGTTCAGTGGCACCACGTGTCGCCAGCCTTCCATATGCAAATACCCGTCACTAATCGAAGGGAGTCTGGTGCTGTGGTCGCTGCCACAGACTTGGGGTCACTGCCATTCAGGACTCAGGACACAGTTACACATGTGGGATCGGCTTGTGTTGAACAGGGTTAGTGGCACCATGTATCGCCGGCCTTCCATATGCAAATACGCCTCACTAATCGAAGGGAGTCTGCTGCTGTGGTTCTCTCACGGAGTTGGGGTCACTGCCATTCAGGACTCAGGACACAGTTACACATGTGGGATCGGCTTGTGTTGAACAGGGTTAGTGGCACCACGTGTCGCCGGCCTTCCATATGGAAATATGCCTCACTGATCGAAGGGAGTCTGGTGCTGTGGTTGCTGCCATGGACTTGGGGTCACTGCCATTCAGGACTCAGGACACAGTTACACATGTGGGATCAGCTTGTATTGAACAGGGTTAGTGGCACCACGTGTTGCCGGCCTTCCATATGGAAATATGCCTCACTGATCGAAGGGAGTCTGGTGCTGTGGTCGCTGCCACGGACTTGGGGTCACTGCCATTCAGGACTCAGGACACAGTTACACATGTGGGATCTGCTTGTGTTGAACAGGGTTAGTGGCACCATTTGTCACCGGCCTTCCATATGCAAATACGCCTCACTAATCGAAGGGAGTCTGCTGCTGTGGTTCTCTCACGGAGTTGGGGTCACTGCCATTCAGGACTCAGGACACAGTTACACATGTGGGATCGGCTTGTGTTGAACAGGGTTAGTGGCACCACGTGTTGCCGGTCTTCCATATGGAAATATGCCTCACTGATCGAAGGGAGTCTGGTGCTGTGGTCACTGCCACGGACTTGGGGTCACTGCCATTCAGGACTCAGGACACAGTTACACATGTGGGATCGGCTTGTGTTGAACAGGTTTAGTGGCACCATGTGTCGCCGGCCTTCCATATGCAAATACACCTCACTAATCGAAGGGAGTCTGCTGCTGTTGTTCTCTCACGGAGTTGGGGTCACTGCCATTCAGGACTCAGGACACAGTTACACATGTGGGATTGGCTTGTGTTGAACAGGGTTAGTGGCACCACGTGTCGCCGGCCTTCCATATGGAAATATGCCTCACTGATCGAAGGGAGTCTGGTGCTGTGGTCGCTGCCACAGACGTGGGGTCACTGCCATTCAGGACTCAGGACACAGTTACACTTGTGGGATCGGCTTGTGTTGAACAGGGTTAGTGGCACCATGTGTTGCCGGCCTTCCATATGCAAATACGCCTCACTAATCGAAGGGAGTCTGGTGCTGTGGTTCTCTCACGGAGTTGGGGTCACTGCCATTCAGGACTCAGGACACAGTTCCACATGTGGGATCGGCTTGTGTTGAACAGGGTTAGTGGCACCACGTGTCGCCGGTCTTCCACAGTGTAGGCCGGAGGCAGCAGTCAGCAAAGGCCCACAGCCACGTAACATTGACTTGAGCTGCACAGATTGGGAGCATTTGATCTTGTTAACCCATTATAGTCTCTTACACAATTTGCATCGCTACTAATCTTGAATTGTGAACCGTGCTAACCCCAGTGTAGGCCGGAGGCAGCGGTCAGGATGGGCGCACAGCCACGTGGCGTTGAGTTGAGCTGCACAGTTAGTGGCACCTGAAGCACTCAGCGTGTGCGCACCCTGCGATGATACGTGGTCCCGGCGGGCCGCACTGGGAGCAATGTCTTTTGTCTAATGAATTCTGCCTTAATAAGGCCACGTGGCGATGACATATGGTGCAGTGAGTTAGTGGTACCTTTGGCGCTCAGCGTGTACGCAGCCTGCGATCATGCGTGGTCCGGGCGGGGCGCAGTGGCAGCAATGTGTCTTGCCTACTGGACTGCGTGATCTGCAATCGCCACAGCATCTGAATTGTGAGCCCTGCTGTCTGCAGTGTAGATCGAAGGCAGTAGTCTGTACAGACATAAGTCTGCGGTGCTGTGCCGCTGGGTTCGCAGGGGGCCTGTGTCGAGGAGGCCCGCGGTCATGGCAGCAGCCACGTGGCAGGGTGAGGGCAGCCGCTCTGGCAGACGCTTTGGCCTTCCCACAAGTGAACCACGCCCAGAGCCCCAGCCCATTTATTCATACTCCTAAGCTGGAGTGATGTACGTTAGACCAGCCCACTCCGCTTACGCTTCCGGGGGGGACAACACAGCTACATGACCGAGATCGTCCCCATTGCCTGAGGTAACATGGTTGCGTCCACTGTGCACAACACTACAAGTATCAGTAGTATATGTACACATGGAGAGGTTTGTGCTCTGCATAGTGAGGTCTGTCCACCACATCACCGCTACACTTGGTATTGTGTGCATTATTATTGATGGGTGACTTGCCTCCTTCACACATACTTGGTTCCCACATGTCCCAACATTCAGCTATTGTGCGGCTGAGGGGCCATGGAGTTTTGGGAAGGTCCGTTGTCCTGTTTTGCGCTGCCTCAGTGGTAGTAGAGGGGGTGGTCCGGGGGGAGGTCCTGGTGGTGAGGTCCTGGTGGTGGTGGCGGTGGGTGTTGTGGCCTTGTTGGGTGTTAGAGTTGCATGATCAGTAGCTGTATCACATGTTTGTCTTTAGATGTGGCTGTGAGTTGGGTCCAATTCACGCTGTAGATAGTGCACCTCCTTACACCAGTTAAAGGCTGATGTTAATTTCTTACTGCTAACTCGGCTTATCGCCTGGTTTTTGGATCGCATTGCAGATTTGGCTGGTCGTTGAAAATATGGGGAAGTGGTGTTTTAGTTTTTCTTTTCCACGGGAACGCCTACTTTGCATATCATTAGCTTTAGTTGTGGCTCTCATTTGTGGCCATTTTTTTGGCGGAAGGCATCGATGGAAAAGTGGTGAGATTTGCAGTTTTGACCAGGTTGAGAATGGGATGATAATTTAAAAACACAGAAAAAAAGATAGGTTTAATGAACATTATAATTAGAAATTAGCATTTAAAAAACCTTTGAAATTCACTGAAAAAACCATAGGTTTGAGGCACGTTATAGTTAGAAATTAGCATTAGAAAAACCTTTGAAATTCACTGAAAAAACCATAGGTTTCAGGGACGTTATAGTTAGAAATTAGCATTTAAAAAACCTTAGAAATTCACTGAAAAAACCATAGGTTTCAGGGATGCTATAGTTAGTTGGACATTTCACTCATACAAAACCATAGAAATTCCACTGTTATAGTTAGTTGAGCTAACTATAACTCGCGCCCGCAATGCACTGCTGATGACGTCACATATTACATCATTCATGACATGGTCAGTGACATCACTGATGACATCACTGATGACATCTCAAATGACATCACTGATGACATCACTGATGACATCATCCACGTGAAAATGTGATGCACCTCCTCATACCTTAATAAAACCTTTGATACACCCACTCTAAAATACAGACTACCATTTTCGAAACAATAGAGACACCAATACCAGTTACTACGTACGCACTCACTGATTCCTAGGTCTACACATACATCCACTCATTCACCCATACAGTCACTCATACATGCAGTGACTCATCAATACAACACTATTATAGGCACTGATACACCTATACAAACACTCACACACCGCCACTCATCCAGAGTTACTCAAACACCTAGTCAGTCATGCAAAGAATCAATCACACTTCTATTTACTCACCTATACAGTTATACACACACAACCTCACTTATTCATACAGATACTAACATATACTTACTCTCTTATACAATCACTGATACAAGTACACACTGATCCATACAGCCACTCTCACAATCACTGGCTCTCATGTATAGTCATTTATATACTCCAACTCTCACATGCACTGTGTTTTACATATGTAGTTACTTAGACATGTAGCACTGAGATATCCATTCACTCACCAACACACCCATACACACACACACCCACCCATACAGCTGTTTCCACATGCACTCTTGAACCCATACACCCAGTGAATCAACCACTCACATCTATGCACAGAGTCACACACCTCCCATCCACCCACACACACACTCAGGCACCCATACAAATACTCACGCAACCAATCAATAACCCATATAGACACTCATGTAGCTACTCACCAACCAATGCAGCAGCTTGCACAGCAATAGGAAGACTGATATAGACATTCACACAGTTTAGTCACTAACTCACGCATTCAGTAAGACACATTTAATGACTCACTTATACAGTCAGTCACGCACCTAATAAATCCTCCATCCAGACACTTATACACCCACTCATTCTTCAATACAACTTGGCCAATATATATATAACAAAACATCAAGATCCACCATATGGGTAAAAACCGTCAGTGTCCCTCGGGACACTACCTCTTCACTCCCTAATTTTGTTTTTTTGAAGCAATATATATATAAGACATATTTAAACTTTACAGAAACACACAGTCACTGGATGATGTCATCAGTGATGTAATTTGAGATGTCATCAGTGATGTCACTGACCATGTCATGAATGATGTAATATGTGACGTCATCAGCAGTGCATTGCGGGGGCGCGAGTTATAGTTAGCTCAACTAACTATAACGGGGGAATTTCTATGGTTTTGTATGAGTGAAATGTCCAACTAACTATAACGTCCCTGAAACCTATGGTTTTTCAGTGAATGTCTAAGGTTTTTTAAATGCTAATTTCTAACTATAACGTCCCTGAAACCTATGGTTTTTCACTGAATATATATATATATATATATATATTTTTTTTTTCTTTTTCTACTTATTTTTAAACAAACAATTTTTTTTAATTAAATGAAATCATATATTAAAAAATAATATACCTTATACATGACAATAATTATAACTATTTTTTTTAATTAAAATTATAATAAAATGTATAAATACAATTCAATTTATATATTTAGGATTCAATATCCATAAAACATATATAAATGACATTTCATGAAAACATCATGACTATGCTATGGGCTGTTAAGCATTATAGGGTAAATCCCTTAAAGAGTTTATCAAGGAATCTGGCGTATAAATATAATTTTAACCATTTCTATATAAGCTACTACATTTATTGTTGTGATCTTAACAGTATGCTTTTTAAGTTTTGCACATAGATAGTGATGAAATAGTTTGCACTGGAGCACATGCACTTTACTTTGTTTAGAAGTTGAAATGCAATTTTTCACAAATATCCATTAGGTAGTCACCTATGGCAATTGATGCTGCTATTTTAGGGATATTTCCCAGTAATGCATTGAGACTTTGAAAAAGTAATATGCACTAAGGCACTATCATTTTTTTGTGGAAAAATTAGAAATTCAAGACAAAAAGGACTGTTATTGTCTTATATAGAGAGTGTATGAGTAAACCAATGGTTGGATAATTTATTCAAGGTATGAAGTGTCTAGAGTAGACAACAACGGCAATAAGACGGTTGTCTAAAACATGAGGACTGCTATTATCAATTTTGGACATTTAGGAATTTATAGCACTTGCACTTTAAAAGCTGAATGCGAGAAATTTGCACTTGCACTTTAATGTCGAGCTGTTTACAAAGTAATACCAGCACTTGCTCTTTAGATGCGGAATGCGTAATAACTTGCACTTTCAATGTTGAAGTATACTAAGCTGAAACAGTGACTGAACTTCAATATATCCTGTATAAATGGATGTAGAATTAATGCCATACCTGAACCAAAACGTCATGAATGCGCTGTGGGATCCAGGCCAGACTGGGTCAAACATCACCCTCAAAGTTCATTGGTGATGGAATATCAATGTCATGTACATTGTCCTGTGCACTATTGCTGGCATCTCCTGCTCCGCTCAAACCGGGGTGATGTTTGGCGGCACCCATTGGGGTTTACAATTATCGCTCCCGGTCCCCGAATGCAGTGGTATCATCCATTTTGGTGTTAATTGAAATAAAAGAAGGATCTTACCGGTGTGGTTTTTCTTGCCGTCATTTCTTCACATCCCGCCATGATGAAGGGCGTTCATCGCCCGAAACGCGTCGGCAACACTTAGAGGATGTGTTGTTGGAACTTACCTGTGATAATGGAGCGATCCTGGGTAGTGCCCTCCTCTTAGGGGCAACATGTGTGAAGCATTAAAGTGGCCAGCCCTTGGCCACGGAGTGGCACCGCTGCTTGTGCTTCGGCGTGTCCGTGTGCTGCTAAGATTGGGTGGCTATACGGAGCAGGTGATTTCACTGTGACCATTGGTGCAGAGGAGTCCCGCCGCCGGAGCCATGCGGATCTGCTTGCTGTATTAATTTTTTACGGTTTGAGCGGAGCAGGAGATGCCAGCAATAGTGCACAGGTCAATGTACATGACATTGATATTCCATCGCCAATGAACTTTGAGGGTGATGTTTGGCGGCACCCATTGGGGTTTACAATTATCACTACCGGTCCCAGAATGCAGTGGTATCATCCATTTTTGGCGTTAATTGAAATAAAAGAAGGATCTTACCGGTGTGGTTTTGCTTGCCGTCATTTCTTCACATCCCACCATGATGAAGGGCGTTCATCACCCGAAGCGCGTCGGCAACACTTAGAGGATGTGTTGTTGGAACTTACCTGTGATAATGGAGCGATTCTGGGTAGTGCCCTCCTCTTAGGGGCAACATGTGTGAAGCATTAAAGTGGCCAGCCCTTGGCCACGGAGTGGCACCGCTGCTTGTGCTTCAGCGTGTCCGTGTGCTGCTAAGATTGGGCGGCTATACGGAGCAGGTGATTTCACTGTGACCATTGGTGCAGAGGAGTCCAGCCGCCTGAGCCATGCGGATCTGCTTGCTGTATTAATTTTTTACGGTTTGAGCGGAGCAGGAGATGTCAGCAATAGTGCACAAGACAATGTACATGACATTAATATTCCATCGCCAATGAACTTTGAGGGTGATGTTTGGCGGCACCCATTGGGGTTCACAATTATCACTCCCGGTCCCAGAATGCAGTGGTATCATCCATTTTGGCATTAATTGAAATAAAAGAAGGATCTTACCGGTGTGGTTTTGCTTGCTGTCATTTCTTCACATCCCGCCATGATGAAGGGCGTTCATCACCCGAAACGCGTCGGCAACACTTAGAGGATGTGTTGTTGGAACTTACCTGTGATAATGGAGCGATCCTGGGTAGTGCCCTCCTCTTAGGGGCAACATGTGTGAAGCATATATATATATATATATATATATATATATATATATATATATATATATATATATATATATATATATATTATCTACTGGCGGTCGCCAGTAGATTATTATAGTTAGGACCTAGTTTCCATAGGAAAAGTGTTTTTTCTTTTCCCAATAACTTTGGCGCCGGATGACGAATCTTCGCAAAATTTTCAAAATTAGTGGGGCGCTCCGGTCAGCTACTGTCTTGAAAGTTTTGGGGTGACTCGCCAAGCGGGGGCCGAGAAAAAAGGGGGGTCCCAAAACATGTTTTCTCCATGTTATTTTCCATTGGAAACTTTAGACACGGCTACAGCTCGAACTGCTGAACGGAATTACACCAAATTTAGCAAAAAGGTAGCCCTTGGTTCAGAAAGAGCCCTTTTTTTAAATGGTGTAAATCCATTCAGTAGTTGCTGAGAAAATCAAAAAATAAAAGTTTCGATATCTAGAGGCGCGGTGGATCCGCGGACCCTCCCGACCACGAGCTTTATTCTAATTGGCTGTCAACACTTCAAACCAGAAAGTGTTGGCAGCCATCTTGTGACTCGGTAGAACCGAGTCACAAGAAAACAGGGAAACAAACGTGAAAAACAAGAAAAGGGGGCAGGGTAGAAACACCCTGCCCCCTAGGCCTGCTCAGGGCCCAAAAAAGCATTATTTTTTTTTAAATCAGCAAAATTCACGCTGGGTCCGCGAATCCCGCCGAATTTTTTTTTAAAAATGAAGCGCGGGCTCCCGCGCTTCATTTAATTGTAACCCTGGGCGTAGTTCGCGTAGTTGTGCTACGCGAAACTACGCGAAGACGTCGGAGCGCTACGCGAGCTACGCGTAGCTACGCGAGCGTGCGTAGCTGCTTGTCGCGCCCATTCGCGATGCGTTATTCTTGCTCGGGAATGCGTTGTGCGTGTTCGTGATGCTGTTTGCGTGCTCGGGGGCGCGAACTTACCCATGCGGTCGCCTATGGGCGCGGCCATTTTGTTTTTCACTTGTCCCGCCCGTTCGCGATCCTTTATTTCCTGTTCCGGGTCGCGTATAGCGTGCTCGCGATGTGCATTCCATGTTCGGGAACGTTTGTACGTGTTTGCGATGTTTTTTGCGTGCTCGGGGAGAAATATCGCGCGAACTTACCCACGCGGTCGCGATGGGCGCGGCCATCTTGTTTTTCCACTCTATGCTATGGTTCTGGGCCTGCTTTTCTATCCTCCCTCAATCTTTGCAATCCTTAGTTTTTTACACTGTTTTTCAATTTTTCTTTATTTCTTATCTATCTCTCTCTCTGCCTAAGTCTATATTTTGCATTTTTTTCTACTTTTTACTGTGTTTTTTTACTTTTCGACTGTTTTATATAACTTTCTTCTTTAAGCTCCTACTTCTTCCCCTAACTTTATTTTTCCCTTCTAACTTTTCTTTTCCGCCTCCTCCCACCCCAGAACCATGGCGAAGGGTAGCAGCAGCGGCTCGAAGGGCAAGGGGCGTGCGCCCAAGAGCCGCCTGCCTTGCGGCAGACTGCGCCCTGCAGGGGTGCAAGCCCGCCAGCTTTTTACTGAGGCGGAGGTGGCCGCCCTTGTTTTTTTTGTTCAGCGCCACTTCCCCTTGACCTTGGTAGCAGGCGGCAGGCCAGGCTCCGGGTACCCGACCCAGGAGCGTCACCGCCGGTGGGCGAAGGTGCGACGGGCAGTGTTTCGCTGCTCAGGGGTCCGGCGCACCCATAACCAGCTGGCCCACCGATGGTCAGACATCCTCGACCGGGAGCAGGACCTGTTGGACCTGCTAGGTGTCGAGGTCGTGGGGCTTGGTGAGTAGCTAATATATATAGTAGTATAAGTATTGTGATTTGTGTATACATTTTTTACAAATAACAAGAATACTGCTGCTTACATTGCAGGTAAATTACGTTTCAAAATCTTCTGTGATTGTAGGACACAGGTGCTGGGCGCTACTCTTACTTGTTTGCAACTTTGCACTCGCTTGTCCTTATTATTATGTAAGAGTTTACTTTAGAGAACTTCAGTTAGGTAATGCTATTGCTAGAGAGACTGTAGTCCTTCCTTTGTCCTCCTGTCAAATAGTGGTGGATGGATTGATACTAGGTTTAGTTACTATTAGTTGATAATTTTTGAGCGGTCTGCGTGACGCATCCTCTGTCACTGAGTGCTGCTTACCCCAGTCCTTAGTAGAACCTTTTGTAGTTTGTTTAGTGAGTGGTACTGGTAAGCTTAGCAGTGTCAGTCAGCTGCAGAACATCAGACGCAACCAACCAACAATTTGGTGTATGCATTATGCACTTTATGCATGTGTCCTCCTTCTCATCTATGCATTTTTGATGGCTAAAAAAATGGAAGTGCAGACTTAATGAACAATTGGCCCGCCTGGAATAGGTGGGCTAGGTCAGGTGGTACTTAGGCTTAGTTAGTGTTCTGGATTTTATTTGAATCAATCAGAATGGAACACTGAATTAGTGTTCCCAAATAAGTAGACTGTCCGTGAATCCCGCAAGCCAGTAGTCGATCGGATTAGATAGGTCAATTTTATTGCAATTTTTGTTTCCTAAAACGTTTGAGCGTTTTTTTAGATAATTTATTTGTTTCACAGCAATCATTAATGTTTGTGTCTTTTCTTTATTATATCTTACATGATCACTGATCTGCAGCACCCAGGGGCAAGAAGACGGGGTCCGAGTCGGCGGGACAACCACCAGAGGACCGCTCCTCTACCGAGGGCCCTGCTGCTGGTCCCAGTAAGTCCTCCAGTGGTTAATATTAACAATTATATTGCCCTAACTTTTACTGCACCTTATTTTTTCAGAACTATTAATTCTGGTTCCACTCCCTAATTCTATGTTTTACAAAAGATTCTTTGATCTTGACTTGACTATCTGTTTCTAAATTCTGGTTATCCCTGCCTCTAAGTTCTAACTGCCTCTGCTATGAATGTCTGTACTACTACTATTAGTCTGTCGCTAAGCTTCCCCAGTTTGCATTGCCACTCTTTATTGTACGGTTTTGAATAAAACTCAGATTGACCAATAGCTCTAGCCACTGAGTCCAGTCCTTTCGGTTGTCCTCTTCTAGGCTTCTTAATCTTGAGGCTTTGACAATTACCACAAACAAAATGCCCAACCAGATATTTGACTATTTTTTATAGGATATAGTACATACTACTACTGATGTGTGGATTCTGCACAGCCCCATGCAGAACTATGCACAAGGAAATAGGATGTTGGTGAGGAACTTGAACGTTCCTCACACCTCAGTCAGAAGTGAACCCACAATCCCCTGAACGACTAGCTATAGTGTCTCATTAGGTCCCCGAACCCCCACCCGAAGATACCAAATGATTATGATTACACAACCCAGAACATAACACCCTTTCGCTCACTCACTCGTGTAAGTCCACCACCACCACCACACCAAATACCACAGAGTCTATGTGTAAGTTCAAAAGGTTTATTTTCAACTAACAAGCTCTGTATGTTTTTTCTATAAAATTCAGTGTACTCCAGCTAGCTCCAACAGCAAAATGCATAATATTAAAACAATAAACATTGTTACAACAAGTGCATGATGATAGAAGACAAAAGATCAGTGCGAATTCTGGGAGACTCCTCACCGTAGAACGTAGAATTACTGGTTACATCTCATGCATCATTCATAAGCTCTGCAAATCTCTGGTTCGTAGAAGGAAATCTTCTGCCTGAGAAAAATGGTGCGCGTTAGATAGTATAATGCAAGCATTTCTCAGTCCTGCCAAAAAAGTGTAACATGTTACTTATGGCTAAGCAATACGGACTAACCGAACTCCATAACAAAATGGCTTGTTTTTCGACCTCTTGTACGCAACGCTCAGACAGTAGCTGTATGTGCTCATGTGGGCTCAAAAGGCGTCTTACTGTTACTTACTGCACAACAAGCTGCGAGGTAACATGCGCAAAAGACATGAAGCGAAAAATGGTTGCATGGCTCAGGCTAACTTTGCAAAGAGTAGAGTATAGTATAATAAATAATGACCCTAGGGACCATAACACTACTAGTGTCTACTGACTCTAGTACCCGATTTTGACTAGTGAATGTGATGTATAATATGTATGTATTAACTTTTTTTTCAAATCTTGCTAGTGAAAAAGAATAAATAGGGGAGGTGTACACAGGCAACTAAAAATGTGTCATGTTTTTATCTAGGCGTAGTAGCGACCACCAGTGCCGGCGGGGCCAGCGGCGATTCCACCATTCCGGAGGGGGCAGGAGATGTGGCACCTGCAGGAGCTACAGGGGTGAGCCAGCAGCAGTGGCGGGCGGTGGTAAGTTATATTCATTACTTATTGACATTGCACTAGCTGGAAGGGTGTTGACTTCACTCACTGTACTGTGTTGTTGAGACTTATTAGGTATGAAGTTGTAGTGAACATTATACAACGGTTGAAGAAGAGAAGACACCCTTTACTTAGCATTAGCAATGCAGTAGCAATAGCATTACCAGCGTGACTTGATTAACCAATGGCCTCTTCTATCTGACTCCAACTCAGCTGTGAAAGTTTTATGGAGGAGACTAAAAGTCAGATCAGATGACCTTGATGGATGTGTTGAACAAAAAGGGAAAGAAGGGTGGAAGGAGGAAGGACGGGCGAGATTTAATATGATGACTGGCAGAGAAGGATACGTTGGAAGCATGGATAGGTGGCTGATAGGAATCAGATGCATGTGTTGTTGAAGGATGGGTGGAAGGTGAAAGAAGAATGGATGCCTGCCTGGGTGGGCGACACAGTATGGGTGGATACTGTGGATGGCAAGAATCATCAGCGGTGTTTGGGTGAAACTCTAAGCCAAGGCAAGCAACGGAGTGAGTGGATGCATGGGTTGTTGTTGGTGAAACAAAGTAAGGTTTGTGGAGAGATTAAGAAGAATGATTGACATTTACTTAGAATGGATGGATGCCTGTATGTATTCATCAAGACAGCATAGGTGGAGACTGTCATGGGATGCACAGTTTTAGTTTTAAGGGAATGTAAAAGAAACCGCGCCACAGTAGCAAAGCCAATGTGGGGAGGGGCAGGGTGGGGGGTAGCAGTAAACAATGTATTACGCGCCCAAATACAGGTAACTTTACTGTAAACATAAAAAGAAATAAAGCGAATTTAATTGTGCGCACTGCACCGCCAAAAGCGATGCAGTGGGTGCAACAAAATTAGTTTTATTTATTTATATGTTTACTTACCTGTAATTGGCCGTAATCCATAGTTTACTACCCCCCACCCTGCCCCTCCCAACGTCACCGCCCGGCAGCACTCCCCGAGTCCCACCACCAACAGCTACTGACCTTATGTCGTCGTCCCATATAAAAGCAATGATCATTGGATCAGATATATAATCTGCCTTTTTGTAGTAGCCAGGGCACTGTCAAAGGGAAATTGACCAATTGCCCTTCATGTAACAGAGAGAGTATGGCCAGTGCCACCCGTAATAGAAAAATACGAGCTTCCCCACCTGCAGACAGTAGTAAATCAAACTAACGTGAGTCTGAGTCATGAGTCAGACTCGTATGTTTGTCTTGGGTGCATGCATAGTTGACCGAGCTGGCATGCCGGCTACTACAACCAGGTTATGTCATTTCGCTAAACTAGTAGAGATAAGAAGAAGACTGGTGTACTGTGTACTGGAGTCCATAGTGCTAGTATAATGCCTGAAACTCCCACAAATGTTACAGGCCGAGGAAGTGGGAGGATAGATAGATTATTACCAGAAATGTTATGTACTGTGCTTCTTGCTAGTGCTACTGTGCCATTATGTGTTGAATTAATTTTGTGTTCCTGTTTTGCTAAGAGTACTGGTTACAACAATATTCCTTTTCTTTCTTGATATAGATACTCCTTCCCAAGAAAAACCATCATGGAAGGAGTTGGCAGCCAGGGCCCGGTGCCGGAAACTGGAGGCTATCTGTGAGGAGTACCGGCGGCTGGTGGCTCAGGCGGAGGAGGAGGAGGCGGCAGCAGCTGCAGCCTCGTCCGATGCCCCGGGCCCCAGCCAGGCCAGACCTCCAGTGGTACGGTGCCGCGGTCTGGCAGCCGCCCGCCGCCGCAATTCTCTTGCAGCCAGCACTGCTGTCCCCCACCCTGGATGCCACTGCAGGGCATTTCGATGCAAGATTCTTCTCCGGGTGGCACGGCTAGAGAAGCAACTAGAGGAGCATGTAAAAATTCTGGTGGACAAACACCTTAAAGCCCGCCGAATCTAATAGGACCCTGTTGCATTGCCCCTTTTTTATTCCTTTTGTTGGTGGGTGGGAATTGGGCGTTGGGGTTTCTGGACATTATTTGGACTTTTTTTCGTTTTGGACATTGGTTGGGGTTAGGGAGAGGGGTGGGTCAGGTGTGGGATAGTTTATTTTGATAGGGTAATACATTATATTTATACTTAAACATACAATGTTAATGTTTTGTGGGGGTTACTGTTTTACGAATTAACGTGACATGGTTTCCTTGCTGCTGCAGGGCCGCAGCCAGTGTTTGATTTAAATAATCTGCCGATGATGTAACACAAACAGATAGATGCGGTACCCCTCACTGAGTTATTTGTCCTACTAGTACTGTCAGTCTCTCCTCCTAGTCCATTATACCTCCCACCAAACTTATCTTACCTGTGATTGATGATGATTACGTTCGGCACAGTGATGGCTGCATGGTTTCCCAAGAGAATGGAGAAGATGCCATGGTTGTGGTGGTAGTAGTAGAGTAGACACTGGCAGCAGCATTTGCTAAAAAAGTAAAAAAGAGACAGTCACTTGCCTGAAAGCGACTGTGGGAGGAGTAGTAGAATGAAGTAAAATACAGTACAGAAGAAGACTGGCAAACAAACAATATTGCATTTGCAACTGCTAAAGTCAAATAAAACATAATGGTGGCGGGGAGTGGGACAGCCTAGTACAAGAAGTTACAAACTGTAGTTGTGTCGAGTGAGTCACTTAACTTAACACAATCGTAATTCGTAACCTTTACTGCTGTGTGGTAGGAGTTTGATGATGAATCCAATCAATGCTGGCAATTAATTATGATGTACTATTAGCCGGTGATGGCTTGCACATAGACTGAGCATGGGTGGGCAAGCAGAAGAAGCTCCTCGCCCTGCCTTGAAATTTAATTAGTGTTGCTTTCACCACATCTGCCCCAGCAAGCGTGTGATCAATTGGTGTACATTTTATGTAGTCACATCACACCTCAATATAAATCACAGCCCGGGGGAAGAGGGTTAGGGTTTGATGAATGGATGGGAAGGGGGGTTTGGGGAAAGGTTGGAGAAAGAAAAACAGTACGCATGGACAACAAAAGCAAAGCGAAATCTTGGCAGACGACCATGATCTTATCCAAAAAATCTATAAAGGGAGAAAAAGGAAATGCATGCATGATGATGAAGATAACTTGATGGTTAATGAGTAGTACTTACTAACTCCTACTAGACAATTAGACAGTACAGGGCAGCAGTATATTCTACGCAATTTGCCTTGCCTGTAATATGCCCTCAGAGAGTGAGACCCAAATTCCATGTTGTACTGGGCTTACTTTTAAAGATAGCAAAGAAAATTAAAAAATAGTTGTAGGGATCAATTAGCAAACAAACAACAACACACAGTCGTAATGATTGAAGAGAAAAAAGGATTCCAATTAATTAAAAGATGAATGATGAATGATACTAAAGTTACTATTATCCTGGTCAAATTGTGGAGTTGAATCTCGTCCTTCCTCTTGGTCCTATCTTCCATGGACGCTCCGCACATCAATCTTGGTGGCCTTCCTGATGCGGATTGGTAAGGTAAATGTGAGTTGTGTCTCCCAGTATAGCACAGGGTAAAGGCCGGCCTGTAACGTCTAGATGGAAAAACAAAAGGAATATTTAAAAATCAATGAATAAAAAAAAACATCAATTACGGTGGAGTCCAAGAAGAGAAGAGAGAACACTTTCAGACTGAGGCGGCTTGGATATATCGTGTATATTCTGTTTACAGCATTAAGCTACAACAACAACAGGACAGAACAGGCCCACCACAGCACCAGCCCCAGATATTAGCCTGCACCTGCAGTAGTAGGAGTACAATTTGGTTATTAAACAACAAGAAGGGAAACATTGACTGTCACTGACTTGACTTGAGTCACTTTGTAGATTAACTAGTAGAGTAGAGTTCGACTTCATGCACAACATCAACAACAAACAACAGCAATCGCTCAGAGTCTGCAAGCATCCAATGCATTCCATCATTACCTGTCTTGCTCTTCTCTTTGGCTGTCAGATCATCAGATGCCTAGTTCTGACAGGTGTGTGTTTTTTTTTTTTACGGGGCAGTGGCCTCATCATTACTCCAGTCCACATTCATTTTGAGTGTTAGTCGCTGTTTCGGTTTTCGTCTTATTCATCTGTGGCACTTTGTCACAGTTTAAGTTGCTTCACCTGGTCAGCAGTGCACTGTGATGATGGGCCGCGGCCTGGGTAGCGCTCAGTGCTGGTCATTTGAGTTTGCACAAATGTCAGCAAGTATCTTCGAAGAGTCTTGTCTTTCTCTGCCAAGTACCTTCTGTCCTGACAGTGAGGAGCTTTGGATGCCTGCCGAGGCTGTAGCCTTCGGACAGCGATGAGTTCACTTTTGGATGCCTGCCCAAGTTCTGACTGTGAAGAGTTGTGGACGCTGCAGAGGCGGTAGCCTTCGGACACTGATCAGTTTCGGCTCGGAAACAAAACGGAGGATAGCTATAGTCACGTTTCAC
This sequence comes from Calotriton arnoldi, assembly GCA_963921515.1. Lineage (NCBI taxonomy): Eukaryota > Metazoa > Chordata > Amphibia > Caudata > Salamandridae > Calotriton > Calotriton arnoldi. The sequence goes on from CAWUFW010001098.1 coordinate 922,715, forward strand.
TTCTTATGGAGGGACTGTTAAAGGCAACATTTCTTGTACTCCAATGTCTGGCTTGATGGAAATGTACTAGGGCGAGACAGGAAGATGAAGCAGGACTCTGAAGAGTGGACAGTTAAATGCACAGACGTGCAACTCCAATAGGGAAATAAAAGAGAAGACGGCGGTGATGGATTTGTTGTGATTTGATTTGAACCAGAAAGACAGATACACAGACACATAAAGGAAGGAAGAAAGTAACAATTTGAAAGCCTAGTTGTCAGGGAAGAGGAGCTCGTCCTCAAACTCTGGTGGTTCGGACAGAAGTAGGTCCTGTAACACACTATTTACGTCATCCAAGTCGCTCTCCTCTTCCTGCTGTGATTCACGTATTTTGTAATCCGGTGGTATAAAGTGCTGATTCATTTTGATCATGGTTAACCTCTCCACGCTTTTGGGCGAGAGACTGGTCCTTTTCGAAGTTACAATGGCACCAGCAGCACTGAAAACACGCTCAGAAGAGACACTTGCGACAGGGGAAGCCAGATACTTTATCGCCAGCCTGCTGAGCACTGTCCATTGGCTTCTTTTCCCATACCAATACACCAATGGGTTTCGATCCATGAAGACCTCTGTTGGGTCATCCAGATAGGCCTGGACCGTCCGCTCAATGTTCAGGGGTGCTCCGATGTGCTCGGCCTCTTTTGCCTTTGCATCAGCGCTGGACTTACCATACCCCTGCCGTAGAAACCAATCAGTTGCAGATTGTACTGTGGATGATCCTGTTCTTGCTGTTGTTGATGTTATTGTTGGTGTAGGTGACTGCTGGGAGGCAAACGCACTGCCCTCAGGCTCCGAAGTAGAACTTGACTCTGGATGCCCTGTAGTACTTGTTATGGCCTGGGGTGGGGGCCTGTAATTAGCAGCCGTTCGTTTTCGAAAATAGTGGCTTCCTTAGCTATCAAAGTTTTGTAGTTGGCAACATCCACTTCCGAAAAGGAATTACTGCCTTGCTGTTCAGAAATACTTTGTACCGTGGATCCAAAATTGTGGCACTAATGTAATGTGGTTGTGACAAAATGTTATTTTGAATCCTTGTATTTTCAGATAAGCGAGCGGCTAAGGTCTCCGCCAAATGATATGCGTCTTGTTTGTCATCCACACCTGCGTACGTTTCAGATACCTCCTTCAGCTGTTGCTCTAGCATGTGCAACAATGGGATAGCTTGGCCCATAGTACAGTCCTCCCTGCTGACTTCACGTGTGAAGATCTCAAAAGGAAGTAGCATCTCAGTCAGGCATTTAATGAGGTCCAATTGACCCATCTCAACGGTCATGCCTCTCACAGTAGGTTCCCCTAATCTTTGCATGACATAAGCATTGAGTGGTATGTACAGTTCAAACAGACGATCAAGCATGTAATAAGTTGAGTTCCAACGTGTTGGCACCTCTTGGATGAGCGCTTTGACTGGCATTTTATGCTCACGTTGAATGACCCTCAGCTGCTTCCGGGCTTTAAAAGAATGGCTGAAATGTGTGCATATTCTTCTGCAAGTGGCCAGTAAGTTGCTGACTTTGGATTCATTTTTCAAAAAGTCTTGAACAACAATGTTAATGCAGTGTGCCAAACACGGGACCCTGAAATAGCCACCATTGCCCATGGCCTTAACTACATTACTGCCGTTGTCCGTGGCAACAAAACCAATCATAAGCCCTCTTGTGCGCAGCCACTCAAAGACCTTGGTGTTAAACTCTTCCAAAATGTTTGCAGCAGTATGAGATTTCTCCATGGCAAACATGGCTACAGTTGCATGTTTGCGAGTGGCATGAAAAATCTCAGCAGCGTCAACACCAGCAGATATCTGTTCTCTAACCCCCGCAAAAGAGATCCAGTGTGCAGTGATGCACATGTAATCTGTGGCTTGGCAACTGGTCCACATGTCTGTTGTCAGGTGGATACTGTGAACAGCACTCTGCTTCAAGGCTTTTCCAAGCAATTCCAGCATGTCGTGATGTAGTGCCGGAACAGCAACTCTGGCAAAATAGTAGCGGCTGGGAACATGCCATTTTGGGCAGATGGTTGACACAAATTCCAGAAAACCAACCCCTTCAACAAAAGAAAAAGGGAGAAGGTCCAGTGCTAACATTTTAGCCAGCTTCGCATTGTACAAACGTGCTATTGGGTGGTTGCGTTCGTACTGCTCCTCCCCCCCAAACATGCTGATAATGGTAGGCTGCATGGTTTTCCTTTCTCTTAGGCTCAACAACGCACTTTTTGGGGTTGCGGACCTGGTACTCCTTGGTGTCTCAGGCTGACTCTTACTCTTGTGCCACTGAGATGTTGCTGAAGATGTGGGCGACGTTAACACTGCACTGCTGGGGTCAGGGACACCTTGTGTACCACTACCAGAGAGAATGTCTCCCTGTCATTCCTCTTCCACCGTGATCGGATCTTCTACTCCTTTATCCCCACCAACACCAATGGTTGCAGTTTTTTTTATGCCGCGAAGGTGGTCCTCCCAGCTGATCAAGTGGTGTTTTTTCAGATGGGTCATTTGGCCTCCGGTACCATAGTTTGTACCAAGCTTACCATGACTAAAAGAGCTATTACAAATGGAGCATATAGCAATGTTCTCCTCCTTTTCACTAACCGTAAAGAAGTCCCAAACTGGGGAGCTTAACTTTGGCCTCCTGCTGGAGGTGCCACTTCCAATGCCGGATGAACTGGAGGGTGTGTGTTGAATTTGACTCTGTGCTACTGTACCACTACCTACTCCTACTGAGGTGGTGGTTGTGCTGGATGTAGGTCACTGCCGGGCCTTTGCTAATGCAAATATGGAAGCTGTAGGTCGTGTTGGTGTTACCTGTGGAGGTATGCGTGCTACATCCCTCGCAGCGATTTTGGATAGGGTAATAATGTTGGTCTCCATCTCCTCGGGGGCGGGAGTGATGTTCGTGATGACTGGCTCATCATCATCATCCTGCTGTTCTACATCGACCTCCATAAGTGTAAGGCTTTCTGGAACCTTCCTTTTCCCTAGCTTGGTCTTGGAACGTGGCTCCCTCTCAGACTCAGTTTGTGGCTTCCAAGTGGCATCTAGATCATCAGAAGGGGGCTTGGCGAAGAACTTGATGGACTACCCCTCCTTTTCCTTGCTGGAGATTTGGAAGACAATGGATCTTCTGAATGAGTGGCTTCTTCTTCTACCTCTGCATGAGGCTCAATTTCCTGAACTGCCCCTACTTCAGGAGGAACAACAACTACTATTGCGGGCGGTGGTTGCGGCTGTTGTTGTTGACCACTTATCTGCTGTGTTTCCTCCTGCGTTGATTGGGTACTACTTTGAGATAGCGATAAGTTTATCTCAGGCTCAGCATCACTGCTTTCCACCATTAGGCTGGCTACCTCTTCCCCACTCATGTGCTTGGGCCTGGGCCCACTGATGCGGAGGTGCTGCCCCCAGCTTGCCCCCCGGACACCGCTGCTGCAGGCGTAATTTTTTTTTGCCCAAAAAAGGTATTGGCCGGCACACCAGACTTAATTGTCACTTCCTTCTTCTGTTCCTTCTTCTCAATAGCAACTTTCTTGGTACTGGAGGACCTGGTACCTGCTTTCTTTGGGCCCATCTTCTTCAGATGTCAGCAGCACTCAGTTGCAGAGATGTCTGGTCAGGTCACACGTCACGTTGTGTTGTGTGTACAGCAGCAGGATGTCTGTCTGGCAGTGCAACGGGCAATGATGAGAGACACACCTCCTCCTCAGTCTTTGTGCACCTAAAAGCAAAAAAGCCAGAACATCAGTCAAACATAGCACAAATCAAACAAATATAATATAGAACTTAGTGTGTGGTGGCCTCAATTATTAAATTTTAGAAACTCGGTGAACAACAACACACAGTGTAGCCATTTATGAGACGTTGACAACAAGGCCAGGGCTTTCCTGGCTACTGTGTAGTGCTAGTGTGTACACTCTGGAAGAATAAGAATAGTAAAGAACAAAAACTAAAATGTAGTGGAGCATGTTTGGCCTAAATTTGTGCATCACGTGGGATGTATGTAGCAGCATCAGGGAGCTGCAGCTGGCAATGGGGATGGATTTGGAAGCAGTAAGACAAGAGGAACAATGGAAAGACACGCAGGCCTATGTGGCAAAAACAGCACACTACTAACTACCACCACAAAATGGCCCCCAGCAACATGGTGACTCACAGGCACAAGGCACGGCAAACAATGAACTCAAGCAGGCCTATATATGGGCAGACAAAGGATGCCTTATAAAACACACACAGCTTTAATGCAAAAACTAAAATCCACATGGCTAAAAACACTTTTGAAAGTTAGACAACCACTACAACAACACATAATTATAATTACACACGCAAAAAAGGCATTTATTTAACACACCCAAAAAGTAAAATAGACCCTCCAAGAAAACCCACATTTTGCAATTCAATTCAATGCCATCCATTGCCTAAATGATGTCAAAATTCCACAGACAACACAGAAACAGTTTTTATGCACCCATGATGACTACCTCTGGGCCTACTGGCAGACTAGGCCGCAAGCTTGGAGGCCTATGGCAAAAGCACAGTGGCTGGTCCCACAAAATGGCCACCACCACATGGCCAGGCCACCCAACAACTTCCTTCCTGTTGAAAAAATTGTAAAACAAAAAAAAAGTGACTCCTTGCTCACCAAACTACATCTAAACGACAACCTGAGGAGATTTTTGTGCAAAATGAACTAAATCATCATTTTCGAGAAGGTTTTATGCTGCTCGAGAGATATTCTTTGCCAGATTGTAAATTCTGCATGTTTGGCATCGCAATCGTCACAAAAAGTCGTTATCGCGCGCGCGAAAACGTATATTGAGTGCGCGAAGAAGATAAAAAGTGTAAGTCCGCGTTGTCGCGCAGTGCGGAGTTGCCCAAAGTCTGCGAGCTGAATGCCCAGGGTTACCTACTGGCTGAAAAGGCCTATTTATTTAACAAACACCCAAAAACTGAAATACCACCCCAAACCCCACATTTTGCAAATCAATCCAATGCCATCCATGGCCTAAATTATGTTACAATTCAACAGACAACACAGAAACAGTTTTATGCACCCATGAGGATGACTACCTCCGGGCATACTGGCAGACTAGGCCGCAAGCTTGGAGGCCTATGGCAAAAGCACAGTGGCTGGTCCCACAAAATGGCCGCCACCACATGGCCAGGCCACCCACAACAACAAGAAAAGGAACACAAGACAGACAATGCAGGCCTATGGCAAAAGCACAATGCCTGGCTTTACAAAATGGCCGCCACCCACATGGCCAGGCCACCCAAAATAACAAGAAAGTGAAGACAAAGGAGTGGACAGGAGTCAGACCAGGCAGTTGGAGACTCTGGGCAACTTCCTTCCTGTTGAAAAAAATTGTAAAACAAAAACAAAGTGACTCCTTGCTCACCAAACTACATCTAAATGACAACCTGAGGAGTTTTTGTGCAAAATGAACTAAATCATCATTTCCGAGAAGGTTTTATGCTGCTCGAGAGATATTCTTCACCAGATTGTAAATTCTGCGTGTTCGGCATCGCGATCGTCACAAAAAGTCGTTATCGCGCGCGAAAACGTATATTGAGCGCGCGAAGAAGATAAAAAGTGTAAGTCCGCGTTGTCGCGCAGTGCGGAGTTGCCCAAAGTCCGCGAGATGAACGCCCAGGGTTACCTACTGGCTGAAAAGGCCTATTTATTTAACAAACACCCAAAAACTGAAATACCACCCCAAAACCCACATTTTGCAAATCAATCCAATGCCATCCATGGCCTAAATTATGTTACAATTCAACAGACAACACAGAAACAGTTTTTATGCACCCATGAGGATGACTACCTCTGGGCCTACTGGCAGACTAGGCCGCAAGCTTGGAGGCCTATGGCAAAAGCACAGTGGCTGGTCCCACAAAATGGCCGCCACCACATGACCAGGCCACCTACAAGTTCACAACAAGCATAAGCCAAGGGGAACAAAGAAAAGACATGCAGGCCTATATGGAAAAAGCAGCACACTACTAAAGTACCCCCACAAAATGGCCCCAAGCCACGTGGTCACTCTCAGTCACAACAGGCCATGGAAAACAATGAGCTCAAGCAGGCCTATAATAATAAATATGACCAGACAAAGGAGGCCTGCAGTGCTAAACAACACAGCTTTAATACAAAAATGCAAAAACGAAAATCCACAGGGCTACGAAAGGTTGGTAAGTTACACAACAAGCACACACACACATCCAACAAAGGTATATATTACACCCAAAAAGTGAAATACACCCCAAAAACCACATTTACCAATTCAATCCAATGCCATCCATGCATGCCCTACATGACACCACAGAAAAATGCACCCATGGGTACCTCTGGCTCTAGTCTGGGCCTACTGGCTGAAATTCCAATCAAAGAAAAACAACTAGGCCCCTGCCGAAACTACAGGCCACAACAATACATTTTTAAAACTATGGAAATCTCCCAAAAAATGTAGGTACAAACAAGCCCCAATCAAACAAACAAGTACACCAATTCTCCAACTTACTTGTAAAATCTCAAATCCAAGAGTCCTCAAATCCAATCCAATGATATGATGCAGCAGACAGACACAAAAAGTGATCCTTCCAGCTCCAAATCCAAATGAAAGTGAACAGCACATGGACAAAGCACTGGGAGGAGCCTGCTGGACAGGAACAGGAAGTTTGAGAATCAGGGGCACTTCCTTCCTCTTGGGAAAAAAAGTAAAAAAAGAAAAAGGACTCCTTGCACAAAAAACTACAGCCAAATCACAATCTGAGGAGTTTTTTTTAGCAAAACCATCATTTTCGAGAAGGTTTTATGATGCTCGAGAGATATTCTTCGCCAGATTGTAGTTTCTTCGTGTTCGGGATCGCGATCTTACCAACACTGCCACTGGAAGTCAGATCGCGCGTCCGAATGACGTGTTTGCGTTCGCACACTCCTGCGGGATCGTGCGGCCGGATTCAAATCTTGTGGCGCCCGCGAACGGATAGGAAGTCGCGTCGGCGAACGCAGAATCACGGTAGGTCGTTACCGCGCGCGCGAGAACGTATATTGAGCGCGCGAAGAAGAAAAACAGCTACGCTACGCCGCAAATTGCGTAGTGCACGGTAACTTCGCGTTCTACGCGAATCGCGAAGTTACCGAAACTTCGCAAGCTCCGCGAGCGTAGCGTAGTTCACCGCCCAAGGTTATTTAATTGAGGCCCCCGGGTGGGCCAGGTCCCGGGGGCATTTGCAAAAAATATATGCGGGGGCCCGCGGGGGCCCCCACAGCCCCGGGGACTGCCACCCCCGGGGCTTCTTTTTAAATGTGTGGGGGGCCTCCAAGCCCCCCCAAGCCCCGGGGACCACCACCCCCGGGGCTTTTCTGGAATATTTGCGGGGGGCACATGGCCCCCCGCAGCCCCGGGGACCGCCACCCCCCGGGCTTGTTTTTTTAAAAGAAAGAACCTGTGTGGGGGTGGCTCGAGCTCCCCACATGACCCGGGGACCGCCACCTCCCCGGGGCACTAAGTATGTAAATTTGGGGGTCCGTTACGGACCCCCGAGCCCTGGGGACCACCATCTCCCCGGGGCTTTGAAACTGAAGGGAGGGGGTCCACGCGGCCCCCCTCCTGGAGCCCGTGATGGCCCTGGGGACCGCCACCCCCCAGGGCCGGTTCCTGCAGTGTGGGACACTTCTGTTTGCTATGGATTTTGGAAGCAAACCTGCTCTCGCTTCCAAAATGCAAAGCAGATTGCTTTTCCACACGGGGATCTGCATGTCAGCAGCTCCCCGTGTGGAAAAGCAATGCCGGCTCCTGCAGGACGCGGGGAGCCGGCGGGACCGTGGGGGCATTGGGGCTACCCCCATGGTCCCCAACGGATAGGGCCTGCCCCTGGGGATGGGGCCCAGGATGGGGGCCACGCGGCCCCCTTACCTCCCACAAAAAAAAAAAAGAGTAAAAAAAAAAGGCCGGCCCCGGGGGATGGGGACCCCGGGGCCAATAGAGGCCTCAAGAGGGGGGCCACGCAGCCCCCCTCCTTAAAAAACATAAATATATGTGGCCATGCCCCGGGGGATGGGGTCCCCGGGGCTGGAATTGGCCACGGGAGGGGGGGCCCACGCGGCCCCCTTCCCGTTCAGATTTTTTTTTTTTTTTTTTAAAGCGGTCATGCCCTGGGGGATGGGGTCCCCAGGGCCCAAAAAAAGGAAAAAGAAGGGGGGCCACACAGCCCCCCTTCTAAAACAAAAAAAAAAAAAGACCGCGATCGTGCCAGAGGCCCCGCCCCCTCCCAGCAACACTCTGCAATCGCGCCCTGTGGTGCGTTTTAAAATGGGGAATGAATTCCCCTTCATACTGGGGGTCCCTGGGGGCCAACTAGCCCACCAGGTACCTCCAGCTCTGTGGCGCTTACTGGAGGTACTTGGTGGGCTAGTTGGACCCCAGGGACCCTCAGGATTCAAGAGGACTTTATCCCCCAACTTAAAACGCGCCACGGGGCGCGTTTGCACAGTGGTGAAGGGAGGGGGCGGGGCCTGAGGTGACATGTGTGCAAACACGCCCTGTGGCGCGTTTTAAGTTGGGGAATTAATTCCCCTTCAATCCTGAGGGCCACTGGGGCCAACTAGCCCACCAGGTACCTCCAGTAAGCGCCACAGGCCTGCGTTGCAGAGAGGTGGTCCAGGCCACACCTCTTTTTACACCTCTCTGCAACGCAGCTCTGTGGCACTTACTGGAGGTACCTAGTGGGCTAATTGGACCCAGGAACCCTCAGGATTCAAGGGGACTTAATCCCCCAACTTAAAACGTGCCACGGGGCGCGTTTGCACAGTGGTGAAGGGAGGGGGCGGGGCCTGAGGTGACATGTGTGCAAACACGCCCTGTGGCGCATTTAAAGTTGGGGAATTAATTCCTCTTCAATACTGAGGGTCCCTGGGGGCAAACTAGCCCACCAGGTACCTCCAGTAAGCGCCACAGGGCTGCGTTGCAGAGAGGTGGTCCAGGCCACGCCCCTTTTTACACCTCTCTGCAACGCAGCTCTGTGGCGCTTACTGGAGGTACCTCCTGGGCTAGTTGGACCCCAGGGACCCTCAGGATTCAAGGGGACTTTTTTCTCCAACTTAAAACGCGCCACGGGGCACGTTTGCACAGTGGTGAAGGGAGGGGGCGGGGCCTGAGGTGACATGTGTGCAAACACGCCCTGCAGCGCGTTTTAAGTTGGGGAATTAATTCCCCTTCAATCCTGAGGGCCCCTGTGGGCCAACTAGCCCACCAGGTACCTCCAGTAGGCGCCACAGGCCTGCGTTGCAGAGAGGTGGTCCAGGCCACGCCCCTTTTTACACCTCTCTGCAACGCAGCTCTGTGGCACTTACTGGAGGTACCTGGTGGGCTAGTTGGACCCCAGGGACCCTCAGGATTAATCCCCCAACTTACAACGCGCCAGGGGGCGTGTTTGCAGAGTGGTGGAGAAAGGGGGCATGGCCTTTGTCTACCTCTCACCAATCCCACTGCGTGGGGCTTACTGGAGGTAAAAGGTAGGCTAGTTGGCCCCTAAAGGTCCCCCAGCAGTGAAGGGGACTTCAATCCCCATCCAAGAGCGTGCCAGGGAGCGCGTTTGTAGAGTGGTGGGCAAAGTGGGCGTGGCCTGGTACGAGTACTTACCAGTGCTGCTGTGTGGGACTGACTGGAGGTAATAGTTTGGGAAGTTCGCCCCCAAGGATGTCCTTGGGGGCCAACTACCCCTCTTGTTACCTCCAGTAAGTCCCACACAGTGGGATTCCTTAGACGTCTTCGGAGGCCATGGCCCCCTTTCTCTAACACTCTGCAAACGTGCCTCGTGGCAAACTATGGGATGGGGGACGAAGTCCAATTTAGTCCTGAGGGAGTTTGGGGGCCAAGAATCCCTCCTGGTACCTCCTGTAAGTCCTACGCAGCGGAATTCCTGAGCGTTGGTTGGACGCCCAGCACCCTTTCTCCACCACTCTGCAAACGTGACTACTAGTTAAAGTAGCATATTTCTGCACCTCTGACTTAGAGGTAGTTTTAATCCCCCTGCCCTATTATGTACTAGGGCCTTACAGAGGAGGTCATGCTAATCACAGGGGTACCCCAACGCATAGTGTTCCCTAGTGTATGTAGGTGTTTTCACTGTATTCTAAGTGTCTTTTAGCATAGCACTGGCTCTAGGCCTGGTTAGTCAGAGTCAGTTACCACCAGTACCCGTCTGAAAAAGTTGTGGGCACAGGATGATTTTGCAACAAGGCCTCTTTCTGCTCCTCTGTTGGTTCTTTCTGCACATGTCTTGCTTCTTCTTGCACTTTTGTTCGTCTTTGTGGACTTCTGTTACTTCTTTCTGCATTTCTTTTGCTTCTTTCTGTGCGTTTTTTCTTCTTTCTTCACATGTCCTACCTCTGAAATTCACTTAAAAAACCTTTGAAATTCACTTAAAAAACCATAGGTTTCAAGCACGTTATAGTTAGAAATTAGCATTTAAAAAACCTTTGAAATTCACTGAAAAAACCATAGGTTTCAGACACGTTATAGTTAGAAATTAGCATTTAAAAAACCTTTGAAATTCACTGAAAAAACCATAGGTTTCAGGCACGTTAAAGTTAGAAATTAGCATTTAAAAAACCTTTGAAATTCACTGAAAAAAACAGGTTTCAGGCATGTTATAGTTAGAAATTAGCATTTAAAAAACCTTAGAAATTCACTGAAAAAACCATAGGTTTTAGGGAAAGTTATAGTTAGTTGGACATTTCACTCGTACAAAACCAGAGAAATTCCCCCGTTATAGTTAGTTCAGCTAACTATAACTCGCGCCCCCGCAATGCACTGCTGATGACGTCACATATTACATCACTCATGACATGGTCAGTGACATCACTGATGGCATCACTGATGACATCTCAAATGACATCACTGATGACATCACTGATGACATCATCCATGTGATAATTTGATGCATCTTCTCACACCCTAATATAACCTTTGATACACCCACTCTAAATTACAGACTGCCATTCTCAAAACCATAGACACTCCAACACCAATAACTACATACCCACTCACTGATTCTTAGGTCTACACACACATCCACTCACTCACCCGTACAGTCACTCATACTTACGGTCACTTAGTACAGGACTATCATATGCACTCATACACCTATATAGACACTCACACACCGCCACTCATCCATAGAGGTACTCACACACCTAGTCAGTCATGCAAATAATTAATCACACTGCCATTTACTCACCAATACAGTTATACACACACCAGCTCACTTACTCATACAAATACTAGCACAATCTTACGCTCTTATACAATCACTGATACAAGCACACACTCATCCATACAGCCACTCTCACAATCACACACTCTCACTTATAGCCATTTATATACTCCAACACACATATATACTGCCTTTCACATATGTAGTTACTCACACATGTACCACTGAGATATACATTCACTCACTAACACACCCATACATACACTCACCCACCCACACAGTCCATCACAGATGCACTCTTGAAACCATGCACCCAGTGAATCACCCATTCACACATCTATGCACAGAGTCACACACACCCCACCCATACAAACACTCAGGCACCCATACAGATACTCAGACAACCAATCAATAACCCATATAGACACTCATGTAGCTATTCACAAACCCATGCAGCCGCTTACACACCAAGAGACAGACGGATACAGACATTCACACAGTTTAGTCACTAACCCATGTATTCAGTAAGATACGTTTAATCACTCACTTATAGAGTCAGTCACGCACCTACTAAATCATCCATTCAGACACTTATACACCCACTCATTCTTCAATACGCCTTTCCCTATATATATTAAACATATTTAAACTTTACAGAAACACACAGTCACTGGATGATGTCATCAGTGATGTCATCAGGGATGTCATTTGAGATGTCATCAGTGATGTCATCAGTGATGTCACTGACCATGTCATGAGTGATGTAATATGTGACGTCATCAGCAGTGCATTGCGGGGGCGCGAGTTATAGTTAGCTGAACTAAGTATAACGGGGGAATTTCTCTGGTTTTGTAAGAGTGAAATGTCCAACTAACTATAACTTTCCCTAAAACCTATGGTTTTTTCAGTGCATTTCTAAGGTTTTTTAAATGCTAATTTCTAACTATAACGTGCCTGAAACCTATGGTTTTTTCAGTGAATTTCAAAGGTTTTTTAAATGTTAATTTCTAACTATAACGTGCCTGAAACCTATGGCTTTTTCAGTGAATATATATATATATATATATATATATATCAACGAATTCAACGCTCCTTCTGAGTCACCGAGGACCCGTGGAGAGTGGCGCGTATGTCGGCGGAGCACACCGGCGTTAATGTCCTTGGAAAGTTCGTATAGTTGAACGCGCTCTCAGAAAGGAAGGACACTGTGTCGACACAGTGTCCTTCCTTTCTGAGAGCGCGTTCAACTATACGAATTTTCTAAGGATATATATATATATATATATATATATATATATATATATATATATATATATATGTCTACTTATTTTTAAACAAACAATTTTTTTAAATTAAATGAAATCATATATTAAAAAATAATATACCTTATACATGACAATAATCATAACTATTTTTTTTAATTAAAATTATAATAAAATGTATAAATACAATTCAATTTATATATTTAGGATTCAATATCCATAAAACATATATAAATGACATTTCATGAAAACATCACATACTTTCAACGGCAACATTAAGCTCAACGCAAATTCTTGTGAGCAAGATTCAACTAATTTGCCTGAGATAAAACACATGGGCAATCTAAGTGCTATAAGTGCATTTGTGCAAAGGAACAGATATAAACACTGCTGGCAAAAACATTGCGTGCTTGCGCAAGTAGGATCTGCAGCTCTTCTTGCGGGCAAAAAATTGAAATGACACAGAAATGATTTAAATACTATAAATGCATTGGTGCAAAGGAGCAAATATAAAAAAAACTGCCAACAGTAGTCGTGCAGATGTGGATAGAGAGAAAAAAGATGATCCTCAGAGAAGCATTTATGAAGGTGTGAACCTTACTAATGAGAGATGCACATCAGAAGTTTTAAAATACTGTTAACAAAAAGAAATACGAAATAGAGTAAGAAACCACAGATAGATTTCATTAAACATTAGAAAAGTGATCAACCTCAGAATCTAAAAAGTTCTTACGTACAATCCATGCAGAAAATAAAAATTTACCAAGACTTAAAACAATCACTTCATTGGAGTCAGTTCTCAAGATTCACAATGTCTAATTCTCATAAGATGACAAACAGATTTAATCCACTTCTTGCGTGGAATTGATATGGCCTTACAAAAAAAAAAGGAAATGATGCAGAATTTCAGTCTCAGAACTGCATGACGGGCATAAAGTGCTAGTGCAATATTTCTCTCCCCAATGGATGCAGAAGCTATTGATAGATAGAATCCCATATCTAAACTAGCTGCTTGGCTAGTGGGCAGGGGATCTTGTCTAGATAGGGTTCAGATAAGTGAATGATTACGGTCTAGAAATATATTCGTCAAGCTTCCCGACTTGCATCCAGATAATTCCTCTTCCAAAAAAATAAGCCTTTAGTTTCTCTTTAGGCTCTAGTTTGGACACTAAGGCACCGATTATGATGTTGGATGGACCTGAGTCTGTACGACATCGTTTGGGAACTGGGACCAAATGACCTACTGTCGTCGGTCCCAAACCAGCAATTAGGATGTGACCGAACACTGTTCGGTCGCATTCCTATTCTTTACAATGGAAGCATGCATTCCGACAGGAATACATGCTCTCATTGTAAAGAGCTGAGATGCAGTTCATCCCTGCACCCGATGGCAGGCACCTCAAGGTGCCTGCCAGCGGGTGCAGGGATCAACAGGGGGGCATGCCCCCTAGGCCGCCATCCGGCGGCTTTGCACCCATGGGGGCCCTGCTGGGGACCCGACCGAGGGTCGGAGCTGTTTCCTACAGCATTGTAAATGGGCCCTAAACTGGAATCAGTGGAAGAGTCCCATAGAACAGGGAGATCTAGTCTAAGTAACATGCTTTAAATATAGGTTACCCTGGGGATTTTCAAGTAGCCATTCGAGCATAATATTTCCATTAGTGGTGACCTATACCAGGCTAATTCATCTGTGGAACGCATTTTATGACTGAACAGAAGGTGTTTTGATTTAATTGTGGAGGAAATCAGATACACGCCTACATCAAGTAGCTGAAGGAGGTGTGGGGCACTCTGCAGGAGTTTTAGTCAGGATCTAATAAACTTGTTTTGAACTGTAAGAAGCCTATTTTTTTTACATGAGCCGCATAGGGACTACCACTTTGCTTTGATGTTGTATATTTCTGCAACTGGGGAAGAAATTCTAGACTTTGCATTCTTAACTAGCTTCATGACAGCCCCAGATTTCTGCTGTAGCTTTAAAGCATTCCTGTTAATTTGCAACTGTCAGGTGAGTTTGTTGGCCAATCTAACTCCTAAATAATCGAAGTCATGACCCTTGCTCAAGGAGTTCATTCTGAGCTTTAATGTGACTCTTCACAGCCCTATTGGAGTTGAAAAACATACATTTGGTCTTCCTTAAGATTCGTTCAAGGCCCCTCTCAGAGCAGAAAATTAGAAATAAATCCACTAAGGCCTGCTGACCAGCAGGAGTTTTAGAGCTAAGGAGTGTGTCATCTGCAAACAGTGCGTCAGAATTTTCAAGGTGCCTAATTCTGGATCATCGTTCCCAGGGAAGTCTAGAAATTGCACTGTCATTTATATATAGCGCAAATGGAACTGGGGCCAGAACACACCCCGGTGAACTACCTGCTTTATTCTAAAATAATTGGACAGCTCACCCATTTTGGCTATCCTCACACGGGCATAGTTAGTTTCATGCAGTCTTATTAGAAGCAAAAAAGTGCTATCTGGGACTCCCAGGTGGCCGAGAAAACCCCAGAGCTTATAGTGGGGGATTGAATCAAAAGCTGATTTTAAGTCGACAAAGACCACATACAATTGGCTCTCCTTCAGTACCACCATTTTCCAATATATTACACAAAAACAGAAGTTTTTATCTCTTGCACTAATCTTCTGGTGGAAACCAGCTTTGAGATCTGTTAGAATGTTCCTCTCAGAGACACAGTCTATAAATTTCCTCAAAATCTGATGGCAGAAAAGCTTCTGCAATCCACTAATTAGGCTACGGGGCCTATACTTGTGGGACCCTTTTTCTGTGCTTCTTATTGATAGGAGCTATCACTGCATGTTGCCAGGACATTGGGAGTGGCCCACGCTCCAAGATACATTTTGATACAAGATTGAGATATGGGCCCCATACAAGTGCTTCTGTGGGAAACAAATCACCTAGGATGAGATGAGGTCCAGGGACCTTCCAAGGGACAATGGCTGTCAAAGTACCCCAGAACTTCTTGAGTGATATTACAAGGGGACATGTTGTTCCATTTGATATGGTTGGTCCCTGATTTAATGCATCACCTGATATCTTTCCAGTTTTTGAGTATAGGCTCTCGAAATGTTCTACCCATATCTGGGGCTGGAGATGGAAGTAGACCTGAGAAGTAGCATGTCGGCTTCCATGAGAAAGTATGGTCCAAAATGTCTTGTTATCCCCTGCTTGAGTAGCATTTACCAGATCCCTCCATACTTCATCTTCCCACTCTGATTTAGCTTTGGACAACACTTCTCTGCAATAACTCCTGGCCAGAAATGTTTGCTCACAATTATTGGCTTTGATGGATTTAATTAACGAGGGCTTCTCAAGTCTACACTGCATAGTGTACCTTGGATGTTTGGGTCTCCTTTTGAATGAACTATTGAGTAATTCACGTAAGTGATTAAAGAGTTCATCATGATATTTGAGAATGTTTGCGCCTTCACCAGAGGGACCAATACTGCTCATACTCTCTATGGTTTCAGCACACTCGGTTACAAATTTGAGCCATTAGGCTAGGTTGGCCAGAAATATATGACCACTTCAGGGCCTTCTTGTTATTTGAGAAGTTAAGTTCCCCCCGGAGCCTAGAGTTATAAATACTGCAATTTAATGCCAGATTCCCTTTTATTATCAATTTTAATCCGTTGTGGTAGCTATCAGTTCGATCAAAAATTTTCATTGTCCACTATGTGCAACCACAAATGTAGGGCTAGTAGGATATAGTCAATTCTGCTCGATTGATTGCACCTCTTGAAAGTGTGGCGCCTGCTAAGTCCAAAGGGGACCTACCTTTTTTAAGTGTCCAAAGCCAAAGTTCATTGTTAGGCCTAATAGTTGGATGGATAGTATGTATCATTTTTTCACTGGAGTAAGATTCATCTGTGGGACTACCCATGCAGCGTCATCCTCCTTTGTTAAACCTGACTCCGAATTGTCAAATTGCTCAAAGGTGACATTGAAGTCGCCCATAATCATCACAGGCTCCCCCAGAGAAAGATGATTGCCAAAGTGCTCAAGGGTAGTAAGAATACTAGATTTCCTGTTCTGTCCATCTATCCTGCTGTAAACATTAAATATGTAAAGATGCTTATCATCTTATGAACTGATCAGCAAACTGAGTGTCTCAGGAGAGTTTAGAAGTAACCTACTAATTCTGCACTTAACTGTGATTTTGACCCAGATGTCCGCCCTCTCTCCTGGGCGGTTGCATCACAACTAAAGTTTGTGAAGCCTGATCTGTACACCGGCTCCACAGTCCAAGATTCTTGGAATAAACAGATATCGAAAGAGTCAACAAAATTCCCCTATGCCTGAGGTGATCATTAGGATTTAAGACCGGCAACATTTCCAGAAAGAACGGTCCACTTGTCTTGGGGGCCATAGTGAGGATGAGAGTTGGTCGATTGGGGACAAGGGTACAGAGTCACTTCTCTCTTCCCACCTCCTGGTGCAGGGCCTTTGGGAGGTTTAGGCCAGCATTTGAAGCAGCTTGAGGGGTATTGGCTCTAGCAAGAGGAGGATTGTATTTCAGGCAGATGTTGGTTGTCGCCGGGCAAGGGAACCAAAACTCAAGTGCAATTAGCTCATCTGCCAGGTCCTGTGATGACAGCAAAATGTTAACATAATCATGGTCATTGCCTGGCGTTTTGCATTTTATTGGTCTCACTATGACTGGGCGAATCAGTGAAGAGCATTTGCGGGCATACCCGAACAAGCGGGACACTGTGTTGATCAGTGATTCCTTGTCTTCTTGCAGCAGCCAGGGCACATTATGCATATATATCACCCCTCCCAAATTGATCCTGCATGTCCCTGGGGTTATGGGAGTAACTCTGTTATTTGAAAACTGGGAGCATGGCTTAGGAGCAAACTTGTTAATGGTAATTGGCCGAGTCACCACAATGGGTGAGCCACCATGAGTGTGCCCATTTACTCTAGGCAGTGGATGAGATCTTTTGAGCAAGAGAGAAGAAGGGATTCTGTGAGAAGTCATACCATCCCTGATGTTGCAGGCACTCCTTTGAGGGGGGGCAGTGAACGCTTCTAGGCTCCAAGTGCATGAATGATGGCTAGTCTCAGATGGTAGAGGGCGTTAGTTAGCTATGACAGCTTGCTTTACAGAGTTCCAAAAAGGTTTGAGCTGAGAATGTAACAGAACCAATTGCAGCAGCAGAGGGATAATTGGACTTGCTCAATTTGAAGAAGTTCCATCAGGACACACCCGTTAGTGGTAATGAGAGAATTGCAGGCCTTGGAAGTCTGGGGCCTTCAGATTATCCCAGTATTTTTGGTAAACAAAAATCTGCTAGAGGGTTTCCTTTCCCCTTAGGTCCAGAGGATGAGGCAAGGGAATGGGAGGCTGGCATTAGGATCGTTCCGACTTCCTCAATCGAATAATTAATTTCTCTCAGGGTATTGCTGTTAGTGGACTGTTTTGCAGTTTTCTTTGGTGGCGGAGCAGCCGTTGGAAGCACTGAAGCCTTTCTTTCCCCATACTGAGAAATCCTGATGCTCTTGCTTCTGACTATTATGAGCTATATGTTGAAAGAAGGACTGGTATTAATCAAGCAACAAAGGTAAAAAGTCAAACACAGTTTAGAATCCTAGCACAGAATAACTTCTGCACAGGCCAGCAAGCTCTATTGGGCTGCAGCATGTACCTTCCAAATGGAGCTAGCTGCCAAGAGGGGTGTCCCAGCCCAGCTTCTTCCATGCGATGATGGGCGAAGACGGGCCTGCTCTTGGTCCGATCTTCACCTGGGCCCGTGCCCGGGTGCACCCACGTGCATCCCACATAGCGGGAGCTAAGGCTCGCTTTTGGTGCCCCTGGCCTCCGGCCCCACCCTTCTCAGCTGCGGAGGTATGGGCTGTGTGGACTTGGCTTTTCGGTTTCCCGTGTCACAGAAGATGAGGCTCACTTTTGATGCTCCTGGCCTTTTGCCCCACTCCCCTCATGCCTCTGCGATAAGGCTGTGTGGGCTCAGCTGTTCAGTGCAGCTTAGGGAGCATTGGATCGCCGCTAAAGTTTCCCACATCAAAAAATATTGCATAATATATAGACAAATATCACAGCTTTTCAAAATAAGCTAAATATCCTTCAAATAAATTTATAAATTAGTTTTCAATATTCAAACACAAATGTTGCCAATTTAATACAATATTTACACATTTAAACAACTTTAAAATATTACAATGAATCATTTAAATACAACGTAACATACAAATAAATTAATATAAACAATTTTAAAAAATCTTCTCACCCTATTCCCGAAAACATCCAACACCCGCTCCTATAACTTAAATACATGAAAAATATTTAAAATTCTAATAAAAATTTTGAATTAAATAATATCAACATTTTTTTAAATTACTATAAAAATGAACTTATCACATGAACACGAAAGGTAGCATGCAAATATAGTAAACCACATAAAAAAACATGAAATAATACATATAAACAATATTTAAATACTTATTATTTTTGACAATGATATAAAAACTATACATAAAACAATATTTTCACCTTCGAAATTTCGGTGAATAATTTTTTTCACCACAATATTCTTGACACAATATTTATGTCAAACTATATCTTTTACTCAATATTTTATCCAAACTCTGCCACTAGGTCCGCGTATTCAGCCTACCCATAAATCTGATCCGCATTCTAACATTGCAGAATGGGAAGTTAATACGGCTCAGTGGAATGTGATCTTGTAACCGAATGCTAGCTATTCAGCACAAGGAAGTAACAAGCATTTGCAATGCAATCGGTCTCGCCTTTGGGACCTTATATGTATTTAGCTATGCAGCACATTAGCGTGGGTGCTGAAACATCTACTGTTCTTTAACATGGAGGTAAAGTAAGCACCAAACTGCGGAACACGCCAGGTATGGGAACACATAGATAGAAATACTGCCTATCAGCGGGAAATTGTATTGTCCAGAGCTCTGTTTTTATTATAAAATCAGCCCCTTTGGTGGTCATATCACTGAAAATACAAGATTTGAAAAAAATATTATTATCTACGGGTGCTCGTGGAAGACAAGTTTCTATGGCCTGCAATCTAGGGAATGCTAAAGTGAATCTGGTATTTTACTGACCTCTGCTGGTCGTTTTCTATCAAGAAAGTTAAATAAAGGCAGTTGCCAGAAAAATAAAAAAAGACAGTCCCTAAGCAGAAAGCAATTCTGGTGTTTTACTGACCTCTACTGGTCGTTTTCTTTTTTTTTCACAACATATTTTATTGTTGACAGCCGATACAGAGCGGCACATATGTCCAACACAAATTACTAAGGGTTAGTCCCTGCAACCAATAACTGTCAAAAGGTACCCTGAGTATATACAAACTCAGATCAATAACCTGCACAGCCCCATCCTTGGCCTTTGCTTAAACCAATAAAGATCAAAATGAAGATGAGCTACACTTTTAGTAAACTCTCTCTCTCCATGTTCACACTTAAATGTCCAGAACTCTCTGGTGTTCCTTCTTCCAAGTTCAAGTATGCTTCAACTATATCTCTGTTCCGGCCATAGCAAAAACCACAGTAATCTACTCACCATATAGGGGACTCAAGGAACCTCTGAATACCTCAGCAGACAAAACCAAAGCAATTAATGTGCAGGCAAATGACCTTCTGTAAGCTAATCAAGCTCCATTAACGTCCTTCACTACTCCTCATCTCAGACATTAAGCATTTCTTTCAAATAGGTTGTGGACACCACACCACAAAGCCCCAGCCAGACATCAAATTTCTTCCCTTAAGACCTACAGATAGTTCTGAACTGCGCTTCCAAACATCCCAAGGCCTTGCTTACCTCTCTCCTACTTTTTTGATCCCAAATCTTGGATCACATAAACTCTGTGGGTCCCACCTTCCTCCAATCAAATCTTTATGGTGGCAGATTATCTACCTCCAATGACTGATGCCATCAAAGCCCATTAGTGAAACCCATTTGTCCATACCCTAACTGGGTGTGGCCAATGCATCACCCTTTTGCACTGCCTGCTGAACCACCAAACCTCCATACAATGCATTCTGATTACTACCACCCACCTCACCCCCCTTCCGCCTCCCCCCACCCCTGCCCACAGTCTTTACCAGACCTCCAGAATTCCCAAGCCCCCTTGGACAAGTCCACTAAAATTGCTATATAATTTCTACTGCTAATTAACCAGAGATGGATTAGGACTCCTATGCCCCACACCTTGTGCTTTCACATGCCTCCTTTAGACCCTACTCTCTGATGATCCAATAGGCATGATGCAGCACCTTTATAATTGTGTGTACACCCAGGGTATCACATTGGCCTTCCTCTGCGTCACACAGAGATGTTCCCTAGTACCGTTGGTTGCCACTATCTTCTAGGATCCATGCAGTCTTTAAAACACTCATACAATTATCTTATTGCGATCCTTTATTGACCCCATGAGCCTCAGATCTTTTACAGTCCCCAAACCCGAGGTCTCTTACCTTCATTGCGATATCCTCCACAAGAAACTGAAAGGTCTACCCAAGTGCCTGCTACTACTGGTATTCCCTTGCTTCCCTGTAGTCTCAAGCAGCCTATAAACCACTTGGGTCCCCACCTCCAACATACTCATTCCCCTCCGCAGATGCAGCCCCACAACCAATGCCCCCACTGTCAGACCTGTGCCCCTTTAGCTGAAGTCTTTATGTAGTTCCACCCACTTGTAGCCCAGTAGGACACCAACATATCCGAGTCACTGGAGCACCACAGAACTCCAATACATACTCCTAATGCACAAATAACACTCCTAGCTACATCCTGGGATCTCTCGAGAACTCACAGTCTTAAAGCCCTACCCTCTGGAGCCCATCGCTTGACCCCTGTGGTCCGACAGAACTTAAAAAGTTCCATTTGTTCTTAATGCCCAATAGATACACTGTTGGGACCCATGGAACTCATAGCAGCAGGCCATTTTGCTTTTATGATTCATGATTCCACAAGTCGGGGCTACCAGTGGACTCAAAGCTGAATCACTTAGGGCCTACACTGGACTGTACGGTCCACTTCTACACCTTACATGGCTCTTGTAACCCTCTTCTGGGCCCTGCATAGGTGTCATTGCTCTGGATCTACGACATCTTCATACTCTCCTTCCCTAAAAAAAAATACAGTCTCACCTGGCCTGCGCCTCGTCAAGGCTCTGGTCAGTGATGGCCATTATCTGCTGCAGGATGACCCGAATATCCTGATGCTGAGGCATGGGAGCAGCCCCGATGAGCTCCATGTCCCCGGACACTGGCTGCGCCAGGGAGGCCATACTGGACAGCGAGGCGTGCACCAACATCAACCGCCCATCGTCCATGGTGGCCTGCACTTGCGCCCCACGGACGGCGCGCGCACGGCGACCCGTTACTCGGCGACTTGCACGAAAAAAATCCTGAACGGCTCTGTTTTGGATGCAGGGAATGAGCGAACGTGAATGACACTGCGCATGCGTGAGGCCGAGGCTAGACGGATGAATGCGCCTGTGCATGCCACTGTCGGAGGTGGGGCTGCTGTGACATCGCTGGCACACTGTGGCATAGTCTCAAAGGCCTATTTTTCTACAAAAGGAACAAGCATTTGCAATGCAATAGGACTCGCATTTTTGCGAGACCTATTGCATTGGAAACAGGTTTTGGGCGGGTGAGAAGGCACGAACGGGAGCACGGGGGGAGTTGCTGGGGGCCAAGAAGTCACGGACTGCGGGAGGAGGGGGCCACGGGAAGACTATAGTGTTTAAAGTAAAGGGGCCAGTAGCCATGGAAGGATACAAATGACGACATGGCCGTCATGAGGAGGGACTAACAAGCCTAAAACCAATCGGAAGGCAGCATTTAGGACCTAAGCCAATAAAAAAGATGGGCGGAGAGTGGGCGGAGCTTCCACGGAGCTTCCACGCCATACTGAATACTGCATGCCTCGCAAAGCGAGCAGCACATGCGCGCTGCCGCTATAGGCTCGACCTAAAAATGTGTACAGTACCGAAATAAACACATGCAACTGCAGTGTACACTTCTTTGCCTGAACTGATTGCCGTTTAGGTTTTTATAACATAGCACTTTCTCAGCTTGCTCTGCTTTTTATATTTTTATCATGTTAGCATGCACTAATCGTCTTATTTTGTTAGGTTCAATCGTCTTGGCTAGGCTGTCAAGGAGTACTCTGCAACCTACCCACCAAATCAAATTGGACTATTTGGGAGATAAGTGGCACCTACATCGGACAGTGCGCTACATGCTGGTTTCTCACACCATGTACCTGATCTCAGGCAATTTTAAAAGGCACCAGGCATTGATGCATGCAGTGGGTGTGCACAGCACCAGCCATGTTGCCTGTCAGTTCATTGACTTTCAGCTCTTTGACTCCGCTCAATTGGTAAACACTGACCTACAGCTGCTTTTGCTTAATCCTAGATGTATGTTTTGGACTTTCATTATGGATAAGCCACCTAGATGTGTTTCCTATCCTTTTTTGCTCTTCACACATTGCACAGACTCTTGTCCTTCTTAGTCTGCATTTGGAAAAACTCATATGTGCAGCCTCTGTTTTCTCTGCCTGCGGGGCTTGCTACTGCTTAAGTCAGCAAACAATTTACCAGTACCTAGGATATAAAAACCCTGACCGTTAAACCATCTTCTCGTGTTTGTGATTTAAAATGTGTGCTTGCTAATGATGGCACATTTGTCAAGCACCCATTGAGGTGTAAGATGTTTTCTTAAGCTATCATTAGATTTGCACTTCCTCGCAGAGTCTTGGACTTCAGACCCCTCCTTCATTGATTTAGCCTTTGCATGCTCTATTAACATTCTCTCTCCCTCTCACAGATTGAAAGGTGGTAGTTTGGCCATCAGTTTTAGAAATTCTCTTAAAGTTGCTCAGTTAATTATTTCTTTCTCCAGTGCTGAAATTCTATTGTTTCCTATCATGCTGACTGCATCACAATCTATTTTGGGATTCTTTGCTACAGACCTCCTATCATTGATCATAATTTTGCCAGCTTATTTACCAATTTCCAGTCATCTTTGCGTCTAAGTCACTCCTTTATTTTGGTACTCGGGGATTTCAATGTCTGGGCTGAATTACCCACACATCTTGATACTGGTCTTTTGTTCAATTCGCTTTCTGATCTCAAGCTTTCTCAAATGGTTATCGGTTACACTCAAATAGCGGGCCACTCTCTGAACCTTGCCTTTTGTCCTAAGGGATTGGTTTCCTGCAACCCCCACTTCATTTGGCATGGTGGGATCATTTCTTGGTGCCTCTTTGTGGTCCCTTTCCCAGGGTGACAGCCCCTTTCAGAAGATATTGCTTAGAAAACATGCCTGGTCCAATTTGTCTTCCGATAATTTTACTAAAGCCTAACGCAAGTGGCTTGCTTTCCATCAATTCATCCAACTCTTTTGAGGTCTTTAAACTCAAAAATAATGAGGATGTGAACATCTCATCCTCCACTTTGGGAAGGAAATCCTTCTGGTGGCATATTGGATGAGTAATAAGTTTTGAAAACTCTACTCTTAATCCTGGCTTTCTATTTGATCAAGAGCTTTGTCTTGCCCTGCAAGTTGGTAACTAAAATTCTGTCATATTGACCAAGCCTTTCTTGGCACCTCGTGGTTCAGACTACTATCGTTAGATGTCTGGATTATTGTAATTAACTTTTTCCGGCTTCTCCATCATACCTT
Source organism: Calotriton arnoldi (assembly GCA_963921515.1). Lineage (NCBI taxonomy): Eukaryota > Metazoa > Chordata > Amphibia > Caudata > Salamandridae > Calotriton > Calotriton arnoldi. Next base: position 946,920 of record CAWUFW010001098.1, read on the forward strand.
ATCCAGAGACTTCAGCTCAATTAGAACTCTGCTGTTTCGATAGCACTAGACACCTCCAACCATTCTTTGGACTAAACTTTTCTTAACTATTTACAATGGCTGCTTATCTCTAAAAGGATTATTTTCATGTCTACGTGCATTATATTTAAAGTGGTACATCTGTTTGTTCCTGCCTGTCTGTGGTCGAAACTGCCTGGCTATTTACCTGGCCATTCTCTTGAATCATCTATTGCCAGTCTACTCTCTGCTCTTTGGTGGGTGCTTATGCTTTTTCAGTATTAGATGCGAACATTGGTCTTCTGGCATACCTTAGAGCCCATGATCAGGCTACTTAATACGTGGCTTTATCCTTCCTCACCATTAATCTTGTGAAAGATCTTTCAAATACAGTCAAATCAGGTTCTCCCTCGGACCCTGCTCCTCTCCGTATTCTTTGCCAAGGGTCTGAATGCATTGCCCTAGTTTTGACAGAGCTGCCAAACCTTTCCCTCACCTGTAGGCGGGTCCCCCCTCAGTGGAAGCATGCAATAGCCAAGCCACTTTTAAAGAAACCCAACCTTGACCCTGTTTGCCTGAGTAACTACAGGCCAATCTCCTTGTTCCCGTGAGCCTCCAAACTTTTAGAAAAGCATGTCAACAAAACTCTTTCTGCCTTTCTCGAATCTAAAGAAGTTTTCCACCCCTCCTAAATGGGTTTCCAACTGTAACACAGCACTGAAATAGCTTTGCTGGTGGTGGTCGAGGAAGTTAGGCATCTTCTGGATCAAGAAGGATCTGCAGCTGCCATCCTTTTAGACCTCAATGCTGCCTTTGATACAGTAGACCATCTTATGCTTACTCAGAGAATCTCAAAGGTCAGTATAGAGAGCAGAGCACTAGAACGGTTCTCCTCCTTCTTGGAGAATAGAACCTTCCAGGTCTTGAATCAGTCTTTTTACTCAGCTAGTCTTCCCCTCAGCTGTAGGGTTCCTCAGGGCTCCTTCCTGAGCCCCACCCTTTTTAATCTTTACTTGCTCCTCCTTTCCAATATTGTGCGCTCATTTGGGCTGTCATTGGTTTCTTATGCCGATGACACCCAGTTGGTCATGCCAATCCCCCTGGTCCCAGATCCAGTCATTTATATTTGAATCACTGCCTTCAGGAAGTAGCTAATTGGATGGCTGGTTGTAGGCTGAAACCCAACGAGGACAAAATGGAAGTTATACTGCTAGGCAACAACTTCTGCAGCAGTGTCCCGAGCCCTCTACCAGACTAATTGAGCAAGTTGCCTACCCTAAAAAGCTCGATAAAGAGCCTTGAGATGTGGTTGGATTCCAGTCATACGATGGACCATCAAGACAAAAAGCTTGCTGCCAGCTGCTATGGTATCTTGAGATTGCTGAGGAAGGTTCTCAACCTTCTTCTATTCACAGCTAGAAAAATGATTGTTCAGGCCCTCGTGTTATTGCGTCTTGATTACGGGAATGCCTTGTATCTTGGTTCACCCCGCTATGTTGTCAGAAGGTTGCAGACCATGCAGAATGCTGCAGCATGACTTCTGATGAATATCCCCAAACATCAGTCTGCCACCAGGGATCTCAGTGATCTCCAACGGCTTTGGGTAAAATGACAAGTTCAGTTCAAGAACCTGTGCATTAAACACAGAGCAATCAATAAAAAAGGCCCCTCAATGTTAAGACCTTTAGCCTCCCCATATCTGCCTGGGAGACTTCTTATATCTTCTTCAGCTTGTCTACTTAAAGACCTGAAGAGCCGTAGATCCAGATGGACTGGTCATTCCACTTTTTTTTGGCACCTAAACTTTGGGATACCCTAACTTTGGAACTGCGACTACTGGAGCATGAACCTCCCTTCCACAAAGCCTTGAAGACCTGGCTGCTCATTGACTAATTTCCATCACAGCTGCTGATGACTTGCGATGTCTGTTGCAGCGCTGGGAGGCCTCTGTGAAGTCATGTGCTATATAAAAACTCCAGACTAGACAAGTCTAAACTAGACTTCCTAACTTTCATTGGCAGTGCATTTCTATAGTAGCCTCTCCCAGTGCAAGGGCACCTTCTAGGTAATCACATACTATACAAAATCTACAAACCTGAAACATATACAAGAAAACAGCATTAAGGTTTGGATCAAGAACGTTTTTGACTAGTGCTATTCGTGCCATGGGTGGTAGATGAGGGAGTGCTGGGTCCAAACAGCCTTTACCATTATGTTATGAAAATAGAATTCGGGAGGTGGTCATTTATAATAAGAACATTTGTTTTGAGTTGGTGATGCATTCTGTTGCGTTTTTTAGTGCAGAATTACTGCAATGTCATTTTTCTATGTTGTACTACAGTTGTTGTGTTGCGTTCTGTTTTGACTGCTTTGTTGCGATGAGCTCTCTTATGTTTGAATTGTGCTGTTATGCTGTATTGTGCACGTTATTGTGTTATGTTCCTTTGTTTACTTTAAATGCTTCTACATTTTTATAGGACAAGCAGCACAATTCATGAAGGTTCCTGAATGATACCAACCATTTGTCTCTGTCTAATGTGTTAAAATAGAGCTGATCCAGCTTACAAATGTGGCAGGCACTGTCTCCGAGCTTAGCACTCCCAGTGTTTACTTTATGTGATACAGCGATAAGAATTCACAATTTACACACGTAGAGGAGCATGTTGAGGCTAAAGTAGCTGGCATTCATTAAACCAATGATGTAAAAAGCATGAACATTGTTGTTAGGGAAACTACATAGTCCTCAGCTGCTGTAGAGTGTGCTATGCATAGGGAAACTCAAGAGGTATGTTTCCAAGATATTGCCAACTCTAAATGATCCCATTTAACACATATTTAAAATGTGAAAAACTACAAAAGGTGTTTGCTTATTCACCCTCCATAAGTAGTGCCTCAGAACTACCACGTTGTGTCACAACCATGCAAAAGAGGGTCTGATTCGCAAGGGTAAATATATATGTATAGATTTACTTGTACTCCACATAGTAACTTTGCAATTTTTTTTACTTTTATCTATTTTTAGTGTAAAATTACTCCAAGGTGCACACTAACATGCTTCCATTCGCTGGTGGATCATAAACGTTTGCACATAGGGGGAGGCCTTCACCATGTTCAGTGGGCCTGATGCCAGGCCCTGTTCTCAACCTGCTGTGGCCAAACTACTCACACTGCACATGACCTTTAGCTATGCACTGTGGGGCTGGCTGCAGGGTGAGGCCCTGTATCCAACACAGAGTGGCTGCCCAACCCCTACTGAACCTGGGCTGTCATGTATCTATTCTGCATTGTCCATAGCCTTCAGCCAGGCCATTTGCCTAACCACCTTCAGATGTATGCCGCAGGGATTGGTTGCAAGCCTTGCCTGGCTTTACATCAGGCTTAATTTGTAGCTGCCCATTTTTATGCAGGTTAACTGAATAGCACCAAAGAGATTAGTGAATAAAACACTAAGCATCCTCCCATTTATCTTTGCCCCCCCAGTCAGATCTACCCAAAACCCGACAAAATCAAAAGTAAAACCCACAACACGCCTGCCAAATGTTGTATGGATTCATCAAACAGTGCCACACTTATTGGCAGAGGAGCACTTATTTAACTTCCCCAGTTAAAATCTACCATTTCATGGGTCTGCAGAAAATGAAAAAACCAAGAGTAGGCTAAACATATGAAGTCTCTGCCAGATTTTGAGCAGATCCATAAAACAGTGGCAACCTAATTATTAAATTAAAAATAGTTTTGGCCATCTCCTTTAACCTTGAACCCATTGGATTTTTATGTAACCTCATATACCTGCACTTGATATCACTTGCTAACTAATTACCACATTTGACACAGATTGAACAAACAGCCCCAGAGTCATAAGCAACTCAAAATCTTATTGATCCCTCCTTTAACTATACACCGCCCCCTTTGTAGAGTGGAACAAAGCTTGACATACTAATAGAAAACAAATCCTTTCTAGATTCTGCCAAATGTAGTGCGGGTTCATCACATAGTTCCAAGCTTATTTGTGAATGAACACTCCCCCTCACCCTATTTAACTGGACCACCCCCTTTTATGGATTTGAACAAATTCAGAAATACAGAGAGTAATCTGAACATGCTTTCTACCAAATTCCAGGTATCTTCATCAAACGGTGGCAAACCTATAAGCAAATTAACAAATGGTTTTTCAACTGACAAGGTGTATAGAATGCTGTTAGCACTTTAAAGCCCATCTTGTACCCTTTTAAGTGGGAATGTCTCAAAAACTACTGAAGTATTTCCCCAAATCAAAAAAACATGCTTTCCCAGTATAATTCAATGTTTTTGCCAAATTTGGTGTAAATCCATTCATCTGTTTTTGTTCAGTCTTTCAGCAAAATAACCTATGGGAGCTAAAATGGGAAATACTACACTTTTTCAACCCTTCACTTTTTCCCATGGATAGATCTTTACGAAACTTGACTTGCCAAAACATAGTTGATTAAGTTAGTAGAATGGCAAGTATTGTGTTGAAAGTCAAAATAATCCTATTAAGTTATGTTCTATGAGGTGTTATTTTAATTGCCTGCCTCCATTGTTTTCTGTGGGATTATGTTGCAGTACCTGTGAGTGGCCATGAGAGGTGCTGGACTTAGTCCAAGGCTGAGCTCGAGTACATTTGTACTCTTTTGGAACCTTTATCTGTAGTAACTTTAGAAGCTTAGTTTGTGAAAACCAATGGACATACTCTTTTATCGGTTGGTGTTTTTATTTGCATGTCCCCCCACAAACCCGTCTTTACCCCTAATATTTGGGTGTAAGTATTCCCCATTTTTAAATCACTCTCTCTCCCTCCCACATTTTTTACTAAAATATAGACCTATATGTGCAGACATCTCTGCACATGTGTTAGAAATGTGGGTTTCTAGTTGGCAGCGGTATATACCTTTGTCCAAGTAGGGACCCTTGCTTCTAGTCAGGGTAAGGGGATACACACCTTAGATAATCACTGCTCACCCCCTTGGTAGCTTGGCACAAGCAGGCAGGCTTATCCCAAAGGCAATGTGGAAAGTATTTGTACTCAAAACACACAGTAACACAGTGAAAACAACACAAATGGACACCCCACGAGTTTAGAAAAATAAAGTATTTTTATCTAAACCAAACATGAGCAAAACGACAAAAATCCAAACATACATGTATCAAAATATCACTTTAGAACACTTATTGCAAAAAATAGAGTTTGTAGAAACAATATAACACCACCTGGGGCTATTACGACATTGTGACAGCCATAAATCCAAAGTACGGCGCTGACTGTGAGGTGCTCAGTGTCGGGCACAGAGTCACATAGACCCCCAAACAACAGTACCTTGGAAAAAAAGTCTATGGACTTGGCGTTGTGGAGGTGAGGCGTCGGTGCCGAGGTCAAGGCTGGTTCCCTGATGTGCAAAAGAGACTCAGCCTATTCAGGTGAATGTGAAACTCCTCCCACCACTCTAATTAAAACCAAGGTCTATTCAGCTCAGCTATGAGTCACCCAGGAAAGGCAGAACACACCTCAATCCCCCTTGTGGCTGTCCACAGTGAATGCACATCCCCAGCCCATGTCGTTCCAAGACCAGACAGTCAATACACAAAACAGAAGAGGCACACAGAATGATTAAATAAGAAAATGCCTACTTTCTAAAAGGGGCATTTTCAAACACACAATTTAAATACCAGCTTCCTAAAAAGATCAGGCTAAACTCCACTTCTCTATCTTGTCCCTTTGGATAATTGTACTTGTAAGATGTTACAAAGCAACTCCCATGTTAGCCGATGGGACAGATAGCCTTTCAATAGTGAAAAATGAAATTGGCAGTATTTCACTATCAGGACATGTAAAACACACCAGCACATTTCCTACCTTTCAAATACACTGCACCCTGCCCATGAGGGGTACCCTGGGCCTACCTGAGGGGCGCCTTTCATGCAAGAAAAGGAAAGGTTAGGGCCTGGCAAGTGCGGACCTGGCAAGTAGGTGCACTTGCCTGGTCGACATGGCAGTTTAAAACTGTGCAAACACACTGCAGTGGCAGGTCTGGGATACCTTTATAGGGCTACTCAAGTGGGTGACACAATCAGTGCTTGCAGACCCACTAGTAGCATTTGATTTACAGGCTCTGGCACACTCAGTGCACTTTACTAGGAACTTACCAGTAAATCAAATATGCCAAATCTGAATAACCAATCATAATAACAATTTCCCAAGGGAGCACTTGCCCATTGACACTGTTCAGCAGTGGAAAAGTGCCCAAAGCATCTGAGCAAGCAAAAATGAAATCCAGCTTACCATAAAAAATACAGGAGGTAGAGGCAAAAAGTCAGGGGAAACCACGCCAAGAATGCCAAGTCTAACAACATGTGACAGAGAGCCTACAAAGAAAAGATAGAAATGGTGAAGCCGGAGGTATGTATGTAGGTAGAGAAAATCATTTTTTAGAATGTGAGTAGTAATAGTGTAGTACTACTTCACATACTACAAAATCCAGTTTGTGAATAGGCCCTATTGACATCACAGCCAGAACAAAACAGGTCATGTTGTTTTTTACACCCTAATATACAAATTCGATAATCAGTTGCAAAATTCAATTGATTTCCTGCACAGCGAATCAATGTGCATAGCATATAAATTAATTACATGAAAGGGACCCATGCATGAAGAAAGACAACTAAATGCCCCAATTGAATATACATTAGGAGAGTACTTTTTTATTTTTCCCAATGGAAGAGAGAATACAAATACTATATTCCAGCTAACCACATTTGCTGAGCACCAAAACTGTACAAATTCACTCAGAGCTCTTTTTAATCTACTGGATGGGCAAAGGGAAGAACATTAGGAATGGAAGACAACCAGGACTGTGGTGAGTAAGAGTCAGATTCAATTCAATAGAGATGGATGTTAACAAAACATAACCTCTTCTTCCCTCTTCCTCCTCACAGTTCTTAATTACCTAAATGTATACCAAGTAGTGAACAAAGTATGTGATGATAGATAACAATGACATGGAAGTAAAGGCACTAGTCATGTGAGAAAGTTAGTTTTTAATGGCTCTAAGCACATTCACAAAGTGTAACTGTGTTCCCGAGTGGAGGAAACCTTGGAAAATAGATAGAGTAAAAACAAATCTTTACCGAGATGAATGCCTGAATCTTGGTGATAATGGAAGATTAGGGATGCAGTACCAATCACTTCAGAAAGGAATCAAAAATTAAGATCCCATGTACAAATCTGCTCCCACTTTCTTAAATGGAGGCAAATAGTGCACCCGAATTATGGCCTTGGCGGTCAAGATCATAAAAAGTACCTTCTCCAGGAAGTGAAAAGAGATTTATACAGCAACTGAAGTTTCCAAGAATGGGCCAGAGAATGGAAAATCAAAACCGGTGTAAATCAAACATCTCAGGGGTATATTCACAAGAACGTGTGATAATTACCGCAAGAGTAGTGCAACGCAACTTTCAGCATCGCGGCCTATCGCGGGAAAATAACCCCGTGACAACGTGGAATTCACAACACGGCGGTAGCATGCAATAGTTGGCCGACACCGCGGCCAATGCTTGCGACACAACCACCTCGACGGAGATAAAAACACAAACCACAACGCGAAAAAAGCTGCGATGGGCCAAAGCGCGATAAGAAAACAGTGACAACCAGCGCGAGGGCAGCAATACTCACGCGCAATGCGGGAAAAAGCACAATAACAGCATACGGAAAATGCCACAGAACAAAATACATCAACAGCGGAGTACCACGGATGCACCCTGGCCAACTGCAGAGGACAACATGCACACCACAACATCCAAGCACCGTGGAAGAACAGAACCTACAGGCACACCGCATGAAAGAGACCAGTGGCAGACAAATCAGAGCCACAGGAGCGACACACCCACCGTGCAGCATACGCACATAAGCAGAAGTGCACCTCGACATTGACAACATCCCGGTACAAACAGCAACACCTCCAAAACTGAACACAGGACACAACTGGTTCGGAAAATGTGCACAACCTGGCAAATCACATCTGAAACCCCAGGGATATGTAACATGACAATGTACAATTCCAACCTGTAACCTGCAAATATGTTTTATTCACACATGCAGTGCAATTGGACTTCTACTACTGTCCCATGAATGCGACGGATGGTCACAATGTGACGTGCTCATGAGAAGTAAGTGTCAATGATGGAGTGCCTACGGGCCATTCCTGCCGCAGCTGCAGTGGGATGTGGGCCACCTGCCCCATCACCACCATCATCGTCCGGTACCTCTGGAACTGGGATCCATGGGGCCCTGGTGCGAACACAGATGTTGTGCAACACACAACATGCAACGATCATGTTGCACACGACGTCCGGGCTGTACAGGAGCTTCCCACCAGTGCCGTCCAGGCACCTGAAACGTGACTTCAACACGCCAAATGTGCGTTCAACGATGCCCCTGGTGCGTATGTGGGCCGCATTGTACTGCCTCTGGGCGGGTGTGTTCTGGTCCCGGAGGGGTGTCATCATCCAAGGGCAGAGTGCATATCCTTGATCACCTGTGACAGTGCAGGGAGAAAAGAGACAATACTTGGTTCGGCAGGATGTGATGGCAGGCCCACCAATTCAGTGATGCCTGTGCTGGCTGTGTGTGGGGTGAGTGTAAGCCAGGCCTCAGGGAGTAGCTGGTGCTGGCAACTGCACCAATAGTCATCAGGCACACAGACATGCAATGTCAGAACTACAAGGGGGGTTGACTCGAGTCGCACAGGGCTAGTCGCCCTGGATGCACAGCGGCTGACACGGGCCCACCGCCACGAGACGCTGACCTGCGGGAGACTGGGGTAGGGTCATGAGGGCAGAGCAGTGCCTCACATGTGTCATGGCTGCATTCCGCATCTCCACACGTTCAGCTGTTGTGTGGCTGTGGTGCCATGTGAAGTCTGTTTTGGGTGCAGGGGTAGCCCAGGATGACCATGGAGTGGTGTAGTCGTGCCTGGTAGGTGGTCATGTAGTTTGACATGTAGGATGTGGTTTGGTCATGTGTGCATCCCCACAGTTGTGCTTTGTGCGTTGGTGGCTGTGGGATGTGTGGTGTGTTGATTTGGTACTTACCAACGAGCAGTCCCTTTCCATATGTGCCATCCTGGAAGCGCTGGTTGATGATGGACTGTCGGAAGATGAAGGAATCATGCCCACTGCCTGGGTAGTTGGCGACGACATTGGTGAAGAGTCCCCGGTGGTCCACTATTGCCTGCACATTGATGGAATGCGTGTGCTTCCTGTTGCGGTAGTGGTGTGCAGTATCCGCAGGGGGCACAAGTGGGACATGTGTGCAGTCGATTTCCCCCAACACGGCCGGGAATCCGGCTATGGCGTAGAAGCCTTGCTTAGTCTCCAGCTGTTCCTGCACAGTGTGGGGGAAGTGAAGGTACTGGGGTATGAAGCTGATGATGGCATCCAGGACAGGTGTGATGAACTTTGATAGGGCTGGCTGTGAGACCCCTCCGACTCTGGCAGTTGTTGGTTGGAAGGTCCCAGAGGCCAACAGGTGCAGCACTGCCAGCAGCTTCGTCTGCGGAGGGATGTTTGTTCTCCGCTGTGTTGGGACCGTCAGCCTGTGGGCGATGGGGGTCATGATGCATAGGATGGTTGTCCTTTTGAGCCTGTAGTGGGCAATGACTTCCGCGGGCGTTAGGTCTGTGAGAGTGGTGCATTTTTGGTAGGTCCGCTGTCTTACTCTATGCTGCCTCTGTGGTGGTCTGGGGGGGGCGGTCCTGGGGGTGGTGGCGGTGGGTGCTGTGGCCCTGTTGGGGCTCCGAGCTGCATGTAGAGTAGCTCCATGGCGTCATTTGTTCTTTGGGTATGGCTGTGTGACGGGGGTCCCTTGCCTACTGCAGGTAGACGTCCGTCTTTACACCTGCTTGAGGCAGGTGTTAAATACCTGCGGCTACCGCGGCTTATCGCCTGTTTTTGGTTCGCTTCACAGTTCTGTCAGTTCGTTGTGAAAGTGGTGTTGTTGTTTTTTCGTGTGTTTTTGCACGGGAACGCCTACTCTGCATCTCATTAGGGTTAGTTGGTGGTGTCCGCCGTGGTGTTAGATTTTGGGGCAGTTATCGCGGGAATACTGGCGTTGTCTGCAGTTTGCACCAGCTTATGAATGGGGTGTTAAATCTATCTCCACTTTTGTTGCGTTAAGGTGGCGATAAATCAGAGTTGAATCCTTGTGGATATGCCCCTCAATCTCCTAAATCCAAACAATAGTTTCATATATAACTATTGTATTAGCCAGTTGGCTAATACATGTACTGAAAGAGCGGCCAAAAGAGAAGAGTATCTTCACAAAATTCCTGGATCTAAATGGAATCAAAAAAAGGGTTATCTATGTAATATGCAAATGGGCTAAGAGTGGCAGGGCATCAGGACTTTTAAAGAGAATGGGCTAACTCAGTCGGCATGCTACCCTTTGTAGGCCTGTCCTAAAACCAAATCCTCAAAATCATTTGAGACAATGTCTAAGAGACTGGAAAAGTTCACTAAAGGGGTGCACATGACTGTATAAGAGCTCATTCCTGCCCTACCACCTTTAACAAAGATATGGATACCAGGACCTCCTCTCTCATAAAGGTACATTCAGGATCACCAGCAGCTCATCCCTCCTGTTTTTGAATAACAGATTGGCAATTAAAGGGCAGGAAAGAAAGGCAAAGAGGAGGGTAATTGTCTATGGAATGACGAGGCATTCTCCCCAAGCCCACGACCTCTGTAATTGGAGCAATATTCTGGGATTTAATATTTAATTTTATACCAAAAAGATGCCAACAGCAGTAAAGAACATTCTGTTGGAAAATATCAAGCTTTTGGGAGGAGTCAGTTAAGGAGGGGGGAGGCACTGTGCTTCATCTGTCTTCAGTTAAGTGGAGGGAAAACGCCATTCCCATAGTTGTACTGAGTGGAGCTGTGACAAATCCTATGTACTGACAGGAAATAAGGCACTCAATTAAATATGTTGTTCTTTGTGTGCAAATGGCCCACATACACCAGTAAGTTGAAGATATAGGAATATTAATATCAGTGTTCATCAGAATCCGGCTCTCATGAAGCTGAATCACAAATGGAACCAGAACTATGTGGAATACCCTGTAGGTTAATATGTATAAAAGTAAACTGGCCTTGGGAATGGCACTGAATTGTTGAGCTTGCAACTGGGCGAGGATGTCCTATGATATCAACCCTGTAGTCCTTTGCAAAGTTTGTCAATCAAGAACAAAATGACTTCGTATTTACCCTCTTTGATTCAAAGGTGGGCTCAAGGAGTCATGCCAAGAACTGCAATGAACCCTGTTCCACATATCTCCTGAGTGACTGAAGCAATGCATCCTGTTCTTAAGCAAGCACAAGCATTCCCAGGCTGAACGTGAAATGTCATTGGGTCCCTCGACTATGTAAGCATCAGGACACCACAGTCTAGGGCTGTGTAAGAATACTGAAGAATCTTGGGCAGGTTCAAAGAACGACAAATAATTGTCTGTCGACAGTATTTAGCACTATGTGATGTGTCCCATGGATAGGAAAGGGTAGGGATAGCAAAGACACAGAATGAGAAAGTAGGTACAGATATCCACTAAGGATATTCCTGGGCCTGAACAGAAGCAAGATATTGCTAACTTAAACCATATGTTTCAAAATACCTGCTGCTCAAAAACCTCAAAGTTCCTGACCAATAAGAAGACATTTCTTCTCAGCTTGATCCTGCATTCAGGTTCTGATCCAGTATTATCCTCTAACAAGCGTAGCTTAAACCAATATAAGGACTATTGCTGTAATGACATCAAACACCACGTCCAAAACAAATCACATTTATTTTGCTAACCTCTGCAAAAGGGAGACACATTCCATGCTCTCCTCAAGCACAAGTGATGTTGTGTTACATCTGGTTTATGCTTCTAATTTAGCTGAGGAGCCCTCTTAACAGAATGCTCATACTTTGTGTTCACATGCTACATAGGGGGTGCATCCTTTGAACCCACAATCATACAGTCAGCATATAGGCCAGTATTTATTATTATTATTTAAAGATATCAGGGGATTCAACTTTAAAACAATGTAGTGGATACAGCTTTGGCCAAAAGGTATAGTATCAGAATACTATTGCCAGAATATTCTCTGCCATAAATACTGTTCTATATATTGTTTCCAAAAATATCACCCCATTGTATTTAGTAATAGAAATCTACACCCATTGGGGTGATATTTTTTGTAAACAACATTTAAGACATAATATTAATGCCAGGCAATATTTCTGTAGATGGTATTCTTACATTCAAGCCCTCCAACATCATGGCTTATATATTTTAATGGCAGTGACAGAAAATGCTGAAAACTGTTGAAGTCTGAACTGTCTGATAAATATTTCCTTGGGAGCATAAGTGAAGAGTGTTCATAAACCTGGAATCCTAAGTTCTAACATGTGTGCCATCACTTCATCAATGCTTTGCCTCCTAATATATTTTCTATGATGCCCTCATATATAACGTATCAATGACTAGTTGTAGAGAAGTGTCCATGTCTAAACTACAGTGCATGTGCATTTGTTTCAGAGAATCATTTATACAAATTAGGTTGCTTCAAGCAGTTGTTGGAGTTGTTCTGCCAAAGAAACAGAGTAACAGAGGCCAACGTATGTAATGGTAATTGCCATACCTAGGGCCTCATTACAATGAGATTTGAAAAGCCTTCGACTTGCGGTCGGAGGCTTTCTGAGTCTCTTTGCGGGTTTCACTTTTGACCGCCACATTACGATGCAGGCGGTTGAAAGTGAAACCAACCGGTCATTCTGGCTGATTCCGATGGGCTCAAGGAGCCCGTCAGCCAGTTGGAGGTCTGACCGTAATCCCTATGGACGACGTTTCCGCTGTAGGGATTACGGTATCGGTTTCCGACAGGTTTTTCATGTCGGGCTTTCTGACATGGAAAGCCTGTCAGAAAGTGACTTTGTGCGCCCCTAGCAGGGCCCCCTTAACTCTGCGGCCTCCGGTTGGGGGCCGAGGGGGCACCCATGGTGCCCCCTGTTAATCCCTGCACCGTGATGCAGGCACCTTGAGGTGCCTGCCACGCGGTGCAGGGATGAACAGAATCTCCCATTTCTCTATGGGAGCTTGTGCTATGGCCGATTTACGGCCGCAGCACAAGCTCGCATTTAGTAATGGGAGTATGTGACCGCAACATGTGTGGTCGCATTGTAATGCTGCGGTCTGGCTGATGTGACTCTGCAATTGTGTCAGGCAGATGTGAGTCTGCCCAACATCGTAATAAGGCCCTTAGTGTCTGGATCACTGGTAAATTGACTATTGGCATATACATAGTGACACATGGAGGGTGTGTTCATCTGAATTAAAGACCAACAGCATAAGACCCATAAATATTGCAGTAGACACAGAAATAGGGGCATGTAACTGGAAATCTACTTGCTTAAAAGTTTTTTTTTTACGTCTGTTCCATTCTATTCAATTAGCAGATAAGAGGGCATGGGAACGTGTAAATCCCTCAATGAGAGGTTTGGTGTTATTGACATGGTCCCTGCATTCATCACTCCATCGATAAGCCAATAAAGAACACTGTAAAATATAAAACAATGAATACAACACAAAGATCGATATTCTTACCAAATGCATATCAAATATTGCAAGACTGGTGCATATTCACCTACCTCTTTCCATTTAGAAGGTGCACCTATGCTCCTGTGCTTAATTTGAGATGATGGTGTCTGGTGCTCGGCACCGTCACCTAATTGTCAACACCAGCACATGGTGGCAGTGTTTGTCTAGTTTAGAGATGAGCACAAAAACAGCTGTTTATTATTCAAAGCACATTAAAAATTACTAATACCTGTCACCCAAGCCATTCTTATAGCTTTGGGGGCCTGTAATAGTCTGAATTGTCACACTTGTAAAAGTGTGATGGTTAGTAGTTGTGTTATGCTGGTAGGGGCAATGTGAGGTGCCAGCTGCAGTAGCCTCTTGACAAGGGCCCTGGCACTTCCAATTTTACAAATTAAGCACTGCTGTGCTCTTTTCCTTCATAAACATTTTCCAGATTCACATATTCGCCTGTCTGCATTCCTGTTTATGTCCTAGCCAGGCAAGGGTAAGGAAAGTGAAGAGGGGGGCTAAGGCATCTGCAGGCAGGACTCCCTGATTCATCCTGCGGCATTTCTCCACTGGCACATGCCCACTCTGCTTGGCATCAATCTGTGCACTCCCACAGCTTATTGTGATTGTACTTCCATATTTATTAGGTACAGCTGAGAAGGCCTGGGGAACTGGAGCTGTTCCAAAATAAAAATACATTCTTTGCCTGAAACGTAGGGTGTCTAATGCTGCGCTGCAGCACAATCTCCACTGGCTATTAATACTTTAAAATCATTACTGCTGAGAAGAAAAAAATACAGCACAGCAGTGTCCATTTTCTGCCATCTGCAGGGCTGAACTGTGAGTTCATACCCAGTGCAATTCCCCCTGGCAAGAAAGTAAAGCAACAATATTAGTGCTGCAAAGGTCTCTGAGAGGACATCCAGAACAAAGGCAGGAATAATGAGAACTCTGCCCCAGCAGTGAGGCATAAAAAATATTTTTGCTGAAATTTGGCCTTCCTGTGGCCTAAACCAAGGGTGAGAGGTTTCCAAATGCATGCCCAGTGGTGGATCACCCTGCATTAAGGACTGTGAAATGTAAAAGGGACATAGTGGTAATTATATGGTAACGATTACATGGAACAGAATGACCAACATCAGTTATGTTCTCAAATTTCACGGATGTTTTAAATTTCAGATCTCTAGTGGATTAGTCTTCGGCCAATCCAAATAGGTAAAATACAATTTCTATAGAGTCATTGTTCTGGTAATTCTCACGTGAATTGAATGATTGGTTTGTTGCAGACTCCTCTAAATGAGTTTATTCAATATCTTTATTTGATTCAGAATTGCAATAACTGGTTTGTTCTTTTCAGACTAACCATAAAATACAAAGTTTTCCACATCTTCATAATCATTTAAGCTATATACAGTATATATCAATAGGTGTTTGTGATTTGCATATATATGGACAATTCTTCAGACAAAACATTTGAAACAGCATTTTTGTAAGTACTGACGCTGCTTTTCAGTTGAAAAATTGAAACTGCTAATTTAGTCTAGTCTAATCTGACAGGTAACCCTAGAGGGCTAGAGCCTCAGAGTCCTGGGTTGCCAACATACTTAAGAGAGATGCCTGTGTAATGGGAAATGGTTCACAACTTTTACTGGGTTATTGGTTAAGAGAGGTGGAATACCCACTCGGGCAACAACCACAGTCCTTGTCAGGGTGAATCACCAAAGTCAGTAAATTAACATAGTCTTAACCCTCTGGTAGCTCGGCAAAACAGCAATCAACACAAGTAATATCCCAAGCTAATTTAGAAAAATATAAAACATTGTAATATTTAACATGACACTAAAACAAGTCAAACCCAATCAGCAGACCCAGAGTTATGATTTTTAAAGGTTTTAGTGAAATCCAGCACCTTAAAGATCAAATCGCCATCCCTGGGTATCTGGTCGTGCAAAACTGTGGTAACGTCAAAAGTTATGTTAGCCAACATTGGAGTGTAGGTCAGATACAAGGGGTGGTTTGGGCCTGATCTCAACTTACCTTCGGACTTAGAAGAAATTGCGAGAAAAAATTCTGAGGAAGGTAGAGTTTTAGCGGGGCAAGGCAGCAGGCCGTAGCCAGGGGTGGGCGTAGCTAACAGAATTTGACTCAGCAGAATTCCGTGGAGGTACATAAAAACTTTGGGAGATTCCGTGGAGTTGTGCCAATGGGCAGAACTAGGCACATCACACTGCTCACTCTGTGATTTAGACAATTCAGCGCGAATGGCACCATTGCCAGATATCTTCCTAGAGAACATAAATTGTGCAAGGGGATGCCAAATTTCGCTCACCAACTTTCCATTCTGGAGCCTCGTGTGAGAAAAAATCTGCCACAGAGTGTTTGGCAGAATGTGGCTGAAACTCTGCGTTACTCTTGTCGGCAAAATTCCACCGATTCCACAGGCAGAATGGAATATTCGTCCCCAACCTAGCTGTAGCTCAGAGGAAGGTGTCAACAACGGGGAGTCACTGAACGAAGTGTTGGTGAATTTGTCAATGATGGCGGAAAAGCTGGATGTTCAGGCTGAGAAGGTTGTCATCGATGATGAGATGCTGGTTGTCATTGAGCCTGGTGAAGAGGATTTGTTGCTCCGGAGAATAATGTGGTGAGAACTGTGACAAATTCAAGTCCACCGGCAATGCACCTTCGGTTGATCGGTGTTGGACTTGGCCCTTTTTGCAGGGTTATCCCCAAACTTTTTGCTTCTTCCTCCTATTTTTTCCTGACCTGTTGTTGTTGGCTTTAGGTCTCTGGGCACTTTACCACTGCTAATAAGTGCTAAAGTGCACATGCTCTCTGTGTAAATTGTTATTATGATTGGTTATCCATGATTGGCATATTTGATTTACTGATAAGCCCCTAGTAAAGTGCACTGAGTGTGCCAGGGCCAGTAAATCAAATGCTACTAGTGGGCCTGCAGCACTGATTCTGCCACCCACATGAGTAGCTCTGAAAGGGTAACTCAGGCCTGCCACCGCAGTGCCTGTGCGCAGTCTAGTACTGCCATGTCGACTTGGCAAGTGCACCCACTTGCCAGGCCCTAACCTTCCCTTTTCTTACATGTGAGTCACCCCTAAGTTAGGCCCAAGGTACCCCCCCTGGGCAGGGTGTGGTGTATGTGAAAGGTAGGACATGTACTGGTGTGTGTGTGACATGTCCTGATAGTAAAATACTGCCAATTTCATTTTTCACTATTGAAAGGCTATCTTGCCCCTTAGAATAGAATGGGACTTTATTTATAACATCTTACAAATATAACTTCCCATTGAAACAAGATAGAGAAATAAGGTTTAGGCTCTCTGAACTCAGAATTTAATAACACATCTTTTAGTAAAGATGGTTTTTAAATTGTGTGTTTGAAAATGCCACTTTTAGAAAGTAGGCAGTTTAACCATTCTGTGTGCCTCTGCCTGTTTGTGTATTGACTGACTGGTTTTGGAGTGACAGGGGCTGGGGAGTTGCATTCTCTCAGACAGCCACCAGTGGGGGGCTTGATGTGAGTCCTGCCTTTCCTGAATGAGTCAGGGGCGGCCTGAATAGACCTGAGTTGCATTCAGAGTAGGGGGAGGAGTTCTCACTTGCACCTGAATAGGGCCTGTCTGCCTTACACAATGCTGTCTCCCCCTCCTGCCGGGCAGCTGCACCAGAGAGGACAGAACTAGTTTGGACTGGGCTCAGAGACCCTTGCACAAAGAGAACAAAGACATTTTTGGGTATAAGTATTGGACCTAAAACCCCTGAACTCTAGACTACTTTTGGAAACAAGAAGAACCTTTGCCAAGGAGAAGAGCTGGAGAAACTGAGGAGAAGTACTGCCCTTGCTGTGTGTCTGGGGTTGGCCTGCAGTTGCTCTTTCTGCCAAGGAAAGGAGAAGGACTTTGCTGTGTGCTGTGTCCCCTGCTTGAGGAAAGTCTCCAAGGGCTTGAGTAGAGCTTGCCTCCTTTTTTGAAGTCTCAGGAACACAAAGACTTCACCCCCAGCTCCCCTGAACTTCCTTGCTGCGAGTTCTGACCTGCCAAAAAGTGCCTGTGACTGTTTGGGGCCTCTGGAGGTTGTTTCTGCTGCTGGGAGCTGGAAAGCAATGCAACAACAAGAAAATCGAAGCATCTCTCTTCTTGCCACAGTTTTCCGAAACAATGCCATGGTGCGTGAAGAATCTCCCCGCACCACCGCGCCGCTGCTGAAACCGACGCAGCGCCTGTCGCCGCTGCAAGAATCGACGCATCAAGGGATCGTGGCTGACGAAACCAACGCAGCGCCGCTGGGCGCTGCCGCATTGTTCGCCGACGCATCCCGGATTTCCACGCATCGTCCCTGTGCAGCAAGTTTTCCCCGACGCATCACCCGCGGATCGGAGTCATCTCAGAATCGACGCATCGCTTCCCCCTACAGACCGGACCCGACACACCGCTCCCCTGTGTCCAGGGGAACTGTCGCATCGCACCCACGAAGGTCTCAGGAATCGACGCATCTCTTTGTTTTTCGACGCTTCCCATTGCTGCGGCTGTTTGGCTTGGTGAATTTTGTGGCAACGACAGGTACTTTGCAAGAAATCATGCATCCATAGATTTCTGTGGGGTCAGTTGCTAAAACCTTTTGAAAGTCATTTTTCTTAATCCTTGTATGTTGGATTTTTTTCGTTTTGGTCTTGTTAAGTTTAGATAAAGATACTTTATTTTTCTAAACCGGTGTGGTGTCCATTTGTGGTGTTATCACTGTGTTGCTGTGAGTGTTAGTACAAATACTTTACACATTGCCTTTGGGATAAGCCTGTCTGCTCGTGCCAAGCTACCAAGGGGGTGAGCAGGGGTTATCTAGAGTGTGTATCCCCCTTACCCTGACTAGAAGCAAGGGTCCCTATTTGGACAAAGGTACCTACCTCTGCCAACTAGAGACCCCCATTTCTAACAATCGACTTACAGGTATGTCCTGGCCTCCTGTCAGTTCTCAGATCAGTTTTGGTGAAAAGGTTTCTTAATCTCAGATCATAGATTCTGGTAGGAGTGGGCCACTGTAGCACCACATCAAGAATCCAGGACTTGGGGGCACCACTTGGCGAGTTAGTACTCATTGCAGAAGCTTGTTATGTCCTCGTTGCTCAAACAGGAGGCCAGCCAACTAGCCCTTGGATTCACCCGTTCTCCTGGGTTACAGGAGCAGGTCCAGTTCTCCTTCTTCAGACAGTAGGGCAGCACGGTAGTTCTTTCAGCTGCGGGGCAGCAGGGCAGTCATTGTGGAAGTAGGGCAGCAGGGCAGTCCTTCTTCTGAATATTTCACATGTCCAGGAGTGTACTGGAGAGTGGGTTTGGGGATTGTGACAAATTGAGTTGTTGGTAGAGGGGGTTGCAAACCCTGCTCAGGCAACAGCCACGATCCCTGTCATTGTGAACCACTAACATCACTATAATAACCTGTGCTTAGTCCTCTGGTAGCTTGGCACAAAGTAGTCAGGCTTAGCCTAGAGGCAATCTGCAAAGTAGTTATGCACCACACAAACAGTAATAAAGTGAAACCCCACACAAAACAAGAAAAACCCCACTTCAGTTTAGACAAATAGAATACATGTAATCCAGTATTTGAGACCAAATTTACAAAAATGCAATCAGAAGAACCAGAGTTATCATTTTTAAAAGTTTAAGGTAAAAGATCAAAGCACCACCCTCGGACATCTAGAAGTCAAGAAACAATACCAACCATCATGGAACGCGGGACCAATACAAGAAGCGTATTGGGCTCAGTTGGTGCTTACCTTCAACTTAGAAATGTAGTGAAAAAATATCTGAGAAGATAAAGTTTCAGCAGGTCAAGGCTGCAGGTGGTGTCAGGATGAAGCTGCAAGTCATAGCTGATGAGGGCTCCACGAGGCCGAATATTCCTTCTGCGAAGGACCCCTGAATAGGATTTGATGCTGTAGAGAAGAACGCTGCCATGAAATAAGGCCACCCGGTTATGTACCTTGGACGGATCAACGAGTGAATCCTTTGTGTGAAGACAGGGCACAGCCTATTGACTTGTGGGTTAATAAGGTAACCCTGTGTTATTCAATTGGAGAGATAGCCTTACCACAGTGAAAAACAACTTAAAAAGTTCTCACTGCCAGAACATGTAAAACTTGATTGCACATGTCTTACTTTTTAAATACAATGCACCCTGCCCTAATAGCCTTTAATGCCTACCTTGAGGTAACCTATAAGTATTATAAATGAAGGTTTGGGCCTGGCAAAAGGTTTATTTTCCCAGGTCAAAATGGCAGTTTAAAATTGCACTACAGGCTGCAATGTCAGGCCAGAGACATGTTTTAAAGTGCTACTTTTTAGTGGGTGGCACGATAAGTGCTGCAGGCCCACTAGTAGCATTTAATGTACAGGCCCCGGGTACATGTAGTACCATATGCTAGGCACTTATAAATAAATTAAATGTGCCAATCAACAGTAGGACAATTTACCCTGCTTTAGGGAAAGAGCACAAGCACTATAGCACTAGTTAGAAGTAGTAAAGTGCACAGAGTTCTAAAGCCAACAAAAATAATTCTGCAAAGGAGGCGGGGTAATGGCAAAATAAATGGTTTGGAGGAAATACCATGCCAAGAATATCAGGGCTAGCGGATCTCTACTTGCTCCCTGTCAATCATTCTCAGGGTGAAGCAGATTATCATCTACTTTCCACGCAGCGGTCAGAAAGCTGTTGGGTGTGGGTTCACTGGAATATATGACTGCTTGAAGTGCCTTTTTGTATAGAGAGACTATGTTGACCATCATGTATGTAGAAAAAGGACATAGCAGACACAGACAGAAAACATTTTACAATTTATATGCCTCTCCAATATTTAACCATGAATATTATTTCAAAGTGCCTGACTAAATTATTAATGCAATTGCCCACAGAAGTGAGAGTTAATGGGAAAAATTGAAAGAATGTTTTTCCAGAGGCCCTGCTATGCCTCACAACTACTGGTTGGTAAGCCAGCCAACATAAACATTAAATAAAATGAAAATGAAACTCAGTAGAAAAGAAAGACAGATAAGGGACTATGGTGGCCTGAGCTGTTGAAAATGGATGTGAAGATGACACACAAAAAGAAACTTTAAGACAGTGTAGAAAAGAGGTGATACTGAGGCATTGAACCCCACAAACAAGACTAAACATGGCAAAGTGACCAACGGGGGAGCACCTCAACAGATAATAAAGAAGAGGAGAGATGATGTCAACCAGTAGAAAGAAGTGCAGTGCCATAGTGACAAATATGAAGATGAGAGAAGAAGATGAATTCCTGTGAAAACCTGGCATTGTCCCCTATGCCAGCTCAGCCAAACAAATAAAACACTACATGTACAGAAGCTTCATTTTCTAAAATGTTCATGTGATATCTTAGACAAGCATCAAGTAATCAGATATGTACTCGAGACAAAACATGGTTAACCATAAAATTAGGTGCACAACTACTCACTTCAGAATAAACCAACTGTAATGCAAATCATAACAAATATTTGTGAATATGTAAAAATCACACTTTTGTAACATGAATTCCTATATCTATCAGTTATTGGGCATGTACTGGCACACCTGTACATATCTCCTGGATGTACAGATACCTTGTTAGGTTTACTGGGCCATCATAAGGCTCTGGAAAATCTAGAAAGATCAGGAATGAAGATGGGGCATCTTTTAGTGATGTCAAGTTATGTTTAGGCCTGGGTGGAACTCGTGAGATTCTGTGGAGTTCCGCTAGTGGGGTTAAAATGCACGTCACGCTGCTCCTGCTATGACTTTAGCATCGGTAGCGCGTTCCGCTCTGATTTTTCATGCTTGGCTCAAGCATGCTCCTATTTTGTTTAATCCAGACGGCTCCTGCCTAGGTTTTTTCCTAGTGTTTTCTTAAGCTCTTAGGCCCCATCTAACCCAATCCACCCCATTCTGATCCCAATCCCACCTTTTTCTTTACTTTATTTTTATTACTTTCTGACTTTCCTTATGTGTTATTTTATTTTTCTGTGTATGTTTTTAGTTACATATTTGTACTTCCTGTTTTTGCTACTTTACTGACCTGTCCTTCCCTGATTGCCATTCCAGTCCCCTCTAAGGCAGAAGCAGACAGTGAAGGAGCTGCTACTGAAACAGTGCCCACTGCAGCAGCAACTGCCACCCGAACCCCCTGTGGGCGACGGGAGGAGGTGCAGGCCCACCCTATCTTTGGCGAGGTAGAGGTAGCCGACCTCGTGCTCTTGGTGCAGCACCATCTCCCTCGCATGTTGACAGTAGGCGGCAGGCGCGGGGCTCTGTGCATCACATGCGCCGCAACACCGGCTTACTTCGCACCCAGCAGCAGTTGATGCACTACTGGGTAGATATAACTCAATGGACCAGGACCTGCTCAACCTGCTAGGCGTCGAGGTGTAGGGGCTCAGTGAGTAATACTTTGGTTTTCTACAAATGCTAATATTAAGTATTGCTTCTTTCAGGCAGCATGATCACAGGTAAGTTTATATATATATATATATATATTACCTACTGGCGGTCGCCAGTAGGTAGTTATAGTTAGGACCTTGTTTCTATTCAAAAAGCGTTTTTTCTTTTGCCAATAACTTTGCTGCCGTTTGACGAATCTTCGCGAAATTTTCAAAACTAATGGTTCACCCAGGTCAGCTCCTGTCCTGAAAGTTTTGGGGTGATCAGTCACGCGGGGGCCGAGAAATAAGGGGGGTCCCAAAACGCATTTTCCCAATGTTAATTTCCATAGGAACTTTAGACACGGCTACAGCCCGAACTGCTGAACGGAATTACACCAAATTTGACAAAAAGGTAGCTCTTGGTCTAGAAAGCGACCTTTTTTTTAAATGGTGTAAATCCGTTCAGTAGTTGCTGAGAAATTCAAAAAACAAAAATGTATATATCTGAGCACCGAGGAGGATTCTCGAACTCTCCCGAGCACCAGCCTAATTCTCATTTGCTGCCAACACTCCAAACCAGAATGTGTTGGCAGCCATCTTGTGAGGCGGGGAAGCAGCTGGCTACTGTGTTTTGGGTAGTGAAACATCAGACACCGATGGACACAGTGGCATGGAGGGCGAGGGCACTGGAATGGTGACCACTACCTCGCCATCTTCATTGAAGGCCTCCACGAGTGACCAATCCCTTGTGGTGGTGGACCCTACTGAAACTGTTACAAGCTCATCCTTGTCCACCACCCAGAGACACATCTCTACTAATAAACAGTGGAAAAAATGATAAAAAACAAGAAAAGGGGGCAGGGTAGAAACACCCTGACCCCCTAGGCCTGCTCAGGGGGTCCCACAAGGACCCCCAGGGCCCAAAAAAGCATTTTTTTTAAAACAAATCGCCGAATTCACGCTGGGTGCGCGAATCCGGCCGAGAAAATTAAAAAAATGAAGCGCAGGCTCCCGCGCTTCATTTTAATGAGCCCCCGGGTGGGCCAGGTCCCGGGAGCAATATTGACCGTTTGGTGACCACAGCTCAGAGCTACCCCCCCTGAGAGGGCAAGAGGGGGGCACAGGCAGCGATCAACTGTCTATCACATGCAGTCGGAACTGGCAAGAGATTCTGCGGTCCACCTGACCAGGACAGGGCACCCCTGGAAACTTTTGGCTTCATGGACTCGAAGCGCTTTGTCGGCGAGGCGAGGCAGGGGACCAGGGAGTAATTGGAAGAGGCACCAAGTGTCCCTTCAGCGTAACCTCTGAGAATCACTGGGAGGGGCACTTCAGAAAATACCCCGAATTCATCATAATACCACCACGCACACACACGCACTTTCCCAAAAGTGGTTTTACGCACGAGAAGAACGGATTGGGAAAGAGAGGGCGATCTGTGGCAAAGGGGGAGAAATACGGTGATGGATTGACGAGTGACAGAGGGTTGGATCTCAGCCCGTGGTTTGTGGTTCTGTTCTTAATCTCTCTACACCTGCACGTTTCCCCCGCCCTCTGATGGGATTTCAGGGCCGTAAACGGGTGAGTGCTTCAGGGGATCAGAAGCAGACGGGCTCGGGTGCAGGCAGCGTTGAGATGAACGCATGGTGTGTGCTCACGGCGTGCACGTGCATGAACAAGCGCTGCATGTGGAGCTTCTCCAGTCCCATGCCTTTTTGCCCATGCGGCATCTGCATAGCGTGTCAAGGGAGAGGGGGCGTTGTAGCGGGCCTGTGTGTGTGGGAGGGGGGCTTGCTCCTGACACAGGACGAGAAGGCGCATATGATGAGCATTCACATCTCACGTACATCCTCCAGCATGCGTGTTTGCCTTCTTCGTGTTTAAGCCAACAAATGGCTGTCCATTTTTGATTAAATGAAGCAAATATAATATCTATTCTTCTTTGGGCATTTGAATCATGTTTGTCCTACGAGGAGAGAAATGCAGATTTACACTGGCCACTGGGACATTTGCACATGTCAGAGGAGTGTGTGTGTGTGTGTGTGAGAGAGAGAGAGAGTGTGTATGTGTGTATCTATCAGTTTAGGGCTGTGTGTTCCGGGATGTAGGTGCACCTCTGTGTTTATGTGGCTACTGATGTACATACACGTGTGTGGGTAGGTTTATATCAACCTATATCTGCATATATAAACCTTTCCACGCGTGTGCACTATGAATACATCTAACCTTACTAGCCTTCTTTAATAAATGTGTTTCTATAGGTGGGGGGCTGACAGCTGTCTTTAGGTGATTTTTCGATTACGTCAGATTAGTGAATACTGGCAGCAGAATACGCAGGAAACCCTCTGCATAACCCCTAAAACATGGCGTCCCTGTGCATGTCTAGTAGCGTGGCAATGTCGTGCACTACACTCCCACATGCTGCGGCTACATTCATGGACTGAGAGAGCACGCCCCTACCCTCGTGTCTGTGCTCGTGGTGCATGAGTGTTGTGCACTGCACACCGCCATGGTGTGGCTATATGCACGGACTGAGAGAGCACGGCCCATGCCCTCGTGTCTCTGCTTGTGGTGTGTCAGTGCGTGCACTTCACACTCACGTGCTGTGCTCCATCCATGGCCCCTGCCCACGTGTCTGTGGTGTGTCATTGCGGTGCACTGCACACCCCCATGCTGTGGCTCCATTCACAGTCTAAGAGAGCACGGCCCTTGACCTTGTGTCTGTGGTCGTGGTGTGTGCATGAAGTGTACTTCACACTCACATGCTGTGCTCAATTCACGGACTCAGAGAGCACGGCCCATGCCCTTGTGTCTGTGGTGTGTCAGTGCAGTGCACTGCACACCCCCGTGCTGTGCTCCATTCACGGACTGAGAGAACACGCCCCCTGCTCTCCTGTCTGTGGTGTGTCAGTGCGTGCACTTCACACTCGCGTGCTGTGCTCCATTCATGGACTGAGAGAGCACGACCCCTGCACTCTTGTCTGTGGTCGTGGTGCGCGTGCAGTGCACTTCAGACTTGCGTGCTGTGCTCCATTCACAGACTAAGAGAGCACGGCCCCTGCCCTAGTGTCTGTGGTGTGTTAGTACGTGTACGTCACACTCGCGTGCTGTGCTCCATTCACAGTCTGAGAGAGCACGGCCCCTGCTCTCCTGTCTGTGGTGTGTCAGTGCGTGCACTTCACACTCGTTGTAGGAGAGTAGGATCTGCTTCTTATAGTTACCCCCACTTTTTGCTGATGTTTCACTGTTTTCGACTTAGTCTGACTGGGATCCTGCTATTCAGGACCCCAGTCTAGCTGATTTCTCCTCTAAATTGATTGCATGTACTTTAGGTACACTCCAGATTGGATTCTGGGGTACCCTTATAAGTCCCTAGTATATGGTATACTAGGTACCCAGGGCATAGGTACCCCAGAGGCCTCCCAGGGGCTGCAGCATGTATTATGCCACCCCTGGGAGACCATTTAAAATGACACCACAGGTCTGCTACTGCAGCCTGTGTAAGGTGGTGCATGCACCCCTTACTTAGATATAGGTTCACTATATCTATCCTAATCACTTCACATATAAACCTATCAGTCACCCCTATAGCAGGACTTGTCGATGCTGAAAGCAGGGTGCTGGGTTTTATGTGAGAGGGTGCCCATGCATGAGCAGAGCCCCTCTGCAGCCTTCGGAACCTATTCTCCGGGGTTGTTTGTGATGCAGCCAACCATATATACTTAAGTGCATTATAAACTCGCGGTAAATGCTAACTTTAAAACGGCTACATGGAAACATGTCATGTTTGGTGTCAAACACCTTGGAATCATACCTCCACACCAGTAACTGGTGTGGGAGGTATTATTCCACCCTCTTAGTGGGAGAAATATGACAACACCGGTACACCCGGTACCAGCTTCACAGAACCCTGGCATCACAAAATGGATGCTGCCAGACACAGACACGAGTCTGCCCTCCTGCTGCTGGACGAAACTGCGGCAGGGGAAGGCTTGACAATAGGTTTCCTGTCACAGGGAGGTGTGACCACCTCCCAGACAGGCTTTAGTGTATTGGGGCTGGGTGGGTGCACTCTCAGAGTGCTTTGATGTCTGCACTGGGGGCACATTTGGTGTCCCAGTGCATAGTCCAGCTCAACCCGGTTGCAGGAGCCATTTGCTCCTGCTCTGGCGCGAAACTGGACAAAGAACATGGGTGTAGCCACCCCTCTGTCCTGACCCTCCCATAGGTGGGTCCCCAGAGTTTGTCCCACCCCTTCCTTGGGTATAAAGTAGGAGCACCTGACTACAGGACTTTAGATATTACCTGGACTAAACTCTGCTACAGAAACCAAGTATCCTTCGATGATCTACGCTTTGCTGGACAACTGAAGAATCTCCCTTGGAGTAAAGGAGTTACTCCCCTGCTGAGCAGGCACCTAAATGCATCTGACCGGTTTGCATCTATGAAGCTCCTGAAGGACTCCGAAGATTTCTGCAACATAGGAGGTGGGTTTCCAAGGTCTCCGAGGTTGATCTGCGCTCTCAGCAATTCTGAGGCCCGTATCCCTCGTGGGGACCGTGAAACCCGTACCCCTGCGCACCATGTACATTTGCAGCAGCATATGCTTTTCGGCAATCCCTGAAGCTGTGCTTTGGGCTACTTGTAGTCCTGACCCCGAGCAGTTATTCCACTGAAGATTTCTGGCCTACACACCACGAGTGTTCCGTGGGCTGGTATTTAGTGATTCAGCTTGAGGTCCCTTTGCGATCCCTGGTCTGTTGGCCTGTGGGTCCCTGAGAAGGCAACTTTAACTTTCAGTGGGCTTCCCTCATTTCTCCAGATGTGCCCTGACTCTCCATTGCTTGGGGAGTCCCCAGGACCTTGCTGGTCCTCACAGAAGCATCTTTCCTCTGACCACGTGGGTTGCAGCTGCCAAGGCTTGTTGGTGTTCAATCCGGACACTGACCCCCCAACACTCGACATCCTTTATGGGAAAGCTCGGATCCGGACTGTGGTTGTCGTCGATATCTCCTGGTCCCCGTGGCTGCAAAGTCAAGCTTCACCTCTACGCACCTGAAGCACCCGACATTGGTGGGCATTCGATTGCTCCACTCCTGGTCACGTGAAGTGACCCAGACTTTGTCCCCTCTGCTTTCAGGTTCTTCTCATCTCCAATCCAGGCTTGGATCACACCGGACACTTTTCTTCTCCACGGCAGCAGTACTTTCTCGCATCACGCCATTGAAAACGCCGAGGGTTTCCGACACCACTTGACCCCTATGCACCTGGCTCCTCTGGGATAGGTAACATGGGTACCTCAGTACTCTCAAGGGTGCTGGCCTTAGAACCTTCTAAGTTTAGCTGGGTTTGCTTGAAGTCCTCTCCTAAGTGTCCATAATCTTTAAATTTCCAACCGTGACTTTCCCATAGAGTTGTACGGAGCTCGCGTCTGTGTTCCCACACTGCACCCGTCCTCCGTGGGTCCCCTGTGTCACTACCTTGGGTGGTTCCTTGAGGTCCCAGTGATTCTACATGCTCTAGGCACTGTCTCTAGTCAAGCCTTGGTTCTTATACCACTTTCTTAGTATATGGTTCGGTCTCCCCCTGGAGCCCGCTGTGTATTGTGCTATTTACTGTCGTTCTAGTGATTTAATATTGTGTGTCTTGTTCTCTAATCTCATAAAGAGATTAGTAGAGAGTGTTTAGTAATAAATACATATATTGTATATACACCTGGTGTGGTTCTCCTTTCATTTGGTCATTCAGGAGGTTATATTCTGGTAAAACAAGCTGCTTTACATTCCTTCAAGGCTTAGCCTGAAGGCTGCTCTCCACAGCTACCACTAGGATAGCTTTCTATAAAGGTTGTCTTTAACCTAATCATCAATAAGGGTCGTTTGGACTGGTGGAAGGTGCTCACTTTAATTAGTGGACAGCATATACCAGGCCAACTTCTCACATTGGTGTGTAGCGGTTGGGATTCAAGCTTGCTATTGTTTTACCAGATAATCTCATTGAGTGACTAACTGAAAACCACTAAAGGTACTTAGGTACATATAAATCAAGACTAGAATAAAGTAAGTTCTACTGAACTTAGAGTTGGGTAAGTCAAGGGCTTAGCACACCCTTTCTCCAACTCAAGAGAGTTCATTTCCCACTAGAGTAGGTAGGTGCATACACCACACCACACTAGCATGTCTTCTAGGCCTGAAGCCAGTGGCTCCTTGCCAACTAAGTATGACCATCTCTCATTCCAAGAATTGAGAGCCATGTGTACATCTAGGAAACTCAAGACAGGGAAAAACCCCAACACTCAATGTCTCATGGAGACTTTGCTTTTAGATGACCTCAAAAAGACCCCAGGGTCTGATGAGGCAGGCAAGGGGGGTGGAGCAGCAGAAGAGGAAAGACCAGGAAGTGAAAACTTCAATGACCAGGACTCTGATGCTGGCCAGGAGGATCAAAATGATTCTACCCTGGACAATCCAATTCTTCCTGAAGGTGAGGAAGGAGGCCTCAATGGGCCTCTCTTTACCCCACCTGGAAGGGTTAAAAGTTTACCAAGAAGATAAAGATCTCCTTCTCAAGAATCTAATCATTCTGGTACATCTGTAGGGAGCTCTGTTTCTCATAGGACCTCTGCTTCTCATAAAAGGGAGTCCTCTTATGAGAAGAAGTGCCAACTGCTTGAGTGTGAGAGAGCTATGCTCAGAATCAAGAGAGAGCAATTGGCCTTAGATAGGGAATCCCTGGAGCTTCAGAGAGCTTCTCAGAAGTTGGGGCTAGAGCCACAGTGTCCCTAGAGGTAGAGACCATACTCATGACCATAGGAACCTGAACAAGATATTCCCTCCCTACCAGAGTGGGGATGACATCCACAAATGGATAACTGCACTGGAGAGGGCCTGTAAGGTACAGAGGGTCCCTCAGGAGCAGTGGGCAGCAATCTTGTGGCTCTCCTTTGCAGTCAAAGGTAGAGACAAGCTCCTCACTGTAAGAGAAGAGGATGCTGATAATTACAAAGTCCTGAAGAGTGCTCTGATTGATGGGTTTGGCCTAACCACTGAACAATACAGGCTAAAGTTCAGAGACACCCAAAAGGCACAGACTCAGGACTGGGTTGACTTTGTAGATTGTGCTACTAAGGCTCTGGAAGGCTGGTTACTTGGCAGTAAGGTGTGTGACTTCAAAGGATTGTATAATTTAATCATGAGAGAGCAAATCCTTAATAACTGTCAAAATCAGCTGTTGCATCAGTACCTTGTGGACTCTGATCTGACCTCTCCCCAAGAATTGGGCCAGAAGGCAGACAAATGGGTCAGAACCAGGGTGAGGCAGAAGGTTCAGAACCAAGGTGGTGACTCCAAGAAGCAAGATTCTAAAAACTCTGATAAGGGTGGGGAGAAGGGTAAAGACCAGAAGTCTTCTCAAGGGCCCCAAAAATCTGCATCTGGTGGGGAGTCACAATCAAACAAGGGTAAAGGCAAGAAGAAGCCATGGTGTCAAATCTGTAAACAGAAGACCCATTGGACAAGTTATTGTACCAAGTCCAAGGACTCAACTCCAACCACCACTGCCCCTAAGGCAACTGTTCCCCCTAGTACAGCTCCAAGTGGTGGTGCTCCAAATAGGGGTGTAGTAGGGTTAACCCTGGGATCTGAGATGGACTCTGGCCTAGTCAGAGTTCCAACTCAGGCTATGTTGATCTGTGATGGAGGCATGGATATGGCCTCCTTATTTGTAAGCCCCAGTAATCTGGGCAAATACAGACAACAGCCTATAATAAATGGAAAAGAGGCCTTGGCATTCAGGGACACAGGAGCAAGTGTCACCATGGTGACAAAAGATCTTGTGGCTCCTGAGCAAATCATACTTGGTGAGATGTACCAAGTGACCAATGCTAGCAAGGTCAGGACAGACCATTCCTTGGCAGTTGTTAATTTCACCTGGGGAGGGGTAACTGGCCCTAAGAAGGTTGTGGTAAGTGCAGACCTCCCTGTTGAATGCTTGTTGGGCAATGATTTAGAAACTTCAGCTTGGGCTGAAGTGGAACTCAGGACTCATGCAGAAATGTTGGGTATCCCTGCAGATGTGTTTGCTATGACCAGGTCACAGGCAAAAATGTCTAACACTGAACAGGCCCTGGATCCTGGAAGAATGGACCAGGTGCCTTCCAAGAGAAGGAACAGTAGGGTTAAGGCAGTGTCTTCCCCCCTGCCTCAGAATCCAGATCAGTCTCTTGAGGGAGCTGATCTTAGTCCTGAAGAAGGAACTGTCCCAGATGAGCTTGAACCTGATCAGGTTGAGTTCTTGGGGACAGGGGGCCCTTCCAGGGCAGATCTGAGCCAGGAGCAACTGAGCTGCCCCTCTCTTGAAACCCTCAGACAGCAAGCTGCTGCTGAGGCTGCTGTGAGTGCTAGTGGGTCCCATAGGATCTACTGGGATGATGGACTCCTTTAAACAGAGTGTAGAGACCCCAAGCCTGGAGCCACCAGGAGGTTGGTTATACCTATGAAGTTTAGGAGCTTCCTATTGACACTAGCACATGACATCCCATTAGCAGGTCACCTAGGCCAAAACAAGACTTGGGACAGAATTGTCCCTCACTTTCATTGGCCTCACATGTCTGAGGACACCAAGGAGTTTTGTCGCTCCTGTGTCACCTGTCAAGCCAGTGGTAAGGCAGGTGGCACTACAAAGGCCCCCCTAATACCACTACCTGTGATGGGGGTTCCTTTTGAGAGGGTGGGGATTGACATTGTTGGTCCCCTGGATCCTCAAACTGCATCTGGGCACAGATTTATACTGGTGGTGGTGGTGGTGGACCATGCCACTAGGTATCCAGAGGCAATACCCCTTAGAACTACCACAGTTCCTGTGGTGGCAAGGGCCCTCCTGGGAATCTTTTCCAGGGTGGGTTTTCCTAAGGAGGTAGTATCAGACAGAGGTGCAAACTTCATGTCTAGTTACTTAACTGCTATGTGGAAGGAGTGTGGTATAAATTATAAATTTACCACCCCTTATCACCCACAATGCAATGGTTTAGTTGAAAGGTTCAACAAAACCTTAAAGGGCATGATTAAAGGTCTCCCAGAAAAGCTTAGGCGCAGATGGGACATACTTTTGCCCTCCCTTCTCTTTGCCTACAGAGAGGTTCCTCAGAAGGGGGTTGGTTACAGCTCATTTGAGCTTCTGTTTGGACATCCAGTTAGGGGTCCATTGTGTCTAGTGAAGGAGGGATGGGATGGGAGTTACCTCTCAAACCCCCTAAACAGGATATTGTGGACTATGTACTTGGTCTCCGCTCCAGGATGGCTGAGTACATGAAGAAGGCAACTAAAAACCTTGAGACTAGCCAGGAATTGCAAAAGGCCTGGCATGACCAAAAGGCTCTGTTGACTGTTTATCAGCCAGGACAGAAAGTATGGGTGTTGGAGCCAGTGGCCCCAGCAGCCCTCCAAGACAAGTGGAGTGGCCCCCATACCATAATTGAGCAAAAGGGAGAGGTTACCTACCTGGTGGACCTTGGAACTCCCAGGAGCCCCCATAGGGTGTTCCATGTCAACAGGCTCAAACCATATGTTGACAGGGCAGACATGGGCTTGCTCATGGCTACTGATGAGGGACAGGAGGAAGAGAGTGATCCACTCCCTGACCTGCTCTCACAGAACCCTGATGATGGTTCAGTAGATGGTGCAGCCTTGGCAGGCAGCCTCACTGACCAGCAGCAAACTGATTGCAGAAACGTTCTCAACCAGTTTAGACATATGTTTTCACTGACTCCAAGTCAGACTACCTGGTGCACTCATGAAGTGGACACTGGGGACAGTCTGCCTGTTAAAAATAAGATTTACAGGCAACCTGACCATGTCAGGGACTGCACCGGGACAGAGTCCAAAAGATGTTGGATTTGGGAGTGATTGAACCCTCAGATAGCCCTTGGGCTAGTCCAATAGTCTTGGTACCTAAACCTCACACCCAGGGTGGTAAGAGAGAGATGAGGTTTTGTGTTGACCACAGGGGTCTCAATGCAGTCACTAGGACTGATGCCCATCCAATCCCTAGGGCAGATGAGCTTATAGATACTTTGGCCTCAGCCAAGTTTCTGAGCACATTTGACCTGACATCTGGCTACTGGCAGATCAGACTAGCTGAGGGTGCAAAAGCCAAAACAGCTTTCTCAACCCCTAGTGGGCACTACCAATTTGTGGTGATGCCCTTTGGTTTGAAGAATGTACCTGCCACTTTTCAAAGGTTGGTGAATAAAGTCCTTACAGGCCTGGAAGCCTATAGTGCAGCTTATCTAGATGATATTGCTGTCTTTAGCTCCACCTGGGAGGATCACCTGGTCCACCTGAGAAATGTTTTGGAGGCCCTGCAAAAAGCAGGCCTCACTATCAAGGCCACCAGGTGCCAGATAGGGCAGAGTCAAGTTGTATACCTGGGCCACATTGTGGGTGGAGGCCAGGTTCAACCATTGCAGAGCAAAATCCAGACCATCATGGACTGGGTTGCTCCAACCACCCAGACTCAGGTCAGAGCTTTCATGGGCCTGACTGGGTACTATAGGAGGTTTGTCAAAGGATATGGATCCATAGTGACCCCTTTGAATGACTTAACTTCCAAGAGAATGCCAAGAGAGTTCAGTGGACAGTCAGCTGTCAAAAGGCATTTGATGACCTGAAGCAGGCCATGTGCACTGCTCCCATTCTGAAAAGTCCTGACTACTCCAAACAATTCATTGTCCAAACAGATGCATCTGAGTTGGGGGTAGGGGCTGTGTTATCACAATTGAATGATGAAGGTCAGGATCAGCCAGTAGCTTTTATTAGCAGTAGGCTGACCCCTAGAGAGAAATGTTGGTCAGCCATTGAGAGGGAAGCCTTTGCTGTGGTTTGGGCTCTGAAGAAGCTGAGGCCATACTTGTTTGGCACTCACTTCATTGTTCAGACAGACCATAAGCCCCTCTTATGGCTAAAACAGATGAAGGGTGAAAACCCCAAACTTTTGAGGTGGACCATTTCCCTACAGGGGATGGACTATACAGTGGAACATAGACCTGGGAGTAACCATGCCAATGCAGATGGACTCTCCTGATATTTCCGCTTAGAACATGAAGACTCAACTGGTCAAGGTTAGTTTAATGTCCTGACGTTTCGGGGGGGTTGTGTAGGAGAGTAGGATCTGCTTCTTATAGTTACCCCCACTTTTTGCTGATGTTTCACTGTTTTTGACTTAGTCTGACTGGGATCCTGCTATTCAGGACCCCAGTCTAGCTGCTTGCTCCTCTAAATTGATTGCATGTACTTTAGGTACACTCCAGATTGGATTCTGGGGTACCCTTATAAGTCCCTAGTATATGGTATACTGTGTACCCAGGGCATAGGTACCCCAGAGGCCTCCCAGGGGCTGCAGCATGTTTTATGCCACCCCTGGGAGACCATTTAAAATGACACCACAGGTCTGCTACTGCAGCCTGTGTAAGGTGGTGCATGCACCCCTTACTTAGATATAGGTTCACTATATCTATCCTAATCACTGCACATATAAACCTATCAGTCACCCCTATAGCAGGCCTTGTCGATCCTGAAGGCAGGGAGCTGGGTTTTATGTGAGAGGGTGCCCATGCATGAGCAGAGCCCCTCTGCAGCCTTCGGAACCTATTCTCTGGGGTTGTTTGTGATGCAGCCAACCATATATACTTAAGTGCATTATAACCTTGCGGTAAATGCTAACTTTAAAACGGCTGCATGGAAACATGTCGTGTTTGGTGTCAAACATCTTGGAATCATACCTCCCACACCAGTAACTGGTGTGGGAGGTATGATTCCACCCTCTTAGAGGGAGAAATATGACAACACCGGTACACCCGGTACCAGCTTCACAGAACCCTGGCATCACAAAATGGATGCTGCCAGCCACAGACACGAGTCTGCCCTCCTGCTGCTGGACGAAACTCCGGCAGGGGAAGGCTTGACAATAGGTTTCCTGTCACAGGGAGGTGTGACCACCTCCCAGACAGGCTTTAGTGTATTGGGGCTGGGTGGGTGCACTCTCAGAGTGCTTTGATGTCTGCACTGGGGGCACATTTGGTGTCCCTGTGCATAGTCCAGCTCAAACCGGTTGCAGGAGCCATTTGCTCCTGCTCTGGAGCGAAACTGGACAAAGGACATGGGTGTAGCCACCCCTCTGTCCTGACCCTCCCGTAGGTGGGTCCCCAGAGTTTGTCGCTCCCCTTCCTTGGGTATAAAGTAGGAACCCCTGACTACAGGACTTTAGATATTACCTGGACTAAACTCTGCTACAGAAACCAAGTATCCTTCGACGATCTGCGCTTTGCTGAACAACTGAAGAATCTCCCTTGGAGTAAAGGATTTTCTCCCCTGCTGAGCAGGCACCTAAACGCATCTGACCGGTTTGCATCTACAAAGCTCCTGAAGGACTCTGAAGATTTCTGCAACACAGGAGGTGGGTTCCCAAGGTCTCCAAGGTCAATCTGCGCTCTCAGCAATTCTGAGGCCCGTATCCCTCGTGGGGACCGTGAAACCCGTACCCCTGGGCACCGTGTACATTTGCAGCAGCATATGCTTTACGGCAATCCCTGAAGCTGTGCTTTGAGCTACTTGTAGTCCTGACCCCGAGCAGTAATTCCACTGAAGATTTCCAGCCTACACTCCACGAGTATTCCGTGGGCTGGTATTTAGTGATTCAGCTTGAGGTCCCTTCGCGATCCCTGGTCCGTTGGCCTGTGGGTCCCTGAGAAGGCAACTTTAACTTTCAGTGGGCTTCTCTGGTTGCTCCAGATGTGCCCTGACACTCCATTGCTTGGGGAGTCCCTTGCTGGTCCTCACAGAAGCATCTTTCCTCTTACCACGTGGGTTGCAGCTGCCAAGGCTTGTTGGTGTTCAATCCGGACACTGACCCCCAGCACTCGACATCCTTTGTGGGACAGCTCGGATCCAGACTGTGGTCATCGTCAACGTCTCCTGGTCCCTGTGGCTGCAGAGTCAAGCTTCACCTCTACGCACCTGAAGCACCCGACATTGGTGGGCATTTGATTGCTCCGCTCCTGGTCATGTGAAGTGACCCAGACTTTGTCCCCTCTGCTTTCAGGTTCTTCTCATCTCCGATCCAGGCTTGGATCACACCGGACACTTTTCTTCTCCACGGCAGCAGTACTTTCTCGCATCACACCATTGAAAACGACGAGGGTTTCCGACACCACTTGACCCCTATGCACCTGGCTCCTCTGGGATAGGTAACACGGGTACCTCAGTACTCTCAAAGGTGCTGGCCTTAGAACCTTCTATGTTTAGCTGGGTTTGCTTGAAGTCCTCTCCTAAGTGTCCTTAATCTTTAAATTTCCAGCCGCGACTTTCCCATAGAGTTGTACGGAGCTCGCGTCTGTGTTCCCACACTGCACCCGTCCTCCGTGGGTCCCCTGTGTCACTACCTTGGGTGGTTCCTTGGGGTCCCAGCGATTCTACGTGCTCTAGGCACTGTGTCTAGTCAAGTTGTGGTTCTTATACCACTTTCTTAGTATATGGTTCGGTCTCCCCTGGAGCCCCCTGTGTATTGTGCTATTTACTGTCGTTCTAGTGATTTAATATTGTGTGTCTTGTTCTCTAATCTCATAAAGAGATTAGTAGAGAGTGTTTAGTAATAAATACATACATTTTATATACACCTGGTCATTCAGGAGGTTATTTACTGGTAAAACAAGCTGCTTTACATTCCTTCAAGACTTAGCCTGAAGGCTGCTCTCCACAGCTACCACTAGGATAGCTTTCTATAAAGGTTGTCTTTAACCTAATCATCAATAAGGGTCATTTGGACTGGTGCAAGGTGCCCACTTTAATTAGTGGACAGCATATACCAGGCCAACTTCTCACACTCGTGTGCTGTGCTCCATTCACAGACAAAGAGAGCACGGCCCCTGCCCTCATGTCTGTGGTGTGTCAATGCGGTGCACGGCACACCCCCAGGCTGTGGCTCCATTCACAGACTGTGAGAGCACGGGCCCTGCTCTTCTGTCTGAGGTGTGTCAGTGCAGTGCACTGCATGCCCCAATGCTGTTGCTCCATTCACGGACTGAGAGAGCAGGGCCCTTGACCTCGTGTCTGTGCTTGTGGTGTGTCAGTGCGTGCACTTCACATTCGAGTGCTGTGCTCTATTCTGGACTGAGAAAGCACGGCCCCTGCCCTCGTGTCTGTGGTCGTGGTCTGTGCCTGCAGTGCACTTCACACTTGTGTGCTGTGCTCCATTCATGGACTGAGAGAGCACAGCCCATGCCCTCGTGTCTGTGGTGTGTCAGTGCGGTGCACTGTACACCCGCGTGCTGTGCTCCATTCACTGACTGAGAGAGCACAGCCCTTGCCCCCATGTCTGTGGTGTGTCAATACGGTGCACTGCACACACCCCTGCTGTGCTCCATTCACAGACTGAGTGAGCAGGGCCCCCTGCTCTCGTGTCTGTGGTGTGTCAGTGCAGTGCACTGCATACCCTTGTGCTATGCTCCATTCACAGACTGAGAGAGCACGCCCTCTGCTCTCCTGTCTGTGGTATGTCAATGCAGTGCACTGCACACACCCCTGCTGTGCTCCATTCATGGACTGAGTGAGCAGGGCACCCTGCTCTCGTGTCTGTGGTGTGTCAGTACGGTGCACTGCATGCCCCTGTGTTGTGCTCCATTAATGGACTGAGAGAGCATGGCCCCTGCTCTCCTGTCTGTGGTGTGTCAGTGCGGGGTAGTGCATGCCCCCATGCTGCGCTCCATTCATGGATTGAGAGAGCATGGTCCCTTGCCCTCGTGTCTGTGGTGTGTCCGTGCGGCGCACTGTACACCCCCATGCTGTGCTTCATTCACGGACTGAGAGAGCAGGGCCCATGCCCTCGTGTCTGTGGTGTGTCAGTGCGGTGCACTGCACACCCGCGTGCTTTGCTACATTCACGACTGAGAGCAGGGCCCCTGCCCTCGTGTCTGTGGTGTGCCAGTGCCGGCCACTGCACACCCTCGTGCTGTGCTCCATTCACGGACTAAGAGAGCCCAGCCCTTGCCCACGTGTCTGTGGTGTGCCAGTGCGGTGCACTGCACACCCTCGTGCTGTGCTCAATTCACAGACTGAGAGAGCATGACTTATGCTTGTGGGGCATGAGTGCTGTGCAAGGCACACGCACCTGCTGTGGTGCCATTCACGGCCTCAGAGACCACGGCCCTAAGAAAATAGCAATAGGGAATAGGATTGCTGACGTCAGCTCTCTCTCATGCATGCACTATGAGCATTGATTACAGCGAAAGTGTCCTCCGCTGACCCTACGCAGGATCACCCAGGAAATAAAAAAATAATAACTCCTTGATCTGACAGAACATCACCTAGAAATTACCCACACTGCATCTGTACGATGTTAATGGCGATGGATGGATGGACGGATGGATGTGTGAGGGGTGGGTGGATGGATGGACGGACAGACGGACTGGCGGGCAGATGAATGTGTGAGGGTTGGATGGATGGACGGACGGGCTGACGGGCAGATGAATGTGTGCGGGGTGGGTGGATGGACGGATGGGTTGATGGATGTGTGTGGGGTAGGTGGATGGCTGGATGGACGGACAGGTAGA
This sequence comes from Calotriton arnoldi, assembly GCA_963921515.1. Taxonomy (NCBI): domain Eukaryota; kingdom Metazoa; phylum Chordata; class Amphibia; order Caudata; family Salamandridae; genus Calotriton; species Calotriton arnoldi. Next base: position 984,584 of record CAWUFW010001098.1, read on the forward strand.
TGGATGTGTGAGGGGTGGGTGGATGGGAGTACGGATGGACAAGTAGATGGATGTGTGTGGGGTGGGTGGACAGACGGACAGGTAGATGGATATGTTAGGGGTGGGTGGATGGATGGATGGATGGATGGACGGATGGGTAGATGGATGTGTGAGGGGTGGATAGACAGAGGGACGGACGGGTAGATGGATATGTTAGGGGTGGGTGGAAGGATTGATGGATGGATGGACGGATGGGTAGATGGATGTGTTAGGGGTGGGTGGGTGGATGGATGGAGGGACGGATGGGCAGATGGATGTGTGAGGGGTGGATGGATGGAATGAGGGATGGACAGGCAGATGGATGTGTGAGGGCTGGATAGATGGATGAATGCGTCGATGGATGGTTGACTTGGTGGTGGTTGGAATCCGGGTGGATGGATGAATCCGTGGGTCTGCACGTTTTTGGATTGCTGGATGGGTGGCTAATGAAACGGTGGGGGCAGATGCCTAAGGGCCCCAAGGCCTGAAGTGCGGTTTCTTCGCCATTGGCGCTGGCTTGTGTCGTCGGTGTGGGACCTAATGCCACCTTGGGTGTCGTATTTCCTGTATTTGGCTTTTCTTTTCGAAACAATGCTGTCCCTAAACTTCTATAATCGGTTATGCATTAGTTGCTCAGAAATGGCGAACGTGTGTTCCGGTGGCCTAGGGCTATAAAGCCAACCTCATTGAGCACTGCAATCTTGTCTTTCTAGTGAGATGTGTGAGTGGGAGGGCTACAGGCGAGGGTCAGGGTGACTCCTGGAAGTGCAGTTAACCCCTTCCCTACCGGCCTTGATTTCACACTATAGGACAGCCATGTCAGTGCTGTTCAAACATCCTGAATACCAAACCTCTGCAAACCACCCTTTCACCCCCTGCCTCTCCATCCTTCCATTCACAGACTGACATCCACCCACCACCACTCCACCCATATTTGCATCCTTTCATCTGCACAACCATCCGTCCAGCCACCCACAAAGACATGCAATCACCAACCTCCACTTCACACATTTAAAAATATTCTGACACTTTCATCTATAGGGCCCTCCTCCCATCTACCCATCAAGTCACGCTTGCACGCCCCACCCCCCAGCCACTCACGGGTCTTCTCAGGGGTCCCTCAACAGGATCCTCTTTCAAACCATCTCCATACCCTTCCACTCCGCCTGTTCACCAACTCACTGACCGCTTTATCTAAGAGGGAATCCATCCATCCATCGAGTCACGCATGCACCCCCAGCCACTCACGCATCTTCTCAAGGGTCCTGACAGGATTTTCTTTCAAACCATCTCCACACCCTTGCACTGCACCCATTCACCAACTCACTAACCGCTTTATACACAAGGGTATCTATCCATCCACCCATCTATCCATTGAGTCATGCATGCACGCCCCGCCCCCCAGGTACTCACAGATCTTCTCAGGGGTCCCTCAACAGGATACTCTTTCAAACCATCTCCATACCCTTCCACTCCACCCGTTCACCAACTCACTGATTGCTTTATCTACGAGGGTATCCATCCATCCACCTATCCATCTATCCATCCATCGACTCACGCATGCACCCCTGCCACCCCAGCCACTCACCCATATCCATACCCCAGCCACTCACCCTTCCACTCCACCCATTTACCAACTCACTAACTGCTTTATCTACTAGGGTATCCATCCACCCATCCATCCATCGAGTCACGCATGCACCCCCAGCCACTCACGTGTCTTCTCAGGGGTCCCTGACAGGATCTTCTTTCAAACCATCTCCATACACTTCCACACCACCTGTTTACCAACTCACTGACCGCTTTGTCTACAAGGGGATCCCATCCATTCACCCATCCATCCATCCATCCATCCATCGAGTCACGCATGCACCAACCGCCCCCCAGCACCTCACGCGTCTTCTCAAGGGTCCTGACAGGATATTCTTTCAAACCATCTCCATACCCTTCCACTCCACCTGTTTTCCCACTCACTAACTGCTTTATCTACGAGGATATCCATCCATCTACCCATCAATCCATCGAGTCACGCATGCACCCCCCAGCCACTCACGCGTCTTCTCAAGGGTGCTGACAGGATCCTCTTTCAAACCATCTCCATACTCTTGCACTCCACCAGTTCACTAACTCACTAACCACTTTATCTACGAGGATCAGTGGATGACTTGGAGCCATCTCAAATTGAATGCTTCCAAAACGGAAATACTCACATGTGGCGATTGGAAACATTATGACCCACTTGCCGCCTGGCCTGATGAACTGGGATCACCACCTAAAGTATTGAAGGAAGTAAGAAACCTCGGAATGACCATGGACTCCAAACTATCGGTGAATGCCCAAGTGGACAAACTAGCAAGATCAAGCCTTGTCACTATAAAGACTCTGCAACGAATCTTCCCCCATTTGGGATTTCCACACAAGGTCCAAGCTACCATCTCCCTTGTTCTGTCCAAACTCGATTACGCCAATAGCCTCTACCACGGATCAACTTTAACGACCATGAAAAGACTACAACGGATTCAGAACTCGGCTGCCAGACTACTCTTGCATATCAAACCACGAGACCACATCTCACCTGCCTTGAAAGCCCTGCATTGGTTACCAGTTGCCAGAAGATCCATGTTCAAGCTGCTTTGTATCACGCACAAAGCGATACATGGAATGGGTCCGCTCTTCATCAGGAATAAAATCACCAAACACATTCAACAAAGGAACCTCCGCTCTAGAGTGGCACCTCGCCTCAAAATCCCAAGATACAAGAAAGAAACCATGGGTGGCACATCCTTCTCTGTTCAAGCAGCCAAACTATGGAACTCTTTACCCCCAACATAAGATCCACGGACAACCACCTTATCTTCAGAAAACTACTCAAGATTTGGCTCTTCCCCACATAAGCACCATACGCAAACAGAAATATACAGCATATCCCTCTGTATACAAACATTTATTTGTACTATAGATATGTACCTATCTTTGTGTATTGCTTTGTATAAACATGTAGAATAATTATGTTGTTAAAAAATAAATAAAATACATTTTTAAGCACAACAACACTTGAAAACCAGAGTTTATCTAATGCATCTTTAATCTACATATACTTACTTCCTTTATGCATCTATATACCTTCCATGTACTTGAATCTATATATTTATTACTTTCTCCTAAAAAAGCATATTCAATGCACTACCCTACTTCTCACCCTATACCTCTCTCAATATATCTTCTACCCCAACTCTGACTCATCTCAAACTTCTTTCTACTACTCTTTCCAATGCACTACGCTATTTCTCACCCTATACCTCTATCAATATATCCTCTACATCCACTCTCATTTATCCCAAACCCCATACCACTACTATGATCCCAAAAATAACCCTTTCTAGACTCTCCCCTACTCTACCCTTCCTTGCTTCATCTGACACCACTTTTACTATTCCGATCCCCCTAAACAAGCCTTTCAAAACTCTTCCCTCTGATTCTTCCCCTCCACATCCCTTTTTACTCATCCCAAGCCTCCTCCTACTGCTATGACCTCCGAAACAAAAAAAAAACAACAAAAAAAGTCAAATTCCTTCACTCTTCTATCCCTCCACTATCCTTTTTCAATCAAAATAACAGACTAACATGTCCGCTTCTCAAATTTCATATTTCACTATACTAATTCACCACTAATCCTTTATGGGTTCCAGAGTAGCGTGCTACTCGCCAAAAAAAGCGCTTCAACACCTCATCAGGGGTAGCAAGCACTATATAAATGCAAACCTTTTTCCCTCTTCTATCCCTCCGCTACCCTTCTCTATCTAAATAACTGAATAACATATCCACCACTCAAATTACTTTCATATCTCACTATACATATTTTCAACACTAATCCTTTATGGGTTCCGGAATAGCGTGCTACTCGCCAAAAAAAGCACTTCAACACCCCATCAGGGGTACCAAGCGCTATATAAATGCATAAGCTTTTTCCCTCTTCTATCCCTCACCTACCCTTCTCAATCCAAATAACTGACTAACATATCCACAACTCAAATTACTTTCATAGTTCACTATACTAATTCTACACTAATCCTTTATGGGTTCCGGAGTAGCGTGCTACTCGCCAAAAAAGTGCTTCAACACCCCATCAGGGGTAGCAAGCGCTATATAAATGCAAACCTCTTCCCTCTTCTATCCTGCCGCTACCCTTCTCTATCCAAATAAGTGAATAACAAATCAAATCAAATCAAAATATCTTTATTCGAATATGGAATATCCAAAAAAGCACAATAAAAACAATTCATACATAGCAACGTATTCACAGCAAAAGGTACAGTACATTTATAACAGTGACTAACATAGACCATAGTTAGCGGGATATGTCATATATTAACATTCGATAGGGTGATTTTAATAACATTACAATAATATACAGTTCTAACGACCTTCATTGGACACACATGGTTCTACGTGACCGTACAGCTGACTTCAGGAATAATCCAACGCGGAGAATTAATTCATCTTCCGGCAGTTTAAGCACTACCGTGTAGGCTATCCTGAAGTCAAAAATAGCACGTTTTTAAAAAAGGTATCAAAAATCCTTTTGTGAATTTGGAATAAAAACTACAAGAGAATAAAAAGTGCAACATTGTTTGGTTACTGTGTGCGTTGCAAGGGCAGGGCAATGCGTCAAGATCGGAATTATAGCCCAAAGGGAAGCATAATAAATATTTCATAGTACCTGCCCGTAAGCTGAAATAGCAACCCTCTTTCCCAATGTCCTATAGGTTTTAAAAGGTATCTGGCAGGCAAATGAGAGCATTCCTCTATGGACATATACCTTACAACTGAGGTTTTCTTGATCTCTCTCCAGTACCTTTCATCGCTATACTTTTTATACAATGCCTCTTGTATCACTTTTTTGTTAGTTAACTCTGGATTGAGTTGGATTTAAAAAGATGCGCAGGTGGTTTACGCTCTTTAGGCTCTCTTTTACAGCGGCAAGCCATGGTATATCCCCACCCCTCTCACATCTAAGGCAGTCAGTTATTATGTCTCTGGTGAGAGTTGCCGCAGTGTTATTCCAAATTGCAACCCAGAACAATGCCGGGCGGGCCCTAATATAGTCTTCAATATAGGGCAGTTTCAGTTCTTTGTGGCACACATATACAGAGGAAGAAATCGGTGCTCCCAAAAGTTTCCTACATAGTCTATTTTCTTCACATTGAATACTACTGAATTTGGTGAATCCCCATATTTCTGCTCCATAGGTTGCGGTGGAAGCACACTGTAATTTAAACATTTTCTTAAGAGCTAAAACTACTTCAGACCTTTTGGGTTGGGGTAATCCCAGAAGTGTATTAATACTTCGTGACAGCTTACTTCTGCTGTGTGCCACGTGATCAGACCAAGAGCCATTTGTGGCGTAAACAAACCCAAGGTAAGAAAAAGTGCAAGTGCTTTGTAAACTGTCCGAGTTAACAATAATTTTATTAATAGGACGCTTTTTCGGACCACAAGCCATTAAAAACGATTTTTTAAAATTAGTCCTTAAATCTAAAACAGCCATAAAATCTACAAATCCTCGTACTAAAATGCGTAGGGCATTTGGGGTGCGTGCCATTAAAACTGCATCATCAGCATACAATAGGGCGGGGAGTGTATTACCATTTTTCTCGGGACATCGTGGGTAAGCTTTACTAGTGAATCATGCAAATCATTAACATATAGGATAAAAAGAAGAGGTGCCAGAACGCACCCCTGTCTGACACCTCTATCAATTTTAATGTCACTTGATACATCCCCATCCTGGCTAATCCTCACCCGGGCGTGCAGATCTCTGTGCAAATATGCTAAAAAGTGAACTAAAACTTCATCCAGGCCTTGTTTTAAAAGAATGGGCCATAAGCGTGACCTATTGACAAGGTCAAACGCAGAGGTAAGGTCCATGAAGGCGAGATATATAGGAGATTTTTTGGCAACAGTGTACTTGCCAATAATCAGATTTAAATTCAGGCACTGTTCTACTGTGCCTACTTTAATTCTAAACCCCAGTTGGCACGGCCTTAAAATATTATCACCCTCAGCCCATGACCTTATCTTGTTATAGAGAATCCTTCCCAGGATTTTCAGGGTGTTGTCGATGAGGGAGATAGGTCTATAGCAACTTGGGTTAGAACGATCGCCCTTTTTAAAAATCGGTACAATGATGCTCATGGACCACGTACTCGGAATTGTATCATAGGTTAAATTATTAAAAACATTTAATAGGAGGGGTGCCCAAAAATCTGGTTTATTTTTAATAAGATCGATGGGCAACCCATCAGGGCCCGGCGCTTTATTACCCAAACTTTGTTGGATTGCATCCTCCACTTCTAGCAAGGTTATATCTATTGGGGTAGGCGCGTGATATTCATATGAGTCCTCTATTCCAATTGGGGCCGAATAGATTTTGGGAAAATGAGCCACCCATAAGTCGCTAGTTATATTACAGCTGATGGCAGTCAGAGGATGTCCTAATGTTTTTAACTGCCGCCCAGAAGCCGTTTCCCTTTTTGAAGATGCACTACACGCTAAACTATCCCAATGATTTTTTAGGATTTCATCTTTCCTTCGTGTGGTTACTGTCTTGTAATGGTGCCTCAGGGATTTAACGAGTGCCCGATCTCTGGGGGTCGTTGACAGTGCCTTGCGAAGCTTTCTATTGGCTAGTGAGCAATCTCTATTAAACCATCTCGGTCCCGGTCGAATAACATATCCACCACTCAAATTACTTTCATATTTCTCTATACTAATTTTCAACACTAATTCCTTTATGGGTTCCAGAGTAGATTGCTACTCACCAAAAAAGCGCTTCAACACCCCATCAGGGGTAACAAGTGCTATATAAATACAAACCTTTTTCCCTCTTCTATCCCTCCGCTATCCTTCTCACTCCAAATAACTGACTAATATCCACCACTCAAATTACTTTCATATTTCACTATACTAATTCACCACTAATCCTTTATGGGTTTCTGGAGTAGCATGCTACTCGTCAAAAAAGCGCTTCAACACCCCATCAGGGATAACAAGCGCTATATAAATACAAACCTTTTTTTCCCTCTTCTATCCTTCTGAATCCAAATAACTGACTAACCTATCCACCACTCAAATTACTTTCATATTTCACTATACAAATTCAACACTAATCCTTTATGGTTTCCAGAGTAGCGTGCTACTCTCCGAAAAAGTGCTTTGACGCCTCGTCAGGGGTAGTAAGCGCTATATATATATGCAATTACAATGCAATACAATACAATTACAATATGCAGGGGGCCGCGCAGGCCCCTGCAGCCCTGGGGACCGCCACCTCCCCGGGGCTTGTTTAATTAGGGGACCGCCACCTCCCCGGGGCTTTATTTAATTAAGCGCTGGGTATGCGGCCCCCCGCAGCCCCGAGGACCGCCACCTCCCTGGGGCTGTTGTTAATTTTTTGCGGGGGGCCTCGCAGGCCCTCCCAAGCCCCGGGGACTACCACCTCCCCGGGGCTTTTTTGATTATCGAGTGGGGGGCCTCGCGGGTCCCCTCAAGCCCTGGGGACAACCACCTCCCCGGGGCTTCAAACATGATGGGAGGGGGGCCCCTCCTGGAGCCCTAGATGGCCCTGGGGACCACCACCCCCCAGGGCCGGGTCCTGCAATGTCCCGGGGTGCCCACCCTCGGGACATTGCTGTTTGCAATGGCAGGGCGGGAGCACCGCTCCCGCCCTGTCATTGCAAACTTCTGCTTTGCTTCATGGAAGTGAGAGCAGGAAACCTGCTCTCGCTTCCATGAAGCAAAGCAGTATTGCTTTTGGGCATGTTAGCAGCTTCCCTTGCCCAAAAGTAATGCTGGCTCCCGCAGGAGGTGGGGAGTCGGCAGGGACCGTGGGGGCATTGGGGCTCCCCCCACGGTCCCCAATTTGAGGGCCGGCCCCGGGGGATGGGGTCCCCGGGCCAAAAGTGGCCCAGGGGAGGGGGGCCACGTGGCCCGCAGCCCCTAATAAAAAAAATTAAAAAAGAGGCCAGGCCCCAGGGGATGGGGACCCCGGGGCAATAGTGGCCCAGGGAAGGGGGGCCATGCAGCCCCCTTCCCGTTTAAAAAAAAAAAATAAGGCCGGGCCCCGGGGGATGGGGTATGGGCTTACTGGAGGTAACAGGAGGGCTAGTTGGCCCCCAGGGACCCTCAGGAGGAAATTGGACTTCATCCCCCAAGGAAGAGCGCGCCAGGAGGCACGTTTGCAGAGTGGTGGAGAAAGGGGGTGTGACCTGTGTCCACCTCTCAGCAATCCCACTGTGTGGGGCTTACTGGAGGTAAGAGGTAGGCTAGTTGGCCCCAAAGGACCCCCAGCAGCGAAGGGGACTTCAATCCCCATCCAAGAGCACACCAGGGAGCGCGTTTGCAGAGTGGTGGGCAAAGGGGGCATGGCCTGCTATGAAAATTTAGCAATACTGCTATGTGGGACTTACTGGAGGTAATAGGAGGGGTAGTTGGCCCCCAAGGATGTCCTTGGGGGCCAACTACCCCTCTTGTTACCTCCAGTAAGTCCCACACAGTGGGATTGCTAAGATGTCTTTGGAGGCCATGCCCCCTTTCTCCACCACTCTGCAAACGTACCTCCTGGTAGACTATGGGATGGGGGATGAAGTCCACTTTACTCCTGAGGGACTTCAGGGGTAAGAAGCCCTCCTGGTACCTCCTGTAAGTCCTATGCAGCGGAATTCCTGAGCGCTGTTCGGAGGCCCAGCACCCTTTCTCCACCACTCTGTAAATGCAACTACTAGTTAAAGAAGCATTTGCGATGTAAAAGGTTTTGCATTTGCGAGAGTTAGAGCTATTGGCGTTGTAAATGTAAAAGTTTTATACTAATGTTTTTTGGTGTAGAGCGGATGTACGTTGAGTGTAGTGGAATTATGTGGTATGTTGTGCAGTGAAATTATGTGAATAGAAAGTATGTGGTATTTAGTGTATAGGAATTATATGGAGTGGGATTATGTGTTTTGGAGAGTAATTATGTGGTCCTGTAGTCTGTGTTGTGGAGTGGTAACCTCAGGTTTAGTCTTCCTCGTTTCCATAGAAGCTAAACTTTAAACTCAATGAGACACAATAAAAGAAGGAACCACTGAGGAGCACTTCTGGACCTAGTCGGCGGTATGAGCAGGGCCACTGGAATTATGTGACTGTTCGGCTACACCAATTTTCACATAATTAAACAATTTCCGCATTTGCCAAATATTCCATCATCTGCTGCCTAATCTGCAGATTTGAACAAAAAAAGACTTGTTTCTAGCTCAAACGGCTCAAATGTTCCCAAAAATGCAGCGTCATGTGTTACAGCATGGTGGAAGGCCCTTTGTAAGGCTGGAATGGTCGCGTGTTACTTATTGCAAAAATGTGGGTGTTAAACTGGTACTAATGGTGCACAAACCTCTCTCCTTTCTGTGCCTCTCTTCCATCTTTCTGCATTTCTCTTGCTTCTTTCTGCACCTTTCTTCCTCTTTCTGCACATCACTGTCTTCTTTCTGCACTTCACTTGCCTCTTTCTGCACTTCTCTTGCCCCTTTCTGCACTTCACTTACCTCTTTCAGCACCTCTGTTGCTTTTTCTGCAGATCTCTTGCCTCTTTCTGCACCTCTCTTGCCTCTTTCTGCACCCCTGTTCCCTCTTTCTGCACCTTTCATGCCTGTTTCTGTACCTCTCTTGCCTCTTTCTGTACCTCTGTTGCTTTTTTCTGCACTTCTCTTGCTCTTTCTGCACCCTTTGCGCCTCTTTCAGCATCTCTGTTGCTTCTTTCTGCACTTCTCTTCCTTCTTTCTGCACAGCTCCTGCCTCTTTCGGTATCTCTCTTGCCTCTTTGTGCACATCTCCTACCTTTTTATGCACCCCTCTTGCCTCTTTTTGCACCTCTGTTGGTTCTTTCTGCACTGCTCTTGCTTCTTTCTGCACCTCACTTGCCTCTTTCTGTACTTCTATTGCTTCTTTGTACACCTCTGTTGCTTCTTTCAGCAATTCTCTTGCCTCTTTCTGTACTTCTCTTCCTTCTTCTTGCACCCCTCCTGCCTCTTTCTGTACCTCTCTTGCCTCTTTCTGTACCCCTCTTGCCTCTTTTTGCACCTCTATTGGTTCTTTCTGCACTGCTCTTGCTTCATTCTGCATCTCACTTGCCTCTTTCTGCACTTCTCTTGCTTCTTTCTACACCTCTGTTGCGTATTTCAGCAATTCTCTTGCCTCTTTCTGCACTTCTCTTGCTTGTTTCTGCACCTTTCTTGCATCTTTCTGCACCTCTGTTGCCTCTTTCTGCACCTCACTTGCTTCTTTCTGCACCCCTCCTACCTCTTTCTGCACATCTCTTGCTTCTTTCTACACCTCTCATGCCTCTTTCTGCTCCTCTCTTGCCTCTTTGTGCATTTCTCTTGCCTGTTTCTGCACTTCCCTTGCCTCTTTCTGTACCTCTCTTGCCTCTTTCTGCACCTCTCTTGCCTCTTTCTGCACTTCTCTTGCTTCTTTCTGCACCTCTCTTGCTTCTTTCTGCACCCTGTTTCCCTTTTTTGCATTCCTCTTGCCTGTTTCTGCTGTTCTCTTGCCATTTTCTGCACCTCTCTTGCCTCTTCCTGCACCTCACTTGCCTCTTTCTGCACTTCTCTTGCTTCTTTCCACACCTCTGTTGCTTATTTTAGAAATTTTCTTGCCTCTTTCTGCAGTTCTCTTGCTTCTTTCTATAGCTCTGTTGCTTCTTTCAGCAATTCTCTTGCCTCTTTCTGCACTTCTCTTGCTTCTTTCTGTACCCATCCTGCCTCTTTCTGTACCTTTCTCGCCTCTTTGTGCACCTCGCCCACCTCTTTCTGCACCCCTCTTGCCTCTTTTTGCACCTCTGTTGGTTCTTTCTGCACTGCTCTTGCTTCTTTCTGCACCTCACTTGCCTCTTTCTGCACTTCCCTTGCTTCTTTCTACACCTCTGTTGCTTCTTTCAGCAATTCTCTTGCCCCTTTCTGCACTTCTCTTGCTTCTTTCTATACCTCTATTGCTTCTTTCAGCAATTCTCTTGCCTCTTTCTGCACTTCTCTTTCTTCTTTCTGTACCCCTCCTGCCTCTTTTTGTACCTTTCTTGCCTCTTTGTGCACCTCTCCCACCTCTTTCTGCACCCCTCTTGCCTCATTTTGCACCTCTGTTGGTTCTTTCTGCACTGCTCTTGCTTCTTTCTACACCTCACTTGCCTCTTTCTGTACTTCTATTGCTTCTTTCTATAGCTCTGTTGCTTCTTTCAGCAATTCTCTTGCCTCTTTCTGCACTTCTCTTGCTTCTTTCTGCACCTCACTTGCCTCTTTCTGTACTTCTATTGCTTCTTTGTACACCTCTGTTGCTTCTTTCAGCAATTCTCTTGCCTCTTTCTGCACTTCTCTTCCTTCTTTTTGCACCCCTCCTGCCTCTTTCTGTACCTCTCTTGCCTCTTTGTGCACCTTTCCCACCTCTTTCTGCACCCCTCTTGCCTCTTTTGCACCTCTGTTGGTTCTTTCTGCACTGCTCTTGCTTCTTTCTGCACCTCACTTGCCTCTTTCTGCACTTCTATTGCTTCTTTGTACACCTCTGTTGCTTCTTTCAGCAATTCTCTTGCCTCTTTCTGCACTTCTCTTCCATCTTTTTGCACCCTCCTGCCTCTTTCTGTACCTCTCTTGCCTCTTTGTGCACCTCTCCTACCTCTTTCTGCACCCCTCTTTCCTCTCTTTTGCACCTCTGTTGGTTCTTTCTGCACTGCTCTTGCTTCTTTCTACATCTCACTTGCCTCTTTCTGCACTTCTCTTGCTTCTTTCTACACCTCTGTTGCATATTTCAGCAATTCTCTTGCCTCTTTCTGCACTTCTCCTGCTTGTTTCTGCACCTCTCTTGCGTCTTTCTGAACCTATGTTGCCTCTTTCTGCACCTCACTTCCTTCTTTCTGCATCCCTCCTACCTCTTTCTGCACTTCTCTTGCTTCTTTCTACACCTCTCTTGCCTCTTTCTGCTCCTCTCTTGCCTCTTTGTGCATTTCTCTTGCCTGTTTCTGCACTTCCCTTGCCTCTTTCTGTACCTCTCTTGCCTCTTTCTGCACCTCTCTTGCCTCTTTCTGCACTTCTCTTGCTTCTTTCTGCACCTCTCTTGCTTCTTTCTGCACCATGTTTCCCTTTTTTGCTTCCCTCTTGCCTCTTTCTGCTGTTCTCTTGCCATTTTCTGCACCTCTCTTGCCTCTTCCTGCACCTCTCTTGCCTCTTTCTGCACTTCTATTGCTTCTTTCTACACCTCTGTTGCTTCTTTCAGCAATTCTCTTGCCCCTTTCTGCACTTCTCTTGCTTCTTTCTATACCTCTGTTGCTTCTTTCAGCAATTCTCTTGCCTCTTTCTGCACTTCTCTTCCTTCTTTCTGTACCCCTCCTGCCTCTTTCTGTACCTTTCTTGCCTCTTTGTGCACCTCTCCCACCTCTTTCTGCACCCCTCTTGCGATATTTTGCACCTCTGTTGGTTCTTTCTGCACGGCCTTCTTGCTTCTTTCTGCACCTTACTTGCCCCTTTCTGCACTTCTCTTGCTTCTTTCTATAGCTCAGTTGCTTCTTTCAGCAATTCTCTTGCCTCTTTCTGCACTTCTCTTCCTTCTTTTTGCACCCCTCCTGCCTCTTTCTGTTCCTCTATTGCCTCTTTGTTCACCTCTCCTACCTCTTTCTGCACCCCTCTTTCCTCTTTTTGCACCTCTGTTGGTTCTTTCTGCACTGCTCTTGCTTCTTTCTACATCTCACTTGCCTCTTTCTGCACTTCTCTTGCTTCTTTCTACACCTCTGTTGCATATTTCAGCAATTCTCTTGCCTCTTTCTGCACTTCTCCTGCTTGTTTCTGCACCTCTCAGGTGTCTTTCTGCACCTATGTTGCCTCTTTCTGCACCCCACTTGCTTCTTTCTGCATCCCTCCTACCTCTTTCTGCACTTCTCTTGCTTCTTTCTACACCTCTCTTGCCTCTTTCTGCTCCTCTCTTGCCTCTTTGTGCATTTCTCTTGCCTGTTTCTGCACTTCCCTTGCCTCTTTCTGTACCTCTCTTGCCTCTTTCTGCACCTCTCTTGCTTCTTTCTGCACTTCTCTTGCTTCTTTCTGCACCTCTCTTGCTTCTTTCTGCACCATGTTTCCCTTTTTTGCATCCCTCTTGCCTCTTTCTGCTGTTCTCTTGCCATTTTCTGCACCTCTCTTGCCTCTTCCTGCACCTCACTTGCCCCTTTCTGCACTTCTCTTGCTTCTTTCTATACCTCTGTTGCTTCTTTCAGCAATTCTCTTGCCTCTTTCTGCACTTCTCTTCCTTCTTTCTGTACCCCTCCTGCCTCTTTCTGTACCTTTCTTGCCTCTTTGTGCACCTCTCCCACCTCTTTCTGCACCCTTTTGCTTCATTTTGCACCTCTGTTGGTTCTTTCTGCACGGCTCTTGCTTCTTTCTGCACCTTACTTGCCCCTTTCTGCACTTCTCTTGCTTCTTTCTATAGCTCTGTTGCTTCTTTCAGCAATTCTCTTGCCTCTTTCTGCACTTCTCTTGCTTCTTTCTGCACCTCACTTGCCTCTTTCTGTACTTCTATTGCTTCTTTGTACACCTCTGTTGCTTCTTTCAGCAATTCTCTTGCCTCTTTCTGCACTTCTCTTCCTTCTTTTTGCACCCCTCCTGCCTCTTTCTGTACCTCTCTTGCCTCTTTGTGCACCTCTCCTACCTCTTTCTGCACCCCTCTTTCCTCTTTTTGCACCTCTGTTGGTTCTTTCTGCACTGCTCTTGCTTCTTTCTACACCTCACTTGCCTCTTTCTGTACTTCTATTGCTTCTTTGTACACCTCTGTTGCTTCTTTCAGCAATTCTCTTTCCTCTTTCTGCACTTCTCTTCCTTCTTTTTGCACCCCTCCTGCCTCTTTCTGTACCTCTCTTGCCTCTTTGTGCACCTCTCCTACCTCTTTCTGCACCCCTCTTTTTGCACCTCTGTTGGTTCTTTCTGCACTGCTCTTGCTTCTTTCTACATCTCACTTGCCTCTTTCTGCACTTCTCCTGCTTGTTTCTGCACCTCTCTTGCGTCTTTCTGCACCTATGTTGCCTCTTTCTGTACCTCACTTGCTTCTTTCTGCATCCCTCCTACCTCTTTCTGCACTTCTCTTGCTTCTTTCTACACCTCTCTTGCCTCTTTCTGCTCCTCTCTTGCCTCTTTGTGCATTTCTCTTGCCTGTTTCTGCACTTCCCTTGCCTCTTTCTGTACCTCTCTTGCCTCTTTCTGCACCTCTCTTGCCTCTTTCTGCACTTCTCTTGCTTCTTTCTGCACCTCTCTTGCTTCTTTCTGCACCATGTTTCCCTTTTTGCATCCCTCTTGCCTCTTTCTGCTGTTCTCTTGCCATTTTCTGCACCTCTCTTGCCTCTTCCTGCACCTCACTTGCCCCTTTCTGCACTTCTCTTGCTTCTTTCTATACCTCTGTTGCTTCTTTCAGCAATTCTCTTGCCTCTTTCTGCACTTCTCTTCCTTCTTTCTGTACCCCTCCTGCCTCTTTCTGTACCTTTCTTGCCTCTTTGTGCACCTCTCCCACCTCTTTCTGCACCCCTTTTGCTTCATTTTGCACCTCTGTTGGTTCTTTCTGCACGGCTCTTGCTTCTTTCTGCACCTTACTTGCCCCTTTCTGCACTTCTCTTGCTTCTTTCTATAGCTCTGTTGCTTCTTTCAGCAATTCTCTTGCCTCTTTCTGCACTTCTCTTGCTTCTTTCTGCACCTCACTTGCCTCTTTCTGTACTTCTATTGCTTCTTTGTACACCTCTGTTGCTTCTTTCAGCAATTCTCTTGCCTCTTTCTGCACTTCTCTTCCTTCTTTTGCACCCCTCCTGCCTCTTTCTGTACCTCTCTTGCCTCTTTGTGCACCTCTCCTACCTCTTTCTGCACCCCTCTTTCCTCTTTTTGCACCTCTGTTGGTTCTTTCTGCACTGCTCTTGCTTCTTTCTACACCTCACTTGCCTCTTTCTGTACTTCTATTGCTTCTTTGTACACCTCTGTTGCTTCTTTCAGCAATTCTCTTTCCTCTTTCTGCACTTCTCTTCCTTCTTTTTGCACCCCTCCTGCCTCTTTCTGTACCTCTCTTGCCTCTTTGTGCACCTCTCCTACCTCTTTCTGCACCCCTCTTTCCTCTTTTTGCACCTCTGTTGGTTCTTTCTGCACTGCTCTTGCTTCTTTCTACATCTCACTTGCCTCTTTCTGCACTTCTCTTGCTTCTTTCTACACCTCTGTTGCATAATTCAGCAATTCTCTTGCCTCTTTCTGCACTTCTCCTGCTTGTTTCTGCACCTCTCTTGCGTCTTTCTGCACCTACGTTGCCTCTTTCTGTACCTCACTTGCTTCTTTCTGCATCCCTCCTACCTCTTTCTGCACTTCTCTTGCTTCTTTCTACACCTCTCTTGCCTCTTTCTGCTCCTCTCTTGCCTCTTTGTGCATTTCTCTTGCCTGTTTCTGCACTTCCCTTGCCTCTTTCTGTACCTCTCTTGCCTCTTTCTGCACCTCTCTTGCCTCTTTCTGCACTTCTCTTGCTTCTTTCTGCACCTCTCTTGCTTCTTTCTGCACCATGTTTCCCTTTTTTGCATCCCTCTTGCCTCTTTCTGCTGTTCTCTTGCCATTTTCTGCACCTCCCTTGCCTCTTCCTGCACCTCACTTGCCCCTTTCTGCACTTCTCTTGCTTCTTTCTATACCTCTGTTGCTTCTTTCAGCAATTCTCTTGCCTCTTTCTGCACTTCTCTTCCTTCTTTCTGTACACCTCCTGCCTCTTTCTGTACCTTTCTTGCCTCTTTGTGCACCTCTCCCACCTCTTTCTGCACCCCTCTTGCTTCATTTTGCACCTCTGTTGGTTCTTTCTGCACGGCTCTTGCTTCTTTCTGCACCTTACTTGCCCCTTTCTGCACTTCTCTTGCTTCTTTCTATAGCTCTGTTGCTTCTTTCAGCAATTCTCTTGCTTCTTTCTGCACCTCACTTGCCTCTTTCTGTACTTCTATTGCTTCTTTGTACACCTCTGTTGCTTCTTTCAGCAATTCTCTTGCCTCTTTCTGTACTTCTCTTCCTTCTTCTTGCACCCCTCCTGCCTCTTTGTGTACCTCTCTTGCCTCTTTCTGCACCCCTCTTGCCTCTTTTTGCACCTCTATTGGTTCTTTCTGCACTGCTCTTGCTTCATTCTGCATCTCACTTGCCTCTTTCTGCACTTCTCTTGCTTCTTTCTACACCTCTGTTGCGTATTTCAGCAATTCTCTTGCCTCTCTCTGCACTTCTCTTGCTTGTTTCTGCACCTCTCTTGCATCTTTCTGCACCTCTGTTGCCTCTTTCTGCACCTCACTTGCTTCTTTCTGCACCCCTCCTACCTCTTTCTGCACTTCTCTTGCTTCTTTCTATACCTCTCATGCCTCTTTCTGCACCCCTCTTGCCTCTTTTTGCACCTCTGTTGGTTCTTTCTGCACTGCTCTTGCTTCTTTCTGCACCTCACTTGCCTCTTTCTGCACTTCCCTTGCTTCTTTCTACACCTCTGTTGCTTCTTTCAGCAATTCTCTTGCCCCTTTCTGCACTTCTCTTGCTTCTTTCTATACCTCTGTTGCTTCTTTCAGCAATTCTCTTGCCTCTTTCTGCACTTCTCTTCCTTCTTTCTGTACCCCTCCTGCCTCTTTCTGTACCTTTCTTGCCTCTTTGTGCACCTCTCCCACCTCTTTCTGCACCCCTCTTGCTTCATTTTGCACCTCTGTTGGTTCTTTCTGCACGGCTCTTGCTTCTTTCTGCACCTTACTTGCCCCTTTCTGCACTTCTCTTGCTTCTTTCTATAGCTCTGTTGCTTCTTTCAGCAATTCTCTTGCTTCTTTCTGCACCTCACTTGCCTCTTTCTGTACTTCTATTGCTTCTTTGTACACCTCTGTTGCTTCTTTCAGCAATTCTCTTGCCTCTTTCTGTACTTCTCTTCCTTCTTCTTGCACCCCTCCTGCCTCTTTGTGTACCTCTCTTGCCTCTTTCTGCACCCCTCTTGCCTCTTTTTGCACCTCTATTGGTTCTTTCTGCACTGCTCTTGCTTCATTCTGCATCTCACTTGCCTCTTTCTGCACTTCTCTTGCTTCTTTCTACACCTCTGTTGCGTATTTCAGCAATTCTCTTGCCTCTCTCTGCACTTCTCTTGCTTGTTTCTGCACCTCTCTTGCATCTTTCTGCACCTCTGTTGCCTCTTTCTGCACCTCACTTGCTTCTTTCTGCACCCCTCCTACCTCTTTCTGCACTTCTCTTGCTTCTTTCTACACCTCTCATGCCTCTTTATGCTCCTCTCTTGCCTCTTTGTGCATTTCTCTTGCCTGTTTCTGCACTTCCCTTGCCTCTTTCTGTACCTCTCTTGCCTCTTTCTGCACCTCTCTTGCCTCTTTCTGCACTTCTCTTGCTTCTTTCTGCACCTCTCTTGCTTCTTTCTCCACCCTGTTTCCCTTTTTTGCATCCCTCTTACCTCTTTCTGCTGTTTTCTTGCCATTTTCTGCACCTCTCTTGCCTCTTCCTGCACCTCACTTGCCTCTTTCTGCACTTCTCTTGCTTCTTTCCATACCTCTGTTGCTTCTTTTTGCAATTTTCTTGCCTCTTTCTGCACTTCTCTTGCTTCTTTCTATAGCTCTTTTGCTTCTTTCAGCAATTCTCTTGCCTCTTTCTGCACTTCTCTTGCTTCTTTCTGTACCCATCCTGCCTCTTTCTGTACCTTTCTCGCCTCTTTGTGCACCTCGCCCACCTCTTTCTGCAACCCTCTTGCCTCTTTTTGCACCTCTGTTGGTTCTTTCTACACTGCTCTTGCTTCTTTCTGCACCTCACTTGCCTCTTTCTGCACTTCCCTTGCTTCTTTCTACACCTCTGTTGCTTCTTTCAGCAATTCTCTTGCCCCTTTCTGCACTTCTCTTGCTTCTTTCTATACCTCTGTTGCTTCTTTCAGCAATTCTCTTGCCTCTTTCTGCACTTCTCTTCCTTCTTTCTGTACCCCTCCTGCCTCTTTCTGTACCTTTCTTGCCTCTTTGTGCACCTCTCCCACCAATTTCTGCACCCCTCTTGCCTCATTTTGCACCTCTGTTGGTTCTTTCTGCACTGCTCTTGCTTCTTTCTACACCTCACTTGCCTCTTTCTGTACTTCTATTGCTTCTTTGTACACCTCTGTTGCTTCTTTCAGCAATTCTCTTGCCTCTTTCTGCACTTCTCTTCCTTCTTTTTGTACCCCTCCTTCTTCTTTCTGTACCTCTCTTGCCTCTTTGTGCACCTCTCCTACCTCTTTCTGCACCCCTCTTTCCTCTTTTTGCACCTCTGTTGGTTCTTTCTGCACTGCTCTTGCTTCTTTCTACATCTCACTTGCCACTTTCTGCACTTCTCTTGCTTCTTTCTACACCTCTGTTGCATATTTCAGCAATTCTCTTGCCTCTTTCTGCACATCTCCTGCTTGTTTCTGCACCTCTCTTGCGTCTTTCTGCACCTATGTTGCCTCTTTCTGCACCTCACTTGCTTCTTTCTGCATCCCTCCTACCTCTTTCTGCACTTCTCTTGCTTCTTTCTACACCTCTCTTGCCTCTTTCTGCTCCTCTCTTGCCTCTATGTGCATTTATCTTGCCTGTTTCTGCACTTCCCTTGCCTCTTTCTGTACCTCTCTTGCCTCTTTCTGCACCTCTCTTGCCTCTTTCTGCACTTCTCTTGCTTCTTTCTGCACCTCTCTTGCTTCTTTCTGCACCCTGTTTCCCTTTTTTGCATTCCTCTTGCCTCTTTCTGCTGTTCTCTTGCCATTTTCTGCACCTCTCTTGCCTCTTCCTGCACCTCACTTGCCTCTTTCTGCACTTCTCTTGCTTCTTTCCACACCTCTGTTGCTTCTTTTAGAAATTTTCTTGTCTCTTTCTGCAGTTCTCTTGCTTCTTTCTATAGCTCTGTTGCTTCTTTCAGCAATTCCCTTGCCTCTTTCTGCACTTCTCTTGCTTCTTTCTGTACCCATCCTGCCTCTTTCTGTACCATTCTCGCCTATTTGTGTACCTCGCCCACCTCTTTCTGCACCCATCTTGCCTCTTTTTGCACCTCTGTTGGTTCTTTCTGCACTGCTCTTGCTTCTTTCTGCACCTCACTTGCCTCTTTCTGCACTTCCCTTGCTTCTTTCTACACCTCTGTTGCTTCTTTCAGCAATTCTCTTGCCCCTTTCTGCACTTCTCTTGCTTCTTTCTATACCTCTGTTGCTTCTTTCAGCAATTCTCTTGCCTCTTTCTGCACTTCTCTTTCTTCTTTCTGTACCCCTCCTGCCTCTTTTTGTACCTTTCTTGCCTCTTTGTGCACCTCTCCCACCTCTTTCTGCACCCCTCTTGCCTCATTGTGCACCTCTGTTGGTTCTTTCTGCACTGCTCTTGCTTCTTTCTACACCTCACTTGCCTCTTTCTGTACTTCTATTGCTTCTTTGTACACCTCTGTTGCTTCTTTCAGCAATTCTCTTGCCTCTTTCTGCACTTCTCTTCCTTCTTTTTGCACCCCTCCTGCCTCTTTCTGTACCTCTCTTGCCTCTTTGTGCACCTCTCCTACCTCTTTCTGCACCCCTCTTTCCTCTTTTTGCACCTCTGTTGGTTCTTTCTGCACTGCTCTTGCTTCTTTCTACATCTCACTTGCCTCTTTCTGCACTTCTCTTGCTTCTTTCTACACCTCTTTTGCATATTTCAGCAATTCTCTTGCCTCTTTCTGCACTTCTCCTGCTTGTTTCTGCACCTCTCTTGCGTCTTTCTGCACCTATGTTGCCTCTTTCTGCACCTCACTTGCTTCTTTCTGCATCCCTCCTACCTCTTTCTGCACTTCTCTTGCTTCTTTCTACACCTCTCTTGCCTCTTTCTGCTCCTCTCTTGCCTCTTTGTGCATTTCTCTTGCCTGTTTCTGCACTTCCCTTGCCTCTTTCTGTACCTCTCTTGCCTCTTTCTGCACCTCTCTTGCCTCTTTCTGCACTTCTCTTGCTTCTTTCTGCACCTCTCTTGCTTCTTTCTGCACCATGTTTCCCTTTTTTGCATCCCTCTTGCCTCTTTCTGCTGTTCTCTTGCCATTTTCTGCACCTCTCTTGCCTCTTCCTGCACCTCATTTGCCTCTTTCTGCATTTCTCTTGCTTCTTTCTATACCTCTGTTGCTTCTTTCAGCAATTCTCTTGCCTCTTTCTGCACTTCTCTTCCTTCTTTCTGTACCCCTCCTGCCTCTTTCTGTACCTTTCTTGCCTCTTTGTGCACCTCTCCCACCTCTTTCTGCACCCCTCTTGCTTCATTTTGCACCTCTGTTGGTTCTTTCTGCATGGCTCTTGCTTCTTTCTGCACCTTACTTGCCCCTTTCTGCACTTCTCTTGCTTCTTTCTATAGCTCTGTTGATTCTTTCAGCAATTCTCTTGCCTCTTTCTGCACTTCTCTTCCTTCTTTTTGCACCCCTCCTGCCTCTTTCTGTTCCTCTATTGCCTCTTTGTTCACCACTCCTACCTCTTTCTGCACCCCTCTTTCCTCTTTTTGCACCTCTGTTGGTTCTTTCTGCACTGCTCTTGCTTCTTTCTACATCTCACTTGCCTCTTTCTGCACTTCTCTTGCTTCTTTCTACACCTCTGTTGCATATTTCAGCAATTCTCTTGCCTCTTTCTGCACTTCTCCTGCTTGTTTCTGCACCTCTCTTGCGTCTTTCTGCACCTATGTTGCCTCTTTCTGCACCTCACTTGCTTCTTTCTGCATCCCTCCTACCTCTTTCTGCACTTCTCTTGCTTCTTTCTACACCTCTCTTGCCTCTTTCTGCTGTTCTCTTGCCATTTTCTGCACCTCTCTTGCCTATTCCTGCACCTCACTTGCCCCTTTCTGCACTTCTCTTGCTTCTTTCTTAACCTCTGTTGCTTCTTTCAGCAATTCTCTTGCCTCTTTCTGCACTTCTCTTCCTTCTTTCTGTACCCCTCCTGCCTCTTTCTGTACCTTTCTTGCCTCTTTGTGCACCTCTCCCACCTCTTTCTGCACCCCTCTTGCTTCATTCTGCACCTCTGTTGGTTCTTTCTGCACGGCTCTTGCTTCTTTCTGCACCTTACTTGCCCCTTTCTGCACTTCTCTTGCTTCTTTCTATAGCTCTGTTGCTTCTTTCAGCAATTCTCTTGCCTCTTTCTGCACTTCTCTTGCTTCTTTCTGCACCTCACTTGCCTCTTTCTGTACTTCTATTGCTTCTTTGTACACCTCTGTTGCTTCTTTCAGCAATTCTCTTGCCTCTTTCTGTACTTCTCTTCCTTCTTCTTGCACCCCTCCTGCCTCTTTGTGTACCTCTCTTGCCTCTTTCTGCACCCCTCTTGCCTCTTTTTGCACCTCTATTGGTTCTTTCTGCACTGCTCTTGCTTCATTCTGCATCTCACTTGCCTCTTTCTGCACTTCTCTTGCTTCTTTCTACACCTCTGTTGCGTTATTTCAGCAATTCTCTTGCCTCTTTCTGCACTTCTCTTGCTTGTTTCTGCACCTCTCTTGCATCTTTCTGCACCTCTGTTGCCTCGTTCTGCACCTCACTTGCTTCTTTCTGCACCCCTCCTACCTCTTTCTGCACTTCTCTTGCTTCTTTCTACACCTCTCATGCCTCTTTATGCTCCTCTCTTGCCTCTTTGTGCATTTCTCTTGCCTGTTTCTGCACTTCCCTTGCCTCTTTCTGTACCTCTCTTGCCTCTTTCTGCACCTCTCTTGCCTCTTTCTGCACTTCTCTTGCTTCTTTCTGCACCTCTCTTGCTTCTTTCTGCACCCTGTTTCCCTTTTTTGCATCCCTCTTACCTCTTTCTGCTGTTTTCTTGCCATTTTCTGCACCTCTCTTGCCTCTTCCTGCACCTCACTTGCCTCTTTCTGCACTTCTCTTGCTTCTTTCCACACCTCTGTTGCTTCTTTTTGCAATTTTCTTGCCTCTTTCTGCACTTCTCTTGCTTCTTTCTATAGCTCTGTTGCTTCTTTCAGCAATTCTCTTGCCTCTTTCTGCACTTCTCTTGCTTCTTTCTGTACCCATCCTGCCTCTTTCTGTACCTTTCTCGCCTCTTTGTGCACCTCGCCCACCTCTTTCTGCACCCCTCTTGCCTCTTTTTGCACCTCTGTTGGTTCTTTCTGCACTGCTCTTGCTTCTTTCTGCACCTCACTTGCCTCTTTCTGCACTTCCCTTGCTT
The DNA here is from genome assembly GCA_963921515.1 of Calotriton arnoldi. Taxonomy (NCBI): domain Eukaryota; kingdom Metazoa; phylum Chordata; class Amphibia; order Caudata; family Salamandridae; genus Calotriton; species Calotriton arnoldi. The sequence goes on from CAWUFW010001098.1 coordinate 1,006,763, forward strand.
CTTTCTACACCTCTGTTGCTTCTTTCAGCAATTCTCTTGCCCCTTTCTGCTCTTCTCTTGCTTCTTTCTATACCTCTGTTGCTTCTTTCAGCAATTCTCTTGCCTCTTTCTGCACTTCTCTTCCTTCTTTCTGTACCCCTCCTGCCTCTTTCTGTACCTTTCTTGCCTCTTTGTGCACCTCTCCCACCTCTTTCTGCACCCCTCTTGCCTCATTTTGCACCTCTGTTGGTTCTTTCTGCACTGCTCTTGCTTCTTTCTACACCTCACTTGCCTCTTTCTGTACTTCTATTGCTTCTTTGTACACCTCTGTTGCTTCTTTCAGCAATTCTCTTGCCTCTTTCTGCACTTCTCTTCCTTCTTTTTGCACCCCTCCTTCCTCTTTCTGTACCTCTCTTGCCTCTTTGTGCACCTCTCCTACCTCTTTCTGCACCCCTCTTTCCTCTTTTTGCACCTCTGTTGGTTCTTTCTGCACTGCTCTTGCTTCTTTCTGCACCTATGTTGCCTCTTTCTGCACCTCACTTGCTTCTTTCTGCATCCCTCCTACCTCTTTCTGCACTTCTCTTGCTTCTTTCTACACCTCTCTTGCCTCTTTCTGCTCCTCTCTTGCCTCTTTGTGCATTTATCTTGCCTGTTTCTGCACTTCCCTTGCTTCTTTCTGTACCTCTCTTGCCTCTTTCTGCACCTCTCTTGCCTCTTTCTGCACTTCTCTTGCTTCTTTCTGCACCTCTCTTGCTTCTTTCTGCACCATGTTTCCCTTTTTTGCATCCCTCTTGCCTCTTTCTGCTGTTCTCTTGCCATTTTCTGCACCTCTCTTGCCTCTTCCTGCACCTCACTTGCCTCTTTCTGCACTTCTCTTGCTTCTTTCTACACCTCTGTTGCTTTTTTCAGCAATTCTCTTGCCCCTTTCTGCACTTCTCTTGCTTCTTTCTATACCTCTGTTGCTTCTTTCAGCAATTCTCTTGCCTCTTTCTGCACTTCTCTTCCTTATTTCTGTACCCCTCCTGCCTCTTTCTGTACCTTTCTTGCCTCTTTGTGCACCTCTCCCACCTCTTTCTGCACCCCTCTTGCTTCATTTTGCACCTCTGTTGGTTCTTTCTGCACGGCTCTTGCTTCTTTCTGCACCTTACTTGCCCCTTTCTGCACTTCTCTTGCTTCTTTCTATAGCTCTGTTGCTTCTTTCAGCAATTCTCTTGCCTCTTTCTGCACTTCTCTTCCTTCTTTTTGCACCCCTCCTGCCTCTTTCTGTTCCTCTATTGCCTCTTTGTTCACCTCTCCTACCTCTTTCTGCACCCCTCTTTCCTCTTTTTGCACCTCTGTTGGTTCTTTCTGCACTGCTCTTGCTTCTTTCTACATCTCACTTGCCTCTTTCTGCACTTCTCTTGCTTCTTTCTACACCTCTGTTGCATATTTCAGCAATTCTCTTGCCTCTTTCTGCACTTCTCCTGCTTGTTTCTGCACCTCTCTGGTGTCTTTCTGCACCTATGTTGCCTCTTTCTGCACCCCACTTGCTTCTTTCTGCATCCCTCCTACCTCTTTCTGCACTTCTCTTGCTTCTTTCTACACCTCTCTTGCCTCTTTCTGCTCCTCTCTTGCCTCTTTGTGCATTTCTCTTGCCTGTTTCTGCACTTCCCTTGCCTCTTTCTGTACCTCGCTTGCCTCTTTCTGCACCTCTCTTGCCTCTTTCTGCACTTCTCTTGCTTCTTTCTGCACCTCTCTTGCTTCTTTCTGCACCATGTTTCCCTTTTTGCATCCCTCTTGCCTCTTTCTGCTGTTCTCTTGCCATTTTCTGCACCTCTCTTGCCTCTTCCTGCACCTCACTTGCCCCTTTCTGCACTTCTCTTGCTTCTTTCTATACCTCTGTTGCTTCTTTCAGCAATTCTCTTGCCTCTTTCTGCACTTCTCTTCCTTCTTTCTGTACCCCTCCTGCCTCTTTCTGTACCTTTCTTGCCTCTTTGTGCACCTCTCCCACCTCTTTCTGCACCCCTCTTGCTTCATTTTGCACCTCTGTTGGTTCTTTCTGCACTGCTCTTGCTTCTTTCTGCACCTTACTTGCCCCTTTCTGCACTTCTCTTGCTTCTTTCTATACCTCTGTTGCTTCTTTCAGCAATTCTCTTGCCTCTTTCTGCACTTCTCTTCCTTCTTTCTGTACCCTCCTGCCTCTTTCTGTACCTTTCTTGCCTCTTTGTGCACCTCTCCCACCTCTTTCTGCACCCCTCTTGCTTCTATTTTGCACCTCTGTTGGTTCTTTCTGCACTGCTCTTGCTTCTTTCTGCACCTCACTTGCCTCTTTCTGCACTTCTATTGCTTCTTTCTACACCTCTGTTGCTTCTTTCAGCAATTCTCTTGCCTCTTTCTGCACTTCTCTTCCTTCTTTCTTGCACCCTCCTGCCTCTTTCTGTACCTCTCTTGCCTCTTTTCTGCACCCCTCTTGCCTCTTTTTGCACCTCTGTTGGTTCTTTCTGCACTGCTCTTGCTTCTTTCTGCATCTCACTTGCCTCTTTCTGCACTTCTCTTGCTTCTTTCTACACCTCTGTTGCGTATTTCAGCAATTCTCTTGCCTCTTTCTGCACTTCTCTTGCTTGTTTCTGCACCTCTGTTGCATCTTTCTGCACCTCTGTTGCCTCTTTCTGCACCTCACTTGCTTCTTTCTGCACCCCTCCTACCTCTTTCTGCACTTCTCTTGCTTCTTTCTACACCTCTCATGCCTCTTTATGCTCCTCTCTTGCCTCTTTGTGCATTTCTCTTGCCTGTTTCTGCACTTCCCTTGCCTCTTTCTGTACCTCTCTTGCCTCTTTCTTCACCTATCTTGCCTCTTTCTGCACTTCTCTTGCTTCTTTCTGCACTTCTCTTGCTTCTTTCTGCACCCTGTTTCCCTTTTTTGCACCCCTCCTACCTCTTTCTGCACTCCTCTTGCTTCTTTCTACACCTCTCATGCCTCTTTATGCTCCTCTCTTGCCTCTTTGTGCATTTCTCTTGCCTGTTTCTGCACTTCCCTTGCCTCTTTCTGTACCTCTCTTGCCTCTTTCTGCACCTCTCTTGCCTCTTTCTGCACTTCTCTTGCTTCTTTCTGCACCTCTCTTTGCCTCTTCCTGCACCTCACTTGCCTCTTTCTGCACTTCTCTTGCTTCTTTCCACACCTCTGTTGCTTTCTTTTTGCAATTTTTCTTGCCTCTTTCTGCACTTCTCTTGTCTTCTTTCTATAGCTCTGTTGCTTCTTTCAGCAATTCTCTTGCCTCTTTCTGCACTTCTCTTGCTTCTTTCTGTACCCCTCCTGCCTCTTTCTGTACCTTTCTTGCCTCTTTGTGCACCTCTCCCACCTCTTTCTGCACCCCTCTTGCCTCTTTTGCACCTCTGTTGGTTCTTTCTGCACTGCTCTTGCTTCTTTCTGCACCTCACTTGCCTCTTTCTGCACTTCTCTTGCTTCTTTCTACACCTCTGTTGCTTCTTTCAGCAATTCTCTTGCCTCTTTCTGCACTTCTCTTGCTTCTATCTATACCTCTGTTGCTTCTTTCAGCAATTCTCTTGCCTCTTTCTGCACTTCTCTTCCTTCTTTCTGTACCCCTCCTGCCTCTTTCTGTACCTTTCTTGCCTCTTTGTGCACCTCTCCCACCTCTTTCTGCACCCCTCTTGCCTCATTTTGCACCTCTGTTGGTTCTTTCTGCACTGCTCTTGCTTCTTTCTACACCTCACTTGCCTCTTTCTGTACTTCTATTGCTTCTTTGTACACCTCTGTTGCTTCTTTCAGCAATTCTCTTGCCTCTTTCTGCACTTCTCTTCCTTCTTTTGCACCCCTCCTGCCTCTTTCTGTACCTCTCTTGCCTCTTTGTGCACCTCTCCTACCTCTTTCTGCACCCCTCTTTCCTCTTTTTGCACCTCTGTTGGTTCTTTCTGCACTGCTCTTGCTTCTTTCTACACCTCTGTTGCATATTTCAGCAATTCTCTTGCCTCTTTCTGCACTTCTCCTGCTTGTTTCTGCACCTCTCTTGCGTCTTTCTGCACCTATGTTGCCTCTTTCTGCACCTCACTTGCTTCTTTCTGCATCTCTCCTACCTCTTTCTGCACTTCTCTTTGCTTCTTTCTACACCTCTCTTGCCTCTTTCTGCTCCTCTCTTGCCTCTTTGTGCATTTATCTTGCCTGTTTCTGCACTTCCCTTGCCTCTTTCTGTACCTCTCTTGCCTCTTTCTGCACCTCTCTTGCCTCTTTCTGCACTTCTCTTGCTTCTTTCTGCACCTCTCTTGCTTCTTTCTGTACCATGTTTCCTTTTTGCATCCCTTGCCTCTTTCTGCTGTTCTCTTGCCATTTTCTGCACCTCTCTTGCCTCTTCCTGCACCTCACTTGCCTCTTTCTGCACTTCTCTTGCTTCTTTCTACACCTCTGTTGCTTCTTTCAGCAATTCTCTTGCCTCTTTCTGCACTTCTCTTGCTTCTTTCTACCTCTGTTGCTTCTTTCAGCAATTCTCTTGCCTCTTTCTGCACTTCTCTTCCTTCTTTCTGTACCCCTCCTGCCTCTTTCTGTACCTTTCTTGCCTCTTTGTGCACCTCTCCCACCTCTTTCTGCACCCCTCTTGCTTCATTTTGCACCTCTGTTGGTTCTTTCTGCACGGCTCTTGCTTCTTTCTGCACCTCACTTGCCTCTTTCTGTACTTCTATTGCTTCTTTCTACACCTCTGTTGCTTCTTTCAACAATTCTCTTGCCTCTTTCTGCACTTCTCTTCCTTCTTTTTGCACCCCTCCTGCCTCTTTCTGTACCTCTCTTGCCTCTTTGTGCACCTCTCCTACCTCTTTCTGCACCCCTCTTTCCTCTTTTTGCACCTCTGTTGGTTCTTTCTGCACTGCTCTTGCTTCTTTCTACATCTCACTTGCCTCTTTCTGCACTTCTCTTGCTTCTTTCTACACCTCTGTTGCATATTTCAGCAATTCTCTTGCCTCTTTCTGCACTTCTCCTGCTTGTTTCTGCACCTCTCTTGCGTCTTTCTGCACCTATGTTGCCTCTTTCTGCACCTCACTTGCTTCTTTCTGCATCCCTCCTACCTCTTTCTGCACTTCTCTTGCTGCTTTCTACACCTCTCCTGGATCTTTGTGCATTTCTCCTGCCTCTTTGTGCATTTCTCTTGCCTGTTTCTGCACTTCCCTTGCCTCTTTCTGTACCTCTCTTGCCTCTTTCTGCACCTCTCTTGCCTCTTTCTGCACTTCTCTTGCTTCTTTCTGCACTTCTCTTGCTTCTTTCTGCACCCTGTTTCCCTTTTTTGCATCCCTCTTACCTCTTTCTGCTGTTTTCTTGCCATTTTCTGCACCTCTCTTTGCCTCTTCCTGCACCTCACTTGCCTCTTTCTGCACTTCTCTTGCTTCTTTCCACACCTCTGTTGCTTCTTTTTGCAATTTTCTTGCCTCTTTCTGCACTTCTCTTGCTTCTTTCTATAGCTCTGTTGCTTCTTTCATCAATTCTCTTGCCTCTTTCTGCACTTCTCTTGCTTCTTTCTGTACCCATCCTGCCTCTTTCTGTACCTTTCTCGCCTCTTTGTGCACCTCGCCCACCTCTTTCTGCACCCCTCTTGCCTCTTTTTGCACCTCTGTTGGTTCTTTCTGCACTGCTCTTGCTTCTTTCTGCACCTCACTTGCCTCTTTCTGCACTTCCCTTGCTTCTTTCTACACCTCTGTTGCTTCTTTCAGCAATTCTCTTGCCCCTTTCTGCACTTCTCTTGCTTCTATCTATACCTCTGTTGCTTCTTTCAGCAATTCTCTTGCCTCTTTCTGCACTTCTCTTCCTTCTTTCTGTACCCCTCCTGCCTCTTTCTGTACCTTTCTTGCCTCTTTGTGCACCTCTCCCACCTCTTTCTGCACCCCTCTTGCCTCATTTTGCACCTCTGTTGGTTCTTTCTGCACTGCTCTTGCTTCTTTCTACACCTCACTTGCCTCTTTCTGTACTTCTATTGCTTCTTTGTACACCTCTGTTGCTTCTTTCAGCAATTCTCTTGCCTCTTTCTGCACTTCTCTTCCTTCTTTTTGCACCCCTCCTTCCTCTTTCTGTACCTCTCTTGCCTCTTTGTGCACCTCTCCTACCTCTTTCTGCACCCCTCTTTCCTCTTTTTGCACCTCTGTTGGTTCTTTCTGCACTGCTCTTGCTTCTTTCTACACCTCTGTTGCATATTTCAGCAATTCTCTTGCCTCTTTCTGCACTTCTCCTGCTTGTTTCTGCACCTCTCTTGCGTCTTTCTGCACCCATGTTGACTCTTTCTGCACCTCACTTGCTTCTTTCTGCATCTCTCCTACCTCTTTCTGCACTTCTCTTGCTTCTTTCTACACCTCTCTTGCCTCTTTCAGCTCCTCTCTTGCCTCTTTGTGCATTTATCTTGCCTGTTTCTGCACTTCCCTTGCCTCTTTCTGTACCTCTCTTGCCTCTTTCTGCACCTCTCTTGCCTCTTTCTGCACTTCTCTTGCTTCTTTCTGCACCTCTCTTGCTTCTTTCTGTACCATGTTTCCCTTTTTTGCATCCCTTTTGCCTCTTTCTGCTGTTCTCTTGCCATTTTCTGCACCTCTCTTGCCTCTTCCTGTACCTCACTTGCCTCTTTCTGCACTTCTCTTGCTTCTTTCTACACCTCTGTTGCTTCTTTCAGCAATTCTCTTGCCCCTTTCTGCACTTCTCTTGCTTCTTTCTACACTCTGTTGCTTCTTTCAGCAATTCTCTTGCCTCTTTCTGCACTTCTCTTCCTTCTTTCTGTACCCCTCCTGCCTCTTTCTGTACCTTTCTTGCCTCTTTGTGCACCTCTCCCACCTCTTTCTGCACCCCTCTTGCTTCATTTTGCACATCTGTTGGTTCTTTCTGCACGGCTCTTGCTTCTTTCTGCACCTCACTTGCCCCTTTCTGCACTTCTCTTGCTTCTTTCTATAGCTCTGTTGCTTCTTTCAGCAATTCTCTTGCCTCTTTCTGCACTTCTCTTCTTTCTTTTGCACCCCTCCTGCCTCTTTCTGTACCTCTCTTGCCTCTTTGTGCACCTCTCCTACCTCTTTCTGCACCCCTCTTTCCTCTTTTGCACCTCTGTTGGTTCTTTCTGCACTGCTCTTGCTTCTTTCTACATCTCACTTGCCTCTTTCTGCACTTCTCTCGCTTCTTTCTACACCTCTGTTGCATATTTCAGCAATTCTCTTGCCTCTTTCTGCACTTCTCCTGCTTGTTTCTGCACCTCTCTTGCGTCTTTCTGCACCTATGTTGCCTCTTTCTGCAACTCACTTGCTTCTTTCTGCATCCCTCCTACCTCTTTCTGCACTTCTCTTGCTGCTTTCTACACCTCTCCTGGATCTTTGTGCATTTCTCCTGCCTCTTTGTGCATTTCTCTTGCCTGTTTCTGCACTTCCCTTGCCTCTTTCTGTACGTCTCTTGCCTCTTTCTGCACTTCTCTTGCTTCTTTCTGCACCTCTCTTGCTTCTTTCTGCACCATGTTCCCTTTTTTGCATCCCTCTTGCCTCTTTCTGCTGTTCTCTTGCCATTTTCTGCACCTCTCTTGCCTCTTCCTGCACCTCACTTGCCTCTTTCTGCACTTCTCTTGCTTCTTTCTACACGTCTGTTGCTTCTTTCAGCAATTCTCTTGCCCCTTTCTGCACTTCTCTTGCTTCTTTCTATACATCTGTTGCTTCTTTCAGCAATTCTCTTGCCTCTTTCTGCACTTCTCTTCCTTCTTTCTGTACCCCTCCTGCCTCTTTCTGTACCTTTCTTGCCATCTTTGTGCACCTCTCCCACCTCTTTCTGCACCCCTCTTGCTTCATTTTGCACCTCTGTTGGTTCTTTCTGCACAGCTCTTGCTTCTTTCTGCACCTTACTTGCACCTTTCTGCACTTCTCTTGCTTCTTTCTATAGCTCTGTTGCTTCTTTCAGCAATTCTCTTGCCTCTTTCTGCACTTCTCTTGCTTCTTTCTGTACCCATCCTGCCTCTTTCTGTACCTTTCTCGCCTCTTTGTGCACCTCGCCCACCTCTTTCTGCACCCCTCTTGCCTCTTTTGCACCTCTGTTGGTTCTTTCTGCACTGCTCTTGCTTCTTTCTGCACCTCACTTGCCTCTTTCTGCACTTCCCTTGCTTCTTTCTACACCTCTGTTGCTTCTTTCAGCAATTCTCTTGCCCCTTTCTGCACTTCTCTTGCTTCTTTCTATACCTCTGTTGCTTCTTTCAGCAATTCTCTTGCCTCTTTGTGCACTTCTCTTCCTTCTTTCTGTACCCCTCCTGCCTCTTTCTGTACCTTTCTTGCCTCTTTGTGCACCTCTCCCACCTCTTTCTGCACCCGTCTTGCCTCATTTTGCACCTCTGTTGGTTCTTTCTGCACTGCTCTTGCTTCTTTCTACACCTCACTTGCCTCTTTCTGTACTTCTATTGCTTCTTTGTACACCTCTGTTGCTTCTTTCAGCAATTCTCTTGCCTCTTTCTGCACTTCTCTTCCTTCTTTTGCACCCATCCTTCCTCTTTCTGTACCTCTCTTGCCTCTTTGTGCACCTCTCCTACCTCTTTCTGCACCCCTCTTTCCTCTTTTGCACCTCTGTTGGTTCTTTCTGCACTGCTCTTGCTTCTTTCTACATCTCACTTGCCTCTTTCTGCACTTCTCTTGCTTCTTTCTACACCTCTGTTGCATATTTCAGCAATTCTCTTGCCTCTTTCTGCACTTCTCCTGCTTGTTTCTGCACCTCTCTTGCGTCTTTCTGCACCTATGTTGCCTCTTTCTGCACCTCACTTGCTTCTTTCTGCATCCCTCCTACCTCTTTCTGCACTTCTCTTGCTTCTTTCTACACCTCTCTTGCCTCTTTCTGCTCCTCTCTTGCCTCTTTGTGCATTTATCTTGCCTGTTTCTGCACTTCCCTTGCCTCTTTCTGTACTCTCTCTTGCCTCTTTCTGCACCTCTCTTGCCTCTTTCTGCACTTCTCTTGCTTCTTTCTGCACCTCTCTTGCTTCTTTCTGCACCATGTTTCCCTTTTTTGCATCCCTCTTGCCTCTTTCTGCTGTTCTCTTGCCATTTTCTGCACCTCTCTTGCCTCTTCCTGCACCTCACTTGCCTCTTTCTGCACTTCTCTTGCTTCTTTCTACACCTCTGTTGCTTCTTTCAGCAATTCTCTTGCCCCTTTCTGCACTTCTCTTGCTTCTTTCTATACCTCTGTTGCTTCTTTCAGCAATTCTCTTGCCTCTTTCTGCACTTCTCTTCCTTCTTTCTGTACCCCTCCTGCCTCTTTCTGTACCTTTCTTGCCTCTTTGTGCACCTATCCCACCTCTTTCTGCACTCCTCTTTCCTCTTTTTGCACCTCTGTTTGTTCTTTCTGCACTGCTCTTGCTTCTTTCTACATCTCACTTGCCTCTTTCTGCACTTCTCTTGCTTCTTTCTACACCTCTGTTGCATTATTTCAGCAATTCTCTTGCCTCTTTCTGCACTTCTGCTTGTTTCTGCACCTCTCTTGCGTCTTTCTGCACCTATGTTGCCTCTTTCTGCACCTCACTTGCTTCTTTCTGCATACCTCCTACCTCTTTCTGCACTTCTCTTGCTTCTTTCTACACCTCTCTTGCCTCTTTCTTCTCCTCTCTTGCCTCTTTGTGCATTTATCTTGCCTGTTTCTGCACTTCCCTTGCCTCTTTCTGTACCTCTCTTGCCTCTTTCTGCACCTCTCTTGCCTCTTTCTGTACTTCTCTTGCTTCTTTCTGCACCTCTCTTGCTTCTTTCTGCACCATGTTTTCCTTTTTTGCATCCCTCTTGCCTCTTTCTGCTGTTCTCTTGCCATTTTCTGCACCTCTCTTGCCTCTTCCTGCACCTCACTTGCCTCTTTCTGCACTTCTCTTGCTTCTTTCTACACCTCTGTTGCTTCTTTCAGCAATTCTCTTGCCCCTTTCTGCACTTCTCTTGCTTCTTTCTATACCTCTGTTGCTTCTTTCAGCAATTCTCTTGCCTCTTTCTGCACTTCTCTTCCTTCTTTCTGTACCCCTCCTGCCTCTTTCTGTACCTTTCTTGCCTCTTTGTGCACCTCTCCCACCTCTTTCTGCACCCCTCTTGCTTCATTTTGTACCTCTGTTGGTTCTTTCTGCACAGCTCTTGCTTCTTTCTGCACCTTACTTGCCCCTTTCTGCACTTCTCTTGCTTCTTTCTATAGCTCTGTTGCTTCTTTCAGCAATTCTCTTGCCTCTTTCTGCACTTCTCTTCCTTCTTTTTGCACCCCTCCTGCCTCTTTCTGTACCTCTCTTGCCTCTTTGTGCACCTCTCCTACCTCTTTCTGCACCCCTCTTTCCTCTTTTTGCACCTCTGTTGGTTCTTTCTGCACTGCTCTTGCTTCTTTCTACATCTCACTTGCCTCTTTCTGCACTTCTCTTGCTTCTTTCTACACCTCTGTTGCATATTTCAGCAATTCTCTTGCCTCTTTCTGCACTTCTACTGCTTGTTTCTGCACCTCTCTTGCGTCTTTCTGCACCTATGTTGCCTCTTTCTGCACCTCACTTGCTTATTTCTGCATCCCTCCTACCTCTTTCTGCACTTCTCTTGCTGCTTTCTACACCTCTCTTGCCTCTTTGTGCATTTCTCTTGCCTCTTTGTGCATTTCTCTTGCCTGTTTCTGCACTTCCCTTGCCTCTTTCTGTACCTTTCTTGCCTCTTTCTGCACTTCTCTTGCTTCTTTCTGCACCTCTCTTGCTTCTTTCTGCACCATGTTTCCCTTTGTTGCATCCCTCTTGCCTCTTTCTGCTGTTCTCTTGCCATTTTCTGCACCTCTCTTGCCTCTTCCTGCACCTCACTTGCCTCTTTCTGCACTTCTCTTGCTTCTTTCTACACCTCTGTTGCTTCTTTCAGCAATTCTCTTGCCCCTTTCTGCACTTCTCTTGCTTCTTTCTATACCTCTGTTGCTTCTTTCAGCAATTCTCTTGCCTCTTTCTGCACTTCTCTTCCTTCTTTCTGTACCCCTCCTGCCTCTTTCTGTACCTTTCTTGCCTCTTTGTGCACCTCTCCCACCTCTTTCTGCACCCCTCTTGCTTCATTTTGCACCTCTGTTGGTTCTTTCTGCACGGCTCTTGCTTCTTTCTGCACCTTATTTGCCCCTTTTCTGACCTTCTCTTGCTTCTTTCTATAGCTCTGTTGCTTCTTTCAGCAATTCTCTTGCCTCTTTCTGCACTTCTCTTGCTTCTTTCTGTACCCATCCTGCCTCTTTCTGTATATTTTGCCTCTTTGTCACCTCGCCCACCTCTTTCTGCACCCCTCTTGCCTCTTTTTGCACCTCTGTTGGTTCTTTCTGCACTGCTCTTGCTTCTTTCTGCACCTCACTTGCCTCTGCACTTCCCTTGCTTCTTTCTACACCTCTGTTGCTTCTTTCAGCAATTCTCTTGCCCCTTTCTGCACTTCTCTTGCTTCTTTCTATACCTCTGTTGCTTCTTTCAGCAATTCTCTTGCCTCTTTCTGCACTTCTCTTCCTTCTTTCTGTACCCCTCCTGCCTCTTTCTGTACCTTTCTTGCCTCTTTGTGCACCTCTCCCACCTCTTTCTGCACCCCTCTTGCCTCATTTTGCACCTCTGTTGGTTCTTTCTGCACTGCTCTTGCTTCTTTCTGCACCTCACTTGCCTCTTTCTGTACTTCTCATTGCTTCTTTGTACACCTCTGTTGCTTCTTTCAGCAATTCTCTTGCCTCTTTCTGCACTTCTCTTCCTTCTTTTTGCACCCCTCCTGCCTCTTTCTGTACCTCTCTTGCCTCTTTGTGCACCTCTCCTACCTCTTTCTGCACTCCTCTTTCCTCTTTTTGCACCTCTGTTTGTTCTTTCTGCACTGCTCTTGCTTCTTTCTACATCTCACTTGCCTCTTTCTGCACTTCTCTTGCTTCTTTCTACACCTCTGTTGCATATTTCAGCAATTCTCTTGCCTCTTTCTGCACTTCTCCTGCTTGTTTCTGCACCTCTCTTGCGTCTTTCTGCACCTATGTTGCCTCTTTCTGCACCTCACTTGCTTCTTTCTGCATCCCTCCTACCTCTTTCTGCACTTCTCTTGCTTCTTTCTACACCTCTCTTGCCTCTTTCTGCTCCTCTCTTGCCTCTTTGTGCATTTCTCTTGCCTATTTCTGCACTTCCCTTGCCTCTTTCTGTACCTCTCTTGCCTCTTTCTGCACCTCTCTTGCCTCTTTCTGTACTTCTCTTGCTTCTTTCTGCACCTCTCTTGCTTCTTTCTGCACCCTGTTTCCCTTTTTTGCATCCCTCTTGCCTCTTTCTGCTGTTCTCTTGCCATTTTCTGCACCTCTCTTGCCTCTTCCTGCACCTCCCTTGCCTCTTTCTGCACTTCTCTTGCTTCTTTCTATACCTCTGTTTCTTCTTTCAGCAATTCTCTTGCCTCTTTCTGCACTTCTCTTCCTTCTTTCTGTACCCCTCCTGCCTCTTTCTGTACCTTTCTTGCCTCTTTGTGCACCTCACCCACCTCTTTCTGCACCCCTCTTGCTTCATTTTGCACCTCTGTTGGTTCTTTCTGCACGGCTCTTGCTTCTTTCTGCACCTTACTTGCCTCTTTCTGCACTTCTCTTGCTTCTTTCTACACCTCTGTAGCTTCTTTCAGCAATTCTCTTGCCTCTTTCTGCACTTCTCTTCCTTCTTTCTGTACCCCTCCTGCCTCTTTCTGTACCTTTCTTGCCTCTTTGTGCACCTCTCCTACCTCTTTCTGCACCCCTTTTGCCTCATTTTGCACCTCTGTTGGTTCTTTCTGCACGGCTCTTGCTTCTTTCTGCACCTTACTTGCCTCTTTCTGCACTTCTCTTGCTTCTTTCTACACCTCTGTTGCTTCTTTCAGCAATTCTCTTGCCTCTTTCTGCACTTCTCTTCCTTCTTTCTGCACCTCTGTTGCCTCTTTGTGCACCTCTCTTGCCTCTTTCTGCACTTCACTTGCTTCTTTCTGCACCTCTCTTGCCTGTTTCGACAACTCTGTTGCTTTTTTCTGCACTTCTCTTGCCACTTTCTGCATCTCTGACTTAGAGGTAGTTTTAATCCCCCTGCCCTATTATGTACTAGGGCCTTACAGGGGAGGTCATGCCAATCACAGCGGTACCCCAACCCATAGTGTACCCTAGTGTATGTAGGTGTTTTCACTGTATTCTAAGTGTCTTTCAGCATAGCACTGGCTCCGGGCCTGGTTAGTCAGAGTCCAGTTACCACCAGTACCAGTCAGCAAAAAGTTGGGGGCACAGGATGACTTTACAACAAGGCCTCTTTCTGTAACTCTGTTGGTTCTTTCTGCATATCTCTTGCTTCTTTCTGCACATTTCTTCGTCTTTCTGGACTTCTGTTGCCTCTTTCTGCATTTCTCTTGCTTCTTTCTGTGCTTTCTGTGCTTTTCTTCCTCTTTCTGCACATGTCCTACCTCTGTAAGCATAGTTAGAAATTGGCATTTAAAAAAACCTTTGAAATTCACTGAAAAAACCATAGGTTTCAGGGACGTTATAGTTAGAAATTAGCATTTAAAAAACCTTAGAAATTCACTGAAAAAAACACAGGTTTCAGGGACGTTATAGTTAGTTGAATATTTCACTCGTACAAAACCAGAGAAATTCGGCCGTTATAGTTAGTTGAGCTAACTATAACTCGCGCCCGCAATGCACTGCTGATGACGTCAGATATTACATCATTTATGACATGGTCAGTGACATCACTGATGACATCACTGATGGGAAATCATCCAATTATAACCTACTGCAGAGCCAAAAATTTAAAGGATCATTTAATACACAGCCATTTTAAAGGAAAAGAGCAGAAAGGATTATGGCTACAAACAAAAGCCTTTGTAAAGTGTTTTAATTGTAAGGTCTGCCAGATTGCAAAACCTGTGACTCAATCAATCAATCAATCACAGAATTTGTAAAGCGCACTACTTACCCGTGAGGGTCTCAAGGCGCTAGGGAAAAAAAGGGGGGGGTGCTGCTACTGGTCGAACAACCAGGTCTTGAGTAGCCTCCTGAAGGTCAGCAGGTCTTGGGTCTGTCGTAGGCTTAGTGGAAGGGTGTTCCAGGTCTTGGTGGCGGGTGGGAAAGGATCTGCCGCCGGTGGTAGTTCTTCGAATGCGAGGGACGGTGGCGAGGAGAGGTCGGCGGAGCGGAGTTGGCGGTTGGGGACGTAGAAGAGGAGTCGTCTGTTGAGGTAGGCTGGGCCAGTCTTGTGGAGTGCCTTGTGTGCGTGGATGAGGAGTTTGAAGGAGATTCTCCTGTCGACGGGGAGCCAGTGCAGGTTCCTCAGGTGGGGGTGATGTGGCTGTGGCGTGGTACATCGAGGATCAGGCGTGCGGAGGCGTTTTGTATGCGTTGCAGTCGCTTGATGAGCTTGGCCGGGGCTCCCGCGTAGAGGGCGTTCCCATAGTCAAGTCTGCTACTGACGAGGGCCTGAGTGACTGTTCTTCTTGTGTCTGTCGGGATCCACCTGTAGATCTTGCGAAGCATGCGGAGGGTGTTGAAGCAGGAGGATGAGACTGCGTTGACTTGCTTGACCATGGAGAGCGTTGAGTCGAGGATGACTCCCAGGTTGCGTGCGTGGTCGGTGGGTGTCGGGGCTGCTCCCAGCATCGTTGGCCACCAGGAGTCGTCCCAGGCTGAGGTGTTGGAGCCGAGGATGAGGACCTCTGTCTTCTCCGTGTTCAGTTTTAGTCGGCTGATCTTCATCCAATCGGCGATGGCCTTCATTCCTTCATGGAGGTTGGATTTGGCGGCGAGGGGGTCCTTGGTGAGGGAGAGGATCAGTTGAGTGTCGTCGGCGTAGGAGATTATGTTGAGGTCGTGCTGTCTGGCGATGCGTGCGAGTGGGGCCATGTAGATGTTGAACAGTGTTGGGCTGAGGGACGATCCCTGCAGAGAGGTCCAGCAGGATGAGGGCTGCGGTCTCACCGTTGTCCAGCAGGATCCTGATGTCGTCGGTGGCGGCGATGAGGGCAGTCTCAGTGCTGTGGTTGCTGCGGAACCCCGATTGGGATGGGTCCAGGATGCTGTTTTCTTCGAGGTATCGGGTTAGCTGTTTGTTGACGATCTTCTCGATGACCTTGGCTGGGAACGGAAGCAGGAGATGGGCCGGAAGTTCTTGAGGTCTCTCGGGTCCGCCTTGGGTTTTGAGTAGGGCGTTGATCTCTGCGTGTTTCCAGCTCTCTGGGAAGGTCGCGGTCTCGAAGGAGAGATTGATGACGTTGCACAGGTGGGGTGCGATGGAGCTGTTGGCTTTGTTGAAGATGTGGTGCGGGAAAGGGTCTGACGGGGAGCCGGAGTGTATTGTGCTCATGGTCTTGATGGTGTCCTCGATGTTCACGCTGGCCCAGGCTGTCAGGGGGTCGTGGTCGATGGTTTGCGGCGGGTCTGGTGCATCGATCTGAGTTGGGGCTGTCTGGGGCTGTCTGGGTGGGTGAAATTCGAATGGCCAAAAACAAAATCTGGAAGATCAAAGAACTGATCACATGCAGAAGCAAATATACAATTTATGTGATTGAGTGTCCTTGTGCATTAAAATATGTTGGAAGCACCACATGTGAGTTGAAAAAAAGAATCTTAGAACATACACGTGCAACAACAAACAGAGACAGAAGTAACGCAGTGTCGAAACATATGGAGACTGTCCATAAAAGTGATTGGAAACTCTTGAAGTTTTATGGAATTGAAACAGTACCAGTGAATACAAGAGGAGGAAACAGGGAGAAAATCCTCCGTCAAAAAGAATCACAGCACATCCTAAACATGAGAAGTATGATGCCTTTTGGTCTGAACCAATCTGAGGAGTTATATACACATTTATAAAGAAGTTCAATGTATTTCATTTCAGTGGAACATTGATATCCAAAAGGAGGACAAAATATGGGCCCCAACATCTTCGAATCATATGATTTGCATGACAGAATTGAATGAAAAGAGACGAACAAAGAGAAATGAACATACAATTACGTATAATGTATTATTCAAGAATTTTGAGCAATTTCGATATGTTAAAACAAAAGAGGTCCTGTCTTAAATGATAATGTGATACTAAAGCTGATGAATACATTGTATTTTATGTTTTAAATGTTGTGTATGATAACAACTAATTCCCTTAACAATAGTTAATTTCCAATCCACGTTTTCCTGAACAAAAATGCAAATAAATAAAAAAAGAAAAAAATTTCTTTGGGAACTACATCTCCCAAAAGGCTAAGGGCACCCACCACAAGTTGGAGGAAATTATGTAATGTTTTTTACCTTTGAAAAGGTTGGGAAATGAGCGCTGAAAAGCATACCGTGATCAAGGCATTTGAAATGCCGAAACGCGTAGGGTTTATCGTCTGCAATGCCTAAAGGATTTATTGATGCAACACACCTAAGAAAATAAAAAATTGCAAAATAACCTGTGAGGAGTGCGGCCCGTTTTTCTGGGAAACCAGGATTTTGTGATATATATATATATAATATATATATATATATATATATATATATATATATATATATATATATATTGTTAGACCTGGCATATCTTGGCGTGATTACCCCTGACTTTTTGCCTCTACCTCCGTTGCTTATAGATGCTTTGGGTACTTTGCCACTGCTGATCAGTGTCAAAGTACAAGTGTTCCCTGTGTAAAGTGTAATGTAATTGGTTGGCCATGATTGGTATGTTTGCCTTACTAGTAAAGTCCCTAGTGATGTGCACTGTGTGTACCAGGGCTAGTAATGCAAAGGTGCGCGGAGAAGGGAACTCAGGCCTGCAGTGTAGGGCCTGCGCGCAGTTTGCCAAGTTAGCATGTTATGCCTTACTTTCCATTTTGCGTACACAGTGGGCACCCCTGTGGTAGGTCCCGGGTAGCCCCTGGGCAGGGTGCAGTGTAAGTAAAAGGCAGGACATATACTGAGGTGTGTGTTATGTCCTGACAGTGAAAAACACACCATTTCGTTTTTCACTGGTGAAAGGCCATCCTGCCCATAGGACAGAATGGGGGAGGCTGGGTATTGTGTTTGTTAGCCTAGTTTCCCATAAGTTTAAAATGGAGAGGTGAAGTTTAGTATGTATGAACTCACAGCGTCATAACACATCTTTCTATGAAAGTGGTTTTGTCACTGTGTGTTCAGAAAAAGTGGCTGAGTTTTGTGCTTTAAGCTTTTCTGTGTGTCTCTGCTGAATGTGGATTGACTGTCTGGATCTGAGAGGGGAGAGGAGTTGGGGGAGGTCTTGACCCAGGGAGGGGTTGAGATGGCACCAGGCTGACCTGCATCTGGAGAGTAGGCGAGGAAAAGCACCGGGAGGTGAAGAGGCCTGGGTTGCGGCTATAAAACAATTGACCCATCTCCGGCTGAGTGATTAAGGATCCAGACCCCCAGTATCAAAGGGAGAAAGGTGACACTGGGAGGGAGACACCCAGAACTGATTTAGGGAGGGGTCAGGGACCCCTGAGCACAACGAACTTCAAAGACATTTAGGGGTATAACTATGAGAGCTGAGACCCCTGAACGTTGGAATAGAAATGGATTGAGACTGAAAAGGCTTGGACCCATTTCGTGGTCAAGAGGAACCTCTGCTAAGGAAGGAACAACTGAAGAGAATGCTGGGAAGGACCAACCCTTGCTTTGCGATCTGGGGCTGGTCTGCAGTTTGCTGTTTTAACCAAGGAAGAGGCTGTTGGGACTGTGCTTTGTGCGCTGGGTCCACCTGCTTGAAGAAGACTGTGCTTTGTGCTGTGTCTTGTTACCCCAAGGGCCCGAGGTGAGCTGGCTTCCTGTTTGGAAACACAGGAAAATAAAAGTTTCCGGAGAAGTTTCAAGCGACGCGGTGGGCGCGTGTTGTGGCAGCTTGAGACCCTCAGAAGGTGTGCCCTGTGATCTTGGACACACGGAGGAGAAGTCAGACTCAGACGCGCTGGGTGCGTGTTGTGGTGCACAGAAGGCATTGGTGAAGAGCGCCTGGTCAACGTGTGCATCGAGGGTGAAGTGAGTCTCGGACGCGCTGGGTGCGTGTCGTGGTGCACAGCAGGAGTTGGTGAAGAGCGCCTGGTCAGCGTGTGCATTGGAGGTGATGTGAGACTTGGACGCGCTGGGTGCGTGTTGTGAAGCACCGCAGGCGCTGGTGAAGAGCGCCTGTTCAGCGGGTGCATCGGAGGTGAAGGGAGTCTCGGACGCGCAGGGTGCATGTCGTGGTGCACTGGAGGCATCGGTGAGGAGCGCCGGGTCAACATGTGCATCGGATGTGGAGTGCGACTCGGACACGCACGGTGCATGTCGGGGTGCAGCGGAGGCGCTGGTGAAGAGTGCCTGGTCATCGAGTGCACCAGAGGAGAAGTGAGGCTCGGACACGGTGAGCGTGTCGGGGTGCGGCCGAAGGCGTTGGTGAAGAGTGCCTGGATATCGGGGCACCGGAGTTGGAGTAAGTCTCAGTGAAGCAGTGTGCACGCTTTGGTGCAACCTGGGACTGTGGAGGTGATCGGCTGATCATCGTGTGCACCGGAAGAAAGTGAGTCTCTGCAGCGAGGTGTGCGTGTCTTGGTGCCAACTGAGACCGCAGGAAGGAGTGCCTGGTGAACGTGCACTCGGAGTCGACGTGAAGTCCCATCAGCGTTGTGTGTGTGGCTTCATACCAGAGGAGACCCGGAGGGTGCTGTGGTGAACGTGCACCCGGAGTAACGTAATCTCAGGGGCGTGGGGTACATGTGCCCTGCGGCCGCCTGAGCCCTTCCTAACAGTTGCGGCCCGGACGGGCAGCCCCGGAGGAGCTGAGCTGCCAGGCCGAGCCGCTGAGGCCCATTGAGAAAGTTCTACACGGAAGGCCCAGTTCGCTGAAGGAGGAGAGGAGAGTGGGGTCGCGCCCCCAGGTAACGTGGATCACTGCCTGGGAGGGGCGCGGGCTCGGAGGGACACTCTCTCGGCCTCTCAGTCCTTCTGGCGAGGTGAGCCTTTGCTTCGGCTCAGATTGGGGCCCGTACTGCGTTCAGGAGTGGCAGTACTGGGGCCACAGTGAGAAGCTGTACTTTATGTCATCGTTGATACGTGTGGGGGGCAACTGTTATCGAAGAGGTTGACTGTCGTAATACACATTGCCAATATTGCTGCTAACGAACTGCCGGACTGTCTTATGACGGCTGACATTATTTCTGCATAACGAGTACACGATTGTAGCGCTACGCATTGCATTATTTCTCCATTGCAAAGTACAGGATTGTAGCGGCCCGCATTGCATTATTTCTTCATTGCAAAGTACATGATTGTAGCTACGCATTGCATTATCCCTACATTGCAAAGTACATGATTGTAGCGGCGCGCATTGCATTATTTCTTCATTGCAAAGTACATGACTGGGGTGTGACGCATTGAATTATTCCTTCATTGCGCAGTACATGATTGTAGCGGTAGGCATTGCATTATTTCTCCCATTGCAGGTACCGGGGTGTATCGTTACGCATTGTATTATTTCTCCTTTGCCCAGCACAGGATTGCATCTTTACGCAGCGCACTATTGTTTGTCCATTGCAACGTGTGTGATTCTAGCATTGCGAGTAGCATAGCATTTTGAAAGCGGTGGTTGGGATTTGAACCTACCAGCCAGCCAGAATGAATATTACCCTTTATTACATGTTGGCTTATGTATCGTGTGGTCTGATCGTATATCTTTTTACATAAAGTTTATACTTGTTTTATCAAACTCGTGTGGAGTCCATTTGTGGTGTCACCAGTGGGTTGTTGTGAGTGTGGTTGCACATACTGTACACTCGTGCCTTGGAGATAGGCCTGGCTGCTCGTGCCAAGCTACTAAGGGGGTGAGCAGGGCTATCTCAAACGGTGTCCTTACTTGGCCTAACGTTGAGGGAAGAGTCCCGGGTCTCGCATTTGGTGATAGTGGTGCGGGACGGGGACTCCGGTTTCCAACATTTGGTGGCAGCGGTGGGATACGATCCTAACGTAATTGAAACGCGTGTGTGCAAAACCACTCACAGTAATTGGTGTACATCATAAATTGATCGCAGACCACGACGCAACAACATATTGTTTTGAATTGTTGGTTCTATTGTTGAGTAGCCTTTAAACCACACATCATGTCTCAGATGGGGAGCCAGATAGCCGGTGAGGCTGCGGCTGCAGAATTAGAGTTTAACATTGAGGCATTGTTTACCTACAAGGTTGATCAGTTGAGAAAATTCTGCAGAGCTTTGGGATGTCCCATTAAGGGTAGTGCCAAGAAGGAGGCGCTGCAAGTGGCCTTGAGGGCCTGGTGGGAAGCCAAAGAGGCTCAGGAGGCGGGTGATGTTGAGGTGAATGAGGATGACCCAGGGAATGGATTTAGTCCACAGGATTTGCCAGTGGAGGGACCTGCCTCAGGGGCTGGTAGTAGCCATTTGGGGAGGAGTTTTTCACCAGAGGAGTTGGAGGAAAACCAAAGGGTCAGACTGCATGAGTTGGAGGTGTTAAAACTTAAAACTCAAGCAGAGGAGAGCAGGAACGCTCTCGCGTTGGAAGAGAAACGGATTCTCTTCGCTCATGAGTTAAGCATGAGGGAACTGGACATTAAGGGTAGACAAGCCGAGCCCAGTTCGAATGGTGGCAGCGCACCACCAGTGCCAGTAGGGAAGGTGTACATTCCCAAGGATTTAGTGCGAGATTACCAGAGGGGTGATGACATTTATGCGTGGTTCATGGCATATGAGATCGCACTAAGGATGAATGAGGTGCCTCAAAAGCATTGGGGGGTGGGCCTATGGAAACACTTTGAGGCTTCGGGGAGGGACGTTCTATCACCTTTAGAGCGGGCGGGAACCCTGACCAATGCCAACATGAGGGAGGCTTTATGCCTCCGGTATGGGCTCACTCCTGAACAATACCGGCAGAAGTTCAGGACCTCCAAGAAACTAGAATCCCGTACTTGGGTAGAATGTGTGAATGAGTACACACGGGCACTGGATGGTTGGATGCTGGGCAGCAAGGTCAATGATTTTAAGGGCTTATGCAATTTAATCAGTTGGGAGCACTTGAGTAGTCTGTGTGTTCCAGAGCTGCGCCAGCATCTATTGGATAGTAAGCTGACTGATCCAAGTAAGCTTGCTGAGGAGGCGGACTGCTGGACTAGTACCCGGGTCCACAAGGGGATTGGGAGTACCACTGCCAAGAGTATGCAGGGTCCCCCGCCGAAGGTGGGGGAGGACAAGGGTAACCACAAGGAGTCCTCTAAAGGGCCCCAAGGTAGTTCCCCCAAGAAAAGGTCCCAGTCCCCCAAGGCCAAGAGGGCCTGGGCCTTCAAGGGCAAGAAGGAGCCCCGAGGTCCTCCTACGTGTTACTTCTGTAAAGAAGTGGGTCATATTTCCCTAAATGCCCCAAAAAGTCATCTGCACCCACTGGTGCTCCAACACCTGGTTTAGTGAGTGTAGCGTTGGGGGAGGAATTGAGTCCTTGGAATGGGGAGGAGCAAGCAGTTATGACCCTGGTCTCCTTAGGAGATCGAGAGATGGTCCAGGAAATCCCTCTGCCTGAGAACACTAAAAAGTACAGGCAGTGGGTGACCATCAATGGACAGAGGGTGGAGGCTCTGAGAGACACCGGAGCCAGTTTGACATCTGTCAGGTGTCAGTGGGTGTCTGAAGAGCAAGTAATTCCCAATGTGCTTCACCCTGTAATGTCAGCAGACAATTCAGTGCGCCTCTGCAAGGTGGCGCTGGTTCCCTTTGAATGGGGAGGGGTCTCAGGTTCCTTGAAGGTTGTTGTAAGTCCGTCCATGCCTGTAGACTGTCTGCTAGGGAATGACCTGGAGAGTTCCCCCTAGAAGGAGGTGGAGCGCCAGGCGCATCTGGAGATGTTGGGTCTACCTGAGTGGGCATGTGTGACCACTCGGTCTATGGTAGCCAGTAAAGGTATTCAAGAGAACCTGGAGCCTGAAACAGTGGCCCAGGTGCCTGCCAGGAAGAGAAGAGGCAGGGGCGTGGGAAACTGGCTCCACAGTTCCCACGGTCCAGGAGGAGGCACCCTTTGAGGGGATGCCCTGGAGCCTACGGGGGAACAAGTGGCTGAACTGGGGGACCTACCCGGGCTGACCGAATGGCAGCAGGAAGGGGGCCCTCCAGGGAGGAATTCTGTGAGGAACAGAAGAAGTGCCCTTCTCTGTAGGGTTGCGGCAGCAGGCAGCAAACCAGGCAGCAGGTGATTAGTCGGGATCACACTTGATTTACTGGGAGAACGATCTCCTGTATAGTGAGCCAAAGGTGGCTGAGCCTGGGTCAGGCCCGGGCGCTGGTGGTACCCCAGCGCTTCAGAGCCTTCCTATTGGGGTTGGCTCATGATGTACCTTTGGCGGGACATTTGGGGCAGGACAAGACCTTGAGCGGCTTGTCACCCACTTCTACTGGCCCCAGATGCGCAAGAGTTCTGATACTCATTGCAGGACCTGTCAGACTTCCCAGGCGAGTGGTAAGAGTGGAAGGAAGCGAAAGGCTCCCCTCCAACCTTTCCCTGTAGTCAGCACACCCTTTGAGAGGGTGGGCATTGACATTGTGGGGCCTCTGGATCCCAAGACGGCCATGGGCAACAGGTTCATCCTGGTCTTGGTGGACCATGCCACCCGGTACCCGTAAGCCATCCCTTTCCGGACGGTGACAGCCCCCGTGGTGGGCCGTGCACTGATGGGGATTTTTTCCCCTTGTGGGGTTCCCCAGAGAGGTGGTGTCCGACAGGGGTACTAATTTCATATCGAGGTATATGAAATCTCTGTGGAAGGAGTGCGGTGTGACTTATATGTTCACCACACCTTACCACCCCCAGGGTAATGGTCTGGTTGAGAGGTTTAACCGGACCTGGAAGGGCATGATTATGGGTCTGGAGGAACCCATGAGGCGTAAGTGGGACGTCCTCTTGCCATGCCTGCTGTTTTCATATAGGGAGGTGCCACAGAAGTCATTGGGGTTCAGTCCCTCTGAGCTCCTGTATGGGCACCCAGTCAGAGGACCCTTGAGTTTGGTGATGGAGGACTGGGTGAATGCTCCTAGTTAACCCCCCATGATGTATACTGCTACATGCTGGCTTTCAGTAACCATACTAGGCGTTTCAGTCAGCTCGCTCAGGCGACCCTGGAAGCCAGCCAGGAGGATATGAAACGGTGGTACGACCAGAATGCCACTGGTCGAGTTCCAACCTGGGCAGAAAGTGTGGGTGATGGCTCCAGTAGAGCCTTGTGCGCTCCAGGACAAGTGGACTGGGCCTTATGAGGTGGTGGAGCGCAGGAACGAAGTGACCTACCTGGTGGACTTACGGTCTCCTAGGAATCCTTTGAGGGTTCTCCATGTGAACCGCCTCAAACCACACTTTGAGAGGTCTGAGGTGACCATGCTCTTGGCTACAGATGACGGGGCGGAAGAGGAGAGTGAACCTCTTCCTGACCTCCTGTCAGCCAAGGAGAAGGATGGGTCAGTGGATGGGGTGTACCTCTCACCTACCCTGACCCCGGAACAGCGGAGGGACTGTCGCCAGGTATTGGGTCAGTTCGCCTCCCTGTTCTCCCCTGACCCCAGGAGTCACCCATTGGTGCGTCCATGATGTGGACACTGGAGACAGTCTGCCTGTAAAACAAAAATTTTACAGGGTAGCTGATAAGGTCAAGGCCAGCATCAAGGAGGAGGTTTCCAAGATGCTGGCGCTATGGGTGATTGAGCCATCCAGCAGCCCCTGGGCCAGCCCATTGGTCCTTGTGCCAAAAGCTTCTGCGCCGGGTGCCACTCCCGAACTTCGGCTCTGTGTGGATTACTGTGGACTCAATGCGGTCACTAAGACTGACATGCACCCCATTCCCAGAGCTCTTTTAAATGCGGCTCGTAAGCAGATAAGTTACCTTACTATTATTCTTTCTAATACTTTTGATCTAATCCTTATTTCTTGACAACATTGCTTGTTTCTTATTTAGCTTGTTTACGTTAAGGATTGATGAGGCTTCCTTCCCCTCGTTGTTTACTTTTAAGATTGATTATGCTTCCCCCCCTTGAATTCCAATTTTTGGTCTTCAAACCCTCCCTCCCTCCCCCTTCCCGATCTGTACCTTGTATCGATCTCTCTCGGCGGGTCCAGACTCCTCTTATTCGTGGAGACCATCTCTATGTCACCGCTTACCTCCGCGTTGATCGCGCATTACCCGGTGATCGCGCGTCTTAATTGACTTTGCCAATTATGTGCTATTTACGGCTTTTCCCCGTCTCCTCTTTTAGGCATTTAGGTAATGCGCAATGCGCGCTTCCTTTCAAGGCCATTTCCTCTCTAACGACACGGACTAGAGGAGCGGCACTTGGCAACGGTGACGCCACGCTCCTGTGTTGCCAGCCTACTCTCCTCTAATCCTCAGACAGAGGGTGCATCTCGAGAGCTTTCTTGAGCGCTCCTGTCAGTTACTACCGGAGAGTCTTTTCACTTCGCTTCTCCCTTGACTTCGGTTTGCGTTTCTTCAATCCTTGCCAAAAAAAAAAAAAGGGGGGAGAGTGAGAATCTACTACTACTTACAACAGTCGCCTCAGTTTAACAAGCCTTTACATATTTATCTGACCAGCCTGCCACACAATGTCAGACTCCGATTCAGATGATGCTGCAACTAGTTCCCCTAATTTTAATAGCTAATCCTTTAAAAGTTCATTCAGAAAGAGATGAGGTCTTGCATGCTAGACACATTTAAAGAAGTTATGTCCTCTAAAAGACCCCTCCCCTTCAGGATCGAGCACCTCGGTCAGCCCATTACTCATGATGTCTCAACTTCTAACCAGGGAAAAAGAGCCAAAAAATCTAATTACACTGAGCCTTGTCTTAGGAGCACTATGGGAGGTCCTGGCACCTCAAATGACTTGGGAGGTCGTAGCCCCTCAAACTTTCCTGGAGGTCCTCGCACCTCGACTCTGAAGGGTGTCCCTAGCGGCACAAATTACTCAGGTGTCCCTAGCGGCACAAAGTACTCAGATGTCCCTCGTGACACAAATTACATGGGTGTCCCTAGCGGCACAATTGATCGGAGTGCTCATAACTTTGCAGATTCTGATTCTGAGAATGAGGATTGCTTCCCTATTCCTTCTGATGAATTTATCCTTGATTTGGACGTTGAGGAACTTGATTTCAATAACCAACCTATTGATGATTCCCCGTCCTCTTCTAAGATTGTCATCCTAGATCCCTTGGGCAATGAAATGTTTTCGCCTCTTAATATTTCACATCCTAGAAGCTCAGAGTGGTTCCCCAAGAGCATGTGGCTAGTTTCGTTAAAACTTGGCTCAGGAATTCCCTGGAAAGAGACACTCGCAGTACCCTTAGGTCCGAGTGCCCTAGACCATCAATTCAAGACAAGGTCTGTCAGACCCCCAACCTCGACCCAGACTTGATTAAGTTTATGTTTAAACTGGGTAAGGACCCCAGAAAGGGTATTGAGAAGTGCCTCAAATTCTGCCAGGATCGCCTTCTCGACATCCTGGGACCCCTAACTAGAATTTTAGATACAGCAGAAGAGTGTCACATCAACGACACTCCCCTTGACACTAACCTTGTCAGAGGGTGGAGCCAGAGGGCATTAGTGCTCCTCGGTAATGCTAATTCTAGCCTTAATATTGAAAGAAGGAGAGCTCTTCTCACTAAGATTAATCCCAAATTGGGCGACATGGTCGAAAAAGAACCTTCACTAAACCCTAAGAGGCTCCTTTTTGGTCAGGATATGATCAAATCTATTGGTAAATACGTTTCCACCTTCACCGCCCTGGATAAAGCCCAAGCTAATATGAGACGTGTTTTTAACTCAAACCTTTTTGTACGGGCTGGAAGAAGGGGCCTTTCTTCCGGCCGAGGCAACCAAAGGCCCTTCTCAAGATTCAGAGGCTCCGGAAGAGGGTTCTTCCAAACCAACCCTCAATTCTACCCCCAAAGAGGGAGAGGTTCGCAGCACAGAGGATCCAGGTCCCGCTACATGCCTAACAACTCCAATTCTCAAAGTAAGTACTCCTCTTCCTCATTCTTCTTCCCCTCCAAAGGTAGGGGGCAGGCTACGTTTCTTTTACCACATATGGGAAAGCCTAACTCAAAACCCCTGGGTTTTGGAGACTGTTCGAGGTTTCAGGATAGACTTTATCGCCACTCCTACACAGTCATCTCCCCAGAGAGTTCTATCTCTTTCAGAGGATCAACAAAAAATTGTAGAGGAAGAGATTTCCTCCATGCTTCAAAAGGGCGAGATCTGCCTCTTTTAAATGCGGCTTCAAGACAGATAAGTTGTGTTCTTCCTATGCTCTGTACTGTTGTTTTTTCTGCCATATCCATTTAAATGTGACTTCTGTTTGCATATTCATTTAAATGTGACTCCTGTCTGCCACTCGTGGCTTTACTACCTTGGCTCTCTCTAACCCGTTTTTTACTCTTGACTCGGTCTTCTCCGTTTTACTTGGTAACCACTTTTACCGTCTTACTGTTTATTTGCGATTCCATTTAGAACATCTTCTCCCTTAGGGCCTCTACTGTGCCTCCCATTACGTTGTTTTCCACACAAACTCTTCTCGGCATGCCTCCGTGCCTTCTTTGTTAAGTTAAGCATCTCACAAGGCCTTACTTATCTCGCTGACTGATCCGACAGTCATTACGCTTCTCCCTTAACGCCGTATCTCTGGATCACCTTACATCGGGTCACAACCCTCGCGTACCCAGGGCGCGGCGCGGCCGTGCCTCGCAGCTCCAATTTACGGAGTGCGGGCTGCGTCGCGCCCCGTCTTTCCATCGGTTTTCTTCTTTTGTAAAGCGCGCATTATACATAAAAAAAAAAGAGAGGAAGTGAACGAAGGGCTCTCACATTTGAGGAGAGACCCTTAGCAACCAGGGCGAACTACGCACGATGTTTGACTAAGCTTCTCATGGTTGCCTAGCAACGTGTATCTCTAACAGCTGATCGCTACGACGGTTGACAGCTAGATAGGATTTCTCTCTCCTGGCTACCATTACTCATGATTTTGATCTCTAATTAGCAGACTCCTGGCTCCATCCATTATTTTATTATTAATTCCTTGCCATTTAATATATAATTATATAAATAAATACCTCTTACCCTACTTAACCCCAATTTAAACCTGGGCTATTTTCCCTCTTTTCTCCATAACTTTAACATTCCTGCTGGTCCTTTTACCAAACATCCCATCATGTCTGATGCTGAGTCCGATGACTCTCAGACCCAGGTACCCGCTCCTAATACCAACGAGGAGCTTATTAAGAAAATAATTCATAAGGAATTACATTCCTGCATGAGGGAGACCATTAGTAAAATTGTTGCCGGTAAGAGATCTCTTTCTGACCCCATTAACCCCTCTGCTCACCTCGGAGGGCATTCTGACGATCTAAACAAAAGTGGGGGTAAAAAAATTAGGAAATGCAACAATTGACAAAATGAGAGCACTATGGGAGGTCCAAGCACCTCAAACATATTGGGAGGTCTACGCACCTCAACAACTGAAGGAGGACTAAGCTCCTCAAATAATACGGGAGGCCTACGCGCCCCAAAAAGACTACGTGCCCATAACGCACATCTCATTTGGATGCCCTAAGCGGCTCACATTATCAAAGTGCTAATACGGATCCCCTCTTATCCAATGATACTTCTAATGAGTCCTTAGATGAATACATTTTGGACTTAGATCAAACTGATGACAATATAGACCTTGATCTCTCGGAGGAAGAACTCCCCTCCTCCTCAAAGGAGATTATATTTGACCCCTTGGCGGGAAATGTTCTCCCCTGACAACATACAGCACCCTAGGAGCTCCCAGTGGTGGCCCCAAAAACATGTCGCCAAGTTTATTAAAAGATGGGTCAAGCACCCACTCGAAGGGAGGCAAGAAACATCCTGAAGGCAGAATGCCCACGTCCCGTCATCCAGGACAAATACTGCCTTACACCTAACCTGGACCCTGAACTCATTAAGTTCCTATTCAAATTGGGCAGAGATCCCAGGAAAGGTATGGAACGCTCCCTCAAAAGTTGTCAGGACCGCATGCTTGACATGCTCTGGCCCATTGTGCCGTATGATTGATCTAATTGAGGAGAGCTATATCAAAGGTTCGCAACCCAATATTGACCTCCTACGGGGATGGAGCCAGAGGACACTTATCCTCCTCGGTAATGCCAACGCTTCTCCAAATACTGAGAGAAGGAAAGTAGTGCTGTCCAAAATTGACCCCAAGCTCTGCGACATGGCAGAAAAGGAATCCTCTTCTAACCCCAATGGCCTCCTCTTTGGGGAGGATATGATTAAAGGTTTGGGAAAGTATGTGGCAACCTTTACGGCTCTTGATAAAGCGCAAGCCAACATACGCAGAGTCTTCAACCCAAGTGTTTTCGCAAGGGCCGGCAGAAGGGGACGTTCTGCCGGCCGCCTCTTCCAAAGACCCTTCTCAAGACAAAGAGGTTTCGGTCGCCCTTTCCAGCACAACACTTCATTCTTCCCTCAACAAGGTCGATATTCCCGCTTCAGAGGCTTCAGGGCCAGAGGCGCCAACCCCTCCAACACTTCAAGTAAGTACCCTTCCTCCTCACCCTTCCTCTTTAACACAGAAAGTAGGGGGTCGCCTAAAACATTTCCTACACGTTTGGAAACGAATCACACACGATCCTTGGGTTTTAGACACTGTTCAGGGTTTCAGAATAGATTTCAAGGAAAAACCCATTCAAGTTTCAACTCCCCAAGTGTTAAACCTGACACTAGAGCAGCAATCTATCGTGGCAGAGGAGGTAAATTAAATGCTAACGAAGGGCGCAATCGTAGAAGTCCCTTGGGAACGCAAGAATTTCCTGAGCAATATTTTCCTAGTAAAAAAAAGGACAAGGGGTGGAGACCAGTAATAAACCTAAGAGAATTGAACAAGTATCTCACCTACAATCACTTCAAGATGGAAGGTACCCATCTCCTCAGGGACATGCTCTTAGAAAAAGACTGGCTAGTAAAACTAGATTTAAAAGAGGCCTACTTCACGATTCCAATGGCAGAGGAGTCACAATCCTTCCTTCAATTTGCGTCGAACAACCACCTATATCAGTTCCAAACTCTTCCCTTCGGTCTATCTTCGGCCCCCTGGTGTTTCACCAAAGTAATGAAGGCCATTACCATGGTCCTGAGAGAAAGGGGTGTCCGCCTCATAATCTATTTAGACGACATTCTCATCATGTCTCAAGACCATTCTCAAATTCTGAAAGACTTGAACACTACTGTGGATTTAATAGAGAGTACAGGTTTTATTATAAACCGGGAGAAATCCATCATGACTCCCTCGAGGTCTCTAGAGTTCCTGGGCTTTACGGTAGACACCGTGAAGTCTTACTTCCCGCAAAGAAGATATCCAAGATTCGGAAAGAGATACGTCATGTTCTGAAGTTAGATCTCCTAACCTTAAGGGAACTAGCCAGACTTCTGGGTCTCCTATCTTCATCTATCCAAGCTATCTTTCCGGGCCCTCTACATTACCGAGCCCTTCAAAGACTCAAGGGCAGGGCCCTCCGTTCCGACCTTTGGTACGAAGACAAAATTCACCTAGACACAGACACCAAGGCGGAACTGACTTGGTGGTTAGAGAATCTAGATGCATGGAACGGGAAAGCCATTTTTGGGACTTCCCCGGATTACGTACTGGAATCGGATGCCAGCCTTCATGGCTGGGGTGCCTGTTTTCAAAACCAGAACACGGGAGGTTTATGGTCCTATTCGGAGAGTTTGCACCACATAAACTTTCTGGAGTTAACCGCCGGGCTCTATGCCCTAATGAGTTTCAAGCAATCCCTTCAGGGGAGGTCAGTCGTCCTCAAGATGGACAACATGTCAGCTGTCGCCTATATAAATCGCCTAGGGGCATGAGGTCACCAGACCTCTCCAACCTAGCCAAAAAATTGTGGATGTTCTGCTTGGAACACCATATTTCGCTAAGAGCAGAATACCTTCCGGGCCTTAAGAATTTCTGTGCCGATTGGAATTCAAGGTTCCTCGTAGATCACACCGATTGGAAATTAAACGCAAACGTGTTCAAGAGTCTAGACTGCCTTTGGGGTCCCCTAGAAGTAGACCTCTTCGCGAGCAGATTCACATCCCAACTTCCCAGATACTTCAGCTGGATGCCAGACCCCGGTGCTCTGTTAGTGAACGCCTTTCTCCAGCATTGGAAAGACATTCGGGGATACGCTTTTCCCCCCTTTTCGATGATCCAACGCGTCCTTTAGAAGTTGAGGTCAGAACGATCTTCAATAGTCCTAGTAACTCCATTTTGGCCGTCCCAAGCCTGGTTCCCAACGACTTTGGAATTAGCTTACGAAATACCCTTTCTACTTCCAGCTTCACCAGGCCTCCTAAGAGACATAGACGGTTTGGATCACCCGCTTCTTCTGAACGGAACTTTGAACCTTCTTGCCTGGAAAGTGTCAGGCGAGCCAATGAGATCTCTGGGCTTTCGGCGCAGGCTTCTTCTCTCCTCCAAGAATCTTGGGCCCCCGGTACACACTATAGATACGGCATCTGGAAAAGATGGGTTTGTTGGTGCCTGGAAAGGAACCTGGATTCCGTGGAGGCTCCTATTGTGCATGTAGCCAATTTTCTTGTCGAACAATTTGAAAGAGGTCTTTCCTATAGGTCAATTAACTGTTATAGATCTGCCATTTCTGCGGGTCACTCCCTTTTAAATGGTAGAACTATTGGGAAAAACCCTATAATTTGCAGAATTATGAAGAGTATCAGGCTTAAAAGACCTTCAAAACCTAAATATGACACCCTTTGGGACGTTAAATTGCTACTTGATCTATTTTGTAACTGGCCGAATAATAACTTGTTAGATAATAAGAGACTCTCCATCAAACTAGCTTCTCTCCTTTGTCTAATATCCTGCCGTAGAGTTTCGGACATTAAAGCGTTGGAAATATCCAACAGATCCTATGACGCGTTCGGCGTCAGATTTGAAATTATCAAGAGAACTAAAACGATGTCTGATATGATTTTTTACCCTAGGTTTGACGCTTGTAAAAAATTATGTGTGGTGGATTGCATGAAGGAATACGATTCAAGGATGGACCCTCGTCACACCGCTGGGGTTAATCAACTCCTTATATCCTTTGTTAAGCCCTTCAAACCTGTCAGTTCTTCTTCCATAGCTAGATGGGTTAAACTGGCTATGCAATTGGCAGGTATCGATCTCCTTAGATTTCAGGCACATTCCTTAAGAGGAGCTATGGCTAGCCAGTCCTTTTGGAAAGGAGGTAAGTTGGATGATATCCGCAAAGCAGCAGACTGGTCAAGTTCCTATACCTTTGCAAAACATTACTGCAAACCTGTCGAACACATGTCTGATGTAGTTCTACTTGACTACCAACATGCATAATGGTAGCCTCCGGTCTTGTAATGAAATTGCGATTCTCCTATTACCATGACCAGAGAATCTGGATTTCAATAAAGACACGGAGGCTAACATTATCCCAACCCTCCCTCCCGGGAGTGGATTTTAACATCTCTTTGTCTTATTGCACTCTTCTTGTTCTAAGAAAGTTGTTAAGTGTAATGTTTTGATTAACTTAGCATATAATTCAGACTGTATTTGCCTCTAACATGTCTAGTATCAATTACCACCATCTCTCTTTTTCCCCCTTTACATAGGGTGTTAAGTATAATTTCCTAATATTTTGTCCCTTTTCAGATAATTCGTCTTGATTAGATCACCATCACGATCCGTTACAAGCAACTCTCGACTCCTCGTTTTTCCTCTGTTCCAAGGAGAGGCCTTCCCTGCATGATGCCAGCTTCTGGACTTCGTTACCCTTGGAAGAACTTTTCCTCTTGCTCTCATTGCATTTAAAAGAGGCAGATCTCTGTGCTGCTGTTGCCAAGTTACACTTGTTTATTCTAGAGCTTTGCTTTATGATGTAACTTTTAAGTGGCTGTACTTGAAGTTGCATTAAAAGAATAATGCATAATGTTAGCCTCCCTGTCTTTAATGAAATCCAGATTCTCTGGTCATGGTAATAGGAGAATCGCAATTTTACAGGGTAGCTGATAAGGTCAAGGCCAGCATCAAGGAGGAGGTTTCCAAGATGCTGGCGCTAGGGGTGATTGAGCCATCCAGCAGCCCCTGGGCCAGCCCATTGGTCCTTGTGCCAAAAGCTTCTGCGCCGGGTGCCACTTCCGAACTTCGGTTCTGTGTGGATTACTGTGGACTCAATGCGGTCACTAAGACTGACACGCACCCCATCCCCAGAGCTGATGAGCTCGTGGATCGGCTGGGAGCTGCCCGGTACCTCAGTACATTTGATTTGACATCTGGGTACTGGCGGATTGCCTTGACCGAGGGGGTCAAGGAGAGGTCAGCGTTCTCAACGCCAGAGGGCACTACCAGTTCAGGGTTATGCCCTTTGGGTTGAGGAACGCCCTGCCACCTTCCAGAGACTGGTTAACCAGGTGCTGAGTGGGCTGGAGGAATTCAGCGCCGCTTACCTGGACGACATTGCAGTGTTCAGCTCCGGTTGGGAGCAACATTTGCAACACCTCTGTGAAGTATTGAAGGCCTTGCAGAGGCGGGCCTAACTATCAAGGCAAGTAAGTGCCAGATAGGGCAGGGTTCTGTGGTGTACTTGGGACACCTGGTGGGAGTGGCCAGGTGGCGCCCCTACAGGCAAAGATTGATACCATCCTGGCTTGGGAACCCCCCAAGACCCAGACAGGAGTGAGGGCCTTTCTAGGACTCACTGGGTATTACAGACGGTTCGTGAAGGGGTATGGCACCCTCGTTGCCCCCTTGACAGAACTGACGTGCAAGAAACAGCCCAAGAAGGTGGTCTGGACTGATGCCTGCCAGACCGCCTTTGATGCCCTGAAAACTGCCATGTGCACCGCACCCGTGTTACGGGCGCTGGATTTCTCCAGAGAGTTTATAGTGCAGACAGACGCTTCAGAGCATGGGGTGGGAGCAGTACTCTCACAATTGAACAACGAGGGCTTGGACCAACCCGTAGCTTTCATTAGCAGAAGGCTACTTCCCAGGGAAGAGAGGTGGAGTGCAGGGAGGCTTTTGTTGTGGTCTGGGCGCTGAAGAAGCTGAGGCCCTACTTGTTTGGGACCCACTTCTTGGTTCAGACCGACCACCGACCCCTCAGATGGTTGATGCAGATGAGGGGTGAGAACCCGAAGCTGTTGAGGTGGTCCATCTCCATACAGGGGATGGACTTCATGGTGGAACACTGCCCGGGATCAGAACACGCCAATACTGATGGTCTGTCCAGATGTTTCCGCCTTAGTGATGAGAACTCCCATGAGGGTGGGTAGTTCCCCCCACTTTTCGGCTGGAGGGGACGCGTGTTAGACCTGGCATATCTTGGCGTGATTACCCCTGACTTTTTGCCTCTACCTCCGTTGCTTTTAGATGCTTTGGGTACTTTGCAACTGCTGATCAGTGTCAAAGTACAAATGTTCCCTGTGTAAAGTGTAATGGTAATTGGTTGACCATGATTGGTATGTTTGCCTTACTAGTAAAGTCCCTAGTGATGTGCACTGTGTGTGCCAGGGCTAGTAATGCAAAGGTGCACGGAGAAGGGAACTCAGGCCTGCAGTGAAGGGCCTGCGTGCAGTTTGCTAAGTTAGCATGTTGTCCTGACAAGTGCAACCACTTGTCAGGCCTTACTTTCCCTTTTGCGTACACAGTGGGCACCCCTGTGGTAGGTCCCGGGTAGCCCCTGGGCAGGGTGCAGTGTAAGTAAAAGGCGGGACATATACTGGGGTGTGTGTTATGTCCTGACAGTGAAAAACACTCCATTTCATTTTCACTGGTGAAAGGCCATCCTGCCCATAGGACAGAATGGGGAGGCTAGGTATTGTGTTTGTTAGCCTAGTTTCCCATAAGTTTAAAATGGAGAGGTGAAGGTTAGTATGTATGAACTCACAGTGTCATAACACATCTTTCTATGAAAGGGGTTTTGTCACTGTGTGTTCAGTAGCCACTCTTTTAGAAAGTGGCTGAGTTTTGTGCTTTAAGCATTTATGTGTGTCTCTGCTGAATGTGGATTGACTGTCTGGATCTGAGAGGGGAGAGGAGCTGGGGGAGGTCTTGACCCAGGGAGGGGTTGAGATGGCACCAGGCTGACCTGCATCTGGAGAGTAGGTGAGGAAAAGCACCGGGAGGTGAAGAGGCCTGGGTTGCGGCTATAAAACAATTGACCCATCTCCGGCTGAGTGATTAAGGATCCAGACCCCCAGTATCAAAGGGCGAAAGGTGACACTGGGAGGGAGACACCCAGAACTGATTTAGGTAGGGGTCAGGGACCCCTGAGCACAACGAACTTCAAAGACATTTAGGGGTATAACTATGAGAGCTGAGACCCCTGAACGTTGGAATAGAAATGGATTGAGACTGAAAAGGCTTGAGCCCATTTGGTGGTCAAGAGGAACCTCTGCTAGGGAAGGAACAACTGAAGAGACTGCTGGGAAGGACCAACCCTTGCTTCGTGATCTGGGGCTGGTCTGCAGTTTGCTGTTTTAACCAAGGAAGAGGCTGTTGGGACTGTGCTTTGTGCGCTGGGTCCCCCTGCTTGAAGAAGACTGTGCTTTGTGCTGTGTCTTGTTACCCCAAGGGCCCGAGGTGAGCTGGCTTCCTGTTTGGAAACACAGGAAAATAAAAGTTTCCGGAGAAGTTTCAAGCGACGTGGTGGGCGCGTTTTGTGGCAGCTTGAGATCCTCAGAAGGTGTGCCTTGTGATCTTGGACACACGGAGGAGAAGTGAGACTCGGACGCGCTGGGTGCGTGTCGTGGTGCACAGGAGGCGTTGGTGAAGAGTACCTGGTCAACGTGTGCATCGAGAGTGAAGTGAGTCTCGGACGTGCTGGGTGCTTGTCGTGGTGCACCGCAGGCGCTGGTGAAGAGCGCCTGGTCAGCGGGTGCATCGGAGGTGAAGGGAGTCTCGGATGCGCAGGGTGCGTGTCGTGGTGCACAGGAGGCGTCGGTGAGGAGCGCTGGGTCAACGTGTGCATCGGAAGTGGAGTGAGTCTCAGACGCGCAGGGTGTGTGTCGGGGTGCACCGGAGGTGCTGGTGAAGAGCGCCTGGTCATCGAGTGCACCGGAGGAGAAGTGAGGCTCGGACACGGTGAGCGTGTCGGGGTGCTGCCGAAGGCGTTGGTGAAGAGCGCCTGGATATCGGGGCACCAGAGTTGGAGTAAGTCTCAGTGAAGCAGTGTATGTGCTTCGGTGCAACCTGGGACTGTGGAGGTGATCGGCTGATCATCGTGTGCACCGGAAGAAAGTGAGTCTCTGCAGCACGGTGTGCGTGTCTTGGTGCCAACTGAGACCGCAGGAAGGAGTGCCTGGTGAACGTGCACTCGGAGTCGACGTGAAGTCCCATCAGTGTTGTGTGTGTGGTTTCGTGCCAGAGGAGAACCGGAGTGTGCTGTGGTGAACGTGCACCCGGAGTAACGTAATCTCAGGGGCGTGGGGTACGTGTGCCCTGCGGCCGCCTGAGACCTTCCTAACAGTCGCGGCCCGGCATCCCCGGAGGAGCTGAGCTGCCAGGCCAAGCCGCTGAGGCCCATTGAGAAAGTTCTACACGGAAGGCCCAGTTCGCTGAAGGAGGAGAGGAGAGTGGGGTCACGCCCCCAGGTAACGTGGATCACTGCCTTGGCAGGGCGCGGGCTCGGAGGGACACTCTCTCGGCCTCTCAGTCCTTCTGGCGACCTGAGCCTTTGCTTCCGCTCAGATTGGGGCCCGTACTGCGTTCAGGAGTGGCAGTACTGGGGCCAGAGTGAGAAGCTGTACTTTATGTCATCGTTGATACATGTGGGGGGCAACTGTTATCGAAGAGGCTGACTGTCGTAATACACATTGCCAATATTGCTGCTAACGAACTGCCGGACTGTCTTATGATGCCTGACATTATTTCTGCAAAACGAAGTACACGATTGTAGCGCTACGCATTGCATTATTTCTCCATTGCAAAGTATAGGATTGTAGCGGCCCGCATTGCATTATTTCTTCATTGCAAAGTACATGATTGTAGCTACGCATTGCATTATTCCTTCATTGCAAAGTACATGATTGTAGCGGCGCGCATTGCATTATTTCTTCATTGCAAAGTACGTGACTGGGGTGTGACGCATTGCATTATTCCTTCATTGCGCAGTACATGATTGTAGCGGTACGCATTGCATTATTTCTCCCATTGCAGGTACCGGGGTGTATGGTTACGCATTGTATTATTTCTCCTTTGCCCAGCACAGGATTGTATCGTTACGCAGCGCACTATTGTTTGTCCATTGCAACGTGTGTGATTCTAGCATTGCGACCAGCATAGCATTTTGAAAGCGGTGGTTGGGATTTGAACCTACCAGCCAGCCGGAACGAATATTACCCTTTATTACATGTATATATACACATATATATATATATATATGTATACACGGGCTTGTGAGGAAGATCGTTTGATCGAAACGCGTTGCCAGTAAAAACAATTGATTACATTCACCCTGGAGTGCGAGTCCTTCTTTCCTGTCCGAGTGAGGAGCTCAAAGAACGGGAAATTTCGTGTACATACATATATATGTGTACTTTTAAAACTAAATATACTTTACATTTAATAGAGTGCATATTCATAATATAATATATTTTATATATGATATGAATGTGCTCATTTATGAAAAAATGTAAACCACATGTGTGTATTTAAGTAATTGTGTTTATAAATAGATAGATAGATAGATAGATAGATAGATAGATAGATAGATAGATAGATAGATAGATATCTTTTCAATAATGATTGTTCTCACATGTGCCCTCTGGTGCAAAAAGGACATTTTATTTATGAGCATGGTACAATGTTCAGTCAAGAGGTTTTTTAATGTTAGTTTGTGCCACTCACATAAACAAATTTGCTTTTTGTATCAAAGAGTGCTTGCGTCCACTGTCTTTTTTTCAATAAGAGTGGGCATGTAATATGCTAAGCTTCATCTATTCACTTCTTGGAGGGCATCAGGACCCAATTTATCAAAAGGCTACTTGTTGCTCCATGCTGCATCAAAGTGAGAGGGCAGGAATGTATATTTACCAAGATATGTTTCATTCCTGCTCTTTCCCTGCATTGGCGCGCAGTGCTGCCTAGCGCCTATGCAGGTACCCTTGCGACATGGTGCAAGGGTGCTTATGTTACACCCTGGATTGTTTTTGTCCTGGAATGGGCAACTTCCTGCAACACAAACAATCCTAAGAGGCTTTTTCCTCTTTCTGAGTGAGCTGCAGCAGAATGCCTTACTGTTGGGTGGTTGTACTCCTAGGGCCCCTCCTGGCTAAACATGCCTGTAATTGTGGCTTCGACTTTTTTCTTTTGTGGTGCCAGTGACAGAGGTGACTTCCGGAGAAAAGCATCAGGAGGCGGTAGACTCAATGTACATCTTAAAGTGGGAATCAATGTCTGTGGCACTGTCTGCATCTGAATCTTCTGCTATTTGGAAGTTGCTGATGTGGATGATGTAGAAAATCTACTCGGGAAGCAGCCCTCTGAGCGTGACCGCTCGCAACCGCCTGTATTCGGAAAATCATGCCAGAAGTCCTCCTACCACCAGAAATCATGCTGGGGACAGCAAATCTCACTTGTGATCACCAGCTCACATTCTGAAGCCTTGAAGTGTTCCCATTGTCATCACATTGCTCAAATGGGAAAAAATTCCACCAAGTAGTGTCTTGGGTATTATGCAGTGCAGGACCCTTAAGTTCCCTTACGGACTCCATAGTCTAGTGACGTGAGTGATTTGGTGTTGGTAATAAAATTCATGACGCAGTATGTTTCAGTTAACTGTTACACTCTAGACAATAAAGACGTGTAATACCGAGCTCCGTGTGTGGCCTAATTCATTTACATTTGGGCCGGGTAGGACGCTACAACGTGTGATGAGATTGGAGATACAGAAACCTTGCAACCTGGACAGTCGAGAGTGCTCTCCAAGAGAACTTGCCAAGGTCCAGCAAACTGCTTGTGCGTGCCACGTGTGCCTCAGTCGAAGTGAAGCATCAACGGTTAGCATATGTGGAGTGAAAAGTACAACTCCAGCCAGTACGAGACATTCAAAGAAAGTGAAGTCCCCGTGGAAAGTTTCTGAGATAAGAAGTGCAACGCCACAACACAGAGCCATCGCTCATCCAGTGCGATAATGAAGGCAGTGACAACCAGGTACAAACAAGCACAACAAATGGCAACAGCCAGGTGCACAAGAATACTGTGAGGGAAAGCAGATAAATGCAAAGGAAGTCTAAAGGTGGAGAAAACCAGGTACAATGCCTTAGGTTGAGAATGGTGAAGAACAAGAGCAAGAGACAAAACCGCTATTCATCATCAAAGAAGAAGATGATCCCTCACCACCTCCGGTTTCGCATGACAGTCGAGCACTAGACAGTGGGCTGATGCTCACAGCGGTGACACTGGGCCAGAAGCCGC
The DNA here is from genome assembly GCA_963921515.1 of Calotriton arnoldi. NCBI lineage: Eukaryota > Metazoa > Chordata > Amphibia > Caudata > Salamandridae > Calotriton > Calotriton arnoldi. The sequence continues at coordinate 1,045,127 of CAWUFW010001098.1, forward strand.
CGTAGGTCAAGTGTAGCCTGAACAGCATATAATCCTCGCAGCAGCTGTAGAAAACAGCATAAAGTATGATGCTGTCAATTTCTAAAAATTCCTTCTTCATTTTATACCACTAAAAAGCAGAGTCTTGGATCAAAACCTTTGATGATTTCATTGATGCACTAAAAATAACCGATGACAAAAAGACCATCAAATATCTTAAGAACATAGAAGGAGAAGGAATAAAAGAAGTGATAAAGAAAATAACACAGGTGGAGAGAGTATTTTACCAGGATGTCAGGGTGTCATTGAACCTCAAGTTCAATTCAATGCTGAACGTTAACTATGAAAGGTACATTTTCAATAAGGAGAGACAGAGAGCTGGGGAAACAATGGATGAATTTGTTGAAAGACTTGAGAATCTCATCGAACACTGTAAGTTCAGTGAATTAAAAGATGAAGAAACCATTCTTCTCAGAGTCATAGATGGTTGCCTGTCAGATTCCTTCAGACGCTGAATGCTGAGGGAAACGCTCAGTCTGAAGCGTATGCTCATGGCGGCCACAGCTGAAGAACGTGCCAACACACAGGTGGCTGACATGGAGGCCGGAGGAGCCCAGAGTGAACCGGCATTGAGTATGAAAAGAAAGAAAAAAACACAGGGTAGAAGGCTGCAAAGTGATCTCTCCGCAGAAGAAGCTGTGTTTTCAATGTGGATTTTCCTTTCCCCATGAATGTAAATGTCCCACCATTGGGTAGACATGTAAAGGCTGCAGTAAAGAGAATCATTTTGTAACAGTTTGTAAAGTGAGAGAAAAGGTGAGTGTGTCACATCGTGAAGACAAAATGGCCATCAGAAAGGTCCAGAAGCATTCCAGTCACACACACCCAAGTAAATGGCAACATCAGCTAAGGCAAGTAGAAACTGAAAGAGGTCGATTGTCATCTAATTCTTCATTGAAAGGTTTTCCAATGTCACTGTCAAGCAACAGTAAAGACCATTTATCATAGACAGTGGTACTTTGATAAATATCATGCCAGCCGAAAAGAACCATGAACTGTCTCCGGTGCCCCCTCTCACTCCATCAAAAACCAAAGTATACATGTGGGCAGCCTTGAAACCACCGCAAAGTCAAGGTTCATTTAGGGCAACTGTGAAACATAAAATGGCGAAGGTACAAGCCCCAATCCATGTCCTTCAGGGCACCTCGTCAAGTGCATGTTTGTTCAGCTTCAGCACTGCTGTTGACATGTGACTCATTTTTGTGAATTACAATATCAATGCTCATCACGACATAGTGAATCAGTTTCTGTCCTTGTTTCATGGATTAGGAAAGATTAAGAACATGAAAGTGCAGCTCCACATTAATGAGGACATTCGTCCTGTTGCTCAACAACACCACTGAATTGCATTTCATCTACAAGAGGCTGTTGAAAAAGAAATTGAGACTTTGCTAAACCATGATATCATTGAGCACTCTACGGGGGCGTGGCCAAGCAGACTATGATGGCGGACGCGGTCTTCTGAGGCTCCGTGGCTGGGCATTCACATCGCCTATCCAATCGAGTCCAGCTGGCCACCACACACACCCACTGACATCGGAATGCGAGTGGAACCCGATGCTGCTATCTAAACCCAGGTCTGAGGTCCATTTCCGCGATTAAGGCTGACTGGAACGCGACGCGGCACCGGGAGCAAGATGGCGCCCTCCTCCCCTCGGCGCCCGCACATAGGCAGTTGAGCCCCCTCGGACTCGCGGGGCTCCTGCAGCGGACCCCCAGTGTCCTCCAGGTACACGGAGGCAGTGGCGAGTCTCTGAAGCCCCTCACCGCGGCTGCTATACTGGGAATAGCGCCGTGCAACGCAATCCGGAGATCGGGCTGCTGAGCGGAAAACCCCCCGCTCTCCACACATCCTGCACCTTGAGGAGCTACGGCAATCCTGTCCCCCTACCTGCACGCTGGACAGGTCCAGAGAAGTCCGGGAGGCGTTGGCAGCCACCTGGCAGGCAGAGATCCGCAGCATACACTGACGCTCAGGGGTCCGGCGTTCGGAGGCATCCCAGCCGCCGGGATCAGTTTCTCCTTCAGAGACCGGCGCCTGCGGCGGTGATTACCCTCCCAGCTTGGGCACTGAAGTAAGGCCTCACAATCTCCCCATCGGATCGGGGGGACGGTGGAGGCCCCCTTAGCTTTGCAGTTCCCGTCAACGGCCGCTGGCGGCCATGCCTGACTACAACATGGCGCCCACCCGCCATTGAAACCGGCAGCAGCGAGTGACGCGTGGCGCTCCCGAGGGGGGAGCCCCTTTGAAGAAGCAGTGAGCAGATACAGCTACAGGCTGCAGAGCCTGCTTCCCCACAGTCCAGTGGCCTTCTCCACCCTTCATCCACTCACACCGCCACAGCTAGTGACAGCCCCGGGCCCTGGCAGAGGTCCATTAGGCGCAGAGTGTTTCTCACCACGTTAAGCAGGTGGCGCCCCCCTGCGAAACTGAGGATCCTGGACGCACCTGACCCCGACGCGCCCACTGGTGACGCCAACAGCCCAGAGGAGTAGGAACGACCGTGACCACTAACAGTACGCCACGCCATCCAGAGGCACAGCAACAGCTGACAAGAGCCTGCACAGAGCCCTACATACCGCGCAACGCTACAACCGACACGATGGGGAAGCCCAAAACAGTGGTGACCACGACGGCGCAGGGGGCCACCCCGGACGCTCCCACGAGTACCAAATCAGCCTCCTCTAGCGACTCTGCAGCTGCGTCGGACCACTCCCTGTCAGATAAGTTGGACAAAGTACTGGTGGCTATTGAGCACTCTAGAGTGTCCATGGAACAGCAACTGGGCACCCTAACAACGGACATCAGTCTTCTTCGCGATGACCACCGTAAATTGGCGGACAAGGTCTCGGACAATGAGAAACTAATCTCCTCCATCCAGCCCTCAGTTAAAACACACCAGGAGACGCTACAAACTCTTCTAGGCCGCATGTCCACTATGGAAGAGCGCATTGACGATTTGGAAGGCCGCTCAAGGCGCTGCAATATATATGTTCTTGGGCTCCATGAAGGCATCGAAGGGACTGACCCAGTGGGGTACATGGAGACATGGACGAAATCCTTCACTCCCAATGCAGACCAGACGGCGTTCTTTTCTATTGAAAGGACTCATCGCGTTCCAGCACGTCGGCCCCTACCGGGTGCCCCGCCTCGACCAATGCTAGCAAAGTGCCTCCATTTCCGAGACCGGGATGCGGTGCTCAGGGCGGCCCGTCAGGCTGGCCCCCTCCGCATTGAGAACAAAACAATTATGCTATTTCCAGACTACTCCCGGGCCGTCCAACGTCAAAGGTCATCGTTTCTAGAAGTAAAACGCCGCCTGCGGGCAGAGAACATACAATATTCCTTGCTGTTCCCGGCCCGCCTCAAAATCATACACGACGGCACCGCTATTTTCTTCACGTCTGCCAAAGAGGCACATGACTGGGCGGACCAGCACTGTATACAGGGCCACAAAACAGCAGCCACCCGTGATCAACGTCCTAAGACACCAGGCTCCAGACGGCGTCGTTCGCAGCGACGCAACCGACGAGGGGACACCATGGCACTATCCCGCTCCCTGGGATCGCCAGATCTGGAGCAAATCGTGCAGGAACGGCGCAGAGCTCTGAGGGCTGCAGCGGTCCTCCGACCTACCTCCCCTGTAACAGACATTGAACGGGCTCCACATCTCTTCTCATCGGAGGGAGAGGACGACAGCGAGGGGACACAATCCAGGGTGGACTCGATGACCCCGCCTTTGGTCACTCCACAGACTGCCAAAGACTTGATTTGAGCAGGCCCACGGTACACTCTTTAGAGGCAAAGGGAGGGGGGTTGTTAAATCCTGTTAATGGAACACTGACTCACTGCCTGGTAAGTGACCATGCGAACCACTAGTACCACACTCACCAGCTTACACCACAGGCCAGCTGGTGCACAAGGTTAGTACAAATGCCCTCATGGTGAGACACCTCGCGGGCACGTAGCGCCGCCCCCACAGAATGTTCAGGCTCTCTTCCCACACGCGAGCTAATTTGGACGTATCGCCGTCGGCGATAGGTCCCCAGCATTGGGGCTGTTTCCCCACCCCAGTTATTCTTCCTCACGATACCCTTCCACAATACACTGTGTCACCACATCCACGCCGTCAGAAGGTAACAATGGCATTAGGGCAGCGCAGGCACTGGGGGAAATGCAGGGAGTCGTGCCTCACCGGAGAGTCCAGACATCCTCTCCTCCCCCATCAACCCATGCACATTGTAATGGCGCATAAAGGCACCACCACTATCCTCACACTACACGTGCGAGGCATGCACACCGCACGCAAGAGACACTCAGTATATGCCTACATAAAGCGCCAAAATGCACAGATAGCGCTGCTGCAGGAGACTCACCTCACCGCAGGGGAAGTAGTCAAATTGTGCAGGCGCTGGCGAGGGATCTTCTGCGCCACCACATATTTGGCCTATGCCCGGGGGACCCTTATATGGGTGCGCCCAGGCGTCCCATTTCAGGAGCAGTCTAGAACTATTGACCCGGACGGGCGCTATGCCCTGTTACAGGGCCTTCTGGATGGCCAACCGGTGCTCTTGGGGAGTATATACGCACCTAATGCAGACCAGAGCAAATACTGGGACGCACTTTCCCTGCCATTAAGCCCCTACCTCCAAACCCCTTGGATATTAGGGGGAGACTATAACTGTGTGCAAAACATGGCTCTGGACAGATCTTATCCCTCCCACCCAGCGTCACCCATCACAGCTCAGGCCAAATGATTTGCAGCATGGACAGCACACTGGACACTAATGGACGCCTGGCGCTCGAAGTACCCCACCACCAGGCTCTACTCATTTCACTCAGCACCACACGACCTCAGGGTTCGCCTGGACAGGTTCCTCCATTCCCCTTCCATCCTGCCCACCATTATGGACTCTGACTATTTAGGTAGGGTCCTCTCGGACAATGACGCCCACACAATCACACTTAAATGGCGCCCACCCCGGCCTCCGGTCCCCACATGGCGCCTGCCCAAGGACTGCCTGGACGATCCGGTCTTCAAACAGACTCAAACAGAACACATACAGAACTTCTTCCGAGAGAACACAGGCACGGCCACTACCCACGCAGAGGAATGGAACGCATTTATTTAAAGTCGTCATACGAGGCACATGCATCCAACACATCACAGGGGTGTGTCGAGTCCTTGAGCGCCGCATCCAAACTACAGAGCGGACACTAGCCGCGCTCACGCGGGAAGATGACACACATAAAGCCACACCAGCCCAAATAGCGGACACCAAATCAACAGTATACCCCCTTGTGCAGGATCTCCCCCCGTGTCCAATACGATTAGGTGGCATCAACCTCTCCTGGAGCCCCCAAGCGGTACGATACCTAGGGGTCTGGTTATACCACAAGCCGCAAGACCTCTACGAAGGAAATTACCGCAGGGCAATGGCTGGCATCATGTCCTCCATACGTTTTTGGAAGGATCTCCCCTTAGCTGTCACTGGCAAAATAGCAATTGCTAAGATGATCCTCGTCCCGTGATTGCTATACTATTTTGCTAACCTTCTGGTGGTCCCTCCGCGTTCCTTTATCCGGGAGCTGGACACTCTCCTCAGACCCTTATATGGGGATCGGGACATAGACGCATCACCCTCGCCAAACTGCAGTTGCCCCTAGACCAGGGAGGGCTTGGTTCCCCCTCTTTTGAGGCATACTTTCTAGCTGCCCAGCTCCAATGGGTATCATGCTGGACAGCGGGCCGGGCACTGGGGGAACTGACCACAATAGACGGGCAGATCCAGAACCCAACCATCAACCGTATGCTGCTACCGGGGGCAACACCGCTTCAGAATAAGCCTCTCCAGGTGACAGTGGCACGCGCCTGTCTGATATGCATACATAGGATAAACCGCACGGCACCTATGTACTCCCCCATCCTGCCGTTGGTGGGATTCCCCAAGGGTCGGGCACACTACACGGAGCGGATGCTCCACACATGGACGGAGCACTCACTGACGGACGCAGGCACACTCTATCTCAATGGACAACTGCAGACCTTTGCAGCATTGGCGGATGAGATGGACCTCCCTAGGGGACAATTCCTTTTGCATCGGCAACTGCTTGAAGACTGTCACAAAGTGTGGCACACGATAGACACAGAACCCCCTACCCACCCGGTAATTCATGCCCTATTATAGATGGGCCCGGGACGACACCTGATCACCTGGATATACAAAGCGATACAGGCCCTTAACCCACCCACCCTTGCACCCCTCCGGGAGAAATGGGAAACTGAATTCCACAGACCACTCCATGACAAAGAATGGGCTCGTGCCCTAGAATTCCCTAAAAAGGTGTCCCGCAACTACCGCTTCAAAAACATACAATTGCACATTCTGCACTGCGCATACCTCACCCCTGAAAAGCTTCAGCAATATTATCCAGATGGATCCTTCACTTGCCCCAGATGCCCAGAACCTAACGCCTCTTTTAAACACATGTTTTGGGACTGCCCAGCGCTCCGCGTCTATTGGGACACAATCCACGCCGCCCTCCTTGCAGTCACGGGGCTTACGGACATACACACATGGGAGGCCTGCGCCCTGGGCATTAGCAAACGCCGCAAGAGCATGAAAGTTGAGACACGTTTTCCGTCCCTGGTGCTCCTTCTGGCCAAGCGGTGCATAGCGATGCATTGGAAGGCACCGGAGGGTCCTCCCCTAGCGGCATGGGTGGGAGCAGTCAAGAAGTGGTGCACAGCAGAGGAGGAGGTACTCCGGTCTGAAGAGGTCAAGGGAGCCCGCAAACATCATATATCTATGCCGTGGGCTATGTTACTCCATTCCTTTGTGCAGGAAACATCAGATGCACCAGAGTCCCAGGCTATCCGCTCCCCCGTGGTACGGGTGAGCCCCGCGGCAACTTAGAGTAGTCCGCAGGTAGAATAGACGCTCGGTGGGTCAAGGCTGACGGCCAAGCATGGGCGATACACGCATTACTCTTCATGCGACACTCCAGGACCCTCCCCCCCTGCGCATGCATAGTCAGAGACCTAGCCATAATGCAGTAATCAGGCGGCCCATACCAAGAGGTGCAATATATGATACAGTGTATCCCAGTTATATCTCCCTAGTTTGTTCCAGTTTACATCATTAGCTGGCACTTACCACTACTTTTAGCATAGGGCTGACAATGAGAGCAAAGCCCAACTTCCAGTACAGATCGCAAACTACCTTGCATGAACACAGAATTCGCCTCACCTATTGATCCACATCAACTTTACAAATTCCTGAACCGTTCAGGGGGGCGCTCACTATGATGTAATTCTATTTCATGACAAGAAGTTAAATGGATGACATACATTCTAAATGATACTGATGCTAATGTACTGTACTTTTTCAAAAATGCCAATAAAAATGATTTGGTAAAAAAATCATTGAGCACTCTACAGGTCCAATACCATGGGTGTTGCCGATAATGGAGATACCTAAGAAGGAAAATGGAGGGTCTGTGTGAATCTGTAGTTGACATGCGTCAAGCAAACAAGACAATCGAAAGATAATGACACCCAGGTCTGCACATTGCTGATATGAATGGTGCCAAAGACTTTTCGGTCCGTGATCTGAACAAAGGATATCATCAGCTCGAGCTGAAAGAAAATTGCAGGTACATTACTAACTTTTCAACTCATGTTGGTTTGTTCAGATACAAAAGATTGAGTTTTAGATTGTCTTCAGCTGCCTAACTTTTTCAAGATGTCATTCATCGCAATATACAGCCTGTCATGCATGCTTTCAAGGACGGTGATGATATGCTAGTTTTTAGGGCCACACGAAAGGAACATGATTAGAGCCCTTACACAAGTGTGCTGTCTACTTGCTGATGCAGGTCTTATTTTGAATGCTGAATACTGTGAATTTCACAAAACAAAACTAAAATTCTTTGGGCACATTTTCTCAGAAAGGGGAATGACTCCAGATCCAGCCAAGGTTCAGGCTTTGTCATCTACCTCTCCTCCCTAAGATGTAGCCATGTTACATTCTTTTCTTGGTATGGCCAGCTACTGTTCCAGGCACATCCGTGACTTTGCCACTGTGAGTGCCCCATTGAAAGAGTTAACGAAACAGAATGTTTCATTTCAGTGTTCACAGGAGTGTGATCAAAGTTACAAGACGATTAAGCATGCCACTGAAAATGCTACTGAAATGGCTTACTTTGATCTGAAATTGTATACAGAGATTGTTGTGGATGCCAGCCCAGGGGGTTGGGGGCGATTCTTGCTCAACATTGTGGACATTCAAACGCACAAAGGCGTATTGTAGCTAATGCTAGCCAAAGTTTGTCACAGACTGAATGAGCTTACTCACAACCTGAGAAAGAAAGCCTAGCTGTTGGATGGGCTTGCGAACACTTTCATGTGTTTCTGTATGGGAAACATTTTACCCTTGCTACTGATCACCAAGCATTGCTCACTATCTTTGGCAATCCAAAGGCCAAGATGCCCCCTCACATTGAGAGGTGGGGGCCGAGACTGCAAAAGTACGACTACACCATTGCGTACCGGCCGGGTAATGATCAAAACCCTGCCAACTACTTTTCTTGAGTGCCCATGCAGTGCCAGGGTACTCCTTCCGAAAAGCCAGAGGCCTACATTAACTTCACTGTGAGATCCAGCACTCCTGCAGCTGTGTCCCTGGAACAAATAAGTGCTGCTACCAATGCAGAGAGGAATATGTTCATCCTCAAAGACATTATTATGCATCAATCCTGGAGAACACATTCTCGACCGCTTGATAACAACAGTGAATATCAGATATTCAAAATGTGCATGATGAACTGTCCATTACACAAGAAGGAATTATCTTGTGAGGGTTGAGAATTGTCATTCCTGAAAGTCTACGACAGCAAGTCATTGAAGTGGCGCATGAGGCACATCGTGGAATTGTCACCACAAAGCGAGCCCTCCAAGACCGTGTTCTGTTACCTTATCTAGACGAGTGAGTTGAGAGAGAGCTCCAGGCTTGTCATTTGTGTAACTGTTTATCTCCCAGAACAAAACAGCATCCTTTGAACATGACGTATCTTCTAAGACACAACTGGGAGAAAGTTGACTTCTTTGGACCCCTTCAAATTGGCCATTACCTCATGGTGATTATAGATGAGTACTGCCGGTTTCCTCTGGTGGAAGCAGGGACAGCTTAAGGATTTTGGGGGCCCTGGGCCAAACGTATTCTGGGGGCCCCTGTTTGGAATAGTTTTGAATTATAGATCCAGTTTCAGCTCGTTCTTGCCCTCTTTGGCAAGGTCACTGACAGTGCACAGGCACACTGGTCCAAATTCTAAATTTGAGTACATCTAATATTTAGGGATAGTGACCTATGTTTTCAATCTTGTAACACAGCGGCAACTCAGTAATATTACTTCAAATAATCTTGGTGACATATGAATATGTGAGGTCCTGTTTTGATCTAAAAGAAACCTTTTTATGGATGTTACGTGAAACATAAACACAACTTTTCTCTGCAAAATGTCTGTTATAGACTCTCACGCATCACCCACTTTAAAAATAAAGGAAAGGAAAACGATATTTGAAACAATCTGCTTAAGAATTATTGAAGGTCATCAGGGCAAGAGTCTCTGCAGAATAGAGCTGGCTCTATCAAGGGGCACCCTGAAAGGTTGGGGCCTTGGGCAAGAGACACTTTGCCAATGCCTTAAAACGTCTCTGGGTGGAAGACCTTTCTTACGTCAATCACCCATGATCGCCGAATTGAAAGACTAGAAGGCATAATTAGCAACCTGGGGAGTACCATCCATTCTAAAATCTAACAATGGGCCACTATTCAATGGTTGGGCATTCAATGACTTTCTTACTCATTTGAATATCAGGCATCAGAACACCACACCTTAATGGCCACAGTCAATGGCATTGTTGATAGTTTTATGAGCACTCTTAAGAAGGTTGTCCAGTGCCTTGCACTAGAGGGACTTGAGCCCAAGTCAGTTCTTCATTCTACTCTTGGTCCCTACAGATCTACCCCATTCTACAACCGGCGAAACCCAGCCACCCTGATGTTCGGGAGAGCAATGGGCACCAAGCTTCCCCAGTGGACCGCTGAAAGAACAATTGATGTTTGGTGATTGGTGGATTTTTGCAGGAACCCCGTGTTATAAGAGTAATGTAGAGTTTCCCAAATTCACCAATTCCGCTCGCGGAATTCAAATTTCGCCTGGGCCTAATTTTGTTACATTGTTTTATCATTTAATTTGTAAAACACTCCTCCAACCTACTGTCATGCAGCTGAGTTATCTACATGAAACACAAAATTTAACTACGTGTTAGAGTGAGACCAGCCGAGTTTTAAGGAGCTTCTGAATTTAAATAGCGAAGGCTCCTCGTGAAGTCATGTCAGCTAGTGTCTTCCACAAAACTTCCAGTGTAACCAAAAGGACTCTTTCTCCAGCGCTTACAGTCCTGGACGCTGATATCTGTGCCAGCATCCAAAGCATCTTCACAAGCATGTCAACTGAATTTGGCTGCAATAAGCTTAGCCATTAATCACATTCTTCACAGCTTTAAAAAGTATGCCTTTTTTACGCACAGGCAGCTAGTCTAGGGAATGGAGGGTGCCATTTCTTTAGCCCAGCTAGCTGTACCGCCAAATCTGCTGACGGTTCATTACTAGCCCTCTCCACCTCCTGACTAGTAAATGTTTTGTCAACTCTGTTTACTTCCTGTAATATCCTCTGCCTTTCCCTTATCCCCTCAGCAACACATATGAAGCAGTTGAGAAGTTAAGGATGAGGAAACTAGGTCATGTCAGGCACCACTTGAACCCCGAGGACAACACTTTTGCAACCAATGGTATTTTGTTAAATCTATGGGGCTACAGAAATATTGTTAGTTGAAGTGGTGGTAGTTGGGCATTATTAAACTTAGCTTGTGAATGACCATCCCACTCCAGTCTTCTCGTGATAGTAGTCCTCGTATTTCATCCATTTTCACTTCCTACACTGTTTCTGTATTGATGCTGCACCAGGCCTATGTCTTTGCAGAACGGCTTGCTGCTCTTCCGGTCCACATGCAGCCCCATTGTTAAGCTAGCTAGAAAATATTTCCTACTAAAGCTCTTAATCCTAAATCGAATTCTCAATACTGATTATATAAACATACTATGAAATCAGTACTGCTATCCTTTTTTTATCACTCAAAACTGGGAAACACCATGTACATATACCGTTGTCAATGCACGTTTTTTAGGCTGATTCACAAAGGCTTGCAAGAGTACCTAAAGTCCCTAAAAGAGTTCTCCTGTGGTACTTCTTCATTTACTTACAAATGCTTTTTTGAATCGTCCCCAAGACCTACAAACTGAATTTAATCAGTTGCACAACAATTTGGAATACAGCTCCTAACTTCAAATTTACAGTTTTGGCTTCAAATCACTCGTTTTGTGACTGAAAATATGGCTCAATGAAACTTTACTGAATTAGAGTTGAGAATATCTGTTTGTGGAAAATAAAAATAAATGTACGTGCTAATACCGAGCTGCCTCGTGCTGCTGCTCTGCACTACTAATATAAGCGGAAAGCTGGAAAGTAATTTCATTTAATTGACATTTATAGGGTTTATAAATACATTAAATTAGCTTTATGATGGTGTCTAGCTTGTAGCATGCCATTTGCAAATTGATACTGAAGAGTATTAATTGTTTTATAGGAGTTTCTAAATCAGAAGTTGAGCATCTCAGATGAGATGACATTCACAATGGAGCAGAAGATTGGGCGCTACATGAAGTAATGAACCGTGTTAATTAGATTCCCTACAAAAAAAATTGCACGCTTACATTTCACATTTCCTGATTACGTGATATCATCATAATTGTTTCTCTGCTCGTGGTTATTAAGGCGAGAGACACATCTATTTGATCTTGTATTATTACATAAATTCATATTGCCTGTAGTAACCCATTTTATCTTCACTTTATTACGCGTTAGATTGCTTTCATGTAGTTGTCTTTGAATCATCAACCTTTAGGTTCATTGGGGCACACTTTCTTTGTATCGTAAAATTAGTTTAATCAGAACATTTTCGCATAGAGAGATTATGCATTGCACAAAGTCTTTAAAAATGTCCTCAGAACACAAAAGTAAACTTTCACATTCCCAAAATCGCCAAAGGATAACATTACTCATCATTAGAGTGCACATGACCAGGGGCGGCTCCTCCATTATGGCTGAGGAGCATCGCCCCACTGCTTGAAGGAGCAGGTGAAAACATAAATTAAATGATAATAAAGCAATTATTAAAACTGCTTTATTATCATTTCGTTTTATCTGTAGGAGCTGGTTAGAACACCACAGCCATCATCTGAGTCCTGGGGGCGGAGGACATCAGCAACAGGATTGGTGGGCACTGCTGTCAGTGCGTATGTGGGTTTGGCCGGCCGTCTCAGGACGGCCAAAGATTCATGTGCACTGACCTCTCCCCAATGCGAGCTGCATTGCTGGGTGGAGAGAACAGCAGGCGCAGGTTTCCAGCCTCCTTTGGAGCGGTAAACAAGCCCGCTCAGGCCAATCCCAGCGCTTCTCGAAAAGCTCTGGGATTGGCCCTAGGGGAATCTGGGAGCCTGTGCTCATGGGAACTGTAGTTTGCAGTTCCTGGACCAGAAAGGCACCGAGGCGAGGCGTGGGAGAAGAGTATTGTAGAGGCGGCGGCCAGCAGCAGGAAGGTAAGTGTACTTTTTTTTCTTGTTTTCCCCCTCGCTGAACCCGTGCTGCCCCCCCCCACTTCGTGTCGGCAGCAACCGCCACTGCATGAGTCCCAATACAATTCAAAATGTGTTTTAAATATATCTTCATCAGTAGCGGTCGGTGGTGGGAGTGCCGCCGGGCGCTGACGTGGGGAGGGGCAGGGTGGGGGGTAGTAAACTACGGATTACGGCCGATTACAGGTAAGTACACATATGAATAAATAAAACGAATTTCGTTTCTCGCGCTGCATCGCATTTGGCGATGCAGAGCGAGAAACGAAATTTGTTTTATTTATTTATATGTGTACTTACCTGTAATCGGCCGTAATCCGTAGTTTACTACCCCCCACCCTGCCCCTCCCCCGTCCCACGTCAGCGCCCGGCGGCACTCCCACCACCGACCGCTACTGATCTTCATAAAACAAACTAAAACAATACCCATTAATAATTCACATTATGAAATTATACACTGTTTTGATACATAGAGCAATGGAAAGGCAAATATAGACATTATCTATTATCCTAAGATGTTGAAATGGACTATTCTTAGTTACAATAACTTTTTTTTTTTAAATGGCCTTAGGTATGTCCTACGTGTTTACAGATTCAGGGACAGATCAGAACAGTACTATCGCCTAACATACAAGAAAGAACATTGCCCTTTCTCAAAATAAAACATACATCTTAAATAGGTGTGTGAGAAACTTGTGTAATTTGTTTTTGCGCAATCATGTGAATGAAATTTTGCAAAAATTACATTTTATTACGCAAAACTGAAAAATGACATTTAGCGATCTATTTCTTGCTAAACAAACAGTGCAACAGCCACTCGTCTTCTGGTCGTTCATTTTGCTCCCGTTCTCCCACACAAAAATGTTGCTGCAAATGCTGTAGAATAGCACGACATGTTGCACTCAGTGTCGGACTAGGCCAGAAAATAAGCCTGGGCATCAAAATAAAAGTTGCCTCCAGTCGCGAAAAAAGTGGCCTACATTTGCAAATCAGGCCATCTTTCAACTTGTAAAGCCAAGCTGTACCGGTGTTCTGCAGAGTAGGGGGGATTGCATGCATTTGTGCTTGCTGCAGGCAATGCTCTGATCTTAATCTCTGGGACAATGGGAACTTAGGACCCCCACTTAGAGATCTGAGGCAAACCTGCGAGAGCCTTAACTTGCACCAACTGGTGCATCAGCCGACTCATCAGGGAGGGCACACCCTGGATCTTCTGTTTGCCAATCGGAGCGAGACAGAGGTGATTGATGTACTGCCTCAATGTTGGACCGATCACTTTTTAATCCATTTTAGGATAACATTGCCTAGCTTGGTCAATAATACAAATCGGTCAGTAACTTAACGTAAGGGAAGAGAATGGGCTAAGCTAGTAAAAAATAGACAATACCTGACATTCCCATAACAGAATTTCTTTGCTGCTAGTAATTCAGTAGAAGAAAACTATCAAATCTACTGTGACTATATAAACTGTACCCCAGATCAGATTGTTCCAGCAAAAAGGCTGAAGAATAGAAAGAAACCCTCAGCCCCTTGGTATAGTGAGGAGTCAAAACTGATGCGGAAAAAACGCAAACAGGCCGAGAGGAAATGGAGAAGGTCGTATGTGGAATCAGACAAAAAAGAGCTGAAACTGTTGCAGGCCTCGTATAAGGAAGCTATCTCTAGGTCCAAAGCAGAGTATTATGCCAAAACTATCTTGCAGGCGCCTAATAGTACAAAAATGCTCTTTAATATTATAAAGGACCTATCCAATCCAGCATGTATGTTTAATAAGGTGGACGCGACGCAGAAACTTTGCGATGATATCGCTGCCCATTTTGATGAAAAGATTAATAAGATTGTTGGGGGTCTAAACCCCAACAACAACAGTAGTCTGGATGAGGAAAAGGAACCATCTCAGATATTAGCAGAAGAGCAACAGATAGAGGCATTTTATAGCCTTCAGCCGCCTGCTCTAGAATGCTTTCAAACTCTTACTGAGGATACATTTAACAGCCTTGCTCAAAGTGTATCCTCGGGCTCCCCTCGGGATCCTCTCCCACATGGGACATGGAAAGAGTTTCAGCTAGAACTATTCCCCTGGCTGCGGCAGATCTGCTGTCAGTCACTGGAAACAGGAACTGTTCCAGAAGTCTGGAAGCAGGCAGTGGTGACTCCGCTGCTCAAGAAACCGTCTCTTGATCCTAAAAGTCCAATGAGTTTCAGACCAATCTCTCTCCTGCCATACCCAGTAAAAATTCTGGAGAGGGCAGTTAGTAAATCCTTGTCCTCATATCTAGAAGAAAACCATCTGCTAGATAGGGACCAATTCGGGTTCCGAACAGGGCATGGAACTGAAACAGCCCTAGTGACGGTACTTGACAACCTGAGAATGCGAGCCGACAATGGCAATCCATCCGTACTAGTGTTACTAGATATGTCGGCCACATTCGATATGGTGAATCACAAGATACTGCTGAAAAGACTAGAGAATATAGGAGTGAAAGGACGGGCACTGAAGTGGCTGCAATCATATCTGACGGATAGACAACAGGTAGTGACCATCTCACCGTTCACATCTCCAAAGATCCCTGTGCGACACGGGGTGCCACAGGGCTCTGCAATAAGCCCTATTCTATTCAACATCTATCTGCGCCCCCTGATCCCAATCATCAAATCCTTTGGAATTGATCTAGTCAATTACGCGGACGACACACAATTGGTGTTTTCCTGGAAGGAAATCAAGCAGTATCCATAGACAAATTCCAGGAGTGCATGTATCACACCTCTAACTGGCTCAGGACAAACTCCTTACAATTTAACGGAGAAAAAACGGAGGTCGTATACTGTTCTACGGCCAAAATGACGTGGCCTTTGCCGGCTGAGTTCAGACTTACCCCTATGGACAAACCACTGGTTCCAGCAAGAACAGTACGCAACCTGGGGGTTTTAATGGATGATAACCTTCAAATGGAGTCACAAGTCAATAAAACAGTTAGGGGCCTATTAGGATGGCGGGCGGACTTCCGTCCGCCCGCCACCCTAGCGGTGCTGGGACCGGCCACCAGTGGTGCGGCAGTCCCGCACCAGCGATTAGGATGCCACCGCCACTGTGGCGGTGGCATCCTCCATTCCCAGAATTGTGGCGGGCGGTGCACACAGCACCGCCCGCCACAATGCTGGGAATGCACTGTGTGCATTGGCATGCACAAGGTGGCAGGCACCGCGCGGTGCCTGCCACCTTGTGCATGCCAATGTTGGGGGGTACCATGGGTACCCCCCAATTGCAGCCCCCCACCCCCCAGGGGGCCTGCAACGGGCCCCCAAAGGCATTCTCCGCATGCCTTTCCATGGCGGAGTCTCCGCCATGGAAAGGCATGTGACCGCCATCATCCTAATATGGGTGGCAGTGCCTGCAAGGCACCACCTCCATATTGCAGGCCTTTTCCGCCTGGTAGGCAATCGGGCGACTTGCCTACCGGCGGAAAACCGGCGGACGGTCTTTCCGTCCACCTGGGTCCCCACTGCCATACTAATCTGGCGGTGGGGAAATGTGAGGCGGGCGGTGGGAAATGGTGGGTGGATCGCCACCGCCATACGGGCAGTGGCGATCCGCCCGTTATCATAATGGGCCCCTTAGTATTTGCTTCTCCCTGATAAGAGCACTACGCCAGATTCTCCCACTACTGCCTATTGCTACTAGACCCTTAGTAGTGAGGAGTATAATTTTAAGTAGACTGGACTACTGCAACTCTCTGTACTTGGGAGCACCACAGTCAGTGCTACTGAAGCTGCAGAGGATCCAGTCCATAGCAGCCAAACTGGCGTTAAATAGGCAGCGCAGGTCGTCAACGACTGCAGCTCTAAAGGACCTCCACTGGTTACCCATCAAGGAGAGAATCCAATTTAAATCCCTCTGTATTGTGTTCAGAGCAGTACATGGTTTGGGTCCAATGCCCATGCAGGAGAAACTCACCTGGTACACTCCGGGGAGAAATCTCCGTTCTTCCAGTGCAAGTCTGGTAACCACCACTAGATTTAAGAAGACCAGGACGGGTGGCAGAGCATTCGGTGTAGTAGCCTCACGACTCTGGAATGATCTTCCCCTGAACATCAGACAAATTAAATCTCTGCTCCCATTCAGAAAAAGCTTAAAGACTTGGCTCTTCCCTAGGGATGAGTAAAATGAGCTCTCTAAATTAGCGAATAGGCTATCTGTTCTGTCCAGTGACAACTTGGTAAGTCGCAGCGCCAGGATACCCGTTGGGTGACAGTTTTTGCGCTATATAAGTTTATGTTACAAATACAATATTAGAGAAATAAACAATAAAAACCGGCCCACCAGCCTTTAAAAACCGGCATACAAACAGAAAAAACAGCCCATACACCTACTTGCCAGGTCAGACTTTCAGGCACACCCTGATTGCTCTACAGGCCAGCCGACCATGGGAGTAGTCGTACAATTATGAGAAATGTGCATAATACGCTTGAAATGAAATTCATGAAATTACAAAAAATGTAAGTACCATAATGGAAATGTCACCCATGCCTAATCTTTAACTGCCCTTTTTCGTGGTGGGTCAATGCCCCTTCTGACTTTTAACAATTCATAATGGACTCACGATCAAAAGGATAAAAAATGTCTGCTCATCCTGAACTCATTCTTAACATTAACCAGCATCCTTAATGATTTTCTAAGATAGCCAGTTCAGATTGAGTAACTAACAATGAGGAACTGCAATACTTCACAAACAAAAAGCATACCAAGTAACAAATGCAGATTTGTCACAGCATGTTGTAAAGAATAACAAGCTATGTATGCTGTATTAACAGCATATAGAACCGAGGAGAGCAGCGTAAAAAGTAAAAGACAAAAAAACAATGAGTGTCTTACTTCTGTGCAAAAGACAGTTCCCTTGCTGTTTTACAAGAGACAGTGCCGGTGCATGAGAGGCAGTCCTATTTGTTGAGAGATAGCAGCATTTCATGAGTCTTTAACATGCATTAATACCAGAGAAGCTACAGGGCCGGCACCTTCTGACAGATAGCAACCGCCTTACTGCCCTTAAAGTACTTTCTTCTCATTTCTTGCATGCCATTGGGGTGTGACATTGACAACTAACATAGAGCGCCAGTTATGGAAGAACCT
Source organism: Calotriton arnoldi (assembly GCA_963921515.1). NCBI lineage: Eukaryota > Metazoa > Chordata > Amphibia > Caudata > Salamandridae > Calotriton > Calotriton arnoldi. The sequence continues at coordinate 1,063,050 of CAWUFW010001098.1, forward strand.
GAATGCCCAAAAAGGCAGTGTAGAATGTTGTATTTCCAGAACATGCCCTCTTTCCCTTTTCCTGCCTTTGCAGCCATCAACACCTAAGGAATTCATTGCCAGTGGTGTCGTAGTGGATTGGTGGTGATTGTAAATCGAAGCACTGCTGCTACACCCAGGCCACAGGTTAGTGATTACCTCAAACTGTGAATAATCTTTCATTTATGTTTTTTTTAAATTATACAAGACATAACTTCATTTACCACCAGTTCCTCTGAGCTGTTGGCATATACTTTGCGGTACTAGTTTTGGGTAGAATAATAGCGCATCTGAATCCTCAATCGTTTTAAAATGTAAACATTTTAAAATGAGCTTGAGTTAGGATAGTGTATTTGGTATCACATAAGTTATAATGTATAACAAACATTTGTATGAATAGAGTTAGGACAGCGTATTTTGTACCCTTCCATTTATTCTCTTTAGGCTGTGCACGGCTTGGCGTTGGGCGCAGTGCCAAAACCCCCACGAGTGCCCTACCCCTTGCAGCACATGATCATCGGCTGTGCATAGCATGGGGTTGGGCACAGAACCTTCCACACACAACCCCCTGTTGGTACCCACAGGCAACCTACCCCCTGCTGCACACGGTCTCACCATACACGGCATGGGGTTGGGTGCGGAGCCTGTCCAGGCCCTACAACCAAACTCCAAACAGGTGTACAAAGGTGACTATGTGATGGAGCAATATAAATCTGCATTGCTGATAATAAAATTACATTTATGGCCCCAAGGGCATCCTTCTGTGAAGATTCATCAAATGGAGTCAGTTATTAGCAAACCAAAAAATCCATAGCCTATGGAAACATGGTCCTAACTATAACTCCCCACTGGCAACCACCACTGGGTTATATATAATTGAGTTATATATACATGGAGCACCCTGCAATACCACCAACACTCTGAATTTGCTCACCTCAAATGTCTGGTTTTCTAGCAGAGTTTTAAACATAGGATTAGCAAAGTGCCATCCACTCCGAGCTAGAAATTGACAAAGCCTTTTGCCATTTTTACAGCAAAATATTAGCAGAGTGCACAGTGTTATCCACGCCGAGATGAAAAATGACGAATGATAAAAGCCTTATACTCCTCCAGGCACAGTAGTACGACTTTGGATTGGTAAAATACCTTCCAAGCAATCCTGGAAAGAATAAAAGCAACACCTTGACACATATTTCACTCTAATGAGTGCTCATCAGAGATGTATAGCTTTGTCCATGCACAAGGGAGCACCAAGTAGACGTCAAGACGATACCCTTCTAGGCTTAGAGTGGTGAGTAAATTATGTAGAAAAGGAAGCAGGGAACTCCGTGTACATCCCAAGTTTAGAAAGAGAGCAGCTCCTTTATATGGTGCACCCTTCAACACAACGGACACCCTGAATCTGCTCACCTCAAATGTCTGTTTGAACAACAGTGGAAATTCATAAAAGTTTAGACAGCTTATAAAAATAGAGAAAATAATATTAAATATATAATGACAACAGGAATAATCAATCACACATAAAAATGACCCTGATAAAGTAACCTTTTCCTCTCCATTCTTGAATTCAATTGGCAAACACTAAGAGGGCAGCACAAGGTCAGGACAAGACTCATCCAGCATCACTGAGCAATTGCAAATAAAGATTTCACCTTTCCAATCTCTAAGCATCTGACACATTTTCATTAAAACAATACAGAGCATCTAAAACATGATTCACAGCAAGTGATGAAATATGTGAGAGAGGATAACATGAGTGATTTATCTTGACTCAAGACTATTATTGCAAGTTGGCTTGAACTTGCCATCAGGGCACCATTTGGATGCTGTATAACAAATGCATGTATAATAAATGGAAGAAAAGTACTGGACTATTTAGCTTTATTCTCCTAAAGGTGTTGTAATATTCCTTGGAATGTAAAAAATGCGTAAAATCATTGAGAGATGCACCGGCACTGTGCTCCTTGATTGCAGTAAAGCATGGCTTTAAATGAACTGCTTATAAAAAGAAACACAGCAGCTAAATTTGCAACAAACCAATTGAAATTGAAACATACACACACACCCACATACATATACACAATCACTATAACCAGTGGCTAGCAGACATATAGAGCTATGGGGCATCCACAAGTCAGCAAAGATGGCACAGAGTCATTCATGTTACAGAGTCTGCAGATATTTCGCTATCACAGTATGTAATGCCAGCCATGCCTTCTATGTCACTAAACATGTTTAAGTGCTCTACTTCTGTTTGGGTCCTCACATTAATGAGATATTTGTGAAGCTCTTTGTTGGAGCTTTAAAAAAATAAAATAAGCACTAGGTTCTTCAAACATATGTACCTATTTTGTCTCTATGTGCACCCATACAAACCATATATTGTTTCAACAAATTTAGGACTATGTAGTGGGGCAAACCGTAGATCAATATCTCATTGCAAGCTGAAGATAAAATTAAACATGTGCAGAGAGTGTGTTGCATTTCTCATATATACAAACATAAACCCTAAAACTCTAACCAAGGGATTGTTGCTCTGAGTGTCTAGATTCAACACCAACTATTTGTGGGTTTTTTCTAGAGAATGTAGTCTGCTCGATCAATTATGCAATTAGCACACATTACAAAATAGTGGCAGAATCAAATCTTGTGTTGTACAGTTAATTTGATGACAGATATGGAACTGAGACATATATGTCACATTTGAAAAAAATAAAATTTCATTTTTTTTTACAAAGGAATCTATCAGTGGAAGCCAGACCTCCCTTGCCATGACTGCCTGGCAAGTAAAACACCCTGAGCATGATATTTGTCAGATTTCTAGCAGTTATTTCCAAAACATGTCAATTCTCTACAGTCACAATCATATTGGAACAATCCCTGCCAAGCCTTGACCCCAATTACTAGGTCTCCTCAGTGTGGTAGTTCCAGACATGTATGTGTTTTCTATGAGTTTGGGGTGCTCAGAGGTGATACTCTGGATGCAGTGCATTTTAGAAATTTGGAAAGCAGCTGCAAGCTAAGGCCACTGTAGAGCACATGACCTTTGGTTACTGATATCACCTCTAGGCTGTATGGAAATATACCACACATACCAAAATCATCATCATTTTAGTTTATTTTGGATTCAAAATCCTAAAAAGCACACATAAGTCACATTTAAACAATCAACTAAAATCATTACAATGAAGATATAAATCTGGTAACAGCAAAATAATGCAGAGCACTGCATCCTTCTTGCCCACTATACAGTGAACGGCAACCACAATCCAGCAAGCATATACAAGTGTACAATATGTTCAACATTTAAAAAAAGACAAAAAATCAATTTGTAAACATCACCTAGTCAACAATAATATTGCACATAAAGTATCATAAAATGCACATGCAAGTTAGTCATCAATTATTGAACATCAGTGGTCAACACTATATTGCACATATGCCCAGATTTTTTAAACAGTCACGGAACGCAGTGCAGCAGCCAAAAATGCTGCGCTGCATTGCGTGACAGCGAGGGAGTAGGAGAGAGCTATATCTACAGAGATTTGGCTCTCTCCTCCCCTCTCCCTAGCACCGGCACAGATTTTAGCTGCTGTGTGCCAGGCACACTATTGTGCCATAGTGTAAGGGTGCATGCCAGAGTCTTCTGTAGGTTTTGTACTGGAAGAGTGCCCTTCCAGTACAAAATACTATGCTTAGACACAGCTTTACAACTTGTCCTACATTGTATGAGAGAAAGTGATGCTTAAATCATGGTGGCTTAGGTGAATATAGAAGATGGAAAGGATGAGTAAATAATTGGATTGCTTGTATGAATAAGCAAGTGAGCTCTTCAGGAGAGGGCATGCTGCTCACCTACTTTGCTTACTTTGTTTTATGGTTATCAAAGCTATGGTTCAAAGTGGGGGTCATTTTTAATGTTTGTTCTACTTCCTTGACTTACTATATTAGTTAAGAAAGGCACATATGTATCCCACCCATCATCATTCTTCACACCCTCCCTGCCCTTGGCATTTTACCACCCATGACCGAAGTGCAGTATGGTTCAATTCATGACTGCAGTGTTGGCTGTGCAATGTGGAATTTACAAAGTTTCCAATGCATTGCAAACCGAACTCACAAGGTGTGTTACCCTTTGCCCACTCAGTCACCTCTTAGCACTTCACTTCTTTATACTTTCCTAAGTTCTTCCATCCCAGCCTACCAAAAAATTGAAAAAAACATTCTTGGCATGTGCCACATTTCATGGCTATGTGAAGTGATTCCAAAATATATTTTATCATTTCTCTTAACAGATTTATTTTATGCCTGTTCATATTTTTCCCTTTTGATTTTCGTAAACTACGGTGACTGAATAGGCCAAGCTTAATGGTCACATGATGAATCGATGATCAGTGACACCCCTCTATTGTTTATCAATAGCTCTACCTACCTGTCTTATTCCTTTACCCTACCATGCAGCAGAGTAAGTTTCCTTTCTTTACTGCCCAGTAGATGAATTTGTTGGAAATAACTTGTGTTGGTGGGTGAGGCCAGTGAGTAAAGTGGGGCTAAGTGTCTGATTTGATTTCAAGTTTGGCGTATGGGATACTCTGTGACAAACATGCCAAATGCAATCTATATAGCCCATGTAGTGGGTTTTCTCCAATGTCTACTTAAAGCAAACAGGATAATATCAGCATTTTAAATGTGAGGTGTGTGACGTAGTACCTTATCTATTATTCATCTGCCTCTTTGGAGTCAGGGTAGAAAATTAAAGGCGTTTGGAGAAGAGCAAGGATATTGGAATTAAAGATAGATAATTGTTAACTGCAGCTGCCCCAACTGCAGACACTAGCAAAATACCTGACGCGCTGGTTAGCATGCCTCCATTAATTTAGCACAACACAACTTGTACTCCATTGTGTATAATGCCTTACTCATTAATGAGAGGTAATTTATGTTTATTTTTCCACTAAACCTGTCTGTTTAGTTACTCAACAAGCCTTTAAAAGAAAAAAAAAGATTTTTTTAATCCGGTGTTATTCTGCCTCAATACTTTTCTGCCACACAGTCAATGCTTTTTAATGCGATGCATGTGACAGTAAAATATAAAATTGGCCTTGTGACTCTCCTAATCATTATCACATCAAATTCCAATGGCCCTAGGGGACCACCAATGGACTGCTACTGTGCCACCCATTCATTTTAAACAATCGTTTGCACAAAGTATTATTTACAATTTGTCTTTTTTCTTTTTGTTTTTCTCAATATAGCTACTCCTTCTGGTCCACCTGTACCACCCAACAGGTAGGAGATAGCAGCCCGTCTGCACTGGCAGAGGCTTAACCTTATCCGGCAGGAATATGGGCAGTTGGAGGCCCTGGAGGATGAAGAGGCAGAAATAGCTGCCTCTGAGCTGGGCCCTAGTGCTGCCAATCACCCAGAGCCTCCAGCCTCCCGGCCATTCTAACACTGGCACTGCCGCCAGCTGTCAGAGGCCCTGATTGGAACTGCTGCCGCCCCCTCCTGCTCTGAAAGGACATTGCTGCGGCACATCCTGCAGAGGCTGGACCATATGGGGAGTCTGGTTGGCAGGATACAGCAATTTATGCCTAAAGTCAATTATTTGTGTTTTACGTGTCATAGCGCCTAGACGCCTCCGGGCATTAGTTTGTGCTTTAAAAATATTTTCATTCATTCATTCTCTTTTGCTTTGCACTGCTACCTTTTTACACAGCCTGTTTTTTAAAATCTACTTAGAAAAGTGTGTACCGGTTAGTTATAGTCAGTTATAAACCTCTGTAACTATCTTGACCATTAGTGGGGATGCTGTCATAACCTATATTGCCTACAACAACCTAGATAAATGATTACTTATATGCAGTAGCAGTTAGTTGTTCATTTTCTAACTTAACTAAATCACTTCACTCCATAGTTCTCTTACCTGAATATAGATGAAGCAATAACAGGGAAGGCATCACAAATTCACAAGCAAGGTCCCACTCCCATCCAGGGGAGCTCCGACTGTAGGATTAATAGGAAGGATTACACATCGCAGGCAACTAAATAGAAATAAAAACAGTTATTGGGTTATAAATTATATCATAGCTTTACAAAGAATTGAGACCAGTTTACTACATGTCACAACAAAGAATATCTGATAGTGATCAAATAACGAAACATAGCAATAGTAAGTTCTTCTGACCAATTGGAAGCTAGTATTTAATCAAAACTAAAGTTAAGAAATCCTCTAGTCATAAAAAGTGGACTCAAAGTCTGGGTGGACAAGTGTAAGTATTTACACAACACAAGGCCTGAATGATGATGCTGACAATTAATGTTCTTCTATATCTAAAATATGGAAAACTTTTATGAGTGGGTGAATAAATGGGGTCAGTGTGGGCTATTGCTTGGGTAATAGAAGATCCTGCAGTGAGTTGGTGTCACTTTCACCACATCCGCCCCACTAAGTGTGTGATACATTTATGGTGTAAATTGAATCCCACCTCAAAAAAGCACCTAGCCTGGGGGACAACGGTTAGGAGTTTGATGAATGGATGGGGAAGGGAATTTTGAGAAAGGTGTGATAAAGGCAAACACTACATAAGGACAATAGTCTTCCGTGCGATCAGCAGCAGATCATAGTCATCAATCTGTTGTGGAAGGAAATAAAGGGATGAGTATGACACAGTACAGTTAAATGCATTGCAAACAGTCCTTATCCCCTAGAGACCTAAGTTATCAGATATCTAAATGTTCTGTCTTCTAGGTTTGAAAATATCAAATTATGGAGGAGTGAACCCCCCAGTTCTAAAAATCTGATTGTTAAAAGAAAAATAATACTGTATTGCAAAATTGGGTGGTGCATCTGCATTCTCCTTGGGGATGTCCATCACTCTTGGGTGCCTATCTGGACGGTCCGGTACGTAAGCAGAGTGTTGAGCTCAGCTTTCTCCTTTCATTCAGGCAGGAGACAAGAATGCCTGAGGATTGTAAAAGAGAAACTGTATTGAAGAGTCAATTAGAAGGACAGAATGTCAGAGTAGTAAATCCTCAGGGTCGGTTTGTTGCTTAGAATGATCCACCTCTTGATAGTCCCAAGCCAGAATAGCCGTAATAGCACATGATAGTGGGATGATCAAGCGAGGAAAGGATAGGAAAGGAACAGCAGGGAGGGAGATCTGAAATGACACGAGACACCAGATTTCATAAATACTTCTTTCTTACTAGCAACTGAGAACGTATGCTTAATACATCAATAACCCAGGTGATGCAGCTTCCAAAATACCTGTAACAAAAATAACTATGCAACCTGAAGTATCCTACGTATTCCGTAGTTCTTGTGTAGAAACATTAATCCTTTCATCTTGTTTGCTGTATATAGAAAGAACAAAATCTGTAACATCAAGACAACATGTACTTCAAGATACTCTAAGTACCTATTACTAAAGTATCAACACAATAATCCATATAGGGACATACCATTCATAGACTCCACAAGACATCACAGGGGTTGAGCGTAGTCCTATACCGCTCTTGAACTCACCCCTGTTAATAGAGCCAATGAAACAGCAAACATATGAAAGACTATCCAGGAAGTAGTATATAACACTTTCCGATAAGTACAATGAGGGAATATGTCTCCCAACATCTCGTTGGTGATCAATCATCAAAAGTAAATAAGACCCTCAGTAAAAAGGTCATGAACGTGTCACTCTCCCATAGGAGGAAACAATATCTTCCCACCGCCAGAGCCACTGTGTTGTGGCTCGCCAACGGTGGGAATTTCCAAGAGTTTGTGAAGCCTTCGGGTTGGGGAAACCAATGACTCTCTACTAAGAGGACACAATAACATCCCACCGCAAGAGCCGTAGTGAGGAGGCTCACCAACGGTAGGAATGTCTGAGAGTTAATATGTCTACGGGTCTTTGGGAAGTAAAGGATACCTTTCACAACGCAAGGGCTGACACGGCAGCCCTCCAATGGCAGAAATGAACGATTTCCTTCTAAAACTGAACAGGTCACTAAGCACAAAAGGGCGGTGCAGAGCACCCTTACCGAACCAGTGAGTTCAACAGCATCCTTCCGACGAACAAACAGGATAATAATTTCCGACGCTGTTCCGCAGTCCTTCTTCTGGTTTAGAGACGTTCCCTCTACGCGATGCGTCGATTCGCTTAGACTCGTGGGTAATGTAGTCCCAGTATCGTTCCGGTTTGTTTTCTTTCCTGAGTGACAGGGACTGCTTGTGTGCTCGTTGAGGGAACATTCCGGGCTCAACTACAAAGTGCACTTGAGGTAATGAATTCATGACACAGAAGGAAGGTAAGCTTCATGAGGAGTATACCAAGAAGACTCAGAGGCAGAGCAAAACACTAGAGGATTTGTAGTTTCAATTTTGCCACCAGTGCAACACACACGCTCAGCATCATTTCCCAAATCAGCGCACCTCTCTTCATTCCACATAGCTGAGTACTAAGCCTCAGAGTCATGGTTTCCCTTTAAAGTCGATAACTTCTTTCTTCTAGCTGTCTTCTAGCTGCTGATGATGTAGTCCCTCCCTGAGTTCTTCCATCCTCCTCCTGACTCAGAGTAACTCTGCCCCAGTCCTGCCCCAAGCAAGATAGACATGTAGTGCACTGCTGTTGTAAAACAAGTAGAGAAACACAATTGCAGTATTTTGTATAGGTTTTGCTTGTTAACTAAAGTGACTGGTATGGTCTCTGAAGAACCAGAAAAATGGATGTGGACCCCTTGCTAAGTGTGAAAGGACCAATCACCTTCAGGAAAAATTATCACCCATCATTCAGGCCCCAAACATTGCAAATCATCTACATCAAGTTTACAAATTATAGTTGAATACCCTCCCTCACTGTCTGCTCACATGAATCATCAATTATCACTGACAATCACTCAATATAATATATCTCATTGATGCAATAGTTAACTGTTCCAATCCAAGCACGGTGGTAGGTACACAATTGTATGTCCTCTTTGATGGAAGCAACAGATTGGAATTTGGCAGTCTTGTAAATCAAATGACTTTTTGGGGCAGCCCTTCTAAGTGATGAAAAAAAGAAAGCTAGGAGTGGACGGTACAGGTTAATTTTTGCTAAGTACATTTTTAAAGGCCAATCCCCTTCAGCAGTAAAAATAATCAGCCATTATTCAGGCCCCAAACTTGTAAATCATCTAAATCAAGTTTACAAATTACAGTTGAACACCCTCCCTCACTGTCTGCCACCACATGAATCATCACATCACTCACAATCACTTACTCATTGTTGCAATGGTGCAGTTACCTCTTCCAATCCATGGGTTGGTTCTGTATTAGGTACACAATTGTATCTTTGACACAGGCAACACATTGGAATTTGGTATTGGCACTCTTGTAAATCAATAATCTTCTGTGGCAGCCCTGCTAAGTGATGCAAAAAATGATGGACATGCGACAGAGGCAGACATTGTCATGAAGGAATTGTGGAGGCTTCTTTACTGCACAATGGCCCAACTGCAATTTGGCCATACATGTGACTAAAAATGATGGGGCAGCATACATCTGAAACACAGATAATGTTCCACTAGCTATATTTTTTTTGCAAAGAAAGAAGTTCAACAAGAAATAATTAGAAAGTTCTATGGTGGCACTGGCATACTCAGTCCAGGAAGTGGAGCTCGTCCTCAAACTTAGGTGGTTCACCCAGAAGTTGGTCAGCTAACACACTTGATTCTGACTAATCCTCCTCCTCTTCCCCCTGTGCTGTTTCAGGAATGGTGTAATTGTGTGGTATGAAAATTGGTTCATTTTGATCATGGTCAATCACTCCATGTTTTGAGGCGAGAGAATGGTCCTTCTCACGGAAACAACTACACCAGCTGCACTGAACACATGCTCAGCAGACACACTGGAGCTAGGACAAGCCAGATACTTCGTTTCCAGCTTGCTGAGCACTGGCCATTGGTGCATCTTCCATACCAATACATCAATGGGTTTTGATCCACGTAGACCTCTTTTGGATCATCCAGATACTCCTGGAACATCCTCAGAAAGGTCATTGGTGCTGCCACTTGCTTGACCTCTTTTGTCATTGCCTCTACACTGGACTTAAGCCCTGGCATTTGATAACAATACAATGCAGAGGTTTGGTCTGATCCTTTTGTTGCTGTTGTTGCCAGGGTTCTGGTTGATGGTGTTGTTGGCTGCTGTGAGACAAGACTGCCTTCTCTGGAAGTTGAAGGCACCACCTCAGAACTGCTGGGTGGGACTCTAAGTTCAAGTCGTTCTTCTTCCAGGTGTCCGACTTGCTCAACAATCCATCTTGTGTTTGGAAACATCCCCTTCAGAGAATGGAATGAAACTGGGCAATTTTTTTTTTTTGTACCGTGGATCAAGTAGTGTTGCACAGATGTACTGTTTGGATGAGATGGTATCATTTTGCAGCCTTCCATTAGAAGCCAAGCAAAAGAGTAAGCTCTCAACCAAGGCATACACTTCTGTGTTTTCACTCACACCTGCGAGGGTGAACCTTTCAGACACCTTTCTTTTTCAGCTGGTCCTGTAGCAGATCCAACAACGGGATAGCTTGGCCCATCGTACTGTCCTCCTTACTAGCTTCCCGTGTGAAAACCTCGAAAGGGAGTAGCATCTGTGTCAAGCATTTGACTACGGCTCATTTGTCTGCATCCGTGGTCATAGCTTTCCCAATTGCATCCCATTCTCTTTGAATGACATAGTCATTGATCTAATTGTACTGCTCAAACAGACTTTGCAACATGTATTTGGTCATGTTCCAACATGTTGGTACCTTTTATATCAGGGCTTTAACTGCTACTTTATTAGCACACTGAATATTCTGCAACTGCTTCTGGGTTTTAAAACAAAGTCTGAAATGAGTGCAGAATCTTCTGCAGCTGGTAAGTATGTTGCTGGCTATGTCTTCTTTTTGTAGAAAGTCTTGCACCACAGGTTGACACAATGGGCCAAACACAGGACCCTGAAATACCCACTGTCTGCCATGGCCTTGACTATGTTACTGCCATTGTCCATGGTAACAAATCCAATTCTGGGACCTCTGGGTTGCAGTCATTCAGACACAGTGCTGTTAAATTCATCCAAGATGTTTGCAGCTGCATGTGATTTCTCCATGGCAAACATGGCCAATGTTGGATGCCGTTGAAGGCTCTTAAAACCTTCTTCAGAGCCAAGACCTGTAGACATCTTTTGTTTTATCCCCGCAAAAGAGATCCAGTGTGCAATGATGCACATGTAATCATTCACCTTACAACTGGTCTACATGTCTGTTGTCAGGTGGATAATCCAGAAAATTCAAATAAATACCGGTGCATGCCCTCTTTCAAACAAACAACACCCTTATACAAGAGTTTTTCAACTTACTTGTGAAATCTCAAATACGAAGTCCTTAAATCCAATGATATATATACAGCAGACAAGGAGAGTGATCCTTCATGACCCAAATCCAAATGAAAAGTGACCATGCGATGGACATAGCACTGGGAGGAGCCTGCTGGACAGGAGCAGGAAGTTGGAGTCTCTGGAACACTTCCTTCCTTTTGGAAAAAAAAGTTTAAAAAAAAGGATTCTTGCACAAAAAGACAACTCCAATGGTCTTTTGAAGAAGAAAATTCAATCGAAAACCACTTTAGCTGCTTCTTGAGCACAAAAGCTACTCAAGTGGTGCATTCATGACTTTGTGTGGCACTACATTGGTGCCGTTGTGGCAGAGGCCATGCAAGTCGGCGTGAAGTCTTGCGAGTGAGCATCAAAAGAAATGTCGAGGGCGCAAACAGAAAAAAACATCCGCTTTGCTCCAGGAAGGAGGAACCCAGGAACTCTGTGCTCTGCCTAGGAGTGGCTGAATTTTGCAAACTCCGCCATCGGAGCGGATTTTAGCACCCAGGTCTAATGATATTGCATGAAACCCCTAAAGGGAGCAGGTTTGCAAATTGCTTTAATCTGAATTGGCTTCATTTGAACACATCCGTTGGTATTGCTGGGGGAGTGAGTAACCTTATGCTCTTGTGGTTTACCATCATTACCAGATTCCTCTTTCATAAATATCTTCACCAATGGTTTCCCATTTTTCTCGAGCTTAGAAGGCACAGAAGTTGGCTTAAAAATGGACTCCACCTCATCATTTTTTTTAAAACACACTTTATTAGTTTTCTTGGTTTCTCAAGTCAGACATTATGTTAGGTACTTTGGTAGACACGATTGTAATAATATACCATGCAGAATGTCGTGTATAAACTTCAGCATTAAAGCATTTGCAAGCAATTCGTACCATTTCATACAGTATACATTACAGTAGCCTTATTGGGATGATAACAAGGTAGTAACAGGTTACCCTTGCAAGAGCATTTAAAATAACTTCAAAACTTCAAACTCCCCATCCCCCCTCCCCCCTTCACTGGCTCCACTCCAGCTAGTGTCAAAGTTGCCCGGTTTTGCCCTCATTCCCTCTTCCGCTCATGTTGGCATGATTAACATGTGTATTGTATGTAGTAGCGTTGCGCATGGAGCCGTTCCTGGGTCAGAGTCATACCATCAGGGGACTATTTTGCAAATGTTCCTCTATGTGTCATTTACTACAGGGACAGGCGCAGGTTCTAGGGCTTTAAATGCCTTCAACATCAAATCCCAGTCCATTGATATCAAGGTTTTGCGCAGACCTCGGGCCTCTTCCCGCCTAATGGCAGCACTCTCTGCACTACCCCATTGTACCACTTCCCCATGCCATATATACATTGTCGGGGCCCTTGCTGATTTCCACCTCATAGTTATGGCATGCTTTGCAATGAGAAGTGCTAGGTCAGCGAATCGTAAGTGCACCTTTTGCGATTTTGACCGCCGGTGCATCCCAAGAATGCAGCTTCCAGCTGTCTCCTCCACGGGAATGCCAGTCTCCGTTCTGGTGCTCCGGATGACATCTGTCCAGAACTCTGCTAGCACAGGGCAGGACCACAGCATGTGCAGGATGTCAGCATCCTCCACCCTGCATCTGGGGCAGTGGTGTTGTGTGTTTGGAAACATACGCTGTAAGCGGTGTGGGATGAGATAAGCCCTATGGAGGATCATATGCTGGATAAACTTAAACTTGGCATTACATGACACCTTTTTAGGATATTCTAACAGGGCGGTCCATTCCCTGTCAGTCAGTTCCTTTTCAAGGTCCACGGATCATCTGTTATGCAAATCAGTAAGTGAAATCCCAGCCTGCTCCCTAATACCTTTGTAGAGCCATTTTGTAAGATGCCGCCCCTCACCCGTAAGATATATTGCTTGTACCAGTTCGTGCGTCGGAGGCTCTTCTCTAGCAGGGCCCCAGTGTCTCTTAACGTACGCAAGTATTGCTGCATGTGTCATATATAGTTTGCCCGAGATCCCATTTTCCCTAACAAAATTCTCATGATTCATGAGAGCCCCAGCACTGAAGAGTGCCCCTACTGTAGTGACTCCTCCCTCAGACCATCTGCGAGTGTTCCGCTTTGTAATTAGACCTGTGGGTGTAGGGATACCTAGTAGTGGTGTGTTGTTTGAGTATGGGGTACGCTGACGCATGTACTGTAGCAATTTCCTTCAGTACGCAAGTGCTGTGCGCAATAGCATTGGGGCATCCTAGGGGATCTTAGAGTGAGGAAACAGGAGTGTATGTAGGACCCCACGATTAATATCCTGGGCTGTATATCCCAGATCATGCAGGTTACGTCCCGCCAACCAGATCGAGAGCCACTGCAGTTGGCTTGCATAGCAAGATGGCGTCATGGTCAGGAGCACCCAATCCCCCTTTGTCTGTCTCCAGTTGCAGTTTGGCAAGACCAACCCGCCGACGACCAGTCCCCCAAATCAAGTCAGATAGTAGCGTTTCAAGTGCCTTACATATGGGAGTAGGGATTATCACTGGGAGGTTCGTAAAAAAATATGGTACTCGTGGGAGAACCACCATTTTGGATATCGTCACCCGACCCATTACAGATAGCGGTAGCGAGATCCAAAAGGCCGTTTGGGATCGGAGCACCCTAATCGCTCTAGTTAGGATACCCTCTATTAGATCTTGCAGGTCTCTGTATATATTGATACCTAAATATTTGAATGTGTGCTGTGCTACGGTTAAAGAGAGCTGTCCAAACTGCAACATGTCTGGGCATACGCCAGGGTGAAAGAAGAAAGCCTGAGATTTAGCCTTGTTGATAACCAGGCCCAAGACCAATTCAAATTGTCTAAAGATATCCGGAATCGGCCGTAAGTCATTGGACAGGTCTTTGGCATATATAATTATATCGTCAGCATATGCTGTTAGCACATGCGTGGTGTTGCCCAGCCTGATACATATTTGCTCTGCCTCTGCACGCAACTTAATGGCCAGGGGCTCTAGCGCGAGCCCAAATAGCAAGGGTAATAGGGGGCATCCTTGGCGGGTACCTCTGCCTATTGGGTATGTGTGTGAGATGTGATTCCGTGTGCGGGCCCGCACCGTGGGCGCCGTATATAGCAGTTGTACCCATTTCAGGTACTCCGGTGGTATGCCAAATTTCCCCAACAATTTGACCATGTAATCCCACTGAAATGTATTAAAGGCCTGTCTTAGGTCTAGTGTAATGCAGCCTGCATTCTGGGTGTCTGCTGAGATGGACCCCATGACATGATAAAGCCTTCTGATGTTTACTGAAGTGCTGCGCGCTGGCTCGAACCCGCATTGGTCCGCGTGTATTAGTTTGTGCAGGTATGGGAGTAAGCGGTGTGCCAGTATTTTACTTAATATTTTGTATTCCGTGGCACGCATAGAGAGGGGGCGGAACCCTGAAGATCTGTGGCGGAGCGACCCGGCTTAGGAATTTACCCTACTAGAGCTTGCATTGTTGTAGAAGGAAGGGTCCCTGCATCCGTTGCAGATTTATACAGCTGTTCTAAGTGAGGAATCAGAGCGTCCGAGAAGGTGTCGAAGAATTCTATAGGTAGGCCATATAGGCCTGGGGCCCTGTTGCGTGGTAGCGCCCGAATAGCCTCTCTAACTTCAGCTCTTGTAATGGGCCTGTCAAATAGTCCCTGGCAGTATTGTCTAGCTGGGGAAAGGGTAGGTTGTCCAGGAAGGCGTCTATGGATTCATCTACCTGTCGCGCTGGAGCTTGATAGAGTGTTTCATAGTATTTATAAAATGCTTAATTTATTTCCTGCTGGGTGTGTACTGTGTTCCCTTCTGGTGTTGCTATTTCATATATCGCAGCAGTAGGGGGTGCATCACGTATAATACGTGCTAATAGTGCCCCAGACTTGTCAGCCTCAGTATGTTTTATCTGAGTGTACGTTTTGTAATCCATCAGCCTAAGGCTTTCTAGTAATTCAGCATGTTTAATGCGCGCCTCCTGCAGCGCCGCTGCTCTGGCGTGATCCTTTGCCGCTTCCTGTTCTAGCGTGTTCATGGTATTCTCAACTGCTTTAAGGTTGTTGTGTATCTCCTGTCGCACCCCTGCAGTGGTGCTGATGGCTATACCACGTATGACAGTTTTGAAAGCATTCCACTCTACATGTCGCGTGGAGGCGGAATCTGCGTTTTCTGCAAAGTAGTTTGTGATGCCTACCGCTAATGTGTTCTGGAAGACGGAGTCCTCCAGCATCTGAGGCCACAGTCTCCAAGTGGGGACCGGGGTGGGGATCCTGCCCCACCCGAGCATGAGCTCTAGTGGGTTGTGATCGGAGAAAGTCTTCCCCAGATAGGTAGTGTGTGTTATTTGCATAGCGAGGGGAATGGAGCAGAGTATCCTGTCTATTCTCGTGTGGAGTTGGTGTGTCGGGGAGAAGAACGAGTATTCCCTGTTGCTTGGGTTTTTAAGATGCCAGACATCTCCTATTGCCCATCCCTCCGACCACCTGCGCAGTGCCTCCGCTTGTTTGATGGATCCCCCTCCTGGAATCGGTGGATGCGAGCAGTCCATAGCAGTTTCCAAGACCGCATTGTAATCACCACCTAGTATCCACGGATAAGTCGCCCAATCTACCAGTACCACATTCAGACCTGCAAGAAATTTATCTTGTTCAAAGTCTGGGGCATAAAGGCTACCCAGCACCACATGCATATCGTCCAGCGTTCCCCGCACTAGTGTGTATCGACCCTGTGGATCCGCGCGTATCTCTAATGCCACAAACGGGACTCCATTCCTGACTCATATAGTCGCCCCCCTTGCAAATGCGGAATATGATGTGGAAAAGAATTGGCCTTTCCATTTCTTGTGCAATTTAATAACCCCCGAATCAGTAAGGTGGGATTCTTGTAAGAACACTATCTGGGCCCTGCGCCTATTTAGCTGTGCATGTATTCTATGATGTTTGTGTATGGAACCAAGTCCCCATACATTCCAGGTAATTATATTATAGGTGCCCAACATATGGTCTCGTGTTTGTAAGCACCCTGCGTGGTAGACCAGGGTCTCCGGGCCAATGAGAGAACTCTTGATGTGTGAAGTGAGCCAATTTCCTTAAACGCCCTTGAGTAAATCTGTAATACTAGGCCCTGCATGGTGATATGTCGGTTACAGAGCCCATATTGTCCGGTCCAAATACAATTAACATTGTGTGTTTTTCAGAGCTGGGAAAGAATGTGTGCGCCGCTATCGGCTGTCACCTTACCAGTTACCTTTGTGGATTGTCCAGTCTGCTCCCATCAGGCCCTCCCGCTCATAAAAAACATATATCACCCTAGAAAATCATCTGCTGTCTGAGGAGCCACAGTACGAAACAGGGCTATACTATTTTCTGAGTCAGATTGAACAGTGTCCTGCTCCGAGGATTCCGACGTTGATCAGGGGTGAGAGTCTCTGAGTGTACTTGCCGCTGCAATCGCTTCCTCACGACCCTTCAGGGCTTGCTCCAGAGTGGGGTTCCTAGCCTGGGATTTGCGGGCCAGTTTATTGTGTCGTGGTCGCCGATTTGTCGCAGACTTGGGGCTTTGAGGCATGCTTTGTGAGGAAGTCCTGGACGCCGCCGGGGGGAACATTACCTCCAGCCATTCGTCAACCTCCTCCCGAGTATCAAAAAAGTGTGCCTTTTGATCGTGCATGATCTTCAATCGGGCTGGAAATAACAAGGCATATTTAAGATCTAGTGCTTTGAGCTTCTGTTTGGTAGCCTGGTATGAGGACCTTTTGCGTTGCACAAGTTTTGTGTAGTCAGGGTATAAGGATATTCTGTGATTCTCATACTGGATTGGGGACCTCTCTCTGGCCCTCTGGAGCAGCACGTCCCGATCCCTGAAATTTAGTATTCGGGCAATCATGGGTCGGGGGCGGGCCCCTGCTGTTGGCCGGCCCGAGGGGATTCTGTGTGCCCTTACCACGCAGAAGTAGTCTGAGAGACCTTTCAGGGCTACATGTTCTCTGAACCATTGCTCCATGAACTTAGAGGCATTGGGGCTCTCGCTGCGCTCCGGCATACCAATGACGCGAACATTGTTCTGACGATTTCTGAAGGTCTGCCATTTGTCATTGCAATTGTATGAGTTGCGCTGCATGTTCTTTGTGCTGTGATACCAACTCCGCCAATGTCGCTTTGTTGTCTTTTACGGTTGAGGCCAGTTTGGCATGGTCTGCCTTTAGGAGGGTGAAGCCCGTCGTGAGGGAGCCAATCTGCTGCTGAATGGATTTGCACGAGTCCCTCACCTCTTGAAGGATGAGATCTGGCTTGTCCGGGGCCGATTCCATGTTCGTTGGTGGAATACAGTTCGATAGAGGTTGCTGGGTGTCAGTGTCTTCTTGCTGGTGCGAACTTGAGGCAGTTGCCTCAGGGAGTTTGCCCTTGGGGCGCCCCATTCCGCAGTGGTGTGCAGTGCACTGCTGGGATGCAGTTTAGGATTCTCATGGGGTAAGTATTGCAGCCCAGACCTGATGTCGTTACTGTTGCAAGGCAGGGCCTTTCACATAGGCCGGAATGAGCAGTATGTGGATCCGTGTGCCTTATCTGCTGTCGGCCCAGTTCAGATTAGTAAACCGGTGCTGCTCTCGACTCGTAACTGTGAGCCCCTAGGATGGTGCCAGGACAGAGTTCCTGGTTTTTACTCCTACGATGCGGTGGCAGGGATGCAGGCTAACATGGTAGAGCCAAGCGGGAACCAGAAGCACAGAGCCCTCCTGGCGCAGCGTCTGGCACACCACAACTCCCCCAGGCCCCCTCGCACACCCCGAGAGTGAGCCTCGCCGTGACAGCAATACACCCATGCTAAGTCATTCCACAGTAGAGATCCACTCCTGACTGTTGTCCAGAGCAGGCCACAACTCAGGGTCTCCTCAGTGCTTTGCCATCTCTTATGAGTGTCTGAGGGATCAGGGATGGCGTCATGGTGTAGTAGGCAGTCCGATCCCTCTCTGGCCTCAGTTTTAGATTAGCGTTACCAGCGGGTATTCTCTGCACCCTCCAGTGTAGGAGTGGGCTCAGGTCGCATCCCAGGCCCCCACGCCGCTGCTCAGCTCCCAACGCGCACCAGGGAGGGGGGAAGGTCTGGCGCAAGGCCCGAGGCCTATGTCCCAAGGGTTGCTCTCCAAGCGGCAGTAGTCTTCTGCTCCCACTGTCAGCGCAATCAGGGTGCCCCCGCCAAGCCCCCTGGGTCCCCTAATATCCTAGCCTCTCTCTCAGCGCTAGCGTCTTCCAAAGGAGGAGGGAGGGGGGAGAGCATCAGGCCGCAGGCATTGCAGTCCAGTATCCGCAGGTTGGGGTCACTCACCGCTCACCCTGCCTCCGGGTGTGTCCGCAGGGCCCAGGTCCTTTAGTTGCTTCACGTACTCCAGCAGGTCTAGTCCGGACCCCGCTCCCGCTCCTCACCCCAGCCAGGTCCCAGCCAAGACTTCAACACTTCACAATCCACCGCCTCCGCACTCACCGTCGGTATCCGCAGGAGCTCTACGAGTGCATCAGGTGAGGGGGGGCTCCGATACTTCGTCACCATGGGCTGCAAGGGAAGCAGCAGTTCGGCCAAATCACCCTCATTGGGGGCACTCCGCAGTAGTCTCCCCTCGCTCACAGAGGGGAGAGAGGCCCCGAAGTCTCCGCTGCTGTGATCGCAGGGGAGGGGGAGATCTAGAAGCAGGAGGGGGAGAGGTCTCTGCAGCCCCACTCCGCGGCCTGCTGCTTCAGCGCTCCACATGCAGGGACGCTCGATTCGTCAGGTCCAGTCAGCCCCGGCCACCGCTGCACTCATAGTCCGGGCTCCGACCCGGTCACCAGTGCTCCGCTGTCCCTCGTCCCCGCACTCACTGCCAATAACCTGTGGGCTCCGCTGAGTGCTAGCCAGGCGAGGAGGGGAAGTCATCAGCATTTCAGTCCCTCAGGCCAGTGGGGGAAGCACAACTTGGGCGGCTGCCATTTTGCAGACCTGCCGGCCCCAGGCAGCATGTCGTCGCAGCTCCTTCCCACGCACAGCAGGGGCCCCTCAGCGTACTCGCAGCCCCGATCGCAGGGAGAGGGGATCCAGGAGCAGGAAAGAGGATCGCTCCCCCTCAACCTCTTGTCCTCGATGCTGCATCGATCTCGCAGCCCAGCATCGGGTCCGCTGCCATGAGGGCAGGTCTCACAGGTAGGCCTCGGTCAGCGTCTCAGTACGCAGCGTGCACCATCGTCGAAATGCCCACCATTTAGCCTCAAAGGCGGTCAGCTCGCCCCTCGGCCATTGCGCTGCCTTATTTGTGCTGTTTGGGGGTTGGATTGGTCCCTGCTCCGCAGGATGAGGCAGGATTAGTTATACCGGTCGCGGAGCTCGCTCAGATTGCATCCGCCATGCTTGGCGGTTAGCCACGCCCGACTCCACCTCATCTATTAACTCATTGATTACTTTCAATGTATTTTCAACTGAACGTTGGTTAATAGGTTTCTTTGGCAACAACATCCCCTGGGGAGTATCTTGGGCCTTACTTTTTCTCATTATTGCCAAGGGACACAAAGTCTGCACATTTAGCTTATTCAATAGAACCAGAGCGGAAGTATTACCTTGCAGAAGATCCCATATTCTCGTTGCGAGGCCAAGAGAGGTGGCCCAGCCCAGCTGCGGCCAGACGTGGATGGATGTAGACAGGCCGGCTCTTTGCCGGTCTTTGCCCAGGCACATAACCAAACATGTCCCCTTGCCGCCGGAATCCTCTACCGCTTTTATGCGTATGAAGCTGTTTGTGCCGCTCCTCCCCTTGCTAAGTGATGTATGCTTGTGGATGAAGTCCTACCCCATCTGTGGTCAGTGCAATGTTGGAAAGTGTGGGAATGTGGGAACCAAACAGAGTTAGTCTGCTCTGATTTTACCTTACCCAACTCTAAGCTCCAGGAAAACCTGTGTGGGTAGCTGTTGCACTATGTAAGCTTTAATGATAATAATCTTAGCCACAAACAGAACAGATCATGCCAAAATCAAATACTTTTAACACCTACGCATCCTATGGTTTTTCTCGATGGAAACAAACTATTGTTCAGACATTCTTCAGATTTTCAATTTTTTTTCAGTGAACCATGCTGGTTTCCATCAGTCTTTTTCACACAGTAACATCTTCCTCCAAAGGCTTGACTCCATATTATTTTCGCCTAGGTCCGTGAGTGGGGTTATCTGGTATGAGTGGGTTTTCATGGTTTTGGGGAAATCTACACTCTGAAATGATGAATATTAAAAATGTGAAGATTTCCAACTAGGTGTAGTAGTAGTTGTATACCTGAGAAAATCTACACACATTTGCTCTAGATGGTAATTGACATCCCACTATCAAGGTGCTGTTTTAGGTCAGACTGAATCCTTTCTTTTCCTTTTCCATTCTTTTAAGATTTAACAGAGTATGTGGCTCAAGGGAACAAAAGTTTCATAATTTTAGTGCAGCACATGATGAAACAGGAACCACACTTTTCACTCAGGACCTGATTCACAAACTGCTCTTTTGAGTAAGTTTGCACTTTTGATTACGATTTTTACTCTTTGGTATTCACAAACTGCAATTTAGTTGTGAATTACACTTTTGAATTTACTTTCACTTTTATAGTAAGTCCAGCACTACAAATGCCAACCACTGGTACTGCAACACCCTCCAGAACATAATGTAGGTTGGAACTTAAAATAAAACCCATAGGAAAAAATGTTACATTTAATTATTTGAAATGGATAAAAATATAAATAAATATAAATTAATGTTAAGTAATATGCAGAAAACAGTACATATTAATTATTTAATTATGATATATGTCATAACCTATTTTGAATTAAAAAATGAAGTAACAATAATTAATTTTCGATTTTTATATATTTTTTAATGAATTCATATTTATAAATCCTTAACTATTTTCAATTATTTTATTTAATGTAATGTAACATTATTTCCTGTTGGGTTTTATTTTATATCCCTGCCTACATTATTTTGTATGGGAGAGTGTTACTGTACCAGTAGTTGGCCTTGTGTAGTGCTGGACTTACTACAAAAGTATAATTTACTACAAAAGTGCAGTTTGTGAATACTGTAAAGTAGTAAACTTACTCAAAAGTGTAAACATAATCAAAAGTGTAATTACCCTTGTAAATCAGGCCCTCGGTCTCTCGTTCTGAGGGAGCTAGAAAAGGTGAGGTCTTGTGGGTGTTTGTAGGGCTGATTTGAAATGGATTCTCTTGTGTTTTTCCTTTGACTGATTTCCATGGAACTAGGACCAAAAGGTTACTAAAGCACGTTAAGGGATACTATGGAGGTACCAAACTCAGCAGAGGGTGTCTGAGCTCATAATGCCTCCAATTAACACACTCTTACTAAGTCTAAATCCTAATTTCTCTCACTAATACTAGTAATACTTGCTTGATATCCATAGCACCTCATTCTTGGCACCAATCATTGATCGCAGGCTCATAAGAGTGGCTTTGAATTTTTGGAATAGGTAAGTTTTCAAAGACTTTTTGAAGCAATCTGCAATGGGTTCTCTTCTTAGGTTACGTGAAAGGTTGTTCCACTTTTTCTCTGCTGTCACCTTTCATATTTAGAGGATAAAATTAAGTTAGGTGTTTTCACTAAATTTTCACTAACTCCTTTGAGTGAATGAGATTGCCATACATATTTGGGGATAAGGTATGCAGACATTTTAAATAATGTTGAGTTGCTGCAGGTACATTTTGTTGTTTTCTAGATTAAAAATCATCCCCACTCTTTTATTTTGGGCTTCCTGTAGCCTAGATGTGGCACATATGAAGTTGATTTTGCAAGTGTTGCATTTGGTTATGACTGGACAGTGCCCTGATTTTCCCTAATGCTGAGTGAACATTTGATCAGATTCCCGAAAAGTGTGTTTGAGGTGTCTGCATCTGACTGTGTTTTCTGTATTCGTATCGGAATGAATCTTATTTGTGTTTTCATGCAACAGAACTTACCATGATCAGCCAGAATTGCCAGAGTAACTATAAATGACATTACAGATTTCTTGAGAAGCCATTCTTTAAGTTATCACGGATTAGAGATATTGTCTATGATGGGACCCCTTTCATAATAAATGATGAAAGGGATTCCAGGCACATGTATCTTGATCTGAATTGAGTGGAATCGACCCTTGAATTATTGTAATACTGAAAGGTGGGCTTGGTAATTCAATAAGGAAATCGAGTGAATAACGCGGTTCCCACTTTGAGCAACGTTAATTGACAGTATTGACAGAGGAGCCAGCTGGTTGAACTGAATGGCTTGGGTTTGAGTGTGAAAAGAGCGTTAGCAGAATTTATGCCTCGCCTTTCAGGTGGCATGAATATTTGTCTTACTGAAGCCAATATTTGTTTTTGCAGAATTATGAGATATGGGTCATCTCTTCAAGGTACAGTATTTTCCAGAGCATTTCTACCCGCAGCATTTTGTACATATTTGTAATGGATAGAAAAGCCACTAACGAAACTGGAGAGAGATTGACTGTATATCTTAGTGATAAAAAGGTGTATAATCATAACTATCTTCTGGAAGCATTTTACAAACTTATTAACATCTCTAAATATGTGAAACATAGCTCTCTGAAACACAGAAGCAAGGCCAAAATTCATTCTATTGAATTAGTATAGGCCTTCCTATGTGATGAAGGCTGTCAGGTGCTTAGAATCCTCAGACAGTTCAATTTGGTGGTACGCTGACCTGAGATCAAGGGTGGAAAAGATATTGGTGCTTTCCAAACATTGAAATGAAATGAAGGATTTATAAAGCTCTACACAGACCCGAGGGTATCTAGGCGCTAGATAGACAGACAGGCAGAGAGGTCGAATTGTGAGGTAAGTTAGTAAAGCAAGGTTTTTAAGCGCTTCCTGAATTGCAACAAGTTGGGTTCATTTTTGAGAGGACTAGGCAGGGAGTTCCAGAGTTTGGCGGTGGTGTAAGCAAAGCTTTTACCTCCCCATTTTACTTTATGTATCTTGGGGATGGACAGATTGCCACTGTCTGTCGAGCTCAGTGATCTGGCCGGGATATAAGGCTAGAAGAGTTGCAACAATTGCCTAGGGCCCTTGCCGCGTGTAGCCTTGAACGCAATACATAGAGCCCTGAACTGAATACGTTTGCTGATAGGCAACCAATGAAGCTCAGCGAGAGCCTTGGAAGCCGAATCAAAGCGGGTGAGCCCAAGCAGGACTCTGGCAGCAGCATTCTGCGTCATCTGGAGTTTATGTATACTGCGCTTTCTCGCGCTAGTGAGAAGGGCGTTGCAGTAGTCCAGCCTAGAACCAATTAAGGCTGTGACCACTGTTTTCTTTAGCGCAAATGGGATGAACAGAAGTACTTTTTTGTAGGATTTTAAGGATAAAAAAATAAGCTGCTGTAGTATGATTAATCTGGGATTCAAAAGAGAGCTTGGAGTCGAAGAGAACTCCAAGGTTCTTTACCTTACTGGCTAGTATTGGAGGAGGGCCCATATCACTAGGCCACCAGCTGTCTGACCAGATACTTGGCGTGATGCCGAACAGCATGACTTCCGTTTTTGAAGTGTTGAGTTTCAAACAGTTAACCTGCATCCACTTCCCTATATGGCTCATGCAGTCTTAAAATCGAGATGCCGAATCCGTGGCTGGGCTGTTGATGGACACAATGATCTGTGTGTCGTCAGCGTAGGACACCAGTGTGAAACCAAAGCTTCTTATCAGCTTGGCCAAGGGGGT
The DNA here is from genome assembly GCA_963921515.1 of Calotriton arnoldi. Classification (NCBI taxonomy): domain Eukaryota; kingdom Metazoa; phylum Chordata; class Amphibia; order Caudata; family Salamandridae; genus Calotriton; species Calotriton arnoldi. The sequence goes on from CAWUFW010001098.1 coordinate 1,087,184, forward strand.
GACTTACAAGTTAAAAAGAGTGGGGCTCAATGATGAGCCCTGTGGAACTGCACAGGGAAGTGAGAAATCCGGGGAGACGAATACATCATGTGCCACTGATTGCGTCCTATTAGACAAAAAAGATCTGAGTAGGAGGAGTGCTTTATCCCTGATTCCCAGCGAGGCAAGGCGCTCAACCAACACATCGTGGTTGACCGTGTCGAATGCCACCAAGAGATCTAAAAGGATAAGGGCAGCACTCCCCCCACTGTCAAGGGTTTGCCTAAGTTCCTCAGTGGCCGTGATAAGCGCCAACTCAGTGCTGTGATGGGCCCGGAAGCCATATTGCGAGTGGTCCAGGATGTCACCTTCCACGAGAAAAGAGGACAATTCCTCATTTAAGAATCTTTTGATGACCTTAGCTGGGAATGGTAGCCTAGAAATAGGTCTGTAAATGGAAGTGTCCTCAGGATCCAAATTAGGTTTCTTCAGGAGTGGCAAGATGGATGCTTTTTTCCAATCAGTGGGAAAATACCCCATGGTAATAATGTGGTTAAAAATGGGCCAGAGGGCAGATACAATGGTTTCAGGGACCATATGCAAAATGTTAGGTGGGCATGGGTCGAAGGGGGATCCAGACTTGATTAAATAAATTTATTTGGTAGCCCGGTCAAGCGTGATTGGCAGAAAGATAGGGAGTGTGGTGGTCAAACAGCCATCTGCTTTAGCGTGAGGAGTTGGGCTGGCGCTCGGGTTCTCTTCAGGGGGTGCAGATAGGTTTGGTTGGGGCACAAAAGCATCGAAGACTAGTTTAACTTTTAGTTGAAAGGCATCTGCTAGCTTATTACAGAATTGCTGGCTACTTTCCTGGACTTGTGTTTCTGGAAGCTTGGAGAGTTTTTTGACCATAGTAAAAAGCCTTTTAGCGCAGCCATTGGCTGCTTCTATTTTTTCTTTAATGAAGTCTGATTTAGCCTTCAGAATGAGCTTTTTGTATGTTTGAATGGCCAGTCTGTAATCTGATTTAGTTTGGGCATCCTTTGCTAGCCTCCATTTCCTTTCAAGTCTTCTTCAGATTAGTTTTTGTGCCTTCAATGACTCATTGAACCATGGTTCGGAGAGAGACTGCCTGACTGAGCGCCGCACGGTCTGGGGAGCCAACTGCTGCACAGCGAGGTCAATCCAGAAACGATAGCTCCTCACTGCCCCATCCAGGTCCATAGGGATGGGCTGACTAGAGCATTTGAGTATCTTACTTAGCTCTTCTCCCTCAACCTTGTGCCAAGGTCGAGAGCTAAGTGCTTTCTTAGATACCTTAGAGGGCCTTTTAGGTGGCAAAGTGATTTCAAACATTATTGCCTTGTGGTCAGACCAAATAAGTGGCAGAGCTTTATTGCATGACAGATTCAGGTGGTCAGAGAAGACCCCGTCCAGGCAATGCCCGGCTGAGTGTGTGGCCTCCTTCACCAGCTAAATGAGTCCTGAACTGGCCATATGGTCTAAAAGGGCTTCAGTGTCTATGTCGGTGGTGTTTTCAAGGTGAAAGTTAAAGTCACCTAAAATTGTGAAGTTAGATTGTTTTGCCTTAAGCTCCAGGAGCTGACCTATAGAATTTAAAAAGTTGGCCTTGGCTGTTGGTGGACGGTAGATAAGTATACCGTTGAAGGTATTCTGGCTATCAAGTCTAATTTTAAAAGTAGCTGCTTCACTCTCTGTAAAATCTGGAATTGGTTTAAACTGTATATTAAAACCATTTCTGGCTATAAACGCTATGCCTCCTCCCCTTTTCCCGACTATATCTTTCCTGTGATTTTTAAAACCATCAGGAAGAGCCCCTAGGAGGTCTGGTTCTGAGGAGGAGTCAGCCCAGGTTTCAGTGACAAAGGCTATGTCAATTGCATGCTCCTCCAAGAGGTCGTGAAATGCTGAAGCGTTTTTAATAAGAGATCTAGTGTTGAGGAGAGTACAACGAATTATATTCTGTCTCTGATCAGGCCTTCTTTGCTTGAAGTACCAGTATCTTGCTAAAAATAGGGATAAGCTGTGAACCACTGTAGTGGAGTGGGGCCAATGTTTTTTCCCTGATATCACGTGAGGATCCAGGGGAGCGCCCGGACAAGGATTGCCTGTAGGTCTGAGATGCAATAATGCTTCCCTGGAATACTGTATTGAATGACTTTTAGAGTTATCGGGATAAAAACTGGCGTAATGGCTGGCGCTGTGTGCGGTCTGTGCGCGGACGGGCGCAGACGGGCTTGCCTTTGGCGCGCCCGCTGCGCGTGTCCGCTGCAGCATGCGATTGATATAGGGCAGTTGCCGTTAAAGACTGGACCGCCAACTTCCGCGAGCAGAAGTGCAGGCAGAAGTGAAGCCAGAGATTAGGTCCCGCCCTCCGCTCAATCGGCACAGGAGCCGCGGCGGACCAGGGCAGGGGCTAAAGGAAGGAAAGGAGGACAATCGGCAGGCGTTTTAAGGTAAAATCAAAGCGTGCAAATTAAAACCACAATGCATTTAAAAATCAGTAATCTGTGCAAAATAGCAAAGGAAGTTATAGTTAAAAATATACTGTGTGGGATACAAGACCTTCGGCGTGACTGCCTGCTAGTGCTTGGCACTACCTTGTTGATGTTAAGCTGTGATTGACAACCAGCCAATAAATTGGAATTTAAAGCACTCAAATATACACATAACATCAACCTCTTCTCAGCTTTATGAGCCAAAACAATGGGAGAAACCCATTCAGCTGACTCTATTTCTTCTATTATACTCTCTCTCAGCAGATCACTCAGCATTCCTCTCAATTCTTCCCTAACATTAATAGGTGCTCCTCTTAGTTTATGTTTCACAGGAACAGAAGTGGTTTTTATCCTGATCCTATGCACAAAATCTTTCAGTTTCCCAATTTTTTGCTGAAGACATTGGGAAAACATTATTTTACCCATTTTTCCTCAGTCCTTTCATCAATGTATAACACTTGTTCCTTACCTCCTCCAGCAAACAAAGACACATATTCACTACAACATGGATTTAAGATAATCCCCAACTTCCATTGATCTCTCCACTTATTGACTCCGATTCTGACCCTGTTAGAAATGGGGGTCTCTAGTTGGCAGAGGTAGATAACTTTGACCAAGTAGGGACCCTTGCTTCTAGTCAGGGTAAGGGGGCTACACTCCTAAATAACCCCTGCTCACCCCCTTGGTAGCTTGGCACGAGCAGGCAGGCTTATCTCAGAGGCAGTGTGTAAAGCATTTGTGAACATATACAGTAATACAGTGAAAACACTACAAATGGACACCACACCAGTTTAGAAAAATAAGTAATCTTTATCTAGATTTAACACAAGACCAAACAACAAAAATCCACAATACAATACTCAAAAATATGACTTACAGATGGTAGAAATAGCTTAGTTCAAATTAGATGGTAAATGCGTCACTTGGTTCTCAAAGTACCTGGGATGCGTCACGCAATGCAAACAAAAGGGTCGCAGGGAAGTTGATGTGCCGTTCCTTACACTCAGGGGAGTGGATGAATTGGTTCCTTACAGCAGCGCAGGGGAGGTGATGCGTCGCTTCCTTACTGTGTGGGGAGTTGATGCGTCGTTTCTTACTGCAGCCCTGTGATGATGCGACAAGATGGCGCCTCGATGCGATGCGACGATCCGGTGCGATGCGACAAAATGGCGTCTTTGATGCGATGCGACAACGTGGAAGCGATGCGTGCACGCCCGACAGCCGTGCGGCAAAATCGATGAACTTTGGAGCCATGACAGGCCCTGTGACACGCTTCTCCAGTGATGCAACGGCAACCTCTGCGGCGGCGGCATGCTTCTCCGGTGATGCGCCATGCTTCTTCAGCAATGCGACGGCAACTGCTGCGGCGGCGTCACGCTTCTTCCTCGTTGCGTCGCGCTTCCAGCTCCCAACGACACTCAGACACTAGAGGTACCCAGAACAACAGCAGGCACCTCTCTGCAGGTAGAATTCCCAGAAAGGAAATTCAGGGGGAGCTGGTGGTGAAGTCTTGGTGTCCCTGTGACTTCAGACAGGAGGCAAGCTCAGCTTCAAGCCCTTGGAGATCTTCCTCAAGATGATAAAGTACACAAAGTTCCTTTTTCCCTTTCCTTGGAAATGAGTAACCACTGCAGGCCAACCCCAGACAGCAACCAGCACTGGGGCAGTCTCCTCCTTCAGCTACCTTGGTTTCTCTCCTTGACAAAGGTCCGTCTTGATTCCCAGAATTGATCTAAAGTTCTGGGGTCTGGGCCCCACTATTTATACTACTAAATCCTTTGTTCTCTGAAGGCAGAGAGTGTCTGTGCCCAGCCAAAACCAGTTATGTCCTCCCTGGTGCAGCTTCCTGGCAGGAGGTGGCGACAGCATTGTTGAAAGCAGACCTGGCCCAGGTAGCTGAAAGGAAATCTCCTCCCCCTACTCTCTATTCTATGAGGGCTCAGGTCAGTGAAAGGAAAGCTCCGCCCCCTACTCTATTCTATGAGGGCTCAGGTTGGTGAAAGGAAATCTCCTCCCCCTACTCTCTATTCAATGCAAGTCCTATTCAGCCCAGCCCTGACTCATCAGACTGCTGGAGCCAAGGCTCTCTCCAGCCCCCTGTCACTCACAAACCAGACATGGAATACACAAACCTAGCAGAGGCATGCTGGATGGTTAGGCAAGAAAATACCTACTTTCTAAAAGTGGTATTTTCAAACACAGATTGTAAAAATCACCCACATTAAAAGATGTATTTTAACATTCTGAGTTCAGGCATACTAAACTTTATTTTCCCATCTTGTTCCTAGGGTCAGTTAGGATTATAAGATGTTATAATCAAACTGCCCATTCTGGCCTATGGGAACAGATAACCTTGCAATAGTGAAAAACGAAATTGGCTGTAATTCACTATCAGGACATGCCACACACATCAGGGCATGTCCTACCTTTCACATACAATGCACCCTGCCCTTGGGCCTACCTTAGGGGTGACTAACATGCAGAAAAGTGAAGGTTTAGGGACTGGCAAGTGGGTACACTTGCCAAGTCGACATGGCAGTCCCAGACTGCACACAGGCTCTGCAATGGCAGGCCTGAGCCATATTTTACAAGCTGCTTCTGTGGGTGGCACAATCAGTGCTGCAAGCCCACCAGCAGCATTTGACTTACAGGCCCTGGGCACACATGGTGCACTGTACTAGGGTCTGACAAGTAAATCAAATAAGCCAATCATGGAGTCCCTAATCCATTACAATAATTTACAATAGGGAGCACTTGCACTTTGGCACTGAATAGCAGTGGCAAAATGCCCAAAGCATCTAGACCAGCAAAAACATAGTAAAAACACAGGAGGCAACAGCAAAAAAATGGAAGGGAGACCCACTGCAATTATGTCAGAGGGTTGTAATTGATTAATAGCTAAAGCACCACCAAACCTTTCCAGAAAATACTGTTGAGTTATTATAGTCCAGGGGGAACCAGAATCTGCCATAAGTTACAATTTCACCCCAGAAATGCAGACCACACATTTAGATGGATTCTTCACCACTTGATCAGTTTCACCATCACCACCCTCTTGAATGAATAACACAATCCTCTTTCCACTCTTCACACAATACTTGTTTTCCATCACTTCTGCAGCATATGAAACTTTACCCAGCATCTGACCAGGATTCTTCTTGAGATCCCTGCACCCATGTGCAAAATGCCCTATGCGGCCACATTTTTTGCATTCCTTATTGGTGGCAGAACACCAAGTGCAAGAGGCAATATGTGTATTGTCACCACACCTATAACACACACCAACTTTATCTGGCTTTTCAGATGTTTTAAAGTTGCCAGAGTTGTTTGAGTGTGAGCCACTCGCATTACTTGCATCCACACAGTACTCATTAGGACGTTTCACAACACACACATCCTCAGCACATCCCACTTGTATACCTGTGCCCCTAACCGTAGACATCCACTTCTCATATTGTTCTAACATCTTAGCCGTGGATACAGCATCTTGCAGTTTACGATCACCCATGACCCACAATTGTTCTTGAGTTTTTTTGTTCATCACATATACTGTAATTTGGTACTTAATTATTTGATCCGTCATAGGACCAAAATTACAAGTCATGGATAATGCTCTTAAAGCTGTGTGGAATTCATAAAATGATTCTCCATCCTTTTGCACTCTCTGGCCCTCTGATGGCGTTACTTGGGGTAAAGTTCTAAAAACCACTTGATCCTCAGATCCAAGACAGTGTAAAAGAATGCTTTTTTTATCATTCCACTCCCATTCTTTTGCCATCGATGGCCTCCATATAAGTAATAAACTCCTCCTTCCACCTCATCCAGACAATAGGAGGTCCCCTTTATTCTGTAGAAATTTTGCAGGAGGGTCAAACTGCATAGTGTCTTAAAAGAGTTTGTTAGAGTCCCAAAATATCCAAACTACCAAGTTTACCCAAGAGAGAACTTTCTGCAGTTCATATTTTTGGAGATGAGAATAAATAGTACTGACCATTCATCGATGTCTCACACAATGAGAGCAGATGCGCTGAATCCAAGCCAGAACTGATACAAATAGTAATGAAACAAACCAGAACTGAAAAAAACAACTGAAACTGAAGTGAGGAGAAGTGAAGCACATGCTTCCTGTAAATAAATGAAATTCTCCCCAACTAAAGGTGGGCGCCATGTTCAGTGTCGTGACATAACGTATTACGTGATCTCTCACATGATACAGCCCTCTAATCAATGTCTGCGTGATGACGTAGACTCCCATGATCCTTGTGTGTGGGCAGTATGGGTGATAAACTGTAGACTGCAGCCTTCTCCCAATCTCCCAGCGAGAAACAACAAGAGAACTCCATGAGCAGAGTCTGTGCCTCACTCGACTGTGGGTGTCAATACACACGCTTCCACAAGTGCTGTGGCAGCCCTTATGACAAGAGCGTAACATGGGAAACAGCACAGCAGAGAACATAACTGCCAGCACGAGGCAAGGCTCACTGGTGCTCAGGATGGCACGTTCAGGGTAGACCGAGCTGGAGGTTCAGCCAAACAGACACAATTTGTCCAAACAGCCTGAAATCCTTCTCAGTTCCAAACTTCCAGAAATCCAACGAATACAGTATAGTAACTCACAGAATGTAAAGGATCAGCAGATCTAGTATCCAAGTAGAGTAGAATTCTACAGGAATGTTTTAAATAATCCACAAAGATAATTTGATTTCTCAGAGGTAAATCCTTTCCTGCACTGCTCCCTTATGACAGGATACCTCTGTAGCTCATTGGCATTTGTTGAAAGTAGTTCAAAGCCATGTAGTAGTTGAACATTTTATTCAGGCAGCACAGCAAATCCACCTTCACAGGAAGGCAGTCAGAGATTAACTGGCTTGCACTCTTGACGTGCGTCTTAGCGACTGAACACTTTAGGAACTAAATGTGGGATAGCAAGTTTATCCTGAGTACAGATCACAAGCCATTGGTGAACATATTGTCCTCAGGTGGAGGATAGAATTCTACAGCACGCATTGCTAGGCTTACCTCAAGATTACAGGAATATACCTTCAGAACTGAATTTGTTCCAGGAAAGAAAAATGTGGCTGCTGATTTGTTCCTCCAATTTTGACATTCTGCATTTACAGCATTACAACTTCACACCTTTGTTCAAACTTGGACAGTTTTTAGGTGTTAGGTGAATCCTATGGAAAGTAAAAAAAACTTTTCTTTTTGCATGCAGCAGATTTCCCTATTGTACAAAGCATGTTCATTGATACTTTCCATAAAATCTTTTCGCCAGTATTGACAAGTATCCTTTCAATACTAATTTTACTGGCAATATTCTTTCTTCACCCACCTTGTGTAGGCCCCTAAACAATCCAGAGATCTCATTTTTCTTGAGTCCCTGTTCGTGTAACTTCAATGCCATTTCATATGAATTAGTCCAGAATTGTGCAGATGCCCATTTGCTCAGCTGTATATATGTAAATGTTGTAGTAGATCCTGCTATCCATGTACTAAGGGACTTCCAAGTCTTTGTTTTATCTCCTGCCATCAATTGCCCTCATAAACTAACTCCTGCCACTTGCAAAGCACAGTAATTTTGTAATTTAGGTAAGCAATGGTGCCGGGTGAGTCCCATACAATTGGTAAACTTGAATAGTAATGACTTTCCAACACCCGCCTCACTTCATACCTCATATGTGCTACAGCCTGATATACTCACTTCCTTGAAGTACGTTGGAGATGCAGATTTATAAGGATAATTCTCGTCACATAATCTACTGTGCATGGTCTTTATGAGTGAGCCCCAACTGGATTCATTGGGGTAAGCTATCAATATCCTGAAGTTCATTAGTCAAAAAGCACAAAAGTAAAACTGCAATTCTGGTATGGCCACATAGACCAAAATTTCTTACCAGAAAGCCTGATTACGCTTTGATCCCAAATGAAACTGCTTATCTTCCCTTGAAACTTAGATATACTTTTTAAACAAAAACTAAAGGGATGGCGTTACATAGAAAACATGCACCTGGCCACAATAGATATTTTAACCAGGTATTTATGACAAGTCATAGATGGTAAGAGGGAGATTCTGCCACTTTTTAAGTGTCTCAACATGTTTTGCATCTCTACTCAGATTGTAGGCTCAAATTCTCTTTATAAGTTATCTTAGTACCTAAACATCTTATCTAATCTTGAATTTGCCTGGACTCACACTGCTCATTCCAAGCCATAATTTCTCATTTATACTCATTCACTGAGTAGCCAGATATGGACCCAAAAAGTGGAGAAACTCATCAGCATCGGGATTTGTTCTGGATGTATCAGAGGTGTAAAATATCTGCTTAGAAGACAATTACAATACTGAATCTTTCACATTGGATTGGAAGTTCATTCTCATCCAATCTAAGCAATGGGGAGAGAGGACAGCCATGTCCAGTACCGCTCCCCATTTAAAAACAAGCTACTTATTGCTAATTAAGAGAGGTGCTTTCATGGATCTAGATAACTCCTACACTACCCTTAAAAATTCCTCTGCCCACTTTGAACCTCCGATCTTCCAACCTCGCACTGGCCGAAACCCTGCGCATCCACAGAGCCAGAGCAGGCGGAAGATCCTTCTCTCACATTGCAGCCAAGACCTGGAACGAGCTACCGGCAGACATCAGACACGCCCCCTCCCTGAACACCTTCAGGAAGACCCTTAAGACCTGGCTCTTTGGCTAAACAGATCTGCGGACTGCCCCCCCCCTCCTCAGCGCCTTGAGACCCTCACGGGTGAGTAGCGCGCTTACAATTCCCTGATTGATTGATTTTGATGATCAGGAGTGCCTGCCACGGAAAGGCCTAGTTATCAAAGGCCTTTGCTGCACCCAAAGTACATATTGATAATGAGGATTCGCCGGTGACTGACAAATCAATGGTGTCTATCAAAATGGAAGTTAGACCTGAAATAAAAATATCTTTTGCCCCTTTTAAAATACTTGAAAATAAATCATGCTAAACTGCTAATAAAAAAATGAGAATAGTTTTGCTATGCTATTAAAATGAGAACAGTTTTGCTATGGGGAGACACAGTCCTAACGTGCAATACTTGACATGCCTGTGCAATTTAGGAGCACAGAAATGCATCTCATCCTCTATTGAATAAGGAATGTGGCTGAATTGGACTTTAACACATAGCTTCCTTACTACTTTAACCATAAAAGCAGAAAACGCCAGCACAACTATTTCAAGTTTGATCCTTTCACAATGTCCAATCAAAAGTATTTTTGGGAATACATGGAGCTTAGACTATTTGCTAAGTTCAAAACTGATGGTGTTTAAGTCATATATGGAATTCGTAAACCAGCTTTTTAGTTTGCACTCCTTTGAAAGCAAGATCTTCCTAATTAGCCTCATTATGCCACGTTTAGTATTGTGGAATTTACCAAATGTGGAAGCAGCCCATTGCTTCTCTTCCTAAATATACAAAGAACATCTTATCACAAGAAATGTTTAATTGCTAGTTACCTAAACCTTCCTATTCTTGTTCTCAATTCGTTATGTACCTGTAGTTTATATGTGTTATATGTGGGAGACAGCAAACAATATCACAGGAGACCCCATTTTGTGCATGTATCTAGGAGTATGAGTTTTAAGAGCATCAACATTGCATTGGGAGACTGGCTAGGATTACAGAGCAATGTCCTCATGCTCCAGAATCTGACCCAGAATTTTTTTTGATGTGGGCTCCAACTCTATTACAAAGTAGCATAGATCTCACCATGAAAGCTAATGTATGTCAGGCATCTCAGTGGTGCTTAAGTGCTCAAGGGAAAACATTATTGGTAAAAGCTAGTTGGAATAAATTGTGATGCACAAAAAAAAGACTTTCACAGCAACAGAAGAAATGTAGGCTCCAGACGTTCAGGGATGAAGCCTGGGCTGCAAGCTGAGGATGTTCATACAAGTGGTAAGATGCTTCCTTATTGGCTTGAATATCAGGCTGAAACCTCAGAGAGCACTTCCGAGTATGAGCATTATCTGAGCACAAGAGGTTCTGCACCAGTCAGTTCTGTACATGGAAACAACAGTTGGTAGGCTCTTCTCCAATACCTTCAGTCAGCACAGAGCCCTGCACATTTTTTTGTAGGGCTGTGCAAAATTCGCTTAAATCCCTTTTATGTAATTACACAAAAGTACTGGAAAATTACTCAAAGTTACATGTAATTATGCAAAATGCATATGTGGACCTTGCATCAGAAAAGTGAGGTGCATTTTGCATCCAATGAGGTGCATTTTGCGTCCAAAAATAGTGTGAACAGCAGTCTACGTTGCACAAGGACATGGGCATTTTGTTTTACTCCAGCCTACTCCTCTCTAGCTCTCTCTAGTGTTTCCAGCTCCCTTGGACTTGTCCATCTCCATCCACTGCATTCTGGTCCATCTCTCCCCCATTTCCAAATTTGTTTTCACTTGTTGTCAGTTTCTGCAAATATAAGGCATTTTTGTGCTGCCTCCTTGCGATATGTGCTCCCTTGCATTACCTTGGATTTTACTAAACCATGTAGAAGATTCAAAAGAGTGACTGCCCTGCTGTCTGAAGATGGAAAACTGGACCTGCTTGCCTTGCACCCAGGACCCCAGAAGTGACTCCAAGGGTCAGTAGGCTGACCTGTTGAGCTTGGGGCCCAACTGGACCTGACATGGTCCCCTCTGCTGGACTCTGTATGAGTGAGTCCTGACCTCCACCTGCTGTGCTTCACTGTATACAATGTAGAGCGATGCAGAGCCTCGCATATCAGCACCACGCTGCTCCTGATCTCCGGCTTGAACTGACAGACGCAGATCAATGCAGTGCCTTGCATCGCAGCACCATGCAGTGCCCGCACCAAAGTTAGAAGGTGAAACTTCCAGCAGGCTGAAACTGGCACTGTATCAGGCCTCCACTCCATCGTGATCAGCTTTAACTTGTGACTTTGCCCTACTCTGCTGCTTCTAACCGCTTCATGCTTTTTGAAGATATCTTTACATAAAAATTTAAAAACTCATTACTTCGGTTCTACTGATTAGATTTTTGTGGTTTTGGTGTCATTGTATTTATTAAAATATCCTATTTGTATCTAAATTGCTTTGAGATTCTTCTTGTGTAGTGTCACTTTATTGCTGTTTGAGTATACTGCATAAACACTTTAACCATTGTCTCCAAGTTAAGCCTCGCTGCTTTTGTTCCATGCTACATGAGGTTAAGCACAGGTTTATTTGGTGACTTTTGTGGTTCACCCTTTCAAGGACTGTGATTATTAGTTGAGGTGAGTTCTCACCACCCCTCAACTAATGACTGGATTTCTTACAAACAACATTGGTAGACATTGCTTTGCAGCAGAAAATTATGCATTCTTGAGGTAGGCACAATGAAGGGCAAAAATGTTCCTTTCTTCAAACATGTTTTAAGTTTGCTTGTTTACTATACTGTAAAAACACACATACAAAGTGGGAAAAATTTAAAAGTATGTCTAAGCATAGTACTCACACAGAAAACTTTGCACTATGGTACAAAGGTGTGTGTGTGACGCTAGGTAGCCAGAAGGTGTGCCAGTTTTTGAGAAGAGCGCAGCAGTGCCATGTCTTTATAGATATGGTTCTGTCATGCTCTCTCACTTTCACACAACACAGTGCAGCAACGCCTGTTGCAGCACTGCGTTGTGTGAAAAAATCAAAACTTTGCCCCCCTGTTTTTTTGTGTGTGCACAATATAACAAGCATTGGCATAACCACTAGGTCTCGCCTTTGGGACCTAATAAGTATTTGTTGATGCTGCACATTGTACTGGGTGCTACAACATCTACTGTTGCTACATGTACCACTGGTGAATGGCCACACACACCCAAGGATGGGCTTCAAGAAATATAAACATGAGCAATAAACATATCATTAACAGATATAGAATCATAAATATACAAACTGAATGACAGAAATAAAATTGTTTACAATTTTAAATAATATCATAGGGAAACAGGATATGAAAGGAAAGTAAGGAGGGGAACAAGGTAAAAGATGATCTAACAATTGAAGATCGCATAGTAGTATGCATTACTTTTTTTGTTGTTGTTGTTGTTGTAAATGTGTTTATTGGCATTTCGTAAAACGGAACAAAACACGTAACAAGGCCAGACACAGTGACTTATATAGCATATACAATATATCAAGAGCATGTCAGTACATTTTGATCAAATCTAAAATGAAAAAAGGGCACCCGGTTCCCTCCCCCCACCCATACACACCCAGCCGTACATATGAATCTCCACAGTTGTGTCAAATTGGGATGACGGCAGTACTTATCTCCGCACAGGGCGTCATTTAACCATGGACTTTTATCTCACCTCTATTTAAAGAAACCCCCACCCATTCCATAGCCTTCCCGCCTATTCTGGTACAAGTATCGGGGTGGTGTCCGCAGTATCCAAACTCGTGTACTGCGATGTGTAGTCTCAGGGCCCTGAACCTCCCGCAGCCACCCCACAAACGGCTCCCATATGTCCCGGGGCCGCGAAGCCGATGGCATCAATTCCCAATATGTGGTCAGCTGTGAATGACCGAAGACCACGTCCTTAATCCAGTCATCTTTAGATGGGATCCTCTTGCTTCCCCAATGTATAGCTACTCGTCTTTTTGTAAATAATAGGAGCATTGCATGGAGCTTCCTGTATTTCACCGGAGTATTCTTGACATACCCTAACAGGCCTTGCAAAGGGTTGGGGTCTTCACCCACCCCCGTGATGCACTTTATTATATCCCACACACTAGTCCAATAGGTTCTGAGCCGTGGGCAGTTCCACGAGATATGTAGAAACCCCGCAAGCGCTGCTCCGCATCTCCAACACCGGTCATCCTCCTTCAGACCCATACGGTGTAAACTAACGGGCGTTCTATAGAACCGGTGCAAAAATTTGAAGTGGATGAGGCGCAGTTTGTAATTAGGCGAGAGTGCCAGTAATTGGCCGCAGCAATATAGCCACTGTTCTTCCGACAGTGGAGCAGAAAGCTCGTCATTCCAAGCCGACCAGGCACGGGGTTGTACCACAGGGGCGGACGTCTGCATGTGGTTATAGATGCGTGTAATAAGCCGACGCGGGGAGGACGTGGTTAGGACATTTTCCAAAGCTGCCAGTGTAGGAGGGGCATTCGGAAACGTGCCGTGTAATAACCTACATGCCATTTTGAGTTTATGGAACGCAAACTGTACTGCAAAATTCACCCGGCCTGTTTCCCCAGACTCTGGGGGGGAGCGGAATACTCCATCCGGGTAGAGATCTCCGAAGGTGGCTAGTCCCATATCATGCACCAGGTTCTCCCCTATCCCATTACCACTAGGAAACAACATGGGGTTATCAACCAGAGGGATGGCTGGGGCATAAAGGAAAGACGCAGAAGCTCGTCTATGAAGACCACGCCACGCCCAGCGCAGTGTTTCTACCGTGTCTATATCCTCTTTTGGGCGTCGATAATACCCATATAGTGCAACTGTCAAGGGCAGTGGTTTAGCCGCAGCTTCCTCTACAGCTACATGGGGTTGAAATGGGGTGGGGTGCACCCAGTAGTGTAAAAATTGAGCTTGGGTGCTCCAGGCGTACAGCTGTAAATCAGGTGATCCCAGGCCGCCCTGCCGCAGGGGGAGCGTAAGCAAGTCCCATGATATTCGGGCCTGACCTCCAGCCCATATGAGAGAGGTCAACAAGGATCGCATAAGCTGAAAAAAGGCCTGGGTGAGCACCAGGGGAACATTCACAAAGAGATACAAAAATGTTGGCAGTACCACCATTTTTACCAACGCGATCCTCCCCGCCAAGGAAAGTGGGAGCCTCGCCCATGCCGCGATCTTCCCCTCAAGCCAGGCGATGGCGCGCCCGTGATTTAGCCTCCATAGTTCTTGCAAATCCCTACTGATCCAGATACCTAAATATTTTACTGGCTCGTCTGTCCACTTCAAGCGGAATTCAGACGTTACAGGGGCAGTGTTAGCAGTCAGCAAGAAAACAATGGACTTTGCCCAATTGATGGCTATACCAGAAAGTCCGCCAACCTTTATAAATTCCCTCAGTATCGGGTCAAGATTTTGCGCCGGATTTGAAACGTAAAGTGTGATGTCGTCAGCGTATAGGGAAATCAAGAGGCTCCGCGCTGGGAAGCCAATGCCCTTCGCAGTATGGTGTTGCCTGATGCGAGCCGCCAGTGGCTCCATCGCGATCGCAAACAACATCGGGGAGAGAGGGCAGCCCTGCCTCGTGCCCCGAGAAATACTGAATGGATCAGACAGGAGTCCATTCACCCGCACGCGTGCCGTGGGGTGCGTGTATAGAAGCCTCACCAGGTCAAGAAATCTTGGGCTGAACCCCATACGGCCAAGAATCGTAAATAAATAATGCCACTCCAACGTATCAAATGCTTTTGTAGCATCTAAAAAAAACGCAGCTGCCTGCACATCCGGGTGTAAATAGTGAAGTACGGAAAACAAGGTTCTCAAATTGTGGGATGTAGATCGACCCGGGATAAACCCTGATTGGTCTGGCTGAGCGACCAGTGGGAGCAGAGGCTGCAGCCTATTCGCTATCAATTTCGCTAAGATTTTTACATCCACATTAATTAGGGATAGCGGCCTATATGAATCCAGCTCATTTTCGGTTTTGCCCGACTTCAACAAAGTGACGATAATTGCCTCGCGCATGGACGGTGGCAGCACCCCAGACTCTAGGGTCTCCACATATAAGTCAAATAGCTTGGGGGCAAGTTCTGCCATGTACGTTTTATAGAACATCTTGGACAGACCATCCGACCAGGGGGCTTTGTTGAGAGGCAGGCTTCTGATGACCTTGGCTACATCTTGCACTGTAAAAGGGGAATCGAGATAATCCCTGTGTCCCTTACTCAGCCACAACAACTCCAGGGAGTCAAGAAATGGTAACAATCCCTCGGGCGGAGAAGGCTGAGTAGAAGTGTAAAGCCCCTGGTAAAAGCCGGAGAACGCCTCCAGAATGTCTCTCTGCCTTCTAATGTGTGATCCATTAGCAGTAGTAAGTGTCGTAACAAACGCCGTGTTGCGTGGGGGTCTGAGCAGAGCAGCCAGAGTCTTCCCTGGACGGTCCCCCTCCCCATATCGACGAGCCTGTGTGTGTTTCCCAAGGAACTTAACCTCTCTGTGGACCTCCTCCCCAAACTCAAGCAGAGTGTCTTTTAGGGAGGCAAGGGTGACCGGGTCACCCGTGGAATAAAACTGGGCCTCCAGCCCTTTTATTCTTTTTTCAAGCCGTTCCAGGGAGCCTCTAATCACCTTTAGCACCCCTGCCTGTCTGGCAATACATTTCCCTCTGACCACAGTTTTAAAAGCCTCCCAGAGGGTGGCCACGGACTTCACTGAGCCTGTGTTCAGAGTGAAATATTCTTCTATATCTCCTCTGATTTCCTCTTTGAAGGCCTCATCAAGCAAGGCATCCTGTGGTAGCCGCCATGTGTACATCCGCTGCATGGAATTGGGCAGTTTTAGCCGCAACATGCAGGGTGCGTGGTCTGAGAGAGTCCTGGGATAATGCAATGCCTCCCTCACCCATGTGGCCACATCCTTGGAGACTAACTAAAAATCGAGACGGGACCATGCCTTATGGTGTTCCGTTATGCACGTACCTTCCCTGACTCCCGGATGTAAGTGCCTCCAAATGTCTACAAAATTACCATCCTCTAAGATAGCCCTTAATGTCCCACTGGCCAAGGGGTGCAATGACCTAGATGTCCCTTTCCTGTCTAACTCATCACACAGGACAGCATTGAAGTCCCCCCCCCCAGATTATTGTGTCGCAGTTAGTGGCTTTTATCTTGGCCCACATAGTTTGGAAAAAATCTGGAGAATCAGAGTTCGGACCGTAGACCGCCACCAGCACCACCTCAGTACCATGAATATACCCTTGAATTATAGCATATCTGCCCTCAGGATCCAAGTGGGCCGACACTTCCCTCCAGTCCACCCCTCTACGGATCAAAATTGCCACCCCCCTCGCATAGTTAGAATACACAGATACATATGTCGACCCCCATCTGCCATGTTTCAATCTAGAGGAAGAGTGCTCACTGAGGTGTGTTTCCTGCAGCATGCAAATGTCGATTTGATGTCGAGTGAGGTAAGAGTGAATTAACTGGGCTTTCCTGCCATCATTAATCCCTCGGATGTTCCATGTTACACAGTTTAGAGTGACCATAAAAAGATTGTCCTACCCAGCTGTAATCGGCAGGTCGGAAGAGACACGGGAGCCCAAACATTTATACAAATAAGACTGCATGCATAAAAAACGAGATACGTCTGGTGAACCTTAATAAACATTCCCTTCCCCCCTCCCACCACCCACTCCAACCCCCCAAACAGGTTGTAGAGAACCCCCCCCATGTTAGAAACCAAATCGACAATAAGACATGGGAGCTCTCTCCTGGGGGGCAGTGATGCCAGCACCCTCCCCTGATTACTCAGGCTGGCCGGAAATCCATATAGGCGGTGTAACAATCCCAGCAAATGTCTTATCTGTAGAGGTCGAGCATCAAGCTGTTATAAGGACATAGCTATAGATCTGTTCTCCACTAATAATGGACACAGTAGAGCCCACGGAATGAGGCCAGCCCATGTTGACCCACCCCGCCCTCTCTCACCTCTACACTATGCATGTCCCCTCCTGCTGCCTCTATACATTCCTAACATTGCCTCTAACATAACTACATCCCGATATCAAATATAGGGGAAAAATACCATACAGCCATATGTCCAAAGCAGAAAATAGAGTCCAGATGACCTCCTAGTCATTATCACTCATGACATGGTTCGAGGCCGTCTCATCGGGTCGTCGTTTCGCCATCTTCCCGCCGATGTGCTTTGCAAATTTAAGAGCGGACTTCGCGTCTGTAAAGAAGTGCTGAGTGCCCTCATAGCTAACTTTAAGCTTTGCCGGGTAGAGAAGCGCATACGGGAATTGTGCTTGGAGCAGCAACCTAGTAAAATCTGGGTAGAAGGCTATCACATTTCCTCTATATGTAATGGTGCCTTTGCTACGGGCCAAACGTAAGACCGTATCTCTGTCCTGGAAGTTCAGGATTTTGGCCAGTATTGACCGGGGAGTCCCACCCACTGGGGGTCTGGGACCCAGTGCTCTATGCGCCCTCTCCACCGCAAACACCGCCGACAGATGCGGATCGAAGACCTCATGAAGCATATCTGACACATACGTCTCCATTTTCGCAATCGCCATCGTCTCCGGAACCCCAGTGATACGGAGATTATTGCGGCGGGACCGGGCCTCCAAATCATAATTTTTCGCCCTGATGATCCCGAGGACTTTGTCCATCTGGAGGAGGTGTTCCTTGGTCTCCACTTGAAACTCATGAAATTCCGAGTCCCGGTTTTCTAGCGCATCTAGCCTGGTTTCATGTGTATCTACCTGCGCCTTCACCGCGTTCAGCTGGGTATTCATCACGTCCAGCTTTGCATCGATGTTGCGAAGGCTAGAGCGCATCTCCAGCATGAGAGTATGCAGGTCTTCCCCTTGATCTTCCGCTGGGAGATCCATCTGCCGCTCTGCGCCAGACTCAGAGTCCTGTTCTGGCGTTGGTCAAAAGAGATTTTGGGTTGTTTCGAGTCCTGTTTGCCCATGGTGCAGCTAAGCGTAGGGGAATGAACAAACCCCGAGCTATCAATAGCAAAGGCGTTGGTAGGAGAGTAGTGTAGCACACCACGTGACAGTCACTCGAACATCAACACAGCAGCCAGTGGCCTTGGGATCCTGTGTCTCAAATCTTCCAGGCCGATCCAACGCCAACCCCGTACATCCAGTGTCTTCGGGGTTTGCAGTCGTGGCGGCGTCGTCACCCCCAGATGCAACAGCTCAGTGTATTAGCGCTGCGCGCGCTGATATTGTAAATAGGCAGTCAGGGGGGGTGCGAACCAACAGCCAGTCAATTTGGCCCACCCTGCTTCTGTCCCCTGCACTCGATTCCCTGTCCTCATTCTTCGCCTTGTGTATAGCCTTTTTTCATTATGTGGAGGCCTCACCATCGTCTCGTGGCTACCTTGGGTCTTCCCCCCCGCCTGCCGCACCCCAATTGCTCTGCGTTTCTAGGGAGCCACAGCTGCGCCCTTCGACAACCGGGGCAACTTGCAAAATCGGTGCCGTACACTTGCCGTTACCAAGGTCTAGTTGGCGCCGCCTGCCGGAGGGGTATGTCGCTCAGGGTTGGTTGGCGCATCGGCACAGTGTCCTCATCCTCACCTTGCAGCTTGCGGCACTGGTCTTCAGCAGTAACTGGCACCCCGCCGTTGTTGCAAGGCGGGACAGCACAGGGGTAGTATCCAGCCTCACCGATTGTAGCTTCGAACAGTCAGAGAATCAGTCCATCAGCATTCCCTAGTAAAGACCCACACCATGAGCCCAGCGCCTCGTGTTAGCCTCCGTGCACACTCCGCGGTGTTCAACAGCGGGACCCTCTTGCGCACTGCAGCGCCTTCCCCAGCTTATAGCGGCCTGTCCAGGCCTTCAAGCCACGGCCTCGATTTTCACGGCTCACCGCCCTACACGCCTCCGCCGTCCGGCCGCACACGTCAGCATCAAATGGGCTCCCCAGCGGTGGCGCGCGGGCACGGATCACATCGGCAGCGGTATCGCTGGACTCCTTACAGCATCAGCTGCTCAACCCTCCGGGTGTCCAACAGGTTCATACACCTCGAACGGATATTTCTGCAGGATAAGTTATCCGGCCGGCGGAGCTCGCTTAGGAAGCGGCCATTTCGCGGCTCGGCAGACCACGCCCCCCGTAGTATGCATTACTTAATGATGTAAAGAAAGAACAAACTATATCAGTCATAAAAAATAAATAAGTAACATTAGCAAAATAAAGCAGAGATAACAATGCAATTCACAGTGGTTTAACAATTTCAGAACATGCAGAACTACCTGATTCCTAGCAGAGAGATCTAAGAAATCAGTCAATGAACACCAAAATAACTGTCTGTTAGCATATGGTCTACATGATAAAGCAAAAGCAACATCCAAGTGATGATAATGACAAACATTATACCATTAATCTTCAAATGAAAGATCAGTGGCACATTTCCAACTGAGAGTAATTTGCTGAAAGGCTAAAGCCAGCATAAGGTCAAACAATCCACTGTTATGTGAACTTAACAGGAGAATATCAGATAAGCTACCTAAAAATACCAAGGACGGCGATATAGGACAGTTTAGATTGAAAATTAATTTAAGTTGTGACAACATTTTTTTAAAAAACCGCAGTAGGTGGGCATAAAAAAAGAAGGGGCATACGATTACCTTGAGAATGCTCACATGACAACAAGTAAGTAGGTAAGTAAGTGTGTGTGTGTGTGTGTGTGCGTGTGTGCGTGCATGTGAGTGTGTGTGAAAGAAGTGGCTATAGACACCGGAGTGAGATGTAATCTATGATATGGAAAAAACAAAGCTAGGATATAGAAAAAACAAAGACTGAGCAGTGGATGCTGTTCTGGAAGTTTTTAATATCCTAGAAAAAATTTTGTTCCAGATTGATGTAGGCCAGGCACATTCCAAATCGGTTTCCCAACTAAGCGCTCAATCTTAGTTTTAGCCAGAGAAAGATCTGGAGCAAAAAAATATTTATAAATAGAGGAAGCTTTAGGAGTAAGCATAAGCAACTGTAAAAGCTAGTCAGCAGAGATAGGAATAGGAAGAGAATACAGAATATCTAAAAGAATTACTAAAAAAATAGAAATTTTATGCAAACAAGAACTTGGACACTTGAAAAATGTGTGTGGAATTGAGGGGAAAAGTGAGGATTCACACCGTCAAATAAATTCTGGACCCAGATTCTACCTCATTGTCTACAGGATTTCCAAATAGATAAGTCTTTTAATTATAGTGATCAAATGATTCTACTAAAAAGGAGAAGATAAAAAAAATCTTGAGACAAATTCTTATAAAGATAAAAAGGTTTAAAAGACAAAAAGTATGGTTAAATAAAGGGGAGCATGTAAAAATGTCTCTTGAGGAAAAATAAAGAACTTCCTGTTTTGAAAACAGCTCAAGTAAGGAGTGTTCAACATAAAGTTATAGAGGTGTGAAAGGGGAAGACACTGGAAGAAGTCATTTAGAGGCCTGTCGCAAACAGAAGGCTTTGTGGTAAGTACAACAGTCAGGAAAATTAATGCCTGCATCAGGTTTGGATTTCTTAAGATGAGATAAAGATAATCTAGAGTTTTTGTTATTCCAGAGGAATTTGGAAAGAAGAAAATTAATGTGTTTAAAATAAGTAAGCGGTATGTGCACTGGAATCATGGCCACAATATATAGAAGAATATGTAAAAACATCATTTTGATGGAATCAAGCCGGCCCCCCCAACATAGAAACAGCAGGCTCCAAGAAGAAAGAAGTTTATTAATTCTGGCAAGACTCTCTTTCATATTAAGATTAATAGAGGATTCAATGGAATTTGTAAACCAGATACCAAAATATCTCATCTTGGAATTATTACAGTGGAAACCAGTAAATTTATATGATTCTTTTAAACAAAATTTAGTTAGAGGCAATACTTTAGTTTTGTTTGAGTTAATTTTATATCCTGAGACTGAAGAGAACTCAGAAATTTCATGAAGTAAACTGGGAAGCGTGACGTCCGGTTGGAAAGAAAAAAAAGAACGTCATCCACATAGATGAAGAGTTTCAAATGATGTTCTACCTGATATGAGATCATTACCTCGAATATGGGTTAAAAAGGGTACCAAGGCAAGGACAAATAAGAGGGGAGACAGGGGACATCCTTGATGAACACCTTTCTTTGATGGGGAATATTGGGATACGCGGCCTTTAATCAGCGCAGACCCCAATGGGGCTGTATAAAATAGAGAAATGAACGATGTAATTTTAGGACCAAATCCATGCCAGGTCAAAGACTTGAGCAGAAAAGACCAATCCACTCATTTAAAAGGTTTTTCTGCATCAATAGCAACACCAGCTAAAGAAGAAGAAAGGAAGAGGATTTATTTAAAACATTAACAAATAGTCTAGAATTGTAGGAAGTCAGCCGACCCTTAATGAAACGAGACTGTGCCTTTCTTATCAGTTTGGGAAGAAATTGTTCAAGGCATTAAGCAAGTAATTTAGCAAAAATGTCATAATCTACTTTGACGAGGGATATAGGGAGATCATTTTTACACGCGTTGGATCACAGCCATCTTTATGAATGAGACAGATTGTAGCTTCTTGGGAGGTACTGCCAGCTTTGCCAGTATGTTGGAAGAATCAAAAAGCTGGAATAGTTTAGGCAGTAGTACATTGGAGAAGTGTAAATAAAATTCTACCGTAAAGCCATCAGGACCTGGAGTTTTACCTTTTTTAAAGGAAAGGAGAGCTTTAAATATCTCTGATATCAAAAAATCATGTTCTCTAAATGCAAAATTAAGGTCCACATGAGAAAGAGGGGAAATGGTATTGAGATAAGTGTCAATAAGAGAAGAATCTGTATGACTCAGGAGTATAACAGGATTTATAAAAATGTACAAATTCCTCTAGAGTGTCTTGATCTTTAATTAAACAAGATCCATCAGAGGACTGGACAAATTCAATCTGAGTGTGTTGCTTCTGAGTCTTCAAATAAATAGCAAGGAGTTTCCCAGCTTTGTTATCCCCCTCATAATAACGGGCACTACTACGAAGCAAAAGAAAGGCAGCATTATCCACAGTTATTTTATTAAAATGTATTCTAGCGTGAACCAAATACTGTAAAGTAGAATCAGAAGCTGAAATATATAATTGGTGTTCTAGATACTGAATAGTAGTCAAAAAAGATTCCTGTTGCTTAGCAAAGGATTTCTTTTTTTTTGCAATAAAGTCAATAATAAACTCAAGGGCAGGAACTTTAAACATATCTCACAATAATTGGGTCCGGGTCCACATAGAGGGGCCGATTCCGATTCGGGCCGGAAAACTCTCCGTCCGAGCCGGATCCGGAGAGATTTCCGACCGAGCCGGACTCCCGCAGTCCGACCGAGTGAGTACGATGCGCACGCACGCTGCCGGACTCGACTCGGTCGGATTCCCATTGAAGTCAATGGGAGCCGGTCGTACGACGCGTACGTGGGCTCCCATTGACTCAATGGGTACGTCACGAACAAGTGCGCCCCCTACTGTGGGTGCGCGTCGGTGCGACACGCACCGTACATGCATGTGTAGGGGGGACCCATGGGTCCCCCCTGTGTGCGACTCGTGCGGCTACGGGTGGAGGGGGGTCCGACACGGACCCCCGAAGTACGGCTCTGACAGTTTTCATGAGCCGGACGGTACGAGTCGGTCGGACTGTTCGAGGCGCGCATCGTACTGGCTCGGTCGGGTAACGTCTCCATTGCGTGGTGCGGATCGTGTCCGTGCAAGTCGGTCGGAGCGATCGGAGCGGTTCGGACCCGGGAACGAGACGGTCGGAAACAACGCGTACGATCGCATCGTACTCGCTCGGACGGACAGCTGTACGAGTCGGTCGGAGAAAAGGCGCTCGGCTCGTATTTTTCCCGGCCGGATCCCGTTCGGAGGGCTTCCGGCCGAGATCGGAATCGGCCCCTAAGTGTAAAAAAATCATTAGCAAAAGCTGTGAAAGAAGTAGAAAAAATGGGGTCTAATAAAAGAGAATTATTAAACCACCATCTATTCGATTTGGCATGTGCCTGGATTAAATTCAAATCTACAACAACCATAGCATGGTCGGAAATAACAATAGGAGAAGATAAAATAAGATTTTGTGCCTAAGGTTGACTAAGAAAAATATAATCTAGACGGGTGAGGGATCCATGTGAAGGAGAATAAAAAGATAACTCTCTAGCAGTAGGGTTACATAAACACCATGCGTCTAATAACTGATTCTGGGAGATAGTTGAATGAAGCTGCTTATGTGATTTATGAGGAATAAAGCAAACTTGAGATTGTCGATCTATAAAGGGCTCTATAATCTGATTACAATCAATCCCCAAAAGGAAAAAGTCATCCTTGTATTGAAGGCATTTCTTAGTTATCGTCGGCCAAATTTGGTAATCCAGCAATGTAGGACCATGAACATTAAACGCCTAATCTGATTCGTGAGTAATAACAGAACATTTCAACTTTTTATGACACAATATAATAAGCCAATTTTTCTTATTAGATGTAGGAGAGACAAAAACTGAACCCACCCAACCAAGATTTAATTTTAAAGCTTCCGACTCTGTAAGATGGGTCGCTTGTAAAACGACTAAATCTGGAGTATAGGTAGCTAAATGAGATAATATTCTTTGCCTTTTGATGGGATTAACAAAGCCTTTCACATTCCAGGATAAGACTCTGAATGGAATAACCAAACATTGAATATAAAACTACACAATCAGCAATATAAAGAAGATAGAAGGAAGAGAAAAGGGAGAAAAATAAATAGTCCAAGAAAACCAAGATAGTGATGAGAAAAGGAAAAAAGGGTAGGAACAACAAAAAGGGAGGGGAAAAGGAGAAATAACAAATAAGACAATAAAAGACAGTACATGTCAAAAATTGATGACTGAAATATGTTCCCTAAAAAGGAATGAGCAGAAAAATGGGGTGGTGACACACAGATGAAAGCAGCACAACCGACTAGGGGCAATGCACCACAGCGGAGGACAACAAAGAACCGTCAGAAAACAAACATGTGAAGGAACACTGAAACCTGTAAAGAAAATAAAGAAAAAAGTAAAAGAAGGTAAGCCTGAACATTATGGCAAAACCTCAGGCAAAAACAACCAACATGGGAAGCAAGAAAAATTAATAATACAGTAAAGCATTTCAGTTAGTCATTACAGCAGTTCAACGTGAAGAAGGACCAGCAATATCCATCAAGGTCGTTGAATGAGAATTTATAAATTTCTAATGTTCAGCTGGATCTTCAAAAGCAGTAGTGTCAATCTGAAAAGTCCCTTTAAATATGCACCGATGAAACAAATCATAGCAAGCACCTAAGGCTTGTTATGCTGGGCGAAGAGCGAGATAATCCTTCCTGCATTTAGCTGTAGCTGTGGAAACATCCTGCATAAGAAAAGGTTTTGCACCATACCACACAATTACTTTTTTTGCTTTTGCTGCATTCAGGACTTTAAGTAGGTCTGTGAACTCTAAAAATAAAATGATCACACCACATGGTTTGGTAGGAGCAGCTGATGAAGACAGACGAGGACCCAATCTGTGGGAACGTTGACTGGTTGATGAAGGTGAGTCCAGAAGCTTTGGCAGAAATGAGGTGAAAAAGGAGACAGGATCGTCCCCATCAATCCCTTCTGAAAGGCCATAAATTTGGAAATTATTGTGCCTATTTCTATTTTGTAAGTCTTCTGCATGTTTCTTCAGCAATAGAATATCTTTCTCCAAGGCTGCCATTTTATGAGAAGCAATTTGTAAGTCACTAACTTGCTGCTCAACCAAAGACATTCTAGTCTCTATATTCCACCATTTGTCATAAAAAGACTGAATACGACTATTGGTTTCCTCAATAAATGGTCATAAGGCTCATGTTTCCTCCAACACAGTGTCTAAAGAAACAGGAGATGACGACTTAGGCGGAGAGGGAGGATCTTTTTTAAGCCTTTTATTTGTAGAGGAAGGCAAATGTGATTTCAGTGAGGAAGAGGAGGAAGTTGTCAAGCACAAAACACCAGACTGAGCCATATCAAGAGCAACACAGTAGCCTTCCATGAAGGGCGCAGGAGAAGATGGGCTAGAAACAGATAAGGCACCAGAAGGACCTCTAATTGAAGGTAAGGGTTTCTTAAATTCTGGCCATACAAAGCTTGGTCAAAAAAATAGAAATGTAGGTATGAAACCAAGCAAATAATTCAGATAAATATCCAAGGCAAATGACTCCTCGAGCATCTACTAGTGATATTAGGAAGCTTCAGGAACACTGTGAGGTGAACTATATAGACTTCATAACAGCCAGTCATAGAACCAAAAAGGCGTCTGGGGAAGAAGAAACCAGGCTAAAATCAGCAGATTAAAAGTAGAGAAATAGAACAGCAAACCATAAAAAATGCATTAGATGAAAAGATACCTCATATTCATGTGCAGCTCTGAGGAGAAACATTCATCGTGGTGTACTTCAGAACGGTTTGCAACATATTGGGAACAACAAAAACCAAAAAAAGCTGAAAAAAGCCATAAAGGGACAGGAAAAGGCAGTGTTTCGTTACAGAAGATGTCCTTCTAGCAAGATAATGACTGCTCGTCAGCGCAACATCATCAAATGCGCTTGAGATATTATTGGCACCTCTGACGCAGCCCCAAGCTTAGGCAGCCATCTCAGTCAGTGTCCAAGCCATGCCCCAACAAGGAAGCTTTGACACTAATAGGCACAGAGATGCGAACTGATATGCATTGTACATTAATGTCATATTCACAGAAAAAAGCAAGGTATAAATATCATATACTTGAAAGTGGTCAACTGTGTCAAAATAACACTTTCAGTTTGGAAAAAACAAATTATCCAAGTGAAAATGGATGATTACATAACTATCACTTGAGGCATGGTTATACCAGAGACAGAGATCTGCTCACAATTTCATAAGGAGAATTTATTTTCCTGCTATTGGGGAAAGAGAACCTGCCTTTTGGGGACACACATAATTTTGGATGGTTAATGCACCAAACTTGTAAAACCGGGTTTAGAAATGGCTGGGCTCTCCTTAGAAGTGCAGTGTGCTGCAAAACATTTGATTTCTAGGGAGAGCATGGTGAACAGTTAAGGCAAGACAGGTGGCTTTGCTGCTCTGTGGCTAATGCTTCCATATTTGTATAAGTAAATTGATGTTTAAAAGTCACAGATTTCCATGTTTTCATTACTCTTTTTATGCTTTTGAAAGTGTGTCTCATATTGTTGCCATCAGAAGCAACAGTTTTAGACATGCTCTAAAAACTGAGGAGCAGATTGTTTGAAAAAAGTAACAACATTCACAAGTTACAAGTGTTTAAAAAAACAGGTTAGATGCATGATTGTATTAGCCACCTACTTATTACTTTTCTCCAGACAATGGCAATTGTAAGAGCATGGTGTTTTGCCAGTTACAGAAACAAAAATTTTGGATCATGTGCTCTCTAGTTTTCATCTCATTTGCACTACATAGACTGCTCTGCTTTATTAACACTCAGTACCATGTGACACAATGCACAATCACGCACAATGAAAAAAGTTCACTCAGGGCTAATATATGAGGTTATGTGAATCTCACATGGAAGCTTGTCAGTGCACTAACCCTCAGGATTCATACATTTTATTTCGTATTTACGTCACTAACAGAATATCATTTACATTGCTGGTCTGGAACATGCAAATCTACAAAATCCCTTCTTAAGCATCCAGCACTAACTGCCTTTGGCAAGGAAAAAAGTGAACGACCATTGTTTAGCTGAAAATAAATCCATCAAAAACAAGGTTGATCTTTCTTACAAACAGAAAAATATGATTTTCCTCATCATTCACCTTCCACACATGCTTGGCCTGTTGCATTCATGTGCAAAAATGTTAGGAATTTAGAAAAGAACTTTGATGAAAATCAGTCTTGTTACAAAATTGGTGTACTGCTCAAATCATAAAGATCACTTTCGATAAAGATTAATGTTCCCCTTTATGGCACGATTCCAAAAAAAACCAACAAAAAAAACAGTTGTAAGTTTTGTAAGGCATGCGATTTAACTATATCAATTTGCTTTTGTTAGGCTTTCCTCGCAAAATGAGAAGAGTTTATCAACATACTGGGAGGAATTCTAAGTAAACTGTAGGAAAGTCATTGAGATCGCCAGTTAAAGGATTTCCTAATATTGGGCAGGGTGTGACAGTTTAATTCACCTGACTGATTATAAGGATCTAGTGCAACAGACAATAGTGAGAACTTTTGGGCATATTATCAAGAACGTCGTTAAAATTATCGCAGCTTTAGCGGCAGAAAACTGCCGCTAAAGCGGCGATAATGGGCTTGATAATATGCCCTTGAGAATACCAATAGAAGCCCATGTTGACAGCAGAACATGGGCTTCTGTTGGAATTCTCAAGGGCATATTATCAAGCCCATTATCGTCGCTTTAGCGGCAGTTTTCTGCCGCTAAAGCGGCGATAATTTTAACGCCGTTTCTTGATAATATGCCCCTTTATTTTTCCATGCTACCATCAATTTACACTAAATCAATACACCATCAAGCAGACAGTCTGGAGTTTAGAAAAAAGTGTGTTCCAATTTAACTGCATATACTGCAGGCATTATATATGTTAATCTTTAATCACAATGGCGGAGGTTAAGACAAATGCCCTTATGTCTAAAATGGTGAACGCAACAATGTTTCAGCACGTTAAACAATTTTAGAATAAAAAATGACATAAATGTGACATGCCCTCTACAGAGAGGGTAAACGTTTATTTTAAAAGCTACCTTGCACACAGTCAAACTGATATTTAGTGGCATTGATCATTCCCAAAGACTAACTACTAAGCAGATGGAAAAAAGTTCAAATGCTAATGTGACATTTTTCAGGTCCGACCTATAAATGCCATCTATCATCGTTGCAACCAGATGCAGAGGAGTGGAGATTAGTGCCCAAGTTGGGAAGGAGTGGAGATGGCAATGAGTTTTCCTTCTAGTGACTGCCCCATCCACCCAAATACTTTGTATTCTGCCTTGTCAACATGGTGTGTGGGTCACTTGAGAGAACAAGATCACCATCGTAGGACCTAAATACAAGATGAAGTATACACAAATTTTACCGCCTCAGGAGTTCACCCTCCTGCCTCTCCTTCATCCCTCTGCCCAACATGATCACATTTTAAATGTAACACAATGAGTGATAGATTATACTGTTAAACCGCTCTAGGTTTGCGCACAATCTGCCTTTAGTTTTCCAATGGTAGTTTAGGGTATGAGTATGAATTTCCAAACGTTTCCATCAATGAAAACGTGCAGCTATGCCAGGACTTTGCAGAATCAAAATAACACATTGGAGTCACAGGACTGCATGCAGCACATTTCAGCTTTAAATCTGCAGCGTGAACAGCTATTCTTTCATGCTTGCTGAGCAATGGAATATGCATGCAGTACACATTCAAACATGATTTTGTGCACACCACCTATAAAAGTATGTCCTATACCACTGTTTTAGTACTTTAGCATTCTTGTTAAAGTAATGTGTGACAAAATGCCCAGCTATGTCGGATGCTTGTATAATGTGGGAATAGCAATTACGGAGTGCATATTTCACAAACATATTTAGTAGCAACATTTAGGTTGTGGCAAGAAGTGTATTTTCGACTAATGGGTTTAATGCACTGATTCCATCTTATTGCGGAACAGTTAGCGACTTCTGTGTAAACATTAAAAAAAGAGAACTTTTAGATCACCAATCTGGCGCACAGATGAGCTGACTGATTCAAACAAGCAAGAAAATGATATTTTTGGGGCATGGAAAATTCATATTGTAACTGCTGGGTAAGCAACATACATAACAAATCAACTCTTAGCACTCTGTGTTGCAAGCAAGCATCGGGGAGAACAGTATTGCTCTATTCGCTTGTTGCTTTTACTGACACAGAAGACAAGGAAAAGCAGGGGAAATGTGCATCTGATGGCAAAGTGAATACTAACTGCTGATCAAACAAAAACATTTTTTGCTGCTGCCTGGTGGGAGACAGCGAGATTCATGAATATACATGAGTATCTGACTAAAACAGCTTTATCCACATCATAGCATGTAACACCTCAAAAATACCTGTGAACGTATTAGTCATACAAAAGGATGGATTGCCGACTGCTCCTCACCCAACGCAGCCCTTGGATTTCATTTTAGCTTCAAGCCACATAAGACTGGGGGAATTCTTGTGAAATGTTGATGGATCCACTTTCCATCTCTATGCCATGTTTCTCAAAGTGCTTTCCCATAGTTGTCTGCACTCCTGTTAACAAAGACAGGCTGTAGCAACTGCAGCTGTCTGCGAACACGTTTTCACTTGTTATTGTTGTTATTGACATTTCTAGAGCGCTACTGCTACCCGAAGGTGTCCTGGCACTGTGTGAAGTCCTGCCGAAGACTAAGAGAGTGGAAGAAGTAACAACGATATTAATTAATGAAAAGCCATGTTTTTAATGCTTTCCTGAAGGCCAGGAGGTTGGTCATACTTCTGAGGTGTACTGGGAGACCGTTCCATGCCTTAGCAGCATTGGCTACAAAACTTCTGCCCCCCCAACTGGCTTTTTTCACAAGTGGCACCATCACCATTTTTGCATCGGATGACCTCAACGGTCTTTTCGGTGCATACCAGCGTAATCACTGTTGAAGGTAGTCTGGCCCGGTAGCATGAAGGGCTTTGAAGACCAAGCATAAGGCTTTGAATCAGGTGCGCTTCCTAACCGGCAGCAGTGGAGTTTTTTTTAACTCAGCCGAGATGGAGGCATATTTGGGTATGCCGGTCAGGAGTCTGGCCGCCGCATTCTGCAGGATCTGTAATTTGTTCATCAGTCCTTCCTGGATATTAAGATATAGGCTGTTACAATAGTCCGATCTGGAGATTGTTAACGCTGTGATAACTGTTTTTTGGGAGTCTAAGGGGAGCAGTGGCATTATTTTCTTACAGGATCTCAGGATATAGGAAGTCCGCGACGCCACTGTGTTCACCTGGTCCCTAAAGCTAAGGTTGTTATCAATCCACACTCCCAGATTTTTCACTTTCCTACTGGGAGTGGGAAGGGGCCCGGGTGTTTCATTCATTCCACACCTCCGGTGAACTCTGGAGTTTTTGGCCGGGGCATTTGACTAGTGTGAGAGGAGCTAAGAGATGCCAAGAGCTGCAGCAATAAAGCGTTTTGAGTGCATGCTGAGGCAGCTCGAAGTCTGCTGCACCAGTCAAGCTCAATCGCCGTCAGCTAAAAATATTTATTTGGTTCAAGGGAAACCAAGAGCCCCATCGACTCGTCCAAATAATCTATAGATCTTTGGTAATGCCACCCTGGAGCGTTACAATCTGCAAGAGAAAGCGTTTTTCCTAAGTGGGCTTAGTTTAGGTAATATTAAGTGCAGAACGACAGAGGGAGCAGGCCAGGGGTAAAGGGCCGAATAGCACGCACTGTGGGAGGAGGGAGAAGTGAAGAAGAGGGACTGCAAAGACGCACACAATAAAAGCAGGATACAGCAGTTTCCTTGCATGGAGCTACAAGAATGTTGGCGATTTCAGGGAATATAAATAAACACAATAAAGAAAGGTAATGAGAATACCAAATTTTAAAAAACTCCAGTCGGATGTCTGTGTTTTGGGCTGAATGCAAAATCAAGATTTACTGTGTGAATAACTCATGATAACATGATAAACGAGTGAAAGCTTCACCGGCGCAGCAGAGAACGAAAAGGGAATCTGCATGAAACATGAACAGAAACCCAATAAAAAAATAGTGTGCACAAACAAAAACAAAAGCAGAAAGGACTCAAGTAATACGGGCATGCTCCATTGGCGGTAGCAACACATGAAAAGGAGAGACACAGAAGAACAAATAACCACTTACAAGCAATGCTTTGCAAGAGACGCTCAAAGTTACCAATCAAAAGCGATGGGCAGGCTGTAAGCCCATAGAGAATATACAGCATGTCTTGAAGAGACAGCGCATGCGCTGCCTAGGCTCGACCTAAAAATGGAAATCTTGTATAAAAAATGTGTCACATTGACGGTAACGTGAGGTAACCTTCTCAAATCATTCTTTCTGTTCTCACTCATTTAAACCCTGGCACGTTTTTCGGATGTCGCCCCTTTCTGTGTACATGTATCTTTTAATGTGGGTGTTTTCATGTGGGTGATTGTTGAATTTTCTTTCCAGTTCTGAAGTATGTGGAAATATCTGCATAGTAGTTGTACTTTCTCCACACAGGATATCTATTTTTGCCCTCCTTAGCAAGTACTCCTAGAATTAGATCTTTTCGTGTCTCTCTCACCATTTGGTACCCTTGTCCCCGGAGTTAGAATGGCATAATGGAGAGGTAGAAGTTTCGTTACTTGTACCTCGAAACTTTGGAACACTCTTCCCCATGATCTCAAAAAAATGGCACAACTGCTTCCTTCGAGAAAGGGGTTAAAAACGTGGCTTTTTAGTCAATAGTTAGCCCTACTGTTACATTTTTTCGGCTTCTGTTTTAGTTTTTGTTGGGTTAGCGCCTACACACCTCCAGGCAGTAGTGCGCTTTATAAATTCACATTTCATTTCATTTCATCACTTCTATATAAACCTCCGCTTCTGTGTGCGAGATGCAGAACAAAAGACTTAGGGGCATATTTGCAACAGGCAGCGATAATTATCGCTGACCTTGTATACCGCATTTTTTTCTATCGTCGGAATATTTCGCCAGGCTAGCGTTGTATTAACAACGCTTAGCGCCATGGCGATGTATATTCCAGCGATAGCGCCCTTTTCCATGTAACATCGCTGGTTTTCCAGCGATGTTCCATGTAAAACGACGATATACTTGATGATACGACCCTGTGGTCGTATCACATGAATCCACCTCCCATGTTAAGTATGCCTTAGTCAGGAATTTAACAGACGTTAAATTCCTGCGTTAAGACATACTTAAAGCGATTAAAATAATCGCTTCCCGCATTGTAAATATCGCGAAGCTGCCTTCGCGATATTTACCCATGTTGTTTCCACAGAACACGCCTACTTTGCATCTCATTAGCGATGCAAAGTTAGGCGTGCTGGAAACGGGAGCAAAATCAGCAAAACACGCGATAGCGTGTCTTTGCTGATAAGGCGATATAATTATCGCCGCTTTTCGTCCGAAAACGGCCGCTAAAGAGGCGATAATTTTTTATCGCCGCATTGTTAATATGCCCCTTAATTTACTCACTAATCAAATAAATTGCTCAGACTCCGCTCATGTATTGCTGCTTAAAAGAAATTGGAATGATTAGCTAACCCAAAAACTCTTGAATATTTTATCTTTGTTCGAAAAACCCACGGATTCATATGCATATATGAATACAAGGCTTACGATGTTTGAAGCCTGGCCGGTGTACCGCTGAATTGCTTTAAGGACAAGCCGCCTAAATCTTGGTTTAATCCGTGACATCCATACATGCTCACGAAAATCACTTCATCGCCTATTCTTCACTCAGTATCGCCTTCAGCGGGTGCTCCTCGCAGCCTGTTCCTGTATAACTAGAGCGCATACCTCGCTGTGCCAGGCAGCACCTCTCTGCTACACATTGCGAGAAGCGTGTGTTTAATTGGGTGATTCATGGCAGAGGTATTTTTAGGAATGCGCGAGCTTGCATTTACTTCCAGCATAGCACCATCCAGTAACAGGGAGTTGATACCAGCATCGAACAGTCAGACATAAAACATTCCCAGCGCGAGAACTGAGGGCCATTATCTCCTCTCAGCGCTGACTCAACCACTGCTCGAGAAGCGTGGAAAAAATAACACCAGGCCGTTGCTACAACACCGGCTGCGATAAGGCTCCATGGTATCTGGGCCAATAACTGGATTAATTTTATCTTCGCGGGATAACATTTCTAGCTCCGATCACAATAGACAGCATGAAAGAGATGTCTGCAGAGACAGCGAAGGACTTGAGAGTGCACACCAGCACAACACAGAATGAGTGAAAGGAATACAGTGAAGTACAAAAACAGGCCCTGATTAAGATTGAATTAAGATATCGCTCTTGTTGTTGTTCCAGGCCTGAGCTTTTAAGGCAGCTGCAAGAAGATGAAAACTTATTGAAGTCTGTACTGAAAGCAGCTTGGCACTGTAATCGAAACTGAATGGCTGCCAGTTTTTCTACAGATTTGTCCTTGTGTGCTACGGAATCTCAAAAAGGAACTCGAGCCAAGACTTAATCAAAGGGATTTCCCTGCTGCCAGCCTGCCAGCAGTCCAGAGTCTTTACAGTATTTCCTGCTCTGTATTACAGGGTAATCTGGGTTCGGTACCATAGAGAAACACCCACTGACATGATTCTGGAATTTGATATAGTAGAAAGACTGATTTCTCTTCAATGCACTCGCCATATAATTCAGTCAAACCTGATAAAATGAATGGACTGTTCTTTATTTTCCTGTGTTAGAAATCTAGCTGCTTGAAGCTGATTTTGATACTAACAGCTGCACATATTCCAGCTATCATATGTTTGCTAATGTCATAGTGACTCTGCAGAGCTCTTGTTGACTGAGGGAAGAAATAGCTCAAGACTGTTGGCGATAAAAGTAATGTCACATCGAGACTGTGACTATAAGATTAATATGTTGGTATATTGTGAGTAGCACATTAATTATTTGAACATTATGGTCCACCCATCAGCCTGTCAACTGTATGCTTGTGTATGTGGCATGAACATGACTTGCAAAATTTTTGGTCTTTCTTTTCCAAGGGTAAGGCAAACAAACCAAAATACCAAGCAATAGATTTTTAGTAAAATATAGGACATATATTGCAATCTGTAATACAAACAGACAAGTAGGCAATATGTTTAAAAGGTAGTCCGATGCGAGAATTATAGGTTTAATGTATATGTATAATGCACTTACATTTGTTTTGCTGCTAAGAGTGGGCCCATGTTTTAGGTGTCAAATGCATTTGCTTTGATCTGGCCAGAATTATAAATAAAAAAAATCGATAAAAAACTGAAGGTGTGCATGCCAACATATTTTGCAGAATGCGGCATATAAACTAAGCCTGACTTTTGTTGCAATTTACATTCTGTTGTCATCTTCATCTGCAGATCGTGCAAACAACCCCCACTAGAAAATAATTATCCAATTGAATTGCTGATGTATGAAGTAGAATTGTGAAAGGTACCACAGATTAAAAAAAAATGTGAATTTCAAAACGCAAACAGTTATACATTTAGAATGAGTTCATCATGTTATAACATGTGTTAAATGGCGTTTGAGTGTACAACCATCTGTTGAGCGTGCCTACTCCTATTAGGCTACGTTTTAGGTTTGAAAGAATGGTGCAATGGCATTTGGAATAGCAACTGTGGAATTGCAATCATTCCAATTGGCTGAGAGAGAGGGAGGAAGGGAGAGATAGATGCAGGTATCATGGCTCAGAATGGAGCCTAACCTTCGTAAGTACTAATATATATATGATCGGGAATCGGCCGAAACGCGTCATGGCGGCATGGTGTTGTGCTAATAAAGACTATTTGCACTGAAATTGGGTCTACTCTCGTTCTTCGAGCAGGAGCATTGGACGAGCTTTACTGGATATATATATATATATATATATATATATATATATATATATATATATATATATATATATATATATATATATATATATATATATATATATATATATATATATATAAAATATACCAATACAAACTTCTGTTTCTCCAGAAAGAAGCACGGACACCTTGGAAGATTGCAGTTAAGGTGTTTATTGACTGCACAAGCAACGCGTTTCAGCTTTTGCCTTGATCACGCGAAAGCTGAAACGCGTTGCTTGTGCAGTCAATAAACACCTTAACTGCAATCTTCCAAGGTGTCCGTGCTTCTTTCTGGAGAAACAGAAGTTTGTATTGGTATATTGCAGGGTTTCCGGTACCCTGAACATGGACCGCCCTGACTGACAGCCTTTTACCCTTACCGGTTTCTGTGGATGATATATATATATATATATATATATATATATATATTCCTTTACCAAAACCAATATGCGTGCTCTCAGGAAAAACACAGATCCACGGCTCAAAATGCTGACTGCGAAAGCGTTTAATTACATGACGCGTTTCGAATGCTACTGCATTCTTGGTCACATGTAAAGTGCACACCAAATGAAAAGCCTTAAATACAGTCACATGGTAATTAAGTTCAAAACAAATGCAAACAGTCGTAAAGCAGGGCTGCCATATTGGACAGGTGTAAAGTCAATGAAAAGTATACATACTAAAAAGAATTCACATACTGTTGTCTTTGAAAATCAATCATTGGGATAGATATCCCAGTATAATCAAAATAATTCACAAAGTACATGGGAAAAATACGTGAAAAACATATATACATCAATGTATAATACTTTCTATGCTGATACTGAGATACAACCCAAGTGGGCCGAAATTAAATCAAGTTGTCAGACAGCCTCAGAGCCAAAGACAATACAATGAATAAGCATGTCAGTCATGTGCACTGTTAATGTAAACATAAAATAAGCAGTATAATTATACATAACGAACATGCAGGTGGAAAAAGAAGAAGAAGGAGCCTCCAAAATAACACAGGCTTTACTGAGAGTCCCGGGCAAGTGCCCTTGTACGTACCAATGACAGAACTTATCTGTGGCTCAACTTTCCTGACAAAATGCTGGCTAAAGACAACAATAATGCAAACATGTAAGACCGCTGCCTTGAAATCAAACAGGTATGTCCTGCTGCAATAATAAGTAAAAACAATATTACCATATGGCGAGGTGATCAAAAAAGTGAAAACATGAAGAAAAGGTTAGGCGGCCCGTGCTCATGGTGTCAAGTGAAGTGGGCCCCTTCCTTTCCTCCTGCAAAGGAAACAAAAAACATACCAGTTAAAAACAATGACCTCCTAACCAGAGGTCAACTACAAATACAGTTTCAAATGCACTATGTTATGAAAAAAGAGGAGAGAGAGCGAACAGTACCCAAAGGTATAGTCACATGAATGTCACAAAATAATTTAATTTAGGCTAATACAAGTACGATTCCACCGGAGGAGAGACAGATACTGAAATCGACAGTAACCAATGGGGTGAAGAATACAGTGTAGAAAAGTATAACATGACAAATCCTCAGTGTGGCCTATACTGTTTTGAGGTGTACGGCCAATTCTTCATCCTGGTTGAGCCCCCCGGGAATCTTAGTTTGGAGCTCAACAATATACTTGGATTCTTTCTGTCTCAATCTGAGTGTTCTGTCCCCTCCCCTAGGGTCATTGGTGATTTGCTCTAAGATGAAATAACTTAGAGCTGAGGAATCAGAAAAATGTTTAGCCTGATAATGTCGAGCCACAGGATACTTGGGGTCGTTATTGGTCGTTATTGGTCGTTATTGGTAATGGCACGCATGTGTTCTAAAACGCGTTTCTTAGCCATCAAGGTAGTACTCCCAATATACCATAATTTGCATGGGCATTCTATTGCATATATCACAAATCTAGTGCTGCAAGTAAGGAATTGTTTAATGACCCTCGTAAAGTTCCCAACAGTGTACTCTTTGCGAAACAAACTGTGTCTGCATGCTTTGCAATGTCCACAGGGAAAGAAACCCTGTAGACTATGTTCACTAACAGTGGTATGTCTGGTAATGTCGCTGTGGACGAGCATGTCCCGAATATTCTTACCTCGTCTGAATGTAATACTGGGTCTTGTTGTAATCGATCCCCTATGGTTGTGTCATTTTTGAGGGTTTCCCAATTCTTGGCCAGGATGTGTTTAACATTCCTGATATCTGAATGATACGATAATATCATTCTGGTATTGTCATCACATGTCCCATCACTAAGTGAAATCTTGTCAATCAAAGTATCCTCTCTGTTGATCCTCTCTACTTTCTCTATGGCTCTCTTCAATACCCAATTGGGGTAACCCCTTTCTCTGAATCTCTCCAACATGTTGTTACGTTCAATGATAAAAGATTCATTAGTATTGCAGTTTCTTCTTGCCCTCAGCAGCTCACCAAAGGGAATGCTCCACTTGAGCGTCTCTGGATGACTGCTGAGGGCATGAAGCATACTGTTGCCAGCAGTCGATTTGCGAAAGAGTGAGGTGTGAATCTTATTGTTCTTGATAACAAGCTTAACATCTAAATATTCCACCTCTGTATTGCTGATCTTACCAGACAATAGTATGTTGCATGTGTTAATATTCAGTTTGTCAATGAAGTCCTGAGCTTCTTTCTCCGAACCCCTCCAGACAATGAACAGATCGTCAATGTAACGAAGCCACATGACGACCCGCCCAAAGTCACTGGAGAGGGCAGGGTCAAGAGAGATCTCCTCTTCCCACAAACCCATGAAGAGATTCGCTAGACTAGGAGCAAAGCAAGATCCCATCGCTGTTCCAGTAGTCTGAATGAACAGCGCACCATCAAATAAGAAGATGTTATTCTTAAGACAGAACTTGATCATTTCCAGGATCATGTAACTATGCTCCAAGAATCGAATATTTCTCCTCATGAGAAAATGTCTACAGGCCAACAGACCTTGTTCATGGTCAATGATGGTATAAAGTGAATGTACATCCAATACAATGAACCTGTACTCAAAGTCCCATACAATATTCTGTGTTTTGACTAAAAAATCCTTAGTGTCACGAACATAGCTGGGAAGATTCATAACGTGTTCCCTAAGAAAATGGTCAATATATTTCGACACGTGTTCAGCCACACTGCCTCTAGAGGACACGATAGGTCATCCTGGAGGGTTGGTAATATCTTTATGCACCTTAGGAAGCAGATACAATACAGGCAAAATGGGGTAATCTTTCTTCAAATAGCTGTACTCATCACATGTGATGATACCCCTGTCCCTCCATTCAATCAGTCTATCCCATAAGGTAGTTATGCTGTCATTGTAAACATCTTTAGTGACAGGGAGATAAAAGTTATGGTCTCTAAGTTGGCGAAGTGCTTCATTGATATATTGTTCCCTATCAAGGATCACAATATTCCCACCCTTGTCCGAGGGCCGGATGATGATGTCTTCATCATCCGCAAGTGTCTTGAGTGCATGTCTTTGTTCAAAAGTCAAATTCTGGGATCTTTGTGGGGTTCTGTATTTCTTATGTCTCAAGTCAGTGAGAGCTTTAGTGACATTCTCATTAAAAGTATCAATCCCATCATGGGGAAGAATGGGAAAAAATGTGGACTCAGGTTTAAAATTGGTGTTAGCTGCAGAGTCATATGTGATGTCAAGGTCAGAAAGAATACTTGTTTCATTAGCATTCAAGTACCTATTATCAGGATTATGTTCAAGTTCCACCATGGTAACCAAGGTGTTGATGTCCCCTATAGTTAGGTCACTGTCACTAGTAGTAGGTCTAGGTGTAATGGGTGCATTGTGGTTCAAACGTTTTAATTTGTACCATTTCTTAAGTTTGAGCTTCCTTACAAACCTAAAAATGTCTATTCTGGTGTTAGTATATTCAAAGGAAGAAGAAGGGCAAAAGGACAAACCTAGGCATAAAGTACGATCTTCAAGTAATCCCTTGATCTGTGCCAATAATACATCACGATCTATCCACGCATACTTAATGAGAATTTCTAACATTCTTTTTGAGCTATGAGCAGAATTAAGAGACCATTCCTCTAACATTTTCGGATTGGGAGACTCATATGATGGAGCAGTGAATATTCTCAGTCCTCTTGGAGCCATTGATTGGTCTACATAATGTTGGAGCGAAGTTGCTTCCCACCATTTGGATATTTCAGAACGTTTTAATTTCTCTAATTTCTTGAGTTTGTCCGCTGTAGGTTGAACAGATTTCGTATGATCATCCATGTTGTGTGTTGCCCTTGAAGATCTTAGCAGCAATATAGAACAAACATTGCTGAACAAAGCACTTGAAGAAATGAAGGATCGGATGAAGAAACACGAAGACGACATAAAGGCACGCAAACAAAGAAAACTTAATAGGGATTATGCGGACTATGAGAGTGGCAGAATTTTGACATTCAGCAGGAAATACGACCACTTATACGCAGACAACAGATACTTGAAAGCAAGACAGATGGAACCCACAGAAAGTTCCATCTCGGAGACGTCAGCGGCAAGTGGCAGTGACTCTGATCCATCTACCAACATGGCATCCAGCAGTGATGTGATGCCAAGACCAGTCAATTTTTTAGACGAATACAGACACATGCGCAGGGGCCGTATAACGACACGGGATACACCGAAACCAAGAGGACGAGGTCGGGGCAGAGGCAGAGGAAGAGAAGGAACAGACGAAGACGTATCAGACAACGGTGGCAGAAAAGACAAGGAACGGGGCGCCATGGGAAACAACAGGACACGCGCCGGAAAAGCCAAATAATGGATATGACTATGGTGAATAAAACCATTATTAACTTGTCTAAAAGAACACTCAGTGATATTGAGAAACGTACTTTATGCCTAGGTTTGTCCTTTTGCCCTTCTTCTTCCTTTGAATATACTAACACCAGAATAGACATTTTTAGGTTTGTAAGGAAGCTCAAACTTAAGAAATGGTACAAATTAAAACGTTTGAACCACAATGCACCCATTACACCTAGACCTACTACTAGTGACAGTGACCTAACTATAGGGGACATCAACACCTTGGTTACCATGGTGGAACTTGAACATAATCCTGATAATAGGTACTTGAATGCTAATGAAACAAGTATTCTTTCTGACCTTGACATCACATATGACTCTGCAGCTAACACCAATTTTAAACCTGAGTCCACATTTTTTCCCATTCTTCCCCATGATGGGATTGATACTTTTAATGAGAATGTCACTAAAGCTCTCACTGACTTGAGACATAAGAAATACAGAACCCCACAAAGATCCCAGAATTTGACTTTTGAACAAAGACATGCACTCAAGACACTTGCGGATGATGAAGACATCATCATCCGGCCCTCGGACAAGGGTGGGAATATTGTGATCCTTGATAGGGAACAATATATCAATGAAGCACTTCGCCAACTTAGAGACCATAACTTTTATCTCCCTGTCACTAAAGATGTTTACAATGACAGCATAACTACCTTATGGGATAGACTGATTGAATGGAGGGACAGGGGTATCATCACATGTGATGAGTACAGCTATTTGAAGAAAGATTACCCCATTTTGCCTGTATTGTATCTGCTTCCTAAGGTGCATAAAGATATTACCAACCCTCCAGGATGACCTATCGTGTCCTCTAGAGGCAGTGTGGCTGAACACGTGTCGAAATATATTGACCATTTTCTTAGGGAACACGTTATGAATCTTCCCAGCTATGTTCGTGACACTAAGGATTTTTTAGTCAAAACACAGAATATTGTATGGGACTTTGAGTACAGGTTCATTGTATTGGATGTACATTCACTTTATACCATCATTGACCATGAACAAGGTCTGTTGGCCTGTAGACATTTTCTCATGAGGAGAAATATTCGATTCTTGGAGCATAGTTACATGATCCTGGAAATGATCAAGTTCTGTCTTAAGAATAACATCTTCTTATTTGATGGTGCGCTGTTCATTCAGACTACTGGAACAGCGATGGGATCTTGCTTTGCTCCTAGTCTAGCGAATCTCTTCATGGGTTTGTGGGAAGAGGAGATCTCTCTTGACCCTGCCCTCTCCAGTGACTTTGGGCGGGTCGTCATGTGGCTTCGTTACATTGACGATCTGTTCATTGTCTGGAGGGGTTCGGAGAAAGAAGCTCAGGACTTCATTGACAAACTGAATATTAACACATGCAACATACTATTGTCTGGTAAGATCAGCAATACAGAGGTGGAATATTTAGATGTTAAGCTTGTTATCAAGAACAATAAGATTCACACCTCACTCTTTCGCAAATCGACTGCTGGCAACAGTATTCTTCATGCCCTCAGCAGTCATCCAGAGACGCTCAAGTGGAGCATTCCCTTTGGTGAGCTGCTGAGGGCAAGAAGAAACTGCAATACTAATGAATCTTTTATCATTGAACGTGACAACATGTTGGAGAGATTCAGAGAAAGGGGTTACCCCAATTGGGTATTGAAGAGAGCCATAGAGAAAGTAGAGAGGATCAACAGAGAGGATACTTTGATTGACAAGATTTCACTTAGTGATGGGACATGTGATGACAATACCAGAATGATATTATCGTATCATTCAGAAATCAGGAATGTTAAACACATCCTGGCCAAGAATTGGGAAACCCTCAAAAATGACACAACCATAGGGGGATCGATTACAACAAGACCCAGTATTACATTCAGACGAGGTAAGAATATTCGGGACATGCTCGTCCACAGCGACATTACCAGACATACCACTGTTAGTGAACATAGTCTACAGGGTTTCTTTCCCTGTGGACATTGCAAAGCATGCAGACACAGTTTGTTTCGCAAAGAGTACACTGTTGGGAACTTTACGAGGGTCATTAAACAATTCCTTACTTGCAGCACTAGATTTGTGATATATGCAATAGAATGCCCATGCAAATTATGGTATATTGGGAGTACTACCTTGATGGCTAAGAAACGCGTTTTAGAACACATGCGTGCCATTACCAATAACGACCCCAAGTATCCTGTGGCTCGACATTATCAG
Source organism: Calotriton arnoldi (assembly GCA_963921515.1). Lineage (NCBI taxonomy): Eukaryota > Metazoa > Chordata > Amphibia > Caudata > Salamandridae > Calotriton > Calotriton arnoldi. Next base: position 1,128,979 of record CAWUFW010001098.1, read on the forward strand.
GCTAAACATTTTTCTGATTCCTCAGCTCTCAGTTATTTCATCTTAGAGCAAATCACCAATGACCCTAGGGGAGGGGACAGAACACTCAGATTGAGACAGAAAGAATCCAAGTATATTGTTGAGCTCCAAACTAAGATTCCCGGGGGGCTCAACCAGGATGAAGAATTGGCCGTACACCTCAAAACAGTATAGGCCACACTGAGGATTTGTCATGTTATACTTTTCTACACTGTATTCTTCACCCCATTGGTTACTGTCGATTTCAGTATCTGTCTCTCCTCCGGTGGAATCGTACTTGTATTAGCCTAATTAAATTATTTTGTGACATTCATGTGACTATACCTTTGGGTACTGTTCGCTCTCTCTCCTCTTTTTTCATAACATAGTGCATTTGAAACTGTATTTGTAGTTGACCTCTGGTTAGGAGGTCATTGTTTTTAACTGGTATGTTTTTTGTTTCCTTTGCAGGAGGAAAGGAAGGGGCCCACTTCACTTGACACCATGAGCACGGGCCGCCTAACCTTTTCTTCATGTTTTCACTTTTTTGATCACCTCGCCATATGGTAATATTGTTTTTACTTATTATTGCAGCAGGACATACCTGTTTGATTTCAAGGCAGCGGTCTTACATGTTTGCATTATTGTTGTCTTTAGCCAGCATTTTGTCAGGAAAGTTGAGCCACAGATAAGTTCTGTCATTGGTACGTACAAGGGCACTTGCCCGGGACTCTCAGTAAAGCCTGTGTTATTTTGGAGGCTCCTTCTTCTTCTTTTTTCCACCTGCATGTTCGTTATGTATAATTATACTGCTTATTTTATGTTTACATTAACAGTGCACATGACTGACATGCTTATTCATTGTATTGTCTTTGGCTCTGAGGCTGTCTGACAACTTGATTTAATTTCGGCCCACTTGGGTTGTATCTCAGTATCAGCATAGAAAGTATTATACATTGATGTATATATGTTTTTCACGTATTTTTCCCATGTACTTTGTGAATTATTTTGATTATACTGGGATATCTATCCCAATGATTGATTTTCAAAGACAACAGTATGTGAATTCTTTTTAGTATGTATACTTTTCATTGACTTTACACCTGTCCAATATGGCCGCCCTGCTTTACGACTGTTTGCATTTGTTTTGAACTTAATTACCATGTGACTGTATTTAAGGCTTTTCATTTGGTGTGCACTTTACATGTGACCAAGAATGCAGTAGCATTCGAAACGCGTCATGTAATTAAACGCTTTCGCAGTCAGCATTTTGAGCCGTGGATCTGTGTTTTTCCTGAGAGCACGCATATTGGTTTTGGTAAAGGAATATTTATGCCGGTACGCTCTGCCGGCGAGTGTGCCACTTCTCACGGGTCCCCAGTGATTCCAGTAGGAGCTCGTGTGCCAGATATATATATATATATATATATATATATATATATATATATATATATATATATATACATACACACACACACACACGCATAGTTGATAGATGTCCACTGCCACAGGAACAAATCATTTTGTATATGTACAGAGAGCACTTTGAGGAAGACGTTTGTTGTGACAGCTTTGCTACCAATATCCATGCCTGACTGCTGATGGCAACATCCTCGTTTCAAAGCAGGACTATAACATTTACACCGCTCAAAACACTAGTGTTTAATCACACACAAACAAAAGTCAGCAAGAAAACTTGACAGATTAATATAGTAAAACATGTAAATATTTAAACAAGTTTATCTAACAGTTGCTATTTGTTTCTGTCTTTTTGCTAAATGCACAAACATTTACGTCCTTTGGAATCGGAACCATTAGAAGAAACCTTTACGGATACCAAATGTATGTTAGCAAGCAGAATAATGCAAAATTATACATGTGGCATTTGTACCTTTCCATCTCGTTGCAAAATGCTCATTGAACGTGTATCAAAACAATATATAAATAAATAATTAGCCTTCTTGCTCATAAATGCCGGGCACCAGAAAGCCAGTAGGGTTTGTTCATTTCCATTAGCCAATACATCTGAATCCAGTGTTTGTAAAGGGAAAAGCCATCACCGAATGCACCATGTTTTGTGCATGTTTTGTGCAGGTGCAGAGACTTGTCAAATCTTAGTGTCTCATATGTTAGTACTAAAGAATTGATGGTATGGAATAGCACTGATGCCCATGTGCTATTAAAGCAAAGCAAGGCTGGACTGGTCGTAGCGAGCACCAGGCGTTTCCCCGGTGGGCCGCCAGGGTGGGGCCCAGTTTTGGACACCTGGGGGCCGTTTTTTTTACAAAGGGCTGCAATATCGGCCCCCTGTAACAAAAGCAGCTGCAGTGTTTTCCACGCGCACCCCTGACACTACCCCCACCCCCGGGCCGATCCACTTCAATTGCCAGGGCCGGTTTGCGTTCCCAGTCCGGCCCTGAAGCAAAGAGGCCAAGCATAGAACGGACAGCCAGAAAACACTGTGTTACTTTTAGAACTTACTGCAAAGAGAACTAAGACTGGAATATTCCATCACTTACTAGAAGTGATTTCTTCTAGGTCTGCCCTAGAAATAAAAACAATCACATTAATCTTTCCTCTACCTGAGTTTCATTTTGTCAGCAAAGGGTCAAACATTAATGTGGCCATGAGGCAAACATCCATCCATCCATGAATCTATTCCTCATTTTACATGCTTATCTACCTGTCAATCTGTGTGCTGCTTATGTCCTGTATGAATGCATTTATGTTGTATTTATGTTGTGTAGCACTTCATGCATCTCTGTATATTTGTTGTCTCTCTGTGTCAGCCTCTGTGTTTTAGTGTGTATTTACAATGGTATCAGGGTGTGTACATGGGTATCAGGCTCTCCCTGGTTAGCCTGTGCATTTATCTACCATTTTTTCTAACTTTCTCTCAAGGAGTGATTCATCATATTATTTTCCACCCCATTGTTTATAAAACCTGACCTCTTTTGCTTGTGTTTTCTCTCTCTTCCACCTTAATTCTCTCTCCTGTTTGCTCCTTGTGAACAAGATGTCCACCAGCCATCAATTGCTATTAATTAAGCAAAATAATTGGCCACTATTTAGTCCCGTCTCCGCCGACCTGCCATTGTGTGCTGGATATTGCCATCAATGTCTGCATTTTCTTCCAGTTCCTCTGTATTTTGTGGCTCTTAGTCCCATGCCATATTTGTTTTGAAGCACATTTTGTGCAATATTGCTCATACGAGGATGATTTTGCACAACATAGGGGGTGGGTACAATAATCTTCCACCTGACCTGTCCAGGCAGCTGAACCTGGGTTTTAGGACCACAAATCCCCTCTCAAAAATGTTCCTTGTTTTGGTCAGTGCAGTGTTAAATCGTTTTTCTCCCTGCATCTGAGGATTGTTGAATGGGGTTTTGACCCATGGCTGCTACCAATATCCTTGGTCACCTGAAAAGTGCAAAAATACAACAGTAAATGGTATTGTACATAGTAATGTGGACATAACTGACCATGTGTGTTATGTATGCTGGCAAACTTCTTCACATTTCTTTAACTTTTAACAGATATGTGGTAGATACTGTTGACCATTGTTTTACACACGTATCTTTATGTTATATTTGTCATTGCACATATTGTCCATGTCCTGAGACATGGAACACTTCTACATGCTGCGTGTTATGTTCAGTCAGTAGATTACTATAATAAGTACTTTGGAATGTTCTTAACAGCTCTATGTTATTTACACTCACTATGTGTGCAAAGTTACAAGCTTATGAACATAATCGCTTGCCTCTATTCAGCCTTATATAGGTTGTAATAGTGCCAACATGTTTGACACTCATTTGTCCTTTTGTCACCCATAAAGTCCTTGCTTGCCTACATGAAGTTAGCACAGCCTTTGATTTGTTTACTTAATTTAGCATGGCTATTTGCTTAGTACACGTAATGAATTTCTGACAAGTATTTATATAGTTTTTTTTTCAAACAACAGCTAATGCTTTTTGTATGTTAATGTGTTGTGCTAAACATAGATTGACACATAGGTATGGCAATGTAGGCCATTTTTGATATGGGACAAACTGATGTAGATAAAGGTAACTTTATACTACAGACCTATACAAAACGCTTTCAGATTTCACATGTATGTATGTGATTTTGCCTTGTAAGTGATTCAGTACTTATATACCTTGAATATGACATCATTGATGTGCCAAGAGAGTGTTCAGTTTGGGATCTTGAGTACACTGTGATACCTTGCCTTGGTTGCATTTCATTCTATGTTATTTACTGCTGTATGATGTGTTTGACAGCATATTAATTGACTGTGTCAGTTTTACATGGATGGACTGAGATGCAGGAAATGTAGGCAACTTGAACCACCAAACTGGTCATCCATCACATTGATAAAGTATGTCAATGTGGGTTCATATCTGTGTGTATGTATGGACATAGACTGTAGGAATGGCTGAGAATTATGTGTACTTTGTACTTTTGGTATCACATATGTACCAAGACTTGACATTTACACATGATTAAAATAAAGCTACACATACAGCTCATGACATAAATGGAATTTACAACTTCTTCTTCCATTAGTGTTCCTGTTACTTTGGTCAACATACAAATCTTCTGCCAGGTGTGACACATTTACTTAGGAACACATCATTTGTTCAACATCTGTTATTTTAGTGGTACTTTACCCAATTACTGAGACTAGATACACCACTGAACATACACACATCTCACACTCAGCTAATATGTACCCTTTCTACTCATCATATTGACTTTACTTGTGAACCACATGATTTGTGTGTTGATTTGCTAACAAGTGCAGAAAATGTGATTCTGTCTGCTCACACAGCGTGAGATGACACAATACTTTTCACTGTTGATTTTTTCCTACTTTCATTTCAGGATCAGTGAGGGAATGACACAATTGGACATCATTTTCTACATGATGGAGTAAGTTATTCCCACTATGTGCATATGACATGAGATCCATACACAAACACAAAGATGACTATTATGTCATACATTGCAACTTCTTAGTTGGTATTAAGTATATTTGTGGTTTTCTTACCAATGAGTAGGCCATTCCCATAGGTGCCATTCTGAAACCGCTCATTGATGGCACTGTGGCAGAAGATAAAGGCATCATGTGCACTCGCAGGATATTTAGCCAGAACATTTATGAATATTCCCTGATGGTCCACTATGGCCTGGACATTGATGGAGTATGTGTGCTTGCGTTTTCTGTACAGGTGGGATGTTGCAGCAGGGTGCACCAATTGCACATGTGTGCAATCAATTGCACCAAGAACATGAGGAAATCCAGCTATGGCATAGAATCCTTGCTTGGTAGCCAGTTGTTGTTGTGTAGTTTTGGGTAAGAGAAGGTACTGGGGTGTGAGTTTAATTATGCAATCCAAAACAGAGGGAAGAAAGCCAGAAAATGCTCTGTGTGACTTTCCTTCCAATCTGGATGTTGTGACTTGGATAGAACCTGATGTCAGCAAGTGGAGCACAGCCTTAAGTTTTACATGTTGTGGGATGTTAGTGGGCCTTGCAATTGGTGACTGGAGACTTGGCCCAATTTTCTCCAGCAGTTCCATAATGGACTCCATCTTGAGTCTGTAGAATTAGATGACCACCTCCTCCCTAAGGTCAATGAGGGATATGCGCTGCTGGAAAACACGCTCCCTCCTCCTTTGCTGCTTATGTGGGAGTGGTGGTCACCTAGCTACTCCCAAATGCAGTATGACAACCTCTATGGTATAGTAAGCTTGCCAAAGTGTTCTGTTATCTTGAGAATTGTATACTACAGCCACTGTGTCATCTCCTGGGTTTGCCGATGCGCAGCAATTCTGGCACATTTCAAGCTTTGTATTGCACTACCCAAAGATGTGTCATGTGCGGTACACCCATATATATCACTGTGTTACAGTTGCATTGGATTTTGTGGGGGAACGCCTGCATTGCATATATTAAGTGTTGCACCATACAGCTGCTTTCAGCACAGCTTTTGCCCCATGCGACCTTAAAAAGCGCTGCATTTTTGTGAATACATCGTTCTTTAAATAAGACGTACTGCTTGCGCAGCGGTGGCTGGCACAGGTAAGCGTGGTGGGCGGTGGGGTGGGGCAGGGCGCGGCAGGGGGGAAGCCGACAGACAACGGAATAGGTATTATTTATTTATTTAATTATACTTATTCCGTCGTCTGTTAACTTCCACCCTGCGCCGCCCCCACCCGCCCCACTGCGTTCACCTGTGCCGGACACTGCTGTGCTTGCGCCGCCATTGCGTCACACTACGCAGCACAATGCCAGTGCAAGCCTCTCATAAATATGCCCCTGAAGGTGTGGCAAAGACTGTAATGTGTTCATTTGAGCTTTACTTGTGCAGAATTCCCAGTTGTCATTTATAAAGAGTTTCCAAAACACAATATACAATATGCAAAGGGGACATGTATCTGAATTCACTATGCCAACCTTCAATCAATTCTTTATCACCACAATACAAAATATTCCCAGTGGAACAAGGAATGAAAAATAAAACAGTGGCAACTTTCAAACTATACAGACACCTTGAGGCAATGCTACTCATCATGTATAAGCAGGAAAGCCATAAGAGGTGTGGATTCACCAAAAGCTTACAGCTAAATGTTTAAACATTGGATGTACTAAAAGCTCACTTTGAAATGTATCTACATTGTTCAGTTATATATACAAGACGATAAGCAGAGAACCTTCTTCTTGTACAGTAAGCAATAGGCATGCTCTTTTACTATGGCAAAATTTTTCTGTGTTGTGTTGGTGAGTGTTTTCATCCTTTTCTCTATCTTTCAAATATTTTTATAAAGCGCATTCAAGGAAATGTATCTCTTTTATTAATAAAATAATTGAACTTACACTAACTCTAGAAAAGAAAAACAAATCATTGTAACATTCAAGAAAACATATAGAGAATCCCAAGCACCAGAAGCTTTGCTAACTATATATACATAAAGATTCTCGGCATCCTTAAGTATTTAGGGCCAGATGTATGACCCTACAAATTTGCGAGTCGCAAATTGCGTCATTTTGCAACTCACAATTTGGGACTTGCAAATTGGAATGTACAACAGTGTCTCAGACACTGTTTGGAATTCCTAATGGGGTCGTCATTAATATTCATGAGGCAGGTGCAATTTGCGACCCCATTAGGAATGGCTAGGGATGGTGGCCTGCTGGGGTCAGCAGACCATCATGTCTGTGACTGATTTTTAAATAAAGCTGTTTTTTTTTTTAAATGCAGCCCGTTTTGATGCATTTTTTTTAAAAAATGAAACGTTTCTGTTTCATTTCTTAAGGGCAAGCAGTGGTCCCTGGGACCCCTGTCTGTTCTTAAAAAATATTTTCGCATCCATTCACAAAGGGTAAGGGGTCCCCCGGAGACCCCCTCCTGTTTGCGAGTGGCTTACCACCTACTTGAAGTAAGTGTTAAACTGTGAGTGTTTTGCGGCCGCAAAGGCGGTCACAAAACAATGGTACATTCCATTGTGACACGCTATTAGGAAGGGACGCACCTTCCTAATAGCGAGAGTCTCAAAAGTTATTTTGCGAGTCACCGACTCGCAAAATAGCGTTTGTACATGCCAGGACCCTTTTTTGCGGTCGCAAACGGTCCGATTTCCTGTTTGTGACCGCAAAAAATGGTCGTACATCTGGCCCTAAATCTTTGGCTATAACCTTTTAGGATTATAGTGGTACAAATCAAGCTTCACTGTGACTAACTCAGTGTTCCATTTAATGGTACAAAAGATCTTGAAAATAGGAAGAAATCAATCTGGGATTGACTGTCATGGAGTGGTGAGTTGAAGCTATAATCTCTTGTCTGAGGTCCCAATATGATGCACATCATTTTAATTTAATTTACATGTAATAACTTTCATTCTTTGTAGGAAGCTGGGTTTCTGTTGCAGTAACCCCCCCACTGTTTGCCAGACTACTGATGCACTTTGACTTGATGTGCCTTGGGTCCCCGCCAATCAGGTTCCCAGGGCCTGCGTTCTTTCCCAAAACTGTACCTTGTACCCCCAATTGGCACCTCTCTGGCCACATGTCAGTCCCTTGTAAAAGGTACCATGGGTACCAAGGTCACTGTGGCCAGGGAATGCCTCTAAGGGCTGCAGCACTTATTGTACTTTTACACACACACACACACACACACTGCCATTGCAGGCTGCGTGTTTTTGTGCAGAACAAAGTGAAGTGTCGACATGGCACAGATCCCTGTGAGCCAAGCCTACAACCCACTGCCCTGGCATAGGTCAGCCACCCCTCTAGCTGGGGGCACTATACAATTGGTGAGGGTAAAGGTGCATGAGCCCTATAACCCTACAGTGTCTAAGCCAATTCTTAGACATTGTAGGTGCAGTAATACCATTAAGAGTATATGGTGCTGGGAGTTTGTCATTACGAACTCCACAGCACCATGATGGCCTTACTGAAAACTGGGAAGTTCAGTATCAAACTTCTCAGCACATTAAACCCACACTGATGCCAGTGTGGGATTTAATGAAAAAGGGACTCAGAGGGCATCTTAGAGATGCCCTCTGAAAAATGACCAGCCTCTGGTAGGTTCCCTGACTGGTACACACCAGCCTGCCACCACAAGACATGTTTCTTGACCCCTGGGGTGGGAGCCTTCGCTCCCTGAGCCCAGAAACAAAGCCTTTCCTGGGTGGAGGTGTTTACACCTCCCCCAGGCCATAAAGAGCCATCTGTGGCAGGGAACTTCAAAGGCCCTGTAGCCTTTGTAGTGCGACCCCCAGCCTCTCCTGCTATCAGGAGCAGGCCCCCTTCATGTCTCCCCTCCTTTTTGGTGGGAAGACAGGCAGGAAAAATTAGCCAGCCCAGAAGGTGTGCCCACCTCTGCCAGTGCCCATCATCTTGCAGATGGCAGGCACTCCCCAATCAGGATCAGGGATTGTGCTCACTCCCCCACATGGGGTGAGCACACCAAGGGTGTAGTCACCCTAAGGTCAGTGGCCCATTGGCTACTGACCTCGAAGACCCCTATAACGCCCTCTAAATACAGTAATTAGGGGGCAGCCCTGAACAAAGAAGGCAGACAAGCAACGACCAAGAAGAAAAGAAGAAGAAGGACCGAACAGCCGTGCCGAAGCTAAGATGAGGAGAAAGCCCCACCGAGTCTAACCGCGGAAACCCAACGCCCACAGCAAAGTACTCACCTCTGAACCGATAACACTATGTTCTCCCATAGGATAACATTGACTGTTTTTCTATGAAAAAGTTTCTAAGTGTGGAGTTGGAAAATCTATAAAAGTCTCTAAAACTGCAACCAAATGAACAAAACGCTTTTACTTACCTGTTTACAGGAAATGTCCCAGTGCAGTATCCAGGTATACTACACTGTGTAAGAAAAGTAATCTGTAAAGTAATTTACTTGACATCCTGTTGAAAAGCCAATACAAAGTTTATGTACAATATTTTAAAGCATTGCATTACCAGTAATTTTGCTGTAATCAAGCCAAAGTATATATATACAACTGCAATTCAAACTGTATTATTACTGCAAAGTATAAATCACTTACCTGTGCCAGGCTTGCTTGGTTCTAGGAAAGAAAATAACTAAAAGAATATTTTTATACAAAACCTATTGGTCAGAAGTTCAGTCTTTGAGTGTGTGCAATCATTTGCTGATTGAGTGTGTACAGCAAATGCTTAACACTGCCCTCTGATAAAGCCTTACTGCTCGCCCATACTACCTCAAATAGAGAGTAAGGTGCTATCTACTTTTACCTCCGCCTAACTTTGGGGTTCCACTGGACTCTGTGCCCACTATACCTCACTTTGGTATAGTATATACAGAGCCAGCTTCCCACATTCTTCTATTACATCTACAATCTGGACAAACAGTACATTTTATATCTGTGTAGTAAGATATCTCTGAATAAACAAAGAGGTCTGCTTGTGTACTTCAGGCAGGGTCCTACTTAAGGGTAGAGTTGACAATTTAAGGTATAGGATTACAGGAAAAACATCCTATCCAGTATAGAATTGCAGGATAAAGTTCGCACACAGTTAGGTATTTAAAGATACACTAACTAGCTGATATAAACTAAACCATATTAAACAAAAGACATGCTTCAAAAGTAAATATTCTCTGAAATTCAAATGTTAGCCATGCAGCTACAACAACACAGTGGGGGTGATGATGCAGTTTTTCGTTCTTAAAAGGTGTGGAAAAAGAAAACATAATTTCTAAATTGAAATCTCGACATCCACGTGTTCCCCCCCCCACCTCGGTAAACCCATTATGACATTTTATCCAGAACATCTTTATGACATGTAGGTTGTGTTTCTTTTCTATTTTATCCTTGTCTTGGACATTGGGCGCATGATCTGGACTGCTATGTAGACATTTATAGCTATGTGAATAAGCCATGCCTTTGTATACCCAAAATGAATCAGGAAGAATGAAATGATCAATGGTAATCTTCATTGCCTGTGTCATGAATCACCACAAGTAGGAGAAAATGAGGCAGTGGACGCTGGCATCCTTCAGCAATGCACAAGTGCAATCCTCTTTATAAGAAAAAAAATGCCCTTCACAATGCACCTCACAAAAGCTACAACAGAAATATATGAGGTGAGAAAATAGAAATCCAATATAGGTATCAGTCTATCCATCATGTCTTTCCCTGATCACAGAAAAATTGATCCCTTCCTTTTGATATTATGGGCCTCTTAGTTGCATTTGAGACTGTCAACCATTTCATCCTCACCACTTCCTGGAGTGTCAAATGGTATTCGTTGGCAATGTTCTTCACTGGTTCTCCTCCTACCTACCCAATTGGCACCTGTTCATTCACATGGGTACCTCCAGGTTGCAAAAGATTCATATCACCTACAGAGTTCCCCAGGGTTACATTTTGTCCCCTGTCATCTTCCATCAATATATGATGCCACTTGCATCTCTTTTCATCAACCACAACATCAAAATTCACCATTACTCCAATGGCACATAATTAGATTTGAAAGACTAATTGCTCCAAAAATCCAACATCTGACATGCAACCTGCACTTCAGTCACACCTGACATCCAGCACCTACATGAAGTGTAACTACACAAAAACAGAATGTCTGCAATTTTCCAAGATAAAGAAAGAACGTGACATCAGAATGGCAGTTCAAGCCCTCGTATTCTTGCATCTGTATGGTGGCAATTTCCTGGTCTCTAACTACTATACACTACCCCCCCCCCCTTTAGTGGAATCTTATAAGCTGCGGCAAGCCTCACAAAGTGCTTGAAGAAATCTTATCAGATAAGCTCCCCCCTGATGAGTTCATTGTGCCATCTTCAAAACCAGCTGCATCATATGCAAATTCATAATGACTGGCATCTTGCCTATGTAGTTGACAGGCTCCCCACCATTTCCTTGACTCTTGGCTCATCCACAGCCAGGACATGATCAGATTGGAGATGAAGACATGAAAAAAGTAAAAGTAAGGCATTAGCCCTTCACTTTCTATATACTTATGGTCTAGACTGATACCATCAAGAAGGCTCCCGTGCTACCTCAATGTTGGAAAAAGCTGAAGTGAAACCTCTTTAAAGAACACTACATCATGATACAGTAACGGGCCATTTTCACTCTGAGAAACTGTCTACCCCTCCAAACACACTTGGATGTTGTATAAAAATCAAAATCAAATAAAACTTTATTCGGTTTTTATCAAACCATAAAAGTCACAAATAAAAAAGACAGTACAAGAAAAAACATCAATTCAGTTTGTACATCAGCTATGTTAAAAATTTACAAAACATGAAACCTCACTCTATGAGTAAACAGTTTCTTTTCTTTATAAAGTGCATAGTGCCTTTAACTAGCGGGCCTAAAAAGAAACAACTTAACACATTTAAGATTAATGAGGAAACAACAAATCAACGACCATCCAGGTCCAGTCATTTAAAATTCAATGTCCTAGATTAAACACAATAAAACTATAATAATTTATTTATCTTTATAAAGCGCATGGTGCCTTTAACCAACGCCGAAAAACAGAAATAGGAACCTAGAGACAGACAGTTATACAACGTGCCTGGTGCCTATTAAAGTTCGCAGAAAAGGTTTAAAAGTCTCCAAATTTATGAATAACCTATATAGGCTAGTGGGAAAGATCAAGTTTAAAACATAGTCTTAGAGGTGAAGCAGAGCAATCATTTTCCGACTAGCCTCCTGAAATGAGTTGCAGCAGAAATGAATCTGTAAATCATTTCACATATATATTCTGATTGGAGTAGCCGAAGGTAAAATAGAGCCGGCCTGCATTTTCTAATATTCAGCACCCTCAGGAGTGGTAAAATGAATTCCCTGCGCGGATTATCATATAGCGGACAAAAAAAGGAAAATTAGGCATGTTCTGCGATGAATTACAATTGCAGGGGCAGGGATCCACGTCGGTGTTGTGATAAGTTTTACTGGGATACAACACCAGAAGGTGCGCAATGCCAAATCTAAATCTTAAAAGAATTTTTTGGGGGGAAGGGCTAAAGGGGTATAGAAGATATGGCTCAATTCCATTATTGGTAACCAGAGGTAAATAATCGGCTACAATCTTTTTGCTCGCCTCCCCCTGTTCTCTTCGCACCATTAAAACATTTAAAGATCTTTTTTTAGTTGGGATTTCGAAATGGAAGTAATAAGATATGGGTCGGCAAATCAGTCTTGCATCCCTACAAGGGACAGTTGCGACTCAACGTGGCAGAGCCACTGTATTTTGTGTACATGGTCTCACTTTAGGCACTCCTGAATAATTGCTCAGTTAAGGGCTGGTTCCTCGTTTGCCCAAATCGAGCGCCATAATAGGAGCGATTTGTATTCGATCTGCCAGGGGAATTAACCTCAATTCCTTATGACAGATGATGGAGGGCATGCTGGGTGGGGTGGACATCATTTTTCTAAGATGGTTTGTAAAGTTGATGATTTACAAAAACCCCAAACCCCTGCCCCATACAAAATAACAGCACAGCACCGGGCACTATAAATATTAAGGACGGTCTTAGTCGGTTTAGACCCAAGCTTCCTACTAAACCTGGCTAGGGCTATGAGGTATTTTCAAAGCTCCTTCTCCTAGCTTCTACAATAGAGGCCCATGTGCCTTTTTGGTCGAAAGGAATGCCTAGGTAGGAGAAATGTGGAACCAGAGATAATTTTTCATTATTAATAAACACAAGCTCTTTGTTTACAGTGTGCATTCCCCACCACCATGACATGTGACTTGGCTGTGTTGGTCTTTAGGCCTAGCTCACTCATACATTCATTACATCTGTTAACTAGGGATTGGAGCCCCACACCTGTTCTTGAGATTAGAACACAGTCCTCTGCATATAATAGAGCGGGGAGATTTATCTGCCCCACCCTTGGAACGTCAATCGCTCCTACATTCAAACAACTCTACAAATCATTTATGTACATGCAAAACAAATACGGGGCTAACACGCATGCCTGTCGGATGCCGCTATTCATCTTAAATGAAGAAGACAGTTCTCCGTCCGCCCCATATCTCACTCTGCCCATGACATTGCAGTGTATTGAACCAGGGGCGCATCAATATCCACTTCTAACATCTTTTATCATAATTTTCCTCTCACCATACAATCAAAGGCAGAAATCAAGTACATGAAACCCAAATACAGATTTTTGCCAAAGTATATTTACCTATTACCAGGTGGAGGTTTAGGCACTGCTCCACAGTGCCCAGACCTCTTCTAAAACCATATTGAATGTCAGAAAAAAGCCCCATTTCAGCTATCCATGATTGAAGGCGGTCGAGTAAAACCCTTCCCATCAACTTATATGTAGTGTCAATCAAGGATATAGGGCGATAACATTTGGGGTTCAACATGTCTCCCTTTTTAAAAATAGGAACGATTATTGCAGTGGAGCAAGATTCTGGCGGTCCTGTGACTGCAATACAACTTAGAATATTAATTAAAATAGGGAGCCATAGATCAGGTTTTGCCAGGAAGAGATTGGCTGGTACGCCATCTGGGCCTGCTGCCTTATTTTTCTTGGTCAGACAAAGTGCCTTTGTAACTTCCTGGATTGTAGGCAGATCTAGCTTTGTCGCAGCCCCTACTGCATAATTATCACAGGCCTCGCTACTCCCATAGATTGCGGCAAAATGGGCAACCCATTTGAGTGGGGGATTGTGACATCAATGGTGCTATTATGACTGTCCTGGAAGAATGGAGCATTAATGGTCTTCCAAAAGAGACTGCAGTTTTTGGTGACACTAGCTTCGTACAACCTCTCCCAAGCCTCCTTCCTAATAGTCTCCTTCCATTCCGCGAAAGTTTTTTTATACTGGCGTCTACAGGCTCGTAACAGTTCAAGATCCCTGGGCTTTTGTTTTAAAGTTTCCAGTAACTTAGAGTGTAACTTTGAACAATCATTATTAAACCATTTGAATTGTTTACATGCTCTATGCCTTCTGTCAGTTTTTAAAATCTAATTTAGTGTACGTGTAATGGCAGTGAAGGATTCTAACATGCTCTTTGGATTTACATCACTTTCAAGACACATCAGGAATTGTGGTCTATTAATGTTCAGTAGTTTTTCCAAAACCAACTCAGGATTCATGGACGGCCATTTACATATAAGGCCGTTGTTTCTATTATGGGATAAGGGGGGCACTACTGGGCTCCTTTTCCTGATAAGTGTTTCAAACTGAATTAATAAAGGAAGATGATCACTAAAGAATATTTTTAAAATCGAGAAATCTACTGACTTGGTGGTCAGAAAGTGCAATAAAATCAATAAGGCTGCCCCTCCTACTACTAATATGTGTTAACTCCTCCTGACCTGCCCCTGTAATCAAATCTAAGGTCAAAAAAAGAGAAAATTTAGATAACATAGCATTAAAAATGTTGCCACAGGGGGTATGTTTAAAATGACATTGTACCTCAGGGGATTCTTCCACGTAGGTACATGCAGACTCCCGTGACAAAGCACAGGGTCTACAGTTAAAATCCCCACCCCATAATATTATATAATCAGTATTCAACTCCATAATGTGTTTGCCTAATGAGGATTCAAGACTAGCCGCTATTTCAGTATTAGCAGAAATAAAATTGTTATGATATAAATTTACAATAATAAGTGTGACATTTACTCGATATAAAACATTAATAAATTGAAATGTGGGGCATCCAGGTTAAAGGAACAAACTTTGTTGTCTAGGGTTGTTGATATTAACGTAAGCAGGCCGCCGCAATCATGACCTCCATTTGATCGGACAGCAGGTGTGTCGATGGATATGAAGCCGTCTATCTAAATCTTGTCGCGAACCCAGGTCTCTTGAAGACAGATAATATTGTGGCCATTTATAAAATCTAGCCAGTCATCATTTCTAATCCTGGACGCGAGTCCGGCTACATTCCAAAACAAACTACTGTCATATTCCAGATAGGTACCATAATATAGGCCCCGGTAACTTCATTACCCTTCACCTATATTCTTCCCTATGTTACACTTGTCACGGTTTACAGGGACTGACCTTTTACCTAGATACGACACTGCAATCAGAACGCAGGTTTTCCCTAGTTCGAAATCTCATACATTATGCATGATGATTCTTGGAAGCACAGCAGGGTTACCATCTCCTGTATTAAATCTATG
Source organism: Calotriton arnoldi (assembly GCA_963921515.1). Lineage (NCBI taxonomy): Eukaryota > Metazoa > Chordata > Amphibia > Caudata > Salamandridae > Calotriton > Calotriton arnoldi. The sequence continues at coordinate 1,144,639 of CAWUFW010001098.1, forward strand.
TACAAAGTTCATGCCCGACGTCATCCTTAGGCCGACACAGTAATACAGCGAGGTAGGACCCCTGGGGAGACCTACGGGTATATATACATCACATCTTGCTAAGATAGAGAGAGGAGACTGAGACTTCCCGGCCGACACACTGACCAGAGACGCTGAGGTTCCTGCATGCAGACACTCCAGCTCGCAGTGGTCTAACATCCCTGGCGGGGTGTCCAACTCAAGACCAGGACGGGGTCCCAAAGTCTCTCACATCAGGTAATGGGGTTGACTAAGTCCTAGAGGGATTCTTGGCTTAACACCTACATACATGCTAGGTACACATAGGTACATCTAGTTAGGGAGGCATCGTAGGAGTACGCATCTTTTTATCATGTGTTTTATATACTCTAATGTATTTATGATTATTGCAAGATGGTAGAGCTATACCATCCATTCACCTTTATAGTACTGCTAATCATTTATATCTTATACTGTCTAACGGTTGTTGCAGCTCATTTATTTTACACCAGAATAACAACTGTTCAATAAATGCTTATTGGAAAATGCCCAGCTTGTTTATTCGGTGTATCTCTCTGAGACAGACTTAGTAAGCACTAGTGACTAAGCGAAAGGTAGTATATTGTTTCCACGGCCCTGAGGGATCAGGGTTGTCATGTTCGATGGTTGCTAGGAACTATTCTCTCCTTGGTAAGAGGAGATTCTAGTGGCACTGTGAGCTAGTTGGTACAAAAGGGCCAAAATACGCGGTGGGGGTGTTCAGAGTCAGTCTGACACCAATCCTACAGTGTATGTTGTCTAAACGCACAGATCCTGTATACTTCTTATAGGAACTACACGACATGGTGCCACCAACGTTGGTTGGGTACTTATTTAACACTAGAATCTGAGTAGTTCAGTTGTGCTATTCTCAGAGACCCCTACTCACAAATCGCCAGAGACGTCTGGAGTGGGAGGGCACAAACTCCGCCACAGCTGAGTAGGCAAAAAATCCTATTTATTAGCTGTTGGTTAATCAAGCTTGAAGGACACAGTGTTCCTAAAAATTGTGCAAAACACCTTATCTTAGTTCTCTTAGTTCCCTTGAAAAGTTATTTTGTGTTCTAAACACAATGACTAATCAGGTCTTAGACCCACTAAACCAGCCATTGCCGCTCTCGGAAGACGAGGAAGATGCAGACGCAATACATATTGCGGCAAACATTAGAAATGCAGTCACCCTGAAACTGCTTGCGCATGGTTTAACGCTTAGGGGTGGCGTAGTAGCTTTCGTGATTGAGGCACATGAATTATACAGAACAGAGGTATTTTATTTGTGGGTTACATTCTCAGCAGCAAATGCAAGAACAAAAACATTTCATTACTATACAGAAGATGAACCACCAGTGGAATATTGTCCGTATGAGGACATTGAGGTTCCGCTCACATACCAGGAACATTCATACTGGTTTAAAGGCGCCCTACCCCATACAAGAAATAAAGTAAGACTCGGCCCGCTCGGATGAGAGGGAGCAACATGGCCAATATTAGTAGCCTACACACCACATCCTGACATCGAAACAATGCCCGGACCAGACTTACTAATACTTCACAAAGAATAAATACAACTTTACAGAAACATGACGCAATTCGTCATGAGGACACTTACAGTCCAGCCAGTGATGGTAACAACAAATACAGCTCACGTTCAAAACACAGCAACTAAGATTACACCACAAACGTTACACGCAGTTATGGGTAAAATGCCCGCAAAACGTGAACAAATGCCATTCTGGGTAGCTCAGAAAATAACACAGTTAGAAGCAGTATTTCCGAATACTAGCCCTTATGAGAAACACAGAATGCTGACAATCTGCTTGCCCATGGGGATAACGCCACAGATAGAGGATTGTACCTTTTGGGGTACAGTTTTCGCTGCCATATATACCAGAACTCATGGTATACCGTCCTCAGCAGTAATACCAGATGTAGTACAACAAATACAAAATGAGTACGGAGCAGAGCCTGCTCTGAACTTAGGGATGAAATTACTAGGTAATTATGCCCAGGTATCAGCCATAATATTAGCAAATATTAAAGGGGAGGCAGCATCAGTGGCTATCCGCCAACACCTAAGGGAGTTCAGTCCTTTACAACAGGAGCACGAACTACCTAAAATAATTGAAACTGCATATGCAGAACTAGGCAGGGACAGTTTAGGTGGAAAAGCATTAAAACCACAACTGGTGGGTAATACCGAAAAGGAGACCATCAAGCAGACACCTGCTTCATCAAAAAAGAAGTGGGACAATAACAAAAAACAAAAAGTTAAAGAAAACAGATCTCAATCTAGAGGTAGATCTCCTCCACAGGAGCCCTCCGAAAGGAGGTATAACCTTAGGAATAGGGACAATATTAGGAAACCTGACAGGTATCAGGATAAAACATTCCTCTCGTTCCTTTCAGGGTTCAATGAAAAACTCTGAGAGGGAAGGACGGTCAGACAGACAAGAAGAGCGTACAAAGTCCAGAGACAAGCAGCACGCTCAAGAATATACTTCCAAAAAAGAAGATAAACCAAAACAAAAGCCACAGTTCAAGAAAAAGAAGGTTGCAGGTCTAAAGATCAGACATGTCCAGAAGTCTGAGACTCGACTACTGAACGGGGAGTGGGCTCTGACGATGCTAGACAGTGCGGCAGAAGTAACAATAGCTCGCCAGAACCTGATGGAATTTCTGGTGACAGCGGACTTGAATGATTATATCACGGTGGAAACACCTGATACTAGGGTAAGTGAACCACATAAATTGTATGAAATAACACTCCAAATGGAGGGGGACAAATGCAGGACAGTAAGAGGTCTCTTTTGGGAGAACCTAATGTTTGGCTATGACATTTTGTTAGCTGAACAAGGTTGGCCGCCAGCATTCGTCATGGATTGCCCTAGGGGAGAAACAGTAATTTCACCAGCATTCTCCGGCCATGTTCCCAAACATTTGAAATATACATATGCACAGGAGTGGGCGGTAGCCCAAGCTCCATTGTTATACAAAAACCATGTTGGATGGGATGGGGATTCAACCCACCACATAATTCCATTGAAAAATACTCCGACTGCACAAAGGCAGTATCCAATAAAGCAAGAAGCTAAAAAACAGGTCAGGAAGATCTTAGATCAACTTGAATACCAAAGAGTGATTGAAACATGCACCTCTCAAATGAATAACCCTTTGTTTCCCGTATCAAAACCGGACAACACATACTGTCTAGTGTTGGATTACAGACATTTAAACACTTGCACTAAAACATTTGTAGTACAGAATGCACACAGTGCCGCATTAATGAATAACATTGAGCTGAAAAAATACAAGACACTTAGGGGTCGATTCCGATTCCGGCCGGAAAAAGTACCGACCGACTCGGAGCCGGAATTAATTCCGACCGACACGTACCGGTGCAGCCCGACCCGCAAAGTACGATGAGAAGCGTGCAAAACCCGACCGACTCGTACGGAACACAAGCCGAACGACCGAACCGCGCGGAAAACACCAATCCGGCCGGAAAAACACGCGAATCTAACCGACCGACACGCACCCGGAACAATCCCGAACGAAACGTACCCGCGAACTCCCACCCGCCAAGTACGATGCAACGCGTGGAAAACACGACCGAGTCGCACGGAGGACAAGCCGTACGACCGACACGCATACAAAACTGCGAGCCGAAGCAACCCAAAACACCGCGACCGATGCGTCCGCAGCATAGAAAACAGCACAAACACAGCGTGAACGAATCGGAGAAGCTCGTACGAGACAACTGCAGGGTCAGACTCGGCCACAAGAACATCTCCTACATGCACGAAAAGTACAAAGGGAAAATACACAAAAAAAAGCCAAACAAGCAACTACAAAGCCAATAAATACTGGGGGGGGGCAGGGAACAAAGACACACCCACAACTCCACCCATATAAAGGACGCAAATCCCTACCATGATCCTTTGCAAATTCAATTTACCTGCCAGCACTCAACAGACAGCAACCATACACCCACAGCTCATCCATCACACAAGCCACACACCATCAGCATCTCAACAAATAGCAACCTCACATACACCCAGCAAAACACACACTCACACACCTTCACCTGCACACCAACACACACACCACTCACCATCACCACCCATCACCATGCCCCCAAAGAAGAATCATAAGTTCCTAGATAGTGAATTGGAAGTCCTGATAGATGAGATCCTCAGGGTAGAGCCACAGCTGTTTGGTACACTGGTCCAACAGACACCCATGGCGCAGAAAACCAAGATGTGGGAGAGGATCGTCGACAGGGTGAATGCACAATCACCATGTTTGCGCACAAAGATAGACATCCAGAACAGGTGGTATGACGTGCGCAGGAGGGTCAGGGAGCTGTTGAAGAAGGACTACCTCGTGAGCCAACACACCGGCAGTGGCCCTCCTGCCAAGCCAGTCTACCTCAGGCCCTGGGAGGAGAAGGTGCGGGCCATCCTACCACCAGTGAGCGTATATGGACTAGAAAACATCCCAGAGCCTGGTGAGTACACAACAAATGTACACAATATTGTGCCACAATACACACACATCACTGTCAAGGGAGAGTCAAACCATGCACCCTTAGCAAATACACAGCAACCAGAACAGAATCATCCCAAAATGTGTATGTCAGTCAGATAAACACAACACATGCCATCTCATAGTGACATGTAACTGTCTCATCACATGTACAAACACAACTACAACTACAGCTAGGCAGTGGCACAAATACAACTAACAAACACATCCAGACATGTAGCCACCACTACAACACCACCACACAGTGAAGCCCACTGAAAGAAAGGTATTCTGTGTATGCTGGGCAAGTCAGTGTAGCCAATAGCATCATGGGAATCGTAGTCACAGATATTGCCCACCCTCACAATGCGCACATCAACACCACCATGAACCATGCTCACATCACAGGGAGTGGAAAACAACTGACAAGATGGCTGACACTGGCTACTGCTGTGGGGAGCACAAGGCCCTGCTGGCAACTGTGCACCAACCAACAGCAGGACACCACTGACTGACATCCTGAAAGACAACTTGCACTCCCTGCAATGGAAGCACGTTCCATGGTGGGATATCTGGCTGGGTGGGAAGGAGGACTCACAGCACTGACCATAGTTACAAGCACCTCCCCTCACACACCCCCTCAACACTAACTCCACATAACCCACCTGGGAGAATGCAATGCCTCACATCCTAACTGAAGATCCCACAAAGAACCACCACCCTGGGTTATGCTGTGTGAAGCACAGGGACACTCTTGGGACTTTTAGCCAAACAACTGCCAGGACAACACTTCCTGCCATCTTGTCAGCACAGGCACCCCACCCCACAGGGAAGCAGAGTCAAAAGGAAGGAAGGATGGGCATGCTGGGAAGGGGGTGGAGGCAATAGCATGATGGGAGTTGTAGGCACAGATATTGGTCACCCTCACAATTGGCCCATCAACACCACTCTGAACCATGCTCACATCACAGGGAGTGGAAAAGGACTCACAAGATGGCTGACACTGGGTACTGCTGGGGGAGCACAAGGCCCTGCTGGGAACTGTGCAACAACCAACAGCAGGACACCACTGACTGACATCCTGAAAGACAACTTGCACTCCCTGCAATGGAAGCACCTTCCATGGTGGGATATCTGGCTGGGTGGGAAGGAGGACTCACAGCACAGACCATAGTCACCAGCAGCTCCACCCACACCCCCCCCTAACACAAACTCCACACAACTCACCTGGGAGAATGCATTGCCTCACACTCCAATCAAATAACCCACAAAGAACCACAACCCTGGGTCATGCTGTGTGAAGCACAGGGACACACATGGGACCTGTAGCAGAACTAACCCCAGGATAACACTGTCAGCCATCTTGTCAGCACAGGCACACAACCCCACAGGGAAGCAGAGTCAAAGGGAAGGAAGCATGGGCATGCTGGGAAGGGGGTGGAGGCTATAGCATGATGGGAGTGGTAGTCACAGCTCAACATCCCTCACCCACATGGCCCAGCAAGCTCACACCCAAGCATGCACACACCACAGAGAGTGGAAAGCCCCATCAAAGATGTCTGACACTGGTGCTCTGTTGTGGGGAGCACAAGGCCATGCTGGGAACTGGCCACCAACCAACAGCAGGACACCACTGTCAGCCATCTTGCCATTGCTCTCACACTCACACACAGTGAAGTCCACCCAAAAGCAAGTAAGTATGGGCATGCTGGGAAGTGGGGTGGAGGCAATAGCATGATGGGAGTGGTAGTCACAGGTCAACATCCCCCACCCACATGGCCCAGCAAGCTCACACTCAAGCATGCACACCCCACAGAGAGTGGAAAGCCCCATCAAAGATGTCTGACACTGGTGCACTGTTGTGGGGAGCACAAGGCCATGCTGGGAACTGTCCACCAACTAACAGCAGGACACCACTGCCAGCCATCTTGCCATTGCACTCACACTCACACACAGTGAAGTCCACCCAAAAGCAAGTAAGTATGGGCATGCTGGGAAGTGGGGTGGAGGCAATAGCATGATGGGAGTGGTAGTCACAGATATTGGTCACCCCCACAACTGTCCCATCAACACCACCCTGAACCATGCGCACATCACAGGGAGTGGAAAACAACTGACAAGATGGCTGACACTGGCTACTGCTGTGGGGAGCACAAGGCCCTGCTGGCAACTGTGCACCAACAGCAGGACACCACTGACTGACATCCTGAAAGACAACTTGCACTCCCTGCAATGGAAGCACCTTCCATGGTGGAATATCTGGCTGGGTGGGAAGGAGGGCCGGATGTCAACCAAATACAACCAATGCAGACCATGTACACACCCCAACATTCACAAAGAAATGCCCAAATAATGCAGGACAATGTGCTACACCAATATCAACCCCTGACTGTGACAACTTAGGACAATGCAATGTACAGGCCTGCATCGAGAGGCACAGTCACAACTGTCAGGTGTGTCAACCATTGATGCCTGCAGAAACATAACATACATTGTGTGTGTCTCCCAAAAACAGGTGATGATGGGGACACAGCAGCAGACGCTGAGGAGTCCCCGTCCCAGGCTCAAGAGGATACGGAGCTCACTGGTGTGGAACAGCCTCTGCCCTCCTCGGATGAAGAAGACCCACCTGGCACCTCCGGAGCAAGTCATCATGCAGCACCAGAAGGACCACCAGCTGCACCCCCTGCACCCACCCCTCCAACGACTGTCAACACACATACCACCCCTGCCGACATGGACAGACCAAGGAGCACCACCACCAGCAGCACAGGGACCCTGGACCAACGTGGGGCCATGGACACCAACACCACCAACAACCCCCAAGGTGGCCCAGGGTCACCTGTGCGTGCCAGTGGGAGAGATAGGTCGCTGCTCGCAGAGGGGTCTGGACTGCATGATGACCCACAACTGGCACGCATAGCCGATGCGTACCAGTCCAGCACCGGAGAGTTCAGCCAGGTAGTGGGGCTCCTCAGGGACATTAAACAGCAGCAGGCTGCCCATCATGCCCGCTTGGACTCACACATGTCCCGCGTGGAGTCCAAGTGGGACACACTGCAAGAGATGACGGTGGTGCATAGGGACATATTACAATGCCTCCGCCAGATGAGCAGCAACCAGTCAACACCTCCCTGTGTGCCCACAACATCTGGTGCTGAAACAACTGCAACTGCCACAGGGAGGGAGGATGACTCTGGCGAAGAGTCCCCTGCACCGCAGCAGCCTGCACTTGAGAGTCCCCCCCAAAGAAGAGGGGTCGTCCGAGGAGGGGCAAGTGAGAGGCCGATGGCCATGTGCAACCCCCAGGAAGCCAAAACCTGTTCTGGATAATCACCTTTGTGCGCAAACTGTTCACCCTGTTGACTGCAACACAACTCTCCCACATGACATGGGGAGCACAAGTTGGACCAATGTCTCAGATGACTGTGGACTTTACTCTGGACATTTCTGCTACCAGGACTTTCAAATCATCTAGGAACTTTGGATTACAATCACAATGTACAGCACCCACCATCCTGTGCACTATACTCACACATGTATGTCAATAAACTCACTAATACACCATACTTTCCTCTGTTGTGATTCCTACGTTGTCTCTCAAGTGGCGATGATGATCTGGGAAATGACACTGTGCATGCTAACTGCTACAGCAAGTACAACACCGGCATGTGAGTCATGGCGATGTCACACATATGAGGGAGACACACCACCAGGGCTACACAACACATACACACCAGGGCCATCTGACTCATCACCTACACTGATGTTGCCAGGAAATACGTTGCATTGCACAGACCCAACACCTATTCACAGTCTGTGTTAACTAGCCCACTGGTGCAGTAAGCAAATGTCAGTCAGATGTGTGACCACAGACAACGCACATCACAAAGTGAAGCACAGGTTTATTACACATTTGCAACATGTTGTAACCACCACAGATGCAAGGTAATCCCACCTGGCAGCGGGCACACAGTCAACAAGTGTAGAAGGAAGGAAGTCCATGGGTGTGGCGCACATCACCTGTAGGGACACGACAGCTACCACCCTGGAAGTCGAATCACGGTGTCGGGGATCACAGTTGACCAAAATACTCTGAAAGTACCCTGTGAAGGACAGAAATGACACACAGTCAAAAGCACTGAAGAACAGGACAGAACTGCAATACTCATGCCCAATACATGTCACAAGATACCCACCCAGAACCAAGTTAGCATGTCAACACTGTTGGGGAGTACAGACTACCTGTAAGGACACATCGCTACACGCATACAGTCATGTAGCCCATGGACACACTCAAACAGCACCAGAGCACCACCAACACATATCATGCAAACTCACATCATTGACATGACATCTCTGGATACTCACATTCAGCTGAAGAAGTTGGTGATGAGCTGTGTGCGGACATCACCATCATCATCATCATCATCACTGGCATCGTGGTCCAGGCCAGGATCCTCCACAGGTAGCGGACGTTGGTCATCGTCATCCAGGATGAGAGGCAACTCCTTCCGCACTGCCAGGTTGTGTAGCATGCAGCAGACGATGACAATCTTGCACACCTTTGCTGGGGCATATGGGAGGGACTCTCCTGTCTTGTCGAGGCAGCGGAAGCGGCTCTTCAGGAGACCAAATGTCCGCTCAATCACTCTCCTGGTCTGACCATGTGCCTCATTGTAGCGCATCTGGGCTGGTGTCACAGGGTTCCTGAGGGGCGTCAGCAACCACGGCATGTTGGGGTATCCGGAGTCACCTACATATAGACAATTGCACATTAGCAGAGTTGGAAAAGAGGGTGGAACACTACATTGCAGAACACACAATGGTACAAAGTCAGTACACACCAACAAGCCAGGCACGCTGGTTCCGCATCTGTGACATCATCCTCGGGATGCGACTACTCCTCATCACGTAGGAATCGTGTGCAGAACCAGGGAAACGGGCACACACGTGTGAGATGCTCATATCTGCACGACAGACCACCAGTGCATTGACCGAGTGGTAGTGTTTGCGGTTCCTGTATGCCTGCTCTTGGGCATGTGGTGGTACCAAAGCCACATGTGTCCCATCAATGGAGCCAATGACATGCGGCATCCTCCCCAGGGCATAGAAGTCACTCTTCACGCCAGTGAGTTGTTGGAGTCTAGGGAAATAGATGTACTGGTTCAGGTATATCAACATAGCCTCCAAAACATCCCGGAGCACACGGCTGAACATGGTCTGTGACATCCCACCAGCAGTCGCCACAGTGTGTTGAAAGGTACCGGTGGCAAAGAAGTGTAGGGCTGCCATCACCTTCACCTTGGGGGTCAGCGCTGTAGGGTTCGGCCGGCCAGGTTGCAAATGTGGTGCCAAGCGCACTGCCAAATCCTCAATCAGCTGCCTGGTGAAGCGGTACCGTCGGATGCTGTCACGTTCCACCATCGTTGCCAGGTCAGGGAATGGTCTAAGGACAGCTGGTGCCCCGCAGTGCATAGGTGAAGAAAGCAAGATTGTCAGTCACCCCACATATGTGGCATTGAACACACTCAATATCACATGATACATCATTATGAGGCACAAGTACATGATGTGTGCAGTTCCGTAAGGATATGTATGGCACATACATGGCCAACATCTAACATCACAGTTCAACAAGTGGCATCAATAAGTCCCAGGTCGTGCCATTGGATATCATGAGGCCGTGTCCCAGTTCCCATCTCCTGCTGCCACGTTACAAACACACCCCACAGTGACATGTGAGGACAGATGTGCCCCAGGCATCACAGCTCAACGACAGGTAGATTCCCAGGGACCCTGTATTGCCACATGGACACTGGCATGACATGGTGTATCATGTATACACCACAGCAAAACAACCATGACCCCCACAGGTAGTGGTCCCTGTTGCCTCGGCAGGACAGACATGGACGTCTGTGACACACACACGCACAACATCAAAGTCCATGCACAAACAACGTGAATGTGGAGACTGCCTCCCATTGTGCACATGAAATCAGAGACATTGTAAACACAACATGCACACAGACTGTGGAGGACCATCACTATTGTACCAATGGGTCACCCTGGGTTAAACATACCATCCCACATGGGACTCAGGGGGTATGTGACATGACATACACATACACCACCGTGAAATGTGACCATGCCACATGCTCAGATATGAACAGTTGCACATCACAGTGGTCATGTACACGAAACACCAAGGATTCTGTCCCCATGAACACGTGCACAGCCTGGGGGTGGCTGCCCCCAAGTGACACCCACAGAACAACATGTTCACCCCCATACACGGAATAGGTAATGCAGCCTTACATGCCTTAGGATACAGTTTGGACAGGCTGTGGTGTTGTAGGTGTGCCCCTCACTCCCTCGGAAGTATATGTGGCTGGCATATGTTCACCTGTGACAGGCATGGTGACATATGCCAGTGACTTGTACAGGGACGCGTTGGACAGCAATGGACCGATCAGTGCGCACACATTGGCCATTGCATTCAATGTGTGCTGGTTCGCGTTGTATTCGCAATACGCGTTGGACAGCAATGGACCGATCAGTGCGCACACATTGGCCATTGCATTCAATGTGTGCTGGTACGCGTTGTATTCGCAATACGCGTTGGACAGCAATGGACCGATCAGTGCGCACACATTGGCCATTGCATTCAATGTGTGCTGGTTCGCGTTGTATTCGCAATACGCGTTGGACAGCAATGGACCGATCAGTGCGCACACATTGACCATTGCATTCAATGTGTGCTGGTACGCGTTGTATTCGCAATACGCGTTGGACAGCAATGGACCGATCAGTGCGCACACATTGGCCATTGCATTCAATGTGTGCTGGTACGCGTTGTATTCGCAATACGCGTTGGACAGCAATGGACCGATCAGTGCGCACACATTGGCCATTGCATTCAATGTGTGCGGGTACGCGTTGTATCCTAGGTACGCGTTGAACAGCAATGGACCGATTGGTGTGCCCGGCCGGCCCATTGCATTCAATGTGTGCGGGTACGCGTTGTATCCTAGGTACGCGTTGAACAGCAATGGACCGATCGGTGTGCCCGGCCGGCCCATTGCATTCAATGTGTGCGGGTACGCGTTGTATCCTAGGTACATGTTTAACAGCAATGGACCGATCGGTGTGCCCAGCCGGCCCATTGCATTCAATGTGTGCGGGTACACGTTGTATCCTAGGTACGCGTTGAACAGCAATGGACCGATCGGTGTGCCCGGCCGGCCCATTGCATTCAATGTGTGCGGGTACGCGTTGTATCCTGGGTACGCGTTGAACAGCAATGGACCGATCGGTGTGCCCGGCCGGCCCATTGCATTCAATGTGTGCGGGTACGCGTTGTATCCTAGGTACGCGTTGAACAGCAATGGACCGATCGGTGCACACCCATTGGCTATGGCCTGGCCTGGCAACGGATGCGTTTTCAAAATTTGAACGAGTCTGATGCTGTAAATTCAGTTGGTCACCCACAACAATGTTGCAAATTCATGGGTGTCATGAAGTTGAGCATTTGAAGGATGCTGGGGGCGTGTGTAAGTGGTGCAATTCCATGGATTGGCCAGATTCAGAAGATGCAAACGACTTGGACCTATCACTTTGGACACAGGGGACAGTATCTGCCTCTGCAGCACACATATAATGCTGGCTGTTCCCCTGAGAGCTCACTTGCCTGCACTACATGCTCCAGGACGACATCTGCCACTACACTGCTGCTGTATCTGCACCCTCTGGAACCTGCAATGGCACGTACTGTGGAGAGAGCCCCAGCCTTCAGCACTGAGGAGAACCAGGCCCTGCTGGACAACCTCCTTCCACAGTACAGCAAGCTGTATGGGAAAGCAGGGGAGCAGGTGAGTGTTCTGTCCACTGCCTTTCTAAATGTGCATGTTGTCTGACTAGCAAGGCTAACAGTCTGCACGCCACTGGCTAGCAGGCTCACTGAGTAGTTGTCACCCCCCATAGTGTGTAGTTACATGCACTGGACAGGTATAGTGCAGTGACAGTGCATTTAAACAAGGTTTTACTTCCCAGGCAATGATACCATGTAGTAACTGCTGGCATACTGTCCATGGCCATCGTTGCACTGCCTGTGTACATCATGTGCCCCTGTGATTGAGACATGTATATATAACTGTGTAATGCACGGATATGTTGCATGTGAGGTAATGGCATTCTCACTTTGTCATCCTCACAGGTTGATGCCCACCAGAAGCAGCAGATATGGCTGACCATCGTCCGGGCAGTGAGATCCGTGGGGGTCTACAAGCGCCGGATCCGCAACTGCCAGAAGAGGTGGCAGGACCTTCGGGGCTGGACCCGGAGGATCGCACGGGTCCAGCTGAAGCTGTCGCCTCCTCGCAGTAGGGGCGGACACCGGACCCTGACCCCCCACATGCTCAGGATCCTGGCGGTGATCTTCCCTGATCTGGATGGGCAGCTGAAGGCCAGAGAGCAGCAAGGAGGGGGTGAGTCCATGACTGCATTGTGAACTATGTCTGCCATGCTATGTGCCCTCCTCTGGCCTGGTTAAACATCCACAGTACATCAGTCATGTGGTCCAGGACCCATGTCCCTCTATTGTGCACTGCCCACTCCTCATCTGATACCCTGGTGTGGCCCTTACAGTCAGGGAATTGTGTCACTTGGGTACTGTGTCCTTGCAGTTTGCTTGACTCAAGGTGGGGGACAGCATCTGTTTCCCTAACTCTGTGGTGGGCATCATGGGTGGGTCCATTGCTTACACAATGGCTGTGTTCTGACATGTAATCTGCGTGTTACTTTGATATGTGGTCCAATTGCAGAGCTGATCCACCACATGTGCCTGGGGTATCTGGCACACACCCATGCTGTGGGTGGGAACAATGTTTGGGCCCCAGGAGTGTGTATATTACGTGTGTCACACATACTTAGCCAGCTGCCTACTGTCCAGGGCTCACCCCTCATTCATGTGGGGCAGGACAGTCATGCCTACTCCAGGCCATACAATACACTCTGTACTCCCACTCCCGTGTATCAGCTGACACGTTGTGCTCAGTGATTTGTCCCCTCAGGTGTCTGCCTCTGTGTCAGTGTGCTGTGGCTTCGTTGTCAGGTCTGCTGGGGTGTTTCTCGGTTGGGGCTCAGCATGCCACCGGAGATGTGACCATGGGAGACGATACTTGTGTGACACATAGGTGTTTGATCACCTGACCGTGCAGACTGGGGTATGCGAATGTGAAGTTCAGGCAGCTGTTTCCCATTCACAGCAGAATGTGAGGTGCTCAGGTTCAGAGGGTAGTGTTACAGGTCTCCCATATGTCCAATCGGTATGACCTGGACAGATAAGTGTTCAGATGATGTGGTGTGTGGGGGATGTACATGTGCACTTGTTCAGCTCCAGGACTTGCATTCCCCATGACCTACTATTGTGACACAGTGCAGAGTGTTGTTGTCTGGCTGCCCTGCCCATGTGACTGGAGACAGTGATGTATGACTTAGCAGGCATGCCTGTGCCATGGCATGTGACTTCCTACTAGTGATCCTGCAGGGGAGTGACATGTGCTACATGCACACCATTGTGGCAATGGCTATCAGGACATGGGTGCATCATGGTGTCTGTCGCTGGTATGCATCACATGCATTTCCTATTTGACTCTGGGCATCCCTTTCATCCGGACACCTGTACTGACTCAGTGGCAAGAGTTGTGATGTGTGCATGTTCACATGCTTCACCGTGTTCTCTGCACTGTCCAACTACTGTGTAGGTGGTGTATGTGTCCACACTGGGGTATTGCCATCCAACAGACACCAGACAGATGGGTGCAAGGCCAGGTGGGATGTGAGTGCCATGGTTGACCATCAGACTGACAATTGGCTTCTCCTGTTCTGTTTGGGCACTTTTAGCAATGTTCAACTAAGGATGCCAGGGCTTGCTCTGTAATGTGCTGTACTTACTGTGGTGTGTGCGGTCAGTGCAGGTGACTGATGTCTGTCTGTTTCCCTATTGATTGCAGATACATCCACGGCCACAGGAGGGGACAGCTCCACGGACCAGGAGGAGACGCAGAGCCAGACTGGGTCAGCAGCCGAGGAGTGGTCGGAGGGACCCAGTGGCACGGAGGGCGAGGGGAGCCACACCGAGGAGTCCTCAGCACCATCCACCTCAGCTGAGGACCACAGCAGCTCGGAGGATGACTCCCTTATGGAGGCAGGTGTCAGCAGCCACCACACCCCAGCTAGTGTTGCTGTCCCCGCCACCACCACCACCACCACCGCCCTCCCATCGGCTCCCATTCCCGAGGTCCGTGGAGGCTCCCATGTTCGGGAGCGTGTCTCCTTCGGGCCAGGCACCGCACCCCCGGCCCCTGTGTCCCCTGCTGCCCTGAGTGAGGAGTCTGTGTACCTCCTTCGCCAGCTCCATGTAGGGCAGACAGCGATGCTGACTGTCCTCCATGCACACACCACTCTGTTGACTCAGCTGGTGTCGTTCATGGAGGGCATCTCATCGGGCATGTCTGCCCTACAGAGGGGCAATAGGTCCATGGACTCCTCCCCGACGGCAGCAGTGTCCCTCCTCCGACAGTCCCTCACCCCTCCTGCCTCTGCCCCATCCACACTCCCCAGCACCTTACCTGTCCCAAGCACACACACACCGGCACAGACACACACCAGCACAGACACGTGCAGCACACAGACACACACGCCACAAACAAGACGCACACGCACGCACAGTCAGGGGACTGAAACCACACTCACAGGGGATGGGGCCCAGGCACACACACACGCATCCACGAGCACTGCGCAGTCCTCAGTTGCCTCTCCCTCCAAAGCCCCCTCCCTTGCCTCACCTGCAACCCCAAAGACACAGCGGCTCTTCCTCAGTGACCTCGGCCTCTTCCCCTCCGATCCAGCTGATACAGCATTCAGGGGGAAGAGGAAGCCCACCCACACGGAGTGGAGTGCCCCTCGTCCACGGACACCCTCCCCCAGGCGCAGACCGACTGACGCCCCCACCCGCAAGTCCCCCCGGACCCAGAAGAGCAAGACCCCGCTGCCGCCCTGCAGCTCAGGCACCAAGTCTCCTTCCTCCATCCCTCAGGCCCCCACTCCACAGGTGCCCCCACCACACCCTGCCCCAGGTTCCCCCACCCACAGATACACCATCCCCAAAAGGATCAGGCCTTCTCCCCCTGCCACTTGCTCTTCCGGCCCCACAACCCCCGCTGCGCTTGTCTGTGCCACTGGTGTGGTGAGGGTGTCCTCCCCCTCTGTCCTGCCCACCTTACCTGATCCCCATTCTCCTCCCCTGGAGGTAGGCACTGCAGTGGAGTCCACTACCACCCTGTCTGACTTGGGCACTGCAGTGGCGAACCTGTCCACTCCATCTGCACGGTCCACTGCAGTCGTGCCGGCACCCACACCATCTGAGTCATGCCCCCCAGTTGTGCCGGCACACACCATGTCAGACACCTCCACTGCAGTTGTCAGTGGCTCTCCAGCACCCACCACCCCTTCCCTGTCTCCTCCTGGTGAGCCCTGATCCTGTCCCTGTGGTGCCTGGCCTGCCCCCCGTATGCCCCTCCTAGGGGATTGTCCCTGGTTTTTATCAGTGCAGACATGCGTAGGGTGACATCTGCCACTGTCACCCTGTTTTGACTTTCATGATGGACTGGCCATTGGCCTTTGTTTTTTTTTTAATGACTTCAAGTTTCGAACCCACATATGCTGAATAAAGCAACTTTCTGTTCTCTAGTGCTTTTGCTTCTGATGTACATGATGTTGATGATGCTAACCATGCCCTTGCTGCAGTGATGGTGATATTTGGTCTCATGAAAATGAAGTGTTACTGTGCCGGAACCCATGTGGTCCAGGGGGACTGTGTCCTATCCTGTGGTGTATCCATGTCATCCTTAGCAGCATCTGAGGGTGTCATGTTTTCAATATTTGGCAATGGGATTTCCTACTTACATTTGCAATGTCACATCTGTGGCTTCCACCCCTGCACATCTGTTGTGCTTGCCATTGTTCAATTAGTCTAGTTCCCTGACCGTGTGGCCATCTCCACTGGACATGCAGGTTTGGGCATCAATGGGGAAGGACTCATCTGTGTTGTCAGTGCAACTTGCTATACATGTGTGTTGGATTTGTGCTGATGATTTCGTTGACACTCCCATGACCAGGCTGATGTGACGGGAGCCTTCATTTGGTGCTAATTGTTGACTGTGTGACCAAGTGTTCTGCTGACATGATGGAGCCCTACTGATGCGACATATGGCACAGCTTTCCTCACACAGGAGTGGAGTCCCCTCATGGCAGTGTGTACTCCTGTGAGATCACCTGCGCCCAAGGTGTGTGTTGTATGAGCATGTCTGTGTGTTCACTTCCATGTTGCTGTGCATGCTGGGATCCCTAGTGATGTTCCTGTTTGTGATGCTTGCTGAGTTGACATATGTTCCCCCAAAGTCTTCTCCCTGGGTTCTCTGTGATGTGGGTGCATGGCACATTACTGGTCATCAGGGTGTCACCCATAGGTGTGTTTGCTGTCAGGGCTGAGTTTGTGGGCAGACGCTGATGGGTCACAGTCAGGATTCCCCTTGGCACTTGTTGTTTACACCTGTCATGTGATTTCCGGTTTGTGTTAGCTGTCATTGGTTGTGACACGTTGTGTGTGTGACTGCTGGCACTCCTCAGGGTCAGGGCTGCAATGTTGGTAGTTGTCTATGTGTGTTCTTTGTGGGTGACCTTGGCTTCTTCATTGGTGTGTGACTGTGGCAGGGATCCCATTGGTTTGTGTGGTATTGCTGTCATGTCCATGTACAGCGTAGTGTGCAGTGTGTCAGACATTCAGGAGTCTTGTTGAGTGGCCATGTGTGATGTGTTTCTGCACCTTGGTTCCCACCACCCCCCTGGGATTGTCATGGGTGCATGTGCAATGTCACCAGTGCATGTGAGCTTCACTGCTGCACATTGTTGGAGGTCGAGGTGTGTGGTGTTGAGTGTGTGCAGATGAGAGTTGTTGCCCGGGTAGTCCCCTGCCTCCATGTTGCCCTTGGCTTACTGGCCGTGCTGATTGATTTGTGCTTGTGTAGGTGTGATGGTAGTTTGTTGCTCAGGACACATGACTGTGGTTCACAGTGTGAACGACATCTAGCTTTGTCATCAGAGTGGGATTGTAATGCAGCCCAGGCTCACCACATTGTGGGGGCCCTGGGGGTAGTGCTGTGGTGTGTCTGTGTCTTGCTGTGTCAGTTGCTGTTCCTACATGCTTGTGTGACATGTGTGATTTGTGCTCCCTCTCATCTGACAATGCCTGATTGCCCACATAGGGGATTTGGATCCATGAGTTGCCTTTGTGTGGCACTGTATGCACATCTGTGTAATTGGTATTCAGGCCTCCTCATGTGTTGTGTGGTTGCCTGGGGACACTGGTACCCCCCTCACCTGATGTGTTTGATGTGCAGTGTGGGTCTGCCTGTTTGTGTTTGTGCATCTGCACCACTGCATTGGCATATCTTTAGTGTGCCATTGGCTGTATGTTGTTTGGTGTGTTTCCCCTGCTGTCCCTGGGACTCCTAGGTCATCAGTCAGCACAATGATCATTGTTTGTGTGTCCCATTGCTGCCATGGTATGGTATCTGTTCACCTGACATCTACAGTCTCCACAGGGTAACTGCATTTGTGTGCCCATTGGTGCAAATATGTGGGTCTGCATTCTGATGGTCACTTCTGTCATTGTGTCATTGATGAATGTTGACAGTGTCAGCCCCCATGGGTGATGTTTGTCTGCACATGGCCAAAGGTATGTCTTATTTGCACTGCTCTGTTTGCCTCCCCCAATCTATGTTGCTATGGGACACAAGCACTACTTTGCCACTGATGTGTTTGTTGTTCTGTGACTAGGAATCATCCATGCAGTTTGGCCCTTGCAGCTTTTTCTTTGTCGACTCTTACATTTTGGTCACTGTGATGATGGGGGTTTGGACCCCATTGCCACAATGTTCAAGATGTGCTTCAGCTATGGACCCCACACTTACATTTTGGTCACTGTGATGATGGGGGTTTGGACCCCATTGCCACAATGTTCAAGATGTACTTCAGCTATGGGCCCCACACTTACATTTTGGTCACTGTGATGATGGGGGTTTGGACCCCATTGCCACAATGTTCAAGATGTGCTTCAGCTATGGGCCCCACACTTACATTTTGGTCACTGTGATGATGGGGGTTTGGACCCCATTGCCACAATGGTCATGGCCTGCTTGCATTGTGGGGGGCACACACATTTATGTGTGGCACATGTGATAGGGGGTCACATTGTAGGTTCAAAGTCATGTTCAGTGTTGTAGGCATTTGACACAGTCTACACACGCTTGTCATGGTGTTGGGGGATGTCTTTATGTTGCATTCTTTATGTTGGTGTGTGCTTGTGGTGTCATGTATTAGCCATCCTGTGAGTGGGGGTGTTGTTGGTGGTAGGCATCCAGCCCCCCATGGGTAGGGGTGGTAGTAGTGACAGGCATCCAGCCCCCCAAGGGTAGGGGTGGTAGTAGTGGTAGGCATCTGGCACCCCCTGGGTAGAGGTGGTAGTAGTGGTAGGCATCTGGCACCCCCTGGGTAGAGATGGTAGTAGTGGTAGGCATCTGGCACCCCCTGGGTAGAGGTGGTAGTAGTGGAAGGCATCTGGCACCCCTGGTTAGAGATGGTAGTAGTGGTAGGCATCTGGCACCCCCTGGGTAGAGGTGGTAGTAGTGGTAGGCATCTGGCACCCCCTGGGTAGAGATGGTAGTAGTGGTAGGCATCTGGCACCCCTTGGGTAGAGGTGGTAGTAGTGGTAGGCATCTGGCACCCCTGGGTAAGGGTGGTAGTAGTGACAGGCATCCAGCCCCCCATGGGTAGAGGTGGTAGTAGTGGTAGGCATCTGGCACCCCTGGGTAGAGATGGTAGTAGTGGTAGGCATCTGGTACCCCCTGGGTAGAGGTGGTAGTAGTGGTAGGCATCTGGCACCCCCTGGGTAGAGATGGTAGTAGTGGTAGGCATCTGGCACCCCTGGGTAGAGATGGTAGTAGTGGTAGGCATCTGGCACCCCCTGGGTAGAGGTGGTAGTAGTGGTAGGCATCTGGCACCCCCTGGGTAGAGGTGGTAGTAGTGGTAGGCATCTGGCACCCCTGGGTAAGGGTGGTAGTAGTGACAGGCATCCAGCCCCCCATGGGTACAGGTGGTAGTAGTGGTAGGCATCTGGCACCCCTGGGTAGAGATGGTAGTAGTGGTAGGCATCTGGCACCCCCTGGGTAGAGGTGGTAGTAGTGGTAGGCATCTGGCACCCCTGGGTAGAGATGGTAGTAGTGGTAGGCATCTGGCACCCCCTGGGTAGAGATGGTAGTAGTGGTAGGCATCTGGCACCCCCTGGGTAGAGGTGGTAGTAGTGGTAGGCATCTGGCACCCCCTGGGTAAGGGTGGTAGTAGTGACAGGCATCCAGCCCCCCATGGGTAGAGATGGTAGTAGTGGTAGGCATCTGGCACCCCCTGGGTAAGGGTGGTAGTAGTGACAGGCATCCAGCCCCCCATGGGTAGAGGTGGTAGTAGTGGTAGGCATCTGGCACCCCCTGGGTAGAGATGGTAGTAGTGGTAGGCATCTGGCACCCCCTGGGTAAGGGTGGTAGTAGTGGTAGGCATCTGGCACCCCCTGGGTAGAGAGGGTAGTAGTGGTAGGCATCTGGCACCCCCTGGGTAGAGATGGTAGTAGTGGTAGGCATCTGGCACCCCCTGGGTAGAGGTGGTAGTAGTGGTAGGCATCTGGCACCCCCTGGGTAAGGGTGGTAGTAGTGACAGGCATCCAGCCCCACATGGGTAGAGATGGTAGTAGTGGTAGGCATCTGGCACCCCCTGGGTAGAGATGGTAGTAGTGGTAGGCATCTGGCACCCCCTGGGTAAGGGTGGTAGTAGTGGTAGGCATCTGGCACCCCCTGGGTAGAGATGGTAGTAGTGGTAGGCATCTGGCACCCCTGGGTAGAGGTGGTAGTAGTGGTAGGCATCTGGCACCCCTGGGTAGAGCTGGTAGTAGTGGTAGGCATCTGGCACCCCCTGGGTAAGGGTGGTAGTAGTGGTAGGCATCTGGCACCCCCTGGGTAGAGATGGTAGTAGTGGTAGGCATCTGGCACCCCCTGGGTAGAGATGGTAGTAGTGGTAGGCATCTGGCATCCCCTGGGTAGAGGTGGTAGTAGTGGTAGGCATCTGGCACCCCCTGGGTAGAGGTGGTAGTAGTGGTAGGCATCTGGCACCCCTGGGTAGAGATGGTAGTAGTGGTAGGCATCTGGCACCCCTTGGGTAGAGATGGTAGTAGTGGTAGGCATCTGGCACCCTCTGGGTAGAGGTGGTAGTAGTGGTAGGCATCTGGCACCCCCTGGGTAGAGATGGTAGTAGTGGTAGGCATCTGGCACCCCCTGGGTAGAGATGGTAGTAGTGGTTGGCATCTGGCACCCCCTGGGTAGAGTTGGTAGTAGTGGTAGGCATCTGGCATCCCCTGGGTAGAGGTGGTAGTAGTGGTAGGCATCTGGCACCCCCTGGGTAAGGGTGGTAGTAGTGACAGGCATCCAGCCCCCCATGGGTAGAGATGGTAGTAGTGGTAGGCATCTGGCACCCCCTGGGTAAGGGTGGTAGTAGTGACAGGCATCCAGCCGCCCATGGGTAGAGATGGTAGTAGTGGTAGGCATCTGGCACCACCTGGGTAAGGGTGGTAGTAGTGACAGGCATCCGGGCCCCTATGTGTATATGTGGCATTGGTGATGGGCATCCCGCCCCTATGGTGCTGCTGTTGCTGGTGTAAGTAATTTCTGCATCCCTCTGTGTGTGTGTGATATGTCGGGTACGTGTAGTTTGTTTTTGTGGTTGGTGTCTGGCTTACCTTCTGCGCCGTACGCGTCCGTGCCTGTTCCGGTAGTAGATGTAGAATATTGGTAGGATCGGAACGATGGGATTCATGGTTGGTTCGTCTCGTTCGTCTTTCTCGTTGCTTCGCCTCATCCTCGTCGCTGGCGTGTTCGTCTCGTAGCCACGGATCGTGTTGTGGCACGAATCGGAGCTTATGTGCGCCTCTCCCGGATGCTTTGACGTGCCGTGCGTAGCGACGGGTTCGGCGCATACGGGAAGCGCATCGTACTAGGCCGGCCGGACGGGGCTGCATTTTGGCTTCCGTGCGACTCGATTCTGCGTTTCCGGATCCGGCTCTGTCGGGGAACAGGACCTGGATTGGGTGAGTACGACTGGGTCGGAATCTGTGCTGTTGTGCGCATCGTACTTGTTCGTTCGGATTAATGTGCGGATCGGTCGGGAAACAGGCATTCGCATGGCTTTTTTCCCGACCGAATGGTGTTAGGTGCGCCTCCGACCGAGATCGGAATCGGCCCCTAGATATCTCAAATAGATTTTTCTGCCAAAATATAGCACCTGAGAGCAGATATTTGACAGCATTCTCAGCGCTAGAGTCCCAGGGTCAATTTTGTCGACTCCCCCAGGGGTATAAGAACAGCCCGGGGTTGTTTTCGGCTAGGTTAACTGAATTACTTCAAAATTTGGATGAGGAGGCAGTGTCCTACGTAGATGATATTTATCTAACGGATGATGACCTGGTGGAACACTTGAACAGAGTAAACAACATAATTTTGGGATTTGCCTCTGAGGGTTACAAATTCAACTTCAAAAAATCGAAGATTGCCCACCTTAATGTCCTTTTTCTAGGATATGAGCTTTCAAGTGAAGGGAAAAGCCTAGCAGCTAACTTTTTGGAAAAATGTGCGCTGCTCCAACCTACAAAAACATTAAAAATAATTACAATAAATCCTGGGATTCCTGAACTTTGGCAGAACATACATTTTAGATTACGCAGAAAGAGTAAAACCTTTCTATGATTTAATAAAACCTGATTTCTCAATCAGACAATGGACACAGGAACACACTGATATCCTTCATTACTTACAAGCTGACATGATAGCTTCAAAACACTTACAGACACGCGTAAATGTACGCAACCAGGTGATCCGTATAGTTGCGGGTCAATCTGGTACACCAATCTGACATATAATGAAGGTGAGACAGTACCAATAGCGTGCAAATCACATTTGTACACAAATGCTGAGATGCGCTTTGCATCAACAGAAAAAATTCTAACAGCAGTACAGACTGCTGTAGTAAGAGAAAGAGCTCTGGCTCAAAGGAAGCGTATAATAGTCGTTACCCCAGTTCCAGCCTTAGAGGCTGCGACAAAGGCAAGCGTTACCAACGCTAAAGCCTTACATCCAAGATGGATACAATGGGCTAATTCTCTCACTGCAACAGATGTAGAATACAGGTACGACCCAAATCTAAAAACACAAGCATTTCTGCAATACGAACAAGAATATCCTCTACCAAATGAAATAATGCCTCTAGATCAGTATGAATATATAATTTACACTGACGGTTCTGCTCAACCGGCCATAGGGAGTAAACAGCAATACAGCGCCGCATGTGCTATCGTTAAAGGTCGCATGCAGGATGGAAAGTTTCATCCGAGTTGTACAAAAACACAGTCTCTAGGAGACTGCACGGCACAGCTAGCAGAATTAAAAGCACTAATACTGGCACTGGTAAATATGGATCGAGAATTCCCCACACTAATCGTGTGTGATTCCTTTTACTGTGTACAGTCATATAATGAATATTTACATCACTGGGGACAAAATGGGTTTAAAGATGCAAAAGGTGGCACAATTAAGCACAAAATGCTATGGGAACAGGTAGTGGAGTTGAAAAATGAACTACCAAAGGCTCATGTGATACATACACTGAGTCATCAACGTGATGGCATTCACGTTGAAGGGAATTCATTTGCTGATGAAGCCGCAAAGGGGGCTGTACGCACAGCTTCTGTAGCTGCACTCACTCGTTCAAAAACGAGACTAGACGGTGAGATAATGGTTGCGATTATTGCTACACGCAATAACTCAGCAGTACCGAAAAGGTTTCTACTCAGCTACTCCTACAAGTTAGATGCAAACAATGTTCCTTTTGCTCAAATTCATGGAGTGGGGGATAGAGTAATACCAAATATGGATCGTAGGTTAGGATTAATTCTAGCAGCACACGAGAGTATAGGGTCTACACATGCAGGAGTTACAGCAACTGTCTCTCTATTGAAACAGCGCTATTGTTGGCCAGGACAAGGAAAGCAACCTAAGGACTACGTCTTGAAATGTGACATCTGTCAGCAGATGAAAGGCTCCACAGTAACACATCCAGCGTAGACACCATTACTAATATCAGATAAGCCACTGGCGTGTGTCTATTTGGACCACTGTGGCTCCTTACAATCTGATGGGGCTTACAAGTATATCATGGTTGCAGTGGATTCCTGCTCTAGGTTCCTATGGGTGTGGCCCCAGCGCTCGACTGATGCTCGAACTGTTATAAAAGATTTGCGAGTCTTTATAGGGACATACGCAATTGGCACATTACATTCTGACCATGGCCCCGCGTTTAGCTCTAGGGCTTACAAGGGAGCCATGGGAAGTTTGGGTGTAGCATTGCGGTACTCCTCTCCGTACCATCCCGAAGGAAATTTGGTTGTGGAGAGGAAAAACCGGGACTTAAAGCAGTCTTTAACAGCTAGAGTATTAGGCTTGGGTGGAAATTGGGTAAAACATCTGTATGGAGTTCAAAGGGCATTAAATAATCAGCCAAGAAGTTCTCTAGGGGGTGTCACTCCTTATGAGGTCCTATTTGGGACAAGAATGTGGGTACCTGATCTTGATTGTGAAGGCACAGTGGCGGATGAAAAACCTTTTGACATCTATAAACGTTTGGCTGTTTTACAGGACCTGAATGAATCCAGGGCACTACAGAGTAATGTCCAGGTGAAAAGGACCGCCACTGGGGAAGCAAAAAGTGTCACGGCAAGACATGTCTGGATCCCTAAAATTGGGGATCTGGTCAGACAGAAAATTGCGGACAAAAAGGAATTTGGGCCATCATACAGAAAGCCTGTACCTGTCCAGGCAGTTGAAGGAACAAGGACAGTACTTCTGCCACCTCTTGCCGGTAAAAAGGAGAAAAGATTTGTCTCATTAGACCTGATCAAACCACACTATGTGGCCGATACTGAGTAGTAGGCCGCGTGGCATCCGGAGTAACAGACACCCTCCTCTCACAACTATACAAGAAGTTCAAACAGAAAGACTCATCACATTTGAAGGATCACCTGCACGGAATGATGGACTAAGCAACAATACAATGGAACTTGTTCCTCTTGAAACTGAAGTTCAAAATGAGAACTCCACTCAAAGACAAATTTCAATTCGGCCAAACACGGATATCTACGTCAACATGCCCCAACAAAAGCAAACTACAGTTTCCACAAAACCTGCGGAACTACCAAAATTTGATCGAACTGCATCTGGCTATTTCATTGACTTCGATACCTTTTCATTGGATCCAAGTGAACCTGAAGCAATGCCAGCTCAAAAATCTTGTCTACAGCGATTCAAAGATTTTCTGAACTTTCTTAAAAAGACTTACCTGGTATCACCTTGTGTGGAACTCTGGGTAACTACCGGAATACTTTTCTTTCTTTTCTGGATAGGCCTAGTGACTCTCTTTAGTGGAACTTATCTTCGAGTAAGCTCTGCAGCACAAAAAGTGAATGTGATTCTGAAACCACATCTATCTTCACATCGTGAAAAAAGAGACCTATCATAGTGAACATTACAGCAGTTCCTATACCTTATGGTATAGTGTGGGACAAGGTTGATTACGATATATTTGGACCGACCAAACTTTTAAAAATACCACATTTATTTAAAATTTCATTGAGTAATATCATTACCTCCAGTACATTTTCCGATGATTGGGATTATGAAACTGTAAATAATATGTTGTCTGATTTAGAAAAATCTGCTGCATTTTCTAATAATGAAATGTTGGAAGACACATCAGACTTTGAAACAATGTATTGCTATCAACATTATGGTCATCACTTTCTGCATAAATCTGCTAATTCCAGAAATGTTTTCACATACCACCAATGGGAACATTGCCCGATACCGCCGAAAAGCAGTTCAAAAACATTTGCAGTAAAATTTTCGTATTTTTCGGGGTTTAACGCATCAGACCCAGCCTCATATTATTATAAGGTTGCACCAACACCAGCACAGAAAAATATGTTGACAAACACCAAACAGATTTATTCTGCTTCCTTTATTGCCCAGTTGTCTGAACAAGGTTTTGACTTTTGGAAAGACACCATAGACTTAAAATCTGTCTAGGGTACTAGAGACTGGCAGGTCTATTTAGAGCATGCCTTATTCCTCAGCAAATAATGTTTTTGAAATAAAACGGTGCAACAAACAACCTGTCTTGGACTAGCCAAAAATAAAGATTTGAATACACCTTGAGTGCCAGCACCATCACACACTGAGGGTAACACAACATCACAGGAAGAGGTTACACTAGATTCCATCATACAATACAATAGATCAGACCCCGATTGGAAGGGATGGTTGATTTGGCCTACAGACACCAATAACTGTCAAGATAGATTCTTGGGTAAAACTAAGGGATTCAGTATCAATAGGCCAGATTCACGTTACGTACAGAGACAACACCCAGGAGTAGTGACATCATACAGTGTTGGGAAGTTATGCCTCGATTGGCTGAAGATCTCAACACTTACACATGTGAAACAACACTTATCCTTACTTACAGAGGATGTGGACCTAAGGGATTTTTTATTAGGCCCTAGGAAGCCACGTCAGAAACGTTTCTATTATGCTGCCTACAATGAGATTTGGAAAATATCACCACAAGAGGCCGCGGAAAGAATACGAGAAATAGATCGTATAAATCTAGAGAAGGCTCTAGCAGTGGTCGACAATGGGTTAACAACACTAACTTCCAAGATATATTCTCTAGGCAACATTATATCTTCTGCTATTGATGTACTAGAACAGGATCTGTCCATATTACAACATGGGCAATCACAATTGCGTTCTATTATGTTATTAAGCTGGACGCCGCAATCTTTGCGCACAGGCTATGTGCCTTGGCGTTTCATAAACGGTACGTCTCTGTTTTCTTTGTACAATCTGACAGAAAAATAAATAGAAATGGCACAAAGAAGAGCAAAATATACAATGCTGCGTATTGAAAAATTGGATAGATTAGCATTTACAGTGGTAGAGTCACCGTCCACTGAATGGTTAATCCATGGCCACATAACTCTTCCGGTCTTCCGGTCTTCAATTCCAATATTGCCTTGGACAAATGCAGGCAGGCAGATATGAAGAGATGTAGTGAATTCATTAAGGAATCCTGGGAATTACCGTACAGATTTTGATGCCGGAGTGGGGAAACTTATCCTGTCACTTAAAGGGTGCCACAGCTGCCGTGATCACTCCAGTGTTCAGGCTACTTTCGAATGGGAGTTACTTGATGCAGAACGATCAAGGCTGCTGTGGGATACCTCCCGGCAATCCATATCTGGTAACCGTGAGCTCCAGGGTTACTTGCTGTATGCAAATATTGTTTCCACCAACACATACAGTCAGGGAGGCGCCGTTATGGCCTTCACAAAATGTTTCGTTAATACGGTTTGATGCTTTGAGCAGAATGAAAGCCATGCTTATACAGAAATCTGTGCCCTTAACCTCTGCTCGAGAGACCTTTGATCTTCAAGTTGCAAGGTCTTCAGCAGAGATACAGGCGTTTATACGTACAAATTGACCCTTCCATTTCGCAGAAATGGTTAATCGTATCTTTAACATGTCTGATGCGACAGGCAACGTCCACTTATTTAAGACCATAGGTTCTGGACTATTAAGCACCTTTCAGACGGTCCTCGGAGTTATACCAAACTTTATACACTCCGTATTTGGAAGCATTTTTGGAGGGCTGCCGCTGATCCTGTTTCTAATAGCAGGCATCCTTATTGTAGTTTTTCTGCTACGCAATGGACGTCCAGTCGCCAAGGAGATGGAAACAGTACTCCTGGAGCGAAAATACCGTGATGGCATGGTACAACTACTAGGCACACCTCGCCTAAGGGAACTAAGTGCTTCTTGGTTCTTGTCATTTAGACCAGTCTGGATGGACTGCATCTTACCTGTCCTCCGATGCCTGTTTTGCGGAGAAGAATGTGTTTTAGATCTCTGTCTGACACTCCCATCATGTGCGCAACCGGACGTTGATGCTTTACTGGACCCGATAACGGCCCATGTTCTGCAGTGTCCCCAGCGTATTCCCATGTTGAAGGTGGCATTTCTAGAGCCACCACAGGTAGTATCTGCTCCTATTGGTATGGACACCGGCTCCTCCTCTGACACCCAGGCCATTGATGGCGCACAGGCTGCCCCAGCACCGGCTGTGGACAGTATGGAAGATCATCTGTGCTCAATTGACATAATCTGCGAGGTGTTACAGGGACCGTCGACTGTGGAGGCAAGCAACAAAAATGTTGCGTCTACTACCCAGGACACATAAACATTTGACTCATTTGGCCCGTCGTGTGCTGGGGAAAAATTCGACCTTTGGAAAACAAACGGAAAATTAGAACTCCGTATCAAAATTGACATTCCTTTTTGAGCAAGTATGGCTTTCAAATGCTTGTAGTAGTTCGGACTATACCTACGAACATAGTAGAGCTATAGCTTAAGTGTCAATTTCTAATATTTCTCCTTTTAACCCCTTTTTAACAGTTTTAAAATGATGTTTTTTTAACACAACAAGAAACTAATGTTTTAACTATTTGCGTACAAGTATCTAGTCCACCTAGTAGTATGGTTAGAATTTAACTATGTCGTCCATTTGGAAGAGGAGTGGGTGTGATATTCCATATAGGTACCATAATATAGGCCCGGTAACTTCATTACCCTTCACCTATATTCTTCCCTACATTACACTTGTCACGGTTTACAGGGACTGACCTTTTACCTAGATACGACACTGCATTCAGAACGCGGGTTTTCCCTAGTTCGAAATCTCATACATTATGCATGAGGACTCTTGGAAGCACAGCAGGACTACCATCTCCTGTATAAAATCTATGTACAAAATTCATGCCCAACGTCATCCTTAGGCCGACACAGTAATACAGCGAAGTAGGACCCCTGGGGAGACCTAAGGGTATATATACATCACATCTTGCTAAGATAGAGAGAGGAGACCGAGACTTCCCAGCCGACACACTGACCAGAGATGCTGAGGTTACTGCATGCAGACACTCCAGCTCGCAGTGGTCTAACATCCCTCGCGGGGTGTCCAACTCAAGACCAGGACGGGGTCCCACAGTCTCTCACATCAGGTAATGGGGTTGACTAAATCCTAGAGGGATTCTTGGCTTAACCCCTAAATACATGCTAGGTACACTTAGGTACATCTAGTTAGGGAGGCATTGTAGGAGTACGCATCTTTTTATCATGTGTTTTATATACTCTAATGTATTCATGATTATCGCAAGATGGTAGAGCTATACCATCCATTCACCTTTATAGCACTGCTAATCATTTATATCTTATACTGTCTAACGGTTGTTGCAGCTCATTTATTTTACACCAGAATAACAACTGTTCAATAAATGCTTATTGGAAAACGCCAGCCTGTTTTTTCGGTGTATCTCTCTGAGACAGACTGAGTAAGCACTGAATACCGAAAGTCTTAAAGTTAGGATTTTTCTCAGTTTAGGAGTAGTAAAGTGAGTCCTAACTTTACTACTCCTAAACTGAGAAAAATCCTAACTTTAAGACTTTCGGTATTCACAGAAGGCATTTAGGAGTCCTAAAGTTAGGAGTCCTAACTTTACTACTCCTAAACTGAGAAAAATCCTAACTTTAAGACTTTCGGTATTCACAGAAGGCATTTAGGAGTCCTAAAGTTAGGACTACTAACTTCTGTGAATTACGAAATGAGTAAGTTCATTCTGTGAATACCAAAATGAGTAAGTGTATTCTGTGAATACCAAAAAGTACTAACTTTACGTTTTTGACGTAAGTTAGTTCTGTGAATCAGGCCCTGTGTTTTTGAGGTATTTCTGCATTTTAAGGATATCTTGCAAAGTATATATTTTTAAAGTACTGTATGTTTGATTTTTGTCGTTTTGGTCTTTTTTTGGATATATAAACATATTGGATATTTTCTAAACTGGTGTGGTGTCCTTTTGTAGTGTTTTCACTGTATTACTGTTGGTTATGTGCAAATGCTTTAGACACTGCTTTTGAGATAGGCCTGACTGCTCGTGCCAAGCTACCAAGGGGGTGAGCAGGGTGTTTTTTAGGAGTGTAACTCCCTTACCCTGACTAGGAAGAAGGGTCCCTACTTGGACAAAGGTGCAAACCCTTGCCAACTAGAGATCCCCATTTCTAACAGGTACTTAAACTAGAACCAATTAAAATTTTCAAAGAGGTGTAAGAACTGCCAGCACTGGGTCCAGGTGCCTTTTTAGGGATTTATCCAGGCACTCTAAAAGTTCTGTTTGTGCCATGCTGCCATATACAACCTCATTGGTGGCCCCAATCCTAGGCGTTGACCCCTTGATTCTACTGCTAGGAGATGGTTTCTTTGCAGCAAGGGGCGGCTTCTGTTTGGCTGGTGGCTTACTATTACCTTTTGATTTTTTTGACGTGGAGAACAACCAGGGTCAAACTGTGTGCTATGTACGCAGTTTGATACAATCATTAGATCACTCTTAAAAACACATGGATTTCCAGTGTCCCTGGTGACCCCGATGCCCCTAGTGCTAGCCGCCTGTTACAAAAGCTGTACTGCATCAACATTACCCGAGGAGTTAATATGCAAAGCTTTCTTTGTAGCACCAAGTCTCTCCTCTGCGCACTCAATCTCGCTGTTGATAGCCCCCATGGCCGTAGTCAAAAAGCTAGTTATGGAAGCTGCAAGTGGGCGACCTCTAGTACGTGGCATCGCCGACTTTCTCTTCCTCATGCTCTTAGCTTGGGCAGTGCTTTTAATACTTATTGTAGATGTTCCAAGAGGAAGAGCCAAGGGGGGAGGCCCAACCCAGCCTCGGTCAGGCGCAGAATGGCGCTGAGATTGTTAATAAGCGCCTCTGGGTGCGAGAGTAAAGTGGGCGGAGACCGGGGAGTCTAGGTAGCCGAGCCCTCCCCTAGCCCGGTCTCCTACGGCAGTGCAAGGCAGGAGCGGTGAGTCTTCCCATCTTGATGGACTTTTCTCAGGCTCTCCAGGCACAGTTCTCTCACAGCAACTATAGTGTTGTGTGCACTTCAGCCTTGCTGCCTCTCATGGAGGACTACCCTGATCGTCAACATCCCACTCAAGGCCCAACAGTCCCGGTGGTGCTCTCCTTCAGTGTCGGCCCAACAGTCCCGGTGGTGCTCTCCTTCAGTGTCGGCCCAACAGTCCCGGTGGTGCTCTCCTTCAGTGTCGGCCCAACAGTCCCGGTGGTGCTCTCCTTCAGTGTCGGCCCAACAGTCCCAGTGGTACTCTCCCTCAGTGTCGGCCCAACAGTCCCGGTGGTGCTCTCCTTCAGTGTCGGCCCAATAGTTCCAGTGGTGCTCTCCCTCAGTGTCGGCCCAACAGTTCCAGTGGTGCTCTCCCTCAGTGTCGGCCCAACAGTTCCAGTGATGCTCTCCTTCAGTGTCTCTGCATTCGATACATGGGGCTTACTTATGTTGTCACTTATGTTGTGCCCCTACACCTCTGTGCTGCTCCTGCTGCTGTTCTTTTGCCAGGTGCTGCCAGGTATCGAGGGTTTTGCCCATTAATCTGCTTCCTGCCTAGTCTGCCACTCACCAGCAGCAGTCATCACCGCGGCACTCCGCTCCGCACCGTCACCGGCCCCAGCCAGCCAGCAATTCCATCTGGAGCTGCAGCACTGTCAATCGGAGGCCACGATTTTCTCCCTCCTCCAGCGGTCGGCTGCCTTGAGCTCCAGGTCCCCAGGCAGCCCTAGTACAATGCAGGGTTGGAACCCCGGACCAGGGAATCTCCGGCCGCGCACCTATCTAGGTCGCCCTCACCACCGCTCATGAGGCTCAGCAGGCTGCTGTGTGGCCGCTGTGTGGCGTATCGTACCCCCGCCCCGGCAGACCGCACTTCCATCCATAGTTCACATTAGCCTTTGTCCCGTGCAGCGGACATTCGCTATTCTATTCACCTGCTTAAACAGAATGTATCTTTGCCTTTGATCCTGTCCAGAACTCTGCTGCCTTTCGTCTATACCAATAACCCATCTTTACATACTTATAGAACATATTGCTTTATCTAAAACATGTAGCTGCTTAAACGTTATTCAAGAGTAACCCAGGTTCTGATGGTGAAATAATTCCACAATTTGCAGTCCATAAGAAGTGTGCCAAAAAAGTCCCATAACCGCTGTTCAGCCGCCACCACTTTCAATTTCCAATTTCAATGTTCTTAAAAACTGAAATGTATTGTGAACATGGTAACAAGGCACAAAGACCCATGCAGGCCTGCATTTGCACCCATTCCCCTGGATGCAGATGCATGAGACCCAGTGGCAAAACCAAAAATGATGAGATTCCCCCTACAGAATGTGCTAAGGTGCCCCTGCAGCCCACATCTCACAGATATTCAATGGCCTTGGGCTGATTGGGGGCCCCTGAAGTTTTGGAGGCTCTCCTGTGCTGCAGGGGTTGCAGGGGCCTATGTTACGCCCCTGTAGATAGAAGCCACATACACACATTCATGCTGACTCCAAATAATACTTTCAATCCTTGAATCTGAGTTTGACAACAAGTTTACATATTGGAAACTTAGCCAGTGCACTTAGCCTTTCCTTTTTCTGAGGGTGATAAAATGAGTACCCTCGAGTTAGGTAACAAACATCTATTAGTCGGTGCGAAGGAGTGGAAAGGGGGCATGGTTTTCTTACAAATACACACAGTATATTACATGAGGTCCCACTAAAGTGAGGCTGCACAGCAGTCTTTCAGCCAGGCTTGACTGGTCCTACCTTCACGAGCAGCTGCAACCACTACAGTAACCTAATGTGAGTTGAAAAGCTGATTGTAACAAAAGTGCCCTAACTGACAAGATGCACAGGTGCCATGTTGCCTGTGTTCTGGTTTCAGGGGAACTTATCGAGGAAGAGAATTTAGAGAAAGATTGAAAACAACTAACAAAGGAAGAAAGCATGGGTGAAAAAGAACCTGCAAGAGTGAGTTAAAGCGGCAGAGAGAGTCTGGTGGAAAAAAAAAGAGGAATGAGGTGGAATCAAGACTACGCAGTCCTAACATTCAGCTCCCCAGATCTTTGATAACCCCGACAATGGACAACATTTTGGGCACTGGTACTAATTGTTCACAAATTAAGTACGGGTCATGGCTGCGTGTGGCAAGGATCACATTTTTTGGGAGACTTCCCTGAACCGAAACATGCCCGATCCCATAACCCAGCTGAAAAATGTAATAAGGTTACACTATACAGTGAATTCTTTATACATTCACCATTGTCTTAATCATGCAAACATACCTTACAATATCTCTTATTAGCTAAGATCAATTGATTCCTAAGTAACAAAGGCCTTACTAACATACTCTTTAGTGTAGCACTGCCATTTGAGCAATGCTGCATCTTTCATGCTCTGCCTGCATGTTTCATTATACTTTCATACATTGCCACTCTCCTGTTCTCATGGGAAATGCCTGAGTCAGTGTTTTCATTGGCGTTTGATACTGCAGGGGATCCCTCGTATTTGCTTTGAAATGATGTGAACTTCATTAGGAATCTCTAGTAACAAATGCATCTTCAAAAGGATCTTCCACGCTGGGTGTCTCTTGTAGTCTGCTTTAGATTAGAAGGGATTCTGTTTTTCCACAGCATGTCATTGTTTCTCTGAAATAGATACATTTTCTTTCATGCCGTAGAAAATGTTAAAACTGTGATGTGTCCAGTGTTATGCGTCTTTTCTGAATGATGTTAATAGTTTGAGGACTGTGCTAAAAATAACACATTTTACCTAGTTATTTTGTATGTTTCTAGTGCAAATTCGAATGAACGTAATGGTTAAATATATCAGTGTACATTTCTTTTACATGAGACATTTCACAATTCCTTACTATGAGGGATGAAAACCCCTTCAAATGTATGCTTATTTTACGCACGGATACAAGTAGCTCAGCCTGTCCCTGCTTTCTCTTAGGAGTCTGATGTGTGTTGCCAGATTGGAACTGCTGGTCTCAAGTAGCCACCACATAGTGAAAGGTGAGTTTACTGCGCGTTGCATTTCCTTATATGTATGAGCTCCTAAACATTTGAATTACTGTTTACCAAGCAAGAAGAGTAAGGGGCAGATTTACAAGCCCCTTGCACCACTTTTGCGTCACTTTTAACATGGGAAAAGTGACGCAAAAGTGGTGCAAGGGGCTTGTAAATAAGCCCCCAAGAGTTTATACCTCTGTGGAATTCCTTGGTGCCAGGTGAAAGTATTTGAAGCAAGATGAGTTTAATAAGGAAATGTAACTGTTGCCTCACTGGTTTGAACAGAGGGCTTAACCAATGAGTGAGATACAGGGAACCCCCAAGAGAGCAGAGTCGAACAGAGATGTGCTGCTAAGAGAGCCATAAAAGATGCATACAGAAGTAGCAAGTGGTCTAATGGATCACATTCATCAGCATGCTCAATAATAAAGCAGGGAATATAAGGAAAACTGTCAAAGATTTCAGAGGTGCTAAGTTTGGATAATAACCTCCAAAACACTCACAAGAAATTCGAATCATTGAAATTTAAATATTGGTAAATAATTGAAAGAATTGCATGTACATTGAAAAGAAAATAAATAAATAGAAGACTATGCTGTTTAGTGAGTTGAAAAATGCAAACGCAAGCAATAATGTAATAAAAACGAGAAATTTTAGAATAAAACACCCTTTTCTTTTTTCAAAAATCATTCTCTCTGTCGAAGAAAAAGATTGTCGAAACTGTTCTGTGCAAATTACAGCTAACAATGATCAATGATTGCAATTAAAAGGCTCAGATTTTGTTAACCTTCCTCCAATATAAAGTTGAGTTAATGACAGACAGTGGTAAAGGTTTGCAGAGTGTATTGTCGGTGATATAGTGATGATGAAACATATGCATGTTTTACAAACACATATACCAGTTTTTCTAATTTCACATGGACATGTGGTCACCTCTTCCTTCATGTTTCTATCTTCTTTGATTGTAAAGTTTTCATATAGTTGAGTACAATAGTGCAGTGTACTACAGTCACATATATGAAATCTTTTCTTGATTGCTATGATGTGTTCCAACTTTCTTTTCTTTAGACTACACATGGTGTTACCAACACACCTCAAGCCACAAGGTCACCAAAGTAAATACATTACAAATTTGTTGTTACAGTTCATACATGTTCTGATTTCATGACCTTTCCCATTCCTCATCCGATAGGTTTTGATATTTTTCCCATTCTTGCAGGCTTGCAGTAATAGTAATAGTAATACATTTATAAGCGCAACAGCTACCTCTGACAGAGGTGTCCCGGCGCTAATGTGATGAGAAACAGTAAATCATTTGATGTTTTTGTATGTCAATTGCATTTTTCTTCCTTGCTACGAAAATGACTGTGCATTACGTGGTTAATTAATGAATTTCTTTTCCTGGCAGTTAGGATTTGTTTGTTTCCTAATATTGTACCAATATTTGGATTATCTTTTAGGAAGTATAAGTCTATCTGGAGCAGCTTTCTTGTGTTATTAGAGTCTTTGGTGTACATTAGAATCACCCTAATGGCATAGCCCTTTTATTTTTATTTTGTTTGCTTTGTTACTCTGTTCGAGTAATAGTTAATCTCTGTGTGGGACATTTGAATGTTGGGAGTGGAAGGTCGGTGAGGGACACAATCGCGAATGAGAATGCAAACACTGGTATTGGCAGTTGGCCAGTAGCAGCAGAGGGTCGGTGCTTGCTGGTATTGCCCTCTATGAGCAACCTGGAACCGATGAATAAAACTTGGAAAGATATTCATACATTACTGCGGTGGAGTCTTTCTTAACACTGCATTTTTCTCAGCTTTTTGTTTAGTTGTTTTTTTAAAAGGCTCCGTACACAGAACAAAGTGCCTTAAAATTAGAGAATTTTATGACTGATCACCAGTGCAGCTCTCTTAAAATGATTTCTGATGGGTTGACGACGAGCAATATTAAGAAGGAGTCTGGAAAGTGTGTTTTGAACAACCTGAAGCCGATGAAGAAGGTAGTATGGCAGGCACAGATGCAGTGAATTGCCATAGTCCAGGTGAGAAGTAACTCATGCCTGGATCACAGTGTTTCTAGAAGATATCAGACGTAAAAAAAGATTTTACCTAATAGTTTCACAGAGACGAAAAGAGACTTCAGCTGTCTTAGAGACTTGGTTATTGAAAGAAGGATTAGAATTGAACCCACATTTTTTACAGCCAGAGATGGTTCAGGG
Source organism: Calotriton arnoldi (assembly GCA_963921515.1). Taxonomy (NCBI): domain Eukaryota; kingdom Metazoa; phylum Chordata; class Amphibia; order Caudata; family Salamandridae; genus Calotriton; species Calotriton arnoldi. The sequence goes on from CAWUFW010001098.1 coordinate 1,180,631, forward strand.
TAGTGGCCCCTTTCAGAAGGCTATCAAAAATAGTGGCTGCAGTGAGGTTAGGAGGCCCCTCACACTTGGCATTGGGGGATTTATGCCTTGGAGCTACCAGGACAAGTGACACAGCGCCAAGGCTCAGAGAGTATATATATATATATTCTACTACATTCTCTCCGAGCCTCTGCGCAGTTTCATATATAGATATATATATATATATATATATCCAACACTGTTTGCTTGTGATAAAGCCGCCGCTGCTCCAGATCAGAGGGCGCATCGTCCTACGGACCACCCAAGCACGGTCCGATACATATCAGCACACTTTCCCTCGCAAAACAAAGGATGACGACGCCGTGTCTTGACAAAATTACTGATTTAATTGTCAGCTGCCGGACGCGTTTCGCCTGTCCTGCAGGCTTGCTCACCAACAGATTCAATAAAGTTTTTAGCCATTTTAAATGTTCATTAAGTGCTGTGTCACGTGTATAAACTACTGAAAAAGTGCAATGGAAGACAGACTGGTAGTTTTTACAATTAGACTACAATCTTTTACAAATTGCACACATTAAGAAAAATATACTTATATACAAATGATCTGAATGATGTAATCTTTGCTTTGCATACGAGTCAATAAAACGATGTGCAAATAAAGCGCAACATTTCAATTTTGTGATACACTCAATATCGACAAAAAATAATAATAAATAAACGGACATGTGTCCTCAATTTTCAGCCAAGTGTGACAATACTGCAAGGAAATAAAATTGTACTTTACACCTTGCAGACATGAAATTAATAGGCATATGCCTCCAAATTTTCGAGCGAAACAGTAAACAATCTCAGTAGACATCCGCTGTTCCTACATGTCGGCCACGAATCTGCCGCTGTCACACGATTACAGAGATATGCTCTCAAAATCAAGCCCAAGTGGGCAAATGCATATAGCAAAGATAACTTGTCAATAAACATATTGCTGTCTTCCTAAAGTGCATATGTGTGTTACAAAAAAATGAAAAAGTGAAAAGTAAACAGTTAAAAACCTAAAAAGAACATTGAAAAAGCCAGAGAGGCGAAACGCGTCTGTCAGTGTTGCTTCATGGGGGGGTTTTCTACTAATTAAAAAGGAATTTTTGTTACCTCCGTGTGTGCTCCTCTATTGTGTCGGCCGGCACAATTCTGGCGGGTGGACTGTTCCTGTATATATATATATATATATATATATATATATTATTACTGGCGGTTGCCAGTAGATAGTTATAGTTAGGACCACGTTTCTATAGGAAAAGCTTTTTTTGATGTGCTTATAACTTTGGCGTCGTTTGACGAATCTTTACGAAATTTTCCAAAAAGTTCCTCTTTTCAGGTGAGCTCCTATCCTGAAAGTTTGGGGGTGATTCGTGAAGGGGGGGCTGAGAAAAAAGGGGGTCCCAAAACATGTTTTCTACATGCAATTTCCATAGGAAACTTTAGACAAGGCTACAGGTCAAACTGCTGAACCGAATTACGCCAAATTTGGCAGGGAGAAAGGTCTTGGTCTAGAAAGCACGCTTTTGTTTAAATGGGGTAAGTCTGTTCAGTAGTTTTAGAGAAATATCAAAATTTACAGATATCGATATTTGAGAATTCTGACATCTGATTGGCTGAGGCGTTACGAGCACGAGCGTGCGGCTCATTGGTTGCGAACTGTTGAAATTAGGAAGTGTTGGCAGCCATTTTGTGACTGAGTTGAAAGGCGTAGGGTGAAACAAAAGAGAAAAATTGTATAAGAGGGTATAGTAGGAACACTGTGGTCTTAGTTTAAGCAGTCTGTACGGTGCAGAGGCAGGGAGTTTGAATGTTGCGTAGGCCGTGGAAATCACGTCTGCAGAACAACGGTGTGCGGTATTGCGGCAAGGTTGCGTAGGCTCTGGAAATCCTGTCAGGAAAACAATGCGCCGTATTGCGGCAAGCAGTGTGTTGGGTGCACACACAGGTAGTGTGAATGTACGGTATTGCGGCAATGTTCAGTAGGCTGTGTAAATCATATCGGGAAAATAACAATGCGCCGTATTGCAGCCTTCCTTTAATATAATGCACAGTAATGTTTACTTATAATGCGGTGTTCACTTTTATCACGGACAGTGTCACTTTCTTAGACGAAATTTAATATTATGTGGGAGGGCGTGTTCTGTTCGTGTGTCTGGAACAAAATTAACGTTTAATTGACTTAGGTGTTCCAACAATGAGCTCAATGTTCATTGGCTGCGAACCATTGAAAGTAGAAGTGTTGCCAGCCATTTCCTCCCCGTCTGCGGAGTACCAGGGACATCTGATTGGCTGACGTGTTCCAAGCAGGACCATCCCAAGCTTAATGTTCATTGGCTGCGAACCATTGAAAGTAGAAGTGTTGCGAGCCATTTCCTCCCCGTCTGCGGAGTAGCAGGGACATCTGATAGGCTGACGTGTTCCAAGCAGGACCTTCCAAGCTTAATGTTCATTGGCTGCCAACCATTGAAAGTAGAAGTGTTGCCAGCCATTTCGTCCCCGTCCGCGGAGTAGCAGGGACATCTGATTGGCTGACGTGTTCCAAGCAGGACCTTCCCAAGCTTAAGGTTCATTGGCTGCGAACCATTGAAAGTACAAGTGTTGCCAGCCATTTCCTCCCCGTCCGCGGAGTAGCAGGAACATCTGATTGGCTGACGTGTTCCAAGCAGGACGTTCCCAAGCTTAATGTTCATTGGCTGTAACCCATTGAAAGTAGAAGTGTTGGCAGCGATTCCCTCCCCCTCTGCGGAACACCATGGACATTTTATTGGTTAAAGTGTTCCGAGTACAAGTTTGCTCATTATTGGCTGGGAACGGTTCACTGTTGTGAACCATTTTGTGACGCACTTCAATGGAGTACGGGAAAAGAAAGTAGTAGCGGGGAGGTTAGGAACACTATTAACTCTGTACAGTGGTCACAAGGTGATGGACAGGGATTGTGAAGGTAAAAATTGTTTTTTATATATTTTAAGTGCCATTTATATAATTGGCGTGGGGTGTACAAATCACGGCGGGAAAATAACAAAGTGTGTTGCGGTCTTCTTTTTATTAAGTTTGCGGGTGGGATACTTCCCAGGAGCACTGTTTAGTTATAATGTGGTGTTTACTTTTCTGACGGGGAGCTGTGGTTGCGCAGCAAAAATTTCAGTCTAGGTTTGAAATAGTTTTTATTAAGCAATTACAAATATACTTTCTTCGGAAACTGAAGCTGTGTATATCAAAGGGGTGACAAATAAAAACGCAATTCATAAAATATCCCTTAAGCGTGGGCACACCCTCCCTTTTTTTCTGCTATAGTTTGTAAAAGTGTTGCCCCATATTCTTGATAATATAAAAGGCATTAGTTACTTTTAGATAAAGTAGAAAAGAAGTGCTACAAGAAACACTCCCGCACTAAATCATCTCAGGTCACAAGAACAATAACAAGTGAAAAACAGTTAAACACAAATCACTTTATATTACATAGAAATGTACGCTTTATCATTTTTTATAATTTCTATTCTGTAGAATTCGGGAAAGTTCGGTCGTAGTGCTTAGAGGTCGCTCACTGCTCCGCTAACAAATCACGTACTCCTTTAAGAATATATAGGATAGTAGTATAATAATATACACTACTGGTAGTATATATTCTATAGGGAGAAGGTGCATAGGAACCGCAACAGACAAAAAAACTCCACTGAGGTCAGTATAAATGTAAATATTACAATATACATACTCACACTATATGATCTCAAGGGAGAAATAGACTAAAAACCAGAAGCTGCTGACGTTACATATAAATCTTTAGTCTTCGCGCCGACGGGTCACAAACTCCTCTGAGATCATAATGTGTGGTTATTATAATATACATACTCATACTATATGATCTCAAGGGGGAAATAGACTATAAACTAGAAGCTGCTGACGTTACATATAAATCTTTAGTCTTCGCGCCGATGGTTCACCAACACTTCTGAGGTCAAGTACAGTGTCAATATTATAATATACAAAGTCACACTATATGAGCTCAAAGGAGCCAGAACAGAAACAATGTTTGCTGTATTCTGTCTGTTTCTGAAAACAAGCTGCTGACGTTACATATAAATGGCAAAAACAACCAATAACACTTTTTTCTAAATACAAGTGTTTAAATATTGACAAATAGCTACGTATTATAAATATCTAGTATGCCATAATCAAACAACTTACAACTCAGGATTATGTTTTGTGGCCGCAAAAGAAGAATCCGACTGTAGAAAAGAGCACCTGCATCACTGAATGGAGACGCGTAAATAACTCGCAAAAACGAAACTAATCAATAAACGGGTGTGGTTTATATACTTTTTGGTTATTGAGTAGTCTATGGAAGGAAGATGCGGCTCCGCCCATTTAGATGTCACGTTTTACAGTTGACACGTGCTCACATTTTAACTGTTTAACTTGTGCACGTGTTGGGAAAAGTTACAAAATGTGAAGCGGAAAAAGTTTTGATTTCGAACCTAACACGTATAAGGTCCTTAATATGTACATACGTTGGAGAGCTTAAAAACTGTTACCCGGAAAACCGTGTCATTTCCTTTCTCTTGAGTAAATACATTTATTAATTGCCGTAATTCTAAATAGAAGACATAAAAAAAAAGATCTATCAGAATAGAAGCAAAAAAAAACGTGATAATATTTCTCATAACTATGGTTTTAAATTAAAAAAATGCGAGCATTTGTAAAGCGTACAGCTACCCCTGGAAAGGTGTGCCGGCGCTCCGGGGCGTCGGAAAGATTAAGCAAGGTGTTGCCCACAGCGACATAGTGGTGGGCTAACGTGCCGCTGGAGCCGGGAATCGAACTGTGAACGCTGTTGTTTGAAGTCAGGTATCATAGCTGCTCCGTCACACTTTTTCCACACTTATATGTTAATTAGTGCTAATTAAGTTTTAAACATTGTTAAATTATAACTTATAACAGACTACTGTTACAGTTAGTTTTTCACTACAAAAAATATGCACGTCTTTTTTAAATTTAGTTAAAAACAATATAGGTTTCAGGGACATTGTAGTTAGAAATTAGCATTTATAAAACCTTTGAAATTCACTGAAAAAGCCATAGGTTTTACAGACGTTATAGTTAGAAATTAGCATTTAAAAAACCTTTGAAATTCACTGAAAAAACCATAGGTTTCAGGGGCGTTATAGTTAGCTGACATCTCAGCTTACACAACAACAGACAGACTGATACAGACATTCACACAGTTTAGTCACTAACCCATGCATTCAGCAGGACACATTTAATCACTCACTTATACAATCAGTCACACACCTGCAAAATCCCCCATCCAGACACTTATACACCCACAGAAACACACAGTCACTGGATGATGTCATCAGTGATGTCATCAGTGATGTCACTGACCATGCCATGAATGATGTAATATGTGACGTCATGAGCAGTGCATTGCAGGGGCGCGAGTTATAGTTAGCTGAACTAACTATAACAGTGGAATTTCTATGGTTTTGTACAAGTGAAATGTCCAGCTAACTATAATGTCCCTGAAACCTTTGGTTTTTTCAGTGAATTTCAAAGGTTTTTTAAATGCTAATTTCTAACTATAATGTCTGTAAAACCTATGGTTTTTTCAGTGAATATATATAGATATATATATAGATAGATACATATATATATTATCTACTGGCGGTCGCCAGTCGATAGTTATAGTTAGGACCTATTTTCCATAGGAAATCCACGACATTCTATTTGAAATAACTCTTGCGTCGGTTGACGAATCTTTGCGAAATTTTCAAACTTTATGGCCCGCTCCGGTCCGCTCCTACCCTGAAAGTCTCAGGGTGATTCGTCAAGCGGGGGCCGAGAAAAAAGGGGGGTCCCAAAACGTGTTTTCCCCATTCATTTTCCCATAGGAAACTTTAGACACGGCTACAGCCCGAACTGCTGAACGGAATTACACCAAATTTGGCAAAGAGGTAGTTCTTGGTTCAGAAAGAACCCTTTTTGTTAAATGGTGTAAGTCCGTTCAGTAGTTCCTGTGAAAATCAAAATGAAAATCACATATATATCTATGGCCGCGTCGGATTCGCGCACACTGAGCGCACCCTGCGCGCACCGTCCCGATCACGAGCTGCATGTTAATTGGCTTTCAAGTGGCTGTCAACACTCCAAATCAGGAAGTGTTGGCAGCCATTTTGTCCCTCGGTAGAACCGAGGGACAGAAACAAGTGCGCAAAGCGCAAAAGGGGGCAGGGTAGAAACACCCTGACCCCCTAGGTCTGCTCAGGGGTCCCACAAGGACCCCTCGGCAGAAAAAGCATTTTTTTAAAAATCGGCAGGATGCGCTCAGGTTGCACGGATCCTGCCGATTAGAAAAAAAAAACAGAAGAAACAAGTACGCAAAACGCACAAAGGGGGCAGGGTAGAAACACCCTGACCCCCTAGGTCTGCTCAGGGGGTCCCACAAGGACGCCCTGGGCAGAAAAAAGCATTAAAAAAAAAAAAAAAACAGCGGGATGCGCTCAGGGTGCGCGGATCCCGCCGAGAAAAAAAAAAAACGAAGCGCGGGAGACCGCGCCTCGTTGTTAATTGGCCCCCGGGTGGGCCAAGTCCCGGGGGCATGCAGGGGTTTCTTTTTAATATGTGGGGGGGCCTCTAAGGCCCCCCAAAGCCCCGGAGACCATCACCCCCCGGGGCTTAAAAAAAATAATGGTGCAGGAGGGCTCTTTGCCTTCCCGCTGCCCCGGGGACCGCCACCCCCCCGGGGCTTCTTTTTTAAAATGTTTTAACCTGTGTGGGGGGGCTCCAGCCCCCCCACACGCCCCGGGGACCGCCACCTCTCCAGGGCACTAAGAAATTTAAAATGGGGGTCCGTTTTGGACCCCCGAAGCCCCGGGGACCACTACCTCCCCGGGGCTTTCTAGATGTGGGGAGGGGGGCCGCGCGGCCCCCCTCTTGGAGCCTGTGGTGGTCCTGGGGACCGCCACCCCCCAGGGCCAGCTCCTGCAGTGTCCCGGGGTGCCTACCCCCGGGACACTGCTGTTTGCAATGACAGGACGGGAGCCTCGCGGGTCCTGTCCTGTCATTGCAAACTTGCTTTGGATATTGGAGCGAGAGCAGGAAACCTGCTCTCGCTCCAATATCCAAGCAAATTGCTTTCCACATGGGGAGCAGCATCTTAGCTGCTCCCCATGTGAAAGCAATGCCGGCTCCCGTAGGACACGGGGAGCCGGCGGGACTGTGGGGGTTTGGGGACCCCCACAGTCCCCAACGAGGCCAGGCCCCGGGGGATGGGGTCCCCGGGGCCATAAGTGGCCAGGAGGGGGCCACGCAGCCCCTCCCCTAAAAAAAAATAAAAAAAATATTTAAAGGCCGGCCCCGGGGATGGGGTCACCGGGGCCTTAAATGGCCTGAGGAGGGGGGCCACGCAGCCCCCTCCAAATTTTTAATTAAAAAAAAGAGGGCTTGCCCCGGGGATGGGGTCCCCGGGGCCAATACAGGCCCAGGGAAAGCCCCCTTCCCGTTTTTTTAAATTTTATTAAAAAAAAAAAAAACTCCTCAGGCCCCGGGGGATGGGGTCCCCGGGGCCTTAAATGGCCTGAGGAGGGGGGCCACGCAGCCCCCCTCCAAATTTTTAATTAAAAAAAAAGAGGGCTTGCCCCGGGGGATGGGGTCCCCGGGGCCAATACAGGCCCAGGGAAAGCCCCCTTCCCGTTTTTTTAAATTTTATTAAAAATAAAAAAAACTCCTCAGGGCCCGGGGGATGGGGTCCCCGGGGCAAAAAGTGGCTGAGGGAAGGGGGCCACGCAGCCCCCTCCCAATCATAAAAAAAAAGACCGGCATCGTGCCGGAGGCCCCGCCCCCTCCTTGCAGCAGTCTGCAAACGCGCCCCCTGGCGCGTTTTGAGAAGGGGAAGTAATTCCCCTTGAATACTGGGGGTCCCTGGGGGCAAACTAGCCCACCAGGAACCTCCAGTATGCACCACAGAGCTGCGTTGCAAAGAGGTGTAAAAAGGGGTGTGGCCTCTGTACACGTCTCTGCAACGCAGCCCCCTGGCGCATACTGGAGGTTCCTGGTGGGCTAGTTGGCCCCCAGGGACCCTCATGATTCAAGGGGACTTAATCCCCCAACTTAAAACGCGCCACGGGGCGCGTTTGCACAGATGTCACCTCAGGCCCCACCCCCTCCCTTCACCATTGTGCAAATATTCCTCTAAAATCAGCCGAAATACGAATTCCGATTTACTCACCTGTTATCAGGAGAGACCTCAGTGCTGCATCTTTCAGCCCAGTACTGGTCCTGAAAAGTAATTCTAACCGTACTTACCAGTAACTCGAATTTCCTTCCATAGGCTAACATTGACTGGTTTCATTTGTAAATTCTTCTAAGTGTGCAGATTTGGAACTTTATAATATTCCTCTAAAATCAGCCGAAATACGGATTCCGATTTACTCACCTGTTATCAGGAGAGACCTCAGTGCTGCATCTTTCAGCCCAGTACTGATCCTGAAAAGTAATTTTAACCGTACTTACCAGCAACTTGAATTTCCTTCCATAGGCTAACATTGACTGGTTTCACTTGGAAATTCTTCTAAGTGTGGAGTTTTGGAACTTTATAATATTCCTCTAAAATCAACCGAACTACGAATTCCGATTTACTCACCTGTTATCAGGAGAGAACCCAGTGCTGCATCTTTTAGCCCAGCACTGACCCTGAAAAGTAATTCTAACCGTACTTACCAGTAACTTATATTTCCTTCCATTGGAATCCATTGTCTGGTTTTCAGCAGAAAAGTTTCAGTGTAGATTTTCACAAATTACAAATATTCCTTAAAAATCGCCTGTATGACTTAAACGCATTCTTTCAACTGTTTACAGGAGATGCACCAGTGCTGGATCCAGGATCCAACACTGAGTAAGAAAAAGTAACGATAACACTACTTACCTGCTAAGTGAATTTCCTCCCATAGGATAACATTGGTGATTCTATGTGAAAAAGTTTCAAAGTGTCAACTTTTAAAATACAATAATATTCCTTAAAAATCACTACTGTAACCAAAACGCTTTTACTCAACTGTTTACAGGAGATGTCCCAGGACTGAATCTAGGATCCAGTCCTGTGGTTAGAAAAGTAATCCATAAAGTAACTAATTGCATTTAACTAGAAATTCACATTGAGGTCAATGTTGCATTGTGTTTGAAATTGTGTTGCCCATTGCAACAACTGTAACTACTGTACTTAAAACTCTATTGCCTATTTGCAAACTATTTAAACTAAAGTAATTCATTCTGAGAAAGTATATTTTGTAATGTAATGTATAATGTAATTACAATGTAATTTAACAAATAAAATATCTAAAAATAAATAGTTTTAAAAAATGTAGTAAATCAGTATCAAAAAAATAAATATAACAATTAATACATTTAAAAATTGTCATTTACAAAACCTTTGAAATTCACTGAAAAAACCATAGGTTTTAGGGGCGTTATAGTTAGAAATTAGCATTTAAAAAACCTTTGAAATTCACTGAAAAAACCATAGGTTTCAGGCACGTTATAGTTAGAAATTAGCATTTAAAAAACCTTTGAAATTCACAGAAAAAACCATAGGTTTCAGACACGTTATAGTTAGAAATTAGCATTTAAAAAACCTTTGAAATTCACTGAAAAAACCATAGGTTTTAGGGACAGTTATAGTTAGTTGGACATTTCACTCGTACAAAACCCGTGAAATTCCCCCGTTATAGTTAGTACAGCTAACTATAACTCGCGCCCCGCAATGCACTGCTGATGACGTCACATATTACATCACTCATGACATGGTCAGTGACATCACTGATGACATCACTGATGACATCACTGATGACATAACTGATGACATCATCCACGTGATAATCTGATGCACCTCCTCACACCCTAATATAACCTTTGATACACCCACTCTAAATTACAGACTGCCATTCGCAAAACCATAGACACTCCAACACCAATAACTACATACCCACTCACTGATTCTTAGGTCTACACACACACATCCACTCACTCACCCGTACAGTCACTCATACTTCTGGTCACTCAGTACAGGACTATCATATGCACTCTTACTCCTATATAGACACTCAAACACCGCCACTCATCCATAGAGGAACTCACACACCTAGTCAGTCATTCAAATAATTAAAAACACTGCCATTTACTCACCTATACAGTTATACACACACCAGCTCACTTAATCAAACAAATACTAGCACATTGTTACGCTCTTATACAAGCACTGATACAAGCACACACTCATCCATACAGCCACTATCACAATCACTCACTCTCGCTTATAGCTATTTATATACTCCAACACACATATATACTGCCTTTCACATATGTAGTTACTCACACATGTACCACTGGGACATACATTCACTCACTAACACACTCTTACACACACTTACCCACCCATACAGTCTATCACAGATGCACTCTTGAAACCATCCACCCAGTGAATCACCCACTCACACATCTATACACAGAGTCGCACACACCCCTCCCACACAAACACTCAGGCACCCATACAGATACTCAGACAACCATTCAATAACTCATATACACACTCATGTAGCTATTCACAAACACATGCAGTCACTTACACAGCAACAGACAGACGGATACAGACATTCACCCAGTTTAGTCACTAACCCATGCATTCAGTAAGATACGTTAAATCACTCACTTATAGAGTCAGTCACGCACCTACTAAATCATCCATACAGACACTTATACACCCACTCATTCTTCAATACGTCTTTTCCGATATATATTAAAAATATTTAAACTTTAGAGAAACACACAGTCACTGCATGATGTCATCAGTGATGTCATTTGAGATGTCATCAGTGATGTCATCAGTGATGTCACTGACCATGTCATGAGTGATGTAATATGTGACGTCATCAGCAGTGCATTGCGGGGGCGCGAGTTATAGTTAGCTGAACTAACTATAACGGGGGAATTTCACGGGTTTTGTACGAGTGAAATGTCCAACTAACTATAACTGTCCCTAAAACCTATGGTTTTTTCAGTGAATATATAGATACATATATATATATATACGTCATGTGATCAAGGCCGCTCGTACGGCCGAAACGCGTAATGGCAACATGGTGATGGTTGGAAGAAAATAAAAGCAACTTGCACTATATTGGGTCTGCTCTTGCCGTTTGTTCTTGGAGTATTGGAGTACTGGGCTTGTTTGCAGCTATATATATATATATATATATATATATATATATATATTCACTGAAAAAACTAAGTTTAAAAGTGAAGTTATGGTTAATTTTGGTTACAAATAACACCTCAACCCCCAATGTCAATTTAAAATAACTTGAAAAGGGGCGTGGCTTACACGTCGTGGCAAGATGGTGGCGAGCCGCTAAGCTCCACCGCATTCACGGAGATAAACCTTCCAGTTCAGCCCTTCACGGCCGTGCCTGCTATTTGTAGACAACGTCTCCTGTTCCCTGTTTTCCCTGCGTGCTGTCTCTTTTTGCCCGGCTGCCGTGGCGGTGTTTTTCTGTCATACGCGGGCAGCCACCATTTTCTAAGCACGCTGCTCACTTTAATTTTCTCCATGCGCAGGACATTTTTTTTTTCAGCGGTCTGGGTGAGCATTTCCTTCAATTGTGCCATTCTCTTCTTTGGATACCTTAACAGTTTGATATTTTTACATGCTCAATGCTGTTAGTGGCAGATTATCCAAATGAAAGGGTTTTATTTACTTCATTTGTCCCACAATGGAGATTTCTAACGGACACTATATAATTCAGTAGTTACGTACTTCCATGGGAGTTTTACTGCAGATGTGACATGCAGTTTTATAGATAGTCATGCTCTACTTAATTTTAAGATTTATCAATTCATGCATTGGCTTTGTGTATGACCTTCACTACAAGTTTAAGACTGCCTCTCCTAACCTACTGCTGCTATTTGGATCTGGAGTCTTTGATTGCTAAGTCGTTTCTATCAGGTCTCTTGTTTGCTTACTTCCCTGCACGTTTGCAGGCGAGTGGGAATTATCAGAGACCCCCTCTCTCCTACCTATTTCTGTGAGGATATCTCTCAGTCAAATTTGAGTGATATCTTAACTGTTGCCCGGTATTTTCCTTACTACCATTATATTGTATGGGCAGGATTCGACCCTTTCAAAAACGTTCTCAACGCTGTACATTTTAACAAAATGGCTAGTGACTCGCATGTTACTGCTAAACCATTCTCTTCTGCCGCTAAACCCAAGAGAGCAAAAATGACCCTCCATCGCCAATTCAGTCGTCTCACGATCTTGTTCTCGACACTATTTTAGACGAAGTACGTGCCCTTAAACCTTTCATTAATGCAAACAATGACAAAATACAACAAATCGAGGATTGCTGGATTGTTATTGAGAGCAAAATGCTTGAGATGGAACAACATGTAAGTCACCTTCAAGACATAGCTACCAAAATTCCTGTGATGGAACAAGAAATACAAAAACTTACATTACACACTGAAGACCTTGAAAACTGAAATAGAAGGAATTATCTTCGTCTTTATGATCTACCTGAAAACATTGAAGGCCCTGACCATCTAAAAGTCTTGAAAAAATTTCTACCTGATCTTCTAGACCTTAAATCTTCTTCTCCACTAAATATTCAAGAAGCACACCATCTGGGCTACCTTCAACCTCATTCCACTAGACCTCAAGGTATCAAAATACTCTTTTTGGAATTCACTGATTTGATGCGAGTCTTGAAAGCCGCAAGGTAAGAACGTCATCTAGTACGGTCTGGTCACAACATCTTCATTTCTCAAGATATCTCCAATCCAACAAATGCTAGGCGTAAAGAATGTCTGGCTCTTCATCCTCAATGGAGACATCTGAACATTCGCTATGGCATTTTACATCCTTGTCATTGTAAAACTACTTATGAGGGTGTCTCTCGTTCTTTTGATGATCCGGCTAAACTAATGTTTCTTCAAAATATTACTAAGCAACCTATGGATACACATACGCAATGTTCTTAAGCTGCTCATTTTCTGCATGGCTTTTCTCCTCTTCTTTTTGCTGATTTCATATTTTAAATCTATTTGGTTCTACTCTTTTTTTCTTATTTTCAATTATTTCTCTCTCTGTTGTCTTTCTTGCTTTTGGTGCTGACACTCATTCTCCTTCATTTTTACTTCAGATCTGGCTTTTAGTCCTTGATCTGTTTCTTTACTTTTACTTTTTCTAATTCCTAGTTTTCTTGTTTTCCTTAGTTTTTATCATGAATTCCTTTTGATTCTTTCTCCTCCTGCTTTCTGTATAATTTTATGAGTGTTTATTTGTATCTTTTTCTTGTTTTTTCTGTTTCCCTCATTGTTTTTGCAATGTGTCTTCATTGTTCCTGTATCCTTGTTCTTCCCCAACAACATGTTTATTGTTGTCTCGTGGAACGTTCGTGGTTTAGGTCATCCCGTCAAGCGTCAAAAGGTACTTCCACATTTATCGAAACTTAATAGTCATATTGCTCTTTTGCAAGAAACTCATTGTAATTATGCTGAATAACTTAAACTTAAATGTCAATGGGTGGGTCAAGTTGTCTTTTCTCCTGCTGTTAATCGCAAGGGTGGTGTTGCTATTTTATGTCATAAATCGTTAAATATTCAAGTTTTATCAACCAAATGTGATACAAATGGAGGATGGGTATTGCTTAATGCTATTATCTTTAAAAAACAAATTACTTTTTTCAATATTTATGGCCCTGTTAAATCTGACCCGGATAATGTTAAATTAAAATTATCTTCCATTACTAATCCTAACATTATTGTTGCAGGTGTCTTCAATGACTGGTTAGACCCATTTTCTGATAGGAAATATAAATGTAAATTTAAAGCAGATAAATCGCATAAAGCATTCCAATCTGCTATTGCCTCTCGTCCATTCTTCGATGTATGGAAAATTTGTTATCTTGATTCATATGAATTTGCATTTTTCTCAAATGTTCATCAAACTATGTCTAGAATTGATGATTTTTTAACCTCTAAGGGCCTGATTCTGATGCGGGTTGGAAAGCTTCCCGACCGAATCGGTTTGGAAATGGCTTCCGACCCACTCGGATCGGGAGAGTCCGACCGACGGAGTACGATGCATCCGGATGCTTCCAGATACGATTTGGTTGGACTCCCATTGACTTCAATGGGAGCATATGTTCCTAACCGCATCATAATTGGGCCCTGGGTCGGGAAGACACGTTCCCGATCTGATTTGGAAGGAGCAAATGCCATTAGGAGGCCTTCCTAACCCCATCAGAATCAGGCCCTAGGTGGGAATGCTTTCCTAACCGCATCAGAATCAGGCCCTTAATCTTTACTTCTTCTATCCAATCTTCTGAAATTGGTTCTATTTTTATTTCTGATCATGCCCCTGTTTTATCTACTTTTGATTTATCCCTTAATACTACTAAACATGCTCGTTGGAGATTTAACAATTCCCTATTATCTGATCCAACTTTTATTTTGGACGCTACCTCTTTTATTAACAAATTTTTTCAGTTTAATCAACCTATTGACACCTCCGTTCATAATAACTGGGATGCTTTTAAAGCTTCATTTAGAGCCTTCACTATTGCTTATACTGCAAGGAATAAAAACTATTGAAATCCCAATACCAATCTTCTTTACAGCATATTAAGACACTTGAGCATACTTACTTCACTTCTAAATCACCCTCTCATTTGCGAGATCGAATCAAAGCTAAATCCTTTTTAAATAAAATAGCTACTGTTGATGCATGTAACATCCTCCTAAAAATAAAATCTAAATATAATGGGGTCAAAATAAAGCTGGCAAAATGTTGACCAATTATCTAAAATTTAAATCGGAAAAGAAAAATATTGGACCTATTAGAAATGACCATACAAATACTTTATTGCACTCTGACTCTAATATTGTTAATGCTTTTCAATCTTATTATGAAGCACTATATACGGAAGATACTTATCCCTCTGAACATAATATCCAAGAATTTTTCAACGGCCTTCCTAATCCTTTATCTATGCCGGACACTATGGATATTCTTGAAAAATACATAACTCTTCAAGAGATTTTGGATGCTATTAAATCTTTAAAGAAAGCCAAAGCCCCTGGTCCTGACGGTTTCTCAATTGAACTATTTTCTTCTTTCTCTTCTATTTTTTTCTCTAAATTGCTTGAACTCTTTGCTTCCTTTTTATTGAAGTCTAAAACTGAAGGCTCTTTCCTAGATGCACTTATTGTTATTATTCCTAAACCAGATAAAGACCATACCCTTTGTAAAAATTACCATCCAATTTCACTAATTAACTCTGACTGTAACATTTTTGCTAAAATACTTGCCTCTAGACTTGAAGGTGTTATTCCTTCTCTTATTAAATCTGAGCAGTCTGGTTTTGTTAAAGGCAAACTTCCCTCAGATAATGCTAGGATGTTCTCTAATATTCTTACATTGGGGAAAAATATCCCTCTCCTCTTGCTGCATTATCAGTTGATGCTGAAAAAGCATTTGATTGTATAAATTGGCAATTTATGTTTAAAACTCTTCAACGGTTTGGTTTTGGCTCTAAATTCATTTCCTTTATTAAGCTGCTGTACTCAGAACCATGTACTTCTGTTTTTGTCAATGGATATTCTTCCCCTTATTTCAATTTACATAGAGGCACTAGACAGGGCTGTCCCCTTTCACCTTTATTATTTCTTATTTGTTTAGAACCTTTTCTTGAACGTATTCATTGTAATCCTTCTATATCAGGAGTTCAATACAATTCCCCTTGAAATCAAACTCTCTGCATATGCAGATGATATTTTGATCTATATATCCAATCCACTGTCCTCCTAACCTCCCTTTTTGCAAGAGATTGATTTATACTCTAAAATATCTGGTTACAGATTAAACTTCTCTAAAACTGAAATTTCACCATTAAATTCTTTATGCTATCAATATATGTTCTCTAGTACCAACTTTATGTGGTCTCCCTCCAAGATTAAATACTTAGGTGTCTGGTTCTCATCCTCTATCTCCCATACTCTCACTTGCAACTTTAATGCCCTAAAACTTGAAAACCAAAACTTACTTAATACCTGGTCCCCTCTCCTTTAATCCTGGTGGGGTAGATTGGACACTATAAAAATGATGATTGTCCCGCATGTCCTTTTTCTACTTTCTATTCTTCCATTCACAATTCCTCATTATTACTTTTCCCAAATCCACTCCCTTTGTACCAAATTCCTCTGGAATAATAAAAACGCTTGTATTGCCTTAACTAAATTAATTAGACCTTAAAATGAAGGTGGTGTCCGTTTTCCAAATTTTAAGTTATGTCATACTGCTTTTCTAATTCGACAATTTTATGCCCTGACCAGAAACTACCTGGACTCCCCTACACCTAACTGGATTAATTTTGAATGTTCTTTGCTACTTGAATTCTCTTTTCAGGATGTTATTTTTATGACTAATTGTACTCTTATTTCTAAAAACCCTACTTTAAAATACTCCCAACATGTACTGCATTGACTGTTCACCCATGGTTCTGATTTTTATTCATCTTTTCTTGCTTCTTCTATTTGGTACAATAAATGTATTAAGTTTCGTCACAAATCATTCTATTTTAAGTACTGGAAAGAAAAGGGTATCCTCTATGTTCATCAGTTAATCTCCTTTTATTGTACCACAAGAACGCTATGACTTACCTAACTTTTGCTTACCCCAATATTCTCAGCTTTCACATGCACTTCAATCTTTTTTACTAATTAATAATGTCCCCCCTGATTCTGCTCCTTTTATTCCTTCGACAACTCTATACAATATTGTTTGTGATTCTAATCCTAAAGCATCTCTCATATATAAGCTTTTATCTGCTCCTATTTCTGGTAGAGTTAAATCCTCTATTGAGTTGACATGGGAGCAAGACCTTCCTGTATTGCTATACACTCAACAGTGGGATAAACTATGGCATAAAACTTTCACTAACTCCAAAGCTGCAAATATTACTCAATCTTTATTTTTTGTGTATAACAGAGCTGTGCTTACTCCCACTTTTATTCACAAATTTAACTCTTCTGCTTCACCTTTATGTTGGTCCTGTCTTTCCTCCAATGGGACACTATTACATCTATTATATTATTGCTCTAATGTTTTTAGTTTCTGAAAATCTATTTGGTCCAAATGTTCTGCAATATTTAAATGTAACATTCCTCTCTCAATTCAAAATGTTTTTCTTGGTACTATGTCAGATTATTTTCAAAACCATTCCTCGAAACCTGTTATTTGACCTTTTTATTGCACTTGCCTTAAAGGTTATACTTACTTATTGGAAAGATAATTCTAAATTATGTCTGTTAACATGGTGGAATCTTATCTGTGATGAACATAGAATATCTACTGTTTCGTCTTCATCGTTATTTCAGAACATTAAGTCTGATTTACTATGGTTACCTTTCACAACTTTCTTATCTTCACACTCATCTTTGTCCTAACTTCTACACGTTCCTCCTTTTGCTTTCTTCTCCTTTCTTTTCCTTATCTTTATTTCATTTATTCTCCTTTCCTCCTATTCTTTTCTTCTTCTTTCTTTTATCTCCCAATTCTATCTTTTTCTATGAAACATAAAATTAATTATTGTTAGACATATATCCTATCTATCTTTCTGTATATCCTTATTAGATTGCATATTATAGTTTTTTCATCCTAATGTTATGGTTTTATTCCTTAATCTCTAAGAGTTGTATTCAACTGTATTATTTTATTCTGATGTCTGTACTAATATTCTTCTTAATTCTAATAATAATGTTTAAAAAATAAAAAATACTTGAGAAATTCTACTGAAAAAACACAGTTAATGTGCAATTGTGTTTATGAATTAAAACTGTAAAAGCACTGAGAATTACAAGCTATGGTTGGCAGCACTATCTATATCCCTTATACAACAGCCAGCAAACCATAACTCACAAAATGCAATGGTTATGGCCTCGAAATAGTGAGAGGTGATTACAAAACAACATACAATCAAACTAGTTAATGATACTACATTCATAGTCATGTCTGGCAAAGTGGTAAAAGTTATGTGATATGAAATTTCAACTGTCAGATGATTTGCAACATTTGTAATCACACCTGTTTAATTAAGGATGCGGTCATGAGCATAGCATTTTTTGCATGAGTTGCTTCACTTTAACCTTTGTTTTTTCAGTGAAAAAAAAATCCCTAATGATGTAAGCCTCGAAGATATGAATAAACATGCAATACAATATCAACAAACATAGAAAAATGACCATGCAGTTGAAATCAAACCAGTAAGTGTGGAAACGTCATTATGAAATATTAACATGTTGCTAGAGAAACAGAGACAATTATCATTCAGACTAAACTCTAAGGAAATGAAAATGAAACTAATAGAAGACATATAAGAATGGTATCAAATAAAATTGACCACATGGACAGACTTGACTCTAATTGAAGAGAATGAATATAGACACCAGTAACCTAGAAGTAGCTTATGAAAATAGATAGGAGAGAATAACCTTTCTGAACATGCAGCTATGTACCAGAGATTAAACAATCCAAACAATGCCTCACCGTAAATCAATAGAATTTTCCATCTGCAAAGTTTCCATCTCGAAGGATTGACACAAAATATACACTATTAGGCTTAAAAAGAATTACACCCTGATTGTTTTTATTCAGTTTAGATCATTATTCTTTTCTTAAATTTCTTTCAAATTTGCTTTGTGTTTCAGGTAGTGGCAACAATAATGGAGCTTGCCACTTGACACAAGTGATGCTGGGCTTCAGTTAGGGTTTTTAGTTACTCCTCATTTAAGATAGCGCCATTCATTGTGCTCTAGTCTTTCCGCTTGCCACACCCTCTGATCATAGCTGCCCACTTTTCCTTGGTGTCTGCTTGATGGATCATTGTAAAACCTTCCAGGAAGGAGCCAAGATTAGTGTTTTTTTTTTTGTAAAACTTCATTCAGATCCATCAAACAACACCAAAGTTCTTAGTGAAACAAAAAATGCCATCCTCTGAAAACTATGACCTACTATGTGTAATATATACATATATGTATATACATTAGTGTGTCCTTCCTTAATGTTTATTGCACACATCACTTTTTAATTCACGTCATGGTGTAAAAAAAGTGCACAAGATGGTGCTTGTTGTTGTGAGAAAGGCCGCTTTTACGGCTGAATTGCGATACTGAGAGGTCAAGCTGTGACAATAAACTGCTTTGCACAGTGAACCCGAGCTGTGTTGCAGCCGGTTTCTGATGGGATGTGCCAGGTTTTTGGGTGGGATTCTGTTCATGTTGGCTGGCGCTAGAAACTGACACGCCCTCTCGTTGCGTGGCCGCTGGCGGTTCAGGAGAGCTGTATGGAGCTACTCGCTGCGAAATTCCCCCAGCTGTAAAGAGATATGAGGAAGAGGTAATCTTAGCTGAATCAAGCCGCCCGCACTGTTGGCTTTGGCATTGAGGAGAGAGGAGAGCAGCATTAGACTGAAAAACAGGACACTTGAAGTATTAAGCAGTGATCAGAAGCAATGACTGCGGAGGAGATGGCTGCGGAAAGAGAGAGAGAGAGAGAGCCGCTGGAAGGATGTTCAGCGAGGAGGATATAAGGAGGGGGTGATCAACTCATGGACATACGAGAGAAAATGAGAAGATTAGAAAAGCTCCAAAGGAGGGAAATATCAAAATGGTGGGAGAGTAAGTCTCTCCAGAGATATATGGAAGTAGGGCGTGTACCAAGAGGATCGCGCATTCTTGTAGCACTCATGTAAGAGAATTCCAAACATTGACATGCTCACAGAAGGGGTCCAGTACAACTCGGAATCATTCAAGAAAATGATTGGGATTCATATCAAGTACGCAGATGTAGACCACAATGCACTATTGGAAGAGATGGAAACTCTCAGGCAAGAGCTAAAGGACAATCCTGAACAAGAATTAATTAGCAAAATTGAGAGTGATATAAAAAGACATTTGACAAAATATGAGCAATCAATTAAAGACTGAAAGGAAATCAAATTCAAACGTGACAAGTTTGATTATCAGAGAGGCCAAATATTTACTTTTTCCAGTTGCTTCGACAACATGAGGAGGCAAAAAATGTCAGAAAGCTCTCAGAGTGAAGCACAGTCTAAACATAAGGAAACCAGTTCAGAATTAATTTCAAAGGAGGAAACCGGCATGGATGAGTGCAACTCAGGCCAAGATATTCCATCTGTGGAGGAGGAACTGCATGTTTTATTCTTGGATCAGACAATCAACCTCAGACCATGCCTTAATCAAGAGAGAAATCTGAAAGGGGGCGGCACAGAAAAAACAGGAGGCACTGATCAAAGAGCCTACAAGCCAAATTAGAACAAACCAGGGAAGAAATGATCAGGAGAAATGCTTTGAGTATTGTGAACCTTTCTGATATTGAATTGTCAGAAGCAGAAAAACTGATTTTATCATTGGGTCTCACTTATTGTTCACTCCCCAAACTGCATTATGCACAGACATGTATTAATCTATTCAAATACAGTAGAAATTTCAAGTTGTGCAAATATCATCTGAACAAGCCACCAACCAAAAGAAAGCAAAGAATGGGCCCTCAGAGAGAAATGGGCAACCTACAAGTTTCAGACATTGGGCTATTGTTGAAACTTGAAACACACAAGAGAGAAGGTTCAAGAATGGCGGAGGTTGTCTTAAAATGAGCTGATAAATGAACAAGTCTTGATGTGTATGATAGCCCTGTTTCGCCATTTAAACCCAACTCTACATTTGTCCCAGTGCTGCTCAGGGACTCCATAGACATTATTGCAGAACTAGTTGTGCAAAATCTTAAATGCCTGCAGACTACCATTGATCGAAGGATGGAGAGACTTATTGACTCACAAATGACTAAATATGTTCAATTGATGGACAGATTAAGTAGTAGGAAGAATGTAGTTGTGTGGCAATCAGGCAAGGGTGGAAATGATGTCCTTTGGCCCCTGGCGATGTATACTATGGAGGCACTTAAACAATTGAATGATATTGAGTGTTATTGTAAAATTAACGAGCGTGAGGGTGGCCTATCATTTGGAGTTGTCACAGTGTTGGGATTCAGGATTAATCAGTCAAGAGGAATATCAGTTCTTCAGATATTGTTTTATTTCCTACAAAGCTATGTTCAATCATATGTCCATCATGCTGGGGATTTTTTAAGAAGGATCTATGATATTACATGGGAAGAGGGTTACATCCTCATCATGATGGATGCAATGTCTCTCTATACAAGCATTTCACATGAAAATGGCCTGAAAGCTGTAGAGTACTTCTTGAGCACAAGACTGATATCCCTATACAGGCACACACAGATGCTTTTGGCAATGGTGCATTGGTGTCTCTACAATACGTTCTTCCTATATAGCAAAGACATTTACAGACAAGAGAGGGTGACAGCTATGGGCACCTGTTTCACCTCAGCAATGCAAATTTGTATATGGGCTGGTGGGAGGAGAAGGTGCTCGTGCAGGAGTATGCGCAAGAGTGCACAAAAAACATAATTCTGTGGACATGCATTATTGACGATTCATTCTTCATCTGGAAGAAAACAAAACTCTCTGCGTGGTCCTTCACTGAGAAATTGAACAACAATAATTTGAACTTGCACTTTACCACCCATATAAGCAAGCAGCAGGTGCAATTCTTGGTTCTTACAGTATATGTCCAGCAAGGCAGCAAGGCAGAATCCACATGAAGACCTAGAAAATTGACAGCGGGCAACACCACTCTCCATGTGAGCAATTTTCTCCACAATAAACTTACGCATAGCATCCCCTATGCCGAACATTTGTGCATTCATAGAAATTGCAGCAACCAGTGGCACAAAATGAACTATATAGTAGGTTCCAGGAAAGGGGGTACAGCCAAGAGGTGATACAAGTGGCTAGGAGTAAGGTCAACAGCAGGGATCAAGATGAGCTATTGTTCTCCAAAAAAGCTAGATGGCAAACAAGGGAACTTGACATAAGAATGATCATGGGTTTCTGCACACAACATCAAGAGGTTAGATGTGTATTAAACAAACATTAGCACCTTACAGAAAGTAACCCCACTATTGGGTGTATAATGCAGAGCAAGCCACTTATGACATTCAGAAATGTCAGATCCAGGAGGCAACATCTAGTGGTCAGCAGTCCAGAAATGGCCACATCTGAGGGCTGGCTGTCTGGTATTCCAGGATTAAGGAAATGCCATAAGTATAGGGCTTGCCGATATGGAGCTAACACCACGTGATGTCACCTTTATCCAACACTCCTGTGAGAATTTGTAAAACCCTACATTGTAAAAGTGACTTTGCTGCGTATGTACTAAGATGTATGTGCCCCAAGATTTATGTGGGGAGCATAAATCTTAAAGTTAATATGCGGGTCCTAAAACACATCAGGGCAATAAAGAACAAAGACTACAGTTATCCAGTGGCATGACATTTTGAGGAGGTCCGTGGGGTAGAGATATGGATCTGAGTTATTTTGCCCTTGATGTTGTACCTACCAATGTGAAGGGAGGGAACAGCGATTAAGGAGACTGGAGTATCGGTACATCCTCAAGCTCAACACCAAAACGGCTATTGGGCTTAAAATTGAAGAAGATATGTTTGTACATCTGTAAGCACATTAACAATGTCAAATTTAAAGAATCTCTCTAGTCTGTTCAGATGTATATGACATTTAGGCACTGTGTGCAATTATGTCATGATATATTAGTCCTCTTTTGAGGATTTGAGTAGATGTGTTATATTATACTTTGCACTAGCATTTGTACTAGGCACAAAACACACTTTAAAGTAAACTTTAGGCATTTAGGTTTGTATTTATTTTTATTTTTATTTTTGGGATTTGAAGTATAGTATTACTGGTATGAGAGCATGCAGCAGTATCTCATTAGAGGGCAAGAGAGTCTCATCTGAAAGATTGTTTTTTAAAAAAAATATCAAGGACAAGATGTGAGGATGTCAGCCCACTTGGGCTTCTTTGTGTTTTGGGAGGGATTCTAGTTGTCACCAGACCAATGCTGCGACCCATAAATGCATGTTTAATCTGTCTGTAAGGTAACTTGATACCATTGACTGTCTATATTTATGTGTTTTACTTAATCGTTTGATAAGATTGCATGCACATCCGAGCAGCCTTTTGTCCATGAATCATGTTTTCTAAGAGGTTCGTCATTGCCAACTCTCAATCAAATGAATATATATTAGCATGTGATTTGTCTATATTGATGTGTTTTTACTTAATCGTTTGATAAGATTGCATGCACATCCGAGCAGCCTTTTGTCCATGAATCATGTTTTCTAAGAGGTTCGTCATTGCCAACTCTCAATCAAATGAATGTATATTAGCATGTGATTTGTCAACTGTATTACGTGATCCGTATATTTGTTGGTTGATTGTTTTAATTAATTTATTCCAAATTCGGTGCCATTGCTGAGCCCTACCCTTAATTACTTTAATTGGGGTTATTTGACTACTATGAGTATGATAATGGGACAATTTAATTATGTATTATACCAATATTAGTGTGTCTTTTCTTAATGTTCATGCTACACGTCACTTTTGAATTCACGTCATGATATAAAATTGTGAGCATGATGGTGCTTGTTGTTATGAGAAAGGCCGTTTTTGCGGCCAAAACGCGTTACCAAGAGGTCACGCTCTGACAATCAACTGCTTTGCACTGTGAAACTGAGCTGTGTTGGAGCCTGTTTCTGATGGGGTGTGACGGGTTTTTGGACAGGATATATATATATATATAACCTACTGGTGGTCTCCAGTAGGTAGTTTTAGTTAGGACCATGTTTCCATCAGAAAATCTTTTTTTAACTTACGTATCTATATCTTTGGTGCAGGTTAAAGAATCTTCACAAAATGTTCCCAAACAAGTGGCCCAGTGATTCTTGTTGTGCATGGAAAGTTTCAGGTGATCCGTCAAGCAGGGGCCAAGAAAATGCAGGGGTCAAAAAAAGTGGTTTCCCATGTTGATTCCCATAGAGTCTTCAGACACGCCTGCAACCCGAACCACAGGACAATTACACCAAATTTGGCAGAAAGGTAGATATTGGTCCACAGAAGTGCCTTTTTCTGATTTTGGCATAAATCTGTACAGTAGTTTTGGAAATATTAAGGGAAATCCAAATTTGTTTGTTTTTTGCCTTTGAAAGTTTTATTGAAAGGGCACTTGCTGCGGGGAAAAAGGCAAGATGGCGTCCGAGTAGCTGCGTCTCACTGCAGCTCTCCCAACCTGTCCCACAACCATCACAAGAGCTACCGGTATGGGACAGTGATTGCGGCGAGAAAATAAGAAAAGAAACATGGATTCTATTAAGAAGATCGCTCTGTAATATATGGAGCAAGTTTGCTATTTTTCAATGTCAGCTTTGTTTTTCACGAGCAATATACCGAGGGGCTACGTAAAGAGAAATCTGGCAGCCTTACCCGAGAGAAGGAACAGCGCGGTAGTGGCGGCCGTGGTTTTCCTAATCATTTCGCATAGAACGAAGCCGCCGCAAACTCCTGTGCTTCACTCTGCCCTGCGGCGATATCCAACGTCACTCTGTCTCGTGGCAGCCCTATCTGCAACTATCGAGGCTTTGACAGCAGCTTCCCGGCGGGAAAAGATTGATGGCAGAAGCGGCAGCGGCAGTGGTGATCAGACGCGGCAGGCTCAACAGAGGATACAGTGTTGCACGACCCTGCATGTGAAGAGATACAAACAAGTAAGGATGGCTGGGCGCGCTGGGAGGAATGTTAAGCCTAAGAATACGCTTTTATTGCCAGCATCGCCCAACAATTCAGCAAAAAGGTCAGGCCAGCACACTCCATTGCATCGCCCAGAGACACGGGGGCTTAAAAATAAAGAGCAGGAGCTCAAAGGTACTGTTGAAGCCAGGGGAGAACAGGGGCTAAAGCAATTAAAACAAAACAAAAAACAACAGGGGGATAGGAATGGTAGGAATATTCCCCAGGCAACAAATACACAAAGACTCATCTCGAATATGTTTGGCTCAGTAGAGAGAGAAACAGAAGTAGAAGCAGAAGTAGAGGGGAAAAACGGCAAGAGCACCAGCGTATCTCAGACCCCTCGCGGACGCCCTCTGCACGGAATAACCATCCTACAGATCTTATCGATTTAGTTGTCAATCCAGCTGCAGAAATTATAAATCATTCCTCGCTGACAGATAATCTAGAAAGACTTGAGGAGGCAGGGGCAAATAACAATAGTATTCTATGAGGCTCAGCTTCTGCCCTCCCCCGCTCAAAGAGTATGCGAAATGGTAACAGAGATAGAGACGGCTGACAAAGCGGCGCCAGCGCTAGCGGAGGAATCAGTGGAGGCATCTGCCGCAGCTATTAACATCGAGAGCTCTGAACATCCTGCGCATATGCAGAGTCTTGCCCCGGCAAATATAGCGCTTACACAGCAAGGCAACTTGGATACTACAGGGGACGTCAACCGAATAAAAAATATTGTGAGCACTTATTCGGCTACAGATGAATCTGAACGGTATGAAACTGGCATCTCCACGTCCAGTGAGAGCAAAGGCAGAGAAAAGGGGAAAAGACAGGACTGGGGGTCTAATACTGAGTCAGAATCCTCAGGGCAGAATGCTACATGTAAAAGGATAACAGGGTTGAAGCAGAGAAAGAAGAAAAGGCACAGTGGTTACAAAAGCGGCAAGACTATGGAACATGGAAGCAGTACCGAGCTTAGATGGGACTACTCCTCATCTCAATTTGTTACCCCATCAGATTGCACAATACGCTCAGGTGGTAATAACTCAGCAGCTGGGAATATGGGCAGTGAAAACTCTAAAATGTTCAGGGGGGAAGAAGATGAAGAACCCTCCCTAGCTACAGTGCTGCGCTCAATTAAAGGCTTCCAGGAAGAGGTGAAAATGGATAACCGTAAAAACCGACAAGCCACCCAGAAGTTACAGGGAGCAATTCGAAAGGTGGGCCGCACTTGCACCGAGATAGTCGACAGAATGTCATCGGTGGAGTTGCGTACTGAGAATTTGGAAAAAGATGTTGCCTCACTCCAACAACAAGGGAATGCACAGGATGGTATGGTTAAGGACTTAATGGCAAAAGTCGAGGAGCAGGAAAATAGACTACGGAGGAACAACCTCCGCATTCTTGGAGTACCGGAGGGAGTGGAAGGGACTGACCCGAGAGCATACATAATCACACTGTTGAGAGGAGCATTCCCTGAGCTTCAAACTTGGGAGTGGGATAAGGAGATTCAAAGGGCGCACCGCTTTCCACTAACGCTCTCCAAACGGTCTCCGGCCCAATATCCCTGAGCATTTCTAGTTTTTTTTGGCAATTTTCTACTGCGACAGACATTGTTTGATTTAGCTAGGCCCAACAGCAAGAGGGAATTTAATGGGGTCAGCTTTTTTACCAGGCCTGACTTTGCTCACGCGACAGTGGAACGTCGATGGAGGATGCGACAGCTAATTACACCTTTTCAGCAATTAGGAGCAACGGTTTTCCTACAGAACCCAGCACGTCTAAAAATTATTATCAATGGGGTTACACGAAGCTTTACCTCCGAGGTACAAGCTGAAGGTTATCTGAAGGAGGTGACAGAATCAAGAAGAGATAGATCTAAGGACTAGAATGTTTTGGATATTTAATGTTGGAAAGTCAAATATAATGATATAATCAGGTGCAATCACAGAAGTAATTGCTATGAGCAGGTGGGGATGGGATTGGGAGGCGCACTGGGGGTTCGGTCTATTCGGATGATCACACCCTGGCTCCTTGGGAACCAGGTTGCCTGTATGGGTGGTGGTGGGTGGGGGGGATGGGGGATGGGGTTGGGCCAAGGGGAACAGTTGATAGTGAACAAAGAGCGGGTTCGAATGTTACGATCTTTATCAAATGTTATCTTATGTATGTATATTCTAAAGATGGGAAATGGCCATGAGTAAGCTGCGTATAGCTACAATTAATGTCTGTGGCCTGAATGATCCTAAGAAACGAAGAAACACAGCAGCGGCCCTCCGATTACTCAAAGCTGACATATATTGTTTACAAGAAACACATATTGAAAGAACCCAGATTAAACTTTTAAGCACTATGGGATATACATAATAGGGGCTACAACACAAGATGCTAGGGTTAGGGGGGTGGCAATATTATCGGCAAAACGTTCATTACAATTTAAAAGAGTACTAGCAGATAAACATGGGAGGTGGATCATAGCCAATTGTCAGAATGAAAATGGTGGGTCCCTCACGATATGTTCTTTATATGGTAGCACTTTGGACGACCCAACAATCTTTGATGTTATGAATAATGAGTTGGCTAATTGGCCACCTCCGCTAGTAATTTGCGGCGACCTTAATATAAATCTCCCGGCTAACAAAAATATAGTTCAGGATAAAGAATGGATTTACTATGGGCGGAAGCCAAAGGTTTTTAAGGCACTGAGGATGTTATGCTCTGAACAAGCATTGAGTGATATTTGGCAGGCACGGCACCCCACAGATCCTGGCCACACGTATTATTCCTTTCCACATAATAAGTTAGTAAGACTAGATTTTATTTTCGCATCTCACTCAATATCACAGTTGTGTACAATTGAAAAAGCGCCATGCATTGTTTCAGATCATAATCCGCTAGTGGTGGAAATAAGAGGAAGTGGGGGTAGTACCAGAGAGACATCTAACTGGACATTCGAGCGATCCCTCCTTTTAAACGATAAATATTGTAATCATATGAAGAACTGGATTCCATATTTTATTAAGGAAAATTTAGGTAGCACGGGGATCGAAATAGTGTGGGATGCATTAAAAGCAGCTATTAGGGGAGAAACAATGAGTTTTTCGCTCACGTTAAATAGAGATAAACGACAGCTTATGATTAATTTGCAAGCACAGCTGGTAGAAGCAGAAAAGAATCTAGTTACTATCGTCAGAGATGGGAATGATCCAACAGAGGTTCTAGCTAAAATAACAGCAGCAAAATCGGCGGTGCCAGAACACATTACAAAAAAAGCGGCAGATAAATTTGCAATATGGGGGAAGGAAGCTTATGAGTGCAGCGAACAAGTCGGACACCACTTGGCGGTTAGAACACGGCAGGACAGTACAAGAAATACTATTATAGAAATTAGAGATTCTACCCTTAGAATCACCAAAGAGCCGGAAGATATCCGGAAGGTTTTTGTAGAATACTATAAGAATTTATACCAAGAAAATAGTGTGGCGCATTTAGAAGATATTACGACATATCTTAATTTAGTACCATCTACACAGTTATCACAGGCTGACCGAGAGATACTTGATGAGCTTCCACAAAGGGTGGATCTACTATTATGTATTAATAGTCTTTCTAGTGGTAAAGCTACGGGATTGGATAATATTCCACTCGAATTCTATAAAACTTTTTGGTCTGTATTAAGTGGCATTATGCTCCAGCTATTCATACATGTCTTTAAGGGCAATAAACCTCCAGAATCATGGTCACAAGCAAAGATTATTATTCTGTTAAAGAAGAATAAATCCCCTGTCGATCCTTCCTCCTATCGACCTATCACCTTAATCAACACAGATAGCAAAATCTACTCGAAAATGTTAGCAGCTCGCCTGGCAGGTATTATCCACAAGATAATATCACCATGGCAACATGGCTTCATCCCTGGGCGAGGTACTACAGACCATATTAGGAGAACAATAGCGCTGTTCGATATGGCCCATATATTAGAAGAGCCAATGGCACTTATATTACTAGACGCAGAGAAGGCCTTCGACAGGGTTTCCTGGGTATTTTTTATGGGAGACCCTGTCGGGGGCAGGGATAGGGCAGGGACTCATACGGGCCTTTAAAATGCTGTATGTCCAGCCAACTGCAAAAATACTTATAAATGGTACTTTAACGGAAACATTTAAAATCACAAGAGGTACACAGCAGGGGTGTCCGAGTTCACCACTGCTGTTTGCCCTGTATATAGATCCTTTTCTGCGTCTGCTTGAAATAAATAAAAAAAATTAGTCCTATTGTTTGTCATGGCTGGCATACAAAGGTTTTAGCTTATGCAGACGATATAGCGCTAGTTACATCTAACCCTAATATATCGATGGTCGAGGTCGAAAGAGAGGCGGAGAGATTCAGAGGCTTATCAGGATACTCCCTGAATAGATCTAAGACTCAGATTATCTGTAAAATTGTTAGTATGGGTAATGATGTACGGCAAGTAGAAAAGGCTACATACTTGGGGGTGGATATCCTGGCTAATATCGAACAGATAGTTGATTGTAATATAGACCCTCTGATTAATAAAGTTAGACCTGAATTGCATCGTCTTCACAATCTGCATCTATCAATTATTGGCAGATGTAACGTAATTAAAATGATTTATTTCCCGAAATGTTTATATTTGATACGAGCAATTCCATTAGAGTTCAATACCTCTTGTCTGAAAAAGATTGAAGATTTATTCTCACGATTCATATGGGGATATAAAAGGCCTAGAAGAGCTTATAGATTTCTTTCCCTGTCAAGAGAAAAGGGAGGGTTAGCACTTCCTAATATAAAACTTTATTATTGGGCAACAACTCTGCTTAATAATTTAACTCTTTTTTTTAATGAGCCTAGGAATAGGGATGACAGACTAGGAATGATTCCAACTCCAATAGAGCTTATAATGGGCAGAGAGGCATGGGGCTGGATATGGAAGTTTTTGAACGATTCACATTATAAGAAAGTTCGTTTTAAGATTCTTATAGCTGGATTTAAAACTATGAAAGCGGTTCGGAAAATACTTGGTTTGGGCCGGCTGAATTGTTATACTCCAATATATAACAATCATAATCTGCCAGGAATCTTTAACGATGCAATAATTAAAAACTGGCAAGATAAAGGCTTATCGAAGCTGGGGGACTTTTATCTTCAACACGAGTTAATTTCATTTGAAATCCTTAAGGAAAAATATGATTTGAACTGGAGAGATTTTTTTAAATTCTTACAAATACGTGATTTAAAAAAAAAAAAAGGGGGTGGCCCAGCAGGATTTATAAACAAAGTTGTAATAGATAATTTGGGAAATAAACATCAATCTATTGGGCCCTTATATAATTCTCTTAATATACTGATGCTGGATGACTTGAGCGCACGTGTCAGGAAATGGGAAGAGGAAATTAATATCCCGGAGGATTTATTTCTCCATTCAATGGAATTGGCACAAAGTCTTCTAATCCCAGCAAGACTTCAGGCCCAATTTTATAAAACTTGTTTTTCACTATATAACACCCCTAAAAAGATTGCGAAATGGTGGACAGGGAAGGGAACCCTCTGTCCTCGATGCTCCCTATATCAGGCTGACCTAAGTCATATGTTGGCTACATGTAGTAAATTAAGTAACTTGAAGGCAGAGATTGCAAATTTTATAAAAAATTTGCTTGGGAGAGATCTTATTCTGTCAACTTCCTTAATATGCCTTGGGGTGGATAAGGAAACGAGTCGGAAACCCGGGGAGCAATTGATTTTTATCTGCATGGCAATATTTAGGCTCTGTCTAACTACAGCATGGTTAGATCCAGTCCCACCGGGTTATCACCAATGGCTAACAAGATTGGTATCAAACTATAATTTTGAAAAGGCAATCTATGGGAATAGAGGGATGCAAGCACGTAGGAAAGGATTAAAGATATGGGAACCACTGGCTAAATGGCTTGAGAGATAAGCTATTTGTGTTTTTGGATTCGAATAAGCTCTGATCCGTTATGTTTACGATAGGGACAGCCCCGGGGAGGGATGGGCGGGTTAGGGAAGGGGTAAAAGGTACAAAAATTGTGCATGTGTGCTAACTTTATGTTGTATTTCATTATTGCATTTAAGCCATATCAAACGGGTGTTTGAAATGTAACTGGTTATATGTTTTTCTTATTTCTTTCTTCTTTGTTGGCAACATGCGCAAATAAAAAATATTTAAAAAAAAAAAAGGAAATCCAAATTTGTATATATAGAGATGCGCATCCTCCGAGGATCCAACAGTCCCCGTGCTGAAATCTGATTGGCTGCCAACACTTCAACCAGGAAGTCTTGGCAGCCATCTTGGGACTCGGCTTCAGCCGTGTCTCACAACATTTTTTTTTTTTTTAAAGAAAATGCGGCAGGGTAGGAATAGCATGACCCCCTAGATGTTGTGGTAGAGTGCCAGATGAACCACACCATGGCAAAAAAGCTTTTTTTTTAAAAACAATTCGGCGGGAGCCACGCTGGATCCACGGCTCCCACTGATAAAAAAAAGAAGCATGAGCTCCTGCGCTTCACTAATATTTAGATCCTAGGTGGGCCAGACCTGGGGGCATGAGCAAATATATGCAGGAGGGGGGTCCAAGGGGCCCCCCTCATATGGCTTATGAGAGCTCCAGGGACCGACACATCCCTGGGACACTTAAACTCATGTATGCAGACGAGACCTCTGGGCCCTCTCGCACCCCAGGGACCGCCACTTCCCTGGGGCAAAGAACAAAATGAATGTGGGGAGGCCCGTACAGCCTCATCCGCAGCCCCAGGGACTGTCACCTCCCCGAGACTAAAGATACAATTAATGCAGGCCCATATCTCCTACCCCACAGCCCCAGAGACCACCACCTCCCCTGCGTGAAAGCTAAATTTAATACCTGGGGCCCATGCTGCTCCCCACAGCACCGGGTACCACCACCTCTCTAGACAATTCATTCAAATTAAGGGGGGGCCACATGGACCCACCGCTCCCCCAGGGCTAACTAGTACAATGAAGGGAGCACTGGGGATTGCCAACCTGAAGGGCCTGCTCCAGCTTCCTCCCGAGGTGCCCACCCTCGGGATGTAGCTGTTTTCTTTTGTCAGATCCCACCAAGCAGAAGCAAACATAACTCTGCTCTCTGCAAGCCGGAGGTGTCAAACAGCTACGGCTTGCAGAAAGCAGAGTTTTCATCTGTGGAAGCTGCTTAAAGGAGGCGCAGGAGGTGGGTAGCCAGCTGGGACCACAGGGCCATTGAGGCTTCTCCCGCTGTCTCATTACACACTGGGTGTGCCAGGCTCCAGGCGATGGGGTCCCCGGAGCTGAAATTGGCCCAGGGAGTGGGCCACACAGCCCCCTCCCCTATTCAATGAAGGCTAGGCCGGGGGATTGGGGTCCCCAGGTCTGAAATCGGCCCAGGAAGGGGGCCTCTCTCCACATAGTATAATGGCCAGGCTCAAGGGATGGGGTCCCCAGGGCTGAAGTCAGCCCAGGGAGGGAAACTGTGCGGCCCCCCTCCCCATAGTATTATGGCTGGGCTCCAAGGGATGGAGTCCCCGGGGCTTAAATCGGCCTGGGGAGGGGGGCTGCATAGCTCCCCTCCCCATTTAAATGTAGCCTGGCCATTCACAGAACTACTCACATACCTTGTTTATTTGAAAGGCTTGGCCCTGGGGGATGGGGTCTCAGGGAATCAGCCCTGGGAGGGGGGCAATGTGGCCCCTCTCCCTATTCTATTGTGGCCAGGCCCGGGGGAATGGGGTCCCGGGGCCGAATTCAGCCTGTGGAGGGGTGCCATGCAGCTCCCCTCCCCCATTCAAATGCAGCCTGGCCACTCACAGAACTACTCACATACCCACTTACAGATCAACTCACAGACCCACACAGACACACACACCCACTCACAGACCCACTCAGACACTCATGCACCCACTCACAGACCTACTCAGATTAATGCACCCACTCACAGACACACTCAGAGACTCACACACTCACACACCCAGTAAGACACTTATGCAGCCACTCCCAGACCTACTAAGACACTTGCACACCCAGTGACAGACTCATTGTGACACTCAATCACACACCCACTGAGACACTTATGAATTCACTACCAGACTGACTCTCAAAGGTTATAGCTACACTTAGGAAATACAATTCAGAAAACCTCAGAATTTAAAAAAACAAAATTTACAGGGACATTATAGTTAGGAAATAAAATTTAAAAACTTGAGAAATTCACTGAAAAAATCAAAGGTTACAAGGACATTATATTTAGGAAATATAATGTAAAAAACCTTAAAATTTCACTGAAAAAAAGGTTACAGGGACGCTATAGTTAGGAAATAGAATTAAAAAAACCTTAGAACTTCACTAAAAAAAACCAAAGTTTACAGAGACAATATAGTTAGGGTCTCATTTCATTCGTACAAAATCTGTGAAATTCAGCAGTAATAGTTTCCTGAGTTAACTGTAACTTATGCCACCACAATGCACTGCTTGTGACATCACATATTACATCACCCATGACATAGGGACATCTTAAATGACATCACTGATGACATCATCCACGGAACCACACAGACACCAACTCATACCCCCATAGAACCTCCCATACACCCACTACCACTGCCACACAACCCCTCACATACCCATTCACAGACCCATACCAGTACTCACATAACCAATAATTTCTTCAATAGAGCCACTCACATATCCACTCACTCATACAACCACTCATACAACCATTCATACAACTACTAACGCACCCATACAGCCACTCATGCACCCATTCACTCACCAATACAGCCACTCACACATCCGGTCATACAAACGTACAAACACTTACACACCCACTCATAGACCCTTACAGTCACTTACACACCCACTCAATCACCCATACAGAAACTTACACAGCCACCCACTCACCCATACAGGTACTCACACACCCACACATTAAAACATACAGCCACTCCCTCACCCATACAACCACTCACACACCCACAGAACCACTTACATACCCATTCACACATACATACAACCACTCTCACACCCACTCACTCACTCTTACAGCCACTCACACAGGCATTCACTCTCCAATACACCCACTCACACCCACTCACTTACCTATACACAGACTCAAACAGCTACTCACTCACCCATACAGCCACTCCTTCACCCATACAGCTACTCTCACAGCCACTCAGTCACCCAAACAACTACTCACATACCCACTCACACACCTATGCAATCACCCACACAGCCATTACCTCACCCATACAGCCACTAACAAACCCACTCACTCTCAAATACAGCCAATCACACAGCCACTCACTAACCCATACAGCTACTCACATACCCACTAACACATTCATACAGCCACTCACACACCCACTCCCACACCTATACAGCTACTCAGATATCCACTCACACACTGATACCGACAGTCGCACAGCCACTCAGATGAGATATGTTAGAAATAGTATGACTAATTACTAGTATAGAAAGAATAGCAATTTAACTTATGCTGTAGCTTAGTATATATCTTTAAGTCTCAAAAACGTTTACAAAAAACTTACACTCATGGGAGGATGTTATCAGTGATGTCATCAGTGATGTCATTTGAGATGTCATCAGTGATGTTATAGGTTATGTCACTGACCACATCATGAATGATGTAATACGTAAAGTCATAAGCAGTGCATTTTGGGGGCGTAAGTTATAGTTAGCTCCTAACTGCTGCATTTTACTGGTTTTGTGCAAGTGAAATGTGGACCTAACTATAACATCTCTGGAACCTTTGGGTTTTTTTTCAGTAAATTTCTAAGGATTTTTTTATTCTATTTCCCAACTATAATGTGCCTGTAACCTTTGTTTTTTCTTCAGTGAATAAATATGTATGTACGGATGTATATATGTGTGTATGTATGTATGTATATATATATATATATTTATTTATATATTTGTATGTGTGTACATATATATACACACACATATATATGTGTGTGTATATATATATATATATATATATATATATATATATATGCAGCACACTTCGCCAAACACCATCCAATTTTCAGGAACAGACAAATGCGGACCCAGATGTTAGTGCATGGTTTTTTAATGAACGCCCTTCACCACCGCCATGACGCGTTTCGGCCTTCAGAAGGCCTTGTTCACATGACGCGCATGAGGAGTGCCTCCACATTTAAAGTGCAAGTGCAATAACACGTGACAACCACATTACAGAGTCATAGACATAGAGGAGTCTGTCTAAGCACTACAAAAAGCCAACAACTATTTGAATAAGCATAGTGAATGACATTAAATAAGTAAAAGCAATAACCTATTAAATATTCATTAATTCATAAATATTTAAAATGTAGCAATGCAATTTAAAATGTCAAATAAAAACTTTCAATCCGAAAAACTCTATTAAAAATTACAATGCATATGTAAAGTGGTATGAGACAGCGATACACAGTGGGGAAGATTATAAGCATATGTGCGTATTTATCTAACCCGTTTGGGTCCGTCACATCTACCCTGTATCTCAATATTGGACCAGAGTCATGCCACGTAACACTAGTTAGTCCCTTGCTTTTACAAAAAAGTGCTGGTGCAGATCAGGTCAGCCTATATATATATATATATATATATATATATATATATATATATATATATATATATATATATTCACTGAAAAACCATAGGTTTTAGGGACAGTTATAGTTAGTTGGACATTTCACTCGTACAAAACCATTGAAATTCCCCCGTTATAGTTAGTTCAGCTAACTATAACTCGCGCCCCCGCAATGCACTGCTGATGGCGTCACATATTACATCACTCATGACATGGTCAGTGACATCACTGATGACATCACTGATGACATCTCAAATGACATCACTGATGACATCACTGATGACATCAACCATGTGATAATTTGATGCATTTTCTCACACCCTAATATAACCTTTGATACACCCACTCTAAATTACAGACTGCTATTCTCAAAACCATAGACACTCCAACACCAATAACTACATACCCACTCACTGATTCTTAGGTCTACACACACATCCACTCACTCACCTGTACAGTCACACATACTTACGGTCACTCAGTACGGGACTATCATATGCACTCATACACCTATATAGACACTCACACACCGCCACTCATCCATAGAGGTACTCACACACCTAGTCAGTCATGCAAATAATTAATCACACTGCCATTTACTCACCTATACAGTTATACACACACCAGCTCACTTACTCATACAAATACTAGCACATTCTTATGCTCTTATACAATCACTGATACAAGTACACACTCATCCATACAGCCACTCTCACAATCACACAGTCTCACTTACAGCCATTTATATACTCCAACACACATATATACTGCCTTTCACATATGTAGTTACTCACACATGTACCACTGAGATATACATTCTCTCACTAACACACCCATACACACACTCACCCACCCATACAGTCCATCACAGATGCACTCTTGAAACCATGCACCCAGTGAATCACCCACTCACACATCTATGCACAGAGTCACACAGACCCCACCCACACAAACACTCAGGCACCCATACAGATACTCAGACAACCAATCAATAACCCATGTAGACACTCATGTAGCTATTCACAAACCCATGCAGCCGCTTACACACCAACAGACAGACGGATACAGACATTCACACAGTTTAGTCACTAACCCATGCATTCAGTAAGATACGTTTAATCACTCACTTATAGAGGCAGTCACGCACCTACTAAATCATCCATTCAGACACTTATACACCCACTCATTCTTCAATACACCTTTCCCTATATATATTAAACATATTTAAACTTTACAGAAACACACAGTCACTGGATGATGTCATCAGTGATGTCATTTGAGATGTCATCGGTGATGTCATCAGTGATGTAACTGACCATGTCATGAGTGATGTAATATGTGATGTCATCAGCAGTGCATTGCGGGGGCGCGAGTTATAGTTAGCTGAACTAACTATAACGGAGGAATTTCAATGGTTTTCTACGAGTGAAATGTCCAACTAACTATAACTGTCCCTAAAACCTATGGTTTTTTCAGTGAATGTCTAAGGTTTTTTAAATGCTAATTTCTAACTATAACGTGCCTGAAACCTCTGGTTTTTTCAGGGAATTTCAAAGGTTTTTTAAATGCTAATTTCTAACTATAACGTGTCTGAAACCTATGGTTTTTTCAGTGAATTTGAAAGGTTTTTAAATGCTAGTTTCTAACTATGCCTACAGAGGTAGGACATGTGAAGAAAGAACAAAAAACGCACAGAAAGAAGCAAAAGAAATGCAGAAAGAAGCAACAGAAGTCCACAAAGATGAAGAAAAGAGCAGGAAGAAGCATGACATGTGCAAAAAGAACGAACAGAGGAGCAGAAAGAGGCCTTGTTGCAAACTCATCCTGTGCCCACAACTTTTTCAGACGGATACTGGTGGTAACTGACTCGGACTAACCAGGCCTAGAGCCAGTGCTATGCTAAAAGACACATAGGGGCCGATTCCGATCTCGGCCGGAAGCGCACCTAACAGTATTCGTCCGGAAAAAATACCAGCCGAACGCGTGTTTTCCGACCGACTCGAACACTCTACCGAACGAACAAGTACGATGCGCATAACAGCCCAGATTCCGAGCGAGCCGTACTTACCCATTCCAGCTCCTGTTCCCCGCCCGAGCCGGATCCGTAAACGCAGAATCGAGTCGCACGGAACCAAATACACAGCACCTTCCGGCCGGACTAGTACGATGCGTCTTCCGTACGCGCTGAACTCGTCGCTATGTCCGGCACGTTTGAGCATCCGGGAGAGCTGCACATAAGCTCCGATTTGCGCCACAAGACGATCCGCGGCGACGAGACGAACAAGCCAGCGACGAGTACGAGTCGAAGCCACGAGAAACCAGAACGAGACGACCCAACCATGAATCCCATCACGCAGGTCCTACCAATACTCTACATCTATTACCGGGACCGGTACGGACGTGTACGGCGCAGACGGTAAGTCAAACACCCACAACACAAACAAACGACACGTACCCGAAATATGTCACACACACATAGGGATGCACAAATGACGTACACTAGCAACAGCAGAACCATAGGGGCGGGATGGCCATCACCAATGCCATACACACCCATAGGGGGATGGATGCCTGCCAATACTACCATCCCCACCCATAGGGGGATGGATGCCTACCACTACTACCATCCCTACTCATGGGGGGCTGGATGCCTGCCACTACTGCCATCCCCACCCATAAGGGGCTGGATGG
Source organism: Calotriton arnoldi (assembly GCA_963921515.1). Taxonomy (NCBI): domain Eukaryota; kingdom Metazoa; phylum Chordata; class Amphibia; order Caudata; family Salamandridae; genus Calotriton; species Calotriton arnoldi. Next base: position 1,218,765 of record CAWUFW010001098.1, read on the forward strand.
CTGTCACTACTACCATCCCCACTCATGGGGGGCTGGATGCCTGCCACTACTGCCACCCCCACCCATAGGGGGATGGATGCCTACCACTAACACCACCCCCACTCAGGGTGGGCTGGATGCCTACCACTACTACCATCCCCACTCAGGGTGGGCTGGATGCCTGTCACTACTACCATCCCCACTCATGGGGGGCTGGATGCCTACCACTACTACCATCCCCACTCATGGGGGGCTGGATGCCTGTCACTACTGCCATCCCCACTCATGGGGGCTGGATGCCTGCCACTACTGCCATCCCCACCCATAGGGGGCTGGATGGCTGTCACTACTACCATCCCCACTCAGGGTGGGCTGGATGCCTGTCACTACTGCCATCCCCACCCATAGGGGGCTGGATGGCTGTCACTACTACCATCCCCACTCATGGGGGTCTGGATGCCTACCACTACTACCATCCCCACTCATGGGGGGCTGGATGCCTACCACTACTACCATCCCCACTCATGGGGGGCTGGATGCCTACCACTACTACCATCTCCACTCATGGGGGGCTGGATGCCTGCCACTACTGCCATCCCCACCCATAGCGGGATTGATGCCTACCACTACTACCATCCCCACTCATGGGGGGCTGTATGCCTACCACTACTACCATCTCCACTCATGGGGGGCTGGATGCCTGCCACTACTGCCATCCCCACCCATAGGGGGATGGATGCCTACCACTAACACCACCCCCACTCAAGGTGGGCTGGATGCCTGCCACTACTGCCATCCCCACCCATAGGGGGATGGATGCCTACCACTAACACCACCCCTAATCAGGGTGGGCTGGATGCCTGTCACTACTGCCATCCCCACCCATAGGGGGCTGGATGGCTGTCACTACTACCATCCCCACTCATGGGGGTCTGGATGCCTACCACTACTACCATCCCCACTCATGGGGGGCTGGATGCCTACCACTACTACCATCCCCACTCATGGGGGGCTGGATGCCTACCACTACTACCATCCCCACTCATGGGGGGCTGGATGCCTGCCACTACTGCCATCCCCACCCATAGGGGGATGGATGCCTACCACTAACACCACCCCAACTCAGGGTGGGCTGGATGCCTGTCACTACTGCCATCCCCACCCATAGGGGGCTGGATGGCTGTCACTACTACCATCCCCACTCATGGGGGTCTGGATGCCTACCACTACTACCATCCCCACTCATGGGGGGCTGGATGCCTACCACTACTACCATCCCCACTCATGGGGGGCTGGATGCCTGTCACTACTGCCATCCCCACCCATAGGGGGCTGGATGCCTGCCACTACTGCCATCCCCACCCATAGTGGGATGGATGCCTACCACTAACACCACCCCTACTCAGGGTGGGCTGGATGCCTGTCACTACTGCCATCCCCACCCATAGGGGGCTGGATGGCTGTCACTACTACCATCCCCACTCATGGGGGTCTGGATGCCTACCACTACTACCATCCCCAATCATGGGGGGCTGGATGCCTACCACTACTACCATCCCCACTCATGGGGGGCTGGATGCCTACCACTACTTCCATCTCTACTCATGGGGGGCTGGATGCCTGCCACTACTGCCATCCCCACCCATAGGGGGATGGATGCCTACCACTAACACCACCCCCACTCAGGGTGGGCTGGATGCCTGCCACAACTGCCATCCCCACCCATAGGGGGATGGATGCCTACCACTAACACCACCCCTACTCAGGGTGGGCTGGATGCCTGTCACTACTGCCATCCCCACCCATAGGGGGCTGGATGGCTGTCACTACTACCATCCCCACTCATGGGGGTCTGGATGCCTACCACTACTACCATCCCCACTCATGGGGGCTGGATGCCTACCACTACTACCATCCCCACTCATGGGGGCTGGATGCCTGTCACTACTGCCATCCCCACCCATATGGGGCTGGATGCCTGCCACTACTGCCATCCCCACCCATAGGGGGATGGATACCTACCACTAACACCACCCCTACTCAGGGTGGGCTGGATGCCTGTCACTACTGCCATCCCCACCCATAGGGGGCTGGATGGCTGTCACTACTACCATCCCCACTCATGGGGGTCTGGATGCCTACCACTACTACCATCCCCACTCATGGGGGGCTGGATGCCTACCACTACTACCATCCCCACTCATGGGGTGCTGGATGCCTGTCACTACAACCACCCCTACTCATAGGATGGGTAATGCATGACACAACTAGCATACTCCCACATAAGGACTGTCTGTAAATTACATCCCACCCCCAACACCATGACAAGCGTGTGTGGTCTGTGTCAAATGCATACTACACTGAACATGACATTGAACATACAATGTGACCCCCTAACACATGTGTCACACATAATTGTGTGTGTGGCCTACACAATGCAAGCAGACCATGACCACTGTGGCAATGTGGCCCAAAGCCCCATCACCACAGTGCCCAAAAGGTAAGTGTGTGCTCCATAGCTGAAGCACATTTTGAACAGTGTGGCAATGTGGCCCAAAGCCCCATCACCACAGTGCCCAAAAGGTAAGTGTGTGCTCCATAGCTGAAGCACATATTGAACAGTGTGGCAATGGGGCCCAAAGACCCATCACCACAGTGCCCAAAAGGTAAGTGTGTGCTCCATAGCTGAAGCACATATTGGACAGTGTGGCAATGGGGCCCAAAGCCCCATCACCACAGTGCCCAAAAGGTAAGTGTGTGCTCCATAGCTGAAGCACATTTTGAACAGTGTGGCAATGGGGCCCAAAGCCCCATCACCACAGTGCCCAAAAGGTAAGTGTGTGCTCCATAGCTGAAGCACATTTTGAACAGTGTGGCAATGTGGCCCAAAGCCCCATCAGCACAGTGCCCAAAAGGTAAGTGTGTGCTCCATAGCTGAAGCACATATTGAACAGTGTGGCAATGGGGCCCAAAGCCCCATCACCACAGTGCCCAAAAGGTAAGTGTGTGCTCCATAGCTGAAGCACATATTGAACAGTGTGGCAATGGGGCCCAAAGCCCCATCACCACAGTGCCCAAAGGTAAGTGTGTGCTCCATAGCTGAAGCACATTTTGAACAGTGTGGCAATGGGGCCCAAAGCCCCATCACCACAGTGCCCAAAAGGTAAGTGTAGTCCTGGTAAAAGCTGCAAAAACAAAACTGCAGGGATTATTCCTGGCCACACAACACCAAACACTACAGTGGCATTGTAGTGCTTGTGTCCCATAGCAACATAGATTGTGTGAGGCAAGCAGTGCAGTGCCAATGACACATCGTTCTGGCCATGTGCACACAAACATCAGCCATGGGGGCCCACATTGTCTACATTCACAAATAACACAATGACAGAAGTGAGCATCATAATGCAGACCCACATATCTGCACCAATGGACACACAAATGTAGATATCCTGTGGAGACTGTAGATGTCAGGTGAACAAATACCATACCATGGCAGCAATGGGACATACTAACCATGATCAATGTGCTGACTGATGACCTAGCAGTCCCAGGGCCAGCAGGGGAAAGCCAACAAACAACATACAGCCAATGGCAAACTAAAGATATGCCAATGCAGTGGTGGAAATGCACAAACACAAACAGGCAGACTCACACTGCATATCATACACAACAGGTGAGGGGGGTTGTGTGCCAGTGTCCCCAGGCAAACACGCAACACATGAGGAGGCCAGATTCACTAATACACAGATGTCAACACAGTCACATACATAAGTAACTCATGGATTGGATTCCCCTATGTGGGCAAACAGGCATTGTGAGATGAGAGGGAGCCCAAATTACACATGTCACACAAGCTTGTAGGAACAGCAACAAACACAGCAAGAGACAGAACCACCACAGCACTCCCCCAGGGACCCCACATTGTGGTGACACTAGCCTGCATGACAATCACACTGTGATGACAAAGGTAGATGTCATCCACACTGTGAACCACAGCCATGTGTCCTGAGCAACAAACTACCATCACACCTATACAAGCACAAAGCACTCAGCATGGCCTGCCAGCCAAGGAAAATATGGAGGTAGTGCCCCAGCCATGCAACAACTCACATTTGCACACACTCAACGCCACACACCTTGAACTCCACCAATGTGCAGCAGTGAAGCTCACATGGACTGCTGACATTGCACATGCACCCATGACAATCCCAGGGGTGGTGGGGGAAATAAGGTGCAGAAACCCATCACACATGGCCAGTCAACAATACTTGTGAATGTCTGACACACTGCACAGTATGCCGTACATGGGCATGACGTGAAATCCACCCCAAACAATGGGATCCTGGCCATAGTCACACACCAATGAAGAAGCCAAGCTGACCCACAAAGGACACACATAGACAACTTCCAACATTGCAGCTCTGACCCTGAGGAGTGGCAGCAGTCACACACATAACGTGTCACAATCACTGAAAGCATACACAAACAGAAAATCACATTACTCGTGTAACCAACAAGTGCCAAGAGGAATCCTGACTGTGTCCCATCTGCGTTTGCCCACATCCCCAGCCCTGACAACAAAGACAACTAGGGATGACAACCTCATGAACATTAGTTTGCCATGCACCCACATCCCGGAGAAACCAGGTCCAAGATGCTGGATGAACACAGAACAACTCAGCAAGCATCACAAACAGGAACATCCGTAGGGACACAGCCTGTGTAGGAAAAGAAGAAGGGAACACGCACAGACATGCCTACACAACACACAACACGGGCACAGCCTATATCACGGAATCACGCACTGCCATGAGGGCACTCCACTCCTGTGGAAGGTGAGCTGTGCCAAACCTTGTCTGTGCACGACTCAAACATGTCAGCAGAACACTCGGTCAGTGAGTCAACAACTACAACACACTGAAGGCTCTGCTCATAGCCTGGGCACGGGAGTGTCACGTCAGTCATCTGCATACACCCAAGACACGTGTCAAGCAACTTGCACTGTGTACACAGATGAGTCCTCCAAATTTGATGTGCTAAACTGCATGTCCATTGGAGACGGGCACACAGTCAGGGTACTAGGAACATTGGACAGTTGTAAGCCCACCAGATGTGCATCAGTGTAGGACAAAGATGGTAATCTACAAATGCTAAACGTACATCCCTGTGTCAAATGCTGAACATTACACCCTCAGACTGCAGCAAAGGATGCTATAGATCCAGACTAGATTAGGACACATATCCCATGGACCACATGGAGCCCATCACAGCAAAGCTTCATTTACCTGATCTGAACACTATTACAACAGCAAATGCATGATTCTACACATCTACATCATGTACCTCCAAAGATTAACCACAAGTAAACAAAAAGAGGCTTTATTCAGCAAGTATGCAACTCAAATCAAAAGTCCAAAATAAACTAAGGCCAATGGCCAGTCCAAATATACAGTCCCAACAGGGTGATGTGTGACAACTTGTCAACAATTGCTTGCCTGCACAGGTACGGACAGGGAACATCCCCCTTGGAGGGGCATACGAGGGGCAGGCCAGGCACCGCAGGGACAGGATCAGGGGATGCCAGAAGGAGGCAGTGAAGGGGAGGTGGGTGCAGGAGTGTCACCGGCAACTGCAGTGGAGGTGTCTGACTCAGGGGGGGCTGGCACCACTGCAGGGCTCAAGTCAGATGGTGTTGGTGCTGCAACCACTGCAGTGGGCTGGTCAGATGGAGTGGACTGGGTCCCCAATGCAGTGCCCGAGTCAGACGGGGTGGTTGTGGACTCCACCGCAGTGCATGACTTCAAGGTAGTGGAAGGGGGGCAGAAGAGCTGGGCAGGACAGAGGGGGGGACACGGTCTCCACACCAGTGGCACAAACAGGCAGAGCGTCTGGTTTTGGGGTGGAAGAGCAAGTGGCAGGGGGGGAGGGCCTAAGCAGTTTGGGGGATGCGGTATCGGTGTGTGGGGGAACCTGTGGAGTGGTGGCCTGGGGGATGGAGGTGAGAGACTGGGTGGTTGACTTGCAGGGCGGTGGCGGGGTCTTGCTCTTCCGGGACCTGGGGGACTTGCGGGTGGGGGGCACCTGGGGGAGGGTGTCCGGGGGCGAGGGGGCGGGGGGGCGAGGGGCACTCCCCTTTGTGTAGGTGGACTTCCTCACCCCGGTATGCTGGATCAGCGGGATTGGAGGGGAAGAGGCCGAGGTCACAGAGGAAGAGCTGCTTATCAGGTGGGGTTGCAGGTGAGGCAAGGGAAGGGGTCTTGGAGGGAGAGGATCTTGAGGATTGCAGAGTGACTGTGGTTGCCTGTGTGTGTGTGTGTTCCCCATCCCCTGTGTCTGTGGTATCAGTCCCCTGAGGATGCTTGTGTGCACGTCTTGCCTTTCTCTTGGGTGTGTCTGTGGTGCTTGTGTCTGTGTGTTTGGGTGACTGTGCAGGTGTGCATGTGCTTTGGACAGGTGGGGGGCAGGAAGTGTGGATGGGGCAGAGGTGGGAGGGGTGAGGGACTGTTGGAGGAGGGACACTGCTGCCATCAGGGAGGAGTCCATGGACTTATTGCTCCTCTGTAGGGCAGACATACCCGTCGAGATGCCCTCCATGAACGACGCCAGCTGTGTCAACAGAGTGGTGTGTGCATGGAGGACACTCAGCATTGCTGTCTGCCCTACATGGAGCTGCCGAAGGAGGTACACATACTCCTCACTCAGGGCAGCAGGGGACACAGGGGCAGGGGGTGCGGTGCCTGGCACGAAGGAGACACGCTCCCGAGTACGGGAGCCTCCACGGACCTCAGGAATGGGAGCCAATGGGAGGGCGGTGGTGGTGGTGGTGGTGGCGGGGCCAGACAGACTAGCTGGCCTTTGGTGGCTGCTGAGACCCGCCTCCACAAGGGAGTCATCCTCCGAGCTGCTGTGGTCCTCAGCTGAGGTGGAGGGTGCTGAGGACTCCTCGGTGTGGCTCCCTCGCCCTCCGTGCCACTGGGTCCCTCTGACCACTCGTCCGATGCTGACCCAGTCTGGCTCCGCTGCTCCTCCTGGTCCGTGGAGCTGTCTCCTCCTGTGGCCGTGGATGTATCTGCAAACAATTAGGGAAACAGACAAACATCAGTCACCTGCACTGACCGCACACACCACAGTAAGTACAGCACATTACAGAGCAAGCCCTGGCATCCTTAATTGAACATTGCCTAAAGTCCTCACACAGATTCGGGGAAGCCAATTGTCAGTCTGATGGTCAACCATGGGACTCACACCCCTCCTGCCCTTGCACCCATCTGTCTGGTGCCTGTCTGATGGTAAGACCCCAGTGTGGACACATGCACCACCTACACAGTTGTTGGACATTGGAGGGAACACGGTGAAGTATGTGAACATGCACACATCACATCTCTTGCCACTGAGTCAGTGCAGGTGTCCGGATAAAGGGATGGCCAGAGTCTAAAGAGAAATGCATGTGATGCATACCAGCACCAGACACCATGATGCACCCATGTCCGGATAGTCAATGCCACAATGGGGTGCATGTTGCACATGTCACTCCCCTGCAGGATCAGTCTCAGGAAGTTTAATGCCATGACACAGGAATGCGTGCAAAGTCATACATTACTGTCTCAAGTCACATGGCCATGGCAGCCAGCCAACAACAGTCTGCACTGTGTCACAATCCGAGGGCATGGGGAATGCAAGTTATGTGACTGACAAGTGCACATGTCCATCCCCCAAATACCACATCATCTGTACTACTATTTGTCCACGTCATACCAACTGGACATATGGGGGACATGAAACACAACTCTCTGAACATGAGCACCTCACAGTGTGCTGTGAATGACAATACAGCTGCCTGAAAGTCACAGTCGCAAACACCTGTGTGCACAGTCAAGTGATCAGACACCTATAAGTCACAGAAGTATCGTCTATCATGGTCACATCTCAGATGGCATGCTGAGCCCTAACCGATAAACATACCAGTAGTCCTGACAACGAAGACACAGCACAATGAGACAGAGGCAGACACCTGAGGGTACATTTCACTGATCACAACATGCCAGATGATACACAGGAGTGGGAGTACAGAGTGTATTGCATGCCCTGGAGTAGGCATGACTGTCCAGCTCCACCTGTAAGAGGGATGAGTCCTGGACAGTAGGCAGGTGGCTAAGCATGTGTGACACACTGGATACACATACTCCTGAGGCCCAAACATTGTTCCCACCAGCAGCATGGGTGTGTGCCAAATTCCCCAGGGACATGTGGTGAGTCAGAGCAGCAAGCGGACCACATATCAAAGTTACACCCAGATTACATGTCAGAACTTAGGCATTGTGTAAGCAATTGACCCACCCATGAATCGCACAACATAGTCACAGGAACAAATGCTGTCCCCCACCTTGAGCAAAGCTAAATGCAATGACACAGTCCCCAAATGACACAATTTCCTGACTATAAGGGCCACACATATGCGTATCAGAGGAGAAGTGGGCATGTCACAAATGAGGGACATGGGTCCTGGACCACATGACTGATGTACTGTGGAAGTTTAACCAGGCCAGAGGAGGGCACATAGCATGTCAGACAAAGTGCACAGTGCAGTCATGGACTCACCCCCTCCTTGCTGCTGTCTGGCCTTCAGCTGCCCATACAGGTCAGGGAAGACCACCGCCAGGATCCGGAGCATGTGGGGGTCAGGGTCCGGTGTCCGCCCCTCCTGCGAGGAGGCAACAGCTTCAGCTGGACCCTTGCGATCCTCCGGGTCCAGCCACGAAGGTCCTGCACCCTCTTCTGGCAGTTGCGGATCCTGCGCCTGTAGACCCCCACGGATCTTACTTTCCAGGCGATGGTCAGCCAGATTTCCTGCTTCTGGTGGGCATCAACCTGTGAGGATGACAAAGTGAAAAGGCCATTACTACACATGCAACATATACGTGCATCACACAGTTGGATATACATGTCTCAATCACAGGGGCATATGATGTACACAGGCAGTGCAACAATGGCTATGAACAGTTTGCCAGCAGTCACTACATGGTATCATTGCATGGGAAGTAAACCTAGTTGGAATGCACTGTTACTGCACTGTACCAGTTCAGTGCATGTAACTACACACTTTGGGGTGTGACAACTACTCAGTGGGCATGCTAGCCAGTGGTGTGTACACTGAAAGTCCTGCTAGTCAGACAACATGCACAATTAGTGAGGCAGTGGACAGCACACTCACCTGCTCCCCTGCTGTCCCATACAGCTTGCAGTACTGTGGAAGGAGGCTGTCCAGCAGGGCCTGGTTCTCCTCAAGGCTGAAGGCTGGGGCTCTCTCCACAGTACGTGCCATTGCAGGAGCCAGAGGATGCATAAACAGCAGCAGTGTTGGTGGCAGATGTCGTCCTGGAGCATGTAGTGCAGGCAAGTGAGCTCTCAGGGGAACAGCCAGCATTATATGTGTGCTGCAGAGGCAGATACTGTCCCATGTGTCCAAAGTGATAGGTCCAAGTCGTTTGCATCTTCTGAATCTGACCAATCCATGGAATAGCAGCACTAATACACGCCCACAGCATCCTTCAAATCTTCAACTTCATGACACCCATGATTTTGCAACATTGTTGTGGCTGGCCAACTGAATTCACTGCATCAGACTCGTTGGAGCTTCGAAAACGCGTCCGTTGCCATGCCAGGCCCCAGCCAATGTGTGCGCACCGTTCGGTCCACTGCTGTACAACGCGTATTTCGGGATACAACGCGTACCCGCACACATCATATGCAATGGGCCGGCCGGCCACACCGATCGGTCCATTGCTGTTCAACGCGTACCCGCTCACATCCAATGCAATGGGCCATGCGGGCACACCGATCGGTCCATTGCTCTACAACGCGTACCCGCTCACATAAAATGCAATGGGCCGTGCGGGCACACCGATCGGTCCATTGCTCTACAACGCATACCCGCTCACATACAATGCAATGGGCCATGCAGGCACACCGATCGGTCCATTGCTCTACAACGCGTACCCGCTCACATACAATGCAATGGGCCGTGTGTGCGCACCGTTCGGTACACTGCTGTACAACGCGTATTTTGGGATACAACGCATAACCGCACACATCCAATGCAATGGGCCGTGCGGGCACACCGATCGGTCCATTGCTGTACAACGCGTACCCGCTCACATCCAATGCAATGGGCATTGCGGGCACACCAATCGGTCCATTGCTGTACAACGCGTACCCGGGATACAACGCGTACCCGCTCACATCATATGCAATGGGCCGTGCGGGCACACCGATCGGTCCATTGCTCTACAACGCGTACCCAGGATACAACGCGTACCCGCTCACATCCAATGCAATGGGCCGTGCGGGCACACCGATCGGTCCATTGCTGTACAACGCGTACCTGCTCACATCCAATGCAATGGGCCGTGCGGGCACACCGATCGGTCCATTGCTGTACAATGCGTACCCGCTCACATCCAATGCAATGGGCCGTGCGGGCACACCGATCGGTCCATTGTTCTACAACATGTACCCGGGATACAATGCGTACCCGCTCACATCCAATGCAATGGGCCGTGCGGGCACACCGATCGATCCATTGCTGTACAACGCGTACCCGCTCACATCCAATGCAATGGGCCGTGCGGGCACACCGATCGTTCCATTGCTGTACAACGCGTACTCGGGATACAACGCGTACCCGCTCACGTCATATGCAATGGGCCGTGCGGGCACACCGATCGGTCCATTGCTCTACAACGCGTCCCTGGACAGGTCACACGCATATGTCACCATGCTGGTCACTGGTGAACCTATGCCAGCCACATATACTTTCCAGGGACTCAGGGGCACACCTACAACACCACACCCAGTCCACACTGTATCTAAGGCATGTGTGGCAGCATAACCTTATCTGTGTATGGGGGTGAACATGTGGTTTTTGGGGTGGCACTTGGGGGCAGACACACCCAGGCTGTGCACGTGTTCATGGGGACAGGGTCCTTTGTGTGTTGTGCACCTGACCACTGTGGTGTGCAACTTTTCATTTTGGAGCATGTGTCATGGTCACATTTCCAGGTTGTGTATGTGTATGACATGTCACATACCCCCAGGCTCACATGTGGGAAGGCATGTACGTCACAGGGTGGCCCATTGCCACAATAGTGATGTCCCTCCGCAGTCTGTGTGCATGTTGTGTTTCACATGTCTCTGACTCCATGTGCACAATGGGAGACAGTCTCCACATCCACGTGGTTTGTGCATGAACTTTGATGTTGTGTGTGTGTGTGTGCACAGACGTCCATGTCTGTCCTGCAGAGGCTACAGGGGCCACTACCTGTGGGTGTCATGTTTGTTTTTCTGACGTGTACATGATACGCCATGTCATGCCAGTGTCCATGTGGCAAGACAGGGTCCCTGGGAATCTACCTGTCAATGAGCTGTGATGCCTGTGGAGCATCTGTCCAGACATGTCACTGTGGTATGTGTGTGGAACGTGAGAGCAGTAAATGGGTACTGTGACACAGCCTAATGGTTTCCCATAGCACACCCTGGAACCTGTTGTCAACACTTGTTGAACAGAGATGTTAGATGATGTCCATGTAGGTGCCATATATGTCCAAACAGAACGACACACACATCAAGTACTTGTGTTTGTTAATGATGTATCATGTGAAATTGAGTATGGTGAACGGCACATAGGTGGGGTGACTGACAATCTTGCTTTCTTCACCTATGCACTGCAGGGCTCCTGCTGTCCATCGACCATTCCCAGACCTGGCAACGATGGTGGAACGTGACAGCATCCGACGGTACCGCTTCACCAGGCAGCTGATTGAGGATTTGGCAGTGCGGTTGGACCCACATTTGCAGCCTGGCCGTCCGTATCCTACAGCGCTGACCCCCAAGGTGAAGGTGATGGCAGCCCTACACTTCTTTGCCACCGGTACCTTTCAACACACTGTGGCGATCTGCCGGTGGGATGTCACAGACTATGTTCAGCCGTGTGCTACGCGATGTTTTGGGGGCAATGTTGAGATACCTGAACCAGTACATCTATTTCCCAACACGTCAACGACTCACTGACGTCAAGAGTGACTTCTATGCCCTGGGGAGGATGCCACATGTAATTGGCTCCATTGATGGGACACATGTGGCTTTGATACCACCACAGGCACATGAGCAGGCATACCGGAACCGTAAACATTACCATTCGATCAATGCTCTGGTGGTATGTCTTGCAGATATGACCATCACACATGTGTGTGCCCGTTTCCCCGGTTCGGCACACGATGCCTACGTGATGAGGAGTAGTCGCATCCCGAGGATGATGTCACAGATGCCGAACCAGCGTGCCTGGCTTGTTGGTGTGTACTGACTTTGTACCATTGTGTGTGTTCTGCTATGTTGTTTTCCGCACACATTTTCAAATCGGCTAATGTGCAATTGTCTGTCTGTAGGTGACTCGGGATACCCCAACATGCCGTGGTTGCTGACACCCCTCAGGAACCCTGTGACACCAGCCCAGATGCGCTACAATGAGGCACATGGTCGGACGAGGAGGGTGATTGAGCGGACCTTTGGTCTCCTGAAGAGCCGCTTCCGCTGCCTGGACAAGACAGGAGGGGCCCTCCCATATGCCCCAGCAAAGGTGTGCAAGATTGTCATCGTCTGCTGCATGCTACACAACCTGGCAGTGCGGAAGGAGTTGCCTCTCATCCTGGATGACGATGACCAACGTCCGCCACCTGTGGAAGATCCTGGCCTGGGTCACGATGCCAGTGAAGATGATGATGATGATGGTGATGTCCGCACACAGCTCATCACCAACTTCTTCAGCTGAATGTGAGTCTCCAGAGGGTTGTAATGTCAATGATTTGAGTTTGCATGATATGTGTGTGTGGTGCTCTGGTGCTGTTTGAGTGTGGCCATGTGCTACTTGACTGGATGCGTGCAGCGATGTGTCCTTGCAGGTGGTCTGTACTGCCCAACAGTGTTCACATGCTAACTTGGTTTTGTGTAGTTATCTCGTGACATGTTGTTAGACCTGTCAGCCCTAGGGTGGTCTTGCCCTGTTTTTTTTCCCTTTTGCGCCTCATTTTTGCCACCATATTTTTACTGGACCTAGGTCTCCGGGCGCCTTGCCACTGCTGGTCAGTGCTGAGGTGCAGGTGCTCTCTCACTAAAGATGGCTGCCACAGGCCCCTGCTACTGCAGAAGGGCCTTACACACATACACGCTAGTAGCCAGGGTCAGGCTGGGACATAGGGATACAGTATCCATCCCGTCCCCGCCTCTGGGTCACATAGCTAGATAGGTGGAAGGTTCCAGAACCTTCCGGGCTGTGGGAGGAGTCAAGTTTTGCCGCCTTTAGGAGGGTCACCTGACCTAGGGGTATAAGAGGCTTGGAGGGAAAACCTTTTAGTTAGTTAGGTTGAGGCACCACTGATCCTGGGAGAACCTGCGCCGGAGTATAGGCTTTAGGGCCTAGGGGGGAGACCTACACTACTGCTGCTGACAGGGCTGAGGCCCTGCTGCCGTAAGATAGCTGAGGAACGCCCACCACCCACTGACCTTGCCCAGTGTGAGGGGACCCAGGGAACCACCTTCAGCGTGCTGGGAGGAACATCAAGCAACCCCAGAACCACCAACTCACAACCCCCTCATAAGAAGAAGAACTCTCTGACAAGAAACGCTTGTCACGGACATTACCCTAAGCCACTTCTGACAAGAAGCTCCTCGCAGGAGCCGGAAACCAAGAGTAACAGGAGCCCAAGTTGAATCTTCGAATGGGGATCACGAGGCGAAGCGCTGTGTCCTAAGCGCTAGACCTTCACCCCCTATCTACCCAGACCGGCAGCTGGACTGTCCCCACGAACCCTTCCCACACAGCCCTGTGAATAGGCTGTCAGCGCGCCCCGCGCTGCAACTCCACGTGGGAGAAACTGCCACCCCAGTCACTGACCTTGTGACTGAATCGCCGCCGCTGCCGCCGCCGCGTGAAGAGAAGGTGTTGAGGTGAGGGAGACCTCCCCCCCTTTCGTGCGTGTGGTGAGGTGCGCCGTCTGCGCCCTCACCGAAGCCCCCAAAGATCACCGCTGCAGCCCTGGGACCTGTACCCCTGGGTAGGGGCGACGACGTGCTGCCAGCGCTGTGGGCGCGGTGAAGGAATCGCCCAGCGGGGCTCCACTGCCAGCGGGAGCCCCCGGATCATCCCCATGGCCGCTGCTGTCCGGGCCGGAGAAGAAAAGGCCGCGCGGGGCTGAAGAGCCGGAGGCGGGAGGCGTTGCCCGGCAACGCGAGGAGCCGCCGCGTCGGAAGACCCGCCCCGAAGGCCGCGGCGGGATTGGTCCCTGCCAAGAGCCCGAGAGGAACGACGCCGGAGGGGCTCCACTGCCAGTGGGAGCCCCCAGAAGAACTCAAGGCCGCGCTGGGATTGGGCGGCGTCCTCGGCCCGCCCCCCCAGCACGTACGGAGGTAGGAGAACTCCGTGTGCAGCAGAGGGAAGCGGGGAGCTGTCTGCGAAGGACCGCCGGCTCCCGCTCCCTTCCCCTTGTTACAACGCTGACTCCACGGGGGCCGGAGGAGTGCGATACCGGCCCCCAACGACCCGCAACAGGAGGAAAAGGCTCCACAGCCCGGCGGGGCTCTGTTACTCAACGCGAGGGCCGAATCCCAACGGGCCCAGTCGCGACCAGCCACGACACAGCAGGTGAGCCCGGGAGGCCCCTAGGGCGCCAGAACAAGCCACTGGGGGCCGGGGGCCAGCATTGCCAGGGGATTAACGAGGGAAAAGCCCTCCCTAACATTTGGCACCCGGCGAGGCCCCGGTGAGAAGGGGGCCAAGCCTAATTTAACCCTCACCTCCCTGAGAGACATAGGAATCCCCCATCATAGGGAAGCCCCAGTTTGCTGGACATGTTGAGGGTTCCCTCTAGGATTTCCTCCCGCATATTGTCCCGCATGCGGTAATGATTATCTAGGCCTGATGTATGTGCCTATTTGCAAGGGATTTTAATACGCCTGAAGTGTTTTGCATGTTCTAGGCCCTGATTTCTTAGTGCACCCGGTAATCATTATTGGTGCTGTGTTTTTAGGAGATGATTCCTGCGGCCTTTTAGTGGCCTACACTGTTGAGGGTCTTTTAAGAAGAATGTGCACCAGTTAACAAAATGCAATGTAAAGTTGAAATAATCTGCCTAATCTGATGCAACCTGGATTGACATAAAGGAACTTGATTTTAATTACGCAAGCCTGGTGTGGTGTCCTGTTATTGCTCCGCATTTCTGAGTCAAAGTAAGAGTGTGCTGCACAACTGCCTTACACATTGCCTTCGCGTGCCTTCCCCGCTTTGCGCCATGCTACCATAACGGACTCGGTAACCCCGTTTCCAACACATGTATTAGACATGAGTATTGCCGTTCTGTGCTGTTCTTCAGTGGTTTTGACTGTGTGTCATGTCTGTCCTTCACAGGGTGCTGCCGGAGTTGTTTGATCAACTTGGATCCCACGAATCCATGATTCAACTTCCAAGGTGGAAGCAGTCGTTTCCCTACAGGTGATGTGCCACACACCCCTGGACTTTCTATCTTCTGCACTTTTTGACTTTGTGGCCACAGCCAGGTTGGATTAGCTAGCATTTGTAGTGGAAACAACATGTTGCAAATGTGTAATAAACCTGTGCTTCACTTTGGGATGTGCGTTGTCTGTAGTCACACATCTGACTGACATTTGCTTACTGCACCTGTAGTCTAGTTGACACAGACTGTGAATAGGTGGCGTGTCTGTGCATTCCACTGTATTTAGTTGCAACATCAGTATAGGTGATGAGTCTGATGGCCCTGGTGTGTATGTGTTGTGTGGCCCTAGTGGTGTGTCTCCCTCATATGTGTCACGTCGCCATGACTGACATGACGGTGTTGGACTTGCTGTAGCAGTTAGCATGCACAGTGTCATTTTTCTGATCACCATCTCCATGACAGATAGCACGTTGGAATCACAACAGAGGCAGATATGGTGTATTGGTGAGTTTATTTACATACAGGTGTGAGGATGGTGCACAGGATGGTGGGTGCTGTACATAGAAATTGGAATCCAAAGTTCCCAGGTGATTCGGAAGTCTTGGTAGCTGAAATGTCCAGAGTAAAGTCCACAGTCATCTGATAAATTTGGCCAACTATAGCTCCCCATGTCATGTGGGAGAGTTGGGTTGGCTTCGACAGGGCGTGCAGTTTGCACACAGAGGAAACGTTCCAGAACAGGTGTTGGCTTCCTGGGGGATGTAGATGACCATTGGCCTCTCAGTTTGGCCTCCTCGGACGGCCCCTCTTCTTGGGGGGGGACCCTCAGGTGCAGGCTGCGGCGGTGCAGGGGACTCTCTGCCAGAGTCCTCCTCCCTCCCTGTGGCATTTGCAGTTGTTTCAGCAGCAGATGTTGTGGGCACACAGGGAGGTGAGGCAATGTTGGTGCTGATCTGGCGGAGGCATGTCAGTATGTCCCTATGCACCGCTGTCAGTTGTTCCAATGTGTCCCACTTGGACTCCATGCCAGACATGTGTGTCTCGACATGTGACATGTGTGTCTCGACATGTGACATGTGTGTCTCGACACGGGACATGTGGGAGTCCAAGCGGGCATGATGGGCAGCCTGCTGCTGTTGTAT
Organism: Calotriton arnoldi; assembly: GCA_963921515.1. Taxonomy (NCBI): domain Eukaryota; kingdom Metazoa; phylum Chordata; class Amphibia; order Caudata; family Salamandridae; genus Calotriton; species Calotriton arnoldi. Next base: position 1,235,386 of record CAWUFW010001098.1, read on the forward strand.
GTCCTTGAGGATCCCCACTACCTGGCTGACCTCTCCGGTGCTAGTCTGGTATGCATCCGCGATGCGTGCCAGTTGTGGGTCATCATGCAGTCCAGACCCCTCTGCAAAGAGCGACCTATGTCTACCACCCCTCCCACCACCCCTGGCGACACGTGCAGGACCTGCGGTGGCACGCACAGGTGACCGTGGGCCCACTTGGGTGTTGTTCCTGGGCTCGTTGTCACCAGCTCCAGTTTGGGTCTGGGTCCCTGCGTTGTTGTCATCTGTGGTCCTTGGTCTGTCCGTGTTGGCAGGGGTGGCCTGTGTGTTGGCAGTTGTTGGAGGTGTGGGTGCAGGGGGATGCAGATGTTGGTCCTGCTGGTGCTGCATGATGACTCACACCGGAGGGTCCAGCTGGTTCTTCGCCATCCGAGGAGTGCAGAGGCTGATCCACACCAGTGAGCTCAGTGTTCACCGGAGCCTGGGACAGGGACTCCTCCTCGTCTGCTGCTGTGTCCCCATCATCACCTGTTTTGGGGAGAGACACAGATTGTATGTTATGTTTCTACTGGCATCAATTGTTCAAACACCTGACAGTTGTGACTGTACCTCTGGATGTGGGCCTGGACATTGCATTCTCCTAAATTGTGACAGTCAGAGAGTGATATTGGTGTAGCACATTGTCCTGCCAACCTGTGGCATGTCAATGCGAATGTTGAGGTGTGTGCATGACCAGCATTGGTGGTATTTGCTTGCCATCCGGGCCTCCTTCTCCCCCAGCCCAGTTATCCCACCATGAAGCGTGCTTCCATTGCAGGGAGTGCAATTGTCTTTCAGGATGTCAGTCAGTGGTGTCCTGCTGTTGGTTGTTGCACAGTTCCCAGCAGGGCCTTGTGCTCCCCCAGCAGTACCCAGTGTCAGCCATCTTGTGAGTCCTTTTCCACTCCCTGTGATGTGAGCATGGTTCAGGGTGGTGTTGATGGGCCAATTGTGAGGCTGACCAATATCTGTGACTACCACTCCCATCATGCTATTGCCTCCACCCCCCTTCCCAGCATGCCCATCCTTCCTTCCTTTTGACTCTGCTTCCCTGTGGGGTGGGGTGCCTGTGCTGACAGGATGGCTGGGAGTGTTGTCCTGGCAGTTGTTTGGCTACAAGTCCCAAGAGTGTCCCTGTGCTTCACACAGCATAACCCAGGGTGGTGGTTCTTTGTGGGATCTTCAGTTAGGATGTGAGGCATTGCATTCTCCCAGGTGGGTTATGTGGAGTTAGTGTTGAGGGGGTGTGTGAGGGGAGGTGCTTGTAACTATGGTCAGTGCTGTGAGTCCTCCTTCCCACCCAGCCAGATATCCCACCATGGAACGTGCTTCCATTGCAGGGAGTGCAAGTTGTCTTTCAGGATGTCAGTCAGTGGTGTCCTGCTGTTGGTTGTTGCACAGTTCCCAGCAGGGCCTTGTGCTCCCCCAGCAGTACCCAGTGTCAGCCATCTTGTGAGTCCTTTTCCACTCCCTGTGATGTGAGCATGGTTCAGGGTGGTGTTGATGGGCCAATTGTGAGGCTGACCAATATCTGTGACTACCACTCCCATCATGCTATTGCCTCCACCCCCTTCCCAGCATGCCCATCCTTCCTTCCTTTTGACTCTGCTTCCCTGTGGGGTGGGGTGCCTGTGATGACAGGATGGCTGGGAGTGTTGTCCTGGCAGTTGTTTGGCTACAAGTCCCAAGAGTGTCCCTGTGCTTCACACAGCATAACCCAGGGTGGTGGTTCTTTGTGGGATCTTCAGTTGGGATGTGAGGCATTGCATTCTCCCAGGTGGGTTATGTGGAGTTAGTGTTGAGGTGGTGTGTGAGGGGAGGTGCTTGTAACTATGGTCAGTGCTGTGAGTCCTCCTTCCCACCCAGCCAGATATCCCATCATGGAACGTGCTTCCATTGCAGGGAGTGCAAGTTGTCTTTCAGGATGTCAGTCAGTGGTGTCCTGCTGTTGGTTGTTGCACAGTTCCCAGCAGGGCCTTGTGCTCCCCCCAGCAGTACCCAGTGTCAGCCATCTTGTCAGTTGTTTTCCACTCCCTGTGATGTGAGCATGGTTCAGAGTGGTGTTGATGGGCCAATTGTGAGGCTGACCAATATCTGCGCCTACAACTCCCATCATGCTTTTGCCTACACCCCCTTCCCAGCATGCCCATACTTCCTTCCTTTTGAGTGGACTTCACTGTGTGTGAGTGTGACAGCAATGGCAAGATGGCTGACAGTGTGGTCCTGTTGTTTGTTGGTGCCCAGTTCCCATCAGGGCCTTGTGCTCCCCCAGCAGTACCCAGTGTCAGCCATCTTGTCAGTTGTTTTTCACTCCCTGTGATGTGAGCATGGTTCAGAGTGGTGTTGATGGGCCAATTGTGAGGCTGACCAATATCTGTGCCTGCAACTCCCATCATGCTATTGCCTACACCCCCCCTTCCCAGCATGCCCATCCTTCCTTCCTTTTGAGTGGACTTCAGTGTGTGTGAGTGTGACAGCAATGGCAAGATGGCTGACAGTGTGGTCCTGTTGTTTGTTGGTGCCCAGTTCCCATCAGGGCCTTGTGCTTCCCACAGCAGTACCCAGTGTCAGCCATCTTGTCAGTTGTTTTCCACTCCCTGTGATGTGAGCATGGTTCAGAGTGGTGTTGATGGGCCAATTGTGAGGCTGCCCAATATCTGTGCCTACAACTCCCATCATGCTATTGCCTACACCCCCCCTTCCCAGCATGCCCATACTTCCTTCCTTTTGAGTGGACTTCACTGTGTGTGAGTGTGACAGCAATGGCAAGATGGCTGACAGTGTGGTCCTGTTGTTTGTTGGTGCCCAGTTCCCATCAGGGCCTTGTGCTCCCCACAGCAGTACCCAGTGTCAGCCATCTTGTCAGTTGTTTTCCACTCCCTGTGATGTGAGCATGGTTCAGAGTGGTGTTGATGGGCCAATTGTGGGTGTGACCAATATCTGTGACTACCACTCCCATCATGCTATTGGCTACACTGACTTCACCAGCATACACAGAATTCCTTCCTTTCAGTGAGCTTCCCTGTGAGGTGGTGTTCTAGTGATGGGTAAATATCTGGGAGTGTTTGTTGGTTCTATTTGTGCCACTGCCTTGCTGTATTTGTTGTTAGGTTTGTACATGTCATGACACAGTTACATATCACTATGAGATGGCAGGTATTGTGTTTGTCTGACTAGCATTCACATCTTGGGATGAATATCTTTTGGTTGCTGTGTATTTGCTAAGGGTGCATGGTTTGCCTATCCCCTTGGCTGTGATGTGTGTGTGTTGTTACACCATATTGTGTATATTAGTTGTGTACTCACCAGGCTCTGGGATGTCTGTTAGTCCGTATACGCTCACTGGTGGTAGGATGGCCCGCACCTTCTCCTCCCAGGGCCTGAGGTATAATGGTTTTGCTGAATTTCGCCACAGCTGACAGCTTCTTTCTCCGGACCGGCATCATAGCAACAGGTGGCAGGCGTCTGAAGCGTGAATGGTGTCAGAATGGTGTCAGAGTGAGGATGCTGGCGATGCAGTGACCAGCGGACTGACGGGCGGCAACTGGGGCGGAATTGGAGCTCCACGGCTTCGGAGGAGGAGGGCGCACACTTGTGGCAGCGGAGAGGGGGTGGATCACTGCTGCTGTTGAGTGGATTGTTGGGGGAAACCCCAGCGGCATACTCCGGCTTTCCCTGGACTGCGGCGCTGCCGTAAGTTGAAACGCACGCGAGGCAGAGGCGCGGGCAGGTGAGCAGGGATCGGCAGCATCGACAAAAAGAGTCAGAGCATCGACAGAAAGAGTCAGAGACTCAGGAGTTTGAGGTGTTTGGAGCAGGGACGGCTGCACGAGGTGTTGGTGTATAATTGTGCTTACTCCTGGTCCCCGCGATAAAAGTTTACCGGCACTCCCGCAGTGCGGGACGCGCGCGGGCAGCGCCTGGGCCCGTCTGCGGCCGAACGAGGCAGGGCCACCCCCTTTGCGCCAAGATACCAAGACAAACATCAATTCGCGAAATCTGGTAAGAGAAATAAAGTTTGTTCCCCTGTTATTGTAAACCATTATACTGACTAACGATGGGAAAAAGGAAATTGCCATTAAAGGGGAAAGTGCTCCCAAAGAGTGCGCCAATTACCAAATACTTGAAAAATGCTGTGGGGCTTATTAATAGTGAAATTGTCCATGTCGAGGAGCAATTGGCAGCTACACAAACAGCTCTTGATGCTGCCCTAAAAGAATCTGCACTCGAAGGAGGGAAGGCCGCCGCCGCCATAAATGTGTCTAACCTGGGGAACACAGGGGAGGAAATTGAGCTGATAGTAGATAATATCTCTGCAAAAGAAACTGTACCTAATGCGCCTAATCCATGCGTGTTAAATACATCTCTGGAGATCTCGGTTCCAACGGATGACACGCTTCCAACATCTCCCCCGGAAAAAAAAAAGAAGGAAGCCCTGCGAACTACAAACAATGTGGCGGAGCAGTTACTATCAAATGCCAAAATTAAATCGAAGCCCAAGCAAAAAAAAGGCGACAAAAACCCAGGGACCTTAAGGGGGGAGAATAACCCCACCAACCCAAAGTCACAAGACCTTGAGACACTATTTAAAAGACTTCATGGCAAATTGGACAGTATAGAAAGACGCCTAATGTCAGAGATTAAATTGTTACAGAAAGACATGGCCTTTCTAACGGAAATGGTTATCGAAATTTTACCTTCAAAATCTATGAACAAAGATACCAGTATTATCAAACCTACTAAGTCTATTCTTAGGCCGATGGAAGACGCTAGAGAAAACAGGGGCCAAACTATTAACCACCCTACTAATCAAAGTCAGGACACTTTTGCTGTAGAGGACGTATCGCCACTACAAACTTTACCTTGCTTATTGCCATATAAAGCCGATATCCCACCCGCCATAAGGGAGCAGCAAAATATACAATCAACTAGGATAAATAGAACCAAAGAAGACAATAATAACATCCAGGGGACATTAAATCTTCCCCCACAGGCGACTCCATATGTTATTATCTTAAATAATGTTCCAAAAACAGTGGTAAATCAGAAGGAAACATATGAGTCCCTGAAAAATCAAGTATTCCATTGGTTTTCTGTCAATGCGGATGTTGGGGTGAACATATTGCAAGAACCCATCATTATGATAAGGAGAGTGAATTGGGTGGGCAAATCCAGAAAAACATCTCGGGGGGATTGCATTGTTGTAAACTTTCGGGATTGTGAATTGGTGGGTGATTTGCTGAATGCTTTATCAAATGATGATATTGGGTACATTCCTGAAAATGCTAATCATATAATGGCTGTCCCACTGGGATATTTTTATAGGCCTAGTCATAGCAACGCCTATGTAAACATGAGTCAACGTCAACGCTTGCCACAATCCATACCACTGCACAATAGATATGCAGCATTAAGAAGATGCAGTGAAGTAGATTGACTCAGAAGGGGCTCGGCTAGGCTATCTGAAATGAAAACGGATTATATCATTAAAAAGAGTGTGGAAGCCGCAGATGTTAATATGATTACACAAAGGGAGGCAAATTTTGTGGATGGTACCCTGGATAGTTGCGAGGGTGATATTGATATATCTAATTTTGTGATGACTGTAGAATCTGACGATTTAATAGTACCATCGCAAAAAGTTAATCTGGATAAACATATGAATTGCAATATTGATTATATTCCCACTTGTAACACAAGTAAAGCTATTCCGGGCAAATACCAAAGTGAATCCCTAAACCTTATGACATGGAATGTCGCAGGGATCAAAAATAAAATTAATGATGAGGCTTGGCTGAAAACGTTAGATGGGTGTGCGCTAGCTCTACTTCAAGAAACATGGTCTACGGAACCTTTTTTTATAAATGGTTATCAAACTGTTTGTACAAACGCCATTACATCTAGGGTGGGACGAGCTAAAGGAGGTTTAGCTACTTTAATTGCTACCACATCGCCCATGAAATTAATGAAAATACATTTATCATCAGAATATTATCAGTTTTTGTTACTACAATCAGAAGGAAAGCAGGTTGTCATTGTAATAAATTTTTATAATAATATATTTGATAAATCAAAGAGTAAAGTAATTGGGCTACTTGAAAAAGATTTGGATTATTTCCTTGAGGGGGTAGGTGGTGACTATGCATTAATATGGGCAGGGGATTTTAACTGTGTTAAATGTACCTATGAAGCGGGGAGCCCTGCGGATATTGTGACCACCGAGGAGACAGGATACCCCACTTCTCCCATGATCTATATGGGGAATCCATTAATAATGTGGTGCATAAATATGATTTGGTGATCTTGGATCCCACCCCTATGGGAGGAAACTAACCTACCAACATTTGTAGGAGCAAGGTCATCCTCAAATATAGACCACTTTATTGTTTCAGCAAACCTTAGCGAACTGGTGGAAAATGTATTGATTAACACCAGTTTATTTAGCGACCATCATCCCTTAACAGTATCATTAAGACTAAAATTGACCCAAAAAGAACAGGGTAAGAGATTGGAAAATGATATTGAAACGCAGGGGAACAACGGAGTGTCAATAAAATGGTCAGGTTTAAACCCGGTCATATTCATGTCAAAACTTAAGGAAAAAATACAAGATGATATAGAAATTTGTCTGGATAGTTCTGCCCCGAGCCAGGAGATTATAACTGCTTTTAATAAAATTATATTTGAAATTGCTGGCGATCTAAGTAGTAAAAGACAGTATAAGCCGCGTGATTCTAATCCTAGATGGTTTAATCATGAATGTTCTAAGCTGAACGGGATTTGAAATTGGCTTTAAAGCAAATACCTAGAGATAGTGCAAGGATTTGTACTCTGCGGAAATTATACAAAAATACCCTGAAAGAAAGAAAAGGGAGATCCGCGAAGGGGCGTGGGAGAAACTAATCCAGGCTGCAGAATTGAAAGACTCAGCCCTTTTTTGGAAAACAGTTAATCACCCCTTTTTCAAAGATAATACAACAGTAAATATTGATACTGTGGTACCCCCAGAAGACTGGGTTGCCCATTTTGAAGGCATTTTTAACCCAGATGGTGCAAAAATAACTGAGAATATAAAAGGAAATTTTATATTGGTAGAACCCGTCAATTCTTTACCAATATCGCCAGAAGAGATTAAATTTGCTTTACAAAAATGTGCGAATGGTAAGGCTGCCGGCCTGGACGGGGTACCAATAGATGTTTTTAAGCAGGATATGGATTTCTGGATACCCATTTTAACGAATGTTTTTAATGCCACTATTGGGGGCTTTTACCAGCTACCTGGGTTGAAAGTATCATCGTACCGATTTTTAAAAAGGGTGATAGAGGAAAGCCAAATTGCTACCGCCCAATATCTCTTCTTGACTCCACGTCAAAATTGATGGGCCGTATAATGCTGGAAAGACTTGAAATTTGGGCCAACGAGGAAAAAATACTGACCGATGTACAGTATGGTTTCAGAAGAGGAATTGGGACGGTAGAGCAGTGTTTAAACTTAGAGTTGATAATAGGGAAGTATACTTTAGCTATACTATATGTAGTCAATCACAGCAAACTATGGCAAACACTGAAAGGGTTAGGGGCCCCCACTGATATAATTACATACTTATCACAGATCTATACCCATTTAACATCTAGGGTACGGTTCGGAAAGAGGGGGAATGTACACCTGACTTCAGTGTAAGGAGCGGCATCAGACAGGGTTGTGTATTAGCGCCCCTTCTTTTCTCTCTATATGTTAACAATGTAGACCCCTTTTACAAAATCTTAGTGTTGATGCTCCGAAAGTTGGGACTCGTTCAACCCCGTACTGCTTTATGCAGACGACGCTGTCCTTATATCAAGGACAGCGAACGGCCTACAAAATCTTATAGAAAACTTTGCCCTATACATGACAAAGAAAGATTTGAAATTAAATTTAAAGAAAACTTTTGTAATGACATGTGGGGGCAAAAAGCCTAAAAACAAACAACATCATGTAGGTGGAGTTTTAATTAACAGAGTCTCATCTTTCTCTTATTTGGGGTTGCTTTTTAATAAGAATGGTACATGGAACTCCCATATTGAATTATGTAATATGAAATTTTTAAGATCAATAGAGAGCATTTTAGATTTTCGGCGAAGATGGGTAATAAACCCATCCGTGAAATCTTAGCACTCTATCGGAGCAAATGTATTTCAGGGGCCTGTTATGGAGCTGCTATTTGGGGTAGGTCTAACATCACCTCCCTACAGACCCAAGAAAATAAATTCTTAAAGGGATTATTGGCAGTCCCCAATGGGACCGCAAACTACACAATTCATAAAGAACTATCAGCTCTGTATATTAGTGATACAATAAATGTTGCAGGTCTTACCTTTTGGTACGGCATTTGGTCTAAGGACGAAACAAAATTCACAAAAGAATTAATTATGGACTGCCTAGCACTCGATCAGAGTAGGAAGATTCCATGGCTGGAGCATATTCACAATATTTTAAAACTTTGCAAACCTGACATGGATAGAAGAGACCCCCTTCTATACAGGAGCTTAGTAAACAGGAACTTAAGCACAAATATTTAAAAATAATGGAAAACGAAAGAGAACGGTCTGTCAGTCAAAAATACACTGTCATGTCATATTGTGAACGACCGCTTGTGAGAGGCCTACAGCCGTACTTAATATTGGTGAAAAACGTACAACAGAGATTTTACCTTACAAGGCTAAGGATGGGTACGTTACACCACGTAGTTGCTTTCCCTAGAGTGGAAAAATGGTGTCAGAAACTTCCGAATTGCCCATGTGATGGAAAATCTATGCAATCCACGATGCACTTTATTCTCTTTTGTAGTTTTTATAAGGATATCCGGAAATCAGTTTTAAAACCTCTTTTTTTATCAAACATGCTTTTTAATTATAAATATGCATTCAACCTTGTATGTAGTCTAGAAAATGTAAAAATTATAAGTACTGTTATTCGTTTTATACAACTTGCAGTTAGGAAACGAAAAGATTATTCACATCTAGATGCACTGATATATGAAAATTTAGATGATTATTTTTAATACCGTTCTTTTTTAAGTATGTACTGCTTGCCAAGATGTTCACTTTGTATTCTAGGTTTTACTATGTACTTCTTGCACTAGCACTTTATTTCCCACGATCGAATGTATTTACTCTTGATCAGTTTGTAAATCCTTAGTCCTTTCAGATCACCAAGAATGATTAATGATGGTCATATGGATTTCAAAAATATTCTAAAAAATAATTTATAAATGTATTTTAAATCTTTTTAAATGATCCAGAACGACAATGTACATTTAGGAATGTTTTTATAGTATGCTTTTATGGTGAGATTTGTTGCACCGAATAAAGCTGATTTTGATTTGATTTGTTTTGCAGGAGGGCCACTGCCGGTGTGCTGGCTGAGGAGGTAGTCCTTTTTGAGTAGGTCCCGGACCCTCCTGCGCACATCATACCACCTGTTCTGGATGTCTTCCTTTGTGCGCAAACATGGTGATTGTGCATTCACCCTGTCGACAATCCTCGCCCACATCTTGGTTTTCTGCGACATGGGGGTCTGTTGTACCAATGTACCAAACAACTGTGGCTCTACCCTGAGGATCTCATCTACCATGACTTCCAATTCACTGTCTAGGAACTTATGATTCTTCTTTGGGGGCATGGTGATGGCTGGTGGTGGTGCTTGATGTGTGTGTGTGTGCAAGTGGGGGGGTGTGAGTGTAGGTTTAGCTGGGTGTGTATGAGGGTGCTATTTGTAGGTGTGGTAATGGTGTGTGGCTTGTGTGATGTATGAGCTGTGAGTGTGTCTGTGGTTGCTGTGTGATGGTGTTCTGTGCTGGCAGGTCAGTGGAATTTGCAAAGGTACATGGTAGGGATTTGTGGCCTTTATGTAGGTGGAGTTGGAGGTGTGTCCTTGTTCCATTTTTTTTTTCCTCCCTGTATTTATTGGCTTTGTGGTTGCTTGTTTGGCCCTTTTTAAAAAAAAAAATTCCTTGGTGTTTTTGGTGCATGTAGGAGTCGTTCTTGTGTCCGAATAGGACCCTGCAGTTGTCTGGTGCGATCTTGTCCGACTCGTTCCCGCTGTGTGTCAGCTAGGTTTCATATGCGGCGTATGAGTCGGTCGCGGAGTATTGGGTTGCTTCGGCTGGGTTTTGTATACGTGTCGGTCGTACGGCTTGTGCTCCGGGCGAGTCGGTCGTGTTTTGCACGCACAGCATCGTACTACGCGGGTCGGAGTTCGCGGGTACGTTTCGTTCGGGTTCAATCCGGGTGCGTGTCGGTCGGTTCGTTTCGTGTGATTTCCCTGCCGGATGGCTTGTTTACGTCCGGCTCGGTCGGTCGTTTTGTATTCCGTCCAAGTCGGTCGGATTTCAAATGCATTTCATCGTACTACCCGGGTCGTATGGCGCCGGTCCGAGTCGGTCGGACTAAATTCCCGTACCGAGTTGGTCGGTATTTTTTCCGGCCCGAATCGGAATCGGCCCCAATGAATACAGTGAAAACACCTACATACACTAGGGAACACTATGCGTTGGGGTACCCCTGTGATTAGCATGACCTCCTCTGTAAGGCCCTAGTACATAATAGGGCAGGGGGATTAAAACTTCCTCTTAAAACGCGCCCCGGGGCGCGTTTGCACAGTGGTGAAGGGAGGGGGGGGCCTGAGGTGACATGTGTGCAATCAATCAATCAATCAATCAATCATGTCACTTATAAAGCGCACTACATACCCGCGAGGGTCTCAAGGCGCTGGGGGAAGAGGGGGTGGTGCTGCTACTGATCGAAGAGCCAGGTCTTGAGGAGTCTTCTGAAGGCCAGTAGGTCTTGGGTCTGCCGAAGGTTGGTGGGAGGTGTTCCAGGTCTTGGCGGCGAGGTGGGAGAAGGATCTGCCGCCGGCGGTCGTTTCCCGGATGCGGGGGACTCTGGCGAGGGCGAGGCTGGTGGAGCGGAGTTGGCGGGTGGGGGTGTAGAAGCTGAGTCGTCTGTTGAGGTAGACTGGTCCGGAGTTGTGGAGTGCTTTGTGTACGTGGGTGAGGAGCTTGAAGGTTATCCTCTTGTTGACAGGGAGCCAGTGCAGGTCTCTCAGGTGGGGTGTGATGTGGCTGCGTCGGGGGATGTCGAGGATAAGACGTGCAGAGAGCGTTCTGGATGCGTTGCAGCCGTCTCAGGAGCTTAGCCGGCTCGTTCCTGCGTAGAGAGCGTTTCCGTAGTCCAGCCTGCTGGTGACGAGGGCCTGGGTGACTGTTTTCTTGTTTCGGTGGGGATCCACTTGGAGATCCTGTGGAGCATTCGGAGGGTGTTGAAGCAGGATGAGGAAACGGCGTTGACCTGCTTAGTCATGGAGAGGGTGGGGTCGAGGATGACCCCTAGGTTGCGTGCGTGGTCGGTGGGTGTCGGGGCTGTTCCCAGTGATGTCGGCCACCAGGAGTCGTCCCATGCTGAAGGGTTGGAACCAAGGATGAGGACCTCCGTCTTGTCCGAGTTCAGCTTCAGGCGGCTGGTCCTCATCCATTCGGCGGCGGCCTTCATTCCTTCGTGGAGGTGGGCTTTGGCGGTGTGAGGGTCTTTGGTGAGGGAGAGGATCAGCTGGGTGTCGTCGGCGTAGGAGATGATGTTGAGGTTGTGCTGTCGGGCGAGGTGGGCGAAGGGTGCCATGTAGATGTTGAACAGCGTTGGGCTGAGGGAGGAGCCTTGGGTACGCCGCAGATGATCTAGGTGGCTTTGGATCGGAAGGGGCGAGGCGGACGCTTTGTGTTCTGCCGGAGAGGAAGGAGTGGTCCAGTCCAGGGCCTTCTCTTGGATCCCGGCGTCGTGAAAGACGTGTTCGTAGTGTGTGGTGGCAGACCGTGTCGAAGGCGGCTGATAGGTCCAGGAGGATGAGGGCTGCTGTTTCTCCGTTGTCTAGCAGGGTCCTGATGTCATCGGTGGCGGCGATGAGGGCGGTTTCAGTGCTGTGGTTGCTGCGGAAGCCGGACTGGGAAGGGTCCAGGATGTTGTTCTCCTCGAGGTAGCGGGTCAGTTGTTTGTTGACGATTTTCTCGGTGACCTTCGGGGAACGGGAGCAGAGAGATGGGTCGGAAGTTCTTGAGGTCCTTGGGGTCTGCCTTGGGTTTCTTGAGTAAGGCGGTGATCTCGGCGTGCTTCCAGCTTTCCGGGAAGGTTGCTGTCTCGAAGGAGATGTTGATTATTTTCCGGAGATGGGGCGCGATGGCTGTACTGGCTTTGTTGAAGACGTGGTGAGGGCACGGGTCTAGCGGTGAGCCGGAGTGGATGGTGTTCATGATCTCGCTGGTGTCCTCGTCGTTGATGTTGGTCCAGGAGAGCAGGCGGTTGGTGGTTGTGGGGGCAGTGGTCTTGGTGGTTGCCGGGCGGTCGTGGTGTTGAAGCTGTTGTGGATGTCGGCGATTTTGCGGTGGAAGAAGGTGGCCAGTGAGTCGCACAGGTCTCGCGCGACGGCGGGATGTCGTTGGTGTTGGAGCTGGGGTTGGAGAGTTCCTTCACGATGTTGAAGAGCTCTTTGCTGTTGTGTGCGTTGTTGTCTAGGCGGTCTTTGAGTGAGGCCCTTTTGGCGGATCTGATGAGGTGATGGTGACTGCGGGTGGCGCTCTTGTGGCCGGCGTAGCTGTCCGCTGTCCGTTCTTGGAGCCAGATCTTCTCCAATTTTCGGCATGTTCGTTTGGAGGCCTGGAGGTCTTCGGTGAACCAGGTGGCTTTCTTGCTGGTGTGGCTGTTGGGCGGATTCTTGAGCGGGGCGAGGGTGTTGGCGCAGTCGTCGAGCCACTGTCTGAGGTTGCGGGCGGCGGTGTCGGGGTCGGAGGGTTCGGCGGGTGGGCTCAGGGCGAGGGTTGTGGTTAGCTGGTCTTCGGTGACTCTGCTCCAGCAGCGGCGAGGCATTTGTTCAGTGCGGTGGTGCGTGGTGGGCTTCCTGTAGGTGAAGTGGATGCAGTGGTGGTCAGTCCAGTGGGGTTCGGAGGTGTGGTTGAAGGAGACGTGTGGGCTTGCGGAAAAGATGGAGTCTAGCGTGTGGCCGGCGGCGTGGGTGGGTGTAGTCATGAGCTGTCTGAGTCCGAGGGTGGTGAGGTTGTCGATCAGGGTGGTGGAGTTGGTGTCCTTGTTGTTCTCGAGGTGGAAGTTCAGGTCCCCGAGAAGGATGTAGTCCGTGGAGGCGATGGCGTGTGTGCTGACGAAGTCAGCGATAGAATCGCTGAACAGTGGTCGGGGTCTGGGGGGTCTGTAGATGAGGGTTCCTCTGAGGGTGGTGTTGGGATCGGTGTGGATCTGGAAGTGCATGTGTTCGGCGGTGCTGAGGGTGTCGTCGGTGTTGGTTGAGACTCTGAGGGTGTTCCTGTGGACGATGGCGATGCCTCCTCCGACTCCGTTGGTGCGGTCCCTGCGGGTGATCTTGTAGCCGTCCGGGATGGCAATGGCGATGTCGGGGGCTGAAGCGGGATTCAGCCAGGTCTCCGTCAGGAATGCGACGTCTGGGGAGGTTGAGTCGAGAAGGTCCCAGAGTTCGATGGCGTGTTTGCGGGCAGAGCGGGTGTTGAGGAGGATGCATCTGAGGTAGTTGGGTTCTTTCCTGGGCGGTGGTTTGGCGGGGCGGGTGCTGGCGAAGCTGCAGTTCCGGCAGGTGAAGGGCCCTTGGGTGCGCTTCGGGGTGGCCCGGTAGCAGGCGTGATCTTTTCCGGGGTTGAGTGCGTGGAGGGTGCTGGCGTCGTATCGGCGTCTGTTGATGTGGCGGGCGCGGGGGATGCCCGGACCAGGGGTTCTGGTGCTGGGCGCGGTCCCGGCGTGGACGAGGCGCAGGCGGGCTTGCCTTGAGCGCGCCTTCGGCGCGCTCGGCGCGCGCCCGCTGCGCATGTCCGCTGCGCGGCCGCTAGCGGCCGCCATAAATGGGGAGGTGGGAGGGAGGAGCAGGGAATGGGGCAGCGAATGGGCAGTGAGGGGCGGGGCCGCAGGCGCAGCGGCGGGAAACAGGCACGGAAAGGAAAAAACTAGCACAATCAGGGCAGCAAGGGGGCACAGAAAGGAAAAAACTAGCACAATCAGGCCAGCAAGGGGGCACAGAAAGGAAAAAACTAGCACAATCAGGGCAGCAAGGGGGCACAGAAAGGAAAAAACGAGCACAATCAGGGCAGCAGGGGGCACAGAAAGGAAAAAACTAGCACAATCAGGGCAGCAGGGGGGCACAGAAAGGAAAAAAACTAGCACAATCAGGGCAGCAAGGGGGCACAGAAAGGAAAAAACGAGCACAATCAGGGCAGCAAGGGGGCACAGAAAGGAAAAACGAGCACAATCAGGGCAGCAAGGGGGCACAGAAAGGAAAAAAACTAGCACAATCAGGGCAGCAGGGGGCACAGAAAGGAAAAACGAGCACAATCAGGGCAGCAAGGGGGCACAGAAAGGAAAAACGAGCACAATCAGGGCAGCAAGGGGGCACAGAAAGGAAAAACGAGCACAATCAGGGCAGCAGGGGGCACAGAAAGGAAAAGCAGAGCACAATCAGGGCAGCAAGGGGGCACAGAAAGGAAAAACGAGCACAATCAGGGCAGCAAGGGGGCACAGAAGGAAAAACGAGCACAATCAGGGGCAGCAGCAGGGCACACAGACGAAGTTGTGTGGTGGGGGAGCGACCTACCAGTCAAGGTCAGGGGTCGCTGTGGAATGTTTTAAGTTGGGGGATTAAGTCCCCTTGAATCCTGAGGGACCCTGGGGGCCAACTAGCCCACTAGGTACCTCCAGTAAGCGCCACAGAGCTGCGTTGCACAGAGGTGTAAAAAGGGGCGTGGCCTGGACCACCTCTCTGCAACGCAGCCCTGTGGCGCGCAGTGGAGGTACCTGGTGGGCTAGTTGGCCCCCAGGGTCCCCCAGTATTCAAGGGGAATTTGTTCCCCATCTGCAAACGCGCCACGGGGCGCGTTTGCAGAGTGCTGCAAGGAGGGGGCGTGGCCTCCGGCGCGATGCCGGTCTTTTTATTTTTAAGAAGGGGGGCTGTGTGGCCCCCCTTCTTTTTCTAATTTATTGGCCCTGGGGACCCCATACCCCAGGGCCTGCATCCCAATTTTTTTTTTTTTTTAAACAAAATATTTGGAAGGGGGCCATGCGGCCCCCCTCCCGAGGCCTTAATCGGCCCGGGGACCCAATCCCCCGGGGCTTGGCCTTATTTTTTTAAAAAAAAATCTTTTGGAGGGGGCTGCATTGCCCCTCCTTAGAGCCACCTATGGCCCCGGGGACCCCATCCCCGGTGCCAGCCTTAGTTTTTTTAAAAAAATTATTTAAATTTTGAGGAGGGGGCCACATGGCCCCCCTCCCGGGCCACTTGTAGCCCCGGGGACCCCATCCCCCAGGGCTGGCCCTCTCTGTTGGTGACCGTGGGGGGGTCCCCAATCCCCCCACGGTCCCGCCGGCTCCCCGCGTCCCTCGGGAGCCGGCATTGCTTTTCCACATGGGGAGCTGCTAAGATGCAGCTCCCCGTGTGGAAAAGCAATCGTCTTTGGTTTTTGGAAGAGAGAGCAGGTTTCCTGCCATAGCAAACTACAGTGTCCCGGGGGTGAGCACCCCGGGACACTGCAGGAGCCGGACCTGGGGGGTGGTGGTCCCCAGGGCCATCAAGGGCCCAGGAGGGGGGCCGCGGCCCCCTCCCAACATGTGCAAAGCCCCGGGAGGTGGTGGTCCCCGGGGCTCGGGGGTCTGGAAACGGACCCCCACATTCAAATTCTTAGTGCCCCGGGGAGGTGGCGGTCCCCAGGGCGTGTGGGGGGGCTCGAGCCCCCCCACACAGGTAATTTTAATTTTAAAAAAAGAAGCCCCGGGGGGTGGCGGTCCCTGGGGCTGCGGGAGGGCCGAGTGCCCTCCCGCACCATTTTTAATTGAAAGCCCCGGGGGGTGGTGGTCCCCGGGGCTTGGGGGGGCCTTAGAGGCCCCCCACTCATTATTTTTATAAACCCCGCATGCTCCCGGGACTTGGCCACCCGGGGGCCAAATAACAACGAAGCGCGGGAGCCCGCGCCTCGTTTTTTTTTCCACAACGGGATCCGCGCATCCTACGCGCATCCTGCCGATTTTTCCTTGTGGGACCCCCTGAGCAGGCCTAGGGGGTCAGGGTGTTTCTACCCTGCCCCCTTTTTGCGTTTTGCGCGTTAATTTTTCTCTTTTCTTGTGCCTCGGTTCTACTGAGGCACAAGATGGCTGCCAACACTTCCTGGTTTGGAGTATTGACAGCCAATTAGCATACAGCTCGTGATCGGGAGGGTGCGCGGCTCCTACGCGGCCATAGATATATATGTGTTTTTACTTTTGATTTTCTCAGCAACTACTGAACGGATTTACACCATTTAACAAAAAGGGTTCTTTCTGAACCAAGAACTACCTCTTTGCAAAATTTGGTGTAATTCCGTTCAGCAGTTCGGGCTGTAGCCGTGTCTAAAGTTTCCTACGGAAAATTGCATGGGGAAAACACGTTTTGGGACCCCCCTTTTTTCTCGGCCCCCGCTTGCCGAATCACCCCGAAACTTTCAGGATAGGAGCGGACCGGAGCGGGCCATGAGTTTTGAAAATTTCGCGAAGATTTGTCAACCGGCGCCGAAGTTATTTCAAATAGAATGTTGTGGATTTCCTATGGAAAATAGGTCCTAACTATAACTATCTACTGGCGACCGCCAGTAGATAATTATATATATATATATATATATATATATATATATATTTGGGTTTTTTCTACACTTCCGAGTTTGTAAAGCTTGTTAAATCATTAAATCATCATGTAAAGTTACAAAAGATGGAGCAGATATCTGATCGATGCATGTCACCAATGTAGCTGGGGATAAATGTAATTTCTTTAGTCAACAATAACACATGAATTTTTATTGACAACACCATAATTTGTACAATGCATTAATTAAACTTTTAATCCAGACACCTCCTTTACTGTTACTATACATCAACAATGTATTGTGTTAGTACTTCTTCCTAGTGAAATAACAAACATCTTTAAAACTACAGTCACACTATCCTTGTATACTTATAAATGATTGGCCCACTGCATATTATCAAGCCGGGTCCACCAAGAGATAGTCCACTTTCACTGTAGCCTTTGCCAAATGTTAATATGTAGAACATCCCCACTTCAAAGGCACAACTGTGTATAAAAGAAGGACCTCAGACACCAACTTTTCAGTACATTTCTGGACATGTGGATACACTGCCACGAAGAAGTGCTGCTATGCTGCTACAAGGACTGCTCCTCTGCTGGACTGCTGCTTTAAAGGAACTGCTGCCCTGCTGTGCTGACCTGCTGCCCTCCTGCTTGGGTAAGAAGAACTGGATCTGCAAATTCATCTTGAACCCAGGGCCCCAGAAAGACTCCAAGGGCAAGTCTGTTGGCCTCCTGATCTGAGCCTCAGGGACATAAAAGGCTCCCCAACCAGCTCCTGAACCCAGCTGCAGGATGTTCTTGACCCCCAACTGGTGCCTCTCATGTCCGGGGCCTTTAGTGTGGCTCACAGGCTCTTAAATTAGGCTTTTGGGCTCTTCACAATGATGAATCGGCCTGTTCGCACCGAGACGGCACTGCTCGCACCGAAAATCAGTGCGAGCCGCCACCAGCCTGTCTCTTTGCACAGCAGCTTCAATAGCCTGTGGGGGACTGCCAGTACGAAGCTCCAGCCCACCCGTCTGGGACACCCGGCCTGCTATTCATGCCACACTGACAACCACCAGCGATGCTGTCCTTGCACTCTGCAACCCAAATGGGACTCTTGGCTCAAAACTTGAGAAGGTAAAAACCTCAGCGGGACTGATCTGGGACTGTATCGGACCTGCCTGCACTCCATCGCACTCCACCTGAACTTTTAACTTTGACATGGCCCAGTGTGACCAGATAGCCGCGGTTGGCACTTTCTGCTTTTGGGCTCTATTTTACTCTTTATTCTTTAGAAATGTATAATTCCAGTTCTACTGATTGTATTTTTGTTGTTTCAGTCTTATTTTTTTTATTTAATTTTGCTCTATTTGTCTAACTTGGTGTGGGATCTTTTTGTGTGGGGTTCTACTGTTTGAAATTTTGCACAAATACTTTACACGTTGCCTCTAACTTAAGCCTGACTGCTCTGTGCCAAGCTACCAGGGGTTGAGCATAGGTTAATTTGGGGTTTGCTTGTGCCTTACCCTGACAAAGATTGTGGTTGCTGCTTGACCAGGGCTCACATCCCAGTAAACCAATTTCTCACAGTCATCAATGTACACACTACTTAGGAGCCCCAATAAGGGTGAAACCAGTCTTGGGTTGCTGGTGTTCAGGGAGGACCTGGCCTGGTAGTTTGGGATGGACTGTTCAAAGGGTTGGAATGATACCCTGAGTGATTACCAGTGGTTAAATGTATTGCAAGCATTCCTCTCAACTTTTGTGTGTTTTATGTAATGCCCTAAGTGGCCAGGATATGCCTAGATGTGGGTCATGTGCACACTGTGCCACTGGAGACAAGCAACACCAGGCTGATGAGCCCCAATTATGGTGCAACCGGTCTTGGGTTGCTTGTTTCATGTTTAGGGAGGACCTGACCTGGCAGTTCGGGCTGGATTGTTCCTACTGGAGGAGGGTCAAGACTGATTTACATATGGCTAGGCCCAAACTGAGGAGGCATGATGAGTAAAAGAGGGATGGGTTGAAGTGCTACTCTGAGTGATTGCCAGTGGTTAGACTTATTGCAAGCATTCCTCCCATCACATTTAAATACTGCTCACCTGTGGATACCATTTGCAAACTACACTGGCTCCAGGTGGCTAAGGGTATTCAGTTTAAGGCCCTGTGCACGGCCCATAAGATCTTCTTTTCTCAGGGGGCCCCCATCTTATCGAATTTTCTGACTCCATACCTCCCTTCACGGTCCTTGCGCTCTGCTGATCATAATTTAGCCTGTGTACCACGTGTTAGAAGAGCAAGGGGAGGCGGTCGGTCCTTTCGCGCTAAAGCCCCAGCCCTCTGGAATGCCCTCCCTCTTCCTTTGAGGTGCATTCAGAACCACTTGTTCTATGGGAAATCTCTGAAGTCCTGGTGGTTTACCATCTAAATATTCTGCCTGGCCTCCTCTTTTTTTCCCTGGGTCTCTCTTTCACAGTTGTGGCTTCCTGACAAAACTAGCGCTGGGTTGCCCCGTTGCCATGCACTTCACAATTCATATATTATAACAAAACATTTTGTGTATTTGAAAAAACAAATGACCATAGGATAAGGTTAACAAAGGAGTACTAATGAATTACTCTTGGAATTCAGAAGTAAGCTAGGACAACTATCAGATTAAGTCACCGAAAAATCTTTGTGAAGGGGGCCCTTTGTCTTTATGCATAGGTGTACATTCTGCTTGCATTTACTTATGTTCACATTTAGCATTCATTGTTGTATTTTTTTTTATATTAAGGGACATGCAAAAATAAAATTTCCTAGTGCTTGTGGAGGTTCATAAGTTTGTTTTTTAACAACATATTTGAGTCAGTAAATGTAATAATATGCTTCGTACAGATGTATACAGATGTAGGCATGTGTGCACATATGTTTTGCATATGTTTTACCTTTGATGTAAAAATGTACTACCCTTATTATACCTGTGGTTATGTGTCGATGTCTTGTTGTGTAACGTTCTTTGATCACATCATTTTTACACAGATTTAGTCATGCTTTTCTAACCCCTGTGATGTAAGTAAGTTTCCAAATGTCAAGGGTTGTAATTGAAACAGACATTAGTGCAATACCATTGGTCAAGGAAGTAGGCAAAACATTAAATATCTCCTACTTTAAATCATAGCCCAAAGGGCCCTGAGTGAGCGAGTAAGGCAAGCGATAGCGCAGCAGTCATTAGGGGCATTGCATCCCAGAGAGAATTCTTAAATTCCTTGGGGCAGATCTACAAGGAAGTGCCGCAGCGTGGCACCGCAAGCCCTTTGGCTGCACCACGCTGCGGCACTTCCGAAGCACAGGGATGCGACATATTTACAAGAATATGTCGCATCTCTGTGCTCTCCCCTGCGCTGGCGCACAAACTGCAGCCATGCGCCGGCGCAGGCATCCTTGCACCATGGTGCAAGGATGCCTGCGTCGTGGGAGATTGTTTTGTGCAGGAAGGGGCACCTTCCTGCACAAAAACAATCACTACAACCATTTTCCTCTTTCAATGCGTGCTGCAGAATGCAGCACGCATTGAAAGGAAAAACGAGGAGAAATGAAAACATTTCTCCTCGGTGCCTCTCACGCCACCTCTAGGGTGGCGTAGCATTCAGACGCATCTCCAGAGTTACGATTTCTCGTAAATCTGGAGAAGTGTCTTGTTCCATGGGTGTTGCGTGGGAACACCCACAGCATACCATGGAACGCCCCTTCACCGCAAAGTGCTGCGTGTGAAGGGGCCGTATTTACAAGGAGAGGAAAAGTCACGCAGGGGTGGCTTTTCCTCTCCTTGTAAATATGGAGCAGCCCCTGCGCCACCAGTACGTCACGAAAAGTGACGTACTGGTGGCGCAGAAGCTTGTAAATCTGCCCCCTTACTTCCCTCTAACCTTCTTTCTGTATTTCCTCCATCTTGTTCCTTCTTTCCATCATTTCGGTGCTTTCCATCCATCCGTCCGATCGTCCCTCCATCCATCCACCTTTCTCTCCATTCCTCCCTTTTTCCATCCCTCCTTTCAACTACAACTTCAGATTAAAGTCAAAGGAGTGCAAACAACAATTTGTTTCGTGTTACACAGTACAGTGGTGCGCAGTGAAACACGCTCATGAAGCTCTTATCTTTTAGAGGAGGGCTTATGATATTCTGCTGCTCCGCACTTGAGTATGGCTGTATATTATAGACCAGCACCAGCACACGTGCTTTCTGTATCCTAAAGAAGGCGTGAAAAGCCGAAGATGACTATTGGTTTTTTACAATTACGCAATCACTACAAACCAGTTAAAACAGGCATTGCTACCAAACAGAATGGGAAATATGATGTTATGGAAACAGAATCGGAGGGACAAAAAATGACCATTTTGAAAGTAGTTAATCTCGGTTTTTAGTTGCAAAAAAACTACAAAAAAAACAACAACTAAGAAAACGTAAATCGACAAAACCTAAATCGGAAGATCAGCGATCATTCTTGAAATTTGAAGTGGCCAAAGCCCCCAAGGATAAAATGTAAACGCGGGTCGTCACTGTGTCACTATTAGATTCTAACTTTGCACAAACACGTTATGTATTTGTGTTGGATTACTACGCAAAGTTGAGGTATCACATTTTGCATAGTTCCTCATAGGTAACATTTAGGGGAGATCGTAGCTGTCCTGATCATAACTAAACAGACTGATTTACAAATAACAGGACAGTGACTGATTCCATACGTTATTGGATTCATTCATCTACACGTGTGAGAGAAAAAAGACCATGTGTTCATCTACTTATATATTTGATGTGTAGTGCTTCTAGGGTGAAAAACACTACACAGGGTTATTTGACGTGTACATTACAAAGCCACGATCATATTTATTTTTCTCTCTGACTCTATGGATGCTGCACAGCCGCATTCCTTATTTGCCACTACTTAATAGTGGTAATATGGGCGAGGATGTGCGATGTGGAATTTCTAGCGTTGTGATTGGTTGCGCAGCAGGTATCATGTTTATGGGATGGATGTCTTGCACAAATTAATCCCATGGAGTCTATGTTTTTTTAAAATTAGGTTGATGCTACTTGAAACGATACAGGGGCCACAGAAGTAATTACACCCAGGCAGTGTATTGTTTTATGGCAACAAAGTTCAGGCAAGCTCTTACCTTTCTTCACAAATCCCATTGCAACAAGTTCTTGCAGTGAAAAGTAGAACAAACAAGGAAAGGTTTCAGAAAAGAGTGGCAAATAAAAATGCTTGAACATGTTACCTATGGCAGACGTCTTGGCCCAGAATAAAGTACTTAAAAATTGAGTAATTTTAAAAGCAGTAAGACAATAATAGGTCAAATTGTCATGAACAAGCAATGTGTGTTTTTAGTTTCTTTTCCGTTTTATCCAGCCACCATGTGCATGGCTGACAGGTGGCTCATATCATGTGCGAAACCTCCATCTAGCTCGGGCTCTGTAGCAAATAGAACTTAGCACTTGGAACATGTCTCTTTTCTTTTATTATTATATGCATGAACTTGAACGTCTTAGCATGCAAAATCTGCTAGCCAAAAGCAGGCCAGCTTGGTCTCACACATCAACCCCTCATATTTTGCCTTACTAGGGGGGATATTCACAAGAACGTGTGCTAAACATCTCCAAAAAATGTTAACGCAACTTTACACAATGCAGCCTACCGCGGGAAAATAACCCCGTGTGAACGTGGAATTCACAACACGGCGGTACCATGCGATAATCCCCCGAAAACGCGGCCAATGTCGGCGATACAACCGCTACCGTGAAAAAAACACAAACCTCAACGCGAAAAAACATGCGATGGGCCAAAGAGCGATGAGGAAATCAGCGATAAGCAGCGCCAGGCCTGCAATACACACATGGCAGGCGGGAAAAACCACTATAAAAGTGGAAAGAACACACAAACACAAAATGACCAACCCCCAAGCACCATGGAGGCAGCCGGAGCAGGCGCAGAGGACGAGCGCAACCCCACAAGCACCCCGGACGACCAGCCTGGGACCTCGGGAACAGGGAAGGGCAAGGACAAGAAGAAGAGGAAGACGAAGTTCAGTCTGCAGGAAAACAGGATCCTGGTCACGGAGGTGATGGAACACCATCAACAACTGTTCGTCACCTCCAACGTGTCATTGGGCACCAAAAATGGAATATGGCGGGACATCGTGGACAAGGTGAATGCCGTCGGAGAGCACAAGAGGTCAATGGACGAGGTTAAGAGGCAATGGATTGACATCAAGCGCAAGACCAAGGAGAAACTCGCAGGCAACCAGAAGGCAGCAATGCAGACTGGAGGTGGGAGCCCAGCGCCACAGCTGGAGCTGGATGACATGGAGGAGCTGGTGTCGACAGTCATCAGTGTGGAGACTGTGGCAGGAGTCGGGGGACCGGACACTGCTCGACAGGACACAACACAACCGCAACAGGGTGAGTGACCACCAGGTACTGGGATGACGGGTGGAGATGGCCACAATGGCACACATGCACAATCAAGCAGAGCCCAGTGCACACCCACAATGACTCTGGATCATGGCCCTGATCCACAGACTGTCACAATGTACAATGCCATGCTGTCTGAATGTGAACCTGTACCATGCGGCTACATACATGCGGACACATTGTAATACACCATCTCCCCTTCACATTGCAGGGGCACCGTCAACACCTCCTGCAGAGCAGTCCCCGCCACTCTTCACTGATGACGAGGAGGACACCCCCAGCATCGACACCCAAGCCCTCCAAGACATCATTGACATCATCCGCAACTCACCTCCAGGATCAGGGCAGCCCAGCTGCATCGAGGAGACCCCACCCACTACCCAAACTACCCAGCAGGAGGCATCCACAGCCCCGGCAGTCCCCAAGACCCCAGGAACAACACATGGCCTTCCAACGCCGTGTGCTGGAGGGCCGGAGGGAGACGGCTGAGCAGGTGCGGGTGGGGTTCGACCTCATGGCTACCAAACTGGACGCCATCCATGGGTGTATAGGTCCCATCAGGGACCAGCTCCAGTCCCTAACGGACACCCACGGCCCGCTCCATGGTCTCCAAACAGCCCTGACTGACATCGCTGGAGTCATGACTCAGAGACAAGAACACCTGTCCGCTCAGAGTGGCTCCAGCGATCCCAGCCGTGAGGTGGCACACATGCGGAGGCTCATGGAGGACATGGTGCGGATGGAGGCAGAAAGGATGGCAGCCACCGATGCACATCAGCGAAATGTAGCTGGGATCTACCATGCCCTGCAGATCCTCATCATGGCATTGCTGCCACAAGGCGTGGCGATGATGAATGCTGCTGCCCCCACACCATCCACATCTCCGCCCCCTGGTGTGACAGTGCCTCCCAGTGCGGCAGGCGTATCCACTCCGGCACCTGATGTGTCACTGCCACACAGTGCGGCCGACAATCCTCCTCCGGCCCCTGATGCGTCAGTGGCACACAGTGCCGCAGCCGGTACTGCAACAACCACAGGTGGGGCAGAGCACACATCCGAGGATGAGGACGTGGATGGGATTGAGATCAGAAGGAGGCACTAGCATTCATTTCCGCCACCTTGCCTGTTTCTGCTTGGTGCACGCACATGGCCCCATGACCTTCCACTGACCCCTGATACACTCCGCTGCACTCACCTTGGACTGCGACATGGACTGCCATATCCTGTTTGATGACCAATGACCCGGCGACCAGACTGCGGACTGTACCCTTCCTCTTCCGCAGTATTTCTCATCCCCGGATGGACTCCACGGGCCCATATTGTGTAGTGTGCTTGGCATGGCCCTGTACCGCTCCAGCTGCAAAACTCCACTAGATGTGCAATAAACATCCAGAAACGCACTGCTGTGTCATGGCTTTCATCATTCATGTATGAATGAGTGGATGAATGTAGGGACAGTGATTTCCCTTATTTCAATGATGCTCATCTAGTGGGATGCCAGTCACAGTGTGCTACATTGCCTATTGTGTTCCGCTTGCCGTGGACACTACAACAGGGACACACGCATTAGTCACTTCCTTGTCCGGACATGGACTGAACCACGCCCAGAGCCCCCGAGTCATTGTTTCAAGCCCTGCGCTGGTCCGGCATACGCCAGGCCAGACCACTCCGCTTACGCTCCGAGGGGGGCCCACATAGCTACATGTCGCAGGCGTACACACTGGTGGTATGCAGGTCACTGGTCTAGTTGTCAGCATGTCACAGCCACTCCCTGAGGGCAGGTCTGCACACACACCACACCCATCTGGCACAGGCGTCACAGGCCATGTGACCCCGCCAATATAAGGGGCCGACAACGTCACATTCCCCACTGCCGGTGGTGACTGGATAACGGATGCTCCACGGTTCTCAATCATAAACGGCCCATGAGTTGTGGCGCACAGCGTTGGTCGCACCCAAGGCCTTGCGCCCGTCACAGGCCTACCACCACAGGCGCTGACTGGGGTTGCACAGGGTTAGTGGCACCCGAGGCCTTGCGCCCATCACGGGCCTACCACCACGTGGCGCTGACTGGGGTTGCACAGGGTTAGTGGCACCCAAAGCCTTGCGCCCATCACGGGCCTACCACCACGTGGCGCTGACTGGGGTTACACAGGGTTAGTGGCACCAAAATAGCTGAACGGGTGTGCAGCCTTCGGTGATGACGTGTGCACTGATGTGGTCTCTGCCATTGATGCCTCAGAACTCAGTGTCATGTGTGGGACCTGCTGGGCCGCAGGGCGGAAGCGATACAAAAGGGGATGATGGACGGAACGTTTGAGCCAATCAAGCACTCACCCCCAGTCAACTGATCTGGGTTTAATCCATCATCATTCTTTAGCTCACTCCACCACCCCAGTTCAGACATGGCCATATGCAAATCAGTCTGACCCTGTGCCTCATGGGAACAGTCCAGCCCGAACTGCCAAGCCATGTCTTCCCTGGACCGGAAACAAGCATCCTAGGACCGGTTTCTGGCAATTCAGCCGTCATCAGCCAGGCTTGCTTGAATCCAGTGGCAAAGTGAGCAAGGGACCCACGTCTGGGCATACCCCGCCAACTTAGGGCGACCAAAGCGATACAAAGGGGGATGATGGACGGAACGTTTGAGCCAATCAAACACTCACCCCCAGGCAACTGATCTGGGTTTAATCCATCATCATTCTTTAGCTCACTCCACCACCCCAGTTCAGACATGGCCATATGCAAATCAGTCTGACCCTGTGCCTCATGGGAACAGTCCAGCCCGAACTGCCAAGCCATGTCTTCCCTGGACCGGAAACAAGCATCCTAGGACCGGTTTCTGGCAATTCAGCCGTCATCAGCCAGGCTTGCTTGAATCCAGTGGCAAAGTGAGCAAGGGACCCACGTCTGGGCATACCCCCGCCAACTTAGGGCGACCAAAGCGATACAAAGGGGATGATGGACGGAACGTTTGAGCCAATCAAACACTCACCCCCAGTCAACTGATCTGGGTTTAATCCATCATCATTCTTTAGCTCACTCCACCACCCCAGTTCAGACATGGCCATATGCAAATCAGTCTGACCCTGTGCCTCATGGGAACAGTCCAGCCCGAACTGCCAAGCCATGTCTTCCCTGGACCGGAAACAAGCATCCTAGGACCGGTTTCTGGCAATTCAGCCGTCATCAGCCAGGCTTGCTTGAATCCAGTGGCAAAGTGAGCAAGGGACCCACGTCTGGGCATACCCCCGCCAACTTAGGGTGACCAAGCGATACAAAAGGGGATGATGGACGGAACGTTTGAGCCAATCAAACACTCACCCCAGTCAACTGATCTGGGTTTAATCCATCATCATTCTTTAGCTCACTCCACCACCCCAGTTCAGACATGGCCATATGCAAATTAGTCTGACCCTGTGCCTCATGGGAACAGTCCAGCCCGAACTGCCAAGCCATGTCTTCCCTGGACCGGAAACAAGCATCCTAGGACCGGTTTCTGGCAATTCAGCCGTCATCAGCCAGGCTTGCTTGAATCCAGTGGCAAAGTGAGCAAGGGACCCACGTCTGGGCATACCCCCGCCAACTTAGGGCGACCAAAGCGATACAAAAGGGGATGATGGACGGAACGTTTGAGCCAATCAAACACTCACCCCCAGTCAACTGATCTGGGTTTAATCCATCATCATTCTTTAGCTCACTCCACCACCCCAGTTCAGACATGGCCATATGCAAATCAGTCTGACCCTGTGCCTCATGGGAACAGTCCAGCCCGAACTGCCAAGCCGCATGATGTGGACCATGCCATGGTGGAGGGACCGGGGCCTGGAGCTTGCACGGGCACGTGGTGTGCCCACTGGTGGACACACCGTTGGCGGCAGGTGAGCAGTGGGCCCAGGGTGTGCAAGTGTGGGCAGCCAGCACTGGCCGGCAGGAGGGGGTAGGGTGCGGCTGCATGCGTGCGCAGGGACGGACAGGCGTTGTTGCCGTGTGCTGTGTGATGGACTCTGCCATGATTGACTCTGGCCTCGATTACAGATTGCAGACCTGGTGGCTTGCAGTGTATCCCGGCACGTGGTTGGAGACACACCGGTGGCAGCAGGTGAACAGTGGGACCTGGGTGAGCAGGGGCGGCGGTGTCTCTCTCTCTCTCCCTTCCTTCCTTCCCTCTCGCTCTCACTCTCTCTCCTTTCCTTCTCTCTCTCTCACTCTCTCCTTTCCTTCTCTCTCTCTCACTCTCTCTCCTTTCCTTCTCTCTCTCTCACTCTCTCTCCTTTCCTTCCCTCTCTCTCACTCTCTCTCTCCCTTCCTTTCCTTCTCTCTCTTTCTCTCTCTGCCTTTCTTTCATTCTCTGTTTCTCTGTGTCTTTGATGTGTGCATGGCACAATTTCTGAGTTTGTGCTTTATTTTCCAGGCTGTGACATCGAGATTGTCCCGGACGGACCCAACAGGAGTCTTCCGCATTGGTGTCTTGTGTTGTATTTCAATAAAGTTTTTGGTTGTTACTTCAGTGCTGTGTGACTGTTTCTCGTTCTTCTGGCCACACATGTGTGTTATTTTTTGACAATGTGCGTCATCATGCGCTTTTTGTGGCTCTTGTGTCGTGCACGGTATGTGTATGTCCGGGGGGCGGCTGGGGGTGGTGGCGGTGGGTGTTGTGGCCCTCATGGGTATCCGAGCTGCATGATCATTGTCTCCATGGCATCTGTGGGTCTTCAGGTGTGGCTCTTGGCTGGGCCCCCTTTCATGCTGCAGGTAGTCGTCCTGCTTAACACCAGCAGAAGGCAGGTGTTAAATCCCTGCTGCTACCGCGGCTTATCGCCTGTTTTTGGTTCGCATCGCAGATCTGGCAGTTCGTTGTGAAAGTGGTGTTGTGGTTTTTTCGTGTGTTTTTGCACCTCTACTCTGCATCTCATTAGGGTTGGTTGGTGGTGTCCACCATGGAGATAACTTTTGGGGCAGTTATCGCGGGAATACTGGCGATGTCTGCAGTTTGCACCCGCTTGTGAATGGGGTGTTAAATCTATCTCCACTTTGGATGCGTTAAGGTGGAGATAAATCGGCGGTAGGTCCTTGTGAATATGCCCCTAGGTGTTACACCCCATGCCCCCTGCTGTATCTCATCCTGTTATCATATATTGAATATCACCATATACTCCCCTGATGCATGAGACCCAGTCCTTCCACGAAGCACATCACACATTGATACATATGTACTAAAGCATTTTCCCATACCCACAAAAAAAGAAAACTTCTTTGAAACATCCCCCCTTTGTTCCTAAGAGAGACATTGCTGATTGGTAACCCTTAGCACATCAACCCGTGTTTCCCTGAGGTGTATCACCCAATGTTCCCTTGAGGTGCATCACTAGTGCTCCCCTGGTGCACATCACCATACATTTCTCTGATATACATCACTGTGTACTACCCTTGTGTGCTACTCTATCATGCACCGTATGGTCAATATCGTCTTATGCTCTGAAAATGCATAGCAAGTGCTGCTGCAGGTGGTAATGTATCTTTGACTTTGAATAACCTTATTCGACAAAAATGAATGCCATAAACGTACAGAATAAAAACACAATAAAGCAATATAGAAGATTACACAATAAAATTCCATTTCATCTTTAAAATAGACACATAATTAGAATCGGAAAGAATGAATAATTAAAAAAGATCCAATTATTTCATTCAAGTGGCATGTCTGCTGCAGGTGGTAATGTATCAATGTTGGCCTTTGGGTATTGGTACTTGTATGTTTCCTGACTTTATGAAAATAGTTGCTTGTAGGTGTATTGGTCTGTGTGCTTGCTCTAAGCGTGGATGTATGGCTGCATATTGTGTGGCTCCAGGTTCACTATAAAAAACTAAACCTACACTTCTTGTGAATGTGTTGTTTTCAAATCTTGAGCACAACTCCTCCGATCGCACTCTCACGTCAGTTCCTTTCCATATATTGTTCCAAAGTCTGAAAACCACTTTGGTGTGCATTCAGCTCCAACCCTTTGCTTCAGTGTATAGAAATTGGAGTGAGACCGTGTTGGTAGGAGGGTTTTAATCAGCACGATTTGGTGTCAGAAGTAGTGTCAGTGAGAGGGGCTATAAAACTGAAGATGGCAGAAATGTGAGAAAGAGGCAATCATAGGATGCACTTGTTCAAAGAGTACTCAGATTGGCATGAGGTGGTAGATAAAAGGGAGATAGAAGAGTAAACAAATAGAAGAGTAAAGGTAGATTTACTGATCAAAGTGAGTACACAGAAATACCTATGTGCAGATAAAAACAACAGTCAATTTCGATTAATGCTAAAGTATAAGATGTCACATACAGGGCATTGCCAACGGGACTTCTGCCACCTGGGTTTTCTCTTTGATCCATTAGAAAGAGGGCACACGAGCTAGCAAATCCCAGAAAACCTAGTTCGAGTTCAATGGTTTTCAGGGCATCGGAAAAATTTAATTTCAGGCATTGTCTTGCAAAATGGCAACCTTTTCCAACCTCCCAATGATGGTCTAAATACATTTCTGGCCCAGAGCACAAAACAAATGTCAAGTGAACTGATGGGCAACATGTGATCCCGAGGACTGAACAGTTGTATTGCAAGTCCCCTTGTTTGTATTCCCAATTAAACTGCCCGGTGGAATATAACACGCAGTTGATGCAACCATGAAATTCAAGATTGTACTATGGTTAGCCTTGACGTCATCAGTGTAGAGACAATGATGACCATCGTGGTCATGGCTAAGAAGCAAGATGCACACAGGATTGTGTCTATGTGATGAACCACAAGAAAGCTACATCTCTCAATTCAGACACTGAAAAATCCATTTCCTGATCCTGTGGTTGAATGTGTCCTAATTTATTGATTTTCATCCATGATGAACTCCTCAGTTACTAGATTTGCTATGCTATGTGTTTACTACATGCAGACTATTCGCTCAACTTGAGAATGACAAGAGCTTTGCAGTGCTAAGACTACAAAGTGTGTGTAGTACAGAAAGACAAAGGCAAGTGAATGAATAAACAGCAATACAAAACAATAATAATTAGACTTGTGTAAAGCTGCCAAAATAGGTTTTGCAAAGGACACGGTTTTCAAAGAAACATGAAAGGTTGGAAATATAGGGGAAGAGGTGATAACTGGTTGGTGTGGATTGCACATCTTGGACACTAGTAGGCAGAATGCCCTAAACTGGTACCTGCCACCACAAATAATTTGAGATGTAGAATAAAGAGAATAGTAAGGAAAGCAAAGTTGAACATGTGACTTAAGATACTTGGGCTCATTTACAAAAGCATTTATGAGTATGGGAAGTAATACCTTTGTATATTATTATGTGCATTCGTGACCCGGCACCGAAATGCCCAAATCCCTATAAGTAAAAGAGTGCATTATCATTTCTATCTGACCCAACTGTATATGAATATTCCATGAATATTGCCATTTTATTCCCATTTTAGATATTTTGGGGCCAACTGACAAGGGCTTGTAAAAGAACAGTAACAGTATGTTTAAAATGGCATTGTGGAGAACCATTTGGAAGAACAGAAAGAATGCTAATTCAGAATCAGAAAAACATTGTATGACAAGTGAAATGAGAATATTATTTCTGGGTGAGGGAAAGTGTACATTGAAAAGCAGGAGAATCAGAACTGAGCCTATGGATTCACCCAGCAGATGGATTAATACTAATTGAGAGGTAAGTGCAAACATTGAAAAGAACATTAAGTAAAGAAGAAGAGGATAGATTTGAAAACAGGTTCATGATCAGAAGAGGTAGTATTCAGGTTGACCTTTTGGGATATTCTGAATACTAAAACAGATAATAAAACAACAAACTGAGAAAGCTGGAGGCGTGAGGAAAGTCACAGGGAAAAGTCAGAAATTTTCAGGAAGGAAGTAGAAAAGTCGAGGCAGTGAGCAGATCTGGGAGGATGAAGTTGCTGTTTAAAGATACAAAATATTCTTTAAGTATGGGGAAACGTCATGAGTAGGGCTTTGTGTGGAAGTGATTATGTTGATGAAAACAAATTGGTAAACTAAGGGTGAGGAAGTTTGAAGGATGTGCTAATGGATGTGGGCAGTTTGATGACGCCACGAAACTGAACCTTAAAGGTTAAATGCTTGATAAGGATTAGACGGGAAAAGGAGCTGAAGTGTGGTCAAATTGAAAATAATGAACAAACGAAAGTGTCTGGCGGTTGATGCTGTCTACCAGGAAGGTGCTGGAAAAGTATAAAGCCATGACGCAATAGGGGTTTAAAAAAAATCAATAGGGGAATGGATCACTTGTAACCACTTTACCAGGGTTTATTAGTTCGTGGTTCCGTCTTAAAAAACCCTCATATACGTACGTAACTGGATTTGAGAAAAAGGCGGTATATCTTGGTTCTCCGCCTATACGCAACGTAACAACATAGTCATGGGGTTTATTAGGTATGTTGACCTCCACCCGGAGGTTTAACCACTGGTATTTGCAGTAGTGTCCAGAAACAGAAACGTTAAAAAATGGTTGTGATAAGGTGATGTTAAAATTCTTCAAACATCCTCACTAACGCGAAAAAAAATGTTATTAGCAAGTGGGAGTTAAAGAAATTAAAATGGTGAGGGTGTGTTTTTTAGACCATGTTAGTATGTCTAAACACACTGAAAAAGTGTCCTTTTATTCGGTCGACATGTTTCTGCCTCGTATGCCCAGCCGGGTCTATGGGGCTTTCTTCAGGACCAGAAAGAGTTTATCAGTGCAACTACCATTTGTATTGCACTTCTCAGCGGGGTAATATTAGTCCGCTCTAGACAATCAGGTCAATAGTACCTGTAATATAGTGAAAAAGAGAAACTTAGTCAGAATCCCCTTATTTTTAACATTCCGGGTTTACATCGTAACAATCAGATAATTTATCAGAATGAAAGTTCGTGTTAATATGTCAAATGGCGCATTTTGCTCTAAAAATATACTTCTTAAAACTATGGCTTAATTTCCAGGGATCGTGCGTAATGATAAGGTACATTAGATATCTTAATATAAATTCAAAATATGCTCTGGATTTATATTGCTACATGAAGTCACGAGGCACAGTCACAGAAAACAAAAAAACAAAAAAAGGGGGGAGAAAAACGAAAGGTGAGAAAGCCAGATGCTGCCTTCTGAGATAAGACCCCATTCTAAAGTTGAAATTACCTTAAAGACTCTTGTTATAGCGTCTTCAGGGCTTGGCAAGTTTATCCTTGCTTGCTGTGAAGGGAAAAGAGACATTTTAAAAGAGAAACCTTACTTCAATAATGTCAAGCATGGTCCTACGGCGTTTCCTCTCACCTGCAGCATGGACTGTCCCGCTGCTTGTGCTTGCTCTGCCCACGGTGGTGTAGGGCATTCTGGGAGCCTTCTTTTATTTCACTGTCTCAATAGACATAAAGAAAATACTCCGTGGTTTTATAGTAGGCATGGAAAAAAGTTTTGGTGTCTTCGCAATATATTATCAATAAAGTTGTGTTAGTATATTAGATGTAAGTGTGATAGTAATCAATTTTAAATAATTGCTAACTTCGATGTTTCCAGCAATTTGACACAGAAAAAATAAAAATAATAATAATTAAAATGTGACTTCAGATATTTTCCTCATTTTATTGCAGCAACTCAGTGAGTTTTTTTATTTATAATTACAGAATTGCGGATAACCAATGTCGTTCATTCTGTTGGTAATCTTCAGACATGGAGTATTATTAACTGAACTGGTGCCACGGTATATCATCGTTCAATCCTTCCACATTAGTTTTTAAACGATGAACCCAACGCTGTTCCTTCTCGAAAGAAGACGTTCTGCATTTTGATTTTTATTTGTTAACATCTCTATGATTGTCCAGTTGAGATCCTCAACTGTGTGATTGGAGTCTATGTAATGTTTGCTCATTTTGGTCGTCGCTTTTTACATTTGATGTTGCTTTTATGTTCCCCAATCCGTAGTTTTACTTTTCGACACGTCATTCCAATATATCTTGGTCCACATGGACACGTGATCATATAGATCACGTGTGTGGAATTACAATTTGTGTGTTGTCGTTGTGTCCATACTAAATCATTAGATAGACACAGAGTTTTTGTTGCAGTTGTTATTTTGCAGACTACGCAGGAACCACATGGATAGTGTCCTGTGATTGGACTCATGTTCCAAGCTGTAGTGATGCTTTCTGTTTTTGTCTTGGGTGCAGGTCGAGTATGTACCAGAAGATCTTTCAGGTTTCTTGTTCTTTTATTTGCAAACCTAGGTTTTGGCCATTTCAGGTTACCAGAGGTGACAATCTTCCAATTTTTATTTACAATCTTCTTTACAGTGTTGCTGGCGATGTTGTATGTTGTCACACACGTGATCAAGTTCTCATTTGTCTCTTTAGGAGTGGTAGTGAGCAGACATTCTCGTGGTTGGTGTCTCGCTCTTGTTTGACATTTGTGAATGGTCTTCACGGGGTAATCTCTTTTTGCCAACCTATCAGTTAGGTCCTTGGCTTGTTGTTTGTAGTCTTCCAGCTTACTACAATTACGCCTAAGGCGTAAGAATTGGCTATAGGGGAGATTGTCCCTTAAAGGTCTGGGATGAAAGCTCTTATAAGATAACAGGCTGTTCTTCGCAGTCGGTTTATAATAGGTTTTTGTCTGAATGCTGTCATCCTCTATGTAGAGTGAGATATCCAAGGAGTCTAATCTGCTCTTATCAGCTGTGTAAGTGAATTTGAGGCATTCATCTCTGGTGTTAATCCAGTGTATAAAATCCTTGAGGTTGTCACTAGTATCATTCCAAATCAGGATAATGTCATCTATATAACGCTTCCAGAATAATATTCTGGAAGCGAAAGGATTTTGGTCATTGAGTATGTGTTGTTTCTCAAAATTGCTCACATACAGGCCTGCTACCGATGGCGCAAAGGCACTGGCCATGGAAGTTCCGTGGCTTTGTTCATACAGTGACTCATTGTACTCAAAGAAATTTTCTGTGAGTGCTAGTCTGCAGCACTCCAGGACAAAATGCCTCGGTGTTTGTATTGCCAATGTTCTGAAAATAAGATGGTTTCTAATGTTTCCAAAGTGTTCTGTTGTGGAAGACTGGTGTAGAGACTTTCTATGTCTAGGCCTACCAGTAGCATTTTGTTTTCATCAAAGGGTAGGTCTATCAGTTGGTTCAGAAGATCTCGAGTATCTTTCAGGTACGTAGGAGTTTTTTGGACCAAAGGTTTTAGGAATTGGTCAGCAAATTGGGATAAAGGTTCCAATACCGAACCTATCCCAGACACGATGGGGTGTCCTGGAGGCGGGGATCTGTTTTTATGAGTTTTAGGCAAAGAATAGAAGTATGGTATTTTCGGATTTTGTGCAATTAACAAATCTGCTTCATGTTTTGTGATCCAGGAGTTGGTTTCTGCTTCTTCCACCATCATTTGTATCGTGTGTTGCAACCTAGAAGTAGGATCAATTACGATTTTTCATCCGAGAGAAGGAGGAGGCATTGCTGGTCATATCCTTCTTTGTTCAGTAGGACAATGCCTCCTCTCTTATCTGCGGGTTTGATTATGATATTCTCATTTTTCCTGAGTTGATCCAAAGCTTGTTGTTCTTGTTTGGTAACATTATGAAAAGGTTGCTTAATATGTTCCTGGACTTCTTCTGCCTCTTTCACAATCGCTTGTTCAAATGTTAGTATTTCTATTGGTACTGTGTGTGGTGGAGGGCAGAACGTTGATTTTCGTCTCACGTTCGGGTCGCTGTCAGGTGTAGAGTCTTCTTTACCGGTCTTGGTTTGTCTTTGGACATGCTGCGTGTCAGTACTTGGCGTTGTTGTTGTTCGTTCCATGTTACTCCTTTCCGTCTTCCTCTTTGTGTGGTCTGGCCTCTTCCTAAAAAAGGCGGTGGTTGCATATTCTGTGCTCCCATCATTGGGGCCATGGCGGGTATTCCATGTTGGTATGGATTCATCCAGCCATGGTAGTTGGGTAGATAAGGTTGGAAAAAAGGTATTGGTTGGTCATTATAGTTAGGTCTCTGCCACCTATTTGTTCTCCTCGGACGTCGTTGATTCCGGAACTGGTTTCTCCCTCTTCGTTGAAAGGAATCTTCATCACTCCAATCGGAGTTATCAGTGGAGTTCCCTCCAGTTGACTCGTTGTCTGTAGATTGATCTGGGACAACATAGTCTTCTTTCAAGTAGGGATGCATCTTTTCTAGGAAAAAGCGTTTCAGATCTTTTCCCAACTTTTGGATCTTGTTTTGAGTGATATAATCTTTTGTTTAGTTTATTTCGCGGTTTATCTCTTCCAACCTTTTTTATATACAGAAATATGTACAGTTGTTTTCAGTTTTGCTTCACTTATTTGAATTTTCATGGTCAGAGCCTCGGATAATCTAGTCGCCGTTTTAATAATTAAAACCAAATAGTCTTGTGTACATTTCCAGGAAATTGAAGACCAATCTTTACGAAAAGTTAAATCGTGTAGAAAAATCTGTGGTGCATTGTTTATCTGTAGGCCCTTTGGTGCTTGCTGGAAACATTGAAGTTAGCAATTATTTAAAATTGATTACTATCACACTTACATCTAATATACTAACACAACTTTATTGATAATATATTGCGAAGACACCAAAACTTTTTTCCATGCCTACTATAAAACCACAGAGTATTTTCTTTATATCTACTGAGACAGTGAAATAAAAGAAGGCTCCCAGAATGCCCTACACCACCGTGGGCAGAGCAAGCAGAAGCAGCGGACAGTCCATGATGCAGGTGAGAGGAAATGCCATAGGACCATGCTTGACATTATTGAAGTAAGGTTTCTCTTTTAAAAATGTCTCTTTTCCCTTCACAGCAAGCAAGGATAAACTTGCCAAGCCCTGAAGACGCTATAACAAGTGTCTTTAAGGTAATTTCAACTTTAGAATGGGGTCTTATCTCAGAAGGCAGCATCTGGCTTTCTCACCTTTCGTTTTCTCCCCCTTTTTTGTTTTTTGTTTTCTGTGACTGTGCCTCGTGACTTCATGTAGCAATATAAATCCAGAGCCTATTTTGAATTTATATTAAGATATCTAATGTACCTTATCATTACGCACGATCCCTGGAAATTAAGCCATAGTTTTAAGAAGTATATTTTTAGAGCGAAATGCGCCATTTGACATATTAACACGAACTTTCATTCTGATAAATTATCTGATTGTTACGATGTAAACCCGGAATGTTAAAAATAAGGGAATTCTGACTAAGTTTCTATTTTTCACTATATTACAGGTACTATTGACCTGATTGTCTACAGCGGACTAATATTACCCCACTGAGAAGTGCAATACAAATGGTAGTTGCACTGATAAACTCTTTCTGGTCCTGAAGAAAGCCCCATAGACCCGGCTGGGCATACGGGACAGAAACATGTCGACCGAATAAAAGGACACTTTTTCAGTGTGTTTAGACATACTAACATGGTCTAAAAAACACACGCTCACCATTTTAATTTCTTTAACTCCCACTTGCTAATAAAAAAAATTTTCGCGTTAGTGAGGATGTTTGAAGAATTTTAACATCACCTTATCACAACCATTTTTTAACGTTTCTGTTTCTGGACACTACTGCGAATACCACTGGTTAAACCTCCGGGTGGAGGTCAACATACCTAATAAACCCCATGACTATGTTGTTACGTTACGTATAGGCGGAGAACCAAGATATACCGCCTTTTTCTCAAATCCAGTTACGTACGTATATGAGGGTTTTTAAGACGGAACCACAAACTAATAAACCCTTGGTAAAGTGGTTACAAGTGATCCATTCCCCTATTTATTTTTTGTATTATCGTGGAAGATGAATGGATCATTACTTCCCTTCTCTCTCCCCACCTCCTTTTGATTGAAACTATTAAGCAGCGTGCAGCTGTGGGAGAATTGCAACGACATCCCAATTGATAATTGGATACATCAGAAGAGACACCGCCACAAGCTAGGAGGGGCCTTCAGAAAATCACTTCAGAATTATGGCGGACAATCCAGGCCTCAGTTATACTGAGGAGGACATTAGTGAAATACTATCCTTACCTCCCTTATTACAAAATACGGAATTAACACAGACATTGGCCCAAACTAACGATTGGGATGAATTAACGGAAACCAAAAGGGAACAGGTCAGGACAGCCATACATGGCCTAATTATGACAGAATATCTTCGGGCCAATACCGCACCAAGGGGCCTATGGATAAACAATGCACCACAGATTTTTCTACACAATTTAACTTTTCGTACAGATTGGTCCTCAATTTCCTGGAAATGTACACGAGACTATTTGGTTTTAATTATTAAAACGGCGACTAGATTATCCGAGGCTCTGACCGTGAAAATTCAAATAAGTGAAGCAAAACTGAAAACAACTGTACATATTTCTGTATATAAAAAAAGGTTGGAAGAGATAAACCGCGAAATAAACGAAACAAAAGATTATATCACTCAAAACAAGATCCAAAAGTTGGGAAAAGATCTGAAACGCTTCTCCCTAGAAAAGATGCATCCCTACTTGAAAGAAGACTATGGTGTCCCAGATCAATCTACAGACAACGAGCCAACTGGAGGGAACTCCACTGATAACTCCGATTGGAGTGATGAAGATTCCTTTCAACGAAGAGGGAGAAACCACTTCCGGAATCAACGACGTCCGAGGAGAACAAATAGGTGGCAGAGACCTAACTATAACGACCAACCAATACCTTTTTTCCAACCTTATCTACCCAACTACCACGGCTGGATGAATCCATACCAGCACGGAATACCCGCCATGGCCCCAATGATGGGAGCACAGAATATGCAACCACTGCCTTTTTTAGGAAGAGGCCAGACCGCACAAAGAGGAAGACGGAAAGGAGTAACATGGAACGAACAACAACAACACCAAGTACTGACACGCAGCATGTCCAAAGACAAACCAGGACCGAGTTCAGCGAATCGCTGATAGTCAACCTCACAGATACAGTTCTCACAGAGAACCAAGTCCAGATCCTTAACAAGGGTTTGGGCTTCGTTCCTACCCCGACACTAGACATCTTTAAACTAAGATGTGAATTGGCGGAATTCTGTAGGAAGTTAAAACTAAAAGCTTACTTCACTGGTAAAGAAGACTCTACACCTGACAGCGACACGAACTTGAGACGAAAATCAACGTTCTGCCCTCCACCACACACAGTACCAATAGAAATACTAACATTTGAACAAGCGATTATGAAAGAGGCAGAAGAAGTCCAGGAACATATTAAGCAACCTTTTCATAATGTTACCAAACAAGAACAACAAGCTTTGGATCAACTCAGGAAAAATGAGAATATCATAATCAAACCCGCAGATAAGGGAGGAGGCATTGTCCTACTGAACAAAGAAGGATATGACCAGCAATGCCTCCTCCTTCTCTCGGATGAAAAATTCTATAGAAAAATCGTAATTGATCCTACTTCTAGGTTGCAACACACGATACAAATGATGGTGGAAGAAGCAGAAACCAACTCCTGGATCACAAAACATGAAGCAGATTTTTTAATTGCACAAAATCCGAAAATACCATACTTCTATTCTTTGCCTAAAACTCATAAAAACAGATCCCCGCCTCCAGGACGCCCCATCGTCTCTGGGATAGGTTCGGTATTGGAACCCTTATCCCAATTTGCTGACCAATTCCTAAAACCTTTGGTCCAAAAACTCCTACGTATCTGAAAGATACTCGAGACCTTCTGAACCAACTGATAGGCCTACCCTTTGATAAAAACAAAATGCTACTGGTAGGCCTAGACATAGAAAGTCTCTACACCAGTCTTCCACAACAGAACACTTTGGAAACATTAGAAACCATCTTATTTTCAGAACACTGGCAATACAAAACACCGAGGCATTTTGTCCTGGAGTGCTGCAGACTAGCACTCACGGAAAATTTCTTTGAGTACAATGGGTCACTGTATGAACAAAGCCATGGAACTTCTATGGGCAGTGCCTTTGCGCCATCGGTAGCAGGCCTGTATGTGAGCAATTTTGAGAAAGAACACATACTCAATGACCAAAATCCTTTCGCTTCCAGAATATTATTCTGGAAGCGTTATATAGATGACATTATCCTGATTTGGAATGATACTAGTGACAACCTCAAGGATTTTATACACTGGATTAACACCAGAGATGAATGCCTCAATTTCACTTACACAGCTGATAAGAGCAGATTAGACTTCTTGGATATCTCACTCTACATAGAGGATGACAGCATTCAGACAAAAACCTATTATAAACCGACTGCGAAGAACAGCCTGTTATCTTATAAGAGCTTTCATCCCAGACCTTTAAGGGACAATCTCCCCTATTGCCAATTCTTACGCCTTAGGCGTAATTGTAGTAAGCTGGAAGACTACAAACAACAAGCCAAGGACCTAACTGATAGGTTGGCAAAAAGAGATTACCCCGTGAAGACCATTCACAAATGTCAAAAAAGAGCGAGACACCAACCACGAGAATGTCTGCTCACTACCACTCCTAAAGAGACAAATGAGAACTGTGATCACGTGTGTGACAACATACAACATCGCCAGCAACACTGTAAAGAAGATTGTAAATAAAAATTGGAAGATTGTCACCTCCGGTAACCTGAAATGGCCAAAACCTAGGTTTGCAAATAAAAGAACAAGAAACCTGAAAGATCTTCTGGTACATACTCGACCTGCACCCAAGACAAAAACAGAAAGCATCACTACAGCCTGGAACATGAGTCCAATCACAGGACACTATCCATGTGGTTCCTGCGTAGTCTGCAAAATAACAACTGCAACAAAAACTCTGTGTCTATCTAATGATTTAGTATGGACACAACGACAACACACAAATTGCAATTCCACACACGTGATCTATATGATCACGTGTCCATGTGGACTAAGATATATTGGAATGACGTGTCGAAAAGTAAAACTACGGATTGGGGAACATAAATGCTACATCAAATGTAAAAAAGCGACGACCAAAATGAGCAAACATTACATAGACTCCAATCACACAGTTGAGGATCTCAACTGGACAATCATAGAGATGTTAACAAATAAAAATCAAAATGCAGAACGTCTTCTTTTCGAGAAGGAACAGCGTTGGGTTCATCGTTTAAAAACCAATGTGGAAGAATTGAACGATGATATTCCGTGGCACCAGTTCAGTTAATAATACTCCATGTCTGAAGATTACCAACAGAATGAACGACATTGGTTATCCGCTATTCCGTAATTATAAATCAAAAAACTCACTGAGTTGCTGCAATAGAACGAGGCAAATATCTGAGTCACATTTTAATTATTATTATTTTTATTTTTTCTGTGTCAAATTGCTGGAAACATCGAAGTTAGCAATTATTTAAAAATTGATCACAATCACACTTACATCTAATATACTAACATAACTTTATTGATAATATATTGCGAAGACACCAAAACTTTTTTCCATGCCTACTATAAAACCACGAAGTATTTTCTTTATGTCTATTGAGACAGTGAAATAAAAGAAGGCTCCCAGAATGCCCTACACCACCGTGGGCAGAGCAAGCACAAGCAGCAGGACAGTCCATGCTGCAGGTGAGAGGAAACGCCGTAGGACCACGCTTGACATTATTGAAGTATGGTTTCTCTTTTAAAAATGTCTCTTTTTCCTTCACAGCAAGCAAGGATAAACTTGCCAAGCCCTGAAGACGCTATAACAAGTGTCTTTAAGGTAATTTCAACTTTAGAATGGGGTCTTATCTCAGAAGGCAGCATCTGGCTTTCTCACTTCTCGGTTTTCTCCCCCTTCTTGTTTTTGTTTTCAGTGACTGTGCCTCGTGACTTCATGTAGCAATATAAATCCAGAGCATATTTTGAATTTATATTAAGATATCTAATGTACCTTATCATTACGCACGATCCCTGTAAATTAAGCCATAGTTTTAAGAAGTATATTTTTAGAGCGAAATGCGCCATTTGACAAATTAACACGAACTTTCATTCTGATAAATTATCTGATTGTTACTATGTAAACCCGGAATGTTAAAAATAAGGGGATTCTGACTAAGTTTCTCTTTTTCACTATATTACAGGTACTATTGACCTAATTGTCTACAGCGGACTAATATTACCCCGCTGAGAAGTGCAATACAAATGGTAGTTGCACTGATAAACTCTTTCTGGTCCTGAAGAAAGCCCCATAGACCCGGCTGGGCATACGGGGCAGAAACATGTTGACCGAATAAAAGGACACTTTTTCAGTGTGTTTAGATATACTAACATGGTCTGAAAAACACACGCTCACCATTTTAATTTCTTTAACTCCCACTTGCTAATAAAAATTTTTTTCGCTTTAGTGAGGATGTTTGAAGAATTTTAACATCACCTTATCACAACCATTTTTTAACGTTTCTGTTTCTGGACACTACTGCGAATACCAGTGGTTAAACCTCCGGGTGGAGGTCAACATACCTAATAAACCCCATGACTATGTTGTTACGTTACGTATAGGCGGAGAACCAAGATATACCGCCTTTTTCCCAAATCCAGTTACGTACGTATATGAGGGTTTTTTAAGACGGAACCACGAACTAATAAA
Source organism: Calotriton arnoldi (assembly GCA_963921515.1). NCBI lineage: Eukaryota > Metazoa > Chordata > Amphibia > Caudata > Salamandridae > Calotriton > Calotriton arnoldi. The sequence goes on from CAWUFW010001098.1 coordinate 1,277,106, forward strand.
CCCTGGTAAAGTGGTTACAAGTGATCCATTCCCCTATTGATTTTTTGTATTATCCTGGAAGATGAATGGATCATTACTTCCCTTCTCTCTCCCCCTCCTTTTGATTGAAACTATTAAGCAGCGTGCAGCTGTGGGAGAATTGCAACGACATCCCAATTGATAATTGGAGACATCAGAAGAGACACCGCCACAAGCTAGGAGGGTCCTTCAGAAAATCACTTCAGAATTATGGCGGACAATCCAGGCCTCAGTTATACTGAGGAGGACATTAGTGAAATACTATCCTTACCTCCCTTATTACAAAATACGGAATTAACTCAGACATTGGCCCAAACTAACGATTGGGATGAATTAACGGAAACCAAAAGGGAACAGGTCAGGACAGCCATACATGGCCTAATTATGACAGAATATCTTCGGGCCAATACCGCACCAAGGGGCCTATGGATAAACAATGCACCACGAGATTTTTCTACACGATTTAACTTTTCATAAAGATTGGTCCTCAATCTCCTGGAAATGTACACAAGACTATTTGGTTTTAATTATTAAAACGGCGACTAGATTATCTGAGGCTCTGACCGTGAAAATTCAAATAAGTGAAGCAAAACTGAAAACAACTGTACATATTTCTGTATATAAAAAAAGGTTGGAAGAGATAAACCGGGAAATAAACTAAACAAAAGATTATATCACTCAAAACAAGATCCAAAAGTTGGGAAAAGATCTGAAACGCTTCTCCCTAGAAAAGATGCATCCCTACTTGAAAGAAGACTATGTTGTCCCAGATCAATCTACAGACAGCGAGCCAACTGGAGTGAACTCCACTGATAACTCCGATTGGAGTGATGAAGATTCCTTTCAACGAAAAGGGAGAAACCCCTTCTGGAATCAATGATGTCCGAGGAGAACAAATAGGTGGCAGAGACCTAACTATAATGACCAACCAATACCTTTTTTCCATCCTTATCTACCCAACTACCACAGCTGGATGAATCCATACCAACACGGAATACCCGCCATGGCCCCAATGATGGGAGCACAGAATATGCAACCACCGCCTTTTTTAGGAAGAGGCTAGACCGCACAAAGAGGAAGACGGAAAGGAGTAACATGGAACGAACAACAACAACGCCAAGTACTGACACGCAGCATGTCCAAAGACAAATCAGGACCGAGTTCAGCGAATCGCTGATAGTCAACCTCACGGATACAGTTCTCACAGAGAACCAAGTCCAGATCCTTAACAAGGGTTTGGGCTTCGTTCCTACCCCGACACTAGACATCTTTAAACTAAGATGTGAATTGGCGGAATTCTGTAGGAAGTTAAAACTAAAAGCTTACTTCACTGGTAAAGAAGACTCTACACCTGACAGCGACACGAACTTGAGACGAAAATCAACGTTCTGCCCTCCACCACACACGGTACCAATAGAAATACTAACATTTGAACAAGCGATTATGAAAGAGGCAGAAGAAGTCCAGGAACATATTAAGCAACCTTTTCATAATGTTACCAAACAAGAACAACAAGCTTTGGATCAACTCAGGAAAAATGAGAATATCATAATCAAACCCGCAGATAAGGGAGGAGGCATTGTCCTACTGAACAAAGAAGGATACGACCAGCAATGCCTCCTCCTTCTCTCGGATGAAAAATTCTACAGAAAAATCGTAATTGATCCTACTTCTAGGTTGCAACACACGATACAAATGATGGTGGAAGAAGCAGAAACCAACTCCTGGATCACAAAACATGAAGCAGATTTTTTAATTGCACAAAATCCGAAAATACCATACTTCTATTCTTTACCTAAAACTCATAAAAACAGATCCCCGCCTCCAGGACGCCCCATCGTCTCTGGGATAGGTTCGGTATTGGAACCCTTATCCCAATTTGCTGACCAATTCCTAAAACCTTTGGTCCAAAAAACTCCTACGTATCTGAAAGATACTCGAGACCTTCTGAACCAACTGATAGGCCTACCCTTTGATGAAAACAAAATGCTACTGGTAGGCCTAGACATAGAAAGACTCTACACCAGTCTTCCACAACAGAACACTTTGGAAACATTAGAAACCATCTTATTTTCAGAATACTGGCAATACAAAACACCAAGGCATTTTATCCTGGAGTGCTGCAGACTAGCACTCACGGAAAATTTCTTTGAGTACAATGGGTCACTGTATGAACAAAGCCACGGAACTTCCATGGGCAGTGCCTTTGCGCCATCGGTAGCAGGCCTGTATGTGAGCAATTTTGAGAAAGAACACATACTCAATGACCAAAATCCTTTCGCTTCCAGAATATTATTCTGGAAGCGTTATATAGATGACATTATCCTGATTTGGAATGATACTAGTGACAACCTCAAGGATTTTATACATTGGATTAACACCAGAGATGAATGCCTCAATTTCACTCACACAGCTGATAAGAGCAGATTAGACTTCTTGGATATCTCACTCTACATAGAGGATGACAGCATTCAGACAAAAACCTATTATAAACCGACTGCGAAGAACAGCCTGTTATCTTATAAGAGCTTTCATCCCAGACCTTTCAGGGACAATCTCCCCTATAGCCAATTCTTACGCCTTAGGCGTAATTGTAGTAAGCTGGAAGACTACAAACAACAAGCCAAGGACCTAACTGATAGGTTGGCAAAAAGAGATTACCCCGTGAAGACCATTCACAAATGTCAAAAAAGAGCGAGACACCAACCACGAGAATGTCTGCTCACTACCACTCCTAAAGAGACAAATGAGAACGTGATCACGTGTGTGACAACATACAACATCGCCAGCAACACTGTAAAGATTGTAAATAAAAATTGGAAGATTGTCACCTCTGGTAACCTGAAATGGCCAAAACCTAGGTTTGCAAATAAAAGAACAAGAAACCTGAAAGATCTTCTGGTACATACTCGACCTGCACCCAAGACAAAAACAGAAAGCATCACTACAGCCTGGAACATGAGTCCAATCACAGGACACTATCCATGTGGTTCCTGCGTAGTCTGCAAAATAACAACTGCAACAAAAACTCTGTGTCTATCTAATGATTTAGTATGGACACAACGACAACACACGAATTGTAATTCCACACACGTGATCTATATGAACACGTGTCCATGTGGACTAAGATATATTAGAATGACGTGTCGAAAAGTAAAACTACGGATTGGGGAACATAAAAGCAACATCAAATGTAAAAACGCGACGACCAAAATGAGCAAACATTACATAGACTCCAATCACACAGTTGAGGATCTCAACTGGACAATCATAGAGATGTTAACAAATCAAAATCAAAATGCAGAACGTCTTCTTTTCGAGAAGGAACAGCGTTGGATTCATCGTTTAAAAACGAATGTGGAAGGATTGAACGATGATATACCGTGGCACCAGTTCAGTTAATAATACTCCATGTCTGAAGATTACCAACAGAATGAACGACATTGGTTATCCTCAATTCCGTAATTATAAATCAAAAAACTCACTGAGTTGCTGCAATAAAACGAGGCAAATATCTGGTCACATTTTAATTATTATTATTTTTATTTTTTCTGTGTCAAATTGCTGGAAACATCGAAGTTAGCAATTATTTAAAAATTGATTACTATCACACTTACATCTAATATACTAACACAACTTTATTGATAATATATTGCGAAGACACCAAAACTTTTTTCCATGCCTACTATAAAACCACGGAGTATTTTCTTTATGTCTATTGAGACAGTGAAATAAAAGAAGGCTCCCAGAATGCCCTACACCACCGTGGGCAGAGCAAGCACAAGCAGCGGACAGTCCATGCTGCAGGTGAGAGGAAACGCCGTAGGACCATGCTTGACATTATTGAAGTAAGGTTTCTCTTTTAAAAATGTCTCTTTTCCCTTCACAGCAAGCAAGGATAAACTTGCCAAGCCCTGAAGACGCTATAACAAGTGTCTTTAAGGTAATTTCAACTTTAGAATGGGGTCTTATCTCAGAAGGCAGCATCTGGCTTCCTCACCTTTCGTTTTTCTTCCCCCTTTTTGTTTTTGTTTTCTGTGACTGTGCCTCGTGACTTCATGTAGCAATATAAATCCAGAGCATATTTTGAATTTATATTAAGATATCTAATGTACCTTATCATTACGCACGATCCCTGGAAATTAAGCCATAGTTTTAAGAAGTATATTTTTAGAGCGAAATGCGCCATTTGACATATTAACACGAACTTTCATTCTGATAAATTATCTTATTGTTACGATGTAAACCCGGAATGTTAAAAATAAGGGGATTCTGACTAAGTTTCTCTTTTTCACTATATTACAGGTACTATTGACCTGATTGTCTACAGCGGACTAATATTACCCCGCTGAGAAGTGCAATACAAATGGTAGTTGCACTGATAAACTTTTTCTGGTCCTGAAGAAAGCCCCATAGACCCGGCTGGGCATACGGGGCAGAAACATGTCGACCGAATAAAAGGACACTTTTTCAGTGTGTTTAGACATACTAACATGGTCTAAAAAACACACGCTCACCATTTTAATTTCTTTAACTCCCACTTGCTAATAAAAAAAATGTTCGCGTTAGTGAGGATGTTTGAAGAATTTTAACATCACCTTATCACAACCATTTTTTAACGTTTCTGTTTCTGGACACTACTGCGAATACCAGTGGTTAAACCTCTGGGTGGAGGTCAACATACCTAATAAACCCCATGACTATGTTGTTACATTACGTATAGGTGGAGAACCCAGATATACCGCCTTTTTCTCAAATCCAGTTACGTACGTATATGAGGGTTTTTTAAGACGGAACCACGAACTAATAAACCCTGGTAAAGTGGTTACAAGTGATCCATTCCCCTATTGATTTTTTGTATTATCCTGGAAGATGAATGGATCATTACTTCCCTTCTCTCTCCCCCCTCCTTTTGATTGAAGCAATAGGGGTTTAGTCAAAAGAAAGGGAAAAAGAATCAATACATATTCTCATTTCAATAGAGGGAGGGGCAAGAGTGATAACAAACAAGATGTTGAAAATAAAATAACATCCAGGGAGGAATGAAACTAAGTATGTGGTAAGTGTGTGGGATGTAGAAAATATTAATGAGAGTCGATGACTAGGAGGGCAGGAGAGTTAATGTGGATAATTTCAAAACAATCAGTGAACTCTCCAAGCAGATAGACCACTGTAGAACAAGGTGAACATCCAGAGATCAGATTGTTCAGATCTTTATAGAAAATCGGAATCAGATCAGTGGCATGATAGATGATATGATGTTATTGGTATATGGACAGGCACATGAATTAATATGGGACCCAAAGGCAAAAGGTGCAGGGAGTGTAAGTGAGGACCATAATGGATCAAAAATGTCATGGCTTCCGCTGGTCAAGGTGGGTTACGGATGGGCTTGTTTGCCAAAGTCTTTCAGCAGCTCTGAGCTGTCTTCTTTCAGAGTTGAGGTCTTTATTGAACCAGGAACTCAAAGTGGTGTATCCAACTCTTTTTTGTTTCAGAGGGGCTAATTGGTCTAGGATGGCTGTCATTGTTGCATTGTAGTGTGTTGTAAGATCGGTTGTAGAGAAGTTATCTAAAGTGGGGCGAAGTAGTGACACCTTCCTTTCTTCAAGATCAGCTAGGGGAATCTGTCTTATGCTTCTCACCCAATGAAGGGATTTCTGTGTATGGGATAAGTGAGGAATCGTTTGGGTAATGTGAAATAGAATGATGTGGCGATCGCCAGTTGACAGGAAGGTTGTGGTCAATAGTTACTGTTTCTTCATGAGCTATAATGGCATCAAGGATTGAGCCTCTGTTGTGAGTTTGATCTTTGCAGTGCTGGATAAGGTTATTACTGAGTAAAAGTTCATGTAAGGATTAGATAGAGTATTCTTCTCGTTGCTCCAATGAAGGTTGAGGTCACCTAGGATTATGTTATTGGAGTTCAAGAGGGTAGTAGAGGAGGTGACAGTTCAGCGTTTTGTTGTTCATCGCTATGATGTAGGTTAGATATTCAAATGTGTTTTTGGTGAAGGTGACTGTTTCAGCAATGGTAATACTATTCTTGGGGATGATTGCAATGCCACCATCGCAATGGTTCTTTCTGTCTTTTTTTAATGATCGAAAACCCCGGGGGCACTAGTATGTCAATGATTGGGTAGGAGGATTCATTCAGCCACGTTTCTGTGATGAATGCAAAGTGATATCAATGTTGTGGTTCAGGATGGGTTCCCAAAGTTGTGTTGCATGTTTGGTTGCGAATCTGCAGTTTATGAGCATGCAGTTGGTCATTCCATTGTTGTTGAGTTTCTTAGGGGGAGGTGCCATGGGTATATTGATGTGGTGAGCTGGTGGCCCTAACATTCTCGGTGGGATGTGGTCTCTTCCAAATCCAGTGATAACCTGGATATTGGAGGTGAGGTTGTCTCTGGTTGATAGCGAGCCATAAGATTTGGCAAGATCCGTCTCCTCCCTCAGAGACATTGTGGCACTTGTTCTTTTTGGTCTCTGAGAATAGTTCCTAAAAGGCGTTGAGTTACGGCAGTGTCTTGGAAAGTCTAGGGTGTTGATTGTTGGTGCAGGTGGGTGAGAGGTGTGAGCTGTCGGCAGGCTCCGGATACGTGCTGAGGTTCATTAAGATTTTGTTTATACCCTGTATTAATTTATCTAATTGGCTTTCCATAAGAGAACGTTTTTGATTAATATTCAATGGCCTGGGATGGGGCTGTTTAGTCTCAAACTGTCTGGTGTGAGGCAGTACAGAGAGGGAGAGTGTCTGTCAGTAAGTGTATTACTCACGGTGTCAATAGTTTCTATACTCTTAATGATGGGTATGGTAGGCGAGTGGTGTGGGCACCCTTGTATTGTTTCAGTCAGCCGATTGGTGAGTGGTGATGGCAAGTTGTGAGAGTTGGGTGCATTTGTTAATAGGTCGCCCTAAAGAATGGCCTGGGGGGAAGAGCACTGCAGGATAGTATGAATGGGGAGGGTTGGAAAGTCGAATCAGGGACTTGCCTCTGAGCTAGTCTGGTTAACACATCCTTAGTGTGCAAGCGAGGGGTAGTGGTGTGGTACAGTGAGTAAGAGGTATCATGGATGCGGAGGGGCAGAGGGGGCAGAGAGAGTGGTGGAGGAGTGGGTATAGTTAAAGGTGTTGTGTGAGTTGTGAGTTTTTTTTGTGTTGTTACCTGAGTGGAAGGTTGGTTAGGGGAGGGTCAGTTGTGCAAATGAGTAATGGCGTTCCGTGGCATAGGGAATAAGGATTCAAATGAATGTAGGTTGGTGTCGTTAGCTTGAATCATGACTATTCCATTTCTGTAGATGGTTGCAGAGGCATTGCCTTTGAACATAGGAGAGCTAGTGACTGTCAGTTTGCGGCCTTGTGGGGTGTTAGTTGTTTTGGATATATGAAGGTAGTTCCTTAGTATTGCATTCCATTTCGCAGGTCGGAGGTTTGGAAGATGAGATCCATTTTCTGTTGCTGTTTGGAGGTGTTGTAATATATTTCAGCAAAGAGTGTTTCAGGGTGCTGTTTAATCAGCCTGTGTTTGAAGTTTTTAGCCGCCTTACGCCTTAGCTGAGAGATTTGGGGGGATGCTGATGGAGAAAGAGTTCGGACCATGAGGTTTCATGTAGTTGGGTACTGAAGGGCGGAGGGATGTTGAGGGGGTAGACAACATATTAACCTCAAGGAAGCACCCTAATGTCGTTTAAGAGTTAAATCAAGTGGACTCCAACTGGGAGGTATGCCCTAGATATTGGTGTAGGAGGAGCAGAACATAGCAGTGCTTGAGGTGGTCTGGAATCAGCCCAATCCCAAGTGGCTGAGAATCTGGGTGCTTAACCAGTACTCTTTAAATCTTCATTTTGTTTCAGCCTTCACAGCTTGGGAGAGGCTCGGTCTATTATGATACCAATGAGTAGACTGTGAAGTTGGAAAATTAGTGTCCATGGTCCCTTTTTAGTGCTGTGAGGGTAGTGTAGGTTCTTTGTCAAAATCCACTTTCTGCTATTAATTCCTGTGAGGGTTTTCCTTTCCCCTGATTCCATTCATTATGGAAATGGCTGAGGTTGAACTGTTCAAAATGGCGGCAATTATAGCCCTGAGATAACAACATGGGAGGTTCCAGGTTGCCATGTTATGGGTGCTGCTGGAGGTGTGTTCCTCAGTCAGCTGTGTCTCCGTGGCTGCTGGGGACACTGGAAGGTGAGGCAGCAAACACCAGTGGTGAAGCAGGACTGCTCTCAGAGCACAGCAGGGTGGGGCGGTACAGAAGACCATTGACCCCTGTCCGGGGAACACGCCATGGGTGCGGGGGCAGCAAGGGAAGCGATCGGTGAGAGCACCTGGGATATACTCTGCACTGATCGCAATCCCTTTCTCCAAGCCGATGCAATTACTGAGCTTAATGTGCTGTGTGGATCACCATGGGCTGAGAAGTAGTGGGCTCACCTAGGGGCATGGGTGGCGGCACCGTCACCTACTTCTGCTCTACCAATGAGCCGCTTGCCCGTAGCGTGTGGTGGTGCATCTAACAAGTGGACTCTGCCATTCTGCATCTAAGGACCCATCTGAGCATGATGGTTGGGTACGGTTTTCAGAGCCCACCTCAAGTAGTAGACGCTCGCCGGGCTGGTCCGGGTCACTCTGGTCAGACAGGTAGAGTACTTACACTGCCCAGAGTGGAATCCGGGGCTCCATATAAAAATAGGGGCATACTACATATTGGGGTTAGTGTGTCCTTACAGTGATATCAATCAATCAATCAATCAATCAATCAATCAATCAGGTGATTGTTAAGCGTGACTACTCACCCGTAGGGGTCTCAAGGCGCTGGGGGGGGGTTAGCAGGTTCCAGTCCATCAAGGGGGGGTCAGTCGAAGAGCCAGGTTTTGAGGTTTCTTGCGAAGATGGGGAGCGATGTTGTCTGTCTGAGGTGGAGCGGAAGGGCGTTCCAGGCCCTGGCTGTGAGGAAGGAGAAGGAGCGGCCTCCTGATCTGGTCTTTCTGGTGCGGGGGACCATGGCGTAGGAGAGCTGGGCTGATCGTAGGGTCCTCTGGGGTGCGTAGAATTTGAGTCGGCTGTTCAGGTATGCTGGTCCGGTGTCGTGGAGGGCCTTGTGAGCGTGGGTGAGCATCTTGAAGGTGATTCTAGCTTCGATGGGGAGCCAGTGGAGTGTGTGCAGGTGCTGGGAGATGTGGCAGTGTCTTGGCAGGTCGAGGACCAGTCTTGCGGCGGCATTCTGGATATTCTGTAGCTTGCAGGTGAGGTTTTTGTTTATTCCGGCGTAGAGTGCGTTGCCGTAGTCGAGTCTGCTGGTGACCAGGGCGTGAGTGACGGTCTTTCTGTGTTCGAGGGGGATCCATTTGAAGGTCTTATGTAGGAGGCAGAGGGTGTGGAAGCAGGAGGACGAGACGGAGTTGATCTGGCGGTCCATTTTGAGCTCGGAGTCCAGGATGATTCCCAGGTTGCGTGCGTGGTCTGTCGGGGTGGGCGGGCTTCGAGGGTGGGGGCCACCAGGTGTCGTTCCAGGCGTCGGGGTTTGGGTCCATGATGAGTACTTCTGTTTTGTTGGTGTTTAGTTGTAGGCATCTGTTTTTCATCCATTTGGCGACAGCTTCCATGCCTTCTCGAAAGTTGTGTCTGGCAGTATTGGGTTCGTTGGATAGGGAGAGGATGAGTTGGGTGTCGTCTGCGTATGACACAATGTTGAGTCCGTAGGTTCTGACAATGGGGGCGAGCGGAGCCATGTAGATGTTGAAGAGCGTAGGGCTGAGGGAGGACCCCTGGGGGACTCCGCAGGTGGTCGGTGTAGGGTCCGAGAGGAAACGGGGGAGTCTGACCCGCTGCGTTCTGCCGGAGAGGAAGGAGCAGATCCAGTCGAGGGCCTTGTCTTGGATCCCTGCGTCGTGGAGTCTGCGTATTAGGGTGCAGTGAGCTACAGTGTCGAACGCCGCTGAGAGGTCGAGGAGGATGAGGGCTGCTGTTTCTCCTTTCTCCAGTAGGGTGCGGATGTCATCTGTTGCGGCAAGGAGGGCGGTTTCCGTACTGTGGTTTTTTCTGAAGCCGTATTGGGAGGAGTCGAGGATGTTGTGCTCTTTGATGAATGTGGCGAGTTGGCTGTTGATGGCTTTCTCGATGACTTTCGCTGGGAACGGGAGCAGGGAGATGGGTCTGTAGTTTTTGAGGTCGGTGGTGTCCGCTGAGGGTTTCCTCAGGAGGAGGTTGACCTCGGCATGTTTCCAGTCATCGGGGAATGAGACGGTTGCCAGGGAGCGTTTGATGGTGTGGCAGAGCATGGGTGCGATGGTGTTGGCGACTCTGTTGAAAATGTGGTGGGGGCAGGGGTCCGTGGGGGCCCCAGAGTGGATTGACTTCATCGTCTTCAGTGTGTCTTCGGTGGTGAGGGCTGTCCAGTTGTCGATAGCTGGCTTCAGGGTATCGGGGGTGGTTGGTGAGGGTTCAGTGTGTTGGTTGTCTTCGTCGAAGTTGTCGTAGATGCTCTTGATTTTGTGGTGGAAAAAGGTGCTGAGTTTGTCGCAGAGGTCTTGTGAGGGAGGGATGTTGGTGGACTCGCTGGTGGGTTGGGCGAACTCCTTGATGATGTTGAAGAGTTCTTTGCTGTTGTGTGCGTGAGTGGAGATTCTGTCTTCAATCGCTTTTTCCTCGTTTTTCTGATGAGTTGGTGGTGGGCGTTGGTGGCGGCTCTGAAGTTGTTGTGGGCTTCTGTGGATTTGGTGTTCCTCCAGGCCTTTTCGAGGCGGCGGCAAGTGCGTCTGGACTCTCGAAGTTCGGTGGTAAACCATCTGGCTTTCTTGGCATGGGTGTTGTTGTTTTTCTTGAGGGGGCTATGGTGTTGGCGCTGTCGGAGATCCATCTGTGCAGGGTTCGGGCTGCGGTGTTGGGGTCATCGTTTTCCGCGATGGTTGGGAGTGGAGTTGCTGAGTGATGAGGTTAGCTGGTCGTCAGTGATTCTGGTCCAGTTTCTTCGTGGGAGCAGGTGCTGGTGTCTGTGGATGGTGGGTGTTCTGAAGGTGAAGTGGACGCATCGATGGTCAGTCCATGGGAGTTCGGTGGTGTGGCTGAAGGTGATGGCGTTTCCTGTTGTGAAGAGGGGGTCGAGGGTGTGTCCTGCTGAGTGCGTGGGTTCGGTCATGATCTGGCAGAGTCCAATGTTGTGGAGGTTGTCCAGGAGGGATGTGGTGCTGGGGTCCAGTTGGTTGTCGAGGTGGAAGTTGAGGTCTCCCAGTAGGGTGTAGTTGGTGGACGCGATGGCATGCGGGGAGATGATGTCCGTGATGGAGTTGGCGAAAAGTCTGCGGGGTCCAGGGGGTCGGTAGATGAGGGTTCCTCGGAGGGTGGTGGTAGGGCTGGCCAGTATCTTGAAGTGAAGGTGTTCCATCAGGTCTGTGGGCTCGTCTGGGAGTGTGCTCAGGCGGAGGGTGGATTTGTGGACGATGGCGATTCCTCCTCCCGGGCGGGTGGGGCAGTCCTTCCTGGAGGTCTTGTATCCTTGGGGAATGGCGATGGCGATGGCGATGTCCGGTCCCGAGGTGGTGTTGGTCCATGTTTCGGTGAAGAACGCTACGTCCAGGGTGGTGCTGTCGAGGAGGTCCCAGATTTCGGTGGCGTGATCGGACATTGAGGAGGATGCATTGCAGGGTCTTCGGTTCTGTTGTGGTCTTGCGGGCGGGTTGCGCCGTGTCCGTGGTCTTGGCGGTGCTGCAGGTGTGCCGACAGCTGTGACAGCTGAAGGGTCCGTGGGTGTCGGCTGGTGATGCTAGCTTGCAGTTGTTGTTGCGGCCTGGGTTGAGAGCGTGGAGTGCTGCTGGGTCGTAGCGTTGGTGTTGTGGAGGTCCAGGGTTCCTGGTGCTGGTCGCGGTCGGGTCGCGGACGGGCGCAGACGGGCTTGCCTTTGGCACGCCTTCGGCGTGCCCGCTGCGCGAGTCCGCTGCGAGCTTCCATTAAGTAGGGGTCGGGGAGGGCTGGACATCTGGGAGGCGGGAGGGGAGCTGGATTGGGCCAGTCGCGATGGTCGTGCTGGGGGGGAGGGGCCGCGGGGGCAGCAGCGGCAGGGAAAAACGGACAGAAAAAGGCAAAAAGAGAGGAAAGAGTGGAAATAAGGCAGTGAAAAGTGCAAGAAAAGTGGAGGCAAGACACAGAAGGAGAGTAAATGGGGGAGATTGAAATCAGTAAAAAACGAGTGAAAACAGAGGAAAGACACAGAAGGAGAGTAAAAGGGGGAGATTGAAATCAGTGAAAAAACGAGTGAAAACGGAGAGAAAGAGCGGAGCGAGAGAAAGGAGACAGAGGTCCACTGGACCACCAGGGATGAGGCGCAGGTAAAACCTGCGGGTGGTGGAGGGCCTCGAACACCAACACTCGAGAGTGCAGGGGCTTGGGGGAAGGCCTCACTTGATGCTGGAGCTGCGATGGAGGAAGAGCAATTTCACTGACAATGAGTCAGTGGTCTTGCTCCTGATATAAACCCAAAAAGCTATTTCACTGAATAGGCATGACTAGATATTTCCCTAATAAGCCTAGGTGGAATTAAAATCTTTATTTTCCAAACCCGCTTAAGAAATGGCAAAACAAATGCTTTCAAGTTATTTCCTGCTTAGTTTATAAAATTCAAATTAATTGTGAAACCTGTTTTTTGGCAACTTAAACAGATTAGAAACTCTGTACAAATGTACGTTAGGCTGACTGTGCCAGGAGTGGCTTAAAACCAGTTTTGCCATTTATCACACCTCCAGAGAGGGAATATACATGCTTGGCTAGGAGAGTTACCCAGTCTAGCTCTGAAGACAATGGCTTGCCTCTTAGCCCCAGATAGGCCAATGGGTGTTAATACCTGATGCCCTAGCAGGGGTTAGCTCTCCGGTAGGAGACAAGAACAATCAGTACAACAAGGGGCAGCTTTAGCCCTACCTGTTTTGGCTTGAAGATGCAAGGCAGTGATTCTCCTATTCATCAACAGGGCCTTCCTAGACACTCAGGTCCCAGTCACATTAGGAAGGAAAACCAGTTTTGACCCTGTCAAGTAAGGGAGATGCCAAGAAGCTGAAGACAGGCCTGCAGTTGTGTCTTGTCATGTTGAAAGAGAGAATCCTGGGTAATTTTACAGGAAAGCAATAAGGAAGTTCTGAAAAGGAGACTGCAAAAAAATGGTTAGTATTGTGTGGCAGATTTTCTCCAATCTTTGGCTAGTGCACAGAATAAATCTGCCACCTCAACCACCACCTCCTCCTCACATTCCTATACCTGGGAAGCCTCCATTTGTAGAAGAAGGCTCTGCTGGAAGAAAAATCCTTGCTTCTGACTTCAGACTCCTGTCGGAAGGAGAGAACTCACACAAGGACTGATAGCCTGAAAGACTCATGAACCTTTCTGGCTCCATGGAACTGGATCTGCTCTCCAAGGGTCATGATACTGGCCTCCTATTTACCTGCTACAATGAAACAATCAGCAGACAGACCACTGACCCAATAGGCCGTCTGACTAAAGAGGACATGATCCAGCAAGAGACCTGCCTGGAGAGAGACCTGGGGGCATATGTACAAGCAGTTAACGCTAAGGCGGCTTTTTCTTTATCGCCGTATTTACAAGTTGCCGCTAACCGCAGTTAGTGGCAGTTTTCCTGCGTAAACATGCAATTTTCGGATCGCCACACCTGTTAGCGGGACTCAACGAAAATGATATGCAAGGTGGGCGTTCCCGTGAAAAAATTGCCACTAACCGCACTTCGCGATATTTACAAAGAATGTTTGGTCAGGCGATACTCCCAAAAAAATGCCACTAAGGTCAGTTAGCGGCTGGGTTTTAAGACCAGAAAAAAAGCTGGTCTAAAAAATGGAGCAAAAAAAACAGAACATAAGGGAGACAATGCCAGAGCCTCATTTGCTCACCTAATGATGCCATGGACGTACTACTCCTGCAGCTTGGAGCCCCAAGACCACCACCGCCACCAGGACCACCACAGAGGCAGCGCCAAAGAACAGAGCGGGTCTACCGCCAACGCATCACCCTGACAGACCTCCGACCAGAGTATGTGATAGCACACTACAGGCTCAAGAGGACCTCCATCTTACGCATACTGACACAGATAGCACCAAGGCTGCAAGCAACGTACTAGCGCTGCACAAACATCCCTCCGCAGACAAAGCTACTTGCAGTGCTGCACATGTTGGCCTCTGGTACCTTCCAACCAACCACTGCCAGAGTGGGTGGAGTCTCACAGTCATCCTTCTCCAGGTTCCTCCCCAAAGTCCTGGATGCCAGCTTCAGCCTGATTCCACAGCATCTACACTTCCCCAACACTGCACAGGAACAACATGAGAACAAACAAGGCTTCTATGACATTGCTGGATTTCCGCATGTGTTGGGGCAATTGACTGCATCCATGTCCTACTTGTGCCTCCTGCGGACACTGCACACATATATAGGAACAGGAAGCACACACACTCCATTAATGTTTAGGCAATTGTGGACCACCTGTACCTGTTCATTACTGTTGTTGCTAAGTTCCCTGGGAGTGTGCATGACTCATACATATTTCGCCAATCAGTCATCAACCAGCGGTTTGAGAATGGTACTTATGGAAATGGACTGCTCGTTGGTAAGTACAAACTGAACACACCACAAACCTCAAGTACACAAGCATGTAGCTCAAATATGAGACAATGCACAGGTAGCAAATGTAATATGACATACCTTGGAACAGGTCCAAACAATGCACACAACCACACAATGTAAATCAATCAAGACATGTGGAAGACAGCCCAACAAGGGGAGAGCCATGAAAATCTCACACAAATCACTATGGCATTCTTGTAACATAGATTTAGCAGAACTCATCAGATAAAAATTGTAATTAATCAATGCCGTACATTACACAGAACATGATACTGCTGTGCCACATACACGTTGAATACAACACATGCACCATATGTACAGATAGATGACAGATCACCCTCCTCTCACTTGTGCAAGTGCACAATTTGCTGACATGCAAAAACACAGTCAGCCATGCACCATGTAGTGGGTGTACCTGCATGATGGCTCTGCAAGTAGTGCCGACTAAAGGGAGCACCAACTGACCACAAATAAAAACAAAAGTTGTTTCAAACGGATCACTGATACAACATCGACTGTCATAAAATCTAACTACAGAATTATCGAGTCAATAATATCGAAAACAAAAATATCGACACGCAAAACACAAAATTGAAAGGACACTAACATCGATTAAAAAATATCATTTAAATAAATCTCGATGACAAAAATATAGAAAAAAAAAATATCGATAACAGTAAAATAAAATGAAACCCATCAAAAACATCGATACAAACAATATCGACAACACAAACATCATAAACTACATATAAACTATATCAAAAATAACATTTAAACATAAAAAAATACTATTTACGATAATACAATAAAGTAACAAATGCCAAATATTTTTTAAAAAACATAATATTAATTACGAATTAATCACATTAATTTAAACAAATAAATTAAAAAGACAAAAACAAATTAATAAACAAACAATAGAACATAAAAAATATATCAAAAATAACGAAAATAAACAAACATAAGTATATATAATATATAAAAAAATATAACACATTTATCTACATATAAAATTAAATGACAACAATAAACAATCTCAACCAATACATTTAAAACACACAAACACAAACCAATAGAAAACTCTAACTAATTAAACAAACACTATAAAAACAATCAAACAATCAAATAATTAACATAAAATTTACCGTATAACCAACGACCACAGAGGAAGAGCGAACCTTTGAGAGAGAAGACAAAAAGAAAAACAACTACACCAAAAACTATTCCATACATCCTGCAATAAAGGTAAGCACAAAACTTTGGGGCTCATTACGATGGTGGAAGGACCGCCACCGCCGGGCTGGCGGTGGTGGTCCTTCCGCCATCACACAGGAAATTCCTATCACCGAATTAGGATGATGGTGGGAATCCTAATGTGTCCGTGCCGGACGGAAAGTCCGTCCGCCACGGTTCCGCAAGGCGGTCCTTTCCGCCCGCCTTGCGGAACCAGGACACAGGGCAGCATTGGGGCGGTGCCTTGCAGGCACCGCCATAGGGATTATGAAATCCCTTTCTGCCTGTCTTTTCACGGCGGTCATCCAACTGCAAAAAGACAGGCGGAGGCTATATTCAGGGGCCCGTTGCGGGCCCCATCTGTGGGGAGGTGCACTGTGGGGGTACCCATGGTACCCCCCTGCATTTCCATCCACTAAGTGGCAGGCACCGCGTGGTGCCTGCCACGTAGTGCAGGGAAATGCAGTGCAAACACTTTTAACATTGCGTACGGTGCTGCAGCCAGCAGCACCGCCTGCAATGTTAAAAGCCCTGGATGCGCCCGCCAGTATGGCGGAAGCATCCTAATCGCAGTGGTGGGACCGCTGCATGTCTGGCGGGCGGTCCCAAACACCGATCTTAATCAGCCCCTTTGTAACTAAATAATGAAAAAAGCTTGTAAAATATAATAATATATTTTCCTTTACATATAACAGATTCAACCTCACTAAAATTGCATCTAGAAAATTCAACACAAAGATTAACGTACACAACAACAATAAAATATAACACAAAGTAAGTATATGAATTCATCAATAATTAATGTAAATTATATAAAAGTACTAAACTTGATAAAATAGCAAAACATAGCTAACAAATGTTGTCTGTTTGTTAACAGCTTCTACAAAAATCGACAAAACCACAACATCTACCAAGGACACTGCATCAACTAAAAAGAGTAAGTATACTTATTTAATTACAAATAAATAAAAATAAACACTAAATAATATAAATAATCAAATTAACTAAAATTACAACATAATATTTTATTTATCACAGATTACACTTCACAACAACTCCACCCAAAAATCCCAAAACAAACATTACATTAAAAAAAATACAAAATCAAGATAAGAGAAAAGTATAATACAAAGTAAGTATATAAATAAATTTATTAAAAAACAATTTATTACTAACAAATACTGTTTTCTTAACAGCTACTACAAAATTAAACAAAAAACAACATCTAGGAAAGAAACTGCACCAGCTGCATTCAGTAAGTATTTTCTTTTCTCCAATAAATATATAGACTAAAAAAGCGAAATAAACAAATATACAAAAATTTTATATTTCACAGATTACACTTCAATAAAAGTCCACCTCAAAACAACAAAGCAAGAATTAACTTAGAAAACAGAGACAGAAGCAACATTACTGCAAAATATTAAATTAAGTAAGTATATAAATTAACCAACAAAAACAACAAACTAATTAACACAATTAAAATAAATTAAAAAGCAAATATAACTAACAAATATTTTTCTCTTGCCAGCTTCTACAATCTGCAACCTACAACAAAATCATCGAAAAAAACATCATCAACGTAAAATAGTAAGTATTTTTTCTCTCAACTAAATAAAAATAGAAACGAAATAAATAAAATGACACAATAAAATGTAACACTTTAATAACAATCACATTTTACTTTTAAACCAACAGAAAAAAACAAGTGGATAAACTTCAACAATCGAAATAAAGACCATCAAGAAAATAAAATCAAAGTACATGTAAGTGTTTTTCTGACGTATGAATTATACAAAATGTTTACTGTTCAAAATTGTATAATTAATAAATATATATATACATATATTCACAGATTAACCAAAAAATGGCAGAGGGAGCAAAATTCATTACTTCACAAAAGGGGAAACTACTTCTCTGCATCATGGGCTACACCTATACCCTAGAGAAAATGAGTGGAAACAAAACACATTGGAAATGCAGTAAATATTACTCTAACTCTTGTTATGGGAGAGCCACTATGATAGAAACCAATGTAGTAAATGTCAAAGAACATACCCATCCCCCCAATGTAACTGAAATTGAAGTTAGAGATGCTCTCGAGACAATCAGAGAAGCAAGTACCAGCTCACAACAAACAAGTGCCCAAATACTTAAAAACGTGTTAGCTAGGGTACCTGAGCATGTAACGGGACACCTACCATCTATCCCCACTCTGAAGAGATTAATTTCCCAAACTAAAAGAGCTACAGCTCAAATACCACCCACCCCTCAAACTTTTGCCGAAATACAAAAATTACCTGAATATACCATCACTCACAAAGATGAAAAATTCCTTCTCCATGACAATAAAAGTCATGAAAAATGAATACTCATCTTTGCAACAAATACCAACTTACAAAAACTTAAAAACTGTGAGACGTGGATGGTGGATGGCCCATTCAAAGTTTGCCCCAAGCCTTTTTATCAATCCACGGCGAATATGAAGATACTAACACACCATTCATATACGCACTACTCCCTAATAAACAAAACACAACAAACATAGAGCTCCTAACAATATTAAAACAATACACCGACAACTACTTTCCACAAAAAATCATCATTGATTTTGAACAATCAATGATTCAATCAATTTTAAAAATATTCCCACACACTGAAATACAAGATTGCTACTGCCACTTCAATCGAAGGGGCTTATTAGGATGGCGGGCGGACTTCAGTCCACCCGCCACCCTAGTGGTGCTGGAACCGCCCGCCAGCGGTGCGGCGGTCCCGCACTGCCAATTAGGATGCGACCGCCACCCTGGCAGTTGCATTCCGCATCTTCAACATTGCGGCGGGTGCTGCTTTAAGCAGCACCTGCCTCAATGCCAAAGAGGCATGCTGTGCATTGCCATGCACAACGTGACAGGCACCGCGCGGTGCCTGTCACCTTGTGCATGGCAATGTAGGGGGGTACCATAGGTACCCCCCAAGTGCAACACCCCACCCCCCACACCCTCGGGGGCCCGTAACGGGCCCCCAAAGCAATTCCCGCCAGCCTTTCCATGGCGGCATCACCGCCATGGAAAGGTCTTGTCAACCCGTCAACATAATATGGTTGGCGGTGCCTGGAAGGCACCGCCACCATGTTATGCCCCAGCTCCGACCGGCGGAAAAGCGGCAGACGGACTTTCCGTCCGCTTCGGTACCCCCGCCATGATAATATGGTGGGGGGTAAATCATGTTGTGATGGCGGGTGGATCGCCACCGCCGGCGGGGCGGTGGCGATCTGCCCGCCATCATAATGACCCCCAAAGTATCTGGAGGCACCTACAAAAATCTACTTTAAGTATAGATTACGCCACCAATAGAAACTTTGCCTACCAAATTAAAAAAATTAATAGCCCCGGCCTATGTACCAACAACTGAAGTATCAAACCATTATAACCTACATCTTGAAAGCCCCTTCTATCAGGCAAATGAAACTAAACTAACTCCCTTCCTAGACTACTTTGAAGATACTTGGGTGGGAAGGCTACATAGGTCAGGACACCGTAGGCAACCCAAATTCCAAATACCTTGGTGGAACGTATATGACAGCACTCTAGCTTAAAAAGCAAAAGCAAACAATGCAGTGGAAGGATGGCACAATGCCTTCCAAGCCACAATAGGAAGAGGACAACCAACCCTACATAAACTTATAGAAGCTAACAAAAAAGAACAAAGCGGGGGGGCGTGGTCTGGCGCTAGCAAAGATGGCCGCCTAGGGAGAAAGCTCCGTCCGGGCAGAGCCCCCAAAGCCCGTTATATCCGTACTGGACCTGGTTGGAGTGACCCAGGTACAACCGCTGTGAGGAGGAACCACCCGCGGTCCGGATCGCCGAAACGCCGGCAGCGAGGGACGCTCCCTGCCCGCTCCACGCCGGGCGGAGACTGCGGCCGCTACGGAGAGGGGCCGTGCACGGCCTGGAAGTACGGACCGTTGCCGGTCAACCGCCCACTCGGCGAATAAGCCGATTTGTTTGAACTTGCCGGTGCGGCCCCCCCCCCTCACTGCGATCTCTATTTCCTCCCCCCCCCGCCGCCCCCTGTGTCTGGGAGCCGGAGCGGCGGATTCTCCAGAGAACGGAGGACCAGCACCCCACGAGGTCTTGGGAGGCCGCGCCAGGAGTGGAGTAGAGACGCCCGGGGGACTGGATAAGGTACGCCAGGAACAGCGTAATTTAAATTGAGAGGCCGCGAGTGGCGCACGACTGCGAGTTACTGCCCGTACACACCCGCTCTGTGCCCACTCCTTCACTCGACAGGGCTGAGCAGGGAGCCAGACGCCATACTCAAGGAGCCTCACTGCATTGTGGGGAGGCGGGGTGAAAAGCTGCGTAATAACCCAGGGCGAAAATACTTGGATAGACGCAAGTACTGGGAGTGCTCCATACATCGGCAGAGCGCCCTTCACGCTGCAGTGGATACAGGGAAACGCACGCAGGAGGGGTAACCAGAAGATTGTGCCCACTGAATGGATTGGAACCCCCCCCCCCACACTGAAGAACTATGTCTATCGCTCGCATAGGAGCGCGGCACGACCTGTAGAGGCATAGGGGAGACCTAGCTGATAAACGGTGGGTTACCGCTGTTATAACACGGCCATCGCTTCCTCCGGACCTCTACACGCAACGGTATTGTGTTGGGCGGCGGATTCGTGGGCTTGGTAGTCGCCACTGAGCTGAAGAAACTGAGAGACGCAGAGGGCAGACGAGGCCGAGGCGTGGCGTGCGGGCTGCACACCTACTCCCTTACAATGAAGCCCAAGAGTGGCGCAACGGTGCAGGCAAACAAGCTGGATAAAAACACAGTGCCAAAGCAAGCCCACACAGACGAAGGAGCCCAGGGTGGACAACCTGAAGACGCGGAGCCCTCCCTCACATCCATCATGTCGGCCATCCAGGTGCTGGGGGTCACATTGGAAACTAAAATCGACAAAGTCTCCATCGAGATGAACCTTCTCCGAGCGGATATGAATAAAACCTCGGACAGAGTCAAGGTCAACGAAGAGAATGTCCTAGAACTCCAAACCTCCACGAAGAAACTAGAGGCAAGGGTGCAGCAACTAGTTCACCAACACCGCCAGATGGCCCTCAGGCTCGAAGATCAGGAAGGGAGGGCACGCCGGAACAACATACGCGTGGTTGGGGTCCCGGAGGGCTCAGAGGGACCGAGTATGGACCTTTTCCTTGAAGACTTGATCCTAAACCAGCTTAAACCGAAACGGTTGTCGTCACTATTCACAATTGAACGGGCGCACCGGGCACCAATCCCCAAGCCCAAACCGGGGCGCCCCTAGAACTATTATTGCAAAAATCCTCAACTACAGGGACCGCGATGCAATACTACAGGCAGCCCGGACGCAAGGCGATGTACAATATGAAAATGCGACAGTTCGATTTTTCCCTGATTTCACGCTCAAAGTCCAACAGGAACGACGCTCCTTTGACGGAGTTAAGAAAGCGCTCAGGGATAGAGGACTTAAATACATGATGTTCTTTCCTGCAAAACTTAAAATCATGGTGGACGGAAAATCGTTGTTTTTTGCGAACCCGTCGGAAGCGCAGGACTGGTTGGACCGCACGGCCACACAGAAATCGATGGCGAACCGGGGTGGTAGCTGGAGAGACACTCGCGCTCACTCACCGGGCTCAGCGGATGGCGGACCGGACATCGACAAGCGGAGTCAACGTTCCTGGAGGTCGAGATCTAGTAGCCCGGGGAAGGTAGCATCCCAAAGAGACTAAAAAGTGACTTTAAAACTCCGAAAAGAGACTATGGAGGCGGCGACGACACACTGTAATGTATCAATGCTTCTCAAGAAGGTGTGGGTGGGATATTGCATGAAGTGCCTGTCCGGTTTAGTGGTGGGATCCTCTTTACTGTATCCTCATTCACGGGTGGGGGCATGCCTTAGAGGGCCAGAGCTGGTGCTAGCCCGTGTTCCCCCATAACAGTTGTAAATGTTTTTGTTTTTTTCGGGACTCGTAGGCACTCTGCTATTGGGGTGGTGGGTAGTTCTGAACCTACTAGGCAGGGATGCAGGGAGGGGGAGGGGCTCCGTCTGGGGGGAGGAAGGTTACTATTGCTAAATGTCTCTATGTATAGGAGATATGTTGTTATTGTTGAAGGTTTAATGGTTCTAGATCTGCAATTCTCGACATACAGTCATTATGTAGCTGGATTTATACAGCCCTTTACTACTCACCATGTCACAATCCCCCACATTCCCAATGACTTCGACTGACCCAATGACGCAACGCACCACACAGCCCACGTTGCCATTCTTCTCATGGAATGTCAATGGACTGAAAGACAAGATAAAACGGGGACTGGTGCTGCAATACCTGAAGCGAATGTCCCCGGCAGTAATAATGCTTCAGGAGACACACTTGATGGGCCCCATGTGCAAAGCCCTCGATCGCTGGGGGTTTCAGTTGGCAATACATTCAGAGTTCACCACAGGATCCCGGGGGTAGGGATACTGGTGCGTAAGCGATTTCCCATTATTATCCACCGCACCTATAAGGATGACCTAGGCCGATTCGCGGCGATATCGCTTCAATGGGAGGGCCGTGTGTTTAACTTCGTATCTGTTTATGTCCCGCCTGCTCTGCAATCCCCAGCCCTACAAGCACTAGGTAAATTCCTTCTCACGTTACCAGAGGGAGATTTGATAATAGGGGGCGACTTTAACATGACCGTAAACGACGCAGTGGACCGTACACCTACCCGCCCGCAACACCGTGCCAGTACACCCCTGGCCGAATTTCTGGAAGCCCATGGCCTATTGGACATATGGAGGTTCCAAAACCCGCAGGAGAGACAATACACTTTCCATTCTGGAGCGCATAATAGTCTATCCCGTATAGACTACATACTCACGGCAGTGGACAATTTAGGACGGATTGGGGCAGCCACACATTTGCCCAGAGGCATCTCAGATCATTCCCCAGTCAGAGCCGAAATAAGATCGCACAGTGCGATCCAAAGGCGCATGTACCCCATCCATCCGGGATTCCTCCTGAACACTAAGATTAAGAAAACATTAGTCACTGCGACCGCGCACTACTTCCAAGAAAACGCAGCGTCAGTCCCTTCTCCAGTGACACTATGGGAAGCATACAAACCAGTGATAAGGGGTCAGGCCATCTCTCTCATTGAAGGGCATAAAAAGGGGAATAAATACACAATGGAGAACCTGGAGCGGGAGGTGCAACAGTCAGAATCCCAACACGCAGCTGCACCCACAGATGAGACAGCACACACATTGCGCCTAAAAAGACAGGAATACCAGGACTATCTATGGACTGATACCAGGTCCCGTATGCAAGCAGTCCAACACCGGATTTATGAATCTGGAGACAAGGCAGGCAAGCTCCTCGCCTGGTTAGACAAGAGGGAACGGGCGCAGAGATGGATAGCACAAATTAGAACGAATGATGGAGAAATCACGTCCGACCCCCAAAACATAGTAAATGCATTAGCGCAACACTATGAACGAATTTATACGTCTACAAGTAATACCACTGTACAAGATGCACTCGCCTTCCTTAAAGACATTCATATGCCACGGCTTACACCTCAAGACACCGATAGTCTAGAAGCAGATATTACGGTGGATGAACTTAAGATAGCCATCTCCAAAATACAATCTGGCAAGGCGACTGGTCCGAATGGCATCCCCATAGAATTATATAAACACACCGCAGATACGACAGCCCCGTACTTGCTAAACATGCTTGAAACAAGTCGAAACCTAGGGATACTCCCTAAAGACCAACGGTTGGCAACCATTGTGGCCATACATAAGCCGGGTAAACCAGTGGAGGACTGCACATCATACCGTCCGATCTCTTTAATTAATGCGGAAGGGAAAATACTAGCAAAAACACTGGCGCTGAGACTTACACCCCATCTCGTCCACCTGATCCATCCGGATCAATCAGGCTTTATGCCTGGCAGAAACACAGCATTAAACCTCAGGCGCCTCCATGGCGTATTGGGTAGGAAACACACTATACAGGAGGATGCTGCGGTCCTCTCCCTGGATGCTAAGATGGCCTTTGACTCAGTGGAATGGGCCTTCTTATTTGCAGTCCTTCAGCACTTGGGGTTCGGACCGAAATTTTGCTCCTGGATACAACTACTCTATGCTGACCCTGTAGCCCATGTGGTTGCAAATGGCCACATCTCGAGAGAAATTACCTTGGGTAGAGGGACGAGGCAGGGCTGCCCCTTGTCGCCCCTGCTGTTCGCATTGGTCATAGAACCATTGGCGGCGTGGATAAGGTGGGACCCCAGGGTTAGAGGCCTAAAATGGAGAGAGGAATGGGAGGACCGTATCTCCCTCTACGCTGACGATGTACTCTTATATATCTCTTCACCTACACGATCCCTCCACGCATTACTTAATATATGCGCGGTGTTTGGCTCCATATCTGGGTATGCCATTAATTGGGATAAGTCTGTGCTGTACATTCTACATGGAACGCCTCCCCGTCTTCCAAAGGACTGCAAGGTTCGAATAGTCACAGATAGCTTCAAATACCTCGGCATACATGTAACATCGGACCAAGATACTTTTTTTGCACTTAACCTGCAAGCCCCTTTGCTAAAGCTGAAGTGCGACATTAAACACTGGAAGGCACTACCACTCACCCTACTGGGTAGAGCGGCTCTCTTTAAAATGATGGCTCTGCCCAGGTTTCTATACGCTCTACATAACACACCATATCCAGTCCCAGACTCCTACTTTAGAGCAGTCAATTCAGAGGTCACTGCTCTCTTGTGGGATGGCAAACCAGCCAGAGTAGCAGCAAATAAATTAGTGCGTAGTTGGTATGATGGCGGGATAGCCCTGCCTGATATTAAAGCATATTATTGGGCCTCACAACTCACAATAATCAATCAATGGCTCCATGTGCCGGAAACTGACCCGGCCTACCACCTGGACAGAATGACCCTAGGGAAAGGGGGTGTTAACAGAGCACTTTATAACAACCAAAGGGCCCGTGACCTTATAGGCCCAGCGAGACACACTGTCGGTGTTTGGCGCACGGTAAACAGTCACCTGGGCTGGTTGGGTAGACTTACACAACACACGCCCTTGTGGGACTCAAGCCGACTAGGAACTCTGGGTAATAGTAAAGGGTTTTCCAAGTGGGATCTGATCGGCATCTCCCGACTAGGGGACCTCTGGCATAAGGGAGAGGTCGTAAGTTTCGCCTCCTTGCAAGATCAGTACAAAATGGCCCCGAACGAACAGTTCAGATATATGCAAATTAAACATGCGATAGAGGCAGTCCTCCCCCCTACTGAGACACTCCCGGAGTCATCCCCTTTAGAGGACCGAGTGCTCACTGACTATTTGCATAAACGAGCGACCTCCCTAATATATAGGAAAATCATAAATAATCGGGCAGATCCATTGGCCCGGCTCAGGGAGTGCTGGCAGTCCGAGGTGGGAGACATGGATGACTCTGAGTGGCAAGAAGCGACAGCATCACCCAAAGAGGTGGCAATCTCCTCTAGACTACGACTGGTGCAACTTAAAATAATGCATAGGACTTATTACACACGGGTTGTTCTACACAAGATAGGGAGAACTGCTGACCCATGTTGCCTGCGAATGTGTGGAGATGTGGGTACCTTTTATCACACCTTATGGGACTGCGTAAAACTTATACCGTATTGGACGGCAGTGGTAGGAACCATCACAGAAGTCACCGAGAAGCATGTCCCGCTAGAACCTAAATGCTGCCTTCTTAATATTTGGGGACAGACAGATCTCAGCCACGCTGAATGTCAATGGGCAACGACAGGCATCACAATAGCAAAACGGAATATAGCGCAAAAGTGGGGTATAGAGAATGTGCCTACATTATTGAATTGGTGTAAAGACATGGATACGGTCATGGTAGCGGAAAAGGCCACATTTATTAATAGAAAGTGCCCCCAAAAATGGGGAAAAGTATGGGGGAAATGGAACATATATAGGGGAAACATCTGCACACCTCCGGAAGAAGATAGAGACTCGGAAGAGGATGGGTAACGGGGGCAGTGATATGTATGCGCCCATTTATCCATGTATGGTGACTGTGTAAAGAAAAGTAACATTGAAATGGAAAATGTATAAGCAGATCATTGTTGTTTTCAATAAAACTTTATTTAAAAAAAAAAAAAGAACAAAGCTATCAAGAGCTAAGGCTAGAACAATCCCTAACTAATATCGGCCCTAAACTAAGTAAATAAACTAAAACGATGTATGAATATCTACAACATAAAACTAGACTATTTGCAAACACCAAAGGTCTAGAATACTTAGACATGATAGCTAAATCTATACTGTAAAAAAACAACAATACTAAACACCATAAACATTTAACATTTTAAAACATTTAAACAACATAATTCGACTCTTTTTTAAATTAATAATTATAAGTATGTCATATAAAATTTAAAAAATAACACAAATGAATATGACATAATATAATTATTAAAATAAAAAAATACAAACAAATCAATGTAATAAAAAACATTTCCCACCCATAATAATAAAAATAACTTACAGTTATGTAGCAGTAGATGATCAGTAAATCCAATAAATCCATAGAAGATAGATGGAAAAACAAATCCATTCGAAAAGAGAACCCCCCAAAAAATGCGACTGTAGAAAAAATGATCCAACGACACAATCCTCTCAAAAACGTAACCCTCAAAAACCCAAAAATTTGTGTAAAACAAAACGCAAAAATTAAACTGTAGAAAAAAGGCTCCAACGATGCAATCCTCTCATTATCGAAATCCTCAAACACCTGAAAATTTAAAAAAAACGCTCCAACAGACCCAAAAAGATAAAAGGAAATGTAAAATAACTTGTTTTAAATAAACAAAATACATTGTCCTTTTAAAAAAAAAAAAAACGGGTCGACATCACCGTCCGTTCACGATCCGAAAAACCTGTAAAGAAAATAAAAGAACACCCACCCACAATTATACGTACAAACCCACAAACATTAACATTAACAATAAACACAAAATAACACTATTAAACAACACATAACTAACACTACATAACACTCTACTCTAATCCAACACTACGGCAAACACATAAAACACTAAACTACCAAAACAACACCTAACTACACTAAAAACAAACAAATACGGTTCTCACAAAGCTAAGTACACTACGACTACCTCGCCCCTGCCATAAAACTACCTTAAAAGTTAATTAAATCAAACTTACCTTAAGCAACGAAATGCAGCTCCCAACCGCGAGGTCCGTCTTCCAAAATGACCTAAAAACAAAACAGATAGATAGAAAAGTGAGGAAACTAGAAACAAAATGGCTGCGTAATAAAAATGAAAAAAAGACTTAGGGGGTCATTATGATGGCGGGCGGATCGGCACCGCCGTGGCTGTGGTGGCTTCCGCCGGCCTGGCGGGTGCAGTTTTGCCAACCACGGTCGCGAATCCCCGCCCGCCATATTACGATGGGCAGACATAGGCCAAATCCCTACCGCCGCTGAGTTTTCAGTACCGCCAGCACCTTGGTTCCGCGACGACGGCGGACATAGCCAATAGCGGGAGACCGCCGTGCGGAATGATGCGTAGACCGCCGTCCGAATCACAATGCCTCAAATAGGCAATCGGACCGCAACGGAGAAACCACCCATTCAAACACGGCGGAAACAATACTGCGGAGGAAAACGGCAATAACACACAACTCCACGCGTTCGCAACCGTAATGGATCCTGCTCTACAAGCCCTACCGCTGCTGTTCCTGATCCTCCATCAACAAAGACGCTGCCGCCGTCGACAACACCGCAGGTACGTCAATGCCACACCTCCGCATCGGGGCCATCCATCAACAACGTCATCACTGCATCCTCCCGGTCACGTCACCGCAGCGGTGAAGACGCGGGAAAAGTTCCACACAATCCAGTAGGCAGGGCCAGCGGCACGCATGGGCAGTCACAGGGACGTGTAAGGATTGTGTTGGCCCTGGCCCAAATGTACATTGTGTGCCTCAGTTGGTAGCAGCTGACATTACCTGATACCATCACAGCTCCTACCATCCCACCCTGTTCAACATCAAAATGTGTGCCCATCTGACATTCAGGGATAGTGATGGATGTGAACAAGTCCATAGGTGTATTGTGGCAAAACAACACCTGCAAGCTAATGCCAAATAGGTGCCTGTGATGTGAAACCCCCTTCCTGCCACTGCCAAGATGAGTATTAGGGGGCAAACCCCAACTGCAAAGTAATGCCAAAAAGGTGCATGTGTTGTGAAACCCCCTTACTGCCACTGCCAAAATGAGTATTAGGGGGCAAACCCCACCTGCAAAGTAATGCCAAAAAGGTGCATGTGTTGTGAAACCCCGTTCCTGCCACTGCCAAGATGAGTATTAGGGGGCAAACCCCACCTGCAAAGTAATGCCAAAAAGGTGCATGTTGTGAAACCCCCTTACTGCCACTGCCAAGATGAGTATTAGGGGGCAAACAACACCTGCAAGCTAATGCCAAATAGGTGCCTGTGATGTGAAACCCCCTTCATGCCACTGCCAAGATGAGTATTAGGGGGCAAACCCCACCTGCAAAGTAATGCCAAAAAGGTGCATGTGTTGTGAAACCCCCTTCCTGCCACTGCCAAGATGAGTATTAGGGGGCAAACCCCACCTGCAAAGTAATGCCAAAAAGGTGCATGTGTTGTGAAACCCCCTTCCTGCCACTGCCAAGATGAGTATTAGGGGGCAAACCCCACCTGGAACATACATGTCTGTAGTTGGCATGTACAGGGCCACATACACCTCAACACCACTGATAAGGACAGGCCAAGCACACTGTGTGACCACTCAACTGCACACATCCAAATACACCCATGTGAGTACGAAGACAGGCCTTCACAAGATTACCACACACACATTGCTGTCCACACATCCAAACACATCACACATACATCACCAACCTTGGACACCATGCAAGTTAGACTGTGTGTAGAATTCACCTCTGTTGTGATATAGCCCCCTAACATGACATGTGTACTATCATACTGAAATCAACAGCAAATGATGATTGCAAGAGTACATCAACACCCACAAACATCATTGCACCCCCAAACCTCAGAGTAAAGCAGACCAAAAGTGTGTGTTACGTTTGCCAAACAATGACAAAGTGAATGAAGTCAATGGCAATGTGGAAGTGCCATGCAGAGCATGTGGCACATTCATCCATACCCACACATCAAAATGTTTAATTAAGCAAGGGCAGTAACAAACGATACAACAGGAGTAACAGTGTTTATTGCAAAATAACCTGATAGGCACAAAATGACAAACAAATAAAAGGCCATTGGCCAGTCCACAGTCCAAACAATGCACATGTGTGCGTGAAAATGTTTACAGTGAATGTGGAACACCGTACACTGCCATGTGAATGAACAAAGCACCAGGGCTATCAAAGCGCAGTCCAGGCACCGCTGTGGGAGAGATGGGTATGGGAGGGGGTCTGTGCCTCAGACTTGCCTGTCAGTTGTACTGGGAGGTGGCTGATTGTCGTCGACACTGGCGGAACTGGACCTGGGCGAGAGAGGCTCGTCAGAGTCAGCAGTGGCTGTGGCAGGCATAGGGCTGCTTGGACCAGGTGGCATGGTGACACGTGGAGGCGGAGAGATGCTGCCGTGAGACACAGAGCCAGTAGTGGCTGTGGCAGGTGTAGGCCTGCTTGGACCGGGTGGCATTGTGGCACGTGGAGGCGGAGAGATGCTGCCGTGAGACACAGAGCCAGTAGTGGCTGTGGCAGGTGTAGGCCTGCTTGGACCGGGTGGCATTGTGGCACGTGGAGGCGGAGAGATGCTGCAGTGAGACACAGAGCCAGTAGTGGCTGTGGCAGGTGTAGGCCTGCTTGTACCGGTAGTGGGAAGTGTGGCTGGCACAACAGAGTCCATCGCCACCAAAGGTGTGACAGGTGCAGGTGGCCCTCCTTGTGGGGTTTTGCAGGATGTGGACTTCGCCTTGCTTTTTGCTTGCCTTTTGCCCTCCCTCCCCTGTGGCCCTGGTGAACGACTCACATTTCTCTCCTGACCACACTTCACAGGGGTGTGGGTGGGAGTAGAGGTCCTGGGTGAAGCAGTCTTAGGTTCCTTTGTGGGCTTACCCTTCAGTGGCACCAGCACCACATCAGGCATGCCAACTGTTTGTCTGTCACTTGGAGCAGTTGTGTGGATGGGAGTCTCTTGTGATGGGTGCAATCTTGTGGACCGTGAGCTAGAGGCCTGCTTCTTTGCCTGATGCCCCTGAGTGTCATGTGAAGGGCTTTTTTCTTTGCGTCCCTGTATGCCTGTGTCACTTTTGGGGATGGTGTCTGTGGTCTTGCATGCTTGGAGCGCTGCTGTCGTGTGCTGGGTGTCGACGACTCGGGGCCTGAGGGCTCAGTTGTGTGGACACTCCCCTCAGGGGTTGCCACTGGCAGGGTGGTTGGTGAAGGCATTGGGGCTGGACTTGGATGCTGTGATAGCTGAATGGCTGCCGTCACGGTGGAGGACAAACCCTGGACAGTCCTGTGTAGCCCACCCACGTCCGAATGAATGCCCTCCATAAATGCCAGAACCTGTCCCAACTTCTTGTCCTGATCCTGGAAAGCATTTAGGAGAGCTGTCTGACCCACACACAGCTGGCGCAAGAGTTCAATCGCCTCAACACTGAGGGCAGCAGGGGAGACAGGGGCAGGGGCAGCGGTGCCTGGGGTGAATGCGACTCTACCCTTAACAGCCCTGCGGGCATGGGCAGCACTAGTGGTAGTAGCCGGGATGGTGGGCACTGGCCGATGTGTGGTGGAGGAAGAGGCAGCATTGTCACTCCCTGTGACCACCATTGTCGCTGACTCCCCACTGGAGTCCGATGATGTTGAGCTTGTGCTTTCTGCGCTTGAGTCCTCAAGGACACTTCTGTCCCCCTCCGAGGCGCTGGTCACATCAGTGTCAGTGATCTCATGGCTATCATGCGTGCCACATGCTTCAGCACTGGTGTCCGTATCATGGCCTTCCGTGCACTCGGTAGATGCTGCAATGGACAGAGACATAAGTTCAGTACAGTGCCATACACACAAACATCAAATGCAAGCACAGAACCAGACTAGAAAATGACAACCCCAAGTTGCACAACACCCTGTGGAGTCTGCATGTGCAACAATCATGCTGAACACAGAAGATGCATGGAAATATGCATTGTTTACATCAATGAGCCATGTGAGGTTCACACCGGCAAATAGCAGGTCCCTGCCTCCTTGTAATGTAACCTAAACATCTCTGCAAGCATACCCACGTGCCTGTATGTGAGAGAGGCATACATCTCAGCATGTTGCCTCTGTCACATATGGAGTCACTGTAAGGGGACAACACAGATACAGATTCAAATTTCTACTTAATAATGTCCATGAGCTACTGATGTCTGACAAGGTGAGCAATTCATCTTGCAAACTGATGCACGTTGGTGTCAGATGTGTACTTCACACCATTAACAAGTCCTGTAGTGCACACATCGTTAAATGCACACTGACATGATGCACACTGCTGTACACTGCCTGGTGATGTCCATGACACCCAGAATGCAGAAGATGTCATAAGGCCACATCTCATCATGCAATGGCAAGGGCCATTGTATGAAACACATGATCAAGTCCATCTATGGGAAAATACATGACACCTGCACTGAACACATAGGCCACTGAGAAGTAGTTCCTAAAAATGTACACAGCAGCAAGATCAGCAATGTCTCACGGTCGCCATTCATGCAGTCACTCACACCCAAAGTCAGCCTACGCAGGATACTCACCACTTACTCCCTGCTGATGGTCCCTCAAACGTTCATACAGCTCTGGCTGTGTCACAGACAAGATGCGGGACATTAGTGGAGTCATGGTTCGGCGCGCCAACCTGCCACTGCGAGGGACCAGCCCCACCGTCATCTCTGCCACGGTCCTGCTCAGACGGGAGATGTCGTCCCACCTCTTGTGGCAGTGTGTGTGCCATCTGTTGGATACACCCAGAGTCCGCACCTTCCGTGCAATGTTCTTCCATGCGGCCTTACGCTGGTGGACCTTCAGCTGCAGGCATAGGAGACAAGAAAAGGAAGTATCAGAGACCCTGTGTCATTCACACTGTGTGTCAGCACAGGAGAACATAAATGCATGGCACACAAATCGCTACATCTTCATCAGAGGCCATTCAGCATGACACATAGTACATGTTCATTACAATACTACACAGAAATGAATGCATGTATGGCAAGGCACACAGTACATGGCCATCTCATACACATGCACAATGGCAGCACAGACAGCCATGTGCAGAAGGCCCTCATCTGTGATGCAGTATGTGAGTGAGCATGACATGCAATACAGTAATAATGAAGTATAGTGCCAGACTCACTGTGTCCACCACTACACACCCCACGATGCCCTTGGCCTGTGAATGGCTCAATGCATTTCCCAGGAAACATATTGGGACATAATCCGATTTATCACGCACTTCTCACATTGTTAAGTCCTCGATTGTGCAATTCTCAGTACTATGATGGCTCAGTGAGTATTAGGTGTGTGGACTAAACACATGTTTGACTCAGTCCAGTTAGGCATGGCTCAGAGTAACATTGGACAGTGTCTGTGCAGGCCAGAGGAACTCACAGTGCAGCTCAACATGGTCCCTCAGATAAATCACATGGATGTTTAGCATGAGGGGCTGAAAAGTGCCAACACATGCCAGACTGAACACATGTTCAAATCAATGTAAGGATGACATCTACTACTTACATTGATGTGAAGTGTCATTGTTGCATTAACATCAAGTGGGTTCCACTCATGCATTGGACTATTGTGCATGATGCTCACATCAACATAGTGCACTTAAGAAATAGTCAACACACATAAGTTAGTGCTCCATACCAATATACATTTCAACAGTCACATATGAGGTTGTGATGAGTGAGTGGACAGTCACATAACATGGCACAGTAAAAATCAGTCCCGACTTGTGCTGTTTCAGAACACCATCGTATCTGTGTGGCTGTTTAAACAATGCATGTCTCCCCTACCTACAATAAACTGATGTAGGTGTGGAAATAAGCCTACAGACACCATTGACATGAAGTTAGCATGTATGGCAGTGTCACACATTTACATCACCTAGTCTCAGACCAACATGTTCATTAAGTTTGTGCAAGAATGGCTGTAGGAGTGTCCATTTACTACACATAATCAAAGTCAAGTCCCACAGAACATGTATGGAGCATGCCATGTCAACTATTAGGATGCCTGTACATCGACTTGCACTCACAGCCACATACTACTGCACAGCAACATCATGGTATCATTTTGATCACTCTCACACTTGGAATCAGGGACACTTACCAGTACATCTGGTGCACCAAAAGCCTCCCATACTGTGCAAGGACCTCGTCCACCAGAAGCTCCAGCTCCTCTGTAGTGAAGGGACGGGCCCTGACATTCTCTGTTCTCGCCATCACTGGGGCCAGGATACAGCAAAATATGCAGTTGTAGAGGAATGGCAGTCTGCAGTGTCTGAATGCATGTGAAATGTGTGGCTCTCCCACAGAGATTTATAGGCCCCTGGGTTGGTATCAGTGGCAGGCAGCTGCTGCAATTGGTCCACCTGGCTGGCATCTTTCAAGTGTGGCCAATGAGCGGCACCGCGGTGGCGGTGCACGCCTACTGCCGTTTTCAAAGTTGCACTGCACTACCGCGATCGCGGTTCCCATTGGCTGTAATGGCATTGGTGGTGTCACACCGCGGGGGACGGGCGGTCGCTACCGCTATGCTGCATCTTTCAAGTGTGGCCAATGAGCGGCCCCGCGGTGGCGGTGCACGCCTACCGCCGTTTTCAAAGTTGCATTTCACTACCGCGATCGCGGTTCCCATCGGCTGCAATGGCATTGGTGGTGTCACACCGCGGGGGACAGGCGGTTGCTACCGCTATGCTGCATTTTTCAAGTGTGGCCAATGAGCGGTCCCGCGGTGGCGGTGCACGCCTACCGCGGGTTCCACAGCAGCATGTCACTACCGCAACCGCGGGTCCCATTGTCTGCAATGGCATCGGTGGTGTCACACCGCGGGGGACAGGCGGTCACTACCGCTATGCTGCATCTTTCAAGTGTGGCCAATGAGCGGTCCCACGGTGGCGGTGCACGCCTACCGCGGGTTCCACAGTAGCATGTCACTACCGCGACCGCGGGTCCCATTGTCTGCAATGGCATTGGTGGTGTCACACTGCGGGGGACAGGCGGTCGCTACCGCTATGCTGCATCTTTCAAGTGTGGCCAATGAGCGGCCCCGCGGTGGTGGTGCACGCCTACCGCGGTTATGGGCACATCATGCACTAGCAATGGCAATGGTCAAATTTAACAATTGAACTCTACGCCTCCATAGTGTCTTTGTGCACTTGTTGTGTACAATGAATGCTGGTGTGACATTAAACTCACTGATGCCTACACATGCCATGTCTGTGGAAACTGTGAAATGCATTCACATGCACTTACGCACGTCACCCATGATATGTGTGTGGATGTACATCTATTGGTTGTATGATGTTGTCTCATCTTTGGAATCAACTTAATGTGTGAGATGGCTAATCAAACAACAGTAATGTTTGCCTGAACACATAATGGTGGTATGTTACTGTGCCCATGGCTGGTTTAAGTAGGATATGTGCTCAGCTTACACACACTGTGCACATTGTGATGATAACTAGTGGTCTGTGCAACTTAAGCAAGAAGGTGTGGCAGGTGAAGCAGCTACATATGAATCAGCAGTGTTGCTGTCTCATACCTGTGCTGTGTCACCTACTCCTAGGCCTGGGGCCACCAGATGTATTGGTGTACCATTCACAACTTCTGAATATGTTTGTCTGGTAGTCAGTATGTACAACATGACCCCTTGTAAACACACATGTGGTGAATGTCTCTCTGCATCTGAGTTGTGGATTCAGCAATTGTTGGAGTACGTTCATTGTTTCTGCTGCGTGAGTCAAGATGTGAGAAGTTGGACACATCTCATTGTGTAATTTGAATAACATTAATCCTCTCCCATTTCATGTAGGCGACGACCAAATGTGCACCGGCCTTTCACAGTCCTGGCGGACATGGAGGATGTGGACATCATCAGGAAATTTCGTCTGGATCGCGTTACACTGCAAGAGCTGTGTGCTCAGTTGGAGCCCCATCTGAGTCCTCAACGCACATATCCAACTGCCCTATCCCCAACCGTGAAGATCATGGCAGTGCTGCATTTCTTCGCTACGGGCTCTTTCCAATACACGGTGGCCACCACAGGTGGGATGTCGCAACCAACATTCAGCGTGGTGCTCTGGGATGTGGTGTCCGCAATGATGCTATACAAGGACCAATACATACGATTCCCGAATACAGCAGATTTGCCTGCTGTGAAGGCAGGTTTTTATGCCCTTGGCCACATTCCTCATGTAGTTGGTTCCATTGATGGCACACACATTGCCCTTGTCCCACCACAGGCACGTGAGCAGGTGTATAGGAACAGGAAGCACTACCATTCCATAAATGTGCAGGTGGTATGCCAAGCTGATATGATCATCAGCCATGTTTGTGCGCGATTTGCTGGCTCCGCCCATGACTCCTACATCCTGCGGAACAGCATTGTACCCCGGCTGATGGAAAATCTACATCCAGAGTGTGCATGGCTTGTAGGTGAGTACACTGAGTCAAGTAGTGTGCTGTGTGTGACATGCTGTTCTCGTCAACTGTTTGTATCACAACATTTCTCTGTGTATGTCACACCTAGGCAACTCAACGTATCCCAACAGGCTGTGGTTGCTGAGCCCACTGCGGAATCCAAGTACCCCGGGTGAAGTCAGCTACAACGAGGCACATGGTAGGACACGACGTGTGGTGAAGCGCACCTTTGGCCTACTGAAGTCCCGATTCCGGTGCCTGGACAAGAGCGGAGGTGCACTGTTGTATTCCCCACGAAAGGTGTGCCGGATAGTTGTAGCATGCTGCATGCTACACAACCTTGCCTTGCGCAAAGCCGTTCCGCTGCTCATGGATGACGATGAGCAGCAGATGCCCCCTCCTGCACACCCACACACTTCCAGTGCAGACGATAGTGGTGAAGAGGAAGGTGTTGACCTGCGTCAACAGCTCATTGCGAACTACTTCCCTTGAATGTAAGTGACTTTGTAGACAAGTGACATTGTGTGTTTGCTTGGATGTTACTATCAAGGCTTTGATAACTCTAACTGCTGGCTGTTGTTGTGTGTGTGATGAGGGATGATGTGTGTGGCACAGGGTATGTGTATCCAGGTACATCATGTGTATGTTGAGGTTGTTGACCATTGCTAGGGGTGCTTGTTTTTGTGCCTTAATGCCTAGTGTTGTATTTCTGCTGTGAAGGCGTCACCTGATGGGAAATGTAATTCTCTTGTGTCTTTCTAGGTTCATTCACCCTCTGAATGCCTCCTCTGCATCACAGCTGTTGGAACATTGAAATCAGATTTGTCATTGTACATACTGGAATAAACATGTAGCTCACACAGACATAGGTATGTGAAGAGTGTTTATTTGGAATTAGTTTTTGTGCAAGTGACGGGGATATGTACATAAATGTGAACAGTGAATAAATGAGTTTATCAGTCATGGTAGTTGAGACAAATAGTGTAGTCAACACAAAGCAGGAGTCACACAGTCCAACAGACTCAGGCCATCAACATGGCAATGTGGGCAAGAATAGTCAACATAGTCAATGCAAAGGGGAACAACAAGATACCATCATGGCTGGCTCTGTGAGTGGCGTTGGTATGGTGGCCTGCCACCAAATCCTCCCCTGTGGATTCTCGGACGGCCCCTGGTGCGTTTGGGAGGGGGGGGCATCTGCTGCAGGGTCAGTGGTGTCTGAGTACTCACTCTCCTCCTGCACACCCCTCTCTGTGGCTGCAGCTGGAATGTTGGGCTGCACAGCAGGCAATCCACTGGAGGGGGTTGGAGCGGCACTTGGGGCTGGGAGTCTGTCCCTCAGAACACCCACTAGCTGGCCAACAAGGTTGACAAGTTGGCCCATCCTTGTGTCCATGGACTTCTGTAGCAGGCGGATCTCATGCATGTCTTCTGCAAGCTGGCCCATTACTCCCTGGTTCTCTTGGTAGGCACCGAGGACTCTTGCAATGGTGGCCAGGGATTCAGGGTCATTGTCCTCCTGTGTCTCTGCCCCAGTTGTACTCCCACCTGCCCTCCTGACACGGACCTGTGTCATAGTCCCCCGACGCACTGGCACACTCTCCCTGTCATGCTGGGATTGTGTGGTGGTGTTGGTAACCACCGTGGCAGGGCGTGTGTTGCAGGCAGCAGTGGTGATGGTGGTGGTGGAGGCCACACAGGTCGTAGTGGCAGGGGGCAGCACAGTTGTTGTTGCTGTGGTGGTGGAGCCCACACAGGTTGTAGTGGCAGGGGGCAGCACGGTTGTTCTTGCCGTGGTGGTGGTGGTGGAGGCCACACAGGTCGTAGTGGATGTGGGCAGCACGGTTGGTCTTGCCGTGGTGGTGGTGGTGGTGGTGGGGATAATGAG
Organism: Calotriton arnoldi; assembly: GCA_963921515.1. NCBI lineage: Eukaryota > Metazoa > Chordata > Amphibia > Caudata > Salamandridae > Calotriton > Calotriton arnoldi. The sequence goes on from CAWUFW010001098.1 coordinate 1,314,610, forward strand.
GGCTTGATACATGTTAGTCCCTCCCACACCAGAGGGGCCAGCTTGAGAATCCTCGTCGGAGAATGTTGGGGAATCTGCATCCGAGAGTCCACGTTCCAGGGGGGGAGACTGGCTCCGCATGTTGGTGTCATCCTCTGCAGTTAGTTGTTGATCTCCTGTTGAACAGAGGTGATATGGTGATTGAGTTGCACGCAACAAGCTTGATGTTAGACAATTGTTTGAGACATTTGATCCAACACACACTTTACAATGCAATGACTTTGTATGCTGTGCACCATGTCATGACGTTGAGGTACATACCTTTTAAGTCCATGCTTTTCGTTGGGAATTGATACTTGGTGCAGTGTACAGATAGTGTTAATACACGGACATGTCCTCATCTACCTAATTGCGTGACATCAATTTTCTGTTGTGCGTCTTTTCATTTAGCTGTTCATGTTATCTATTTCAACAGAGCTAGTAGGAACCATTGTCATGTTATACATAGCTTTGTAATCACATGTAATTCCCTTTTTTCCATGTAGACCATGCATGTTTGGAGTTGAGATGGGCGTTTATGCTCAGACACCATGGCACTTCCACATTGCATTCTCTGCTGTGCACAATTGTGGGATGCATTTGTTTCACTTGTGACTTGGTGAGTATGAGTTCAAAATATGTGACAGTTACATGAACTTAGATGTCTGCTCACTGGATGTGGCATTGAAAAGTATGCAAAGTTGGCTGACATGTTAGTGCTGACGTTGTTATGTGGCTACATGCATTTAGATGAGGATGGCGGGGTACATGCAGTCACTACCTACCTGTAAGTTTGATGAGAACAATGAAATGGCTGCCACATGGTTGTGGGTGTGGGGGATGCTCCATCCTGCTTAGCTGTGGGACAATAGAGCATGAGAAGGCTACCTACCTGTAAGTCTGAGGAGAGCAATGAAATGGCTGCCACATGGTTCTGGGGGGGGGACATGCTCCATCCTGCTGAGCTGTGGAACAAGGGTGCCTGGGGGGAGTTGTAGTGCAAGCTTCCCACACACAAACACCCCTCCCTGTTAAGATGGCTACCTACCTGTTAGTTTGATGGGAAGAATGAAATGGCTGCCACATGGTTGTGGGTGTGGGGAGTGCTCCATCTTGCTCAGCTGTGGGACAAGGGGGCCTGTTGGGAGTTGTAGTGCAGACTTCACAGCCACACAGACCCCTCCCTGTTGAGATGGCTACCTACCTGTAAGTTTGATGGGAAGAATGAAATGGCTGGGCCATGCTTGTGGGTGTGGGGAATGCTCCATCCTGCTGAGCTGTGGAACAAGGGTGCCTGGGGGGAGTTGTAGTGCAAGCTTCCCACACACAAACACCCCTCCCTGTTAAGATGGCTACCTACCTGTAAGTTTGATGGGAAGAATGAAATGGCTGCCACATGGTTCTGGGTGAGGGGATATGCTCCATCCTGCAGAGCTGTGGGACAAGGGTGCCTGGTGGGAGTTGTAGTGCAAGCTTCCCACACACAAACACCCCTCCCTGTTAAGATGGCTACCTACCTGTTAGTTTGATGGGAAGAATGAAATGGCTGCCCCATGCTTGTGGGTGTGGGGAATGCTCCATCCTGCTGAGCTGTGGGACAAGGGGGCCTGTTGGGAGTTGTAGTGCAGACTTCACAGCCAGAAAGACCCCTCCCTGTTAAGATGGCTACCTACCTGTAAGTTTGATGAGAACAATGAAATGGCTGCCACATGGTTCTGGGTGGGGGGACATGCTCCATCCTGCAGAGCTGTGGGACAAGGGTGCCTGGTGGGAGTTGTAGTGCAAGCTTCCCACACACAATCACCCCTCCCTGTTAAGTTGGCTACCTACCTGTTAGTTTGATGGGAAGAATGAAATGGCTGCCCCATGCTTGTGGGTATGGGGAATGCTCCATCCTGCTGAGCTGTGGGACAAGGGGGCCTGTAGGGAGTTGTAGTGCAGACTTCACATCCAGAAAGACCCCTCTCTGTTAAGATGGCTACCTACCTGTAAGTTTGATGAGAACAATGAAATGGCTGCCACATGGTTGTGGGTGTAGGGAGTGCTCCATCTTGCTCAGCTGTGGGACAAGGGGGCCTGTTGGGAGTTGTAGTGCAGACTTCACAGCCACAAACACCCCTCCCTGTTGAGATGGCTACCTACCTGTAAGTTTGATGAGAACAATTAGATGGCTGCCACATGGTTCTGGGTGGGGGGGACATGCTCCATCCTGCAGAGCTGTGGGACAAGGGTGCCTGGTGGGAGTTGTAGTGCAAGCTTCCCACACACAAACACCCCTCCCTGTTGAGATGGCTACCTACCTGTCAGTTTGATGGGAAGAATGAAATGGCTGCCACATGGTTGTGGGTGGGGGGAGTGCTCCATCTTGCTCAGCTGTGGGTCAAGGGGGCCTGTTGGGAGTTGTAGTGCAGACTTCACAGCCACAAACACCCCTCCCTGTTGAGATGGCTACCTACCTGTGAAGTTACACATTGTAGGGAAATGGCTGCCCCATGCTTGGGGGTGTGGGGGATGCTCCATCCTGCTGAGCTGTGGGACAAGGGGGCCTGTTGGGAGTTGTAGTGCTGGCTGCCTGTACATGTGTCCCCATGTAAATATTGTTATGTACCTTTGTGGTGAATGAGAGGGAGTTCTTGTGGGATCTGTGAGACCTGTTTAGGGGTAGTGTGGTGGACATGAGTACATTTGGGCCTAGGAGGTGTTGCTTTTTAGTTGTGCAAGCTAATACATAGCAGTGTTATGGCAGACTTTTGTTGGTACTTACCAGCCTCCATTCCCCCCTCAATTCCAGTGCAACTCTCTGGGTGCAGTATGCCAAGCACCTTCTCCTCCCATGCATTGAATGTTCTTGGTGGAATGGGAGGGCCACTGCCAGTCCGGTTTGCCAGCTCACGGTTCTTGCTGTTCTTCTCCTTGACCTTGCTCTTGAGGTCAGTCCACCTCTTCCTGATCTCCTTCCTGTTGCGTGGAACTTGCCCTACAGCATTGACTCTGTCAACTATCCTTTGCCACATTTGATTTTGCCTGGCTGATGGGGTCTGTTGGACCCTGCTTCCTAAAATATATGGCTCAACTCTTATTATCTCATCCACCATGACTGACAACTCGCCATCAGTGAATTTGGGCATCTTATGTACCATGGTGTGTGATGTGCTGAGTGGTTAAGAGTGCAGGTGTGCAGGGGGAGGTGGTGGTGGTGATGTGTGTGGTGTGTGTGTGTGTTTGTGATGGTGTGATGTGTGCAGGGTTGCCTATCCTTTGTGTGATGTTGTTGGGCCCTTCTGTTCTGGAGTTGTGCAAAGAATTGTGGTCATGCAGGGGCTGGTTTTATGCTCTGCTATGTGGGTGGGTCCCAACTGGATATTCATGTCAGGTGGGTTGTCTGTGTTGGGCTGGGATTTGTAGTTCTTATTTGCCAGGGGCATGTGTCAATGGGCTGTTTTGGCTGTTTTCATTGGCTGAGCCAGATGCACAGCCAGATTTGGTGGTTTTGTGGTGTAGTTGCTTCCGGCCGCCATTACTGTTTCCGCGCGGACGCAATGGTCATTCCTCCAGCTCTCCCATTCATCATAGCTGTCAATCGCGGCGGTTGGAAACAAGCGGTCGCACCGCTGGCACCGCTGGCACCACGGTAAGATCATAATTGCACTCGTGGGAATTCCGCTTGTGTATCGGCGGGTTGTGAGTTTTCCGTAGTGGATCCGACCGCCGTGGAGGGTATTTTGCATTTTCTGCACGTGCGCCGCCGGTGTTTCTTGGGTTCCGACCACGGCGGTCTGATTTTTCCGGCGGTGCATCGTAATGTGATGCCGCAACCCATGCGGGCGATCTTTTCCCATTGACACGGCGGGCGGAATGGTTTTCCGACCGCCATCGTAATCGGCCCCTTACTCCCCATAGAAAAGAATGGAGAAATTATATTAAAATGCAAACAAATAAATGACTATTTTTATATATTGTAATTTTTTTTACAAATGTTCCTAAAATATACAAAAAATTGTAAAATATATATTAAATATTATATTACCAAAAATCAAAAAATATAATATTTAATATATATTAAAATGTTTCTTTATTTCATGTACTGTAAATTTACCAACAATATTAAAATGTATAATTTAAAAATATATGTGAAAATATATATTTGTAAATTATTTAATATATTAAATATTACTAGAATAAAAATAATATTCAATATACTAAATAATAAAATATACTACAAATATGTAAAATACATATTATATAATTGTATTAAAAATAAAATTATATAAAATGTATACAAAAATTGTTGAAAAAATTAATACAAATGTTTAATTTTTCGCATAAAAAATAATAAACAATAAAAGTCAAATTGTTTAAAATTAATTCACTATTAATATATGTACTTTACTATTACATGACTATAATTTAATTTTTTTTACTATTTTTCAATTATGTTTTAAAAAATATTTACATAAAAATATTGTTAATTTTCCAATTCTACATGAAAAATGTTTGTTAAAAATATATTATACTTTGTAATAAATTTTGAGCAACATCATAAAACCTGAATAATGTTTTGAATATTGCAAAAAAATGTATAACAAAACCAAATGAGAACAAATAAACTGTAAAATAAAAAAAAACATATGTAACCAATAAAATTGTTTACAATAATAACTAATATACATCTCCTTTCTTATTTAAATATACATACAAAATATATTACAATAAAATATTAATAAACAATAAAAATGTTCTATTCCTAACTCCAAAACCAACAAAACTCAGGGAAAGTGCTGGACAAGAAAACATAGTAAATTACTACTCCAACTCCAAAACTAACTAAACTCAGGGAAAGTGCTGGATGATAAACCAAATTAAATTACTATTCCAACTCCAAAACAGAATAAACTCAGGGAAATTGCTGGATAATAAAACATAATAAATTACTATTCCAACTCCAAAACCAATTAAACTCAGGGAAAGTGCTGGATAATAAATCTAATTAAATTACTATTCCAACTCCAAATGGTGTCCGACCCACTCGGATCGGGAAAGTCCGACCGGCGGAGTAGGATGCATCCGGATGCTTCCAGATACGATTTGGTTGAACTCCCATTGACTTCAATGGGAACATTTGTTCCTAACCGCATCAGAATTGGGCCCTCGGTCGGGAAGACACGTTCCCGATCCGATTTGGAAGGAGCAAATGCCGTTAGGAGGCCTTCCTAACCGCATCAGAATCAGGCCCTCGGTCGGGAAGCTTTTCCAACCCGCATCAGAATTGGGCCCATAATTTTCAAATTACTCCCCACCCTAATCCCCTATGAATAAAATATCCCACTACTAAAACTTCAATTTTTTAAAAAATATTTACATTTTTATCCTAAATCTTTAAATTACTCCATATCCTTATCCCCTATAAATCCACCATCCCACAACTAAATATTTCAATCATTTTTTAATTTTTTTTAAAAATTACTCCCCACCCTTATCCCCTATAAACCCAATATCCAGCTCCTAAAACTTTACAATTTTTTTAAATATTTAAATTTGATACCAAATTTTTTAAATTACTCCTCATCATTATCCCTATAAACCCAACATCCCACTCATAAAACGTAAAAAAATTATAAAAATATTTAAATTTTAATCCTACATCTTTAAATTACTCTCCACCCTTATCCCCTATAAACCCAACATCCCGCTCTTAAAACTTAATAAAAAAAAAAGAAAACAAACATTTTAACATATTTTTTTATATTTATAAAACATAAGGGGGCCGATTCCGATCTCGGTCGGAGGCGCACCCAATACCATTCGGTCGGGAAAAAAGCCATGCGAATGCCTGTTTCCCGACCGATCCGTACAGCACACAGAACGAGTAAGTACGATGCGCACAACAGCACACAATCCGGCCGAGTCGTACTCACCCAATCCAGGTCCTGTTCTCCGACCGAGGCGAATCCGGAAACGCCGAATCGAGTCGCACGCAAGGGAAAATGCAGCCCCGTCCGGCCGAACAAGTACGATGCGCTTTCCGTACGCGCCGAACCCGTCGCTACGCACGGCACGTCAAAGCATCCGGGAGAGGCGCACATAAGCTCCGATTCGCGCCACAACACGATCCACGGCTACGAGGCGAACACGCCAGCGACGAGGACGACGCGAAGCGACGAGAAAGACGAACGACACGAACCAACCATGAATCCCTTCGTCCCAATCATACCAATATTCTACATTTACTACCGGCCCTGCTGTACTGTGGAAGTAGGCTGTCCAGCAGGGCCTGGTTATCCTCAAGGCTGAAGGCTGGGGCTCTCTCCACAGTACGTGCCATTGCAGGGTCCAGAGGGGGCAGAGACAGCAGCAGTGCAGTGGCAGATGTCGTCCTGGAGCATGTAGTGCAGGCAAGTGAGCTCTCAGGGGAACAGCCAGCAATATATATGTGCTGGAGAGGCAGATACTGTCCCTTGTGTCCAAAGTGATAGGTCCAAGTCGTTTGCATCTTCTGAATCTGGCCAATCCATAGAATAGCAGCACCAATACACGCCCACAGCATCCTTCAAATCTTCAACTTCATGACATACATGATTTTGCAACATTGTTGTGGGTGACCAACTGAATTTCCAGCAACCGACTCGTTCGAATTTCGAAAACGCGTCCGTTGCCAGGCTAGGCCATTGTCAATGGGTGCGCACCGATCGGTCCATTGCGGTACAACGCGTACAGGGGTACAACGCGTACCCGCACACATTGAATGCAATGGGCCGGCCTGGGGCACCGATCGGTCAATTGCTGATCAACGCGTACAGGGGTACAACGCGTACCCGCACACATTGAATGCAATGGGCCGGTCGGGGGCACCGATCGGTCCATTGCGGTACAGCAGCGTACAGGGGTACAACGCGTACCCGCACACATTGAATGCAATGGGCCGGCCGGGGGCACCGATCGGTCCATTGCTGATCAACGCGTACAGGGTACAACGCGTACCCGCACACATTGAATGCAATGGGCCGGCCGGGGGCACCGATCTGTCCATTGCGGTACAACGCGTACAGGGGTACAACGCGTACCCGCACACATTGAATGCAATGGGCCGGCCGGGGGCACCGATCGGTCCATTGCAGATCAACGCGTACAGGGGTACAACGCGTACCCGCACACATTGAATGCAATGGGCCGGCCGGGGGCACCGATCGGTCCATTGCTGTTCAACGCGTACAGGGGTACAACGCGTACCTGCACACATTGAATGCAATGGGCCGGCCGGGTGCACCGATCGGTCCATTGCTGTTCAACGCATCCCTGTACAAGTGACTGGCATATGTCACCATGCCTGTCTCAGATGAACATATGCCAGCCACAGATAGCTCCCAGGGAGTGAGGGGCACACCTACAACACGACAGCCTGTCCAAACTGTATAATAAGGCATGTGAGGCTGCATTTCCTATTGTGTGTATGTTGGTGTACATGTTGTCCTGTGGGTGTCAACTGGGGGCAGCCACCCCCGGGCTGTGCACGTGTTCATGGGGACAGGATCCTGGGTGTTACGTGTACATGACCACTGTGATGTGCAACTGTTCATATTTGTGCATGTGCCATGGTCACATTTCACGATGGTGTATGTGTATGTCATGTCACATACCCCGTGAGTCCCATGTGGGACGGTATGTTTGAGCCAGGGTGTCCCAGTGGCACAATAGTGATGGTCCTCCACAGTCTGTGTGCATGTAGTGTTTACAATGTCTCTGATTTCATGTGCACAATGGGAGACAGTCTCCACATCCACGTTGTGTGTGCATGGACTTTGATGTTGTGCGTGTGTGTGTCACAGACGTCCATGTCTGTCCTGCAGTGGCAAGTGGGACCACTACCTGTGGGGGTCATGGTTGTTTTGCTGTGGTGTATACATGATACTCCATGTAATGCCAGTGTCCATGTGGCAATACAGGGTCCCTGGGAATGTACCTGTCGTTGAGCTGTGATGCCTGGGGCACATCTGTCCTCACATGTCACTGTGGGGGGTGATTGTGACACGGCAGCAGGAGATGGGAACTGTGACACGGCCTCATGATATCCAATGGGCCAACCTGGGACTTATTGATGCCACTTGTTGAACCGTGATGACAGATGTTGGCCATGTATGTACCATACATGTCCTTACGGAACTGCACACTTCATGTAGTTGTGCCTCATAATGATGTATGTTGGGATATTGAGTGTGTTCAATGCCGCATATGTGGGCTGACTGACAATCTTGCTTTCTTCTCCTCTGCACTGCAGGGCTCCTGCTGTCCATCGACCATTCCCAGACCTGGCAACGATGGTGGAACGGGACAGCATCCGACGGTACCGCTTCACCAGGCAGCTGATTGAGGATTTGGCAGTGCAGTTGGCCCCACATTTGCAGCCTGGCCGGCCGTATCCTACAGCGCTGACCCCCGAGGTGAAGGTGATGGCAGCCCTACACTTCTTTGCCACCGGTACCTTCCAACATACTGTGGCGACTGCTGGTGGGATGTCACAGACCATGTTGAGCCGTGTGCTCCGCGATGTTTTGGTGGCAATGTTGCTATTCCTGAACCGGTACATCTATTTCCCTAGACTGCAACGACTCACTGACGTGAAGAGTGACTTCTATGCCCTGGGGAGGATGCCGCATGTCATTGGCTCCATTGATGGGACACATGTGGCTTTGGTACCACCACAGGCCCAGGAGCAGGCCTACCGTAACTGCAAGCACTACCACTCGGTCAATGCACTGGTGGTGTGTCTTGTAGATATGACCATCACACACGTGTGTGCCCGTTTCCCTGGTTCAGCACACGATGCCTTTGTGATGAGGAGTAGTCGCATCCCCAGGATGATGGCACAGATGCAGAACCAGCGTGCCTGGCTTGTCGGTGTGTACTGACTTTGTGCCATTGTGTGTGATCTGATCTGTAGTATTCTGCCCACTTTTCCAAGTCAGCTAATGTGCACTTGTCTGTCCGTAGGTGACTCGGGATACCCCAACATGCCGTGGTTGCTGACACCCCTCAGGAACCCTGTGACACCAGCCCAGATGCGCTACAATGAGGCACATGGTCGGACCAGGAGAGTGATTGAGCGGACATTTGGTCTCCTGAAGAGCCGCTTCCGCTGCCTGGACAAGACAGGAGGGTCCCTCCCATATGCCCCTGCGAAAGTGTGCAAGATTATCATCGTCTGCTGCATGCTCCACAACCTGGCAGTGCGGAAGGAGTTGCCTCTCATCCAGGATGACAATGACCAACATCCGCCACCTGTGGAGGATCCTGGCCTGGACCACGATGCCAGTGATGATGATGATGATGAGGGTGATGTCCGCACACAGCTCATCACCAACTTCTTTAGCTGAATGTGAGTATCCTGAGGTGTCATGTCAATGATGTGAGTTGGCATGATATGTGTAGGTGGTGCTCTGGTGCTGTTGGAGTGTGTCCATGGGCTACTTGACTGGATGTGTGTAGCGATGTGTGCTTACAGGTGGTCTGTACTCCCCAACAGTGTTGACATGCTAACTTGGTTCTGGGTGGGTATCTTGTAACATGTATTGTGCATGAGCTTTGCTGTTCTGTCCTGTTCTCCATTGCTTTTGACTGTGTGTCATTTCTGTCCTTCACAGGGTACTTTCAGATTCGTTTGGTCAACTGTGTCCACCGACGACGTGATTGTTCTTCCAGGGTGGTAGCTGTTGTGTCCCTACAGGTGATGTGCGCCACACCCATGGACTTCCTTCCTTCTACAGTTGTTGACTGTGTGCCCGCTGCCAGGTGGGATTACCTTACATCTGTAGTGGTTACGACATGTTGCAACTGTGTAATAAACCTGTGCTTCACTTTGTGATGTGCGTTGTCTGTGGTCACACATTTGACTGCCATTTGCTTACTGCACCTGTGGGCTACTTGACTACAACTGGGAATAGGTGTGGTGTCTGTGCATTGCACCGTCTTCCCAGGCAACATCAGTGTAGGCAATGAGTCAGATGGCCTAGGTGTGTATGTGTTGTGTAGCCCTGGTGGTGTGTCTCCCTCATATGTGTCACGTTGCCTTTACTCACATGCCTGTGTTGTACTTGCTGTTGCAGTTCGCATACACAGTGTAATTTTGCAGTTCATCATCCCCATAACAGCACCCACGTTGGAATCACAACAGAGGCAAGTATGGTGTATTAGTGTGTTTATTGTGATACATTTGTGTGAATAGTGCATAGGATGGGTAGTGCTGTACATATATCTTGCAAGCAGAAGTTCCTAGGTGAATTGAAAGTCCTGGTAGACAAAATCCCCAGTATCGGGGCCACAGTTGTCTGAGACATTGGTCCAACTTGTACTCCCCATGTAATGTGTGGGAGTTGTGTTGCCGTCAACAGGGTGAACAGTCTGTGCACAAAGGTGAACATCCAGAACAGGTTCAGGCTTCCTGGGAGTTGCGCTTGGCCATCGGCCTCTCACTTGCCCCTCCTCGGACGACCCCTCTTCTTTGGGGGGGGCCCCTCAAGTACAGGCTGCTGCGGTGCAGGGGACTCTCCGCCAGAGTCATCCTCCCTCCCTGTGGCAGTTGCAGTTTGTTCAGCACCAGATGTTGTTGGCACACAGGGAGGTGTGGACTGGTTGCTGTTCATCTGGCGGAGGCATTGTAAACTGTCCCTGTGCACCGCCGTCATCTCTTGCAGTGCGTCCCACTTGGACTCCACGCGGGACATGTGTGAGTCCAAGCGGGCATGATGGGCAGCCTGCTGCTGTTTCATGTCTCTGAGGAGCCCCACTACCTGGCTGAGATCTCCGGTGCTGGACTGGTACGCATCGGCTATGCGTACCAGTTGTGGGTCATCATGCACACCAGCAACCTCTGCAAGCAGCGACCTCTGTCTCCCACCCCTCCCACCAACCCTGCCGACATGTGCAGTGCGTGCAGTGGCACGCACAGATGACCCTGGTCCCCCTTGGGGGATGGTGGTGGTGGGAGTGTCCATGGCCCCACGTTGGTCCATGGTCCCTGTGCTGGTGTTGCTCCTTGTTCTGTCCATGTCGGCAGGGATGGTATTTGTGGTGACAGTCGTTGGAGGGGTGGGTGCAGGGGTGCAGCTGGTGGTCCTGCTGGTGCTGCAGCTGGTGGTCCTGCTGGTGCTGCATGTTGACTTGCACCGTATGTGCCAGGTTGGTCTTCTTCGTCCGAGGAGGGCAGAGGCTGTACGACACCAGTGAGCTCCGCATCCTCTTGAGCCTGGGACTGGGACTCCTCAGCGTCTGCTGCTGTGTCCCCATCATCACCTGTTTTTGGGAGACACACACAATGTATGTTATGTTTCTGCAGGCATCAATGGTTGACACACCTGACAGTTGTGACTGTGCCTCTGGGTTCGGGCCTGTACATTGCATTGTCCTAAGTCGTCACAGTCAGGGGTCGATATTGGTGTAGCACATTGTCCTGCATTATTTGGGCATTTCTATGTATTTGTTGGGGTGTGAACATGGTCTGCATTGGTTGTATTTGGTTGACAGCCGGCCCTCCTTCCCACCCAGCCAGTCAGTTATCCCACCATGGACTGTGCTTGCATTGCAGGGAGTGGATGTTGTCTCTCAGGATGTCAGTCAGTGGTGTTGTGCTGTTTGTTGGTGCACAGTTGCCAGCAGGGCCTTGTGCTCCCCACAGCAGTAGCCAGTGTCAGCCATCTTGTGAGTCCTTATCCACTCCCTGTGATGTGAGCATGGTTCAGGGTGGTGTTGATGGGACAGTTGTGGGGGTGAGCTATGTCTGTGACTATGACTCCCATCATGCTATTGCCTCCACCCCACTTCCCAGCATTCCCATACTTACTTGCTTTTGTGGGGAGTTCAGTGTGTGTGGGTGTGAGAGCAATGGCAAGATGGCTGACAGTGGTGTCCTGCTGTTGGTTGGTGTGCAGTTCCCAGCATGCCCTTGTGCTCCCCACAGCAGTAGCCAGTGTCAGCCATCTTGTGAGTCCTTATCCACTCCCTGTGATGTGAGCATGGTTCAGGGTGGTGTTGATGGGCCAGTTGTGAGGCTGAGCAATATCTGTGCCTACTACTCCCATCATGCTATTGCCTCCACCCCCTTCCCAGCATGCCCATGCTTCCTTCCTTTTGACTCTGCTTCCCAGTGGGGTGGGCTGGCTGTGCTGACAGGATGGCTGGGAGTGTTGTCCTGACAGTTGTTTGGCTAAAAGTCCCAAGAGTGTCCCTGTGCTTCACACAACATAACCCAGGGTGGTGGTTCTTTGTGGGATCTTGAGTTAGGATGTGAGGCATTGCATTCTCCCAGGTGGGTTCTGTGGAATTTGTGTTGAGGGGGGTGTGAGGGGAGGTGCTTGTGACTATGGTCAGTGCTGCAAGTCCTCCTTCCCACCCAGCCAGATATCCCACCATGGAACGTGCTTCCATTGCAGGGAGTGGAAGTTGTCTTTCAGGATGTCAGTCAGTGGTGTCCTGCTGTTTGTTGGTGCACAGTTCCCAGCAGGGCCTTGTGCTCCCCACAGCAGTAGCCAGTGTCAGCCATCTTGTCAGTCGTTTTCCACTCCCTGTGATGTGAGCATGGTTCAGGGTGGTGGTGATGGGACAGTTGTGGGGGTGAGCTATGTCTGTGACTATGACTCCCATCATGCTATTGCCTCCACCCCACTTCCCAGCATTCCCATACTTACTTGCTTTTGTGGGGAGTTCAGTGTGTGTGGGTGTGAGAGCAATGGCAAGATGGCTTACAGTGGTGTCCTGCTGTTGGTTGGTGTGCAGTTCCCAGCATGCCCTTGTGATCCCCACGACACAGCAACAGTGTCAGACATCTTTGATGGGCCTTTCCACTCTCTGTGGGATTTGCATGCGTGAGTGTGAGCTTGCTGGGCCATGTGGTGGGGATGTAGAGCTGTGACTACAACTCCCATCATGCTTTTGCCTCCACCCCCCTTCCCAGCATGCCCATCCTTCCTTCCTTTTGACTCTGCTTCCCTGTGGGGTGGGCTGCCTGTGCTGACAGGATGGCTGGGAGTGTTGTCCTGGCAGTTGTTTGGCTGAAAGTCCCAAGAGTGTCCCTGTGCTTCACACGACATAACCCAGGGTGGAGGTTCTTTGTGGGATCTTGAGTTAGGATGTGTGGCATTGCATTCTCCCAGGTGGGTTATGTGGAGTATGTGTTGAGGGTGTGTGTGAGGGGAGGTGCTTGTGACTATGGTCAGTGCTGCAAGTCCTCCTTCCCACCCAGCCAGATATCCCACCATGGAACGTGCTTCAATTGCAGGGAGTGGAAGTTGTCTCTCAGGATGTCAGTCAGTGGTGTCCTGCTGTTGGTTGTTGCAAAGTTGCCAGCAGGGCCTTGTGCTCCCCACAGCAGTAGCCAGTGTCAGCCATCTTGTGAGTCCTTTTCCACTCCCTGTGATGTGCGCATGGTTCATGGTGGTGTTGATGGGACAGTTGTGGGGGGGGCAATATGTGTGACTACGACTCCCATGATGCTATTGGCTACACTGACTTGCCCAGCATACACAGAATTCCTTTCTTTCAGTGGTCTTCACTGTGTGTTGGTGTTGTAGTGGTGGCTACATGTCTGGATGTGTTTGTTAGTTCTATTTGTGTCACTGCCTAGCTGTAGTTGTAGTTGTGTTTGTACATGTGATGACACGGTTAAATGTAACTTTGAGATGGCATGTGTTGTGTTTATCTGACTGACATACACATTTTGGGATGATTCTGTTCTGGTTGCTGTGTAATTGCTATGAGTGCATGGTTTGACTCTCCCCTTGACAGTGATGTGTGTGTGTATTGTGGCAGAATATTGTGTACATTTGTTGTGTACTCACCAGGCTCTGGGATGTTCTCTAGTCCATAGACGCTCACTGTCGGAAGGATGGCCCGCACCTTCTCCTCCCAGGGCCTGAGGTATATTGGCTTGGCAGGAGGGCCACTGCCGGTGTATTGGCTCAGGAGGTAGTCTTTCTTGAGCAGCTCCCGTACCCTCCTGCGCACGTCATACCACCTGTTCTGGATGTCGGTCTTTGTGCGCAGACATGGTGATTGTGCGTTCACCCTGTTGATGATCCTCTCCCACATCTTGGTTTTCTGGGAGATGGGGGTCTGTTGGACCAGTGTGCCAAACAGCTGTGGCTCTACCCTGAGGATCTCGTCTACCATGACTTCCAATTCACAATCTAGGAACTTGTGATTCTTCTTGGGGGGCATGGTGATGGGTGGTGATGGTGAGTGATGTGTGTGTTGGTGTGCAGGTGAGGGTGTGTGAGTGTGTGTTTTGCTGGGTGTATGTGAGGTAGGTATTTGTTGGTGTGCTGATGGTGTGTGGCTTGTGTGAGGGATGAGCTGTGGGTGTGTGGTTGCTGTCTGTTGGGTGCTGGCAGTAGAATGGCATTTGCAAAGGATCATGGTTGGGATTTGTGTCCTTTATATGGGTGGAGTTGTGGGTGTGTCTTTGTTCTCTGTCCCCACCCCCCAGTATTTATTGGCTTTGTAATTGCTTGTTTGGCCTTTTTTTGTGTAATTTTTCCTTTGTACTGTCTGTGCATGTTGGAAACGTTCTTGTGACCGAGTCGGACCCTGCAGTTGTCTCGTACGGTCTTCTTCGTTTCGTTCACGCTGTGTTTGTGCAGTTTTCTATGCTGCGTACGCGTCGGTCGCGGTGTTTTGTGTTACTTTGGCTCGGTTTTGTATGCGTGTCGGTCGTACGGCTTGTCCTCCGTACGACTCGGTCGTGGTTTTCGCGCCTTGCATCGTACTTTGCGGTTTGGAGTTCGCGTGTACGTTTCGGTCGGATTTGTTCCGGGTGCGTGTCGGTCGGTTCGATTCGCGTGTTTTTCCGGCCGGATTGCTGTTTTCCGTGCGGCTCGGTCGTTCGGCTTGGGTTCCGTACGTGTCGGTCGGATTTTGCACGCCTTGCATCGTACTTGGCGTGTCGGGCGCCACAGGTACGTGTCGGTCGGAATAAATTCCGGCTCCGAGTCGGTCGGTGCTTTTTCCGGCCCGAATCGGAATCGACCCCATAATATCTCATACTAAATTAATAATAAAACACCAACATTAAACAAAAAAAAACTACATAATTTACAATATTTTTGACATCGAAATTTAAAAAATCGATATTTTTGCATTACATAAAAATCGATATTTTTAACAACGAAAAAACTTACCTCGATATTTTTCACGTTCGATATTCTTGACTCAGTATTAATGCAATTCGATAGATCCACGTCAATATTCTGTCTCTGCACCGTTTCGAACATCAGTCTGTGTTGTTGCTGAATGGAGCATGCATAGGAAGAGCATACAAACTATCCAAATCACATCCTCAACGCATGTCGTACATCCACATGTCTCCCCTGGTGAGGTGTAGCAATCTAAGGCACAAATTTTGAAATCAGAATATGTGTTGTTTGGGGACAGACACACACATGGGTACATTGACATGTCGTACCACAATATGCATACATGCAGAGTCTAAGTCAATCCATGCACAAGGACATCAATGCATATGTATGTGGTCCACAAATGTCCCAGTAAGTCAAGTGCACTAGGTAGCAGTGCCACTGTCACCTAGACACTCTCCCACATTTGTGGCAAGGTGGGTGTAAAGAGCACCCAATGAGTCCAATGTTTATCAGACAAGATTTACACTCTCAGTCACCCTCAGCACAATGACTAACAATGAGGTACCCAGATGATGTCCCAACAAAGGGCCCGATTAGGATGGCGGGCGGACTTTAGTCCGCCCGCCATCCCAGTGGTAACGGGACCGGCCGCCAGACATGCGGCGGTCCTGCAGCCCTGATTAGGATGCGACCGCCACCCTGGCGGTCGCATTCCGCATTTTAAAATTGCGGCGGGTGCTGCTTACAGCACCCGCCGCAATGTCAAAATGACATGTTGTGCATGCAGCGCGTACAATAAAAACTATTTTCCTCCTAGGTCACTTATCGGTCATCCAGGGGCGACTTATATTTTCTCACATCCACATGACGATGGGGCCCATAACATCGCCTATCACACACACACACACACACACACACACACACCTGGATTTCCTCTACACCTTTACGAAATTCTATACTCCTAGGAGAAATAGGAGAACTAAATGAAAAACATTATTTATGTACCTCTGGAAAGAGCCGGGATACCTTATTACCTTAACCTATCGCTTTCTTAGTTATTTCTTAAGATATTCCTGCTCATTGTTTTGTCGATGGATCATCTAGTAAGAAATCAGTTTATAGTGATTAAGACCAGCTAAATCACAATAACCAATTACCAGTTTCACAATCATTTAGTAAAATAACCACTGAGTCGTTTGATTTACGAATCTTAAATTTTATATAATTTTAAAGGCATGAGAAAGAATTTAGACTTTTTATTCAATTATTCATTCATTATAAATTCAAATATTTATCAAGCATAATCAATTTTATTGCAGAAAGGAAATTTTGTCATGAAGCAAAACCTAATTACCTGCCTATCTTCCTAATTTAGCCTAATGATTTCTAACCTAAGTTTAAGATTTAAAAATAACCTGATTCTCATACTCAACTGGAAAAATAAGACAGCAACAGAAACTTCAGCTCGTCAGCATCAGCTACCGCAACCCGTCTCATCTAACAGTCTTTCAGCATCTCCCGCTCAGTAAAATGGATCGATCTGGATCACCAAGCACTGGAAGCCACCAACTCCAACACCGACTCTGACTGCGACTACCCCTCCCACTAAGAGTAGGCCTTCTTATACCCTAATTCTAACTTTGCTAACTAAATTGTTGCAACATTAATAACGCGCTTTTCTTTCATTGGTCCATTCATTTCATCTATTCATTCTTAATCAAGTTCTCCCGGATCCAGCTTGTTCTTTTGGAATGTATATGTTCATTTCCTTTCTCACAGTTCAAGACATGTTTCCATCCGCTTCGATCAGTACATTTGTAACTTCTTTCGATACATTCGAGAACTCTGCAGGCATTGTCCTTTCTCTTAAAACGGTTTCCCACGGTTCTTTGCTGATCACCACGGCACACTATGAGTTCAATTAGGTCACATCAGCCTTGACCATTCTTGCATCTTAGCCTCTCAACACCATCACGTGGTTAGCCTTTCTCCAACTTTTTCTCCCTTGTCACGCGTTTTCCCAGCACATGCGCACTCTAATAACTGGCAGCCATTTTATATCGCCGCTCGTTTAGACTTAGAAGCACTATTTAGAAATAAACAAAACATAATTAAAATAGAGAAACATAGCCTTTTCGTTTCCCTCCCGTCATCTACGTACCCCAATTAGTTATTACCTAGCAGAAAGCAACATTTCAGCTGTTCCTTACTTACCATCACTATTGTTTTTGCAACGACAAGTTTATATTCTATGAAGCACAAATCATGCATTTATTATTTATTTAGTACGCAATTATTTTATGTTATTATTAGACACACAGACATTTGTTAATAGATTATTCAGCATATATACTTGCGTGTTACCCTTCCCTCACATACATTGTTGATTAATACATTTAAACGAACACATTTATTAATTATTTATAAAATTTGTTAGGGGTTAAAAACATTTATTTTCTCTGCTCCATCATTGTGCGTCCACCGCAAAACCCCCGCCATTATAATATGGCGGGGGGTATTACTTGTTACGATGGCGTAACGGTCGCCACCGCTGGCTCTGCGGTGGCGAACGTTACGCCATCCTAATGACCCCCATAGTAGTCATCAAAAAGTCAAGTTTGATGCCTAACATGGCACATGTGCCAATGGTGCACCCTCAACAAGATGTGCACAGGAGACGTCTGGTTTGTGCAACGTGCCTGTAAAGAAACTACCATGTTCTTTTTCATTGACCCATACATCCTGACAGTCACAACATGGAGTCAATACACAGGACACTGACAATGACAACATGGTGCTTTGTAGTCTGTCAAGTATAGGCAAGTCAATTTCAATGATGCTGGTAAAGTGTAGGAAATTCAACATGTCAAACCAGAAAGTACAAAGTTGCACAATGCATATACACCTAAAAAGGCACTCTGCAAACACAGCAGGCACATGTACTAATGGCCACATATCTCTTCAATCTATTTCAGGTGATCAAGGATATGCACTCACGCCATGGCTGATGATGCCCCTCAGAAAGACACACACACAGGCCCAGAGAGACTACAACATTTCACTGGGACGCACAAGGGCCATAGTTGAACGGACATTTGGAGTCCTCAAATCCAGGTTCCGGTGCCTAGATGTATTGGGGTGCCGACTCCTGTACAGTCCTGAACTTGTGTACAAGATCATAATGGCCTGTTGCATTCTGCACAATATATGTGTACGCACAAACACACCATTGGATGAAGAGCAGGAGGAGCAGGACAACCTATCTGATGGCCAGGATGAAGAGGCAGATACAAGACACACACCAGCTTCTGCTGCTGGAACAGCAAGAAGAGAACAAATAATCTCTAATTTGTTTACCTAATCACAGCACCAAATATCACATCACATGTATATTCCTCCCAAAAAATTAAAAATTGTAACTTTGTAAAATAAAATTTCACCAAACCAATGTCCTGTATGCTTGTTTTATCACTTCACAAGTACATATATCTGTCAAGTGAAAGATAAATAATAATTTATGCAACACACCTATCACATATAGCAGTGGACCGATCATCAATCATCCATGTAAATATGATATACAGCAAAGTGATCACCAACATGTGTTGATGATAGGATGCAACATATGTTTGCCTCTTGAATGGCAACATTTACAAGCAGATCACATAGACCATGTTGTCCATTTAAAAATGTTAGGCACAAGCAGGCTTTTTCATGTATAATCTGCTGACACAACCCCTGGTCCTCCTCTCCCTCACTCACAACCATTACTAACAACTCAATACTATGGCAAGTGCCAATATACAACACTCTCTCTGACTCACTGACTAAGCAAGCATAATCCTTTGTGAGCACAGATAATGAAATACAGGGTATAGCATGGAATGCAAACTATGCAATTCAAAATACTGATGCAGGGGATGGTAGTGGACACTCTAATTTGCCTCATCACATGTCCCGGCATCACAAGTCTAGCAGAGCAGATGGGCATCCTCCTCAACAGTGATGGTCTGCGCATCATACTCCTGCTTATACATTACCAGTACCATCCTTCAATTATGATCACAACAAGTTGCAACATGCATACTTCACATGTGAGTGATGTTAAAACAAGAACATGACAAGACTTGACATCAGGTAATGTTCATTGTTCATGCAATAAGTTCTAGGAAATGGGACCACTATATCACGTACAATGCAGGCAATGTCATCCCTGTCACTCTGCTGTTACTCAGCAGCATCTGTGTCTAGACTCCAGGGTCTCATACAAAGGCACAGTATGATCCGCAGCCCATGGTGCCTGCTTGTGCTAACAGGCAAGGTCAGTTTTGCTTTTGCAAGGACTGTGACATGCAAAGTGCAGCCTTGACATTACAAAGTACCAATGACATGTTCACATGTGAAGCTGGGTCAGCAACATGCTTGGTCATGGCTCAGTGTGTCATGTAGAGCTATGCATAAATCTGGGGATTCAGTTCCCTCATGCTATCTGTTACACACATTTAAGTATGCATTATCTGAGCTGTGTCTGTAGGATATTGTAGTCCATTGTGTACTAATGATATGTGTAGACATAACACCAAAACTAACTTACAATGTTATATGTGCATTCAATACATATTATAGCATACAAGATAACATTAGCTCATTGCTGACATGCATGACTTTTCATTTGACGTTGTGTGCACAAGAACAGACCCACACCATGTAACGTTTGGACTAGCATTTTAGGTAATGTTGTCAATGGAGATGGTCATTGCACACTGAGCAGAGACCATGTAAAGGCTAGCAATGCAGGAAAAGCATAGACATATCTAGTTAAAATGAAGTCATGAGTGCCGTACCTCAGACTGTCATCAATGTCCCCCTCTGTGTCTACAGATATTCATACACTCCAATGTGAATGTGCAGCCATAGCTGTGCATTGCATGCGGCTTTGCAAATATCATAGGCAAGTAGTGACTGCCAGTTGATCAAGCACATATGTGTCGCAAGACCATCAGACTCTCACAAACATCACAGCAATGTGTGATGTTAGAGGCTCACATGTAGTGACACATACCACCAATGCCAACCGTAATGTATGACACCCTGCAAGGGATCTACGTACACACATGTCCAGTCAAAAACAGACACCAATGTGAGAAAATAGTGCCTCATAATAGCTCTGGACCACTCATATGTGTACAGACCAGATACACCACACAAAAGTACAACACACAGATCACATCACTAATACATATTGTACTGTTATTCCAGACTAAATGCATGAAATGGTACATATATTGTTCATGTATAAATTAGCGATTACAAAAAATGCAAATACCCCTTTGCAGCACTTTTTTCCATTTCCGGGATGAAAAATACTCGCTAAATACATTACCTACTGGCGGTCGGCAGTAGGTAGTTATAGATAGGGCCTTGTTTCTATTCAAAAAGTGTTTTTTCTTTTGCCAATATCTTTGGCGCCGTTTGACGAATCTTCGCAACATTTTCAAAACTAATGGTTCATTCAGGTCAGCTCCTGTCTTGAAAGTTTTGGGGTGATTCATCAAGCGGGGGCTGAGAAAAAAGGGGGGTACCAAAACGCGTTTTCTCCATGTTAATTTCCATAGGAATTTTGGAACAGGCTACAGCCCGAACTGCTGAACGGAATTACACCAAATTTAGCAAAATGGTAGCTCTTGGTTCAGAAAGCGACCTTTTTTTAAATGGTGTAAATCCGTTCAGCAGTTGCTGAGAAATAAAAAAAATAAAAATGTATATATCTGAGCACCGAGGAGGATTCGCGAACCCTCCCGAGCCCGATCTTCATTCTGATTGGCTGTCAACACTCCAAACCAGGAAGTGTTGGCAGCCATCTTGTGACTCGGTAAAACTGAGTCACAAGAAAACAGTAAAACAAAGACAAAAAACAAGAAAAGGGGGCAGGGTAGAAACACCCTGACCCCCTAGGCCTGCTCAGGGCGTCCCATAGGACCTCCAGGCCCAAAAAAGCATTTTTTTAAAAACAAAATCGGCCGAATTCATGCTGGGTGCGCAAATCCGTCCAAAAAAATAATTTTTAAAATGCGCGGGATTCCGCGCTTCGTTTTGTATAAGCCCCCTGGTGGGCCAGGTCCCGGGGGCAATGTGCAATTAATTAGCAGGGGACCGCCACCTCCCCAGGGCTTAGTTAATTATATGCGGGGGCCTCGCGGGCCCCCCAAGCCCCGGGGGCGGCCACCTCCCCGGGGCTTTTTTTAAAAATGCATGGTGGGGCTCCTGCCCCCCCACGCTGCCCTGGGGATCACCACCTCCCCGGGGCATCGTTAATTATGTGCGGGGGGCCTCACGGGCCCCCTAAGCCCCGGGGACCGTCACCTCCCTGGGCCTTAAAAATAATGAAAGAAGTCTGGGGGGGCTCCTGCCCCTCCCCACACTGCCCCGGGGACCACCACCTCTCAGGGGCAAACTTTAATAACAGGTGGGGGTCCGTTGCGGACCCCCAGGCCCCGGGGACCACCACCTCCCTGGGGCTATTTTGACGATGGGAGGGGGGCTGTGCGGCCCTCCTCCTGGAGCCCTCGATTGCCCTGGGGACCGCCATCCCCAGGGCTGGCTCTTGCAATGTCCCGGGGCGCCCACCCCCGGGACATTGCCGGTTGCGATTTCTTGGTAGCAGAGTTATGGTTTCTATAGATTAGTTTGGTGATTATTGATTATTGATTATTTTTTGATGACTAATACTATATGTTGAGTCGTGTTATGTTATATGTGAGTTTTCACGCTTCTGGGATGTAGGAAGTGGAACACGTGTGGCAAGAGAAGTCACATGGAATTTGGTACATGGTCTGAATTCAAATTTTGGTAATAACACAGGTTGTGTTATGTTAGGGATTTCTGTACGAAAGGTGTGTAACTGAGATAGCAAATCACGTTTTCCTGTGAAACTCTGGCCTTAATTCTCAGGAGCATAGTCTCCACATGTGTCTTATCCCCAGAGAAACGGGTTAATTGTTTGCTTGAAAGAAGGGTAAGGTAGAGGGAAGTGCTACTTTATCGGCGAGAGTTAATAATTCTGTGGTAGGGTAGAGGTAAGCGCTGCCTACTGGAAATACAGGATTCTTGTGTAAAAGGACAAAGCTGTCACTTTGGTTTAGCGAATCAGACTATGGAATTGTTTTAATTGTTGTAACTAACGAAGAAACAGTGAAAAGAAAAATTGCCGATAATTTTTGTAAAGGAGGGGTAAAAGAGCAGGAGTAACATCGACAGTGCCTCGCTAGGATTAGTTAGTGCGCTAGTCACGTGAACACAGAGACAAGAGTGACGTAGAAAAGTGCCGTGCTAGGATTGGTTGGTCCGCGGACGAAGGGAATCGTTCTGATTGGTGTGTTGGTGTGAGTCGCGCTGTGATTGGTTGAAGTTCCGTACACGGAACAGTACTGGTTTGAAGAGAAAAACCAATCGAAAACATGCCGTATTATGAGTATGAAAGGGAGAGAACGTCATGGACGACAAAAATTAAGAATTTCTTTAAGAAAGACAAAAAGGTTGTGACTATAGAGGGACAAGTAATTCCTCCGCCGAAATCAGCAGCTTCACACATGATGCTGAAATATGGATATCATACATGCATATGGTTAGAAAATTGGGCAAAGTATACGAAGAATGATGGTGCATTAGCTTTCCCTGAGAATGGTTCATTTAGTGTAGCGGTTTTGCGGAATTTGAGAGAAAAGATGACAAATTTAGAACCTAGACCTAGACCCACACAGTTTGAAGCGTTGACGGAATGGGAAGATGAGATGTATGAGCGAGAGAGATTCAGAGGTTTAAGAGATCATGAGTTTATGCCTGGAAGAATGTGGGGAATAAATCATGAGGATAGAATAAAACGATGGAGATGTGCTAACATGACAGGAGGTTTGTTTCCGGCTTTTACAGTTGAGGAAGAGACTAAGAGAAAACAAACTGAGAAAAAGAAACATATGGAGAGGGGAAAAATATATGCATGAGAGTGAAACGGATGATGAATTGCTGGAAGATATTCTAAATAGAAATCCCCCTCCGTATCAGCAGAGTTCCACAGTAGTGACACCAAATGCGCCGCAAATAGAGACTGTGCGAAATAAAAGTCCGGTAAAAAGAATTGAAATAAATAGGTCACAAGATCAAATAAGAACTTCACAAAATGAAGGAGTAGAAAATGACAATGCAACTGAATTAGCAAGAACAACAAAAGAATTGACTGAGAAAATTAGGGAATTAACGAAAAACATGGAAGCTGTAACTGTACCTGTAACAATAGGTCCAGTAATACCAGTTTTTGAGAATCAGAAAATTGATGAACGGTCCTTAGTGATTCTTATGAGTTCACAATTTCAGAGAGAAAAAGAAAGGATGGAACCAAGTGCAAGTACAAGTAATTTGACTAGTACCTACAGACCAAGTCCACCTACAAATTTGACTGTGAATGAGTGTAATGGTAGGAAAATGCATATGGTAACAGAATCTGCAACAGAGACTCCTGAAAAGAGTGGTAATTGGATAGAACTAAATAATACACCCATAGGTCCGACTCCTGATGAGTTAAATGAATGGATGAAGGCATTTAAAATAAAAGAACCAGAAGAAAAACCATTAGATGTAATTAGGTTAAAGATTGACATGGAAGAATTAATTTTAGGGACGATTGGTACAGAAAAGCTAAAAAATTACCAGGATGATGAAATCATGTTTCTATGCAAAAGTATTACTAGAAGAGATTGCAAGTGAAATTGGAGTAGATTTTGCGAAAGTGAAAACATTGCAGAAACCGTACAGAGTAGACTTTTGTGAGAAAGATATTGAAAACTTGAACACAGCAGGAAGGCTGACACAGATAAAAGAGTTAATTGTTTTACTGAGAAAATGGGGTGATGTGGACAGATGGAAAGTTAGATGGACAAAAAAGAATGAGAAAACTACAGACAAAGCTTCTTTGGCTTTTATGATAACTGAAAAAGAACCTGTTGCAAGAGAATACCCTATGAGAGAAACTCCAGGTGGTAGTTATGTGCATGTTCCCTGGACTAGACAGGATATACTGTCATTTACAAATGAATTCCCGAAGCTGAGAGAGAAACCAGTTGAATGGTACCGACAAGTAGAGAGGTTTGTGAAGGTTTCAAAAGTGTTGTGGATAGATTTAGATGGATTGTTTGACATAGTGGTGCCAACTGATTTGTGGTCTGAGTGTAAAATTACAGTTGGCTGGCCAACTACAGAATATCCAAGAGATCCTAAGACAGGAGCTCCAGGTCCTGAGGTGATGAGGAAGTACGATAAGGTGATTACCTTTTTGAAAAATAAGATTCCTCCTAAAGAAACAGATTGGGTAAAAATCGATAGAACTACACAGGAAAGTAAGGAGTCTGTACATGCCTATTATGAAAGGTTGTTGTTGGTCTTCAAGCAGTATAGTGGATATGAGGAGTTGAGTGAAAAAGATATGAGTCATTTTGTATACAGATTTGTGTTTGGGCTGAAACCAGAGATTAGTGAAATGATTAAACAACATATGATTAACTGGCAAAATGGCATGGTAGATGAGGTACTGAGGTATGCTAAGTATTGTAGTGATGATATTGAGAGTAGACAGCGTAAATTGAAAGAGAAGGCAATGTGGGCACAGGTGAAAGTGGCAGAAAAGCAAGAAGCTCAATTGGACAATAATAGTGGGAATGAAACAGGACAGAATAAATCGCGACCTAACATAGGTAAAGGGAAAGGTCAAGTGAGTCTAGAGGAGGCAAAGAAGAAATGGCCCTGTCATAATTGCGGAAAATTAGGGCATTGGAGAAACGAGTGTAAGTTCCCACCTAAACCTAATCCGGAAAATCAATCATTAACTCCACAGGTGCAGAATGAGGTAGTTGTTCAACAAGGTCAGGTGCCACAACCACCACTTCCCAACACTGTTAACCAGCAAAGATACAGTACAGAAACAGGATTCTACGGAGGAGAGCAGGTAACACAGTTGCCGCGAGCAGCTAACATTTCTCAGTATTGGTTGCGACAGAGTGAGGATGAGGCGGATGAAAGTTCCTGACGGTGCCTAGGAGAGGGAAAAGAGTGCGTACTTGGCGCAACTCTAGAGGTAGATCAGTCTGGTCCCTTTGTGGATGGAGAAGTGAATGGTGCAAATGTAACATTCCTTGTCGATACTGGAGCTACCCGTTCTACTGTTAGATCAGTGGAAATTCCAAACCTTCCTCTCTCAGGTGAATACATCCAAGTAGTAGGAGTAGCAAATCAGCAGATTAAAACACCACTTACTGAATTAGTGGAAGTAAAAATTGGTTCTTTTAGCAAAATGCATAGATTCGTAGTGTGCGATTGTAGTCCTGTAAATCTCTTAGGTCGTGACCTTTTGTGCAAAATGAATTGAACAATTTATTGTACGCCAGATGGAATTGGATTTCAGACCCCAGATGAAGATGTATTGTATAAAGTAACATTGATGAATAAGGAACCTGAAATGAATGGTTTGTTTCCTGCATTTGATGCAGAAAAACTTCCAAAAGAACTGGAAAATGCAGTGAAAGAAAATGTGTGGGATTTTACAGGAGAAGATATTGGACTAATGAAAGAAGTAGATCCCGTAAAAGTAACAGTAAAAGAAGGAACAACTTACCCAAATACGCCACAGTATAAATTGACTCCAGAAATAATTGAAGGAATAACTCCTGTAATAAATAAAATGATTGAACAGGGAATTTTAAAAGAAATAATGAGCAGTCCATGTAATTCACCTATTATGGGACTGAAAAAGCCAAACGGGACATATAGAATAGTACAGGATTTGAGAAAGATCAACAAAATAGTTGTGCCTTGTTGTCCAATAGTGCCAAACCCTGCAGTAATTCTATACCAAATTCCACATGAAGCTGAGTGGTACACAGTGATAGATTTGTGTCACGCATCTTTCTCTATTCCTTTACATCCAGATAGCCAGCCATTATTTGCGTTCCGGTTCGGAGAGCGTATTTTGGCATGGTGCCGAATTCCTCACGGGTATACCGAAAGCATCTCAATCTTTAATCAGATTTTAAAGAAGTCCCTGGAAGATTTGAAAATGCCAGAAAAGTCAGTGATGGTGCAGTATATCGATGACCTGTTGGTGGCATCGAAAACAAAAGAAGCATGTGTAAGCGATACAATTGCTTTACTGAACCATCTAGAGAAAAGAGGACATAAAGTGTCCCCTTCGAAATTGCAATTTTGTCAAAAAGAAGTCCAATATTTAGGGCATAAAATTGAGAAAGGAGTGCGAAAGATAGCGACAGAAAGAGTAAAAATGATTCAAGGAATGAGAGCACCAATGACGCAAAGAGAGGTAAGAATGTTTCTGGGAATGGTTGGATATTGCCGACAATGGATAAGTGGTTTTTCCTTAATTGCTAAACCATTACAAAAACTGACCAAGAAGGATGTAAAAGACCCTTTTGAATTGAATGACGAAGAAATGAAATCTTTCAAAGAGTTGAAAAAGAAATTGTGTGAGGCCCCTGCTTTAGGAATGCCTGACTATGAAAAGGATTTTGAATTGTACTGCAGTGAAAGAGATGGATGTGCATTTTCAGTACTGGTACAAAAACATGGAACAATGAAAAGACCAATTGCTTATTTTTCAGCTGTTTTAGATTCTATAGCAAAAGCGTTGCCTGGATGTCTGAAAGCTGTTGCTGCTACTTGTGTAAGTCTGGAACAAAGTGAAGGTATAGTGATGGGGTATCCACTGAGAGTATATGTTCCCCATTCAGTAGAGATTCTTTTGACAAGAACAAAAACACAGTACATGACACATAGTCGGCTGACTAAGTACGAAAAAGTAATCTTGAGTGCAGAAAATGTGACCATAGATAGATGTATGAATGTGAATCCTTCGACATCATTGCCAGATGAAGAGAGTATAATTGAACAAGATGAAGTAGATCATGATTGTCTGAATGTGCTGGAATATTGCACAAAACCAAGAGCTGACATAAAAGATGAGCCTTTAAAGGAATCAGATTATGTCATGTTTGTGGATGGCTCATGCTTGAGAACGAAAGAAGGAGTTCTAAGCGCAGCTTACGCAGTGTGCACAGGAAACCTGCTCTCACTTCCAAGAAGCAAAGCAGAATTGCTTTTGGGCAAGGGGAGCTGCATGTCAGCAGCTCCCCTTGCCCAAAAGCAATGCCAGCTCCCGCAGGAGGTGGGGAGCTGGCAGGGACCGTGGGGGCATTGGGGCTCCCCGCAGTCCCCAACGTTAGGGCTGGCCCCGGGGGATGAGGTCCCTGGGGCCAGAAGTGGCCCGGGAGGGGGGCCACTTGGCCCCCCTCCCCTTTTTAATTAAAAAAAAATTAAAAAGTAAGGCCAGCCCCGGGGGATGGGGTCTCTGGGGCCATAATTGGCCTGAGGAGGGGGGCCATGCCACCCCCCTCTAAAATTAATAATAAAGGCTGGCCAGGCCCCGGGGGATGGGGCCCCTGTGGCCAGAAGTGGCCCAGGGAAGGGGGGCCATGCAGCCCCCCTCCCGTAACTAAATAAAAAAGGAGGCCAGGGCTCGGGGGATGTGTTCCCCGGGGCCAATAGTGGCCCAGGGAAGGGGGGCCATGCGGCCCCGTTCCCTATTAATAATTTAAAAAATTTTTAAAAACGAAGCCATGCTCCGGGGGACAGGGTCCCCGGGGCCGAAATCGGCCTTCGAAGGGAGGCTGAGCGGCCCCCTTCCCGTTTAAAAAAAAAATGTTTAAAAATGGGTCGCCCTGGGGGATGGGGTCCCCAGGGCCCTCAAAATATCAAGAGAAGGGGGGCCACACAGCCTCACTTGTAACAAAAAAAGAAAAGCCAGCCACCCCCCTCCCTGTACCACTCTGCAAACGCGCCTCCTGGGGCATTCTAAATTGGGGGATTAAGTCCCCTTGAATCCTGAGGGTCCCTGGGGGCCAACTAGCCCACCAGGTACCTCCAGTAAGCCCAACACAGTGGGATTGCTGAGAGGTGGTCCAAGGCCTCTTTCTGCACCTCTGTTGGTTCTTTCTGCTCATCTCTTGTTTCTTTCTGCACCTTTCTTCCTCTTTCTGGACTTCTGTTGCCTCTTTCTGCATTTCCCTTGCTTCTTTCTGTGCCTCTCTTCCTCTTTCACTACATGTCCTACCTATGTAGGCATAGTTAGAAATTAGCATTTAAAAAACCTTGGAAATTCACTGAAAAAAACCATAGGTTTCAGGGACGTTATAGTTAGAAATTAGCATTTAAAAAACCTTAGAAATTCACTGAAAAAACCACAGGTTTCGGGACGTTATAGTTAGTTGGACATTTCACTCGTACAAAACCAGAGAAATTCGGCCGTTATAGTTAGTTGAGCTAACTATAACTCGTGCCCCTGCAATGCACTGCTGATGACGTCACATATTACATCACTCATGACATGGTCAGTGACATCACTGATGACATCACTGATGACATCTCAAATGACATCACTGATGACATCATCCACGTGATAATTTGATGCACCTCCTCACACCCTAATATAACCTTTGATACACCCACTCTAAAATACAGACTACCTTTTAGAAACCAAAGACACACCAATACCAGTTACTACATACCCACTCACTGATTCCTAGGTCTATGCACACATCTACTCATTCACCCATACAGTCACTCATACATGCAGTCACTCATCAATACAGCACTATCATATGCACTCATACACCTATAAAGACACTCACACACTGCCACTCACCCATAGAGTTACTCACACAGCTAGTCAGTCATGCAAAGAATCAATCACACTCCCATTTACTCACTTACACAGTTATACACACACCACCTCACTTATTTATACAGATGCTAACACATACTTACTCTCTTATACAATCACTGACACAAGTACACACTCATCCATACAGCTACTCTCACAATCCCTCACTCTCACATCTAATCATTTATATACTCTAACACTCACATATACTGCCTTTCACATATGTAGTTACTCACACATGTACCACTGAGACATCCATTCACTCACCAACACAGCCATACACACACTCACCCACCCATACAGCAACTCACAGACACACTCTTGAACCCATACACCCAGTGAATCACCCACTCACACATACATGCAAGGAGTCACACACACCTCACACACCCACACAGACACTCAGGCAGCCATACAGATACTCAGACAACCAATCAATAACCCATATAGGCACTCATGTAGCTACTCACCAACCCATGCAGCCGCTTACACACCAACTGACAGACTGATACAGACATTCACACAGTTTAGTCACTAACCCATGCATTCAGTAAGACACGTTTAATCACTCACTTATATAGTCAGTCACGCACCTACTAAATCATCCATTCTGACACTCATACACCCACTCATTCTTCAATACACCTTGGCCTTTATATATATAAAACATATTTAAACTTTACAGAAACACACAGTCACTGGATGATATCATCAGTGATGTCATTTGAGATGTCATCAGTGATGTCATCAGTGATGTCACTGACCATGTCATGAGTGATGTAATATGTGACGTCATCAGCAGTGCATTGTGGAGGCACGAGTTATAGTTAGCTCAACTAACTATAACGGCCGAATTTCTCTGGTTTTGTATGAGTGAAATGTCCAACTAACTATAACGTCCCTGAAACCTGTGGTTTTTTCAGTGAATATAAATATATACATGAAATCTTCCCGCTTAGCCTAAGGTGTGTGAAAATTCGTCATAAAATGAAAAAACGGGCCTCAAACTGACAGGAGATGATGTCAGTCTGCATCCTGGCACATGGAGGAGTACAGTACACTTTCACTTTCTCTTTCAGCCACACTGTTACTGTCTTTTGGGAGTTGTGGAGGTTTTGGAAGGTATCTGCTGTTCTTGGTGTGTTTGAGAGAGTTCTGTGTGTTGTGTACTGTCCTTACTGTCCTTGTTAAGTCCTGTGTCTCTGTCCCTACCTGTTAATTGTGACTGTCTGATTGTTTTGTCGGGTTTACGTCTCTGGGGTATCTTTGTATAGTTAAGCAGTAAATAGGGGTTGCCTGAGGGTTTTTTTTGGTTTGCCTGGGGGAAATATTTTATTTGGGTATGTTAGGGCAGGGTAGAGAGGGCAGGATGTCGGAGGGGGCCTTGAGGGGACATCCTCTGGCTCGTAAAATCTTACCTGCCCAGGATGGTTGAGGCTGGGGGACGCATCCTACTGGGGTACGATGTGAAAGTACGGAAGATGAGATGGGAGCACATCCGTGTAAAGATGCTGAACATGTTTGGTGTGGACAGGACTGTCCAGCAGTGGGAGCACGGGTGGCAGGACTTTGGTGGCCGTGAGGAGGACCTATTGGATCACCTTGGAATAATCGTCAGGATGCAAGGTGGTAAGTACATGACCAACATCGTATCACATCAGAGGATGAATGCACAGGACATCAATTCTGTTGTGCACAAGATAGACGCACACATCATTTAAATTGCCATTTGGCAAAATAGCTTGCCTGTCATGACATACTGTGCCACACCTACATCCTCAATAATTGGGTACACTTCACATGATCAACTGGCTGCCAATCTCTACAAGATACATAATGTGGGTCACCAAAAGTTCAGAGCTCGTGACATACCTGTGCGTATTTTAAAATCTGATTTGACCCTCAAACGTTACGCCTATTGAGGTGTGAGAGTAGATGTTACATCCATGAGGAATTGGGGCAGGTCATAGTATGTGATGTCAATCAGATCATGGCATGGATGCCCATTAGGGCACCAGTGTGACCTTGACATGTGTTGTGTGTAAGACCAACTCAGCAGATTGCAACATGTATTTAACGTGGCAACACACCTGACTATTCCAATGACTGAATTTTTTCCATTTAACTATCAATGATGTATGTGATCTTGAGAAATGTGATGTTAATGACATTAATTGTACCTTATACATTTTTTCAATAGCAGGAAGACCCTTGATCACACAAGGAGATGTTGATGCATTCATGGACCCACACGCCACAGGTGAGTGTGTCGTCCCTAGGTTTGGATAATGTATCGACATATGCAAGCAATGCCACAGCCCCTATATGTTGTAGTACACAGTGTGGATGTGCATCACATGACAATCACCTCTGGTGTGATGATGCTGCATCAAGTCAAGGGTATTTCACATCAGCAACATGTGATGCTGGAGGACAGAATTGCCATTTGTGACTTGATGTTGCAATGCTTCATATGATTCACAACACCATATCTATGTCCAAGCACAGAATGCATGATATGGGTGATGTCATAGCCACGTCATAGAGCCAATCACACAGCATCACAAACATCTATGTGCCCTGACATTATTGTGCAAGGGTTCCATATTTGCATCCGCCAATTTCAATTGGAGACAGTTGTATATGATGATAAGTTTGTTGCACTGAACATGTCACATCTGTTGTTGATCATTATTATGCAAAGTGATGTGACATTCAGGCATGAACTATTGACAAATACCCACATACAACCTTATTAAAAAATTACTAGAATGTACTACCATCACCATATGGTATTTGCCCCCATGGCATTAACTGTGTCACCACGAGACAGTGGGGCATATATACAAGCCCCTATGGCCACCACAACGTCACTTTTTTTCTACTCAGGGGCCGATTCCGATTCGGGCCGGAAAACGTACCGACCGACTCGGAGTCGGAATTAATTCCGACCGACACGTACCGGTGCAGCCCGACCCGCAAAGTACGATGAAAAGCGTGCAAAATCCGACCAACTCGTACGGAACACAAGCCGAACGACCGAACCCCGCGGAAAACAGCTATCCGGCCGCAAAAGCACGCGAATCGAACCGACCGACATGCACCAGGAAGAATCCCGATCGAAACGTACCCGCGAACTCCGACCCGCCAAGTACGATGCAACGCGTGGAAAACACGACCGAGTCGCACGGAGCTCAAGCCGTACGACCGACACGCATACAAAACAGCGAGCCGAAGCAACCCAATACACCGCGACCGACGCGTACGCAGCACAGGAAACAGCACAAACACAGTGTGAACGACTCGGAGAAGCTCGCACGAGACAACTGCAGGGTCCGACTCGGTCAGAAGAACGTCTCCTACCTGCACAAAAAGTACAAAGGGAAAAACACACAAAAAAAGGCCAAACAAGCAATTACAAAGCCAATAAATACTGGGGGGGGAACAGGGAACAAAGACACACCCACATCTCCACCCATATAAAGGACACAAATCCCTACCATGATCCTTTGCAAATTCAAATGACCTGCCAGCACAGAACACCAACAGACAGCAACCACACACACACTCACAGCTCATCCATCACACAAGCCACACACCATCAGCATCTCAACAAATAGCACCCTCACATACACCCAGCAAAACACACACTCACACACCCTCACTTGCACACCAACACACACATCACTCACCACCACCACCCATCACCATGCCCCCCAAGAAGAATCCAAAGTTCCTAGATAGTGAATTGGAAGTCCTGGTAGATGAGATCCTCAGGGTAGAGCCACAGCTGTTTGGTCCAACAGACTCCCATGTCGCAGAAAATCAAGATGTGGGCGAGGATCGTTGACAGGGTGAACGCACAATCACCATGTTTGCGCACAAAGGAAGACATCCAGAACAGGTGGTATGATGTGCGTAGGAGGGTCAGGGACCTACTGAAGAAGGATTACATCTTGAGCCAACACACCGGCAGTGGCCCTCCTGCCAAACCACTATACCTCAGGCCCTGGGAGGAGAAGGTGCGGGCCATCCTACCACCAGTGAGCGTCTATGGACTAGAAGACATCCCAGAGCCTGGTGAGTACACAACCAATATACCCAATATCGTGTGACAATACACACACATCACTGTCAAGGGGATAGTCAAACCATGCACCCTTAGCAAATCCACAGCAACAAAACCAGAATCATCCCAAGATGTGTATGTCAGTCAGATAAACACAATACATGCCATCTCATAGTGATATGTAACTTTGTCATGACATGTACAAACCCTACAACAAATAAAGCTAGGCAGTGGCACAAATCTAACCAACAAACACTGTCAGATATGTAGCCACCACTACAACACCACCACACAGGGAATCCCACAGAAAGGAAGGAATTCTGTGTATGCTGGTCAAGTCAGTGTAGCCAATAGCATCATGGGAGTCGTAGTCACAGATATTGCCCACCATCACAATATGCCCATCAACACCACTCTGAACCATGCTCACATCACAGGGAGTGGAAAACAACTGACAAGATGGCTGACACTGGCTACTGCTGTGGGGAGCACAAGGCCCTGCTGGGAACTGTGCACCAACCAACAGCAGGACACCACTGTCTGACATCCTGAAAGACAACTTGCACTCCCTGCAATGGAAGCACTTTCCGTGGTGGGATATCTGGCTGGGTGGGAAGGAGGACTGACAGCTATGACCATAGTTACCAGCAGCTCTTCCCACACACACCCCTAACCCAAACTACACACAACTCACCTGGGAAAATGCATTGCCTCACACTAAAAATATTTATCACACAAAGAACCACCACCCTGGGTCATGCTGTGGGAAGCACAGTGACACACATGGGACTTGTAGCCAAACAAACGCCAGGACAACACTGTCAGCCATCCATTCAGCACAGGCACACTACCCCACAGGGAAGCAGAGTCAGAAGGAAGGAAGTATGGGCAAGCTGGGAAGGGGGTGGAGGCAATAGCATGATGGGAGTGGTAGTCACAGCTCAACACCCCCCCACATGGCCCAGCAAGCTCACACTGAAGCATGCACACCTCACAAAGAGTGGAAAGCCCCATCAAAGATGTCTGACACTGCTGCTCTGTTGTGGGGAGCACAAGGCCATGCTGGGAACTGGCCACCAACCAACAGCAGGACACCACTGTCAGCCATCTTGCCATTGCTGTCACACCCACACACAGTGAAGTACACTCAAAAGAAAGGAAGTATGGGCATGCTGGGAAGGGGGTGGAGGCAATAGCATGATGGGAGTGGTAGTCACAGCTCAACATCCCCCCCACATGGCCCAGCAAGCTCACACTGAAGCATGCTCACCTCACAGAGAGTGGAAAGCCCCATCAAAGATGTCTGACACTCCTGCTCTGTTGTGGGGAGCACAAGGCCATGCTGGGAACTGGCCACCAACCAACAGCAGGACACCACTGTCAGCCATCTTGCCATTGCTGTCACACCCACACACAGTGAAGTACACTCAAAAGGAAGGAAGTATGGGCATGCTGGGAAGGGGGTGGAGGCAATAGCATGATGGGAGTGGTAGTCACAGCTCAACATCCCCCCCACATGGCCCAGCAAGCTCACACTGAAGCATGCACACCTCACAGAGAGTGGAAAGCCCCATCAAAGATGTCTGACACTGCTGCTCTGTTGTGGGGAGCACAAGGCCATGCTGGGAACTGGCCACCAACCAACAGCAGGACACCACTGTCAGCCATCTTGCCATTGCTGTCACACCCACACACAGTGAAGTACACTCAAAAGGAAGGAAGTATGGGCATGCTGGGTAGGGGGGTGGAGGCAATAGCATGATGGGAGTGGTAGTCACAGCTCAACATCCCCCACATGGCCCAGCAAGCTCACACTGAAGCATGCACACCTCACAGAGAGTGGAAAGCCCCATCAAAGATGTCTGACACTGCTGCGCTGTTGTGGGGAGCACAAGGCCATGCTGGGAACTGGCCACCAACCAACAGCAGGACACCACTGTCAGCCATCTTGCCATTGCTGTCACACCCACACACAGTGAAGTACACTCAAAAGGAAGGAAGTATGGGCATGCTGGGAAGGGGGTGGAGGCAATAGCATGATGGGAGTGGTAGTCACAGCTCAACATCCCCCACATGGCCCAGCAAGCTCACACTGAAGCATGCACACCTCACAGAGAGTGGAAAGCCCCATCAAAGATGTCTGACACTGCTGCTCTGTTGTGGGGAGCACAAGGCCATGCTGGGAACTGGCCACCAACCAACAGCATGACACCACTGTCAGCCATCTTGCCATTGCTGTCACACCCACACACAGTGAAGTACACTCAAAAGGAAGGAAGTATGGGCATGCTGGGTAGGGGGTGGAGGCAATAGCATGATGGGAGTGGTAGTCACAGCTCAACATCCCCCCACATGGCCCAGCAAGCTCACACTGAAGCATGCACACCTCACAGAGAGTGGAAAGCCCCATCAAAGATGTCTGACACTGCTGCGCTGTTGTGGGGAGCACAAGGCCATGCTGGGAACTGGCCACCAACCAACAGCAGGACACCACTGTCAGCCATCTTGCCATTGCTGTCACACCCACACACAGTGAAGTACACTCAAAAGGAAGGAAGTATGGGCATGCTGGGAAGGGGGTGGAGGCAATAGCATGATGGGAGTGGTAGTCACAGCTCAACATCCCCCCGCACATGGCCCAGCAAGCTCACACTGAAGCATTCACACCTCACAGAGAGTGGAAAGCCCCATCAAAGATGTCTGACACTGCTGCTCTGTTGTGGGGAGCACAAGGCCATGCTGGGAACTGGCCACCAACCAACAGCAGGACACCACTGTCAGCCATCTTGCCATTGCTGTCACACCCACACACAGTGAAGGGCACTCAAAAGGAAGGAAGTATGGGCATGCTGGGAAGGGGGGTGGAGGCAATAGCATGATGGGAGTGGTAGTCACAGCTCAACATCCCCCCCCACATGCCAGCAAGCTCACACTGAAGCATGCACACCTCACAGAGAGTGGAAAGCCCCATCAAAGATGTCTGACACTGCTGCTCTGTTGTGGGGAGCACAAGGCCAAGCTGGGAACTGGCCACCAACCAACAGCAGGACACCACTGTCAGCCATCTTGCCATTGCTGTCACACCCACACACAGTGAAGTACACTCAAAAGGAAGGAAGTATGGGCATGCTGGGAAGGGGGGTGGAGGCAATAGCATGATGGGAGTGGTAGTCACAGCTCAACAATACCCCCCCACATGGCCCAGCAAGCTCACACTGAAGCATGCACACCTCACAGAGAGTGGAAAGCCCCATCAAAGATGTCTGACACTGCTACTCTGTTGTGGGGAGCACAAGGCCATGCTGGGAACTGGCCACCAACCAACAGCAGGACACCACTGTCAGCCATCTTGCCATTGCTGTCACACCCACACACAGTGAAGTAGACTCAAAAGGAAGAAAGTATGGGCATGCTGGGAAGGGGGTGGAGGCAATAGCATGATGGCAGTGGGAGTCACAGCTCAACATCCCCCCACATGGCCCAGCAAGCTCACACTGAAGCATGCACACCTCACAGAGAGTGGAAAGCCCCATCAAAGATGTCTGACACTGCTGCTCTGTTGTGGGGAGCACAAGGCCATGCTGGGAACTGGCCACCAACCAACAGCAGGACACCACTGTCAGCCATCTTGCCATTGCTGTCACACCCACACACAGTGAAGTACACTCAAAAGGAAGGAAGTACGGGCATGCTGGGAAGGGGGTGGAGGCAATAGCATGATGGCAGTGGGAGTCACAGCTCAACATCCCCCCCACATGGCCCAGCAAGCTCACACTGAAGCATGCACACCTCACAGAGAGTGGAAAGCCCCATCAAAGATGTCTGACACTGCTGCTCTGTTGTGGGGAGCACAAGGCCATGCTGGGAACTGGCCACCAACCAACAGCAGGACACCACTGTCAGCCATCTTGCCATTGCTGTCACACCCACACACAGTGAAGTACACTCAAAAGGAAGGAAGTATGGGCATGCTGGGAAGGGGGTGGAGGCAATAGCATGATGGGAGTGGTAGTCACAGCTCAACATCCCCCCACATGGCCCAGCAAGCTCACACTGAAGCATGCACACCTCACAGAGAGTGGAAAGCCCCATCAAAGATGTCTGACACTGCTGCTCTGTTGTGGGGAGCACAAGGCCATGCTGGGAACTGGCCACCAACCAACAGCAGGACACCACTGTCAGCCATCTTGCCATTGCTGTCACACCCACACACAGTGAAGTGCACTCAAAAGGAAGGAAGTATGGGCATGCTGGGAAGGGGGGTGGAGGCAATAGCATGATGGGAGTGGTAGTCACAGCTCAACATCCCCCCCCACATGCCAGCAAGCTCACACTGAAGCATGCACACCTCACAGAGAGTGGAAAGCCCCATCAAAGATGTCTGACACTGCTACTCTGTTGTGGGGAGCACAAGGCCATGCTGGGAACTGGCTACCAACCAAGAGCAGGACACCACTGTCAGCGATCTTGCCATTGCTGTCACACCCACACACAGTGAAGTACACTCAAAAGGAAGGAAGTATGGGCATGCTGGGAAGGGGGGTGGAGGCAATAGCATGATGGCAGTGGGAGTCACAGCTCAACATCCCCCCACATGGCCCAGCAAGCTCACACTGAAGCATGCACACCTCACAGAGAGTGGAAAGCCCCATCAAAGATGTCTGACACTGCTGCTCTGTTGTGGGGAGCACAAGGCCATGCTGGGAACTGGCCACCAACCAACAGCAGGACACCACTGTCAGCCATCTTGCCATTGCTGTCACACCCACACACAGTGAAGTACACTCAAAAGGAAGGAAGTATGGGCATGCTGGGAAGGGGGTGGAGGCAATAGCATGATGGGAGTGGTAGTCACAGCTCAACATCCCCCCACATGGCCCAGCAAGCTCACACTGAAGCATGCACACCTCACAGAGAGTGGAAAGCCCCATCAAAGATGTCTGACACTGCTGCTCTGTTGTGGGGAGCACAAGGCCATGCTGGGAACTGGCCACCAACCAACAGCAGGACACCACTGTCAGCCATCTTGCCATTGCTGTCACACCCACACACAGTGAAGTACACTCAAAAGGAAGGAAGTATGGGCATGCTGGGAAGGGGGGTGGAGGCAATAGCATGATGGGAGTGGTAGTCACAGCTCAACATCCCCCCCCCCACATGCCAGCAAGCTCACACTGAAGCATGCACACCTCACAGAGAGTGGAAAGCCCCATCAAAGATGTCTGACACTGCTGCTCTGTTGTGGGGAGCACAAGGCCATGCTGGGAACTGGCCACCAACCAACAGCAGGACACCACTGTCAGCCATCTTGCCATTGCTGTCACACCCACACACAGTGAAGTACACTCAAAAGGAAGGAAGTATGGGCATGCTGGGAAGGGGGTGGAGGCAATAGCATGATGGCAGTGGGAGTCACAGCTCAACATCCCCCCACATGGCCCAGCAAGCTCACACTGAAGCATGCACACCTCACAGAGAGTGGAAAGCCCCATCAAAGATGTCTGACACTGGTGCTCTGTTGTGGGGAGCACAAGGCCCTGATGGGAACTGGCCACCAACCAATAGCAGGACACCACTGACTGACATCCTGAGAGTCAACCTGCACCCACTGCAAGGGTGGCATGCTTCATGGTGGGATAACTGGGCTGGAGGGAGAAGGATGCCCGGATGTCAACCAAATACCACCAATGCTGGCTATGCACACACCTCAACATTCACATTGAAAAGCTTCATGTTGTCAGGACAATGCGCTACACCAATATCAACAGCTGACTGTGACAACTTAGGACAATGCAATGTACAGGCCCGCATCCAGAGGTACAGTCACAAATGTCAGGTGTTTGAACCATTGATGCCTGTAGAAACATTACATACATTGTGTGTCTCTTCCAAATACAGGTGATGATGGGGACACAGCAGCAGACGCTGAGGAGTCCCTGTCCCAGGCTCCGGGGGACACTGAGCTCACTGGTGTGGAACACCTCCGCAGTGAGTCATCATGCAGCACGTGCAGCAGGACCACCAGCTGCACCCCCTGCACCCACCCCTCCAACAACTGCCAACACACAGACCACCCCTGCCGACACGGACAAACCAAGGACCACCACCACCAACAGCACACGGACCCCAGCCCAACGTGGAGCTACGGACACCAACACCAGCAACAACCCCCAAGGGGGCCCAGGGTCACCTGTGCGTGCCAACGCAGGTCCTTCACATGTCACCAGGGGTGGTGGGAGGGGTGGTAGACATAGGTCGCTGCTTGCAGAGGGGTCCGGACTGCATGATGACCCACAACTGGTACGCATAGCTGATGCGTACCAGACTAGCACCGGAGAGTTCAGCCAGGTAGTGGGGATCCTCAGGGACATTCAACAGCAGCAGGCTGCTCATCATGCCCGCTTGGACTTACACATGTCCCGCATGGAGTCCAAGTGGGACACATTGCAAGAACAGACGGCGGTGCATAGGGACATATTACAATGCCTCTGCCAGATGTGCACCAACATGTCAACACCTCCCTGTGTGCCCACAACATCTGGTGCTGCAACAACTGCAACTGCCACAGGGAGGGAGGATGACTCTGGCGGAGAGTCCCCTGCACCGCAGCAGCCTGGACTTGAGGGTCCCCCCCCAAAGAAGAGGGGTCGTCCGAGGAAGGACAACTGAGAGGCTGATGGCCATGCACAACCCCCAGGAAGCCAACACCTGTTCCGGAAAATCACCTTTGTGCGCAAACTCTTCACCCTGTCGAATGCAACACAA
Source organism: Calotriton arnoldi (assembly GCA_963921515.1). Taxonomy (NCBI): domain Eukaryota; kingdom Metazoa; phylum Chordata; class Amphibia; order Caudata; family Salamandridae; genus Calotriton; species Calotriton arnoldi. The sequence continues at coordinate 1,354,358 of CAWUFW010001098.1, forward strand.
CTCTCCCACATCTCATTGGGAGCTCAAGTTGGACCAATGTATCAGATGACTGTGGACTTTACTCAGGACATTTCTGCTATCAGGACTTCCAAATCATCTAGGAACTTTGGATTACAATCACAATGTACAGCACCCACCATCCTGTGCACTATACTCACACATGTATGTCAATAAACTCACTAATACACCATACTTACCTCTGTTGTGATTACAACGTTGTTTCTGAAGTGGAGATGATGATCTGTGAAATGACACTGTGCATGCTAACTGCTACAGCAAGTACAACACCGGCATGTGAGTCATGGCGACGTGACACATATGAGGGAGACACACCACCAGGGCTACACAACACATACACACCAGGGCCATCTGACTCATCGCCTACACTGATGTTGCCAGGAAATACGGTGCAATGCACAGACACAACACCTATTCACAGTCTGTGTTAACTAGCCCACTGGTGCAGGAAGCAAATGTCAGTCAGATGTGTGACCACAGACAACGCACATCACAAAGTGAAGCACAGGTTTATTACACATTTGCAACATGTTGTAACCACTACAGATGCAAGGTAATCCCACCTGGCAGTGGGCACACAGTCAACAAGTGTAGAAGAAAGGAAGTCCATGGGTGTGGCGCACATCACCTGTAGGGAAACGACAGCTACCACCCTGGAAGTTGATTCACGGTGTCGGGGATCACAGTTGACCAAACAACTCTGAAAGTACCCTGTGAAGGTCAGAAATGACACACAGTCAAAAGCACTGAAGAACAGGACAGAACTGCAATACTCATGCCCAATACATGTCACAAGATACCCACCCAGGACCAAGTTAGCATGTCAACACTGTTGTGGAGTACAGACTACCTGTAAGTACACATTGCTGCACTCATCCAGTCAAGTAGCACATGGACACACTCAAACAGCACCAGAGCACCACCAACACATATCATGCAAACTCACATCATTGACATAACATCCCTGGATACTCACATTCAGCTGAAGAAGTTGGTGATGAGCTGTGTGCGGACATCACCCTCATCATCATCATCACCACTGGCATCGTGGTCCAGCCCAGGATCCTCCACAGGTGGCGGATGTTGGTCATCGTCATCCAGGATGAGAGGCAACTCCTTCCGCACTGCCAGGTTGTGTAGCATGCAGCAGACGATGACAATCTTGCACACCTTTGCTGGGGCATATGGGAGGACCCCTCCTGTCTTATCTAGGCAGTGGAAGCGGCTCTTCAGGAGACCAAATGTCTGCTCAATCACTCTCCTGGTCCGACCATGTGCCTCATTGTAGCGCATCTGGGCTGGTGTCACAGGGTTCCTGAGGGGCGTCAGCAACCACGGCATGTTGGGGTATCCGGAGTCACCTACATACAGACAATTGCACATTAGCTGAGTTGGAAAAGAGGGTGGAACAATACATTGCAGAACACACACGATGGTACAAAGTCAGTACACACCAACAAGCCAGGCACGCTGGTTCCGCATCTGTGACATCATCCTCGGGATGCGACTACTCCTCATCACGTCGGCATCGTGTGCAGAACCGGGGAAACGGGCACAGACGTGTGTGATGCTCATATCTGCAAGACATACCACCAGTGCATTGACCGAATGGTAGTGTTTGCGGTTCCTGTATGCCTGCTCTTGGGCCTGTGGTGGTACCAAAGCCACATGTGTGCCATCAATGGAGCCAATGACATGCGGCATCCTCCCCAGGGCATAGAAGTCACTCTTCACATCAGTGAGTTGTTGAAGTCTAGGGAAATAGATTTCCTGGTTCAGGTACCTCAACATAGCCTCCAAAATGTCGCGGAGCACACGGCTGAACATGGTCTGTGACATCCCACCAGTAGACGCCACAGTGTGTTGAAAGGTACCGGTGGAAAAGAAGTGTAGGGCTGCCATCACCTTCACCTTGGGGGTCAGCGCTGTAGGGTATGTCCGGCCAGGTTGCAAATGTGGGGCCATCCGCACCGTCAATTCCTCAATCAGTGGCCCGGTGAAGCGGTACCGTCGGATGCAGTCCCGTTCAACCACCATTGCAAGGTCAGGGAATGGCCGATGGACAGCTGGTGCCCTGCAGTGCATAGGTGAAGAAAGAAAGATTGTCAGTCACCCCACATATGTGGCATAGACCAGACTCAATATCACATGATACATCATTACGAGACACAAGTACATGATGCGTGTGCCGTTCCGTAAGGACATGTATGGCACCTACATGGCTAACATCTAACATCACAGTTCAACATGTGTCCTCAACAAGTCCCAGGTTGTGCTATGGGATATCATTAGGCTGTGTCACAGTACCCATGTACTGCTGTCACGTTCCAAACACACACCACAGTGACATGTTAGGACAGATGTGCCCCAGGCATCACAGCTCATCGACAGGTAGATTTCCAGGGACCCTGTATTGACACATGGACACTGGCATGACATGGTGCATCATGAATACACCACAGCTAAACAACCATGACCCCCACAGGCAGTGGTCCCTGTTGCCTCTGCAGGACAGACATGGACGTCTGTGACACACACACGCACAACATCAAAGTCCATGCACAAACAACGTGGATGTGGAGACTGTCTCCCATTGTGCACATGGAATCAGAGACATTGTAAACACGACATGCACACAGACTGTGGAGGGCCATCACAATTGTGACAATGGGTCACCCTGGGACATACATACCGTCCCACATGGGACTCAGGGGGTATGTAACATGACATACACATACACAACCGTGAAATGTGACCATGCCACATGCCCTGAAATGAACAGTTGCACACCACAGTGTTCATGTGCACAACACACCAAGGATTCTGTCCCCATGAACACGTGCACAGCCTGGGAGTGGCTGCCCCCAAGTGCCACCCAAAAAACAACATGTTGACCCCCATACACGGAACATGTAATGCAGCCTTACATGCCTTAGGATACAGTGTGGACAGGCTGTGGTGTTGTAGGTGTGCCCCTCACTCCCTGGGAAGTATATGTGGCTGGCATATGTTCACCTGTGACAGGCATGGTGACATATGCCAGTGACTTGTACAGGGATGCGTTGTACAGCAATGGACCGATCGGTGCGCACACATTGGCCATTGCATATGATGTGAGCGGATACGCGTTGTACAGCAATGGACCGATCGGTGCGCACACATTGGCCATTGCATTCAATGTGAGCGGGTACGCGTTGTATCCCGGGTACGTGTTGAACTGCAATGGACCGATCTGTGTGCCCGGCCGGCCCATTGCATTCAATGTGAGCGGGTACGCGTTGTATCGCGGGTACGCGTTGTAGAGCAATGGACCGATCAGTGTGCCCGGCCGGCCCATTGCATTCAATGTGAGCGGGTACGCGTTGTATCCCGGGTACGCGTTGTAGAGCAATGGACCGATCAGTGTGCCCGGCCGGCCCATTGCATTCAATGTGAGCGGGTACGCATTGTATCACGGGTACGTGTTGAACTGCAATGGACCGATCGGTGTGCCCGGCCGGCCCATTGCATTCAATGTGAGCGAGTACGCATTGTATCGCTGGTGCAGCGTTGAACTGCAATGGACCGATCGGTGTGCCCGGCCGGCCCATTGCATTCAATGTGAGCGGGTACGCGTTGTATCCCGGGTACGCGTTGAACTGCAATGGACCGATCGGTGTGCCCGGCCGGCCCATTGCATTCAATGTGAGCGTGTACGCGTTGTACAGCAATGGACCGATCGGTGCGCACACATTGGCCATTGCATTCAATGTGAGCGGGTACGCGTTGTATCCCGGGTACGCGTTGAACTGCAATGGACTGATCGGTGTGCCCGGCCGGCCCATTGCATTCAATGTGAGCGTGTACGCGTGGTATCCCGGGTACGCGTTGAACTGCAATGGACCGATCGGTGTGCCCGGCCGGCCCATTGCATTCAATCTGAGCGGGTACGCATTGTACAGCAATGGACCGATCGGTGCGCACACATTGGCCATTGCATTCAATGTGAGCGGGTACGCGTTGTATCCCGGGTACGCGTTGAACTGCAATGGACCGATCGGTGTGCCCGGCCGGCCCATTGCATTCAATGTGAGCGGGTACGCGTTGTATCGCGGGTACGCGTTGTAGAGCAATGGACCGATCGGTGTGCCCGGCTGGCCCATTGCATTCAATGTGAGCGGGTACGCATTGTATCCCGGGTACGCGTTGTAGAGCAATGGACTGATCGGTGTGCCCGGCCGGCCCATTGCATACAATGTGAGTGGGTACGCGTTGTATCGCGGGTACGCGTTGAACTGCAATGGACCGATCGGTGTGCCCGGCCGGCCCATTGCATTCAATGTGAGCGGGTACGCGTTGTATCGCGGGTACGCGTTGAACTGCAATGGACCGATCGGTGTGCCCGGCCGGCCCATTGCATTCAATGTGAGAGGGTACACGTTGTATCCCGGGTACGCGTTGAACTGCAATGGACCGATCGGTGTGCCCGGCCGGCCCATTGCATTCAATGAGAGCGTGTACGCGTTGTATCCCGGGTACGCGTTGAACTGCAATGGACAGATCGGTGTGCCCGGCCGGCCCATTGCATTCAATGTGAGCGGGTACGTGTTGTATCGCGGGTACGCGTTGAACTGCAATGGACCGATCGGTGTGCCCGGCCGGCCCATTGCATTCAATGTGAGCGGGTACGCGTTGTATCCTGGGTACGCGTTGTACAGCAATGGACCGATCGGTGCGCACACATTGGCTGGGGCCTGGCATGGCAACGGACGCGTTTTCGAAGCTCCAACGAGTCTGATGCAGTGAATTCAGTTGGCCAGCCACAACAATGTTGCAAAATCATGGGTGTCATGAAGTTGAAGATTTGAAGGATGCTGTGGGCGTGTATTAGTGCTGCTATACCATGGATTGGTCAGATTTAGAAGATGCAAACGACTTGGACCTATCACTTTGGACACATGGGACAGTATCTGCCTCTGCAGCACACATATAATGCTGGCTGTTCCCCTGAGAGCTCACTTGCCTGCACTACATGCTCCAGGACGACATCTGCCACCAACACTGCTGCTGTTTATGCATCCTCTGGCTCGTGCAATGGCACGTACTGTGGAGAGAGCCCCAACCTTCAGCCTTGAGGAGAACCAGGCCCTGCTGGACAGCCTCCTTCCACAGTACAGCAAGCTGTATGGGAACCCAGGGGAGCAGGTGAGTGTGCTGTCCACTGCATCACTAATTGTGCATGTTGTCTGACTAGCAGGACTTTCACTGTGCACACCACTGGCTAGCATGCCCACTGAGTAGTTGTCACACCCCAAAGTGTGTAGTTACATGCACTGAACTGGTACAGTGCAGTAACAGTGCATTCCAACTAGGTTTACTTCCCATGCAATGATACCATGTAGTGACTGCTGGCAAACTGTTCATAGCCATTGTTGCACTGCCTGTGTACATCATATGCCGCTGTAATTGAGACATGTATATCCAACTGTGTGATGCACGTATATGTTGCATGTGTAGTAATGGCCTTTTCACTTTGTCATCCTCACAGGTTGATGCCCACCAGAAGCAGGACATCTGGCTGACCATCACCCGGAAAGTAAGATCCGTGGGGGTCTACAGGCGCAGGATCCGCAACTGCCAAAAGAGGTGGCAGGACCTTCGTGGCTGGACCCGGAGGATCGCAAGGGTCCAGCTGAAGCTGTCGCCTCCTCGCAGGAGGGGCGGACACCGGACCCTGACCCCCCACCTGCTCCGGATCCTGGCGGTGGTCTTCCCTGACCTGGATGGGCAGCTGAAGGACAGACAGCAGCAAGGAGGGGGTGAGTCCGGGACTGCACTGTGCACTTTGTCTGCCATGCTATGTGCCCTCCTCTGGCCTGGTTAAACTTCCACAGTACATCAGTCATGTGGTCCAGGACACATGTCCCTCATTTGTTACATGCCCACTTCTCCTCTGATATGCATATGTGTGGCCCTTATAGTCAGGAAATTGTGTCATTTGGGGACTGTGTCATTGCATTTTGCTTTGCTCAAGGTGGGGGACAGCATTTGTTCCCGTGACTATGTTGTGCGATTCATGGGTGGGTCAATTGCTTACACAATGCCTAAGTTCTGACATGTGATCTGCGTGTAACTTTGATATGTGGTCCACTTGCTGCTCTGACTCACCACATGTCCCTGGGGAATGTGGCACACACCCATGCTGCTGGTGGGAACAATATTTGGGCCTCAGGAGTATGTGTATCCAGTGTGTCACACATGCTTAGCCACCTGCCTACTGTCCAGGACTCATCCCTCTTACAGGTGGAGCTGGACAGTCATGCCTACTCCAGTGCATACAATACACTCTGTACTCCCACTCCTGTGTATCATCTGGCATGTTGTGATCAGTGAAATGTACCCTCAGGTGTCTGCCTCTGTCTCATTGTGCTGTGTCTTCGTTGTCAGGACTACTGGTATGTTCATCGTTTGGGGCTCAGCATGCCATCTGAGATATGACCATGATAGACAATACTTCTGTGACTTATAGGTGTCTGATCACTTGACTGTGGACACAGGTGTTTGCGACTGTGACTTTCAGGCAGCTGTATTTTCATTCACAGCACACTGTGAGGTGCTCATGTTCAGAGAGTTGTGTTTCATGTCCCCCATATGTCCAGTTGGTATGACGTGGACAAATAGTAGTACAGATGATGTGGTTTTTGGGGGATGGACATGTGCACTTGTCAGTCACATAACTTGCATTCCCCATGCCCTCGGATTGTGACACAGTGCAGACTGTTGTTGTCTGGCTGCCATGGCCATGTGACTTGAGACAGTAATGTATGACTTTGCACGCATTCCTGTGTCATGGCATTCAACTTCCTGGGACTGATCCTGCAGGGGAGTGACGTGTGCAACATGCACCCCATTGTGGCATTGACTATCCGGACATGGGTGCATGATGGTGTCTGGTGCTGGTATGCATCACATGCATTTCTAATTAGAATCTGGCCATCCCTTTATCCGGACACCTCCACTGACTCAGTGGCAAGAGATGTGATGTGTGCATGTTCACATGCTTCACCGTGTTCACCAACAACTGTGTAGGTGGTGCATGTGTCCACACTGGGGTCTTACCATCAGACAGGCACCAGACAGATGGGTGCAAGGGCAGGAGGGGTGTGAGTCCCATGGTTGTCCATCAGACTGACAATTGGCTTCCCCGAATCTGTGTGAGGACTTTAGGCAATGTTCAACTAAGGATGCCAGGGCTTGCTCTGTAATGTGCTGTACTTACTGTGGTGTGTGCGGTCAGTGCAGGTGACTGATGTTTGTCTGTTTCCCTAATTGTTTGCAGATACATCCACGGCCACAGGAGGGGACAGCTCCACGGACCAGGAGGAGCAGCGGAGCCAGACTGGGTCAGCATCGGATGAGTGGTCAGAGGGACCCAGTGGCACGGAGGGCGAGGGGAGCCACACCGAGGAGTCCTCAGCACCATCCACCTCAGCTGGGGACCACAGCAGCTCGGAGGATGACTCCCTTGTGGAGGCGGGTCTCAGCAGCCACCAAAGGCCAGCTAGTCTGTCTGGCCCCGCCACCACCACCACCGCCCTCCCATCGGCTCCCATTCCTGAGGTCCGTGGAGGCTCCCGTTCTCGGGAGCGTGTCTCCTTCGTGCCAGGCACCGCACCCCCTGCCCCTGTGTCCCCTGCTGCCCTGAGTGAGGAGTCTGTGTACCTCCTTCGGCAGCTCCATGTAGGGCAGACATCAATGCTGAGTGTCCTCCATGCACACACCACTCTGTTGATACAGCTGGTGTCGTTCATGGAGGGCATCTCGACGGGTAAGTCTGCCCTACAGAGGAGCAATAGGTCCATGGACTCCTCCCTGATGGCAGCAGTGTCCCTCCTCCAACAGTCCCTCACCCCTCCCACCTCTGCCCCATCCACACTTCCTGCCCCCCTACCTGTCCAAAGCACATGCACACCTGCACAGTCATCCAAACACACAGACACGAGCAGCACAGACACACCCAAGAGTAAGGCAAGACGTGCACACAAGCATCCTCAGGGGACTGATACCACAGACACAGGGGATGGGGAACACACACACACACAGGCATCCACATTCACTCCGCAGTCCTCCAAATCCTCTCCCTCCAAGACCCCTTCCCTTGCCTCGCCTGCTACCCCACCTACACAGCAGGTCTTCCTGTGTGACCTCGGCCTCTTCCCCACCATTCCTGCTGACCCAGCACACCAGGGAAGAGGAAGTCCACCCACACAGAGAGGAGTGCCCCTCGCCCCCGGACACCCTCCCCCAGGCGCAGGCAGACACAGGAGCCCATTTGGAAGTCCCCCGGAGCAGGAAGAGCAAGACCCCACCACCACCACCACGCAGCTCCAGCACCCAGTCTCTCTCCTCCATCCCCCAGGCCACCACTGCACAGGTTCCCCCGCCACACCCTGCCCCAGGTTCCCCCACACACCGATACCGCATCCCCAGACTGCTTAGGCCCTCCCCCCCTGCCACTTGCTCTTCCACCCTCAACCCAGATGCTCTGCCTGTTAGTGGCACTGTTGTGGGGACCGGGTCCCCCCCTCTGTCCTGCCCACCTCATCTGCCCACCCTTCCACTCCCTTGGAGTCATGCACTGCAGTGGAGTCCACAACCACCATGTCTGACTCGGGCACTGCAGTGGGTACCCAGTCCACTACATCAGTCCAGCCCACTGCAGTGGTTGCGGCACCCACACCAACTGACTTGTGTACCATGGTGGTGCCGGCCCCCCCTGAGTCAGACACCTCCACTGCAGGTGCCGGTGACACTCCTGCACCCACCACCCCTTCACTGCCTCACTCTGCCATCCCCTGATCCTGTCCCTGCGGTGCCTGGCCTGCCCCTTGTATGCCCCTCCAAGGGTGATGTCCCCCAACCGTACCAGTGCAGGCAAGCAATGTGTGACCAGTTGTCACTTCTCACCCCGTTGGTACTGTGATTTTGGACTGGCCATTGGCCTTAGTTTCTTTTGGACTTCCATTTTTACCCTGACATTTGCTGAATAAAGCCTCTTTTTGTTTACTTTTGGGTTTTCTTTTGATGTACATGATGTGGATGAGTAGCATCCTGCATTTGCAGTTGTAATAGTGTTCACATCAGGACGATGAAGTGTTGCAGTGATGGACTCCATGTGGTCCATGGGATATGTGTCCTGTTGTATTCTGGATCTATGGCATCCTTTGCTACAGTCTGAGGTTGTAATGTTCAGCATTTGACACAGGGATGTCCTTTTTGCATTTGTAAATGAACATCTTTGTCTTACACTGATGCACATCTGGTGGGCTTACCACTGTTCAATGTTCCGATTTCCCTGACTGTGTGCCCAGCTCCACTGGACATGCAGTTTTGCACATCAATGTCGAAGGACTCATCTGTGTATACAGTGCAACTTGCTTAACACGTGTTTGGTGTGTGTGCAGGTGACTGACGTGACACCCCCGTACCCAGGCTGATGTGAGCAGAGCCTTCTGTGTGTTGTGGTTGTTGACTCACTGACGGAGTGTTCTGCTGACATGTTTGGGTCGTGCACAGACAAGGTTTGGCACAGCGGACCTTCCACAGGTGTGCCCTCATGGCAGTGTGTAATCTGGTGACATTGCGTGGGCCTGTGTTGTGTAAGCATGTCTGTGCGTGTTCCCTTCCCTTTTCCTACACAGGCTGTGTCCCTAGGGATGTTCCTGTTTGTGATGCTTGCTGAGTTGTTCTGTGTTCATCCAGCATCTTGGACCTGGTTTCTCTGTGATGTGGGTGCATGGCAAACTAATGTTCATGAGGTTGTCATCCCAGGTTGTCTTTGTTGTCAGTGCTGGGGATGTGGGCAAACGCAGATGGGTCACATTCAGGATTCCCCTTGGCACTTATTGTTTACACGAGTAATGTGATTTACAGTTTGTGTTAGCTTACAGTGATTGTGACACGTTGTGTGTGTGACTGCTGCCACTCCTCAGGGTCAGAGCTGCAATGTTGGTAGTTGTGTACGTGTGTTCTTCGTGTGTCACCTTGGCTTCTTCATTGGTGTGTGACTATGGCCAGGATCCCATTGATTGTGGTGGATTTCACATCATGCCCATGTACAGCATACTGTGCTGTGTGTCAGACATTGACAAGTCTTGTTGACTGGCCATGTGTGATGAGTTTCTGCACCTTGGTTCCCACCACCACCCCTGGTATTGTCATGGGTGCATGTGCAATGTCACCAGTCCATGTGAGCTTCACTGCTGCACATTGGTGGAGATCAGGGTGTGTGGTGTTGAGTGTGTGCAAAAGTGAGTTGTTGCACAGCCAGACCCCTACCTCCATATTGGCCTTGGCTGGCAGGCCGTGCTGATTGATTGGAGCTTGTGTAGGTGTGATGGTAGTTAGTTGCTCAGGACACATGGCTGGGGTTCACAGTGTGAACGACATCTAACATTGTCATCACAGTGGGATTATCATGCAGGCTAGTGTCAGCACAATATGGGGTCCCTGGGGGTAGTGCTGTGGTGGGTCTGTCTCTTGCTGTGTTAGTTGCTGTTCCTACAAGCTTGTGTGACATGTGTAATTTGTGCTCCCTCTCTTCTAACAATGCCTGATTGCCCACATAGGGGATTTGGATCCATGAGTTACTTTTGTGTGGCACTGTATGTGCATCTGTGTAATTGGTATTCAGGCCTCATCATGTGTTGTGTGGTTGCCTGGGGACACTGGCACCCCCTCACCTGTTGTGTTTGATGTGCAGTGTGGGTCTGCCTGTTTGTGCATCTGCACCACTGCATTGGCATATCTTTAGTGTGCTATTGGCTGTATGTTGTTTGGTGGGTTTCACCTGCTGTCCCTGGGACTCCTAGGTCATCAGTCAGCACAATGATCATTGTTTGTGTGTCCCATTGCTGCCATGGTATGTTATTTGTTCACTTCACATCTACAGTCTCCACAGGGTATCTACATTTGTGTGCCCATTGGTGCAAATATGTGGGTCTGCATTATGATGGTCACTTCTGTCATTGTGTCATTGATGGATGTTGACAGTGTCAGCCCCCATGGGTGATGTTTGTCTGCACATGGCCAAAGGTATGTCTTATTTGCACTGCACTGTTTGCCTCACACAATCTATGTTGCTATGGGACACAAGCACTACTTTGCCACTGATGTGTTTGTTGTTCTGTGACCAGGAATCATCCATGCAGTTTGGCAGTTGCAGCTTTTTCAATGTCAACACTTACATTTTGGTCACTGTGATGATGGGGGTTGGACCCCATTGCCACAATGTTCAAAAAGTGCTTCAGCTATGGACCCCACACTTACCTTTTGGTCACTGTGATGATGGGGGTTTAGACCCCATTGCCACAATGTTCAAAATGTGCTTCAGCTATGGACCCCACACTTACCTTTTGGTCACTGTGATGATGGGGGTTTAGACCCCATTGCCACAATGTGCAAAATGTGCTTCAGCTATGGACCCCACACTTACCTTTTGGTCACTGTGATGATGGGGGTTTAGACCCCATTGCCACAATGTTCAAAATGTGCTTCAGCTATGGACCCCACACTTACCTTTTGGTCACTGTGATGATGGGGGTTTAGACCCCATTGCCACAATGTGCAAAATGTGCTTCAGCTATGGACCCCACACTTACCTTTTGGTCACTGTGATGATGGGGGTTGGACCCCATTGCCACAATGTTCAAAATGTGCTTCAGCTATGGACCCCACACTTACCTTTTGGTCACTGTGATGATGGGGGTTGGACCCCATTGCCACAGTGGTCATGGTCTGCTTGCATTGTGGGGGCCACACACATTTATGTTTGACACATGTGATAGGGGGTCACATTGTATGTTCAAAGTCATGTTCAGTGTTGTAGGCATTTGACACAGTCTACACACGCTTGTCATGGTGTTGGGGGGATGTCTTTTTGTTGCATTCCTTATGTTGGTGTGTGCTTGTTGTGTCATGCATTAGCCATCCTGTGAGCGGGGGTGTTGTTGGTGGTAGGCATCCTGCCCCCCATGGGTAGAGGTGGTAGTAGTGGTAGGCATCTGGCACCCCTGAGTAGGGGTGGTAGTGGTGGTAGGCATCCTACTCCCCATGGGTAGAGGTGGTAGTAGTGGTAGGCATCCAGCCCCCATGGGTAGAGGTGGTAGTAGTGACAGGCATCCAGCCCCCATGGGTAGAGGTGGTAGTAGTGACAGGCATCCAGCCCCCATGGGTAGAGGTGGTAGTAGTGACAGGCATCCAGCCCCCATGGGTAGAGGTGGTAGTAGTGACAGGCATCCTGCCCCCCATGGGTAGAGGTGGTAGTAGTGGTAGGCATCTGGCACCCCTGAGTAGGGGTGGTAGTGGTGGTAGGCATCGAGCCCCCATGGGTAGGGGTGGTAGTAGTGGTAGGCATCTAGCACCCCTGGGTAGGGGTGGTGGTAGTGGTAGGCATCCAGCCCCCATGGGTAGAGGTGGTAGTAGTGGTAGGCATCTGGCACCCCTGAGTAGGGGTGGTAGTGGTGGTAGGCATCCAGCCCCCATGTGTAGAGGTGGTAGTAGTGGTAGGCATCCAGCCCCCATGGGTAGAGGTGGTAGTAATGACAGGCATCCAGCCCCCATGGGTAGAGGCGGTAGTAGTGGTAGGCATCCAGCCCCCATGGGTAGAGGTGGTAGTAGTGGTAGGCATCTGGCACCCCCTGAGTAGGGGTGGTAGTGGTGGTAGGCATCCAGCCCCCCATGGGTAGAGGTGGTAGTAGTGTTAGGCATCCAGCCCCGTAGGGGTGGTAGTAGTGGTAGGCATCAAGCACCCCCTGGGTAGGGGTGGTGGTAGTGGTAGGCATCGAGCCCCCCATGGGTAGAGGTGGTAGTAGTGGTAGGCATCTGGCACCCCCTGGGTAGGGGTGGTGGTAGTGGTAGGCATCGAGCCCCATGGGTAGAGGTGGTAGTAGTGGTAGGCATCCAGCCCCCCATGGGTAGAGGTGGTAGTAGTGGTAGGCATCCAGCCCCCCATGGGTAGAGGTGGTAGTAGTGACAGGCATCCTGCCCCCCATGGGTAGAGGTGGTAGTAGTGGTAGGCATCTGGCACCCATGGGTAGAGGTGGTAGTAGTGGTAGGCATCTGGCACCCCCTGAGTAGGGGTGGTAGTGGTGGTAGGCGCCAGCCCCCCATGGGTAGAGGTGGTAGTAGTGACAGGCATCCAGCACACATGGAAAAAGCAAATTGCCATGGTTTCTTAATGTACAGGAAGGTGTCCCTTCCTGTACATAAACAAACTTTAAAGAAAATTCAATTTTGTCACTTTCATGTGTGCTGCATGAAGCAGCACACATGAAAGTGACAGTATGGCATTTTAGGATTGTTTTTGTGCATTTTGGAGCACCTTCCGACACATGAACAATACTCCACTGCACGCAGACACCCTTGCACCATGGTGCAAGGGTGCCTGCGTTGGCCCAAACTTGCTAAACTTAGCGCCATTGCAGGGTGAAACGCAAGGCTGCACCACATTCTTGTAAATATGGTGCAGCCTTGCGTTTCAGAAGTAGCGGAGAGAGGCGTTAATCCAGGAAGGATAACATATCTCTCCGCCACTTCAACATCAACAAGTTTCTCAGGAACACTCTCACAGTGTGGAATAGATTGTTGGTACATAAACTGTCTCATAAAATACTTGTGTATTTGATGAGGAATAAGGCGAATCGATTCAATGCTGAGGCAAATAAGCAAGCCTCTGTAGCCAATAGGAAAGCTTGTAGTCACAACATGGTCTTGGACAGAGTAATGCAGAGTCAGTGTGGAAGCATGCATTAGAAAATCAGGGTAGGACAATCTCAACTCATGCATCAGACATCCTTTCAGACCGCATTTAGTTGATGAGTGTTGGACATTGTTACACTGCTAAGCCCACTCATCATAACTAAGCCTGGGCAAAGCACTACGCTACGCTCGCGTAGTTTGCGAAGTTTGCGCTACTTCGCACTACGCGAATTGCACGTAGCACAGTGCAAACACGCGTAGCGTAGCGGTCATTTTTTGCTTGCTCGCGGTCCTCAACGTCAAGTTGGCGACCGCGAGCAAGCAAAATGACATCCCGGCGAGACTTTTTCCTCGTTCGCGATCAGCAACATCAAGTTGCCGATCGCGAGCGTGCAAAATAAACATCCCGGCGAGATTCTCAACGCAGGGAGGTCAGGTTTCTCATTGCGAGTGGTTGCGCATGCTCGCGACCACTCGCGATGAGAAACTACCAGTCCGCGTTGAGAAAGCTGCTGCTCGAGTAAAAAGCTACTCGAGCGGCAGTAAAAGACAGCTCGCACTGTGCAAGATGCCGTTTTCAATGATTGCACAGTGCGGACAAGCATCCGGCACTGTGCAATCAGTGCGAACAGCATTTTGCACAGTGCACTACGCAGTTCGCGTAGCTATGCGTAGCTCGCGTAGTGCGAGGTGCACTTCACGTAGCTTCGCGTAGCGCTACTTCGCGAACTACGCCCAGGGTTATAACACAGTACCATTCACACAGGGGCACCTTCAATTCCATGTAGTGTCTGATTTTCATACTGCGGGTGAATAATGTCGTTAACATGCTCTTTGCGGTGACATGCTCAACAGTTCTGCCAATTCACATGTTACTAGTTGGTCATCTAGATGTGTCACACATGAAATACAGAATAGTTCACTGATGGATCAGGTGCATGATGGTGATCCTTGCGTAACATTGACTAACATGTGCTCAAACCAGACAACAGAGCACTTTTGAGCGAGGCTGTTTTCCTTAGCAATACCATAATTGTGTTCACACTGCCACTGTTTTAAAAGCAGTGCAGACAAATGTGTGGTTCTCATGCAGCATCTTTGATGTCCCATTGGTTCATGGCACATAAATGTGCAGAGATGGTTAATACTTGTACACAAAGCTGCATGCAACATATGCCCTCCTTCCTTGCATGCATGTCAAACTTTTAGCATTGTTCCACAAATGGCAATAACATGTGTACATGATCTAATCTTGTTGTGTAGCTGTGGTGACACCTCCAAGGGCTCACTCATACAATGATTTTTCATTTGCTCAAATGTAATACATGACTAACACTGTTGTGATTAGTCATCAGACTTTATCGCAGACTGTGCAGCCTACTGTCTTTGGTTATATAGAATAGCAGGGTCTGCTATGGGCCTGTTATACTTCAAACTTACTGTACTCCCACTGTTGGCCTCGATTGTTGTTAATTTGCACGGCCAAATTGCAAACAGAAATCAGAGAATTGTTGTCACTGCAATGTGTGCCTGCCTTGTCCAAGCACAGGAATAATCATGTTGTCATGAACATCTAATTCTGAGTCCGGCTATGATGTGTTCATGATTTATCAGGTCATGTGTCTATTTGCATGTTCTTTTAGATGTTCACATAACCTCTGACTCATTATTCATAGGTGTGACAAATCTGCATTATGCCATCATGTTCTTGGAGTCAGGAAACATGACAATTATCATTTAATTTTTTCAAATAACATGTCCCCGGAGGAGCAGCATCAGTTCCTCCTGCAAAAGGAACGTTATCAACACATCAGGCGTGTGGCTAAGGGGTACAAGGCAATGGCCAAGAGGTACCGGGAGGAAAGGGCTGCAGGCAGATGGAAGTCCATCACAGAGAGTACGATGAATGCTGGTAAAAAACTCACAACACTGCCTGCAAAATCAACACACCAGAGCAAGACCCAGCAAATATCTGGCCCATCAGGAATTTATCTGCCCACACAAAGGAGAAGGTCAGCTGTCGAAGGTACATCAGGAGGTGCTCCACATGCGGCTGCCACATCTTCTCGAATGAGTCTTCCCCACTCACAGAGTGCACAACCAGGGACATCCTCCAGAACTCCAGCACACCGGGAAAGGTCTGTCCTCACAAAGAGGGAGAGGAGGTTGATGTTCAGTTTGAACGTTAGAGTTGCCCGACTTGAACAGGACCAGGATGACATTAAGGGCCACCTCATGGACATAAAGGGGGCCCTGGGGCTCCCCTATTGATGGACAATGGTTGTTCTGTTTCCCACCCTGTCCAGCCCCACGTTTACCCTCTCCTATTTATCATCCTGTTAACATATTTAGTAGTTAGTTAGTGTTAAGTGTAGATTTAGTGTAGGGATAATGTAGTGTAAGGAATAGTTAGCTTGTTAATTATAGGATTTTATCTTTATAGTGCTTTTGTTTAGGTTTCCATTTCCTTTGGGTGGAGGGTTGATGTGTTTTTTGACTTGTTAATAAAAAAAACAAAAAAGACAAAAAAATATATATTTGTTTAGTATGTATGTTTAGTTAGTTGATGTATAGGTAAGGTGTCTTTGTGACGTCACGAATGTGCCATAAGGGGGGGGGTGGGTTGATGTTTAAGATATGTTGTTATGTGCATAGTTTTAGGTAAGCTAGTTAGTTTAGTGTAGTTTGATGTTAGTACAAGTTAGATTAGTGTAGCGTAGGATTAGTTAGAATAATTAGTTACGTTTTTTACGAGTGTTTTGTTACGAATAAATTGCCAATGGTTGAGGCTTTGTGCTCCCAATATTTCTTGCTGTGTGGACCTGTCCTGTTGGATTGGTAGTGGATCACGACAGATGCATCACCCCCACAATCAATTTTAATGTCTACAATTGTGATTACAGCCTCTTCAAGGGACAGGCTACCAACAAACCTCATTTGAAATGTGCTTTTAACAAACTTATTGATGTTTTGGGGAACAAAGTTCATTTGGGAAAAGAGTTTTTGATTGGTCTGAGAAATATTTAAACATATGTGATTATTTAGCTCGGACAGATTTACACAGGATGTACTGTGGGCATTGTGCTCTGCACAGCATTGTTTGAATGCTGTGGGTATGGAGTCTGGATACTTTTTGACATCTTTTATTACACCAGTCTTCACATCGGCTTCACTTTCCACGTGGGGCTGCAGGGGATGTATGCTTACCTTCTTCACAAGTCCTCCTGATGCCTCTTTACATGTTTCTGCACAGCCTTGTAGATTTTGAACAACACTGTGACCAATTTGGCAAGTGTTGTGCGAGGGATATAGTGATGTGCGTTACAGCTAACCTGGGCACGTCTTTGAACCATTATCAGTTTCAGATCTATGCTTTCCTACACCATTCCTCTTCTTTCTGCTCAATAGAATGATTTTGAATATGTGACATGTTAAGTGAACTGACTTTACATGTGTCATGCCACAACACACATCTTTTCACACATTGTCCACCACATTGACTATGGGTAGTTCTTACGTGTATATATTTTTCAGATATTGTTAGTAGACACTTCGGGGCATATGTACAAGGAAGTGGCAGAGTGAGGCGTTAGCCGTCAAGGATTAACCCCTAACTACGACACTTCAGAAACACAATGCTGCCCCATATATACAACATTATGGTGCAGCCTTGCATTTCCCTCCTGCGCTGGTGCTACACTTAGCAGTGTAGCGCAAATGCAGGCACCCTTGCACCACAGTACAAGGGTGTCTGCGTTTAGGGGATGATTGTTTATGTGTATGATGGTGTTCCTTCCTGCACATTAACAATCCTAAAATGTCTTTTTCTCACTTTTATGTGTGCTGCTTCATGCAGCACACATGAAAGTCACAAAATGTCATTGTTTTTACAGAACATTTATGTACAGGAAGGGACACCTTCCTGTACATAAACAATCCATGGCAGTTAGCATTTTCCATGTGTGGTGCACAAGGCAGCACACATGGGAAAAGCAGATACGTGGAGGAACGATGTATTTCTCATGTTATTGCCAGGTTTAGAGCAGATTGTCCATGGTCTAAATTTATGCGCTGCCCCCTATGTATGCTGCCCTTGTACATAGGGGGCTGAGTCAAAAGAAATGGGTGTTGCGGTAGAACGCCCACTGCAACACCCACTGCCCAACCCTTTGACACAAACCATAGCGTGAAAGGGTGCCTTATTCACAAGGCAGCGTTAAGCCACGTTAAGTGGCTTAACACTGCCTTGTAACTAAGGATATGCCCCTATCGCCACCACAACGCCAGAAAAAGTGACCTTGTGTTGGCGATAGGGGCTTGTACATATGCCCCTTCATGTGGCTGTACACTGACGTGAGCATTGTTCCAAGTCACGATCAACATCATGGGCATGGAGTAAATTTATTTCTTGGAGACAGTGTTGTCTAACAGATCAGGGCATTGTTTAACCCCTTCGATGCTCATGACGAGCTCAGCTCGTCATGCTGCGCGGTGGGCGTGTGCGCATGACGAGCTGAGCTCGTCACGACCACGCCCGCGATCGGAATGTCCAGCACCTGAGCGGATTTCCGATCGCGGCAAAGGTGTTAAGTCACATGTGTCAGGCACTCACAATGCGTATCATGGACACAGAGTACGCATATTCCCTTTGTCAAATGTTTTTTGATTAGTAGTAATGGCTAACCTAAACATGCATTGTTGGCAAATTTCAAACATAATTGGTCACAGGCAACACACATCTTCGTGACTCAATGAATTTTATTGACATGTGCAGTGACTGATGTGTTAGACTGGCCCAGTTCTTTGTGAAACATCAAACCATTGGGTGAATGCCAGGGGGGGGGGGGCAGACAGAGTCCAGGAGGGAACATGTGCAGAGATATTTTGATGAAGAGGCAGAGTTCTGTCAGCAGGCTGATTGCAGTGTTATTAGGAACAACATAAAAAATGGCATTCCATAGCAAAGTCCAAGCTGAGTGTAGCAGAGTCATTCATGGGACAGTGGGAGTTAATGTTCCGGGTCATGATGCTAGGCACAGGTCCAAGAAGAAAAAGTCCAATTGACAGAGATGAGTGCTACTGCAGACTTCTTCGCAAGATTGTTGATTGCTCCACATCTTCCTCCTCTGATGTGTCATGTGCCTCCTGTGTGCGTGATGGAGGATTGGCTGGGGCACTGTGATGCAGTGACACATCAGAGGGGTGAGATGTGGATGTTGAAGATGCAGCAGCATTCATCTGTGCCAAAGGTTGAGGCAGCACTGCTCTGATGAGAAGCTGCAGGGCTTGGAGGACTCCAGCAATGTCTCTGTGGTATGCAGCCATGGCTGCCAAGTGTGAAGTTTGCATCTGCTCCATGTTCTCCATGATCATTCTCACGTGACACAACTCCTTGGTGACATAGCTGGAGCCACTTTGACTGGACAGTTGTTCTAGTCTCTGAGTCAGTTCTCCAGTGATGTCAGCCATGGAATGCTGGAGAGCATGGAGTGGACTGTGGGTGCCTGTGATGGACTCTAGGTGGTCTCGAATGAGACCACATCTATTTTGGCCGCCAGGCTGTCAAACCCCAGCCATCTCCTGCTGGACCTCTACCGCACCGCACAATGTTGAAATGTTAGAAGTGGGTCCTCAAGGTCCTGGAAGACAGGTGTGGCGGTAGGTGCTTCCTCCTGGGTGTTTTGTGCAAGGGGTGGAGCTACCACGATGCTGCTGGATGTCCTTGCTTCCGGAGAAGGGCTGCCAATGGAGTTGAGCAGCTCTTGGAGGGTGTCCTGGTCGATGGTTGAGATGTCTTCATCTTCATCATTGAAGAGTGGGACAGGCTGCTGTACAGGAGGTGATGTTTCTCCCTCTGCAATGTAAAGGTGAGATGCTGTTGTATGTGTGTCTCAAGTATGATCATGCATTGGATCAATTTACAAGCAGACTGCATGGCAATGTCCATTCAGAATGTTTAGGAGGAGATACCTATTACATGCAGGATAGTGAATCATTGTACAACATCACTGATGTGACATTATAGTTGTAAATTATTTTCTTACAGTTTACAAGTATGCCAAATGCGACTGGCAAATTTCTACACACATCCAGCACCAGTTGTGTCCTCTGTTCAGTAGTGACAGTGGTGCAGGTTGTACCACATTGTTGTCAATGCAGATTAGCTCTGATTTATGTGTCTGTACTCTTCATTGTGGTAGAGTCACCCCTACTCAGTACACTATGATCTTTTTAAAGATTGTCTAGTTTTGGAGGTGTGGATTGCATGCTACCACACATTGCTGTTGGCAATGCCTCTTGATTGTTGTTGTAGCATGAGTAGGGCTATCACACGGTTGAGATCTGGGTTGATGTGATGTGCCACATGATATGGGCAGGGAGGTATGCTTGATTTGCCATGATACAAACTGTGTAGATCCATGTTAATGCTGCCAATTCAAAGTGAGTAATGACATTCTCATAGATGCATGTTGATATGCAGGTATGGTAGAGCTTCTGTTTTACTGTCCCTTATCCCTTTCACCCAGTGACCCTTGCACTTATGTGCATTTACAATGGTGAGATGTTGCAAGCTGGAGGAAATATGGGTCTTGTTCACAGTTGGGACATTTGTGCATTGTTGGACTGCAGATATCTCTCTTACATCAGGGGGTGTATGGATACGAAGAAGTGACAGAGTGAGACCTGCTCCTTAAAGGATAAACTCTGCACTCATCCACTTCAGTGACAGAGGCCTGCACCATGTTTACATGTTTATGGTGCAGGCATGCATTTCATCATGCACTG
Organism: Calotriton arnoldi; assembly: GCA_963921515.1. Classification (NCBI taxonomy): domain Eukaryota; kingdom Metazoa; phylum Chordata; class Amphibia; order Caudata; family Salamandridae; genus Calotriton; species Calotriton arnoldi. The sequence continues at coordinate 1,374,899 of CAWUFW010001098.1, forward strand.
GCACTTGACTTGTCAGTGTGGCACACAGACAGGCAGCTTTGCAGGGTAGTGCAAATGTGACTGGGTTCAGGGCGAGAATGTTTATGTGTGAGGAGGGACCCCTTCTGGCACATTAGCAATGATTGACAAATTGCTGTTTCTATGTGTGCTGCACAGTGCAGTACACATGTAAACCGCAAAGGCTTTGGCAATTGGGATTTTTTTTATGCATGTTGGGGGTCATGGTTTTCCTTGTATACATTGCTTACTGCCCTCCTGTTTGCTTCACTGTTGTGAGTCTAGGGCAGCGTGTCTTTCTATGTGTGTTGCAGGGTGGACAGGCAGAAACAACACACATTAGCCTCACCTTTCACACCATGTGCAGTGTGTAAGTGGGCCTAGATTACATGGCTGTGGATTTACATTGGCTTCTTAGTGGTGCCCATCCCCTATCACCACCCCAATGCCACATCAGGTGAGATTGGCAGGGGGATGTGTGCTTGAGAATATGCCCCTCTGATGGACACATGGATAATACATGCTGTTCTGCTCATGGTGATTGGATGCCTTTGTTTGTGTGACGATGTTTACAGACATGACTGCGTATTTGTTCACTGCCACTGTTGACTTTCCCCAATGACTTGTTTCCATGCACATCAATGTGTAATGGGCATCTCACACCAGAACTGTGATTACTGTAGAATACTGTTATCTGTATGGCACATGTGTAGACTTTTGAGTCGATGAGTGCATTTTGACGTGAGGGGTGATGGTGACATATAGCAAGTAGACATGCATTGGTGCTACATTGTTATTCTTGCTTGGTGTCATACTTCACTTGTCATGCATCTTGACAGGGACATTATAGTTCTGTCAGCATGGCACACAGACGGGACATGTAGATAGCATTTTCGGGACACATTCCTGATATGCATAGTCCATGCACTGTACTGTTGGAAGCATATTCCCTCTGCTCATAGTAGAACATCACATTAGGCCTCCAGTATGTTAAATTTGTGCATTGTGGAATATGCACCTTTTAGACAGAAGGGTGCATAATCACTATGTTGTGGCAATGCACGTGTTTATGGTATGCAGACTCACTACATGCTTTGTCATTTTTTTGAACACAGGGCTGCATTTCATGAACAAGCAAAGGGGCATATTGACTGGAGAGGTGGCATAGTGTAACATTGCCCTCCATGCCTCAACACCACGCTCATACAAATTGGCTACACAGGGCTGCATCTCATTGACAACAATATGATGCTGCCCCGTGAATGAGACCGATCTGAGGCAAAAGTGAGCAGGCCACCACTGATGGCAGCACACATGCACCATTGTGCAGGGGTAACTGAGTTGAGTTGAATATTGTACATGTGCATGAAGGGGGAGCTTACTGCACATACACATTCTTGCACACAACTCAAACACCCGTGCACAATGGTGCATGTGTGCCGCCATTGGTGGTGGCCTGCTAACTTTAGCCCCTGTGCAGTCTGGTTCACTGGGCTGCATCATATTGTTGTCAATGAGATGCAGCCTTGTGTAGCCAATTTGTATGAGCGTGGTGATGAGGCAAGGAGGCCAATGTGACACTATGCCACCTCTCCAGTCAATATGCCCCTTTGCTTGTTCATGTTGCCCTTATTTTGTAGTCAGATGTATATGTTTTTTTGCTATATTTTGGATTAAATTTATGTTCAGATTTCCAAGTCTGTGACACCACCAATATGTGTCTTTGACTCCTCGCTGATGACCACGGACACCTCGAAGGCATCCAGCTCCTCGTGTGGTGCTGGACTCCCACCTCCGGTCTGCAGTGCTGCCTGGTGATTGTTGGACAGTTTCTGCTTCGTCTTGCGCTTAGCATCATGCCAGCACTTCTTGCAGTTGGTCACTGTCCTCTTGACCTCTGCTACGGCATACACCTTGGCTACGATGGACTGCCATATTGCATTTTTGGTCCCCAATGACACAGTGGAGCTGACAAACAGCTGGTGTTGTTTGTCTGTCACCTCCGCAATCAGGATCTCATTTTCCTGCTGGCTGAAACTGGTTTTCCTCTTCCTCTTCCCCTGGGTCTCTGGTTGGTCCTCCTTGCTGTTTGAGGTGTTAGGGGGGTTGTTCTCTCCCGCATTACTGGGTCCAGCTTCCTCCATGATTCTTCAGCAAGTTTTTTTTTTGTGGTGTTTTGGGAACTTCGCATGCGTATTGTAGTTAATTTTCCCACAAAACGTGAAAAAAGTGGCGTCACGCTGATTAGCATGCAGTGTCTGGCCGCTGACTGGCCGGCCGCCACTTTTTTCACGTTGGCGGCAAGATTTTTATCGCCGTAACGCAGAGGTTAATGTCAACAAATCCCGCCGCGATGAGAAACTATCGCCATGAAGTGACGTATTGTAAATATGTTGATGCCATGGTAATAGTTTTCAGCGGTACAAGGCGGTAGCAAAATTGCTGCTAACTAACGCTAACGTTAGTTAGCGGCAATTCTTGTACATATACCCCCTGGTGTCCAGAAGCCTACCTTGAGGTGCTAAGGGCTGTCAGACTGACCATAAGAAGTTGTCCTAGCAGTTGAAGATTTAGGGGCCCATTCACAAATGTAAATTCACACATGAGGAAATCTACACAACTAAATTTAATCTTACACTTTGAATCAACTTTACTGCTCTTGGGTATTCACCATTACTAAAAAGTCTAGGTTTACATATTTACTCTACTGAATTCAGGAGCTGTAGTCTAATTTATGAGTGTAAGGATACTACTAGTTACTACTACCAGGTCTCTATCACAGTGGCAGAGAACTCCCTATAGTAAAGTGTAAAGAAAAGTTAAAAAAATAATAACACTGTAAAACATATAAAAAATATGTGTAGGATAAATCCTAATATAAATACGATTTATATATCTATTTGAGAACAAAATAAAAAATGCTTCAGCACTGTTAACTTCATTTTGAAATAAATATAAGTTAATGTAAATATATTACATAAAATAAATAATATGTTTTAAAGATCTGGGGCATATTTACTAACCTTTGATGCAATGCAACGCAGCAAACAACCTGTAATTCTCTGTTTTTTTTTCCTCTTTCTATGTGTACTGCAGAATGCAGGAAAGAACAAGGAGAAATAACCATATTTCTCCTTGTTACACCTCCCCCGGGAAGGCATAGCATTTAGACGCATTCCCAGGTTTACTAGTGTTAGAAAATATGGAATACACCAAAATCCATGGGTGGATGAATGGGAAAACACATGCTCCACCCAGGGAATGCCTTCCCAGGGAAGAGTAACGCAAGGCTGCTACTTGCACTGCCTTGCATTATTCCAGATTTACTATGCCATGCAGAGCCACACAAGGTGGCTCTGCGTGGCATAGTAAATCTCACCTAAGGGTTTGCATCACCTTGCGCAATGGTGATTCAAGCCCTTAGAAAATTTGGGACTTCGTTTGAAAATTCTACCTTCAGTGAAATGTTTATATTTAGTTACTATGTGTGTATTTCAAATTACTAAAAGTTATGTATAGAATTAATGTAATTATTTTTTTTTAAATAAAGCCACATTTATTTTTATATTAAAAAGAGTTATTAAGATATTTTATAATAAAATTATATTTTTACTTATAAATCCTACTTGGCTACTTCAATTACCATCGGAAGATCACACTGACCCTAACACCAACATCCTCCTGAAGGACCTGAAAGCACTCAGATTCACCCAACAATGAAGTACCCCACCCCCACTGATGAATATCTCTTGGACCCTATCTCTATCAACTTTTCTGACATTTCAGTAGACAAATCCACCCCCTTACCTACACCGACCACTCCCTCATGTGCTTCAACCTGATCCTCCCCACCAATATGAAGCTGTATCCTGCAATGCCACCCATAGAACTGGAAAAGGATCCACAAAGAAGCATGGCTCACAGAGCACCAAAACCACCACCCACAGCACCACAATGACCTCTCATGTGCCATCGGCAAGCCCGTCTGCGCCCGTCCGCGACCCGACCGCGGCCAGCGCCAGGAACCCTGAACCTCCTACTACCTATCGCTACGATACCACCACCCTCCTCGCACTCAACACTGGAAGACTTAGAGAATGCCAACAGGCCTCGCCGAACACGACCCACAGCCAGTTCTCCTGCCTCCACTGCCACCAGACCCTCACTGCCACCCCGGCCTCCAACACTGCCGACGCCAGCACCGGCGACACCCTAAAATGCATCCTCCTCAACGTACACTCCGTACACAAACACGCCATGGAAATCTGGAACCTACTCGACTCTATCTCGCCCGACATCACCTTCTTCACAGAGAACTGGACCAACGCATCCTCCGCCCCCGACATCAGCACCGCCATCCCAGGCGGATAAAAGATCCAGAGGAAAGACCGCCCCAACTACCCAGGAGGGGGCCTCGCAATCCCCCACAAGAGCACCCTCTGCCTCACCACCTCCAGCGAAAACTTCCCCTCCGCCGAACACCTGCACTTCCAGATCCAGACCACCCCCAAAGCCACACTCCGAGGAACCCTCCTCTACAGACCCTCCGGCCCCCGAACACCCTTCACCACCACCATCACCGACTTCATCGCACCCCACGTCATCACCTCAACAAACTACATACTCATTGGAGACCTGAACTTCCACCTCGACAACCCCAGCGACCCCAACTCCACTATCCTTCGTGACAACCTCGCCAGCATCGGACTTAAACAACTCGTCAACACACCGTCCCACAGAGCAGGACACACCCTCGACCCCATCTTCGCGCAGGAAACAGCGTCCAATTCAGCCACACAATGCAGCCGCCATGGACCGACCACCACTGCGTACACTTCGCCATCAACAAACCCAAGGCACCCAAACCAGCCCCACGCCCACCTCGAAGGAACTGGAGCAAGGTTACCGACGAGCAACTTAACTCCACCCTCACCCGAGACAACCACACCTGGGCACCCGACTCAAACGACACAGCCAGAGAACTCCACACCTGGATCTCCAACAGCGCAGACGAGCTCGCCACGCTACGCAACCCCGACAGACAACGACCCAGGAAAGCCGCCTGGTTTACCACCGCTCTCCAAGAAGCCAGACGCACCTGCATACGCCTGGAGAAGAACTGGAGAAACACCAAGACAACCAAAAACCATACCACCTACAAGGACGCCATGACGGACTACCACAACCAGATCAGAGCCACCAAGAGGAACTTCATCCACAACAAAATCCTGGCCAACTCCACCAACTCCAACGAACTTTTCAGTGTCATTCAAGAATTCACCAACCCACGCACCACAGACATCACCCCATCCCAAGACCTCTGCGACAAGCTTGGAACCTATTTCCACCTCAAGATCAAACACCTCTACGACAACTTCATCGACCATCCACCAGGCGCCACAGACGGCCCCCCGCCCCCCAGAAACACCAGCCAGCCCACCATCTCCAACTGGACACCGATCACGGCCGAAGACACCGCCTCGACCATGAAAAGCATCCACTCGGGGGCCCCCACTGACCCCTGCCCCCCTCACATCTACCACAGAGCTGCGGCCGCCATCGCACCTGAACTACAATGCACCAGCAACACCACCTTCAAAACAGGCACCTTCCCAGACGAATGGAAGCGCGCAGAAGCCAGAACCCTGCTCAAGAAGCCCACAGCTGACCCCACCGACCTCAAGAACTATCGGCCCATCTCGCTCCTCCCCTTCGCAGCCAAAGTTGCAGAGAAAACAGTCAACATGAAACTGACATGATTTATTGAAGAGAACACCGTCCTCGACCCGTCCCAATCCGGATTCCGAAGCAACCACAGCACAGAGACCGCCCTTCTCACCACCACAGACGACATCCACACCCTCCTGGACCAAGGCCACTCCGCAGCCCTCATCCTACTCGACTTATCAGCGGCCTTCGACACCGTCTCCCACCGCACACTAGTAGCCAGACTACACGACGCAGGCATACAAGGAACAGCCCTGGACTCGATCATTCCTCACCGGAAGAAGCCAAAGGATCAGACTCCCACCCTTCCTCTCCGACCCCACGAAAATCACCTGTGGAGTTCCACAGAGTTCATCACTGAGCCCCACCCTCTTCAACATCTACATGGCCCCCCTCGCAGCCATCATCCGACAACACGGCCTCAACATCGTATCCTATGCCGACGACACCCAGCTCATCCTCTCCCTCATCAAAGACCCCACCACTGCCAAACTCAACTTCCAGAAAGGAATGCAAGACGTCGCAGTCTGGATGACCAACAGCTGCCTGAAGCTCAACGCCGAGAAGATAGAAGTCCTCGTCCTCGGTACCACCCCTTCTGCATGGGACAGCACCTGGTGGCCGACCGCCCTCGGAAGCCCACCTACCCCCTCAGACCACACCAAGAACCTTGGCATCGTACTCGACTCATAACTCACCATGAACCGACAGGTCAATGCCGTCACCTCCAGCTGCTTCAACACCCTCCGCATCCTCCGCAAGACCTTCAAGTGGATCCCCCCTGAGTCAAGGAAGACAGTCACCCACGCACTCATCACCAGCAGACTGGACTATGGAAAGGCACTCTACGCCGGCATCAACAAGTCCCTACTCCGCAAACTCCAGACAATACAGAATACCGCCGCCAGACTCGTCCTCGGCATCCCCCGACACGAACACATCAGCCAACACCTATGAAGTCTCCACTGGCTCCCCATGGAGAAAAGAGTCACTTTCAAAATCCTCACTCACGCCTACAAATGCCTACACAACAACGGACCCAAATACCTCAACAACAGAATCAACTTCCACGTACCCAAAAGAAACCTCCGATCTTCCAACCTCGCACTGGCCGAAACCCCGCACATCCACAGAGCCAGAGCAGGCAGAAGATCCTTCTCTCACATTGCAGCCAAGACCTGGAACGAGTTACCGGCAGACATCAGACGCGCCCCCTCCCTGAACACCTTCAGGAAGACCCTCAAGACCTGGCTCTTCGGCTAAACAGATCTGCGGACCCCCCTCAGCGCCTTGAGACCCTCACGGGTGAGTAGCGCGCTTACAATTCCCTGATTGATTGATTGATCAATGACTTTAGTGCCTGGATCACCTTCTGCCCAGAAGCCCCAGCCTCGCTCAAAGCTATTACCAGTCAAGGACCAAACCGCAAGTGTGCTAGTGCACAGAAGAAATGAGACTCACCAAACGCCACTGTAAGCAACTCAAATACCGATGGAGATACACCCAAGATGGAAATAACAAAAGCACCTACAAATCAGCCCTCTGATTGTACCATCAGCAACTCAGATCCACTATATGATCAGCATTGACTGAATGAATCCAAAACAGTGTCAAAAAAGCCAAAGAAAGATTTGCCTCCTCCAGCAGCCAGCTCCACAACCGTCACCCCATCATGGGACCTTGGCCCCTAACTCTTCCATTACTTCAGTGACAAAATCAGCATAATTTATAATAACTACTCTTCCCAACTGGACCCATTCCCCCTGGCCGCTCTCCAACCCAGTGAGATGAACACCTGTGAATCTTCAATGATCTACTGGCCAACTATCACCGCAAAAGAAATTGCATCAACCATGTGCTCCAGTCACTCTAAATTCCCATCGGATCCCTACCAACACATCATTTTCACCAAGGGACTTGACTCCATCTGTGCTGCACTCACCCTAATACTCAATGACTCCCTCATCACAGCTACCTTTCCGGACACCTAGAAACATGCCACCATACTACCTCTTCTGAAGAAACCCTCAGCATACTTGAAGCCTTTTGCAAACTACCGACCGATCTCCTTACTTTCTTACTTGCTAAACTTCTGAAAAAACTCATCAACAAATGACTGGCCGACCACTTCAACAGCAATCACCTCCTCGAACCCCCCCTCAATCCAGATTTAGGCTCAATCACAGCACCAAGACCACCCTCATTGTCACAACCAATGACATCCGACTGATTATGGGTAGAGGAGACAGCACAGCACAGCATCCATTCTACTTGACTTCTCAGCTGCGTTCAACACACCTCCCTCCCTATCTTCATGGAACGCCTCCATGAAACTAGCATACGAGGAACTCCTCTGTGATGGATTGGCTCATTCCTCACCAGACGTACTCAGTTGATTACCTAGCACCATACACCTCTGCTGTCCCCAACCTAATCTGCATAGTCCTCCAAGGATAATCACTCAACCCCATTGTTGACCCCTGACCTTGACTGGTAGGTCGCTCCCCCACCACACAGCTCCGTCTGTGTGCCCTGCTGCTGCCCCTGATTGTGCTCGTTTTTTCCTTTCTGTGCCCCCTTGCTGCCCTGATTGTGCTCGTTTTTTCCTTTCTGTGCCCCCTTGCTGCCCTGATTGTGCTCGTTTTTTTTTTCCTTTCTGTGCCCCCTTGCTGCCCTGATTGTGCTCGTTTTTTCCTTTCTGTGCCCCCTTGCTGCCCTGATTGTGCTCGTTTTTTTCCTTTCTGTGCCCCCTTGCTGCCCTGATTGTGCTCGTTTTTTTCCTTTCTGTGCCCCCTTGCTGCCCTGATTGTGCTCGTTTTTTCCTTTCTGTGCCCCCTTGCTGCCCTGATTGTGCTCGTTTTTTTCCTTTCTGTGCCCCCTTGCTGCCCTGATTGTGCTAGTTTTTTCCTTTCTGTGCCCCCTTGCTGCCCTGATTGTGCTCGTTTTTTTCCTTTCTGTGCCCCCTTGCTGCCCTGATTGTGCTCGTTTTTTTCCTTTCTGTGCCCCCTTGCTGCCCTGATTGTGCTCGTTTTTTCCTTTCTGTGCCCCCTTGCTGCCCTGATTGTGCTCGTTTTTTTCCTTTCTGTGCCCCCTTGCTGCCCTGATTGTGCTCGTTTTTTCCTTTCTGTGCCCCCTTGCTGCCCTGATTGTGCTCGTTTTTTCCTTTCTGTGCCCCCTTGCTGCCCTGATTGTGCTCGTTTTTTTCCTTTCTGTGCCCCCTTGCTGCCCTGATTGTGCTAGTTTTTTCCTTTCTGTGCCTTGCTGCTGCCCCTGATTGTGCTCGTTTTTTTCCTTCTGTGCCCCCTTGCTGCCCTGATTGTGCTAGTTTTTTCCTTTCTGTGCCCCCTTGCCGCCCTGATTGTGCTCGTTTTTTTTTTCCTTTCTGTGCCCCCTTGCTGCCCTGATTGTGCTCGTTTTTTCCTTTCTGTGCCCCCTTGCTGCCCTGATTGTGCTCGTTTTTTTCCCTTTCTGTGCCCCCTTGCTGCCCTGATTGTGCTAGTTTTTTCCTTTCTGTGCCCCCTTGCTGCCCTGATTGTGCTCGTTTTTTCCTTTCTGTGCCCCCTTGCTGCCCTGATTGTGCTCGTTTTTTTTTTTTTCCTTTCTGTGCCCCCTTGCTGCCCTGATTGTGCTCGTTTTTTCCTTTCTGTGCCCCCTTGCTGCCCTGATTGTGCTCGTTTTTTTCCTTTCTGGGCCCCCTTGCTGCCCTGATTGTGCTCGTTTTTTTCCTTTCTGTGCCCCCTTGCTGCCCTGATTGTGCTCGTTTTTCCTTTCTGTGCCCCCTTGCTGCCCTGATTGTGCTCGTTTTTTTCCTTTCTGTGCCCCCTTGCTGCCCTGATTGTGCTAGTTTTTTCCTTTCTGTGCCCCCTTGCTGCCCTGATTGTGCTCGTTTTTTTCCTTTCTGTGCCCCCTTGCTGCCCTGATTGTGCTCGTTTTTTCCTTTCTGTGCCCCCTTGCTGCCCTGATTGTGCTCGTTTTTCCTTTCTGTGCCCCCTTGCTGCCCTGATTGTGCTCGTTTTTTCCTTTCTGTGCCTGTTTCCCGCCGCTGCGCCCCTTCGGCCCCGCCCCCTCACTGCCCATTCGCTGCCCCATTCCCTGCTCCTCCCTCCCACCTCCCCATTTATGGAGGCCGCTGTGCGGCCGCGCAGCAGACGTGCGCAGCGGGCGCGCCGCTGGCGCGCCTAAGGCAAGCCCGTCTGCGCCCGTCCGCGCAGGGACCGCGCCCAGCGCCAGAACCCCTGGTCCGGGCATCCCCCGCGCCCGCCACATCAACAGACGCCGATACGACGCCAGCACCCTCCACGCACTCAACCCCGGAAAAGATCACGCCTGCTACCTGGCCACCCCGAAGCGCACCCAAGGGCCCTTCACCTGCCGGAACTGCAGCTTCGCCAGCACCCGCCCCGCCAAACCACCGCACAGGAAAGAACCCAACTACCTCAGATGCATCCTCCTCAACACCCGCTCCGCCCGCAAACACGCCATCGAACTCTGGGACCTTCTCGACTCAACCTCCCCAGACGTCGCATTCCTGACAGAGACCTGGCTGAATCCCGCTTCAGCCCCCGACATCGCCATTGCCATCCCGGACGGCTACAAGATCACCCGCAGGGACCGCACCAACGGAGTCGGAGGAGGCATCGCCATCGTCCACAGGAACACCCTCAGAGTCTCAACCAACACCGACGACACCCTCAGCACCGCCGAACACATGCACTTCCAGATCCACACCGATCCCAACACCACCCTCAGAGGAACCCTCATCTACAGACCCCCGGACCCCGACCACAGTTCAGCGATTCTATCGCTGACTTCATCAGCACACACGCCATCGCCTCCACGGACTACATCCTCCTCGGGGACCTGAACTTCCACCTCGAGAACAACAAGGACACCAACTCCACCACCCTGATCGACAACCTCGCCACCCTCGGACTCAGACAGCTCGTGACTACACCCACCCACGCCGCCGGCCACACGCTAGACTCCATCTTTTCCGCAAGCCCACACGTCTCCTTCAACCACACCTCCGAACCCCACTGGACTGACCACCACTGCATCCACTTCACCTACAGGAAGCCCACCACGCACCACCGCACCGAACAAATGCCTCGCCGCTGCTGGAGCAGAGTCACCGAAGACCAGCTAACCACAACCCTCGCCCTGAGCCCACCCGCCGAACCCTCCGACCCCGACACCGCCGCCCGCAACCTCAGACAGTGGATCGACGACTGCGCCAACACCCTCGCCCCGCTCAAGAATCCGCCCAACAGCCACACCAGCAAGAAAGCCACCTGGTTCACCGAAGACCTCCAGGCCTCCAAACGAACATGCCGAAAACTGGAGAAGATCTGGCTCCACGAACGGACAGCGGACAGCTACGCCGCCCACAAGAGCGCCACCCGCAGTCACCATCACCTCATCAGATCCGCCAAAAGGGCCTCACTCAAAGACCGCCTAGACAACAACGCACACAACAGCAAAGAGCTCTTCAACATCGTGAAGGAACTCTCCAACCCCAGCTCCAACACCAACGACATCCCGCCATCGCGAGACCTGTGCGACTCACTGGCCACCTTCTTCCACCGCAAAATCGCCGACATCCACGACAGCTTGAACACCACGACCGCCCCGGCAACCACCGAGACCACTGCCCCCACAACCACCAACCGCCTGCTCTCCTGGACCAACATCAACGACGAGGACACCAGCGAGATCATGAACACCATCCACTCCGGCTCACCGCTAGACCCGTGCCCTCACCACGTCTTCAACAAAGCCAGTACAGCCATCGCGCCCCATCTCCGGAAAATAATCAACATCTCCTTCGAGACAGCAACCTTCCCGGAAAGCTGGAAGCACGCCGAGATCACCGCCTTACTCAAGAAACCCAAGGCAGACCCCAAGGACCTCAAGAACTTCCGACCCATCTCTCTGCTCCAGTTCCCCGCGAAGGTCACCGAGAAAATCCTCAACAAACAACTGACCCCCTACCTCGAGGAGAACAACATCCTGGACCCTTCCCAGTCCGGCTTCCGCAGCAACCACAGCACCGAATCCGCCCTCATCGCCGCCACCGATGACATCAGGACCCTGCTAGACAACGGAGAAACAGCAGCCCTCATCCTCCTGGACCTATCAGCCGCCTTCGACACGGTCTGCCACCACACACTACGAACACGCCTTCACGACGCCAGGATCCAAGAGAAGGCCCTGGACTGGACCACATCCTTCCTCTCCGGCAGAACACAAAGCGTCCGCCTCGCCCCCTTCCGATCCAAAGCCACCAAGATCACCTGCGGCGTACCCCAAGGCTCCTCCCTCAGCCCAACGCTGTTCAACATCTACATGGCACCCCTCGCCCACGTCGCCCGACAGCACAACCTCAACATCATCTCCTACGCCGACGACACCCAGCTGATCCTCTCCCTCACCAAAGACCCTCACACCGCCAAAGCCCACCTCCACGAAGGAATGAAGGCCATCGCCGAATGGATGAGTACCAGCCGCCTGAAGCTGAACTCGGACAAGACGGAGGTCCTCATCCTTGGTTCCAACCCTTCAGCATGGGACGACTCCTGGTGGCCGACATCACTGGGAACAGCCCCGACACCCACCGACCACGCACGCAACCTAGGGGTCATCCTCGACCCCACCCTCTCCATGACTAAGCAGGTCAACGCCGTTTCCTCATCCTGCTTCAACACCCTCCGAATGCTCCGCAGGATCTTCAAGTGGATCCCCACCGAAACAAGAAAAACAGTCACCCAGGCCCTCGTCACCAGCAGGCTGGACTACGGAAACGCCCTCTACGCAGGAACGACGGCTAAGCTCCTGAGACGGCTGCAACGCATCCAGAACGCCTCTGCACGTCTTATCCTCGACATCCCCCGACGCAGCCACATCACACCCCACCTGAGAGACCTGCACTGGCTCCCTGTCAACAAGAGGATAACCTTCAAGCTCCTCACCCACGCACACAAAGCACTCCACAACTCCGGACCAGCCTACCTCAACAGACGACTCAGCTTCTACACCCCCACCCGCCAGCTCCGCTCGACCAGCCTCGCCCTCGCCACAGTCCCCTGCATCCGGAAAACGACCGCCGGCGGCAGATCCTTCTCCCACCTCGCCGCCAAGACCTGGAACACCCTCCCCACCAACCTCCGACAGACCCAAGACCTACTGGCCTTCAGAAGACTCCTCAAGACCTGGCTCTTCGATCAGTAGCAGCACCACCCCCCTCTTCCCCCAGCGCCTTGAGACCCTCGCGGGTATGTAGTGCGCTTTATAAGTGACATGATTGCTTGATTGATTGATTGATTACAGCTTTCAGGATGATGGTAAGATCCATAATATATGCCCCACCAGGAGCAGCCTCCTTGCTGCTCAGCCCTCTCACACCAACTCATCTTACTCAAACACAAACATTCTCAGCATTCCAAATGACATCACCAATGGCTGAGCAGCAAGGCAGAGCACAACAATGGGGAGGATGCATAAACCAGACAAGTAGGTTATAACACCCATGCTGTTCAACGCCTATTTGGAACTACTCACCAACATCATCCGAACCCACGGAATCAGCGTCATCTCATACACCGAGCACTTAGCTCATCTTTTTCCTCTGCAATGACACCCTCAACACCTCGACTAAATTCACCATCTGCATGTCCGAAGTCACCAGCTGGATGAAGACCAAGAATCTGAAGCTCAACTCAGACAAGACTGAGGAGGTGCTCTGTGAAAGAGACACTTCCATGTAGAAATTAGTCCAGTGGCAAGCTAAACTTAGATTTACACCCATCCCAGCCAGTCAAGCTGGGAGCCTAGAGATAGTGGTGGACAACCAATTATTGATGACCAGCCAATTCAGAACCATTGCCTTTTCCAGCTTCCCCACCATGAAGATCCTCAGGAAAATCTTCAAATGGTTCCAGATCAACACCTGCATAAATCCGGAACGCAGCAGACAAACTCACGTTCAGGCTCCCACCCCACACACGCACACATCTCAAAGCCCTCTACTGGCTACCTGTCCTCAAACATGCACTTTTCAAGATCCTCACACACATACAATGCCCTGTACAATCGTGGTCCCACATACTTTAACTGCTGTGTCAGCTTCTATACCATGACAAGAAATCTCCGCTCTCCCAGCCGCCTGCTCGCCCATGTCCCTCGTATTTGAGGAGGCAGAGCTGGCTGGTGTGCTTTCTGATACATAGCTCAAAAGCCTGGAACGACTGCTCCTAGCACATCACAGCTGCTAGCTCAGTCCCTGAATTCCACAAGAAACTGAAAACCTGTGTTTTTCCCTTAAGACCCTTTTAGAGGTGTCACAGTCTATTTCTTCCAGTGCCTAGATATGTGCCCCGATAAAATGCTCGCTATTCAAATATAAATAACATAACATATAATATAACATAACAGAACACAACACAACATATCATTAAATTGAAATTTTTGTTTAAAAAGTCAAAATAAATCATATTTTTTTAACATTAATTCTTTTGGGGTTCTATTTTAAGTCCCTGTCTCTATTTTTTTCTATGGTAGAGTGTTGCACTACCAGTGGTTGGCTATGTGTGGAGCTTGAATTATTCCAGGTTGCAACTGTTTTTGGCTGTAGTAATTATAGAAGTGCTGTTTGTGAATAGCAATGAGCTTCTCTTTTGTGAATGGATGCATGTCCCTCCCTAAACACCTCCTTAACATCCCCTTAAACCCTCCTTACCGATTCTTAAACTTCACTTATTTAGTTGTACATTGTCCCCATATTGCACCCACTCCCCCATCCCACCCACATTTAATATGAAAAAATAGGTGTAGATGTGCAGAGATTTCTGCAGTTGGGCAAAGATATCCGCACATAACAGATAAGAGAAGTGGGGAGAGGCAGACCTCTGCAAGTAAGTGGGTCAGTAGCATTTTGTAGTATGTGAGTAGTATTGTTGTAGTACTACTTAACATTCTATAATATGCAGTTCATGAATAGACTTGAATGCCTGGAGGAACAATTCTTGATCAGAACAACTAGCTTGGTGTATCCAACCTCCTTTCCATCGCAGTCGGCCTGAAATTGGAAAGTAGGTCCTAGTCCACCACGAACTACTGTTTTTCTTTAGTGCTTAATATTTCCGACGTGCTTTTTGCCTTAAAATAAAAAATATATATAAAATCATATTTCCCATTTCTATTAACCTATTTTAATGATGTGCTTTTTCTTATTTAATTTTCTAAATTGGTTTAGGAATGTTATTGTGTTGTGTTATTTACTTTTACATTGTTGATACTACTTGAACTTAGCAGACACAATGCCAGCTGTCACATGCTTCCTGTGGCATAAATGCCCAAGGTTGAGCATAGATTCTCTCGGAATAGAGGTTTGACCTAACAAGGGTTGCTTTATTGAACTCATAATGACCCCTTTTCTGACAGTAACTTTGCAAATTTCACTGGGAGAGGTGGGTATGCAAAAAAATGTAGACACCTTTAATTTTCGAGCATTCAAGCAAGGCTCATGGTAGACATGAGTGCTGCTCACCAAAATTCATTTTACCTATTTGAGAAGGGCAAAAATGAACTATGTAGATATTGCAGCAGAAAGTTGGGCAAAAATGTTCTTTCTTATATACGTACATCATTTTCATCATATCTCGATCTATTTCCTTTCTGGGCCCATAACAAAACACTAAACTGCCATTGGTCCTCCAATGGATCATTTATGTGAGTTTACAGGGACTTGAATATTTAGAGAACGTGAGGCAAATTCTTATGAAGACCTGGAATAAGAAGATGCCAAATTCATGCTAACAACAAACAACCTTTTCTGTAGACACTATAATGAAAAGACTTACGACAAGAAGGTTCTCACCAAGAATGACCCAAAGAAACAAAAAAGTAAAATCTTTTTATTGTAACGGAACTGAGGTTTCTAGGGTATCCTCTTTTACGTACCTGGGGGTCTTATTTGATGAGAGAGGTTCATGGGTCCCCCAACAGAAAATTAAGGTGGGTGCAATGGTAAGAGCGACGGCTGCAGTTCAAGGGTTTGCACAGCGTTTGGGGGCTAAGCCTGTTGAAGCCATGTTGAATATTTATAGATCAAAATGCTTGGCTATTGCTCTGTATGGTTCTGCCATATGGGGTTATAAGCCTTTTGATGGGATCCAGATAGCGGAAAATAAATTTTTACGTACCCTTTTGTCGGTCCCTCAATCAACCCCGACTTATGCCATTCATCAAGAACTGGGGTTAGGTTATGTGTCGGACCTGATGAGGTTGGCCCCGGTGGTATGCTGGCTTAAGACTTGGCTGAACCCTGATCTATTATTGAACCACCAGATTATCCGGGATTGTGTTACTTTGGAGAAAGCCAGTAGTATTCCATGGCTGCAATACGTTAAGTGTACGCTAATAAAATTGGGGCGTCCAGATCTTTTTAACCATACAGAAAGGATAAAGAAAGAAGATGTTAAATGGGTTAAATCCCAATTTTTGAATTTAATAATGGCAGAACGTGAGGAGCAGGAGTTAGTGAAACCCTTGGTTAGGGCTCACTTTTTGTTGAAAACCTCTCCTCACATTGAGCCCTATCTGAAAATTGTCACTAAGCCCTTTCATCGTTGGCTTTTAATTAGGTTTCGATTTAATTTAATATATTTTTCTTTAGGAAACTTCCAAGGGTGGGGCAGAATAGAGGACTCAGATCTATGTCCTTGTGACAATTTTTCGGTCCAGAACACGATGCATTTTATAATGTTCTGTGATTATTATAGAGAGCTACGTAAGAGGTTTTTAGTGCCTCTGTTAAGGGGAAAGGGGTTTTTACAGGTCATACCTGCCCTACTCTACCTTCAATTACTCAATGATCCATGGGAGATTTTTAATATTGCTAGTTTTTTAGTTGCAGCGGTCCATCATAGAAAAGGCAGGATCCAAATGTTAGAACAGGAATGAGCTCTGTTTTTATGGAAAATTTATGTGGTATTTTATTGTGAAATTAACTGATGGTGATTTTTATCTTGAAAACTGAGCCTGATATATTAATTCTTTTTATCGTCGCTCATATGTTTTATTGGATAACATGTTTTTATTATATTGTGTATTGTGTATTGTGTACTTTGTATTGTACTTTTATGGTTTTAATTAACCAAATAAAGTGGTTTGACTGACTGACTGACCCAGATACGATAAAGTTTGCTCATGTAAACCATTTATCAAAGCCTCAATTTGAATGGTCAAGAACATAAATCACATTTAATATTCAATTTAATAGAACTCATGTAGTACAGTTAGTCACACAATGTCATACAGATTCAATAAAGTTGACATTTGCTGATTACCTAGGGAAAGAAGAGAGAGAGAGAACATGGGAAAAGTCAAGTTTCAGGATTTAGGTTACAGAAACCAAATATGCAGAGTTGAAGCGTAAGGAGTCACAGGTATGAGATCATGAACTCTTCAGCCAAAGAGTTATACCTGCACTCTTTACCAGCCAGCAAAGTACAAGCTGAGTCAGTTCGGAAAGTTCAGTTCAAATGGGTTTGGCATAGGGAAGAAAATCAGAGTTCAGCCGACAGCATGCCAGGCAGGGAAATTGAAAATTACAATAAGCAGCCCCTCCTCCAAGGGGGCAATAATACTTCCAAAAGTACTCAGTTTATGCCCACAAAGTATCCTTTCCATCATTCAATATGGTTTCCATTGGTTGTCCACCTTCCATATACAAACGATAAATAATAACGTAAAAAAAAACATAAGTGTACAAAATGAAACCGTAGTCTATGATTTCAGTCACATATTTATACCCTCCTCCGAAGAGGAACTCTGCAGCTCTTGAGCATGTGGGCAAGCAAGGAGCTCTCCTCTTTCTCCAAAAGAAAGCTGAAATGGTGTGATCAATACCTCAATACCTCACTAAGAAATCCGGAAGCATTAAGTAACCCTTTTGCAAAATCATCAATTTCAACAACTTTATAATTCCATCCTTTCCTCGGAAGTAAGAAAATTCACTTTGTTCACTGTCTGTCTGATCCCAGGTGCTCTCTCTGGATTTGCAATTGTATTGATACATTTCTGTCAAAAGTGTTGCTGAATCAGAAAGAGTCTATTGTTCACAAGCGTAAAAGAAACTTCATGAAAAGTTCTCATAGCGTCTGAAATGACTACTTCAGCTAGATTCTGCTTTTCGAACGAGGAAAAAGAAGAATTTGAGGCCTACATGAAACCTTGCTGAATCATTATCACGTTATGATTAATAAAAAAAAAACACATTAATATGAATAATTCAGTTTTCTTAGTTATTCACTCATTATTCTTTTCTTCAGAAGTTACATGTCAATATTAGGTACCACTGAAAAAATATCTCACACGTTTTCATTTTCAACACAGATTAATATGCGTCTCATTTCTGTTATTCATGTTTGTATCACATAATGCTAAAGTAAACTGCAAGCATCTTTAAACTAAACATTTTAATAGTTTTCAAGTGTTTCATTACGTAGGCATTAGTTACATTTGTCACATTCAGTAATCATCAGCAGTACTTTTCTAGGTTAACTATGTTTAAATTCTTAAACACATGAATACATTGCATAAGCACATAACCTTTTCTCTCTCTTTATTTACATCTTTCACATTTTCACATTTCAGGACACTTCTGCATGCTTTTACGATGCAGTAGAAAATCTCATGTTTTTCGTCTTCAACCATTTTGCACATTTTTATCAAAAATTATTGTCGTAAATCTCATTTAATTTTGAGAATAGATAGAGGCAACCATCATTAAACTTTTACACTCCATCACAGATGCTTGTGAAACCTCCAGCCAGTAGGCAGAGTCTAGGCTTTGCATTGCTAGAGAAAGAGAGGCATTGTTACCCTCGTGCCTTTCTCTCAGTTCCAGCCAAGAAGCAGGGCCAATAATTATGGTACCCTGGTGCATGGAATTCTCCTGCATAGCCGATAGTGGGGTAGGAGTTGACTTGACAGTGCTGCTTTGTATAGCTACTTCCTTCCTAATTTACCTTTTGGGTGTTTTGTATGTTTGAAAGAAACCTGGGTTGCCCAGGGTCTGCCCCAACTTGAGACCCTTACTCACAGTGCCACAGGATCCAAGCTATACCTCATTGTGGAGGCCTAACAATGCTGAAACTCGTCTTATTTACTGTAGTTTCTTCTGGAGGTGGCTTGACCTAGCGGTTGGGAAGGCCTGTTCCAGTGAGGAGCAGGATCAATACTGATCTAAATAAGATGGGCCTCTGCCTAGAGAGGCATAATGGGAGTAAATGATAGGTGGAAGGCTACCCCAAGAGGTTGTCAGTGGTTAGATAATTTGCCACCATTCTTCCCATCACCTTTTCTGTGTTCTACGTCTTCCATATTTGGAATATCACCCCCCTTGTAATAACACTTTGCAACGCTGCACAGAATCGTTAAGTATTTGTCTTCATATATTTAAGATAACATTGCCAGGTAAGACAAGGTTTAATACTGTCACAAATAATATTACTTTCCATTACACCTGAACGTTAGTGTTGAAAACACTGAAGCTCATCCATCAATTTTTACAACTTATTGGTTAACTACAGCGTACAACTTATGAAAAACAGATTTAAGGTGCCACATATATTTCATTTTTTCCATAGTAAGTAAGGATGTTTATGAATATTTTCTCTATACCATTACTCCAACTGTCAAGTCTTATCTGCAGGCTGTTATATGGTGCTTGCCAAATATATTTGCTACGAGAAAATACTGATTTACTCATAATAAGAAAAAGATCTGATTATTTTTCTACTTGCCTTCCTTCAATATATAAGGAAGTTTTGATATTATTACCTTTATCCTTTCTCCGTAGATTGAAAAGGAAAATCTGTAAGTTCATACAAAAAAGCAACTGCAATAATAAATCACAATAGAGGCATAATTAGATTCACAAAATAAGATTATTAAATGTCGAAAAGTAATTGGGATGATATTTTTCAGCTTATGGCAATTCATTTTTAATACTCTATTGGGAAAACTAAGGAGTTTGGTTAAGCATATAAAGTAGCTGATGCATCTGTGCAAGCATATTTTCTAAAAAGCTATAGCAATACGTTGTAAATTATGCCACGAAAGCAAAGTTAAGAATGCCCACTGAAAATCCATATGACATAAAAAATATTATTCAACTGGAGAACGGCAGTGTTCTAGTTTACTTTCTCAAAGGCACTGAAATGGGTTTAGTGATATGAATTGGAGTATCAAGTGTCGAGTTTGAAAGTAATGTTTCGCAACTTAACTGCATCAATTCAAGTGTTCTTCTGATGAATGAAGTACTGTATCATTTGTAAAGAGTGTTGTGTACGTTGTAAGAAAAACAAATGCATATTCCTTTATTTTTTTTCTTTAAAGCGCAAGGGGCCATCTTGGAATAGTTTTGTAATCAAGATTAAGAATAAGAGATCCAATATGGCTGTCATGCATGGGCATGTAGGAGAGGGGAGGGAGAAAATAGTCTCTCATACCTCAATCCATGGTCCTGATGTTAGCAGTATTCATCCAGTCACAGCATGATGAGACCGAAATATCTATGATGGGACAAAGACAAGAATCAGGAGGAAAGCCATCAAATCAGGAGCAGAAAAGTGATGTAGACAAGAAAGCTGTTGAATCAAGGGAGGGACTGATAGCCTAGTGTAAGTCTATCTTGGATACAGCTATAGCTGTGAGCCAACACCTAAGGTGTGTGTAGATGAGTCCTAAAAAATATGGCTGATCAATGTACTTATCTTGGACTTATGCTTGCTTAAAATATGATTATTGAGAAATAAGTCCTTTCAAAGTCTCATTAGATCTTTTATGTACTTTTTATAATTCAAAAAAGTCATCACTGGTTAATGGTTTTTGTACAAAATATGTCTCAAAATTACAGCAGGAGAAAATCTTTAGGAGGGTATCCTAGTTTGATTCATGTGAAAATATCTGCATAGTTTTGACCAAAAATGTAAAAAAAAAAAGAGTTGCTACTTCTGAAAAATGTGTATGCCAAATGCCAAATGCTAACCAGACATTGTCATTGTGCTTACTTGGCACTGTAGCCTCATTGGAACATAAGAGGTGAGTTATCTCTTAAAGCGCTGAAAAGAGATTGATCCCAAATATTCCCAGTTATTTGTTTTTTATTTTCTTGGCAACTTTCAGTGAAATTACCTGCTGTTCCTGATCCATAGTCATGCGCCTTAGGACAAAAACAATGCTTAAACTGACAACATGTAAAATTCGCTTCCAATGCAGCCAGTGTTTCAGCTTATTTCTTTGCTGGAATATGTCCAGAGTACCTAGGGAAGCTAGGCTATCAAGACTGGCACTAGTTTGTGGGGTTTGGTGATTTGCATAATAGAGAAATCATGTCATTTATCTGTTTAAGAGGATAACATTTTTCGTATACTGGTACAGCATGCAAATAAAGGAAACAAGTCCTTCATCTTGTATGCTGGAATTTCCATTCTTCTCAATGTAACAATGTAATTCCAGGATATCAGCCAATTGTGCAGTCTGTAATTAAAGTTCATCAACATTATATAAGGACATAATTGGCTGAAGGGTGTGGACAGTTAAGAGTCTATGGTTTTTGGCAAGTGTTTAATGTAAAAGTGTGCAATTGATCTCTTTTATATTGAGATGTTGCCAGTGACTTATCCACAAATATCAGCACTAAAGGCAGATAAATATTAGACATTATTAATACATTCAACTGCTGTCCAATATTGTAGAGCCTGAACAACATGCACAGAGAAAATATATAGGGCAGAGTAAAATCAGTATCACAGACTCAGATGATTGAGGAATGGTACAGGATTTGAAGTAACACTGCTACATTTGTTCAGTTGCTACCCTTTACCAGTATTCTATAAATGTGTGCCAGTTCAAAGTGAAACACTGATAAATTAACATCCTAGAATGTGCAACTCACCCCCATCAGCAGCAAAGAATGCAATTGGAATTCAACAATATGGGAATTGCAGCTTATAGCTTGGACCTTGCATGCTTTAAGAACAGAGGAGAGTCCAATGCTGTTCAGCAGCTAATGTAATAATTCTAGTTTTCTAGTCTCAATTGATCACCTGATATACATCTCAAAGGTGACAGAATACGATGTGACACTTGTGGTCCAATGATAAAAGTCAATGCCAAAGGATACTCAGAATACTTGTTATGGTATTGCCATTTATATATAAGGACATGGATAACATACTCCAACTATGCATGTACAGCCATACATGTCCAGACTCAATTCACAATTGTGGGATTCTGAGGATGTTGATATTAGTGAGTCCCTAATGCCAGGGCAGCTGCTGTGTCTCACCATACAGCAAAGAGAGATATTTAAAACCCCTAGAAGCAGGGAAGAATTAGATGAAGCTAATAACTGTATGAATTTTGGCAACACTATGGGCATTGATGGCTCTCCATTAGAGTTGTATCAGGACCATGATGGACTGGTTTTGGACAAAGTGTATGCCAACATTGAGAGAATCCCTGACAGTGATTGTGCATAAGCCTGGCAAAGACCCTATGGACTGGAAGTTCTATTTGCAGTTTTCCATGATTAACATGGATGCAAAACATGTGAATAAAAAGATTACAACTAGATCAGTGAAGAGTAATCATTGATTAATCTACCTAAGTCAGTCATGGCTTTTGTAGAAGCACTGGAAGGGAATTATATGGTGACCTGTTTATATTTAAAGAAGCCTTTGCCATGGTGGATTGGCGATAATTATTTATGACTATGGAGGTTTATAACATAGGCCTGTCCTAAGTGACATGAATAATCATAATAATTATTGAAGAGGAGCCTCGGCCATGATGGCCGCCCGGAGTTGAAGCTCCGTGGTGATCCTGTACACCGGCATCCTGAGCGGCATTTCGCCGCGTCCTAATCCTGACAATTTCGTCAATTTCTGCAATCGGAGCACTGGCGGAGCATTCTGAACGCTAAACCGCCTCCCTACGATCCCGCCTCGCCGAGATATGATCCGCGTCTTCCCCGCACTGAAACGGACCAAGATGGCACCCGGGGAATTGTGAAAAAACACCCGAGAGCCGAGAGAAGTTGACTGCGATATCGCCGGTTGCCGCTTTAATCATCCGATAGCGGCCTCATCCACCCCCCCCGCCGCCCGCTTCTAGATGCAAGGTTTGACCTCCCTGCTGGCACTGAGCGGATTAGATGAGTAGAGACACAGGAGGAGCGGTGCAACAGATGGAGGTTTCGAGTGCCGGGGCATGCAGCGTCCTACTTCCTACTGGAGAAGGTAGTGTGTGGCGGCGACTTGGGGACCCAGAGGAGCGAGAATGTAGTGGAATCCACCGGGAACCAAATAAGGGGAATAATGCACTCACCCGGTGACATGAACCCGTGATGGAGGCCCCGGACGATAGTTACTGCCTGGGAGTGCTGTAGCCTGACTGTGAACGTTTTGACTGATGCGTGCCGGAGTGGCGGGCCCCCCGATGACTGCCCGTGTGTTGATACCGGGCCTGCGGCTGGCAGCACACTCCAGAGGGGAGAGAGGCAACAAAAGCTCAATGCCTGACCCTAAGATGGCGGCTGCGGTGGAAGGCGGCACCATCAAAGTATAACACTAGAAGCACACAAGGAACTAAACTTAATCCAACCGGACGCACACCCGATGAGGTATTTGCCACATTTTTTTGACTTCATTAGGGGCTCTGCGGCTGTTCGTTTAAAGCGTGTTGCCTGTCCTTAAAATGGCAACTGCACGAGCAACACGGAGCTCCTCCTGGCGATTTGGTGCTTTGTCAACGTGGCGCTAGCCAAGTGGGAAGAGGCAATACCATTAGTCCCTTTTACAGCGAGTGCCTTTCTCTACCAGCTTGACTCCCTTAAATGGCCCCCACAACTATGCCCTTGTCCAAAGCACTCCTAATCCCCTTGTTGGGGATGGATCCAGCTTCTTTGCCCTGGAGTCTCAGAGACCCTCTGAGAGAGTCCACAGTGACAAGGGTGACACACAGTGGAGGACTGGGACTGATCCCCTTACCACTGGGAGCCGTCTCCTACCTTGCCGGATGTCGGACACTGTGTTCCTGCTGGGTTTCCCACCCCTCTCCCCCACCTCTTCCCTCCTTCATTCCTCAGACTGTGCCCGTGACCAAAGCACTCCTCTCCCCTTGTTGGGGAGGGATCCTGCATCTTATGCCCTGGAGTCTCAGCGACCCCGCTGAGAGAGTCCACCGTGAAAATGGGAATCACACATAACTGAGGACTGAGAATGATCCCTGTCCCACCCAGCCGGACGTCAGACACAGTTACTTCCCCATCTCCATGCTGTGTCCCCTACCCCCTCCACCTCCGCTTCCCTCCTTCATTCTTTGGCTACCTCCCCTTTTCCCTTCCTCTCTCCCCTGAATTCCTCTCCACCTGCCTGCTTTGTCTATCCTTATGCCTATGCTCTCCCTCCCCTCACCCTTTTACATTACCCCCTTACCCCTCTACACGCCATTAACCTAAAAATGTAACTTGTAACTGTTGTACCTTATGTAACAATGTATAATTTGTAAGCTATGTAACTCTCCTCATGTAAAGCGCTCTGATACCTCCGGGTCTAGCCAGCGCTATAAAAAACTCAAGTAAATAAATAATGCTGCAGGACACCGGGCCAACTGTTGGAGTCTGAACTGAAAGCAGAGTACCTTAGTAGGAGTTGCTGGGATGTGGCACCTGGCAGAGGTGCCTATCATTACCACATCTGTTTGCTCTAGCAATAATATTGGTGATGATTTTTCATTACAAGATGAGTGACTGTGGAATTAGGGTTGGAGACAGTAGACACTGCACATGTGGGGTCAAGGTATGCTGATTTCAGAGAGAACTAGAACAGTCGACTTTTAAACTGCTACTCCACATGCACAATTTGGAACAGAGTCAGACCTTGTTACAAACTGCCAAAAATCAAGGCTATTACTGCAGGCTTCACTGACACAAGTGGAAGGTATTGTAACACTTGACCGAAGGATAACTTGACAAATAGATACCCTTAAATATTTGAGTGTGAGGATAGTGCATAATAGCTTGGGCCAGCCTGAGATACAACATCAATAGAGTCATAGAAGGGCTGAATACATCAGAGAGGGTTGGGTTCAAGTCACAGCACTTGTTAATCAGATGACTGGCCTGCATTAAGATGATAGTGCTACATATGTATGTACTACAAGGCATGATGAGCATGGTCTCCTATAGTATTTTCCCTGAGTTTAATATTTTCATGTCCTCTGTGACATGGGCAGCATCGAGTCCTAGTATTAAGCGGGCTTAAATGAAAATACCTTATCAGGAAGGTGGAATTGGTCTCCCAGATTGGCTGCATCACACACCAGGATTTAGCTGCCACAGTTGAAAAGACTCTATGAACAAGGTGCTCTTGCATTCCTAGATCTGGCGATATATCAACTTGTGTCCCTCTTACAATACATGACTCCTCAATGGTGGGTAGATCTACCAACACAGTGAATAATAGGTATACAAAAAAATAGAAGGACACATACCATTTCATCCAGCACATCTGTGATCCTTACCCCTTTTTCTGAGCTGCAGTCAGGGTCAGCAATTACTCACTAAATTCAGAGGAGCTGTTCTAATATTGGCCCTGTGTTCGACTGTGGTTTGTTTAAAACACTTGATGAGGTGCATATGCAATATGCTATACAATAGGGATAATTAGTGTTCTATGCTCATGCAGCCAAATTACCATGACTGGAGTTTCTTCAACAGCCACCAGAGTGTAGAGTAGTGAAGACATATTAGGCTTGTCATTAAGTTACCATGTGATATTTTGAGGAATATCAATCACCGACACAGAAATATGGCATCTTGTATGTGGCTATCTAGAACACAATCACATCTACAGGGAAGCTTAAACCTCATATATTTATTACAATGTCTCTTCCTAGTTTTGTTATATGAAACATATATGTGTGTGCTCCACCTGCACCATTAAAGTGCTTTCAAGAATCTCTAGTAACTGAGATTTTTATTTTAAAACCCATTTATAACAAGGCTCACTCATACACTTTAAGGGCCTAGATATTTTGGGCCCGATTCACAAAGGGCCTCTTCACTTGTGGCGGAGGCCCCAGAGTCGTGGTAGGGGGCCCTTGACACTTATGGTGGGACCTCAGCATGGCAGTTACTCATTGCGGGGGTCCCACCACAAGTGTGTGCCCCCGCCACGACTGCAAGGTCTCCGCCACAAGTGCAGCAGCCCTTTGTGAATCGGCCCCATAGTATAAAAGACACAGCTATTGGACCTGTTTAATTTTGAGAAGCTAATCATAATTTAAAATAAGAAAGTAGGAACTTTATGACCTTGAGGCCAGGCTTAGAGTGTGGTGTATGAGATGTTCCATCAAAAGGTGTTAAATATCATGTCTGACATATTACAATTGCCAGAGGTTATAATGCACTTGTAATGCATCCACTGTGTTTGTGACAGTCTTTAGTGCAGTGACTGCTTACTACTGTGTCATGGATTTGTGTTAGTGGAGGTGGTATTGTGTCACAAGACCATATCTGCATTTTTAGGCTGACTCACTGCAGTTGAGCAACAACACACTAGAACAAGACAAAAACAATAACAAAAAACACAACACAATAAAACTAGAACAAAACATACTTTATCACCTTTCATCTTATTATTTCTATTCTAGTTCTATGCTGTTACGATTTTTTTGCTGTACCCCCTACTTGCTCTCCCAACTAATTAATTCACAATGTTGGGGAGATTCTGTTTGGAAACAGAACTATGTCCGGGATCACAGGACGTCAGGATGTAGGTACTGAGCCACCATATCACATCAAAACCCATGGGCCCAAATCCGACAAGCTCACAGTGCCTTATCTGCCCTCCTAACCTTCCAGAGTAACAGGTAAATTGGCAACCTAGAACCTAGCAACACTGTAGTCCCCAAGGGAACTGTGGAAACAGATCGTCACTTTTCTTTTCTCACTCATGCATCTCTACAATAAACAAAAGAGAGACATGAGGGAAGTTTACAATATTTATTGAAACTATCGTGCTCTGTTATGAAGCAACTTTGCTGTGATTAGAAAACATATACAACTGACCAAAGTAATTAGCATTACGAGCAAACTGTATACAATAAAAAGCCCTATTATGGAGAATGATATATATGCCTAAGCCTTCCCTCACTATGGTGAGCACAGTGATATATCAGTGATCTCTGGGATTAGCACTGGACCCCATAAATGGCATTTGTAGTTAGGTGGTCTGCATCTCAGGTTGAGGAAGGCTGGTGCACCCGTTACATAACCTTTCTCCTCTGCTAGAATTGTCCTCTTTGTTTTCCAAAGGGCAAGTCTCGGTTTATATGATAAGAATTGCTGTGTTGGAAACCTGCAGCTGTGCCTCTGTGTTGTTTCTAAATGTTAGTCTATGTTGCTGATTGATGACAGAAAAACAGGGCTCCATGTTGTTTGACCTTGTATGAAATGTTCAGACCGAATCCCAAGAAGAACTGAATAACAAAAGCATGCGCATTGTATTTCCAAAATAATATCATGACACAAAATAAAATGTGTTACATGTGGCTGTGCAAAGCAAAGCGGCCTACAACTTGCCGTTAGGCTAACATAAAGGAGAACCAAGTGAGCTCTAAAGGGAACTTACTGCAACAATAGATTTCTTGTTTCATGTGACGTGCTCTAGATTTTGCTACACAAATATGACTACTAGATAAATATAATAAAGTAAATAAAGCAGAATGAGTCAATCGAACAATAAAATACAACAAAACAATGCAGCAATGCAGCACAACATATCAATAATGCAATATAAAACAGCATCACTTTCTCAAAACAACAACGACAATACACTTTGAAACACACCAACAGAACAAAACAATACAATCATGCAATAAAACAACAATGGAGCGCAGTAAAAGAGAACACAGCAATAATACAACAGAACAATGGCACATTATAAGAACATCCAAAAATATGAAAGCATCAATACAAACTCCAAAATAACACAGCACCACAAAAACTAAAATAAAATACAAGACAACAATACAATAAATAACTGAAGGCAAGAACAGCACAAAATCACAATACAAGAACAAGCAAAAACTACATGAACATCATTAAACCAAAAAACAGACAATACTGCAAAAAACTCACAAACAAGCCATAAGCAGTAACATAATACATTACTATATGCAAACCACAACACAATACCGTAATAACACAATAAAATAGCAAAACAACTAAGCAATGCGATCCCAATATGTGTTTTGTTGCTGGTGGTGTCTATTAAGTTGTATAGTTTTTTGTAGTATTTGCGCTGTTTTCCTTCTGTCGTTCCTTCCTACTGCTGTTGTGCTTTACTGTAGTTCCCCTCAGCGCTTCATCTTTCTGTAACAGAATGTATTCCAAACCGTGACACAGACCTAGCCCTAATATAGTCATCCGTCCCTTTTTGTCTGTCTCTCGTTATTTGCAGCTTTCTCTCTCACTGTATCTATTCTTTGTCATATTCGCACCCCTCTGCCTAGTGCTTTAAATGGGCCGGTACTGTCGGGTACGGAGTGCCGGCACTTTTTTTTTTTGGAGAGGTAGAGTACCGGCACTTCTCAAGAGAAATGCGTTACTTTTAATTGGAGAGTACCGGCACTTCTCAGAAACAAGCAGGTACTCTAGTACAGAGTACCTGCACTCTATTTTTCCATTTCAAGCACTGCCTCTGCCCCTTCTCCTCTCTCTCTATCCGCTCCCAGCCCTCTCTCTGATTTCTCATGCAGGCTCACTCAAAATCGTATTCACAAAGCACTATTTTAATCATATGGTGATGTTGAAATAATAAAAAATAACAGATAAATAACATTCTCGAGAGCCCTTCTAAATGAACAGATTTGGATTGAGACCATTGCGAAGAAAGCATTTAAACTTATAGGGGCAGATTTACAAGGCCCTTGCGCCACTTTTGCGTCACTTTTCCCATGTTAAAAATGACGCAAAAGTGGCGCAAGGGCCTTGTAAATCTGCCCCACAGTGATTTGGAGCGAGGCACATTTAATGCAAATGCATTCTGAGCATGCCTGTGAATTCTGAAAAATTAGGAACCCAATCTGTTGAAAGGTGAACGATGCATGTAATGCATATGTGTAACGAGACTTACGTGGGAAAATTGCAGGACTGCCTGAAACACGAAAAACATCACCTCGTAAAAGGTTTTAACAAGTACTTAGAGCGATGTCGAAATCTGTTTCTTTTCACTTAAAACCCCAGAGGACAGCGGACTTGTTCCCATGCATTTCCTTTCCAGCGAAAACACATCAGAATGACATTTTCCCATCGAAACTACATCAGAAAAAAACCCCTTGGGAGGATGTGAGTAAATCGCTTTGCCAAACAGAGTTTAGGATGAAAGTGAAATATAATTTGACAGTTACAGTGAGAAAAGAAATGCTGACTGGGTCCACCTAACCATATATAGAAATATCTGCACTTTGTTAACCAAAATAATTTCAAACTACATAAAACTCCAGTTAAACAAGGCCCAGTTAGGGTTGGCTCTAAACTCCTGAAAGAAGTGTAAAGCCACTAAGCCATGCACAAAAGTAACTCTACCAATGAAGTGGTCATGCTCTGTCATATAGCATCAAATAAAACTTCACCTATTGCAATATCTATTATAAAACTCTTCATAGCGTATACACGTTAAACTGTCACATCTGTTACTACAATAGATTTACACAGTTAAATCATGGAGCCCATGGTTTATGTATGATCCTCATTCAAGACGTCACCAGTAAACCCAATCCGGCCTCTTGTTGCTATTCTGTGGTGTTTCAACCAGAGACTCCAAGTGATGAACACAGGTGCCATCCCAGGGGGAAATACTGGGGGAAATTGGGAATTTCTGATGAGCGAGAGTTTACCGTCGGTAATCACCTGTAGCAACACGACGCCCTGATGCTACAGGCGCATATAAATATAAATGCCATTTGATTTAGAAGGGAGGGTGTTTAAATCTCTCAATGTAATGAGTTAATCTATAGACAGAGGGGACAGACCAGGGAAACAAAGAATGCACCCTGGCCTAAAATATTTTGCATTTGGATTATTTCCTTAATCTTTGCGTTACTGCTGGCTGTATTTGAACTCGAGTATCTGAATGCAATGCTATCAGGATAGACAGTAAAGGTGCTGGAGTGCCTTAACTTAGTTTTAGGAATTTGCTCATAAATTAGCATTTTTGTTTATTTGCTAACACCAATATTTTTTCATCAGAATGTGTACATTTATGTAAAATATGGTATGTAATAATGTTTCCTCCAGCATCAAGTGAATCACAGATCCCCTGGATCATCTCTCAGACACCACGGGGCAGATTTACAAGCCCCTTGCGCCACTTTTGCGTCACTTTTAACATGGGAAAAGTGACGCAAAAGTGGCGCAAGGGGCTTGTAAATCTGCCCCCACATCTTTATATGAGATAATAATGGCACCTCTCCACGATTGCACAACGGATTTGTTCAAAGTAAAAGCAGTAAGTATTGGTTGTATAAATGTAGCCCAGGGTTCAGTTTGTCTCTTTATTTCATGCATGAGAAGACCCTCTGCATCCGCTTAATGGGATACATTTCCGGAAGTGGTAATTTGCTGAATGATTTTGGTATTGATCAAAGGCCCAAAATATTATCCTCTAGAGAAGTGGCACATCCATTTGCAATCGAGGCATTCTCTAAACCATTAATTACATATTTATAGAAATAGGGGAATATTGCAACTCCATTAAATGGGTCATCCAAAAAAGAGAAAAAAAACCAGTTGCCTTAGCCCAGTTCTGGATCTTCAACAATCACCAACAATATGCATTGTAGAATGCTTGTTTGTTTGATGATGTCAGTAAGTGTTTTCAGATCCAATTTGACATAATTCTTTGAATGGTCCTTTTAACTTTAATTCACTGAAATTGCGTAAAATTATCTCATTAAAAGTTCATGAAGTCCATACAAAGAAGACATTTGGATTCATTTCTCTCATTTTTTTGGGCAGTATATTTCTTCTTTTATGTTTTTGTGTTTATTATTACCCACATAAGTTTCCAATATTATTTCTTTAGCCTACCAACTGCTGTAATTATTCGAATTCATGAGTTGTATTTGTTTATATATGTATCAAAAGCCATCACAGTTGCTAGAATTAAAGCAATTTGTGATCCTGACTAGGAAGTGTTGCGATTCCAGCGTACCCCTGAAAACACACATTGAACAAGCTTACATTTAGTTTAAATGCCCATTCCACTTTTAGTATTCCACTTTAATTATGTGTGGAATTTTAAGTATTGGTCCTGAAATATCCCAGACTTGTTCATTCACAAAGGAAATAAATGTATTCCAAATCTCCTGTCACTAAAGCATCGGACTTTGGGTGGAGACGTTTGTTGTGCAAAACTCATCAATACTATTCCTTGGGGATATACATATTTAATATTGTAATCCAAATCTTGAGGTTGCTTGTGGTTCATATCAAATGGACTGCCACCACCCAAGTGGTTTTAAAAAACAACTCAACCTTGGAATAATTATATTTAATTTCATTAAAGTGGCAAGACCAACTTTATAGTGTGTACATCCACCATGACATTAACATGGCTACATTCATCTACTAGCAAAGATCGCTGAATAAATATATCAACCAATCTACATAGGCCCAGTCTGGAAAGTTAGAGAATATACTTAAATTTACCAGCAGATTTCCAACCGCTGATCTTTAGACTCATAGTAGGAACAATCTAATCATATGCCGGGTGTGATATATTGTATTGTACTTGTTAGCCAAGACCTATAAGATGGATCATCCTGTTACAGAGATTCTTTTTATATACTCATAGTTATAAAAGAAACAAACCTCGTATCCAAATTTTATTTACATGATAGTTTGAGGGTTCCCATTCTTAGGGCATATTTTATCAACTTTTGTAGCAAGTGGGTGATGTTGTTGGTTCAACGTTTTTCCACATTATTTTTTAGAATCAAATACGTTTTTTATTCAGTGAAGGCATAGGTTGAAAAAGAGTGTATATACTATATCCTTCCTTGTTGACTCACGAAAATCAGACTGCTTTAAACATCATTTCTGTACTGTGATGTAAACATTTTAAAGCTCCTATTTTGTTTGAGGATACAAAGTAAAGTAAAATCATGAGCTCCCAGTACACTCAAAAATCGGAAAATGCGCATGAGTTGCAATTCATCAGAGTGGTTTACTCATCCATGGAAATGTATTAATGGAAACATGTTTACAAACAACAAAATTGTTTGGCAATTTTTTTTTATCCTTGGTTGTTTTTGTAAAACAATCACTTTGGGTGTTTCAATCACTACCTGACACTTTTCAGTGATGACTATTAATAAGTTGTTCCAGTATCCTGGCTCTCCCTGCCGGACTTCCGAGCATTTCGATCTAAGTTGTGTGTGTCAGTATCTTCAATAGAGCTCCCTCTTTTTCTTTTTCGGTTTCTGTAACAAATAGGTTCAGAAAACAATCTCCAGACTTCAGAGTGTTCAACCGTAAATTTATGTGATCATTTCCCCAAGTCAATATGAATTATATTTTCTATATCAAGTGTTAGTTCAAAACATTCCTTTTTTTGCCCTGTTTAATAACCCTTCTAACATTTTCATCCCTTTAACTTGCTTCCCGTGCTCGATTTTTAATGGCTTCCTGATTGGTAAGGATTCTAAAAGTAGGGAATACATTCTGAATATATTAAAATCTTGCCTTTTTATTTAGTTTAATGATTTATTGTATTTTCCCATTTGTTGAAAGCTTCTGGTGTAAGATTGTAAGATAATTATTTCTAGATTCATATAACTTACACATTATGGTAGCATGTGAAGCTTTTTGATCAGCTCTGTTGTGAGAATTTGCCATTGAGATCATTTGACTGTTCTTTTATGCCTAATGCTGCCAAATGTTTTAATTAGAGGGCTGTTTTGGATTAATTGGTGTGGATTGACCATTATTGTTTATGATAATATGTCTAATAGAAATTTGAATCCAACTCTTTCATTGTTAATGCTCTCGAGAATTCTAGTGAACTTGAGTGCCATATGAATGATAAAATATCGAGTTATAAATATCAGGATATAAAAATATAAGAAAAAATATATAATGAAACAAAAATATTGGTGTGATGCAGAAATTGTCATTGTCAAGAATATTGATTTTTACAGGTTAGTAATATCATTGTAAAGAATATAATTTTTGTTAATATCGTTTTCAATAAAATAGCTGTAAAAATATTGTTATTTAATTATCTTAATTATCTTATTATAGTTCATACAATAATTTTCTGTGTTATTGTTTGCAGAATTGTTACTAATAATTGTAAATATAGTGAGTCATTTTAAGTGATTTATAATTGCTAATAGTAATTTATAGTATCATAGCATGTTGCTATGTTTGTAGGGGTATAGGGTGAGAAATTAAGTAACAATTAATTCACAATGAATGATTTATTTACTATTAATTATTCAATTGATTATCAATTTTGTAAATAAAGTAACAACTATTTTTTTGTTATATTCTAGGTGCAGACGTCTGATTTTGTAGGGGTATAATGTGGGAAGTTAATTAAGCAATAATTAATTATCAGTTATTTACTTATTATTTAATTGACAATTATGTACAATATGCAATATTGAATTATTTTAGTTATATTTTAGATACGGGTTGCTAAGTTTGTAGCGGTGTAGGGTGGAACATCAATTAAGTAATAATAAATTAACAAATAATTCTTAATTGTTAACTAATTAATTATTTAATTGATTATCAATTATGTAAATTGTGTATACCTATTTATTTTAGTTATATTTAAAGTGTGGGTTGCTAGGTTTGTGGGGGTATAGTGTGGGTAGATACTTACATAAATATTTTTTTTAAATTAATAATTAACTATTGCATTGTTTAATAATCATGTAAATTGTTTCATTGTCTTTTATTTTTTATATATATAATTTCAGTGGGGTTAATTAATAAAGTTCAAATTAGGAGTTTTATATTTGTTCTTAATTAATAGGGTTATTCAAATATGTAATGTGTTTGAAGTGAAGTACTTTCCCTACTGTTGCACAGACTGGAATGGGAAATTTACCCCTCCAAAATCCAACGGTTTACCTACTGTTGCACAGACTGTAGTGGGAATAGTAAATGTAACCCCTCAAAATCCAATGCTTTTCCTACTGCTGCACAGACTGGAGTGGGAATAGTAAATATGACCCCTCTGAAGTACAATGCTTTCCCTACTGTTGCACAGGCTGGAGTGGGAACAGTAAATCTTACTACTCCGAAGTTCAATGCTTTCCCTACTGTTGCAGAAACTGGAGGAGAAATAGTAAATCGTGCCCCTCCTAAGTCAAATACTTTCCAAATTGTTGACCTGTTTTGAATGGGAATAGAAAATATAACGCCTCTGAAAACATACACTTTCACTACTGTTGCATAAACCGGAGTAGGAATAGTATATCTATTATTCTCAGAAATCAATACTTTTCTTAATATTGTTTAAATATATCTATTATTAATATTTGTTTGTTGTAAAATTTTATTATTTGTGTACATATGTGTGCGTGTATATGTAGATATATGTATATATATATATGTGTGTGTGTGTATTGCTTGTGGTTGCCAGTACGTAGTTAAATTTAGGACTATGTTTTCATAGGAAAAGCATTTTTTGACTAGTCCATAACTTTGGTGCAGGTTAACGAAATTGTCCCAAAAAGTGTCATATTGGGTCTTGTTGTGCATGGAGCGTGATCCATTAACCTGGGGTCGAGAACAAAGGTGTGTCAATAAAAGTGCCCATGTTAATTCCCGTAGGACCTTTGAACACGACTACAGCCTGAACCGCAGGACTGAATTACACCAAATTTGACAGGAGGCTATCTTCTGGTCCACAGATTATGCTTTTTGAAATTTGGTGTAAATACGTTTAGTCGTTGTTGAGAAATGTAAGAAAATACAGTTAGTGATATCTGTGGCCGTGATGACTTTGCAAAAAATAACAAGCTTGTGCAGAGAAATGCACAGCTCTGATTGGCTGCCAACACTTCAACTAGGAAGTGTAGGCAGTTATCTTGGGACTTGGTTTCAGCAGAGTCCCACAAAAAAATGCAAAAAAACAAAAACAAAAACAAAAGGGGGCAGGGCAGGATTACTCTAACCCCCAAAGCCTTGGCCTTGGGGTCCCACTAGGACATTGCCAGGCCAAAAAAGCATTTTTTCTAAGTTGCCACAAAAGCGCAATATTCGCAAATTCACAGGAATTTTCTTTTTTAAAAAGCAAGCACGGACTCCCGTGCTTGCTTTTAGATAACCCCCAGATGGGACAGGTCCCGGGGCATATCATAAAAATAGGAGGGCATAGAGGGCCCCCCTCCTAGGGATTATGAAAGCTCCAGGGACTGCCACCTCTCCGGGGGATTGTTTTTGTTTATGCGGCAAGTGCCCACGTGGCACCCCCACCCCGGGGACCACCACCTCGCTGGGGGACTTATAAAATATGTGTGCAGGTGGGTCCAGAGGGCCCGCACACACCCCGGGGACCGCCACCTCCCTGGGGCTAAACATGAAATTAATGCTGCAGGGAACCCCTGCAGCACCGGAGACCTCCATCTCCCCGAGGTATTGGTTTTTATGTATATGGCGGGTGCTCACGCAGCACCACCGTGCCCCAGGGACCAACACCCCTGGACAAATGTTTAGAAAAGAATGCAGAGGGACCCGCATGGCCCCTACACAGCCCCGTGGGACCCCCTGCACCCTGGGGCCACCCCCTGAGCTAAACATAAAATTAATGTGGGTCCCGCAGGTCACCCCCACAGTCTCGGGCCACCACCTCATTGGGGCAATTCATTCAAATTAAGGGGGGGCCACACGGCTCTCCTTGTGGAGATATGGATGACCCTGGGGACGACCCCAGGACATAGCTGTTCGCTGTGGCTTGGCGGGATCTTCCGCTAAGTCACAGCAAACACTCCGCTTCCACCAAGCAAGAGCAGTGAAAATGCTCTCCCTTCCTGTAAGTGGAGCATTTGTCTGTTTCCCTGCCCCACTGTCAAGCGAGCTGGGAAACAAACTATTTGCTGTCACACACAGGGGGCTGCATGTTTAGCAGTTCTCTGTGTGTGAAAGCAATGCTGGCTCCCGCAGGAGGCGGGGAGCTAGCAGGGACCGCTGGGGCCTTCAGGTCCACAGTTTTGCACAAAATATCACCCAAGTGGAGTACTTTCTACTGGTTAATTACTAAGTGCTATCTCCTCTCCTTGGGTAAATGTCCAGTATGTATTCTGCACTACAGCTGCATAATGGAGCACAAGGAAATGTCACCAGTGATCTTGTGTGTGTTTTGGCAATGTGATTGTTCCTCGTGCGTCATTATCCCAAAATTTGTGATAACATGAATCTTCCTATATAGAAGACGAAAAGAGTACAAAGAGGTAAATCTCCACCAAACAAGGGTCCTTCCTCTGAACTATTTGAAGTAACTGCTTCTTTGTTTGGTGGAGATGCCCTCATATTCCTCGGCATCAAGAACTCCTCACCAAAATCAGCTGGAAACGCACTGGGGGGCCACTTGTGAAGATGTCCATCATCCTGGCAGGAAGTCCTTTGCATATTACTAAGGTGGGGGGGCAAAACGGGTGAAGATTCCTAGTGATTTGCACATTTCCATACTCATAGTCAGTTAAAGGGAGAATTTTGGACTCTGTTTTCACCAGGAAAGGACAAAAAAGAACCCACTCCTCACAGTCACATACAAATTGTGCTCTAATAGATCAATGATGCATTCACCTCCACAAAGCATTTCAGATTGTTTTTCAATGTGGAATTGTGGAGAAGACACACTTGCTTTGCCTTTGCCAAGCCCAGGAGTTAGGATCATATGTCCTTTACAGAAGTGGAGCTTCAACGGGGGCACCTGCTATGTTTATATGGGTTAGGGCTTAATGTTGATGTTTAATTTTTGTGAAATGAGCATCAGGACCAGAACAGCCCCGGGGACTTCAACCCCAGGAGACCAGCCATGACTTAATTAAATGGCTGGTGCGCTGCCTTAATATATATATAACATAATATATATATTTAATGGGGGACGGGGACACGCAGCCTGCCTTCCTGGGCTGAATTCAGCCCCAGGAACCTCACTCCCCTGGGGCCCAGTCAAACTACAATGGGGAAGGTTGCCGTGCAGCCCTCCTCCTTGGGCTGCTTTTGGCCCCAGGGACACCAGGGACCCCATACCCTTTGGCCCGGCCGTTTCTGTCCCAGTTTCTAAAAATATATTTGCCCTGGCGAGGTGGTGGTCCCCATCGCCTTGGGGGTCCACATGTCAGCCCCAGCTTTTTATTCAATGCTGCCCCAGGGAGGTGGTGGTCCCTGGGGCATATCAAAGCTCCAGGAGTGGGTCCACATGCCCCCGTCCATTGTTAAATAAAAGACCTGGGGAAGTGGTGGTCCCCTGGGCTTCCTTCAGCGCTAGGAGGGGCGCCCCATGCACCTCCTCCTTCTATGTGTTAATGCCCGCATGCCCCCAGGACCTGGCACACCTGGGGGCTATAGTGTAAACAAGCAAAGGAGCCCGTGCTTGGTTTTTGTTTCTTGCTGTGAATTTACACCTCTTTTGCAATTGTGCAGCAATTCTTTTTATAAAGTGCTTTTTTGCCATAGCCCTTTTCTTGTTTTTTAACTTTTTTTTTAAAGTCGAGTTCGTAGATGGATGTCAACACTTCCTGGTTGAAGTGTTGGCAACCAATCAGATATCAGCATGGGGATTGTCGGATCCTCGGAGAGTCCATGCCTTTAGACATCCAAATTTGAATATCCTTTAATATGTCCAAAACTGCTGAACAGATTTTCACCAAATAAACAAAAGTGTGCTATATCTATCTATCTATCTATCTATATCATATCTATATATATATATATATATATATATATATATATATATATATATATATATATATATATATATATATATATATATATATATATATATATATATATATATATATATATATATATATATATATACACACGTGTCAGGGGTTGCTTTTATCCATTTCATGTTGGCTTGGATGGTATTTTACCAATCCAAAGTTGTAATACTGTGCCTGGAGTGGTAAAAGGCTTTGGCCATTTTACAGCTCGGCAGGGATAGCACTGTGCTAATCCTATGCTTAAAGACTTTGCTGAAAAAATGGCAAAAGACTTTGTCCCTTTCTATCTCGGTGTGGATAGCACTGCGCTAATCCTATGCTTAAAAACTTTGATAGAAAAGCAGACATTTGAGGTGAGCAAATTTAGAGTGTCGCTGGTGTTGAGAGTGCTCTTACTGGAGCTGCTTTCCACCTAAACTTGAGAACTACCCAGAGTTCTCTGCTTCTGTTTTTGCATATATATATATATACACATACATATATGTATATATATACTTCAAAGCAGGGCTCGTTTTTGCTGGCTGTGTGGCGCATACAATTGTTGAGGGTGCAGTTCTCCTCGGCTGAGCCAAGCCGTGTTAAATCCTTTAGAAATTCTCCCAAAAGGGAGTGAAATGGAGCGCACTCAATGGAGCGTTTTCATAACAGTTCTTTTTAATCCACAAGTAAACGGGCGAATTTCAGTATTACAGCATTAACACCAACGCGTTTCGAGCTCCCTGAGCTCTTGGTCACGGTTCGCCCGTTTACTTGTGGATTAAAACGAACTGTTATGAAAACGCTCCATTGAGTGCGCTCCATTTCTCTCCCTTTTGGGAGAATTTCTAAAGGATATGTATATATATATACATATATATATCAAATGTACAAAACCAGAGAAAGTCAGCAGTTATAGTTAGCTGAGCTAACTATAACTCACGCCCACAATTCACTGCTTATGACCTTACATGTTACTTCACTCATGGCATGGTCAGTGACGTCACTGATGACATCACTGATGACATCTCAAATGGCATCACTGATGACATCACCTGGTGACTGTGAGTATTTTTAAAATATTTTTGAGTGTTAAATATACATCCCAAGGTGTGTTTGTCACTCAGTGGGTGTATGAGTGACTGTAGCAATGACTGAGTGTGTGCATGCCTCACTGTATAAGTGAGTGATGTGGTGTCTTAGTGAATGTATGGATAAGGGACTGATTGTGTGGATGTGTGTATCTGTGTCTCAGTTGATGTCAAAGTGCTGTATGAGTGTGTGAGTGGGTACGTGAATGCCTATATGGTTGATTAACTGGTTGTCCTATTACCTCTATAGTTGTTTGGGTGTCTGTGTGTGTGGATGAGAAGGTGTGTGACTGCCTGTATAGTGGAGTGAGTGGTTGAGTCAGTGCCTGTATGGGGTAGTGAGTATGTGTGTGAAGCTGTATGGGTGAGTCAGTGTCTGTATAGCTGGTTGGGTGATTGAGTGCTTGTGTCACTATGGATGAGTGACTGGGCATTTGAAAGGCAGTATAGGTGAGTGACTAGGGATATGAGTGACTGTATGTGTGAGTGAGTAAATGTGAGAGCACCTATATAGATGAGTGCATGGTTCTGTCAGTGACTGTATAAGTTACTGACTACATGTTAGTATTCATATGAGTAAGTAAGTGGGCTGGTGTGTGTGACTTTTTCGGTGAGTAAGTTGATGTATGATTGACTGTATGGGTAACTGTGTAGGTCTATTAGTAGTTGTATGGGTGGCTCAGTGTGTGAGTATTTGTATGGGTGTGTGAGTGGATATGTGAATGGCTGTATTACTGAGTGAGTGGGTGTATGACTGCCTTTATGGGTTAGCAAGTAGATCTGTGTATCGAATTATGAATCAGTGAATTGGTGTGTAAGTATTCGTATGGGTCTGGGAATGGGTTTGTGAATGTTTGTGTGGGAGTGGCAGTAGTTGTATAAGATAATCAATAGGAGTGTCATGGGTGCATCAGAGATGCTGTGGATGATGTCATCAGTGATGTCATCGATGATGTCATTTGAGATGTCATCAGTGATGTCACTGACCATGTCATGAGTGATGTAATATGTGAGGTCCTAAGCAGTGCATTGCGGGGCGCGAGGTATAGTTAGCTCAGCTAACTATAACTGCTGAATTTCTCTGGTTTTGTACAAGTGAAATGTCAGCCTAACGTCTAACCGTGGGCAATGAACTCTGCTCCGCTAACGAAGATTTGCAAACTGCACATTACATTGAAAACACGGAATTCATACAAAAACTCAGAATCCACCATGTAGCAAAGTTAGCTACTGCACCCACAACCCTTTGATAAAACAACTTTACCTTTACATGCTAAAAAGCATATAACCAATTCACAAAAGTGAGCTTTGAAAAATATCAGGCAATGAGAGAGGTGATGATTTTGGGGTCCCCCCTAACCTAGGGGGAGGACCAAGCAGATGCTGTGAACACAAAGAGCATATCATGCTGAACGATTCAGTGGTTGTCCCATCTTCCTAGGACCACCCCAAGCAAAGTTATGGGCAAAAATACAATGCCAACCAAAGGCCCAGCAAAGCATTATGGGGCGAGATTCTAGAGTGCAGTGAATATTATAGTATTAGCTCTCAGCTGAGCCAGGAGAGCCCCTGCCTTGAGGAATGTTTTGATATTGGATACTATAATATTCACTGCACTCTAGAATCTCGTCCCATAATGCCTTGCAGGGCCTTTGGTTGGGATTGTATTTTTGCCCATAACTGTGCTTGGGGTGGTCCTAGGAGGATGGGACCACCACCGAATCATCCAGCATGATGTGCTCTTTGTGTTCAAGGCATCTGCTTGGTTCTCTCCCTAGGTTAGGGAGGACCCCAAAATCACCACCTCTCTCACTGCTTGCTATATTTTCATTTTCACTTTTGTGAGATGACTATATGCATTTTAGCATGTAAAGATAGTTACTTGATTTACCAAAGGTATGTGAGGTTTCTGTTTTATTAATTGGGATGAGATGGAACGGAGTTACGGAGCGGAGCTCCACGGATTTTTTGTTCAACTCCGCAGAATTCCGCGTAGTGGTACTCTGCCAACTTCGCCTACCCTTACTAACGTCCCTGTAACCTTTGGTTTTTTCAGTGAATATCTAAGGATTTTTTTAATTCTATTTGCTAACTATAACAGCCCTGTAACCTTTGGTTTTTTTCAGTGAATTTCCAAGTTTTTTAAATGCTAATTCCTAACCATAACGTTTCTGTAACCTTCGGTTTTTTGGGTGAATTACTAAGGTTTTTTTGTAAGTAGCAGTCATGTTTGCAGAGTGCTGGAGAAAGGGGGCTGGACCTCCGACCAGCTCTCAGGAATTCCGCTGCGTAGGACTTACAGGATGTATCAGGAGGGCTTCTTGGCCCCCAAGGTCCCTCTGGAGCCAAGGGGACTTTATCCCCCAACTAGTAGTGCTCCGGGAGGCACATTTGCAGAGAGGTGGAGAAAGGGGGCATGGCCTATGCCAACTTCTCAGCAATCCTGCTGTATGGGACCTACTGGAGGTAACAGGAGGGGTAGTTGGCCCCCAAGGACCCTCAAGAGGCAAGAGGACTTCATCCCCCAACCAAGAGCGTGCCAGGAGGCAGCAGGGCGCAAAACAAAATGTATATGAAAAGATGAATTTCAATTAAGCTGACTGCATACTACGTGAGTGCTCCTCGCTCCAGAAATTCATGTAACATATAAAAGGGTAGCCCTTTGTGGGCTGGTACATATTACAGACTACTTTCGTGTGTGTGGTTCCGCCCTTCACCACACAAACATGACCTTTCAAACAGCTGAATCAAATTGAAGCCTGCAGTTTGACAGAAATAATTCACATTCTATTTGTAGTGCAGCTTTAGAATACCATACAACAAAGAAATTAGTCTATGACATTTGTAATATACTTGAAACTGAATATATGCGGTAGAATGAGAGATTCATTTGACTCAGCTAAGTGTAGCGCAAAACGTTCTTTTGCTTTTTACGAATCGATTAAGCAAATAATGTTGTAGGCATTTGTGATAAACCGTTGAAAGAAAACAGAATTG
Source organism: Calotriton arnoldi (assembly GCA_963921515.1). Taxonomy (NCBI): domain Eukaryota; kingdom Metazoa; phylum Chordata; class Amphibia; order Caudata; family Salamandridae; genus Calotriton; species Calotriton arnoldi. The sequence continues at coordinate 1,416,727 of CAWUFW010001098.1, forward strand.
GAGATCAGCATTGGCATTTTTACTTTAAATCCCCCTGTCTTGAACAACCTTCAATTAAGCAATTTACCATTACTGATAAATCTTAGCATAAATATTGCATAGTGTATGAGTTAGCTTTTGATCAATATTTCTTCAGTACATTTAATTATGACAAAATGGTTAGAGCCTGATTCACTTAAGTGTGCAAGAAAAGACACATATGGTTCAAAATGTCATATTCTGATTGACTAAATCAGTGTTGCAGCAAAAGCTTTTTCTTTTTCTCTTTCATTTCTGGGCCCATCAATGACTTTACAACTTTGTCACTTTATTCAGATTCTATACTTCACCCACAGAGGCATGGGTCCTCTGATGGACCTTGCTTCGTCGCAGTAAGGGGTGAGAAATCAGGGTATCGAACTGTTGGCCATCTATTGAAGACCAATAATTAGTAGCCAACTCACAAATTAGTGATCTAATTTAAATACGCTACTCTTAGAACTATGCTATAGACAAGGGGCCCAATTCACAAAGGCAATCTGAGACAAAAGTCTAACTTGACGACTTTTGGTATTCACAGAGGTCATTGCAATGTTGTGATTGGCTTAGGGGAGGGAGCCTGGCTGCCTCCTTCCTGTTCCTGTAGTCGGAGACAGGAGAGCAGGAGCAGCGACGCGGGACCGGCCTCAGGCACTTTTTTTTTTATTTTGCCCCCCACGACACTCCCCCGCAGCACGCCCCCGTGCAAGAGTCAAGTTCCCATTAATTCACTCACAACGAAGTACTGGAAAAGTGTTTACTGATTTAAGAATGTTGCGTAAAAAGAACAGATAAGGCAACATTTAAAGAAACAAAACAAAAGTCTATTACCAGGCTATGAAATAATGCAGACTAAGGAAAGAGGCTATTTAACGCAGTCTAAAGTCAGCACTTCATATTTAGTAAAATAAACTCATAATTAGGTTGAAGCATAGTACAATAAATCAAGCACATAGGGCCAGAAGTACTAATGTTTTTTGTGGGCACAAATGGGTTTTAGACCCATTTGCGACCGCAAAAAACATGTGGCCCATGTACTAATCCTATTTTGCGAGTGGCAAATCAATTTGCGACTCGCTATTAGGAAGCGAGTCGCTAATAGGATTAGCGACTCGCTATTAGGAAGGGGCGTTCCAAGGGCGTCCTTTCCTAATAGCGACTCCTGAAGCTATGTATGACTGTTTTGCGACCGCAATTGCGGTCACAAAAGAGTCACAGTTTACCACCCTTCACAGAAGGGTAGCAAACCACTCGCAAACGGGAATGGGTCCCCAGGGGACCACTGCCTGTCCCCAGGGGACCACTGCCTGCCCTTAAAAAATGAAACTGAAAAGTTTCATTTGTATTTTTTAATTTAAAAAAAAATGCATTATTTAAAAGCCGTCCCAGACATGGTGGTCTGCTGACCCCAGCAGGCCACCATCCCTGGGAGTGCCAGCCATTCCCAATGGGGTCGCAAATTGCGACAGCCTCATTAATATGCATGAGGCATGCAATTTGCGACCCCATTGGGAATAGCAAACAGTGTCTCAGACTCTGTTGTGCATCCCAATTTGCGAGTCGCAAATTGCAAATCGCAAATGCGACGCAATTTGCGACTCGCAAATTGGTGGGTCGTACATCTGGCCCAAAATGTGAGGAAATAATTGTAATGTTTGTCAGTGATTATTGCATAGAAATGTTCAGCTCTAACTATGGCCTACTACCACAATTTTATAAGTACATACATGCAAACTATTCTTAAAAGTCATTATAATAAAATTGTTTTAAGAAATCTAAGACTCTAATAATATCAAGCATTTATGCTGCAAATTTCAATCATATACAGTCTAACAATTTTGATTTGAACTAGTTTTTCATTTGTTAATGTACATTACAATGAAGGCAATAGAGATGCTAAGTTTCATCATTAATATGTGCACAATTGTGTGTAAGACTCATTTGTTACATAGGTATAATGCTTCATTTTAACACATTTTTGTTGTTTTGTATAATAGAAAGATTTTCCATCAATAATCTTTCTTAACAACTTTGTCAAAATAATTAGTGATCAGTTAATAAGCATGTTAAATTCATTATTCTAGAAAAATCATGTTTCTGTACATCCAAGCACACTTTTACAGTGCTGGTACTTCAGCTTTTCTCAGTGTCAGTGTTATTTTTCTAAACGTGTGCAAAGTGCCCATTAGAGTTGCATTGTCAAAATCGTTTTTTATGTCATGTAAAGAATGATCAGCTTTTATGCTGCATCATCAGTATATGTATGATCATCAGATCATAACATGTGCATGTGATGGCAGAAAGCTGCCACTATGTTGAATTTTTTGCTGCCCTACAGTTAGGTAAAATAGATGGAAAGTGGGAGTGTCAGGAGCTGGTGATGTAAAATGCATGGATAAGTACTATTTTTGATGTTCACAAAAACTGTGCAGGACGAACCCTACTCAAATCTGCCGTCAAAATTGTTGGAATAATAGTGTCTCCAGGCTGAAACCGAGCAGGGATTACCACCACTTATGACAGAGTTAAAGTGGAAGGTGTTTCTCCACAGCGAACAATAGCTCACTGTGCACAAAAATTATAAAATAAAAAATTAAATGTCAAAATTGGTGTTTCGATCATACTTCATCCTGTGAGCCTAGTAAACCTACTGCACAATCTTTTTGACTAAGTATGAAGGGGAAGAAGTATTCATAGAATGTATTACTTTTATATCTTTCTAGGAGTGGGCTTGATTCAGCTAGGCAATTCGGAACATAAGTGTCATGTAGCGACACAAAAGAGCACCACGCTGCTCTAGCCATGTCTGAGTTATACTGACAGTGAAGTGTTATTCGCGCCAAGAGGCACACTGAACCGATAGAGCTTCATTGAAAATAACAAATCTGGCACACAACATGGTTGCAAACCTTGGTATCTTAATAATCACAGCACTAATGTGTAGGGAAGGAGGAAGCTGTAATCTGCCATGGAGCCCCAAGGTCCTTCTTGCATACTTTCGTCAAGCACACTGTGATGGGTTCTTGGGCTGAGGTGCATGATTTCTTTGCATAGTCTGTACTACTCGATCCCACATCCTAAAGGGTACTGCTTTGGGACTCGTTCATAAGGTGGGGAATATTTGGGAAAGTTATGTACCCACTTGTAGTATTGTTGCTATTGGTAAGTAACTTTTCTTCTGATGCATATGTTTTCCCACAGAAAAAAGAAGAGTGATGGCCTGGCCAATGGCAAAAGCCTCACAACTTTACAAGAAAAAATGGTCAGGTACAACAAACAATTTTATACATGTAAAATACTGTGAATGTAAGTCTGACCAAAAACCTGAAGTTCAACAATCGTGTGAGCTCATGTGATTTCAACCAAGAAGACTGTTTTCAAACTGAGAAGTTGAATGGGGCAACTATGCATCAGCTCAAATGAGGATGCTATTGTAAAAGTCAAAACAACATTTAGAGCCCCCTAGGAAATAATAAACACAGTGGGAGAAAAACACAGCGAACATTTCAGGAAGTGCCCTACTAATGGTGATTTAAGGTTGGTAGGAGAGCAAAGATGTATAGGGCAGTAAAATAACGATTAACAGAGGCCAATGCTAAAACATACAAGTGACAGTACAAAAAGCAGCACAATGGTGAATGAGACTGAAATCGATTCAGATGCTCTGACTTGCACCAATGAACAAACGTTATCCAGGAGCTACAATAAATGGATTTTGTGTTGTGTTTCTAGGCTCCAAAGATGTACTTCAAAACTTCAAATATCAGGCAAAAGAACTTCAGTCGTCACCTCACAATCTCCACACATGTAACTGCAAGGTTTCGGGTGGGGGTGTAGGACCTAACCATCCTGATGACAAAGCAGATCCACCCTGCGTGGTGAAGGAGAGAATGCTGAAAACTGAGTGTCAACAGGTCAGTGTACCAGATCCTCCTCACCCAATCTGGGTCAATGAGAATCAGCTGTGCTTGATCTCAATGCACCTTTGACAGAAGTGCAACTAGTAAAAACACATATAGCAGGTCCTTTGATGTGCAGAACCTGAAGGTGTCCCCTGGGGAACCTGTCACAGGGAAGTGTATGGCACAAAACTGAGGACAGTTCCTGCTCAGGACAATGGTGAAGAGATCCACATATTGAAGCCCCTTGCTTATCCATCTCGAAGATCTGTACTAGAGCTGGGTGCTGCCTGTTCCAGAAATTCTAGAATAAGAAATAACGTATTTCCAAATCAGAAATACAAATATAAATCAGACATACAGAATCATCTCCAAACTATCAACAATCCTCTGAAGAGGAAAACCACCTTTATTCAGGTTGTGTTCAGCATTGCCCTTATGAAAGTAAGCTTTCACATGGGGGTGGAATGAGATTTCTGGGCATTGATTGAAGTTGTTCAGAAGGGTCATAGTACACTGTAGAAGTTCCTTGACTAGTGCTGAGACTATACTTTCAGATGTGAAGAGAAGGGAGTATCTTTTACAGAAATCAGCATGGGCTGATCCCACTGGAACTTCAGGAGTAGCCAATGGTGCCACTCATACACAGTAGAGGTTGCGGGCCATGCCAGATGCCAGAGTTTATTCTATTTGCACATTTGCCCCTGACCAATCTCATTCATTGTGCCAAGACCCAGGTGTTGTGCACGAAATCCAGACACTCCTGGTGTCCCCCTGTGGAGGTCTCCTCCATCACTAAAAACAAATCAGATATCAACCAATATCTGGGGGTCATGACCTACAATTGAGACAGTCCTGATCAACAGGGGCCACAACTTCACTTCTCTGGAATATCGGGGAGCAGCATAGGCAACAAGTCCCTTATGATGGAGAGGTATCAACTCATCCCGCCAGGTACCCCCAGGCCAAGGCACCTCCAACTCTCCACATGGGGACTGGTAACTGTTGTCAGCCAATAATCACTGCTACTACTTCTAGACCAGATGAAGAAGATGATGAAGGATTTTAATGGGGATATGCCATATTATGTGCTTAAACCTCACCCCCTTCCAAGAGCTTTTGCACGTAGTCTAGAAGACTGAAAGTAGTGAGCATTGTCAGTTCACAAGGGAATGCTTATAGCAGCCCAGAAGGCACATGGCATCTGGAAACTGGAAATACAGGATTATTTAGCTCAGGTATCTGAATATTTTTTAAAATCTTAGATGCCCTGGTACCTGATATCTTCTCAATGACCAGCACGTATAGTCTTTTAAAACTTTATACTTCAGTGTCTGGTTAAGGCTAGATCAGTTCACCAGGTGAACTTTCTGTACTCAAAAGGTAAAACAACCATCTTGGCAAAATTATCCTGTGACAAATAAAAGGTTCAAATCATGTGACTTTTTCCTTGCGTTCCTCGAGAATCAAGTTTTTCAAATCAGTGTCCCTTTAGCATTTTTCTGTAATCAGTCAATTATCTTGATTTGACAGTGATTCAGTAAATGCCCCACAACACAGAAAACGCCCTTAATCGAATCCTCTCAAAAGCAAGCAACGGGGAAGGAGCAAAGCTGCATTATATAGAGTGCCTTTCAAAATGGATTTGGATGAGTCTTGTTAGATTTCAACAGCGAGTTTCCTTCTCACTAGCTCTCGCTGGTACGTTTAATTTTAGAGGAAGGTCCGCTGATTGCAAATGCGGCCCGTCCTTCCTCATTGCTCCTAGGAAAAAAGGAAAGAAGGCATTTTAGCATAATCCTAAAATAAAGAAGACATTTACAATTCATGGCTTGCATAAAGGAACCTCTCTGGGGTTATTCTTTAGTGTAGACTGTAGCATCCTACCGTAGCCCGGGTACTTGTAAATGATCACGCCACACATGGAGCGCGGAATTACAAGTCTTTATTCATCAACGTGTAACCGTGAACTGAACATTCTATATCATGAATTCTATTACCCACACCCTTCTGTCATTGTTCTACTGAGTCCATCAGGTACCAAAAGGGTCCCATCAGCACTAAATCACAAGACACTACATCTGCCCCTTTGTTAAATAAAAAGTACCAGTAATACATATATACATGAAAAACCTTTAATCAGTTGTTTTGGCGCTCGAACCAATCGCCCATATGTGAACTGTTGAGGCTGCGGAGATACCAGAGAAAGGTCCATAGCTGGCATTGGTGGCAGAGACATTGGTGCAGTCATTGGGCTCTCTGGACTCTCAGGTGGCTAAGGCTCATTCCTGGCATCTGGAGTTAGTGAAGGTTGAGGCAGGTGCTTGAAATGTGAAGAATCTCACGTAATGGACTTTCCAGGATGTTGAACAGTCACCATGTGTCCTTTACTGGCCACAACCCTCAGTGGGTCAGCATTAAAAGGAGCATCAGACTTGCGTTTCCGTTTTTGCCTGACGATCACTTGTTAAACACAGTGTTCCGAGCACAGCGGCGTCATTCTGCATGTGTCTTTATGTTGCGCTTGTGAGAAAAATCATTGGTTCGAAGTTTATCAATGTCAATAGATCTCTCATTGGTCCATTGTGGCACTTTGGTGCCCATGGCTCTCCCAAATATTAAGGTGGCAGTGCTCTCAACGGTGGTAGAATCAGGAGTTCACTTGTAGGCACGAAGCATACACTGAAGAACTGATTTGAGTTCAAGTTTTTCTAGCGCAGCACGCTTAATGGTCTTCTTGAGGGCACTCATAAATCTCTCAACCACACCATTCGCCTGTGGCCAGGGAAGTGTGCTTTTCTGATGCTTGATATTTAAATGAGTGAGAAGCTCTATAAAATCCCGACTATTGAAAGGTGGGCCATTGTCAAATTTCAAAATCGATGGAACACCCCAAGTTACAAAGACACTTTTTAGTTTCTCAATTACTCTGTTATGTGTAGTTGATGACAGATCCTCCACCATACAAAAACGGGAATATTCATCAACAAGTACTAGTAGATGATATCCATTGTCAAGGGGTCCAAAGGAATCAATTGCAATCTTCTCCCATGCATACCTTTGGGAGATCAGACATGTTTAATGGATGTGGGCTTGCCTTAGATGACATACAGTTGCACAAAGGACAGGCCTTTAACTCTTTTTCAACTCTTTCATCAAGACAGGGGAATCACACTCAGTACAGTAAAGCTTGTTTCACAACAAAAACCCAACGCTGTCCCTCATGGGCCAGTTCAATAACTTGTTGTTTCAGACTCTCGGATATGACAATACTCAACCCTCATAAGATGATGCCTTCTGGAGTAATTGAAAGTTCTTCTTGCACATTTTTGAATTTCTGGTATCAAGGGCATCATGAAGAGATCGAGTATGTTTCCGCCATGACTGGTGTGAAATTCTATCTTTGTGTATTAGCAAATCACTGTCAGTACTTGTGCCAGCAATAATTTGTTATTCCGGTATGGCAGCAGGGGTACTGGACTTTACGATGAAGTTAACATAGGCATCAGCCACTTTAGAAGTAGTGTCATGACACTGTATTAGCACACATGAGAAGTAATAAGCAGGATTTTGATCTTTTCCTGGATGATGCACAATCATATAATGATGCTTTCTGCATCACAACCCACACCTCCTAATGCAAGGGGGCACCTTGACTTTAGGATTGCCGAAAATGGTGAGCAATGCCTGGCGGTCATCGATGACTGTGAAATGTTTTCTATAAAGGAACAAGCCCACACTACAACTAGGCTTTCTTTTTCAGGCTTTAAATAAGCACATTCTGTCGTTGACAAACTTCCGCTAGCATTAGCCACAATGTGTCGTGGGGCACTAGGATGTCCAGTGTGCTGGGCGAGATGGAAGCCAATCCCACGGGGCTTGCATCAACAACAACTTCCATCTGCAATTTTGGATCAAAGTAAGCGCTCTCAATTGAATGCTTGATTTTCTTGAAGAACTATTCACAAATTAACTTAACCATTCAAAGGGGACATAACATTTTGTTAGGTCTCTCAATGGGACGATTACATTGTAAGAGTCACGTATATACCTTGAACAGTAACTGGCCACACCGAGGAAGGATCTCAGCATAGTTACATCTTGTGGGGGAGAAGTGGATGACAAGGCTTGTACTTTGTTTAGTTCTGGAGTTATTCTCCCATCAGAAAAGACATGGCCAAAGAACTTGAGTTTGGTTTGATGAGACTCTCTTTGCCGCATTTAAATTGAGACTGGTGATAGCAGGTATAGGACTAAGCCTGGGCGTAGTTCGCGGAGTTTTGCTACGCGGAATTCCGCAAAGTTGATGACACTGAAATGTAGCCTTTCTAATCGAAACAAACCAACATGAGTAGAAAAGGTAGTACTATACCTGCAATTTTCTTCGAGTTTGAGCTGGTGATACCCTTTGTTCAAATCAATTGTCTTGTTTGCTTGGTGCATATCAGTGCAGATGCACACAGTTCCTCCACTATCCTTTATTGGCACTACCACTATGCTTTAATAAGGTATCAAATTCTTTCTCAATAGCCTCTTGTAAATAAAATGCAATTTAAAAATATTGTTGAGCAACAGGACGAATGTCCTTATTGACGTGAAGCTGCATTTCCATGGTCTTAAGCCTTCCTAATCCATGAAACAAAGACGGAAACTGATTACTATCTCATGATAGGCATTGACATTGTAGTTCACAAAAATCAGCCCCATGTCAGCAGCAGTACTAATGCTGAGTAAACATACACTCAATTAAGTGCCTGCCAAGACAAGAATTGGTGCTTGTACTTTCGTATTTTTGTGTTTCACATTGGCTATGAATGAACCTTTACTTTGCAGTGGCATCAAAGCAGCCCACATATATACTTTGGTGTTTGCCAGAGTTAAACGGGGCACTGGAAACAGTCCATTGTACTTCTCTACTGGCATAATGTTTATCGACTCACCACTGTCTATGGTCCAAATGAATTTCACACTTTCACTTGTTGGGCTAGATTTGACCGGCATTCTTCCCTGCCAGAAGCTAACCCTACATGTGCATGGCATCTGGCTGTTAGCATTGACACCACAGACCTATCTTCCTCACTGTTGCTTGACAATGATGGCGCTGAACTTTAAGATGAAGAATTTGACAACAATCCATATCGTTCATTTTCTACTTGTCTCAACAGTAGTGGCTGGCACAGATAGGGGATGGTGAGGCAGAGGGCGGGGGTGGGGTGTGAGAAGGATGTAAAGGAAAAAAATAAAAGTTACCTCGAGCTGCGTCTCTCCTCATTGTCCCTTGTCATTGTCCCTCCGCTCTGGCCGGAACAGGAAGCACACAGGCTCCCCTAAGCCAATCACAATGCTCCAATGCAGCGTTGTGATTGGAGCACTGTGGTTCGGCACTCAGCCAGGAAATGGGAGCTTGGGCATGTTCTCCACCCAGGCTGCAATGCAGCCTGGGTGGAGAGCATGCAAAGTATGCAAGACTGTTTGGCCGGCCCGAGGCGGCCAGCCAAACATTCTGAGAGCTGAGCAGCCCCGCCCCGCCAAGCTGCCGCAGCAGGAGCAAATAAAATGATAATAACATAAAGTTAATAATCATTTTATTTTTCCTTTATTTCCACTGTTGAAAGCAGTGAGGCGATGCTCCTCTGCCTTAGCAGAGGAGCCGCCACTGATATTCACAACCCCTGGACAAAAGCTGTGGTATGATGACTCTCTTTACTCAAGTTCTGGTAAGCGTGAATGTATTCTCTTTATTTTTGGTTGTCGCCTCTCGCTGCACTTTCTGTACCTGGTTTTCACTGTCTTTAGCTTTTTTTGATGTCTGAAATTTCTCTGGTTTTAGTGCTTGCGCACACTCAGCTAGCACAGCCTCTAGCACTTCTCTGTACCTGGTTGTTGCTGCCTTTAGCGCTATCGTATTGCATGAATGACGATTCAGTGTCACATTCTGGCACAGTACCACTTATCTTGACTTTATCAGCAAATTTCTAGCCGATGACAAACACACTTTCTGTAAGCCTTCACTTTCTTCACAGGCCTGGCACTGGCTTGAGTGTTGTTTTGACTCCACATACACCAACGGTCGGTTCTCACTTCAACTGAGGCTCACGTGGCAAGCACGAGCATATTGCTGGACCATGGCGAACTCTCCGGGAGAGATTCTTGGTTCTTAGGGTTGCGGGATTTATGTAATCTCCTACCGACGCACTCAGCAGGCCATACTCTGGACCTTATTTTCACGAATTAGCCCACTTTAAAAGCAGCACCCCCTTTACCGCTCACCTGGTCTGACCACTTTCTTATACCCTTCAGCCTGGAACTCAACCACCCTATCTCCAGACCACATCAAGCCCTAGAAAAAAGGAGAATGTGGCGCAACGTCACCAGTAAAAGCATGACACCCGCACTCACAACTACACCTCTCCAGTTGTCAGGCAACCCCGACGAAGACTCAGTAAGCTTTAATAGCTGGATGTCCGAAGCCTTAGAGATTGTTGCCCCCTTCAGATCAACCACCTCCTCCAGGCAGAGACCCTCAGCCCCCTGGTTCTCCCCAGAACTTCGCGCTGATAAAAGTCGCTGTGAAAAAATGGAGCGCGCCTGGAGACAATCCTATGACCCCACTGCCAAACTGGCATACAGGAAAGCTCTAAAAGACTTTCACAAACCTAAGCGCAACATCATGAGGGACTATTTCTCTCATCAGATCAGCTCTGCTGGCAACTCAGCGAAAACACTCTTTAAAACTGTCCAAGACTTCATAAAGCCTGCTGCCACTGCCAATACGGTTCTTCCCACTGCTTCCCTCTGCACAAGCCTGTCTGACTTTTTCCAAGACAAAATCCAAGCTATCTACAGCACATTCGCTTCCCCTCAGACTACCACTCAGCCCACTATCGCACCCGACAATAATGACATGCTTACCAAATTCCACCCACTCTCACTTGATGATTCTCTGCACAAACTATTAAACTGCAAATCCGGGTCACCAGGCGATCCGTGCCCAGCACAGTTCTTTAAACTCTTGGCACCGTGTATCAACGCCCCGTTAAATCAAATTTGGAACTCCTCCTGAATTCAGGAATTTTCCTGGCGGTGTGGAAACAAGCCTACACCATCAAAATCATGAACACCATCCACTCCGGCTCTCCGTCAGACCCGTGCCGGCACCACATCTTCAACAAAGCTAGCGCCACCATCGCACCCCATCTCCGCAAAGTCATCAACATCTCCTTCGAGACCGCGACCTTCCCGGAGAGCTGGAAGCACGCAGAGATCAACGCCTTACTCAAGAAACCCAAGGCGGATCCGAGAGACCTCAAGAACTTCCGGCCCATCTCCCTGCCCCCGTTCCCGGCAAAGGTCATCGAGAAGATCGTCAACAGACAACTGACCCGCTACCTCGAGGAGAACAACATCCTGGACCCATCCCAGTCCGGGTTCCGCAGTACCGAAACTGCCCTCATCGCCGCCACCGATGACATCAGGACCCTGCTGGACAACGGTGAAACCGCAGCCCTCATCCTCCTGGACCTCTCAGCCGCCTTCGACACGGTCTGCCACCGCACCCTACGCACACGCCTCCACAACGCAGGGATCCGAGACAAGGCTCTGGAATGGACCACCTCCTTCCTCTCCGGCAGAACCCAGAGCGTCCGCCTCCCCCATTCCGTTCCGAAGCCTCCGAGATCATCTGCGGCGTACCCCAAGGATCATCCCTCAGCCCGACACTGTTCAACATCTACATGGCACCGTTCGCCCACGTCGCCCGACTGCACGACCTCAACATCATCTCCTACGCCGACGACACCCAGCTGATTCTCTCCCTCACCAAGGACCCCCTCACCGCCAAACCCAACCTCCACGAAGGAATGAAGGCCGTCGCCGAGTGGATGAAGAAGAGCCGACTGAAGCTGAACTCGGACAAGTCGGAGGTCCTCATCCTCGGCTCTACCCCGTCAGCCTGGGACGACTCCTGGTGGCCAACCACACTGGGAGCAGCACCGACACCCACCGACCACGCACGCAACATGGGGGTCATCCTCGACTCGACACTCTCCATGACCAAGCAGGTCAACGCCGTCTCGTCCTCCTGCTTCAACACCCTACGTATGTTCCGCAAGATCTACAGGTGGATCCCCACCGAAACAAGAAGAACGGTCACCCAGGCCCTCATCAGCAGCAGGCTGGACTACGGAAACGCCTTCTACGTGGGAGCCTCGGCCAAACTCCTGAAACGACTGCAACGCATACAGAACGCCTCTGCACGCCTCATCCTCGACATCCCTCGCCACAGCCACATCTCACCCCACCTGAGAGACCTGCACTGGCTCCCCGTCAACAAGAGGATCACCTTCAAGCTCCTCACCCACGCACACAAAGCACTCCACAACACCGGACAGGAATACCTCAACAGACGACTCACCTTCTACACCCCGAACCGCCAGCTCCGCTCCGCCGACCTCGCCCTTGCCATCGTCCCCCGCATCCGAAGAGCGACCACCGGCGGAAGATCGTTCTCCTACCTCGCCACCAAGACCTGGAACACCCTCCCCATCCTCCTACGGCAGACCCAGGACCTACTAACCTTCAGGAGGCTACTCAAGACCTGGCTGTTCGAGCAGTAGCAGCACCTCCCCCCCCCCATAGTGCCTTGAGACCCTCACGGGTGAGTAGTGCGCTTTACAAATGTTCTGATTGATTAATTGATTGCCGATCCTTAAAAAACCGGATGCCGACCCGGCTGAATTAAAAAACTTCAGACCCATCTCCCTGCTCCCGGCACCGGCTAAAATCCTCGATCAAATAGTCCAGGAGCAACTGTCTAATCATTTAAAATCTAGGAACCTCTTCCATGACTCCCAATTCGGTTTCAGAGCTGGCTACAGCACGGAGACCGCCCTCCTCGAAGTATCCGAGAGCGTACGCAAGAAGGTCGACCAGGGCAAAGCAGCAATGCTTCTGCTGCTCGACCTGTCCGCGGCCTTTGATACGGTTGCCCACTCCGTTCTTATTGACAGATTAAGAGACCTGGGTATTCAGGGTACGGCCCTGTCCTGGATCCGGTCCGTTCTGGAAAACCGGTCACAAGTCTTTCTCTGCCCTTTCATCTCTGCCGAGAAACCCCTGCTCTGTGGGGTTCCCCAGGGATCCGCACTGAGCACTCTTCTCTTCAACGCCAACCTCTCTCCTCTGGCGGCCCTGGTTGAATCCTACGGGGTGAGGGTGGTCTCCTACGTGGATGACACCCAATTGGTGTTCTCCTTCGAGGATCATTCAGACAAAGCTTTCACTAACCTCAGAAGCTGCCTGAGTAACATCTCGGCTTGGATGACTCTGAATTGTCTTAAGGTTAACTCGGACAAAACCGAGGTCCTCTTTTTCAATCAGAAGTCCCCTCCCCCACCTGTGTTATGGTGGCCTCAGAAGATGAATCCTCCCCCGGTACCGGTCGACTCTGTGAGAAACCTGGGGTTCAGATTCGACAATGAACTCGCCTGCAAATCCCAAATCAGGCAAGTCTCCTCCTCATGCTTTGGGGAGTAACGCACTATGCGGAAATTCCTCGACTTCCTTCCATTGGAATTTCGTAGAACTGTAGTCCACGCACTTATTACATCTCAACTAGACTACGCCAACAGTCTCTACCTGGGTCTCCCCGCCTATCTGACTCGCAGACTGCAGATGGTCCAGAACGCTGCGGCCAGAATGATCTGCAAGATACCTTTTCGCCACCCGATCTCCCCCCATCTGAGGAACCTGCACTGGTTTCCCATGATCAGGCGCTTTGAGTTCAAGGCCCTGACTCTGGCATTCAGAGCAATCAGGGGACTGGGCCCGGCGTATCTGAGGAACAGACTCCAACACTACCATCACGTCCGGGCCCTGAGATCCAACCATCTGTGTCTCCTTGTCATTCCCCTTTTTCGTAAGGCTAGGACAGGCGGCAGAGCCTTCGCGGTCAGGTCCGCAAAACTCTGGAACGCCCTGCCACTCTCGATCCGCTTATTGGAGACGGAACTAACCTCCCGCCGTGCCCTTAAAACCTGGCTTTTCAACTACATCTAGCTCCTTTCCCGCACCTTTCTAATCAATTGACTGCCTCTGCGCCGGGACACCTCCGTTGGGGTAGCTGTGCACTCTACAAATTCCTAAATAATAATAATATCTTGTCACCAGTTGTAGAATCCTACTCCAGCCCAGGTATTGGTAAATGATCACTGCACACATGGAGCTCAGTAGTACACATCTTTATTCATCAGTGTGTAACTATGAACTGAGCATTCTATATCATGAATTCTATTACCCACACTCACGCACTTACATCACTGTTCTACTGAGTCCGTCAGGAACCAAAAAGGGTCCTGTACTCTCAAACTCACAAGACACTACATACACTACATTTCTTAAACAAACAAGTCACGTTCAATAGTGCAATAGGACACACCTAGAGCAATATTGAGCTTTTGCATGCTAAGCTTTATAGTGGCAAAGAGGGACTTTGCGTAAATGTAGGGCAAGCAACAGGTTCATACAATTGAAAAACAGAAGATAGGAATGAATATGTTTTTTTTTTTTTTAATTGTTTTCCGTTACACAAACAATTCCAGTGACCAGTTCCAGTACATGAAGTATATCTTAGCATGATCTTACACAGTGTATAGCATGATGTCACAGATGCTAATAGCATTAGGGGCTTAAACATATGCCAAGGGGTTCCAGTATGCAAACATAACACAACTACATTCTACCCCAGTATATATGGGCACATAAACATTCGCGAACAATCAATCTGTTACTCAACAGAGCAATGCACATCATACCTTTTGTCCCCCTCCTAATGTGTGTCAGGGAGTAGTCTCTTCACTGAGGTTGTGAGCATGAGTCCACAGTGTATATAAGTGGATGATCGATGAGGTACGTGATGAGGGGGTCCCATATGTCACGAGGCCGGGAGGGCAACGGAAGTAGTTCAGAGTATGTACGTATTTGTTCCTGCCACAGGATCATATCGCCCAGCCAGTCCTTAAATTTCGGCGCTCTGCCCCTTCCCCACCTGCAAGCTACCCTCCGTCTGGCTACCAGTATGCTAAAAGTAACGAATTTATGCCATGTCGCTGGTATCGCCTCAGCATATCCCAGTAGCGCCAGCATCGGGGACTTTGGAAGTTCTAGGGTGGTCATGAGTTCCAGGGCCGTGAATACCTGTTGCCAATATGAATGTACTGCGCTGCAGTCCCATGCCAGATGGAGAAAGTCTGCGTTGTCTGCCCTGCACCTGTCGCATCTAGCACTGTCACGCAACCCATACCGATGTAACCGGGCTGGGGTGTAATAGAAACGGTGTAAAAATTTGTAATGCGTGATACGCAGCCTACTATTCGCGGAAACAAGTGCAGTCTGCTTGCAGCAATACACCCACTGCTGGTCCATAATGTCATGTCCCAGTTCAACGCTCCACTTGGCACGTGCAGGACTAGGAGGGTATTCCATTTCCGTGTAAAGGCTGTGGTACAACCCAGATACGAGGTGTGAAGCGTCAGTAGTGCACAGCATATGGTGCAATGGGGCAACTGTGGGGGGCTCGATAGGGTACGATGGCGTGTATTCCCTTATTCCCTGCCTCAATCGCACATACAGGAAAATGTCTAAAGGGGACGGCGGAGATCCTTGAAACAATTGCGGCATGTCCCTGAATTTGCCATTTAGATAGAGGTCACCCCAGCAGGTAATTTTGAACTTAGATTTGGTCTTAGCAAATATTCCCTCCTGAAGAACCGGCATTTTTGGATGATACGTGAGTGGGAGCAGTGGGGAATAGAGCACCGGTGCCTTAAGTATACGAGTCACACGTTGCCAGGCCTTAACAGTGCAATCTACAGAGGTAGGTCCCACTGGACGGCTCTCAGGAACCACCAGTATGACCCCGTCTAACGGGATAGGATGCGCCAGCCAGTGTTCCGTTGCAACTTGGGGTGTATATCTGGGGGGGTGGAACCAATAGTGCGCAAAATGTGCCTGGGCGCACAAATAGTACAGTTCAAAATTAGGCACATCAAATCCTCCCTGGGAGTATGGGCTGGCTAGTATGTCCCATTGCAGACGTGGTTGCTTGCCGCCCCAAACCAGCCGTATGAGTTCCGATCTCAGCTTGTTAAAAAAGGGCGCCCAGGATACAGCGGTATGTTCAAAAATAAATATAAAAGTTTAGGAAGGATAATCATTTTTATAAGTGATATTCGTCCCGCTATGGTGAGTGGAAGGGCTATCCACCTACTAATGCAGCCCGTAATATGGTCAAGCGCACAGCCGTAGTTACGACGCAATAATTCCTCGCGATCACCGGTGACATGTACCCCCAGATATTTGACCTCTTCTGTACACCACTCAATAGGGTAGTCTGTGGGGAATGGCGTTGCCGCAGGGGTAAGCGGGAAGAGCTGGGATTTAGCCCAGTTAATATGTATGCCCGATAATCCGCCGAATCTCACAAACTCCCGTAGAAGCGGATTAAGATTTTGAATCGGGTTTTTTACATATAGGGTGACGTCGTCCGCATATAAAGAAATCAGTATGGGACAGAGGAAGCAGCGGAGGGCTTTTTCTTGGTGATGTTGCCTAAGACGCGCCGCAAGGGGTTCGATTGCCAGGGCAAAGAGAAGTGGAGATAGGGGGCAGCCTTGACGGGTGCCCCGCGTGAGTTTGATAGGGGAGGAGATGTGCCCGTTTATTCGCACCCGTGCCGTCGGGGAGGCATAGAGTAGCCGGATCCACGAAAGGAACCCGACAGGAAGACCCATACACTGAAGTATAGTGAACAAATAATCCCACTCCACCGAGTCAAAGGCTTTCGTGGCGTCTAAAAAGACCGCCACGAGCGGCAGTTGGGGGTCAACATTGTGCATTACGGAGAATAGAGTCCGCAGGTTATGGGAGGTTGCTCGTCCCGGAATAAAACATGCCTGGTCAGGTAGCACCAGTTCTTTCATTAGTAGGCTAAGTCGATTCGCGAGGAGCTTCGCAAGGATTTTTGTATCAGTATTAATGAGAGATAAAGGCCTATACGAATCGCAGTAATCCGCAGGCTTGCCAGGCTTTAAAAGTGAAATGATGAGCGCCTCCCTCATGGTGTCTGGGAGAATTTGAGCCTCCAGAGCCTCCAGATAGACCTCCCGCAGTACTGGGATCAACAGATCTATGTAGGACTTATAGAAGTCAACGGGTAGGCCATCGGAGCCCGGGGCTTTCCCGGATTTCATTTTCATGATCGCCTCACGAAATTCGTCGGCCTCAAAAGGTGCAGCGAGAAATTCCCGCTGATTGTCTCCTAGCCATCCCAGGGCTATATCTTTGAGGAAGGGATCAAAATCTGGAGATGTAGCACGCCGGGTATTATATAGATCCTCATAAAATGAGGTAAACATATGGAGAATGTCACCACTGTCCCTGTGGCGCTCCCCCGAGGTGTCTAAAATGTCAAGAATATAGTTCGAAAACCGGGGTTGTCGAACATCCATCGCAAGTGCTCTACCCGGTCTCTCACCCTCCCCATATCTACGCGCAGTAAAATATTTACCCCGAAAACGAATCTCCCGCTCGGCAGTGTCAGTATACTCCGTAAGTTTGTCGCGCAGCGCAGCCCTCTGAGTGCCCGAAGTCTCCCGCCACATGTCCGCTTCCAATTGCTTGAGTTCACCCTCCAAGCGACGCAAGCTACGTCTGATGTCCCGAAGTACCCCAAAACTCTTAGCCATACAAACCCCACGTATCGTAACCTTAAAGGCCTCCCAAAGAGTACTCATATGAGCGACCGAGCCTCTATTGCGACTGAAAAAACTTGCGATTTCCTCTGCCAGTTCTGCATGGAAGACCGTATCTAGTAGTGCTTCGGGCACTAGCCGCCAGCAAAACGGGGAAGCAATTGAGTTAGGAGGCGTTATTTGCAGACGTACAGGCGCATGGTCAGAGAGTGTTCTGGCCATGTGATCCACGCTGACTATCCACGGTACCACTCCCCGAGAAACAATCCAATAGTCTAAGCGAGACCAAGTAGCCCGGGCCGTGGTATGGTATGTGCCTTCTCTATGCCCTGGATGCACATGTCTCCACGCATCCACGAGCCCGTGTGCCGGGAGCAGTTGGGAGAGGGCCTCGTGAGTTTTGATATAGTGATGAGGTCGGGGGTGCGAGCGATCGAGTGTCGGGCATAATGAGGTATTAAAATCCCCACCCCATAGGACATGGGTAGATCCCAATTTTAGAATTTGCCCCCAAAGTGTAGTGTAATAGTCTGGGTCATCTATGTTAGGCCCATAACAGCAAACCAAGGTAACCGCCTGTGTTCCCAGTACGCCCCAGATTATACAGTGCCTACCAGACTGGTCGCCAAGGGAACCCCCAGAACAAAAAGAGTGCCCTTCTTAACCAGAATCAATGTGCCCCATGAGTATGATGAATAGGATGAAAATACTCTGTCCGATGCCCATCTACCTCCGAAACAGGGTGACTTGCGGGGGTCAGTATGCGTCTCCTGGAGCACCGCTATGTGTATATAGTGTCGATCAAGATATGCCAGTATTTGTCGGCACTTACGAGGGTCTCCAAGGCCCCTAACATTCCACGTAAGCAGATTTATGCGTAGGGAGTCAGTATTCAATGCCATAACCATGATAACAGAAAGAAGCAAAGCAAAGGCCTAATTATGCCATTTAAGGACATCTGCATATACTGATTGCGAAGAAGGCTGGTAGATCTAACAGCTGATGCATTACATCGGAACCACTGGAAAACAATAACAAACCCCCTTCCCACCCCCCCCCCACAACAGCACCCCAATTGTGCCGGAATTGTACCACCCACCCAATACCCAATGCTTCCAGGACATTACATACCAAAAGGAAATGGAGCTGTATGTCATCACAAAGAACATTAACGAAGAGTAAGGGGGAATGCCCATGCGGGGGTCGCCAGGGCAACACGGAACTTCCCTTCCCACAGTCCCGCCCAGCTAGAGTTGCAGTGCCCCATCTGGGACAGAGCAACAGGGAGGGGGGGGGGGAAGGGCGCTTGGCTCATTATAGTGTCCACCCATCTGCTACTTTATGCGTAATGTTAAACACAAATATAAAAGAGAATTATAACAAGTCTGCACCGTTGGTAGTCACTTATCTGCGTTTGTTAGAAGGAGTCTAGCACGGCTTCCCCCTAGGGGGGGGGGGGAGCCCCGCCGGTCATACTGGGTAGGCAGGCACCAGCTATATGGATAACGAGGCTAGTAGAAAGACAGCATCTCGCCAAGAAGGCTCCCCACTCTCCGGATTAATCTGCAGCCAAGGGAGACTCTCAGTCCTCGTGGGGAGAAGTTGACCTGGAGGCGCGGTCCTCCGATGTGCCTCCGGGAGATCGACGGTGAATAGACCGCAGGAATTCTTCCGCCTGATGGGGATTCGTGAGGATAGTGTTCTTTCCCTGGTAGGTAACTCTCAGGCGGGCCGGATAAAGAAGAGCGTACTCAATCTGGGCCTTCCGAAGCTTCTGCTTGACTCCCATGAATTTACGGCGCGCCTCCTGCACCGCAACGGTGAAATCTGGAAAGATGGTGAACTCCACTCCGTCGTATCGTAGGCACTTATTTTCTCTTGCCAGCTTCAACGCAGCATCGCGGTCTCGGTAGTTGAGGAGACGAGCCACAATAGGCCTGGGGGGCCCGCCAGGAGGGGGGCGCGGCCCCAGGGAGCGGTGTGCATGCTCCACAATGAGCTGCGCAGAGAACGGATCTGTTTCACTGGCGCCCCGCAGGAGTCGTTCCACATACTCCTCCATGCGGCCCGTGTTGGTGCTCTCCGGTATTCCAATGATCCTGATGTTATTCCGGCGACTACGAGCCTCAAGGTCCTTGTTCTTGGCAGCAATCACCTTGAGCAGTTTGTCCATGTGTGACACCTGCTGTTGTAATTGTGAGGTGGTATCTTCATTGTCGGATATGCGCCGTTCGGCTTCTTTTATCTGCCCGTCATGTTTGTCTACTTTCTGGACAAGAAAGTCCAGTCGATTATTCATGGTGTCCATCTTTCCTGACAGATCAGATAGGCTATGTTGCAAAGCAAGGAGTAGCGTCTTGACTTTATCCCCTGGCGTCGGAGTCTGTGCCTGCGACATCTCTGCAGGTACCGGATTGTAATCTTCCGAGGTTGAGCGTGTAGTAACTTTCTTGGCCTCAAACACTAGCTTAGGCTGTCGGCCGTCTGGTTTCCCCATGGCAGCAGCAAAGTCTGTGAGGCAAGCGTGAGTTCCAGTATGCTACGGGCCCAAGAGGAGAATCACCATATGGCAGCGTTGCTAGGGTCTACAACCCACCAGTTCGTCAGTGGCCCCAGCACACCTGTGGGAACTGGAGTCAGTCCAACCAGTAGGCAGAGTAGCAAAGTCAAGGGCTGCGATAACATTGGCTGTGCGCGCCCATAGAGGATCCGTTCAGGAGAAAAGCTCTGCAGGACTAGCGAGCCGGATGGTGGTCCAGGAGTGCCCCTGTGCTCCGAAATCTCAAAATGCAACCAGTTCCCTGCCACCAAGTAGGCACATGGCCCTTACTCAGTCATCCATTAGAGGAGCACTACACCGCACCCCGCCATAGCAGACTCACCCAGGGCGTATGAATGTATTATATACCTCTTCAGTGCAGATGTATCAGGTTTCAGTTCGCCTCCCTGCACTTCGGCCCGCAGTGGGGATGCGTAGGCGGGTATTCAGGCCGGGGATGAGGAGGCCTAGCTGCCAAAGCTTCAGCGGTGTCCGACTAGACCACCCAAGAAGAGATTGCGGGAACCGGACTCGGGAGCCGGAGCATCCCAATCGTTTCTCCCCAGTGTATTATGGCACTCCGTGCGTGCAGGAAGTAGTACCTACACTCAGGACCGTTGCGTCCTAATGAGTGACGAATGCGGTAGGGACGTCGCAGCTCGCAGCGGCCAGGGTCCGCGGTCCGCACCGCGGGCGTCCGGCAACGCGGGCTCGAGTTTGTATAAAGACCGCAGGCCGTCAGCACTCACCCCACGCAGTGTAGCTTGATGGTACCAGAGCTCCTGGGCAGCGCGTCCAATAGCAGCTGATCGTGTTGGCGTCTCGGTCTCGGTCACGCCGGATAATAGAGGCCTGTCAGCCACGTGGGAGCCACGGCGCTCAAGTGACCCCCGCAGCCGATCAGCGCTCCGGGCAGATCTCGCCTCGCTCCCCGCTGTTCTCTTCTCCCATCTCCTACCGCCACACGGAGCGCCGCCCGCAGCCGAGCACAACACCGGAGATAGCAGGCGAGCAGAGCCACAGGTTTCTGAAGTGCTCCGGTGAATTATGCAGCAGTGGCAGAGGATTAGTGTAGGATTTTGGCAGCCAAGCAGCCGGAGCCTCACAGGTGTGCGGCCATCTTGGACGTGCGCCACCTAGCGCCCTAGGAATTAATATGTGTATGGAAGTAGGGATGGGCGGAACTCGTGGAATTAGACTCTGCGGAATTCTTCAGAGTTGAAAAAAAACTCAGTGAGATTCATCAGGGTTCCACCAATGTGCAGAAATAGGTACGTTGCCATGCTCGCACTGTGACTTAGCCCCAAGAGTGCATTCCGTGCTGACAAATCAGCATGAACAGCACCACACAGTGCGCCAGAGGGCGCAGCTACTCAAGATGATTTTGCTGCCGCGCAAGTAGATTTTCAACTCGAGTGGCAGCCTTCTGACCGCAAACAGTTTTAACCGCCCGCATTGGAAAAATCTAGTCAGATGTCCTCCTAGTGACCGAAAACCATGCTACTCGATGCCAAATCTCGCTCTTGCTCGCGCTAGCCAACTTACCATTTTTGTGCACAGGTGAGAAAATATTCCGCCATCTGACGATTGGCATAATTTAGCAAGAACTCTGCGTGTGGCCAGTTCCACCAGTGGAACAGAATATTTCACCCACCCCTACATTGAAGCGGAAAGGGTAGCCTATGAGAGGAGAGGATGTTCCAGGAATTTAATAAGATATAGGAGAAATTGAGAATGAGGAGCATGCTGTTCCAGAGGCAGTGGAGACTCCTGAATGACATGAGAGGGAAATTTGGGAAAAAGACAATTACCAACAGCAGTGGGATTGTTAGAATGTTCTGAAATGGAGGGTCGCGAGCAGGTGGGTTAGGGGATTCCTCCTATATGATGATAGTGGACAGTATATCCAGGGGAAGGGTATGCAATGTTATGTGCAATTTAAAACCAATAAAAATATTTATTAACAAAATAGTGCAATAATGCTTCTAGATTTATAGTGGTTGTTTTTAGAGGCCTGGGCATGGAACACACTTGGACGTTGTGATTATAATACAGTCTTTTGCACTGAAATAGGAAATACAGATGGGGTTGTTGAAATCCAGAGATCCTGTTTCCAAGCCAAGAAGCATGTTTAAGGACATGATGCACTTTAGATAAACAACATATAGGACAGGTCCTGGCATTGGGTTTAATTTCAAGGAAGAGCCTTGAACTATCGAACGTTCTAGTGAATGGGGTGGTGTTAAATGCTTTAGTCATGTGTGGCAGGCTTGTGCTGTTTTGCTATTTGCCTATGAATTGATCAATCTGCAAAAGGTTTCTTCCAAGTAGCCAGAACAGATTCAAAGAGTGCCTCATTGAAGGGAAGCAAAGGCTCAGCAACTGAAGAGGAAATCTGCATTATCTCTGTCAAAATGTTATATTTTGCCTTTGCAGAGAGTAGGGTCAGTTCCAATGCTTCAGTTGCGTATTGTTTGTAAAACAATGGAGAGCATACTGAAGGAGGGGCAGAGGGGTAATGGCTATGGAGCATGAACGTCTGGAGAAGTATCCCGACTACTTTAATTTTTATAAATCAAGGTACAAGCCAGCATAAGTGATGTAAGAGGTGAGGACATTTTCAGAATCTGAATCATCATCTACTGTACTTTAATAGGGCCTGATTGAGAGTTTAGTGGCTGGGTTATTTTGTCAAAAAAGTAATGGATGTCCTTTCCACCTTATTGGAAGTGCCATAGGATATTATGCTTTTGTAATTAGGTGGATGTGAAAATTGTCATGTTTGTGATGGATTAACCCACCCACCAACTTTAAATCAGGCCCATAGTCCCTGTCAGGCATGGCCAGTGCATCACAATCAGACCCATAGAATTCTTCCATCGGGGTAGATCTCTGGGCCCTAAGATGAGGCTCATTATATAAGATATGCTTTACCATTCTCTTATGCCATTGAGCTGATCACAGCTGACTTTAAAGGCTTCATGAAGGCAGCTTCCTAGGTGTCAACGACTGATTTGGAGGCAGCACTTTAAAGGGTATGGGCTTCTCAAGCACTGGTGTCAGAGCTCATGGGTGAGTAGAGTTGGGAGGCATGAGAGCTGCTGAAGTTCCTAAATCTGCAGGAGCAGGTTTGCCATTGGTGATTGGCTGAGAGGGTACTAGATCCCTCCTGAACTAATGCAACATGGTAACTGGAAGGCTTTGACCTACACAGCATCAGATGATGGAATCAGAAATTCCAGTTTCATCCTTTTTAATGTACGAGAAAGAGTCTAGAGCTGAAGGATATTGTCAAGACGTTAAGGTGTGGGACTGTTTCTTCAAGGTAGAAGAGTTTTCTCATTACTATTTAATTTTGTGTTCTTGTGGGAAGATATTTTTGAACTCATTCCTTGTCAGGAGAATTACTTAAAGGGGTGGGAGAGCGCTTTGGCATTAGCCAAAATTAGCTTGGCCTTCGGGGTGCATAAGAAACAGGAGTCGCAGGCCAAAGAGTCCTGATTTGATCCGAGACACTTCATGCAACATATGTCAATTGGGTCCAACAGGATTTAAACCCTGAAATCCTTGGAAAAGACTTTGAACCAGTTGCTGTCAAAACATTGAGGAATTTCTTTGGAAAAATGCAGTGAGAGCACCAGACAACATCGAAGAAGCTTGGAAAAAGAGGCACTGCCATAAGCATGCCAGTTGGTGCCAAATGTACTCCGATTACATCACATCCAGCTGCAAGAGTTGGTGCTATATCCCCATGATGCACCCTTGTGACGTTTGTAGAGCTATTGCTGGGGAAACATTTCCATTTCTAGTCTGGCTCCTGGCGGATGTATATAAGATGAAGAATCCGTCGAAAGCTGTTTTTATCAGAAAACTTTTGAACTTCGAAACTCACATACTGATGCACAGAATAAGTCTTAGGGGCATATTTACAAGCCCCTATCACCACAGGAACGCCACTTTTAGTGATGTTCCAAAGGCGATATGGGCTTTGCCTTATTTACAAGGCAGCATTAAGCCACTTAACGTGGCTTAACACTGCCTGGAAAATAAGGCCCCCTTTCACGCTATACTTAGCGTGAAAGGGGCGGGCAATGGAAGTTGTGGTGGGCTTTCCACCGCAACATCCATTGATTTTGATGCTGCCCCATATTTACAAGGGCAGCATAAATATGGGGCAGCACCAAAATTAACACTAGGGAAAACCTGGTCTTAACCAGGCACAATGAGGAGAAATGTTTCATTTCTCCTCGTTTTTGCTGTTTCTATGTGTGCTGCGTTGTGCATCACACATAGAAACAGCAAAAGTCTATTGATTGTTTATGTACAGGAAGATGTCCCTTCCTGCACATAAACAATCAATTTTAAAAATGACGTTTTGCAACTTCTATGTGTGCTGCCTAATGTGTGCTGCATTAGGCAGCACACATAGATGTTACACAACGCCATTTAAAGATTGTTTATGTGCAGGAAGAGACAGCTTCCTGCACATAAACAATCTTCCCCTACAATGCAGGATAGTGCAAGGGCGTCTGCGTTGGCGCTAGGCAGCTAAAATTAGTGCCAGCGCAAGGGGAAACGCAGGACTGCACAGTATCCTTGTAAATACTGTGCAGCCCTGCATTTTGGAAGTGGCGGAGTGCCGCGTTCAGCCAAGGAGGCTAAAGCTGCGCTCCGCCACTTCCTAGTAAATATGCCCTTTAGTGTTATGTTTGAAGTTCCAAGATCACATATACTGATGAAAAATCTGGCGTTTTGCGCCATTGTAAAATTGGGGTTAGAGTTAGGAACGAATGATACTTGAAAGTGTGGCCCTGAAAAAATTTGTAAGCATGAACAAACCCATAACTGTGTGGATGTTCGCAATTATTTTGCAGGTAGTTTCCCACCCAGGAAATGCGCAAACAGTGACTTCTGTCAAAGGTAGAAGTAATTGGATTCCACGCTGGCATTGGGAATGAAATACAGATCTTTTTGTTTCGGGCTCATGGACAGAGGTTTCTTCAGAAGAAAAATATTTCCTCACATGATTTGTCACAATGAAAGCTTTCCATAATTATTCTTTTTCTATTCTTTGCAAATCCCCCAAGTTCCGAACTTTTAAAGTTTTAAAGTTTGGCTTTGCGAATCGGTCACATAGATTCAAGATCGATAACTGTACGAGCAAAACTGTCGCCGGAAGGCAGCATTTTAAACATTTACATACATGCCCTCTGCGTGCTTATACAGAGAGTGCAGTTTGAAAAGGAAAATGTTTATATTGATAAATGGATAGGTCTGCTGTTCCAGTCGTGACAGAATGCCTCGTTTTACGCCGAACGTTCCATGGTTACACCCTTAGCCAAGTGCCCCGTCGCTGACCACAATGCACTTGATTTAACGCTGACAGCAAAGATCCCTCAACCAAATGTAATTAAACCAGACGTTCCCGGGAACAAAATCAATTACAGTGCAGCACATCTGGAAAGCGACTCTTTCGCTGCCATTATGAACGTGCAGCGGGGGCCAGTTATATGTTTTTTTTTGGTGCTGTACTACACGGCATTTCACAGTATTTTAACAACAAGCTCATCAATACATACACTGCCTTATACCGCCTTATTTAGGCTTTTAATTAAAAGCTGTCTATTGATTTGTTAACATAAACCAGGGACCACGGGTGACGTAAACAACATGTAAATCCAACCGGACGTCCTATTTTGCTTTGATGTCAGTTTAAGGAATATATTCAAGAAGCAAACAATACTGTTCATTTTGAACTTTTTTTTTTAAATGTTGAACCACACAACTGATGTTGCCAACGAGTGGTATTTTTGACAAGTCAAATTTTCACGGAACACTGATTGATTTTGAATAAAAAATTAACAATCTAAGGGGTCCATTACGATGACTGGCGGATGCACCTCCGCGATGCTGGCGGTGGGATAAAACGCTGTTTTCCGCCCGTGAGCAGCGGTGCACCCGCCCGCCATATTACAATGGTCAAACACAGCCCATTGTCCGTCTGCCGCGGTGCGACGTGCACCGCCATCAAAACGCGCCCGCCACCGCGGCGGAGACAACCAATCGAGAGCCACCGCCGTGCGGAATGACGTTCCTCCCGCCGTACAAATTAGGATGCGCCAAACAGCCAGGCACACCGCAGCGGAGAAACCGGACAATCTGAGCAGGCGGAAGCACCACAGCGGAGCACAATATAGAATACCGGAGCCGATCGCCATGGACCCGGCACTACACGTCTTTCCGGCGCTGTACATGATACACCTCCAGCAAGCCATGGACCATGGCGGATGCCGCCGCAGGTACGCGATCACACAACTCTGCACACAAACACAACCCACAACTCCATGGCTGATGTAAGGTCCCTGCCCCCACCAGACACCCTGTTGGGGACAGGAACACAACCACAGGTGTAGCCACACATGTCCTACCTGCCACTAGGGCACCCCTCCTCAACCAGGCCACTATGTCCGCGATCTTTAAATAATGTCCAGTTCACGTGACCGCAGCGGTGAATCCGTGTTAAAAAATGCGCACAATGTAGTAGGCTGGGCCAGCGCAAGGCATGGGCAGTGCACAAAGTACACAGGGCAACACCTCCACACTCCACGCACTAGGCCCACCCACAACATGAAGGGACATGCCACGTGACCCTCCTGTGCTCCCACATGCCCAATAACCAGCCAGGTGAACACACACACTGCACCACACAACAAACAACTAGGGAGACAGCCTCATCAGGTGTGGCTGCAGAGTAACACACAGCGTTAAGCACAGGGCCAGGGGAACCCACACACCATAACAACACCACACTCATGGCAAGTAAACTGAGTCCAAGCACAAAATAAACACACACAGACAATGAATAAACACTCCAATGGACACACAGCCTGGCAAGTCACACAGACATACCCCACACTGACACACAGCAACAAACACAGACCACATGCCAGCAGCAATGGAGGACAACAAATAGGAAACCTAAAGTGAGGTGCACACAAATGGAATGGCAAGGAGCTGAACACCAAGAATGTGTACTTCACATGCAAGGGAAGGAACATATAACGCAAACACAAGGAGATGATGGACGGAGTGCTGAAACTTTTCAAACACTCACCCCCAGTCACAGATCTGGGTTGAATCCATCATCATTATTTAGCTCACTTTGCCACCCCAGTTCAGACACAGCTATATGCAAATCAGTCTTGACCCTGTGCCTCATGGGAACAGTCCAAACCGAACGGCCAAGCCATGTCTTCCCTGGACCGGAAACAAGCATCCTGGGACCGGTTTCGGGCTAACAGCCCTCATCAGCCAGGCTAGCTTGAATCCAGTGGCAAAGTGAGCAAGGGACCCACGTCTGGACATACCCTGCCAACTTAGGGCGAACAAAGCAAACACAAAGAGATGATGGACGGAGTGCTGAAACTTTTCAA
Source organism: Calotriton arnoldi (assembly GCA_963921515.1). Taxonomy (NCBI): domain Eukaryota; kingdom Metazoa; phylum Chordata; class Amphibia; order Caudata; family Salamandridae; genus Calotriton; species Calotriton arnoldi. The sequence goes on from CAWUFW010001098.1 coordinate 1,444,364, forward strand.
ACACTCACCCCCAGTCACAGATCTGGGTTGAATCCATCATCATTCTTTAGCTCACTTTGCCACCCCAGTTCAGACACAGCTATATGCAAATCAGTCTTGACCCTGTGCCTCATGGGAACAGTCCAAACCGAACTGCCAAGCCATGTCTTCCCTGGACCGGAAACAAGCATCCTGGGACCGGTTTCGGGCTAACAGCCCTCATCAGCCAGGCTAGCTTGAATCCAGTGGCAAAGTGAGCAAGGGACCCACGTCTGGGCATACCCTGCCAACTTAGGGCGAACAAAGCAAACACAAGGAGATGATGGATGGAGTGCTGAAACTTTTCAAACACTCACCCCCAGTCACAGATCTGGGTTGAATCCATCATCATTCTTTAGCTCACTTTGCCACCCCAGTTCAGACACAGCTATATGCAAATCAGTCTTGACCCTGTGCCTCATGGGAACAGTCCAAACCGAACTGCCAAGCCATGTCTTCCCTGGACTGGAAACAAGCATCCTGGGACCGGTTTCGGGCTAACAGCCCTCATCAGCCAGGCTAGCTTGAATCCAGTGGCAAAGTGAGCACAGGACCCACGTCTGGGCATACCTTGCCAACTTAGGGCGAACAAAGCAAACACAAGGAGATGATGGACGGAGTGCTGAAACTTTTCAAACACTCACCCCCAGTCACAGATCTGGGTTGAATCCATCATCATTCTTTAGCTCACTTTGCCACCCCAGTTCAGACACAGCTATATGCAAATCAGTCTTGACCCTGTGCCTCATGGGAACAGTCCAAACCGAACTGCCAAGCCATGTCTTCCCTGGACCGGTTTCGGGCTAACAGCCCTCATCAGCCAGGCTAGCTTGAATCCAGTGGCAAAGTGAGCAAGGGACCCACGTCTGGGCATACCCGTCTGGCGGAGTGAGCTAAAGCATGATGATGGATTAAACCCAGATCAGTTGACTGGAATGTTCAACACTCCGCCAATCATCCCCTTTGGTTTTGCTATGTTCGTCCTAAGTTGGCAGGGTATGCCCAGATGTGGGTCCCTTGCTCACTTTGCCACTGGATTCAAGATAGCCTGGCTGATGATGGCTGTAAGCCAGAAACCGGTCCCAGGATGCTTGTTTCCGGTCCAGGGAAGACATGGCTTGGCAGTTCGGGCTGGACTGTTAACATGAGGCACAGGGTCAGACTGATTTGCATATGGCCATGTCTGAACTGGGGTGGCGGAGTGAGCTAAAGAATGATGATGGATTAAACCCAGATCAGTTGACTGGGGGTGAGTGCTTGCAATGTTCAACACTCCGTCCATCATCCCCTTTGGTTTTGCAAGGAACATATAACAACAACCCCAGCTCAAAAAATCACACATGGCAGTCACAGTGAGTGAAGTCAAACCACAGTCACCTCACTGCAACAACTCAGGGAGACAGCAAGGCAACCCATGTATAGGCAGAGGGATGAAAGGAAGGGTATTAAGTCTAACACTGAGCAGCCACACATCTGCATCCAAATACATCACAGGAGTATGTCAGCAGCACAACACACAGGGCCCATTGCAACACTCCATGACTGTCAAACACAAGTATGAACCTCCACACAACCCCCACACCCATCACACCTGCAGCACACAACACCAGTGACAAACACACAGAAGCTTGCCAATGATGTCCAGTCAATACACTGACAAGGAAACACACCCCCTGGGGGGTATCCACAAACATCACACACACACACAGGTATGGCAGAACCACTGTACGCACAAAAACAACAGTCAGACACAGAACTCAATCAAACCACACACACAGAACCACTACAATAACAGACAAGACCTGTGCAGCTAAACAGTGCAAATTCAATGGGAGCACAGACACAACAGGAGTACACAACCTCATCAGTCAGGAAAAATGCACAGACAACATACCACAACACATATCAGAAGTGCATCCACACAAAACAATAATGGAGACAAACAGGGAGAAATGGGCCTACAATGACACACAGACAGACATACCACACCACCCATCAACTCAAAATGGTGTCATAGTGTACCACATGCCTGCACAAGCACAACAATGACAAGAGACACATCAAATATGAGAGGAGAAAACACCAAGGATGCACATAAAACAAGCACGGGAACTACAATAGACCTCAGTCAATGTGACAGACACACAAGTAAGGCACGTCACAATGGCAACACACATCTGAATCAAACACAACAACAAAACACACACACTGACAGGCAAATATAACACCACACACAGAGCATCTGTCAACTGCATGAGACAACACAACACAAACACTGCACACAGCCACATCAGACATAACACATGCACATGCAAAGATATCAACATGCTACAACAGCTAAACATCAGGGGGTGCACAACAGGCAAGGACAAGGCAGCATACACTCACAGCACTGCATGCACACCAAGCAGTGTGTGCACAACAGACATACCAGTTACAAACAGAGATGCGTGACACACCATGAACACACACAACAACAATCTAAACATCAGACAGACAACAACACACCCAGGAAGTTAAACAGTCCACAGCAAACACACCTACATCTAAGCCAACACACCCAGATGCACAAGTCTGGGACACCAAAATTGAAACAACATGATCAGAGGAAACAAGACATTGCCAATGTTGAAGTGGCATATAGAGCATGTGTCACAGTAAACCATACCGACACAGTAACCCTTTAGTTAGCAAGGACACTGACAAGGCAGACAACAGGAGTACATTTCTATTTTTTTAACATTTCATACAGTTATGCAGCAAGATTTAGACAAGAGCAAGGCCAGTGGCCAGTCCAAAGTGGAGGTGAGGTACATGAGAAGCTGCTCAGGCAAGGGGCAAACAGCAGTGAACAGCAAGGCCAGTGGCCAGTCCAAAGTGCAGGTGAGGTACATGAGAAGCTGCACAGGCAAGGGGCAAACAGCAGTGAACAGCAAGGCCAGTGGCCAGGACACAGTGCAGGTGAGATACATGAGAAGCTGCACAGGCAAGGGGCAAACAGCAGTGAACAGCAAGGCCAGTGGCCAGTCCAAAGTGCAGGTGAGGTACATGAGAAGCTGCACAGGCAAGGGGCAAACAGCAGTGAACAGCAAGGCCAGTGGCCAGTCCAAAGTGCAGGTGAGGTACATGAGAAGCTGCACAGGCAAGGGGCAAACAGCAGTGAACAGCAAGGCCAGTGGCCAGTCCACGGTGCAGGTGAGGTACATGAGATTCTGCACAGGCAAGGGGCAAACAGCAGTGAACAGCAAGGCCAGTGACCAGTCCACGGTGCAGGTGAGGTACATGAGAAGCTGCACAGGCAAGGGGCAAACAGCAGTGAACAGCAAGGCCAGTGGCCAGTCCAAGGTGCAGGTGAGGTACATGAGATCCTGCACAGGCAAGGGGCAAACAGCAGTGAACAGCAAGGCCAGTGGCCAGTCCAAAGTGCAGGTGAGGTACATGAGATCCTGTACAGGCAAGGGGCAAACAGCAGTGAACAGCAGTGAACAGCAAGGCCAGTGGCCAGTCCAAAGTGCAGGTGAGGTGCATGAGATCCTGCACAGGCAAGGGGCAAACAGCAGTGAACAGCAAGGCCAGTGGTCAGTCCAAAGTACAGGTGAGGTACATGAGAAGCTGCACAGGCAAGGGGCAAACAGCAGTGAACAGCAAGGCCAGTGGCCAGTAAAAAGTGCAGAGTGAATACATGACATCCAGCACTGGGAATGTGTGGTACAGTACCCTGCCATGGTCAGCAACACAATCAGGGTGTCAAAAATGGGCAGTCCATGGTACCACTGTGGGAGAGACATGTGTGTGAGGGTGACCAACACTCAGACTTTGCTGGCAGTATGATTGGGAGGTGGCTGTCTGTCGGGGCCAGTTGGGGTACTGGCTCGGGGAGAGAGAGGCCCAGCTGTGGTAGAGCCATCAGTGTTCTGGGAAGCTTGAGGGCTGCTAGGTCCAGGTGTGGCAGAGCCATCAGTGTTTTGGGAAGCCTGAGGGCTGCTAGGACCAGGTGGGGTGGTGGCACGTGGAGGTGGACTCATGCTTGCATGAGACCCAGTGTGTGTGGGAGAATTTGGAGGGGTGCCCTTCCGCTTATTGGGGATTTGATATGGCTTCCCTGTCCTGGGATTAATGCCAAGTGGGGTGTATACAACAGGCACACTCATCACAAAAGCTGGCTCATGTGCAGATGCTGGTCCCCCCTCTGGGGACGTGCTGGATTCTTTGGGACGCTTGACCCCGGATTGCCTCTGCCCCTGCATCACCTGTTTACCAGGTGTCCCCCTACAGTGGCCTCCTTTCCCTGCTTCACAGGGCTCTGGATGGGAGTAGATGTTGTGGGTGAACTTGCCTTGGAGCTCTTCTTATGTGTACCCTTAGCAGGCACCTGTTTGTCACTGGGCACGGAAACTGTGTGCTTGTCTCTGCGAGATACTTTTGGGACAGGTGAGTCCTTGGCTGGGGATGCCTCTGAGGCATGTGAGCCTGAGGCCTGCTTCTCGCCATCCTTGCCCTGGGTGTGGCCTGAAGGGCTTTTGCCTCTGAGCTCTGGTGTGGGTTTACCTTTCTGTGGGGATGGTGTCTGCGGCCTGGACTGCTTGGGCTGCTGCTGCCGTGTGCTGTGTGTGCCATATCTTTCCCTTGATGTCTGGGGTGTGTGGTCACTATCATCAGATGCAGCCACTGGCAGGGTGGTGGGCCTAGGGACTGGAGCTGGACTATGGTATTGGGCAAGTTGAATGGCTGCTGTCACTGCAGAGGACAGAGACTGTACAGTCCGGTGTAGCCCACCCACGTCGGAATGAACGCCCTCCATGTAAGCCACCACCTGTGCCAATTTTTTGTCATGGTCCAGGAAGACATTGAGGAGAGCTGTCTGACCCACACACAGCTGGCGCAAAAGGTCCACAGACTCAGCACTGATGGCAGCAGGGGGGACAGGGGCAGCGGTGCCTGGGATGAAGGACACTCTTCCCTTCTTTGTGGTGCGAACACGGGCAGCAACAGTGGGAGTAGCAGGGAGGGTGGGCACTGAACGCGGTGTGGTGGACGAGGAGTCAGAGTCCCCGTTTCCTTCGGCCAAAAACGTAGATGCGTCACCGCCGTCGTTAGATGATGTAGAGGTCTGCGTCTCTGGCTGTGAGTCCTCTAGAAGACTACGGTCCCCCTCTGATGCACTGGTGACATCCGTGTCACTATGCTGGTGTGCAGCAGTTGTGCTTGATGCCTCACCACTGGTGTCCGTCCCGTGTCCATGTGAGATGCTGCATGAGAGAGAGATAGAGGTAGGATCAGTACTTTGCATCAAGTTTACAAATATCTGCAAGGGAAGCATCACTAATGATGAACAATCATCCATGTTGGACAACACCATGGGCAGTGACACTGTGCAATCCCAATCCAAACATCGAAATTACCGTGGCATAATGCAAACTTGGCATAATTCACCCATGTGATGGACACACAGCCAATTAGCCTGTTGGTGGCTTCAGCTAACCAGACACACATATCCCTCTGTGCACACCTAGGGCCCTGAGGGGGTAAAAGATCCTACTCACAACATGTTGCCACTGTCACATCTTGAGCCAGCAGAAGTGTCCAACACAGAGACAGACTCCAACATATCCGCACACAATGGCCATGAGCACATGCCATCCACCATGTCGTATCTTGGGGCACAACTACAGTTGCACATTGGTGTTAGATGTGTAGCCAGCACAAATCTGACGTCAGGCAATGCACACATTGATGATGGCACACTCAGATCATGCACTCTGCTGGACCCTGACATGGGATGTCCATGACGACACCAATGAAGATGATACCAGAAGGCCACAACTACAAATGTGAACTCAAGGGCCATTACACCAATGACATGGGAAGGTACATGTTGGGGGAATGCATGACAACTGCACCCAACACCGCGGCCACTTACACGCCATTGCATCACACTAGCAACATCACAGCCCTGTACTGGCCCAGGCTTGGAGCACATGCAGCCAAACAACACCCAAAGTCACACTCACAGAATACTCACCACCAGCTTGCTGCTGATGCCCCTTCAGACGTGCATCCAGTTCCGGCTGCGTCACATCTAAAATGCGTGCCATTAGTGGTGTCATGCTGCGCCGCGCTAACCTGCCAGCCCGAGGGATCAGCCCCAGTGTCATCTCGGCCACGTTCCTGCTCAGCCAGCAGATGTCATCCCACCTCTTGTGACAGTGGGAGCGCCATCGTTTGGAGACACCCAGTGCACGCACCTTGCATGCAATGGCCCTCCACACGGCCTTGTGCTGGTTGACTTTGAGCTGCAGACATGGGAGACAAGAGGGTGCAATAATCAGTGTAACCTACCACCATTTCACAGTGCAGGAGCATGACACTGACTCATACCAACTTCAGCCATAACTTTAGCAGAGACAACAAATCTGCGACATTCAAACATCACCATGTGTGAAACACACATTAATGCATGCAGGTATGAGGGTGGACACAGTACATGCCTATCTCAAAGCCATGCAGGATGCCAGCAGAGAGCAAAATGTGTATGCTGACCACATCCACTGCAAGTTTCTGGGAATACCAAGACATGCATGACATTACTACATATGTCACTGTGAATACTCACTGTGCCAAACACTGCGCAGCCCTCAAAGCACTTGCCCTTAAACTGCCACACTGTGTCATGGATGTCACATTGAGGGACATGACCTCACAAACGCAAACCCTCATCACAAGGCCTGTCGTGTGCAATCTACATCTCTGTAATGGCTCATTGATGGAGAGTCAAGAGGAAAAGCACAAATTTGACACTCTGTACATTCAGTGTTGTGTCACTGTCAGATTGGACAGTGAATGTGCAGGCCAGTTGGGGTCACACAGAGGTCCAACGTGAGGCATCTCATCTTTTACATGGAGGGACTATTTGGAAACACAAACAGTGCCAACACATGCGAGTATGTGCACATGCTGGTGGTGATGGAAGGGTCTGGGCACAAGAATGTTGGAATGTACAGTGTCATAGGTGAATGACCAACAAGAGTGTCACCCTGGGGGACTGAGGTCCTGAGCATAGTGCAGAACTAGAGATGAGGCACATATTGAGTCAGAAACAGTGCCCTCACTACCCTCTGGACAACAACACTAGCTAAGGCCACAGATGGGCCTGTGAAGGACATCAGGGACACACACAGACATTCAGACTGGAAATCACTGTCCTGACTCCTGAATTGAAAAGGTGCAGCCTCACTGTATGTCTGACAAGACATTACATTTCCCTCACATCTGGATGTGCAGGCAGGGAAACGTGTTGAATAGGCTAAACACACCTTCCCCCTGGAAACAGCATGCTAGGCAGTGCATGACCCAACCCCACACTCTCACGCACATACTGCAGCAGATCAACTTCATGTGTGCCCCCCTGCACTCTCACTCACACTCTGAGATACTTACCATGACATTTGGCGCACCATATAGCCTTGGATACTGGGTGAGCACCTCGTCCACCAGGACCTCCAGTTCCTCTGTGGTGAAGGGAGTGGCACGGATCTTCTCGGTCCTCGCCATCACTGTGGGCAGGAGACAGCAGCAGCGGCAGTTTGTGGTGAGGGGTCTCAGGCAGCAGTCCCTGGAGGCAGCAGCAGGTGAGGGGTGTCAGGCAGCTGTCCCTGGAGGCAGCAGCAGGTGAGGGGTCTCAGGCAGCAGTCCCTGGAGGCAGCAGCAGGTGAGGGGTGTCAGGCAGCAGTTCCTGGAGGCAGCAGCAGGTGAGGGGTCTCAGGCAGCAGTCCCTGGAGGCAGCAGCAGGTGAGGGGTGTCAGGCAGCAGTCCCTGGATGCAGCAGCAGGTGAGGGGTCTCAGGCAGCAGTCCCTGGAGGCAGCAGCAGGTGAGGGGTCTCAGGCAGCAGGCTCAGTGAGCTGTGGCAATGTGTGGCTCCCTCACACACATATATAGCCCCCAGGGCTCGTTTCTATGGTTCTAAGCTGCTGCAATTGGTGTTCCAGGTCTGCCTCATTCAAATACATCCAATGACCGCCTCCGCGGTGGCGGAGCACGCCTACCGCGATTTTCAAACTTGCATCAGGCAACCGCGATTGCGCTTCCCATTGGCTGGAAGGGCATGGTCCATGGCGGTGACACACCGCAGGGGACAGGCGTGTGGTACCGCGGTGGTGCATCTTTCAAGTGCATCCAATGACCGGCCCGCGGTGGCGGAGCACGCCTACCTAGATTTTCAAACTTGCATCAGGCAACCGCGATTGCGCTTCCCATTGGCTGGAAGGGCATGGTCCATGGCGGTGACACACCGCAGGGGACAGGCGTGTGGTACCGCGGTGGTGCATCTTTCAAGTGCATCCAATGACCGGCCCGCGGTGGCGGAGCACGCCTACCTAGATTTTCAAACTTGCATCAGGCAACCACGATTGCGCTTCCCATTGGCTGGAAGGGCATGATTCATGGCGGTGACACATCGCTGGTGCCAGGCGGTAGCTACCGCGATTCCGGGCACATGCATTGCTATGAGTGACCGGGATCTGGGTGTCGGAGCATGCCAACTGCCATTAGCCATGTGTATATGCCTATCAATCCCGCTATGGTGTCTTGGGCCATGGCGTTGACACACTGCTGGTGCCAGGCGGTAGCTACTGCGATTCCGGGCACATGCATTGCTATGAGTGACTGGGATCTGGGTGTCGGAGCATGCCAACCACCATTAGCCATGTGTATATGCCTATCAATCCCGCTATGGTGTCTTGGGCCATGGCGGTGACACACCACTGGTGCCAGGCGGTAGCTACGGCGAGGGTGCAGCATGACATTGTTGACTATGGGCGTGACAGTGTTGTTTGAGCACGTTTAAGGCACCAATGGACACATCGTGCTGTGTCAATGTCATGGGTCATATCTGTACTTCGAACAGTGGTCACACAAAATATCATGGCACTTGATGGAATTTAAATGGGCTATAGTTAGTAATTGATGTTGTTGCTGATGCTGGGGGGGGCAGTGGGGTCATGTGACCGGTTGCGCCCTGGCACACCAGATGGGCCGGCTTGGAGCTCCTCATCCAAAGGATCCAGGGACTCAGCATCAGAGTGTCCATGTTCCGGGGAAGGAGACTGGCTATGCAGGTTGAGGTTGTCGTCCTCTGCAGTCAGTTGTTGGTCACCTGTGGAACAGAGGGTACATAGTTATTGACTTACACCCATCTGGCTTGCTGTGTTTGATGTCTCTTATTTACATGTTATGCAACACACAGTTACGTATTTCATAAATTGTATGTCTGCACAGTGATGTTCGTCATGACATGATGTGGAGGTACATACATCTTTTTCCATGGTGTGACAAGTCATTGGATACCATGCCCCACGTGAAGCGCTTTGTATTAAACTGAAAGGTTGTCATCTGACAACTGGCTGCTATGCAACTTGATGTAATGCATCTTTGCTGATTACTCTTCCTGGCAAATGTTACATATGCACATGTACTAGACATTGTACCATTGTTATCTCATGCATACCTTTGTAATGTTCTGTGCTTGTATTTCATTGTTCAACAGACCATGCCTTTTAATTGTTAGTATGGTCCTTCATGCTCAGCACCCATGGAATTTACAGATAGCATTCGGTGCAGTGCATATATGGTACCTGATTTGCTTACACATGGGTTTAGTTGAGTCACAGTTCTGTTTCTGTCACAGTTACATACGCATAGCTGTCTGCATACTATCAAATGGTATTTAATTGGGGTATATTTTGTTGTGATGTGAGGCCTTGTGTTGGCATTAGCTCAATGCTTTCGTTGAGGAATGGTGGGGTGCATGCACTGTCTGCTTACCTGTCCAGTTGTCATTTTTAGGTGGACTTTCTGACACGTGGTTCTGGGTGGGGGGAGTAGTCCATCCTGCTCAGCTGTGGGACACGGGGGCCTGGTGGGAGTTGTAGTGCAGGCCTCCCTATTCCAAACACACCTCTCTGGAAAGATGGCTACCTACCTGTTAGGTGAGGGTGAAGAACACAATGGCTGCCACATGGTTCTGGGTGGGGGGAGTAGTCCATCCTGCTCAGCTGTGGGACAAGGGGGCCTGGTGGGAGTTGTAGTGCAGGCCTCCCTTATTCCAAACGCACCTCCCTGGAAAGATGGCTACCTACCTGTTAGGTGAGGGTGAAGAACACAATGGCTGTAAAATGCTTCTGAGTAGGAGGGGGTGCTCCATCCTGCTGAGGGATGGGGCAGGGTATGCCTGGTCGGAGTTGTAGTGCAGGCCTCCCTATTCCAAACACACCTCCCTGGAAAGATGGCTACCTACCTGTTAGGTGAGGGTGAAGAACACAATGGCTGTAACATGCTTCTGGGTGGGAGGGGGTGCTCCATCCTGCTGAGGGATGGGGCAGGGTGTGCCTGGTGGGAGTTGGAGTGCTGCTTGCCTGGACACATACAACACAGTTGATGTTGTCTACCTTTGTGATGTTTCAGATGGGGTGGATGTTAAATCAGTATGACCTGTGTTTGTTTTTGGGGTGCAGATGAGTGTACTTGTGCCTCAGGGATGTAGCTTTGTAGTTGTGCAAGACAGTACATGGCAGTTTCATGGTATACATTAGTTGGTACTTACCAGCCTCCACTCCCCCGGGTATTCCTTCCAGACTCTCTGGATGCAGTATGGCAAGCACCTTCTCCTCCCACGCAGAGAATGGTTTTGGTGGAATGGGCAGGCCTCCACCAGTCGCATCAGCCAGCTGACGGTTCTTGGCCCTCTTCTTCTTGACAACACTCTTCAGGTCATGCCACCGCCTCATGATTTCATGCTTGTTGCGGGGCACATTCTCTACTGCATTGACCTTTTCCACTATCCTTACCCACATATTTGTTCTTGTGGCTAATGGTGACTGTTGGACCATGCTACCAAAGAGTTGTGGTTCTACTCTAATTATCTCATCTACCATTACTGTCAACTCAGTGTCTGTGAATTTTGGCATTTTCTGTGGTGCCATGGTGTGTGCTGTGCTGATGTTTTGGGGTGCAGTTGTGAGGGTGGTGTGGGTGGTGTTGGTGGTGTGTGTGTGTGTTGTGGTGGTGGTGTGATGTGTGCAGGTTTGGCTCTCCTTAGTGCTGTGGTGTTGTTTCCTTCTGTTGATCAGTTTTGCAAAGGATTGTGGTCAGGGAAGGGGCTGGTTTTATGCTCAGCTATGTGGGTGTGTCAAGATGGTGTAATGCTGTCAGGTGTGCTGTGTGTGTTGTCCTGTGATTTGTATAATTGAATTTGCCATGGGGGTGTGTCATTGGGATGTTTCAGGTTATTTTGGGGGCAGGGCTAGTTGCCTGTGTGCATTTGCTGGCCTTATTGTGTGTTTTTTTTCTTGGCCGCCATTTTGTTGGCGGAGCATCCGCAGTGATGGCTATGCTGCAGGCCTTCCACTGTATCTCACAATCATTACTGTTAGCGACCGCGGCGGTCGGAAACAGTGGAACGTACCGCTGTGACATCGGGGATATCATAATATCATTGGCGGTCACTCCGCGTGCCTGGCGGCTGTTTTGTGTGTTTCCGCTATGATACCGACCGGCGCGGTTGGATTGTCACCTTCTCCGCCATCTACGGGCGGTTTTTCAATGCCTCCTACCGCCGCGGTTGGAATATTTTGGCGGTTGATCCTAATAGGGTCGGTGGTGTTTCCGCGGTACCTGCGGACGGTAATTTTCAGCTACCATGGTGGTTGGATTTTTTTCCGTCCGCCATCGTAATGACCATCTAAGTTCGTGTTCTATACATCATGCATATGTATTCTGCCAAAGACTGCATTTCCAGTTCCCATCAGATATATTGAAAAGGTTGTCATACTCGGTTCCTAGTGGAGAATATTGTGGGGCATACACAGGCAGCTCTCAGTGCAATTTGTTATGCAGCTTTTGCAGTTCTTTATTACAAAAGAGCCCACAAATCCCATCCTCTGCTACAAAACACCAAGAGCTGCGTCCATGATTGTTATGGGGCCATGTGACCATTAGCCAAGTTTCTGGGTCTATTAAGGAACCTGAATCAGGCTTATTCTGTTCTAGGGTAAAGATGAAGGCGTAGAATAAAATCACCCACTTGTCTGTTTATATTGTGAAACCCTCAAAACCAGTTGCATGTTTTTGGAGAAGCAGAAAAGAGCATCCCACAAAAACAGATGAGTCTCCTGGATCACAGCCAGGAGACTGGTATGTGTTCTAGGCATAACAGGCACCTGGTAGGCCCAATCAGACCAAGAGGGATGAGTGCGACTGCTACGATGGGTTCCAGGACACAGCACTGGATAGAAACACTCAAAGCATGTGCACTTGCATTGTTGTCCGGGGCAACATTAATTTAATAGGAAGTACACAGGAACTGTGTGTGGAGGCTGCATTTACACTGCATAAAGCTTATCCATGCACTAAGACCAGCTGTCTACCTTTACCGACTTCTGTGTATAAGAAGTGTTTCAGGGACCAGAAATGTTATAGAGACGAAACAGGCAGTATGTTCAACCACAGGGTGGTAAGCATTCCATATTCCTAAGACAAACACACAAACAGTTTTCTTTGCCCTCATTTTAGACCTCATTTGAGGATTGTATTGATGCCAGAACTATTGAGTACTTCTTTATAAATGCGGTAATTTTTACAGCATAACAAGGCAAACTGGACACATGACTCACTCCTAAGTCAACTCATTCCTGTTGAGCTCTGAATGTGGATACCATTTTTTTAAGTATATATATATATACCTTTCCGTGTAGTTGGAGACCTTGCAAAACACTATCTAACTTTAAGAAGCAGCCCTGGGAATAAAACTGTATTGTGTACTTTTGCCACATTACCTAAACGAAGATAATAACAACTAAACTTATTAGACTTAAAGTTTTTCTTGATAGTTTTTTTTGATACGGTTCATCACGCACTTCTCTTCAAATGATTTTAGTCACTTGGGCTTAGGAACACTGCACTAACATTGTTCAGTTAATTTCTCAATGATAGAGAACAGTGGGTAGAGATGTGAGACGCAAGTTCCAGAACTTTCTCTCTCCCCTGTGGGGTGCCGCAGGGGTCTGCTCTTAGCCCCACCTTATTTAATGTGAATGTCACTCCCCTTGTTAATCTTATTCACAGTTTTGGCATGGCTGTATTCTCCTACGCTGATGATACACAGATAGTGGTATCTATCTCATCGGAGGTGGAAAAGGATGCAAGTAATTTCTGCAGATGCATGGCCCAGGTTGCAGGCTGGATGCAGAGAAACTGTCTCAAGCTGAACTCGGATAAAAGGGAGGTTTTGCTTTTTGGTAAGGAGACCACCTTTTGGGATGCATCATGGTGGCCTTTAGATCTGGGCGCTTTACCGAGGCCAGCGCAAAAGGCAAGAAATCCGGGAGTCATCTTTGACACCAAACTATGTTTCTCAGAACAAATCAATGCTGTGACCTCAGCAGGTTTTTTCATGCTGAGGGTTCTCAAGAAAATCATTCCGTTTATTCTGTTTGATCCACAGAAGACGGTGATGATGGCACTCACCTTCTCGAAGATGGATTACTGCAATGCCTTATACTTAGGCACTTCTAAATACCTGATAAAAAAACTCCAGTCCTTGCAGAACGCAGCAGCAAGAACGTTACTGAAAGACCCCAAATTTGGACCAATCTCTCATCTAATGCACGGCCTCCACTGGCTGCCAGTGGAAAAGTGGATTTCATTTAAGGCTCTGTGCATAATCCACAAGGCCCTATACAGAGCCAGTCCGACCTTTTTTCAGGATCAGTTCTCCTGGTATACTCCCTGTAGAAACCTTAGATTGAGCTCTGAGTGAATGATCACTGTCCCAAGAATAAATAAAGTAAAATGGGGTGGAAGAATGCTCTCGTACCATGGGGGGAAACTATGGAACTCCTTGCCTCTTGCCTTACGCTCGCAATCCACCATGCAGCAATTCAGAAAACAGTTGAAGACCTGGTTGTTCTCTCAATAGGCTATAGAGCTCCGCCAGGCAGAAGGTTTTCCTGGTTATGATCTGAAAGGCGCTAAGACACCTTCGGGTATTGCGCGCTCTATAACATTATTTCATTCATTCATTCATTTCTGTGCTTTGCATTCAGACTGTAATAAAACTGTAGTAATGTTTTTGTGCCGGAATTTGTTGTCTGCAGTTTAAATAATCCAAATATCCTCAATGAAGGAATGAGGGAAATGTGGTTCCATATTTATAACCGTTCTTTTGGGGGAGGAGCGGTAGGCGATCGAGATGAATGCATCTCCTTGATGTTCCAAGCGTTGACCCCAGTCTGCATGCTGTGACCCCGATCTCACACACCTCAATCCCCCTCGGTGCATATGAGATTTAGTCAGCTCTGACTGAAATCTAGAGATGGCACTAGAGAGAAATGTAAGTCGGGTGAGGAGAACATGCTCTGAAGCTGCAGAGGATCCAACCCAGTGATGGCGAAAGGAGACAGAACACACCTGGAAAGCCTGTGATAGAGCTGAGTATTGTTCTCTGCCCATAACCCTGATGACCAGGGAATGGTATAAGGTGAGAGGGAGCCGTATGGACTACGGCTGAACTAGGGTGGGTAACAATTTGGTCTGACTGGGGTGCATCTGTAGAGGAGAAGAAGTATTGCAAGATATCCTCAGGGAGAGCGGTAGAGTTTGGGATCCCACAGGTACTCTGCCACTCACTGACAGCTCAAGGACAGTCATAACTATGGTGGAGAAGGGGGACCTTTGCTGGATGTAGCCCCAGAGACTCTGGGGCTAAACGGGCAGCACCAGTCAAACCTTTGTGCAAACTAAGCACTGTGAAAAAAGAGGCAGTGGCAGTTGAAACCCGCCTGGAAAGGTTGTGGAAAATAAAATGTTCAATATGGAGAGATCTGTGAGAGAACGGAGGATCGTGTGAGCCATATTATTATTATTTAGCATTTGTAGAGCGTGTAGCTAGCCAGAGGCATCCCAGCGCTAGCGGCGAAACAAGAGGTTGGGGGTTTAAAAGTACCAAGGAGAGTGATAGATTATAGGGAAGAGTGTTGGAAAAGCCAAGTCTTGAGGAGTTTTCGGAAGGGAAGATGGCGGGGTTCCGTCCGGAGGTGTAAGGGCATTGTGTTCCAGAGTCTGGCAGCATTGTAAGAAAAAGATCTACCTCCGCTTCTTGCTCTCCTGATTTTGGGAATGACTGCAAGGTTGAGGTCGGCCGAGCGAAGGCACCTCCCAGGGCGGTGGAGGGTGATGATAGAGTTGTTATTGGCTGGGCCCTTTCCCCATATGGATTTATGGGCTATACACAGCGCCTTAAAGTTTATTCTTTCCAGAACAGGTAGCCAATGTAAAGACTTCAGAGCTGCTTTGGCCGACTGGTTTTTTGGGATCCCCAACAACAGTCTGGTGGCACAGTTCTGTGTGACTTGAAGCTTCCTTATTGTTGCTTTGGGTGCTCGTAGGTAGAGAGAGTTTCCATAGTCCAAACGTGATAGGACTAGGGTCTGTGTCAGGATTCTTCTTGCATTCATAGGAAGGAGTGGGAGAATCTTTCGGAGTAATCTGATGGTGCCATAACAGGCCCCTGTTACTCTCACTGCTTGCTCTTCGAACTTGAGGGAGGTATTCAGCCAAACGCCCAAGCTTTTGATTCTAGTCTTGGGGGTTGGGGCAGGACCCAGGCAGTTGGGCCGTATCTGTTTAAGATCCATGCTGGAGGAGTTACCCAGAAACATAACTTCTGTTTTTCTTCCATTTAACTTGAGGCATGAATGTTCCATCCAGGCGGCCACTTTCTCCAGACAGATTTCAAAGTCAGAAGGAAAGTTTCGGGGACCATTGAGAGCGATTACCAGCTGCGTATCGTTAGCATAGGTGATGATTTTTATCCCATGTGGCGAAATGATTTCAGCAAGTGGTTGCATGTACACATTAAACAACGTGGGACTCAGGGAAGATCCCTGTGGGACTCCGCAGCTGATTTCTAGGCTTCTGGAGGTGGACTCCCCTGAAAAGACCTGGAAAGTTGTCTTATCTAAATAGGAATGGATCCAGGCAGCCGCCTCCCCTGAGACACCCAACCTTATAATTCACTCTATTAGGATGTTAAAATTAACTGTGTCGAAGGCTGAGCTCAAGTCTAGGAGGATAATGGCCACTGCTCCTTCTTGATCAAGGATCGTCTTAGATTCCTCAACTACTGCTAGTAGGGCTGTATCAGTTCCGTGCTTGGGGCGAAATCCTGTTTGGGTGGAATGCAGGAGGTCGTGAGTTTCTAGGAAGGCCGGGAGGGTCGAGTTCAAATGCTTTTCCAGGATCTTAACTATCACTGGAAGCATGGATATAGATCAATAATTGCCTAGGTCATCAGGGTCTAAGCTAGATTTCTTAAGAAGAGCCTTCACCATAGCATGTTTTCATAGTGCAGGGACTAGACCCGAGGTGATAGACAAATGTATCATTTCCAGCATAGGGAGGAGTATTGTATTTCCGGCTCTGAGTAGGACATGGGGGTGAGCTGGGTCACGGGGGGAGCCTGATTTTATTTGAGAGAGGAGGTCTAACAGCTTCGCCAGATCCATGGTGGGGAGTTCCTTGAGTACATGGTCAAAACAGATGGGGGGTTATCCATCTGTATGAGATCGCTTGGGCGGGGTGAACTGGGAAAAGCAGTGTATAAGTTTTTAATTTTGCCTAGAAAAAAATCTGCCAGTTCATTACACCGCTCAGGAGAGGCCTCAGGGGATAGTCCAAATCTCGGGAGCTGTAAAAAATCCTTAGCAACACGCAAGATTTCTCTAGGCGAGTTAACAGCCGCGTTGATGATATCTTCGTAGTAGGAAGCTTGTGCAATTTTTATTTCCGTTTGATAGTGCTTTATAGCTTCCCTATATTTTTGTTTACTCAGACTGTTATAGTCTGTCCTCCATTTTCTCTCCAGTGTTTTTACATGCCTGTTTAAGTGAGCGTAGTTTGGGAGAGTACCAGGGGGACTGTTTCTCTCTTTCTTTATGGCATGATTTAGCTGGGGCGATCAGCTCCAGTGCAGCCTCAATCCAGCTAGTAAAGTTTTCTGCAGCTGAGGTTAGATTTTGGTTGGTTTTGGGTTTAAGATTTTCAAGAGTGGTGATCCACGCATCTATAGGGAGTTTGGTCCAGTGCCAGACTTTCTTGTTGATGATCTTAGTGGCTGGCGGTTGGGGAGGGGAATTAATATGGAAAGGGATCAGGAAGTGATCTGACCAGGGCAGGGGAATGGGATCAATCACCGATAATTCATTATTATTGGTGAAAACTGGGTCTAGTGTATGACATTGTTTATGTGTAGGGCCTGTAACTTTTTGAAGGAGTTGAATTGCTAGTAGGTCCTGCGTAAGATCTAAGGCCTCGGCCTTGTTAAGGTCATCAAAGAGTAGGTTAAGATCCCCAAGAAGAGTAATATTGGGGGTTGCCCCTACCAGCATGGCTGCTACGTCAGGGAGTGATTCGAGGAATTGTCCACCGGCACCAGGAGGGCGGTAAATGAGAACTCCGGAGAAAGAGAGGATGGCGGATGGCGAGATATCAAGGAAGCAATGGAGAGACAAGCTGAATTTAGGGATAGGATGTCTGAAGCGTTGTTGATGCTAGACAGCAGGTTTGAAACTTTAGAGAACGCATACTGTATAGTCCAAATATGGGGTTTTCCAAAGATCGATTCTGGCGCATCAATTACTGAGACAATGAAGCGATCTTTAAGGAGTATGCGCTCCCTCCCAAACACAAAGCCAGTGGAATGGTACAAAGGGACTACAATACCCTCTCAAAAACTGTGGGGTATGTAACCAAGCAATCTGGTGAGACAATAATAGCGAGGCTGGCAGACCTGGACCTTCAAGGACAGATTTCTGAAGAAACTGCATATTTGGGCACGATTTTAGTGGTGAATAGCAATTATAGTCTGCTGTTTCCTGACCCTAGTTCGACAACACAATTAAGACATAAAGAGCTACAGGTGGTGCACACAGGACTGTTGGAGTATGGAGTCATGGCTTCCATCTGTTACCCCTGACATATTGAAGTCCTGAAGGAGGTAAAGTCCTATATTTTCACCCAGGTGAAGGCGGCTCAGACATTTTTTGAGTCATTGAAGAAGAAATTGGGGAGGGCTGAAGGGATGGATGATTCCTAAAAAGCTAGTTGATGATGACATCTGATTCCATAGCATGAAACCTGTATGGTCATTTGAGACAGGGAATAAATGATAGTTTTGATGTTCATGAAAATGCTTTCATCGAGGTTGCACATTCTCTTTTATTTGTATCCTGAGTTCCTTCACTTTCCTCTCTCTTTACACTCTAACTTTTTATCTTCTATTACTGCACCTTCTTCTAATTTTGAAATCTTCACCCTCCCATGAAGTATTGTTATTTGCCACTGTAACCTTCTTGGCGATGTTGCTATTAACAAAGAATGGAACCATAAAATGTCTCTAAAAATTGAGTGCCACTGGTCAATAGAGATTTGGGTTGTGCAAAATGCATCAAAAATTAAAAAGTGAAAGCAGGGCGCAGTGTGAAGTTGCCAAACTAAATGTTAATGAACTAAAGGAACTTAGGGGTTTTCTGAAAAGTCACTGGATGAGGCATCTTTCAGGTGCAGGGGTAGCTTGGTTCAGGTTTTTGCACACAGACTGTTGGGGTTACTCACAAAAGTAAGCTACGGTTAAAGTGAGTTACACCTGCAGCTTTACTTTTATACTTTTGAGTAACTTTAATGCTTTTGGCTGTTCACAAAATATTAGTGTAAAGTTACTCAAAAGTGTAGACTTGCACGTCTCCACCCCCGGAAAAGGAGGTGGAGCCAAGTTTATGAGTGTAAGTTACTACTGCAAAAAGAAACAGTATTAAGCCCAGCACCACATATAGATGCCCTCTGACAGGAAGATGGATGCTCTTTATTGAGCTCCAACTACCACAGTGCATCCCGCATAATCCTGACACAGATGGGGCCTGGTGGATGCCTCGGTGCTCCAAACTCGGAGTTCCAGCATGGAAGGGCATTGCCGACTGAATCTCATGACCTGAGGGATAGAAGAAAGCCACACAAAGGAAGGTGGTTCTGCTGCCCCGTGATCGCTTCAAGATGGCGGTCGAGAACTGAAACTGAAGGGGTGAGATGCCCATGCAACGAGGCGTGGACTCCTCTGGCAAGGAGAGTGGCCCCCCACGAGAAGTATGGCGGATCCTGCGCTACTGGTGAGCTAGTAGACTGCTGGTGGCTGCAGGAGGCTCCCATGTGGCTGCCCCAACCGATGAATGGTAGAAGTGAATCAATTACGCCCTGATCCTCGCAGGACAGAAATCAATATCTGAGCTGAAGACATCTGGACGGAAGAGAGCAGTCTCCGGTGTGAGGAGTGGCTCACAGTGAGGCCATGCATGGGACCTGTTGCCCCAAGGGAACACTAGCAGCCGGCTGCTTGGGGTTCACCCACCCACAAACATTGGAGTGGCAACTTGGGGGACTTGGAAGATTACTGGCCTCAGACAAAGGTTTGAGACCCCGAGATTTGGCAGAGGGTAAATAATTGACCATTCATACGCTGTATGATGCGGCTCAGAGTCCCACACACTGTGAGCTGAATTGGGAGACAGAGACAGGTGAGAAATGATGGGCTGGGACAACCACCAGGTGCTGGTGGCCTGAGCCTTACCTGTACTTGGTGGGAGAAAGTGAAAGCAGCTCCCTCAGAGCTGGGCCCATGAGAGAGAGCAAACTAAGGGCTGCCTGCGACCTCTAGCACCTGAAGTGAAGCCAGAGATAGGAGCCTAGAGATAAGCAACAGGAAGCTCCTTGAGGTGCTGACTGCAACCTCCCACAAAAGAGCCTTGTGGCGCACTGGTTGGAGAGATGCTGGGGTACACCTGGCAATCGGGATCTCCCTGTTAGAAGGGTTCCCTAGACCATACGCCCGCAAGGAAGTGAGGCGCAAGCAGGAAGGCTCTGATTTTGCTGGACTGCTGTGGTAGCTCCCCTTGGTATCTGTAAGCGAGAAAACAAGTGGCTCACTGTTAGAATTGGGGGTCTCTAGTTTGCAGTGGTATGCACCATGTCCAAGTAGGGGCCTTCCTTCTAGGCAGGATTAGTAAAGTACACACCTAAGTTTGCCTTTGCTCACCCTCTGGTAGCTTGGCACAGAGCAGTCAGGCTAAACTACAGAGGCAATGAGCAAAGCATTTGTATATAACCCACAATAACACAGTGAAATCACCACAAATGGACACCACACCAGTTTAGAAAAATAAAGTATCTATATCTAAATGAAACAAGACCAAAACTACAAAAATACAACATACAGATACCAAGATATGACTTTTTAAAGGTAAAAACAGTTTTGTCCATAGGAAACTATGGATGCGTCACTTTTAGCACAAAGTACCTGGGATACATCAAAATCACAAGCAAAAACAGCAGCAGGGAAAGTGATGCATCGGTTCCTTATGTGCAGGGAAGGTCATGCGTTGGTTCCTTGCTCCAGGGGAGGTGATGCATCGGTTCCAAACTGCCACGCAGGGGAGTTGATCCGTCAGTTTCTTACTGTGCGGGTAAATGATGCATCAGTTTCTTACTACAGCCCCAGCATTGTTGTAGATTCGCCACACAAGTAAGATACATGGAAAATCTGGATGCACTGGAGGTGATGCGGCGGCGGTGAACCGAGCGCTGCGTCAATTTATCGAGCTGCAGAACGGTGATGCATTGATTCTTCTTGCCGCCCAGCGGGGCCTGCGTCGGAGCCGACTAAGCGAGTGGTGGCTTATCAGGCCGCTGCCAGATGCTGTGTCCACTTTTTGGCCATACGGAGTTGTGCGTCGGGAATTTCTCCCGCACGGAGGTGCTGCATTGGAAAATTCAGTCTCAAGGAGGGCGAAGCATCAATTTTCTCCAGATCTTCAGTTCTTGGCAGCTTCCAGTAGCAGGAACAACCTCCAGAGGCCCAGAACTGGAATAGGCACCTCCTGGCAGGTCAGAACTCCCATCAGTGGAGTTCAAGGAAGCTGTGGGTGAAGTCTTTGTGTCCCTGAGACTTCAGAACAGGAGGCCAGCACACACAAGTCCATGGAGATTCTTCCCAAGCATGTTCACAGCAAAGCCCAGTATTTGTCCTCTCCTTGGCAGAAGCAGCAACTGCAGGCCAAGCCAGCAAAGCAACACACAGAAAAGGGGCAGTCTCCTCCTCACAGCTCTTCTCCTTGGAAGAGCCTCCTCTTGATTCCAGAAGTGATGTAAGTTCTGGGGTTTAAGGTCTACTTCTTATACCTCTTTTTCCGTTTGAAGTCTTTGTTCAAAAGGTCTCTCTTGCTCAGTAAAACCATTTCTTTCTTCCCTGATCCAGCTTCACTACAGGAGGTGGAGACAGCATTGTGCAGAGCAGACACAGCCTATTCAGGTGCTAGTGAAGAAGACTCCTCCCACCACTCTAAATTCAGAAAGATCTATTCAGCCTGGCTATGAGTCACCCAGGAAAAGCAGGACACACCTCAACCCCCCTTGTGACTGTCTAGAGTGAATGCACATTCCTAGCTCCTGACACTCCAAAACCAGACGGTGAATGCACAAGAGGCAGAGTCATACAGGATGGTCAAACAACAAAATGCCCACTTTCTAAAAGTGGCATTTTCAAACACACAATTTGAAAACCACATTCACTGAAAGGTATTTTATTACATTCTGAGTTCAGAGAGCCTAAATTCCATTTCTCAACCTTGTCCCAATGGAAAGTTGCACTTGTAAGATGTTACAAGGCAGCTCCTATGTTAACATATGGGACAGACAGCCTGTCAATAGTGAAAAGCGAAATACACTGTGTTTCACTACCAGGGCGTGTTAAGCACACCAGCACATGTCCTACCTTTCATATACACTGCATCCTGCCCATGGGGGTACCTTAGGGGTGTCTTACATGTAAGAAAAGGGCAGGTTAGGGCCTGGAAAGTCGGTGCACTGTCCCGGTCGAGCGGGCAGTTACAAACTGCGTGTGCACATACTGCAGTGGCAAGTCTGAGACACATTTGCAAGGCTACTCGTATGGCTGGCACAATGAGTGCTGCAGGCTCACTAGTAGCATTTGAATTACAGGCCCTGGGCACACACAGTGCACATTACTAGAGACTTACCAGTAAATCAAATATCCCAATCCTGGATAACCAATCATAATCACAATTTACACAGGGAGCACTTGCCCTTTGGCACTTATCAGCAGTGACAAAGTGCCCAGAGCACCCAAACCAGCAAAAACAGAGCCCAGCACACAGGCAAAAATTACAGGAGGCAGAGGCAAAAAGTCAGGGGAAACCCCGCAAAGGATGCCAGGTCTAACAGTCACCTGTTGGGAATTCTACTCCAGGGCAAAAACGACTGTCCGGATAGTGGACACATTCGGCTCTGGAAGGGAACTTGCTCCTTTCCGCTTGGCGTCTTCCTGAGATTGGCTGCACCAGATCAGACCCCAATAAGGCCCTGACAACACCATGCATGGAAGTGGGAAGACACATGGGCATGGGGCCACAACAGATGTATCGCATTTTGGAGACCATAACAACCATGATGGAAGTTCTCAAAGGGAAAATCAACGAAGAGATGATTGTTCTGAACATCTTCCGGGATCACCACCGCAGATTGTTGGATAAGGTATGTAAACAAAAAGACCGCTTGCAACCTTGGTGAGCCCACTGGTGGACTAGCTGAGGGTTAAGATAGCTAATCTATCAGAAAAAGCAGATCAGCTGGATAAGGTGCAATAACGTCCAAGTGGTGGGGCTCCCAGAAGGAGTCCAGGGCAACAATAGGGTAGCATCCCTCCAAACATGATTTCTGGAAACAGCAGCCTCCCCTGGGGCCTCTCTCAATTTTTTGTCCCGTAAAGAACGCATAGAGTACCAGCAAGACCTCCACCACTGGGGCTGCACCAATCCCTGAGGTGGCCCACCTACTAAATTACAGGGACAGAGATGCACTTCTGAGAAGAGCATGCTGTCTGGGACATTTGCAAGTGAAAAACAGTCCTGTAGCTATCTTCCCTCACTATACCCTATTGGTGCAACGTAAGAGGGCCTCGTTCATGAAAAGTTAAGAGAGCACTCACTGTTCTTTGAGGACCCTATGAATGTGTGCCATTGGCTGGAGAGACATCCAAATTGTGCTGATGGAGCAGTCAGGCACCACTTGCCCAGCCCAAAGAGACGCAGAGGATGTCATAAAATAAAATCTGTAGGGGGTTCGCCCCTCCAAATGGCAGGTGGACCAAGGCAAAGTGGCTGCCTTTGAGGTAGAGTGCAAATTTGCAGGCTCTCAACAGCACAAACTGAGTGTTAGACTCAACTAGGGGTAACACGGATTCGGACCTGGCCTCAATGGGGTCTGGCTGCAGTCTGAGCTTAACTCATGTACAGCTGATGTCCTCTGATTCAATAAAATCTGTGATGTTGTTGACTATTCCCTGGAGTTCTTCAGAAGCTTGAGGTGCTTTGGGATCCACCACAGGGTCCCCCCACTACCCGCTGGGAAGCAGGGGGGCTGAGTAGAGAGTTGGGGTTCATGAATGGAGTGTGCATAAGGGCTGAGCCCAATGTGAGCTGGTGGTAGACCTACTCCCCCTTCTTTTGCTCCTCTCGGCATTATAGGCAACAGAGCAGTATTGGCTCTATATATGTATGGTTGTTTGAGTTGTCAGCATCTGACCGTTGTCAAGATGCCCTGGGAAGAGAGAGTTCGGGATGGCTTGAATGAGTTTAGTGAGCATCGTACTTTTAAATCATGTTTGAATAGAATGTACTTCACACAGGCTGCTGTACGACTACTGACAGCCGGTGAGGGAAGTGACATATTGCTCATTGTGTGGTCATCCCATGTATCGGCAAATGGAGATTACTTTGGTTACCAAATGGCTTCCTTGAACCTAGTTTTACCATTCTCATATGGACTGTGAGGGGCATGAACTCTACTAGTCAGAAGTACAGTGTTTATACATACCTGAAATGCAGAGGCGTGGAATTTGCACTCCTCCAGGAAATACACTTGGTGGGGAGTGAGTTTGCCAGATTACAATGGAGGTGGAGGGGACAGGTATTTGCCATGATCTGTTCAACATATGCCCAGGGAGCAATACTTTGAGTATGATCGTGAGTCCCTTTTGAGTGAAAACATAGTAGGAAGCATTCAAGGTGGTGGTTAGAGGTTACTGTTTGGGTAAGCAAGATGGAGTGCATAAGGATTTGGGGGCAGACCTCATTCAGTTGGAGAACTCTAATCCCCACCTACCCCTGGAGGGCCGAGTGTTGGTGAACCCATCTTGCAGGCCAGAATTACCTGAGATGCTGCCTAAACATGTGGAGGTAGTGCAGCAGCCAGGGATGTTTCTATATAAGGAATATTTAGCTACCTCTCACTTGGAGGGCGGCCAGGTGGGGACGTTACTAGCTTGGCTGGTTAATCTGGAGCACAACACTGGGAATGTCCACGCACGTACAGACATCAGGGACGAGTTAAAGCATTCTCAAATAGAAATACACAATGTTTTTTGCAGCCCCATAAGGAAATACAGAGTGGATCAAACTATGCCACATATGCCTCCATAGAGGCATTCTTGGATAGGGAAATGCTGTCTACAGTTTCGAATGAAGCCAGTAAAATGCTGGAACAGCAGATCACGTAACAGGGGACATGGGCATCCATTAAATATTTAGCCAAGGGAAAGAGTCCTGGAATAGATGGACTCCACTCCATGTTTTATCAAACATATGCTCTACTTATGGTCCCCCACTTAGTTGAGGTGTACAGGGTTACTTAGGAGGAAGGCACCCTGCCCCCCTCCAGCAGAGAGGAATTACTGATCTCAATCCCTAAACCTCACAAGGATCCGGCAGACACATCCTCCTACCGCCCCTTGTCGATGTTAATCCTTCACTACAAAATACTCAGTAAGAGACTGGACAATTGCCTGCAATCTCTTCTACAGCAGTTGGTCCACGCAGACCAGAATGGTTTTATACCTCAGAGTAACACATCACTAAATATTAGACCGTTTTTTCAAGCCTTGAATGAGACTCCACTGGCAAGAATTCTGGATGCTGTGGTTGCTTCAGTAAACTTATGCTAGTCCTTCAATACTATTCAATGGCGGTACATGCACGTAGAATGTGCCCAATTAACCTGGGCCCTAAGTGGGCTAAATGCTTTTATATGCCGTTGTGCAAGCCGCAGTCAAAATAAGGTAGAACATCTCTGAGGAATTTAGGACAAAGACGGGCATCCAACAGGAAAGCCCGCTATTCCCTATGCTGTTTGCACTGGCTGTAGAGCCTCTACTAGAATTATTAGGATAGAAGGCTGGGGGTAGGGCATACCGGTACATGGCACAGAACATAAAATATCGCTCTATGTCAACAAAATGCTTTTATTTCTACTGGATGCAGGGACGGGAGTGATTTGGAGCTTCCAGATGCTACGGCTGTTGGATGCTGTGACAGGCCTTTACACAAACTAGGAGAAGAGATGTGTCTTCCGGGTTTCTGGTGATCCCTGAGAAGTTCCACAGGCAGTGGAAGAGTGAAATATCAAGTGGGAGCTCCGAATGTTCCAATAATTAGGGGTCAAAATATATCACCAAGATATGGAGAGCAAAGAGGTCAACATCAATGGGGCACTGCATTCTCTGAAGGGCAGTGTTGAGTTCTGGAGCACATTAACGCTCCCCATAATGTTGAGAGTAGCACACACTAAGATGATTATGCTTCCAAGGGTTCTTTATTTATTTGTGAATCTTCCAATTTTGGTCCCTCATTCTTGGTTTAAAATGTTTAGACACGCTGAAGCGTGATTTAATCTAGGATAACAGTAAGCGAGAATTCTTATTATGTACTATGCAACAGACAACTAGAGAAGGAGGGTTGGGTGACCTAGACTTTGAGTTGTATCATGTCACGGCCCAGATACAGTGGCTGGCCAGATGGCTGCCAGGGCTCCAGCGGGAGGAAATAAGTTATCCAGGGATGCCAAGGCAGGAAGAGGCTTTGATTGCTCTTCTTCTGGGGGTCATGGTTGACCTCAATTTCACTGCCCAAATTGCTGAATATGGCCTTGCGCTGCTGGTAGAAATTTGTTAAAAAACTGCGGTGGTTTCAACTAATTCCCCCACCTACTGTGCCGCTGATTCACCTTCTGGCGCCTGGTTGCGGGTTCTTTACTGCACACAGGATGGAGTCGTGGACAGCAATGGAACTGCTTACCACGGGGGACTACTTTGAATGGGGGAAACTGAGGAGCTTGGAAATGCTCATCACTGAAGCTGAGCTGCTGGAATCATAGATTCTGGAATATGCATCAGTGTCCCAAGTAATACATAAACTGTGGAGGGACAAGCATAATGAACCACCTACGCGTGAAGGTCTAGACTTACAAACAAGTCATGCAACACAGCTCCGCACCCAAAGTTGCTGAGCTGCATTGCGTGACAGGGAGAGAGCCAGAAAGTGCCATATCTACAGAGATATGGCACTATCCCTCTCTCTCCCTAGCACGCCATGCAATAAGGCTGCCGAGCGCCACATGCACACCTTTGCAAAGATGTCTGCATGAGTCTAGCATAGGTTTTGTGCAGGAAAGGTACCCTTCCATTACAAAATACTATGTTTAGCCTAACTAACTTTAAAACTTTTCCCACTTTGAATGTGTGCGGTATAGTGCAGCATGGATGTGAAGTGGGAAAAGTTTGGAAAAATAAAAGCATTTCTCCTTTTTAACACCTTCTTTCAAGTGGCATTAATTTTGGTGCAAAACCCTGTGTACAAAAAATGTTATGCAGGGTTTTGCATCAAAAACCATGAATGGTTGTGTGGGAACACCCATGTACCACCCATGGAATTTCTCCTTGACGCAGAGTAATGCAAAGCAGCGTTTTGCGATCGTTTTTGATACAAGCCAATGCAAATGACAGTTTACGTTGGTTTATAAATCCCCAAAAGGATGTTGCTTTGGGTATGCATTAAAAACCTGACTCAAAACCTTTGTATATCTGGGCTGAAGTGTTACAGATCCTCCGCACATTTGGGGGAGGCCGTAAGTTAGTTTCCTGGCTCTATAAATCTGCCCTGTTTATTACTAAAATTGACAGATGCAGCTCAAAAGGAAATGAGAAGAACAACTTGGCCGCAAATTCCTGGGTGAGGCATGGGAAATGATTCTGGAACATACCCACACAGTATCCAGAAACACTAGATTTTCATACACTCTGTTTAATTATCTCCACATGACTTAGCTCACGCCCCATAAATTAAATAGGATACATGATGAATAAGACCTGCCCAAGATGTAATGAGGCAGATGCAGACTTCATTCATATGTCCTGGTCCTCTCAAGGAATCATACAGTTCTGGCAGGCTGTTACAGGGTAGCTGCAACATTCTCTCTGATGAACAGGCCTCCTGTGGATGGAAGCGTGCATGTTAGGCTTTTACCCCAAATCGTGGAATGAGATAGTGACCACTAGATTTCTAGACCTTGCCCCGGTACTGGCCAATCGAGCCATTGCAATGCACTGGAGATCTCCGTGGAGGCGTCCCCACTGCAGGTAGAAGAGGGAAGTAGAACGGTGGGCGATGGCGGAGGAGGATACCTTGATAAAGGCAGAGAAATGGGGCCTATGTGAAAGACCAATGGCTCATGACTGAGCGACTGTTTTCGGCTTCTTTGTGAGAGTGGACAACAACTGAAAGTTACATTATTATTAAAGGGAGGGAGAGCGCGGGCCAGAAAGAGGATTGAACCTCTGAAGGGGAAGGTGGCGTATCGGTTATACCAACCTTACCTGCGGCACGCCCACTAGTTAGCAGACATTTTAGTAAGATTCCATCTGGCAACTACATTACTCATGCTGTTCTGAAGCACAGCAACCAATGAAGCTGCCAACAAGTATTGGCAAAGCCAATATGTATTGCCTATGTGAGATTTATTGGCTTTTTTTAGACATGTCGCACAATAGTGCTGGATGTTGTGCAATATTGCTGAAAGTAAAGAAAAGAATAGTGCTGTGACGGCCAGTGCTGGCAGTGTCATAGCACTTTTTTTTCTTTACTTTAAGCCGCGTTCCACAGCAGCCACACGGCTGTACAACATGTCTAAAAACTATTGACAAAGCCAATAGATCTCGCATAGGCAAAACCTGTTGACTTTTGATGGAGCAGAAAAAATAAAAATTTTAACCCCTAACAAATTTTATAATTAATTAAATAAAATGTTCGTTTAAATGTATTAATCAACACTGTATGTGTGGGAATGGTAATATGCCAATGTGTGTGCTAAATAATCTATTAATAAATGTCTATGTGTCTAATTATAACGTAAAAATAAATGCGTACTAATAAAAATAAATGCATGTTATTGTGCTTCATAGAAATAAAACGTGTCGTTGCAAAAACAAATAGTGATGGTAAGTAAGGAACAGCTTAAATGTTGCTTTCTGCTAGGTAACAACTAATTGGGGTACGTAGACGGGAGGGAAACGAAAGGGATATTTTTCTCTATTTTAATTATGTTTTATTTGCCTCAAATTAGTGCTTCTAAAGTAGAACCGAGTGGCGATATAAAATGGCCGCCAGTGGGAAGATGTGCGCAGGCGCAAGGGGACACGTGGTACGGGATGAGATTGAAGAAATCTGGAACCTCGTGATGTCTCTGAGAGGCTAGGATGCAAGAAACGGTCAAGGCTGGTGTGACCTAATTGAACTGATAGTGTGCCATGATGATCAGCGGAGAGCCCGTAGAAACAAGTCTAAAAGAAAGGACAATGACTGCGGAGTTCTCGAATGTGTCGAAAGAAGTTACAAATGAACTGATCGAATCGGATGGAAATGTTTAAGCGTATGGGAAAGGAAATGATCCAAGGACCCTTGAATCCAAGAGAACTTGATTAAAGAATGAATAAGCTGACATGCATGGACCAATGAAAGAAAAGCGTGATATTAATGTTGCAACAGTTAGTTAGCAAAGTTAGAATTAGGGTATAAGAGGGCCTACTCTTAGTGGGAGGGGTACACAAGTTCCAGGCAGTTCGAGAGTCGTGGTTGCAGTCACAGTCAGGAGAGGAGTTGAAGAGTCGTGTTGGTGGCTTCCAGTGCTGGGTGGTCCTGATCGATCCCTTATTGAGCGGGAGATGCTGAAAGACTGTTAGAGGAGACGGGTTGCAGGTAGCTGATGCTGACGAGCTGAAGTTGCTGTTGCTGTCTTAATTTTACAGTTGAGTATGAGAATCAGGTTATTTCTAATTCCTAACTTAGGTTAGAAATCGTTAGGCTAAATTAGGAAGCTAGGCAGGTAATTAGGGTTTTGGCTTCATGACAAAAATTTTCTTTCTGCAATAAATTGATTATGTTTAATAAAATTATGAATTTAAGAATGAATAATTGAATAAAGTATTAAAATTCTTTCCATGCTTTTAAAATTATATAAAATTTAAGATTCTTTAAACCCAAAATGACTCAGTGGTTATTTTCCTAAATGATTGTGACATAAGTAATTGTTTATTGTGATTCAGCTGGTCTTAATCACTATGAACTAATTTCTTAAATGAATGATTCATCGACAAACAATGAGCAGGAATATCTTAAGAAATAACTAAAAGAAAGTGACTAATTAAGGTAACAAGATATCCTGGCTCTTCCAGCGGTACATAAAAAGGTGTTCTCCATTTAGTTCTCATGCTTCTCCTAGGAATACAGAATTTCACAAAGGTGTAAAGGAAATCCAGGAGTGTGTGTGTGTGTTAGACGATGTTTATGGGCCCCATCGTCATGTGGATATGAGAAATATAGTTTGCCCCTGGATGACCTATAAGTAACCTAGGAGAAGAATAGTTTTTATTGTACGCGCTGCATCAGATTTCTTGGTAGCAGAGTTATGGTTTTCTATAGATTAGTTTAGTGATTATTGTTTATTGATTATTGATTATTTTTTTGATGACTAACACTATATGTTGAGTCACGTTATGTTATATGTAAGTTTTCACGCTTCTGGGATGTAGGAAGTGGAACACGTGTGACAAGAGAAGTCACATGGAATTTGGTACATGGTCTGAATTCATTTTGGTTATAACGCAGGTTGTGTTATGTTAGGGATTTCGGTGTGAAAAGTGTGTAAATGAAATAGCAAATCACGTTTACTTGTGAAACTTTGGCCTTAATTCTCAGGAGCCTAGTCTCCACATGTGTCTTATCCCCAGAGAAACGAGTAAATTGTTTGTTTGAAAGAAGGGTAAGGTAGAGGGAAGTGCTACTTTATCGGCGAGAGTAAATAATTCTGTGGTAGGGTAGAGGTAAGCGCTGCCTACTGGAAAAACAGGATTCTTGTGTAAAAGGACAAGGCTGTCACTTTGTTTAGCGAATCAGACTATGGAATTGTTTATTTGTTGTAACTAACGAAGAAAACAGTGAAAAGAAAAATTGCCGATAAATTTTGTAAAGGAGGGGTAAAGAGTAGAAGTGACGTGGAAAAGTGCCGCGCTAGGATTGGATAGTGCGCTAGTCACGTGAACACAGAGCAGGAGTGACGTAGAAAAGTGCCGCGCTAGGATTGGTTGGTTCACGGACGGTGGGAATTGTTCTGATTGGTACGTTAGTGTGAATCGCGCTGTAATTGGACGAAGTTCCGTACACAGAAACAGCGTTAGAGTAAAGAGAAAACAAATAGAAAACATGCCGTATTACGAGTATGAAAGGGAGAGAACGTCATGGACGACGAAATTGAAGAATTTCTTTAAGAAAGACAAAAAGGTTGTGACTAGAGAGGGACAAGTAATTCCTCCGCCGAAATCAGCAGCTTCACATATGATGCTGAAATATGGATATCATACGTGCATATGGTTGGACAATTGGGTAAAATATACAAAGAATGATGGAGCATTGGCTTTTCCTGAAAATGGTTCTTTTAATGTAGCGGTTTTACGGAATCTAAGAGAAAAATGTTTAAATTGGAACCTAGACCTAGACCGACACAGTTTGAGGCTTTAACAGAATGGGAAGATGAGATGTACGAGCGAGAAAGGTTCAGAGGAATGAAAGGTTATGAGTTTGTGCCCGGAAGATTGTGGGGAATGAATCATGAGGACAGAATAAAACGATGGAGATGTGCTAACATGACAGGAGGTTTGTTTCCAGCTTTTACAGTCGAGGAGGGGACAAAGAAAAACGGACTGAGAAAAAGAAACATTTAGAGAGAGAAAAGTATATGCATGAGAGCGAAACGGATGACGAGTTGCTGGAAGATATTTTAAATAGAAATCCACCTCCGTATCAGCAGAGTTCTACAGTGGTGACACCAAATGCGCCACCAATAGAGACTATGCGAAATAAAAGTCCGGAAAAGAGAAATGAAGTAAATAGGTCACAAGAACAAATGAGAGCTTCTCAAAATGAGGGAATAGAAAGCGACAATGCAAGTGAATTGGCAAGGACAACAAAAGAACTAACTGAGAAAATTAGAGAATTAACGAAAAATATGGAAGCAGTTACTGTGCCTGTAACAATAGGTCCAGTAATACCAGTTTTTGAGAATCAGAAAATTGATGAGCGATCCTTGGTGATTCCCTTGAGTTCACAATTTCAGAGAGAAAAGGAAAGAATGGAAACAAGTCCAGGTACAAGCAATTTGGCTAGTGCTTACAGACCAAGTCCACCTGAAAATTTAACAGTAAATGAGTGTAACGGTAGGAAAATACCTATGGTAACTGAATCTGCAACAGTGACACCTGAAAAGAGTGGAAATTGGACAGAAATAAATAGTACTCCCATAGGTCCGACTCCTGATGAGTTAAATGAGTGGATAAAAGCTTTTAAAATAAAAGAAACGGAAGAAAAACCATTAGATGTGATCAGATTAAAAATTGACATGGAAGAATTAATATTAGGAACGATTGGTACTGAAAAGATAACAAATTATCAGGATGATGAAATAATGTTTCTGTGTAAAAGTATAACATGGAGGGCAAAGAATTTACATGACAAATTAGAAGAAGTGGCTAGTGAGATTGGAATAGATTTTGCAAAAGTAAAAACATTGCAGAAACCATACAGAGTGGATTTTTGTGAAAAAGATATTGAAAATTTGAATACAGCAGGAAGGCTGACACAGATAAAAGAGTTGATTGTTTTATTGAGAAAATGGGGTGATGTGGACAGATGGAAGGTTAGATGGACAAAGAAGAATGAGAAAAGTATAGACAAAGGTTCATTGGCTTTTATGGTAACAGAAAAAGAACCTGTTGTTAAAGAATACCCTATGAGAGAAACTCCAGGTGGTAGTTACGTGCATGTTCCATGGACTAGCCAGGACATCCTGTCATTTACAAATGACTTTCCAAAACTAAGAGAGAAGCCAGTTGAATGGTACCGACAGGTAGAAAGGTTTGTAAAGGTCTCAAAAGTGTTGTGGATAGATTTGGATGGATTGTTTGACATAGTGGTACCAACGGATCTGTGGTCAGAATGTAAGATTACAGTTGACTGGCCAACTACAGAATATCCAAGAGATCCTAAGACAGGAGCTCCAGGACCAGATGTGATGAAGAAATACGACAAAGTGATTACCTTTTTGAAGAATAAGATTCCTCCCAAAGAGACAGATTGGGTTAAGATTGATAGAACTACACAGGAAAGTAAGGAGTCTGTACATGCATATTATGAACGTTTGTTATTGGTTTTCAAGCAGTATAGCGGTTATGAGGAATTGAGTGAAAAGGACATGAGTCATTTTGTATACCGATTTGTGTTTGGCCTGAAACAAGAAATAAGCGATATGATTAAACAACATATGATAAACTGGCAAAATGGAAGTGTAGATGAGGTGTTGAGGTATGCTAAGTATTGTAGTGATGAAATAGAAAGTAAACAGCGTAAATTGAAAGAAAAGGCGATGTGGGCACAAGTGAAAGTGGCAGAAAAACAAGAAGCCCAATTGGACAATAATAATGGAAATGAATCAGGACAGAATAAGATGCGACCAAACATAGGTAAAGGAAAAGGACAGGTGAGTCTAGAAGAGGCAAAGAAGAAATGGCCATGTCATAATTGCGGAAAATTAGGGCATTGGAGGAATGAGTGTAAGTTCCCACCTAAACCTAATCCGGAACATCAATCATTAACTCCACAGGTGCAGAATGAGGTAGTTGTTCAACAAAGTCAGGTGCCACAACCACCACTTCCCAACATTGTTAACCAGCAAAGATACAGTACAGAAACAGGATTCTACCGAGGAGAGCAGGTAACACAGTTGCCGCGAGCAGCTAACATTTCTCAGTATTGGTTGCGTCAGAGTGAGGATGAACCGGATGAAAGTTTCTGACGGTGCGCAGGAGAGGGGAAAGAGTGCGTGCTTGGCGCAACTCTAGAGGTAGATCAGTCTGGTCCCTTTGTGGATGGAGAAGTGAATGGTGCAAACGTAACATTCCTTGTCGATACTGGAGCTACCCGTTCTACTGTTAGGTCAGTGGAAATTCCGAACCTTCCTCTCTCAGGTGAATACATCCAAGTGGTAGGAGTAGCCAATCAGCAGATTAAAACCCCACTTACTGAATTGGTAGAAGTAAAAATTGGTTCTTTTAGCAAAATGCATAAATTTGTAGTGTGCGACTGTAGTCCTGTAAATCTTTTAGGTCGGGACCTTTGTGTAAAATGAATTGCACAATTTATTGTACACCAGATGGAATAGGTTTTCAGACTTCAGATGAAGATGTTTTGTACAAAGTAACTTTGATGAATCAAGAACCTGAAACGAATGGTTTGTTTCCTGCATTTGATGCAGAAAAACTTCCAGAAGAACTAAAAAGTGCTGTAAAAGAAAGTGTGTGGGATTTTACAGGTGAAGACATTGGGTTAATGAGAGAAGTTGATCCTGTAAAAGTGACAGTGAAAGAAGGGATAATTTATCCAAACACGCCACAGTACAAATTAACTCCAGAAATAATTGAAGGAATAACTCCTGTGATAAATAAAATGATTGAACAAGGAATTCTGAAAGAAATCATGAGCAGTCCATGTAATTCACCTATTATGGGACTGAAAAAGCCAAATGGAACATATAGAATAGTACAGGATTTGAGAAAGATAAACAAAATAGTTGTACCATGCTGTCCAATAGTGCCAAACCCTGCAGTGATTCTATATCAAATTCCGCATGAAGCTGAGTGGTACACTGTGATAGATTTGTGTCACGCATTTTTTTCTATTCCTTTGCATCCAGATAGCCAGCCATTATTTGCATTCCGTTTCGGAGAGCGTATTTTGGCATGGTGCCGAATTCCACAGGGGTATACAGAAAGCCCCTCAATTTTTAATCAGATTCTAAAGAAATCTCTGGAAGATTTGAAGATGCCAGAAAAATCAGTGATGGTGCAGTATATCGATGACCTATTGGTGGCATCGAAAACCAAAGAAGCATGTGTAAGTGACACAATTGCTTTGCTGAACCATTTAGAGAAAAGAGGACATAAAGTGTCTCCTTCAAAATTACAGTTTTGTCAGAAAGAAGTCCAGTATTTAGGACATAAAATTGAGAAAGGAGTGCGGAAAATAGCGACAGAAAGAGTAAGAATGATTCAAGGAATGAGAGCACCAATGACTCAAAGAGAGGTAAGAATGTTTTTGGGAATGGTTGGATATTGTCGACAGTGGATAAGTGGATTTTCTTTGATTGCAAAACCCTTACAAAAATTGACAAACAAAGATGTAAAAGACCCTTTTGAGTTAAACAAAGAAGAAATGAAATCTTTCAAAGAATTGAAAAAGAAACTGTGTGAGGCCCCTGCATTAGGCATGCCTGATTATGAGAAGGATTTTGAGTTATACTGCAGTGAAAGAGATGGATGTGCATTTTCAGTACTGGTACAAAAACACGGCACCATGAAGAGGCCTATAGCTTACTTCTCAGCTGTTTTAGATCCTATAGCAAAAGCATTGCCTGGGTGTCTGAAAGCAGTTGCTGCTACTTGTGTAAGTCTGGAACAAAGTGAAGGTATAGTGATGGGGTATCCACTGAGAGTGTATGTTCCCCATTCAGTAGAAATTCTTTTGACAAGAACAAAAACACAGTACATGACACATAGTCGGCTGACTAAGTACGAAAAAGTCATCTTGAGTGCTGAAAATGTGACCATAGATAGATGCATAAATGTAAATCCTTCTACATCATTGCCAGATGAAGAGAGTATAATTGAACAAGACGAAGTAGATCATGATTGTCTGAATGTGCTGGAATATTGCACAAAACCAAGAGCTGACATAAAAGATGAACCATTAAAGGAATCGGATTATGTCATGTTTGTAGATGGTTCATGTTTACGCACAAAAGAAGGAGTGTTAAGCGCAGCTTACGCAGTATGCACAGTGGCAACTGTGATGGAAGCGTCTTGTCTGAAAGGAGTTAGGTCTGCCCAAGTTATGGAACTAATTGCTTTGATTCAAGCATGTAAATTGGGGAAAAATGTACGAATCACGATTGTGACCGATAGCCAATATGGTTTCGGCATCGTACATGATTTTGGTCAGATTTGGTCACAAAGAGGATTTATGACATCTGCAGGAACACCTATCAGAAATGGAGAGTATGTTAAAAACTGCTTGAGGCGATACAGTTGCCTAAACAAATAGCTGTAGTGAAGTGCAAGGCGCATAAGAAAACGAAGATTACATAGCGGTCGGCAATAATTATGCTGATGAGATCGCTAGATATTGTGCGGAAAACATGGCGTCCCTGAACAAAAATAGAGAAAGGGAGCATGTCTCTTGTCCTTTGCTTTTCACTAATACTGTTGAAACATGGGATGAAGTAAGGCAGTTACAAGAAACAGCAAGAGATGAGGAAAAAGATTACTGGATAAAAGCAGGATGTAGAAGACAGGAAAATAATGGTGTGTGGGTATACAGAGATGAAAGACCAGTTATGCCTGATAGCATGATTGCAGACATGGCACGGATGTACCATGGACAAGCTCATATTGGGAGAGATGCAATGATCAGACTTTTTAGACAGACCTGGTATAACCCAAAATTCAGAGCCATTGCTGAAAGTCTTTGTCAAAGATGTCTTATTTGTCAACAGTTTAACCCAGGAAGAAAAACCGTAGTGAGTCTAGGAACAATAGGACGAGAAGGAGGTCCATTCACAAGAATACAGATGGACTTTATTGAGATGCCCCCTAGTAACAGATTAAGATATGTTCTAGTGGTCGTCTGTTTGTTCTCTCGTTGGGTGGAGGCATACCCCACAAGAAGGAATGATGGAACAACAGTGGCAAAACTTATGCTGCGAGAGTTCATTCCAAGGTATGGTTTTCCAGTCACGGTTGAGACGGATAGAGGAACACATTTCCAAAATGAGTTGATCCAATTGATTTGTGAAGCTCTGAGTATTAAACAAAAATTGCATTGTGCCTACAGACCAGAGGCTTCTGGGGTAGTAGAGCAGATTAATGGAACAATTAAAAACAGATTAGGAAAAATGTGTCAAGCTACAGGACTCAAATGGCCGGATGCACTGCCTCTTGTTCTGATGACCATCAGAAGCATCCCAGAAAAGAAAACGGGACTCAGTCCTCATGAAATGATCATGGGACGAGCAATGAGACAAGCACACGTACCTGTCAACAAGTTATTAACTATAACTGATGATCTAGTACTGGATTATTGCAAGGGACTGGCTGATGTGGTGCATTCTGTGTTTCATCAGGTTGGACCGGATGCGACCACTCTTGAAAGAAAACCAGCCCACGACTTGAATCCAGGAGACTGGGTCCGCATAAAAGTCCACAAGAGAAGAAACTGTCTAGTTCCACGTTGGGATGAGCCAAGACAGGTAATCCTAGTAACAACGACTGCTGTCAAGTGTGCAGGAGTGAAGAACTGGGTTCATGCCAGCCACACAATCAGAATTCCAGAACCTACAGATCGACATGTGAGTCGGCGTCTGGAAGTGTGGGATAAAAGTTTAACGGCTGGGACAACCAAGATAAAAGAAAGGGTGCCAGAACTTGAAGATCGACCTGAAAGTCGACATCTGGAAACCCCAACGGAAAACACCTCTAGAGAAGAAGAGGAACAAGAAGAAGAAGAAGAAAGAAATTCAGAAGTTCCAGAACTTGAAGATCGACCTGTAAGTCGACATCTGGAAATATCTGACACAACTTCAGGATCTGATGATTCAGCTGCAAACTGGGAAGAATTTCGAAAGAGAACTTGGGGTTATAAACCAATTAGAGAAGAAACTGAGCAAGAAATTGAGTTAGATGAACAACCAAGTACAAGTTATGGTGGAAATCCTTCAGAAACAATATTAATAGATGAAGTAGGGAAAGAAGTACACAAAAAGTTAGAAAATCGAGAAGAACCCCGAGGAGCAATAGGGATAGATAGAGAAACAGGAGAACAGGGAAATTTAGAAACAGAAAAGGAGAAAAACACCAAATCGGAAGAACCCCGAGGAGGGACAGTAATAAGGGAAAACAAAAAGGAGAAGACAGATCCACCAGTAGGAGATGACGAGATTATAAGTTTCAAAATAAGAGACAATAGTGAGACAGTTGAAACAGAAACAGAAGAAAGTGGAGGAGAGGAAAAAGCAAAGACTGAATCAAGAAAAAGAAATTGGAAATCAGAAAGAGAAGAAAGAGAAGGTGAAGCCAAAAGGCCAAGAAAAGGAGATAATTGGCCCAACAGCTATGTAAGAAAATTGAGATATAGAATAATAAGAGCGGAAGACGAAGATGCTGAACAAGTAAATGAAGTAACAAGTCAAAAGGGACAAGAAAACCCAGTGGAAAAAGATTACAAAAGTCCAAAAGGACAAAGAAAGTGAATTCAAAATTTAAGTCACCTGAGTGGCTGTATATTGCACTAACTGATTACAAAGAAGAAGAAGAAAACACTCACGGAAACCAGAGACTGAGAAGTCGGATGGGAAAAGGTGAGATGCAACAAAACTGAAGTGAAGACTTATAGTGCTTCTGCCGGACGTGACAAATTTACTGGACGTGACAAATCACCGGATGTGACAACGAAAGAATTCTGGAGAGAATTAAAGAAAGTACCAAGCAAAGACTTTTTGAAAGCAGAGTGGCATCTAAGTCATTTCTGAGGTGTAGTGACACAATTTTCTGAAACTTAACAAATAGAAAAAGAAAAATGGAAAATAATAGGGATAGAAGAGATAAATGTGAATTTATAAAGAGATGGTGCAAAATGTGCTGCTTTTGTACAGGGTTATTAATGACCATATGGATAGTTTTAGCAATCACAATTCCTATTAGTGTAGCTGTGATAAAAGCAAAGAATGATACTAAATCAGAAAAAGAAACTAATATTAAAGAACCAGTTATTTTAAGAAGTAGTGCAGAGTTGCATAAGGATAGGTCAGTAACAGATTTCTCAAAGAATGTTTTTACAAAGTTGTTGTATGAGTACGTAAAAACAATGGAAGTAAGAGATTGTTATGTTTGTATGCAGTTGCCTGCATCAGTATCCGAAGGTGTGACTTATCATCACCTACCTTTGACTTATGGAATAACATGTAGTGTAATAGCAAGTTTATTTTATAAAACAGGTAGATTAGAATCTTATTATACTGATATAGATAAGATTTTTGCAAACATTCCAGTAGTACCAGAACTTAACAAAGTAAAACCAGCAAAAGTTTTAGGAGAATTCTTTTAGAACATAGAAAATTAATGTTAGAAGAAATAGTTAGTAACAACCTTACCTGTGAGTTAAAGAAAGAAGAAAAGGTATTTTTAGATATGGTTGAAGAAAGAAGAATGAAATTTCAGAAAGAAGCAATAAAAGAGGAAGGAAAACGCTTATGGACGTTTGAGGAAGGAAATCATGAAGGGAAAAAGATAAATGCAGCAATGACATTAGACTGGCCGCAAAACAGGAAAGTTGTGCATTAGGAGAAATAAGACAGTCTATGACAATTACTTTGTAGGTTCCAGTATCTGCCATGACAATTATCAAATTCTGGGAGGTTGGGGATTCAAAGGTGGAAAAGACCCAATATTTCCAGGTATCTATTATATTTGTGGGAATAGAGCTTATTACAGGTTACCGGACCATTGGTATGGAACTTGCTATGTAGGCCTGGTCTTTCCCAAAAATTTTCACATGGACAGAGAAGAAAAGGGAACATACAAGATGATTAATAGATTTACACGTAGAAAGAGGGAAAGTTTTTCAGAAATTGTAGGTGATATTTTTGGAGCATTGATACCAGCAGTGGGAATATCTTTGAATGCATTTAAAATTGAAGTTATCCACAGTAGTAGATCGTTTATCTACAGATACTGCGGGAGGGTTCTTAATGGTAAATACCGAAATGGTTGCCATGAGAGCTATGGTGATGCAAAATCGGCTTGCCCTTGATATTCTTTTGGCAAAAGAGGGTGGAGTCTGTGGAATGTTGAAAGTCCAACATTGTTGTACTTACATTCCTGATAACAGTGAAAATATACAGAAGTATATTACAAATATTACAAGTTTGCACAAAGAACTAGTTCCACTGGAGGTTGAAAGTGTTTTGGGAAAACTTGGTAGAGGGTTTTCCTCAGTAGCGAATTGGTTAACTAGGATGAGTAGACTAGTGATAGGGAAAGTTATAATAGTAGCAACTATAATAATATTATTAGCAATGATGTTGAAAATAGTAATAACATGTATAAAGAGAAAAGTAAGACAGAATAAGATAAGAAGAAATAACAGAATAATAAGAGAAAGAGAGAGAGAAATGGGTGAAATTGAGCTGGAGAAAATGAAAGAAAGCATGTACAAAGAGACTAAAAGGCAAGATGAAGAAGAAACAGATGTATAAATAACAGAAGGCAAAGGATGAAAGACATGCTGCCTGAAAAGAAGTATGACTTGTTTTATGTGGTGATTTAAAAATCACCAAAGGGGGATTGATGGAGCAGAAAAATAAAAATTTTAACCCCTAACAAATTTTATAATTAATTAAATAAAATGTTCGTTTAAATGTATTAATCAACACTGTATGTGTGGGAATGGTAATATGCCAATGTGTGTGCTAAATAATCTATTAATAAATGTCTATGTGTCTAATTATAACGTAAAAATAAATGCGTACTAATAAAAATAAATGCATGTTATTGTGCTTCATAGAAATAAAACGTGTCGTTGCAAAAACAAATAGTGATGGTAAGTAAGGAACAGCTTAAATGTTGCTTTCTGCTAGGTAACAACTAATTGGGGTACGTAGACGGAGGGAAACTAAAGGGATATTTTTCTCTATTTTAATTATGTTTTATTTGCCTCAAATTAGTGCTTCTAAAGTAGAACCGAGTGGCGATATAAAATGGCCGCCAGTGGGAAGATGTGCGCAGGCGCAAGGGGACACGTGGTACGGGATGAGAAATCTGGAACCTCGTGATGTCTCTGAGAGGCTAGGATGCAAGAAACGGTCAAGGCTGGTGTGACCTAATTGAACTGATAGTGTGCCATGATGATCAGCGGAGAGCCCGTGAGAAACAAGTCTAAGAGAAAGGACAATGACTGCGGAGTTCTCGAATGTGTCGAAAGAAGTTACAAATGAACTGATCGAATCGGATGGAAATGTTTAAGCGTATGGGAAAGGAAATGATCCAAGGACCCTTGAATCCAAGAGAACTTGATTAAAGAATGAATAAGCTGACATGCATGGACCAATGAAAGAAAAGCGTGATATTAATGTTGCAACAGTTAGTTAGCAAAGTTAGAATTAGGGTATAAGAGGGCCTACTCTTAGTGGGAGGGGACACAAGTTCCAGGCAGTTCGAGAGTCGTGGTTGCAGTCACAGTCAGGAGAGGAGTTGAAGAGTCGTGTTGGTGGCTTCCAGTGCTGGGTGGTCCTGATCGATCCCTTATTGAGCGGGAGATGCTGAAAGACTGTTAGAGGAGACGGGTTGCAGGTAGCTGATGCTGACGAGCTGAAGTTGCTGTTGCTGTCTTAATTTTACAGTTGAGTATGAGAATCAGGCTATTTCTAATTCCTAACTTAGGTTAGAAATCGTTAGGCTAAATTAGGAAGCTAGGCAGGTAATTAGGTTTTGGCTTCATGACAAAAATTTCCTTTCTGCAATAAATTGATTATGTTTAATAAAATTATGAATTTAAGAATGAATAATTGAATAAAGTATTAAAATTCTTTCCATGCTTTTAAAATTATATAAAATTTAAGATTCTTTAAACCCAAAATGACTCAGTGGTTATTTTCCTAAATGATTGTGACATAAGTAATTGTTTATTGTGATTCAGCTGGTCTTAATCACTATGAACTAATTTCTTAAATGAATGATTCATCGACAAACAATGAGCAGGAATATCTTAAGAAATAACTAAAAGAAAGTGACTAATTAAGGTAACAAGATATCCTGGCTCTTCCAGCGGTACATAAAAAGGTGTTCTCCATTTAGTTCTCATGCTTCTCCTAGGAATACAGAATTTCACAAAGGTGTAAAGGAAATCCAGGAGTGTGTGTGTGTGTTAGACGATGTTTATGGGCCCCATCGTCATGTGGATATGAGAAATATAGTTTGCCCCTGGATGACCTATAAGTAACCTAGGAGAAGAATAGTTTTTATTGTACGCGTGGCATCACTTTGCTATCGTGTGTTTATAATATTGGTTTGCTCTAGCTTTTAATGTCCACCCTCAGTAAACAAGATTAGACCAGGAATACACCAGTACCAAGATTAATATACAAATAAGAGGCCAAATAAAGGTTCTGAATGGACGCAAGCCATAATAACTGATGACGAAGATTAAGACACTTCTGACATTCATTAGCCATAAGAAACATACTTGCCTAGACTGCATAAGCAAATGAATTGTACAAGGATATTAACCTTTGCTTCAGAAGAGCAAGAGTACATTTCAGTGCACTGATGACCACCCACTAATAGCTTTCTCCAATCTCTATCACAAACTATACAGAGGCGTCAACATTTCAGCCCACATCACAGTTGAGATCTAGAAGACAGATGCCAGGAGGCAGGAGGGCCAGGTGCTCCATAGGGGTGAATTCGTCTTTTTTGTCTACTATCTTAGGGGTGACCGGATTGGGATATCCTCAGGACAGAGACAGGGTGAACTCATCTTTAAGGCTTCCTAATTGTTTGATAAACTGTTGTCCTCACACAGCTTTTCTATGTTTTTTACCCAATAAACAGGGCCGATGTTTGATGTGGTTATTGATTACTGATTGTACGCCAAAACGTCCTAAAGTCATCAGTTTTTATAACAGCATGTAACTTGACCTATTTCCTATCTGCTTCTCTTTTCATTTTGTTTCAAAGCTTTTTTCTATAGCAGGTTCTTATTCTTTTAATATTTTCTTTTATTGTCTGATTATTTTTATTAGTGCAGAGGGTTCTCAAAGCCTTATTTAACTGAGTTCTCAGCTGTCTTACTTCCTTTCCCTGCAAGCAAAGCTGGTCAGCTCTTTTCGGTCTTGTGAGATGCCCCCCTGCACTATTTTCATTCCTGGCAGCCTCGTGTAGTCAGCATAATGTGCCACAGATCTGCATTAATTTCTGCCAAACCTTAATGGATATAATATGTAATGGGTCCACTAGTGCAATTTCTGGCGTTGCAATTGGTTGAACTGCCAGTGTCGTGATTTAACAATTGAGTGCTGTAGCGTCATGGCATTTTTCTTAACATGATTGTCTGTTTTCATTTGTTTAACACTGATATAAAGTAATTAGCGTCTCCATAGCAATTGTTAACCATTGTTTTGCCTCATTGTCATTCTCATTTGTTTGCTTCTTATTTACTTGCTTTTGTGGGCTTTATTTCCCCGTCTTGAGTTTGTCCCTTCCCTGGAGCATGGATGCATTACTCTGATGTTACACTGCTTGTGGGTTTGGTGCTACTTTTTTCTTTGTAGGTAAGTATGCAAGTGAATCTGTTTACCAGCAAATTCCCTTGTGTGCTCCCCTGCCCCATCTTTGTATTGCACTATCTCACCATGTGCTTCAGTGTTGCACACTCCTCATGTCTGTGTTGCTTTGTATTGCAATGTGCTTCTCTCCCCCTCCCATATTTTTAATGTTGAAAAAGTAGATGTAAATATTAATAATGATCCATTCATATGTAAGAAGGAAATTGCATCTCTTTTATCTATTCCACCAGTCATGAACTCTCTGTCAACCCCGACTCAGAAATACGTGGTCAGGCAGTCTCTGAGACCTTGGCCTGAGGTTACTGATTGACAGGTGACAGGTGGGGTGGCACGTAGCTGGCAGACAAGCGTGCGAATAGGAAACTCAGATCAATCCCACAGATAGGGGCAGCGACACCACAATGGTCCAAGCAGATTGGACCCAAAAAAGCTCACATGGCCGTAGGGGTGTGTGCATTCCCAAAACACAATAAAGTCAGATGCCACATGAAGTTAGAAACACACAATCAGGACACAGCACACACAGTACATGCAGTGTTTACGTGCCCCTCATGCCGGACAGCTGGACATGTTACCTACTGGCCCCCATTATGAATGAATGAATCAATGAAAGGAGCTTATAAAGCATGCAGCTACTCAACAAGAGTGTCCCAGTGCTGGGAGTTCACGCATGACATCACTCAGAGGCACGACGAGCTATTAAAGAGCCAGGTTTTTAGGTATTTCTTAAAGGATGTCAAATCAGTTGTGGCTCTCAGAGTGGCAGGTAGCTGGTTCCATGCTTGAGCGCTCAAGAAACCGATTATGTCCACGCAAGATCAAGACCCACCTCCCTTTGTTATCAGTGGCCTTATTTATGACTCTAAAGACAAGGCCAGCATTCTTTACCAAAACAGGATCAACAGAAACATTTTATGATACCCAAAGAAATGTAAAAAACCTTGATCAGATTGATTGTACTTTGAGACCGTCCTCAGACCCACTTCTGTAACTGTACTCCCGGCCAAACCGTTTAATTAAACCAACTGTTCCTGTTTTGCCAAACGCCTCCTGTCTTTTGTTTTTTCAAGGTAAATTCATATTTGAGCAACAATGTTGCTCTGTCTCACCTAGTGCTTCTGTGCTCCTTCGTATTGCTTTGTCTTGCCATGTACTTCTCCGCCCCTCCCGTGTTGTTTCCGTCCCCATGTTGCTTTCCCTGCCACCTATGTCTACCGTTTTGCTTCTGCACCTGCATCCCTGTTTTCTGTTTAGTTACCGATACAACTTGGATCGGAACATAAAAATAAAAAAAGCCACTGGGTAATTTTGTAGGTACATGCTTGTGCCTTCAAAATGAGGCAGCCTGAAACTGAATT
This sequence comes from Calotriton arnoldi, assembly GCA_963921515.1. Classification (NCBI taxonomy): domain Eukaryota; kingdom Metazoa; phylum Chordata; class Amphibia; order Caudata; family Salamandridae; genus Calotriton; species Calotriton arnoldi. The sequence continues at coordinate 1,488,683 of CAWUFW010001098.1, forward strand.
TCTTTTTTTTATTCTTTAGCCATGCTGTACCGCATCAGGAATGCTGTGCAGCATGGCTAAAATCGATTGGAAATGCAACTAGGTGCCAAAGACATGACCTATTGTCTTCGGCAATGCTGGTTTTATTTTCCATCTAAACTTCTATTTAGCTAGACCTCATTTTGGACAAAGTACAAATTGAAAAGCTTTCAACTTAATTTCACTAGATTTGTTAAACTGTATGAGAATTTCTAAAATGATGAAAAACATATTTTTCAAATGTGGACAAGACAATGACACAATAGAAGAGGTAAGGAGAAAAAGAGGAATGACTAAAGGAAAAGGTAAGTTGAAAGATAAATTAGGGTATACGCACGAGTCAAAATACTGAGGTACAGATAGGTAGGGTTAGAGTTACTAGGTATAGACAATTGTACAGGTGCCAGGATATCAGCAGCAGTAAAGGTACTAAAGTATAGGGAGAGGTTGGGGTACCATAGTCCTTCGATTTATAGAGAGGGACAGAGGTGCAAGCCCATACGTTGAAAAAGTTACAGTGGTATAAATATTGGGAAATGTGCTATGGTATAGATATGGGTAATGGTAAAAAGTTAAAAGATAGGAGTAAATGTATTGGTATTAGCAGTACTATAGGGTGTAGTAGAGCTTTGAGGTTAGAGACAACAAAGCAAATATTGGCTAGAGCTACGAGGGTATGAGCAGGGGTAGCGATAGTAAGTTAAAGGCAGAAATAAAGCTACTAGTGTAAAGGCATGGGCTATTTGATAACTGGTTGTAGCAGTTCTAGGGTATAGGTAGAGGGAGAAGTGCTATGTTATAGACAGAATGCGGAGAGTGGGAATAAATGAAAAAAAATGTTCAGTGAGAAGAGGAGGACCTGCCAGCAATGGAGAGGGGGGGGGAGATTGATGGTGATCATGGAGGAAGAAAAGGCATGTACAGCGGAATTCATCCATAAATGAGAAATAATAGGTCTAGGCGATCTTGGTAAATAAAACAGATGTCAGGGATTTTTTTGACAAGAACAATTTTCATACAGATGCATGTGACATCCTGGTAAAGACATTTTCAGACAAGTGTTTGGCTGATGTTTGTCCAGGGCAGGTCTCCTAAAATGCATTAGTCTCCAGAACCACATTCAGTCATTTGAAGGTGTGAGGAAGAAAATGATGTTTTTTGCAACTGATTGGCATGTAAGTTGCGAGTGAATTTATGAAAGTCCCTTCGTATTATCTTTGTGAATGGGTGCCTGAACAAAACAAGATATGGAAGGTGGCATGGCAAAATATCAATTACTTTTTATCATCAAAGTAAGTTGATGTGAAGATAACAATTTACACTTTCTCTTATCCATTTACCTTGACGTTATAGTAGTATTCGCTACTCTGGATACCATATTACTGCAGACCGATAAAATAAACTCAATAGAGTGTAGAACATCACAGAGAATCTACCCGCAAATTGCTTCTAATTCCTCTAAGCACATCACTTAATTGCTGCAATAAAAAGGCTGATAAAGTCTTCCGTTTTTATCATATATATCGGAAATGATTACTTTAACTTGCCCCATATAATTCTTTGTCATTCCGATAAACGTGATCCTGCATATGTACTGGGAAAACTACTGGTTAAGGAAGGTAAAGAAAGAAACTAGGACTACAGGAGCTGCTTGCTTCTGAGAAAGGAAAAGTATACCCCACCCTGACACCACCCTCGGCCTGTCTACTGATACATTCAGGTATAACCCTACTGTAAAACACTCTGCTCTACCCTAATACATGAAGAAGAGTGTCATTGAACTGTATATCACTCAGTGCTCCCTAGCATACACCACAGAGTGCTCACTTTACACACTATAGTTGCTCTCTAATGCAGAGCATGCAGGCCCACATTTATCAAAGGATTGCGTTGCTCTTACATCACGCAAAGTGATGTAAGTGCATCACAATCCTTAAGTCAGACTTACCGAGCCGTGCATGGCCAGCATGCGTGGCCGTGAAATGCTTGGTATATCTGGAGTAACGCAAGGTGACGCAAGTCGCTGCCTTGAGTTACTCTGCAGTAGGAAGGACTTACATGGGTGGAGCGCGGGTGTTCCCATGCATCCACCCATGCTTTTTGGCGCATTCCGAGATTTACCAAGACTGGTAAACCTGGGAATGCATGAAAATCACATGGCTTCATGATAGAGGCATGCCACAGAGAAATATATTTATTTCTCCTTGTTGTTACCCTTGCACTGGATGGACCATTACGCAGTTCCTTTATCACTTCAGATCTCTGGGTCTAGATAGCCTGCATCTGGCTTGGCCAGGAGCTACCGTCCATGGGCAAAGCTGAATGCAGAACTGTTTAGTACTGCAGAAGGAAAATCCAATTGCCACAGGTAATCTAGATAAGGATGCTGATGGCATTGATAATTGGAATCTCTCCTCCCTGGATCGCACATTACCATGCAAGGTAGGAAATATTAAACATCATTGTGCACCCAGTCCCTGGTTTAATGTCTCTTTATTACTCCCCAAAAAATGTAAGCAAATTTAGCAGTCCTGGTGCAAAAATCCTTTCCTGCACAAAAACAATGCCTGCATAGGTGTTAGGCAGCACACAGTCCTGCCGTCTCCATTTGATGGAGCGCAGCAAGCTGTTATGCTGCATTGCGCTGCATCAAATAATAATGATTCTGGGCCCTAGTGTTCTGATAAAAAACATTACTCAGCCTGAGAGGCACATCTAGTGCTCACCTGGGCAGTATTATGCATGCAGTGCATTTTCAAAAGGGGCGTTAGGTGCAAACAGGTACAGTGCAATGTATTAGAAAGAATGCACTGCCCTCAGGGCAGTGCATTCTAGTGAAATTATACTGAGCAGCTGCTTTAAAGCCATCCGCACTTTGTAGAGGGAAGAGAGATCCACTTGCAGGCGGGTGAAGTGAGTGACTGCTCCCGTCTGCAATGGGATGTCTGGAAGGCCCATGGGACACCCTTTCTCCCCTTCTGAGGGCTGCCTTTACGATGCGCACTGAAAGTGTGCCACCTTTTTGTGGCACACTTTCAGTGCGCCTCCTAAGGGCATGTTTGCTTCTACGCCCGTGTTCATAATAGAGTGCCGGTGCAGAGGCAAACTGATTCCCTCATTTGCATGGGGCCACTACCCTTTCATGACAGCACCTGCGCTACATCTGCACCAGCTCTATCAGTATTACAGAAGGGGACGCACAAACACCTGCGGCACCTTCTTTAATACCATTGTGCCCCGGGGTCTCACAAAGCGGGCGCACATGGGCACAATGTATAATACGTCCACTGGTGTGCAACAATGTGGTTTTATGTGCACATCAGCCTGCTCCCTCTCCTGCAAATCATATTATGGACCCTTTTGTGCAACTTGCCTTGCTTCCTCAGCTGTACACCGTCCTATGCCTCCTGCTGTTGTTGTGTATATTATTGCCTGTATGTTTGTTGGTCTTTGTTTACGATGCCTCTATGTCTGTAAAGTGAAAATGCGGATCTGTTGGTGTTTTGGGGAGTTTACTTTTGTGAATGTTGATTGCTTCTGTGTGTATGCACTATTCTAAAACTACGGCCAGTTGCTCTGTTAATTCTTGTTTAAGCTTGAAATGATGTTGCTTTTCATTCATGATTTTACTAGTTTGAAACAGAGACCAGCAAGCGAAATCATACCATGGAATACACGTTACAACGTCAGAATATAATAAATGTAGGCATGACACCCATACTCTTCTCTATCTCTCTATCTTTAAGCTGCTAAAATGTAGTCCTGATCAATGATACCCAGGGCCACTAAAGCCCCATGATTTTTCTACATAAGCCACTACATCAACACCCCCTCCCACCCTCCCAAAGTGGGAGATATCTGTGATGTATTCTCTGGGTGTCCCAAAGTGTTCCAGAATAAAGAGTGGTATAAAACATATCACAAGGAGGAAAAAAGGGGCAAAGGAGTTAAAAATTGTATACTTGAAATGGGTGGGTTAGATTTAAAATTGTGTGTATGTGATTTGTGGGATGAAACAGTGGCTAAAGTGCAATCACTGGTTTAAAAATTAAGTCCATCAACATCTCTCTCTACCTTCATCAGGGTGAGCAAATTGTGGCTAAGCCTCAGAGTCTGACTACCAGGGATGTAGAAGGCTTCTTACTGACACAAGGCTGCAGGGTGTGGTCTGATGCCAGGAGTGGCTGACCCCCATCCAATTCTTAATATGCACATCTGCCTAGTGTCTAGTGCTGCACTCTGGTGGTTTTCACCTCCACCTCCAAATAGACACTTGACCCCCTGAATTCCTCCCTGACATAAGTTTGTCTTCTTTTGTTTATTATGATATTCTGTTCATAGCCATGTGATAACCCTGGATAGTTAGGGCAAACCCCTGGTTTCTGATCGAAATTCTGGTATAAGGTAGTCATCCTGACATTTGGTAGGTATCTCTTCCATGTGAGTAGAAACGGGGGCAGGTGAGCCAGGTTCTGGCCTTGTAGGTCAGCAGTATATTTGAGCGATTAATGAAACTGACTTTGCTGGTATTGGGGTGTCAAAATCATGATTTTAGTGAAGAAAAAGTTGCTATTTTGGAGGGAGGTTATGTTCTAAAATGAAAAGTGATTTTGCATGGAGGTGCTTGGGGAAAAATGATTTTCTGGGGTAGTAAAACATAAAATATTGATACTCTGAAACACAATGTGGGTAATTTCCAAAGCATGTCAATGTTATGTGTAGCTTTCTCAGAACTTGATTATTTGCTGTTTGTATGCTAATTCAAGTTGAGTTGGCGTCACAGATAACAAATAATGTTTCCTTGGGTTAGGTTGTAGTTGCTTCTATGCCTGTAATTTCATGAGGAATGAACTTCCTATAGAAGACATTTCATTGTATCCAGTATCTTAGGGACGTATACTGTATAATGCACTATGCTGTTTCCAAACATTTTGGAGGTTGACTTCCCTCGCCCCCATGGAGTGGTTGAGCAGCAACTTACTTGCTATCTATCTCTGTTGTGATTTTTGATGGGGATTTTTGCTACAGCAACCTTAGGATCCCAATCCAGGACTACATGGCTGGATTCCTCCCACAACCTCCTCACACATCAGCCTTTCAGTTCCCATATGATGGACCAGAAATGGGAGGCATTGTCCACTGACGGATAGCATATTGAAAGTATGAATCCCTTTTCTTCCCATTATTGATACCTGAAAAGCACAATGGGAATCTGTGAATATTGCTTATCCGGCGAGAAAAACAGAGAGAGTGGGAGGCTTAGCATCCTAGTACAAGGTGGTCTCTCTCTGGCCTCTACTCACCATCTGAATTACTGCTGCCATGGTAAGAGCAGATTAGTGGTGTTCCCCCAATCTACCCCTTTTGCCATCCTTAAAAGTCCCTTTGACAGAGAGGATTATTGTTTGTAAATCAAAAAAATTGAAACAAAGTGGGGAGTTCAGTATAATGGTACAAGGCATGCCTCTCCCTGGCCTCTATTTCAGTTACAATATGGGAGGAGTCCTGGGTCTGTGTTAGCTCTCTCTTTTCCCATCTCAGGGGACTGAAAGGCTCTCTGTACACCAGGGTGCATTTTTTGTTGAGCAAAACAATAGAAATTGAGAGGGGTGCCATGACTCATATCACAAGTGCTTCCCTCTGGTTTCTGAGAGGAGACCATGGGTGTTATCCCATAATCTGCTCCTGTGGAGGGGCTTGAAATGCCCTATCGATCCCAGAATCCAGAGGTTAATTTTTTTTTTTTTTTAAATGTTAAATGAGTGGGTAGCCAGGCTTTTTGACACAAGGCAGGCCTCTTTCTGACCTCTTCCTCGCATCTGCATTTCATTCCCTCAGGAGTTAAACTTGGGACACTTCCCTCCTATCCAACAGCACAGGGAAGCCGCAAGCAAATAACTGCAAAGGGGGATTTTTTTATACAACTGGGGAATGTACAGGAGCTGCCCAACCACGGGGCTAGTGTAAGTCTTCCTTGTAAACCCTGCCTAGTTATCTCAAATGTCTCTCTTCCCATTGAGAGGTGTGGATGCCATAACACAGTGGAGAGGATGAGACAAACTCTTGTCTTGAAACTTTTCGATGCACTGCTTGTCACTGAGTTTTTGACATTGGGATTAGGATCACCTACCAACCACACACATATTTGAGAAGTAGAGATGAGGAAGAATCTAAAGAGGTGTGACTTTCTTGCATTTCAGAAGCTGTCCTTACTCATAGTGACCTGCAAACATCTAATATTGCAGCAGAGCAGTGATTCTTCACAAGTATGGAGCATTGATAAACAAAATTCACTGCCAGCAGCAAATGTATTTCCATTATGCATTTCCACAATAATGCCACATTCACACTGTTACATCTCAATAGCTAACCAGATTAAGACTGTTGCTGTCTGTGCAGTGGTTGGTCCTGCAAGTGACAGGTCCAACAAATGACTTACATGTTGAAAAGGGAAGTTCCCTGAGAGAACACTTATTGTTGCAGTCAATGTGGAAAGCCCTGAAAGAAACTAGTAAGGATAGGTCAACCTGGGTAGAAGTACTCTCACGAATAAATATATAACGATGTTCTACCTTTTGCAACCCTTCCAGGCTGCTAGACTTTGACTCAACTCATTCACGGTTGTTCCACTATTTGCAGGAACAGCAGGAAGTGCCACAGCACAGCTAATGGAAGGGCAGACACAAGGGTGGTGTTCACCTTGTTTCTCTACTGAGTTGACATTAACCATAATCAGAGTGTCAGGGTCCACACCAAGGAGAAGACAACACAGCAAACGTATATAAAGGTGTCACATGTCCACCATTGTATTCCTCTTTACTTTGGCTTACCTTCCTCACCAACTACACCTTTATTCCCCAGTGAAGTATGCCTTTTGTGTCCTTCGCTATCTACTGCTATGCTCCTGGGGCCTGTGTCTTAACAAGGAAAGGACAGCATTATTTGGGCACGAAATTAACTAGCAACCCGGGAATACTGCAAGCCCAAGGCATTTCTGAACACTAGAGACACAGAAATTTAAGCTACTGAGGGTTGTTTAGACCCCTGTCACTGTCTCTTAAGCAGAATGGTCCGAAAAATATCAAATTACGAGCAAAAAACAATTTCAATGGGGAGTGATTTCTGAAACCTAGAGATCAAGGGGAATCTAAGCTGGTAATTCTTACATTTGACCACTTTTTCTGACACAGAATGTCCTGCAAACATCAAACTATGCCAGAAAAAATAATTTCCTTTCAATTTTCATGGGCATGATTGTAGTATTTGGAGCAAGAGTCCGCATCCACCAAAAGAATTCTAGCAAACCTTGTCATTTCTGCAAACTAGATACACGGGGAAATACGGGGTGGCTTAGCTGGTGTGTATGCACCCACATGACACTCAAAATGCCCTTCAAACATTGTGAATCTGCTCGATCTTTGCAGATTCACTGCAGTCATATTGTTTAGAGGTAGGCCAGGAAGAATCAAGGCATGCAGCTACAGATGAAATGTCACTCTTCTCTACCAGTGAACTCCTAAAACAAACAATATCTGTTATCCCCCTAGCCTCCTGATAGAGAAATGTTGGTATTTTCCATTTGAGAATGGAATTTCAAGTACAGCAAAGGCTCTTGGCAATGTTGTTCATCATAATGATTTTTGTTTGACCCTCTGAGAAGGACTGATTTATGTGCTGATGGTCGTGAACATTATAAACGTTTGATTAAGCGAAAGCATAATTGTTCTCGACAAAGAATTTCAGAAGAAATGTAGGAAACCTTATTTAAAGAAAAATCATCAAAAAAGATGTTTGGCCGAAATGGAATACATTTACCTAGCCACAATATTCTACGGGTTTCCATTCAATTGCACGAATGTTTTCAAAACTTAAAGTAAGACTTAGGCCAAAGGGAATGGTAAAATATTTTAGATCAAACAAACAGCTGACATTTACCCAGTCATGGAATACATGCCCAGGCATTATTCTTCCGTAGCTTTATTGGTCCTGATAATATCAAATATTTATTACAGAAACGTTATTTGTTGCCATGGTAGGAGGCCAGGTAAAACAAGGGTACCTTTGAAAAACACTCATGTGTCACTATTGACGTTTACGTACCGTCCCTGCAGTGTAGAGTCGCCTTAACATTGTGAATTTTCTGTACCTTAACATATTACTGGATACTGAATGGTTCACTAAAGGTAACTAACACACTTCGAGAAAACATAAATATAGTGTTAGCTCTTCCACTTCTGCCTGCTTTTGTATTCAAGGCATTCATTCATTACAACTAGGACAAAATAAACATGAATCCACCCTTATGTAAACTTCTTGGAGGCAGTTTACAACTGTTCTGACACTCATTTGGGTCTTAATTGCGCTACATAAAACAACACAGAGTGAAATAAGTGAGTAAATTAGCAAACAGGGAGTAGGAAACGCGCTGTCACTGTAGACCCAGCAGTATATCAGTCTTCCATAATCATTTCTCCTTTTGGAAAAGTTAACGGCGCCTTGAACACGGTACTGGGAACGCTGGCTCTTGGAAGGCCACCAGAGAAGAAAACCCTGACTTCTCATTTTCAGTCATTGGTAAGGGGGATCCCTCCCGACCCTACTAAATTCTCACTCAAGTCTACAGCCAAGGATACTCAAGGTTTCTGTAAGGTTGGAAAATGCCACCTAAATGTTCTGTAGCTACACTGCACTTTACTCTTTTTTTAAGGCAGACCGGAGATACATTTTTTTTTTAGTTATAACTGATCCCTGTTGTCTATGGAATTTTTTTATCGTTTAATTGTGAAGCCAATTTTTTTTATAGCATCAAAATAATATGAATACTCGATTTTTATTGCTTATGATGTAATGAATTACTCTATTGTTTCTGCTCAATTAAAAAACATTTTTAAAAAGGATACTCAAGGTCAGATGGAGAGCTGTTACCATACTTCAGGTTAATAATTAGAGGTGTAGCAACTGAATATTTTTTTTCAAAAATGTAATATGTATAATTTTTGTGATAACCATGCATATTATGCGAATGTCGCTTGGCCGGTAGTCTGCTCAAAAATAATACACAAGGTATGTCCTCTACAATAAATGGCACATAGTATAGGGTATACTATACCGTACACCTATTCAGCTTATTGGCCAGTCATATGCAGAGCTGGCAAATGTACTTGAGGTATGCCTTTAGGTAGAAAAACTCATAAAGATACCTGCTAAGTGCATTGGGCAGTCGTCTGCATGATTTTATTTTCTCAAACCTATCGCGCCTGTACAAATCTATTACAAAAAGCATAAGAAAAATCGAATATTATGCAAAATATATGAAACACGAAAATCCGGAATACGGTGGCATTACATATGTGTAAAAAATAAAATTCTCAGTCCTAGAAATAACCTCTTCCATCTGCTATGTGACATTGAGCTCAGAGGGCTAAGTCATTGGCGGTAACATTACTGCAGCTGTTTAACAACTTCTGCTTCTTCTTAACATTTGCAATTCCAACATTCAGCATTTGACCCAATTCTTATCGACGGAAGTATAATCAATAGAAGTAAACCAGTTGAAGTCAGAAATCTCCTGAGTCAGAAAAAGAATGGATAGCTTGGTAACATGAAGTAAAACCTTTAAAGCCCTGGACAAATCTATTACAGCCATAACTACAATAACACTGTCTGAATAATTAAGGCTTCTAGGTTACAACAAAAGGCCCCTGGGTGAGGCGCAGGAACTGCAAACTAGCAGTAATTTAAAAAGCAACAAAGTGATGGACGGAAAGCTTGATTAATGTCAGCTAATGGTGATCAGTTGGGGTTGCTTTCCAGTTTAATGTCACCCACTCTGCCACTCTAAACAGAATTCAGCCATATGCAAATGAGTCGTGGCCCTGCTCCAATAGGAAAAGTCCAAGTCTGAACTGCTAGGCCAGGTTTCCTGCAGATGGGAAATCAAGCAACACCAGACTGGGTTTGACCTACTTAGCTCTCATCAGTGAGGTATAAATTATGTCCTGTGCCGCAGCAAGCAGTATATAGTTTTTCAAAGGTACCAAAAGAAGTATCAGTTTTTTAAGATTGATTCTAGTGGTTCAATCCATGGTTTTCTTTAGTGCTTAAGGGAGATTCACAGTGTTGAGAGGATTTTCCAATGGGTGGGTCTTTAGCCCGCCATTAGATAATGCCTAAAGCTGCACCTTAGTGATGAGACTGACCAAAGGTGAAAAATGCCTGGTGTTGATTGTGCTCCAGTTCAGCGAAGATGTGGTCTCGAGGTTTGAAATTTTTGTGGCAAAGTCCAGACTGATCTACATAGTGTTTGTCCCCTTCTGTAGTGGTGCAGATGAGCTAATTACCAATGAAGTGGAAAACTAGTTAGAATGATTCCCAGGGTTAAAGAGTCATTCAAGTGCTTTCATTTAGCAATTTTTTGGTGGCTCTTTGACGTCAATTGGCTCACCTGTAGTCCCGTCATAATTTCTATCCCAATTTTAACATTTCATCCCGTATTTCACAATGCTCTTTCTTGGATTGCTCACATGTCAATTGTGTAATGTTGCAAAGCACTGAATGGCGACAGGCCTAATTTTCGGTGTGGAAAAAAGAAACTGTATATTTTCTCCTTTTTCCTGCACCTGTCTGTAATGGTTATAATATTCTCTTCCACATTAGTCCTAGGCTTGCAAAATGGCTTTATTGATTGCTTTAAATAAGTTATTTTCCTCAACTTCTCAAATTGCAAGATAGACGGTAAATTGTTTGACAGATAACGAGTGAGTTGGGGTAATCTGTGAAGCAGCTTTAATCTCTGTGGTAGTTTTTTTGTTCATGGAGCTTAGCTACAATAACCATGGAGTGTAGAGTAGTTTGCTTATGCTCATACAAATTCTACTGTAGTAAAAATATTGTTTTTCATATCCCAGTTACATTTCACCATTTGGGGAAGAGACTTTTAAAACACCAGTCCTCATGTGGTCAAGATTATTTATTGCTCTGAACGCAGCACCACCATCAACTGCATGCCAGATCAATTCAGGGACCCCCACACCACAGAATTCTCATACAGAAGTCTCTTAACATTCTAGGCATGCGCTGCCTGTATCTTAAAGGTACAGGGAAAAGAAGATCACAACAGGGGCCTATTCTTCAATTTAGTTAAATATGCCAACTTTTTTGTACTCATTCAAAGTGGAATAAGCCTAGAGCACAGAACCTAGCAGACTACCTGTTACAGCACCCTCATGAAGACACACCAGAAGAGGCACAGGCAGGTCAAGAAATAAAGGAGTATGTCTGACACGTGGTGGAACAATCACAACTAATGTCCATGCCAGTGGATACAATTATTTTGGTAGAATTCTAGAAGGACAATATGTGTTGGTGGTAGTTGATGACTTCTCCAAATACACAGAATTCGAAATTGTATCAACCATGTCATCTAGCAAAGTTATCCCAAACTGGAGAAAGGAATGGCCACTCATGGTCGGGTGCAGGAAATTCAAACTGACAATGGTTCTTAGTTTGGAGAACAAGAAATAGCGGAGTACCTGAAGGCATGAAATATTATGCATTGGAAGATTACTCCCTGATGACCTCAGGGTGATGGAGAGGTACAGCACTTTATGTGAACAATAAATAAAGTGATTTGAATTGCTTATGTCAACCAGCAGGCTCTAGAAGGGCCCATATTTCTTTGTGAATACCAACAGACCCCACGCATGACTACTGGGTGCGCTCCGAGCCAGTTGTGTATGGATCGAGTGGTTATGGAAGCCATTCCCCATTACCCAAGTCAAAGCCGGCTCCTATTGATACAGAGCAGGTGCTGTGTCTTCACCGCGAGAGGAATGCAGCTGTCATCTGGGAAAGGCGGGCCAGGTCTACAGACTTGACAGCTAGAGATATTGTGCTGGTGTGTGACAGGTACCCAGGCACGAAGTCTGGCTACATTTTGAACTGAGTCCCTGGTAAATAATGAAACAACATGGCCCCATGGTGACTTCTCAGGGAGGGGGTGAAACCGACACTTATAAAGTATCCTTTTTCAAGGAATTCTTGGGTCCTCTGCAGAAGACTTCAGGGGTGGAGGACTGGTGCCAGGAAGGGCCTGTCAATGGTACAAATATTGGGAGCTCTAAAGGAATCAGTCAGCTCCCAGCCATGGCGGAGCTGGGAGACCCTATCGGTGGCCTTAGTCCTTGTGTTACCTCAAAAAGGGTTTCAGAAGTGTCTGAACCCTCAAGGGTGACCCTGGTGTTGCCTCCAGGGGATACCATCCACAATACAATTTAAAAGCTCATCCTATTCCGTCAATCAGGTTTCATGATTTTGAGTTATAAACTGTGACATTTTGGGTTGTTTTACGGAGTCCGGGCAATGGATGTTGGTTGTTAACTTGTTGAGTTTTGGGAGGAATTGAAGGGCATATCAGCAACGCTTTGCGATAAATATCGCAAAGCGCGCTTAGCTAGTATTTTCACATCGCCAGCTATCGCTGGATTCCATCGCCGAGATAGCGCGTTATTAGCAACGGCCATCTCCACGGCAATGGAAATCCAGCGATAGCTGGCGGAAAGCGGGATTATCGCATGAATTACAGCGATAATAACCCAGCGTTAGGGGGGTGGTTGCTGATAGGCCATGGTGGTCTCAGCCGCATAATCCACCCCCCCATTGAGTAGAATGGACAAGTCAGGTTTTGAGCAGGTGTTAAAAACCTGTGATAACCGCGGTTAGTGCGACTTTCATCGTCGCTAACCGGGTCCCAGGGCCGCCTTGCTGATAGGAGGTAGGTGTGTTTGCGAGTGGATTCCTGTTGTTTATATGGGGCACGCCTACTTTGCAAGTCATTAGCGATATTTATCGCTGACATGCAAAGTGGCAAGGGAAACGGTCGCTGTCACCTGAAAGCTGTCGCTAGCAGCTGTTAGCGACAGCTTTCTGATTGGGTGATAGAATTTTCGCCGCTAAAGCGGCGAAAATTCGCTTGCTAATATGCCCCTGAATGTTGTGTGTTACCTCAGGGGATTACACCACTGGGGGAGGGGCATCTCTTAGTTTCGCCCTCTCGGAATGTTGTAAATTAGTGTGGGATCAGTGACGTGAAAAGTGTAATTAAAAGCAGGGTCCGGGAGGTCACAAGATATGTCGCTGGTTACCGGCGCTAAATCTCTCTACTCTGCACCTACCAACACGCCATTTCCGTTTTCCCTCAATAGCTTGTTGGAACAGAAAAGTCACCCGATTTCGCTGTCAGTGTTTCCCAGACTGCTCAGACGTTGCTGCATCAATAGCCTTGCATCGCACTGTGCGCGAAAATTCTACGAACTTCGAAATGCATGAAAATTACAGAGTTCCAAATATTTTCAAATTGATTCACCCAAGACTACAATTCCGACACTTCGGGTTCAAAAGATTAAGACATTGACACAGGATCCAACAGTAGGGCATTACCAAAACTCAACAATTACTACTCTCTACAAATCCAACGTATTATCAGACTTAATATAGTTCAGATGTGTGGACGGACGAGTAGCAATAACTGGGGTGCAGCAGGCCTCTCAAACCAGAGTCCCGGTGACACTGCACCATCGATAGCTGCACTGAAGTACGCTGCCTCTGGATGAAGCGCTCTGATGCAGGGGCTGTTATGACGCTCTCTTACCTATGTATACCTTACCGGCTAAAATTTGTGAATTTGCTGCAATTTCCTACTTTGCGCCGATTGTATAGTAATATTTCAGAACATCAAGAAAAAAAATATCAGGCCACTTTTCTCTATAATATTTTGACCACGCAGAAGAAAAGTGGTTATTTAGTAAAACAAAAAGAGTCTGAATATATCTCCGTCTGAATTCTTGATGAACTTTTTTTTTTACAGTTCCTAATATATCGCTTTTATTTAATATAAAGACGACAAAATATAAAGAAAAGAAGACGAAAATGGATTCGTAAATTCGCCTATACTTGAATGCTGTTTGCTCTTTCTAGTTTCCGGTTTGTTATGTGACTAATCATTCATCCTTAGAGAAACACTATATATTGTTTTGAAATTAAACACAGAAAACTGCTGCACTTTTCAAGTGCTGTATTTCTTTCACCTGTGCTCTAAATGTGTCATGTATATTTAATGCCTGCCAGCACAAAAGAATGGAATTTTCCGGTGCACGCTGTGTTCTGAATTGTTGTGACCCATAACGTGTTCCAATAAATAGTCACTTATGGGTGACGAGAGCTGTAATAGTTACCTTTTTTCAAATGCCTGCGCCTGTGGTCAATGACCTTAAAATCTGTTAAGTGAACTTCATTTTTTCTGTGGTTTATTTCACTGTGGAAGTGTTAGATGAAACCATAATATTTACCATTACACATTTGTTCGCTGTCAATATGATATATTGCTAGGCAACTCCCAACTATGGAAACAGGAGGGGCTCATCTGTTTCAAAGTCGTTAACTAAAAGAGCACAGAACAAACAGCCGCCATTCAAGTGCCTGCTGCAGAGCAAACACACGCATCTAGCAATCACTTTAAAAAGGGAGGCACTGAAACTCCATTCCGTATCTGATAGTTTTTCACTCCCAAATGGTGTTTTACAATGCACAATCTTGATTATACAGTTGATGATTAACGAAACAACACGTGAAACATGTTCAAGCTTGATTTAGCTGTGGCGTAATCCACAGACCACAAAGGTGCATTGAAGCGTGGTTTATGACAAGTAACTCAGACTGAAAATGCAAAACAACTCTAGTGGTTTCCCTTTTACTAAGCATCAAAGCTGAGGGCATTGACATACTAGTATTTCCTTCTTTCTATCTAACCAGCTCATCAGCATTGCTTTTGTTTATTTACTTCATGCAAGCTCAAAGTCCACCACACTATGGGCCTTTAGAATGAGGGGGTGGGGGGAGTACATTCTTAATGTATGCTTTTTGCACATAGTATAAACGCTCTATGCTAAATTAATATAAACACACAGCGCACTTGCCTTAGGCCATGTAACTAAGCTACATGAGTTTGAATTTACATTGTGACTTATATCCACATAGAGTATGCAGTTCCTCTAAAGTTACAAAGAGAAGGAGAGTAAAGAAGTAAGTCTGAAGAGGCTGGGCAAGCAGTTCGGGGGGATCTGATAGCTTAGAAGCAAAAGCCCTCACACACCCAGATGGGTGTCATGCTTCATCATCAGGCAGCTCCTCGTTAGGCCGGCACTGCAATGCTCAAGGGGCCCCTCGAGGGGGCTTTTTGCCGGAGGTCTTTTGAAAATAAGACACTGTGATGAAGTGTATGTGGAGGTGCAGTGTGTGTAGATTGGCGACTATGTGGTTTAAAAATAACTAAGAGAGACCCTTCGGGAGTTTTAATATGTAGGTCCTCTTGTCATAAATAAAAACAAGGAGTGGCTGTATTGGAGCTAATGATCCAGTACAGCTCACAAAGTAGTGAAAACTTCGGTCAACACGTTTCTTGCCACATAAAGTGGCTGTGGATCTGGGCAACTCTTCAGGACCATGTAAACCTAACCTACAATTGACTGGGGTTGTAGGTGTAACGATTAACAAAGTAACCAATCACAAAAAGTCACCCTCACAGTGTAGGGTATACCTTAACTGGCTAAATATCTCAAATCTGACCTGCAAGGAGATAGAAAACAGAGTATGAGAGGTAAAACAGCGGTGGGTACTCAGGCATTTATACTTATCTATAGAATGGCAATGCATTAGGCAACTGTAATGAGAAACATGCCATAGACAGAATCACTCCTGTCAGTGATCGTGCAAACATGTAAAAACAAACATAAAGGTAGGTGACACACGTGATGTTACAAACACAAAGCACATCCTTCACGCATATATGAGCATGGACAATCACTAATCTGCCAATTAAATGAAGAAGTACAACATAAAGCTGCAACAGCAGTGAGTCTTACTCAATTGGAGTAAGCAAATGGCCCAGTAGTGAAAGCAGATAAATTAGATTAATGATTCTCCCAGGTACTCACGGTGTCCAGCGCATTAGAAATACGGTGACCTACCCCTCCCTGCCACCCTGGAGGTAATGAGGGAGCGGGAGGGGAGATTTAAGTACATGTCATGATAATGTTGGTCACTCGCAGGTGAGGTAAAGGAGTGCACCTGAGTTTATTTCCGAGTGAGAAACTCGCCCATGACCAAGACCCCAAGGCGTGCCTTTCCCGCCGCCATCTTGGGGAGGAATACATTGGGACCCAAGAGTGTGAACTCAAAAGCGGTGGACCGCAACAAACTCATAATCATTACCCGCATCAGAAAAGCGCGGGCGACATATCAAAAACTAGCCCTTATCCATTGAATGCTGCACATCGTGCTACGAGGAGGAAAACTAGGGGCAGGTGTAACACCCGTCCAATAATACAGCAGCACAGCTAAGCTGTCATCTTGAGGTGGTTGGGTTAGTAATTAAAAGCCTTCTAACATGTTTGAGAGCTTGAAATTAAAAGAGCCAATGATGTGAAAGAAGGTTTAAAGAAGGTTTAAAAGTGAAAAGCTTATATGTTGCACATATGCTGGCTCATAGGCTGAATGCCTTTAAATTGCACCAATGTATACCACCCAAGCATCAGTGGGAGGAGTATGTTGTGGAGGATCAAAGAGTGAAAAGAGAGGCAGCATGTGTCTCGTTGGACATAGAGGTGCAGTAGCAGGTTCATAAATAAAAATATAACAGCCAAACGTAAGCTACGGATTCAGGCTTATCGAAATGGACAGAATACCATAATAGGCATATATTTTTAAAGGATTGAATGATTCATGAGGCAATGGTAAATCATGAATTAATGGAAAGGTCATTCAGGTGTGTAAACTCACATGTCAACCCATGGTTACAGACTCCCACGGGAAAGGCAGATGAGCATCAGGCACTGTCAGGGTGGTTTATCATTAGAAGGGCCTTAATTATACAATTCACATCAGAGAATATCATAATTGAGGCCAGTCCTGGGTGGCTAAGCAAAAATTCCAGTTTTGTTCCCTACGGAAGAGGGTTTGTTTGCTCATATTGTGGTGTGATTGTAGGATAGACCAGCACACATTGTTAGGAGTATGATTGTGGGTGAGGAAGTGAGTACTAATTTTAGTGGTAGTTTTTTTCTACATCGGATAGCACTCCAATGTTCTGTGATCCTCACTTTGACAGGTCTAGTTGTCATGCTGATGTATCTTTTGGTGCAAGGGCAGGTGATCATGTATACACACTTCTTTGCATTTAAGGTTGGTGTGATTCTTTTGTATCCATATGTAGGTCTAGTCAAGCACAATCACTTCTGTAGGTTCAGTTAACTCACAAAAGCCACAAGAGCCATATGGATAATGTCCCGTAATGGGGTGCAGAGTCAAGAGAGGACGCTGTTCGAGCCTGGGTGCGCTCCGTGACCTGATGTGGACTATTATGTCACTGAGATTATGTGTCTGTTTAAACGCAAATGTGGCGTGGGAATCTCCAGTGAGCCTGTTTGCAAGATGGACAAATACTTGCCTATGATTTTTTGTATCTGGTTTGAGTTAGGGGTGAAAGTTGTGACACAGGTGATAGTGTTACCCTGTGTTCTAGTACAGAGTTCCAACAATGCCGCCTGATTGTTGTTTCTGGCCCTTTTCTGTGCTAAGTTGATGGATGCAGCGGGGTGTGTAATTGCGTGCTTTCAGACTGGAGATCAGTTGCAGTGCCTGTAGGTCGAAGTCAACTGTCTAGCTGCAAATGTGACATAGTCGCAAAAACTGCGCGTAGGGCAGGCTGTCCCTCAATACTTTGGGCGTTGACTATCATATAGTTGTAGACTGTTGCAGACTTTTTGTATGTTGTAGTCGTGAGTTTACTATTATGAATAGTAATGCATAGGTCGTTAAAAGGGAGACCCTTGTCAAAGATGTTTTTGGTGAACCGTAGGAAAGGATTAAGGGAATTAATCCATGTGTCGAAATTGTCCCCTGCCTCAATGTCTCCCTGCCAGAAGATAAGTATGTTGTCAATGTAATGAACCCACAGTATGATATTGTTAGTGTAGAGGTTGTCATCACAGAAAATGTTTTCTTTTTTTAAATTGGCCATGTAGAGGCACGCTCGACTTGGCGTGAAGGTCCACAGCAACTTTATATGGCAAGAAACATGTTGACCCACGTTTTCACTACTTTGTGAGCTGTACTGGATCCTTACCTCCACTACAGCCACTCCTTGTTTTTATTTATAACAAGAGAATCTACAAATTTTAAACTCCAGAAGTGTCTCTCAGTTATTTTTAAACCACATAGTCACCAATCTACACACACTGCACCGCCACACACACTTCATCACAGCATCATATTTTTAAAAGACCTCCGACAAAGAGCACCCTTGAGGGGCCCTTTGGGCATTGCTGTGCCCGGTCCAATGAGGAGCTGTTCGGTGATGAAGCATGACACCCATCTGGGTGTGTGAGGACTCTTACTTATAGCAACCAGATCCCCCCCGATTCGCTTGCCCAGCCTCTTTTGACTTACTGCTTTACTCTCCTTCTCTTTGTAGCTTTAGAGGAACTACATACTCATGTGGATATATGTATATTTGAGGAGAGTGCTCTGATGCAGGGGCTGTTATGACGCTCTCTTACCTATGTATACCTTACCGGTTAAATTAGTGAATCTGCTGCAATTTCCTACTTTGCGCCGATTGTATAGTAATATTTCAGAACATCAAGAAAAAAAATATCAGGCCACTTTTCTCTATAATATTTTGACCACGCAGAAGAAAAGTGGTTATTTAGTAAATCAAAAAGAGTCTGAATATATCTCCATCTGAATTCTTGATGAACTTTTTTTTTTACAGTTCCTAATATATCGCTTTTATTTAATATAAAGATTGAGATTGACATGCTCCCAGTCCTACCCTTGTTGTACTTTGGCTAAAATTGCGACACGAGTTCCAAATTTCTGACTCCGAAGTTCTGAGGTGCAGTCACTGTGGTCTTTGCCATGCGAGTAGCACAACAATCAAAGCACCAGTATAATAAATCTACTTGCACACAAACACACAGACATGTCCGAAGTTTTAGCAGGGCCTGGGCCAGTAAATAAAGCAGGCCTTTTATGGCATGAGGACATGTTTGAAAGTTTAATAAATATGTCCTGCCGGGGAAGAGAAAGCAAGGCATATCCCACACGTCACCTTCTAGTGGTATGACTCAAGCTAGCTGTCTCGTCATTAAAAAATAGGACAGCTTTGCTTTAAAATCTATAAATAAATGTGTTGAAGCACAATACATACCCTGAAAATTTGTGAGGACCAGGGAACTCCTCCTTCTGCTGACACCATCACTGTGAAAAAGTGGATTATTAGTTGGGGTGGATGGGAGTCCACCACAATTTTATTTTTAATTTTTTTAAAACCTTTATTAATAAGTTTCACAACATACAAAAAATTGCATTGTCCAAACACTTGCTCACACGTCTGCAGCTGTCAGTGATTCATCTAATACATAGTAACCTGCATATACAGTTACACTTCCAATGCTTGGTAAAACAGTGACACATTCCCACCCATTTCGTACCCTTATCAAGTTAGGTCTCTCAGGCATTCGTGTCACCCTGTATATTAGTGTCTTGTTCCGTTTGCGAACCGACAGATGTCTGTTCCAGCAGGTGAGATCTGTGGGGTTGCCATATATCCAGTGGTCTAGATACCGGGTGCTGCAACAGAGCATTTGTTTCACTGGTGGTATTACAATATGACATACTGAAGAACCATCCCTTCAGTGTTGGCAGACATTTGTTCCCCCAATGTCTCGCCACCTCTCTTTTTGCTCACAATAGTGCGATTGCAACGAAGCGTTTGTATGGCTTAGCAATCTCTTGTACACACCCCAATAACGCCAGCATAGGTGACGGTGAAAGGCCCAGCCCGTCATTTTCGACAATTCGCTAAACAATTGTGACCAGAATCGCGCCACCCTGACACAGTTCCAAGCCATATGTGCAAAATCTGCCATCGGGGCACTACATCTAGAGCAGGTATGTGGGCGTAATGGGTCCATCCGATGGACCTTGGCAGGTGACACATAGGCTCGCCATAGAAATTTTAAATGCAATATTTTGTGTTTGTGGTTAAAAGAAACCTTACGCGTTTGCTCGCAACTGATCTGCCACTGCGCATCAGTGAGAGGGGCACCCAAGTCCTGTTCCCAGGCCGCGCGCACCCTTTTGTCCCTAGTCGGGAGCATAGCCATTGCTGCTTTATACATCCTAGCCATGAGATGCTCACCGGTTGTGTCTTTTATAAGCAATGTCAACGGAGGGAACTCCTGCAATTCCAGGGGGTAACTAGGCACCAAGGATCGAAATGCCCTCTGCAGTCTACACAAATTGAACTGGTCAAGGAACGTAGCTCCCTCAAATCTGCCGCCCTCTTCCCTGGAGAAGATGTGTCCATCAGGGAACACGTCCCCAAATGTGCCCAGAGCGAATTTAGTGAAGGTTCGTTGAATCGTAGCTTCTGGGCCCCCATAGCCCGAGCCAATTGCATCCAGGCCCAACTGGTCGTTGACAGTGTCTGTATATCCACCGGGTCTGTTTTTAAACCTGCCGGGAGTAGTGCGGACAAGGGAGTGGGGTGTGCTAGATCCGCCTCAGGGCGCAAATACGGGATCCGCTGGTCATAATGAAACCAGTGTCTGGAGAAGCTACATTGCGCAATCAGGTAATATATATGAAAATTGGGAATTCCAAACCCTCCCGCTCATACGGGAGCGTCAACGTGTCCCATCTTACCCTCGGCTGTCCACCACCCCACACCAACCGGATCAGCTTAGAACGTAGCGTGGCAAAGAAGGACTTGTATAGCGGTATTGGGATACTCTGAAACAAGTATAGACATTGCGGTAAATCTACCATCTTAATCAACGCTATTCTACCAGCCATGGCCAGGGGGAGCTTGAGCCACCTCTCTATATTACTATCTAACTTCTCCATGGCCGGGCCGTAATTAAGTTGGAGTATTTGGGCCGGATCTCTGTGAATTCTTATCCCCAAATATTTGACAGAGTCATCGCACCACTTCAAGGCCAATCCAGTATTACGGTCGCAGGGGGCCTCCGTCAGCGGAAAAATGTCGGATTTATGTGCAATCCCGATAGAGCACCAAATCGGTCAATCTTCCGCAGGAGAGGTCCCAAATTCTCATCCGGGCGCCGCACATACAGAATAATGTCGTCGGCGTACAGTGTAACCAATAATGGTCCCGTTTTAAATTGTATACCCCTGTGAGAGTGATTATCCTGGAGGTGACGCACCAGGGGGTCCATCGCAATCACGAACAACAGCGGGGACAAAGGGCACCCCTGACGCATCCCCCTCGACAAAGTGAAGGGTGCTGTCAACATACCGTTTACCTGGATCCGGGCTGTCGGGCATGTATATAGCAGCGAGATTACCGCTACAAACCGAGGTGGCATACCCAGCCTTATCAGCGTGGCCCGAAGAAATGGCCATTCTAACGAGTCAAAAGCCGTCTCTGCATCCAACATCACTGCAACTGCTGGAAGTGTAGGTGAGATCCTATGTATTGTGGCAAATAAAGTACGAAGATTCAGGGCAGTGGACCTATGTGGTATGAACCCAGCCTGGGCCGGCGAAATCAGTTGATCTACTATCAGGGCCAGTCTGGTAGCCAGCATCTTGGCCAGTATCTTATAGTCGAAATTCAATAAGGATAGCGGTCTATACGAGCCGCAGCTACTGGGGTCCTAACCTGCCTTGGGTATTAAGGTGATAACTGCCTCGCGGAGAGTCGGGGGGAGCATACCGGTTTCTATTGCTTCCTGATAGACATCTATCAAATTGGGGGCCAGTGTCCGTTGAAATGCTTTATAAAAACTACCAGTAAAGCCGTCCAAACCGGGGGCCTTGGACCCATCCATTACATCTATCGCTTGTACCACCTCATCTGTTGTAAAAGGCTCAGCCAGGAATTCCCAGTGTGCATTCTCCAGCCATACCAACGCTATTTCATTCAAGTAACCATCACTAGCATCGGCCTCCGAGGCTACTTTCGTGGTGTACAAATCTTTATAATATGAAAGGATTGTGGTTTCAATTCCTTCACAATCGGTTATAGTCTCCCCTCCGTTCCCAATCAAGCTGGTTATTCATGGTTGGGGTCCTGTAAGGCCGAATTAATCTAGCTAATGTACGGCCTGGGCGCTCTCCCTCTCTGTATCTTCTGGCAACTGCATATTTCCCCAAGTAGTGCGATTCCCTTTCCGCGGCATCATGAAATTCAGCCAGGAGTACCGCCCGTCTCCTCAGCTCGGAGGCTGTCTGTACCTCGCCCCGTTCTCTGTCAATTATTTCTAACTGTTTCTCGATCCCTGCCAAGGTGTTACGTAGGTCCTTAAGTATGCCAGCCCCTTTTGATATACACCCCCCCTTATGTATGTTTAAATGCTTCCCATAGCATCACTTTAGTATCCACTGAGCCCTCATTAAGTTCAAAATAGTCATCTATGGCCTGCCCCAATTCACTAGCAAACACTGAGTCGTGCAATGCCATCTCGGGGAATCGCCACCGCTTGGCCCTCACACCAGGGCAGGGGAGTCTCAGTTTTATCATTACCGAGGCATGGTCCAACAAGGTGTGTGGCAGACGCCCAGCTTCAACCAGCCACATCGCTACATCAGGGGTAAGTAACCAATAATCCAATCTTGTCCATGTTTTGTGTGGTGCCGCATAGTGCGTGTACATTGACATGTCTGCCTGTAAGTGACGCCAAGCATCAATCATTTGATACGTCTCTAACAGTCCCAACAAAGTTCGCCTTGCTCTTGGCTTCGGATCTAAAGTGGTAGCTGTGCCATCCAGGCGTGGATTCAATAGTATGTTCAAATCCCCGCCCATGCACACATGATCCGCCCCCATCCTGTCTATATTGGCATGTAGGTCAACAAAAAATTCCGGGTCATCTATGTTTGGGGCGTAAACATTAACGAGCATAACTGTTTTCCCTAGCACCCACCCCTTCACTAAGAGGAACCTGCCAGCCTGATCGGCGTATACTTCTACAGCTCTAAATGGTATTCACTTGTGGATTAAAATGGCAACCCCTCTAGAATAAGAGCTATACCTAGCAAAATAACAATTCGTGCCCCAGCTAGAAGCAAATGTGGGGGAACCATGTGGCAACAAGTGGGTTTCCTGCAGGAAGGCAATGCCAACGTTATGACGTTGTAGATAGTGTAGTTCTTGTTTCCTTTTCCGAGCATCATTAAGTCCGCGCACATTCCAAGACATCAACGCTATTGTATCAACAACATTATCACCATGCATCATTCTTCAATACTGTATCTAGGCTGCTATGCAATCTCACTTTCCGTACATTTATTCCGAGCTTGTGTCTACTAGGGTCCAATGACAACAAACCTGTGAAGTTAACCCATCCCTCCCCCCCCCCCTCCCATCCCCTCAAACCTTGCTAGGGGAAACCCCCAATTCCCAAACCATCTAACAATCATAATACTAAATCCGAAATACAAACAGTATAGGTGCCTGAGCAAAGGCGGGGGTGACAACACTACGCCTAGTCCCCATTAGCACTATCAATGACACACATAGCAATTTCAGCCTCCCACTCGAACAGCGAACAACCCAATATTCAGCGATGCAATAAAGTACAGATAATACTCATCAACCATGGTTATGGCCAGCAGTCCATCAGCTGGCCGAGAACAAATTGGCACTGGCACCAGAGTCCGGCAACCCAGGCGAGCGATCCGGTGTCAGGGATTTCCGTTGACGCCCATTCACCTCTCAGGCGCGAAGAAATTATTGCAATGTGGCCGGTGTGTCAAAAATTCGGGACCGACCATCCACGTCTACTCTGAGCCTTGCAGGACACAACATACCATATCTCAGACCCGCCTTCTTCAGAGCGAGCTTGACCGCGACAAATTTCTTACGTGCATCCTGTACCATTGCCGTGAAGTCAG
Source organism: Calotriton arnoldi (assembly GCA_963921515.1). Lineage (NCBI taxonomy): Eukaryota > Metazoa > Chordata > Amphibia > Caudata > Salamandridae > Calotriton > Calotriton arnoldi. The sequence goes on from CAWUFW010001098.1 coordinate 1,512,677, forward strand.
AGTACAAAGCTATGGTCGATCCCTGAGAGTCCAACGTTCATTTCTCTCGAGCCAGACGCAATGCAGTGTCCCAGTCCCTAAAATTTAGGAGCCTCGTCATGATGGGGCACGGAGGACAGTCAGGGTTAGGGCGGGGCCCTAGAATGCGATGCGCTCTTTCTACCACAAATGTAGAAGTAAAGGACTCTCGGCCAAACAGCTCAACCAGCAGCCTTTCCACAAAACTATCCAGGCGGCCTGTATTCGTAGACTCTGGCACCCCATAATGTGTAGATTATTATGCCGTCCTCTAGCTTCCAAGTCCTCATTCTTGATAGCTATTGTTTTGAGCACCCTCTCCATTCGTTCTATCTTTTTTGTAGTTTGCGCGGCGCCATCTTCCAGGTCTGAGATTCTGCCCTCCGCTGTCTCCAATCTACCTTCATGCTGGTCCAACCGGGCCCCCATTTTATCAAGCTGTTTATCCAGTGAGTCAAAGCGCGTATCAAGCGCCTTGAATCCTGCTCGCAACTCAGTCATCAGCGCTTCAGTGCTCTGGGGGTATGGCATCAAAGGGACCGTGGTGCCTCCGCCTTCCGCTGTAGATGTACTCGTAGCATCCGATCCGCCACCCGGCTTCTCAAAAGTGAGCTTTCTCTGCTTGGGGTCTCCCTTGCCAATGACCCTCCTATCTGGTAAATGCGTTGGGTTGCGCACAATTCTTGGCCCGCTAGCCTGCTCTCTCCAACGTTCCGATATAGTCACAGCACAGGGATGGACCAGGCACAGCAATGGCCAATCCACCCCCTCCACTGGTGGCGGTAGCGTTCAATCACACTAAATAGCCAATGCTGTATGCTGCTGTTTAGCAGCTGCCATTACCCTGTACCCACTCCAATACAGTGCAGTTCCAAGAGTCACAGTCCCCACCGCAGTGCAGTGCTCCAGTTCAAAAATGGGTCCAGGGCCTCAAACAGACACAGCTGGGCCCTCCTGTAGTCATTCCGCTGTGCGCTTGGACCCCTGTACCTGGCGGAGCTCCACCGAGTCGTTGCCTCTTCTTTTTAATCCCCACCGCTCAACCGCACACAAGTGGGAGCTCAGAGACCGCACACCGCCAAATCTGGCCTCCCGCTGTCTCAGCTCTCATCCACAAAGGCCCCGGGGGGGGGAAACAGGCGAAGGCCGCTTACTTGTAATGAACAGGGGGGGAGGTCCCGCCGTCCGCCGTCAGGCTTTAGCTGCTACTGCGGCCAGCGCCAGCTCCACATCACCACGCGGCCATCTGTGCCTTTGTGTCAGAACCTTGCCCCAATCAAGTCATAGGAGTGAGGCTGTTAATTCAGTGACACTGAAAACCCCTCTTCGCTCAAAGAGAATGAGGTTGTTCAGACAAGCATCTGGCAAAAAGAAGTCCAAGATGGCCGCCAAGAAGCGAAGCACAGAACAGCGTTCTAGTGTTTCAATGCAGGCAGCAGGTTTGGAATGTCCAAGGGAGTCTCCTTTAGAATCTTGCACTTCACCAGAGATTCTTGAGGAGAAGGTCCCTTTTTCTTGGCCTCGGCGCGAAAGTCTAGTTAAGCTAGTGGCGTTGTTAGGTTATCGACGTTTTAGTTTTGTCGCGACTGTAAGAAAGTACCTTGGAGACACTGGTCTCTTCTATGGAACACAAGTAAGGTTTTTGCTTGTAGTCATTATTGTGAGGGAGTTTGCGCATTACTATAGTGTTGCCTTTTGGAGTGTGCGCAGTAATTATTTTTGGACCTTTGAGCCTGCGCAAACATTTAGTGTTCTTTCTTTTGAGTTTGCGCAGTGAATAGTTTTGTAAAAAAAAACGAAACCCGCAGTGTTTTCTGATGCGCATGACTGAGGGGTTGATAATTAGTTGCGGTCAACCGTAGTCGCATGGAGTCGATATTTAGCCAAAGTATTTTATTTGATGAGGCGGAGGAATTCTAGTCGCACTCGCGAACAGTCCTCCGGTACGTCTTGAATCTAGTAAGATTATTCAGTGAAGAGAAAGTTAGCGAGCGTTTGGCTGCTTATTGTTACAACGGTTCTATTGAGGCGATTTAAGCTCACAATAGCAGGCACTGTAGTGTGACTTAGAAAACATTAGTTTCTATACAAGATTTTCCTGTTAGATCTCTACACTTACCTGAGGAAGGTTGAAGCACTGGCATCCTTGCTCTTGTCTTTTCCACTGGATATACTTTCTAGAAGAAATAAAAAGAAAAGAAACAACATTAATGCAAGCATGTAATTACAAATTGCATACATATTCTAAAAGAGCAAGTAGCTCTTAGTAAATAAGAAACAAGAACTCATAAGGTTACATCATTTTAGAAGAGGAGCAATAGCCAAGTGAACAATGGGTATGTAAAAGAATAAATGTATTTTTTTAAAAGAAAGCAGAAGATAAATGTTAAAGAGTAAGAAGTAAGTTGTATGTTTATTTGCAGTTTTTCGCCCTCGCTCAAAACACAGAAGATAAGACTAGAAAGCAGGAGTGAGCAAGACGATTGGGAGAAGATCTACCGAAGACTTGGCTGTCTCTTCTCTGTCCCCTACCCCTTTCCCCCCTTTGAGTTATCCTGGCGTTCAAGTTAAACATTGGCGCCGGGGAAGTCGGAGAGGGGCATTGGGTTCAGGCGTCATTTTGCTCCCGTGCAAGTGTGGCAAAGTTCCTTGACACTTTGGGTCGCGCCGGGCCTCATGTCAGTCCAAGCCCGCGTCACCATGCCAAGCGTCGGCTCTGCGAAAGTCGAGTCCCCCGGCTCCGCACTGGCCACGCCTATCCTCAGGCGGAAATTTACGGAAGAGCGCTGTTCAGTTTCAGCACCTTCTCCTGCAGTCAGCGTGGGCTCGTTGCTGCGCTCTTCCCTCCGGCGCTCTCCGTTGCCTCCATATGCTCTCTAGCAGGCCGCTATCCACCAGGAGGCCGACATTTGCCGGGGATTACGGCGGAGCTCCGAGTTATGCAGCCATCTTAGTCTGCGGCTCGGCCACGCCCCCGGGGTCCACCACAATTGATAACGTCACTATCTTGTTATGACTAGCAAAGGGTTCAGTAATTTAAACCTGAGCTCAACTCCAATTATCTATGGCACAGAGCAGACAGACTTCCCCTAAAAAAATGTGTAAAGCACTTCGCAGTGCCAACACAGTTAAAAAGCCAAAAACACAACACAATAAAAATCTGCTACTGTGTTTAAAGATGGAGAAAAATGTAATGAATACAATTACATGAAATTGACAATAATCCAATAAGGGGAAGCAGAGATATGAGTTTTTAAAATTTTAAATGAAAACGCTGCCAAACATCGTTAAGTGGTCAACCTTGTAGAGCGAGACCTAGGAGTGATTTGAGGCTGAAAGTGATGGAGCGCTAGTTGGGTATACCGACTACGGTCGACCTGGTTGGAGGTTTTACCTTGAGACTTTTCTTTTTTCTGGTAGTCAAATTCCTTTAGCAGGGCAAGCAGCAGGCTGAATCTGAGAAGGACTGCATGACATCAGACAAGGTCCTGGTGAAGCTGTTGGTTTAGGCAGAAAAAGCTTTGAGCGGGAAAATGCAATATTCACACCCAGTGAAGTCCTCTCACAGGCTAGATAGTTTTAGCACCTTCCCCCTGTCAAGTTTTCTATGTTTGGACTTAGTCACATTTATGGAGCTCAGATTCCTCCAACAGGACAAGGCTTAAGAGGGCCCACATGGCTAGATACCTTCTCTATGAGGTGCCACTGAAAGAGATTTGCTGCTGCTTAAAAGCTTAGGGTGGGAGAAACCTGCATCTTTAGCCCAGCAACAACGCACCTTGGTCATATCGACTTGGTACATTTTTCCCAGTCCACCTGAGGTCTTTGGTGCCAAATAGGTTATAAGTTCTAGGTTTTTCAGGATGTTGTTAAGAGTACACTTTGACACAACCAAGGTTCCCAGGACTTCAGGAACAGTAGTTTGGGGCAAGTCTCAGTCCAGCAGAAGCCACAAGCAGGGTCCAGGGCAGGTCTAGTTGGAACTGGTCAGCTGGGCTTTTCAAAAAAAAGTGCTTCTAGCAGCTTGTTGTGTGACAGTAACTTATCAGGAAGTCAGCTAAATGACCCTTGGAATTCACTTCTTTGTCCTGGGTACAAATGGGAGCAGGTCCAGCCCTTTAGGTCTCCTCACAGGTCTCATACAGCAGGTGCAGCATTCTGTTTGTCATTCCACAGGTCTGAGTGTTCTGAAGAAGGTGCCCCGAGGTGCCACATTTATTCCTGGCAGTAATCTGTAGATGGGGATGACTTCTTAACCCTACTGAATCAAAAGGGAAAAAGGTCTTCCCTGGGTAAATCTATCTATTTTTGCAGCACTTTCTGTGGGCCCTACTGCATACAATCACACAGTACCCCTCTGAAATGAATGAAACCATTCTCCCCTTGGGCAGAGTCTGTTTGCCCACTCCAGAGGTGTGACACCCTAAAGTATACAAAAAAAGGGATGAATGTGAATTAATGTCAGCCACTGGTAATCACTTAGAGCTGCATCCCAGTCCATTGCTATTATGCACACCATGCCACCTCAGTTTGGGCCCATCCATATGCATATCACTCTTGACCTTGCTGCAGTGGGAACAGTCCAGCCCAAACTGCCAAGCCAGGTCCTCTCTGAACAAGAACACAAGCAACCCAGGACCATTTTAGCACTTGTTATGGACTCCTCAGCAAGATATAGTTTAGTTCCAGTGACACAATGTTCACACGACCCACACCTGGGCATACCTGTCCCACTTCGGGTGACACACTAAAGAATACCTAAAATGATTGATGGCCGCTGCCCGAGTGATTGCCAGTGGCTAAGATTAATTCAAGCATTCCACCCATCGCCTTGTTATTTTTGCACCCTAGAGGTGTGTCCAGGGAAATGAGAAACATCTCCTCTGTGGTCACTTCAAACCAGTTCTGGGGGCAATTCCTTTTCACAATGATTGAGGTCTGTTTGAAGGAACAAAGGAAGAGCCTGCTCAGGTGTCAGTTAATACTTGACTGTGACAGGGGAGGCCTCTCTGAAGCTAATCATGTTCCTCAGCGCTGCCCAAATCCTGACAGAGCAACAGAAACACCTCCTCACATCCATGTCTTTGTCTCCTGCTCTGTGAGCAGTTTTCACACCTCAGTCATGGCTAAGAACTCAAAGGGCTGGAGCTGGGACCTAATGTGAATTAGCCTCGAGAGGCTTTAGGCAGGGAAAAGGTAACTTTGAAAAGTGCCTTTTCCATAATATTTATTAAATATCTGATTTAATTAGTGAATTGGGCTTTTAATAAACATTTCAGAGAGTACAAGAATTACATTTATGGTTGTTTCCTAGCCGTAGATAGCATTATTAAATGTAATATTATATTACAGTGTTTTTATACGAAACAACTAGCCATGCTACAGTGAAAATAGCTTTTGGGACTTTTTCTCTGTAAGGACATATGTAATATTAATTTTCTACATGTCCTACTTTTAAATACAATGCACCCTGACTTTTGGGCAGGAAGGTCTACTTAAGGGTGACAATAATATTTAAAAAGAAGGTTCAGGCCTGTTAAATGTGTTTATTTTGACGAGTCAAATTGCAGTTTTTAAACTGCCATAGTCAGGCCATTTAACTTACAGGCCTTGGGAACATGTTTGTACCATTACTTGGGACTTATAGGTAAGTTAAATATGCCAATTTGGGGTTTAGACAATTTGAACATGTTTTTGGGGTCAGGGCACATGCACTGAGGCCTAGTTATTAGAGTTCCAGTGCACAGAGTCATAAAACCAGCAGCATCAGTGCACACAAATTGGGGTGACCACAAAAAGAGGCATTTTCCTACAACCACCTAATAGAATTAAACTGTACTATGTTTTTTTAGGGTTTTTTCTAAAGACTAACCTGCACAAATTAGCTATGCTGAAGCATGCTGCAACATTTGGCGATACAAAGCTTCCCTTTTGAAGTCTACAACATCCATAAACACCAGGAAGTGAAAAACATATATGGCCTGATTTCGATGACAGTTGCCTCCGACCGACATCGCAGCGGATGTGGAACCGACCGACCCCAGTTCGGCGGTTCCGACACCGCAATTTGGATGCGAATGCACACGGTGCGGTCACAAACTTCCTTTTCTCAATGGGAGCTTGTGCGGCATGCTGAAACCGCCTACAGCACAAGCTCCAATTGAAAAATTAAGGTTTTTGCACATCGTTGCACCGTGTGGCAGGCACCCCACAGTGTCTGCCACACAGTGCAGGGGTGTGAAGGGGGGCATCATACCCCCCAGGGCCACGAACGGAGGGCCAGGGCAGAAGGGGGCCCTGCTATGGGCCCCCAAAGACACTTTCCGACAGCAGTTTCCATGTCGGAAAGGCCGACATACAACTGCTGTTGGAAAGCGTCATCATAATCCCGATGGTGGAAACACCATCTGTTAGGGATTATGAGGCCTTCCGACTTGCCAACAGGCTCCTTGAGCCCGTCAGAACCGAGTCGAATTACCCAGCTGTTTAAACCCCGACCACCATCTTTGTAACATGGCAGTCATAGTTTAAACCTGAGGCGGGCAGAGTCTTTCTGACCGACATCAAAATCAGGCCCTTTATGTCTTGCAAGGGGTACAATACATGACAGTGATTTGTATTAAGAATTTGACTAGATACCAGTCTGAAGAATATACATTATTGACAATCTGTAGGAAAGAGAACACCAGACTTTTTTGTGTAATATGACAACCTTACAAGTTTATACCATGTGCAGAATAGTCAAATAGCTTACAGCCCACTTCAATTTTGGTACAGTGCTGTTACAGTTGATCCCCTTTCAGTCATTCCAGCAGGCTACCTTGGTAACACTTGATCACCAGGCATATGTAATATAATGTGGGACCAATATTTAAATCAGTTAAATGGCCCACTACCTCAACAGAGCAGAGGTATCCTTTAAGAATGAATAGTTCACAAGCACATCAAACACCTTTTTAAAATCCTGATGAAGGTTACAGTAAGTAAATTAAATGATTGAAGCACATGATACATCTGTGTACATAAAAATAAAGTTACACACAACTCTTACATTTTAATATACTCAAGGCTGCAAAAAGATGCATATATGCATAACATATATTTATTGTTTTTCATTCAGGGCATACCCGTTAACACTACAATTAAGTATTTGATGTAAAGGATAAAAGAGTGGAAACTAGGGCTGAAGGAGCATGACTTATGGGTCTGTTTAAACCCCTGCAGTTACTCACTATTAGGGTGGAAGACCAATTTAGCATAAATTAACAGGAGATCAAAGGAAGTTGCCTAGGGATGTTGGGGAGGGAGGAAGGCCCTTAGGTCACTCTAAAGAAGATTAATGACATTGTGAGTACATTCAGATAGAGACAAAGTGACAGATCAAACACAGTGAATGCCACGTAGTTGATTACCTTTTTGTGAAACGTGTATTAGGCAGCCTTTTTCTCCCTGTCGCCGCCTTCTTTGCTGAGCCATATGCTCATTTACAATTTTGTGAAACCAGTGTGTGTGTCTTTGTGTGTTAGGTAGCCATTTTCTTTTAGTTCTCCATGCCGTCTCCTTCTTTGCCATGTTATGTACTAATCCACCATTTTTTGAAAGAAGTGTAATTGTTAAGCAGCTACTTTCTTTTTTCTCTATGCCTTATTCATAATTGCCAAGCATTGTGCTTGTCCACGATTTTGTGAAATTGATAGCATCATTCTTTCACTTCAGCCAATTTGCAACCCAAACATAATCTGGCAATTTATAACCTGGCCAGAACAATACAAGCAAGAATGATACCATTAAATCTTACCGAAATTGTTTCAGAATACACTAACAGAATTAGTTTGGGTGAAATGGGGATTGATATTTTTTAAAATGACCAAGTTCCCATTCCAGCCTGACAGGTAATAAACATATAGACTGTGCATTATCTACATGACATCTGGGGCATTTTGAGTCAGCCCAATACCCCCATTTATGCAGTGTGCCCAGTGTATGATAGATATCTTGAATACTTTTAAAGTGATTAAGCAGAGAGACATTTATTAGCTTATGGCTTAAACTGATACTATGCTGCACTTCCTTGGCTGAAACTGGTTTCAAGAGCTTCTGAGACCATCGATCCCCAAGTTTTTAGATGTTATGAGGTTGCTCTTCCAAAACAAAGAGAGCAGATCTTGTCAATAATGCCTATGTGCCCAGAAGACAACAGATACTCTGTGAAAGTAATTGGGTTCGAGTTAATAAACTGATCTTTGAAATAATCCCTGATCTGTAGATATTTCAAATAAAATGACTCTGGAATGAGGTAAATTGATGCCAATGTGTTGAATTGAAGTAAAGAGTTATCTTCCCAATAGTTGATCAACTAATTTTGTATGGGACCAGATATGTACTAAACTGTCTGAAGAGAAACTGGAAAAGGATGGGTCAGTCCAGGCCTGCCCGTATACCTGCAGAGTCTTGAATCTCATTTTTTAAAAGTAGAATGGTTCAAAGAACCCTGACGTTGCTGTTAGATCGCAATAAATACCCCTTAGAGGCCAGGTTATTAAAGAGAGATTGAGGACTTGCAAAAGTCTCATTGAGAAGCTGGGCCAAAAATAGGACTTTAAATAAGGAAGTGCCCAAACCCTTTGTTTAATGGCTTCTTGGTTTCTTGGTTTTCTATATAAATTGAGACCATATTTTGTCCTCCTTACCAAAATAAGAATTTGGGATCCAAATTGGCAGGGCCCGGAAGAAAAACAGAATTTTTGTCAAAGCTAGCATTTTGTTGACATTACATTACATTGGATTCCAATGGATAGATTTTTCCATTTAGTAAGAGGTTGGGCAATATAATTTATCAGTGGTTTATAACTGCGGTTTCAAAACCTAAGCAATGGCAGGTGTAATCTGAACCACAAGATTTTTTCTGTTAATACAAATCGTGAGTCTCCGGTGGTTGTTTAACATTATCTAAGCCTTGAGTCTTGTTGAAGTTTAGAGAATAGCCAGACAGATCACCATATTTTCTAGCTTCACTTTCAATTGATGGTAATGCTGTAACTTGATCAGATGTAAAAATTGCCACATCGTCAGTATAAGCTATAACCTTCCTTTAACCATTTAGGACTACCGGTGAAATATGAGTTGATTCAGCCAATTTCTTTATATAAGGCTCTAGATATAAGATAAATAGTTGGGGTGAGAGGGGACTGCCCTGGCATGTGCCACGCATAATTGGAAACTTCTCAGATGGTAAGCCCATAGCACGACTCTTGCAGACAGCTTGTGATACATTATGTGAATTCTTTGAATAAGTTTTGGGCCAAACCCAAAACTCCTCAGAACACGCCAGAGAAAAGGCCAGGAAACCCTGTTGAATGCCTTTTCTGCATCCAGCAGGACCAGCCTGGCTTATATCTAAGCTCTGACCACATGCCTTCCTCCAGCTTTGTAAGGCAACTCCCCAGAGTGGCCATTTGTTTTGACAGCTTATGAATTGCAGCTTGTGTTTTCAGGATTGCGATTCAAACTCCGGCAGTGCATGGCTTTACTCTTCTCGCTTTACACAGAGCAGATCATAAACTGAGGTGAGAGTTGAGCTGTCCAGTGAACACACTTTATAGATTTGGTTCTGTGTCTGAGTCTGAGGGGGCAGATCATGCATGGCAGATTGTGATAGTGCTTGCTCAGCCCCATATCTTTCTTGTGGCATATAAGTTAGATGGGTGCATCCACAATATAAATAGATGCTATAAGATGGTGGGCCAAGCAGTCCCACAATAGGCATTCCTAATTGTCACCAACCGCCACATCTTCGCTGCCTCATGATTTGCAGCACCGTCTTCATCATCATCCATATAGTGTTGTAGGATTTCCATATTCTCTAAATCCGCCATGACTACTTTTAAATCCTTATCAGACAGACTGTCCCATAACTATAGGCCTTGGGGATGCAAGATGTTACATTGCTTACTACCCAGAGGTTCCACTTCCACATCACCCTCCTTATCCTCATTATCCTCATCTGATGTTTCTGACAGCAAAAAGAAAGCCTCATATGGATCTATGTTTTTTTCTGGACATTCAGATGTAGTATCAGTGGCTGCAATAGGATAAATACCTTTGGTCCCCTTCGAAGATACACAGTTAAGTTTTTCTGTACGCTCTGGACTCTGAAGCTCTGCAAGTCCTTGATCAGTCTGAGAACAAGTAGCCTGAGGTTGAGAAAACTGAGGAAGTTAGGATTGTTGCAAGACTCAGCGGTGCATCCCTGATTGCACTATTATTTGGAGGCGCAGTGTTATCCTGAAGAGATGATGCATTGCTCTCTTGCCCTACATTAGGAACGTACCTTACGGATAGAGTACCATTATCCAGCTTAGCCTGGGATTCTAAAGAAGTCCCTATAGGGGCAAGAGTGGTATTGATGCCATTGATTCGCAGCGGTGTGGCCCATGAGGTACTAGAAGCAGGGCCAATCACCATAGTATTAGAAGGAATTATCGCCACAACCATTGGTGACCCAGCACTAACAGTGTTACTTCGAGAAGAGTCCGCCATGTTTAATCTCAACGGCTGTATCCTTTCAAAATAGGATTCCAGCGGTTTGTTCCTGACACCAATCGATCTGTTAGGCTGTCCAGCTTCTTCTCCACGCTCAGCCCTCTGTAGATGTGTCTGTATCTGAGAGGATGTTTGTGATGGCCCTGCCATGTCTGATCGTGACCGGGTCACAGATTTCTGAAAAGGGTGGGGGGCGGGGGTGAAGCAATTGATTTCTCAGAGAGCTAAGCTCTCTAGCCAGGTGCCTTGCATATCTTCCCATTTAAGACCCTCGTAGCCACAGCAATATGAACAGCAATGAAGCCATGAGTGCCTTACCAATGGAAGACACAAGCCCACCAATTGCAGGGCCAGAGGGAAGAGCTGACGCCCCCTCCCCCAAAAATGCACACAGGGCCACTGGCGAGCCAGGAAGAGCAGCAGCCTCAGATCCAGTCCAGAGCAGGGCTGCCCCTGAAGGAAAGGCGAGGCTGAGGCAGAGCACACCAATGGCCGGAGGGGGAGTCAGGAATGCCAACAGCAGCAGACTCTTCCTCGCAGGACAGACTCCGAGAGCCTGAGCCAAAATTAGGACAGGGGACAAACCCGCACCAACCACAGCAGCACCAGCATCAAATGGGATCCAGGTAAGGCGTAGGCTAGATAGCATTACGTTGCTTCTTAAAATATTCTACGCATTTCTTTCTGCATTCTGGTAGTGAAAACCATTGCGATCCTTACCCTGAGCTGTCACCGCTAAGCACATAGACACCATCTTGTCTCACTTCACACTGAACACACTTTCATAGCACTCGGTCATTCCTATGCTTCCTCCTTACAGACTTCCAGTTTCAGTGCTAGAATGTATAGTTAATTGTCAGTAATAATTTTTTTAACCTCTTAAATGCAGGCATCGGGCAATGGCCAACACCAGCACTACCACCCAGTGCATCTGTCGGCCATTGGCCCACACTGGGGATGTATATAAAGGCTCTCTTTTCAATTTAGGTTGCTTGCAAAGAGGTTCCCGAGCAGCTTGAGTGTTTTGTTTTCTGTTCCTGTAATGACGATGACGTCATTAGATTAAAGTAAAAGTAAAATGAGCCAAAGGCCTTGTTTTACGTACCCTGCATCAGTGCCTGGGGGTACATATCACAGCCCCCTGAGCACTGATTATCTTGGGAGAGGTATCACGGGAAAGAGGAGAATCCCCCCTTTCTAATGATATCCCAGCCCAGTGGATCCCTGCTTGGGGATTGCCACAGAAAAGCGATCCCCATGCAGATATACACCCACTAGACACCAGGGAGTTTGGTGGAATGGCCCCTTGGGCAAGGGCTTGTACTACCCCACCCCCTAGTAATTTTGGTCTTTCTTGTCCTCCCAGTGGGCAGATAGGGTAATTACCCACAATCTGCCCCCCCGGGAGGACAGAAAGCCTACTAGACACCAAGGTTACTATAAAAATAAGTATAGGGGAGGGGCTGCCCACTATGGGCATGCATGGCCATGCCACCACCTCCAGAGAAATCTGGTGACAGTCTTTCTGCCCACCTGGGGGGTGTATTGGGGTGATTACCCCCCACCTTGCCCCTCCAGAAGGGCTTCCACCCTATCAAGAAGCCAGACAGTTTTTCTTGCTCACCGGGGGGGGGGGTGGATGGGGGTGATTAACCTATTATATCCCCCCACAAGGGCAGAATGCCCACTAGACACCAGGGCACACTATAAAAATAAACATAGGGATGGGTGCTGCCTCACCTGAGAGGAGGATGGGGAGATTACCTAAATCTGCTCCTCGGGGAGCAGAAATCCCACTAGACACCAGGGAATAAAGGGGTGGGGGTTGCTCACCATTGGCATGACCATACCGCCACCCCAGTCTTTCCGCCCCCCTGGGGGCTAGGTGGGGCAACAGCCTTGGCTCACTGCCAGGGAAGCCTGCACCGTTCTTGTTTTGTTTTGGTGCCATTTTGAATTCCCTGGTGTGTAGTGGGTCTTCTGCTGCCCTCGGAGGGAATTGAAGGCAAACCCCTGTCTGGCTCAGAGAAGAGGGATGGGGAGCAGAAATACTAGTACACAGGGAGTATGCCTTCAATTTACTAGGGTGCAAAATCCACAGTTACTTTTGAAGAAAAGGGTCAGTTTGAGTTGAAAAATGTGATGTATCTCTGCTGTGTTTTAATCCCTTTCTTGTCATGGGCACTAGACCTACCCTCACAAGTGAGATAGCATCTTTATCGGGAGACTTAGGGATATTCTGGGTAGAAGGAAATTTGTGGCTCACCACAGATTCCAGAACTTTCCATCAGAGAAGGGCGAGGAAAATTTGTTTTTTTAGTCAAAGTTTGAGTTTTGCAAGGGATGCTGACTTAGGCCTGGGTGGAGTTCACGGAGTTTCACTCGCCGGAATTCTGCGAAGTTACCAAAAAACTCTGTGTGATTTCACGGAGTTCCGCAAGCTGGCGGAGCATTATGACCTATGCTATGGAATTAACAGGAATTATGTGATAACATGAATAAATGTCTGCAATGGCACCCTATTTATCAGTGCAGTGCTTAGCACAGGCTTAAAGCAAGAATTTTATGGCTTGGTTACAAGCAACTCCTAAAGACCTTTTGACACCAAACACCGTTTTTATCACCGACTGCGTCAATAAATGATGATGCGACATGTGAGCGTCAACACCAGTCTTTGTGCACCTGGCAATAGATCAAAAATAATAGTGATACATTCGGCAACACAGCCATTTTGTTTAGTAGGATCATGCCCACACTCCATACTCACATGGGGTTTTAATTAAAGCATTGTCACAGAGGAAGAGAATCTTGTTTGCAGTGATGGTGTAAAGCATTTCGAACTAATGACAGAATCCAGAGCCTTGTAGGTGTTGTAATAGAAAACCCTTCCTTCTTAAAGCTTTGTAAAGTCAACAATGTCAGAAGAGCCCCTGCCCCGCTCACGGTGTAAGCCTGGGCCAGGATGAAGCAACAGCCCGTCCATTGTCATCCCAGCATAATTCAAGGCAGCTCCGCAGCGAGCTTTGATGAGCCGATCCTAGCACATCAATTAGTGAGAAGCAGCACTGAGAAAAGAGTATTACCTCCTCGTAAGTCTTCCTCGCCACATGACTAACGAAGTGAGCTTCAGCTCCACACCAGAACCCTCCAAAGCAAAAAGTTAGCCTCCCATGCCTCCCATCCCTTCCCAATATGGCCGACACATATACCCCATGACCACTATAAGAGGCGGTCCGGCCCAACCCTTCAGCCTGTTTTTTTGGTTCTGCGCACGATTACTCTCCAGATGCGCCATCAGGTAAGTGGTTCCTGCTGTAGCAGGTACGTGGGTCTGTTATTGGCGGTCCTGCTCTAGCGGACCCTAGGATCTTGGACCTCTTCCCCCCTTCCTTCCCCCGGTGTGTTCGGGGCCAGTTAGGCTCTGCCTCAGCGAGCCAAGGGTTAACGGGGGCGGCCGGGGTGGCCCGGGGCTCGGTTTGTGGCCTCCTTGGTTCCCCGGCCACGTCAGCAGGGCGCCGCGCTGTGTCGAGGGTCGGCTTCTCTTGCTTCCTTTTCGGGGGAGCGTCCTGGTGACGGAGGGGCCTTGGTTTAGGGTGGGGGCCGGCGATCTGTGTGTCATGACCGCGCCCCCACTCGTTTTGCTTGCCAATGGACTATGGATCCCGCTCAGGGGCCCCGCTGTTTGGATCGGGCCACGTAGGGCCTCTGTGCCCGGTGCTTCAGCGCCTTTTCTCCCTGATTCGCGCCACCCGCCTGCCCCTCGAGGCACAGCGGCGGTCGGCGGCGGTGCTGTGCGGCTGTTTTTCCCTGCAGGCTTACCGGCTTGTAGGGATCGGGCTCCAGTCTCTTCGGTGACATGGGTTTGAGTTCCACCGCTACCAGGGTGGTTTCCTCCCGCCGCATTGTTCAGGCTCTCTGGCTTCCGCGTGGTCCAGGTGATCGTAAAGCGGCTGGCGTCTGTTTCTCTGGCCCATCCTCCGGGGGCGGGGTAGGGCGCATTTTCCCATGCTGGCAGGTGTTGCCGGGTCTCCTTCAGTGGCTGGCCCGCCCGTTTCAGCCTATATATTTCCGTCGCCGCCTCAGTGGGGGCGTTCAGTCTTGGCTGTCTTTACCGAGTGGTGCTGCATTTTTGATGTATTCCTTCTTCTGGCCATGGAGCAGGGGGATGCCCCGGTGGGGGCAGGTTCGGCCTCCCAAGCTCCTGCTGAGGCTGTTTCCTTGCAGTCCATCCAGGACATGATCCATGCTTCGGTGGCGGCAGCCTTTGCGCAGCGCGAAGGGGGGCAGGGTCCCTCTTCCCCTAAGCGTCCTCGCATAGACCCCCCTCCAGTTTCTGATGCTGAGGGGGAGGAGGAGGATCTCCAGGGGCGCTATGTCCAGGGTCAGGAGTTGCGGGATGTGCCCCTGCACATCAAGCAGAACTTGGCTTTTCCGGCTCCAGCGGCAGAGGAGCTCTCGGAGGACTTCTTCTTACAGTACCAACGCAAGGAGCCGGAGTCACTTCCTCTTCATTTTTCCGTTAAGAAGGTCATCGAGGGGGAATGGATGGAGATAGATAAACAGGCCTTCCCGAGGTACCTGGCGAAACGCTACACCATCCAGGACTTTGCCAAGGATTTCCCTCCCTCAGTGAAGGTGGACTCTCTCATGGTGGGGCTGTCCTCGCAGAGATCCATCATTTCTGAGGACGCCTCACCGTCGGACCCGGTTGACAGGCGGGTGGAGGCCGCGGCCAAGCGTGCCTACTCGGCGGCCAATTTTTCCATTCGGGCCTCTGCCTACTTGTCTTACACGGTGCAGTCCTTGTTAAAGGATTTTCAGTCCTTGGCGGAGTTACTGGACCAGGGGGCGGATGTGGTTCCTACCCTGGCTCTGATGGAGCAGCAGACTCGGCTCCTGTCGGACATTTCCTTCGACACTTTGGGGGCCTCTGCCAATCAATCAATCAATCAATCAATCAATCAATCATGTCACTTATAAAGCGCACTACATACCCGCGAGGGTCTCAAGGCGCTGGGGGAAGAGGGGGGTGGTGCTGCTACTGATCGAAGAGTCAGGTCTTGAGGAGTCTTCTGAAGGCCAGTAGGTCTTGGGTCTGTCGGAGGTTGGTGGGGAGGGTGTTCCAGGTCTTGGCGGCGAGGTGGGAGAAGGATCTGCCGCCGGCGGTCGTTTTCCGGATGCGGGGGACTGTGGCGAGGGCGAGGCTGGTCGAGCGGAGCTGGCGGGTGGGGGTGTAGAAGCTGAGTCGTCTGTTGAGGTAGGCTGGTCCGGAGTTGTGGAGTGCTTTGTGTGCGTGGGTGAGGAGCTTGAAGGTTATCCTCTTGTTGACAGGGAGCCAGTGCAGGTCTCTCAGGTGGGGTGTGATGTGGCTGCGTCGGGGGATGTCGAGGATAAGACGTGCAGAGGCGTTCTGGATGCGTTGCAGCCGTCTCAGGAGCTTAGCCGTCGTTCCTGCGTAGAGGGCGTTTCCGTAGTCCAGCCTGCTGGTGACGAGGGCCTGGGTGACTGTTTTTCTTGTTTCGGTGGGGATCCACTTGAAGATCCTGCGGAGCATTCGGAGGATGTTGAAGCAGGATGAGGAAACGGCGTTGACCTGCTTAGTCATGGAGAGGGTGGGGCCGAGGATGACCCCTAGGTTGCGTACGTGGTCGGTGGGTGGCGGGGCTGTTCCCAGTGATGTTGGCCACCAGGAGTCGTCCCAGGCTGAAGGGTTGGAACCAAGGATGAGGACCTCCGTCTTGTCCGAGTTCAGCTTCAGGCGGCTGGTCCTCATCCATTCGGCGACGGCCTTCATTCCTTCGTGGAGGTGGGCTTTGGCGGTGTGAGGGTCTTTGGTGAGGGAGAGGATCAGCTGGGTGTCGTCGGCATAGGAGATGATGTTGAGGTTGTGCTGTCGGGCGATGTGGGCGAGGGGTGCCATGTAGAACAGCGTTGGGCTGAGGGAGGAGCCTTGGGGTACGCCGCAGATGATCTTGGTGGCCTTGGATCGGAAGGGGGCGAGGCGGACGCTTTGTGTTCTGCCGGAAAGGAAGGATGTGGTCCAGTCCAGGGCCTTCTCTTGGATCCCGGCGTCGTGAAGGCGTATTTGTAGTGTGTGGTGGCAGACCGTGTCGAAGGCGGCTGATAGGTCCAGGAGGATGAGGGCTGCTGTTTCTCCGTTGTCTAGCAGGGTCCTGATGTCATCGGTGGCGGCGATGAGGGCGGTTTCGGTGCTGTGGTTGCTGCGGAAGCCGGACTGGGAAGGGTCCAGGATGTTGTTCTCCTCGAGGTAGCGGGTCAGTTGTTTGTTGACGATTTTCTCGGTGACCTTCGCGGGGAACGGGAGCAGAGAGATGGGTCGGAAGTTCTTGAGGTCCTTGGGGTCTGCCTTGGGTTTCTTGAGTAAGGCTGTGATCTCGGCGTGCTTCTAGCTTTCCGGGAAGGTTGCTGTCTCGAAGGAGATGTTGATTATTTTCCGGAGATGGGGCGCGATGGCTGTACTGGCTTTGTTGAAGATGTGGTGAGGGCACGGGTCTAGCGGTGAACCGGAGTGGATGGTGTTCATGATCTCGCTGGTGTCCTCGTCGTTGATGTTGGTCCAGGAGAGCAGGCGGTTGGTGGTTGTGGGGGCAGTGGTCTCGGTGGTTGCCGGGGCGGTCGTGGTGTTGAAGCTGTCGTGGATGTCGGCGATTTTGCGGTGGAAGGAGGTGGCCAGTGAGTCGCACAGGTCTTGCGACGGCTGGATGTCGTTGGTGTTGGAGCTGGGGTTGGAGAGTTCCTTCACGATGTTGAAGAGCTCTTTGCTGTTGTGTGCGTTGTTGTCTAGGCGGTCTTTGAGTGAGGCCCTTTTGGCGGATCTGATGAGGTGATGGTGATTGCGGGTGGCGCTCTTGTGGGCGGCGTAGCTGTCCGCTGTCCGTTCGTGGAGCCAGATCTTCTCCAGTTTTCGGCATGTTCGTTTGGCTGGTGGCACCGCTATTCAGGCCCGGCGGCAGATCTGGTTACGCCACTGGAAGGCGGAGGCTGCCCAGAAAGCGTTGCTGATGAAGATCCCCTTCTCAGGGACGAAGCTGTTTGGGTCATCTTTAGAGGACATGGTGAAGAAGTCGGCTGAGGACCGGAAGCTGCTGTCTCCCCTCAGGTCTTCCAAGGGCCGCTTCCCGGGCCCCAAGAGGGTGTTTTCCACCTCGTCTACGGCTAGGGGCAGTGGGCCCTTTTGAGGTAGGGGTCGCGGCCGGGGCACCCCTTTCTTCGCCAAGTCCCGGTCTCAGCCTGCAGCTTCCACCTCCGCGCCCAAGTTTTGACTATCTTCTGGCCCCGCCAGGGGGTTTCCCGGTGGGCGGACGCCTCCGCCACTTCCTTCTGGTGTGGGAATCCTCTGTCTCGGACCTTTGGGCCCTAAGGATCGTGAGAGAGGGTCTGTCCATCTCCTTCAGCTCTCCTCCTCCAGACGCCTTCCGCGTTACCCCGCTGCCTTCCTCTTCGGTCAAACGGGTGGCCTTGCTCGCCGGCATCCAGGATCTACTCGTCAAGGGGGCCATCCGGCCTGTTCCACCGTCACAGAGAGGTTGCGGCGTCTATTCCATCCTGTTCCTGGTAAGGAAAGTGTCTGGGGAATTTCGGCCTGTCTTGGACTTGAAGCGGGTGAATTCTTTCATTCTTCACACTAAGTTCAAGATGCTTTCTCTGCAGGAGATTCTGCCGCTGCTGGTCCAGGGGGAGGTGATTGCTTCGCTGGACCTGTTGGATGCATACCTCCATGTGCCTGTCCATCTGGCTTCTCAGCGTTTTCTCCAGTTCTGCGTGGGGGACAGCCACTACCAGTTCCAGGTACTTCCTTTTGGTTTGTCATCTGCCCCAAGGGTGTTCACCAAGATTCTGGCACCCTTGGTGGGCATTCTCCACTGGGAAGGGATCAGGGTGTTTCCATACCTGGATGACTGGCTAATATCTGCCTCTTCTTTCTCAAAGGGGACGCTGCACGTCAGGAGGGTCTGCGAGGTTCTCTCTGCCCATGGCTTCCTGATCAACCTGAGGAGGTCCCACCTGTCTCCCACCCAGGACTTGGTCTTCATTGGGGGCCGTTCGGACATGCTCCTGGGGAAGGTGTTCTTGCCCCTGGAATGCCGCAACATCTTGTGGCGGGATCTGGGGCGGGAGTCCGCTCCTGTGAGTCTGTGGTTGAGGGTTCAGGGGTTACACTCTACCACCATCAATGTTCTCCCCTGGGCCCGCCTCCACCTGTACCCCTTGGTCAATCACCTTCTGTCGCTCTGGTATCCCTGCTCCGGGGACTACGAGGCTCCGGTCCTGGTGTCCCCTCTGGTTCGGTCCAACCTGGGCTGGTGGTTGGTGGAATCCCACCTCTCGGAGGGTCTCCCTTTCCTGGTCTCCCCGTCCCGGGTGGTCACGACCGATGCCAGTCGCCTCAGCTGGGGGGCAACTTTGGGGTCCTGGTCGGTTCAGGGTCATTGGGGCCCTCTTCTGTCTCAATGCTCCTCCAACTTCCGCGAGATGAAGGCAGTCCTACTGGCTTGCCGGGAGTTTGCTCCCTCTCTCCGGGGTCAGCACGTCTTGGTTTGGATGGACAACCAGGTGGTGAGGGGTTACATCGACCACCAGGGGGGTTGCCGGGTGCGCTCCCTCTGGTTGCTGTCCCGGGAACTGTTGTCCTGGGCAGAGGAGACGGTCTTGTCTCTCAGGGCGGTTTATCTCCCGGGGTCGGAGAATGTGGCGGCGGACCATCTCAGTCGGGTGTTCCCTCCGTTGTCTGCCCTCTCCCTGACGCCTTCGGTCTTTCGGCGTCTGGTGGACCTGTTTGGCCTTCCCCGAGTGGACCTGTTCGCAGAGATGGGCAATGCTCTCCTGCCTTGCTTCTGCGCTCTCCAACGTTGTCCGGGGGTTTGGAGGGTGGATGCTCTGTCTTTCCCTTGGCCTCAGGGTCTCCTGTATGCCTTTCCCCCCTTTCCTTTGATTCCTAGGGTCCTCTGCAAGATCCGTCTGGACAGGGCCTTGGTGCTCTTGGTGGTTCCCGGTTGGTTCGCCACTCCTGGTATCCTCTCCTGTGCGAGCTGGCTGTTCGGGACTGTTGGCCGATTCCGGATCACCCGTTCCCATTGCGGGGTCCTCCGCTCCCCGGGACGATGTTGCACCGGCTCCATCTGCAGGCTTGGCTGTTGAGCGGGTGAACTTGTTGGCTCAGGGGTGTTCTCTGGGAGTGGTTGCCTTGCTACAGGGTTCCCGGAGGTCTTCGACCTTGCTGTCCTATTCCCGCCACTGGTCCTCTTTTTCCCGTTGGTGCGGGCTGCAGGGTTCCGAAGCTGTGTCGGTGGACCCCATTAGGGTTCTGGATTTCCTGGCGGAGGGTTTTTCCCTGGGGTTGGCTTCCTCCACTCTGAGGGCACAGTCGGCTGCCCTGCGGGTTTTCCGCAGTCTGGACCTGGATAGGCTGGATTCCTTCGTGGCTCGCTTGCTGCGGAGCTGTTTCCTGCGGCGGCCTCGGGCTATTTGCCTGGCTCCTCCTTGGGATCTTCCCTTGGTCCTTCGGGCCCTGCAGGGTCTCCCCTTTGAGCCCCTACAATCTGTGGCTCTTAAGTTCCTCACCTTCAAGGTGGTTTTCTTGGTGGCCATTGTCTCTGCTGGCCGGATGGGCGAGCTGGGGTCTTTTCTTCGGTCTCCTCCTTTCTTGCGGGTTCTGCCGGACCATCTGGTCCTGCGACATGACCCTCGTTTTCTGCCCAAGATCCCCTCCCTTGTTAACTGTTCTCGTGAGGTGTCCTTGCCTTCCTTTTCCCCTGAGGTGGAGGCCTCCCTGTCCTTGCTGGATGTCGGTTGTGCGGTGGAGGTTTACCTGGACCGCACGTCCTCATTTTGTCAATGTGACAGTTTGTTCGTGACCTTTGGGCCGGTTCGTTCTGGGCACAAGCCCTCTGTGTCCACTTTGAGTCGCTGGCTGAAGCAGGCTATCCTGCTGCCCTACGAGTCCCAGGGTTCTGACCTCCCGGGGGATGTCCAGGGTCGTTCCACTCGGAGCGTTTCGGTGTCATGGGCCTCTTTTAAGGGTGTGTCCACTGAAGAGATCTGCAGGGCCGCGACTTGGTCGTCTCCGCACATGTTCATGGAGCACTACCGGGTGGTCCTGGGTGGCTCTCCTCCTGGGGGTTTTGCGGGGGCTGTTCTGAGTGCGGGTTCTGCCGTCCCTTGATTGGTCCCTTGGCTGGGCTGTGTTTTATTCTGTTGTTTTTTTATACACTGGATTAAAGCTGTGTTTGGTTATCATGTTCCGCCTTGGTGGTGGTTTCTTGTGTACCATGAAGCCTTTTGGCTTGGGTATGTGCTCACTTCGTTAGTCATGTGGCGAGGAAGACTTACGAGGAGGTAATGCCCCGATTACTTACCGTAATCTTCATTACTCCGAGTATAGTCTTCCTCGCCACATGAGTTCCCATCCCTCCCTCCCTGTCTGGCTATCGGCTTCATGTTTGGGCTTGGTAGTTTCAGGCTGAAGGGTTGGGCCGACCCGCCTCTTATAGTGGTCATGGGGTATATGGGTCGGCCATATTGGGAAGGGATGGGAGGCATGGGAGGCTAACTTTTTGCTTTGGAGGGTTCTGGTGTGGAGCTGAAGCTCACTTCGTTAGTCATGTGGCGAGGAAAACTATACTCGGAGTAATGAAGATTACCGGTAAGTAACCGGGGCAGCCCACCTGCAGCTGAACAATCATCACAAGTAAAGCAGTCCAAGATGGGCAATGAAAGGGGCATTGAAGGCTTTTTAGTGAAACAAATATAGATTGCTGCCCAATCCCGTTGCACTATATAATCTTGCCCCACAGCCAATTCCTCAATTCTGTTGCACCCTATCAACAAAAACTCCATGCAGCACCTTACCTGCTCTCTCACAAACTCTCTAATTGTGACACCCTCCTGGCCTCTCTAGTTAGTATTCAACCCCCCTCAGTCTTGCCTATGTGAGAGTGATTGGTTTGTAAATGAAGTTTATTGATTGCACTAGCTCTAAACATACGCTCTCATTTGTGAATTAGAAATACTTCCCTGGTACCTATTGTTGTTTAGAAATCAATCCTTGTCCCAAATGTTAACTGATGTGTTTAAAACTTGCGCAGTAGATAGATAAAAGAAATTTTTTATTCATTACGTTTCACTACAGTTACAACTGAACTAATCAAGCGCATACCCGATGTAAGTGTAACTAAAAGAAAACGCGTGCAGAAGGGCAACATTTTAAAATGCACACACTTTGCAGTTTCCAGTGGAGAAGTGGATTAGTGAGGCAAAGTGGGAATATACAAACATATGTACATTTGTAGCTCTCATAGGGGCAGATTTACAATAAACGAACGCAGCGCGGTGCAGCAAGTCATTTTGCTGAGCTGCGTTGCGTTAGTTTGGAAGCACAGGGATGCGACATATTTACAACAATATGTGTTGCATCTCTGTGCTTCCCCCTGCGCTGGCGCACAAACTGCTACCATGCGCTGACGCAGGCACCCTTGCACCATGGTGCAAGGATGCCTGCGTCACGGGGATGATTGTTTATGTGCAGGAAGGGTTCCCTTCCTGCACATAAACAATCAGAAATGGCGTTTTACAACTTCTATGTGTGCTGCATTAGCACACATAGAACTTGCAAAACTTCAT
Source organism: Calotriton arnoldi (assembly GCA_963921515.1). Taxonomy (NCBI): domain Eukaryota; kingdom Metazoa; phylum Chordata; class Amphibia; order Caudata; family Salamandridae; genus Calotriton; species Calotriton arnoldi. The sequence continues at coordinate 1,534,877 of CAWUFW010001098.1, forward strand.
TGTTTAAAGGATTGTTTATATACAGGAAGGGACACCTTCCTGTACATAAACAATCACCAGAGGTGATTTCCTTTTTCTATGTGTGCTGCAGAATGCAGCACGCATACAAAGAGGAAAAAACGAGGAGAAATTAATACATTTCTCCTCATTGCGCCTCCCTATGCCTCCCCTGGGGAGGCGTAGCATTTAGATGCATTTCCACGCTGGGTGGCTTTTCCTGTCCTTGTAAATATGGGGCAGAAAAATGCACTGCCAGTGCGTCACAAAAAGTGACGCACTGGCAGCGCAAGGGGCTTGTAAATCTGCCCCATAATTTGTACTGAGTCTCGCAAGGTAACCGTGCAGAATGTGCGCCAATTGTGCGTGTACGGTACCGTTGAAGGTAAAATTCAATCACGCTGTTGGAAATGTGACTTACATTAAAATGCTCAAGTTTTGCACTGGCAGCAACAAGTTATTGGGCTGGCTGTGAGTGCCGTAGGGGAGTTTTCTCAGGCCTCCCTGACCTCCACCGGCTGCTGCTGTGACAGCTTGTGCACTGAGAAAGACGCGCACAGCCTGCCCATTGCTATACTTGTACTTAGTTTCCGTCTTACCTCTGCAGTAGGTGTCGTACCAAGGGTCACATTGTGGGTCACCGTGAGAGCCATGATGCCCAGAAAACAGCACAACAGAAACAGTGTGAGTGACTGCCAAATCGGGAACCAGGCCCAAGCTGTATGTGCCCCATTCAAGCCAATGGGAAAGTACCAGAGGCAAACTGAAAAATCCTCACATCCATTTGGCAGCATGAGAGGAGATGGAGCAAACGCCAATGGCAGTGCCAATTCAGGAGGTGAAAAACAGCTGTGCTAAAAGAAGCAGATATTCAAACATTTCACAACCAATGGCAGAGCTGAAAATAAAGTGAGAAATCACAACAGAGGCATCGAATTTGAATGGGACTATGATGACTAGTAGTCGGTGCCAGTAAACTCCGCTACGCGGTGGTAGGCGGAGTTTTAGCGGAGCTCCGTACTCCAAGAGGAGCACGGAGTGGTGAAAACTCAGTGAACACCACTGGCGGAACAGAGTTTGCCACCCACCCCTATTCTTACCCCGCCAGGAAGGGAGAGTTACGGGGTTGTTCGATATGGAGCCAGGATTGACCAATATGTTCTTCTTTTTCAGGGGTGGTCCGCTAGAAGTAAGTGGTGTGGGGGACCCATAGGCCCAGGGGATTACACTCCCTTTTTTTGTCATGCACAAGGCTGGACTAGACAGAGATATAGTCTTCCGATAACACATGTTGACATGGAATGTTAGGGGGATTGCCACACACAAAACACTACAGAATTCATGCTTACCTGAGAGGGCGCCAGATTCACTTTGCATGTCTACAGGAGACACATTTGACTTCCACAGTACTAACTACACAAGGTGCAGAAACGCTGGCGTGGACTCATAGAACCTTCTTTGGGTGGCACCAGGGTGTTGTCATTTTGTGATGTGTTCCAAGAGAGTTGACCAAGAGGGCAAATATGTAGCCTCATGGGGCCCCACTGACCCTGGTGGCTGTTTATGCATCAAATGCTACAATTCCAGCTTACCTGACTGCACTGTTACCATTCTTAATACATTATATATAGGCCACATGTGTGTGGGGAGGTGATTTTAATAGTGTGGCAGATGTGTGGATGGACCACTTCACCCCTTCATGAATAGGTGCACAGTCACATGCAAACACGAAGAGCCTGCAGCAGTGGGCACAAGATAGGCAAGTGTTCGAGGTGTGGCTAGCACTGTACCTTGAGCACAGGGAATACTCTTTTTTCTCTGGCCTACATTCACTACACATGTTCATAGATCTTGCTTACTGTAGCACAGTGATGGTAACAAAGGTGGAAAATGTGGAATATTTGGACCGCACTCTCTCGAACCAATGCCCCCTTAAACTGACCAATAAATGGGGTAGCCCTTGCCCTCATATTCCCATGTGGAGGTTGCACCCAGAGGCGCTAAACGACCCTGCATATAGGTCAATGGTTCAAGACCATGTTGATAAGTACTTTCTTGATAATGAGTGTGTGGCAACAGATGCTGCTATGGAATGGGGGACCTTTAAAGTGGTTCTCAGGGGACTATGTACTAAAACTTCCTTTAGGGTCAAGCAGATGTTGAATCAAAAGCTCACAGAACCATAAGGGCATTTGAGAACATCTCCCTGACAGAAACCCAGATCCAACAGCAGTTATCATAGACGTGGGCAGGCCATCAGGAAATACAGAATGAAGTAAGTCAACTCAATTGCAGAGACTGGGCAGCCTGCCAGCATGCTGAGGGTGACAAGGCAGGCCCTATGTTAGCATGGTTTTTAAGAGCTGACAGCCCTCGTATACCCATAGGGGAGATCTGGAACATTCAGGGAGAGATTGTTAGCATTAATGAGATGTTCAGTTCTTATTATACAATTCAATATGGCCCCAAGTTATTGAGGCAGCTAAAATAACCACATTTTTCAACAGTCACCCTACCATCCATCAATGATGTAGAGCGAGCTGAACTAGAGGACCCGATTACTGTCCAGGAGATGTTAGTTGCAATAAAACAGATGGCTAGAGGTAAAACACTGGGAACCGATGGGTTCACAGTGGGATTTCATGCTACTTACCCTCAAGGGGTTGCACCCTGAGGAAGCCAAGCAGGTGGGCTGTTGGATAGACCTCTGACAAAAGGCTCTGATAGTGTTACTTCTGAAGAAGAGCAGGGATCACATCCTGGTGTCATCATATCGCTCTAACTCCTCAATCTGCATTATAAAATATTAGGAAAGTTATTGGCCAATCGCTTGATCCCAATAGCCCAGACAATAAAACACCATGACCAAAATGGTTTAATTCCAGATCAGAACACCTTTCTCATTCTTTGTTGTCTGCTTAGGGTGATTAACTGGTTGTTGAGACACTGCCAGGAGCACTGGATAGCCTCTTTAGATTTCAAAAAGACGTTCAACACCCTGGACTGGCATTACCTACTGGAGGTCTTCTGGAGAGTTGGGTTTGGTCCTGAGTTCTTTCGATTGGTACAGCTGTTATACACAGAACCAGTGGTAAGGGTAAGAACAGGCAAAATAATATCAGAAACAATATATGTGGGCTGAGGCACAAGACAGGGATACCCCTGTCACCTATTATCTTTGTTTGGTCAATGCAACCATTGGCATGCTTACTGCGAATAAGTGGCCCCAAATGGAGAATTCCAGTGGGTAGGGATCGGCATGTGACATTACTATATGCAGATGATGCGCTCATTTATCTTAACAAAGTGACTGTTTGTAATGGTGGCATTCCTTTGCTTATGACCCTGTTGGAAAGCTTTGAGTCTGTATCTGAGCTGCCAGTTAATTGGGACACATCTTGTTTATGCCCACTGTTCTGCACCAGAGAGGGATACCAGATGGGCTTCCCAATGGAGCGCCTACACCTGGAGCTAAGCACCATCAAATATATAGGCATCAATGTTCTTCATGATGAAAAAGACCTTATACATAGGAATCTAGGCAGAGCGCTGGCGTCAATCAAGCAATCGCTGCTGTTTTGGATAATCCTACCGCTGTCTGTTCCTGGTTGCATAGGGATGACCAACATGCTGGTGTTGCCCAGGTTACTGTATTTTTTTCTGGCCATCCTGGTGATCCTGAGACAATTTTTTTAAAGAACTGCAATCCCTACTCACCTCCTTGATATGGGGGGATGGATGTCAGAGGGTGACTCTTTGGAAGTTTTACCCCCTAATGGAGAATGGGGGCCAAGGTGCTCCCAAATATAAATTGTACTATGCAGCTGAACAGCTGCTGTTGCCCTCGAGGTGGTTAATGATGCCTGGTGATGCGGAGGTGAAGGACATAGTGACACATTTGGGAGGTCAGCCCATACTGATCTGCATACTGAGCGATGACTGGAAGCACACTGGGAACCACCTATTGCTAAAAGTGGGGAAATGGGGTTGGACAACATATATTCATAAACCACCAGCCCCACACCCGTATGTTCCAGAACTGCCATTGTGGTTACTGCTGGGCAGTTCCATGCTAGCCCAGATCCACAAAATATGACTGTGGAGAGAGGCGGACATACATACCTGGAGTGATTTATTTGCTGAAAGAAAATTGTGCTCCTTTGAGGACCTTCGGGTGCTGCATGATGTAGGAGTGGGGCAGTTCCTGGTATATAATACCCTCACAAGACTGGCGGCAGGCTCTTGTTCTAGTGGACAAGTGATGCCAGAGATCTTGTATCACTTACAGGTAGTCTTCCCGGATGAACTGCGAGACAAGCGGTCATATGCCTCTATGCTGCATTATTACTGAATGGAGAGATATGTCCAGCAGGCTTGAAACAGTGGTGGGACAGACACATAGTGTGAACTGACACCAATGTGTGGGCATAATGCCTTGGTAGTGTGAAACAGACTTCCAAATATTCCAGACTGAGGTACACACAGTATTTATGTCATCCATACCTGACTCCCCAACAGAGAGGGAGTATTACCTCAGCATGTCCTCGGCCTGCCCCCAGTGTACAGAATGGGAAGTGGACACATGGTATAGTTCTGTCGAGTGATAGAGCGCTACTAGAGGGAGCTGTTGGGATGCTTATCAAAGGTAGTGGAGAGATTGATACCAATACCATTGAAAATTGTCTATTGGGTTTAACCACGCATACCAAGGCCACTAATCATATCTTAAGGTTTATAGATCTAGCATTGATGATGGCAAAGAGGCACATAGCAATGTCAAGGAAGGTAGTGGTGAACGCGGTTCTTGGTGATTGTTTGAGAGACCTTTGTAAATGGGCTACCACTGAAGTTGCAGAATTTTTGGGCCCACAGGTGGCAGGTGGATTGGGTATCGATATGCACATTGGAGTGATTTCCTGGTAAAGGTAGAGGCCAAATCTGACACTCATCCACAGGTACTTTTTACACACTGTTACTACAGTTGGAGCTGACATCCCTAAACCCTAATAATTGGTAAACATGGTGTAACTGTTGGATGTAGTACGGCTCCTGAGCCCAGGATAGACACTTCACCCACTTCCCCCACTAGCACATGCTGACACTGGTGTGGCCGAGAGATTACATGACAACCTAATGATAACAGGAATAAGACATTAGTGACACCAAACCGCGGGCTGATATCGACCGATACTTATCATGCTTTCCTTGGCTCCACTTCATTTTACTTTAAATGGTTGGTTTGGTTATTTCTTTGTTTACCCTTATCCCGACTCCTGGGTTCTAATGATTCTATAATGGCAGTTCTATATTGCAAAACACACAAGATGATGGACGGAATGCTGCACACTGGCAAACATTCACCCCCAGTCACAGATCTGGGCTTAATCCATCGTTATTTTGCTTCACCACGCCACCCCAGTTCAGACATAGCCATATGCAAATCAGTCTTGACCCTGTGCCTCATGGGAACAGTCCAGACTGAACTGCCAAGCCATGTCTTCCCTGGACCGGAATCAAGCATCCTAGGACCGGTTTCAGGCTATTGCACCAACGAGAAATTGTAATGTTGGATATCTCTTTGAAAAGTACTACTTTGTGAACTTATACAAAAAATCAATAGAGATATGGAGAAAAAAAAATTCGGGCAGTATACTGGCTTGTGTACGGGGTTATGGACCAATTGTCTGATAAAATAGACCTAGGCTACTACTTTTGCCATGATTACTAGGGTGTGCATGGTTATGTGCTCTTGTTAGTCTGTACCAGAGCTGAGAGTGACGGTTTGATTTCATAACAAAATCTTGTCAAACTTTTGTCATTTTATTTTGTTCCCAGTACTAGAGTGAATTGCTGTTAGTGGCCAATAACAAGAACATTTACCAATAAAAGATGAAAAGCTTGGTGAGGGCATTGATATTGTAGACGTTTGTAGATAAGCCAGAACTTTTCTTTCCGACACAGGCTATGTTTATGCTGTGTTTATGTGTGCCACTATTTGCCGATATTTGGTGGGGCAGGGGTTGTGGACAACACCAGTCACAAGTAGGAGGATATTGGGGACCAAGTTTATCACTGTATTGCATTGCCCTTGTGTAACGCAAGATGCTGTTAGGGCAACGGAATACTTAAGTCAGATTTACTAAGCACCACGTCGATCTGGAGGAATGCAAGGCAGCGCAAGTCACAGCCTTGTGCTGCTCTGCCGTAGTATGGCATTCCATTGGTGGAGCGTGGGTGTTCCCATGGATCCACCCATGGATTTTGAAACATTCCCAGATTTACTAAGACTGGAAAATCTGGGAATGTGTCAAAATGTTACATCTTCCCGGAGAGATGCAACAAGGAGAAATATCTTTATTTCTTCTTGTTGTCACCTCTTCCTAAGTGTGCTGCATTCTGCAGCATATGTTGAAAGCGGAAGAAGCCTCTAAAGATTGTTTTTGTGCAGGTAGGTGTCCCTTCATGCACAAAAACAATCCTGCCTGCACCACAGGCACCCTTTCACCATGGCCCAAGGGTGCTTGAGTTGGCGCTAGGCAGCATATTGTGCGCCAGTCCAGGTGGAGAGCAGGAACGAGCCATATATTGGTAAATATGGTGCATTCCTGCTGTTGTACGGCTTATACCTTCTCAGTAAAACTGTGCATTTCTTGGACAGCATAAACATCAGAACTGTGCAAGACTGATTGTACGCACACTATCATGATATGTTGGCCTTAGTCCTGCTAGCTCACACTGCACTGAACTATACCCCTAACCAGGTAAGTAAGAGGTGGAATGTGCAACCTCAGAACATGACAACACTGAATCCCCACAGAAATCATAGTAATAGATCTATAACCTTTTTGTTTAGTAAGTCATGCATGCCCAGACAGATACACAAGAAATACACAACATGGCATTTCAATATTTATTGAAGCATTATGATTCTTGTGTAAAATACATATGCTGCAATAATTAATAGTAGGAAACAAAATAGTGTGATCAGCATTACAAGAATGGTGAAGAAGATAAACAATTAAACCATTGTGCTGTGACAGAGAATATATGCAAGCATATATGTGCTGTTATATATTTTGTATATCCTAGTGTGCTTAGGGTGGGGGAATCTGCCAGAATCCCTGTAGAGTGATCTAACTACCTCACATTTTTTTTTTTAATCACATAAGCAACTGATTGAACAGGGGTTGTTTGGAACTGTATCCAATTCCCTCTTGATAATAGGATGTCAGGTGTACTCTCTATTAGATAGGTTCCTTTTAATGGGGTATCCAAAGATTCTGAAGTAGACGCCTTACTCACTTATTGTAACATGTTTCATCATTGGCACCTATCCACACCCTGGTAAGATGATACTACCAGGGGTGACTCAACCATAGTTGGTAATGGGAGTTCTTAGATAAAGCAAAACTGGATATGCAGGGACCCAGAAAGGTGATACGTTAAAAATACCTCAAGGTATACCCTGATTATTATTTTATTCCGTGGGTACCTGGGGTATGAGTTAAAACCAAATATATTGAGGGTTCTATTGAAAAACTATTGTTCAATTATACCTCACTTTTCTGCCAACATGTTTCAGCCCTCTCCAAGAGCCCAATCGGGTCTGGGGCCTTCGTCAGGGCTGTCTAGTCAATGTCCCTGCCTGTTACTCAAGCACACGCTATGTGCAAAGTGTGAGACCTAGTGCTCCCACCTCTCTTATTGCCTTTTATTTCTTTTTTTATTCAGAGGATTTTCTGCATAATGGAAAAACAAGAGAAGGACAAGAAAACAGAGTAGATTTAGTATATATCATTTATCCTGACTCTTTTTTTCTTTTTTTCTTTTCGTGTCCAGACTTTTAACTGTGGTGGACCTCGTGCGTGATGTACACAGCTAGCTTAGGACATTACTTCTTGTGTTTATGCCTACTGCATTTCCCTGATTCAAAATGGTGTTGTATTATTTTTTACTTTTTTTTTAAAAAGTGCATATTTATCTCAGATATACTGCTCAGGTAGCGGTGTTTTATAAAGTGATCTAATCTCTAGGTCCAGTTCTAGAAGTGTAGAATCGGTGAAGGTGGCTATTTTTTAGTGCAGTTACCCTTAACAGTTGTATATCATGTCACTCATACCATTCAACCAGTATGCTTACCCTCTGGGTTATTTCATTTAGAGTCATGCGGTACGTGTGGACTGGTGCAGTCTTATAGTCACACACTGTTTTTAACACCGGAGGAGAGGAAATGAAAAAGAAAAAGGGCACCGGGTAAGTATATCCAATTGTTATTATAAAAATTCTTAACATTCTATAGCATGTGTTCTTGTGTCTTTTGTTTTCAATCAATCTGGGGTGGGTGTAACCACCTTGATACAATCTCACTTTCAATCGCGGTACTCTTCATGTGTGCCACTCTTATTATGGAAGGAAGGCAGGTAAAGCCTGTTACTCTATGCGCTGGCCTACTTTCTCAATGTATGATGGTAGCCCCTCCTTCAAAATTAATGCTCATTGGTTACACTCTCTGAGTATACATAGTGTTTACTATGCGTTTTGGAAATGCACTTATCTAGCATAAAATGATCTCAAATTATTGGAATCCTGGGTAGATTGCCTTAGTGTATTGAGCCGTATTTTGAACCGAAGCACGGAACCAAATGTCAGCCCTACCTCATATATGCGATCTTAATTTGGATTGTGCTCCGCTTGCCAGAGAGTAGGTTGCCCCTCTAAAAGGCAGGTCTATTGTCTTGTGGTTGGTCGTTTTTGGTGCCCTTTGTTACAATGCTTACACGCTCTTTTGTCACAGCATCGTATTGTGGGACACACGGCGTGCCGGTTGTGATTATACCAAGCGCTCCCTTCTAGAGTATCTCGACTGGCTGTCACTTCAGTAGTTGGCCCGTTATCAAGCTCACACACTTCCACACTCAAATTGACTTACTTCGTCAAAGATCTGGCACATCCGTTCTGCCTACATCCTGCCGCTACGTCTGCCGCCGGTAGAATCATCTGCCGATTGTGCGTCCCAGTGACGTGATTGCCATGGGACCGTGCAACAAGATAGGCATGCTGGGGAATGTAGTCCTGACTACTTTGTTTATGTGTATCATTCTTATGCTCGGATTCCGAAATTTAAATCGGAAAACTTAATTCATGTGTGTTTGTTGATTTTGTGCCATGATACATTTATCAGAATCAAAATTGGGGGCTTTTGTGAGCAAGCTTTCGCTGCACTTGTTGCAGCGTTTTGTGTTTTAGCCAGTTTGTCTGTGGCCCCAAGTGTTTAAATAAAGTTTCTGACGAGTATTCAATTCAGGTTCTTTTACCATAATTTTGTGTGGCATCTAATTCCTTTTTTTTAATAATAATGATGTTTACAGTTATCAAAGGATGATTACCCTTCATTACGTTGTTGTTTTTCTCAGGAGACAGGAGGGAAACCTCTCGTATTGAGGTGTACCTGAGACTGCAGGATGAATCAGAGCAGCCAGGGAACCTTTTAGATAACATGACAAGTTTACCATGGACGCATTACATGTTCGATGGCTTAAAGTACACTAACCATCCCTCTCGATTGGAATGTGAAAAATTGTATGTCCCATTTCTAAGCATGTTGTCAAACATGTCCTACATGTAATTTGGGAATTGCTGCCAATTTGCAAAACATGCAATTGTGGGAATGTTTGGTTTATTGAGATCCTTTATTCAGGAAAATCATTTGGTGTGGTATAAGGCATGCTTGAAATAAAGCCTCTTTCCTCTAAACCTGCCAATTTCTAGTTCCCCATATAGATTTTAAATCGACAATGTCTTTCCAAAGGTCAAACCCTTGCAGCGACAACTGGGAAATGAAGGATGCAGAATAAATCAATTTGATATCAGTGATATCAGTGAGCATAGTTTTCTTAGCCTGTTTAGGTGTAAATTTATAATAATAGGACTCTGAGTCATCTGGATTGTGACCTGAAAAATATGCAAACTTCTGTGTAAATGTTTTGGAGCTATCCTGTGGTGGTGTAGGGCAGTGTCCCATTGTGTGTAATTAAATACTGCACGTGGAGCACTTGCTTTATGTAAATAATGATGTCCATATTAGTGAAAACAGAACTTTTCATCATAATTAGATGTACCGTTATACATTTTTTCACTATTAAAAACTGTATAGTGCTCTAAATCAGCAAGTATTAAATGCAGTGTGTTAATGTCCCAATCATCAGAGATAGTACCAGGAGTGATAACATTGTTCAAGAAAATACAAAATACATATGGTATTTGCAAAGTTTCAATCACTCGAAATATACCATAGGATACCTTATCCTAAACAATTCCATCAGGAACTGAAACAGCTGAAATGTTCACCAGGGAAAGGTCTCTTCGCACTTTGTGTAATGAAGAATGGGGTTTCAAAACCTTGCTTACCAGTTCGACAGCAAAGCATTCTGGGAGATAGTGTCCATTCCAAAGCAGATAAAAGTCAGTCACAAAACCAATCTAGATGAAGAGGAAAAGTAATGCAATTGTAATCCAAATGTATATTCATGGAGGGATAAAGTATGTCTTTTTGAGCCAGATGTACAATTCACATGGACCCCTTTGTGGAGGTGAATCTGGGTCTGACAAATCCAAAGAGAAATCATCAAAGTTGATAAATTAGCCAGAGGCTGTTTGCACAAGGTTGGGAGGCTTTTGGACCTGAGTAGAACTGTTAGATCCGTGTTTGTAGAATTGAAATCTGTGTTTCCGTACATAATGATTGTATGGCATTTGTTGATGTAACAGGAAGAAGTGATACTTCAGAGTTATCTGTCCCCAGCCAGGGAGAAAAAGCTTCATCGTCAGTCAGAGCTTCCAACGGGACCTCCTGTAGGCTAATGAGGGGAGATAGGTAACTACCCAGGATCCCTCTTGGCCTACTATGTAGAACCGGACTCATGGGGCCCGATTCACAAAAGTAATCTGAGACAAAATCCTAACTTTACGACTTTCGGTTTTCACAAAAGGCATTTAGGAGTAGTAAAGTTAGGATTTTGTCTTAAGTTTGTCTTAAGTTTTGGTCTTAAGACAAAATACTAACTTAAGTTAAACTTAAGTTAAACTTAAGTTAGGATTTTGTCTTAAATTTTGGTCTTAATAAAAAATCCTAACTTAATTTTAACTTAAGTTTAACTTAAGCTAGGATTTTGTCTTAAGACCAAAACTTAAGACAAACTTAAGACAAAATCCTAACTTTACTACTCCTAAATGCCTTTTGTGAATACCGAAAGTCGTAGTTAGGATTTTGTCTCAGATTACTTTTGTGAATCGGGCCCATGATGTGGTTTAATGAGAGCTATTGACACAAAACTTTTGAGTTTGCTACCAGCAAGGGTACAGTTCTGGTACTTTCAACTGCCAGGGCAGGTACAGGCGCTCTGTAAGATGGCCCGAAATCTTTCTTGTCCACAATCTTCTCCCTGCCCAGATCACTGATCTTTGGAATCCAACCAGGAGTTGCTGGCGGGTCCTTCACTTCACCAGTGGTGGAACTTTTTTGCTGGACATTACTCTGAGCATCTTGGAAGTTGTTCAGTTCCTATAAAACATCTAAACATTAGGTCTGGGCGGTGAACTCCACTCTGTTCGCGGAGTTTGCGGAGTTTTCTTTACTCCACACTCTGCGGAGCTCGCGGAGTGCAGAAAACTCCATTCCGCGTAGTGCAGCGGAGTTTTTACCCCGCTCGCACTCGCGAACGCTAAGTTTGCGGGTGTGAACTGCTGCTCGGGTAGAATTTCTACCCGAGCGGCAGGAAGAACAGCGCGAACTGCAGTTCGCACTGCACTCTGCTACTTGCGGAACTCAGCGGAGTTTTTTTGTAACTTTGCGGAGTTCTGCGCTGCGAAACTCCGCTAAGTACTCCCAGGCCTGCTAAACATTCACTGATATCAAAAGGTGTTTCCACCGCCACTGTACTGGGATTGTCAAGGTCTGGAACCCACATCTTAACCCCAAACAGGATCTCATAGAGAGTCCGACCACCCAGGGTTTTTTAAGGCACATTATTGAGGGCTCCCCGGATCCTATACAGGTGGTGAACCCAAATGCAACCTGAACCTAATACCCTAGCTGTTCAAGACTGCTTTAAGTCTTGGTTCTTCATTTCCACCACTATTTTTCCCTCGGGATGATAGGGGGAGGAGTACTGCACAGTCACACCCAGTTTTCCCATGGTGTCTCTGTAAGCCTTGGAGGCAAATGCTGGACCCTGGTCTAAATGTAATGAGGCTTCTGCATATATCCCGAGGAAGACTTTCAAGTCTTTTATAACAGTTCGGGCATCAGTCGATCACTGCGGCCATTCCCATAGGAATCAAGAGCAGGAATACATTGCTACCATGATGTATTTGTAAAACCCATCTGAATGTAAATGTCCGCAGTGGTCCAAATAGGCACAAGCCAGAGGCTTGTCTGAGATCAATAGAGGTATCTGCGGTTGTTGAGCTATGGTGGAAAAGTTCATCTGCCACCAGATGTCACATTTAAGGACAAAGTTTTTGGTCTGCTAGTATAGACCTGGACACCTATAGCGTTGCTGTAATAGTGAAATTGTAGCTGCCACTCGTGCATGAGCAGAGGCTTGACCCTCATGTGCTGCTAGGATTAACCCTAACCTGAATTAAGTATTACTCTATCCCCCACTCTGGGAATATGAGCAAATGGAATGTTTTGCGCACTTAACTGGTAGGAGTATTTAGTTGGAAAGCGTTTTGGCAAGATGGTTACCATCGCTTGCAGCGTTGACAGCCGTCATGATGTCTCCATATATCACAGTACCAGAACGAGTAATTGCAGTGACTGCAACAGTTTGCATTGTTGCTTTTGCGGCTTCGTCAGACATGGAATTCCATACAATGTGTATTCCTACACGCTGATGACTCATTGTATATGTATCATATGGGTCAGTGGCAAACATGCTTTTAGTTTGGCCACCTGTCCCTAAAGCAGGTTGTGCTTTATCGTGTACCCTTTTGAATTTCTGAATCCATTCTGGCTCTAGTAGTGTAAGTACTCATTGTAAGACTGGACACAACAATACGAAACACACACTTGGAGTGTGAGGAATCCGGGATCCGTATTCTCAAGTGCCATAATTAGAGTTTTCAGTTCAGCCAGCTGTGCTGTGCAATCAGCGAGTGACTGTGAGTAGGTTTTATGAGGGTAGAATTCTCCATCCTGCATTCTACCTTTTACTGCTGTGCATGCAGCAGCATATTGGTGCTTTGTCCCTAAGGCAGGCTTAGCAGAACCATCAGTATAGATTATGTAATCATATTGATCTAGAGACATGACTTCATTGGGCAGAGGATATTCATGTTCGTAATGGAGATATGCTTGTGTTTGTAGTATAGAGTCAAAAATGAAATCTACATATGTTGCAGTCAGTGAGTTGGCCCATTGTGGATGTGAAGCTTATGCGTTTGGAACGCTTGCCTTTGTTACAACCTCTAAGACCGAGACTGGATTCAAAACTATTATTTGTTTCCCCTGAGCCAATGATCTTTCTTTCACTACAGAAGGCTATATATGCAATAGTTATAGTGTTTCCTTCTTTGAATGTGACATATAGGTGTACCCTGATGTACCCGCAAATATACGGATTACCAGTGTAAATGTTTTGAAGCTCACGTCAGCTTGTACTAAACGTAGAATTTGTGTATGTGAACTTGAAAAGTCTGGACAAATCAAATCGTAGAATGGTTTTACCCATTCTGCATAATCTGGAATATAAATTCTGCCAAAATTTAGGAAGCACAATATTGATTGAATTTTTCTAAGTGTTTGGCGGTTGTAGAAGCTCACACTTCCCTAAGAAATGTGCCACAAAACGTCCGCACTTGACAGCTCATATCCCCAGAACAGGACACTGAGACAGGCAATTTTTGATTTCTTGAACTTTAATTTGTAGCTCATGTGAGCAAATCCTAAACTATGCAATCTACTCTAGCCAAGTGAGTTGCTAGGTCATTTTCCATCAAGTATATGCCATTGACATAGGACAATGCCTGGCGGTCAAAATCTTGTAAAAGTGCTGATACCTGGGCTGAAAACAGCCAGGGCTATTCTTATACCCCTGGGGCAATCGACATAACTGTTTTTGAGAAATTAAGGTGCTGAATGCAGTCAAGTACCTGCTTTCACATGCTATATTTTAGCAGAAAAATCCATGTGATATGTCTAATTTGGTTTTGTATTTTTTACTTACCATATTGTTCATTAGTGCCGCGCTATGCACGTTTTGTACAGCAATGTGAGTGTAGCGGTGTTCAAGTATCTGTAATCTAACACTAAACAATATGAATGGCCTAGTTTCATTACTGGAAACAAAGGATTATCAATAGTGGAGGTGTAACTTTCTATTACACCTTGGTATTCAAGTTGTGCGAGTATTTCTCTAACCTGATTTTTATTGTCATGTTTAATTTGGTATTGATTTTGTGGTTGTGGGGTGGACCACACAGGTATGATTTGATAAGGGGATCCATCTTCCCAACCCACAATATTGCAGTATAATGCCGGAGCTTGCGCTATGGTCCACTCCTTGGCATTTGAATGTTTAACTGCATCTGGAACGAAGTCGTGAAAGGCAGGTAAAAATTACGTTTTAATGGTATCACAGTTATACAGACTACAGCATTTTTCAGTGGACTCCTGTCGAGGAGATCCACCCCCTCTTTTAGTCTTTCTTTATGTTTCTTTTTATCCCACTTCTGCTTAGAAGACTTGGGTGCCTGCTTCAAGTTATCTGTTTCAGAATGACCCTTAATCTATGGAATGCAAGGTTCTGCTCACAAATTATCTCTACCTATTAATGGATAGGTTTCCTCAATAATTTTAGGTAATTTGCGCTCCTTGTCTTCCGGAGCAACCTGTGTGAGTCGCTGGCCTATAGCCAACGCTGCTGCATCCCCTTTTATATCACTTAGCATTATTGCAGATACTGCTGCAAAGTTGCCCATCAATTTCATCCCCAAGACCAGTTCAGGGGCTGCCTCATACTCATTTTGGATCTGTTTAAGCACCTCTGGCAAAACAGCTAATGAGGGTGTACCATGTGTTCTGGTATATACTGTAGCAAAGACTGTGCCCCGAGTGGCAAAGTCTTCTACTGGTGGGAGCTATCCCCATTGGCAAGCATTGTGAGAATTCTATGTTTTTCTTGGGGTCCCATATAAGGAAACACTGCTTAAATCTGGTTTGCTTTTTGTGCAATCCAAAATGGAATCTCCTCCCGTCTGTTGGGAACCTTACCCATTACTGTATTGATGGTCACTGAATTAATTCCAGGAGTAGCCAATTGTGATTGTGCAGCTTGAGGAGCCCATGTGGGATTTACCATCATTGTTTGCATCACATATTGTGTCAACCATCTATATATTCTGACTAGCTCTGTGTACAGTGAACATGGCTCTGGTGCAGTCTGATTTGCCATATCTGGGTAGGGTGTGTAACTGGCAAAGACTGGCCACGCTGCTCCCTCATTGCTGAGGGGACATAGTCTATCATCATTTGTTATATGTGGTAAGGCACCATCAAACCATTTTTGGTGTTCTTGAAATGTTAATGGTATTTCCAGTGGTTCATAAGCTGTGTGGTTGTTAGGAGCTGCAGCTATAGTGTAAGCATGAAAAAGTCTTGATTGTGCATTCACTGCTGGAAATGTAATAGAATACTTATGTCCTGTATGCTTTGTTGGCCTCAACCACAAAGGTGACGTCTCCTCCTGCAAGGGGGAGCCCATGTTCTTGTCACATCTGCGTGACTATATGTCTGCAGTTCACCGGTATGTTAACTAGTGCTGCATTAGCCATTTGAATATGTGGAATTGAGAGAGAGTACCTCTGTGGGGTGATCCTTTGAAAGGTTCAAGCTTGAACAATCTACATCCAATACATAGATGCTCCCTACTCAGCTGAGGATGATGTTTCCGTAACACCACAATCGTCTCCGGGTAATAGGTGAGTAGGGGCCTTTGGGTACACAAAAAAAACTACTTGTGCTATCCATTAAATAAGAACCCAAGCTAGAACGTTGGCGGCGCCATGTCATATGACTTAGACATTCTCAGTAAAACTGTGCATGTGTTGGACAACATAAACATCAGAACTGTGCAATACTGATTCTACATACTCCATCAGGACATGTTGGCCTTAGTCCTGCTAGCTCACAGTGCACCAACTGTTTCCCTAACCAGGTAAGGGAACAGGTGGAATGTGCAACCTCAGAACATGACAACCCTGACTCCCCAAGGAAATCATGGTAACAGATCTAGAACCTTTTAGTTTGGTAACTCATGCATACCCAAAGAGATACACAAGAAATACACAGCATGGCGTATCAATATTTGTTGAAGCATTATGGTTCTTGTCTAAAATGAATGCCTTGCAATAATCAATAGAAGGAAACAGAATAGTGTGATCAGCATTACGAGAATGATGAAGAAGATAAACAATTCAACCATTGTGCTGTTCCAGAGAATATATGCAAGCCTATAAGTACTGTTATATGTTGTACTACTACCTAGCACTACCTATCCTAGTGTGCTTAGGGTGGGTAAATCTGTCAGAATCCCTGTAGGGTGATCTAACTACCCTGTTACCTGTGGGTAAGTGTCATCAGGGAGCCTGTTCTGGTGGAGAGCTGGGCTTCATCCCTCACAGGAGGTAAGCAAGAATCAGCTAGGCTGAAATTCCGGCATGGTGCGACCTCACAGTGCTAGAGAAATATTCCTCTAACTAAACAAAGGAGTGATGTCGTTTATATAATAAACATCACCCATGTTGCCATGCTGAAGTCCCAGTAAGGCTGCAATTCTTGATTCTACGCTGACAAAGCTGTCACTGAGCGAACATAATCATAACCAACATTATTTTGCGCAATAAACTTAAGTTTTTGTACAGAATGTTCAATGCTCTGATAATCTGCCACAAAGATGTATAAATGTTAGCAAAGTCATTTCATGAAACATTATCCATACAAGCATGCAAGCAAAAAGTGTGTCACATTTCAAGGTTCAAGAGAAGATGTCAAGGATAAACGTGAGCATGTAAATGGTGGTGTTGCTGCTTGGGCCTATAAGTGACTACATGACCCTGACCTCTCCCTTTCACACAGCAAAGGGCAGCAGTTTGTCTTGCTGTGCTGCGTTGCATGAAATATTGGTAAATCAGGGTCCCAGTCTCCTGAAGGTCTTAAGCAAGACCAGCCTGTTGTGTCCCAGGAGCAGGCACCCACACCATCTAGGCCTGCACCCAACCCCTCTGTAACTCCTGAGGCCTTCATTCCACACAGGCCTCCAGTTACACCCCTTGCTCAGGCATCCTCTACTATTCTGAGTAGCCGCCCAGAAAACTTGAGTCGAGGCACACCATAAACTCATCTTGTGCAGCCCACTCACTTCTCCAGTGATTACGGATCCTTGTCTGCTCTTAAAGAGACCCTTAAAACAATTGCAGTGGTTCAGAGAGATATCTCTATGGATACCAGGGACTTAATTGCCGAGTTCCGGATACACGGAGAGATGGTCACTTAATAGCCCTGGTTGTTAAGTGGCATCATGACCTTGATAACAAGTCTAATGATGTATATGCCTCCCTCACCCACCCCAACTTACCTCCTGTTGTCCCATCTCCAAGTTCATCTGTGATAGAGCCTGGATGTTATCGTTCATCTGATCTCTATGAATTCACCCTGGGAAAAATTTATTGAGATAATAGTTTACGGATATGACAAATGTGTGTCAAGTTATCATGCTTTAAGAATGTGCATGAAATGAAGTTGATCTAGATACTGCATCTTAAAAGCATGCAGAATGTTAGACATAGATTTGTGATGATACCTAACCACAGATGAACTAATGAGAAGTTTGATAAAGCTATTGGTATATGTTTTCTTTATGAATAAATGAACAATAACAGACAGACGAATAACCTAGAAATTCCTTATATGTGAATGAGTAAAGTCTTTTTAGGTATTAAGAAAATGGACGTTAACATTAGAATGTGTAATGTGAGCACTGATATTGAGGAGAAAAACAATTACCCTACTATTTTGTGCTTCGTAAAGGTTACTTAGCTATGCTTCCAAATATTGAATAATATATTAAACTTGTAACGTGAGATATTTGCAAAACTAATATGCGAAATAATAATGAGACATTATAATTTTTTTATAATGGGTTCTTTATATTTACATGATGTAATTGCAAGTCATTAACCTGCCTAATTGAAGAAATAATGCACTGTTTTCAATGATGTGCAATTCATATTTTAGCATAAACTCCTAGCGTAAACTAATGAACTGAATAGTCTCAAGCCTATAAGAACTTTTCCTAAAGTTACTACTTGTGCTCTTGCACTCAATAATTCCTTTCATGATTGTAGTTTACTTGACTGGACTTGCAACAAATCTGTTACTTCCTAGAGTACATGCTTGGGAAAGGACTGACAAAGGATGAGAGCATGGACTCGCCTTCTTCCTAGATGTCATAACCAATCGGATGAATAAAAATGTGTGGTCTTATAGAAAATGCAAAGTAATGGATTACTTAATCTTCTGGATTTGTATACTTTACCTACTACATCATCTCATCCTATCGAAACTGACCAATGGGACAGAATGGTCCGATCAAATTGGTGATGTCAAGGGGTGTCAACCAGAAATCAATGGAGTAAAATTGCCTGAAGTGCAGACATAGGCGGTTCCTATATTGCCCACAATCTCAACCCACCTTGTGGTACAGAGAATGATGATTTGGGCTTCCAGAAACTAACGCGAACTTGGACGTATTACTGCATTTGCTGCTGGCTTGTATGCTTGCGCAGGAGGAACCTTTTCAGTTGGAAGTTTTTTGACAACAACTGTGGCACTGATGCTGTAGTACGGGCAGGGGCAGACGGACCTGTTCTTGAACGGGAACTGGTAAATTAGTGCTTACTGAACTCACCTCTATAGGGTTTGTATGAGGGTAATATACTTTAAAGGACTCATTTCTCATGATACAATTTCCCTCGGCTGAGAAATAAATTTTTTACCAAACTTGATATCTCGCAGCTTTATTAATTGCTTATTAAATCTTTATAAGTTGTAATCAATTTGGAGTGAGAATTTCTTCAAATCAGATAAAGATACCAACTGAGATAACAATTCTGCTGATTCTGTTTAATTCATTTGTTGTGATCATGTTATCTGTTTCCAAATTCATTTGACCTGAAAATTGTATGCCTGAACAAGTCCATTTGGTAATGGATAAATGCTAACTATTATCTTATTGCAGGTCCTCATATGATAATAGTTTATCCTCTAAATAGTCTAGTTCCTTTCAGCACAGAACTAAATCCATCGGAGGACGTAAGGGGAACAGAAAATGGTAGCTGAGGTTTTTCTGTGAACATTTATTCTGTAGTAAAAAGTAATTTGAGGCCCAAAACACTAATGCTACAACATCTGTAATCCCTGTTTCCCTCGCTAGCCATGCGTGTCCTACTTCCCGTGGAGTGTCTGGTCCTTCCACAGTCATTCTTTTGATGTTCTCCTTTGAGGAGGACTTCATTCTTGTTGGGGTCAAAGAAGAAAGTTAGGATGGCCAGGAACTTTCCACCCCAAAAATGGAGCCTGACTGACTTTTTGAAATTGGCACATTTAGAACTTTTTTTGGACTATGGACTTTTTTTCCTCTTTGTATATAGATTGCTTCCCTTGACAGTTCCTGAGATTTTTTAATATTTGCCCACCATAGTGTCGTGTGAGTTGGAGATGGCGGAACCCTTTTGGTTCCCGATGGACTCCATAGAACAGTTACATAAATGCATGGGTGTGAGTGATGGAATACCAAGCTCCGTGTGTGGCGTGTTCATTTGCATGTATCCAGGCTGGGACACTACACCCACCTCCAAGATACATTTTCCCACTCATTAAAGACTGCATTTTCATTAACTTGGCTCCTTTCCAAGGATAGATTCTCATTCCCCCTAAATATATTTGTTTTACAAAAAAAATTTCTGATAGATATTTAAAGATCATTTAGAACACAAACAAAAGTATCTTTCTCTTGATTCCAAATGTTACTGTATAATGCATTGTATATCAGCCAAAGTAAATGTTTATTTAGTTATATGATGCTTTTCATATCGGAATGAATTTTTAAATGTATTACACTTGGAAGGTAAATAAAGATCAAAACATAGATAGCACTTTACTATATAGGTAATGCAAAATCAAACATTCAAGACAGATGAAAGTTTGACACAGGTTTGTGACCCAAAATGTTTATATTTTTATAACCACAAAATGATTGCAGTGTAAGTTAGTGAGAAAATAAAAAATTGTGAAAAATGTTCACAGTTATTTTTGTGTTTCTCCTCCTCCTATGCAATGCTGGTGGGGAGATTAGTTGACACTGGGCTTGTGTTTTTCATGGGCGAGTTAGTGGGGGTTTACTTGGTGGAATTAGAGGTTAAAGTGGTGGAGGTGGTACTGATGGAGGTGTTGCAGGCGGCTGTGGTAGAGATAGTTGTGGTATAAGTGTGAGATTTGCAGGTGGTGTGTCCTTCATACATCGAGGTGCCTCTGTAGAATCTCAGGCATTCATTGGGCATGAAGAGTGACATTGTCATTTGTTGCTTATTGCCTCTATCATTTCATGGCGAAGGCATGTTGACTTGCACTCACTTCCCCTAAAAGTTCTACACTATACTTGGTGACATGTCTTAGTAACATTTCACAACTATTTCCAAGGCACAGATCTGCCTTGAGGGAGGCTTTTAAGGGAGGTCGCTATCTCACACAGAGTAGTCCCTATTGCATGAATATTCTCCAGCACATTCAATTGTTATTGAAAAAAACTGATACATCCACATAGGAGCATATGTGCCAACACCATGCATGCATGGCCACCTGACAAGACCAGCTGGTTGTCCAGCATGGAGAGGGGTACCATCTGTGAGGTTATAAGGGAGAGGGACATTCTTAGGAATCCCTGCTTTTCACCAGGGATGTTATGTCCCACAGATGATTAAGAGAAGACTGCAGATGCACCTTCATGGGAGGAGTGTGTAGAAGATTATACAGAGGTACCTGTTATTTGAGGGCTGTGTGAAGGAGAATCTTGTACAGGAGGAGCAAATATATGAGGCTGCTTAGCAAATGGTTAGGAACTTGAAATCCTCAGAAGTCATTGGAGAGGAATATTGCTGGCTGGCTGTAAAGTTTCCATCTTGATTTTCCGTGTGGGGGCAACAATGTCCTCCTCCTTTTCCTAGCTCCTGTTCTTCCTTCTTCCCTTCTTGTTGAGCAGTGCAGGCCACAGATATTGCTGCTTGGAGAAGAATTTAATTTTTTCCTCACACTGCTGCCGTCCTCTTTAGATGGTTCTGCATCATCGTCTGGCGCAATGCGCAAAGTTCTTGGAAAAGAAGAATTCGACAGTTGAAGTAAATCAAATTCAGTTGTGTCTGTAATTTAGCAAAATACTTTCTTCTGCAAATAAATAGTAAAGTTAGTACAATGTTGGCTTACAACCTAAAACAAAAAAAAATAAACGTTGAAACTGGAATAGAATTCTAATAGCTCAACATTGTAAACTCAACAGCTCCAGCCACGGAGATTTGTCTTTTAGAAACTCTACCACCCATCTGCTCTTTGGTGTCAGTCCTGGTTTTGGAGTACTGCTTGTCGCAGAAGTTGTTGCTGCAGGTGGTGAATTGGACAACATCACAGGGCCATAAACAGATTTAAAGAGCATTCTGAGTATATAACAGAATAACAGTATAATTGTCAAGATTATATTAGAATACAGTGCAAAAAAATTCAAACAAACATTATCAAATACACTATTAGGATTTAACAAAAAACATGATACAAATAGCCTATACTGTGTGGGTAAGATTGTAAACTTAAGGACATACCTGCATGTGTGGATATGGGATGCTTTCCAAGACCTGCCTTATGTATTGCACTGTTGCTGTTATAATGGCTCCTTCTCCACCTCAAGCTGCTAGAATGAGTAACTGTACAAAAAAGGACAAAAACACAAATTATTTATAAAAGTAGTGGTAACTGAGAGGGCTTCTGTTAGAGTGTGTTTTAGAGTAATGCATATGTGATGCTTCACAAACAATGCACGTATGAGTAAAGGAGATATATTGGTGAGTGATTGTAGGTTTGCTTTTATTGAGTGAAGTAGAGATAGACAGGGTAGAATTAAACTCTTTTTTTAAATGTTCAATTATATATAACATACAAATGTACACTCAAATTCCGTATTCGTGATCTAGAAACCATTTAGAGCACAACATTGATCTCAGTTTAGAGCATATATATAAAGTACCAATTTCCAATTGCCTGTCCCAGGAGTAAGCACTCGCAGTGGAAAACGCTTACTCATCAAAAATGCACAACTCTGTACTTGAACATATCTTCAGTAGGTAACCTTCAAAGTATTCATATCCGCAGCCATTTTACATTCCTACACCGGTACCAAACAACACATGGTTCCTTGTTCTCACCGAGCCTCTGGTAGATCATCCTCTAGCTGGCTACCCTCCTGTACATCCAGCTTCCGTCTAGCAAGATAAATCCTGAGGGGGCCTCATGTATCTTTTGGTCATGAGTATAGTGGCAGCATCAAGGCGTAAGTCTCAACACAGTCGTAGTAGACATTTAGCTCCTTTAACCATTCATTGACTGTAGGTAATTTTCATCTGCCCCAGTTCATGGCCACCCAGTGCTTGGCCAGTTGTCAGAGGCGTAGCTTTAGGGGGGTTGATTTGGGTGTTACACTCCCCTAATAATGTATTTTCTGATAAATACTTGAGTACAGGTGCTTTCAGTTGGGTATGGGGAGATGTTTGCCGTATTTCCCCAGGGATTTTTACATACACACAAACAAAAACGCAAACACACCCCCTCCCTCTCTGCTTTGAAAGTGCTAAAAAATGTTGGTTATTTTACAAAATGTTGTGCTTTTTCTCTTAGTACTCCTCCCAATCTGCATTCCTCCTCCTTTCCACTGCCCCTTAAGTCCCTCTTGTGGAATCTGCTTGTCATATAATGTATTTTAACATTATATGCCAGCCTGATTGTTGGAAAATCTGAAAACTACCCCCCAATCTTACTGACCAAGCTATGCTTCTGCCAGTAGTACCATTGCTGTTACGTGCCAAACACTTGGGGGGGGGGGGAGTCCCTAATGTGCCCTAAAAGTGCCATCAGCAGCTTAGCCTCCAAGTGTTAATCTGTCCTTTCACCCAGTACAGTCATTTAAAAAGAAAACTCTTTTTTATTAAACTGTGCTTTTTATACAGTGAATACAGTATTTGAAGCAATCGCTCAGCGTATACTTTAAGCAGGGCAGATAGCATCAAATACACGATATAGATAGTCAGTAAAAACAGAATTGCAAGTCTCAGTTGATATCATACAACAATGTCAAGTCCCCCCCTTTTCTTCCCACGCCCAGCCCCTCATGCTCAATGTCCTCGCTAGGTATGCCAGTAGCCCCAAACCTTTTCCCACTTCCTTGGACAGCCCCTGTTTTGGTAGACCACTTGCTCTGCACGCCTGTTGCCAATCCATGTCTGATTCCCAGTGCTCAACTCGGTGGGGCATTGTTGCACACCAATTATGTGCTATATTACACTTGCCTCCCCACTGGCTGACACAACCAGCCAAATCTTCTAGTACTTTTGCCATGTTGCCTCACATGCAATAGCCAAAGGAGCCATTTTGCATCCAGGGGAATCACTAGATTGAGCACCTGGGCCATTTTTTGTACCACCGCTGCCCAGTAGAGCTATATTACCAGGCAGCCCCAGAGGATGTGGAAAAGGGTGCCGTCTTGCCCATAGCCCCGTAGGCATAGTACATATTCCCCGCTCCCTATCTTGTGGAGAAGCACTCTAGAATAATATGATCTTGTCAGGATCCATAATTGTACTAGCCTAAAGCAGGCTTCTTCCCTTGGACTTTGCAAAGCCTCTTCCCAGTCATCATCTTCTAATGTCCCAATGTC
Organism: Calotriton arnoldi; assembly: GCA_963921515.1. Classification (NCBI taxonomy): domain Eukaryota; kingdom Metazoa; phylum Chordata; class Amphibia; order Caudata; family Salamandridae; genus Calotriton; species Calotriton arnoldi. The sequence continues at coordinate 1,558,906 of CAWUFW010001098.1, forward strand.
TCCTTCCCAGGCCTCCCTCAGTGCCATCATTGGGTCAGGGAAGTTAGTTTACTATTTTCTTGTATATAATGTAAATGGCCTTATCTGTTAGTGGGTCCATGAGGAGGCGATGTTCCAATGGCGTCGCCTCGGGCAGTTGTTTCTCCTCTAGTATGTGTCGCCGAATGGCATGTCCCAGTTGTAGGTACCTAAAATGCTCAGTCTCTGCCATCTCATATTCTTGTTGCAGGACCTCGAACGTCACAAGTGATTGTCCCCTCCATATTTCACCCAATCCTTCTATACCAATCAGGGCCCACCTCGAGAAGTCTTGCAGGCTACCCACCTCTTTCAAGAGGTCAGTGTCCCAGAGTGGGTTTTGGTCAGTCAGCTTACCGCCCCTTCCCAGATATTTAGTAGCCTCTCTCCACACTCTCACTACCGTCTGCCTATTAGTTGGTAGAATTGGCTCACTTCTCCACTCATAGAGGACTGCCGGGTAGACCCTGCTTTGCATGGCCTCTCTGTCAGCCCTGTACACTGGTTCGCCATGATCAGTAAACACCCAATCATTAATCGCCATCATCTGTGCAGCCCAATAGTACTTAAGTATGTTCGGTACCGCCACTCCCCCATCATAGACCCCCCTCTGGAGCTTTCAAAGCTCTATGTGTGAGCTACTCCCATTCCACAATAACACACTCACCTCATGGTCAAGCTTGTGAAAAAAGTCTGGGGGAATACTGTAAGGTGTATTTTAGAGAACATATAGGAGGCGTGCAAGGGTCATCATCTGGTATAAAGCAGCTCTGTCTATCAATGAAAGTGGAAGATTTCTCCAATTCTCAACATCCCAGCAGAATCTGTCTAGCTGCAGAAACAGATTGTTGTTCAAAAAATCACTAGGGTCACCGGTGACATAGAGCCAGAGGTATCAGAAGCCATCCAGCACCAACGGCACCTTATATCTGTAGGAGAGCACCAAGAGGGTTTCCTACCAAGGGGAAAATCAATGACTTACTCTAGTTGATACGATAACCGGAGTGATCCCCAAAGGTTCTGAAGATTTGCAATTTCCTATTTATGGAGAGAGTTGGTTGGGTGGTGTAGAGCAGTATGTCATTGGCGAAGAGGGATATTTGGTCCTCCCACCCCCTAACACTACCCACTCCCAGTATGAGTGAGACTTGGTGAACCCAAGCCGCCAGGGATTTGAGTGCCAGAAAGAATATCATAGTGACAGGGGACACCCTTGCCTTGTGCCCTTCTGCAGGGTGAAGACTAGGGACACAGCATTGTTTACCTGCACTCTTGCTAGCAGGCCCTGATACAATAGCTTTACCCAGCTGCAGAATTTGGGGCCAAAGCCCAACCTAGCAAGGGTTGAAAAGATGTAATTCCATTCAGTACTATCAAATGCCATTCTGGCATCCAAGGTCATAAGCACCGCCTGCTCAGCATGAGGCGTAGTGGTCATGTTTAGCACCTCGTAGAGATGTAGCAGGGTTAGGTGAGTGCTCCTGTGCGACATAAAGCCTGACTGATCCGGTTGGACCACTGATGTTATAACCCTCCACAGCCTGGTTGCAGAGCCTTTGCCAGCGTCTTACTTTCCACATTAGCAAAGACATGGGTCGATAGGATCCACACTCAGCCAGTGGTTTGTCTTTCTTGGGGATAACCACTATCGTAGTGGTCCTTTGATCCTCTGGTAGGCCTCTCCCCTCTCGTGCTGCATGGAACATGGCCATAAAAAATCGATGAGTGCCAGGAAACATTACTTGTTTACAAGATCGACCAAACATTACAAATTTGTTTGGGAGACTAGGTAACTAAATTATGACAATCATCATTAGAAAAAACAGATGATGAAACCATGTATCTGGTGCAATCACAAGTACAAACAATTACATACCACAGCATTTAAACATCACAAATATATGCACAAACCTAATTTTGACATCAAACACAAATAAGGACAATATTGGCCTCTCCCGACCATATCTTTCGTAACTACTAAAAATGGGTGGTTCTATTATTCATACATAGAAATATACAATCCACCAAAAAGGGAGTCACTACGGACAAATTTCAACTGGTGTTATTTCCAAAGCAACAATTAATTTGCAATTTTCAACTTTAATTTTGCTTCTCCAAAAGAGAATTGGGCTCCAAAAGAGATCTGGTTGACACGTTTCGGCCTAAGATTTGTTCAAGGACTTATCAGGACCGGTGGAACTGGGTGGCTAATAAATTGTTCAAAATGTTAGCTGGGTTGATGACCAGGAAGGAAAGTAGAAAACCTTCCTTTTCCTATATGGCTCATCGTCCGACTATTGAGAGTAAAAACGTGGGACTGGTATTAAGGGCAAGAAAACGGGGTCTTAAGTACGCCGTTAGCAAAGGGGATTCAACTCCCTCTGTGCCAGTGCTTCCGTGGGTATGGAACATGGCCAGCATGTGCTCTGTGATTATTTGTACCATACTTTTATGAAGTTCTATCGGTAGGGCGTTTGGCCCTACCACCTTTCCTGATTGTAGGTCCCGTATTGCCAAAGCAATTTCAGCTACTGTCAAGTCATCTTCTAGGGCACCCCTATCATCAACCGAGAGTGTCATGAGATATATGTCCTGCAGGAAGGCGGCACAGTCTGTGTCAGACATTGTAGCTGTGGAGGTGTATACACCTTTATAATATGTGGCAAATGTCTCTGCTACGGTGGTACTAGTCGTCTAGAGCACACTGTTGCAGTCTAGGTCCAGTTGCGTTCTCTGTCCCTCCTGTCTAACCATGCTAGCAATTTTGTGGCCTTATCCCCTGCATCGTACAGCTGGTGTTGAGCCGCCAGCGCATAGGTGTAGGCCCTGTCCTCCGCCAGCTCCTGCAAATCGTACTGCTTGAAACAGAACAGAGTTGGTGTTGAAGGCCCACAGTCCTCCCTACTAAGAGTATGGCCCCTAAGACTCAATATTGCATCTAAGCGCCTCATGCTGAATTCTCTTCTCTTTCTTCTTCCCCCCCCTTCAGGGCCTGTGCATGTCCATGAAGGAGTGCCTTGAAAGCCTCCCATAGAACACAGGCAGATTCTTCTATACCTTTATTTTCTTTGAAGTATTGGTCGAGCCTTTCTCTGAGCATATCTTTGGTACGCTTATCCCACAGGTGCCAGAGGTCAATTTTGGGAGCTAATGTATTGTCTCTGGCAGGGCCACACAGCATCACTCCTACTGGTGAATGATTGGAGATACACCATGCCTTGTGTAGTGCATCTCTTGCTGGGTAAATATATGGTCGCGATGAGAGAAAGTGCCGTGGGCCGTCGAGAAATATGTATATTGTCTTTGCTGTGGGTATGAGCATGCCATAAATCTATCATCTGTGAAAGCCTTACATGGACCTGGTTCATTTGGGAAGACAGCCCTGTTCTCCCTGTCAGCACTAGGGTCGGCCACAGCATTCATGACCCCCCTAAGGGGAAACAGCATTTACAACGCTGTCATTACATCGCAGTGCTATTACAATGCGGTTGTTACAACGACCGCGTTGTTAGTACCTGATACCTTTACATCGCAAGTCATTAGAACGACTTGCTGTAGGGGGCGCTAACGTATTGGAAATGAATTCCAACACTTTCCCTACTGTTGCGCAAACTGGAGTAGGAATAGTAAATAATACTATTCCTAAGTCCAGCGCCCCCTACAGCAAGTTGTTCTAATGACTTGCGATGTAAAGGTATCGCGTACTAACAACGCGGTCATTATAACGACCGCGTTGTAAAAGCATGCGATGTAATAGCATGCATTGTGACATGCTATATTCCCCCTAAGATGAGGATCCCCGGCAGCATTTCCACCCAGTACAGACATGGCATCCTGCTGATAGTCGTTTATAGTGGGACAACCCCAGACCATATGTAAGACTCCAGCATATCCCTCCCTGCAGGGCGCACAGTGATGTGAATGTGTTGGGTCAATTCTATGTTGTCGAGTCGGGGTACTCTTGCCTGGTGCAAACATTTAAAGTGAAGTAGTTTGTGCCCAAGGTTCATAGGTCTGTGATCCATCTACATAGAACAACACTTTCATTGCATATCCATGAGGGGCTCATCAAGTCTGTTTCCCACAATCATCTAGAAACTTCTACCCATCTCATCTACTGTGACACATATGTATGGAGCTTGGATACCCATCACGTCAGTTTTGTTAGTGGCACAAATTCGGTGGGCTCCGCAGGGTATCCTGGAAATTTGTCCTTAACTGTGCTTTTTAGCCAGGCTTATATGAAAATGTCTACAGTAGTGGGGTTCCTCCATGACCAAAATTGATCTAGTGTGAGGAAGTGCCCATCTCTGTACAAATGGCCTAATTCTGACTGATCCATCTTTGGGAGTGTCCTCGGTACAGTGCACTCTCTGAGATTAGAGACAGCATATGGTTGTGGTCAAGTTAGAGAGCGGGTGTGGAATTAAATAGTTAAGTGGCACCAAGTTAGTGTTGTCGAAAACAGACAGCCCATTGTGGAAATGGCAGCCCCCTTGAGAGGACTGAGCAGGAGACAGGATCCACTTCACCCTACAGGCAGTGCTGCAGCTCGATGAATTCTGGAGAACTTCTCCTTCACACACTTCTTCTTAATCTGCCATTTCTGTGTCCCCCACACTGTTGGCCTCCTTCCCAAATGCATTGACAGAATCTGCCACCTCCTGCCATATGACTGCCCTCTGTGTCCCAGTGGGGGTGAATGGGACAGCCCATATAGTTGTTTGCAGTGTTTTAAAACAGACTTAACTACAAGGACTGTCTGCTCCTTATCAAAATTCTGTTTGTTCTTCATAATGGTGTTTTGCAGGCTTCTTCCTGGGTAGTTTGTGTGCAGGCTGAAGAAGCTAAAGAGGGAAAAATAGATCCTCTAGTGTGACCACTATATAATTTGTAGAAAGTGATCGAGGGACCTCGGCAGGGAGACTGCAAGCCTCACAAGCCCTCTGGAGAGGGCAAGGAGAAGGTGGCGGGGCCCAGCTACAGCAGCGCTAATAAGCACATTGGTCACTCCCACTGCGTGGGAAGCACAGAACTCGGTGGGGGGACAGCAGTCCGCACAAGTCCTCTGGAGAGGGCAAGGAGAAGAAGGCAGAACCCAGCTGCAGCAACGCTATAAAGCGCTTTGGTTATTTCCGATGCACTGGACATGCGTGGGCCATGCCCGAAAAAAGCCCATGCCAAGGGCGGGCCCATCCGCTCCTCTAATGACAGAGTCCTCCAGGTGGTTTATGGGTAAGATTTATTCAGTAAACAGGAGCAGCCACAACACACACTGCAACAGGAATTGCCTTCGTCTACTAAAAGTCCTCTCTCGAACCCTCAACCTTCTAGCCCTAACATTCCACCCTACCGGCCATCCTTGATCCCTAGCCACTACATAGAACACAACAGCGCCCGTCAGTGACAGGAAGAGGCAGAACAGGGCCAACTGTCTTGGCTCTGCTCAAGAAATCTCTCGCAATTTAGGCTGCTCCACTCCAACTTCACAACTGGCTGGTAAAACTTTGTTTTAAGCCTATTGTGAATAGCAACATTTTAAATCTTTCAAACACTTATTGGGGTTCATCCATGCACAATTATGGTTACATTTCCCTTGGCCCCATGTTAATGTATCCAATTGATCTAGTGGAACGCCAACAACATCTAACATCTATTGTACAATTGATTTGGGGACATTACTTAATGATGGGGAAAAGGAAGGTGGCTGAATTTCTTTTGGGGTGCTAGAAAAGAGTCAAAGCCTGCAATACTTGCAGCTGAGAACTGCACCCTCCAGGACATTTTGATAGTGGAGGTTGAGGACATCCTCAACAAAGAGAGGAAACAGTCAACGGGCCAGGCCCCTAAAACTAAAATGACTCAATTCTATAAGGGTGCGGCCAATGCCAAATGTGACATACCTAAAAAAGAATTATCTGATGATGAACCAGTTACAGTGACCACCTCATCACTAGAAACTGGAGCCCCAGGTGGCCTGAATATGACTGTGCTGTGCACCCAGTTGAACACTAATGTGCTGTGCACCCAGTTGAACACTTTATCTATGACTAAAGTGCACTCTTGTTGAGAATCCCACTTGCTTCAACAGAGCACATCAGATACAAATATAGATACTTCAAACTGTACCAATTGCCATGCTTTGCTTGTGAGCTCTTCTAGAGAACCACAAACGACCATTGACCTCAAACATGAGATCACCATTTGGGGGGTCAAATCTGATATTAGGGCTATCCTAGACTACTCAAGCAATGAACTCAGCAAAATTAAGAGAGCAGTATCATCGCTGAACATGAGGTTAATTTGTTCTCTTGGAGGCAAACAAGAAATTAGCTGGGAAATCTTCTAGTTACATGGAAGGAAGCCATTTGGACAATCAAGCGGAGCCACCTCCAAGCCAATCGGGTACAGAGCTCTTGAGCAATACTCACACTCAAGCTCAAAGCAAGCCTCTGACTTTAAGCAAAAGCTGTTCAGCTCTAAATGTGCAGTTGGCCCATAGGGAACAATCTGATCACAGAAGTACTGTGTAACTGGGTACTTCTGGTAGCTGGAAGTTGATGTGCTCAAACAAACAAGAAAGATATTTAAATTCCTCCTGGTTTGTAATATTTCCTGTCACTAATCTGTACACCAGTAGAGGCATAAACAGGGGAGACAACCTCCACGCGCAGGGCCTAGGCACAATTGGAAGAGGAAACCATCTTTTGTCAGATCAGTACCATCCCGATTATATTTGCCCCTTACCCCTCAGATAGTATCCAAAATGGAGTTTATAATCTATATGATAAACATACCTAAGGTGAGGGCAGGTCAAGGGGAAAATATTAGTGCATTAATAAATAAGGTAATCCATTGGATTAGTTTCCATTGCCATTGCTATACATTAATACATTTCGATATAATTCGAGCGCAATGCCTGTCACGTCAACATAACAGCTGTGATGCCATTAAATTGGTATTGAAAGGTTCTGATTTAGTGGTTGGATTATTGGCCTTGGACACCTGGACTATTCCTCCTCTGGGATCGAGCATATAATTTAAAAGTAAGACTAAACCTAAGATTGTGAGGTGATAAAGCATCAGCACCATGAATACATGCCCGTCTAGCCACATTGTTTCTACGGGACCTGGTACAAATAGAAATCTGAGGTCCTGGAGGCCACCCATCCCGTTAAACTCATTTGTTTGAACCCTAGCACAAGTTGATTGACTGTGTAATGCCCAGCGTGCAAGGGGAGGAAAACTTAATCTAACTAGTATAGCTCATTCCTTAGTTATAGACTCCTCCCTCAATTCATTATTGGAGTCCTGTTTTTGCCATTATTGACTTATCAACAAGCATGAAGGGATGATAGAATCTCCGCCAAAAGCAAATTCACCAGGTAGCCCCTGCTGCAGATCAAGGAATTTAACACCTGAGTGGAATGGGAGCTCCCCCTCGCTACAGCTGCTGTCCTGGAATTTAGCAGGCCTACATGACAAAATTATCAACCCAGAATGGAGCACTTTCATCAACCAATACAAAATAATATTGCAGAACCATTGTTTACATCTGGTTATTTAAATTATAGCACTGAGGCAATCAAGTCTAAAATTGGCCTCCCCTCCGGTGGTATTCTAGTTTGAATTAGGAACTCATTAAATCTGATCATTAAGGAACCGTCAATTGACAGCCATGATATAATCGGGCTGACAATCTAGGGCACCAACGGCCTAGTTGTGAATTTGTATAATATTTACAACCGCTCGATGCAAAAAAAAGAAAGAGTCTCCAATGCTTACATAACTTGATCACCACCTATTTAGTAGATCAGGAAATTCTCCTCATTTGATTGCAGGAGAGTTCATTGCAACATTTGAACCAATAGACAGCATTGAATACATTATTGACCCAGAAGATAAGGCAAGAGGTATATAGAGGCTGGCAGTCAACCCTCTTACAACCTGGTCCGCAGCTGCTTTTTCAAATAATGTCCTTAACTCCTATATATGGCCTACTTGCAATGGCAGATCTAAATCAGATACACATTAAGGATACACCTTCTCTAGAGGGGGTGTAACAGCAGAAAAGAATACATCATTATGATTTTAGAATTATGGCTTGCCATGGAAGACTTTGGAGGAATGCAAAGGATAAATTGTGACCATAATGCACTTAATTTATCATTGAGGATCAATATGTTTGTCGATATCACTGTCTCCACCAAGCTGTCTGGGTCATCACTGTCCTTTGGGATCAGCAGAAAATCTATCAGACGGTCCAAATTTAATTGTAAGGCAGACAAAACACTGCAAATGTACAACTTATTTAATTCTACCTTAGGTCTTATGTTGACTGCCCGACCAGTGAGCTTCCAATTACAGAACTTTACACTACTTTATATTGGGCCTTGCAACAGCTATGCACTAAGAAAACACATTCTACCAAATCTCTGTCAACCAAGACTACACCATGGTTCTCTAGCTCATGTCTAAAGGCAAAGCTTCATTAATTAAGGTCATCAAATCACGTGACTCAGAGGGGATTTGAGCCACCAGTACAAGTAAATTGTGTCCATTTCTAAGTAGATCTGGAAAGATACCAACTGGCTCGATCTTGTAGAGGCTTCTAAATGCAGAAACACAGCAGTCTTTTGGAAAATTGTAGCCCACAGTAGCTTAACTAACCTCAGCCCACTAGAGTTCTTCATTCAACCATAGCAATGGGTAAAACATTATGCAGATCTATATTTACCAAATAACCCAGCAGCAGATTTAATCAAAACTAGAGAGGACACCACAAACTTGGAGGATATTTCATCGCCGATCGATCGCAGGTTACCAGGCTCCAACGCTCCTTACTTCTCCTTAGATGACACGAAAGGGACCATCAATCTTTTGTAACCTGGGAAAAGTCCTAGCTCTGATAAGGTACCTAGGGATTTGTACCGTTCTGAGCCTGCTGTGTGGGGCCCTTAGATTAACCTATTGTCTAACACGATAATGTCAGGGGACAGGGTTCAGAAATCATTTTCATTTTTAAAAAGGGTGATAGGGCCATCCCAGGGAAATATCAAACCCCATGCCAAGGGTGTGTGCTAGATCCTGCGCTGTTCTCCCTATATATAAACAATGTCATAAACTATCTTAGCGACTGCATCCATGACTTCCCCAAATTGGAAGGTACTCCCATACCAGCTCTCTTATTCACAAACAACATCCTTCTAATTTCTCTAACCTCAGTGGGCCTGCAGAAACTCCCAAATAAATTCTCGGATTTCTGTGACCTTTGGGGCTTGGAGCTGAATACTTCTAAAAAAGTATATAATTTGTTATCCTCACTGATCATTTACAGGTAGTTTCAGGCTGAAGGGTTCTTTACTGCAAACGGTCAATGAATTTGATTAGCTAGGGATTAGGATAGATAACTCACTATCCTGAAAATCATGTATACAAAAAGGCAGAACTATGCTGCTACATAGAGGCTCGGCAGTCACAAAACGGTATATAGCTAAGGCGCAGAGTGCTGCACTTTACAGGGCAGAAATATGGGGATCAGGGAGTACTGTAGAGTTGACAATTAAGGAGAACAGTCTTCTAAGGTAACTTTTCAGTCTACGACAAAGTAAACCATTCTTTCTTCTATTTTTTGACACAGGTCTCAAGGGGTAGGGGATATAGTGGCTTCAATACCTCTCCTTTTTATAATAATTTGTGGTCAACCACTGAGCTAATGCCATATAGGAAAGCCTTGTAGAAATCATGTGCAAGGCACAATCCATACCCTGGATGTCTCATATAAAGTCTACTTTCAGGCTCTATGAATGGATAGCCTCTGAAGCAAACCTCTATCTAAAAAAAAGGGCATTATGGATGCCGTAAAATCAACCTTCTGGAGTTATATGATTGAACAGTGTCTCAGTAACACAAAACATAACAGCTTGACCTATTGGTTCTTGAATCACAAACTCACGCCAGCGCTTGAACTCCACACAGACAATTTCACGCCTTTTCAAGCCACAACTCTGTTTAACAATCTCAGGTTGGGCACTTTGTTGGGTTGCCGGTTCACCACAAACGGAAGCATAACGCAGAGTAGAACATTGGAATGTTGGGAGCTCCATTGAAGACAATGGAGTTGCTCTGGGCTTATAATGGCTGGTATAAGCCCAGCGCTCCAACATTCCAATGTTTGTCTTTTTGTTTCTCCATTTTTAATTTAGAACATTCTACCCTTAGTGGGTGGAATGTTCTAATAGCCTTATAGCCCTTCTGCCTGAGGCTATACCGGTTGTTAAAGGCCGTCTCCCTCATTATAGGTCCTCGCCTGCGGCTCGGGCCTATAACTCGGGATCAGGGCCTTTAACAGCCGGTATAGCCCTCGGCAGCGGGCTATAAGGCTATATAAATTAGCCCTTTGTTCGTTCTTCAAAGATAGAATCAAGGGCATAGACCATTTATTGTTCTTTTGCACTTTCGTATAAAAGGACTAGGAGGACATGGATTAGTCCGCTCTACAAGAACCTGGGTTTTAAACAGTACCAAGTTGCTTTCAGAATATTCCTGGTGAATACCAGCCTCTTTACTCAAAGCCATTATTTAAATACTGCTAGGATTCAAAGGAAGCAGCTGGCCCTTTCACTTTCATTATTGGCTCACTTGATGCTACCCTAGCACTTTGTATCCCATTGTTTTCAGAAGCATTTTAATTCTATGCTATCAACATTTATTGCTGTCTTGGCATGCTCTAGCTGAGAAGCCCAGCATAGACAGATTACGACATTTCTAATCGGATTTATATACAATTATATTTCTCGTGCTTTTATCAATATTATATACTTGCGTAATAATCTACTGTATTTTAAATATTGTTTTATGGGGTTTCCTCGAAATAAACTAATATTGAAAGGGTGTCAGAGTTATAGGAAAGGTTTCAGCCCTGTGCAATTGTTCTATTCCCTACTATGTGGAGATCTTTGTCCCAAAAGCAGAGGTTCCGCAAAGTGTGCGAACACTTCTGCCCCATAGTGGAGGCCTCACAAAGTGTACAGAACATAAAATTTGATACTAAATTGACTATCAGTAACTATAGAGCTGTATGCGTTTTTTCCAGACATTTAAGTTAGTAACATATTATGAGATTAAAAACAAAAAACCCTTTAAAATGCTGATGGGGAGCTGAATATACGTCTAAGATACATGATAAATGACTATTCTGTGATGACTGGTAATAACAAAACATGAGTATTATGTGCATGCATCACTGATGTGAATCATATTTGCAAAGATCCGGGAATATACACCCACTGAGGGGCCAGATACGCATCGAAATTAATTAGACTGATAAGAACTACATATCCTAAAAATGCAACACAACTGTGATAAAGAGAAATCGATCAGCAATCAAAGGTATCAGTCTGTAAATGGAAATAACAATAAAACTAAATGGGTTCTGAAACACTAATCCTGCCAGAATGGAAAGAAAGAGTGGAGGAAATCGAAATAAGCTGCAGGAACTGAATAATTGAATGCACAATGGGGCATATTCTCAAGGACTTATCGCCGAGTTAGCGGCACTTTATCGCAGCCAAAGTGGCAATAGATTTATCGCCCCATTCACAAGCTGGTGCTAACAGCCGATATCGCCAGTTTTCCTGCGATAGCAGCCGCAAGAAACATCGCCACGGATGACACCGGCAACTAACGCTAATGAGATGCAGAGTAGGCGTTCCTGTGCAAAAAGCCGCGAAAACACCACTTCGCAATATTCTCTACGACCAGCCAGATCGGCGATAAGATCCCAAAACAGGCGATAAGGCGTGTTAGCAGTAGGGATTTAACACCTGCTCCTACCTGGTGTTAAGTCGGACGACAACCTGCACCACAAAAGGGAGCCCAGACCAGAGCCACACCTGAAGAACAACAGATGCCATGAAGCTACTGATCATGCAGCTCGGAGCCCCAAGAGGGCCACAACACCCACCGCCACCACACCCAGGCCCGACACCCCCCGGTCCACCCCCTGCCCCCCCCGGACTACCACAGAGGCAGTGCAGAAAAAGACAGCGGACCATCAGAAAGCGCACCAGCCTCACAGACTTAACACCAGAGGATGTCATTGCCCACTACAGGCTCAAAAGGACAACCATCCTCCGCATCCTGACCATCATTGCCCACAGGCTGATGGTACCAACACAGCGGACAAACAACATCCCTCCGCAGACAAAGCTGCTGGCTGTGCTGCACCTGTTGGCCTCTGGTACCTTCCAGCCAACAACTGCCAGAGTCGGAGGAGTCTCACAGCCAGTCCTATCCAAGTTCCTCACACCTGTCCTGGATGCCATCATCAACTTGGTACCCTAGCACCTTCACTTCCCACACACTGCGCAGGAACAGCTGGAGACCAAGCAAGGCTTCTACGCCATAGCTGGCTTCCCGCACGTGTTGGGGGCAATCAACTGCACACATGTACTCCTCGTGCCCCCTGCCGCCACTGCACACAATTACCGCAACAGGAAGCACACGCATTCCATCAATGTGCAGGCAATAGTGGACCACCTGGGACTCTTCACCAATGTCGTCGCCAACTACCCAGGCAGTGTGCATGATTCCTTCATCTTCCGACAGTCCATCATCAACCAGCGCTTTCAGGATGGCACCTATGGGAATGCATTGCTCGTTGGTAAGTACCAAATGAACACACCACACACCTCAACTCCACAGTCATGCAACTCACGACTCTGGGAATGCACACGTTACAAACTCACATACAACATGCCAAACAACATGCCCACCTACCAGACACGACAGCACAACTTACTGTGGTAACCTGGGCTAGCCATGTACACAAGCCATCAACGGCATGGCACCTCAGCCACACAATAGCAGAATGTGGGGAGAGGTGGGAACCAGGCATGTGCGAAGGAGGCAAGTGACCCATGAATGAGAATGTACACAATGCCAAGTGTGGCGTGGATGTGCTGGCCAGACTGCAGTTTGCAGACCACAGACATGTCCATGTCGACATATACTGCTGGTGTTTGGAGTGTAGTGGACAGTGGATGCAACCATGTCACCCCAGGCAGTGGGGAAGATTGCAGAAATGTAGCTTGTTACGTCCCCCCCTGTAAGCGTGAGCGGAGTGGGCTGGCCCGGCGTACGCCAGGCCAGCGTAGGGGTGTGAATAAAAAGCCCGTTGCTCTGGGCGTGGTTCTCTTCCGGAATGGCCAACGTGTCTGCCAGGGCGGCGCCTCTCAGCCCGCTACGAGGCCGATGCCGTGAGCGGCGGTGCCTGCGATACTGTGCGCCTGCTGCACCCCAGGCCGCTGGTCCCCAGACCCATCTTGGCCACCCCTGCGCAACCAGGCCTCACTGCTCACCTGCCGACACCGGCGTGAGTCAAAGAGGGCCCACCATGTGCCGGTGCAAGCTCCAAGCCTGAGGCCCGCGACCTTGGCAGCCTCCTCAGACCATCACGGCCTCCGCGACACAGGCCCCCAGCACTCCTTTCTCGTTGACGTACTCCACCCCTGCCTCCGGCCTACACTGCGGTCCAGTAGGTCACACATTTGGAACTGAGTCTTGATTTCATGATGGCTGAGTTCATATGTTAATGGCAGCATTTATATCACTGTACTCCCTTCGATCTGGTGCCACCAACTCTGTGCATCACAAGCCAACAACACGTGTCTGTGGGCCCTTTCTGACTACTGCCTTCGGCCTACACTGCGGTCAAGTAGGTCACACATTTGGAACTGAGTCTTGCTTTTTTCATGGCAGAGTTCATACCATTGTACAGGCCTCATCGCAGACTGCATCCCCTTTCAGCTCTGGTGCCACTAAATCTGTGCCCTGAAATTCATGGACACTCTCTGGTTGAACTTTGGTGGCGTCTGAGTCTATGGCCTGGGGGTTGTCTTCATCATCATGTAGCTGATACTGACTTGGTGTTAAAAATTAGTCTGTAGCATTCATCTCCTCCATATTGCCTGTTTCTGCTTGGTTCTGCCCTCTGCATCATGCCCTGGAAGAACACCTTCCACTGTCCCCCGAAACACTCCGCGACATTCACCTTCGACATCGACGAGGACCCGCTCAGCTCTCGTGGCCCTACCTCAGTGCGCCGCAAGTCACCGTCCCGTGGCGGTGTGCCTGTGCCGGCCGCAGTGCATCCGGGGCCACTAAATCTGTGCAGCTCAAGACATGGACCCTGTCTGATTGAATATTGGATGGCCTCTGAGTCGATGGCCTGGGGGTCATCAACGCCATGTGTCTGTGGCCCTGCGCTGACCGCTGCCTCCGGCCTCAACTGCGGTCCACCAGGGCTCACACATCAAATCGAGTCCAGACCTGCCCGGACGACGCATCAAGGCTGGCTGCACGCGCCACCACCGCCAGGACCACCTCCAACCAACAACTGCCAGAGTCAAAAGAGTCTTACAGCCAGGCTATCAGAGTTGCTCACACCTGTCTTGGATGCCATCATCAGCTTAATACACTGCTCAGCGCTTCAGGTGTCACTAACTCAGTGCACCACAACTCATGGACCATTTCTGATTGAGTTTTGTGCTGTGGACAGCTCACGCAACAATGTCACCTCAGGTAGTGGGGAAGACCTGGGACGATGATGAGGAAGATGAGGCAGGTGTAACACACCCCACTGCAGCTGCAGCAGGATATCCCGAAGGGACACAATCCTAGACAATTTATTCACATGTGCACGATCAGCTCTGGTGCCCCTACCTCAGTGCACTGCAACTCACGGACCCTTCTGATTGAATATTGGGTGACCTCTGTACTTGCTCCGGCTACCACCATGATGCTTCGCAGTTGTTTGTGTCATGTTGGTGTTTTCTGCTTCCGCTTTAATAGTGATCACTGTTCAAGTTGTTGCCAGCACCAACCACTCCTTGAGGGCTGGCTTACACCCACCCCACACCCATCCAGCACAGGCGTCACTGGGCATGTGACCCTGGTAATAAAAGGTGGCCGGGCGCACGTGCCCGTAGCCAGTTCAACTATCTAACTAAGTGTGTCCGTGTGGTCATTATGTATGCATGATGGGCCAGGGCCCTACCACATTACATTGTGCTGTGGACAGCGGACGCAACAATGTCACCTCAGGCAGTGGGTAAGACCTTGGACATGTAGCTTTGTCGTCCCCCCCTTTATACACAAGAGGAGTGGACTGGGCCGGCGTACGCAAGTACAGCGTAGGGGTGTGAATGATTATCCCGGGGCTCTGGGCGTGGTTCAGTACTGGAAATGTGCAAATGCGTGTGTCTCTGTCGCAGTGTGGGTGTCCGTTGGGGAGTGTAAGTGGTCCCTGATGGGAATTAGAAACCCACGTATGTAATCTAGTTCGGCTGCCATGAGGTCGAAACCCACCCGCACTTGTTCAGCCACCTCCTTCTGGCAGTCTAACACCTGGCCTTGGAATGCGATGTGTGCTTCGGTGCGGTGCTGGGAGCCAGCCGTGGTGGTGGGTGCTTCCTGCTGTGTGGTCTTTGCAGGGGATGTGGTCTCCTCAATGCAGCTGTGCTGCCCTACTCCTGGGGGTGGGTTGCCTAAGATGTCCATGAGCTGTTGTAGGGCGTCGGTGTCGAAGGTGTGGAGGTCCTCTTCATCATCACTGATGTGTTGTCTGGTCTGCTCTGCAGGAGGTGTTGATTGTCCCTCTGCAATGTGAAGGGGAGATGCATTTTAATATTGTGTTGACATGTATGTTGACACATTGTTCTAGTTTACATACAGACTGCATGACAATGTACATTGGGACTGTTTGGGAGGAGCTGACTATTTGATGCGGGACAGTGGACATTTGAACTACATCACGGATGTGAGGTTGTACACGTACATTTTCATCTCACAGTTTCCTGCTATGCCAGATGTGATTGGCCAGTTTCTACGCACAAGCGGAACCAGTTGTGTCCTCTGTTCTGTAGTGAAAGTGTTGCACTTTGTACCACATTGTCATCAATGTTGATGTGCTGTTATTGCTATGTGTGTGTGCTGCATTGTGGGAGAGTCGCCCCTGCAGCTGTGATTTTGCTGCCCCTTATCCCTTTGAGGCGGTGTGCCTTTGACATCTGTGCTTCTACAGTGCTGAGATGTTGCAGACTTGGCTAATTTTGGCTCTTGTTCGTATTTTGGACTCTTGTGCATGGTTTATCCGCAGATGTGTTGTTGACATCAGGGGCTGTTTGTGCACGTGGATGTGTCAGAGTGTGACCTGCTTTCCGGATGTGTTCCACACTCAGCCACCCCAGTGTCCTGGCGTGCACCATGTCATGATAATTGGACTGCAGCCATGCTATTCGTCATGCGGTGTCACTTGCATTGTCATGGTGGTTCACAGACACGCAGCTTTGCTGGTTTTCACACGTGTGCATGGGTTGGTTGTGAGATTGGTGCTGTGTGGGGAGGGACCCCTTTGTGTCCATAGTGGACAGGGGCCTACTTGCTGTTTGTATGTGTGCTGCAGTGTGCCAAGGGGATCCGGGACATGATCCAGAGTCATTGTGGGTGTGCAGGGTGCTCTACTTAATTGTGCATGTGTGCCATTGTGCCCATCTCCCCCGTCCCCCCAGTCCCTGTTCGGTACTCACCCATGTGCTGTTGTGTCAGGTCATGTCGAGCAGTGTCCGGACCCCCAACTCCTGCCACCGTCTCCCCACTGATGACTGTGGCCACCATTTCCTCCATCTCATCCAGCTCCTGGTGTTCCGCTGGACTGCCACCTCCAGTCTGCATTGCTGCCTGATGGTTGTCAGCGAGTTTCTTCTTGGTTTTGCGCTTCACATCATTCCATCGCCTCTTGAGCTCTCCAATTGTCCTCCTCCTCACTCCGACTGCATTCACCTTGTCCAGGATGGACTGCCATATTGCATTTTTATTTGCCAATGACACGCTGGAGGTGACAAACAGTTGTTGGTGGTGTTCTATCACTTCCGTGTTGATGATCCTGTTTTCCTGCGGACTGAACCTCGTCTTCCTCGTCTTCTTCTCCTTGCCCTTCCGTGACCCCGAGGTCCCAGGCTGGCCCTCCTGGGGGCTTGTGGGGTTCTGGTCATCCTCTGTACTTGCTCTGGCTTCCTCCATGGTGCTACGCAGTTTGAATTATTTTGTTTGTGTTTTTCAGTGCTTTTATAGTGCATTTTCCCGCATGACGCGTGGGAATTGCAGGCCTGTCACTGGTTATCGCTGATTTTTTTATCGCGGTTGGCCACATCGCAACTTTTTTTGCGTTCGTGTTTCGCATTTTTTTGCCGTCGCGGTAATTTTATCGCGGTCATTTGACGCGTTAGCGTGAGACTATCGCATGGTACCGCCGTGTTGAGAATACAACGTTGACACAGCATTATTTTCCCTCGATAGACTGCAATGTGCAAAGTTGCGTTGAGCTAATTTTGCGATAATTATCACACGTTCTTGAGAATATCCCCCAATGTTCGTTGGGTCGTTCAGCCACCTGTCCCTTATTTCCGCATATCCATGAAAGAAGGACAAATAATTAAGCAAAGATGAAGAACTGTGTTGGTCAAAACGCATCAGCATTTATTTATACAGATATATATTATCACTGAAAGAAACAGGGGTTAAGTTTTGTTCAGTGTTGGTTGTAACACCTCAATGAATAGCTAGAAGAAACTGAGAAATTCCCCTAACAACAAAGTTAAAGTGCAGTCATGGCTAGGAATTAAAACCGAAAAACACAGATTTGCTTATTAGATATACTATCAGGCTAGCCTAAAGTCTTTTCACAAGCAGCAAAATGAATTTGCCATCCATGGTCAACATTTTATATAATATTTGAAACTACGGAATTCGGTAATTCCAGTTCATTTTTCCAACTTTATGTGATTAACCCAATTCAACAATTTCAGCTTAATATAACATTTTTTTCCTATACTGATGATCAGCTACCACATTCAGCCGGAAAATGTTCAGATTTTTGCCTATTGATCAGAGCATTATGTTAATATGGATTCCCTTACGAAGGCCTCCTGGATCTCAGCAAGGTTTAACTTCAGTTTACATCACTTCCAGACTCTTTTTAATTATAAAAATGTAGGAATTTTATAGTATTTCGTGATGTTGGACTATGCTAGAGTAAGTATAACAGTGACCTGTACCCCTGCATCTTTGTCAGCATTCTTTAGTTCTAGAGTTGTCCCATGTATACTTGGGGTTTGATACCAATATGATGTTATTTTTGTAAGTGCTTCTTTGATTGCAGTGCTAGGCGTGAAAACGTTTGCCCTCTGGTAGGCAGACGATCAATGCTTTTAGGTAAGGGCTCTATCCAATTCAACTTCCAACCTTCGCTGACCGGAAGGTATAGATTTCCAAGAGTAGCCACATGCCCCCTGATTTAGTTATCAGCTATTTTTCAAACAGTAACAGCGTGCGCTTTGCTGCTTTTTTAATATCACCTTCGGACACCAGTGTCTTATGTGAAGATATCTGTGTCCCTCCTCCTCGGGTATGCCGTAATCTACCTTGACCTGTTGGAAGGATTTAATACCCTCCAAGTCAAAGAAATCTCCTACCTGCTGACCATCCTGCTCTTGCCACCTTGCAAACTCGGAACCCACAGTAGCCGGTGCAAAGTCCAGGTTACATATAATGGGAGTGAATGACGAGAGAAGCGTGGATAGGCCCGCCCTTATGATCGTAGTGTCCCATGTCCTCAGAGTTGCCTCCATCAGCGATCGCAGTGTCCTATACCCTCTGGGTTGCCTCATCACCAGGGGAATGAGTGAAAGCACCACGGCCTATGTCTTCCAGTGAGCAAGGATGTTCTCCATATGGGTATGCCTGCAACTGCTTGGTCCATAAATCACCAATGCTTATTCAATCTCCTCTTGGGGCCATTCACCAAAACATACTGAATATGCACCCGAAAATAATAATTTAAAAAGCTTGGTGTGAGAAATTGGGTTGTTGGTTGAAAGGGGTGAGACCCTAGTTAAGCAACAGCCACATTCCTTGTTAGGGTGAACCACAAAAAGTCACTTAACAAGTGCTTAACCCTCTGGTAGCTTAGCATAAAAGCAGACAGGATTAATTTAGAGGTAGTATTTATGCAGTACTGAAGCAGCAACAATGTGAAAACACAACACAAGAAAAATTTCACACCAATTTAGAAAATGTTAATAAATGATTTGACATCAAAATGACAAAAATTCAATCAGTAGAAGCGGAGATTAATTTTTTTAGTAGTTTAATGTGAAAAATAGCGATAAAAGGTTCTAAAAGACAACTGCGGAAATCTTGTCACGCAACACTGAGGCAGTCGAAAGTCATGGCCGACCGCGATTGATCATGGTTAGGGTACATGAAGTGGATTGGGCCCAGTCTCCACTTACCTTTGGACTTAAAAGAATTTCTGAAGGAAAATGCCCATGGAGGTAAAGTTCAGCGGGCAAGGCAGCCGGCAGTGTCCAAGGAGGAGGCATCGCTGTCAGGGAGCCGTTGGACAAAGTTGTGGTGAAGATTTCTATGTTCGTACTTAGTCTCTTGTATGGAAGTAGAAAATTGTCAGCTGCAGGCTTCAGCCAATGAGGGTTCCACTAGGCTGGATACCGTTTCTGGGAGGAGCCACTAAAATGGATTTGCTGCTGCAGAGAAGAGTGTCGCAGGAGCTGCCACAAAGTCAGGTCATCCAGCGCTGCACCTTGGTTGGATTGGCAAGCTGGTAGTTACCAGTCTCCTCTTGGTTCTCAGAGCACATTTTGACAAAACATTTTTTTGTTCCAAGTTCTGGGTTTGGGCTATTTGGGCACCTTTAGCACCACCTCCAAGAGTACAGGACTGGAGAGGCATCATTTGGAGTGTCAGGACTCACTCAAGCTGGGTCCAGGTATGGGCTCAAGATGGTTGGAGCCTTTTCTGTCCCTGAGGCTCTGATCAGGAGGCCAGCCAACTAGCCCTTGGAGTCACTTTGGAAGTCTTGGGTTCAAGCAGAAAAGCAGGTCTCAAGCAGTAGGGAAGTCCTCTGAGGGCACAGGTCAGACCACAGATAGCAGGACAGTCCTCTTAGAGTCCTTCTGCAGGTCCTGAAATGAACTGAAGAGTGGGTCGGAGAGTCCTGATTTTATACCTGGTGCCAGCTTTGAAGTGGAAGAAACTTCAGGAGTGTTATTCCCACAGAAGTGTCTTTTCTGCCTTCCTGTCCTGGTTCCAGCCTGTTTGCAATCACAATAGGCTAGTGTGAAGTTCTTTGAGTGTGAGCCGAGGCAGGGTCTTTGAAGGGGAAGTGGAACTGTGCACAGCTCCACCTGCCATCCTGCTTGGATGGCCCACTCTGCCAACACCCAGTCCCTCTATTGTGTGGCTGTCTGGGAGGAATACACAAAGGCCAACTGCCAATTACACTTAGTCATGTGACCCAGGAACTAGGTTTCATACACCATTTGGTTAGGACAAGAAAATGCCAACTTTCTAAAAGTGGCATTTTCAGAGTTGTGACTTGAAATCTTAGGATTACAGAGAATTTTAAAGTGCAATTCCTTCAACACCAAACATGACATTTCTAGCTGCTCCCAAACAAATGGTATCATTTATTAAATTTAATGATGTAACCCAAAGTTATCCTATGGGAGCAGTTGTCCTCACAGTAGTGAAAAATGATTTTGCCAGTTTTTCACTAACAAGATATGTAAAACGTAGAAGTACTTGTTCAACTTTTTAATTACAATCCACCCTGCCCTATGAGCTGTTTATTTCCTACCTTAGGGGTGACATTTATGTAACTAAAATAAAAGGGAGTTTTATCAAGGGATTATTTTGCCAAGTCGATTTGGCAGTTTAACACTGCATGCAGACTGCGCTGGCAGGCCTAAGACATGTTTTAAGGAGTTATTTAAGTGGGTGGCACAATAAGTGCTGCAGGCCCATTAGTAGCATTTAGTTCACCAGCCCTGGATATATGGTCTACCGCTTCACTAGGGACTTATAAGTAAACTCAATATGCCAATCAAGTGAAAGCCAATTTTGCCATCATTTAGGGAGTGAGCACAAGCATTTTAGTGCTGGTTAGCAGTGATAAAGTGTATAGAGTCCTAAGGCCAACACACACGAATTCAGCAAAACGGGAAGGGTGAAAGCAATAGCTTTGGGGGTGACCCTGCAGAGAGGTCCAAGTCCAACACTTGACAAAGGCCATGTAACTGGCATCATTTACTACATTGCTGAAGATGTTGTGTTGTTATTAAAATGTTATAAATAAAGTTCAAAATAAATGTTTATCATCCACAGTCCTCCCTCTGCTTCTGGCCAATATATGTGCTTTTCTCAACCCATTGCTTTTCTCAACACCTTTGTGGTGTGGGAACCGACCGATCATAGGTAGCGGTTCTGAACACCCTTTACAATGCGACTACACTTGGTGCGGCTGCAATCTTCCATTTCCCTATGAAACCGACCGCAGCAGAAGCTCCCATAGAGAAAATCTCTGCACCGCGTTGCAGGCATCTCACGGGGCCTGCCACATGGTACAGGGATTTACAGGGGGGGACCATAGGTGCCCCTCAAGCTTCTAACCAGAGGCCGCGGAGACTAGGGGCCCCCAAAGTCGCATTCCAACAGGCTCTTCATGTCAGAAACTAGATATGAAAAGCCTGTCAGAAACCGACATTATAATCCCGACGGCGGAAACGCCATCCGTAGAGGATTATGTGCATCCTCTGACTGGATGACGGGCTCCTTGAGCCCGTCAGAAACCAGTCAATCCGACCGGCCAGTTTAAACTCCGACCACCTACATTGTAATTAGGCGGTCGGACGTTAAACCAAGGCTGTTAGTCAGAAAGCCTCCGACCCTTGGTTGGAGGCTTTCTGACTGACATCATAATGAGCCCCTAAGATTTCACCCAATCAGCATGCCTCTATTTGGGGACTGTAATATAAGTGGAATTTCTGCACTAAAGAATTTCTCCTGTATGGTATTAGCTGCATATATACAGGCAACTGTAATAGTGTATTCACCCTGTGAGAATCTAGTAGCTAGTACTCTGCCCACTATCACCTCTATTCTTCTTTGACTTGCCCCTTAAAAGGGCTCTACAGCAGGGCAGCTACCCCATCTTTCTTGATCGCATCAGAGGACAGAAACTGTTGGGTGAACCATTTATAACACATTCTATGCCAATCTTTTTTAAGTAGATGGTTCTACTGCTGGAAACATATCTCGCACCCAGAGTCCCATAACAACGAAAGTGTCACTACTCTCTTGACATGTGTGTGTTAACCTCTGTCACTGAGGTTCAGTATCATGAGTTTATTCATGAATGGGGCTAGTTAAAATTCTGTCATTTCCCTGCTGTTTTGTAAAATCTTCGCCTTTCATTATTTTAGGTGTCTACTGAGTGCCTCTGTATACCTGACTGTCTGTGTCTGGCATGCAGTGATGTGTTTCCCTCCCATGTCATCCCTAATTAAAACAGTAATAAACTCCCAAACATAAATAACTTAAACACTAGCACCCTGCTATGGCCTCAGTGGCACTGGGCCAGTCACTGTCCTACTATTAAGTAGTATTGATTTAATCTCATCAGCATTAACCTGCATTCTGCGCCCCCTCCATCCCGACACTATACCTCTATTCTTTATCAGTCTGTTCACAGCATCGGTGGCTCCACCCTTTCGTGGTCTTTAGTTTGACTCGGATCCCTTCTGTAGTCAAATTCAGCTTTCTTGATTCTCATCATTGCTTTGTAGTTACATCAGTAGGGCAAATCTTTCAGCCTCTGATACTTCTTTGGACGGCTTTGACATTTTCTGTATGTTATGCACCCTTTTCCATCTTTCAGGTTTGGAAATACGGTGTGGTAAAGCCCGAGGTGCCCTCCCATTTCCTGTTGATCAGACTGATGGTCTTTAAATTAAGCTGCCGGAGAGTATCAGCTAGTAACTTTCCATGGAAAAATGATGCGAAAGGGGTGACATCACTTATACTTAATGTTTTTGCTTTTCTGAAAATCTGTAACCAACTTGAAGCCCCATCTCATTTATAGTGTGGTAAGATAGAGGTCTTGGAATGCAGCTACTTGGTTACTCTCAAATACGATTTG
Source organism: Calotriton arnoldi (assembly GCA_963921515.1). Classification (NCBI taxonomy): domain Eukaryota; kingdom Metazoa; phylum Chordata; class Amphibia; order Caudata; family Salamandridae; genus Calotriton; species Calotriton arnoldi. Next base: position 1,581,980 of record CAWUFW010001098.1, read on the forward strand.
TTTAATTTCTCTGACTGCCATCATGATGGCTTCTTTTTACTGGTAGCAATGTAAGCATGTCAGAATGTCCAGAGGTGGTCCCCCTTTCCGTGACCCAATCCTTCATTATGAGTTCGGTCCAAGATTATCTCCTCCTCCTTGAGTAGTTGTAGTATATGTAAAAATAATCATTTGACAAACGCCACAATGTTGCCTTTCTGTGTGTTTATGGGACCCCCTTTATTCATATTTTCTGCCATTGTGAATAACCAGATGGGCCTGAGCCTTTGTTACCTGATCTCTTAAGAAGAGTACCCTGTGACACCAGACCTTGACTTCCTCTTCGCGTGTCGCCTGTGTTCTCCAATGAAGATCCTTGATCTCGTAGTCCATAGAGGTGCTGTTTCAAGGTTTGGATATCATACTATTTTTAATTTTTTAAGGCCTGTAAATCATCCCTCAGGTCTTATAAGAGCGCCTCCATAAATATGACTGGAGGCTCTTGTAAAACTGCTTCACCATGTAGTCCTGTACCTCCCTGTGAAGAGTTGCCTTGTGCTCTGTCTTTCTTGGCTGCTCCTGTGCGTGATAGAATTTATTTGGTGGAGGTGTCTTTGTGGTTTTTGCTGCCACTGTGTTCTATTCAATCAATAAAGGGTCTCGGCTTTTACCTAAAGGGCACTTGCTGTATCTCTGACAGAGATCAGTTTTATTGAGAATGTTTTGTAGCTTTTAAATGGTGTTATCCCACTGTTATATGTTATGTAATATGAGTTTTATAAAACACTCGTCCACCAGGGAGGTTCCTTGGCGCTGGACAGTGAAAGACAGCATACGGCTAGAGAAAAAGCTAATCATAGGCTTGTCTAAAGAGCTAAGACTTCAAGAGTTTGCAGAAATGCATGTAATTCGCAGTAGTTCTATTCTTTGGGGGTAGGGAAGTCCAAGTCCAAGGGGCCAATACAGCAAATCTGATTTAGTCCTTTAGGGAGGCCAAGATGGAGGGAATTGACATAATCCAATCTGGTGATTACCAAAGCCAGCACAATCTGCATTAACGCATCAAAAGTAAAGAATCTGGCAATTTTCTTTAATCTCCATAGCTGAGTGAAGCAGGCAGAAGTGACGGCTCCCAAATGGGGCTTCAATGAAAGATTCTATGTCAGGACCGGAGGCTCCGATTATGCTTTTCTTTCTCCGCTTTACATAGGGAAAAAAGAGCATTTGAAAAACATTTTGAACCACGTCTGACAAAAGACTACAAATCCCATGAGTCCAATGGGTAAAGTCACAGTAGAAGTCCTTCCATAGTGTCCATTGAGGTTAGATAGCGCCTCCATCTTGTGTAATCCCCCTCTTTCTTTGCTGCTTCGCAGCCAGTTAAGTTGGTTTTTCCATTCTTTCTGGAGACAAATTGCTTAACTTTGTGTATTTCGGTTTCTTGGATAGGAGGGGGCACAATTGCAAATGCTGCTGTGCCAGTGTGGGGTTAGACTGTTTTAGGCATTGTTATTTATTGTTATTTCTTGTTTATTTTAAACAGATTCCCCTGCAGCCGCGGGAGCGTTTCTTCGCTCCTTACGCGGCCGCCTCCATTGTTACAGTGGTGCTTCGGAGGCCCGCTAGGGGGAGCTCGCGCGTCTCGCTGCTCCTGCGGCGCGGTTCCCTCAGATGAGGAGCCGCGCTGCGAGAGCTGCATCACCGGAGCCTTGTCCCCCTGCCGCCACAACCTAAACGCCCTCCGGGGTCTGTATAATTCCCGCATTTCATTTATTGCACGCCCGCTGGGGTCTGTATTGCGGCTTGACCGTGGAAATCGCCTGAGGGCAAGTTTTGCACTTTGATCACTGTGTCAGTTACGGAGCGCGCTGGGTGGCGGTTAGACCCGGTCAGCATTCTGAGGGTCGACGCGCTTTGGGGCCAGTGCAGCCACCTTTGTGGTTTCATTCCGCGCCTAAAAACTCAGCAGTCCTTCGGTCTGCCCACATTAGGTGCAGACTTTGCCAGCCTAAGAGAGACCTGGGGTTCTTATCCCTGCTTCACTCTGTGTGATATTTCAACCAGTCCGCTTGCGACCTGTTAAGGGTATTGTGTTTTGGTTAACCTAACATAATGGAACAGGGTGACTTTTATGAGGAGGAGGAAACCCATCAATACCTCCCATATGATGATGAGTTTTTTAACGCGGTGGACAACTCCATATACAGGTGTGTCCACGAGGTGGTAGGCCCTATGGAGGACCGGCTTTCAAACCGCATTGTTGTAGAGTGCGCAAAATTGGCACAAGCCCACTTATGGGCCCCGGTTCCCGCCCCAACTCCGGTACCTGGGGAAGGTCCCCCACGCTAAGAAGTGTTGTAGTGAGGTTGGGCCTGAAGGGGCGCAGGGAGTGTACAAGGATGCCTTTGAACACCTTAGAAGCGCTTTCTTGGCTAAGGCTTCCACTCCCACCCCTGCGCCGCTTTCCGTCCCGGAACCTTCTGTGTCTACAGCGCCAGCTTCCCCATCTAATAACGGGGATTCTCCGGTAGACACAGATGATGAAGAGGGGTCTTCGCGCTCTTGGCGCCCGGTGACTTCTTCCACCACGTTACCGCAGGACAGTACGGGCATGCTGGATCCGGATGAAATCGTCCATCCGCGGTCCGCTGCATGGACTCCAGAGGACAAGGTGGCTAAGTTTGTGGCGGGCCGCCTCCGCAAGCCCCTAGAGAAAGAGGCGGGAGAGTGTCTACGTGCAGAGTGTCCCTGGCCCACGTTAGAGGGGAAGGTAGCCCTTACCCCGGAATTAGATTAAAAAATGGCCACCTTCCTGGCCAAATACATGAAAGATCCCCCAAGGGCATTGACCGTTCCTGGCGTTCTTGCCAGGATAAACTGCTGGATGCAATAGGGCCTATAACAAAAATCTTGGATATGGCGGAGGAGGCGAAGGTATCAGGTTCCGCCATATCCCCCGACGTCCTGTCGAACTGGGCGCAAAGGGTGGTAATATTTTTAGCTAAAGCCAATTGTGCCCTATCGACAGAACGCCGGCGCTCTCTTCTCATCAAACTGGATCCCAAATTGGGCGACTTGGCCTCTTCGGAGGCGGGAGCTGTGGCGCAAGGGGGCCTTTTTGGGGACCCTTTTGTCAAAGAGCTGGGCAAGTTTGTGGCCACTTTCACCTCGTTGGACAAGGCCCAGTCCAACATCAAGAGGGTCTTCCAGCCCCGTTTTCCCCAAGGGGCCAGTTGCGGTAGAGGGCCGCGCGACCGGCCGCGGCGGACAGCAGAGTACCAATAGGGGACAAGGCTCCGGGCGGGGGCAGAACAATTCCCCCGCCAACTACACGAACTTCTACCCCACCAGGGGGCAACGGTTTCGAGGCCAGGGAGGCTTCAAGAGCAACACCGGCGGAGGTGCCGCCAACGGTAAGTGTCATGCCTGCAACGCAAGTTCGTATCGGAGGCCGGCTAGCGGCCTTCCAACATGCTTGGGCAAAGATCACGTCGGACACTTGGGTTTTACAAACCGTCCGCGGGTTTCATATAGAGTTTTACGATCTTCCCCGTCAAGAAGGGTTTCCACGGCCCATCATTTTTTCCTTGGATGATGCACACCTGATCGACGAGGAGGTGTCCGAACTGCTCCGCAAAGGGGCCATTTGTCGATCAGCTCTGCATCCCAACGGTTTCCTCAGCAACATTTTTTTGGTAGAAAAAATTGATGGGGGACGGCGGCCGGTAATCAACCTCAAGGAATTCAACGGGTGGTTGGTTTACCGACATTTCAAGATGGAGGGGATTCATCTCCTCCGGGATGTGCTTCTCCGGAGCGATTGGATGGTCAGTTTGGACCTCAAGGACGCTTACCTAGTGGTCCCCATCCATCCTCCGCATCGGCGGTTCCTTCAATTTTGTTGGAGAAATCAGGTTTATGAGTTTACCGTCCTTCCGTTCGTGCTTTCATCGGCACCTTGGTGCTTCACAAAGGTGCTCCACCCAGCAGTGGAGTTTCTACGGAGCCAGGGGGTACGTATAATTATGTACCTGGATGACATCTTGCTCATGGCACAGTGCCCCAGGAAGTTGGCGGTTCAGCTACAACAGACGGTGTCCCTCTTGCAGGGTCTGGGCTTTGTCATCAATGGAGACAAGTCAGTCCTCATCCCGACTCAGACGGTTGTGTTTCTCGGGTTTGTCGTAGATTCACTCCGCTCCTCCTTAAGTCTGCCGTCCCGAAAGATGGCCAAGATTCAGCACGAGTTGAGGCAGACCATCGCCAAAACTCATACCTCTCTCCGACAGATTGCCCGAGTGGTGGGCCTGCTCTCCTCATCCATTCAGGCAATCTTCCCGGGACCCCTTCACTATCGTGCCCTACAGCGCCTGAAGGCACATCATCTCAGGAGAGGTCTGTCCTACGATCAAACAGTCTGCCTCTTGGCGGAAGTGAAAGAGGAAATGTCGTGGTGGCTCACCCACATGGAAGCCTGGAATGGCCGGGCGATCTTCGGGTCAGTCCCGGACCTAGTTATAGAGTCCGACGCCAGCAGGTCGGGGTGGGGCGCCCGTTGCGGGGAATTCTCCACAGGCGGCGCCTGGTCATTAGACGAGCAACAGTTGCACATCAATTGCTTAGAGCTCCTGGCGGGGTCATTTGCAGTCCGATGCTGGACCAGAGGCAAGGTGGGTTCATGTGTCCTGCAAAAGATGGACAATGTCTCAGCGGTCCGTTACGTCAATCTCCTGGGAGGCCCCCATTCCCGAGCTCTGGCGAACTTGGCAAAGGAGTTTTGGGACTATTGCCTGGCCCATCACATATCCGTGATGGCGGAGTACCTTCCGGGTCAAGCCAATCAGGTAGCGGATTGGCACTCCAGGCATCTGAGGGACTCCAGCCTGTGGAAGCTGGATGTTCAAGTGTTCAAATGGCTACATGACCTTTGGGGGCCGTTCTCGGTGGATCTTTTTGCGTCCCGCCTGGATCACCAACTCCCGCGTTTTTTCAGTTGGAGACCGGATCCCCTCGCGGAGGCCACGGATGCGTTCCCTCAGGAGTGGGGTCAGGAGAAGGGTTATGCCTTTCCTCCTTTCTTGATGGTGGTGCGGATGGCAGCGCAGATCCGTCGGCAGAAGGCGGAGCTGGTGGTGGTGACACCGTTCTGGAAGTCCCAAGTTTGGTTTCCGGTTCTTCTGGAACTTTCCTGGGATTCTCCAATCCTACTCCCCCTGTTTCCTCATCTTCTTCTCAATCCGGACGGGGAGCAGCACCATCTTATCAACCAGGGTTCTCTCCGCCTCATGGCATGGCGGCTTTCCGGAGACGTTGGTCGCTCCCAGGCCTTTCGAGACCGGCTGAAGCCCTCTTATCCAAGGCCTGGGCAGACAGTACCTCAAAGCGTTATTGGTCCGCTTGGACTAAGTGGATGCGTTGGTGTATTCGACGAGACTTGTATCCCATGGTCGCAGGCGTCGTTCCCATTCTAAATTTCTTGGCGGAATTGGCAACGGACGGCCTGGCGTACCGTTCTATTAACGCGGTGCGGTCCGTGATTTCAGCGGCTCATTATCCGGTCGAGGGAGCCCCGGTTGGGGAACATCCTTTTGTCTGTAGACTCTTAAGGGGTATCCGTCTTTCGTTACCCCCAGAACCGCGCTATTCGGCCGTGTGGGATGTCAATCTGGTTATGAATCTCTTCCATTCTTGGCAGCCCAATAAGTATCTTTCTTTAAAGGAGCTGGCGGCCAAGTTGGCCATGCTTTTATGCCTGGTTTCCTGTTGCAGGGTATCCGACGTCCGGGCTTTGGACATCTCAGCGAGAGTTTTTTCCCCGAATGGGGTTACGTTCACGGTGGGTCGCCGTACAAAATCTTTATCCAGAACGATTTCGTACCCAGCCTTTTCGGATGTCCCCAAACTGTGTGTTGTGAATTGCCTCAAGGCATACGAGGACATGACTCTAGAATTTTGCCCTCCGGGCGAGCGACAACTCCTTATTGCTTTAAGGAAACCGCACAAAGCAGTTTCCTCCCCCACCATAGCCAGGTGGGTGCGGTGGGTCATGCAGGGGCGGGTATTGACACTAAATTGTTCGGAGCTCACTCAACCAGGGGGGCAATGGCTTCTAAGGCTTTTTCTCTGGAAGCTCGCTTGGAGGACTTAATGCGCGCCGTGTATTGGTCCTCGGATTCCACCTTCAAGTGGTTTTATTTCAAACCGGTGGTGGACGTAGCTCAGTTGGTGGTAAGTAAGCTTTGAACTAGCATAATCGGAGCCTCCGGTCCTGACATAGAATCGAAATTTGCCTAGCATAGTAACGGTAAGTTTCAATTCTATTAAGGACACGGAGGCGAGGATTATTCCTCGCAGAGCACTTTCTGGTGCGAACCCACCCATACGTCAGTAAGTAAACGAGTTTGGATTTATATAAAGTGTATGTAGCGTTTAAGGAGTTCAGTTCGTTGTTACATTGGCATTGTAATGCTGGAATTTTGCGTGTAGTCCAACTGGAGAATTCTTACGTTGTTGCTTTCTTTTAGGGAATGACGGTTCAAAACAGGACCAGTAACAGCATGACGTGACTCGCGCGAAGAAAGAGGGGAATTACACAAGATGGAGGTGCTATCTAACCTCAAAGGACACTATGGAAGGACTTCTACTGTGACTTTACCCATTGGACTCATGGGATTTGTAGTCTTTTGTCAGACGTGCTTCAAATTTCCGTTTTTCAAATGCTCTTTTTTCCCTATGTTGGTGGGATAAAAACATTTGGTTGCTTTTCTGGCTGCTGGAAAATTTATGTAAAGAATAAAGCGGAGAAAGAAAAGCATAATCCTCGCCTCCGTGTCCTGACATAGAATTGAAACTTACCGTTACTATGCTAGGCAAATTTCGATTCTTATCAATGATAATTCCGAGACTCTTAACAGAATTCTTGGGCTTAGGAGGGTCACCCAGCGATAGAGGCCAGAAAGAGGGATTCCACAGAACTTGTTTGCTGTGAGTGATGACAATTTCAGTCTTTTCAGAGTTACGTTTTAAATGGTTGCTATTCATCCAATCTCTTATAAACAGCATGGTGGTCTGAAATAATTTCATGGATTCAGGAGAGTGATTAATGGGGAATAGTTATGTGTGAAACCAAAGGGAGACTCTGCAGTTTGGGTAAATATCTCCACATTGTAAAGTATACAGAGCCAAAAAAATTATTATTATTCTTTTCATGACAAATATTAATGTATAGTCAACTATATATTTAATTAAATGTAGAACAAAAGAAAAAAAAGCCATGTTACTAATAAATTAATTTTTAACTAAAACTTTAATTGCTAGAAAAACATTAACTTAAATAAAAATTATGTGTCTGAAGCTTAAATTAAAAATTAAATTCCCACTTAGGAAAATTTTTATATTTTGTGATGTGCACTAATAATTATTAGAAGTGATGCATAGAATTAATTTAATTACTGTCAGTATAAACTTTATTCAATTAAATAAGAATCCATAAAAGTACATTAAAATTCATCAGTTACATCAGAATCATATAATCAGCTCAAAACATCACGCTATGTTCTAAAAATCAGTTCATCATCAATCTAAAATAAATAAGGATATCATGTAACAACCATAAATATATCATAAAATACCAATCTGACTTACAATTCGAACCCAAACCTTCATCTATATCTGAATCAACAATCATCTAAAAGGCAAGAGTAAATTCATCTCAAGACTTTCCTTAAACTGATAGCATTCTGCAGATATATCACTACTGCCCAGGAAACATATATTAATGGTAGACTTTGAATAAACACCAGGGCTTCCCTACATTGCCTATGATCAGCACGTCTCAAAATGGGGCGATACATAAAATTTACAAAAAAAAAACAAATGGGGCATCGTTGCTTCGTCAATTGGGCCTCGCAATGGTTACATTGGCAAACAGATAATGTCACTTGGGCCGAATTACAATGTGCATCTCCGACCGACAAAGTTTAGGGGAAGGTAACACCTGACCATAGGTCGGCTGTTCCGACAACCCCATTTGGATGTGACCGCACATGGTGCGGTCGCAAACTTCTATTTTTCAATGGAAGATTGTGTGGCGTGCCAAAACCGCCCACAGCACAAGTTCCCATTGAAAAATTAAGTTTGTAAACATCCCTGCGCCGTGTGGCAGGCACAATGATTATATCCCTGCACTGTGAGGTGCCTGCCACACGGTACAGGGATGTTTAGGGAGGCACCATAGGTGCCCCCCAGGCCCAAATGCAGAGGGCCAGGGGGGAAGGGGGCCCTGCTAGTAGCCTCCAAAGTCATTTTCCGGCAGGCAATCCATGTCGGAAAGGCCGTTGTAATGCAGCAGTCGGTGGGACCGCCACTGATGGTCTTTCGGTGGCTGTCCCACTGACATCATACTAAAGCCCATAGTTCCAAATGGCACAACAAGGTCGATGTGCTCAGAGGGACTGACAATTGTCTTCTTAGAAATCTATTTTCCACTTTCTGAATAAGATCATAATCCTGTATGCCCCATAATCCAGAACCGGCCGGTAGTGCTCCGAATCGGATTCGGATTTACCGGATCCGATTCGGAGCCCTGTTTCCCGACCGAATCATACGCGGGTCCGGCCGAGCGAGTACGATGCAGGCACCCGCGAAATCTCCGACCGACTCGAACGCGGCTTCAACACGCTCCGACCGACTAGCATGGACACGACTCGCACCGCGCTATGGAGACGTATCCCGGCCGGGTAAGTACGATGCGCGCCGCGAGCGAGTCCGACCGACTCGCGCCGTCCGGCTCGAAAAAGCTGTCGGAGCCGGACTTTGGGGGTCCGCGTTGGACCCCCCTGTACGCGTAGGCGCTCGAGTCGCACACACGGGGGACCCATGGGTCCCCCCCACCTGTGCATGTACGCCGCGATGCGCATCGACGCGTACCTGCTGTAGGGGGTACCCTTGTCCGCCTCGCACCCATTGAGTCAATGGGAGCCCGCGTACGCGTTGTACGACAGGCTCCCATTGACTTCAATGGGAGTCCGACCGACTCGAGTCCGATGGCATGCGTGCGCATCGTACTCGTTCGGTCGGACTGCCAGAGTCCGATTCGGTCGGAAATCTCTCCGGGTCCGGCTCGGTCGGAGAGATTTCCGGCCGGAATCGGCCCCTTAGTGTTCACTATTTTGGAAATAACTCTGTTCTCAATTTTTGCGATTACAGCTGAATGTTGGAATATTTCTCCCTAATTTTGGATTTGTGCTAAATATTTTGCACTGATGGGAAGTTAGTGTAGGGCTGTGAACACAAAATCAAATCAAATCTGCGTTATTCAATGTTTATCTTAAAATAATAAAAGCATACAAAATACTACATTACATCACATTATGATTAAAAAATGAGTATACATAAATAAATTAAAAAAAGAATAAAAACCAGCAAAATTTACACTGTAATATCATCTAGTGCAAATAACACAATATGTGGAAATTCAACTTGACACACCTGAATCATTCTGAATGACCAAAGATTTCCTAAGCTGAATCAGAGAACATAAATAGCTTGACACAGAACAGCAAATGAGTAAAGTGGGTAGAGATTGCAAAAACGAATAGGCTGAGGGCGATATTGTACAAATTTTAATTCTTGTAAAATAGGCAATATTAAACACTTCCTCATATCCCTGTAGAATGCGCAGAAAAAAAGGATGTACAAGGTACTTTGGTTAGAAAGATTGTCACAAGGGCATTTAATTAAAACTTTAGACCAGTCATTTATAATAGGAAATGTTGTTAGATGGTGAAAAATATCAAACGGGTCAGAACGAACCTGTGACGATAATTGTGTACAAATTTGAGATATGGTTGTATGTCATAGGTGACCAACATTATTTGATTCTTAACAACACTGAGGGCCAGATGTACGACCCTTTTTTGCGGTCGCAAACAGGAGATCGGCCCATTTGCAACCCCAAAAAAGGGTTCAGGCATGTACAAACGATATTTTGTGAGTCGTAAAATAGCGTCTGTGACTCTCGCTATGAGGAAGGGGCGTCCCTTCCTAATAGCGAGTCTCAATGCCATGTACTATTGTTTTGCAACTGCATTTGCGGTCGCAAAGCACTCGCAGTTTACCACCTACTACAAGTAGGTGGTAAACCACTCACAAACTGGAAGGGGACCCCAGGGGACCCCTTCACATATGTAAATGTGTGCAAAAATATTTTTTAAGAGGAGGCAGTGCTCCCAGGGACCACTGCCTGCCCTTAAAAAATTAAACTGAAAAGTTTCATTTTTCTTTTTTAAATGCATCCCGTTTTTCTTTAAGGAAAACGGGCTGCATTTTAAAAAAAAACTGCTTTATCTAAAAAGCAGTCACATACATGGTGGTCTGCCACCATCCCCGTGAGTGCTAGCCATTCCCAATGGGTCGAAAATTGCACTTGCCTCATGAATATTGATGAGGCATGCAATTTGCGACCCCAGTTGGAATCGCAAACAGTGTTTGAGACACTGGGGCCGATTCCGATCTCGGCCGGTAGTGCTCCGAATCGGATTCGGATTCACCGGATCCGATTCGGAGCCCTGTTTCCCGACCGAATTGTACGCGGGTCCGGCCGAGCGAGTACGATGCAAGCACCCGCGAAATCGCCGACCGACTCGAACGCGGCTTCAACACGCTCCGACCGACTCGCATGGACACGACTCGCACCGCGCTATGGAGACGTTTCCCGGCTGGGTAAGTACGATGCGCGCCGCGAGCAGTCCGACCGACTTGCGCCGTCCGGCTCAAAAAAGCTGTCGGAGCCGGACTTTGGGGGTCCACGTCGGACCCCCCTGTACGCGTAGGCGCGCGAGTCGCACACAGGGGGACCCATGGGTCCCCCTACCTGTGCATGTACGCCGTGATGCGCATGGACTCGTACACGCTGTAGGGGCGCCCTTGTCCGCCTCGCACCCATTGAGTCAATGGGAGCCCGCGTACGCGTTGTACGACCGGCTCCCATTGACTTCAATGGGAGTCCGACCGACTCGAGTCCGATAGCATGCGAATGCATCGTACTCGTCCGGTCGGACTGCTAGGGTCCGATTCGGTCGGAATTCTCTCCGGGTCCGGCTCGGTCGGAGAGATTTCCGGCCGGAATCGGAATCGGCCCCACAACAGTTGTACATTGACTTTAGCGAGTCGCAAACTGCGAGTCGCAATTCGGCGCAATTTGCGACTCGCTAAAGTGAATGGTCGTACATCTGGCCGTAGGTTTAATAAGTTCTGTGGTCAATCTATGATCTTCAAAAAAAGATAAACATACATGTTTTAGTTCCTTCCTACTGATACGCTGTAGTGTGTCAAGATGGTCAAAGTATTTGGTGTGCCGCAAATCCAGACAGGTTTGTTTAATATATTTCAGCCAAGGAATTCGTAGAGGTGAAGTTAACTTAAGGCAATCACAGATGACCTTGCGATTTAATAAGGTGTTTTTGCAAGGCCAGATCTTATGCCATAAAAGGATTGGCTGAATTCTGGCTGTACCTGATATAAAAGAGGCCCCAAGTGCAGAGTGTCAGACAAAGGAAGAACAGCTCTTGGGAACTGCACGGAGATTCTTGAAAAAAGCATTCTCTACCAGTTGAAGGGGATGAATATTACTATATCCCCAAACACCTGCCCCATTCAGACCTATCGAAACCCACTTGGCCTTGTGGGTGGTTAACATTTAATTCAAGGGCTTCTTACCAAGTTTAGAAGCAAAATTTGACAGCGCTTTGGCGGCTTTCATAAAATATTGCTTCCTAGATTTGATAGCCTATTTCCACGAACAATACTTCTCGAACCAAATACCCAAAAGAGAAAAAGAGGAGGTAAAATGTATCTTTGTGCCGCCAATCATTTGGGTTGTGACACTTAGGCGTTCCCCTTCACACTTCCTTATAAAAGTTTCACCCAAATTAACTGTAAGACCCAAATCCTGCATGTGATGGACAGAGCAGGTAAGTTTTCATTCTAGATCTAGTGGAGTATACGGTATGGACTATGAGCACGGCATCATCTGCATAGAGGAGGGTAGGATAGGACGATGACCAATTTGCGGGAGGCCCCTGCAATTTTCAGACAAAATATTACCTTAACTGTTGATATATAGGGTAAACAGAAAAGGGGCAAGGACACAGCCCTGTGTAACTCTCTCCTCTTTACCAAATGAATGGGTACATTCTCCCTTAAGGCCATACTGTACCCTGGCCCTACTCCCCAAATAAAACTCTCTTAAGAATAATATTAAAGGTGGGTCTACACCAAGCTCTGTCATAATGGACCACAGCTTATCATGCATGACAAAGTCAAATGCACTAGATAAATCAACAAAGGCTAAAAACATATGGCCCTTCTTAATTGAAGTATTCTTTCCAGCTAGAAGGGTAAAGTTTAGTACCTAAGGGGCATATCTACAAGGGCTTTAACTCCGCTTTTTTGGCTTCTAAAGCCAAAAAAGCGGAGATAAAATCATCGCCCTATTAACAAGAGGGTGCTAACATGCATTGGCGCATGTTAGCACCCATTTACCGACGTCCCCCTTTGCATCTCTAATGAGATGCAAAGTGGACGTCACTGAGCAGTACAACCTTGTAAATATCGCTGATGTGCACATCGCGATATTTACAAGGCTGCTAACGCATTTTAGCAGACGTTAGTTTTGGGCGAAAACCGCTGTTTTCGACGAAAACTAACGTCTGCTAAAATGCAGACTTAGGCATACCTATTATGGGGGTGGATTGTGCTGATACGACCACAGGGTCGTATCAGCAGAGGTTATCGCCGTTTTGCAGGGAACATCGCTGGAAAACCAGCGATGTTCCCTGCAAAGCGGCGATTTCCCCGCTATCGCTGGTAATTATATCGCCCTGGGGAAAGCGTTGTAGATAACGCGCTACCAGGGCGATATGATCAAGCGATAGACGGCGATAAGTAGAAAAGCGCTAAGGGCGCTTTGCGTTGACTTATCGCCGTCCTCGTAGATATGCCCCTCAGTCTCTACGGAAACCATATTGAAGATTGGAGAGAAACTCATTGTTTTGTGCCCACTCTATTCTGTATGATTCGGCCAATACATTTCACCAGAGAATCAAGTAGTGAAATGGGACAATAGCAAGCTTGATTGGAATGATCACCCTTCTTATAAATGGGAACAATTAGTGACTCTGACCAAGTATACAAAAAACCAGAACTACAGCACGCCCCCAACACCAATCTAAGTATGGGACCCCAGAGTGATATTATGCCTTGAAGAGGTTGATGGGGATGCCATTGGGCCTGGTGCTTTTCCACCCTTACTAGCCATGTGAGCTCTGTTAATCGTGTCTAATGAAAATGAAAGGCTATCAAGACTACGTGGGGAATCCACAAAAACAACAGAATCAGCAGATACTAACCCTAACAGTACCAAACTGGGAATAGAATATATTTTGGTGAAGTGAGTCACCCAATCAGATTCAGTAAAGGCAGCCTCCATCCTTGGGCCCCTATTGTCTCTTAAGAAGGGACTATTTATGACATGCCAGAAGGTTTAACTATTTTTGTTTGTGCTTGCTTCAATTAGGGACTCCCAGGTTTTATTATTTACATTTTTTTGTCCTGACCTTTAGGGCTCATTTGTATTCACGTTTGCACATCTGCACATCCCGGGTACACCTTGGTGATTTTTTTAGAACAACCCTGAGTCTCTTGTGGGCCATAGAGCATTTAGTGTCAAACCAGCCTTGTCTACTGTGGTTAGACTGTTGCCTAGTATCTATTAAACATCCCTTAATCCCCTTAGTGACAGTGAGGAAGGCTTTTAGAATATCATTTGGGTTGGATGTGTCATCCAGACAAGTATCAAAGGCCTCTCTATGTTTAATAACCAACTTTTCCAGGAAATTATTCTGATTAACCTGGGACCAACTTAGTGAAAGACCATTGCGTGTTGCTATCTCAATGTTATCAACTATGCATACTTTATCAATCTTTGCTTGGCTCATCAAGCAACTAAAATAATGGTTTATGCTATGTGGGTAATGATCGCTCAAAAAAATGGTAAGAGTGGTAAAATTAGATATTAGTGTAGAAAGTCTGTGAGATGGCATAATATAATCAATTAATATGTTATCACCCCTTCTATTGAATGTGCAATTAAAAGGAACAGAGGGGAGGCAAAGTTCATTAGAAAAATTCATTTAAAACTTGAAGAGCAGTTCATTCAATTTATCACCATAGCCATTATGAGTAAAATGGGATTGATCACTATTGTGAATATCCGTCAAGCCGCAAATATTTTTCGATGGCAGTGAGCACAAATAAATATTGAAATCACCACCCCAGTGTATAGAATCTTCCTTCTTGTCACAACCACAGGCGGACTCAATATCTCGATCCAGTTGACCAAGGACAGTTGGTAAATCACTCAACAGTGCATTATGATAAAAATGAACCAACACAAAATTGTAATTAGACAACATTTTAATAACAATAATTGAACATACAAAGCAGTTGTTGCAGTTATTATGTTAAAAAATGTCGGGTAGTTGGAGCTATAAATACATAGACCGCTCTTGGCTCTGCCAACTTTAAAGAGCATGAAAGATACTTTAAAGGTTCTGTAACCATTAATGTGAACAGGCTCAACTGCCCAAGTCTCCTGGAAACATAAAATATGAAAGTTTGTTGGAAAGTCCAGACATTATGGAGTGTCAACCTTGGCACATAGGCCTGCCACATTCCAAGATAAGACTCTATAATTCATTTGATGTGAAGCTTCCTTGAGCCTTAAATCTGGAGTGGGAGAATTAACAAAGTTAGTTGAGGATGGTGAAGGATGAAAACTTGACTTACAAAGACAATCATTTGAGCTTGGTAAAGACCCTCCGATCACTATGACCTGGTCATTACCAGTTGGGGAATCCACTGATGGCTTAGAAGTAAGTCATTCAACACCATCCAATGTCGCTAACAAGGTGAAGCAATTGTTGGTTGAGATAGCATGATGGAATTAAGGTGCATGAACAGGTAATGTTCTAAAAGGTAAACTTGGGCATCTGACAATGATCGGTGGACGTTAAAAATACCCAAGCAGTAAAACTGATATATATCTGATGCAGAGACACAGGTAGGCAGCTTGTTCTATGCAAAATAGTATCAATTAAACTGGGTGATTTAAAAGACAAAACTACACAATCCCCAGGTAGAGTTGAAGTACCCATGCCAACCCATTTTACACTTCTAACCATTTAGAAAAGGACAAAGAGGGTCCCCAATAAGCCTGTTTTGTTACCCACCCAGGGTAATGACTTATTTCTCAAAGATTCCCAGGATTCAGTATCTACTAGGGCAACGGTGGGTACATGTGGCAGAATTATGACATAAGGTGTCGCTTCAGGAGGCAAATCATGAAATTAGCTTCCCTGCCCATTTTACCCAAAGCCGGCCCACTATGAGCTTACATAGCAGGAGGTAACAGCGAAATCGTGTTATCGTTCTCAGGCACAGTGGTCAGGCCAAAAACAGGGGTCTGTGATGGTGTCTGGTCACCCATGGAATGAGTAAGGGCGATAGCAACGGTCAGGGGAGCACTGCGCTAGCTTTAGGAAATTGACAAGTAGTAGCAGAACTTCCTTTAAGCTTCAATAAATCTGAACAACTAGTAGCTAGGCTCCCCACATGTGATAGTCTGGCAGAAAGAGAGTCTAACGAGGTCTTCACTAGAGATATCAATGCTTGAACTGAGGCAAGCAAAGAGTTAAAGCCTTCCAGGTGTATCCTAGGGGTTGTGGTTGTAGTCTTTATTCTAATTGGTTTAGAGGAAACTTTAGTGATTGTTAATGACCCTGTCAAAGAGTTGGAATCTAATTCTTTGGTATGGGACACTGGTGTCTTCATGCACTTGGGGAAGGGGTTGTGATAAGGGATCAGGCACGGAGACCGGAATGCTACATACTGAAATATCTTGAACAGTGAAATTTACCACCTTTTCTACAACAGGCCTGGAAGACTCATTAAGATGAGTTTCTTGTGGATAGTCATTTAGAGTGTCCATCATGCCTTGATGGCAAGCAGTTAGTTCTCTCTTAAACACTTGTAATCTCTTTATCAATTGCTCCCATTGCGCCAGCTATAAAGTTCATTATTGAGGTACGAGGCTTACCAGGAGACTAAGCTTTCGCTAAGGTAGATGAATGTTTTCTCTTTCCTGTGATGACAGTGAACGTGGAAAGGGGGCCGGAAGAAAGAAGAAAAGAAAGAGCCAAGAGAGTAGGCCCAGCCTCCTCCAGGCTCCGGCAGGCACATACGGGCCCGCTCTTTGCACACTCTTCACCCCGGCACATACCTGAGTTCGTCCCGTGTGTGTCCCACACTGCTGGAAGTGCAAAGTGCTTATGAGCGTGGGAGACGGCATGTCGGTGGCCCCAGGGCAGCAGTAGCAGTGGTGAATGCTGGGGACAAAGTCCCATCCCAGCAAAACAAGTTTAAAGCTCCCGCACCACAGGTAGTGCAGTGCACATATGAGCATGGGAGATGGCATGCGGGCAGCCCCAGGGCAGCAGTAGCAGCAGTGAATGCTGGGGGAGGAAGTCCCACCCTAGCAAAACAAGTTTAAAGCTCCCACGCTGCAGGAAGTGGAGAGTGCTTATGAGCACAGGAGACGGCATTCAGGCAGCCCCAGGGCAGCAGTAGCAGCGGTGAATGCTGGGGGACGAAGTCCCACTCCAGCAAAACAAGTTTAAAGCACCATGCTGCAAGAAGTGCAGAGCGCTTATGAGTGCAAGAGATGGCGTGCAGACGGCCCCAGGGCAGCAGTAGCAGTGGTGAATGCTGGAGGACGTAGTCCCACTCCAGCAAACAGTGCATACCATTAACAGCTACACAGAGCCCAATTGCCTATTACCCAAAAAGTAGCTATAACATAACATAACATAACATAACATAGCATAGCATAGTATAGCATAACATAACATATCATAACATATCATAGAATAATGTTTATATGTAAAGTACATATTCGCCCCGATGGGTTTCTTGCCACTGAAATAACAGATGTTTTATGTTACCCCAGTCCATGAAACTTATTTTATTGACTTCACATGGATAAGAAGGCTGAGTGGACCCACTGGGATTCTAATATGTGACTCTCAGGTCATACACAGATCCCTGCTGTGGATGCATTAGTCCAATGAGGCTCCAGACCGGGCTATACATTTCCTGATGCATGTGCGTAAACACAAGGATGTTGTGATTTGAGTCAGTCTACTTCAGCCATTAACTTGTTTATATCCCTTAGGGCATTATTAGTCTGATATGTCCACCATAATTTGGATCATCCAATAGCATTTTGCGATCAGAAAAGAAAGGAATTCCTCTCCCACACATTGAATGTGTTCTGTAAATAACAGATGTAGTTATCATTCAATTTATGGTACTAAGTGCCAGATGTACATAGTGTATGGTGTGCGATTACCAAATAGCTCATTTTTGCGATTTGCTATTTGGTAATCGCGAACACCAATGTACAAATGTGTTTTTGACACACTTAGCGATTCCCAGTGGGTTGCATATAGACCTACCTAGCTAATATTCATGAGGAAGGTCTCGGTTTGAGACCCATTGGGAATCGCAAAAATCACAGGGATGGTGGTCTGGTGGGGTCAGCAGACCACCATGTCTGTGATTGCTTTTCAAAAAAGCAGTGTTTTTTTTAATGCAGCCCGTTTTCCTTAAAGGAAATCGGGATGCGTTTCGAAAAGAAAAACTAAAAGATTTCTTTTCATTTTTTAAGACTATGCAGGGGTCCGTGGGAACACTGCCTGCTCTTTAAAAATGTTTTTACAAACATTCTCAAAGGGGAAGGGGTCCCTGGGGGACCCCTTCACATTTGCAAATGAGTTTCCACCTACTTGAAGTAGGTGGTAAAATGCAAATGTTTCGTGAACGTATTTCGGTCCCAAAACATTCACACATACCACTGAGATTCGGTATTAGGAAGGGACGCCCTAAACACGCCCCTTTCCAGTACCAAATCACAAACTCAATTTGCGATTCCGCAATAGGTTACTGAATCACAAATTTGGCCTTTGTACATTGAAAAAGGCCTTTTTTCGTTTACAAATGGGTTGATTCGGTGAATAGGGCCATTGGTGAACAAAAAAACCTTTGTACATCTGGCCCTAAATAACCGACCTACATGGAAGTCTGTCTGCCTAGTTGACATTAAACTCATTACCATACGTACAACACATGCTGTCCTGGGTGTATGTTCAGTTCAGTGAGCAGTTCTGCTAATTTCTTTATTTTCGTGCCATTTTACTCAATATGTTTGTATTGTTGCATCTGTACCAATTGCACTTTCTCTGAGAAGGGCCTTGTTGCTTCTACCATACACCCAAGATTGAGCCAGTTATCCTTCACAGAAAACTGTTGCCCTAATAGGAGTCAGATTGTTTTGTCATTGTGAGAGTTCAGCCTCAATTCACATCAATACTGCAGTTCTACGCGCCCTTTCCCCCTGTAACCTCCTACGTTAACAATTCAGTTTCCCACATCCTATGCTCATAACTCAATTCATCGTTTTGTATTAGGCACATTTAGAAACACATTGGCAACCCTTATTCAAGTACGTACTTCACTGTAAAAGAGATCTGATATAAGTTGTGCAAAAACGGCGGTGAAGTGCACTCATTTTGTCTGTTTTTCTAAGTTGTCTTTTGAAAAGGTATATCCTGTAAATATTTTGCTTTAAAATTTAACAAACATTAACATGCATTGCGAAGTGCACAATATTCCTAAACTTTCATGTGTAACTTATGCATTGACTACATAATGCACATGTATGGGTAAGAAATTGAGTGTCAACATTTGTGTGCATATTACTACATGGATACTTTAAGACTTAGGGCCTGATTATGATGTCGGTCGGAAAGCCTCCAACCGACAGTCGGATTCCCCTAGAGCGTGTCGGAACCCATCCGCTCGACTAGGTTGGAAACAATTCCGACCGACCCATTATGATGCTCGCGGTCGGAAGGGGAATTCCGAATCGGTTCCGACCGGCATTCGGAGAATCTGAGTCGGTCGGAGCCGATTCATACAGCTCAACGGACAGCGTTTCCGACCGATTACGATGTCGGATTCCAACAGCCTTCCTGACTCAGTCTGTTCCGACACAAAAAGGCTGTTGGAAACTGACTTTGGGGGCCCTTAGCAGGCCCCCTTCATCCTGAGTCCTGCAGTTTGGGGTCCAGGGGGTATCCAAGGGACCCCCTGTAAAACCATGCACAGTGTGGCAGGCACCATGGGATGCCCACGACAGACTGCAAGGTTTTCCACAGACACCCATTTTCCCCATAGGAGCCTGTGTTTTCGGTCGAAACACAGGCTCCCATTGAAGTCAATAATCAGTGGGGCGGAACCGCTGACCGCGCGTTGGTCGGAACTGAATCCGACAAGGAGTCGGGCGGTTTAGTTTGCGACCGACATCGTAATGAGGCCCTTAGTGTCACACTTTGCGCAATTTACACATTTTTTATTAAACCTTTGCCTACTACGCTGTAAATATTCTGCAAACTGGAAACAATCAGGGTGAATTTAAATTTTGCACACTTCATGCACATACTAATTCTTGATAGTAAGATCTGGACGTTTTACAGTTAGTTGTTAGATTTAACTGAATATTTAAAGAAATACAATGGCATGTGCAGATGGGAATAGAAAGTTAGGGCCATATTTATCAAGTAGTTGTTTCAATTTTGCAACATGCAATGGGGTGCAAGCACGACGCAACTACTAAGTGCGAGTTTTCAAGCCACACAAAGCCACCTTGCATGACCCTGAGTGGCTTGATAAATCCAGAGTAATGCAACGCAGCACAAATTGCGGTGTTGTGTTACTCTACCCCAGGGAGGTGTTCTTTGGGTGGTGCATGGGTTTTCCCTCGCAACACCCATGGATTTTTACACATTCCCAGATTTTCCATACGTGGTAGGCCTGGGAACGTGCCCAAACTGCTACGCCTCCTTTATTTTATCTTGTTTTTTCCTCCAGAGCGTCTGTCCGCGAAGAACAGACATGTCTTTTTAATAATGTATATTAGATTATTAGTCTAAATTGATTCGTCAAAGTTAACCTGAAAATGATAAATGGAATTTTTGCTGATGAATGCGTGACTATAAAACAATTTCTACTGGGGACCTGTTTAGGAAATTTAGATTGAGGGCCTGAGTCAGAAAAACAAGACCTAAGTCTATGGATGCAAGGCATACGCATGTGCACTGGCGAGATTTACCCTCTATCTCATCATTCAGGAGGAAAATGTGTGACTGTGTAATCGCTGTGTATGCATGAGATAGTATCCATTAAGGTAACTGCTGCACCTGGGAGGCGACCCTCTGTGGATTCTGCAAGCCATCTGATTAATAAGGTAAAAGAAAAATGAGCAGTGATGTATTCTAAAAGGAATCTGGTCCAAAGAAATGCATAGAATATAGTAATTCAATCAGCTTATTTGTAATAAACAGTTATATATGTTTTACATTAGATGCAATGAAAACGGATAATGCCTCTTTTAAAAGAACTTTAGACTTGAAAGTGGGTGGGCTGAGTGACAGTAATGCCAATAGATAAGAAATGATTAAGTCCTATTATATTGTAAAGTGGCAAGAGTCTTATTTGAAAGGCTAGTACAAGAAGGTCTTAGTTGTGATAACAATAGATAACACATGTTTATTTGGAGTTTGTCAATGTTTCAGCTCAGGCGAGTGACTGAGGGGCCATCATCAGGACTGAAACAGATTAAAAAGTATCTGGCGGTGAGGCCACAAAAATAATACAATGACACCTTCGGAGATGTGCTTTATGCAAGACATGCAACATGTGAAGGTGAATATCAAGCAGAATTGCTCGAAAAAATACACATGGTCCAAGGAATCATTCAGAAGTGCTGACAATCTCAAAATATCTGGGAAATAGGGGAATAATAAATCCTTGCAAACTGTAATACAAAGCATAGAGGTCACTTCTATAGAAGGGTAACAACGGACCCAACGTATAGAGTTTATGAAAACAGGACAATATGTCCAGGAATTGTACATGCAGAACACATCCTCAATGGCACATGTTTCATCAAAGGAGTGTGAATTTCCAATGAAATTGGGTCTCCATGGAATGAAAATACCTCCAATTGAATTGTGTTCACAAAATCAGAGTGTTTACACTCAGATTTTGTGAATACCCAATAGTAAATTTGTTCAAAAGTGTAAATTACTCAAACGTGTATTGCCCCCAAACCCTTCAATTATGTGAAGACATGTGAGTTACACTTGGACTTTGTGAATAGCAAAAAGTAGTAAATTATTCAAATGTAAGTTACCTTTATGACTCTGGCCCTGCATTCCCACACATATTTTAGTGTACTCCTTTGGTATGGTTCTATTAAAAACTAAACAATATACATTTATTTCACATCAGTAGCCAACATGTAAATTAAAAAAAAATACAAAGCACAATAGTTATCACCTCACATGATGTAATTTAATGCAAGAAACAACAGCTTTAATGACACATCAGAATGGATGAATAATGTGTGTTGCGTTGTGCAGCACACATAGAAAGAGGAAAATGCCTCAGGGGATTGTTTTCTGCAGGAAGGTCCTGCACAAAAACAGTCCTGTTAACAATTTAGGAACCCCTCCACCATGGTGCAAGGGTGCCTGCGCTTGCGCTAGGCAGCACATTGTCCGTCAGCACTGGGAAAAGACAGGAATGAGCCGTATTATGTTAAATACGATGCATTCCTGCCCTTTCCCTGTCACGCAGCGAAGCAAGGTTGCTTGCTGTGCTGCGTGACTTAATTATAAATATGCCCCTTATCGTCAGAATTAGTGATAAAGATTGACCAAATTTAGAGGCATAAATTATTCAAAGATAGTATTTTATTTTTAAAAGTTAACATTTATAGTTTTCTTTAATATGTTTTTACTGCAAAATTTGTTTTCAGTTATTATACACCTGCTTGATTATGATGGAAGTGGTATCAGGGATTTAAATCAACACTTCAGGATCAGGGGCGGCTCCACTGTTATGGCGGAGGAGCGTCGCCCCAATGCTGGAACCAGCAGGCACATGTAAAATAAAATGATAATTAAGCAGTTAATAAAACTGCTTTATTATCATTTTATTTTACTCTGCAGCCAAGCCGCAGCAAAGTCTTCATGGCAGGGCTAGCTGGAGGAGTGGCATGCCCTGGGCACTGCCAGTGCGCATGTTGGTTTGGCTGGCCATCCACGGCTGGCCAAATCGGCATGCGCACTTGGATATCTCCAGGCTGTTGCTTGGAGATATCAGCAAGGCTCACGAGCACAGGCTCCCAGTCCCTGCTGGAGTGTGGAACCAGCCCACGCTTCTCAAAAGCTGGTTAATACCAGCATGAGAGTCACGTCTGGATTGTCACAGGGGACCCTGGGAGCCTGTGTGAACATCTTCGGAGCAGAAGAGGCGGCAGACATCAGGCTGCAGGTACGTTTTCTTTTTCTTTATTCCCCTTCCCCCTCCGCTGCCCTACCGATTTCAACTGCTAGTGGCCGCCACTGTTCAGGATTGGTGTGAGCACTGACATGAAATCAGGAAGAGATGCAAACCAAGCGGAGTGTGGAAACAGGTCTGGAAATAAGTTTCAAGTTTATATTGTGTACTTTTGCTAAAACATATATACCCGGAATAAAATTCATGCAGGTCCTTATAGAGAATGAGTCTTTTAAATATTTATCTCAAAAGGTAGAAAAGAAGTTGAAAGAAAAGAAAAATGTTGATTTGTTTTAAGAACACTTGAAAGGACACACACCAGTCTCAATTTTATCGGACAGTTTTGTTGTCACAACCTAAGTTACATTGCATCCTATTATTAAAAGAAGACGTCTTTTCAGCACGTGTTTAATTTATTTCCTGTTGTGCTCTTGACTGTTATATTTCTGGATTCAATTCCTAGACGGGAAATGGCCTTTTGTGATGACAGATCACAGGAGAGTCCCGCTGGCAAGGCCGTGGCTGCAGCTGGTGGAGTGAAATGTCTGTGGGAAGAAATGAGAGTGTTCCACTCTGCTCTCTGGTCTCTTCAGCCACTGTCTCTTTGATGTGTCTCCGCAGTGGGTGATGAAAACAGTATATCAGCAACACAAGCTTATAAATGCCGGATTATTTACAACATAAGACGTGATCGGCGTATTAGATCTTTTTACCAAGGAAGCCTAAAAGCGCTTGTCACAAAATATACCGACTGAATCATGATGGGTGGTGCTGAAATTATAGGCGAACATGTGTTTAAAACAGCTGCTGCCTTGCAGTCGATTGTTCCTCCTTTTTATGTGAATCACTGACTCAGTAGTTTGCAAAAGGCCGTGACATGTGAACTGTTCTAATAGCGGCAAGGCTAAAAACAAGATTAAATATAATTCCATAGTTGACAGTCTATGCAATGTTTAAACGCAGATCCTGCTCCAAGCGGGTGAGAACACAACGTTTACCACTTTGTACAAATATTTGTGCATTTCAATGCAGGGACACAACTGTCCCCAAACTGTGTGTGTGTGTGTGTGGTGGCGGGGTAGTGGGGGGTTGGTGACAGTTCTAACATGGGGACAGTCGTATCTCGAAAGCCCCGATCAAATGTACGAGTGGGATTTCCCTTCTGGTTCAATGTGGAATATCAACATTGGTTTTATGCATATGTGGCTAAAAGCATATTTTACAGACAACTGGACCAGCAACATTTGTTTCAGCACTTCAAGGTGTCATCTATTGCTTCCTCTAAATGTCTCCCTTCACCCCGACTTCTTTCGTTTTTTTGATCCTATCGGTCCCTTCCCACTCCCCATTATTTATTCTTCTCCTTCCCTCCCTAGATATCAGTAGGCCAGACACCTAAGGTTGTTTACCCTCAAAGCACTATTATTCTATGTTGTGAGATGCGAGCATTTTTGGCAAAACGATTCCATCCACAAAACTCTTTCCTTCTAAATTCTACCTTGCCCCCTATTTATTTTCTTCTCTCCTGGACTCTCTTTCCCAACTCGTCTGCCCACTCCTTTAGCACTATGTGTGTTTAAGACGCTTTGATTACCTTTGAAATTAGAAGGGGGTTTGACGTTGCTTGCAAGTATATTTACCAAAACGGAGTTAAAAATACAGGGGCATATTTCCGTTCCCTGGCGCATCCCTGCATATCAGCAGGGATGCGCCAGGGAAAATGCGTCACGCAAATTTACCCTTGCGCCACGTCCGATGCGCCGCATTTACAATGCGGCGCATCGTGGCACAAGGATAAGTAGATGCGTGACGCATCTGCCGGCAGAAGGTTGGCGCAGTGCTGAAGTTGTGTCGCAAGCGCGACGCAACTCCAACACTGTTCCAACCTTCCCTATCCCTAACATGGTGCGTCAATCCTTACGCCTGCTTGAAGCAGGCGTAAGGATTTGACGCACTAGCGTCGGAAAAGTGACTGCGTAAAATCTTGTAGATTTCACTACGTCACTTTTCCGAGGCGTTCCTGCGCTGGAACGCCCCCCCCTGCGCCGGTACGCCCACATGAAACCTGACGCAGGTTTCATGTGGCGCAGGGGTTTACTACGTGACGCATCTCCCTAGATGTGTCACGTTGTAAATATAGCGCAACGCGCTCATGGTTTGCGTCGCCGCTGCGTCACATGCGTGACGCAACAGCGGCGCAAAAGTGTCGCAAGGGGCTTGTAAATATGCCCCACAGTGTTTAAAGCACATTTAGTAGTGTTTATAGGGTATACAAAAGAGATGGAGATCTAACCCAGGGACATTAACTGAACTTTAATGCACTGGCGCAAACATACAAATGCCACTTTACAGGATGCGTGAAAGCACTTCAATAAGGACATATGTCGAAAACAAGTGCAACATATTGCATTAAAAAGGTTTTAGGTCTTGTAACACTGGTCCAAATAAAATTCCCTTTCTCTGTTTGTATCTGAATCCTTGATTAACACTTTTCCCCTGCACTCTTTCTTTCCTTTGTTTCTACATTCTCCTCATCCCTTTTGGTCTGTTTCCCTTTGCCAGTCTCTGACCAATTTTGGCATCTGTTATTTTTTTTAAATTCTTTTCCTCCCACTTTTCTTTTTCTCCCTCCATTTTACGATCTCTTCACACTCACACTCACTTCCTCTTCTTTGCCTTTTTCTCTCAACTGTTTTCTTTCATTCAGTCTCCCTCTTCCCTACTATCTCTCACAATCTCCTTTCTTTCTCTACTCCTTGTTGCTTTCAGTCTCTCTCTCATCTGTTCATTACTTTTCAGCATGTTTTTTCTACCCGGCTCATCTTGATATCCTACTTTCTTTTCTCTTTTTCCCCTCTTTTCTCTCCCAGCCTTGCCTTTTTCTATGTTCTCTATATTTCTACTGCTTTGTTCCTGTAGGCTCACTTTGTTTCATTCTCTCTCGTTTTCAGTAATGTCCATTTGCTCCATCCTGTTTTCGTTCTCCTTCCCCACGTTGTCTCAATTTATGTACTTTTTTCTTCCAATTTTTCCCTTCTGCCCCTCTATTATATATATTTCTCGTTCTCTTTTATTAGTCTCTTCTATCTTTGTGTCTTCCTGTAACTCACCGTCTCTCTTCCTTTGTTGTTTGATTTACGTCACTTCCTTATTGATTTCATTTGCCTCCTTTGCCTATCTATCGATCTCTATTCCTTGTAATTGTTGGTCCAGTGTATTGAATAGAATGAATCCTGCTGGGTTCTATTTACTTCACACGACATTCTAGAAAACAATGACACATCTCCGACAGGACACCTCCTCTTCTATTGAAAAATCAACCAACCTTTTTCCCACTTGAGAAGAGCCCCTCAGTGTCTTTCCAAACATCAGGCCATGTGAGCTGAGAGATGAGTCACTTGAGTACCTCAGGTGCCAGGCAAGACTTGGGGCCTGATTACGATGGCGGGGAGACCGCCACCGACAGGCTGTCGGTGGCGGTCTCCCTGCCATTGTAACCAAGTTTACCGCCCGCCATATTACAATAGCGGGCGGATGTGTGGTGGTTGGAATGACTGACCGCCACGGGTCTGACAGTCGGAATGACTCTGATTGCCTAGGGGACCGCTCTCCATCCCCAGAATGGCGGCGGTGCCTGTCAGGCTTGGGGATTACAATATCCCTTTCCACCGGTTGTTCTGCGGCAGTCAACCTGCCGTGAAACGGCTGCCGGAAACGGATTTGGGGGCCCATGGTGGGCCCATGGTGGGCCCCCCTTACCCCATGGGGCTGGCATATCGGCCCTAGGGGACACCTATGGTGCCCCCCTACATATCCCTTTAGCATGTGGCAGGCACTGCATGGTGTCTGGCACATAGTGCAGGGATATGTACTGTGTCCCTTATTTGCATTGCAGCTGGTGCTGCAGCCAGCAGCACCTACCGCAATGCAAAATATAGTCATTGCGACCGCCGTGGTGGTAGTCGCATCCTAATGCCTACTGCGGGACCGCTGACAGCCTGTCGGCCAGTCCCGTCTGCAACAGGGTGGCGGGATGACGAAAGTCCACCAGCCATTCTAATCGGGCACTTGATTGTCATGTCTTTGTTTGGCTCCATCTAATGTGGCACAGTGTGTCCTGTAGATGTTGGACCTATTGGGCTATCAGATTATAGTGTGTTATTGTCAGAATGGAAAATGTTCTCGAAATCCGATGTCTATTGGTGTTTGTTGGCAGAGATATTATGTTGACCTTAGTGTTCTGCTGTAGGAATCTTTTCTTGACATTGGTGTAACCTGTTGATCCAGGCTACTTTCATGACCTGCTCTCTGACATTGGCATCTTTTCAGGTAATGATTCAGTTAATTCAACAGAGAGTCATGAGATTTTGAGTAGCTTCCTGCCGTTTAATCCTCTTCCGTCTGGGGACTGTTTGGAGCTGGAAGATTTTGCTCAGATCTGGCAGACTCACGGTATTCCTTGTCACTGTCTGAAGAGCCTGTTAAAGTTGTTGATTTGTAGCAGTTTTTTTTATATCCATTAGGTCTATGTGGGTATTGTCTCTGCTTTTCTTCCATGAGATCAAATATTGCCTTAGAATTTGCTTGGCTTTGTGGTGTCTTTCTCTGGTGTTTTTGATGTTCGTGCCACTTTCATGGAATGTACTGCTGCTTGACACCTCTTGGAAAGAGCCTGTATGACTTGACACATGACGCCTTAATATTTCCGCAGTTTCATTGGCCCTATGACCAGGTATCTTTCTCAATCTCGACTTCTAGTCTGTGCATCAAATTAGGACTATGTGTGAAATATCTCATTGATATCTCAAATGTCTCATTGCTAGCCAATGTTCATTCTCTAGAGAATTGTCTTTGCTCTCACTCTCCTTTTGCGTAACTGTCAGGGGGATATTTACAAAGAAGTAGCGGAGGGAGGCGTTAGCCGTCATGGCTTAACTCCTCACTCCGCCACTTCAGAAACACAAGTTTGCACAATATTTACAAGGATATGGTGCAGCCATGCGTTTCCCCCTGCACTGGAACTACACTGAGCAGTGCAGCGCCAATGCAGGCACCCTTGCACCATAGTGCATGGGTGTCTGCGTGCAGGGGAAGATTGTTTATATTCAGGAGGGTCCCCCTTCCTCCACATAAACAATCTGAAATGCCATTTTGTCATTTCTATGTGTGATGCTATACGCAGCACACATGGTAGTTACAAAATGTAATTTTTTTAAAGATTATTTATGGACAGGAAGGGTCACCTTCCTGAACATAAACAATCCAAGGCGTTTTGCTTTTTCCATGTGTGCTGCACAAGGCAGCACACATGGAAAAGCAAAACGAGGAGAAATAAAGCATTTCTCCTCGTTTCGCCAAGTTAAGACCAGGTTTTCCCTGGTCTTAAGTTTGGCACTGCCTCCTATTTACGCCACCCTTGTAAATAGGGGGCAGCGTCAAAATCAATGGGTGTTGCGGTGGAACGCTCACCGCAACACCCACTGCCCACCCCTTTCACGCTAAGCATAGCGTGAAAGGTGGCCTTATTTACAAGGCAGCGTTAAGCCACGTTAAGTGGCTTAACGCTGCCTTGTAAATAAGGCGAAGCCCCTATCGCCATGGAAACGTCACTAAAAGTGATGTTTCCTTGGCGATAGGGGCTTGTACATAGGCCCCTCAGTCTTTTGAGTCTTTCTTGATAGCATGTGAGATGTTCCTTCTTTCTTATTCTCTTTACTACAGATTGCTTTCTCTTTGGCCTTTTCACCAATTTTGGCCCTCTACAGGAATTGCATTAACGAGAGGGTTTTTTGTATTTATTTGCTTTTTTAGAAGCTTTAATCGTGTCCTTGGTGATAGGCAGCCTTCAATTTCCTGAAGTCGAATTTTGTCATTCATGAACATAATAAATGTGCAGTGTTGTAACAAGTTCTTGAACCTCACAGTGAAAGAGGTTAAAAGCTCGCCTGGTACCTTGCAGGGAAAGTTGAGATTTGGCATTCTTGGTCCACATTTTACTACGAGTTAAAGTGTGCACATAGTGATTCTTCCAGTTTTTGTTTGTGCCTCAGTCCTGTTTGTAGAGAATGCTCTGATTAGATTCCGTTTGTCATGCCCTATTACATCAAACGGTGCAGAGACAGAATTTCGAGTAAAAAATATCGAATTGTACAAATATCGTGTCAAAAATATTGTGGGTCAGGAATATCGACAGGCAAAGTCTCGTGGTCAAGAATATCGCCTTTAGGTAAGTAATATCGATTTAAAAAATATTGAAGTGTTTAATATCGTTTGCAAAAATATAGTTGTTAAAAATAACTTTTTAAATTAATGTTATATATTTGAGTATATATTTTATATGCGTGTGATGTATGTTTTTTTGTATAAGAATTGTTTGTATGTTTATTATATGTGTTAACATTTTAGTAGTTATTAATTTTTTTTTATTTCAATTTTGCGTTTTTAGTTCTGTAGCGGGTTGTGGGTTTATAGGGGAATAGGGTGGGAAGTAATTTAATTATATAAAATTTATTGATTCTTTTTAGTAGTTATTATTTATTTATTTTATTTGAATTTTGCATTTTTAGTTCCGTAGCGGGTTGTGGGTTTATGGGGGAATAGGGTGGGAAGTAATTTAATTATATTACATTTATTGAAGAATTTTTATTTATTAATATTTGTTTAATTGGGATGTTATAGTGGTAAATGTGCAAATTATTTATTATTAATTATTTAATAATTTGTTGTTAATTAATTGTAATTAATTAATTGGCAATTAATTATGGTAATTGTGTAATTAATTTCAGGTGTGTGTTGTGGTGTTTATAGGTGAAAATGGTGGGAAGGGTGGGAAGTAATTTATTTTTTATTGAGGAATTATTAATTAGTTGTTAATTAATTTAAATTGATTAATTAGTAATTAATTATAGTAATTGTGTAATTAATTTTAAGTGTGTGTTGTGGATATTATAGTGTTAAAGAATGTGTACTCAATGAATGTTTATTATTTTGTTTTATTAATAATAGTTTTAAATTCATTATTAATTATGTTAATTATGGAAAAAATGTAAATAAAAATGTTGAAGTCTTTTTTATTGGTGTGGTGTTATAGGGTAGGAAATAAAATAGATACATTTATGTTTTAAATAATTTGTTTGTTTGTTAATATTTGCGCCTTTTAAATAAACATTGTTTATAAATGTATTTCTTAATTTATTTTATATAATATTTGTACCTTTTTGTTATATATAATTAATATTGTAATATGTGTTCTTTTTATATGTATATTTTTAAAATATTGTTTATTTATTTTTAACATTATTAAAAAAAAATCAATTGTTTAGCTGTTATTAGTAATTTTTGTTTCTCTGCTATCCAACACTTTCCCTATTGTTGCACTCACTGGAGTGGGAATAGTAATTTTTACCCCTCCACTATCCAGCACTTTCCCTACTGTTGCACTCATTGGAGCGGGAATAGTAATTTTTACCCCTCTGCTATCCAGCACTTTCCCTACTGTTGCAGTCACTGGAGTGGGAATAGTAATTTTTACCCCTCCGCTATCCAGCACTTTTCCTACTGTTGCAGTCACTAGAGTGGGAGTAGTAATTTTTACCCCTCCGCTATCCAATACTTTCCCTACTGTTGCACTCACTGAAGTGGGAATAGTAATTTTTACCCCTCCGCTATCCAATACTTTCCCTACTGTTGCACTCACTGGAGTGGGAATAATAATTTTTACCCCTCCGCTATCCAAAACTTTCTCTACAGTTGCACTCACTGGAGTGGGAATAGTAATTTTTACCCCTCCGCTATCCAGCACTTTCCCTACTGTTGCACTCATTGGAGTGGGAATAGTAATTTTTACCCCTCCGCTATCCAGCACTTTCCCTACTGTTGAAATCACTGGAGTGGGAATAGTAATTTTTACCCCTCCCCTCTCCAACACTTTCCCTACTGTTGCATACTTTGGAGTGGTAATAGTAATTGTTACCCCTCCGCTATCCAGCACTTTCCCTACTGTTGCAGTCACTGGAGTGGGAATAGTAATTTTTCTCCTTCGCTATCCAGCACTTTCCCTACTGTTGCAATCACTGGAGTGGGAATAGTAATTTTTGCCCCTCCGCTATCCAGCACTTTCCCTACTGTTGCACTCAATGGAGTGGGAATAGTAGTTTTTACCCCTCCGCTATCCAACATTTTCCCTACTGTTGCACTCACTGGAGTTGGAATAGTAAATTTAATTCTTCCGCTATCCAACATTTACCCTACATTTGCACTCACTGGAGTGGGAATAGTAAATTTTACCCCTCCGCTATCCAACACTTTCCCTACTATTGCACTCTTTGGAGTGGGAATAGTAATTTACTCCTCCGCTATTCAACACTTTACCTACTGTTGTATTCACTGGAGTTGGAATAGTAAATTTAATTATTGTACTATCCAACATTTTCCCTACTGTTGTATTAATTGTATTGCGAAATGTACGTTTTAATTTTTTAAATAGTTTAATGTTTTAATTAATTATAGAATGTTTATTTCAATTTTAAATTATTGATATATGTATATATTTTATTTTTATATAATTTAAAAGTTTAAAATTTAAATAAAGATAAAGTTAATAAATTATTTTAAAGTAAATATATGTATATGTATAAATTATTATGTTTGTGTGTTTATTTTTTTTTAAATTAAGTTTATTTTTATATTCAGTTAAAATGTATATTAAATGTAATTTATTTTGTTAAAGAAATTAATATTTTATATATAATATATAATATTTTATTTTATTTATATTTTTAAATCGATATTTTTTAGATCTATATTTTAATTTCGATATTTTTGATTCAATATTTTTGTACTTACCTGTTTAAGTATAGGGAGTCAATATTTTTGCATTCTATATATTTTTTCGATATTTTTAACATCTATGGGGCCGATTCCGGCCGGAAAACGTACCGACCGAGTAGGAGCCGGAATACATTCCGACCGACATGTACCCGTGCAGCCCGACCCGCCAAGTACGATGAGAAGCGAGCAAAACCCGACCAACTCGTACGGAACACAAGCCGAACGACCGAGCCGCGCGGAAAACAGCAATCCGGCCGGAAAAACACGCGATTCGAACCGACCGACTCGCCCCCGGAACAATACCGAACGAGACGTACCCGCGGACTCCCACCCGCCAAGTACGATGCAAGGCGTGGAAAATACGACCGAGTCGCACGGAGGACAAGCCGTACGACCGACACGCATACAAAACAGCGAGGCGAAGCAGCCCAAAACACCGCGACCGACGCGTACGCAGCATAGAAAACAGCACAAACACAGCGTGAACGAAACGGATAAGCCCGTACGAGACAACTGCAGGGTCCGACTCGGTCACAAGAACGTCTCCTACATGCACGAAAAGTACAAAGGGAAAATACACAAAAAAGGCCAAACAAGCAATTACAAAGCCAATAAATACTGGGGGAGGGGCAGGGAACAAAGACACACCCACAACTCCACCCATATAAAGGACACAAATCCCTACCATGATCCTTTGCAAATTCAAATTACCTGCCAGCACTCAACAGACAGCAACCACACACCCACAGCTCATCCATCACACAAGCCACACACCATCAGCACCACAACAAATAGAAACCTCACATACACCTAGCAAAACACACACTCACACACCTACACCTGCACACCAACACACACATCACTCACCATCACCACCCATCACCATGCCCCCAAAGAAGAATCATAAGTTCCTAGATAGTGAATTGGAAGTCCTGGTAGATGAGATCCTCAGGGTAGAGCCACAGCTCTTTGGTACACTGGTCCAACAGACACCCATGTCACAGAAAACAAAGATGTGGGAGAGGATCGTCGACAGGGTGAACGCACAATCACCATGTTTGCGCACAAAGACAGACATCCAGAACAGGTGGTATGACGTGCGCAGGAGGGTCAAGGAGCTGTTGAAGAAGGACTACCTCTTGAGCCAACACACCGGCAGTGACCCTCCTGCCAAGCCAGTATACCTCAGGCCCTGGGAGGAGAAGGTGCGGGCCATCCTACCACCAGTGAGCGTCTATGGACTAGAAAACATCCCAGAGCCTGGTGAGTACACAACAAATGTACACAATATTCTGCGACTACACACACACATCACTGTCAAGGGGAGAGTCAAACCATGCACTCTTAGCAAATACACAGCAACCAGAACAGAATCATCCCAAAATGTGTATGTCACTCAGAGAAACACAACACATGCCATCTCAAAGTGACATTTAACTGTGTCATCACATGTACAAACACAACTACAACTACAGCTAGTTAGTGGCACAAATATAACTGACAAACACATCCAGACAAGTAGCCACCGCTACAACACCACCACACAGTGAAGCCCACTGAAAGAAAGGAAATATGTGTATGCTGGGCAAGTCAGTGTAGCCAATAGCATCATGGGAGTTGTAGGCCCAGATATTGGTCACCCCCACAACTCTCCCATCAACACCACCATGAACCATGCGCACATCACAGGGAGTGGAAAAGGACTCACAAGATGGCTGACACTGGCTACTGCTGTGGGGAGCACAAGGCCCTGCTGGCAACTGTGCAACAACCAACAGCAGGACACCACTGACTGACATCCTGAAAGACAACTTGCACTCCCTGCAATGGAAGCACGTTCCATGGTGGGATATCTGGCTGGGTGGGAAGGAGGACTCACAGCACTGACCATAGTCACAAGCACCTCCCCTCACACACCCCCTCAACACAAACTCCATATAACCCACCTGGGAGAATGCAATGCCTCACATCCTTGCTGAAGATCCCACAAAGAACCACCACCCTGGGTTATGCTGTGTGAAGCACAGGGACACTCCTGGGACTTTTAGCCAAACAACTGCCAGGACAACACTCCCAGCCATCCATTCAGCACAGGCAGCCCACCCCACAGGGAAGCAGAGTCAAAAGGAAGGAAGGATGGGCATGCTGGGAAAGAGGGTGGATGCAATAGCATGATGGGAGTTGCAGGCACAGATATTGCTCACCCTCACAATTGGCCCATCAACACCACTCTCAACCATGCTCACATCACAGGGAGTGGAAAAGGACTCACAAGATGGCTGACACTGGGTACTGCTGTGGGGAGCACAAGGCCCTGCTGGCAACTGTGCAACAACCAACAGCAGGACACCACTGACTGACATCCTGAAAGACAACTTGCACTCCCTGCAATGGAAGCACGTTCCATGGTGGGATATCTGGCTGGGTGGGAAGGAGGACTCACAGCACTGACCATAGTCACCAGCAGCTCCACCCACACACCCTCCTAACACAAACTACACACAACTCACCTGGGAGAAAGCATTGCCTCACACACCAATCAAATATCCCACAAAGAACCACAACCCTGGGTCATGCAGTGAGAAGCACAGGGACACACATGGGACTTGTAGCAAAACAAACCCCAGGATAACACTGTCAGCCATCTTGTCAGCACAGGCACACAACCCCACAGGGAAGCTGAGTCAAAAGGAAGGAAGCATGGGCATGCTGGGAAGGGGGGTGGAGGCAAAAGCATGATGGGAGTGGTAGTCACAGCCCAAATCCCCCACCCACATGGCCCAGCAAGAACACACCCAAGCATGCACACCTCACAGGGAGTCAAAAGCCACTTCAAAGATGTCTGACACTGGTGCTCTGTTGTGGGGAGCACAAGGCCATGCTGGGAACTGACCAACAACCAACAGCAGGACACCACTGTCAGCCATCTTGCCATTGCTGTCACACCCACACACAGTGAAGTACACTCAAAAGGAAGGAAGTATGGGCATGCTGGGAAGGGGGGTGGAGGCAATAGCATGATGGGAGTGGTAGTCACAGATATTGCTCACCCTCACAATGCTTAAATCAACACCACCATGAGCCATGCCCACATCACAGGGAGTGGAAAACAACTGACAAGATGGCTGACACTGGCTACTGCTGTGGGGAGCACAAGGCCCTGCTGGCAACTGTGCACCAACCAACAGCAGGACACCACTGACTGACATCCTGAAAGACAAATTGCACTCCCTGCAATGGAAGCACGTTCCATGGTGGGATATCTGGCTGGGTGGGAAGGAGGACTCACAGCACTGACCATAGTCACAAGCACCTCCCCTCACACACCCCCTCAACACAAACTCCACATAACCCACCTGGGAGAATGCAATGCCTCACATCCTAACTGAAGATCCCACAAAGAACCACCACCCTGGGTTATGCTGTGTGAAGCACAGGGACACTCCTGGGACTTTTAGCCAAACAACTGCCAGGACAACACTCCCAGCCATCCATTCAGCACAGGCAGCCCACCCCACAGGGAAGCAGAGTCAAAAGGAAGGAAGGATGGGCATGCTGGGAAGGGGGTGGAGGCAATAGCATGATGGGAGTTGCAGGCACAGATATTGCTCACCCTCACAATTGGCCCATCAACACCACTCTCAACCATGCTCACATCACAGGGAGTGGAAAAGGACTCACAAGATGGCTGACACTGGGTACTGCTGTGGGGAGCACAAGGCCCTGCTGGCAACTGTGCAACAACCAACAGCAGGCCACCACTGACTGACATCCTGAAAGACAACTTGCACTCCCTGCAATGAAAGCACGTTCCATGGTGGGATATCTGGCTGGGTGGGAAGGAGGACTCACAGCACTGACCATAGTCACAATCACCTCCCCTCACACACCCCCTCAACACAAACTTCACATAACCCACCTGGGAGAATGCAATGCCTCACATCCTAACTGAAGATCCCACAAAGAACCACCACCCTGGGTTATGCTGTGTGAAGCACAGGGACACTCCTGGGACTGTTAGCCAAACAACTGCCAGGACAACACTCCCAGCCATCCATTCAGCACAGGCAGCCCACCCCACAGGGAAGCAGAGTCAAAAGGAAGGAAGGATGGGCATGCTGGGAAGGGGGGTGGAGGCAATAGCATGATGGGAGTTGCAGGCACAGATATTGCTCACCCTCACAATTGGCCCATCAACACCACTCTCAACCATGCTCACATCACAGGGAGTGGAAAAGGACTCACAAGATGGCTGACACTGGCTACTGCTGTGGGGAGCATCAAGGCCCTGCTGGGAACTGTGCAACAACCAACAGCAGGACACCACTGTCAGCCATCTTGCCATTGCTCTCACACTCACACACACTGAAGTCCACCCAAAAGCAAGTAAGTATGGGCATGCTGGGAAGTGGGGTGGACGCAATAGCATGATGGGAGTGGTAGTCACAGCTCAACATCCCCCACCCACATGGGCCAGCAAGCTCACACACAAGCATGCACACCCCACAGAGAGTGGAAAGCCCCATCAAAGATGTCTGACACTGGTGCTCTGTTGTGGGGAGCACAAGGCCATGCTGGGAACTGCCCACCAACCAACAGCAGGACACCACTGTCAGCCATCTTGCCATTTCTCTCACACACACTGAAGTCCACCCAAAAGCAAGTAAGTATGGGCATGCTGGGAAGTGGGGTGGACGCAATAGCATGATGGGAGTGGTAGTCACAGATATTGGTCACCCCCACAACTGTCCCATCAACACCACCCTGAACCATGCGCACATCACAGGGAGTGGAAAACAACTCACAAGATGGCTGACACTGGCTATTGCTGTGGGGAGCACAAGGCCCTGCTGGGAACTGTGCACCAACCAACAGCAGGACACCACTGACTGACATCCTGAAAGACAACTTGCACTCCCTGCAATGGAAGCACGATCCATGGTGGAATATCTGGCTGGGTGGGAAGGAGGACCGGATGTCAACCAAATACAACCAATGCAGATCATGTACACACCCCAACATTCACATAGAAATGCCCAAATAATGCAGGACAATGTGCTACACCAATATCAACCCCTGACTGTGACAACTTAGGACAATGCAATGTACAGGCCCGCATCCAGAGGCACAGTCACAACTGTCAGGTGTGTCAACCATTGATGCCTGCAGAAACATAACATACATTGTGTGTGTCTCCCAAAAACAGGTGATGATGGGGACACAGCAGCAGACGCTGAGGAGTCCTCGTCCCAGGCTCAAGAGGATACGGAGCTCACTGGTGGGGAACAGCCTCTGCCCTCCTCGGATGAAGAAGACCTACCTGGCACCTCCGGAGCAAGTCATCATGCAGCACTAGCAGGACCACTAGCTGCACCCCTGCACCCACCCCTCCAATGACTGTCAACACACATACCACCCCTGCCGACATGGACAGACCAAGGAGCACCACCACCACCAGCACAGGGACCCTGGACCAATGTGGGGCCATGGACACCACCACCACCAACAACCCACAAGGTGGCCCAGGGTCACCTGTGCGTGCCACCTCAGGTACTGCACGTGTCGCCAGGGGTGGTGGGAGGGGTGGGAGACATAGTTCGCTGCTCGCAGAGGGGTCTGGACTGCATGATGACCCATAACTGGCACGCATAGCCGATGCGTACCAGTCCAGCACCGGAGAGTTCAGCCAGGTAGTGGGGCTCCTCAGGGACATTAAACAGCAGCAGGCTGCCCATCATGCCCGCTTGGACTCACACATGTCCCGCGTGGAGTCCAAGTGGGACACACTGCAAGAGATGACGGCGGTGCATAGGGACATATTACAATGCCTCCGCCAGATGAGCAGCAACCAGTCAACACCTCCCTGTGTGCCCACAACATCTGCTGCTGAAACAACTGCAACTGCCACAGGGAGGGCGGATGACTCTGGCGAAGAGTCCCCTGCACCGCAGCAGCCTGCACTTGAGGGTCCCCCCCAAGAAGAGGGGCCGTCCGAGGAGGGGCAAGTGAGAGGCCGATGGCCATGTGCAACCCCCAGGAAGCCAAAACCTGTTCTGGATAATCACCTTTGTGCGCAAACTGTTCACCCTGTTGACTGCAACACAACTCTCCCACATGACATGGGGAGCTCAAGTTGGACCAATGTCTCTGATTACTGTGGACTTCACTCTGGACATTTCTGCTACCAGGACTTCCAAATCATCTAGGAACTTTGGATTACAATCACAATGTACAGCACCCACCATCCTGTGCACTATACTCACACATGTATGTCAATAAACTCACTAATACACCATACTTGCCTCTGTTGTGATTCCTATGTTGTCTCAGAAGTGGCGATGATGATCTGGGAAATGACACTGTGCATGCTAACTGCTACAGCAAGTACAACACCGGCATGTGAGTCATGGCGACGTCACACATATGAGGGAGGCACACCACCAGGGCTACACAACACATACACACCATGGCCATCTGACTCATCGCCTACACTGATGTTGCCAGGAAATACATTGCATTGCACAGACCCAACACCTATTCACAGTCTGTGTTAACTAGCCCACTGGTGCAGTAAGCAAATGTCAGTCAGATGTGTGATCACAGACAACGCACATCCCAAAGTGAAGCATAGGTTTATTACACATTTGCAACATGTTGTAACCACCACAGATGCAAGGTAATCCCACCTGGCAGCGGGCACACAGTCAACAAGTGTAGAAGGAAGGAAGTCCATGGGTGTGGTGCACATCACCTGTAGGGACACAACAGCTACCACCCGGGAAGTCAAATCACGGTGTTGGGGAACACAGTTGACCAAACGACTCTGAAAGTACCCTGTGAAGGACAGAAATGACACACAGTCAAAAGCACTGAAGAACAGGACAGAACTGCAATACTCATGCACAATACATGTTACAAGATACCCACCCAGAACCAAGTTAGCATGTCAACACTGTTGGGGAGTACAGACTACCTGCAAGGACACATCGCTACACGCATACAGTCATGTAGCCCATGGACACACTCAAACAGCACCAGAGCACCACCAACACATATCATGCTAACTCACATCATTGACATGACATCTCTGGATACTCACATTCAGCTGAAGAAGTTGGTGATGAGCTGTGTGCGGACATCACCATCATCATCATCATCATCACTGGCATCGTGGTCCAGGCCAGGATCCTCCACAGGTGGCGGACGTTGGTCATCGTCATCCAGGATGAGAGGCAACTCCTTCTGCACTGCCAGGTTGTGGAGCATGCAGCAGACGATGATAATCTTGCACACCTTTGCTGTGGCATATGGGAGGGACCCTCCTGTCTTGTCGAGGCAGCGGAAGCGGCTCTTCAGGAGACCAAATGTCCGCTCAATCACTCTCCTCGTCCGACCATGTGCCTCATTGTAGCGCATCTGGGCTGGTGTCACAGGGTTCCTGAGGGGCGTCAGCAACCACGGCATGTTGGGGTATCCGGAGTCACCTACATACAGATAATTGCACATTAGCAGAGTTGGAAAAGAGGGTGGAACACTACATAGCAGAACACACACAATGGTACAAAGTCAGTACACACCAACAAGCCAGGCACGCTGGTTCGGCATCTGTGCCATCATCCTCGGGATGCGACTACTCCTCATCACGTAGGCATCGTGTGCAGAACCAGGGAAACGGGCACACACGTGTGAGATGCTCATATCTGCAAGACAGACCACCAGTGCATTGACCGAGTGGTAGTGTTTGCGGTTACGGTAGGCCTGCTCTTGGGCCTGTGGTGGTACCAAAGCCACATGTGTCCCATCAATGGAGCCAATGACATGCGGCATCCTCCCCAGGGCATAGAAGTCACTCTTCACGCCAGTGAGTCGTTGGCGTCTAGGGAAATAGATGTACTGGTTCAGGTATATCAACATAGCCTCCAAAACATCCCGGAGCACACGGCTGAACATGGTCAGTGACATCCCACCAGCAGTCGCCAGAGTGTGTTGAAAGGTACCGGTGGCAAAGAAGTGTAGGGCTGCCATCACCTTCACCTTGGGGGTCAGCGCTGTAGGGTACGGACGGCCAGGTTGCAAATGTGGTGCCAAGCGCACTGCCAAATCCTCAATCAGCTGCCTGGTGAAGCGGTACCGTCGGATGCTGTCACGTTCCACCATCGTTGCCAGGTCAGGGAATGGTCTAAGGACAGCTGGTGCCCTGCAGTGCATAGGTGAAGAAAGCAAGATTGTCAGTCACCCCACATATGTGGCATTGAACACACTCAACATCACATGATACATCATTATGAGGCACAAGTACATGATGTGTGCAGTTCCGTAAGGATATGTATGGCACATACATGGCCAACATCTAACATCACAGTTCAACAAGTGGCATCAATAAGTCCCAGGTCGTGCCATTGGATATCATGAGGCCGTGTCCCAGTTCCCATCTCCTGCTGCCAAATTACAAACACACCCCACAGTGACATGTGAGGACTGATGTGCCCCAGGCATCACAGCTCAACGACAGGTAGATTCCCAGGGACCCTGTATTGCCACATGGACACTGGCATGACATGGTGTATCATGTACACACCACATCAAAACAACCATGACCCCCACAGGTAGTGGTCCCTGTTGCCTCGGCAGGACAGACATGGACGTCTGTGACACACACACGCACAACATCAAAGTCCATGCACAAACAACGTGGATGTGGAGACTGCCTCCCATTGTGCACATGAAATCAGAGACATTGGTAACACAACATGCACACAGACTGTGGAGGACCATCACCATTGTGCCAATGGGTCACCCTGGGTTAAACATACCGTCCCACATGGGACTCAGGGTGTATGTGACATGACATACACATACACCACCGTGAAATGTGACCATGCCACATGCTCAGATATGAACAGTTGCACATCACAGTGGTCATGTACATGAAACACCAAGGATTCTGTCCCCATGAACACGTGCACAGCCTGGGGGTGGCTGCCCCCAAGTGACACCCACAGAACAACATCTTCACCCCCATACACGGAATAGGTAATGCAGCCTTACATGCCGTAGGATACAGTTTGGACAGGCTGTGGTGTTGTAGGTGTGCCCCTCACTCCCTGGGAAGTATATGTGGCTGGCATATGTTCACCTGTGACAGGCATGGTGACATATGCCAGTGACTTGTACAGGGATGCGTTGGACAGCAATGGACCGATCAGTGCACACACATTGGCCATTGCATTCAATGTGCGCTGGTACGCGTTGTATTCGCAATACGCGTTGGACAGCAATGGACCGATCAGTGCGCACACATTGGCCATTGCATTCAATGTGTGCGGGTACGCGTTGTATCCTAGGTACGCGTTGAACAGCAATGGTCCGATCGGTGTGCCCGGCCGGCCCATTGCATTCAATGTGTGCGGGTACGCATTGTATCCTAGGTACGCGCTGAACGGCAATGGTCCGATCGGTGCGCACCCATTGGCTATGGCCTGGCCTGGCAACGGACGCGTTTTCAAAATTTGAACGAGTCTGATGCTGTAAATTCAGTTGGTCACCCACAACAATGTTGCAATTTCATGGGTGTCATGAAGTTGAACATTTGAAGGATGCTGGGGGCATGTGTAAGTGGTGCAATTCCATGGATTGGCCAGATTCAGAAGATGCAAACGACTTGGACCTATCACTTTGGACACATGGGACAGTATCTGCCTCTGCAGCACACATATAATGCTGGCTGTTCCCCTGAGAGCTCACTTGCCTGCACTACATGCTCCAGGACGACATCTGCCACTACACTGCTGCTGTCTCTGCCCCCTCTGGACCCTGCAATGGCACGTACTGTGGAGAGAGCCCCAGCCTTCAGCACTGAGGAGAACCAGGCCCTGCTGGACAGCCTCCTTCCACAGTACAGCAAGCTGTATGGGAAACCAGGGGAGCAGGTGAGTGTTCTGTCCGCTGCCTTTCTAAATGTGCATGTTGTCTGACTAGCAAGGCTAACAGTCTGCACGCCACTGGCTAGCAGGCTCACTGAGTAGTTGTCACCCCCCATAGTGTGTAGTTATATGCACTGGACAGGAATAGTGCAGTGACAGTGCATTTAAACAAGGTTTTACTGCCCAGGCAATGATAGGTATGTAGTAACTGCTGGCATACTGTCCATGGCCATCGTTGCACTGCCTGTGTACATCATGTGCCCCTGTGATTGAGACATGTATATCCAACTGTGTAATGCACGGTTATGTTGCATGTGTAGTAATGGCATTCTCACTTTGTCATCCTCACAGGTTGATGCCCACCAGAAGCAGAAGATATGGCTGACCATCGTCCGGGCAGTGAGATCCGTGGGGGACTACAAGCGCCGGATCCGCAACTGCCAGAAGAGGTGGCAGGACCTTCGGGGCTGGACCCGGAGGATCGCACGGGTCTAGCTGAAGCTGTTGCCTCCTCGCAGGAGGGGCGGACACCGGACCCTGACCCCCACATGCTGAGGATCCTGGCGGTGGTCTTCCCTGATCTGGATGGGCAGCTGAAGGCCAGAGAGCAGCAAGGAGGGGTGAGTCCATGTCTGCATTGTGAACTATGTCTGCCATGCTATGTGCCCTCCTCTGGCCTGGTTAAACTTCCACAGTACATCAGTCTTGTGGTCCAGGACCCATGTCCCTCTATTGTGCACTGCCCACTCCTCATCTGATACCCAGGTGTGGCCCTTACAGTCAGGGTATTGTGTCACTTGGGTACTGTGTCCCTGCAGTTTGCTTGACTCAAGGTGGGGGACAGCATCTGTTTCCCTGACTCTGTGGTGGGCATCATGGGTGGGTCCATTGCTTACACAATGCCTGTGTTCTGACATGTGTTCTGCGTGTTACTTTGATATGTGGCCCAATTGCTGAGCTGATCCACCACATGTGCCTTGGGTATCTGGCACACACCCATGCTGCGGGTGGGAACAATGTTTGGGCCCCAGGAGTGTGTATATAACGTGTGTCACACATACGTAGCCAGCTGCCTACTGTCCAGGGCTCATCCCTCATTCATGTGGGGCAGGACAGTCATGCCTACTCCAGGCCATACAATACACTCTGTACTCCCACTGCCGTGTATCAGCTGACACGTTTTGCTCAGTGATTTGTCCCCTCAGGTGTCTGCCTCTGTGTCAGTGTGCTGTGGCTTCGTTGTCAGGTCTGCTGGGGTGTTCCTCGGTTGGGGCTCCGCATGCCACCGGAGATGTGACCATAGGAGATGATACTTGTGTGACACATAGGTGTTTGATCACC
Organism: Calotriton arnoldi; assembly: GCA_963921515.1. Lineage (NCBI taxonomy): Eukaryota > Metazoa > Chordata > Amphibia > Caudata > Salamandridae > Calotriton > Calotriton arnoldi. The sequence goes on from CAWUFW010001098.1 coordinate 1,624,573, forward strand.
TGACCGTGCAGACTGGGGTATGCGAATATGAAGTTCAGGCAGCTGTTTCCCATTCACAGCAGATTGTGAGGTGCTCAGGTGCAGAGGGTAGTGTTACAGGTCTCCCATATGTCCAATGGGTATGACCTGGACAGATGAGGGTTCAGATGATGTGGTGTGTGGGGGATGTACATGTGCACTTGTTCAGCTCCAGGACTTGCATTCCCCATGATCTACTATTGTGACACAGTGCAGAGTGTTGTTGTCTGGCTGCCCTGCCCATGTGACTGGAGACAGTGATTTATGACTTAGCAGGCATGGCTGTGCCATGGCATGTGACTTCCTATTAGTGATCATGCAGGGGAGTGACATGTGCTACATGCACACCATTGTGGCAATGACTATCAGGACATGGGTGCATCATGGTGTCTGTCGCTGGTATGCATGACATGCATTTCCTATTTGACTCTGGGCATCCCTTACATCCGGACACCTGTACTGACTCAGTGGCAAGAGTTGTGATGTGTGCATGTCCACATGCTTCACCGGGTTCTCTGCACTGTCCAAATACTGTGTAGGTGGTGCATGTGTCCACACTGGGGTATTGCCATCCAACAGACACCAGACAGATGGGTGCAAGGCCAGGTGGGATGTGAGTGCCATGGTTGACCATCAGACTGACAATTGACTTCTCCTGTTCTGTTTGTGCAGTTTTAGCAATGTTCAACTAAGGATGCCAGGGCTTGCTCTGTAATGTGCTGTACTTACTGTGGTGTGTGCGTTCGGTGCAGGTGACTGATGTCTGTCTGTTTCCCTATTGATTGCAGATACATCCACGGCCACAGGAGGGGACAGCTCCACGGACCAGGAGGAGCCGCAGAGCCAGACTGGGTCAGCAGCCGAGGAGTGGTCGGAGGGACCCAGTGGCACGGAGGGCGAGGGGAGCCACACCGAGGAGTCCTCAGCACCATCCACCTCAGCTGAGGACCAGAGCAACTCGGACGATGACTCCCTTATGGAGGCGGGTGTCAGCAGCTACCATACCCCAGCTAGTGTTGCTGTCCCCGCCACCACCACCACCGCCCTCCCGTTGGCTCCCATTCCCGAGGTCCGTGGAGGCTCCCATGTTCGGGAGCGTGTCTCCTTTGGGCCAGGCACCGCACCCCCTGCCGCTGTGTCCCCTGCTGCCCTGAGTGAGGAGTCTGTGTACCTCCTCCGCCAGCTCCATGTAGGACAGACAGCGATGCTGAGTGTCCTCCATGCACACACCAGTCTGTTGACTCAGCTGGTGTCATTCATGGAGGGCATCTCATCGGGCATGTCTGACCTACAGAGGGGCATTAGGTCCATGGACTCCTCCCTGACGGCAGCAATGTCCCTCCTCCGACAGTCCCTCACCCCTCCTGCCTCTGCCCCATCCACACTCCCCAGCACCTTACCCGTCCCAAGCACACACACACTGGCACAGGCACACACCAGCACAGACACATGCAGCAGACAGACACACACGCCACAAACAAGACGCACACGCACGCACCGTCAGGGGACTGAAACCACACTCACAGGGGATGGGGCACAGGCACAAACACACGCATCCACAAGCACTGCGCAGTCCTCAGTTGCCTCTCCCTCCAAAGACCCCTTCCTTGCCTCACCTGCAACCCCAAAGACACAGCGGCTCTTCCTCTGTGACCTTGGCCTCTTCCCCTCCGACCCAGCTGATCCAGCATTCAGGGGGAAGAGGAAGCCCACCCACACGGAGCGGAGTGCCCCTGGCCCCCGGACACCATCCCCCAGGCGCAGACCGACTGAGGCCCCCACCCGCAAGTCCCCCCGGTCCCGGAAGAGCAAGACCCCTTGGTGCCCTGCAGCTCAGGCACCAAGTCTCCTTCCTCCATCCCTCAGGCCCCCACTCCACAGGTGCCCCCACCACACCCTGCCCCAGGTTCCCCCACCCACAGATACACCATCCCCAGAAGGGTCAGGCCTTCTCCCCCTGCCACTTGCTCTTCCGGCCCCACACCCCCGCTGCGCTTGTCTGTACCACTGATGTGGTGAGGGTGTCCTCCCCTCTCTCCTGCCCACCTTACCTGATCCCCATTCTCCTCCCCTGGAGGTAGGCACTGCAGTGGAGTCCACTATCACCCTGTCTGACTTGGGCACTGCAGTGGCAGACCTGTCCACTCCATCTGCAGGGTCCACTGCAGTCGTGCCGGCACCCACAACATCCGAGTCATGCCCCCCAGTTGTGTCGGCACACACCATGTCAGACACCTCCACTGCAGTTGTCAGTGGCTCTCCAGCACCCACCACCCTTCCCTGCCTCCTCCTGGTGATCCCTGATCCTGTCCCTGCGGTGCCTGGCCTGCCCCCCGTATGCCCCTCCTAGGGGATTGTCCCTGGTTTTGATCAGTGCAGGCATGCGTAGGGTGACATCTGCCACTGTCACCCTGTATTGACTTCCTTGATGGACTGGCCATTGGCCTTTGTTGATTCCTTACAGTTTTTCCAAGTTTTGAACCCACATATGCTGAATAAAGCAACTTTCTGTTCTCTAGTGCTTTTACTTCTGATGTACATGATGTTGATGACGCTAACCATGCACTTGCTCAGTGATGGTGATATTTGGTCTCATGAAAATGAAGTGTTACTGTGAAGGAACCCATGTGGTCCAGGGGGACAGTGTCCTATCCTGTGGTGTATCCATGTCATCCTTAGCAGCATCTTAGGGTGTCATGTTTTCAATATTTGGCAATGGGATTTCCTACTTACATTAGCAATGTCACATCTGTGGGTTCCACCCATGCACATCTGTTGTGTTTGCCATTGTTCAATTAGTCTACTTCCCTGACCGTGTGGCCATCTCCACTGGACATGCAGGTTTGGGTATCAATGGGGAAGGACTCATCTGTGTTGTCAGTGCAACTTGCTATACATGTGTGTTGGATCTGTGCTGTTGATTTCGTTGACATTCCCATGACCAGGCTAATGTGACGGGAGCCTTCATTTTGTGCTAATTGTTGACTGTGTGACCAAGTGTTCTGCTGACATGATGGAGCCCTACTGATGCGACATATGGCACAGCTTTCCTCACACAGGAGTGGAGTCCCCTCATGGCAGTGTGTAATCCTGTGACATCTCGTGCGCCCAAGGTGTGTGTTGTATGAGCATGTCTGTGTGTTCACTTCCATTTTGCTGTGCATGCTGGGATCCCTAGTGATGTTCCTGTTTGTGATGCTTGCTGAGTTGACCTATGTTCCCCCAAAGTCTTCTCCCTGGGTTCTCTGTGATGTGGGTGCATGGCACATTACTGGTCATCAGGGTGTCACCCATAGGTGTGTTTGCTGTCAGGGCTGAGTTTGTGGGCAGACGCTGATGTGTCACAGTCAGGATTCCCCTTTGCACTTGTTGTTTACTCCTGTCATGTGATTTCTTGTTTGTGTTAGCTTTCATTGGTTGTGACACGTTGTGTGTGTGACTGCTGGCACTCCTGAGGGCTGCAATGTTGGTAGTTGTCTATGTGTGTTCTTTGTGGGTGACCTTGGCTTCTTCATAGGTGTGTGACTGTGGCTGGGATCCCATTGGTTGGTGTGGTATTGCCGTCATGTCCATGTACAGCGTAGTGTGCAGTGTGTCAGACATTCAGGAGTCTGGTTGAGTGGCCATGTGTGATGTGTTTCTGCACCTTGGTTCCCACCACCCCCTGGTATTGTCATGGGTGCATGTGCAATGTCACCAGTGCATGTGAGCTTCACTGCTGCACATTGTTGGAGGTCGAGGTGTGTGGTGTTGAGTGTGTGCAGATGAGAGTTGTTGCCCGGCTAGACCCCTGCCTCCATGTTGGCCTTGGCTGACAGGCCGTGCTGATTGATTTGTGCTTGTGTAGGTGTGATGGTAGTTTGTTGCTCAGGACACATGACTGTGGTTCACAGTGTGAACAACATCTAGCTTTGTCATCACAGTGGGATTGTAATGCAGCCCAGGGTCACCACATTGTGGGGGCCCTGGGGGTAGTGCTGTGGTGTCTCTGTGTCTTGCTGTGTCAGTTGCTGTTCCTACATGCTTGTGTGACATGTGTGATTTCTGCTCCCTCTCATCTGACAATGCCTGATTGCCCACATAGGGGATTTGGATCCATGAGTTACCTTTGTGTGGCACTGTATGCACATCTGTGTAATTGGTATTCAGGCCTCCTCATGTGTTGTGTGGTTGCCTGGGGACACTGGTACCCCCCTCACCTGTTGTGTTTGATGTGCAGTGTGGGTCTGCCTGTTTGTGTATGTGCATCAGCACCACTGCATTGGCATATCTTAGGTTTGCCATTGGCTGTATGTTGTTTGGTGTGTTTGCCCTGCTGTCCCTGGGACTCCTAGGTCATCAGTCAGCACAATGATCATTGTGTGTGTGTCCCATTGCTGCCATGGTATGGTATCTGTTCACCTCACATCTACAGTCTCCACTGGGTATCTGAATTTGTGTGCCCATTGGTGCAAATATGTGGGTCTGCATTCTGATGGTCACTTCTGTCATTGTGTCATTGATGAATGTTGACAGTGTCAGCCCCCATGGGTGATGTTTGTCTGCACATGGCCAAAGGTATGTCTTATTTGCACTTCACTGTTTGCCTCCCCCATTCTATGCTGCTATGGGACGCAAGCACTACTTTGCCACTGATGTGTTTGTTGTTCTGTGACCAGGAATCATCCATGCAGTTTGGCAGTTGCAGCTTTTTCTTTGTCAACACTTACATTTTGGTCACTGTGATGATGGGGGTTTGGCCCCATTGCCACAATGTTCAATATGTGCTTCAGCTATGGACCCCACACTTACATTTTGGGCACTGTGATGATGGGGGTTTGGACCCCATTGCCACAATGTTCAATATGTGCTTCAGCTATGGACCCCACACTTACATTTTGGGCACTGTGATGTTGGGGGTTTGGACCCCATTGCCACAATGTTCAATATGTGCTTCAGCTATGGACCCCACACTTACATTTTGGGCACTGTGATGATGGGGGTTTGGACCCCATTGCCACAATGTTCAATATGTGCTTCAGCTATGGACCTCACACTTACATTTTGGGCACTGTGATGATGGGGGTTTGGACCCCATTGCCACAATGTTCAATATGTGCTTCAGCTATGGACCCCACACTTACATTTTGGGCACTGTGATGATGGGGGTTTGGACCCCATTGCCACAATGTTCAATATGTGCTTCAGCTATGGACCCCACATTTACATTTTGGGCACTGTGATGATGGGGGTTTGGACCCCATTGCCACAATGGTCATGGCCTGCTTGCATTGTGGGTGCCACACACATTTATGTGTGGCACTTGTGATAGGGGGTCACATTGTATGTTCACAGTCCTGTTCAGTGTTGTAGGCATTTGACACAGTCTACACACGCTTGTCATGGTGTTGGGGGGGATGTCTTTGTGTTGCATTCTTTCTGCTGGTGTGTGCTTCTTGTGGCATGTATTTGCCATCCTGTGAGTGGGGGTGTTGTTGGTGGTAGGCATCCAGCCCCCCATGGGTAGAGGTGGTAGTAGTGGTAGGCATCTGGCACCCCCTGGGTAGAGGTGGTAGTCGTGGTAGGCATCTGGCACCCCCTGGGTAAGGGTGGTAGTGGTGGTAGGCATCTGGCACCCCCTGGGTAGAGGTGGTAGTAGTGGTAGGCACCTGGTACCCCCTGGGTAGAGGTGGTAGTAGTGGTAGGCATCCAGCCCCCCATGGGTAGAGGTGGTAGTAGTTGTAGGCACCTGGCACCCCTGGGTAAGGGTGGTAGTAGTGACAGGCATCCAGCCCCCCATGGGTAGAGGTGGTAGTAGTGGTAGGCACCTGGCACCCCTGGGTAAGGGTGGTAGTAGTGACAGGCATCCAGCCCCCCATGGGTAGAGGTGGTAGTAGTGGTAGGCATCTGGCACCCCCTGGGTAAGGGTGGTAGTGGTGGTAGGCATCTGGCACCCCTGGGTAGAGGTGGTAGTAGTGGTAGGCATCTGGCACCCCTGGGTAAGGGTGGTAGTGGTGGTAGGCACCTGGCACCCCTGGGTAGAGGTGGTAGTAGTGGTAGGCATCTGGCACCCCCTGGGTAGAGGTGGTAGTAGTGACAGGCATCCAGCCCCCCATGGGTAGAGGTGGTAGTAGTGGTAGGCATCTGGCACCCTTTGGGTTAGGGTGGTGGTGGTGGTAGGCATCCAGCCCCCCATGGGTAGAGGTGGTAGTAGTGGTAGGCCTCCAGCCCCCCATGGGTAGAGGTGGTAGTAGTGGTAGGCACCTGGCACCCCCTGGGTAAGGGTGGTAGTAGTGGTAGGCATCTGGCACCCCCTGGGAAGAGGTGGTAGTAGTGACAGGCATCCAGCCCCCCATGGGTAGAGGTGGTAGTAGTGGTAGGCATCTGGCACCCCCTGGGTTAGGGTGGTGGTGGTGGTAGGCATCCAGCCCCCCATGGGTAGAGGTGGTAGTAGTGGTAGGCACCTGGCACCCCATGGGTAGAGGTGGTAGTAGTGGTAGGCACCTGGCACCCCCTGGGTAAGGGTGGTAGTAGTGACAGGCATCCAGCCCCCCATGGGTAGAGGTGGTAGTAGTGGTAGGCATCTGGCACCCCCTGGGTAGAGGTGGTAGTAGTAGTAGGCATCTGGCACCCCCTGGGTAAGGGTGGTAGTAGTGGTAGGCACCTGGCACCCCCTGGGTAGAGGTGGTAGTAGTGGTAGGCATCCAGCCCCCATGGGTAGAGGTGGTAGTAGTGGAAGGCACCTGGCACCCCCTGGGTAAGGGTGGTAGTAGTGACAGGGATCCAGCCCCCCATGGGTAGAGGTGGTAGTCATGGTAGGCATCTGGCACCCCCTGGGTAGAGGTGGTAGTAGTGGTAGGCATCCAGCCCCCCATGGGTAGAGGTGTTAGTAGTGGTAGGCACCTGGCACCCCATGGGTAGAGGTGGTAGTAGTGGTAGGCATCTGGCACCCCCTGGGTAGAGGTGGTAGTAGTAGTAGGCATCTGGCACCCCTGGGTAAGGGTGGTAGTGGTGGTAGGCATCTGGCACCCCCTGGGTAGAGGTGGTAGTAGTGGTAGGCACCTGGCACCCTCTGGGTAGAGGTGGTAGTAGTGGTAGGCATCCAGCCCCCATGGGTAGAGGTGGTAGTAGTGGTAGGCACCTGGCACCCCTGGGTAAGGGTGGTAGTAGTGACAGGCATCCAGCCCCCATGGGTAGAGGTGGTAGTAGTGGTAGGCATCTGGCACCCCTGGGTAAGGGTGGTAGTGGTGGTAGGCATCTGGCACCCCTGGGTAGAGGTGGTAGTAGTGGTAGGCATCTGGCAGCCCCTGGGTAGAGGTGGTAGTGGTGGTAGGCATCTGGCACCCCTGGGTAAGGGTGGTAGTGGTGGTAGGCATCTGGCACCCCCTGGGTAGAGGTGGTAGGCAACTGGCACCCCCTGGGTAGAGGTGGTAGTAGTGGTAGGCATCCAGCCCCCCATGGGTAGAGGTGGTAGTAGTGGTAGGCACCTGGCACCCCCTGGGTAAGGGTGGTAGTAGTGACAGGCATCCAGCCCCCCATGGGTAGAGGTGGTAGTAGTGGTAGGCACCTGGCACCCCTGGGTAAGGGTGGTAGTGGTGGTAGGCATCTGGCACCCCCTGGGTAGAGGTGGTAGTAGTGGTAGGCATCTGGCACCCCTGGGTAGAGGTGGTAGTCGTGGTGGCATCTGGCACCCCCTGGGTAGAGGTGGTAGTAGTGGTAGGCATCCAGCCCCCCATGGGTAGTTACATGTAGAGTTTTGTGAAGCTCTGTGAATCCTAAAACATAGTAGTAAACTGGGTACGAAATAAGTAATAAACACCACTATTGATCACCATTAACTGCCATGCCATGTGGGCATTGGAGGCTAAAGTTTCTTGGTGTCACTGACCCTCCGGCCACGTGCTCCTCCTGGCTCAGACCAGGGTGTTGTGGCCAGCTAGGACCTTGCTGATGTGTGCACCTTGATAGTCAGTGCTGCACCCTTTTGTCGGGTAGACATCTCCCTTTCTTTCTTTGCGCCTCCCCCTGTCTTGCTTGTAGCACAGCTGCTAATGTTTACTGTGGATGTCCTTCAGCACCTCTTAAAGTGCTGGACAGTCACAGCTACTCACTAGGCCTTTTGGGCCTCCTTGTGCTGTTTTCACTAGAAAATTAAATATGCCAATTGGGTATGAGCCAATGTAACCATTTTTAAGGGAAGTGAGCACAAACACTTTAGCACTGGTTAGCAGTGGTAAAGTGCACAGGTCCTAAGACCAACAAAAATAAGACCAGCAAAAATGGGGGAGGTGAGGCAACATGTTTGGGGGAAGATCACCCTAAGGCTGACAGGTCCAACATGTGTAGTAGTGGTAGGCACCTGGCACCCCATGGGTAGAGGTGGTAGTAGTGGTAGGCACCTGGCACCCCCTGGGTAAGGGTGGTAGTAGTGACAGGCATCCAGCCCCCCGTGGGTAGAGGTGGTAGTAGTGGTAGGCATCTGGCACCCCTGGGTAAGGGTGGTAGTGGTGGTAGGCATCTGGCACCCCTGGGTAGAGGTGGTAGTAGTGGTAGGCATCTGGCACCCCCTGGGTAAGGGTGGTAGTGGTGGTAGGCATCTGGCACCCCCTGGGTAGAGGTGGTAGTAGTGGTAGGCATCTGGCACCCCTGGGTAGAGGTGGTAGTCGTGGTAGGCATCTGGCACCCCTGGGTAGAGGTGGTAGTAGTGGTAGGCATCCAGCGCCCCATGGGTAGAGGTGGTAGTAGTGGTAGGCACCTGGCACCCCATGGGTAGTGGTGGTAGTAGTGGTAGTCACCTGGAACCCCCTGGGTAAGGGTAGTAGTAGTGACAGGCATCCAGCCCCCATGGGTAGAGGTGGTAGTAGTGGTAGGCATCTGGCACCCCTGGGTAAGGGTGGTAGTGGTGGTAGGCATCTGGCACCCCTGGGTAGAGGTGGTAGTAGTGGTAGGCATCTGGCAGCCCCTGGGTAGAGGTGGTAGTCGTGGTAGGCATCTGGCACCCCTGGGTAGAGGTGGTAGTAGTAGTAGGCATCTGGCACCCCTGGGTAAGGGTGGTAGTGGTGGTAGGCATCTGGCACCCCCTGGATAGAGGTGGTAGTAGTGGTAGGCATCCAGCCCCCTGGATAGAGGTGGTAGTGGTGACAGGCATCCGGGCCCCTATGTGTATATGTGGCATTGGTGATGGGCATCCCGCCCCTATGGTGCTGCTGTTTCTGGTGTAAGTAATTTGTGCATCCCTCTGTGTGTGTGTGATATGTCGGGTACGTGTAGTTTGATTTTGTGGTTGGTGTCTGACTTACCTTCTGCGCCGTACGCGTCCGTGCCTGTTCCGGTAGTAGATGTAGAATATTGGTAGGATCGGAACGATGGGATTCATGGTTGGTTCGTCTCGTTCGTCTTTGTCGTTGCTTCGCCTCGTCCTCGTCGCTTGCGTGTTCGTCTCGTAGCCGTGGATCGTGTTGTGGCGCGAATCGGAGCTTATGTGCGCCTCTCCGGATGCTTTGACGTGCCGTGCGTAGCGACGGGTTCGGCGCGTACGGGAAGCGCATCGTACTTGTCCGGCCGGACGGGGCTGCTTTTTGGCTTCCGGGCGATTCGAATCTGCGTTTACGGATCCGGCTCGGTCGGGGAACAGGACCTGGATTGGGTGAGTACGACTGGGTTGGAATCTGTGCTGTTGTGCGCATCATACTTGTTCGTTCGGATTAATGTGCGGATCGGTCGGGAAACAGGCATTCGCATGGCTTTTTTCCCGACCGAATGGTGTTAGGTGCGCCTCCAACCGAGATCAGAATCGGCCCCTATATTTTATACTTTGATATTTTGTCAGTGAACCCTCCATCTCGTTCCCAATTGCTGCCTATCCATCTCTATTCTGGAGGGTGACACTTCGAGGTAAGGAGTTCAGTTTCAGGAGCTCTCTCTTTAGGCATGATAGTATTTGCTACAAAACTACCACATATGGCAGTTCCCTAGACACTGGATGTTTTGTTGTGTGGATCATGCCACTCACACATGGCTGCTGTGTAGATTATCACAAATGAGGGCCTGGATGTTGTGCAATATTTCCTTGAAACTCTCTTTGTGACTTTGTTGTCTTTCACCCATTTTTTTGCTGGGTATCTCAGTTTCCTCATCTGCTTCTCTCTGACTTGGATGAGTAGTAAATATGAATGCTTCCGTTAAATGTGCATGTAGTTACAGGTAGAGTTTTGTGAAGCTCTGTGAATCCTAAAACATAGTAGTAAACTGGGTACGAAATAAGTAATAAACACCACTATTGATCACCATTAACTGCCATGCCATGTGGGCATTGGAGGCTAAAGTTTCTTGGTGTCACTGACCCTCCGGCCACGTGCTCCTCCTGGCTCAGACCAGGGTGTTGTGGCCAGCTAGGACCTTGCTGATGTGTGCACCTTGATAGTCAGTGCTGCACCCTTTTGTCGGGTAGACATCTCCCTTTCTTTCTTTGTGCCTCCCCCTGTCTTGCTTGTAGCACAGCTGCTAATGTTTACTGTGGATGTCCTTCAGCACCTCTTAAAGTGCTGGACAGTCACAGCTACTCACTAGGCCTTTTGGGCCTCCTTGTGCTGTTTTCACTAGAAAATTAAATATGCCAATTGGGTATGAGCCAATGTAACCATTTTTAAGGGAAGTGAGCACAAACACTTTAGCACTGGTTAGCAGTGGTAAAGTGCACAGGTCCTAAGACCAACAAAAATAAGACCAGCAAAAATGGGGGAGGTGAGGCAACATGTTTGGGGGAAGATCACCCTAAGGCTGACAGGTCCAACATGTGTCCCCCCAGCTGAAAGTGGGAAGACCTACCCGCTCACTTCTGAGTTCCATTCACTAAGGTGGAAAAACCTGGAGAGACCCTCAGCATTGGCATGATCTGACCTAGGACAGTGCTCTGTCATGGAGTCCAGTCCCTGTAGGGAGATGGATCACCTCAACAATTTTGAATTATCACTCTTCATGTGCATTAGCCACCTGAGGGGCCTGTGATCTTTCTGAACTCGGTAGTGAGTCCCTAGCAGGTATGGTCTCAGCTTCTTCAGTGCCCAGACTACAGTTGCGGCTTCTCTCTCAATAGCACTTGACCTCTGTTCCCTGGGAAGTAGCATCCTAGAGATAAGTGCTACAGGTTGGTCTAGTTCCTCCTCATTTATCTTTGTTAGTACTGCCCCTATACCATGTTCTGAAGCATCTGTTTGGGCAATAAACTCCTGGGATAAGTCAGGGGTCTTGAGCACAGGCTGTGAACATGGCTTGTTTTACGAAGTCAAAGGCTTTTTGACAGGCCGCTGTCCAGATCACCTTTTTGGGCGGCTTCTTGGAAGCCAGCTCAGTCAAGTGGGCAACAGTGGTGCCATATCCCCAGACAAATCTCCTGTAATACCCATTGAGGCCCGGAAAGGCCCTCACTTCTATTTGAGTTTTTGGGGCTCCCAGGTCAGGATAGTCTCTGTTTTGACCTGGAGGGTCTGCACCTTAACCCCGCCTACTGGGTGCCCCACATACCCTTCCCATATCTGGCCCTTACTTGCCTTGATAGTCAGGCCTGCTTGTTGCAGAGCCTAAAGCACTTCCTGCAGGTGAAATAGGAGGGTCGGCCAGGTGCTGCTAAGACAGCTATGTCATCTAAATATGCAGCACTGAAGGCCTCCATCCCTGCTATGACCTGGTTCAACAGCCTCTGGAAGGTGGCAGGGGCATTCTTGAGTCCACAGGGCATCACCGTAAACTAAAAGTGGCCCTCTGGGGTAGAGAAGGCTGACCTCTCTTTAGCCCCCTTGGCCAGGGCAATCTGCCAGTACCCTGAAGTCAAGTCAAAAGTGCTCAGCCCCATACCTATCAATGAGCTCATCAGCTCGGGAAAGGAGTGTGTATCAGTCATGGTGACTGAGTTGAGTCCCATGTAGTCAATACAGAACCTAAGTTCTGGGGCAGTGCCCAGTGGGGCCGCCTTAGGCACCAGCACCACTGGACTGGACCAGGGACTACTGGAGGGATCAATGACCTCCCATTCCAGAATTATAGTGACTTCTGCTTTGATGCTGGCCCTCACTTTGTCACACAGCCTGTACATTTTATTTTTGACAGGCAGACTGTTCCCAGTATCCCTATCATGGTTACACAAGTGTGTAAGCCCGGGAGTGAGGGAAAATACGGAGGCAAACTGTTCCAGTAACTGGCGACAGTCCCTCTGCTGCTCTGTGGTCAGGGTAGGAGAGAGGTTGGCACCCTCCACTGACCCATCCTTCTCTTTAAATGATAGGAGATCAGGGAGAGTTTCACTCTTTTCCTTCTCCCCATCACCTGTCACTAGCAGCATGGTGACCTCAAACCTCTCATAGTGAGGTTTGAGGTGGTTGAGATGGAATACCCTTAAGGGATTTCTAGGGGTCTTGAGGTCCACCCGGTAAGTGGACTCCCCTTTCCTCTCCACCACCTCATATGGCCCAGTCCAGCGATCCTGAAGAGCTGTGCGCTCCACTGGCTCCATGACCCACCTTTCTGTCCAGGTTGGAATTCAACATGGTAGCCACTTGGTCATACCATTGCTTCATTACCTCCTGGGTAGCCTCTAAGTTCTCAGAAGATTTCTTCTAGAACGTGTCGATTTGGTTCCTGAGGGATAGCATGTAGCTAACCACAACTTGGGAGGGGGTTTGTGTAAGCTTGATCCCACCCCTCCTTCACCAGACTGAAAGGTCGTCTTACAGGGTGGCCATACACAATTTCAAATGGGCTAAAGCTCTCTCCATTCTGTGGAACCTCTCTGTAAGTAAATAATAGGCATCGTAAGAGAACTCCCCACTTCGCTTCATGGGTCAGGAAGGCGCATAACCATGCCTTTAATCTTTCAACAAGCCCATTGGCTTGTGGATACTGGATACTGCTGGGACATTCTGGAGCTGATGTGGGTTAAAAAATATACATTCATATGTATGTATCACATAGATATGGTGATCAATTCTAAATCTCTACTGCACTATCTCAAACCTAAATGAGATATTTCTATCACTGAGCCAGTTGCTCTGAGCTACAGCTCAGTGCTTACCCCTCCTTCACAAATCTGTTCCAGCTCTGACCCAAGGCCTTCCACTGCCCTCTCTGACACCTCCAACAGCTGTCAATACAAACCACACTCTGATGCCTCCTGTCTCTTCAGTTGTTTAGCTCACTCTGTTTTCTGTTCCCTTGTTTGATTACCCTGCAATAAGTATATTTTTGTACTGTCTTTTTGTAGTTTTTGTGCTTATGTGGCAATTCTATTTTCTATATGGTTACCCATGTTTGGACAGTGTTCCCTTTTGGGTTTTTGCTGATGACGGTGCTTTCTAACATATTTAACAGTACCACAAAAATGATTCGGGCAGAAGAAGCTTGTTTCTATGGCGTAATCCTGAGATGTGGGTCTACCTTCTGCCTTGGCCTGCCATTTAACATAGGTACCTGCAAATACATGTCATCTGTTCCGGAGCCCTGGCTCGTGTCTGTGCTTTCTTTGTGTCACTCCAAAGAGGGTTGGAAAAGTTGTTCCCCAACAGATGGTGCAGTGTGACTTGGATGCATGGAGTGTCATAGTATCACACCTGTGAGTACCTTGCTGCTGTGGCCCTCCACTGCATAAATTAGACCTCTCTGGTAATTAAACTGGGGACCAAAGAGAAAACTGTGAGTTTTTCTGTATCAATAAGTTGATTGATAGTGGCTGATGCCGTTGGGGCGATCGTAACCCACGCAGGAGGCCCTGAGCCAGAGGAAAATGCATTTATTTTTTTAAAGGGGACCCCAGGGGCAAGGGGCAAAACCCTCCCAGAGTGTAGTGTGGGAAGCATTTGGTTATCGATTGGCACCAGAACACAGGGAAATGATTTTGAAATGTGCACACACAAATGATAAGTTATTGATCAATGACTATTTGAATTATATGTTGGCTAATAGTAATGTCTTGCTATGTTTCCTTGCAATGTTTCTTTGAATTACATTTAAAGTATTGCATTACTGCATTGGAGAAGCAAACTATTATATGTGGTGTCTTTGAGTTGTCAACAGCTGCTGATTTTCTCTCTCTATATATATATACACTGCCTAACAACTTTTCTTTCAGTATACAATGTTGTGTTTATGTTCCAGGTGGAAATTGTGAGTGAAGGGCACAATGGGCAACGCCAAGTCTAAAGGAAACGTGAAAATGGTGAGACCTTGAATGTTGATAAAGACGAAAACCTTTTTAAACAGCTGGCAGGAGAGAAAGGTTTTAAATCACCCCAGATAGCTCTGCAGTACAGGTTGTAGAAGATATGAATTGTCTAGAATACTTAACACCTTTTTGCATGCTAGTCTGGAGTTGGAAAGTGAATGAAGGGAGGTGTCCTATGATTTGGTTCTCTTGAGATAGATGATAGTAAACACTTGACAGAGATTACAGAATTACAGGGTGACCCATCATGGGATTCACACTATATAAGTGATTGTTTGCAGCAGTGGCTTTCAACTGCTAAAAAGAGAGCTCTCCTTTCAAAATAGAAAGGCCAGGGGAATGCCTCCATAGAGTCCATAGAGAACAGAGATTGTTTTGCAGTAACAATGGTGAATAGTGAGTGAGAAAAACTTAATAAAAAGGAGCTAGAACTAGTGAAGGAATGGCTCACAACCTATTGCCAATGTTTATTAGAATTAAGTATCTATGTGCAAACAGAGCAGCATTTTTTGTCCCTATGTACACACTGTGGCTTTAAAACAGAGGGAGTAAACAGGGTTAAAACAATACCAAATGCACTAGTTCTAGAAGGGCTGCTGCTCTGCTGTGTGTTTGGACACAACACCAAGTGTAAATTGACATAAATAAATTGAAGAACTGTTTATCGCCTCAAGGCCTTTGAGTCAAATTTGGGGAAGGAGCAGATGGTAAGCAAATAGCTAGTAGTGCATTGACTGAGGAGGAGATTTTGTTGTTAGCTGAAGAAGAAATGTAAAGACAGAAATTTGATGTGAATGGTAAATTTAATTCCTGGATCACAGGTAGAGACAACAATGAGGGCAGTCACCTGAAATTGGGGAAAGGAGTCCATTCTGCAAGGCCTGTTCTACCTGCACCTCATTTCTCAGCCCCTCCTCAAACAACTTCAATTTACCCATCACTTTTAGTCCCCTACAAACACTGTGAAAGAAATTACACACAGAAGCAGGCACTGGCTCCAAAACAAGGCTTATCATGTGTCCCTTTTTTCCATATATCCCTGGAAGGCGATTTAACTTGTGTATCTAAATGGCAACTTGCCCCAGAGAAGGTGGTTTCAGAACCCTGGTACTGAATGGACACCTATCATTTGGAGGGGACATGCCATGTGCTTTTGAAACTCTGGCTTCAACTTTGACTTTTGGTCCGAGGGATGATTTAGGGCTGAGTGCAGAAGAGAAAACCAACAAGGAGGAATTCTAGCAGTTAGCCCACCTGAGAAGTGAGGCAGATGAGTTCCAGGAGGAGCTGAACACTGAAAGGGAGGAAATACAATGCTTCATTAATAAATTTCAGGGTAAACTAGAATGGCTGATACTTACACGGTCACACACCCAGGCGCTAATGGGAAAGGGTGAGAACTCATATACTGATGAAATACCTTTAAGCACTAAAATGACTGCACCAAAAATAGTGTTGAGGGGCAGCCTTGTAAATGCCATGGACCCCCTTGGAGGCAGCTCAGATGACTAAGGATGTGCCTGACCCATTCACAGCCAGTGTGAAATATTATGAATGGCTTCATAAAATAGCCATTGCCTACACCCCCCTTCCTAGAGATGTATACATTTTACTAAAAATAGGATATGGTAGCAGATTGTCTTTGGTAAAAAGTGCATTCCGAATTCCACAGGAAAGAGATTAGACAACACTGACTAATAATATGGATGTAACAGAAAATAGATTGATAAATTGGTTAGCGTCTGTCAGGGATACAATTAATGGCTTAGCAGTGAAACATGGTGATATTTTTCAAGTCACGGCCACATTGCAGAAGTGAGGTGAGTCAGTGACTAATTACATCTTAAGGTACAATGAAGCATGGGATAATAGTGCAGGAGTACCGTGCACGACAGAGGCATATAAAGTATTAGCTACTCAGACACTTATGAACATACTGTTATCTTATGTGGCACAAAGTTGTAAACTGTGCCACCCTGATTGGTCTTCTAAAGGATAACAAGAGTTGTGCACGCTTCTGATAACTATGGAAAGGGATGGTATTTTCAAGGTAAAGAAGGATACAGCTAAAAATGACAAAGGGATGATGTTGCAGCAAGTACAAAGAGAGGAAAAGCCAGAGGGAATGTACTATTACAGGGCACATAATAGACAGAATGAAGGAGAAAGATACCAGAGAAGAGACAAGAGTAGGGATCAGTGTTATGTTTTATGGCGGTATGGGCACTGGTGCCGAAATTGCAAAAGTTATCGAGGTAGGAGAGGCAGATGGGAAAATGACAGAAATGAGGGAATTGACAGGTATGATAGAAATGATAGAAACACCTGGAATGGAAGTCTTTACAGGGAGGAGGTCCAGCCATCAGTACCACCCATGCCCAGAGACATCAAGCAGACACAGCAGTACCTAAGGAACCATTTCCAGGAACAACATGGATCAGCATAGGACCACGCAGAGAGAAGGATGATGACCCAAACTACAGAAACCCAAGCCCAGTATTTTATGATGAAGGTATCAGACGCACTTGAGGAGAATTCCTTGTTTCCAATTAAGGTAGTAGGTAAAAAGATTGATTTCTTAATAGACAGCGGCACAACCCTATCAGCAGTAAGAAACGCGTTAGGTCCCAGTAGTCGCAAAAAAGTAACTACTGTAGCTGTAAATGGAATGCTGATGCATGAAGAGTTAACAGAACCCCTACCAATAGCTGTTGATGATTTTACATTGACCCATCCAGTAGCGCAGCAAGGAGGGAGCAGGTGGGTGGTCTGCCCTGGGCGGCATGAGTTTTGGGGGCAGCAGTCTACTCCCCCACTCTTTCCTGCAGCTGCACGGGGTGGCAAACATAAGATGTTTTTGCCAGCACCCTCTGCCCCGCTGTTATGGCTGCCGCGGGGCAGCAAAGTCTGGAACCGCCACGGCGGCAAAAGGCATAGCTACGCCACTGGACCCATCAGTTTTTCCTATCATCAAATGCCCCCATGAATTTGGTGGGGAGAGAGCTCCTCTGTAAATTGCATGAAACTTTATATTTTTCACAAAATGGGATTTATTTACAAGTACCCGAGGACAGGTTAGAATTGGCTAATAGAGCACTTACTGCTCGCATATTAAGTGATGATTCTGTGTTATGCACACCCCTTGTCTTGTCTCTGTCACCAACACGTTACTAATTAACACCATTACAGGGAGATTTCTGTAATGACATGTTTCAAGAACTGTTTAAATACAGCCCTGACATTGAGAGTGACTTGGTCACTCATTTAGTGCAGTTGACACTAGTTCCTGGGCCTGTACACTGTACTGCAGCATTTTTCACAGGGCCAGTGCCAGAATGGTATGCCTACACAGCGGGCATACATTTGTACTGGACAATGGAGTTGCTCGAGGTCACATTGTATATAGGCAAAAAAGGGTGTGCAGTGAGCATTGAACTAGGACCACAGGAAGAAAGGTTATTTCAAGTGCCAGCTTCAGAACCCCACTCAGATATAGCTTTAGCACCAGGTTTCTACCTTAAAGATTTGGGGCCCATGGTCAAATGCCTTCTGGACTTACCAAAAACTAAGGATTTTATATTTACTGTAGGAATTGTGTCTGTGCTGGGAGATGGAGAAGGTTAGTGTTGGAGGTTGTTTATACTCAGAAATTATAGGACTTCAGTTTTTGACAAGCTTGAAGGGTAATATGGCTTTACAGCAAGTGAACTCAGAGGTCTGGGCAAAACACAAAAATGAGGCAGAGTATTGCCCTCCCCATAAAGTGTCACTTGAGGAAAATGCAGAATTACCTTATGTGCGTCAGTACAGACTGTCTTCTCAGAGGAGAGAATAAAACCTGTAATTGAGTCTCTCTTACAACAGGGTATCATTAAAATGACCACTAGCCCCTGTAATAGTCATATTATCAAGGGCCATACAAGACAATCTAGGTTCATACAGGATTTATGCCAGATAAACAACATTGTGGTTCCCATAGCACCTGTTGTGCCTGACACCAATACTATAGTACCTTCTATAACTGTACTTTCGGTCATAGATCTCTCCTCTGCGTTTTCAGTATTAGAGTCCATCCAGAGAGTATCTCTTTGCCTTTACAATAAAGGATAATCATACACTTTCACAAGACTCACCCAAGGCTTCACTGAGAGTCCCATGGTCTATGCGCAGGCAGTAAAGAGAGAACTGGATAGCCTACACCCGGAAGGTGGTAGCGTCATCTTGCAGTACACTGATGATCTCCTTGTGGCATCTCCATCACTTGAAGCATGTGAAAAAGACACTGTAGCTCTGCTAAACAACCTCCAGGAGGAGGACACGAAGCACATTGTCAAAATGTCAGTGCTGCCAAAAAGAGGTGACTTACCTGGGCCTTGTGGTATCCAAAGCTACACGCCGCATATCACCTGACAGAATAAAAAAGATTCACAATATGCAGCCCCCATCCACCAAGAAAGGAATGATATCCTTCCTACGGATGATGAACTTTTGCCGCCAGTGGATCCCTGAGTACAGATCCTATGGTGCCATCTTGAGACAATGCACTACAAGATGTACCCAACAACATTGTATGGACTAATGAACTTGAAGACTGTTTCAAGAAACTGAAAGAAACATTGTGTACTGTGCCAGCATTGGGGCTTCCTGATTACAAACTGCCTTTCCATCTCTATGTGTCGGAGCAAAATTACATTGCAATGGTGTGCTGATACAGCAGCAAGGCTCTGGAAAAAGACCTGTGGCATAGTATTCTGTGACTTTGACTTTAGCAGTGACTGGGCATCTGGCTTGTTTGAGAGTGGTGGCCGCAGCAGCTGTGATGATAGAGAGGACAGCTCCCATTGTGTTGGGCTCCCCTTGTATTGTGTATGTGTAAGCTTCGGTACAGTTGTTATTGTCATCTGCAGCAACACAACAGGTTTGTGTCAGACACACAGGTTATGTGGTCACCGTGTTGTCTAACACTAATATCACCATTAAAAGATGCCCACCTGTTAATTTGGCAATGGGTGATTCGGATGAGACCCCAGACCATGACTGTGTTGAGGTTGTAGAGACATGCACCACACCCAGACCAGATTTATAGCAGACACCATTAGAAAAGGCAGACTATGAGTGGTACAATGATGGTTCATCCAGCAGACTAACAGACACTGATTACAGAGCAGGGTAAGCTACAGGGGCGGAGTGTCAGCTGCGCTGGGGAAGGGTGCGCAGGGGCGTGCGGCGCACCAGCCAGGTTCGGCGCATGGTCCAGTAGCTGACGCACCGTGGGGCAGATATCTTAGACTGTGTACAGGACCTGCTCGACATCGAGATTCCAGGGCTCGTGAGTATTAATTATTTGTTGTGTTTGTGTTCTACAATTGTAAAAAGAAAATCAGAATAGCATGCTGCTCACAATCAGGGGAAAGTTACTTTTAGTTTATGTTGGAATATTATTATCATGGGATTCAGTTACTAGTTTCTGCTAGGCAGGTGCTCAGCGCTCCCTAATCGTGCTCATCATTGGCGCCCGCTTTAGCTGATTAATTAAGAAGCCTTTGCAGGCTGTCCTCCTGTCACTATAGTGAATCAGGGATATCAGTGAGTAATGCATTCTCTCTGTGACTTTGTTTAAGTAGCTTGTGCAGTTCCAAGCTATTTCACAGTGATGTGTAGTATGCATATATGCATTGCAAAAAAGGGAGACTGAGTTTGTCCATCAAGGGGGTTGAGAAATGCACATAGAATCAGAGATCATTCACTGCAATGCATTAGTTCCAAATGTAGATTTTGTTAAGAAAATTTGGAATAGAGATTTTAGGATTAGTATCTGCAACTCAACGATAGTTGATATACTCGAAACTAGCACTATAGCTGATCTGTTTTAGAGAAGTACAATTATGTGACTGAGTTTGCCTGTCATAATAATTTAGTGGATATTAACTGAATGACTAATCTGTTTTTTTATTTATCTTCTTCATTTCTTACATCAGCACCCAAGGGCAAGAAGAGGGAAGTTCTTGAGAGTCCGAAGAAGTTGGGCAGCCAGAGGTGCCGACCACCAGCGCTGCTGCCAAGGGTTCTGCTAACCCCAGTATGTCCATTATTTATTCATATTATTTCTCTAATGTTGGGTTTTATGAATGTTGTGGGCTTAGGGTAGAATCTTGGAGTATTGAAATGTTGGTGCTGGGTTCCTGGATGGGAGTTGCTGCCTTGAGGCTGGTGTTCCTGGTGAGAAATAAAGTTGCTCTGACACCCTTACCTGCTGTCTTCCTTCCAAATGACGACGAGGACAGGATGCAACCCACTTGTGAAAAGCACAATGTATTCAATTTTTGTTTCTTTCCTGTTATCCCTGCATTATCTTTTTTTCTCTTATAATACCTGTTTTCTTTTTTTGGTAGCTGAATTTTGCCGGTCTCTAGTCTCTACTAGTTCACTTATCTTCTGATTTCCTGGTAAGCTTTCCCTCTCTCCTATGTATCTTGCGGTACTGTAAAACTAAGACTAAGAAGAACATATTTTTGGTACTCTACTGTCTACCGTGAAGATTGCAGTCCTAAGTAAGCTAGTATTATAAATAATATTCACCATGTATGTTTGTTGAGAAGGCTTTCTTCTTTTTCCTGATCATGTTCTAGCAGTTGAGTTCATGAGACAGTGGCCATGGTCATGAAGCCCCCCCAATGTTGTGTGCTGTCTCATTAATTTATACAGTATATCAGCAGTTTTCCATGACAGTGCAGCATGGCTGGGAAAGGGGATTTGGGAAAAGGTTTGACAAAGACGAAAAATACACAAGGACCACATGCATATGGGCAATGATCAACACATCATTCCTCATCAATCTGTTGTGGAAGGAAACAAAGGAATGAGTATGGCACAGTACAGTTAAATGCATTGCAAACAGTCCTTCTGCCCCCGAGACCCAAGTTATCAGATATCTAAATTTTATGTTTTCTAGGTTGGGAGTAAACCCACCCACCCAGTTCTCCAAATACCATTGTGAAAAGAAAAATTATGCTATATTGCAAAATTAGGTGCTACATCTGCATTCTCCTTGGGAATGTCCATCACTCTTGGGTACCTGTCTGGACTGGTCCAGTAGATAAGCTGGAGTGTTAAGCTCAGCTTTCGCCTTTAGTTCATGCAGGAGACTAGAAGGCCTGTGGATTGTAAAACAGAAACTGTATTTTAGAGTCAAGTTGAAGGACAGAAAGAAGGTAAGCTTCATGAGGAGTGTATCAAGAAGACTCAGAGGCAGAACAAAAAGACAAGACAAGGACTTTTGCCACAAGTGCAACACACTCACACACACACACATTTCACAACAAATAAACACACCTCTCTCCATTCCACATAGCTGAGTAATAGGCCTCAGACTCT
Source organism: Calotriton arnoldi (assembly GCA_963921515.1). Classification (NCBI taxonomy): domain Eukaryota; kingdom Metazoa; phylum Chordata; class Amphibia; order Caudata; family Salamandridae; genus Calotriton; species Calotriton arnoldi. The sequence goes on from CAWUFW010001098.1 coordinate 1,646,156, forward strand.
TGGTTTACTTTCAAAGTCGATAACTTATAACTTCTAGCTGTTGAGGAGGTAGTCCTACAGCTCCCGCCCTGAGTTCTTCTATCCTCCTCCTGACTCCGAGTTACTCTGTCCCAGACCAGTCATGAACCGAGCAAGATAGACGTATAGTGCACTGCTGTTGAAGAACAAGTAGAGAGACAGAATTGCAGTATTTATTTTGCGTAGGTTTTTGTTTGTTAACTAAAGTGACTGTTCTGCTCTCCAAAGAGCCAGAAAAAAGGAGAGGACCCTGCAAGAAAAACTGGCTAAGTGTGAAAGGGCCAGTCAACATCGGGGAAAAAAATGATCGCCCTTCCCTTAGGCCCAAACATTTAAAATGTTCAAATCAATCATCTCTAGCAAGTTCCTACATTACAGTTCAATACCCTCCCTCACTGTTTGCCACCACAAGACTCATCAATCATCATCACTCACTCACACAATCACTCACTCATCATTGCAATAGTTGTTGTTACCTCTTCCAATCCAAGCATGGGTAGTTTAGGTATTAGGTATTCATCTGTGACGCCGGCCACACATTGGAATTTGGTATTGACACTTTTGTAAATCAACGATCTTCTGGGGCAGATCTGCTAGTGCTAAGTGATGCAAAAAGGGATAGGCAATAGGCATGCAAGGTGGGCAGGCATTGTCTCCAATGTCATAAAGGAATTCTTCAATGCACACTGGTCCAACTGCAATCCGGCAATATGTGTGACTAAAAAATGGTGGGGCAGCAAATCTGACACAAAAATAATAATGTTCAACTAGCTACTTTTTTTGTTGCAAAGACAGAAGTTCAATGAGAAATAATTAAAAAGTTCTATGGTGGCACTGGCATACTTTTTCTGGGAAGTAGAGTTCATCCTCAAACTCAGGTGGTTCACCCAGAAGGTGGTTCACTCAGAAGTTGGTCAGCTAACGCACTTGATTCTGACCAATCCTCCTCCTCCTGTGTTGTTTCATAAACATTGTAACTGTGTGGTATGAAATGTTGGTTAATTTTTATCATAGTCCATGTTTTGAGGTGAGAGACTGGTCCTTCTCAGTGTAACAACTGTGCCAGCTGCACTGAGCACACAGTCAGCAGACACACAGGGGGCCACAGGTCAAGCCAGATCTTTATTTCCAGCCTGCTGAGCTCTGGCCATTGGCACATCTTCCCATACCAATACATCAAAGAATTCTGATCCACATAGACTTAGTTTGAATCATCCAGATAATCCTGCAACATTCTGTGGATGGTCATTGGTGCCTCCACTTGCTCAACCTCTTTTGCATTGCCGATTGAAACAAATACAATACAGAGATTGTGTCCAAGTCTTCTGTTGCTGTTGTTGCCTTTCAGATACCTTCTTTACCTGGTCCTGTAGCAGATGCAACAATAGGATAGCTTGGCTCATTGTGCTGTCCTCCTTGCTAACTTCCTGTGAGAAAACCCCAAAAGTAAGTAGCATCTGTGTCAGGCATTTGACTAGGCCACATTTGTCCGCATCCATGGTCACTGCATCCACTCAACTTAGAATGAAATAGTAATTGGTCTATTTGTATTGCTCAAAGAGACGTTGCAACATGTAATAGGTCGAGTTCCAATGTGTTGGCACCTCCTGTATCAGGGCTTTAACTGGTACTCTAATATTATGCTGAATAATCCACAACTCCTTCCGGGCTTAAAAGAATGGCTAAAATGAGTACAGATTCTTCTGCAGGTGGTCAGAATGTTGCTGACTATGTCTTCTTTTAGAGAAAGTCTTGCACCACCAGATTGATGCAATGGCCCAAACACTGGACCCTGAAATAGCCTCTGTCTGATGTGGCCTTGACTATGTTTCTGCCATCCATTGCCCATGGCAACACATCCAATTCTGAAACCTCTGGTCACAGTCACTCATACACCTTGCTATTAAATTTGTCAAAGATGTTTACAGCTGCATGTAATTTCTCCATGGTGAACATGGTCACTGTTGCATGCTGCTGAACACTCTTAAAACTTTCTTCAGGGTCAAGACCGCAAAAGAGCTCCAGTGTGCAATGATGCACATGTAATCAGTCGCCTGACATATGGTCCACATGTCTGTCATCAGGTGGATAGTTTGAACAAAACTTTGCTGCAAAGCTTTTCCAACTAACTGCAGCACATCATGATGCAGCGCTGGAATAGCAACTATGACAAAATAGGTCAGATTTGGCACCTTCCATTTCGGACAGATGGATGCCACAAATTCTTAGAATCCCACTCCTTCCACAAAAGAAAAAGGGAGGAGGTCCAGCGCTAACATTGTTTTCAGCTTCCCATTGTACAAATGTGCCTTTGGATGGTTCCGCTCATTGGGTGCCTCCAGCTTAAACATACCTGTAATAGTAGCCTTGATTTTCTTCTTTTCTGGAGCCACTGACACAGGCGTCTTTCGAGAAGCAGATGGTGGTAGTAGACTCAACTTGTGTCATGGTGGGGCAGTCACTGTATGCGTGGTGCCTCCATCACACTCCTAATCTTGTGCCATTGTGAAGTCGCAGAGGTGGGTGATTCTCCTGGTGCAATGCTGGGGACAGGGCTGTTTTGTATCAAAATGTCACCCTCTGCTTCCTCATCATCACCTTCCACCATGATTGCACATGTAGCTGAAGTTCCCTGGCTCTCTTCACCACCATGACCACGTTCAGCAATTCTTTTAAGGTGCTCCTCCCACTTGATTGTGTGGTGTTTTTTTCATATGGGTAATTTGGCCTCCAGTACCATAATGTGTACCAGGCTTACCTCGATTAACATTTGTGTGGCAAATGCTGCATACAGCAATGTGCTCCCCCATCTTTGCTAACCGTAAAAAAGTCCCAAACTGGGAAGAATTACTTTTTTACTGTGCCACCGCCAATGCCTGAAAAAGAACTGGAGGTAGGTGACCATGTCGTTGATTGCCTCTGCTTCTCCTGAGGTAGGAGCTGGTGCAGATCTTAGCTGAGGCTTTGCAAATATGGCAGCTGGCGGTGTTACCTATGCCACATCCCTCGGAGCAGGTTGAATAACAATGTCAGACTCCTTTGTGTCACCTTCCACAATGACTGCCTTGTCGTCGTCATGCTCCTCATGATCTCCTTCCATAAGTCTAAGGGCCTGAGAACGAGTTTGGCGGTGCAGGAGTGGAGCGACATGCCACCACCCACTCCCTCACTGACAAACTTGACCACCAGCCGCCAGCCATATTAGGAGTTTTCTCCTTGTCTGGCGGGCAATCCTTTGGCATTCCCACAGCGGTGCCTTTTAAAAAGATGCCACAATGGGAACATCAAAGGTTGTTCCTGCACGGCATGGACTGTGAAGTCTATGCTGTGCAGGAAAGGGAGTGCATGCACACAGGGGGGCCCCCTGCATGCATTCCATGAGGCACCAGGGGCCCCCCTTTGTTTCCTCATCTACACCTTAACAAATGCAGTCTCACTGCTGTGGTTAGGGTAGCAGTGAGAAAACTTGTAATATGCTTGGGCGTGCCGCAGTGGCACCGTCAAGCATGTGGCTGCCTCAAGACTGCCGCTCCAGTGCCAGGGATCACGTATCCCTGGCAGCTGTGGCGGTCCACTCATGATCCGACTGTCGTACTCGTAATAAGCCAGTAGGGCCGCTGGTGTGGCAGTGCCTGACCGCCACTGCACCTCCGATGGACCGCTGAACTTGTAACCAGGCCCTAAGCCTTTCAGGATCTTTTATTTTCCCTTGCCTCTCCTGTTGTCGCATGGACTCTGCTGGTGTCCACTCCATGTCTCTATCATCATCATCAGAAGTAGTGCTTGGAGAAGATGGTGGAGTAGTATCCTTCCTTTTCCTTGCTGGAGATCTGGAAGCCAATGATTCTAAAAGAGCAGGTTCTTGCTAGGAAGGAAGCTCAACCTGCTGTTCTTCTCTGTCATTAGGAAATGTACTATTACTGGCTGCGGCTGCTGTCCACTTTGCTCTGTTTCCTGAAACAATTGTGTACTACGTTATGAAAGTGACAAATCCAATTCAATGTCAGTACTCATCGGCGTCAACATGATTGCAGTGGCTATCGCACTTGCAGACATGGTCCTGGGCTTAGGTTGGAGTGTGGGCTATTGATGTAGGAGTGCTTCTCTCTCAGCTTGCTCCCTGGAGGCTGGTGCCACAGGCACACAATGTGGTGGTCCAAAAAAGGTTTGGGGTGACAAGCCACTGGTGGGAAGCTGCTTCTTCTCACTGACAACTTTCTTGGAAGCATCTTTCTTTGGGGCCATCTTACAGCTCTTAGTTGGCAGTTGCACCATGCTGCACAAGTGGAAGTGATTTGAGGACTGACGTGTGACTGTACAGGTCTTCTGTTTGGCAGTACTGAGGGTGATGTCTCTTTTCTTGTGCACCTAAAAGCAAACAAGTAAGAAAAACAATTAGTGTGAAACGTGGCTTTGTTTGTAGTTTGAATTAGTACAGACAAAGGTAATATTAGTGTGGTTGTTTTGTTAACCTAGATAACCACTTTAAAAATCAAACCACACTACTATCCCATAATTCTCTATTAGAATAACACACAATATACAGAATGATAGAGCACTTTCCTTTATGTTCATATATTCTAAAGGAGAAACCTGTGGCACTCAGGGAAATAAATGGGTAAATGGAAAAGTAATCTTTTAAAAAATGGGGGTTAGTTTGCGCCTATGCCAGGCAGTGTGGTCCGGGGGGAATGAAATAATAATCATCATCATTACAGAAATGAATGATGCACTGCAGCCAGGGTGTCCAGGAGGAAACTGAACTTTATATCTAAAAAACTGAATGCTGTTGCACTGCAGTGCGCCTATAGTGGATGGATGGATGGATTATTAAATGACTGAGGCAAAAGGTAAAAAAATTATTTACAATAAACAAAATTTACAAAACTTAAAATTAAAAATTACAAAAAAATAAAGAAATGCAAAATAATTAAAAGACTAAAATGTAAATTATAAAAATCATTACAATTTAAAAAAAAATTACAATAAAAAAATTTAACATAAAAAAAATAAATTAACAAAATAAAATTATTACAATCAAAAAAATTAACAATAAGTGAAATTATCCTCAAACATATTATTAAACTGATATCTCATCCTTCTATGCAAGCCTATGGCAAAGGCACACTGGCTGGAAGCACAAAAAGGCTGCCATTCAGTGCCACATGGTCACAACAACACTGAGCAAGAAGGCATGGGGAACAAAGAAGACATGCAGGTCTCTGGCAAAAGCACACTGGCTGCCTATACAAAGTGGCCGACAGCCATGTGGTCAGTCACAACAACAACAACCAGCAAAAAGGCATGGGCACAACAAAGAACACATACAGGCCTATGGCAAAAGCACACTGACTGCCTACACAAAAAGGCCGCCAGCCACATGGTCACAACAACAACCATCAAGGAGGTATGGCCACAACATGGAACACATGCAGGCTTATGGAAAAAGTACACTAGCTACCTACACAAAATGACTGCCAGCCACATGGTCACAACAACAACAAGCAGGAGGCATGGAAAAAAAAGTACACATACGGGCCTATGGACACTGACTATGCAAAAAATGCCCCCTGGCCACATGGCATGGGGAACAAAGACAAATGGTTGCCTATGAAAAACACACTCACACACTGGCCAGATAAAGGAGGCACGGTAACATAGAAAAAACAGCATTAATTCAGCAATGCCAAAAACGAAAATTAAAACTTTTACATCAACAAACACAAAGGCATCAAATACAATTACCCCACCTATACACTGTTTGCAAAAAAATAGTGAAATACAAATATCCCCAAAAACACATTTTGTAATTTAATCCAATGCCATCCATGGCCTAAATGATGCTTCAATTCAACAAACACCACAGAAACAGTTGTTTCATGCACCCATGACTACTACTGACCGACTGGCTGGAAGACCCATTGGCAGACTAGGCTACATAATGAATTAAATGAATATTGCAAATTTATTTAAAAACATGGAGAAAATGTACTAAACTGTGCAACATTTTTCCTTTACAAAAGAAGAAAAATTACATGCAAAAAAATCACTAGGCCCCTACTAAAACTACAGGCCACCCACCACAATAAATTTAAAAATTTGAATAAAAGTACAAATAAATCCTGCATGCCCCCAATCACACAAACAACACCCTTATACACCAGTTTTTCAACTTACTTGTGAAATCTCAAATATAAAGTCCTTAAATCCAATGGTATATATGCAGCAGTCAAGGAGAATGATCCTTTCAGCTCCAAATCCCAATGAAAAGTGACCAGGAGATATACAAAGCACTGGGAGGAGGCTGCCGGACAGAAACAGGAAGTTGGAGTCTCTGGGGCACTTCCTTCCTGTTTCTCGTGCAAAACAAACCAACCCCAACAGCCAGTTGGAGAAGAAAATCCACTCGAAAACCTCTAAGCTGCTTCTCGAGCACAAAAAGTGCTCAAGCGGTCTGTTCGCGATCGGCACAAGTATCGCACAAGCTCGCTAGCAGTCCGGGATTATCGTGGCACTCGCGAGCGAATGCCAAAACAAACCTGGAGCGCGTGAAAGGAAACTCCACGAACGGAGCAGATTTTTATGCTCAGGTCTAGATGTAACAAGAGCATGCATCCTAGCTGAGGGCAAAACTGTTAACATTTACACTGACTCACGTTATTCCTTTGGAGTTGTCCATGATGTTGGCCAGCTGTGGCAGCATTGTGGTTTCATAACAGCAGCAGGGCATCACATTCAAAATGGTCCTTTAGTAAAGAACTTGTTGAAAGCAATACTACTTCCCCACAGGATAGTGATAATAAAATGTGATGCCCATAAAGGAGCTAATACTAAGATCACCATAGGTAATGCCATAGCTGACACAAAAGCAAGAGAGAGAGTGTTACAGCCAGTACAGATGGTGCCTTCAGTGGCCAAAAGCATTCCTAAAATCAAGCTCATTCAGAGACAATTGTTGCTAGCTGATGTGAAGGAAGCACAATGGTCTGCAATACCAGATGAGGAGAGGGTGTGGATTGATGGTGGATGTGAGTAGAATGATGAGGGATTGTGGGTCCACTGGGATGGGAGGTCTGTGGCTCCATGCAGTATGTTCCTTCCCATTGCAAGGCTTGCATAAGGATCCACTCACATGGCACAAAGGGGGATGAATGTGCAAATTAGACAGGAGTGGTTTGCACCAGGGATAACAATGTTTACTGCACAGTTCTGCTCCCAATGTCTAGTATGTGTCCAACATGCTAAAAGTTGGTCCTCTGCCACACATGATCACTTGCCAGTACCAAAGTGTCCCTTTGCCAAAGTCCATATAGATTTTGCCTATATGCCCCCAGTGAATGGGTTCAAATATTTGCTGGTGTGTGTGGATCAATTTTCAAAATTGGTGGAGGCATTTCCCACAAGGAAGAATGATGTAGCAACTGTTGTGCGATGCTTGATGAAAGATTTCATACCTCTGTAGTGAGTTCCCCTAGGGTATAAATAGCAACAGAGGGCGAGAGTTTGTGGCTTCAGTTGGGCAAAAGATGTGTGACTGTTTGGGAATAGAGTGGAAGCTGCATGCTCCTTACCACCCCCAAAATTCAGGCCAGGTGGAGAGGATAAACTCCACCATAAAAAATAGATTAGCAAAATCAACTGAGGGCGATGCCATCTAGAACAACTCTTTTGTCTCCCTATGAGGTACTGATGGGGCGGCCTATGTCAGTGGGGTTGAGTTTGCCTCTCACTGCATCCCCAGCAGCATTGCTGTGGACGGATGAAAACATTTCTGACTACGCTGTACAGTTGTCAGTGGTCTTGAGGCATCACCATCTCCAGGTGAAGGAAGCTTTGCCCCATCAGTCCTCAGAGCCCACACACCCTTTATAAGCTGGAGACATGGTCATGGCAAGAAAAATAAAAGATGTTTCTCTTAGTTCTAGGTGGACCAGATACCACATCATGCTTCTGGTGACAAGGACGGCAGTGAAGGTGAAGGGATGTCCTGAGTAGATTCATGGAACAATGGGCAGAGCTGCTCCACCAATGCCTGTGACAGAGGTACCTGTAATGGATGAGCACCTGCCACCTGTGGAGCAGCGCAACATACCAGAAAAGAGGGCGATGGACCAGACCATTCTTTAAAACCACACTGAGGGACCATCATCAAGTGTCACAGGGACAGTGACACCAACTGATGCTGTTGAGTGAAGCACACAACGAAGTCTCAAGAAAGGTGATGGTCTGCACCTGCAGAAAAATAAACTGAAGAGGACATTTCAGGGCAGGTCTGAGAAACCGCCCCTTAACAAGACAACTGTGGACTAGGAGGAGAAGCAGAGGACAGCCCACTGTGCACCATTGCATTACTGACACTTAGAGAAAGTGTCTTAGAACTGTGTAACAGAAAGAAACTCCATATCTTATTTATCACTTTCGCTAAAATGCATCGCATAGTGCAAACAATATTTTTAGTACCTTTCTTATGTGTGTGCTATCTGTATTGCAACCACCTGCTGACCATCCTCACATTGCAGTACATGAGAAAGTAGCCCAAATTTTAGGTCTTCAAAATTGCTGGATTTGTAGAGAGTTACCCACACACCACAATGACCCTATTGGCTTATATGAGACACCTGTGGCTATATAGAATTACGCCCAAGGAAAAGGATGCCTTATATCCAATGTAACTTGGGATTGTGGAGAAGAAAGGATTGGATGGTACCCACGTTGTACCATCCTGCCAAATATTCAAGCCCGTTACCAAGTTTCACCTACAGTTGGAAACAATGTTGAGGAAAATGCATTTTCTGCATGTATAAAGCATAATGCTTCAGGATGTAGCCCAGCTTCCCGATACTTGGGATATTTATCAAGAAGCAAATGTCCTAACATGTTGGAATTTGATTATACCACAGGTAATTGGATTATGAGGGACAAACAGTGAGTAGAAACAGGACAACTAAAGTAAAAGGGAAACAACTTAACTACAATTTACCATACTGGAATTTGTATCCATCACTATAAATGCAGAGACACTGTCAATAACACCTGATGGTCTTCTATACAATCCATTAATTGAGCGAAAGAATGACTATGCTAGTGCACCAAATGTGATTTCTAAAATATTCAAATATTCCTCATGGTCAGCTCGCTGCTCTTACATGGCACAGTGGGCAAATGTTACGCTTATAAATTCTGCATAGATTGATTACAAATGGTGTGATCAATTTCAAAGCACTTTCCCTGAGGGGGCAGGCCTCCCGCTCAGTAAACATCACACATTGGACACACAGTTACAGGGGGGTATGTAGTTCATTTGTGGCACAAAAGCATACAAGGTGAGTCCCTGGCACTGAGAAGGCATGTGTGCTGTTTCTTATCTTACACCAAACATGTCAGTCATGCCGCATAAGAGGTATACATGCATCTATTCTCGAGGCTAGAGAAGGTCTATTTTTTTAGCTAATGTATATATTAATTCCTGGATATGGTTATTTGATTTAGAATTGACCCTTGTTAACATGTCTGCTGAGCTAGATATAGCATTCATTGCAACAAGAGATGCACTTCAAGAGTTGCAGGGGGAAATTAATTCAGTGGCTGCCATGACTGTTCAACATAGAATTGCACTAGACCTCCTGACACTACAACAAGGAGGACTGATTGTGTTACTGATTCCTCTTGCTGATATTTTTTTAATAAAAGTGGAAATACAGCGAGGAATGTGGCACAAATTAAGCATGTGGTTCAAATATTCAGTGAAGCAGAGAAAATTACGGATTATGATGATTGGTCCTGGCCATGGTCATGGCTAATGGCTATGGAAACCTAATGCTGAGCCCGAAGTACTTAGCAACTTTAGACCGATTTCACTGCTATCTGCACCGGCCAAAGTCCTAGAGAAATTAACTCAGTGACAACTTGCCAACTTTGTACAAGCCAATGGTCTCCTACATGACTCCCAGACAGGCTTCCGGTCAGGCTATAGCATGGAGACAGGGTTGGTAGAAGTAGCTGATTCGGTGAGAATGTCAGTGGATGGCGGCTCATCTGCCATGTTAGTACTGTTGAACCTCTCAGCGGCATTTGATATGGTGTCACATGCAATTCTGTTGGAAAGATTGAAACATATTGGCATGCAGGCGGTGGAACTTGATTGGATCCGGTCATATCTTGAAGACCGTGGTCAACAGGTCTTCCTTCGCCCTTTCCCCTCAACAGTCAAACAACTTATATGCAGAGTACCTCAGGGTTCTACATCAAGCCCACTGCTCTTTAATTTCTACCTTGCCCCGCTGACAGCTCTCATTTTCGCTTGGGGGGTGAAGGTCGTTTTCTATGCGGATGACACTCAGTTGGTGTTCTCCTTTAAAGAGCAATCCACGCCAGCCTTTTATAAATTTAAAAGAATGCCTGAAGGACATTGCTAGCTGGATGAATGAAAGTTGCTTGAAACTTAATGCAGACAAGACCGAGGTCTTGTTTTTCAGTCAAGCATCTCCTCCCCTGTCATGCCTCTTGTGGCCAAGGGAGTTAGGCCCCCCACCCATCCCTAAGGACGCTGTTAGAAATCTTGGAGTTAGGTGGGAGAAGGACCTCACCCTCAAGGCACAAGTCAGGCAAATCTCCGCGGCCTGTTTTGGGAAAATGAGATCTATCAGGAAATTTGTATGTTTCCTGCCAGAAGAGAGCCGTAGGATTACGGTCCATGCATTGGTAACCTCCCAGCTAGATTATGCCAATTGCCTCTACCTGGGGTTGCCTGACTACCTGACCTACAGGTTACAGACGGTGCAGAATGCGGCTGCAAGGCTAATTTGTTGGGTCCCTTTTAGCCAGAACATTTCTCCTCTCTTGAGACAGCTTCATTGGCTCCCAGTGGCCAGGAGGATTGAGTTTAAGGAACTCACCCTTGCTTTTCGAGCCATCCATGGCAAGGGCCCAGGCTACCTCAGGTTGAGGCTTAGCCTATATTGTCAGGAGCGGACCTTGAGATCTAATCAGCAATGCCTCCTCAATGTCCCACGTTTTGCAAAAGTGCGACAAGGAGGCAGGCCCTTCACAATAAGGACTGCTAAACTTTGGAACGACTTGCCTAGCCACCTGCACGTTAGAATCGGAACATGAGTTCAGAAAAGCTTTAAAAACCGGGCTCTTAAGGCAGGGGGAGTAGTATCTTGGAACTTTTCCATCTCTCTATTCCATTTTATCAGCGCCGGGACACCTCTGTCGAGGTAGCTGTGCGCTTTCTAAATGGCCATTGATTGATTGATTGATTGATGGTTACCAACAGGATGGTTGAAGAGGTTAGTTCTAGCCCTATTCGTTAAATTTATAGCAATAGTGGTACTTTTGTGTTGCCTTCAGTGTTGTTAATCCATGGGACAGCCCACAGATATCTTAGAATACAAAAAGTTGTAGAGGAAGCACACAGAGAAATGTTTGAATTAATGGCTATTGACCTATAATATATATATAAATATGTGTATGAGCAAGACAGGGGACCCTGTCGAAACGCGTTACAGCAAGCTGGAAAATAAATGCCATAATCTTAACTGAGTCTGCGGTGTTGGTGTCCGGTTTTTGAAGGAAGACTGGTGATTGTTGTATATGTATATATATACTTTTTTTTTTACAATGGTGTATGATATAAATATCCTAAGGGGGGATATTGTGGGAGAAAAATATATATATCCATGTGTATGTATCACATAGATATGGTAATCAATTCCAAATCTCTACCGTACTACCTCAAACCTAAATGGCCTATCTATTTCTATCCCTGAACCATTTGCTCTGAGCTACAGCTCAGTGCTACCCCCTCCTTCACAAATCTATTCCAGCCCTGACCCGAGGCCCTCCACTGCCCTCTCTGACACCTCCAATAGCTGTCAATACAAACCACACTCTGAGTCCTCTTGTCTCTTACGTTAAGTTTAGCTCAACCTCTTTTCTGTTCCCTTATTTGCTTACACTGCAATATGTATGTTTTTGCGCTGTGTTCTTGTAGTTTTTGTGCTTATGTGGCAATTCTAATTTCTATATGGTTACCCATGTTTGGACCTTGTCCCCTTTTGGGGTTTTACTGGTGACAACACTTTCTAACATATAGAAAGGCCCCAAAAAAAGACTCCGTGCAGAAGAAGCTTGTTTCTAAGGCGTAACACTGGGATGTGCATCTGCCTTCTGCCTATGCCTGTGAATAAACATTGGTACCTGCAAATACATTCCATCTGTTCTGGAGCCCTGCCTGGTGTATGTATTTTCTTTCTGTTACTCCAAGGAGGGTTGGAAAAGTTGCTCCCTAACAGCAGAGAGATAAAAACATATACCTCAAACACCAGCAAGAAGACCTCAAAAACAGATTCAGATGCTCCAATATTCACATAAAAGGGGTTCCTCTAAAGGCGGTCACCGTAAAGTTGGAAGATGATGTCATTCACCTATTTCGCCATGTGGCCCCGGACCTTGTTGATCAGGACATCATCCTTGATCGTACCCATAGAGCTGGATGCCCAGCACACTCCCCGGGGCAACTACAAGACATACCCTCAGAGACTGAAAGCCGCAAGGAAAGAGCGGCATTGCTACGCCAACTGCAAAATCGTGACAGTTCATCAGAACCAGACAGTGAACATTGACCGGTTGAGCGCTCAAAAGCAGTCCTCGTGCCAGTGGGCCGGAAGAGACTGGGCTCCCTCCTCTTTGACACCTCAGGCCCACATGGTTAGTAGCTGCATGGCTCTAGGACCGGCTCTCCCTTCTCGGCTGCTGTTAATTGGCAGTGGAGCTCCCTGACGATCTAGCACTGGAGAATCGATATGGACTGCTGCCAATGACATGGATCCTCATGTTTCTGGGTACTGTGTTCCCGGGGGAACTCACCTGTTGAACTGTTTCTTGCTTTACCTCCTCCTCCCTACACCTGACAACCTATGCTTTTCTCCATACACTACATACACCAAAGTATGGCTTCATCTGCAAGGGGTACACACAGGTTTTCTGGCTTCCCTGCTTTCACAGTCTCATCCGTACCCATGTGCCTATGATTACAATACTTAGCTTAAATGTCTGAGGGATCAACACCCCAATGAAACACCTTGTGCTCCTTTCCTTTCTTGCTTAGTGTGATATCTGCCTTATCCAGGAAACCCACCTGCTTAAAGCTGACTGCAAACGTTTATGCTCCAGGTGGTTTGACCGCCAATACTTCTCATGGGGCCCGGGGAAGAGGGCAGGGTGGCCGTTCTTCTGGCTACTCGTTTTGCAAGGAAGGTGACACCAGTGGCAGCTCGCAGAGGGAGTGCTTCGGGTGGTGGGGTGGGGCGGGGAGGGGCAGGGTGTGTGGGTAGTGGAGTCGGACATACGACGGCCAGGAGTATAGTAAGTAAATAAATAAATAAAACTATTTACCTTGCGCTCGCTGCATCGCCGAGTTGGCGATGCAGCGAGCGCAAGGTAAATAGTTTTATCTATTTATTTACTGGCTATACTCCTGGCCGTAGTATGTCCAACTCCACTACCCCACTCCCTGCCCCTCCCCTGCCCCACCCCTCCACCCCGCAGCACTCCCTCTGCAAGCCGCCACTGGGTGACACAAACACATAGTGAACTGCCAGGCAGACTTTTAGCACTTCAAGTAGAACTGAAGGGACACAACTTCACATTGGCAAACTTATATGCACCAAACGAACAGCAAGATGTTTGTTTTAAAGATGCAATAGGCCGCATTCTTGACACCTCAGATTCAGACGTTATCATAGGGGTAGACTTCAACATAGTAATTGCCCCACAGTTGGATAGATACACCCAAAGGGCGGGACAGACTGGGACCATTACCCCGGCGTGCAAGCAGTGGTTGTCTGACATAGGATTAGTGGATGTGTGGCAACATAAACACCAGACTACTCAAGACTATACCTTCTTTTCCATGGTGCACCAGACACGCAAGAATTAACTTTTTTCTTACATCCCCCCACATTACAAGTGTGATCACAGCGGTAGATATTGGGATAGCAGCCCTCTCTGACCATTAACCCATCAGCCTTAGTTGTACACTTCCTAACACCGCACCACCCCCGCATCTGGCACTTTACCGGCAAGCTCTACACCTACTCAAACACAGTCACTGATATAACGACCACTATCAACTCCTTTTTAGCTTCTAATGACACACCAGATACAAATATAGCATTGCTGTAGGATACACTAAAGGCAGTGGTACGGGGTAAGTTTATAGCGTTAGCAGCCCGCCTCAATAAGGACATATGTGACACCTGAGCACATTTGGAGACCAAAATAAAGAAATTTGAAGAACCCTATAGGCACATTGGGTCATTCGTGACACAGTGCAAACTTATGGCAGCTTGCAAACAAATTAAGGCCCTGGACATTGCTAGGGCAGAATATTCCCTGCTTTGCACTAAACAAAAATATTACATTGGTGGGAATAAAGTGGGATGCCTTCTGGCCCACCGCCTTCAGTCCCAGGCTGAACACAGGTAGGAGATCTTGTGGGTTTAGATGGTGCCATAACACATCAGGATGAGTTTACTACACTGGAGTTTGAACATTTCGATGCCGCTCTTTATACAGCTGAAGGGCTAGACATCGGGAACATTGACTCCTACTTATCCTAGGTACCCTTGTCTCGCATCCCTCAGGTAGACGCCTCCACTTTAGGTAAAGACATTATGCCCAATGAGGTCCTCACGGTCACACAACGCCTTCAATCAGGAAGGCCCCTGGGTAAGATGGTTATAGCTCAGACTTCTATAAGACATTTGGATCACTGCTAGCTCCCATTCTGGCATGTTTATACCACACCTTTAGCATCACTGGTACTTTGACGGATATCATGCAACTTGCCATGATCATGGTAATCCCTAAGCCCGTCAAGGGCTCTGTGCACTGCTCCTCCTACTGCCCTATTTCACTACTTAAAGTAAATGCCAAGATTTGTATGGGCATTCTGGTGCATCGTCTTGCTCCTTATTGGCAAGGCTTAGTGGATCCTGACCAGACTGGCTTCATTCCTGAGAGAGGATGTAGCGACAACACTAAGGGCCTGATTCCGAGTTTAATTGTGTGGCGGTGGGTCCTCCCCGCTGCGGTATCGCCAAACCCGTGGTCGGGCTGCCTGCCAGATTATGAGTAAAACTCGTGTCTGGCGGGCTTTTTTGGTGTTCCCATAGCGGTGCATTTCAAAACAGGCACCACAATGGGAATTCCAAATAACAGTTCCTGCACAGCATGGACTCGATAGTCTATGCCGTGCAGGAACTGGTGTGCATGCACACAGTGGAGCACATGTTGTGCCCCCCTGTGTGAATACATAGGGTGTCGTTCCTCTCTGCCAGGTTATTCATAGAGGAGGAACCGCCATGAAAACCCTGGCAGAGAGGAAACTCGAATTATGCTTGGCTGGACCACGCCGTTCCCGCCAAGCATATTGCAGCCTCAGGACCACCGCAACACCGCCAGGTAATGGCGGTTCCCTGGCGAGCGGCGGTCCCATGGTGGTCCCACTGCCCGAGTCATAAGACTGCCACCGCCACACCCCCGCACGTCTGGCAGTCCATGGACCGCCAGGCTCGTAATTGAGGCCTAAGCGTATTTTTCATTTGCTAGACAAGACGCAGCACTCCCATATCCCGGTCCTCCTTCTCTTTATAGATTCAGAGAAAGCATTTGATCGAGTGCACAAGTGCTATCTCTGCTCGGTGTTGACTCGATGTGGCTTTGGTCAATGGTTCTGTCAATGGATTCAGTGTAGCTATGCCTTCCCCAAAGCGATGGTGAGAGTTAACGGGCACGTATCTCTGCCCTTCATTATTTCTAGGGGTAACTGCCAAGGCTGCCCCTTGATTCCTTTACTATTCGCCTTTATATGGAGCCCTTTCCTGAATGGATACGTTACAATTGAGACATAATGGGCTATTTATGGGAGGCAAGGACCACAAGGCAGATTTGTAGGCTGACGACATTTACTGATCCTATCGAACCCACAGACCTCTCTGCCCCCTCTGATGGGAGAGCTGGCAGCTTCTGGGGTAGCCTCTGGATGTAAAACAAATCAACAGAAATCCTTTGCACTGACTTTGACTATCCCAAAGAGCGATCAAGCCCAACTTGAGTGTAGCTTCCTATTTGCCTGGTCCTCACAAGGGGTAGGGTACCTGGGCTTGCAAATACACGCCACGCCTAGGGGCACTGCTGACCACAATTATGACGCAATTACAGTGACTTCCATTCTGACCTATCTAAATGGAAGACATATGGTCTTTCCTGGCTTGGGCACTTGGCGGCTGTCAAATGACGCTCTTGCTAAAAATTCTTTATGTCTGGCAAACCCTGCCACTCCAACCTCCCCCGCAAGTAATCGAGAGGTTACAACGCCTTATTGACGACTTCATATGGGAGGGGAAGAAGGAGTGCATGGCCTGGAAGCAGATGTACCTGTCACAGTTGGAGGGTGGACTGGGTATTCCCAATTTACTATGCTATTATCAAGCAGCACAGCTGTGCTAAATCATAGAGTGGGTCCGACCTAGCACCAAAAAACATTGATGCTTTATCTATCAAGCAGTGGAGGGTATTATTATTTGGAAGGTTCCATGGCACCCGAAACAACATTGACCAGTGGGGTTTATATCTCACCAGTGCTCCGGGCTACAATGAGTGTTTGGGACAGGGTGCAAGTCCCCCGGAAATTGTCTACTCGAATTTCACTCCAGACACCAATTACAGGGAACCCAGACTCCCCCACACTCCATTGTTTGCGTTCACTGAGTGGCACGTTGCTAGTTGCAAGATTTGAGTGACTTCTTTGATAAAGACGGCCTTATGGAATTTACTCAGATTCAGTCTGCCTATAGTCTCCCATCCACTGTGCACTGTCAGTATACAGCCATCCGTCACTTGGTCTCTCAACCTCTGGTCTGTCCTCATGCCGGTAGGCCCCTTACACCTTTTACAAGATGGCTTCTTATCCACTGTTCTGATAAGCGACTTCTCTCCCACATATATGCATTTCTCAATGCCCCAAGGCTCCCTAGAAAACACCGGCATAGCATTAATGGGAGGAAGAATGTGAACACACATTCACCACTAAAGAATGGTGTGAGATTCTACACAGAGCCAGCACCTCCCCCCACTGTACCTCTGGCAAATACATTTTTCTCAAAATTGCACACTATTGGAACTATACACCAGCCAGGGTCTCCCAGTGGAAAGTGGGCGGAGACAGTACTTGTTGGCGCACTGCGGATAGACTGGCACCCTTAAGCACATTCTCTGGCACTGCCCCACAATCAATTCCTTTTGGTCAGAGTTGTTAGCAGCTGTGGAAGAAATGTATGACACTGACCTCCCTATATTCCCCAGCTGCATCTTTCTGGGACTCCCAAACCCCTGCCTTAGCACTTGGAGCTTTTACTCTCTCACTGGGGCTCGGACGCAATCCTGGCGAGACTGGACTGGCTGCATAAACTGTGGGGGCTATTGGGCATGGAGTAATTGATGGCGGTAGCCACGCATATGCTACTGTAATTTGATAAGGTATGGGGACCATTAGAGAACTGACTTGCCTGACTTACCTGCATATCCTCTGCTTGACCCACCCGTCTACGTATCCACCTGAAACAGCATATACCCTATTGTCCTCAGTCCTTCTCACACCCCCTTTTCTTTTTCGTTTTACGAGTGGTGACACATTTCTCTCAGGTTGTCGATATATTCAAAACCCCTCCCCAGACCCCCCTGCACCCACAATGTCTCCCTATTGATCCCTCTTCGTTGCCCTCCCAGGTTATTACTCTTTCATTGCCTCTCCACTGGCCAGTGGATGTAGGTGGGATAATTGCTGTACCCTGTTGCAAAAATACTAATAAAAGGTTTAAACCATAAATTAACCTGTGCTTAACCCTGGGTAGCTTGGCACAAAAAATAAGTCAGGCTTAACTTAGACTTACTACTTCCTTATGCCTACATCCCTCCTGGAGAATAGGCCATCATCAAGGACACTCCAGCCACCTTGGTCCTGGGCTTTTCTTTCAATCTGACTCCAGGTGTAACCCATCTCCTGGCAGCCAGCCTTGAGGCTTCAAAACCAGGTGTTTCTTGGCCTTCCTCTTTTCTTTTTCCCTTGAGGGTTCCATGTCAGGGCTTTCCTGATGGTGTTTGATGCAGGCTTGCAGAGGGTGTGACCTATTCAGCCCCAGCATATTTTCAGGATTTTTTCATGAGCAAGGAGTTGGAAAGTCTGTTGCCATAGGTCATTGTTGCGGATAGTGTTTGGCCAGCGGGTTTCCAGGATTTTCCTCAGACAGGTGTTCATGTAGGTCTGGACTTTCTTGGTCGTGGTCACTATTGTCATCCAAGTTTCTGTTCCATACAGAAGGGCAGATTTTGCGTTGGTGTTAAAAAGCCTGATCTTAGTTTGCAGCGTTAGGTCATTGGAGCTCCAGACAGTAGCGGCCCGTGGAGGGAGTGCCGTGGGGCGGTGAGGTGGGGCGGGGGAGGGGCAGGGTGGGGGGTAGTAAACTCCGGCTCACGGCCGACCGGAGTAATGTAAAGAAATAAATAAATAAAACGAATTTCGTTGCGCGCGCTGAAACGCCAAATGCGTTTTGTTGCGCGCGCTGAAACGCCAAATGCGTTTCAGCGCGCGGAATGAAATTCGTTTTATTTATTTATTTATTTACATTACTCCGGTCGGCCGTGAGCCGGAGTTTACTACACCCCACCCTGCCCCTCCCCCGCCCCGCCTCACTGCCCCACGACACTCCCTCCACGGGCCGATACTGGCTCCAGATTTTCTTTAACTGAATGAAGGCAGTCCTTGCTTTGCTGATTCTTGCCTTGACCTCAGCATCTGTGTGCCCTGCTTGTTTATGACACAGCCCAGGTAGGTGAGGGCCTCAATCTCTTCCAGTGCATCAGCTGCTAGAGTGACTGCAGTTATGCTGGCTGTGTTGGCCTTCAGAATCTTGGTTTTACCCCTGTGGATGTTGAGACCAAGTTACGCTGATGTGGCTGCCACATTGTTGGTCTTCTCTTGCATCTGCAGATGTGTAGGGAGAGTAGGGCCAAGTCATCTGCAAAGTCCAAGTCGTCAAGCGGCATCCAAGCTGTCCATTGGATCCCATTTCTTCTCTGAAGGCTGACAGGTCAAACATGGCTGATGTGGTATTTGCCAGGAGCACTCTGTCACCTTTTAGAGCATCATTGCACTAAAAATACTTGCTATTCTTCTCAGGGGTGAAACACACAACCAGGCAATGGGAGTAAAAAATTGCTCATGAGCAATGCATGCACGGTGCACCGTAATCGGATTGCACACCACAGAAGTTACTCACTGCTCTGCGGTTTGGGCATCCACAGGATGAGACAACTGCAGGATATCAGCAAATGTTTGGACACAGAGAAGAACATCTGGATTTGTCTGCTGTCATGAGTCAGATTGAATCCTGTAGGATCCAAGTGTCCTCCACACTGTAAAGTGGTGGCGTTGGGTGACCTTTATTGGACAGGGCCTAGTACCTGGAGGGAATTTGGAAAATGAACCACACAAGTCTCAGTGCTAGTCCGTGCTGACCCCGCACCCTTTATTTATAGCAGAGGAGCCGTGCCCTGCCCCTCGGATGATTGCTGCTACAGTGTTTGGTAGTGGCCGGTTAGCTCACTACACACACCATGGCAACAGCCATCACTTTATGGGCTGTGCAGTGGCCTTGCTTTATTCTCAAATTCTATACTTCGTATCACTACAATTGCACTGTGCAATTAAGATGGGCGCCACAAATAGAAGAAACTGTGAACAAAAAAAGATATATGTTACTTACTGTTGAAAGATGAGAATGCAAAGGTCTAGCCTTCCAAATCATGGGGAGTGACAAGACATGGATTGTCTCTACTTGCATTCATGCCTTGTAAAGAGAGCACATATGTAGAGAATTCCAGGAAGAAAGAGGGAAGCTTGGAAAAATGGAAAAATGGCAGCCATAAAGCAGGCTGTCTTTTCATTTTCCAGAATACTTAGCTCCTCACTTTTCTGCTCTGACCACCTCTTCTTCAAGTACCATAGCTCCTCAGTGCTTTCCAAGCATGTCTGCTTGTTCCTCAAGCCCAAGGGGCACACACAACAGCCTTCTTAGCCCATAGGCCTTTACATGCATGTTTCCACATCCTCATTTTAAACGAGGATTGAATGAGGAAATACATATTAGGCATCAGTTAATGAATGACAATTTTTTTTTTTTTAAATGTGGCCCATATTTATAATTTATTTTTATGCAGTGCAACGCAGCAAGCCACCTTGCTGCGCTGCGTGAAAGGGAAAGGGGAGGAATGTGCTGTATTTAACATTATACTGCACATTTCTGTCCTTTCCTAGTGCTCACGCACTTTTAGCTGTCTAGCGTCAACACATGCACCCTTGCATCATGCTGCAAGGGTGCCTGCATTGTAGGAAGGATTGTTTTTGTGCAGGAAGAGACACCTTCCTACACAAAAACAATATTCAGAGACATTTTTCCTCTATGTGTGCTTCAGAATGCAGCACACATAGAAAGAGGAGAAAACAAGGAAAAATAAAGATATTTCTCCTTGTTGCGCCTCACCTGGGGAGGTGTACAATTTTGACGCATTCCCAAGTCTACACTAATGGTAAATCTGGGAATGAGCTAGAATCCATGGGAGGATGCATGAGAACACCCATCCTCCACCCATGGAGCACCTCCCTGGAGCCTTGTAATGCAAGGCAGCGACTTGCACTGCCTTGCGTTACTCCAGATTGATCAAGCCATGCAGGGCCACACACACAGGCCTTGAGTGGCTTGATAAATCTCATTTAGGTTTCATGTTGCCCTTGCGCCTCCTTGCGTGGTGCAAGGGTGATGCAAAACCTTGATAAATCTGGTCCTAATTTCACAAAAGACACGCATGCATATTCGTAATTTCAATTCTTCATAACAGGATCATTTGGTAAAGAGGCTACAGTACATTGAGTGATCTTATTTCGGTTTGGGATGCTGGCCAAGCACACTCACTCAGGCTGCTCTTCCAGTTCTCAAACAACTATTCCATGCCCTTTTTCTCACATTTCATTGTTTCTCAACCGCACAACTGAGCTCATATCCCAAGCTGCGATACCATCTGGCATTTATGAATGAAATAGTTTTCCCCACCCTTCCTCCCACTCACAGTCTCCTTATGATCCAGTGCTGGGAATGTTGGCAGTTTTCTATTTTCTGTTCACAGGCTTCCTCTGAACTTAAACACATGTTCAAAGAATCTCAAGGATTCTGAAAAAATAAACAAAGGACCACTGTCGTGATTTTAAAACATGGTGGCTGCTGAATGTCCTCGAGGATACACATTTTAGCTTCTTTATTGGAGAGATGGGAGTAAACACTTGAGGGCATGTCACGGAAAGGGAGTGTGTGAATGAAGCATAGCTGTCCTCCCACACAACAGGAATCCCATCATTATAAAAAAAAAAGAGGGCTTGATATGGGAGGATGTGGAAAGCACTTTTCAAGATCACTAGGGAAACCCAAATACATTTTGTGTTGTTAGGTTGAAAAAGAGAGCTCAGGCGGGGAATGCTGCACATCCCGTTCTCAAATAGCTTCGTAATTAAATGGAGCAGTCTAAGCAGTGGAAATATATTTCACCATAGCAACAGTATTTTTCTCTTTGCACATCACTATTGCATGTAACTATGTTTTATGCTCATTGTGATGGTTTTTTCAAGAGAAGCAGCTGACCGAGGATAATAATTTGCCGTGGCACGTTTCTTATCGTTTCTGTCAGACGTTTAAGGACATGACGTACTTCAGAGACGTCAGCAAGCTATGTTTTTCTATGAGTGGTTTACATCTCCACATTTTAGTAGTTTACTTGTTTTCCTGTCCTCATTTGTATGTGTTTAATGGCGGCCATTTCTGAAAATGGAAGTCGTGCAATTCATATCCTGCTCATCCAGAAATCCCCACATCTGGAATGCAGCAAGAAAAAAAGCATAATAAAAACCAGATCTTCGGACTACACAGCTCATTATTTCCAAAGCGCTGTTTCCTTCATAGCAAGATTCATACGCTAGTGCATTCCTGTACAAAGTATGTCTTTTGATGAATTTCTTTTTGACCCAACGTGTGAAAGCTAAGTAATTTAAGATTAATCAATTTGATCACAAATTTTATTGTGTAGTTTGTAGCAGCTTAATTTGCTGACAGAAGGATATGTTGCTAAATATTCCACTTTCCTCCAAGTTCAACTTATGATTCGGACCTGTACACTCAATTATTTAAATATTACTTTAAAAGTGCCACTTTATCTTTTTTATGCGCCAAGACATATTTATAATAAAGACTTATATTATTATTATACTTTTTTGCAAGCAACACATATTTACTACCGTATTTCATAAACTTCAAATGGCGTCTCACTCAGTGGACTGATGCATCTATTGTTTGACCGCATGGGCAGAGGTTCGAATGCTGATCGGTCCACTTAGCCTTCCATAAACCCCCTTAGGTTGTTCATATGTGTATCACTGAATTAGATAACATTAAACATCTGTTATCCAGCTCTCAGAAACCCATAGGTGATCGAGGACTTTACAAATATACTTGTTTAGTTGATGTTAGAACACATGTCCTACAAATCTTACATATAAGTTGAGACACATTTTTTGTATAAATGAAGATGTTAATGTAGTTTACTATTTTTTTTGTAAATCAAATCAAACATACTTTCTTTTTACATTTCAAAATACTTTCGGGCCACATGTATCAACCATTTTTGCGTTCGCAAACAGGCCGATTGCGAATGCAAAAAAGGGTTTTCACATGTATCAAACCCAAATTGCAATTCGGTAACATGTTACCCAATCGCAATTTGGGTTTGCGATTCCGTATTAGTAAGGGGCGTGTTTAGGGCGTCCCTTCCTAATACCGAATCGCATCGGTATGCATAAATGTTTTGCGACTGAAAAGCAGTTGCAAAAAATTCGCATTTTACCACCTACTTCAAGTAGGTGGTAACCCATTTGCAAATGGGAAGGGATCCCCAAGGGACCCCTTCCCCTTTGTGAATTTTTGTAAAAGCATTTTTTAAAAGCAGGCAGTGGTACCACAGACCACTGCCTGCTCTTAAAACATGAAAGGAAAACTTTTCTTTTTTTTGTTGTAAAGCATCCCGTTTTCCTTTAAGGAAAACGGGCTGCTTTACAAAAAAAAAAGATTGCTTTATTTAAAAGCAATCACGGACATGGTGGTCTGCTGACCCCAGCAGGCCAACATCCCTGTGATTTTTGCGATTCCTAGAAGGTTGCAAATTGCGACCTACCTCATTAATATTCATGAGGTAGGTCATTTGCGATCCCCTAGGAATCGCAGAAAGTGTTCAACACACTTTCATGCATGCCGTTTTGCGATTTCCTAATTGTGAATCGCAAGGATTCGCAATTAGGAAATCGCAAAACAGGGCCTTCATACATCTGGCCCTCTGTCTTTGACTTGAGGATTTAGGACAATGCCGACTTTTAAAGTGTCTAGTTTAAAAAAAAAAATGTATATGAAGAGTGTTAATTGAAATAAATTTGAGGTGGAAAAGAAAACAAGCACTGGCAAAGCCCATGGGAGTGGCCCTATGGCCCAATTGTTTATATTTTTAAGTTCTTGGCATGTATAGAAGCACGCACACACATACTTAGACACACACAAACTGACACAGGCATAGGCATGCGCCCACTTGCAGGTGAATCAAATGTAGCTCATGAGCAACATAGTACTTTGAAAACAGAGGTGGTCCACCACGGTGCTGAACTTGAGTTACCAAAGTAAAATGGGTTAAACACAAGATTGATTTGAGAGATCACGCCTGGTGTTGTGTCATTGGAAAGAGGGGCATTTATGCCTTATAGTGATGTTCCTCATCAAATAAATTAAACAGCGTTTATATATTTAAGTTAACAAATTAATTAAATATTTAACATTATGTTTTGAGGTCTGGGTTGTGACAATGCAGCTATAAAACAGACGTATTGGTTACAATATATAGAGAAAGAGCTTGGAGTCCACCCCGTCCGACTACTGGCTTTGTTTTCAACCTGCCTCCTTCAATCATTGGCTTGCTTAGCCTAGTGGAGCATCCATCTCTCACTGAATGCTATTGATTGTGAGGATGTGTCCTTCTGTGTTCTGGGAAGTGCCTTCGTTTAGATCTGTCATGCATTTAACCATAGTTTGGACCTCTTCAACTATGCTCTGACGAACCTCACTGTGAAGTCTCCTTTTAAGAGTTCATGTCAGTGAATTTTATTGAATATCAGACTTTATAACGTAGGTCTTATAGACATCAATATATCTTAGAAATGGATTTTGTGGTTAGCTAATAACTTTGGCGCCGTTTGAGGAATCTTCCAAAAACTTTCCAAAAAAAGTCTAATCCTTCTAAGCTCGTTACTGGAAAGTTTTGGGGTGATCCGTCAAGTGGGGGTACGTAAAAAGGTGGTCACAAAACACTTTTTCCCCATGCAATTTTACGTAGGAAGCATGAACAGAGATACCGCAAAAATGGCTAAAAAGCGACACCAAACTTGCCAGAAAGCTAGATCTTAACCCAAACAGCATGCTTTTTGTGATCTGTTGTAAATCAGTTCAATAGTTTTTGAGAAAGTAAGGATCAACATTTATGCATAAACACACCACAGAGGATCTGCGGATCCAACAAATCTGAAGGTAAGATCTCATTGGCTGCCACTTCATCAACACAGATGGAGCAGCAGCTATTTAAGGGCATGGGAACTCAGTCAAAAAAACTCAGGCAAAAAAATATATATAGGGGCAGGGTAGGGATAACCTAACCCCTAGACCCAGTGGAGGGTCCTAAAGGGACCCCTAGGGGCAAGACAATCTTTTTTACAAGACAGGGGACCCCTAGAGGGTCCGCAGATCTTTGGTCCCGTCCCAAAAAAAGGGAAGGCTTCCGCCCTTTTCAGTTTTAAACTCCCCTTGGGTGGACCAGGCAGGTTTAAAAAAAAAAAAAACAATTTAGGGGAAAAACGAAATCTGCACAAAAACAATTACTGAGGCTTTTTCCTCTTTTTAAGTGTGCTGCATTCTGCAGCACATATAGAAAGAGGAAAAAGTGAGGAGAAAAAAACATATTTCTTCTTCTCACACCTCCCCTGGGAAGGAGTAGCATTTTGATGCATTCCCAGGACTACCACTCATGGTGAATCTGGGAATCCACACACACAAACAAAAGGAAAAGGGGGAATTCAGTGGGACCAATCTGTCTCTGGGTGCCGCTTATTTTCCATTTTGGAAAGACCATCTGGTTTTTAATACTGCCCTCACACACTAGATAGTATCATGCTTCATCATAGGGCCACATCAACATAAAGACTCAGCCCAACGTCAATTGATGGAGCGAAAAAAGTATTTTTTTCAAAAACAAATGAGGGGATTGTTTAGAAGTACCAGGGGTCCTAATCCTGAAGAAGGCCGGTAGACCCGACATGGGCACAAGGAGGGCCGAAACATGTTGATAATCTAACAACACTATATGGAAGGGGGTACGGTCACTAACCAGCCAATACATCCCCAAGATACTGATTTTAACCCTGCCAGGCAAAGTTAAGAATAAAGATTATTTGAACATTTTCCTAGGTAGTTTTAATCATCATTTTTGTGTTGAGTGGATCCCGATCCCAGTTGGGATAGAGGGTGTGAATCAATCCCCTCAATTGTTTTTGAAAAAATATTTTTTTCGCTCCATCAAATGACGTTGGTCTGCGTCTTGATGTTGATGCGGC
Source organism: Calotriton arnoldi (assembly GCA_963921515.1). Classification (NCBI taxonomy): domain Eukaryota; kingdom Metazoa; phylum Chordata; class Amphibia; order Caudata; family Salamandridae; genus Calotriton; species Calotriton arnoldi. The sequence continues at coordinate 1,671,984 of CAWUFW010001098.1, forward strand.
CCTATGATGAAGCATGACACTATCTAGTGTTTGAGGGCAGTATTAAAAACCCAATGGTCTTTCCAAAACAGAAAATAAGCGGCACCCAGGGACAGATTGGTCCCACTGAATTCCCCCTTTCCCTTTTCTTTGTGTGTGTGTAGGTTTAGTAGGGAGACTGAAGGGAAAGGTAGAGAATCTCCCACCCCTACCCCGGAAGGGTGATTGTGTATTGGAATCTGGGAATGCACCAACATCCATGGGTGGACGTGTGGGAACACCCATGATCCACCCATAGAACACCTCCCTGGGGCAGAGTAACAAAAGGCAGCAACATGCACTGCCTTGAGTTACTCCAGATTTTCCAAACCACACATGGTGGCCTTGCTTGGCTTGATAAATCTCACTTTAGGTTTTGTGTTGCCCTGCGTCTCCTTTCGTAGTGTAAGGGTGATGCAAAACCTTTGCTAAAACTGCCCTTTGGATTTTCACAATATCTATGGCTTCTGTGATGTAACATTGATGGATTCAAGCTAGCCTGGCTGATGAGGGGTGATGCCCCAAAACCGGCCCCAGATTGCTTGTTTCCGGTCCAGGGAGAACCTGGCTTGGCAGTTCAGCCTGGACTGTTCCCATGAGGAGCAGGGTCAAGACTGATCTGCATTTGGCTGGGTCCAAACTGGGGTGTCGTGGTGAGCAAAATAATGATGGATTAAACCCAGTTCCTTGTGACTGGGTGTGAATGATTGCATTGTTCAGCATTCTGTCCATCACTTGTTCCTTTTGCTTTTGTCGCCCTAAGTGGGAATGCTATCCCCAGACGTTGGTCCCATGCTCACTGCACCCCTGGATTCAAGCTAGCCTGGCTGATGAGGGGTGATGCCCCAAATCCGGTCCCAGGATGCTTGTTTCAAGTCAAGGGAGGACCTGGCTTGGTATTTTGGGCTGGACTGTTCCCAAGAGGAGCAAGTTCAAGACTGATGTGCATATGGCTGGGTCAAAACTGGGGTGCCGTGGTGCGCAAAAGAACGATGGATTAAACCCAGATCCTTGTGACTGGGGGTGAATGTTTGCATTGCTCAGCAATCCGTCCATGCCTTGGTCCTTTTGCTTGTAACATTGATGACAGCATCCCCACTGCAAAATTTGTTTCAGCAACACTGCTCACCCCTCTCCATTCCTTGTGCCTCAAATGCATTCTTCCTAACCACCACTTGCTCATTCTGTCATTTATTTTTGGTGATGACATCGCTTGTTTCTTTTAAAGCAGCATGTTTAAACCCTGCAGTGCTCTGCTCCTCATGTGCTAGAGTGTCTGGTGGCCTTGTGGTGTTTTCGTGACACCATTAATGTCAAACCAAAAAAGCGTGGGCAGATGGAGTGCTGAGTAGGGGAGTGCGAAATATGCATAATTTGCTTTGTGTGATTACTAGATCTGTGCGGCATGTAAATTATGATGCCATAATTTGGGGAACTTTGAATTACGCTTGTAATGCGAAATTTCCGAAATTACACCGTTAGGCCACCTTCATGCAATTACATGCCTTTTGAAGTAACAATTTACTGCGAACATAATTTTACCTGTAAAAATGTAAGACAAAAGCACAGAAACAACAAAACCCGAGCAGCGGTTAACTGCGGTGCTTTTGTTTAAATGAGTTATTCCGCTAAAATATTGCTCAAAATTATGGATTTTCATTTTGTGCACTTATGCGTAATTGTGCAATAATTTTGCATAATAAAGTGAAACAAAATTACTCAAATTTTGAACACCCCTAGTAATTATGCATGATTACAGTAAAATGACTTGAAATTACGCATAATTATGTGAAATGCAAATCCATTATTTTGTGCTATGTTTTGTGCGATGTGCATCCTTACATACATTTTTGACACAAGGTTGCATTTAAACGGAAGCAGCGAGAACAGATGCTTGTGTTCAGTTCCCATGCTTTCACAGTAAAGGTTTACAGTGAATCACGCATAAATATGGCAAGTGGCATGATGACTTCATCTCAGTAGTTTCGCGTAACAGAACATTTCAGAAATTACACGAATTCTGACTTCATAATTTACATTTGACTCAGGCCTAACACTGAGCCTATTAATCGCAAAGCAGAGTTGTAATGTTCACAGGGATGCTTGCACAAATATTTTATTGAGGTGTTAGGGTGTTGTTTGTGGGATGAGGTCTGCAGCGATTTATACATAGGGGTCCACAGGCATGCACCCATGGCTAAAAGGTAATGCTTTGACAAGGGAAAAGTGCGATCTGAGGCTTAAGTTTTAGACTGTACTAAAACAATTTCTGTAGTGAGTTCAACGGCAATGCGCACGGTCCAGTGTCTTGAACTTTAAGGGCAGAACAGTTCTTTTTGGGTTGTAGATAAATATTCTCTGTAGTTGATATTGGGTGCCTAGGATCATGAGCTAATGAGAGCAACAAATCATGGGACTGCAAGCTGCTATGTCTAAGTTATGAATGACTCGCAGACAGTAAGTCATTTCAAGGACTTTATTCCAACATCCTCACTTCTGTCACCAACATACTGCTTCAGGTTCTCTCCCATTCCCGCTGCACACTGCCTCACCCTTCCAGCATTCCATTCTCGAACGTAGCTCTCGAGCTGGACACTCTTGCACATCCAAACAAATCATTCCACAACACATCCCTTCTCCACCAACAAAATAACAATAAACAATAGTGGAAAAACACATACAGATAAAAGCAAAGGAAATGAAAGAACATATTTTAAAAATACAACAGATACAAAATTACAAGTGCAATAACTACAACGCATGTAAAAACTGTACCATGCAATTTGTTCACAGTTGTTGTCCTCTAGTTCTTCTTGTCTTCTTGATCTTCAACCTTCAAGACACTCAATAAATAGTGATTCCCTTTCTTTCCCAGGCTAAATAAATTTGCTTAACCAACCTTGTTTCCCTTGCTGTCTTTTGGGATGGCTATAATCATTAGTTCTTCCACTCTCCCCACCAACTAGTCCCATAGGACCAGAATAGTTGCAGCCACTCACGGAACCACCGGTAGTGGTAACATTGTCACTAATGTCTTTCTCCTTCACCAATTGTGACATACTGCACACATCACCAAATTCCATAATGACAACATTCCTTATGACTAGTAATCTTATAAGGCCCCATGAAATGTGTGATGCCTTTCTTTACAAACCTAGGCTTCTTGATAGAAACCATGTCACCAACACTCCATCTGTCACACTTCACCTCATGCAAAGCATCGTATTTTTCCTTGTATCTTTGCTGATGTTCCACAATACTCTTGTCATTTGCATCACAGGCCCAACCATCACTACCATAGAACCACAAAACTGAGGGCAACTTAGTTTTAGCCAACATTCCCTCAGCCCTTCAAATGGAGACACAAAAGTCAACGTATTTGGAGTAGTACTATGTGCCCCAAATGTTTCCCTATGCATATCCACCCAGGGCATCCCACTTGGCAATGCCCTCTGTACACATCCCTTCACTATTTTATTTATGACCTCTGCAAGGCCATTGGCTTGAGGATGATAAAGTGCTGTTTGGCGATGCTCAATACCCAAAACACAAACAAAATCTGCGATCTCTTTCGACACAAACTACACAGCATTGTCTGTCACAATATCCTTAGTAATCCCCTCATTAGAAAACTCCTGTTTCATGGAATTCAATGACCACCTTAGAAAGTAGCAGAACTAAAGCACTTAGCAGTCACCCATTTGGTGGCATAATCAACCAGCAACACTACAAATCTCTCTGACGGTCTCAACAAATCAAAAGGTCCCACAATATCCTTTCTCAACTTTGCTAAGGTTCCACAGGTGAAAGAGGTGCTTGCCTCACCATTCTTCCTTTGTCTGCCTGAGCACACTCATTACAATACACACACACTTACCTCAGACAGGGCTGAGGATGGGAACTAGAGGCACGGGGCCAAAGGGCAAGCCAGCCTCCAATCTTATATGCAAACACAAAAAGGCTGCCCCTCACGTGGGTTCCTACAATTTCCTACAGACTACTGTTGAGATGCAACATCAGTGGGGGCATCTCATAAAAGTTTCGGACTGGCCTCACACACCGCCCGGTGTCATGCTTCATCATAGGCTGTCCTCGCCCTCTAAAAACTTCGTTTGATAGAGGGCGGGCATACACCTGGAGACAGGGATGCACTTCTACAACTAAGTGATGGCCGTGTGAAAGTGAAAGGTGATTTAAAAACCATCACACCTGTCACTCAACAGTGTTTTATTCAGGGAACAGATGTATGGTATTAAAAATAAGTGTACGGTGATCTGGGACATTATTCTCCCTTCACCGTATTAAGTGTGGTCAACATGTTTCTGCGTTCGTGTCCCCGTAGGGTACGTCGCATTCGTCAGGACCAAATGGGTATATTCTTTTTGCCTCTAATGCAAAAAGCAACTGTTAATCTAGGGACGGGGATAAGAGATAAATAAACTTCCAACGCCCCTCTGGTGTAGTACCACTGTACCAGATCCTGTAGGACAAAAAGGAAACAAAGAAAACAAAACAAAACAAACAAACCAACCGTGTAAGTAAGTTTATAAAAAGACAATTGTTGTCATCCAACCTAGGTCACACCTATAGCGCGCGTGGTGTGGTCTATATGAGACACGTGACATACGTACGTGTCATCACATGATCAATTGCATAATCCATTTCTTACCCTGAAATACTATCCTCTATACTCCATGGGAGGGCGAGGGTAGGAGGGCCTACTTTTGACTTTCTGTATAAGAGAAATGCTGATTTTAGAAAATGGTAATGATCTCATAATGTATCCATAAAACCAGAAAACTAAAAAACATGCAACTGAAATAGCCCAAATGGTCATTCAGTAATAGTGATTGACACCCAATCTCTCCGAGAAAACTGGGATCAAGCTTTCATTCTCACCCTTACGCATTACACTCATACGCTTACTGTCTGACTTCAGCGCTCCCATCGGTTCTCTCTACAGGCGTCCTCTCGGTCTCCCCGTCGATGGAGACTGATGTTCCCTTGGTGGTATATATACTCTAGAAAATTAGTTAATTGTTTAATCATGCGACATAATTGAAAAAGCACCTGGGGCGCTAAGAGCGCTTCCTGTGTCCAAATGCGGGCGGGGTTAGGTGCCTGGCAAGGGGAGTATGTGAATCTACGCACTCCTATTGGATGAAAGAGGTTGTTTTAGTGCAATCGTAAGTGTACCTCTTGCGCGCACGCGCTATTGAATGAGGGACGCATTGAACTCCAGCGGCAGTAGCCATGCGTAGAGACCCATGGACTGCGCGTGTGCAGATGAAAAGTGTCTCTTATCCTTCTACACTCTGTACCTCTGTGTGGCACCATCATCACCTGTGCAATGGAGCTCTCGATTCGTAGCTAAACGTGTCTCAAGGGCGCATGTGCTATAAATAGCGGAGCAACCAAAAATCATGCAACCTAAACCACGTGTTAGAAGACGTGGATAGCGCATGCGTTAAATTTGGGTGTTCTAGTGATCCGCATAGCTATGTGGAAACAAACACCATTTATCGGGTGGAGGCTAGTCATACCAGGCACCATATATCGGGTGGAGGCTAGTCATAACAGGGGAGGTGCACAGCGCGATATCCGTACTATGTATTAAAAAATGCATTAAAAATTGCAAACCAGTGATGTTTAAAGTGTGTATTAACTTACGCTAGAGAACATACTCAATTATATTTATATTTATATAGCCTCAATAGGTTGAAAATCTATCCTATGGGCAGAGTACTCTATACTAAAAATAACATAAAACTTTAGATAATATACAACCAGAGTGTCAACATCCTGGATTAACTGGTTTTCAAAATCACACAATGTATTGGATCTCCGGTGATTCAAATGATGTGATCGTAGGGCATAAACCTCATTCTCTCCCCTACAATGCATTAGACCCTGCGTTAGAGGGCTAAATATATGATGGTCAACCAGTAACTATGTACTCGTGTTTAATCTATATTGCAGCCGTGGTGTATACTACTCTATTGATCCCTTACAATGTGATGGACATAAGGCAGTGGGACTAAGTATATTATAATCACTGGTCACATTGTATAACAATTGCCACTGTCTACTTCTAAGGGTTGTTAAGTCTATGCTCACATGGGCTGCCCATTTATGATCTAAATACGTCACTTGGATACACGGTCTCGGATCACCTTCTATAGTATTGTGCAACTACCTAAATGTTGATCCATGTATTAAGGTTGGCTAGGTCACTTTGCCAGCTGTAGCCATGGTATATCATCGTTCAGACCTCGCTCCCATGTATGTAACCTGTACACCCACCGTTGTTCCCGGATGTGTAACTGTCTAGAAATGTCTATTTTCCTTTTTTTCATTACTTCAAGAATGATCCACCGCAGATCAGAATCACTATGATTTTTCTCGGTAAAGTGTTTTGTCAGCTTGGTGTTTGTTTTTTTGCACCTAATGGTGCTACGGTGTTCACTGATCCTCGTTTTTACTCTCCTTGTCGTCATCCCCACATATTTCAGATTGCAAGGATTATGAGATCATTACCATTTTCTAAAATCAGCATTTCTCTTATACAGAAAGTCAAAAGTAGGCCCTCCTACCCTCGCCCTCCCATGGAGTATAGAGGATAGTATTTCAGGGTAAGAAATGGATTATGCAATTGATCATGTGATGACACGTACGTATGTCACGTGTCTCATATAGACCACACCACGCGCGCTATAGGTGTGACCTAGGTTGGATGACAACAATTGTCTTTTATAAACTTACTTACACGGTTGGTTTGTTTGTTTTGTTTTGTTTTCTTTGTTTCCTTTTTGTCCTACAGGATCTGGTACAGTGGTACTACACCAGAGGGGCGTTGGAAGTTTATTTATCTCTTATCCCCGTCCCTAGATTAACAGTTGCTTTTTGCATTAGAGGCAAAAAGAATATACCCATTTGGTCCTGACGAATGCGACGTACCCTACGGGGACACGAACGCAGAAACATGTTGACCACACTTAATACGGTGAAGGGAGAATAATGTCCCAGATCACCGTACACTTATTTTTAATACCATACATCTGTTCCCTGAATAAAACACTGTTGAGTGACAGGTGTGATGGTTTTTAAATCACCTTTCACTTTCACACGGCCATCACTTAGTTGTAGAAGTGCATCCCTGTCTCCAGGTGTATGCCCGCCCTCTATCAAACGAAGTTTTTAGAGGGCGAGGACAGCCTATGATGAAGCATGACACCGGGCGGTGTGTGAGGCCAGTCCGAAACTTTATGAGATGCCCCCACTGATGTTGCATCTCAACAGTAGTCTGTAGGAAATTGTAGGAACCCACGTGAGGGGCAGCCTTTTTGTGTTTGCACACTCATTACAATACCTGACCACTTCCTCCACCAACCTGTCTATACCTGGCCACCAATAACACTATTTCAATGTGGACTTGGTTACGTTTCTACTTTGATGATCCTCATATGTCAAGCACACCAAATGCCTCCCTCACACCTTCAGGTGGAATTCTCTTTCCTCATCTCCACAAATCACTTTTTTCCATGTACAACTCTTCTCTCACAGCTCCATACTGCTTCTCCCCCTCACCAAGAACTTTCAAATCTGGTCATCCTTTAACTGCAAACTCACTGATTCTTCCATAAAGCACATTATTACCTTTGTCCAATTCTCAGTCATCTTCCTGCATGGCCTCCTGACCTGTCCAAGATATCTTTGGTTCCTGAAAAAACTTCAGCATCATCACTCTCTACTAGCAACCTTGAAAGACAATCTGTCACCTTATTTCTGGAACTCTTCATATACTGCACCTCAATATTGAATTCCAACCACCTACCAATCCTGGGCGTGGCATGTTCCCTCCCCTTACATGAAAACAATTGCACCAATGGCTTGTGGTCACTGTGTATTACAAAAGGCATGCACCACAAATATAATTTGAAATGCTGCACTGCCCAAGTGCATGCAAGGGCTCCCCTCTCTAATACAGAATAGTGAATTTCTGAACCCTAAGCATCCTAGATGCAAAAAACAAACCCACACCTAAACCATTCAAGCTGGCATCAGTTGTCAAAATAGTTCTTTTGCAAACATTATATGCCATCAAGGTTGGCATACCACTGAACTGTCTCTTGATGGCTTCAAAAGCACTTGAACACTCATCACTCCACTCAAACTTGTGTCCTTTCTTGAGACGTTGCCTCATTGGATGAATATGTGAAACAAAATCCCTAATGAATTTAGAATTCTTCTCCATGAGTCCTAAAAATGATCTCAGCCTTTGTCACTTGGTATTGGTACCTTAGCAATGGACTTAACTAAGTCCATTTTGGGACTGGTACCTTCCCCAGGGATGGTGTGACCCAGATAAGTCACAGTCCCCACTTGAATTGACACTTTTTTCTTTTCAAGGATAACAGACTCTCTTGCAATCTAAACATCACTTGTCCCAAAACCTCATCATGATCACCATTGTTCTTGCCATAAACCAGAATGTTGTTGTGGAAAAGCAAAATCTTCTAACACCTTCTACCACCTTTATCATCACACATTGGAAGCAAACAACTGCTAAGGCTAGACCAAATGACATCCTGATGAAATGGAAAGTGCCTAGCCATCTAAAAAAGTTAGATGTCTAGAGTCCTCACTCAACAACACTTGATGGCATGCAGAGGATAAATCGAAAACACGAAACACTAGTGCTTTGTCCAATAATGACAACTCCTCTGCAATATGGGCTAGCGTCTGCCTGTCCACCCAGATGTTCTTGTTCAAATCTCAAATGTCACCACACATTCTGCTATTCTTTCCACCATCCTTGGGTGCCAAAACTATAAGCGCCAACAATTCAGAGAATTCAATCTCCACAATTACTCCTAAACTTTTCAGTCTTTTTATTCAGCCTGTAATGGTTGCATCATCAAATGGGGAACCTTCCTCACCTTATGAACTGCAGCTCTTGCCCCCTTTTTGAGTATGATTATATGTTCATATCCTCAAAGCAGACTCAACTTTTGTGAGAAAACTGCAGGAAAGCGACTGATTATGTCACTGTCATCACTCAAATGTGCAATCATCATTACTTCATCTGGTGAATCGGTATTCAAAGTAATTCCCAAATCACTTTGATACTTCCAACCCAACAGATTGCCCCCTCTCTTCACCACATAAACTTTCCCCACAGTTAGCTCTTCCCTTAAACACTCTTGCCATGGGAACATAGCCTTCCACACCAAATATGAGTCCCAATTCTTTTCTGCATCAAGTTGTAGGGAGAATTGAGTCAGCTAGTGCTACAACATTCTTCCCACCAATGACAACCATGCACTCCAGCATTTTATCACATCTGTATCACAATCTAAAACTGCATTAGGAACAGGCATTACATTGAAGATTACTTTGTTTAAACCCTCCTGCTATTCTTGGACCTGTTGAACAGTATCTGGGCTCAAAATTCCTTTCTTTTCTTAACATTTACAAACTTTTGCCACTCCTTCGACAAGAGGAGAGCCTCGCATATCAACTCGGACTGTTTGAGGAATGATTAGCATTACCACATCGATAACACTTGCTAAGTAACTGTTTCTATGATTCTGCATTTAGTTTCTTTCCCTTGACTGCATCTTCTCGACTTTCAGTTATAGAGATGGCCTCTTTTAGGTTCGGATTCTTGGATATGAGTTTTTCTTGGGCCTTCAAATTGGTAGTACCTCGCACTAACTGATCTCTAATAAGCGAATCAGTGAGTTCATCAAATTCACATGTCCTCGCTGGATTTTTAAAAGAGGCCACAGTTAGTTATTTTTTTCCATTTTACCATGGTGTCTAGAATAAAATTAATGTCCCTTCATTACTACATTTATCTGGGTGCCAAAATGCAGCTCCAACATCTTCACTGATGTTTCATAAAAATATGCTGGCTCTCCATCCCCTTGACCTGCTGAAATCTCATACAAGCTCCCATAAACATTCCTGCATTCACTTCCTAAATTATAAAGCAGAATTCCTGGCTTCCTTATAGGAGAGAATTGCTCTCCCCATTTGATAACCAGATAAGAATCAAACAGTTTCTTCCATTTCCTCCAGGTTAAAAGTGGCACACTTGCCTCTGACAGAAAAGTAGGAAGTCACAACATGCTAGCTGATGCCATCATTCCTGAAAAGGAAAAAAATACTAACTAAGAAAATAAGTTAACAAGATTAACTAAAGCAACAAGCTAACACAGCTAGTTAACAAAACAAACTAATAAAAAAAACCTTGTGGTCTTGACGTTCTTGAATTTTGCTACAACTCTGTGGTAATAGGTATGCCTCCTGTGCTTCCTTACAGTGAATACTCATAATGGGGCATATTATACTCTTTTTAATTGAAATGTTTTCCCTGTGTTCATTCACAATTATTAGACACAGTCTTGAGATTATCAACGTGATACTGTTTCAAAATGGCGGCACGCAATGGCATCATTCACATGATGACCTCACATGTGATATATTGGTAGACAATGAAAACACTACTTTAAGGGCAGTCACTAGCCAATTTAAATGCCTCTTCCAAACACTCTCCTCTCCTTTGCAAAGCTCTGTGTATTATATTACTGCATGTGCATGTCTTGTAAGTAAACAAGACAGTTGTTGTTAAAACATGCTCTCTCGCTTGTAGAATGAAAATGAAACTTGCTTTACACTTCGATTGGAAATCAGTAAGTCTGTTGCCTGCTGCCCCCTGCTGACACACCAGATTCCATCCTTAGGTGTGAAGTAGGTTATTCCATCCGTCGCAGCTTTTCCCTGGGCTGGTGATGGATGTTCTTGGCCCCAGCACAGGTTCCTCGTTGCACAGTACCTCACCCTTCCAGAAATCTGTTCTCGAACGGAGCTCTCAAGCTGGACACTTTCAAGCATCCAAACATGCCAAAACACAACACAAACCTTCTCAGTGGCAGACATAAGGCCCAGTGCCTGGCATGGGGTGCAACAAGCTACTTTGCCAATATCCCAAATACCAAGGAAGCCATCCCTTTGTATCCCGATATATGCACAAGTTGGGAGAACTGTGAGCATACATAAATTCTTGTCCTCATTGTGTGACCATATTTTATTTTTTCACATGCATGTTGAAAAGTATTGCTTGCTCATTCAGACTTTGTTCTGTGCTGTAGGTCATGACTTTCTGTGTCATTTGAGCTCATACTTAGGCGGGTCAGGCCTTGCTAAGACTAATCCTGGGAAGCATGGAGACACCTGGCAGCTGAAAGATAATGTCCTTCCATCTTGTGCTCTGCCTGTTATCTGCTTCAAGGTAGAAGGCTGGAGATAGTGTGTAGGGTCCACATTACAAGTAGAGCAGAGGAACACTCCCAACTTTGGACTGCATACTTATAATGGCTGAGTAATGGGCTGATAATGTCACCCAGGAACAGCAAACCAGGACCATATTACCACCTCATTTTACCAGTAGACTCAAAATGATGCCCAGAGAAGAGTGTACAGTGCTGAGCCCCCTTCAGCCTAATTTCATTACACCTCAGACCTCTCTTATGTGTTGGAGCGGTCTGCCTGGCCTTCAATGGCAACATTTTACAAAAGTGGTTTCCTCTGCCTTTCTCTGGCGAAAGCACAAGATCCATTGTGTCTCCCAGAAAGGATGCTACAGGCACTCCACCCCTCAAAGTTGTAAGCTCAAACTGCCAGAATATGCCAACCCCAAAATATTATACAGGAATAGCTGTAGTTTAAAAGCAGATGTTCTCCCCCAAAAATAGCTGACAAGCCACTTCTCCCAGACAAAATTTAAGCATAAGTTTTATTAATACCGCATTTGGACTACATCTTCAGTCAGAAAGTACTTGAGAAGAGCCAGCTAGGGCACCTCATCCATGTGCATCTCACTCATCCATGATCAATTCACTCACCCATCTATGCATCCACAGATGTTTCCAAAACCATTTATTCATCTATTATTTAACTCACAAAATTTCAGAGTCCCATTTTCCATCCAAACACATTCATTTATCTGTCCATCAATTATTTAATTCACACAATTTCAGACTTTTACATATCATCAGGGAACCCAATGTACCAGGAGACCAAGAAGTAAAAAGCTGGGCTCCTATCATTCAATCATTTATTCTACTATTGATTTTTCATGCGCTCATCTATTGATTCATTCATTCATACAGCAGACGGTGGCACAGGACTCTGGGTACTTTGCCCACATACTCAGAAGAAGCAGTGAGCATGCATTTGTGAGATTTACAGGCCTGGTCCTGTGAGAGATTTGCAAGGAGATGGAGAGTGTCCATAGACACAAGTAATACAATCACAGTACTGGCAATAATTATATATTTGCTCAGCATCAATACCAAATACATATTTTTTAAGGTTGCTCACAGTTTAGGCTACTGATTTGGCAGAGCATCATTCACATCACTCATGCTACACACGTAATAAACCACTTGCATCACTCACACTACTTACATATCACACCATTTATATCATTAACATCACTCATTTTACTCATTACATTTGCACCATTCACCTAATTCACAGTGCTTACATCACCCTCTACTGAAATCATTCAAACCACTCACAGAGTCTAATTCTCTCAATTCATTTACATCATTAATATTGCTAATTTCACTCTTAACATTCGCAACATTTACATCACTCACACCAATCTCATCATTCATATCACTCATAAACTATACTGCACACATAGTGCATCTTATTTACATCATTTAAATAGATAATTTCACCATTCACATCTCTTGCAGTGCTAACATCACTCACACCACTCATCACTCACACCACTCACATAATCCATCGCTCACTTATTGCATCTAATTTACATAACCCACATAGCTCATTTCAGTTTAAAAATTCACACCACTCATGCCTCTGGTTTCACACATGCCACCCACAACACTCAAGGTACTCACATATTGCACCTCATTTACTCACTCCTAACTACTCACACCAGCATCACCACTCAGACCAGTTCATGCATTTCTAAAGAGTAAAAGCATCTGCTCCCCTGAGCCTACTGTGAAACAGTCCATTTACAGACCTGTCTCATGTCAGTCTTTCATAGAAACAGGCATCTGAATAAGAAGGGCTTTTAATGTTCTCACTATAGTGAATCATGTTGTTTAGGTGTGGCTTTTTGACAGTGCATCTGTCAAGCAGATATTTTGTTATTGCATAGAGTATGTACTGCCACATTCCCCGATGACTGGAAACACACCGAAGTCAACCCCCACCTGAAGAAACCCTCCACAGATCCGACAGACCTCAAAAACATCAAGCCCATCTCCCTGCTTCCATTTGTGGCCAAGGTCACTGAAAAGGCCGTCAACACCCAGCTAGCAAACTTCATCAAAATCAACAATGTCCTGGACATCTCCCAATCCAGATTCTGCAGGAACCACAGCACCGAGACCTCCCTACTTGCCGCCACAGACGACATCCGCTCCCTCCTCGACCAGGGCCAAATGGCAGCCCTCATCCTCCTGGACCTCTCGGCTGCATTTGACACCATCTCTCACCGCCACCAGACTCCACGATGCTGGCATCTGCGGCAAGGCCCTGGACTGGATATACTCATTTCTTCCAGGCAGAACCCAGAAAGTCAGACTCCCGCCCTACCTCTCGGAACCAACGGAAACCAGATGTGAAGTGCCCCAGGGATCCTCCCTCAGCCCCACCCTTTACAACATTTACATGGCCCCCCTCGCCCCATCATCAGAGATCAGGGACTCAACATTGTCTCCTACGCTGACGACACCCAGCTCAGCCTCTCCCTCACCAAAGAACCCAACATCACCAGGTACAACTTCTAAGAAGGGATGATAGCCGTCGCCACCTGGATGAAGAAGAGCTGCCTGAAACTCAACTCCGGTAAAACAGAAGACCTCATCCTTGGCTCCACCCCCTCTGCATGGGATGACACCTGGTGGACCCCTGCCCTCAGAAACTCCCCCACCCCGATGGACCACGCACAAATCCTTGGCATAATACTCGACTCAAAACTCACTATGAACCGCCAGATCAATGCTGTATCCTCAGCCTGCTTCAACACCCTCCGCATACTCCGGAAAACATTCAGATGGAACCCAGCCACATACGCCCTCGTCAGCAGCAGACTGGACTACGGCAATGCTCTCTAGGCCGGAATCAACAAGAAACTGCTTCGCAAACTCGAGACCGTCCAGAACAACGCAGCCCGACTGATCCTAGACTTTCCCCGCCGCAACAACATCACCCAACACCTTCGAGATCTCCACTGGCTCCCCATCGAAAGAAGAATAACTTTCAAGCTCCTCACTCACACATACAAGGCCCTCCACAACATCAGACCAGAATACCTAAACAACCGCCTCTCCTTCCACGCACCCAAGAGACACCTCCGATCAGCTGACCTGTCTCTGGCCACCGTCCCTCGCATCTCTAAGACCAGAATGGAAAGAAAGTCTTTCTCCTACCTCACAGTCAAGGCCTGGAATGACCTCCCCCTCCACCTCCAACAAACACCTACACTGCTCCAGTTCAGGAAGGACCACAAGACCTGGCTCTTTGGATGACTCCAGTACTCAACGGAGCCGCCCACCCCCCCAGCGCCTTGAGACCCTTGCGGGTGAGTAGCTGCACTTCTCCAACCCCTAATTGATTGGTTGATTGATGTATAGAGTAGGGTTTGGGTCAACCACTTTCAGCCATTGTGTAGGACCTGGTATTCTTGGTGTGGTTCTCCTTTAAATTTTTGTCTTCAAACCTCCTGTTTTGCTGAATTGTTTATGCTGGCTTTAGGACCCTGCACACTTTACCACTGCTGACCACTACTAAAGTGCTTGTGCTCTCTCCTTAAAACATGGTGGAATTGCTTACACCCAATTGGCCTATTTATTTTACTTTTAATTCACTTGTAAATTGGAACTACCTATGCCCAGGGCCTGTACATTAAATGCTGCTAGTGAACCTGCGGGCCTGATGGTGCTACTCAGTTAAGTGGACCTTTAATCATGTCTCAGGCCTGCCACTGCAGCCGATGTGTGCAGTTTCAATCTGCCATTTCGATCTGGCAAAATAAACCTTTTCAAAGACACACAATAAAAAATAAACCTTTTGCCAGGCCCAAACCATCATTTTTAATACATATAAGACACCCCTAGGGCAGGCCCTGAACAGCCCACAGGGCAAGGTGCAGTGTATTTGAAAGGTTGGACATGTACTTTTAAATTTTTCATGTCCTGGTAGTGAAGAACTCCTACATGTGTTTTCCTGTACTGCAAGGCCTAACTCTCCCATAGCATAACATTGGAATTACCACATTACATTTGTTTTTTATTTTATTTATTTATTTGAAAAGTTTTATATAGCGCTGGCTAGACCCTGAGGTATCAGAACGCTTTACATGAGGTAGGACATTGTTTCAGAACATTTTTACATAGATACATCAGTTTCTGTAGCGTCGCATAACATAGAAAGGGAAAACAGTAAAACATAGTTACATGAGATTATTAAGCATAAAGTACTTCAGGAGACACAGAAAGGTCAGGCTGGAAAGGGGAGGCAGATAAAGAATCACGGAGGGAGGAGGCAGGAAGGGAAAAAGAAACACAACGGAGAGACGAGGAAAACAATGTCCGAAGTCCGGCTGGGTAGGTGACGGCCGAGGGGTGAACCAGAGCCTAACTCCTCTATAGCTGCATAGGACAGCTCCACCAGGCATCGGCCAAGGTTGCTCGGGCACCGCAGTAGGTACAGACAGTTAAGGTTTCCGCCTGGGGGGTCAGGCATGGTGAAATGGATAATTTTGGCTGACAGAGATCGGCTAAGTTTGTAGGGCCAACCAAAATCACTCAGAAGTCCGCAAGAGGTTTATGCACAAGGCTGAAGAAGAATCCCGCAGCGTTCTCCCCATTCTTCTATTAAACGATGTCGGGCAGTGGGCGCCATGTTGAGGTCAGGCAGGGCACTACCGTCCCATCTGGAGCAGCCGGTATCGCTCTCCATGCCTCCGGTAGCGCTGTTTCTTATTGCGCTAATCCCCCTCACACTGTTGCTTGCCAGTTTCACTGATGGGCTACCTACGAGCTGCCCATGGACCCCGAGTTCCTTCACTCAGATCAGGTCTCCCGTCCAGCACGCCGCACTCACCGGACTTTTGTAGAGCCACTGCTTTCCCGTGTGGTGCCGGTTCCAGCCGCCCTCTCCGCCACTCTGCTGGGGCAGCCATGTCGAATTCGGGATCTCTGAGGGAAGGACCCTTCGTCCGGGCTGTTTTAAGAATGAGGCGCTGCCATGTTGTCTCAACTCACTCGGAGTGCAAACTCGGCATAGGTGCCGGAGGCTGGCGCAGCACCTCAGATACCGCAGTGAGGGTCAACACGCTGTCTCTGTTCTCGCCAACACCTGTGACGCCGTCGCGGTGCTCCGCCGTGCCGGGATCGCTCCAGAGGGGTGGATACGGTGCCAACCTGCCTCTGCGGCAATGCGAAGCCTCGGACCGTGCCACACCAACCTATGGAAAGGGTAGGGGGGGTGCACTACCGGGCGTCCAAGTGGAGACCAGCGGCCTCGCGGCTCACATCTCCCGGACTCCATGAGCTGTAACTTCCAATTGAGAGCAGGTAGGGAGGTTGAGTTTTGTGTTTAAAGAATTGTAATTAAAAGTCAAATTTGTTATCACCATTCTCAAAATTTCACTTTTAGAAAGTTGTCATTTTCATGTCCTAACCATTTGATGCCTGCAGACCTGATCCGGTGTCACATGACTAGGTGTATCTTGCAGTTGGTCTTTGTGAATTGCTCCCAGACAGCAAAATCAATATTGCACCCTCACAGGAGCTGTGCGACAACCTCACCAACTTCTTCCATGACAAAATTGCAACCGTATACAGAAACTTCGAACCCCATTCTATACCTACGGACTTCCTCGACAGATACACCACCACTGCAACCAACACAATACATAGACTGACCACCTGGAACCTCCTCTCCACCCAGAACACCACCTCCATCATGAAAACCACAAGCCAATGCCCGCACGACTTCTTCAACCTTGGAAACCAAAGGATCGGACAGGAACTTACCACCCTGCTCAACACCTCTGTCACCACCGCAACATCCAGTGAAGATACTGGAAAAGATCATCAACAAGCAACTCATCATGACACACCTGAAGAAGAACCAGCTATTCCACGCCTCCCATACCGACCTCCGTGACATTCCCAGCATCGAAACCGCCCTGATCGCAGCCACTGACGACATACCAACCCTCCTCAACTGAGGAGAAACAGAAGCTCTGATTCTCCTTGACCTCTCAGCAGTCTTCGACACCATATCCCACCACATGCTGATCAAAAGACTCCACCCATCAGCATCCAAGGGGATGCGCTCAGATGGATCACCTCCTTACTCACCAGAAGAACTCAGAGGATCCACCTCCCAACTTTCTCCTCCAAACCCAAGGTGATCACTTGCGGTGTCCCCCAGGTCTCATCCCTCAACCCGATGCTCTTCAACGCATATATGACCCCACTGCCCAATATCGTCAGATCCCACAGTCTCAACATAATTTTCAACACAGACGACACCCAACTCATACTGATTATTAATTATGTTAATTATGGAAATTAATTTAATTTAAAATGTTGAAGTGTTTTTTTATTGGTGTGGTGTTATAGGGTAGGAAATAAAATAAATACATTTATGTTTTGAATAATTTTTTGGTTTGTTAATATTTGCTACTTTTAAACAATTATTTTTAATAAATGTATTTATTATTTTATTTTATATAATATTTGTGGGTTTTTGTTATATGTAATTATTATTATAATATGTGTCCTTTTTATATGTTTAATATATTTAATTTTATATTTTTAAAATAGTGTTTTATTTTTATGATTTTTTAAATTTTGTAATATTTTTTGGTTTTTTCCAATTGTTTAAGTGTTATTAGTAATTTTTGTTTCTCTGCTATCCAACACTTTCTCTAATGTTGCATTCACTGGAGTGGGAATAGTAATTTTTACCTCTCTGCTACCCAGCACTTTCCCTACTGTTACATTCACTGGAGTGGAAATAGTAATTTGTACCCCTCCGCTATCCAGCAGTTTCCCTACTGTTGCACTCACTGGAGTGGGAATAGTAATTTTTACCCCTCCACTATCCAACACTTTCCCTACTGTTGCACTCACTGGAGTGGGAATAATACATTTTACCCCTCCGCTGTCCAAGACTTATCCTACTGTTGCATTCAGTGCAGTGGGAATATCAGTTTTTACCCCTTCACTATCCAATACCTTCTCTACTGTTGCAATCTTTGGAGTGGGAATAGTAATTTTTGCCCCTGTGCTATCCAATACTTTCCCGACTGTTGCACTCACTGGAGTGGGAATAGTAATTTTTGCCCCTTCGCTATCCAACACTTTCCCTACTGTTGCACTCACCGGAGTGGGAATAGTAATTTTTACCCCTCCGCTATCCAACATTTTCCCTACTGTTGCACTCACTGGAGTTGGAATAGTAATTTTAATTCCTCCGCTATCCAACACTTACCCTACTTTTGCACTCACTGGAGTGGGAATAGTAATTTTTACCCCTCTGCTATCCAACACTTTCCCTACTGTTGCACTCTTTGGAGTGCGAATATTAATTTTTGCCCCTCCACTATCTAAGACTTTCCCTACTGTTGCACTCTTTGGAGTGCGAATAGTAATTTTTTCCCCCCTGCTATCCAACACTTTCCCTACTGTTGCTATCACTGAAGTGGGAACAGTAATTTTTACCCCTCCGCTATCCAACACTTTTCCTGCTGTTGCACTTATTGTATTGTGAAATGTAAGTTTACATTTTTTTAAATATTTCAATGTTTTAATTTATTATAGAATGTTTTTTAATTTTAAATTATTGATGTATATATATATAATTTATTTTTATATAATTTTAAAGTTTAAAAATTAAATATAATTAATAAATTATTTTTAAGTAAATATATATGTATATGTATAAATTATTATGTTTCTGTGTTTATATATTTTTAAATTAAGTTTATTTGTTTTATTTAGCTAAAATGTATAATAAATGTAATTTATTTTGTTAAAAATAATATTAATATTTAATATATTTTATTTTATTTTATATATATTTTTAATCAATATTTTTTACATCTATATTTTTTACTTTGATATTTTTGATTCAATATTTTTGTACTTACCTGTTTAAGTATAGGGAGTCGATATAATTGCATTCTATATTTTTTCTTCTATATTTTTGACATCTATATTTTTGACATCGATATTTTGTCAGTGAACCATCCTTGTAGCAGGCCCACACTTTGTCCCGGTCAAGCGCAACTAAATAACCACAGTTGGCGCTTCACTGAAATCTTTAAACTTGCATATCTCCAGTCCTTTTGATTGGATTTTTGTGGTTTTAGTTTTGATTTCTTTATTACAATTTATTTTGTTTTTCTAAATCAGTGTAGGATTTTTCTTGTGTTGAGTTTTCACATTACTACTGTTTGACAGGCTGCATAAGTATTGCTTCTAAGTTAAGTCTGACTGCTCTGTGCCAAGCTACCAGAGGATTGAGCACAGGTTTTTTTGGGGGTTGCTTGTGACTTCACCCTGACAAGGATTGTGGGTTCTGCTTGAGTAGGATTTCACCCCCTTCAGCCAATCCAATAGCACAAATTCTTACATATTGCTTTACTTTGACATTCGTCTTTCGTCCACTCGTTTGAGACTTTGTCTATCACATTTTGGCTCTGTCTAGTAGAGTAGTCATCTCTCATGTAGTGCTAATTACTCTGTGGGTGTAACCTTCAGCTTCTGCTTGAGTGCTTGCATTGAACTTCATGAGTGAACACTTTCAATCTATAGCCCTCTCTGTTCCTGCTGGCTCCCTACCTTGGGTCTCACCTGCCCTACTTCTGTTACTCCTCTCTGTCCCTCACCCCTACCTCCTTCCCAAGTGCACTCCTCTTTCTCTCTGCTTGCCAGCCACTTGTATCCCCCTTCGCCCCCCTTCGTCCCTCTTCTCTCTGCTTCTCTTTCCGCCCCCCTGCCACTCTCACATATCTCTATCCAGTCCCTCCCTGTCGTGTAGTTTCTATATATCCTATACAGGATCTGCGTGTTTGGATAACATAAACTGTGGGTTTTGTGGCAGACTGATTCTGTGCACCCCCACCGGATACATTAGCCTGTCTGTATCAGCTAGCTCACAGTGCCACTAGAGTCTCCTCTTATCGGGGAGAGAATAGTTCTTGTCAACCTCAGAACATGACAACCCTGATCCCCCAGGATCCTGGAAACAATATACTACCTTTCGCTCAGTCACTCGTGCTCACTTAGTTTGTCTTGGAGATACACAGAATAAACATACTGGGCATTTGTCAATAAGGATTTATTGAACAGTTGTTATTCTAGTGTAGAATATATGAGCTGCATTAAACCATTAGACAGTAGCAGAGATATATGATTAGCAATACTACAAAAGTAAAGGGATGGTATAATTCTACCATCTTGCAGAAATCATGAATATATACAAGTACATAAAACACATGATAAAAAAGTGCAACCTAAAAGTGCATACTCCTACGATGTTTCCCTAACTAGATGTACCTAAATGTACCAAGCATCTATGTAGGTGTTATGCCAAGAATCCCTCTAGGATCTAGTCAACCCCATTACCTGAGAGGTAGAGTATGTGGGACCCCGTCCTGGTCTCGAGTTGGACACCTCACGAGGGATGTTAGACCACTGCGAGCTGGAGTGTCTGCATGCAGGAACCTCTGAGTCTCTGGTCAGTGTGTCAGCCGGGAAGTCACGATCTCCTCTATCTTCCTAAGCAAGATGTGCTGTATATATACCCAAAGGTCTCCCGAGGGGTCCTACCTTGCTGGGTTACTGTGTCGACCTAAAGGATGACGTTGGGCCTGAACTTTATACAGAGATATTATACAGAAGATGGAAATCCTACTGTTAGTCCTGCTGTGCTTCCAAGAAGCCTCATGCATAATGTATGAGAATCGAACCAGGGAAAAACCTGCGTTCTGAATGCAGTGTCATATCTGGGTAAAAGGTCAGTGCCTAAGAACCGTTATGTATGTAATGTAGGGAAGAATATAGGTGAAAGGTTGCAATGTTACCTGCGCCTATATAGGGTACCTATATGGAATATAACACCCACTGCTCTTCCGACTGGACAACATATGTAACCTATTGCTGTACTGCTAGCATAACTAGATAGTGGTACGCACAAAGTTTATAAAAACATCACTTTAACTAAAATGTTTAAAAACTTCTAAAAAAAAATTCTAAAAACTTAAAAACGTCTTAACATTTTTTCAGCAAGCCCTAGCTCTAAAATGTCCGTTGTTATAGTCCGAATCACTATAAGCATTATAAAGTCATGTATGCCCAAAAAAATGAAAGAAATGTCAATTTAGTTTCATAGTTCCAAGTTTGAGCTTTGTTTAGAAAAGGGTGAATTTCTCCCAGCACACGACGAGCCAAATGAGTCAAATGTTTATGTGTCCTGGCTGGTAGACACAACATTTCTGTTGCTTGCTTCCGCAGTAGACGGCCCCTGTAACACCTCGCAGAGTATGTCAATTGAGCACAGGTGATGTTCCACGCTGTCCGCAGCCGGTGCTGGGGCAGCCTGTGTGCCGTCCAAAGCCTTGGTGTCAGTGGAGGAGCCGGTGTTCATACCAACAGGTGCAGTTACTACCTGCGGTGGCTCAAGGAATGCCGCCATCAACATTGGAATACGCTGGGGACACTGCAGAACATGGGTCGTTATCGGGTCCAGTAGAGCATTCACGTCCGGTTGCGCACATGATGGGAGTGTCAAACAAAGGTCTAACATGCATTCTTCTCCTCAAAACAGGCATCAGAGGACAGGTAAGATGCAGTCCATCCAGACTGGTCGAAATGACAAGAACCAAGACGCACTTAGTTCTCTTAGGCGAGGCGTGCCCAGATGTTGTACCATGCGATCACGGTACTTACGCTCCAGGAGTGCTTTTTCCATCTCCTTGGTGACTGGGACGTCCATTGCGTAGCAGAAAAATAACAATCAGGATTCCCGCTATTAGAAACAGGATCAGTGGAAGTCCTCCAAAGACGCTTCCGAATACGGAATGAATGAAGTTTGGTATAACTCCAAGTACCGTCTGAAAGGTGCTCAGAAGTCCAGAACCTATGGTCTTAAATAGGTGGACAATGCCTGTTGTATCAGACATGTTAAAGATACGATTTACCATTTCTGTGAAATGGAAAGGGCAGTTTGTATGAATGAGCGCCTGTATCTCTGCCGAAGACCTTGCGATCTGGAGATCAAAAGTCTCTCGAGCGGAGGTTAAGGGCACAGACTTCTGTAGAAGCATGGCTTTCATTCTGCTTAGAGTATCAAACCATATTAAAGAAACATTCAGTGAAGGACATAAAGGCGCCTCCCTGACTGTATGTGTCGGTGGAAACAATACTTGCATACAACAAGTAACCCTGGAGCTCACGTTACCAGATATGCGATGCCCGGGAGCATTCCACAGCAGCCTTGACTGTTCAGCATCAAGTAACTCCCATTTGAAAGTAGCCTGAATGCTGGAGTAATCACTGCAGCTGGGGCACCCCTCAGATGACAGGATAGGTTCGCTACAGAACCATTACAAGCTCCGTGCAGCATTATATCCTGGCATATGAGCGATCCACTTAAAGCGTTCTCACAGTTCGTACCGCTCCTAAACACTTCTCGATCCCCACTCTGGCATTGAAATCTGTATGGTAATACCCATGATTCCTTAATGTATTCCTTACCCATTTCGTCATATCTGCCTACTTGCTTTTGTTCAAGGCAATACTGAAACTGAAAAGTAGTGACCGGTAGAGTGATGTGGCCATGGATTAGCCATTCTGTGGATGGTGATTCCGCCACTGTAAATGCTAATCTATCCAGTTTTTCGATACGCAGCATTGTATATTTTGCTCCCATTCGTGCCATTTCTATCTGTTTATCTGTTGGATTGTATTCAGAAAACAAAGACGTACTGTTGATATAACGCCAAGGCACGTAGACTGCATGCAAAGATTGCAGCGTCCATCTCAATAACATAATAGAATGTAACTGTGATTGCCCGTGTTGTAATATGGCCAAATCTTGTTCTAGTATGTCTATCGCAGAAGATACAATGTTGCCTAAGAAATATATCCTGGAGGTCAATGTAGTTAACCCATTGTCTACCACTGCTAGAGATTTTTCTAGATTTATACGGTCTATTTCACGTAACCTCTCTGCGGCCTCTTGTTGTGATATTTTCCATATTTCATTGTAGACAGCATAATAGAAACGTTTCTGACATGGCTTCCTGGGACCTAGTAAAAAATCCCTGAGATCCACATCATGTGACAGTAAGGATAACTGTTGTTTCACCTTTGCGAGTGTTGAGGTTCTTAGCCAATCAAGGCACAACCTCCCAACACTGTATGATGTCACTACCTCTGGATGTTGTCTCTGTACATAACGTGGATCTGGCCTATGGATACTAAACCCTTCGGTTTTACCCATGACTCTTGCCTAACAACTATTAGTGTCTGTGGGCCAAATCAGCCATTTTTTCCAATCGGGGTCTGATCTGTTGTATTGTATAATGTAATTTCATGTAATTTCTTCCTGTGATGAGTTGTTACCCTCGGTGTGTGATGAAGTCGGCAGCCGAGGTGTGTTCAAGTATTTGTTCTTGGCTAGTCCAAGGCAAGACGTCTGTTGCACTGTCTCGTTCAAAAACATGATTTGTTGAGGGATGAGGCATGCTCTAAACAAAGCTTCTGTCCCCTGCACCTGCCATTCTCTAGTACCCCAGACTGATTTTAAGTTTATGGTGTCTTTCCATAAGTCGAAACCTTTCTCAGACAACTGGGCAATAAAGGAAGCAGAGTAAATCTGTTTGGTGTTTGTCAACATATTTTTCTGTGCTGATGTTGGTGCAACCTTATAATAATATGAGGCTGGGTCAGACATATTGAACCCTGAAAAATATGGAAACTTTTGTGCAAATATTTTTGAACTGCCTTTCGGCGGTTTGGACAATGTTCCCACTGGTGGTATGTGAACACATTTCTAGGATGTGCAGATTTATGCAGAAAATTATGACCATAGTGTTATTTTTTATTTTTTTTATTTTTACGGAGTTTTATATAGCGCGAACTTGACCCGAAGCTATCCAGTATCAGAGCGCTTTACATAGCACCAGTTGCGTTACATGAGGACACATTCATTTTTTTTTTAGGCACAGGGAGATTAAGTGATTTGCCCAGAATCACAGGATGTTCAGCATCATTGCCGAGACTCGAACCCAGTTCCCCAGATTCGAGGTCGACTGCCCTAGCCGGTAGGCCAACTCCTCTCCCCCATAACAATACATACTATCGAAATCTGATGTGCTTTCCAATGTTTCACTATTAGAAAATGCAGCAGATTTTTCCAAATCAGACAAGATCTTATTAACAGTTTCAAAATTCCAATCATCGGAAAACGTACTGGAGGTAATGATATCACTTAATGATATTTTAAATAAATGTTGAATTTTTAAAAGTTCTGTCGGGCCGAATATATCGAAATCAACCTTGTCCCACACTATACCGTCAGGTATAGGAACTGCTGTAATGTTCACTGATGACAAGTCTCTTTGTTCTCGATGAGATGATTGATGTGGTTTTAAAATTAAATTCACCTTTTGGGCTGGAGAGCTTTGTCGAATGTATTGTCCATTAATATGCATGTTAAAAACTATCACTAAGCCTAAGCAGAAAAGAAAGAAAAGCACCCCGGTAATTATCCATAGTTCTACCCACGGTGATACCAGGTAAGTTCTTCTAAGAAAGGTCAGAAAGTCTTTTACCTGCTGCTTGCGTGTTTTTTGGGCTGGCAATTCAGGTTCACTTGGATCCAAAGAAAACGTATCAAATTTTATGAAGTAACCAAAAGCAGTTCGATCAATTGTTGGAATTGCAACAGGATTTGTTGAAATCGCACTTTGCTCTTCTCGAGGCATGTTAACGTAGACATCTGTATTCGGTCTAGCAGATATTTGTCTTTGATTTTGCGTTTGATTTTGAAGTTGAGCTTCAGGTTCAAGAGGAACGAGTTCCATAGCATTGTTGCATAGTCCATCATTCCGTACAGGTGACTCTTCAAACGTGATGAGTCTTTCCGTTTGAACTTTTTGGATTGTAGGGAGAGGAGGGCGTCTGCTACTTAGGAGTCCACGTGGCCTACTGCTTAGTATCAGCCACATAGTGTGGTTTGATTAAGTCGATTGAGACAAATCTTTTCTCCTTTTTTCCGGCAAGAGGCGGTAGAAGTACGGTTCTTGTTCCTTCAACTGCTAGGACCGGTACAGTCTTTCTGTATGATGGCCCTAATTCTTTCTTGTCCACTATCTTTTCTCTGACCAGATCCCCGACTTTTGGGATCCAGACAGGTCTTGCCGTGACTGATTTGACTTCCCCAGTGGTGGTCTGCTTCATGTGGACATTACTTTGTTGTGTCCTGGATTCATTTAGATCCTGTAAAACAGCCAAATGATCATGGATGTCAAAAAGGCTTTTCATCCGCCACTGCGCCTTCACAATCAAGATCAGGTACCCACATTCTTGTCCCAAATAAGACCTCATATGGAGTGACCCCCCTAGAGAACTTCTTGGCATGTTATTCATAGCTCGCTGGACTCCATACAAATGTTTTACCCAACTTTCACCCGTGCCTAATACTCTAGCTGTTAAAGATTGCTTTAAGTCCCTGTTTTTTCTCTCCACAACCGAATTTCCCTCGGGATGGTACGGAGATGAGTACCGCAATGCTACACCCAATCCTCGCATGGCCTCCTTGTAAGACCGAGAGTTAAACGCAGGGCCCTGGCCAGAATGTAATGTGCCAATTGCGTATGTCCCTATGAAGACTCGCAAATCTTTTATAACAGTTCGAGCGTCAGCCGAGCACTGGGGCCACACCCATAGGAATCTCGAGCAGGACGCACGCAAACGGACAATGTGATGCTGTCTAATAATGGGATTTGCGCTTGGCGTGCTATGGTGGCCCCATTTATCTGTTGACAGATATCGCACTTTAAGACTTAGGGGCCGATTCCGATTCGGACCGGAAATCTCTGCGACCGAGCCGGACCCGGAGAGATTTCCGACCGAATCGGACCCGTGCAGCCCGACCGAACGAGTACGATGCGCACGTATGCCATCGGACTCGAGTCGGTTGGACTCCCATTGAAGTCAATGGGAGCCTGTCGTACAACGCGTACGCGGGCTCCCATTGACTCAATGGGTGCGATGCGGACAAGGGTGCCCCTACAGCGTGTACGCGGCGAAGCGACTCACGCCGTACATGCACAGGTAGGGGGGCCCATGGGTCCCCCCTGTGTGCGACTCGCGTGGCTACGCGTACAGGGGGCTCCGACACGGACCCTCAAAGTACGGCTCCGACTGCTCTTTCGAGCCGGAGTGCGCAGCTCGGTCGGACTGCTCGCGGCGCGCATCGTACTTACCCGGCCGTACCTGTATTCTACGTCTGTTGCAGTGAGAGAATTAGCCCATTGTATCCATCTCAGATGTAATGCTTTAGCTTTGGGAATGCTTGCCTTTGTCGCAGCCTCTAAGGCTGGAACCGGAGTAACTACTATTATTCGTTTCCCCTGAGCCAGTGCTCTTTCTCTCACTACAGCAGTCTTTACTGCTGTTAGAATCTTTTCTGTAGATGCGAAGCGCATCTCAGCATTTGTGTACAAATGTGATTTGTATGCAATTGGTACTGTTTCACCTTCATTATATGTAAGATAGGTGTACCCGGATTGACCCACAACTATACGGATCACCAGGTTGCGTACGTTTACGTGTGTCTGTAAGTGTTTGGAAGCTATCATGTCAGCTTGTAAGGAACGTAGTGTATCTGTATGTTCCTGTGTCCATTGTCTTACTAAAAAATCACGTTTTATTAAATCGTAGGAAGGTTTTACTCTTTCTGCGTAATCTAAAATGTATGTTCTACCTAAATTTAGGAATCCCAGAATTGATTGTAAATTTTTCAATGATTTTGGAGGTTGGAGCAGCGCACATTTTTCTAAAAATTGGCTGCCTGGCTTTTTCTTTCACTTGAAAGCTCATATCCTAAAAACAAGACACTGAGATGGGCAATTTTTGATTTTTAAAGTTAAATTTGTAGCCCTCAGATGCAAATCCCAAAATTATGGTGCTCACTCTGTTCAAGTGCTCCTCTAGGTCATCGTCCGTCAGATAAATGTCATCCACATAGGACAATGCCTCTTCATTTAATTTTTGAAGTAACTCTGTTACTCTGGCCGAAAACAACCCCGGGCTGTTCCTATACCCTTGGAGGAGTCGACGAAATTGCCGCTGGGTCCCTAGCGCTGAGAAGGCTGTTAGATACCTGCTTTCAGGCGCTATATTTTGGCAGAAAAATCCATTTGAGGTATCAAGTGTTGTTTTATATTTTTTCCACACAATGTTATTCATTAATGTGTGCATTTTGGACAGCAAATGTCTTAGTGCAAGTGTTTAAATGTCTATAATCTAAAACTAGACGATATGAGCTGTCCGGTTTCATGACAGGAAAAAAAGGATTGTTCATTTGAGAGGTGCAAGTTTCAATCACCCCTTGGTATTCAAGTTGATCTAAGATCTCCCTGACCTGTTTTTTAGCTTCTTGCTTTATTGGATACTGCCTCTGTGCAGTCGGTGTATTTTTTAAAGAGATTATGTGGTGTGTTGAATCCTCACCACATCTAACATGGTTTTTGTATAATGCCGGAGCCTGGGCTACCGCCCACTCCTGCGCATAAGTGTGTTGTAAATGCCTGGGAATAGGGTCTGAGAATGCCAGAAGAATTACTGTTTCTCCTTTAGGGCAATCCATGACGAATGCTGGCGGCCAATCTTGTTCAGCTAATAAAATGTCATAGCCAAATGTCAGGTTCTCCCAAAAGAGACCTCTCACTGTTCTACATTTGTCCCCCTCCATCTGGACTGGAGCGTTATTTCATATACTTTATGTGGGACACTAGGATCTAGTCAACTCCATTACCTGAGAATTAGAGAATGTGGGACCCCATCCTGGTCTCGAGTTGGACACCCCGCGAGGGATGTTAGACCACTGCGAGCTGGAGTGTCTGCATGCAGGAACCTCAGCGTCTCTGGTCAGTGTGTCAGCCGGGAAGTCACAGTCTCCTCTATCTTCCTAAGCAAGATGTGCTGTATATATACCCATAGGTCTCCCCAGGGGTCCTACCTTGCTGTGTTACTGTGTCGGCCTAAAGGATGATGTTGGGCCTGAACTTTATACAGAGATATTATACAGGAGATGGTAATCCTACTGTTAGTCCTGCTGTGCTTCCAAGAAGCCTCATGCATAATGTATGAGAATCGAACCAGGGAAAAACCAGCGTTCTGAATGCAGTGTCATATCTGGGTAAAAGGTCAGTGCCTAAGAACCGTTATGTATGTAATGTAGGGAAGAATATAGGTGAAAGGTTGCAATGTTACCTGCGCCTAAATAGGGTACCTATATGGAATATAACATCCCTTCCTTATGTACTTCTTATTACGCCTGCCCACCACCACCTCTTGTTGCCCCCAGCGTTCCCTGATGATGGTTTGAATAAGTGCTGCTGTGAATAGTTATTTTTCTTTTTTCATTTCATGGAACTGAAAGGTGGTCTTTATAGTGAGTCCGCTTCACTTCAATACCGTTCTATTTTTGCTTCTATTCAAAACAAGGTGAAGTGGCAAGAGAGCTGTCATTATAGATCTTTTGTTTCTATGTCACAGAAATGTAAAAAGACTACATTAAAGGATCCCTTGTCATTTAAATTGCATCTAAAATAGAAACAAATACAGGACTGTCTTGAAGGCAAGAGCATTTCCAAAACAGTTTGCATTTTGTTTCCTCACTGGCTTTAATATGCTTATGGTCCATGCACAAACACATAATACCTACACTAATTGACTTTGCCAATGCTTGCACTATCTTGGGTTGAATTTAGAAGATGTTATAAGTTAAAGGTACAGCCAAGTTTTTACAGCAGTGTAGTACATCTTTGATTAGATGTGATGATTAAACTGTGTTTTGTCTTGTGCTTTATATGTATGTATATTTGTTTATTGACTGTGTCTTTTTACCCCTGGTGTTTTGCTGTACAACTCTCTTATTTTTATTGCCTGAAAAGAGCCAAAAAATACATATTTGAATAAGTCATGAGTACCAGCTTTACCAACCTAATGTGCAGTAAGTATGCCTTCACAAATATGCTGAGGCTCTATTATAGGTGCATTAAACTGTCAAGGCGGCGTGAGCTTATTCTTTACTAATGTTCTGTGGTAGGTTTCACATGCACACTATCAGATCAGGTGCAATAAACTGTTAATAAACTGTTCAACTGGATGAACTTATTACATGTACTGAACTGGACTGACAGAATTCTTGACAAGTATCTCTGCTTGCAATGACAAATCAAAAAGTGAGCAAAAGTGAAGAAGAAGAGGGTATCATCCACAAACTTAACAGAAGACGTCCCTTGTCTACCTCCAAGTTCCAGCAAGTCCCATATACAGAAGGGTAAAGCATTCACAACCCCTGTATTGATAAGAGGTAACTGCCTTCTCACCCAAATGGTCATGAGAGGAAGAGGATGAATGGCAACCATTTAGCTGTGCTGCACATGCTTACTCAGCCTCTTTAAAAACCAATACAACATGCATCAGGCAAGCAATATAGGGAAATATGTTTAGTTGAAATGTACCCTGGTTGGATCTCTGCACAGCCATCATCCACTAGTGGATGCAACAACACATTAGTGCACATCCTGCAAAATAACAGCAGAGTGCCTGACTGAGACAGAGCATAAGGATAGAGAGGAAGGACTGAATCAGCCTTTCCCAGCTGCCAAATTTACAGCCAAGGTGCGCACAACAAGGAAGCACAGCACAAATGCTGCTTCCACACTGAAGAAAGAATCTCTGCAAATGATGAGTGATGCCTTCATGAGTGGCAGGAGAATCTGTTAAAAAGGGGCAGTTAGAAGCACATTTGTGAGAAAATTGATTATTAGTTGGGGAGGATGGTAGTCCACCACAAGTAATAAGGGTACTATTCTAGTTAAGTCCAGTAAAGGTTACAGTAACCTAGACCTGAGCTTAGCTCCTGGTAGCTATGGCACAGAGCAGACAGCCTTAACTTAGAAAAATGTTTTAAAGCATTTTGAAGTACTAAAAAGTTAAAAATGGAAAACACAAAACACTAAAAATCCCACTACAATTTAAAAAATAGAGAATAATCGAGAATAATCGAATTAACTAAATGACACCAAAATGACAACTTTATTTGATCCTCTCCATACTTAAAACCAGTTACAGCATGATTTAGCATTTAGCATATTTACGGATAGAAAAGGTTTCAGAGCTACAGTAACTGAGGGTGTACACAAAGGGAACTCTTGTTTTCTACCTCGTTGAAGATGAAAATAGCAAGAAATGTTATCAACAATTGAAGAAACGTTTTTCTGAAAATAAACCTCCATCCCATTCTTTCAAAAGCCTTTTTGACATGTAAAACTCCAGCACTCATTGGATACTCAAGTTTAGTTCTTAATACATTAAAAAATTATCTACTATTGTTAGAAGATAGCCTGGCTTTTACAAAGCCAGATTGCTCACTGAGAATGAGTTTTGGTCAAAGGTGATCCAAACACAAAGCTAGAATCTTCACAAAAGTTTTATAATCAGTGTTCATTAGGGAAAGTGGTATATAATGCTTACAAATCTTAGAATATAGACCATCTTTTGGAATAAGGCAAACCATTTCTTTCGGGAAAGACCCCTGATCTGTTACAGGATAGAAAAATGTAATTCTGTAGAAATTAAGGTAATAAAAACTTAGATAAATTAGAATAAAATTCAACGGGAAAACCATCAGGACCAGCACGATTTGCCTCTTTTTTAATAAACTTTGATTATTTCATTAAATGAAATATCCTTTCTAAAAGTGAGATGGTGTTCTTAAGTGTTGGATCCTCCCTAATTGACTTTAAATAATAAGAAATCTCATCTTCTTTCAGTGTAAAATCAGGAGTGTATAAACATTTATAAAAGTCAACACATTCATTAAGGACAGCCACATCTTTATAAATATGAATACCACTTTTACCTATTAGAGAATCTATTTTAGTTCATTCCTTTCTAATTTAAGAAAGCAGTTTGCTAATCATTTTCCAGGTTTGTTTTGACCACCATAACATCGAGCACTACTTCTAAGTAAAATCTAAGTGCATTATCAGTGGAGATTTTTTTATACTGAAATGTAGCATTAACTAGTTTAGGATTAGAATCTAATGTAAAAAGGAATGTTCTTTTTTACTATTGAGTAATATAATTTTAGTTTCGTTTTCTAATTTCTTTTTTTTGTTTGAAACAAAAGGTCAGATGTAGGAAGCATTTGTGATTCGGTAATCAGCTGCAAACTAATTACAGACCGCAAAAAAGCAGCTGTTTCATATGTTCGAAATGCCTTTGCTTTGCTATTTTTGATAACCGACTAATTACCTAATCACTATTTTAGCCACTCCAAATACCCAGCCACTATTTGTGATTTCACAATACCGATTTGCTATTTCAATATACAAAGCATTCACAAATAGCAACTAGGTATTTGGTCTTGCAAGCAACGTGCAATATTCCTCCCAACTGGAAAGTTGTGGTAACCAGGTACAGCCGCTATAAACAGCCCCAGAATGCATCAGCATTTTCCACAATGCTGATGGTGAGGAGGATGCAGATACTGGATGGCTTGTAGAGGAGGAGGAGACAGAAAAGGATGTTCAGGCTCAGAAAAACACTTTTCCAACAAACCAAGGAGGACATTTTTGATAACTACAGGCCTCATAGTACAGTTATTTTGGAGCTCATAGATAGAGAGAAAAACTCTCTGGAGCAATTCTCTTCATACCTCTGTGCAGGTATTATGCTAATTGCAGCCCTTAACCTCTGGTAGTTACCAAGGTGTGCCTGCTACAGCTGGTGGGGTTTCCTGAGGTGTACTATCCAGATGTTTAGGGCTTTCTGGATGCTATGTTAATGAGAATTCATACTCATATTAGCATTTCCTTGCACTCCTCAGGAGTTACAATTGACAAAATTGAAATATTATAGAATTGCACAATTTTCCAATGTAACTGGATGCATTGATGGAACTTGTGTTCCCATTTGCCCACCATCTGACTATGTGTTTTTTTTTTAAATAGAAAGAATACTCATTCCCTAAACATACAAGTTGTTTGTGATGCATCCAATATACTCACAGATATTGACGCAAGGAATTCTAGGAAGCACACACAAATCCTTTATGTTTAGCATAGCGGGATTTGCACATGTCTTCTTAAAGGAGATTTGGGGGAAGGATATTTACTGGTAAGTGTAATCATATTTACAAAATTATATGACCCATATGGTTATCCAGCTTAAACAATCATTTTTATGTCATTTACTTTGTATGTGACAGTGCATACACTGTGTGCATGTGGTCATGGATTTTAACACCTTCCCTAAATCCTTCAACACAAAGTGAGTGCTTTTACAATGCTGCACACAAGAGGACAATCTATATTATCGAAAGGACATTTGGACGTCTCAAATGTAGTTTTCGATGTCACGATAAGAGTATTGTTGCCCTACAGTATACTCTAGAGACAAGCGATGTAAGATAATAGCA
Organism: Calotriton arnoldi; assembly: GCA_963921515.1. Taxonomy (NCBI): domain Eukaryota; kingdom Metazoa; phylum Chordata; class Amphibia; order Caudata; family Salamandridae; genus Calotriton; species Calotriton arnoldi. The sequence continues at coordinate 1,704,792 of CAWUFW010001098.1, forward strand.
ATATGTGCTATATTGCAAAACATAGCAACTCGTAAAGGCTAAGCAGAGGTCATGTCTGAGTCTTAGTCACATAATGAGGATCAAAAACAACCACCACAGCAAGCAGAGGATGCATTAAGGGTAGTAGAAGGGAGAGTATGACGTACCAACATTGCAAACTATTATTTTTAAGGTAAGGCTGACTGTAAATGTGATGTATAAGATTGGAAAAAACAAATGTTTGGTTTGCAATAAATAACAGGCCTTTGTTTTCAGGTACGTATATGTATGCTCAAGCATTGAGCTTAAACAATGGATAAAGTATATCTGTTGTATAAATGTCTTGACGTATGTTAAATCCACTTTCTTAAATAAATAAACAGCAATAATTGGAGAAATGTATAATGTTTTAATGTTTGCATTTACACCGACCAGCAGTGGGTCTTTCAGATGTTGTTGAGCCCACACTTCTTGACATATCCCTAACTCCATCATGACTTCGACTGCGATGCATGCTTATAGCCTCAGTAATAGAGATACTGCTCACACTGGAAACCTCTTCACTTTCAGCAGACCCTACTTGACCCCAACTTGCTATTTGCCTGCTGTGTAAGCTTTCTACTGCATTTGTTACTTGTAAATGGCCATTTACAACATGGCCTTTAATGTGGCCAATTTCTATTTGTAAGTTTACAGTGGGTCAAGATAAAGTTGCAGTTCTGTCTGCAAGGTGATTTATAGAGCGAGTCAGTATGTCAACATGTGCAAAATAATGATGTTGCATACAACTTTGTGTCAGATTTTCCTGCTGTAACTGATCACATAAATTATTAAGATACTCTGTCATAATATCCACTGTCTCAGCCATGGACCTTTTCCCCTTTCCTCTATAAACATTGCCAAATGTTGAAAAACATTTTTTGTACTTCTTTCTAGGCCCCCCAATTTGCTACAAATATTTTTAATTTGTTTATGTTGTAGTCCTGGACGCTCAACATTGAGGCTTCTAAATATCCCAGTATCTGTGCATATCAGATCTATTTCCAGAGGAAGCAGGTCGTGATGTTTGTGATCTCAAAACATTGTCATGTCGCACACTCCTCCTCCTCTGCAGTTTTCTGGGCCTCACTGCTGGTTTTTCCATTTCACTATGTGTGGCTTGCTCAACAGAATCCTCAGCAGACTGTGTATGAACGGTAACTCATGGAGTCAAACATGGTGGCTGTATTGGTGAGTTCCCTGCAGTCTGTTTCATTTACCTCCTCAATGACCATTCCTGTGTCTTCCAGGCCTCACCTTTTCTTTTATGACCTCTCTGTGCTGTTATTTGATAAATAATGAAAGGAAATTAGACTGAATAAGAAAATGTTACCCTAACATATACATATCAAATAGAGATTCCCAATTCATGATTCCAAAAATCTTGCAAATTATGATTCACCATTCAGAACCATTGTACATCTAAAACAAAGTTATTTATAACACTTTGAGTCACTGGTTTATAGTATTCCAACATCACCTCTATTAAAGTATCAGTGCAATTATTAAAGATAAACTCTTCAATTAAATATAGAAAAGTACTTGCATAAACTGCTTTATTGAATCTCCATCTATCCTCATTTTTCTGAAAAATAATGAGGTCTAGCTCTGAAATGACTAGGGCATGATCAGAAATTAAAATTGCACCAATATTTGTGTTTACTAAAGCTTGAGTTAAATGTTCACTTAAGAGTATGTAATCCATCCTAAACTCTGAGTTGGGTACTGAGTAGATTAAACTGTTCTCTCTGATAGCAAGATTACACAATTTCCAGGAATGCTGTAACAACTTTTGAGAAATAGCAGAATAAATTGCTAACAAATCTTACAAGGAATGCACCTACATTTTGAGTTCTTGTCTGAAAATTAATAACAAATTTGATTACAATCCCCACAAATAGACTTTTCAATACAATCCTAAAATGTATTATGTGCTTTTGTATGGCCATAAACATTAACAATTGTAATCAGAATCTTGCCACTAACTAACTTCATTAAGATCCATCTGTCTTCATCCTCTATTTCTTGAGAAGTAAGATTAACATCTACATTTCTATTACAGAAAATAATAGTGCCATTCTTTTTTCAAGGCAAGGGAAACGAAAACTGTACCCATCCAGCATTTGCAAAGCTAGAAGGCTTCTTTTTCATCCAGATATGTCTCTTATAGTAGAGTAAGATCCGTTTGAACCCTAAATAAATGAGAACAAACACTTTGGGGCCGATTCCGATTCGGGCCGGAAATCTCTCTGACCGAGCCGGACCCGGAGAGATATCCGACCGAATCGTGTGCAGACCGACCGAATGAGTACGATGCGCACGTATGCCATCGGACTCGAGTCGGTCGGACTCCCATTGAAGTCAATGGGAGCCTGTCGTACAACGCGTACGCGGGCTCCCATTGACTCAATGGGTGCGATGCGGACAAGGGTGCCCCCTACAGCGTGTACGCGGCGAAGCGATTCGTGCCGTACACGCACAGGTAGGAGGGACCCATGGGTCCCCTTGTGTGCGACTCGCGCGGCTACGCGTACAGGGGGGTCCGACGGACCCCCAAAGTACGGCTCCGACAGCTCTTTCGAGCCGGAGTGCGCGGCTCGGTCGGACTGCTCGCGGCGCGCATCGTACTTACCCGGCCGGGGAACGTCTCCATTGCGCGGTGCGAGTCGTGTCCATGCGAGTCGGTCGGTGCGGTTAGAGCCGGGATCGAGTCGGTCGGAGCGGTCGGGACGCCCGGACGAGTCAGTCGGCGATTTAGCATCGTACTCGCTCGTCCGGACGCGCGTACGGATCGGTCGGGAAATAGGGCTCCGAATCGGATCCGGTTAAGCCAAATCCGATTCGGAGCCCTACCGGCCGAGATCGGAATCGGCCCCATAGTCTTTTTAAAGGATTATCTAGTCCTTTAGCATTTCATGAAACAATTCTGAATTGTTGTAATCAGTGTACATAGAGATTAAAACAAGTCTATACATAATAAAAGTAGGAAACTACAATTAAATCCATTTGGATTTGCATATACAAGCAGAAGGTGAAGGATCCAGATTCACAGTAAAGGAGAAAGAGAAAGGACTGAAAGGTGAAGGAAAAATGTAAGAAAAAGAAAAGAAACTACAAGTAAAAACAATGGCAACGAAAAACATGCTTATATGGGTAAAAAAGAATGGAGACCGGATAGACCACAATAATGAAGACGACACATCCTTACTCCCTTGGGAACCACTGTGATATCAAGAAAAGATCAAAAACACAGCTGCTGGATGATACAAATATGTGAAGCTGTTACAAATAGGAAAAAAATACAATTCAAATAAGGATTTTGAAAAACAATTATAACCAATGACTTTTAATAGTCACAGCAAAATTCATTCAGCAAACAAACAATACAGAATTAAAATATTAAGGTGTTTTCATCTCTTCTCCTCTACATTTGTATAAAAACGCCCTTGTCTTATCTTTATATGTTACGTTGTATGAACTGGTGTTTATATAGCTCAAATCTATCTATGAAGCAACGGAGCTCTGTGCATTATGAGGAGTTGGGCGACAATCTTGTAGATCATGTACATCAAATGGGGATTACAGAAATGCATTTTACACACATTACATTTCACATTTTTTAGGCTGCAGTGAAAGTAAGTGATTTACCCATAGTCACACAAAATGAATCTAGCACCAAGGCTTGGATTCCAACCTGGGTCCCCGAGTATCAACGGCAGCAGCTCGAGCCACTAGGCCCCATCTCCTTCCAGACTGAGAAAAGAAGAGTGAATCAAACTAAATCTTGCATTGGAAGAGCATGTCGTAATTCAAGAAATTCCTTTCTTATATCTGCTGTGACCTTTGCAACATCTTGTATAAAGAGTAATTGGCTGCCAGATCAAGATAGTTGCTTTTTAACTTTGCTACAGTAGTGACCTTATCCAGGCCAAGCCTCAGCTCCTTTAGCATAAAGTGCAGACTTCAAGTGATGTCCCCACACCCCTGAGCGACTGACTTTAAGATAGATACCAGCCCATCTTATACAGCAGTCTTTCGAGTATTTTCCATGTATTTCCTTGGTCATGAAGTACATGGAAATAAAACAATGTGAAGATGTTTGGGTGAACACTTTATTAGACAGGAGATATGGATTCAAGGTCTCAAACATAAGACCTGCTTGGGGTGGTTCTTTTTATAGTGTCTTTATCTGTCTGCTTTTCAGACACAGTCTTGGCATGAAGTGATACTTCCAACAGCAGGTAGCACTAGAGGTTTCTCCAAACTGGAGAGCCCACAACATGGGCACAATTAAATGTGAGGTTTCTGCATCTGTCTCTCATCAGCCACTTTGAAGCAGTAGTCAGAGATAGACAAATAGGGCACATTTGACATAAAAACATCCTCACCTTCAACACTATAAACTGCAGACCACCCTCACCCCTACCATACACCAAATGGCAGTGTTCACAAAGAAGTCATCAGCAGCCCCATGCTAATAAAGTCTTCATGGAATTTCAAAAGGTATCCCTGTCTTCCTCCTCTTCACTTCAGTGTCTGAATCCTCATCCTCTAGCCACAGGAGTATAGGTAATATACTTCCATTGTCTGGGAGATCTGTTCTCTTCCTCCATCTTGTACCATGCTAAACTGGCAGCAATCAAAATATAATTCAATTGGATTTAGTACTCAGAGTCATACACACACCCACACGCACACGCACACACACACACACACACACAAACACACACACAGAGTCCAACAACTGCACATGTGTGATATGCATTCCACACCCACGTGGACTCTACATGCACACGGGAAGTTAGTGCAAGTTTTTTGGTATTCATATAACTGTGGAACTTTACATTGAAGGACATCCGCACCCTCCTGGACCAAGGCCACTCCGCAGCCCTCATCCTACTCGACATATCAGCGGCCTTCGACACCGTCTCCCATCGCACACTAGTCGTCAGACTACACGACGCAGGCATACAAGGAACAGCCCTGGACTGGATCCGATCATTCCTCACCGGAAGAAGCCAAGGATCAGACTCCCACCCTTCCTCTCCGACCCCACGAAAATCACCTGCTGAGTCCCACAGGGTTCATCACTGAGCCCCACCCTCTTCAACATTTACATGGCCCCCCTCGCAGCCATCGTCCGACAACACGGCCTCAACATCGTATCCTACGCCGACGACACCCAGCTCATCCTCTCCCTCACCAAAGACCCCACCACTGCCAAACTCAACTTCCAGAAAGGAATGCAAGACGTCGCAGTCTGGATGACCAACAGCTGCCTGAAGCTCAACGCCGAGAAGACAGAAGTCCTCATCCTCGGTACCACCCCTTCTGCATGGGACAGCACCTGGTGGCCGACCGCCCTCGGAAGCCCACCTACCCCTCAGACCACGCCAAGAACCTCGGCATCGTACTCGACTCATCACTCTCCATGAACCGACAGGTCAACGCCGTCACCTCCAGCTGCTTCAACACCCTCCGCATCCTCCGCAAGACCTTTAAGTGGATCCCCCTGAGTCAAGGGAAGGCAGTCACCCACGCACTCATCACCAGCAGACTGGACTATGGAAACGCACTCTACGCCGGCATCAACAAGTCCCTACTCCGCAAACTCCAGACAGTACAGAACACCGCCGCCAGACTCGTCCTCGGCATCCCCCGACACGAACACATCAGCCAACACCTACGAAGTCTCCACTGGCTCCCCGTGGAGAAAAGAGTCACTTTCAAAATCCTCACTCACGCCTACAAATGCCTACACAACAACGGACCCAAATACCTCAACGACAGAATCAACTTCCACGTACCCAAAAGAAACCTCCGATCTTCCAACCTCGCACTGGCCGAAACCCCGCGCATCCACAGAGCCAGAGCAGGCGGAAGATCCTTCTCTCACATTGCAGCCAAGACCTGGAACGAGCTACCGGCAGATATCAGACGCGCTCCCTCCCTGAACACCTTCAGGAAGACCCTCAAGACCTGGCTCTTCGGCTAAACAGATCTGCGGACCCCCCCCCCCTCAGCGCCTTGAGACCCTCACAGGTGAGTAGCGCGCTTACAATTCCCTGATTGATTGATTGATTGATTGATCAGTAACTCACTTTCTTGCTGACTCAGATAAAAAGTCTATGTGTTACACCAAGGAGAGGGACAGTAGTCCTGTGTCGACTATGAGGGCATGCTCATGCACCTCTCCAGGTTACAAGACAGGTCATGGACCTTGCATAGTCAAGGACAGGCCTGGCCTCTGTGCTAAGTTAGCATGATGACAGGGACAATATAAAAATCAGAATATCAGACAGACATGCTGATGGACACTTAGGGCAGGGGAACACACACATATGCCATGCAGGAGAAATTCCCATTCCAACACATGGAATTAAAGGAGATCTAAAGTTGCTCAAAAGCAACCATCTTTATGACCTTTGCTAACCAAGTCAGGTATTTAGAATGACTGCCAGTGGTTCATTCAGGTTAGCATTAATCCTAGGAGTCACACTATGACATAAACTTTACATGTCCATCAAAATTATGAAAGAATAAAATACATAAAGCCTAACACTGGGAAAGAAACAGCTAGTACGGCAACTCAGTGTTCCTCCCATCCATATTGTATACCAGCTCTTTATGTGTTGATGTACATCTGTTAGAAAATGAACTCCTGTGTCATTTTCATTTAAATAATCACTTATTAGATATGTTTTCCTGAGTTTTTGTCTAAAGAAAATTTGGTGTAAACGTTTGGAAAAATCAATAAAAGTAGTGAAATTCATGGATCTTCATGATTTCAATTAGATGTGTTTTGTTCCTTTCCCAGAGTTAGGTTTTATGTATTTTATTCCTTCAAAATGTTGACGGATGTCTCAAAATTAATGTCATAGCGAGACTCCATAGGGTTAACGCTACCCGAGTGAACCACTGTTAATTGTTATAAATTTAATTACCCTTTTTCTTAGAGGTATTGGGTTGACTCTGTAGATTGCTACTAACTAAGTCAGGTAGGCAATAGAATGATCAGAATGCAACCCAGTGTGTAAAGGGATTGCCACCCTCTAGTTAGAGGAGAAGGCCTAGACTCATTAGGATACAGCTTAATCCCAGCAACATGCCTCAAGCCTTCCTTCTCATTATATATTTGCTAGACATGGAAACCATCCTGCACCTCCCAAACTCCATTGAGGATCAACTTCTACTTAACATTAGCATTAGAACTGCCACTGTTCATGAAACTGCTGGTTGTAGTGCATTTTTTGCCACTGGCATTTACCAGAGCCCTATTCTACACACTATATCACAGCCAACTTTCTGCTAGGTTTTCAAGAAGTCAATGAGTACAGTTGTGCATTTTCTTCCTATAGAACAACCGTACAATCACTGCTGTCAAATCAAAGTTCTGTAGCAAGGGGTTTTCCCCTAATGTTGTTGCTGTGATAAACTGCACACATGTGACACTTGTAACTCTGAGGGCCACTCAGCAAATCTACAGAAACAAGAAAATGCATCAAATTCTCCACTTGCAGATGCTGTTTGATGCAACCTGAAGTTCACACACTTCTGCATCCAATTTTCCAGATCCACTGATGACTCCATGATACTGATGAATAGCCAAATTCCAAATACCTTGGAGACATATCGCCCACTCAGACCTAGGTGCGAACATCACATCCACAGCAAAGGATGAGGATATGTGACACAAGACAGAAATACATTGTGTCATTAAGGATTGTGTGAGCCTGCTCAAATTTGAGAATCTGGCTCATAGGTAATAGAACAGAAATGGGTTTTTGAGTGATATAGCTATAAAGTCATTTAATAATAACACCCATGTGCCAGGTACTATAATACCCATAACAATGTCCTTATACGATAATGCATCACAATGAAGTCCTGAGAGGACTACAATGTGCAGGTGTACAAACAGGGAATTAATAGCTTATGCTTTTCATTTGTAACATGAAGTAAAGGGTAGCCAGACATAGTATGTGCAACGTAACTAAGTCAGTGTTTGGACTATTGAAGTGACTAGGGGTGGGTAAAATCTTTGGAAATTTTTTCCTGTAGAGCGGAATTAGGGTTACTCTACGGGCAATTAAGAACCCAAAGCCTATCACAGTTGCTTTTATGAGCACTGTGAGCAGCCAGGCAATATAATGAAATTATTGATATCTGCATTAAGGTAGGTACATTGCTTATGAAAGCATCTTCCACAGCATCTGCCCCTGGGTGTGATACCTGCCTAGAGGGTCCCCCTGACACTGTAGCAGACAGGGCCCACACACAGGCAGTCAAGCTGGGAAGCTTGCTTCCATGTACTGTTAAGGTCATTGCAGTGTAAATAACTTAATGCAATTTCCAAGAAGGTAATGTCATTGCCCAGACCCTAACACTGCTGGACTACACAAGTATTCCTCTGTCCTCACATTTCTCATTGTGTAGAGTAGGAATACTCATGCTGTCTGGCCTTTCAAATGTATTCCATCTTTTTTTTTTTATATTCAGGGCAGATGGATGTAAAACCAGTGAAAATGGGCAAAGTTTCTCACTCACTTACTGTGTATTAATGGAAATATTTGCCCAACCCTAGAAACGATGTTGCTGATGCCTTGACTGCACTGATGGGAGCAGATTTATTGAACTTTCATGCAATGCAATGCAGTAAGTCACCTTGCTGCGCTGCGTGAAAGGGCAGGATTGCACCGTATTTAACATTATACAGCGCATTCCTGCTCTCTGCCTGTGCTGGCGCACAATGTACTGCCTAGCACCAAGGCAGGAACCCTTGCACCATGGTCAGGGACACCTTCCTGTGCAAAAGCAATCCTCAGAGGCACTTTCCTCTTTCTACGTGTGCTGCACATTGCAGCACCAGTAAAAAGAGAAAACAACGACGAGAAATAAAGATATTTCTCCTCATTGTGCCTCTGATGGGGAGGCGTACAATTCAGATGCCTCCCAGGTCTGCCAGTGTTGGTAAATCTGTCAACGTGTCAGAATCCATGGGTGGATGCGTGGAAACACCCACATTTCCAACCATAGCATGTCTCCCTGCCGCAGAGTAATGCAAGGCAGATCTGTGCTGTCTTGCGTTACTCTGGATTTACCAGGCCATGCAAGGGGGCCTTGCATCATCTTACGTTCCCTTGTGTGGCGCAGGTCAATGCAAAACCTTTAATACATTTGGCCCAAGGTGTCAATGCACAGGCAACAGAAAGATCTGTAACATTGCACGCCTCTGTTTCAGCTGCAAAATTTTGGAGTTAGCTGAGATGTGCGAGTGCTAAAGGAGACAGACAAGGCCAATAAAAACCCATGGGACTGCAAAGAAAAGGCACAAGTGGGGGGGGGGACAGCATCAGAATGCTAATGATTCTGGCATTAGGAACTATCTCATCATTAATTGCTTTCAAACACTTATACAATCAACACACCTGAAACCAAACGGAATGTTTAAAATATTTTCTTGAATAAACCCCACCATACAATACACAATTGTACTCATCACTGCTCAAGTAACCTATTACCTACAACAATACCCTACCTGCTAGCTAATAACTATCTCTTAGCTGCCATATTCTACCTCTCACTCTAATCACAACTGCTCCTGTTGCCTTGCAGCTACATCCTGCCCCCACTTGCTCCCCTACTAAGCCATCACCTACACATATATGTCCTGCTATCAACCAGCCCTTCCAACTGCTCTGACCATCCTAACACTAACTATTTGCAAACATACTCAAGAATTTTTCTCTTTGTTTTTTTCAGTGGTCTGGCCTGCTAGCTTGTGACCTCTTGCACAACCTGACAAGAGAGACACATAGGGAGAATTGGAGGGTGAAGAGATCTAAGAGTGGGATTAGTGTTTACAGGTATTGTCATCAAGTTCCAGGGCTGGCTTTTGGGCACTGGCCAGCATCCTGGTGTCCATGCACTCCAAAATATGGGTTTGAGGCTCATCCCATACAACCTTCTCCTCTAGCACCTTAAGTGCCCTCTGTAAATTTAACTTTACAGTCTTGAAGATGCTCTGTTGACAAGATGCTGAGATCAGCATGTGCAGATGACAAAGAGCTGCTGACGATGGAAATGGAGCCAAAATACTAAATGGCAGTAAAACAAGTCCAAATGACAGTCCCTGCCTGTGATATCTTCAAACGGAGCATGACGCAGAACAGAGTTGGACAGGGTTGGATTGCTCCTCTCAGCAGGCTGTGGTGTATATTGGAAGCCACCCTGAGCCCCTATGAATCTCCAAAATATCCTGTTTCCTTTCTGTGAGACAGTTTCCGGTTGATTTCTGATCAGCCCTAAATTTTGGTCATTTACTAGTTTTACAAATAAGGACATGTATTAATCTCAATAAATACATTCAGTAAAGAGGAAGCAGAATACCTTTTAAATATAAAAATATTGTGCACAATAGAATAGTTCTTTGCACTCCAGCATTTCCAGTTATAACTGCTATATCTGCAAAAATAAATTAAACAACAATTGTTTAGTGTTTTCAAATTTTGCATTTCTTTCGTTTTGATAAATACCTCAATGACTGTGAAACCTAATTTCCTTGAATGTCCCCGACTCTGGTTCCACATTTTATATAAAATAAAAGCTTCCAAAATGAATATGGAAAGGCTTAAGTAGCTACAACCATTAGCTAGAGAAGTGTTACACAGACCACAGGGGGAAAATGACTTTTGGAACATGGATCCTTGTTCCAGTCAAACAATGCATCTTCATTAATACTTTATTTAGAAATATCTTATATTTGTATCTGTTGCTCATGATGAACTGTTTCTGCTGTATGCATAATGTATTGCCATTTACTGTAAGTACATTCCGGCAATTATATGGTTTGTAGAAAGCAGAAGCATTCTTGCAAGCAACTTTAGCTTCCCTATTTGGGATATTTACTATGCATATAATCCATAAAATATTCATAGAAAATGAACTGAATAATACAACCTGGCAGATTAATTCACATTTTTCTTTCAGAAAATACTTGATAGATCCAGTTTTTAAACATTCTGTAGCCGCAAAGACACAAATGTAACACTTTCCAGTCACACCATAAAAAGATGCAGAGCAATGGTAATTATTCCTTAAATAAGTACATTTCAATTCTGCTTCTATTTACCACAAGACAGTTGTTTGCTGACACTAATGAGCCAAGGAGCCTTAAAAACACATCAGTAAAATGCACTACCATAAAGTGGTTTACTTACAAATTCTTACGTGTGGACCATTACAAAGTAGGTATTTGAGTCTAGTTATGAGAATTAATAAAACAAGCATTTGCAATGCAATCGGTCTCGCATTTGTGAAAGTTAGAGCTATTTGCATTGTAAATGATATTGTTTTTTTTTACTAATGTTTTTTGTTTGTAGTGGAGTGGATGTATGTTTGTAGTGGAATTATGTGGTTTGCATTGGAATGGTTAGTTGTGTAATTGTGTAGGGTGGAATTATGTGGTGTGTAGGGTATTTGTGTATTGGAAATATGTGGCATGGGGAATAGATAGGGGTGAGAGCTATATAAAATAGATTGAAACTAAGAATGAGAGGGATAGGTAGTTTGTATATGAAGTGCTGAATGAACTCTAGATAGAGTAGTAGAAAGAGTGTGGGAGAAAGAGAGAATGAAGGGGAGAGAAGGTTAGATGCATAAAGAGATTGTGCTTGTGTACAAAGAAGACACTGAAAGAAGAGGAGGAGAGAGTGTGTTTGCGGTTTGTATTATTTGAAAAGTTATGGTAAAGAAACTGCGCTGAAAGACCTGAAGTGAACCAATATAAGCAATGCTGGATGAGTGTGTGCAATGGAATTTTGTGGATAGTAATTATGTGGTATTAAATGTAGTGGACTTTTGTGTAGTGGTATTGTGTGTTGTGGATAGGCATGTATTGTGTCAAATTATGTGGTGCAGCGCTGAATTATTTGGCATGATATGGAATTGTATGGTGTGGATTGGATGTATGTGGTGTGTAGTGGAATTGTGTGTTGTGGAGTGGAATTCTCTGCAGTGGAATGTACTCGTGTGACGTTGTGTTGCATGAAGTTGTGTGGCACGAAGTGAAAATATGTAGAGTGTAATTATGTGCCATGGTGTGGTGTATTTATGTGGAGTGTTATGTGGCATGGTGTAGATTTATGTGGAGTGTAATTATGTGGTATGGAGTGGAATGCATTATGTTGTGTGGTATGGAATTGTGTGGAGTGTAATTATGGCTCAAGTTGGCGCATGCACTGCCTAGGCGAGACCTAAAAAAAGCTGCTTTGATATAAGTCCACCATAATCGGATGTTTCCTTTGTATCTTTACGTATAACGTATGTTTCACTTCAGTATTCAACTGAAAATAAATACAAAGGATACATTATGAATGCATCCACAGAGAACATTTGTCTATTGCAGGTGACATAACAGGAAACAGCACGTGCGGAAGGCATGCCCAGAGGGATTAAATCACCTACTTGGCCAACTCAGGTCTCAAACTACCTTCTCAAGCAGGCAACACCAGAAACTTTGGGTATTCGCTATTGAGGGAAAAAAACCCAGAGGAAGATTTCCTCCATTTGCAACAAATGTCAAAACATGTATCGAGGTAGCTTAGGAAAGTAGTTTGCATCAAACCTTAGCTGCACTTGCACAGTCTCACGTAGCCTGTGTGATGATGTTACTTATGTAATATGGGTAATCGTATGGAAGAAGATCTTAAAACATTTTTACGAGTTCTATAAATAGCAGGAATTACAAATCGTAAAGACATCTTTGGGTTTATCTTTTGCAAAGAGCTCACTTGTACACCCAAAACAGGTTTCTAGACACTCCAACACAAGGAAGACAAGACCAATAGCCAAAGACTGGAAGGAAAGGCGAAGTCTTAAAATGTGAGGCAGAAAAAAACTTTATTCCAAGGTAGGAGCCTACAAGGGGAGGGCACGACCACCTTTGGTTTGGCTTCTGGTGCCTGGAATGGGTAACTGTTTCTGCCCCACAGAAGGCAGACTTCACACATATAATGGGAGAAAAACATGACGTGATGTAACTATGATAAGGCAGTTTAAGTCTCAATGTCACTGTGATTAGTTTGTTTACATATAGAACACGTTCTGCCACAAACGAGCTCAATTCTAACTACACCTGTTCATTCGCACATAATTATATTTCCAATCTAGTAAACGGGCCCGGTTAGCAAATGTTTGTCTGTAGAGTGCAACTTACTCCTAGATTTCTAGTAGTTAACACCTACTCATGGAACAAAAAGCTTTGTAAACCGGACTCAACATGAATACTTTGATAATATGATGGTTTCAGGTGTCTCACCAGCCGGGCACCCTCCGTGCCGATCCATATTGTGATCCAGCCAGCACAGGTAAGGTTGGAAAAGCAGTTCCCCCTTCCCCATCAGTTGATTGGTGGCAAACTTTGCCTGTAACCACTCCTGAGATGCCTGGTAGATATGCCTGCATTGGAAAAGAAAAAACAATCGTATAAATTAACATGGAGGTAGTAATGATCGGCCAGAAAACACTGTGCAACAAGGCAGTGATGTGAGCTTGTAGCAAGACACCGAGCAACGAAGTCAGCCATAAAGCAGATTCAGGCAGGAGTATTTTGAGCAGCTGAAAATAGTAGCTAGAACAGTTAAAAAGCTTTACTTAGCAGGTACATGTTTCAAAGCACCCCGGTGGCAGAGAAGGAAAGCTTAAAAGAATACCAACATAACTGTAACGCAATGCAAGGCTTTGCGATAGCTTCCATCAAGCTATGACCGCTCATTCATTCTTGTCATAGCATCATTTAATTTCAAGGACACAAATGCAGAAAGGCGTTCTGCGATGAGGCATGGAGGCTGGAGTGACAACGTGACGCAGCCACCAGTCCATCACCCAACAACTAAGACATACATGTTCAGGACATTCTTAATTGCGATTTTTTAAGCAAACAGGAAAAGCGATTCATGGACAAATGTAAGACTTCAGCAAGCCAGCTTTGCCTGTTTACCTTCAGGAGGACAGGGGGTGTCGCAAAGCATGGAAGTATATGAGCACAAGCATTTGCAATACAATAGATCTCGCATTTACGAGAGTTTAAACTATAGTCATTTACAATGGCAATAGCTCAAACTCTTCTAAATGCGACACCTCAGCCGCCATTGTCCCGGGCAGCTTGAAAGTGAAAGCGAACGGAGTGCTGTTGAAATACGATCCGTGCGAACATTACACTGAATTTCTCGCTACTAGAGCTGTTCATAAGAACTGGCTAAATGGTTGTAGATGTCCTTTTTTGTGACTGCACTTTTTTGTAAAACGCGCTGGTTCTAAATTGAGTCGCAAAATGTGCGTATACTATTTCAATGTTTTAAGTATCTAAATTGAGCTGCAAATTTAATATTGTGCTTTTAGAAAATGATTTGGCACCCCCTTGGGATAGTGTGTCCCCTGCCCTATGGAAGTCTTCGGAGGTCTGCCTAATGGACAGCTCGGACGAATGCACTACCCACTGAAGGGGAGGGCGAACCTGTCCAGGGCCAGGCTCCGCTTCAGCAGACAGAAGCAGCGTCGTTCTGAGCTGCGTTGCTGCCGTCATAACCCGACAAGATACTTTTAAAAGTGTGGGCAGGGATGTATCCTTACATTCAAGCGCATGGAGGGGGGGCAGGAGGATGGAGAAAACGGACGAGAGGGGGGCGGAAACAAAGGGAACTCGGACAACGGGAGGATGGAGAACACGGACAATGGGAGGGGTGCGGGAATAAAGGAAACTAAAACAAGGCCACAAATGAAACTCTCTTACTCACGTGATGTTTATTAAGAAGAAAAACCAGTGGTGGCGAGGTCGGAAAGGAAACGGCCACCATTGACCAGCTGCCTTGAAAGTGAAAGTGGTCGTGGCCGCTGAATGAAGCACGTCGTGGTGCTTGAGTTTGGAGAAACTCAATAACGAAAATAGAACAGGTCTGGTGCAACAACTAAGTAAAGGGGCCAGTAGCCATGGGAGGAATCAAATGACGACACAGTCGTACTAAGGAGGGACTAACAAGCCTCATAATCAATCAGAAGACAGCATTTAGAAGGACAAACACACAAGCCAATGAAAAATATGGGTGGGATAGTGGGCGGGGCTTCTCTCCCGTACTGAACTACCCCAGATCAACCCCAGAGCAGCGCTTGCGCACTGGCTCAGGGCTCGCCTAAAAAATTGGATTGGTGATGTTTAGCAACTTTAAAAATGTTTAACTTGCATTTAACAGCATTTGAAACAAGAAACTTTAGTTACTAAACCAGAATATTTAACAATTTGAATAATTATTCAGAGACATGTATTTCTGACTAGAAACGCAAACTTAGCAATGCCACTACTGCTAACCTGATACAAATTTGATGGCAAAAAACCCTAAGAATTTAAATTGATTTACAAAGCGTTTCAAAACAGAAGGTCAAGTAATGCATTTTGGATGTTTTGTTGTGCTAGTTTAGGAGTGGACTGTCTTATATTTGTGCGATGCTGTGCTCATTTATGCTACGTAATGTCATTATTATTCGGCAAGGGCCTATCATGCTATCGGCCAATACTAAGGCAACGCAATGGTATTCAAGGGATGAATTTCCAAATTGTGTCTATGTTGCTTTGTATGTTATGTGTGTTATAGTATGTTATGTTACATTGCATTACGTTATGTGATTTGCAGTCTTCGTATCATAATTATTATGCATTCCATTGCCTTTAACACTATTTCCTGCTAGAAGTCATACTAAAAGACTGCAGAAAAGACCATAGGATAGATGCTATAGGGTAAAGAAAAGATGTGGATATTAAAATTCCTCTAGAAGTAAAAGTGATTGGTAAATGCACAGCGCTGAAACATGAGTTCTTTCTAAGGTGGGAAACCAAGTGCCAGAAAACTGCACCATTCCTAGTTTCCTTTCATACCGATGAGTCTGTCCACTAATTGAAGGACAAGTGATGATATCTCATGTAAGAAGTGAGAGATGGGCCTTTTGTAGCAGGGCGATTATACTTTTCATAGAGCAATGTCGTCATTGACTCAATACTAGCATCAACGCTGGGCTTGTGCTGCACAGTGAGAGTATGCCGGCTTAATTTTGTGATCCATAAAAAGCAAGGCATAAAAAAAGACTTTTAGCATCATTATTAACCTGGTGGGATAGTGCTTGATACCAGTTTTTCACTCTTTCAAGGACTGCAAATACTAGGATTTACTGTCACTCAGTACAGTGGTTTTCAGTATATCACCCTCAGAGAAATGAAAGGCTGAGTGGCCCTGCTGGGATTTAAACTTGCGCTCTGCACTTCACGTCAGAAGTTAATAATAAATCCCTAACTCCTTGCCATTTTGCCAGTTCAGGTATGATGATAAAAGTGTTATTGTTGCCTACACTTAGGGCCAAGCAACGTGGTGCAAGAGTGATGCAAACTTTAAGTCAGATTTTTGAAGTCACGCATAGCCACTTTCATGGCTTTGAGTGGCTCCAGAAATTTGAATCAACGCAGCACAGCGCGAATCGCCCTGGAAAGGCATTGTGTGGGTTTTGCGTGGGTGTTCCCATGCAACTCCTATGGTTTTGCCACATTCCCAAATTTACAAGATCTTGAAAACTTGGGAATACGCTAAAACGATACACTGCCCAAGGAGAGGCATAAAAAGGAGAAATTTATTTTTTTCTCCTCGCTACTTCCACTTTCTTTGTGTGCTGCATACTGCAGCACACATACTGCAGCACACATAATAGAGGAATATGCCTCACAGGATTGTTTTTGAGCTGAAAGATGTCCCCAACCAGCAGTGTGCCAGGAGGCACATTTGCAGAGTAGTAGAGAAAGGGACATGGCTTCTAAAGTCCTCTCAGCAATCACACTCTGTGGGACTTATTGGAGGTAGCAGGAGGGCTTGTTGGCCCCCAAGGACTCTCTGGACCTCTTCCCCCAACCAGCAGTGCACCAGGAGGTGTGTTTGCAGAGTGGTGGAGAAAGGTGGTGTGTCCTCCAAAGTCCTCACAGCAATCCGCTCTGTGGCACTTACTGGAGGTAACAGGACAGCTTGTTGGGCCCCAAGGACCCTCTGGACCTAAGGGGACTTCATTCCCCAACCAGCAGTGTGCCACGAGGCACGTTTGGAGTGGTGAAGAAAAGGGGAGGCCTTTTTTTTCTTATTTTTTTTATTTCATTAAAGGGAGGGTCCTTTTTTTCTTATTTTTTTTATTTCATTAAAGGGAAGGGCCTGGCCTTTGCATTGATTTAAAAAAATAAAATAAGAGGAGGGGGCTGCAAGGCCGCCCTCCTGGGCCTATTTAGGCCTTGGGGACTCCATCCCCCGGGGTCCGGCCTCTCTTGTGGGTACCCTGGTCCCACCAAGGGCACCCACTCTTGAATAATGGAGACTGTGGGGGGAGCCTCAAGGCCCCCGTGGTCCCTGCTGGCTCCCTGCTTCCTGCGGTAGCCAGCATTGCTTTGACAATGAGGGAGCAGCTAACATGCAGCTCCCTCTGTGTCAAAGCAATTTTGCACCGCTTTGAGAAAGCAAGAGCAAAATACTCTCGCTTGCTTAAAGTGGAGCACAGTTTGCAGTGGCTTGGCATGTGTCCCGGAGATGGGCACCCTGGGACATAGCAGGAGCCTGCCCTGGGCGGTGGTGTTCCCCAGGGCCATCGATGGCTCCAAGATGGGGGCCCCCCCTCCCTTCTTCAATTTCTCCCTGGGTAGGTGGTTGTCCCCGGGGCTGAAGGGGGTGCATGACCCCCACATTACACTTTAGAAAAGACCAAGGGAGTTGGTGGTCCCCAGGTTTGCGAGGTCTGTCTGAGCAGCCCACCTGCATTCTTTCAACTTTAGACCCCAGGGAGGTGGCGGTCCTTGGGGCTGCTGGGGCCCAAGAGCCCCCCATTTGTTAAATAAATAAACCTCAGGAGGTGGTGGTCTCGGGCCAGTGGGGGAGGCCATATGGGCCTCCCCTGCATTTTTTCTTCTTGAAGAGGTGGTTGTCCCCAAGGTATCAATGAGACCCAGGAGGGGGGGCATGCACCCCTCCTTTATTACAATGCCCCCAGGACCTGGACCACCCAGGGGCTGATTAGAAATGAAGCACTGGAATTTGCGCTTCATATTTTTTAAAAAACCTTGGTGGGTTCTGTGGATCCCACTGAAAATATTAAAATAGAAAGGCTTTTCTTGGTCCTGCAGAGTCCCTGTGGGACCCCCCAAGAGGCCTAGGATGTCAGGGTATTTCTACCCAGCCCCCTTTTCTTTTTCATAAACATGTTTTGTGGGACCCAGCTTCAAGCCGAGTCCCAAAATGGCTGCCAACACTTACTGGTTGAAGTGTTGGCAGCCAATCAAATTTCAGTAGGCTCCACAAGTCCACTGCAAGGACTCGGGTCCCCAGATATCTATATGTTTTAAACTTAAATATCTCTGAAAATACTGAACGGATTTAGACCAAATCACAAAAAGAATGCTTTCTGGACCAACATCAAGCATTCTGCCAAATTTGGTGCAATTCTGTTCAGTGGTTCGGGCCGTAGTCATGTTAAAAAAATCAAAAATCCCCTTAGACCTAACATTGGGACAACGCGTATTGGGACCCCCATTTTTCTCGGCCCCCCGCCTGATGGATCACCCTGAAACTTTCAACACAGCAGCTGAACCAAAAAGGGGAAGGCTTTTAAAAATTTCGTGAAGATTCGTCAAGCGGCACCAAAGTTATTGGCAAACAAACAATGCTTTTCCTATGGAAACTTTGGTCCTAACTACAACTACCTACTGGCTAACGTCAGTAGGTAATACATATATACACACACACACACACGCACACACACACAAACACACACACACTCATTTTAAATAGGTTTTATATATAGGAACAAAAGATCATGCTACAGATTCCAGAAAACGGGGTGCCCCTGGTGGGTCATTGAGTGAAAGACGGATTCAATACCACTAGAGGAGCAGCCATCCTCTTTCAAAACCAGAACAAATATGAGGAGGCTGACTAGGATGTCAGAATCAGGATGAATATGACCTTTAACAGTGACTCCAGAGAGATCATCCGGATACTAAGCAAGATTTCGAGGATTCTGTGCAGCGATCCCATATTAGGTGTAATGCTGGATAAAAAAGCACAAGTATCACATACAGAAGAGGCCACTAGCTCAAAGAAACATTGATGCACAGTGATATTACAAAGGAAGACAGATTTTGCCATCTGAAGCATTTATTTCCATGCAGCAGAAGTAAAACATGTAGAAATAGTACTAGTAGGAAGGAATATCCTGAGCCATTTGATAAGGGCACCAAGATTATCTACCAATTTTTAACTTGTAGTTCTGGCTTTGTGGTTTATGTCTTAGAGTTCCCTTGGAAAAAAAGATATGTAGGCAGTACCATCCACCAGGCTAAAAAAGAGAATTCTCGAACACATAAGAACGATAAACAACAAAAACACTCATTACCCCATACATAGCCAAACACTTTGAAGAGGTACATTTTAATGCAGGAGCCTGTTATCCTATTACAAGTGAGAGGTGGCAATAGGACTTTAGTGCTGTGCAAACAGGAATCTAGGCATATCATTGACCTGGAGACCAAAGGTCAATGTGGCTGGAACACAGAAGGAGAACTTAGGGTACATTTGGAAGATGATTAGACCATTGCACTCTACTCACGCTGCTTTGAATCATATTTTAACCTCTGACACCTCATGATCATGTGGTAGAATTCTGGCTTGTGCATATGATTTTATTGCAGAAAGAAAGGAAGGAGATTTCGCTCTGAGAGGTGATAAAGATGTTTATCAATTCCCCCAACCCCTTTCTTCCTTCTCTTCAAGGGTGATAGAGCTCACACCAAATTTGTTTCATTTTTATTTTGGAATTAAGTGACACTAGGGTTTTCCCCTGAGCCCTATCATTGTTTTCCACCTTACAATAGAGAGCTTTATATTGTTCTTATCCTCAATGTGCCCACTTGGGCTTGATGTTTGGGTGCATATATTATCTTATACAATTGATTTATGCCCTTTTTACCCCCCTATGTTGTTATATATTAACTATGAATAGTTTTATACACGCTCTCTGTTTGCAAGGGATTGAGCAATGTGGGGCACTGGGATTATGGGACCGCTTGGATTTGGATTTTGTTTTTAGTAGGTCATGGATACTCATTGTCATGATGCAAGTCTTTTATGTTTGGGTCTTTGTGTCTCATGTACAGGGCTGAATCTATGCCACACCAGGAAAAATTATCATGTACATTGTATGTCAAGATATCCATCTTAGAAAATGCAGATACCATCTGCTCTGTTTTGCATAATTCCTTGTACACAATTTTTGTTTATATGGCAATTCAACATGTTGAGCTTCTTGACTATTTATCATGCTGCACATTATGTTGTAAGAGATTTTGGGGCATATTTACTAGAGAACGGCGGAATGCGGCATTAAGCTAAAATTGCTAACCCTGTGCTCCGACATTCTGAAAATTCAGGAATTCGCCGTATTAACAAGAATGCAGCGCAACCCTGCATTTCCCCTAGCACTGGTGCTAAATTTAGCTGCCTAGTCCCATTGCAGGCACGCTAGCACCGTAGTGCAAGGGTGCCTGCGTTATGGGGAATGATTATTCATGTGCAGGAAGGTGCCCCTTCCTGCACATGAACAATGACTAGTGGCGATTTGCTGTTTCTATGTGTGCTGCAATTTTTTTTTTATATATATATAAGAAGCCACACTGCAGAAGCGGGCCCGTGGAGACTTCAAACGGAGTTTCCAGCTCAACGGGAGGTAGTGCCTAATGAAGACGTAAGGTGGCAGCTGATTTTAAAGCGGGACTGTGCTTTCACCCACTGTGGTCTGGATCTTTTAAGATTGGTGACGAACGCTTGGCGGACTCACTGGGGAATACTGAGTACGCGACTACATGAACCAGAAGGCCATTGGAGTGGCCACACCCACTGGGGCTTGGTTTAGGGATACAAGTAGCGCGCACATTCCTGCCTCGTTTAGTCTACTCAACATAGCCACTGACGAAGGGGAACACCCAAAACGCGTTTGGCTAAGTTATGGAATGCTGGTTCTCTGCCTAATCAGTTTGCAGCCTTCATTAAAACATGTGCAATACAACCTACCTGACGACTCTTCCATTGGGGCAAAACTTTTGGTGTTTGATATATATATATATATATATATATATATATATATATATATATATATATATATATATACATTAAAGTCATTTTAAGGATTTCAAATAAATTAATTAAGGACTTTTTGAATATACTAAACAATTTTAATATTTTTACATATTTAAAAGTATTGTTAATATATTGTTTATTAATTGATGTAAATATGAATTTTTATACATTTATCATATATTCTGGGGAAAGTATTTTAAATAAGTAATAATTATTTATTTATTCAATCTAATGTGCAATAATCTCAGAACTTGTCCCTTTGTAGTTGAAGTGAAGATTCCCACCTTTTTACGACTTTACATATGTATTTATACAGATATTTAAGCAATTATGTATGTTGTTTCTTTGGTATTTTCATAATTGAATGGGATTGGCATGACGAAATGCAAAGAAGGTACAATGTTAAACACACTATGTGATAGTATCTTTTCCATGTCTATTCCTCTGCACCAATTAACATAGCACTGAGCACTTTAAATGGGGAAAAAAACACATTGGCGTTGTCATGTGATCAAGGTCCGGCTGGACAGAAACGAGTAATGGCCGTCTAAGCAATAAACATAATTGAAGCACCAACCTGTGGTCCGCGCCTGCTTAAGCCGAGAATTTGGCGATATACGAGGGTATACGAGCTGTGAACAAAGGATATTTGAACTGGTTTGGCTTTCACCAGTTGAATGCGGACCCCCACTCCCGAAGAGCGGCGAGTAACGTGAAGCTGACTCTTGCGGTCTTGCACCGGAAGCAATACTTGATCCGGAAGGATTCTTCATCGTCAGCCCCCCTGCTACCGGAGATCGTACTGCTTGAGCAGTGTTGGCGTGCTCCGAGTCGGAGGACCCGCAGGACGCAGGCAAGTGCAGAATGTAGGATCGACAGAAGGTATAGCGGGGAGAGTGGTGTGCAAGTGGAGCACGATAAGGGCCAAACTGTTGGTATTCAACCCTGACGTTAGCAACCACGCTTATTCAAACGCACAATTGACCAGCAATGTCGGCCGACACGCTGAGGGACCGGGAGGCGGCAGCCTCTGAAATGTTTAGTAATACACCCCCAAATGAGGCAAATTCAATGCAAAGAAGTACTGATTCCAATCAGGCAACGAGCAGTGTTAAGGAGAAAATGAAAGCTTTGGAAAAACTCATGCGGGCGGAGCAGGGTAAATGGTGGGAACATAAGTCGTTGCAGCGTTACCTGGACGTTGGGAGGGTTCCCAGAGGTCTACGAATTCTCATAGCACCCAGCTATGACCAACCAAATCCCGACATGATGAAAGACTGGGCTCAATGTAATCTGGACTCGTCTAAGAAACTAATGGAAATTTTAGTGAAATATGCACAAGTCGATAGAGCCAAACTACAGGAGCAAATAGAACAATTAAATGAAGAATTAAGTCACATGAATAAAGTTGAAGAAATCAAAAAATTAAGGGAAGAAATGGCACTGAGGTTGCGTAAAGAAGAAGACAAAGTGAAAGAACGGAAAGCATTTAAGTTTCACCGCGACAGAGTCGACTATGAGACAGGGCGCATTTTCACCTTCTCACGGAAATACGATACATTAAAAGCTAATAAAATGAAAACAAAAAGTGATCAAACACCGAAACCCTCCGCAAACAGAGGAGGACAAAGTGACACTTCTAGATCAGACTGGAGTTCAGCCATGGAAAGTGAAGTGGAAAATGAGCCACAACAAGCGAGTACGAGCGGAACTCGCCCGACATTAACACCAGCGCAGGAGTTGGATTTTTTGTCTCAAGAGCAGAGACAAACCCTCCGCCCAAGGATCCAGAGGAATATAATAGGAAGAGGCGCAACCACAAGCGCAGGGAGAGGAGAAAAGCAAGAAGAAAGGCCTGCACAAAACAAAAGGCGCGGAAGAGGCTGGTGGAACCGCAAGCAGTAGTAGCAGATGATGATATTTCAAAAACCATCGTCAATCTTACAGATATCGATTTAAATAAAGCAGAAAAACAAATACTTGCCCTGGGACTCTCATACTGCCTGGAGTCGAACTTTAATTATGCTAATACTAGAATGGACGTGTATCGTTTTGTTAGAAAACTAAAACTTCAAAAACATTGTGCCATCAACCAGCAGACCAACAATGGCAACCAAGATAACAAGCAGACCAAAATGCAAGACATAGTCCCAACAACAGACAGTACTCTGTTGGAAACCCTGATGGAATTACAAGAAGAAGCAACTGGTACAAATTGTGGTGATTCCCAGGAAGCTGACACTCCTGACCAAAGCAACAATGATGGAAACCAAGCAATAAGTGTACATAGGAAAAAGACACCCTTTAAGAAAAAATCAACTTTTAACCCTATAACATCAAGGGATGGAATTGATATCTTCAATGAAAATGTGATTAGTGATATTAAAAAATTAAATTACAAAATACAAAATAAAGAGGACAAATTGAACTCAAAAAATTGTCAATACAATCAGTTGATGTCCAAATTACAAAAGAATAGCAACATTGTAATTAGAAATTCAGATAAAGGGGGCAACCTCGTGTTATGGGCTAAACAAGATTACGTTGAGGAAGCACTATCTCAATTAAACGACAGATCCAGCTATCGAAAAAGCAATATACTTGAATTAAGAGCAATGTATAATGACTTATATGGAAAAATACTAGCATGGAAAAGCGCAGATTTACTTACTTTGGAAGAGTACAAATTCATCAAAAAAGACAACCCCAAAGTACCCAGTATATACTTCATCCCAAAAATTCATTAAAATCCCTTGAAACCACCGGGAAGACCAATCATTTCAGCGCAGGAAAGCATATTAGAAAATGTATCACAATACATAGACTTTTTCCTGCAAGATCTGGTTAAAGCTTTGCCCTCATACATCAGAGACTCTAGTGATTTCATTGCAAAACTCAAGGATTTCAAATGGGAAAAGAACTATATTCTAATGACTCTTGATGTGGTATCCTTATATACCAGCATCAACCATAAGGATGGCCTAAGAGTACTTCACCACTATTTCACCAAGGACAAAACAACACTGCCCACCCACAATATGATGCTGATCAATATGACGAACTTTTGTTTAAACAACAATGTATTTTTATTTGACCGCACATATTATCAACAGCTACGTGGATGGCAATGGGGGCCAACTTCTCCCCCAGCTATGCCTGTCTTCACATGGGCTGGTGGGAGGAGCTGGTCCTAGGTACCACACACAAGCAGTACATGCAAAATAATGTGAAATTGTACTTGAGCTTCATTGATGACATATTTATTGTGTGGGAAGGTTCAGGATTAGAAGCATCTGAATTTGTAAGCACTATTAATCAGAACAACATCAATTTAAAATTTACTGAAACCATAAGTGATAAGAAAATTAATTTTCTTGATGTTGAAATATATGTAGAAAATGACAAACTTGAAACTAGGATATATAGAAAGGAGACAGCAGGTAATGCAGTACTTCATCATTCAAGCTTCCATCCGAGACACCTAGTAGAAAGTATCCCCTATGGGGAAATGTTGCGGTTAAAGCGAATATGCAGCAACCCTAAAGATCTAATTAAAGCACAACAAGAAAGCAGGAGCCGCTTTATAGCTAGGGGATATTCCGCTAAAGTAATCAACACTGCTATCAGAAAAACAGAGATTCAGAATAGAAACAACCTATTAATGACGAAGCCCAAAAATGACAATCCAGTGAATGATCCCCCAGATGTCAGGCTAATCATAGCCTATAGTGCCCAACAAAAAACTATCAAAAATATCATACAGCGGAATTGGCCCATAATACAAAGTGATCCTATAATAGGAGCCAAATTACCGCATAACTTAGGCATCACATACCGCAGAGCACCATCCATGCGTAACAGTTTAGTGAAAAGCAGCCCAGAAATTACAGATCAATCTAATTGGCTAAAATGTCGCAATGGTTTTACCAAATGTAAAAACTGTAAGGCTTGTTATTTTGGTATTAACAAAAGAACGTATAAGACGGCATTCAATGCAAAAGAAATAGAAATAAACAAACCTCTGCATTGCAAAACAGACTATGCCATATACATTCTTGAGTGCTCATGCAAACTCAAATATGTGGGTAGTACAAAATTGCCAGCCAACAAAATAATTTTACAACACATCAGAGCCATTAGAAATCACGATCCGACTTACCCTGTAGCAAGACACTTTCAGGAGATGCATGACAGTAATCTAAAAGATTTTTCATATTATTTAATTGATACAGTGCCTATCAACAGAAGGGGAGGCGATAGAGATAGTCTTTTGAGAAAACTAGAAACCAGGTACATCTTAAATCTGGACAGCAAAGCCCCAGGAGGTTTAAATACCACGGAGGACTTATACACGTGCTTATAGATAAGCACAGGACATATGGAGAAACGGTGTTACAAGTCTAGTCTTGATAGTACCGAAGAGAGTCATTAGGCTTCAAAGGAATTTGTAGACTCTCTCACTCTAACCAGAGGCATAAAAACAGAGGGATGGATATTTTAGAAATTCCATCTTAAACAGTTTTTAGGGCTGTGGATGTTCTTATTTATCTTATCCACTTTTATCTACTCTCCCTGTTTTTAGACTTTTTTGCACACTCCATTATGTCCAAGGGTGAACAAATTAGTACCTTTACACTCGTCTGCTCATTACAACATACAGGGTGTCAGGAATAAACATATATAGAATACACAAGAACGAGGCTGCCATACTTACCGAAACCACATACATAGTGGTTTTTTAACCTAACATCACTATTTGCACTTGCACTTTGGTATATATTTTTTGCACAGGCACTTTATAACGAGTAGGATGGAACTAGAACGAAATAGGACAAGTATTATCTTTCCAAAGATCTTCCATAGTAGATCAAATATATTTGCACTAGAATTATACTGCATTTAAGCATTAAAGTCATTTTAAGGATTTCAAATTAATTAATTAAGGACTTTTTGAATATACTAAACAATTTTAATATTTTTACATATTTAAAAGTATTGTTAATATATTGTTTATTAATTGATGTAAATGTGAATTTTTATACATTTATCACATATTCTGGGGAAAGTATTTTAAATAAGTAATAATTATTTATTTATTTAATTATTTATTTATTCAACCTAATGTGCAATAATCTCAGAACTTGTCCCTTTGTAGTTGAAGTGAAGATTCCCACCTTTTTACGACTTTACCTATGTATTTATACAGATATTTAAGCAATTATGTATGTTGTTTCTTTGGTATTTTCATAATTGAATGGGATTGGTATGACGAAATACAAAGAAGGTACAATGTTAAACACACTATGTGACAGTATCTTTTCCATGTCTACTCCTCTGCACCAATTAACATAGCACTGAGCACTTTAAATGGGGAAAAAAACACATCAGCGTTGTCATGTGATCAAGGTCCGGCTGGACCGAAACGCGTAATGGCCGACTAAGCAATAAACATAATTGAAGCACCAACCTGTCGTCCGCGCCTGCTTAAGCCGAAAATTTGGCGATATACGAGGGTATACGAGCTGTGAACAAAGGATATATATATATATATATATATATATATATATATATATATATATATCACACAAAAACCTCCCCAAGCTCATTAGAGAGGCAGCCGGCACTCGAAGTAAAGGGATTACATCCTGTTTATACCATTTACTTCGAGTGCCGGCTGCCTCTCTAATGAGTTTGGGGAGGTTTTTGTGTGATATTTCCAGCGCAGGTGGAGGGGCTGTTTCGCCGTGCACCACCAGTGATCTGTCAGCACGCCAGCATACCGCACTGTTTTCCCAGATATATATGATCAAGGCCACCGTCTGTGGCCGAAACGCGTCTGAGACAAGCACCGATGTAATAAAGTTGAAAATATTTGGCACCAGCTACATACGTTGTCCGTGTCCTCGTTTTGTGCGGGACTGCACAAGGGATTGCTTTGCTGATATATATATATAAATATATATATATATATAGTGGTCTCCACTGGGTAGTCACAGTTGGGTTAGTTACAGTGCACGTCCAAAGTGCATCAAGTCCGTCGCAGGACAGAGAAATTAGGAGGTGTGAAGCCTGGTGATAAGGGAAAACAGATCCATATGACTAGAAATTCTAATCAACTGCAATAGTATGGTTGATGAAACGCAGTGGAACTCACTAACCTCCAAGTGTATGTACAAATGGATGGTCCAAGAAAGTAGGAGGAAAAACAATTGCCTCCCTTATGCCGTTCCGTGGTGGTTATGAGGGTATCTAAATAAAAAGTAAACTGTTCAGTGAACGAACAGACTAGAACGGCTAAAAAACATTACATAACAGGATTTCTGAAATGACACCCTAACCTCTCACATCTCATACGGTGAGCTATAAGAATGCGAAAAAGGTGACTCACAAGAGAACATGGGCGGGGGCTATAATGCGCTAAATGGAGTGTGTACCTAACGTACTAGAGTAGCGGAGCAAACATAAAATAAAAGTTGGTCGTACAACAAAAAAGAAAAAAAATGAGCTATTGAAGACAGCAAAGCCTATCCTAAGCCAAGCGCCTACTAAGTAATACCATGAAACGCTCACAGGAGAGCAAAACTCGCAATGCCTCAAAATATAATAAAGCAAGCGCTTGAAAACAGGTAGAGGTTGTTATAACAAAAAAGACAAATAACTAATGTATAATGACTAAACCGAGCGGGAACAAGGCAAAATGTAAAGATAACAAAAGAGACAGCCGCAGCCCGGTATCCACGTGAACCGCTGACTTCAATCCTAAATCTTACTTGATAAAAGTGCTCCGTGTTCGGGCAGTAAGCGGCGCAATTCCGTGCTCGATGAAGAGAGTAATGCGGAAGCAGTGTCTCCAAGCCAGTATAAGTAAAAATCCCGGTTAGGTACTTCCGGGTAAGGGGCCAAAAAAAGGGAAAAGAGACTAGAACGTACACCAACGAACTGAGCCCGCCATGTTGCTAGTGACCCTCGTTACCATCGTAACTAGGCAACCTGATAACAGTAAAATAATGTATGTACGCATAGTGCGTTTCTAAATCTATGAGTAAGAAGAGGCCATGTAGGACCACTGCATCACAACGAAAATTATGGGAGCATGAGAGGCGATACTCTGATATTTACCAAAAGTGGTGGAAAAAGAATTAGTGAACCAGGATTTAGACGCGCGGAAAAAAAAAAAACTATTTTTTTTTAAATTCACGCTACTCGACCAAGAGTATGTGCCATAATGGCAAGAATGAGAAGATCCTTGATAGTCCATATGTGCTAATAGGGAAGCAGATGGGGGGAAAGACACAGATAGAGGTGGCATCAGTGACTTTTATCCGTTCTATGTGCCATGGTGGTGAACATTATTTTAAATAAAAGAGATGAACTGCGTAATCACTGGTAACATGTTTCAGGTTCTATCATTGCCAATGCTGCTACTATTAATATACAGTCCAAGTACAGCCATAATATTGATCGTTAAAAAAAGTGTAAGTTAAAATTCCAATCAGCTCTAAAATAAGTTGTTATAGTATAGAGCGGGGAAACCATAATACACATATGTAGGTTCAAGAATATTATAGAAACAATCACATTCGTATATCTTGTAAGAGACAGATGGAAAAGCATAAGATATACTCATTCGCCGTAATAGTGAATAGGGATACATACAGTGGTGAGTCCTCAGATTTTATTATCATTGTTGGAAGCTGCAAAATTAGTAAAGTAACTACAGAAAATAATGCATTTCATTGTCAATGTTGAGGCCCAGAGTTGCAGATCGCAGAGTACAAATCCACCTAGCTTCAAGTTGTCTAAGGGTCAGTTCTCTGTTTCCACCCCGTTTGTTGGGCAACACCATATCAATACCATGAAAGCGAAATTTGGATCTATCTACCCCATCTCTACATTCATGTGAGACTAGGGCATATGAGGTGTCCCCATTCGCAACCGCTCTACGGTGTTCCTGTATGCGAGTTTTGAGTTGTCTTACTGTGCTGCCCACATAAATTTTACTACAACCACAGATCAATATGTATATCACAAAGCTAGTCAGACAATTAATGAAATGCCGTATCTTATGATGTGTGCCAGTGTTGTAACAAAAGGTGGTGATTTTATTACACCCTAAATTACAAATGTTACAGGTACTGCAAGTATAGAACCCCAGAGGTTTGCGCAGCCAACTCTGTTGTTGAGGTGTTCTGGGTATTGTGTAGCTAGGACACAGAGAGTCCCTAATTGTTCTGCTTTTCCTGAAAGTCATGGATGGTTTCTGAGTGATGATGTTATTCACTCCAGGTGCCCCCTTAAGCAGTGGCCAATGTTTGGTAAGGATCTTGAACACCTCATGGTTGAGTCTAGAGTGTGTCGTAATGAATGAGAGTCTCTCCTTACCCATTCTGCTGCCCTTGCTGCTACTCCTAAGTATGTCTTTTCTCTTAAGGTTCCTGGCCCGATTCCTAGCTGAGTGCAAGACGCTTGGTATGTAACCCCTCCTGTGCAGTCTGTCCATAGTAAGTGCGGTATGGGCTTCAAAATTGTCATCTTCGCTACAATTTCTACGAATACGTACCATTTCCCCATATGGAATAGCCTTCTTAGTGGACGTTGGGTGGGAGCTGGTGTAATGTAAAATACTGTTTGCTGCAGTATCCTTCCTATACAAGGTACTGTGTATTCTATTGTCCCGGACATATAGTTCGAGGTCAAGAAAATGTATGGATGTTAGTGACATCTCAAGGGTGAAAGCGACATTAAGTATGTTCTGGTTGAGAAAGTTAAAATACTCAGTCAGCTCGAGTCCTGTGCCAGTCCATATGATGATAATATCATCAATAAAACGGCCCCAGAACTGAATATGTCCAGTCCATTCTGAGGCCGCTCGTGACCATGCATGGGTGTGCTCCACCCACCCCATGAAGAGGTTTGCGTACGATGGAGCGAATTTGGATCCCATCGCGGTACCCTGCTCCTGTTTGTACCAGGTATGATTAAACAAAAAGAAGTTATTGTCTAAGATCAGGTCGATCATGGTCAGAAGCATAGTATTATGATCAAAGAAAGTCGCCTGTCTTTTGCTAAGAAAGAAATCAGTAGCTATTCTTCCAAGGTCCTTCCTGATGCAGGTGTATAAGGATACCACGTCCAAAGTGGCAAACCACATTCCATCCTCCCACTCTAGATCCTCAAGTTTATTTAGAATATCAGTGCTGTCCCTGACATGTGATGGAAGGTTAGTTACAAAAGGCTGAAGGAAAGTGTCAACAAAATCGGAAATGGCTTCAGTCATGGAGCCAATGCTTGAAATAATTGGGCGTCCAGGAGGAAAGGGTTGCTTTTTGTGTATCTTCGGTAATAGATAGATACAGGGGTACCTGGGATTCTGAATTAAGAGGAAATTGTATTCAGTATCTGATAGAAGTCCAACCTCCTTCCAATGTATGAGTTGGCCATTAATCAGAGTAGTGGCTGCAGGACATGGATTGTTAGTGAGTTTTGTGTAGTGTATGATGTTGTTAAGTTGTCTCAGTACCTCACCGTCATAATCTTCCCTATTCATCACCACCACGTTACCACCCTTGTCTGCCTCTCTAATAACTAAGGAATCATTGTTACTAAGGCTATATATGGCTTTTCTCTCTTCCCATGTTAGGTTGTCCTTGGTGTATTTGTTAGTATGTCTCTGTAGCTTGTCTTCCAGCCCATAAAGGTCTCTTGATACTAGATCATGAAATACCTCGATGCTGTTAAGATGAGTACCCTGTGGAGTAAATTTGCTCCGTGTGTGTAATCCACTATCACATGAGTAATCTTGTGTGATGTTTAACTCGGCCAGCACACTGCTGACCGAGGAATCGTTATCCTCATCTAGAGAGAGTAATGTGGCTACATTTTTAACATGTGAGACAGTGATGTCTGTTCGAGTTGCAGGCAAATCATCTACATGACATTCAAAGTTGTTCACAGAAAAATGGCATTTTAGTTTAGCAGTACGTACAAATTTGTACAAATCTACATGTAAATCTGGAAAAAGACCCTGAGATACAGGACAATATCCAAGTCCTTTATTCAGAACATTATTCTCATGCACAGACAGTGGGTAACTGGACAAATTGATAACCAACTCATCTATAACAGCAGGTACAGTCATATTGATTGCATTATTATGCATTTCATCCATTAGCGCTTGTTCATCTGGCTCTTTTGATAACGCGTCAGAACCCTGTCCCCTTCTAGCATTTTTCCTCCTCCCCCTCTCCTGGTTTTTCTTTTTGTTTTCTGTTCCCAATCCTGAAACGAAGGACCTCGTCTAAAAAAGTCGACGGGCCCGCTACCTGAGCTGCACCTAAAGACCCTCCTTCCATCCGGTTCACGTCCTCTAGTGACAATGCATCTGAGCTTACACTGATGCTAGATGTACTCCCTGTGCTAGGTGTGGCGGAGACATTTACATTAGGGACTTGTATATTGTCAAACCTTGTAGCGAACGTGAAGATACGCCCATTCTCATAATCACGATCATCTCGTACTATCTTGTGAAGTTTCCTACTCTTCACTGCTGATTGATGCGCTGTAATCTGTTCTTTGAGTATGGCATAATTTTTGGTAGTCGCCTCAACTAGGTTAAGTTGTTTAATCTCATCCTCCAGAGCTTTTATTTCAGTCCGGAGCTTAGCACACTTCCCATCTGCATGAGCTATGAGTATCCTCATCATGTTAAATGAGGAATTATGCAAATTATCTTCCCATTCTGAGAGCAGGTCTGGATCTAAATCATCGAAGCTGGGGAATGTCAGGATCCTAAAGCCTCTGGGTACTTTCTTATTCTCCAGGTACCTTTTAAGAGTGACCCCGTCCCACCACTTCGAAAGCTCATTTTTTTTAAGTCTTTCAAGTTTTGGGAATTTCAATTTCAACCCTTCCTTTTGGTTGCCAACAAGGTTTGACAATATACAAGTCCCTAATGTAAATGTCTCCGCCACACCTAGCACAGGGAGTACATCTAGCATCAGTGTAAGCTCAGATGCATTGTCACTAGAGGTCGTGAACCGGATGGAAGGAGGGTCTTTAGGTGCAGCTCAGGTAGCGGGCCCATCGACTTTTTTAGACGAGGTCCTTCGTTTCAGGATTGGGAACAGAAAACAAAAAGAAAAACCAGGAGAGGGGGAGGAGGAAAAATGCTAGAAGGGGACAGGGTTCTGACGCGTTATCAAAAGAGCCAGATGAACAAGCGCTAATGGATGAAATGCATAATAATGCAATCAATATGACTGTACCTGCTGTTATAGATGAGTTGGTTATCAATTTGTCCAGTTACCCACTGTCTGTGCATGAGAATAATGTTCTGAATAAAGGACTTGGATATTGTCCTGTATCTCAGGGTCTTTTCCAGATTTACATGTAGATTTGTACAAATTTGTACGTACTGCTAAAACTAAAATGCCATTTTTCTGTGAACAACTTTGAATGTCATGTAGATGATTTGCCTGCAACTCGAACAGACATCACTGTCTCACATGTTAAAAATGTAGCCACATTACTCTCTCTAGATGAGGATAACGATTCCTCGGTCAGCAGTGTGCTGGCCGAGTTAAACATCACACAAGATTACTCATGTGATAGTGGATTACACACACGGAGCAAATTTACTCCACAGGGTACTCATCTTAACAGCATCGAGGTATTTCATGATCTAGTATCAAGAGACCTTTATGGGCTGGAAGACAAGCTACAGAGACATACTAACAAATACACCAAGGACAACCTAACATGGGAAGAGAGAAAAGCCATATATAGCCTTAGTAACAATGATTCCTTAGTTATTAGAGAGGCAGACAAGGGTGGTAACGTGGTGGTGATGAATAGGGAAGATTATGACGGTGAGGTACTGAGACAACTTAACAACATCATACACTACACAAAACTCACTAACAATCCATGTCCTGCAGCCACTACTCTGATTAATGGCCAACTCATACATTGGAAGGAGGTTGGACTTCTATCAGATACTGAATACAATTTCCTCTTAATTCAGAATCCCAGGTACCCCTGTATCTATCTATTACCGAAGATACACAAAAAGCAACCCTTTCCTCCTGGACGCCCAATTATTTCAAGCATTGGCTCCATGACTGAAGCCATTTCCGATTTTGTTGACACTTTCCTTCAGCCTTTTGTAACTAACCTTCCATCACATGTCAGGGACAGCACTGATATTCTAAATAAACTTGAGGATCTAGAGTGGGAGGATGGAATGTGGTTTGCCACTTTGGACGTGGTATCCTTATACACCTGCATCAGGAAGGACCTTGGAAGAATAGCTACTGATTTCTTTCTTAGCAAAAGACAGGTGACTTTCTTTGATCATAATACTATGCTACTGACCATGATCGACCTGATCTTAGACAATAACTTCTTTTTGTTTAATCATACCTGGTACAAACAGGAGCAGGGTACCGCGATGGGATCCAAATTCGCTCCATCGTACGCGAACCTCTTCATGGGGTGGGTGGAGCACACCCATGCATGGTTACGAGCGGCCTCAGAATGGACTGGACATATTCAGTTCTGGGGCCGTTTTATTGATGATATTATCATCATATGGACTGGCACAGGACTCGAGCTGACTGAGTATTTTAACTTTCTCAACCAGAACATACTTAATGTCGCTTTCACCCTTGAGATGTCACTAACATCCATACATTTTCTTGACCTCGAACTATATGTCCGGGACAATAGAATACACAGTACCTTGTATAGGAAGGATACTGCAGCAAACAGTATTTTACATTACACCAGCTCCCACCCAACGTCCACTAAGAAGGCTATTCCATATGGGGAAATGGTACGTATTCGTAGAAATTGTAGCGAAGATGACAATTTTGAAGCCCATACCGCACTTACTATGGACAGACTGCACAGGAGGGTTACATACCAAGCGTCTTGCACTCAGCTAGGAATCGGGCCAGGAACCTTAAGAGAAAAGACATACTTAGGAGTAGCAGCAAGGGCAGCAGAATGGGTAAGGAGAGACTCTCATTCATTACGACACACTCTAGACTCAACCATGAGGTGTTCAAGATCCTTACCAAACATTGGCCACTGCTTAAGGGGGCACCTGGAGTGAATAACATCATCACTCAGAAACCATCCATGACTTTCAGGAAAAGCAGAACAATTAGGGACTCTCTGTGTCCTAGCTACACAATACCCAGAACACCTCAACAACAGAGTTGGCTGCGCAAACCTCTGGGGTTCTATACTTGCAGTACCTGTAACATTTGTAATTTAGGGTGTAATAAAATCACCACCTTTTGTTACAACACTGGCACACATCATAAGATACGGCATTTCATTAATTGTCTGACTAGCTTTGTGATATACATATTGATCTGTGGTTGTAGTAAAATGTATGTGGGCAGCACAGTAAGACAACTCAAAACTCGCATACAGGAACACCGTAGAGCGGTTGCGAATGGGGACACCTCATATGCCCTAGTCTCACATGAATGTAGAGATGGGGTAGATAGATCCAAATTTCGCTTTCATGGTATTGATATGGTGTTGCCCAACAAACGGGGTGGAAACAGAGAACTGACCCTTAGACAACTTGAAGCTAGGTGGATTTGTACTCTGCGATCTGCAACTCTGGGCCTCAACATTGACAATGAAATGCATTATTTTCTGTAGTTACTTTACTAATTTTGCAGCTTCCAACAATGATAATAAAATCTGAGGACTCACCACTGTATGTATCCCTATTCACTATTACGGCGAATGAGTATATCTTATGCTTTTCCATCTGTCTCTTACAAGATATACGAATGTGATTGTTTCTATAATATTCTTGAACCTACATATGTGTATTATGGTTTCCCGCTCTATACTATAACAACTTATTTTAGAGCTGATTGGAATTTTAACTTACACTTTTTTTAACGATCAATATTATGGCTGTACTTGGACTGTATATTAATAGTAGCAGCATTGGCAATGATAGAACCTGAAACATGTTACCAGTGATTACGCAGTTCATCTCTTTTATTTAAAATAATGTTCACCACCATGGCACATAGAACGGATAAAAGTCACTGATGCCACCTCTATCTGTGTCTTTCCCCCCATCTGCTTCCCTATTAGCAGGTATGGACTATCAAGGATCTTCTCATTCTTGCCATTATGGCACATACTCTTGGTCGAGTAGCGTGAATTAAAAATTATTATTATTTTTTTTTTTTTTCGCGCGTCTAAATCCTGGTTCACTAATTCTTTTTCCACCACTTTTGGTAAATATCAGAGTATCGCCTCTCATGCTCCCATAAATTTCTCATGGAGATTAATGCTCACATCCAGGGCCGGACTGGCTACCGGGCGTTTTGGAATGCTGCCGAGCTGGGGCCTGATTTCGTTGATGGGGACCTGCGTGTGCTGAACGAAATTCGTTTTGCTTTGTTGATTTCGAAGCACACGCAGGTCTCCATCAACGAAATTAGCCCCCACCACAGTGACATCAGCCCCCAGCTCGGCAGCATTCCAAAACGCCCGGTAGCCAGTCCGGCCCTGGATGTGAGCATTAATCTCCATGAGAAATTTTCATACCCAATGCAAGGATCTTACACTGTATGCAAATCACTTCCATCATGAGCTCGTCTAAATAAGCCGTTTAAGTCAGCGTTGTCTTCAGTTTACTCTCTTATTTACAGATCCACACCATTGGTAAATTTCCAGACATAGCCCCTTAGCCTAGTTTCATAAGTCTAATGACATTTGGGAAGGGGTTCACAGTGTGTTTTGCACTGTTTTTTAAAACCGATTTTATTTATTTTTTTCTCTACAAAGAATTAACTCTATATGGTAGGATACCAGTTTCCAAAGCTAGAACATTCCCTCCCCCAGGAAAAATATTTACTCTTGACCTTTGCAGAAGTCGTGGTTAGAATGGGAAATGTTATGAAAAAAACCTATAAGGTTAACCACAAAGTTTTTGGCAGCAATCTAAGTCTTGGCAAGGCCTATCAGATGTCAATTTTAATGCATTTGCCAGAGGTTTTAATACTGCATGTAGCATAGCCAGTTTTTTTATACTGATCCGAATGAGGCATGTAAAGCAGGCTGTACCGCCCCTCACACATGATTCTTGCTGCACAAGGTAAATGCTAGATTATCTGACTTTTTCAGTTTCCATCGCTGCATTCATTTTTGTAAGCGCTTTATTGAACATAAAAACCCATGATAAAATCATGTAACATAACTTTATCTTTACTCAAATAGTGAAAAAGGGCATTTCACACTTGCAGACAAAAATACAAGCATCCAAACAATTATACTTTAAAATACATACTTGAAACAATATCTAACAAATATTCCACATCCAGTCAGCTATAATTTATCATACAATCAGAATTTTCCAAGTTATCAGTGTATATTCTTTAATTTGTAATAACCCTTGATAAAGCGACAGATGTCACAGTTTTTATATTTATGCGGTCAAACAGTTCTCTCCAGAAAGATTTGGGCATGGTAGGAGGGTGGAAGGACCACACTACACTCCAGTCTGTGGATCTCAGAACATGGAACTCACCAAATAGTTATGTTTTGCAGCATCTCATGAGCGGTTAGAGCAACCTGTAGTAACGTGGTCCACGCTGGTAGGATGTTGATCAAGTAGATTTATTCAAGTAGATAACATGTAGCTTATATCCTGTACAGCAGGTAGTTAAGTTCAGTAGAGCAGCCCCACCAGGAGCAGCCTGCTCGCTGCTCAGCCCTTCCACCAACTGTCCCCACTCATACCAGTCACTCAAGCATTCCACTCATGGCCCACACACCAACATTCCACACAGAACACTCACACTGGCTGAGCAGCTAGGAACAAGATAACATAGTACATAATAACACAACATGAAGATACTACATTATCTCCTTCCTATAAAATAGAAGAATAATGAAACTAAACTTTAAAAACTATAAACAACAATGTACTCAGAAGTAAATGGTGCATAACCCAGGGATGAACAGTGGAAACCACATCACGAGAGGGAAAAGAACCACACAAGGAGGAAAGATACATACAAAATACCCATCCTCCTCCTTTAATAAAGAAAAATACAAACACAATATGAAAACTCCCCATGTAAGGAAAAAGACCAATGTAAAAATGTGGAAAAAGGGACTAAGAACCAAATTCCTGCCCCTAAAAAAGGGACCAAAGGGACCAAAACCCCAAAGAAAGGTAGTGAAAATACCCACTACAACAAAAACTAACGTGCGGCACATGGTGGCTTACGCACACAAGGAACAAAAAACCTTGCAACAGATGGCCAAAAATGTACATGGGACTGACACCCAAGACAACACACTGTATAGTACGAATGTGTGGCACATGGTGGCTTTCGCACACAAGAAAAAAAAAACTTGCAACAAATGGAACTAAAAATCCATTCTATGTGTAAAAAACAAAGCCCTGTAAGATAACCCTGATGTAAGGGTACAATGACGTAATGTATAGACATGGGACTAAACCCTAAAGCCAACCCCCAAGTAAGGATAAATGGCTCACAGTGAGGAAATGGTACTGAGACCCATTCCTGCTTGAATGGGAAACAAACCCTTAACCCAACCCTCTTGTAAGGGTACTTGTGTAAAAAAAAATGTGGCTATGGGACTAAACCCATTCCTATCCCAAAGTAAGGGATACAATAAACTGAGCCAAAGACACTTAAAATATGCCACCCTCCTGTAATGATCATATTTACGGACAAACAACCTGCGAAAGATGGGAAGACAAATAATCTAAACACTAAGAAAAGTAGTGCCACCATCATCTTTCCAAAATCCATAACACAATAACATGTGTCAGTGTGTCACCTAGACAGTGACGAGCCAAATCCCCATAAACATGTAAATACGTGTCACCGTAAACAAAAAAAATGGGCAACCCTAAAAGTGCAGAGTAAAACTTGGCAGAAACATGGAGACAACATAAACAGTAAAAGTGCCATGTAAAGAAAACAATGTACCAGTATTCATCTCTAAAAAACATATCCATTCAGTTGGTAACAATTGTCATCCGTTTTTTTTTAATGGACCTGCAACAGTTTGTAAGAAATCCGAAAAACAGAGCAAACAGGATGACAATCCACTTCAAATCGTGTTCTGCGATATATTACTGGGTGTAGAGAGCTCCGTTAAAGAACTGATTGAAGATCCGGAACATCCTGAAGAACAGAAAATCTCAAAATTTACCTTCACTGGATGAGAACTGTTCAAAGTAAAGCGACTCCTTCAGAAAGTTGCTCCTGGTCCAATAAATCCAAAATGGCGGCATGCAGATACGCCTGGACCGGATGGCTCCCGGCGTGTGCGTGCACAAAACAGTGCCACACAGCAAAAGACGTAGAGGAGAAGCGGGAGTATCATCGCCATGGATCCTAGTGCAGAACGTCACAGAAGATCCGCAAGGTTGCCTGCGCGTCTTCCAGGTGCAGGTAAGTGTGCGCGCGCTACACACGACTCGTGCCGGTGTTTTCAAACTACACCAGAAACAGTTTAACTGGCAATGTATAAGATGGCTCAAGTGACAGTAACAATAAGAGATTAAAATTGTCTCACCAAAATGTCCCGCCAGGATCAAGAGAGTCTTGTGAATTTTTACTTTTCCGCTGCAGATGGCCCCATACCGTCACCGGTACAGAGACTGAAATCAGACCTCAAATAACACCACGATACAGATCTCACTCCGTTAAATGAGCCTCAGGTGAAACCGTTCCCAAATACACAAATAACACAGTTGCTGCACTTGTGAAAGAACATCAACATTGCTGGCCACACTTGAGCTCCCCGTGTAACAGACACAAACACATGAAAGTCTGTGGAGCACAGAGGGTTGGTGCAATTCAAATGTCATGAATTTCTCAATGGGTGCAGCATCCAGATGCAGGTTCTCAGGAGCATGAAGACACACAGTATAGGCATCTCCCTTCTATCGCACACATCCAGATGACAATGAAGCTTGTCTGTTGTGCTATGCTGTAGACATGCTTGCTGTGAATGTGTGAGAAATTGGTGCAGCAAAACATACAAATAAAATGTCTTTGAATTCATATCAGAGATGCCATGTAGAATGTAAAAAAAAATGATGATGCTTACTTCCTTTGAAGGCGCAGTTCTTGTCAATATGTGCCAGATGAACAGAGTACAGCACGCTTGAGTTGGGGCTGTCCGATGTAAGGACACTGGTGGGGCTGCAAGGCGTGCTGTTGCAGTTTCTTTTGTTTTCTTTCTAGATTCTTTTGTTTCCGTGTGGCCTCCTGTTGACTATTTGTAGAGGTCATCTTTAGCCTCTTTCACTGTAGAGCGTGAGCAAGTCCCCAACTCGTCGCCAAAATAAATCTAGTAACGTAGTCCACGCTGGTAGGATGTTGATCAAGTAGATTTATTCAAGTAGATAACATGTAGCTTATATCCTGTACAGCAGGTAGTTAAGTTTAGTAGAGCAGCCCCACCAGGAGCAGCCTGCTAGCTGCTCAGCCCTTCCACCAACTGTCCCCACTCATACCAGTCACTCAAGCATTCCACTCATGGCCCACACACCAACATTCCACACAGAACACCTACACTGGCTGAGCAGCTAGGAACAAGATAACATAGTACATAATAACACAACATGAAGATACTACACTACCTATTAAGAAATAGCAGTGCTCCTCTTTTTTTAGGTCAAGCCTGGGCAGCGCATGCGCTGCTCTGCGAGCCATGCAGTATGGGAGTATGGAATAGTAGCCCGCTCATTCTCCGCCCATGTTTGTCATTGGCTTGTGACATTGTCCTTCGTAAATGCTGGCTTCTAATTCTTTAATAGGCTTGTTAGTCCCTCCTTAGTACTGCCTTGTCTTCATTCGTTATCTCCCATGAGGACTGGCCCTTTTACTTCTGTTGTTACAGGGTGAGTCTTTTTTAGTCTGTATGCACTATTTTCTTTAAATAGTTTCTCCTACTGCAGGCACGGCATGCTTTCCTGCAACATTCAGCACAGCATGCGCACTCTCACTTTCTAAGCAGCCCGGAACAATGGCGGCCGCTTCTTTGAATAGGTCTCGCATTTACAAGAGTTTGAGCTATTGGCATTGTATACGACAATGCCTTTTATTTTTGTGTTAATTATCAAAACCTATAAATAAAAGGCATTGTCATTTACAATGCCAATAGCTTAAACTCTCGCAGATGCGAGACCTATTGCATTGCAAATGCTTGTTATTATATTTGCCACCGGCGGAAGGAGTCCCCAGGGCTCAAAGGCCAACCCTATGATGCGCATGCCAAAGGCTGTGCGCGGTGTGGGGAATGGCAGCCGCTGTGGGTTTGGCCAGAGGGCCTGGCGGCAGGTCAAGCCCTGTGGTCAACCTTCTGCTGTGGCAGCATGGGGTTGCCTGCCTGTGAGAAGTTGGAAGCAGTCCTTGCTGCTTACCCTACCCCATGCGAGAGGACGAGAGTTATACTTATCTTAGGGCACAAGCTTCAGTTTCTTGAGATAAGTATAACTCTAATTGTTGAATTTCTATGGTTTTGTGCATGTAAAATCTGAACCTAACTATAACGTCCCGGTAAATTTGTTTTCTTAGTGAATTTCAAAAGTTTATTTAATTCTATTTCCTAACTATAAAGCCCCTGTAACCTTACTTTTTTCAGTGAATGTTAAGTAATATTTAATTACCTTATGTTAATCCAACCTGGCTGTGCACAGCCTTCGGCCTTGCACAGTGGGGGCTGGCAGCATGGCCTGTTGATTGCCCAGGCCCTGCAGCCAACACCCCATAGGCACCCATCCGCATGCCACGCAAAACCTCCGGCCATGCATGGTGGGGGTTGGCCTTCAGACAAGAAGGCACCCAACCCCGCTCCACGCACGGCCTTCAGCCACTTCTGGAGGTTGGTCAGCTGCAAGGTCTGCAGCCAATCCCCTGCAGGAATCCCAACCCCGCGCCTCGCCTGAAGTTCAGCCATGCTCGGCATGGGGTCGGTTTGCATCTAGGCCCTGTGGCCATCCCCCATATGCAGGCAACCTGGGAGGGGGGCATGCAACCCCTCTCCCTGGGCCAATTACAGATCTGGGAACCTCATCCCCCGGGGTCTGGCCAATTACTGCACGGGGAGGGGGGGCTGCGCGTCACACCTCCCAGGGCCAGTTTTGGCCCCAGGGACCCCATCTCCCAGCCAATTAGTAAAAGTGGAGGGGGGTCACGTGGCACCCCTCCCCAATTTCAGCTCCGGGGACCACATCCCCCAAGGCCCAGCCACTTCATGTGTGGGTGCCCTGGCCCCCCCAGGGACCCCCAGTGTGCACTGTTGGGGGCTAAGGGGGCGCTTGAATGCATCCACCATCCCTGCCAGCTCCCCACCTCCAGCGGGAGCCGGCATTCCTATCACATGCAGGGAACATCAAAAAATACTGCTCCTTGTGTGTGGTAGCAATTTTTTCATCTGTTTTCCTGCCCGCTTGGCAGCTGGCCAGGGAAACAGATGAAAAGTCTGCTCCTATCGGATGCGAGCAGTTTAGCTCCTTTAAAAATACTTCATGCTCAAATTACTGAAAAGTTATACCTCCTCTCATATTTTTAGTTCACTGTTTCCATACCTGCATTAACATCTCAATGCTCATTTCTTCACTCTGCTCCTTAGGCAAGGCTTTAAATTCAACTCATATCCCAACAAAATGGCATTCAGGAGTGCTACATTTTTGTCTTGAATACAAAATGTTAGCACTCTAATCCAGTAGAACTTTGTAGTTTAGCTGCAGTTGATTACTTGGGAGTTAACTGGCAGACAGACTGCTACTGGTGTCAGAAGTAGAATGATTCACTCTGCATGTCAGAATGTTTTCTTGAAATGGATAAGAAAGATATTTGAGAACTCGTAGAAAATGTGTCCTT
The DNA here is from genome assembly GCA_963921515.1 of Calotriton arnoldi. NCBI lineage: Eukaryota > Metazoa > Chordata > Amphibia > Caudata > Salamandridae > Calotriton > Calotriton arnoldi. The sequence continues at coordinate 1,746,928 of CAWUFW010001098.1, forward strand.
GTTTTAGCTTTCTTGACCACTAACCATAATTTCAGTGACAAAATTAACCCCCTCACTTTGTTAATTTCGAAAGGAAATGCTATCAGTTTTAAAGTTTTGATTCCATCAAAATGGTGTTCAGGTGTGCCACTCCATTGTCATAAGTGCAGGCTGTTAGTGCTCTAGTTGTTCACTAGAACCCTGAGGAGAAGCTGTAGGAGATCATGGGGGATCTACTGACAAGCTGCTGCTGTTGGAAGTACATGTTTTTCTCATAATTTCAGACTTTGATCTCACATGGTAGAGGAAGACAGTGTGAACGTATGGGGTGGCTGATGGGGTCAAAGTGATGGAAGCAGAAGTGGGGGTGGTAGTTACAGGTGGCAATTGCAGGTGGCCCTCGCATCCCCCATTACCCCTCTCACCCCCTCTCCACCTCGTCTCCTTCTCCTCTCGGCCTGCCGCGGCAGCCCAGCTGACACTGTGAACTCCGCAGCTCGGCAACACGTCGCCGAAACCAAAGTGGAAGCAGAAACGGGCTGAGGCTCCTCCTTGGCATTCGGCGTCTCAGAGTATCAGCACACATTCAAACCCATTGACATGCTGTTCTGCTTAAGAAGTCCATGCAGGATCCAAACCCCGTCTAATCCCCTTCCAAATTGCCATGCTCCAGCCTGTTTCCACATCCTGTTGTGTGACCTATGAAGTCTCTAATTCTGTCACTAATTTCTTTTAGAATTATGCTAACGTGGGTGTTTTCATATTGTAGTTCAAGTCACACAAGTTTGGCCCCAGGTCATTAAGTCTAGCCCTCAGCTTCTTCTTCTATGCATAGTCCCATGTATACACTTTAAATCTGTCTTAGATTATTTCAGCATTGGGTAACAAAGAAATATTGAAAGCAATTTACACTATAATCACTTTACAAAGTTTCAATTTGAAGGCAATACATTTTAGAGCGAAAGATTGTACCCAACAAGTCCTATGCCTCTATGGCAGCTTTAGAATTTAAAGAGTTAGGAGAAAGGGGACTGATCTGTGAATGTTCAGGGAGGTAATTTTGTGTCTTGCAGCCAGTTCACCAAACTGCAAGATAGCAACCAGTAATCAACCCTGGAACTTGAGACTTGGACTGAGAATTAGTACATGAATTGCTTTCTTGTGGTTGTTGGCTTCTGCATATAACCATGTTCATGTGCAATATCTGCAATACAGAAGCCAGAGAGATGGGTCTATATATGGTGATCTTTCAAGTTGGATGTTTAAAATAAGGCTAGAGGTACTTCCTCAAACAATCTGTGGTATTTGGTAGTCATGGTATTTATGGAGTAAAGTGTTGGTGTTGTAACCATGTAGAAATATTAGGAGATCACTACCTCATTCAAACGTGCTATTACTATTTTGAACCAGCCCTGCAAGTCAAGTATTTTTTGAATCATTGTCATGAACCCTCTAGAATGCACATTTTAGGAGTAGTAGTGTCTTTGAGAATCTCATATTGTGGCAAATGATGATTGCATATTGGATGGAGTTGCATATCTATATTCATATATCCATGTTGTAAGTTTACATATGTCATGGGTTGTCTCATCTTATGACGGCTGTTAAGCCTGTGAACATTCCAGATAAGCTATCTAACAAGGCATAGCGAGGCTTGCAAGTCTCCAAGATCTTGTGAGCTTTGTCATTATCATATGAGTATTGTGTATATGCATTATGTATTTCACAACTTTGTCGATCTGGCGGTAATCACTCTTTACGTTATTTTATGAACATTGACAACACTTTCCCACCCAAACTGACCTCACATGTTAACCACTCCCCCTCCCGAAGATTTGATTCCACATAACCTCAGTAATTTCGAACTTCAACACACTGTGTACTTCACGTCTGGGAGGGCAAAAGACGCACACCTGAGCATAATGGCTGAATGTATTGATATATGTAGCCACTTTCATAGAATTTTCCATCATGCAGCTGTTAAGCCCTCATCCAAACATAAAATTATAAGCCCCATTCAGGATCTGCACTATACAGTTCATAACATTTTCTAGAATATATATATATATATTATCTACTGGCGGTCGCCAGTAGATAGTTATAGTTAAAACCTATTATCCATAGGAAATCCGCGACATTCTATTTGAAATAACGTTGGTGCCGGTTGACGAATCTTCGCGAAAGTTTCCAACTTGTTGGGGCGCTCCGGTCCGCTCCTATCCTGAAAGTCTCGGGGTGATACTTCAAGCGGGGGCCGAGAAAAAGGGGGGGTCCCAAAACACGTTTTCCCCATTCATTTTTCCATAGGAACCTTTAGTCGCAGCTACAGCCCGAACTGCTGAACGGAATTACACCAAATTTGGCAAAGAGGTAGCCCTTGGTTCAGTGTCGTGCCTTTTGCTTAAATGGTGTAAATCCGTTCAGTAGTTCCTGAGAAAATCAAAAGTAAAGTCACATATATATCTGGGCGGAGCCTAACCACACATGTCATCGTGAGATCTGATTGGCTGTCAGTACTTCATCCTGGAATTGCTGGCAGCCATCTTGGGACCAATATAAATGATAGTACCTCATTGAAATGCATTGTAGTGAACAGAAGATTTTGAGGGTTACCAAAAGGAGAACTATAAAGGGTGATAACAGGCTTTAGTTACATTAGAATTTATTTGTTGATGGTACCATACTAATTTTAGGAATTGTGGTGTATTCTAAGGTGATTTTACCATGTGAAAAACCTTCTGCTGGGATATCATGAATCATGTTTGAGAGAACACTATTTTCTCATGCTTGTCCCATGGAGGTTTGGAAGGTGCTCCAGAAGCTAAAATGAGAGCATATTTTCTGTAAATTCACATTATCTTTCTCACTCATGTGAGAATGAAGTCTGACATTCTCAGTAAAACATGTACATCCAACAAGGGCAGAGACTGTCAGTTGATTCCTTTGTGTTCTACTGCAGCTTCCCAGAGTGTTCTAAAGAACAACTAGAGTGCTAACAGCCTTACTTATGACAAAAGTATGGCACACCTGAAGCCATCTTGATTGGAATAAACTGGTAACACTTAAACAATTTAATTTAAAAAGGAACAAAATGATGGGGTTCATTTTGTCATAGAAATTATGGTTAGTGCTGTAGAAAGAAAAATTAGGACATGTTTCAAGTGTGATCTCAAATATCTTCCTGTTATATTTCAACAGGAGCAGCCTGCCAGTTGATGCCTTTGTGTTCTACTGCAGCTTCCCAGAGTGTTCTAAAAAACAACTAGAGTGCTAACAGCCTTACTTATGACAAAAGTATGGCACACCTGAAGCCATCTTGATTGGAATAAACTGGTAACACTTAAAACATTTAATTTAAAAAGGAACAAAATGATGGGGTTCATTTTGTCATAGAAATTATGGTTAGTGCTGTAGAAAGAAAAATTAGGACATATTTCAAGTGTGATCTCAAATATCTTCCTGTTATATTTCAACAGGAGCAGCCTGCCAGTTGATGCCTTTGTGTTCTACTGCAGCTTCCCAGAGTGTTCTAAAGAACAACTAGAGCGCTAACAGCCTTACTTATGACAAAAGTATGGCACACCTGAAGCCATCTTGATTGGAATAAACCGGTAACACTTAAAACATTTAATTTAAAAAGGAACAAAATGAGGGGTTCTTTTTGAAATAGAAATTATGGTTAGTGCTGCAGAAAGAAAAATTAGGGCATGTTTTAAGTGAGATCTCAAATCCTCTTCTATTTCATTAGAAAATTCTGACATGCAGACTGAAACAATCACTTTCAATACCAGCAGCAGACTACCAGTTAACTCCCTGGTGAGCAGTAGCTTTACTCCAGTGATCTAATGAGCAACTAGAGTGCTAACATTCTGAATTTATGGCAGATGTGAGACACATCTGAATGCCTTCTTGATGGAATCAAAGTAAAAAACTGAAAGCATTTCCTACTGAGGAGACTGCAGTAAATGAAGAAATTAGGAAACTTCATAACAAAGAAGTCTTCCAAGATGGCCACCAGTGAAAAAAGAGCCCAAATGTAGCACAAATATTACCCAGATGTAGCCCACATATAGCCCAATGACAAAAGTGTGCAAAACACTTTTTATTTTTAGTTTTTTTGCAGTTTTATGTAGTGCAGACTGGTCAGGTATTGGAGCATTGCATCTTAAAACATGACCCCCTACACTACAAAAACACCACTGCACTACCTTAAACCCTAAAACACTACCCCCAGCACGACCCCCTACACTACACAAGCACCACTGCACTATCCTAAACCCTAAAACACTACCCCCAGCATGACCCCCTACACTACCCAAACACCACTGCACTAACCTAAAACCTAAAACACTACCACCAGCACGACCCCCTACACTACCCAAACACCACTGCACTACCCTAAAACATGACCCCCTACACTACACAAACACCACTGCACTACCCTAAACCCTAAAACACTACCCCCAGCACGACCCCCTAAACTACACAAGCACCACTGCACTACCCTAAACCCTAAAACACTACCCCCAGCACGACCCCCTACACTACACAAACACCACTGCACTACCCTAAACCCTAAAACACTACCCCCAGCACGACCCCCTACACTACCCAAACACCACTGCACTACCCTAAAACATGACCCCCTACACTACACAAACACCACTGCACTACCCTAAACCCTAAAACACTACCCCCAGCACGACCCCCTACACTACACAAGCACCACTGCACTACCCTAAACCCTAAAACACTACCCCCAGCACGACCCCCTACACTGCCCGAACACCACTGCACTGCCCTAAACCCTGAAACACCAGCCCCTGCATGACCCCCTACACTGCCCGAACACCACTGCAGTGCCCTAAACCCTGAAACACCACCCCTAACACGACCCCCTACACTGCCCAAACACCACTGCAGTGCCATAAACCCTGAAACACCACCCCCTTCACAACCGCCTACACTGCCCGAACACCACTGCACTGCCCTAAACCCTGAAACACCACCCCCAGCATGACCCGCTACACTGCCCTAACACCACTGCACTGCCCTAAACCCTGAAACACTACCCCCAGCAAGACCCCCTACACTGCCCGAACACCACTGCACTGCCCTAAACCCTGAAACATCACCCCCAGCAAGACCCCCTACACTGCCCGAACACCACTGACCTAAACCCTGAAACACCACCCCCAGCACGACCCCCTACACTGCCCGAACACCACTGCACTGCCCTAAACCTTGAAACACCAGCCCCTGCACGACCCCCTACACTGCCCGAATACCACTGCACTACCCTAAACCCTGAAACATCACCCCCAGCACGACCCCCTACACTGCCCGAGCACCACTGCACTGCCCTAAACCCTGAAACACCAGCCCCAGCACGACTCCCTACACTGCCTGAGCACCACTGCACTGCCCTAAACCCTGAAACACCAGCCCCAGCACGACCGCCTACACTGCCCGAACACCACTGCACTGCCCTAAACCCTGAAACACCAGCCCCAGCACGACCCCCTACACTGCACGAACACCACTGCACTGCCCTAAACCGTGAAACACCAGCCTCAGCACGACCCCCTACACTGCCTGAACACCACTGCACTGCCCTGAACCCTGAAACACCAGCCCCAGCACAACACCCTACACTGCCCAAACACCACTGCACTGCCCTAAACCCTGAAACACCACCCCGTGCATGACCCCCTACACTGCCCGAACACCACTGCACTGCCCTAAACCCTGAAACACCACCCCCAGCGCGACCCCCTACACTGCCCGAACACCACTGCACTGCCCTAAACCCTGAAACACCACCCCCAGCAAGACCCCCTACACTGCCCAAACACCACTGCACTGCCCTAAACCCTGAAACACCAGCCCCAGGACGACCCCCTACACTGCCCGAACACCACTGCACTGCCCTAAACCCTGAAACACCACCCCCTGCACGACCCCCTACTCTGCCCGAACACCACTGTACTGCCCTAAACCCTGAAACCCCACCCCCAGCATAACCCCCTACACTGCCAGAACACCACTGCACTGCCCTAAACCCTGAAACACCACCCCCTGCACGACCCCCTAAACTGCCCGAACACTACTGCACTGCCCTAAACCCTGAAACACCACCCCCAGCACGACCCCCTACACTGCACGAACACCACTGCACCGCCCTAAACCCTGAAACACTACCCCCAGCAAGACCCCCTACACTGCCCGAACACCACTGCACTGCCCTAAACCCTGAAACATCACCCCCAGCAAGACCCCCTACACTGCCCGAACACCACTGCCCTAAACCCTGAAACACCACCCCCAGCAAGACCCCCTACACTGCCCGAACACCACTGCACTGCCCTAAACCCTGAAACACCACCCCCAGCAAGACCCCCTACACTGCCCGAACACCACTGCACTGCCCTAAACCCTGAAACACCACCCCCAGCACGACCCCCTACACTTCCCGAACACCACTGCTCTGCCCAAAACCCTGAAACACCAGCCCCAGCACGACCCCCTACACTGCCCGAACACCACTGCACTGCCCTAAACCCTGAAACACCAGCCCCAGCACGACCCCCTACACTGCCCGAACACCACTGCCCTAAACCCTGAAACACCACCCCCAGCACGACCCCCTACACTTCCCAAACGCCACTGCACTGCCCTAAACCCTGAAACACCAGCCCCAGCACAACCCCGTACACTGCCCGCACACCACTGCACTGCCCTAAACCCTGAAACACCAGCCCCAGCACAACCCCGTACACTGCCCGAACACCACTGCACTGCCCTAAACCCTGAAACACCAGCCCCAGCACGACCGCCTGCACTGCCCGAAAACTACTGCACTGCCCTAAACCCTGAAACACCACCCCCAGCAAGACTACCTACACTGGCCGAACACCACTGCACTGCCCTAAACCCTGAAACACCACCCCCTGCACGACCCCCTACACTGCCCAAACACTACTGCACTGCCCTAAACCCTGAAACACCACCCCTCAGCACGACACCCTACACTGCCCGAACACCACTGCACTGCCCTAAACCCTGAAACACCACCCCAGCACGACCCCCTACACTGCCCGAACACCACTGCACTAAACCCTGAAACACCACCCCCTGCACGACCCCCTACACTGCCGGAACACCACTGCACTGCCCTAAACCCTGAAACAACACCCCCAGCACGACCCCCTACACTGCCCTAACACCACTGCACTGCCCTAAACCCTGAAACATCACCCCTAGCACAACCCCCTACACTGCCTGAGCACCATTGCTCTGCCCTAAACCCTGAAACACTAGCCCCAGCACGACCCACTACACTGCCCGAACACCACTGCACTGCCCTAAACCCTGAAACACCAACCCCAGCACGACCCCCTACACTGCCCGAACACCACTGCACTGCCCTAAACCCTGAAACACCAGCCCCAGCAAGACCCCCTACACTGCCCGAACACCACTGCATTGCCCTAGACTCTGAAACTCCAGCCCCAGCAAGAACCCCTACACTGCCCGAACACCACTGCATTGCCCTAGACTCTGAAACACCAGCCCCAGCAAGACCCCCTACACTGCCCGAACACCACTGCACTGCCCTAAACCCTGAAACACCAGCCCCAGCATGACCCCCTACACTGCCCGAACACCACTGCACTGCCCTAAACCCTGAAACACCAGCCCCAGCACGACCCCCTACACTGCCCGAACACCACTGCACTGCCCTAAACTCTGAAACACCAGCCCCAGCACCACCCCCTACAATGCCCGAACACCACTGTACTGCCCTAAACCCTGAAACACCACTCCCTGCACTGCCCCCTACACTGCCCGAACACCACTGCACTGCCCTAAACCCTGAAACACCACCCCCTGCACGACCCCCTACACTGCCCGAACACCACTGCACTGCCCTAAACCCTGAAACACCACCCCCTACACTGCCCAAACACCACTGCACTGCCCTAAACCCTGAAACACCACCCCCTGCACCGCCCCTACACTGCCCGAACACCACTGCACTGCCCTAAACCCTGAAACACCACCCCCAGCATGACCCCCTTTACTGCTCGAACACCACTGCCCCAATTCCTGAAACACCACCCCCAGCATGACCCCCTACACTGCCCGAACACCACTGCCCTAAACCCTGAAACACCACCCCTGCACGACCCGCTACACTGCCCGAACACCACTGCACTGCCCTAAACCCTGAAACACCACCCCCTGCACGACCCCCTACACTGCCCGAACACCACTGCACTGCCCTAAACCCTGAAACACCACCCCCAGCACGACCCCCTACACTGCCCGAACACCACTGCACTGCCCTAAACCCTAAAACACCACCCCCAGCACGACCCCCTACACTGCCCGAACACCACTGCACTGCCCCAAACCCTAGAACACTACCCCCAGCATGACCCCCTGCACTACCTGAACACCACTGCACTACCTAAACCCTAAAATACTCCCCCAGCACGACCCCCTACACTACCCGAACACGACTGCACTGCCCTAAACCCTAAAACACTCCCCCAGCATGACCCCCTACACTACCCGAACACCACTGCACTGCCCTGAACCCTAAAACACTCCCCCAGCACGACCCCCTACACTACCTAAACACCACTGCACTGCCCTAAACCCTAAAACACTACCCCCCGCATGACCCCCTACACTACCTAAATACCAATGCACTACCCTAATCCCTAAAACACTACCCCCCCGCACAACCCCCTACACTACGCAAAGACCACTGCACTACCCTAAACTCTAAAACAATACCCCCGCACTACTCCCTACACTACCCAAAGACCACTGCACTACCCTAAACCCTAAAACACGACCTCCTACACTACACAAACACCACTGCACTACCCTAAACCCTAAAAACTACCCCCAGCACGAACCCCTACACTACCCAAACACCACTGCACTACCCTAAACCATAAAACACTACCCCCAGCAGTACCCCCTACGCTACCCAAACACCACTGCACTACCCTAAACCCTAAAACACTACTCCCAGCAGTACCCCCTACACTACCCAAACACCATTGCACTACCCTAAACCCTAAAACACTACCCCCAGCAGTATCCCCTACACTACCCAAACACCACTGCACTACCCTAAACCCTAAAACCCTAACACACTAAAACACTAACCCCAGCACGACCCCCTACACTACCCAAACACCACTGTACTACCCTAAACCCTAAAACACTCCCCCAGCATGACTCCCTACACTACCCAAACACCACTGCACTACCCTAAACCCTAAATCTACCCCCAGCATGACCCCCTACACTACACAAACACCACTGCACTACCCTAAACCCTAAAACACTACCCCCAGCACGACCCTCTTCACTACCTAAACACAACTGCACAATTTGTTACAGGCGTTGCAACGCAGGCCTGTGGTGCTTACTGGAAGTACCTGGTGGGCTAGTTGGGCCCCAGGGACTCTCAGGATTCAAGGTGACCTAATCCCCCAACTTAAAACGCGCCACGGGGCGCGTTTGCACAGTGGTGAAGGGAGGGCGGGGCCTCAGGTGACATGTGCGCAAACACGCCCTGTGGTGCGTTTTAAGTTGGGGAGTTAATTCCCTTTGAATCCTGGGGGCCAACTAGCCCACCAGGTACCTTCAGTAAGCACAACAGAGTTGCGTTGCAGAGAGGTGAAAAAAGGTGCGTGGCCTCGGAACGCCTCTCTGCAACTCAGCTCTGTGGTCCTAACTGTAGGTACCTGGGGGGCTAGTTGGGCGCCAGGGACCCTCAGGATTCAAGGGAACTTAATCCCGCAACTTAAAACGCGCCACGGGCGCGTTTGCACACATGTCACCTCAGGCCCCCTCCCTTCACCACTGTGCAAACCCGCACTGGCTCTGGTTAGTCAGAGTCAGTTACCACCAGTACCCGTCTGAAAAAGTTGTGGGCACAGGATGATTTTGCAACAAGGCCTCTTTCTGCTCCTCTGTTGGTTCTTTCTGCACATCTTTTGCTTCTTTCTGTGCGTTTTTTCTTCTTTCTTCACATGTCCTACCTCTGTTGGCATAGTTAGAAACTAGCATTTAAAAAACCTTTGAAATTCACTTAAAAAATCATAGGTTTCAGGCACGTTATAGTTAGAAATTAGCATTTAAAAAACCTCTGAAATTCACTGAAAAAACCATAGGTTTCAGGCACGTTATAGTTAGAAATTAGCATTTAAAAAACCTTTGAAATTCACTGAAAAAACCATAGGTTTCAGACACGTTATAGTTAGAAATTAGCATTTAAAAAACCTTTGAAATTCACTGAAAAAACCATAGGTTTTAGGGACAGTTATAGTTAGTTGGACATTGCACTCGTACAAAACCCGTGAAATTCCCCTGTTATAGTTAGTTCAGCTAACTATAACTCGCGCCCCGCAATGCACTGCTGATGACGTCACATATTACATCACTCATGACATGGTCAGTGACATCACTGATGACATCACTGATGACATCTCAAATGACATCACTGATGACATCATCCATGTGATAATTTCATGCATCTTCTCACACCCTAATATAACTTTTGATACACCCACTCTAAATTACAGACTGCCATTCTCAAAACCATAGACACTCCAACACCAAAAACTACATACCCACTCACTGATTCTTAGGTCTACACACACATCCACTCACTCACCTGTACAGTCACTCATACTTACAGTCACTCAGTACAGGACTATCATATGCACTCATACACCTATATAAACACTCACACACCGCCACTCATCCATAGAGGTACTCACACACCTAGTCAGTCATGCAAAAAATTTATCACACACCAATTTACTCACCTATATAGTTATACACACACCAGCTCACTTACTCATACAAATACTAGCACATTCTTACGCTCTTATACAATAACTGATACAAGCACACACGCATCCATACAGCCACTCTCACAATAACACACTCTCACTTATAGCCATTTAAATACTCTAACACACATATATACTGCCTTTTACATATGTAGTTACTCGCACATGTACCACTGAGATATACATTCACTCACTAACACACCCATACACACACTCACCCACCCAAGCAGTCCATCACATATGCACTCTTGAAATCATGCACCCAGTGAATCACCCACTCACACATCTATGTATAGAGTCAAACACACCCCACCCACACAAACACTCAGGCAGCCATACAGATTCTCAGAGAACCAATCAATAACCCATATAGACACTCATGTAGCTATTCGCAAATCCATGCATCCACTTACACACCAACAAACAGACGGATACAGACATTCACACAGTTTAGTCACTAACCCATGCATTCAGTAAGATACGTTTAATCACTCACTTGTAGAGTCAGTCACTCACGTACTAAATCATCCATTCAGACACTTATACACCCACTCATTCTTCAATACGCCTTTCCCTATATATATTAAACATATTTAAACTTTACAGAAACACACAGTCACTGGATGATGTCATCAGTGATGTCATCAGTGATGTCACTGACCATGTCATGAGTGATGTAATATGTGACGTCATCAGCAGTGCATTGCGGGGCGCGAGTTATAGTTAGCTGAACTAACTATAACAGGGGAATTTCACGGGTTTTGTACGAGTGCAATGTCCAACTAACTATAACTGTCCCTAAAACCTATGGTTTTTTCAGTGAATATATATATATATATATGTATATATATATTATTCCATCCTGACAGCGTTAATCAAACAGGCACCGACTCCGTGAGAAATTTGGCACAGATGGCGATTTATTCCAACAAAGGTCAGACGCGTTTCGGCGGCAAAACCGCCTTGTTCACTGCATAAAAAGCTCTGCCATTTTACACCTTAAATACATGTTTACCATTAACCCAAGGTTGCCGTAGCAACCGGAACCAACCATAGACATAGAAGCTAATCTACGGCTGTGTACCATGACAATGCAGAATAGAGCAAAAAGAAAAATATACAAAGATTTTATAGATAACGAAAATAAAACACACATTCTAATTTGAGTTTAAATATAACACTCAAATGTATCTCATTGTGAAAAAAATGAAAAGTGTGTGCTGTCACTAGTTCCCGACCTGCATACATGATTGATCTTACTGTGAGCGGCACATAGAATCGCGTGCCATGGACATAGAAGTGACAAGTTAAATTATGAGATACACCTCCGTTTACTCCATATTTACAATGAAATCGTGTTGGCCTCACATACAGTGATGAAAAAGAATAGCACTTAAAATAAGGGAAATTACATCCATCACTAATGTTGCCTTACTGGGAGTGAAGATAACCATCCCCAGGGCATCCAATAGCTGTGTCTCCCTGCGCTTGCGTGTAAACCCTGAACTGTGTCTAAGGTACAGCCTGCGTTGATGAAAGTAAAATGTGCTTGTACTTCCCAAAAAGTGGGATGGTGGTAGAGGGAGAAAAAAATATAGCTCATGTGGCTGAACTGTGAGGCAGTTGATGGAGAGAGGGAGGTGTCGCAGAAAAGTGCTGCCCCAGTGGGCTTGCGTTTCTAACGTGGATTGAATGTCCTTGTATGATTACAACAATAAGACATAGATCAAATATAGTAGTATGTCGGGAAATGGGAAAAAAGTAAAAAATACCAAAATGATATTGGAAAAGAGAACTTTACGCTAGGAGGAATGGATCTCTATGGTATGTAGAAGAGCGCAGTCTAACTACAGGTGGACATTCAGCGCTTCATCGGCATTCATCCCTTGTGGGATTTTAGAGTTGAGGAGAATGATGTATCTCGATTCCAGTCTCCTCAATGCCAGTTGTCTGTTGCCTCCCCTTGGGTTCTTAGGGACATTGTCAATGACAAAATAGGAGAGGTCTTGTGCATTTCCTGCATGGCAAGAGTTAATATGCCTTGCAACTGGGTATATATATATATATACACATATATGTATATATTTCGAGATGACAACTTCTGTGAAAAAGATTTGCTTCTAGAGCCGAAATAAGTCAAATCCACTTTCCTAAATAAATTGCAGAGACTGCCTCGATGCCTGTGTGTGAGCACATGTTTATTGCGGTGAGAGCTGTTTGATATATATATATATATATATATATATATATATATCGCAAAGCAAATCCCGGGTTGTCACCAAACCTCCACGGCGCACAAACACAGGTACGGACCACTCAAGGGACGTAGAAAAAACTGCTGTGCTTTATTTAAATACCATGATTACAGCAACCAGTCAGTCCTGGCCAGTGCCTCAGCATGACGCGTTTCGACCGATACGACTCGGTCTTGTTCACAATATATATATATATATTACCTACTGGCGGTCGCCAGTAGGTAGTTATAGTTAAGACCACGTTTCCATGGGAAAAGCATTTTTTGATGTGCTTATAACTTTGGCGTCGTTTGACGAATCTTTTCGAAATTTCTTTTCAGGTCAGCTGCTATCCTAAAAGTTTGGGGGGGGCTAAGAAAAAAGGGGAGTCCCAAAACGTGTTTTCTCCATGCAATTTCCATAGGAAACTTTAGACAAGGCTACAGGTCAAACTGCTGAACGGAATTACGCCAAATTTGGCACAGAGAAAGGTCTTGGTCCAGAAAGCACACTTTTGTTTAAATCGGGTAGGTCCGTTCAGTAGTTTTAGAGAAATATCAAATTTTCCAGATATCGATATTTAAGAATTCTGATATCTGATTGGCTGAAGCGTTACGAGCACGAGCTTGCGGCTGATTGGCTGCGAACTGTTGAAACTAGGAAGTGTTGGCAGCCATTTTGTGATTCAGTCCGTCAGCTCACAACTCTCCCTCTACAAGGCATCAGGTCCGTAGTTCTACCTCTGCGAGGCAACACTAAAAATATACCGCAGCTCTGTCTGTGCGAGATACCCCTTTCACGGTCCCTCTCCCCACATCACCAGCTCGTGGCTATGCCTTTAGAAGCGAGTCCGTCGGCTCGCAGCTCTGCGACTGCGAGCTGTGAGCCATTTTGTGACTCAGTCCGTCAGCTCGCATCTCTGCCTCTAAAAGGCATCGGATCCGTAATTCTACCTCTGCGAGGCAATACTGAAAATATCCAGCAGGTCTGTCTGTGCGAGATACTCCTTTTACGCTCCCTCTCCCCACATCATCAGCTCGCGGCTATGCCTTTAGAAGCCCGTACGTCAGCTCGCAGCTCTGTGTCTGCGAGACGTTGGGCCCGCAGCTCTACCTCTGTGAGCTGAGCCCACGGGCCGCAGCTCTTCTTCTGCGAGCCTGCCCGACGGCCCGCAGGTGTCCCTCTGCTAGCCGAATCGCAGCTGACACTCTGCGAGCCGAAATTGGGAATATAAGGCGGCTCTAAAAAAAGCCCTTCTGTTTATTAGTTGGAGCTACATGTAAGTGCGAATGCACAGCTTCAGGTTAATCAGGAAAATTTGGTTTCCCTCATCTGTGAAGTGTACTCCATCACTTCTGTAGATATCAGCGATATCAAAACGTATGTTGTTGTTGTAAATCGACCCCATTCTATGGTCTCTGAGGTATGCAGACACAGCTTTGTTGACATTCTTCCTAGATTTTTCAATCTTATGACAAAATTGGTTTGACCATTTCCACTTCTGTCTTTGGCATATATTGGAATATACAAAGACAGTTTGAGGCAAAAGTAACATCAATTGTCCAAAGGTGTCCTTCATAAGCATTTCCAAACCTACCCAGTCAATGTGCCTAGGTCGTTACCACCACAGTGCACAATCATGAGATCAGGGTGTTGGAGATGCAAACAGGTTTTAACCAAAGGGAGCAAATGGTGCCACTTCAATCCTCTCTGTGCAAACCATTTAATGTACACATTTTGTAAACCTAGGTCTAAGTCAATACGTCTCTGTTCTGCATACCTCTTGCACCAGAAAACATAGCTATGTCCTACAATCCACACTAGCATTTTGAAGGTATGGCTAGAAGATATGGATAAATGTCTGTAGCTCATGCAGTCCGTTCGTAGAATAAGAGATATGTTTAAACATGGGGAACTACTTTTTTTTTTACATACAAAACGTTAACGGATTGGGAGATGAAATGTATTGTGTCCTAAAAAGTAGGGTGTATATTAGTTTTGATGAAAAGCATCTTTGTGATTGGTTAATAAAAAAGCAGTTTATACGTGCAGTACATATTATAGGATGAAATTTGCTCAGCTCAACCACACCTGCTAATTGTATTTGGAAGGTGCAGTTCAAACTTGAAAGAATGGTGAACTTTTGACCTCCACGTGCCGTTAAATGTTGGAGAAAATGTTGCAAAAAAAAATATCGGTAGGTTTAAAAAAATGATGAACTTTTAACCTGCACGTGTCGTAGAATGTTCTATAAAGTGTTGATACAATACCTTGAACTTTTCACCTGTATGTGTCCTTAACAAAACAGATCTAAAAAAAATAAGGAACTATTCTGATTTGTTCTTTACATGGATTTATGTGTGGAGCAACAGGGAAATTGTGCCATTACTGGTTCCATTCTTGATAAAAGCGGTGCATTACATGTACTGTGTGACAAGAAAAGAATTGCATGCGTTTGTGACATTTGAAATCTGCATACCAACTAGGAAGGTAAATTAGAAATTAAGAAGGTGTGTTATGTGCGGGGGTGTATCCCTTTGGCAAGCTCCGCCTCTGTGAGCCAGACATTGTTTTTGCATAGGTGCTGGACGACATCTGATGCAGCCCCATCACCTACGCAGTCTGATGTGTCAGGGGCACACAGCCATGCAGCCATCACCCCGCCACACACACCGGACACAGAACCTGTATGAGGGGAGTTTTGTACCACATTGCATTCATTGCTGATGTTCTGTGATTGATATGTGTGTGGGCTGCATTGTGGGGGATTTGCCTGATCATGGATGGCGATGCACACACACATGTTGGTATGTGGAGCCAGGTGCCCGTGCGGCCTTGCGCTGCTTGTGCTATCTCACTCCGTCTCTCTCCCTCGCTCTCTCCCGCCCTGTCATAGCAAACTTGTGAAAGCAATGGGTGCGCGGCTCTCAGCGCGGCACTCAAGTACTTCTTAAGTCTTTGAAACACCGAGGGGTATATTCTCAAGGACATATCGCCGAGTTAACGGCACTTTATCGCAACCAAAATGGTGATAAATTTAACGCACCTTTCACAAGCTGGAGCAAACAGCCCATATCACCAGTTTACCAGCGATAGCAGCCTCAAAAAGCATCGTCACGGATGAGTCCGGCAAATATTGCTAATGAGATGTAGAGTAGGCGTTCTCGTGCAAAAAGCAGCGAACACATCACTTCGCAAGTATCTCACCCACCAGCAAGATCGTCGAAGAGAGTACAAAACAGGCGATAAGGTGCGTTAGTTGCAGAAAGTTTACACCTGCTCTGAGCTGGTGTAAAGTCGGACTACAACCTGCAATATGAAAGGGAGCCCACCCAGAGCCATAGGTGAATGACAACAGATGCAATGGAGCCAACGATCAAGCAGCTCGGACACCCAACACTGCTCCGACACCCCCCGCCACCAGCCCCTTGTCCGCCATCCCCCTCTCACCTCCCCCCCACACAAACAAATATGACAGCAACGTTAGGAAATCTGGAACGTAACAAATTGGCTGATGTCGCACAATTATAGTAAAGAAGATGCATGTGAGGTTGGACAAATAAGAATCTCAGTCATCTATGGATTTACATATAAAACATTTTATTTAAACAAAACAACAAAATAAAAGTAGGTACAGGTATGGCGTGTCATCCCTTGACAATTTGTGAATCACAGCCTGCAAGACAAAAAGAAAGATAAGATTGTGCGTCATGCGTCCATGAAAGGAGAGAGAGAGAGAAAGAGAGAAAGAGTGAGAGAGAGGAAGAGACAGAGAAAGAAAGAGTGAGACAGAGAGGAAGACAGAGAAAGAGAGAGAGTAGAGAGAGAGAGAGAAGAGATAGAGAAAGAGTGAGATACAAGGAAGTGAGAGAGAAAGAGAGAAACAGTGTGAGAGAGAGAGAAAGAGTGAGACAGAGAGGAAGAGAGAGAGAAAGAAAGAATGAGAGAGAGAGGAAGAGACATAGAAAGAGAGAAAGAGTGTGAGAGAGAGAAAGGAAGAGATACAGAGTGGGAGAGAGAGAAAGAGTGTGAGTGACAGAAAGGAAGAGATGGAGAGGGAGAGTAAGTGTTGACACTGTGGAGAAAATCCTTACAGCTCACCTTTCTGCCACTGGTGTGTCTCCAACCACGTGCGGGGACATAGTGGAGTCTTCAAGTTTAGTCATCTGAAACATAGTATAGAATCAGTAATGGCAGAGTACATACAACTGCACATGCCAAATTCTCTGTTTCGCCCCTGCGCACCCAGGCTGCTGCACCCCATCGACTCCCGCCGCCCAGAGGTGTCTGCCCGCCTCTGCGCACCTAGGCTGCTGTATCCCATCCACTCCCACTGCCCAGAGGTGTCTGCCCGCTGCTGTGCACCCAGGCTGGTGCACCCCATCCAGTCCCACTGCCCGGAGGTGACTGCCCGTTCCTGCGCACCCAGAGTGCTGCATCCCATCCACTCCCACTGCCTAGAGGTGTCTGCCCGCTCCTGTGCACCCAGGCTGCTGCACCCCATCCACTTCCACTGCTCGGAGGTGGCTGCCCGCTCTTGTGCACCCAGGGTGCTGCACACTATCCACTGCCACCGCCCAGAGGTGACTGCTCGCTGCTGCGGAAACAAGGCTCTCTGCTCACCTTCCGCCACCGGCGTGTGTCTAAAAGGGTCCACCACATGCTGAAGCAACCTCCTCAGGCGCAAGTTGCGTACACGCGGTCAAGCCGAGCTCACAATTCAGAGCGGGTGTTGATTGCAGGATGGCCACGCATCATCGCAGGCTGCACACGCGCTCAGCTCTGGTGGCACTAACTCAGTGGAACTGAAGTCATCGCCTCGTGGCGGGAGGTCCGTGTCGGGGGGGGGTCGTCAATCTGTGAATCACAGCTTGCTAGACAAAAAGCAAGATAAGATTGTGCGTCATGCGTCCATCAAAGGAGAGAGAGAGAGGAAGAGTGAGAGGTAGACATAGAGAAAGAGAGAAAGAGTGAGAGAGAGAGGAAGAGAGAGAAACAGTGAGAGAGAGGAAGAGAGAGAGAAAGAGAGAGAGAGAAACAGTGTGAGAAAGAGGAAGAGAGAAACAGAGGAAGAGTGAGAGAGAGAGAGAGAGAGAGTAGAGAGAGAGAAAGAAAAAAACAGTGTGAGAGAGAGGAAGAGATAGAGTGAGAGAGAGAGGAAGGGAGAGAGAAAGAGTGTGAGGGAGAGAACAGAAGAGATGGAGAGGGACAGTGAGTGCCAACACTGTGGACAAAACCCTCACAGCTCACCTTTCCGTCACCGGTGTGTCTCCAACCACGTGCCGGGACATAGTGGAGCCCTCAAGCTTACTCATCTGAAACGTAGTATGGAATCAGTAATGGCAGAGTACATACAACTGCACACGCCTAATTCTCTGTCCCGCCTTTGTGCATCCAGGCTGCTGCACCCCATCCACTTCCACTGCCCAGAGGTGTCTGCTCGCCGCTGCGCACCCAGGCTGCTGCACCGCATCCACTCCCACTGCCCGGAGGTGACTGTCCGCCGCTGCGCACCCAGGCTGCTGCACCCCATCCACTCCCACTGCCCGGAGGTGACTGCCCGCCGCTGCGCTAACAAGCCTCTCTGCTCACCTTTCAGCAACCTGCGTGTAGAAAAGAGGGCCTACCACGTGCCGCTGCAAGCCCCAAGCCCTGGGCCCGCGGACACCGCACCCTGCATGTCATGCAGCCCCGCTCCGCAGGCCACCAGGTCTCACATTTGGTGCTGGGTCTTGATTTCGCCATGGCAGAGGACATACCAGTGCACCGGGCTTTTCATCGCAGGCTGCACACCTGCTCAGCCCTTGCGGTGCCACTAACTCTGTGACCAGCGAGGCGACGCCACGTGGCGGTAGGCCTGCGCTGTCTGATGGCTCAGGCCTACACTGCGGTCCAGCAGGGCACACAAAACCTGAGCTGTCCAGACCGCCGGGACGGGCCATCACTGCAGGCTGCACACCTGCTCAGCAGTTACAGTACCCGTACCTCAGTGGACCGAAAGTCACCGACCCGTGCCGGTGTGCCTGTGCCGGCCACAGTGTATCCGGTGCGAGCAACTCTAAAATGGCGTCGAGCACGTGCGCCCGGTCTTTTTTATTGGCAGGGTCACGTGTCTTGTGACGCGTGTGCTGGATGGGTGTGGTGTGGGTGTATACTAGCCGTGAGGGAGTGGCTGTGGCGTACTGACAACTAGGGTGTGACCAGCAGATCACTGCAATGAAAATCTGGGCCATGTAGCGTTGTTGTCCTTCCCTGTAAGCGTAAGCGGAGTGGGCTGGCCTGGCGTATGCCAGTCCTGCGTGAGGCTGTGAAGAATGACTCCGGAGCTATGGGCGTGGCTCCGTCCTGGGCTGTATGAGGAATCAACTGATGCGGGTGTCCCTGTTGTAGTGCTGACGTCACCCGGGTCGCAAGCGCCAATGTGTCACTCTGTGAGCCAAGTCCCACAACATGGCCAACATGGAAGGTACGGGGAATCACTGACCCTACATTCATCCATAGTTCCACACATGAAAGATGGTGGACATGACACATCTGTGTGGATATGAATGTTTATTGCACATTCAGTGGAGTGTTGCAGCTGTAGCAATACAGGGCCATGGAAAGTTTAAGTTTCAGTTTTTGGCACATGGAGGGCAGCCAATTAGAGCCAAGCTTGTGTTCGGGGTTAGGCTGCGCCAACATATGTACTTATAGAATTACTCCACCAATCCCCAAGCACTTATAAATTCACTATACACTCTCCTTGCAGTACTCTAATGATCCAGTCTCTACGTACGTACTTGTACAATGACCGAGAGAAAGTTACATAACCGAAGTTTTCCCCACTGCCAGAGGTAACATGGTTGCATACGCTGTCCACAGCACAATGTAATGTGGTAGGGCCCAGGGGCGGCATCTTGCATACATAATGAACACACGGACACAGATAGATAGTGGAACTGGGTACGGGCACGTGCGCTCGACTCATTTTTATTACCAGGGTCACATGTCCAGTGACGTCTGTGCTGGATGCGTGTGGGGTGAGTGTAAGCCAGCCCTCCGGGAATGGTTGGTGCTGGCAACAAGTACAACAGTAATCATTGGATCAGACACATAGATTCAATCATAAAGGGTCAATGATTTGTGCTGCACTAAGGTAGGGGCAACAGATGTGAAATAATACACACAAGATTGTATCGTAAAGGGTCCATGACTTGTGGTACACTGAGGTAGGGGCAGCAGATGTGAAATTATACACAAAACATTGTATCATAAAGGGTCCATGAGTTGTGCTGCACTGAGATAGGGGCATCAGAAACATTCAGCGTGTGCGCAGCCAGCGATGATGCGTGGTGCGGGCGAGCCGCACTGGGAGCAATGTCTGTTGCCTACTGGACTGAGTCATCTGCAATCGCGACTCGATGTGAATTGTGAGCCCTGCTATCCGCAGTGTAGATCGAAGGCAGTAGTCAGCACAGACATCGAAGAATGCTTTTAGTCACTTCCTGTTTACAAAATTCGAGGACATAGAGTACAATTCTGTCTGCAATAAATAAATCATGTCTCAATTTAAATTGTGAGCTCTGCTAACCGCAGTGTAGGTGTATGGAACAAAAGATGAAACATTTATGGAATACACTGTCGAAATATGTAGGTTTCAGGGACGTTATAGTTAGTTGCCTACTGGACTCTGAAATTAATGAATGAAGACTGAATTTGAATTGTGAGCCCTGCTGAGCACAGTGTAGGCCGGAGGCAGCGGTCAGGAAGGGCCTACAGCCACGTGGCGTTGACTTGAGCTGCATACAGTTAGTGGTAGGTGTGGCGCTCAGCGTGTGCGCAGCCAGCGATGATGCAATGTCTCTTGCCTACTGGACTGCGTCATCTGCAATCGCGACTCGATCTGAATTGTGAGCCCTGCTGACCGCAGTGTAGGCCGGAGGCAGTGGTCAGGAAGAGTCCACAGCCACGTGGCGTTCACTTGAGCTGCATAGAGTTAGTGGTAGGTGTGGCACTCAGCATGTGCGCAGCCAGCGATGATGCAATGTCTCTTGCCTACTGGACTGCGTCATCTGCAATCGCGACTCGATCTGAATTGTGAGCCCTGCTGACCGCAGTGTAGATCGAAGGCAGTAGTCAGCACAGACATCAAGGAATGCTTTTTGTCACTTCCTCTTGACAAAATTCGAGGACATAGAGTACAATTCTGTCTGCAATTAATAAATCAAGACTGAATTCAAATTGTGAGCTCTGCTGTCCGCAGTGTAGACTGCCATTCAGTGTTCCTTTGGACTTGCAAGATGAAGTTGGTCATTGTACTAAAGCTATAACTGATATAAAACAAGTTCTTGAAGCAAGGATACTAAAAGGATATTATGTAGGTTTTAGGGACGTAATACTTAGTTGCCTACTGGACTCTGCAATTAATGAATCAAGAGTCAATTTTAAATGTGAGCCCTGATGACCGCAGTGTAGGCCGGAGGCAGCGGTCAGCAAGGGCCCACAGCCACGTGGCGTTGAGTTGAGCTGTACAGTTAGTGTCACCTGAAGCAACCAGCGTGTGTGGAGCCTGCGATGATGCGTGGTCCGGGCGGGCCGCACTGGTAGCAATGTCTTTTGCCTAATGAATTCTGTCTTAATAAGTCCACGTGGCGTTGACTTGTGGTGCACTGAGTTAGTGGCACCTGAAGCACTCAGCGTGTGCGCAGCCTGCGATGATGCGTGGTCCGGCCGGGCCACACTGGTAGCAATGTCTTTTGTCTAATGAATTCTGCCTTAATAAGGCTACGTGGCGATGACTTGTGGTGCACTGAGTTAGTGGCACCTGAAGCACTCAGCGTGTGCGCAGCCTGCGATGATGCGTGGTCCGGGCGGGCCGCACTGGGAGCAATGTCTCTTGCCTACTGGACTGCGTCATCTGCAATCGGGACTCGATCTGAATTGTGAGCCCTGCTGTCCGCAGTGTAGATCGAAGGCAGTAGTCTGTACAGACATAAGTCTGTGGTGCTCTGCTGCTGGGTTCGCAGGGGGCCTGTGTCGAGGAGGCCGGCGGTCACGGCGGAGGCCTCGTGGCAGGGTGAGGGCTGCCGCCCTGGCAGACGCTTTGGCCTTCCCACAAGTGAACCACGCCCAGAGCCCCAGCCTATTTATTCATACTCCTACGCTGGAGTGGGGTACGTTGGACCAGCCCACTCCGCTTCCGCTTCCAGGGGGGACAACACAGCTACATGACCGAGATCTTCCCCACTGCCTGAGGTAACATGGTTGCGTCTATTGTCCACAACACTACAAGCACCAGCAGTATATGTCCACATGGAGAGGTTTGTGCTCTGCATAGTGAGGTCTGTCCACCACATCACCGCTACACTTGGTATTGTGTGCATTTTTATTGATGGGTGACTTGCGTCCTTCACACATACTTGGTTGCCACATCTCCCAACATTCAGCTATTGTGTGGCTGAGGGACCATGCCGTTTTTGGAGGGTCCGCTGTCCTGTTCTGCGCTGCCTCGGTGGTAGTAGGGAGGGGGTGGTCCGGGGGGAGGTCCTGAGGGTGATGGCAGTGGGTGTTGTGGCCTTCTTGGGTGTCGGAGCTGCATGGTCAGTAGCTCTATGACATGTGTTGGTCTTTAGATGTGGTTATGGGCTGGGCTCCCTTTCACACTGTAGGTAGTCGTCCTGCTTTACACCAGTAAAAGGCAGATGTTAAATTCTTACTGCTAACGCAGCTTATCGCCTGTTTTTGGATCGCACCCCAGATTTGGCTGCTCGTTGAAAATATCGGGAAGTGGTGTTTTCGTGTTATTTTTGCACGGGAACGCCAACTCTGCATATTATTAGCGTTAGTTGTCGCTCTCATTTGTGGCGAATTTTTTTGCGGAAGCTATTGTTGGAAAACTGGCGATATCGGCTGTTTTCACTAGGTTGAGAATGGAATGATAATTTAAAATCACTGAAAAAACCATAGGTTTAATGAACATTATAATTAGAAATTAGCATTTAAAAAACGTTTGAAATTCACTGAAAAAACCATAGGTTTCAGGCACGTTATAGTTAGAAATTAGCATTTAAAAAACCTTAGAAATTCACTGAAAAAACGATAGGTTTCAGGGACGTTATAGTTAGAAATTAGCATTTAAAAAACCTTTGAAATTCACTGAAAAAACCATAGGTTTCAGGGACGTTATAGTTAGGTGGACATTTCACTCGTACAAAACCATAGAAATTCCACCGTTATAGTTAGTTCAGTTAACTATAACTCGCGCCCCCGCAATGCACTGCTCATGACGTCACATATTACATCATTCATGGCATGGTCAGTGACATCACTGATGACATCACTGATGACATCTCAAATGACATCACTGATGACATCATCCACGTGATAATCTGATGCACCTCATCACACCCTAATATAACCTTTAATACACCCACTGTAAAATACACACTACCATTTTCGAAACCATCCACACACCAATACCAGTTACTACATACTCACTCACTGATTCCTAGGTCTGCACACACATCCACTCATTCACCTATACAATCACTTATACATGCAGTCACTTATCAATACAACACTATCATATGCACTCATACACCTATTCAGACACTCACACACCGCCACTCATCCATGGAGTTACTCACACACCTAGTCAGTCATGCAAAGAATCAATCACACTCCCATTTACTCACCTAAACAGTTATACACACACCACCTCACTAATTCATACAGACAGTAACGCATAGTTACTCTCTTATGTAATCACTGAAACAAGTACAGACTCATCCATACATGCCACTCTCACAATCACTCAGTCTCACATATAGTTATTTATATACACCATCACTCACATATACTTCCTTTTACATATGTAGTTACTCACATATGTACCACTGAGACATCCATTCACTCACCAACACACCCATACACACACTCACCCACCCATACAGCTATTTCACACATGCACTCTTGAACCCATACACCCAGTGAATCAATCACTCACACATCTATGCACAGAGTCACACACCTCCAACCCACCCACACACACACTCAGTCCCCCATACAAATACTCAAGCAAACAATAAATAACCCATATAGACACTAATGTAGCTACTGACCAACCCATGTAGCAGCTTACACAACAACAGACAGACTGATACAGACATTCACACAGTTTAGTCACTAACCCATGCATTCAGTAAGACACGTTTAATCAGTCACTTATACAATCAGTTACATACCTCCTAAATCCTCCATCCAGACACTTATACACCCACTCATTCTTCAATACACCTTGCCATATATATAAAACATATTTAAACTTTACAGAAACACACAGTCACTGGATGATGTCATCAGTGATGTCATCAGTGATGTCATTTGAGATGTCATCAGTGATGTCATCAGTGATGTCACTGACCATGCCATGAATGATGTAATATGTGACGTCATGAGCAGTGCATTGCGGGGGCGCGAGTTATAGTTAACTGAACTAACTATAACGGTGGAATTTCTATGGTTTTGTACGAGTGAAATGTCCACCTAACTATAACGTCCCTGAAACCTATGGTTTTTTCAGTGAATATATATATATATACAATCAAACAGAGTTGCCCCTTGTGGAAGAGCCACACCAGGTAGGTTGTATTCCTTATTTATTCAATCACGGAGGCTGCACACAAATATTGGCAAAGATGTCATCAAAGTTCAGCTGCCAGACGCGTTTCGAGTCTCCTGACTCTTCTTCAATGGCATTGATAAAAACATGTAACGCAGGACCGGTAAAGTGCAGCTCAATAAATTCAATTCAAACGCCCCAGTGGGCATGGCCTATTCTCTGGCCTTGTTTTTATCAATGCCATTGAAGAAGAGTCAGGAGACTCTTCGGTGTCTTGCAAGAGGTGAAGCCTAAAGACTAATTCGGACGAAATTAAAGAGGAGTGAAAACCGATTGTAAGATTCTTGGGGACCTCCACCTCCATCTCTTCTTCAACTGATTGTGCATGCAAACCTTATAAAATATAGATTACTAAACCAGCACCATCATGACTGGAGGTTATTTATTCATTTGGATATACTGGTTTCAGTATCCCCGCACGTTGGTCCTGGGTCTGTAGGCCAACCCTATAAATAGGGGACAGTGGATCAATTATTGTTGCGCACATAGATATCTGGTCCAGATAGGAAATGACTTGAAATCCAGACATTCATCCTTAAAGACCAAATCAAAGCCGATAAGCAACAAAAAATCAGCAATTGAAAGACCTGCCACCTATCAGAAGACTAGAGTTGTGCAACTTTTGTATATATTTTCAAGCAACAACTGTGACGGAGTCCTGACGAAGGCCTATGCCGAAACGCGCGTAGTATGTCAACAAGCCGCCAGTCTTCTCACATTATTTTAATGATGGATGGTTTATAAAATTATTTATATGACTATTTGCTCAAACAAACTGCCAATCACTTGATTATTAATTTAAGTGATGTTTTCAATAATATTGCTCACATGATTATAGAAGCTATGTAAATGTCTTTGCAAGTAACAAAGAAGAGAAATATGACAACTGTGAGTTTTTTGGATATTGATTTCTAATATGTAAAGAAAATGTGTATATCAATTGAAACAAAAAGATAAAGATATTTTGTGAGTTGTATAAAACTACTGGTTAATATTAGGATATATATTTTTGTAAGTTTTTAAAAGAAAGTACACAATCTTAAATTGGGAAAAGAAAGTGAAAAAATAAACAAAGTATACACCATACCCTTTGTGTGTGGGTTTTAAAACAATGGTATTTTGATGTATGTTTGGCATTAATGTGTCTGCTTCTTTGCTTAAAACCACCGTGCCCAGGTGTTTTTTTCCCCATGCTTCCACAAGGGGCACCTCTGTTTGATTGGATATATATATATATATATATATATATATATATATATATATATATATATATATATATATATATATATCATCATTAACCTATCTATACCTACCTCTGTCCTCAGATCAATGGCATTAATTGTGATACTTAATGATAGGTGTGAAAGCAGGTTCACTGCCTCACTCAATGCGTGCCTCACTCAATGCAGACTTGCGCAGTGAGCAGATGTTCTCCCCCTTCGGTGCATATTGGTGCTGTTTTATGTTGTCCAAGGCATATTTTGGGAACACAAAGAAATCAACATTACTTTAAATTTATTTACACCTTGGGAGGGTACAGCACTGCACAGTTCAGCTTCATTTTGTCACAGTTGTTTCTTGACATATAAGAAAGACCTGCTAGCCTTCTGAACTGCAATCAAGAAATCAGGAAAAAGGTCTGTCAGCTTCTTCATTCTAAATGCTGTCCTTTCCCCATGCCATCTGTAGAACAAAGACCCTATGCCTTTAGTTTAACAGTCTGGCAAAGATTGTGAGTGGCACTTGACCAGGGAATGAGCTCTGATCCAATGTCCTATGACCCTGCTCAACAATGGCAACCCACAAAAGTGATTCTCTGCTACATATAGATGTGAGAAAAAGTTTGATGAATTGATCCCTCTGCACCACGTTTGCAGTTTCCAGGTCCCCTAGAATCTTGATGTTATTTTGGCATGATCGTCCTTCCAGGTTCTCATTTTTGACGAGGTTAGATACCTATTCATTTGTTCATGTTGTTGTCATCCTCCACTTCCGAAATCCACCTTTCAGCCAAGTTATGAAGCGTGCTTATCTATTCACTCCAACCTATGATCTGACCTTGATTTGATCATATCATTTTTTCAGGCGATTGTGGCTAGGGCCACTTTCATTTCATGGATCATTAATTTTATTTCAGGTTTGCTACCTCTCATTCATTCATGGCTAACGTATGTAGGGCCTACCTTGTTTACTCTCCTATCAAAAACCAGATTCCTTTATTGCAAGCCTTTCTTACCCATTTTACTGTACACTGAAAGTTTTTGCTGGGGTCCAATATCACTGTCAAGGTCCTTCTGCAAGAGTCTTTTATAATTATCTGTCCTATATGGCCTGATGATGGAATCTGCACAACAAGTTCTGGCGTTCTGGGCACTTGTCCTGTGACCTTCCCTTTTTGTACTCAAGCCACCTTATTGTTCAATGTACACCATTAAATGTGGAGACCCCTCTTTTTGAGAGCCAGCACCCACACCAAGATGGCCACCATTATTTTTGGAAGGATCCAGAGGAGGCCAGGTTATTTCCCCATCTGAGCATGCCACCTCATGCCCATTCCATGCACGTGCACACCCTCTGGCACCCTGCATGCACTCCCAGCTCTGGCCTCTCAAACTTCTCCCAGAGTGAGATATCTGCCCCTCCTCAAGTGTGCAGAGGGTGCCTGGGAACGCAGCACTGTCTCTGGTGAACTCCATAGAGGCATCTTCCACCTTCATTCACCTCAGCCCCAAATCTCATGTCTCATGGCACATACACAAGTACAGCTATGTTTGGGGGGCAGTAGCGGTCGGTGGTGGGAGTGCCGCCGGGCGCTGACGTGGGCCGGGGGAGGGGCAGGGTGGGGGGTAGTAAACCACGGATTACGGGTGATTACAGGTAAGTACACATATAAATAAATAAAACGAATTTCGTTTCTCGCGCTGCATCGCCAAATGTGATGCAGCGCGAGAAACGAAATTCGTTTTATTTATTTATATGTGTACTTACCTGTAATCGCCCGTAATTCGTAGTTTACTACCCTCCACCCTGCCCCTCCCCCGCCCCACGTCAGCGCCCGGCGGCACTTCCACCACCGACCGCTACTGTTGGGGGGGTGTTCAGTCCCATGTCTTATGATCCTCGACTCTTTCTGCAAGTTCCCATGAAGACTGTGCTTCCACAGCTTCTCAAGCTTGGGGAGGCTTATCCGCTACCACAGTCTCCTCATGGCATGCTGAACCAGGCCTGAAGTTAACCCTCCGCAGTCTCAGAGGATCAGCTGATCAAAACTTTTAATCTTCAATGACGTCCCACGTCGGGCTTCAGGGCCGGACTGGCTACCGGGCGTTTTGGAATGCTGCCGAGCTGGGGGCTGATGTCACTGCGGTGGGGGCTAATTTCGTTGATGGAGACCTGCGTGTGCTTCGAAATCAACAAAGCAAAACGAATTTCGTTCAGCACACGCAGGTCCCCATCAACGAAATCAGCCCCCAGCTCGGCAGCATTCCAAAACGCCCGGTAGCCAGTCCGGCCCTGTCGGGCTTCCTGCACCATCACTGAGTCCAGTTGTTTTCAGTGGTTAAATTAGGATACTTTTTCCCAGTGCCATTGGAGCGAATGTTTCAGGCTGCAACCCTAAAATTCTCATTTGTTTCATGGCAATCATAAAGTGTTTACATTTGGATGATTTTTGCACAGAAAATAATTTTTAGTTTAATTTTTATATATAAGATTTGCTTTTTTTTCCCTTTCCCCCCGTTTTTGGGCACTTCTCTTCTTAGTGGATATTGTAACCCAGATGGTGATACTCTAACAAGTAACAAAGAGCAATCTTCCATTATCTACCACTGTATCTGTATGGATTATAACGTATTGGCTGTTTCTGAAGCTCGTTTTCAAATTGATGTTTAGTCTGTCGGGTTCTCTGAGAAAAAAACATTAATTTCCTTTCACGAAGCGTGCTCTTTTAGGTTTAGATGCTCGCCTGATATTACAAATGTTTTAAAACTAGGAATCTATTTATTCCAGTACTACAGTCACATTTCAATAATATTGATATATGTTAAGGACATGAAAATACCATGCAAGTAAATGCAGATTTATAGGATATAACCCTTAAATAATTTAAAAATGTAACGGTGAAAAAATCGATACCTTTGATCTATGAAGTCTAGGTTTTACTTGTATGCTATAAAAATATTATTAGAGCGTACATGGTAAAATGGATCAGAGAGATCTCAGAACTAAAGGGGAATTCTTCCACCCTCTCGGCTTATAAATAGCAATGTGTCAAATATGCACTTGTGTGCAACTGTAATTCGAACATTATCTGTGACAGGAATTTTAAAAGCGTGATACAGAAATTGCCAGTGGTATGCTGTGGAATTCCAGGTGTTCTCTGCAGAACATAAAATTAACATACATGCTGCAAAACTACAAATGTTTTCAGAAATGTGACCTTAGGGGTTTAGAATCCACTTTCCTTGGCAGATAATAACTGGCTGAGGGGGGGGTTAGGTCGAGAGGTCAAATTTTCAGGTCATCATTTCTATTACGAACTGTCAAGCGAACGGTAGGTTTGTTGCAGTGTAAGCATGAGTTGCCATGGTGATTTGTCTATCTTTATCTTAGAGTACCGTAGCCGTAGCCGGCGTCTTCCCTTTAATTACATTAGGGATACAAAAGCCATATTTCAAGATGCCTGCAACAGTGCATCATTCACCTGCCAGCTGCTCATCTCCCAAACATGCCATTTATTTTACACCAAATATTCTGATACCATTGAGAAATTGTAAAATATGTACTTGCATTATGTTAAAATAGTTTACATTCGTTGTGCAAACTCTTTATTGCCCAAGGCGATCAGGTTTAGACCAGAAAGGCTATGTATTAGCGAGGCAGGAATTCACATTCTCACCTGGTTGCCATGACTGAGGTAAAGGATAAAGCATAGTTATTAGACTGAAATCTTAAATGAAGAACTGAATAAGGGGACTATGACAATTGAGGAAAAATTGAAAACAAATCCTTTTTGATTTCATTATATAAGGATCTATACTTTATTATAAATTGCTCCTATTTGGGGTGTTTTTTAATGGCACCAGTTATCGATACAATGTTCATGGGGTAGATTTGAAATCGTTTATACCGTGATTGGGCTGTGAAAGTTATCTGGTAAACAAGATTAAACTTTATTTGGAGTCGATGACCAATAAAAATGTGCGCATTTTGAGATATAAACCGCTGATCACTGACAGTCACCTTCCTGTCTAAAACTGTCCGGTCCAACAGAGTCCTTTTTTGTCTGATAATAGCTGATCCTAGCTGCTCTGGAAAACATATTAAAAGAGACACTGGTATTATAAGTAAACCTAATGATGGGAAATAGGTGAAGGTGCACATGTACGAAATATGTCAATATATTGGTTTATGATGGGGTTGGTATTTTCTAAAACATAGATGTCCTTTTAATAGTTGAACATAATTACGAGAAAACTGGTTGTTACAATGTTAAGTAGTAGTTTATGTCCCAATTTATAAAAAGTTAATTTCCTTTAAAACATATCCATGAGAAGTGTAGAAAATTGTTCAGTATAACACTAATTTATCAGTTGCGAACTATGCACTTTTAACATGTCAGTGTGAAACTCATCCTGTCGAAACTCTTCATTCATAGTTACTTAAGTTTTTTTTTTCAAACGGGTATACAGCTTTGCCCTCAACAAATACATTCTAGACTTGCCCTCATGCTCTCAAACTCTCTCTGACAGAACAACGTTGTTGGAGAAATTCAACCACTCAGTACACCACACAGGCACCAAGCAAACCTCTGAAGAAGAGGAAAATATATATTGTCTAGGTGACATCTGATAGTCAGTCAGTCAAAATAACTTTATTTGGTTTGAATAAGACCATAAAAGCACCATAAACATAAATAAATACACACAATTTACACAAAGAATAAAACATTCCAAATGCTATGGCAATAAGCTGCTTATATCCATAAAAAGCATAATATTCATATAGCGTGCCGGGAACTTTATCGGTGAGTGACGTTTGTCAATAAAAATTACTTTTAAAAACTATACATCATATCTAAAAGATTAAAAAGAGCACTTCTTAAAATACATTTCACAAAGGACAGTAATATTATAAATTAGATGTCCACAAACGACTTGTTCCCAAAAAGACTAACAGCAATTACATGTCGACACTCCCTTCATCAAAAGACTTTCTCAACCTCAAAGATGAGGCAGGAAAGCGGGCTATAACATACCTAGAAAAGCCACCTGGGAGCGACTCTAAATACAATAATGCAGGTTTTACTTGTACAAAGTGCAAAGCTTTTAATAGTGGGATTAGATACATGCTTCTGGGCATTCATAATAGCCACAGAAAAAAACAGAGTGCAATAGGTCGTGGGGAGAAAAATTATCACAAGTACAGGGGCTTAACTTTGTACTCCAGTAAGCAGATTTAGAAAAA
Organism: Calotriton arnoldi; assembly: GCA_963921515.1. Classification (NCBI taxonomy): domain Eukaryota; kingdom Metazoa; phylum Chordata; class Amphibia; order Caudata; family Salamandridae; genus Calotriton; species Calotriton arnoldi. The sequence continues at coordinate 1,778,151 of CAWUFW010001098.1, forward strand.
GCTAACAACATATGAAACTGGTTTAGCCTGAATCTTGTAAGGAGAAATCTATGATGGACATTAATAGTATTGAGCAAATACGGCTCAAACGCAGGACCTGATCTTATTAATGCATGGCCACATACCATAGGTTTCTCAAGCTCAATACTTTCCCTCTCCGATGACCTCCAGCTTTAGAGATGGAGGAGGGTGAATCAAACAAAGTAGGCCTACCTAACCTAACAATGGTATCCCAAATATGTCAGCCATTTAATTGACCTCCACCCATCAAGCTTCAAGCAATCCTGAACTATTTCTCTTCCCAGGAAATTTTCCGGCCACACCCAAATATTAAGTCAGCTAATCAGGGGGCGGAGTGCAAAAAACACAGAGAGACAGGGCAGACCAAGTTCCTCATGAACCATAAAAACAGGGGTAGAAACCGGAACAGCCAATAGGTGCCTACAAAATCCATTCTCTACCACCTGGAGTTCCCTCACATTAACGCAGCGCCATACATCACTGCCATAAGTGACTACTGGGACAGACTTTGTCTGATATATCTTAATCAGGGTGTTCAATAGTTTATTACCAATACTAGAGGAAAAACAGAAAAGAGCAGCTAGGTTTTTTGAGAAAGCTAGTCTCTTGTTGGCTTTAAGCAACGGGGCCCACGTATTCCGCTTATCATAAACCACCCCTGAATAAGTATACAGCTGTATCCTAGAAAGACTATTGCCCTGTACATGAAAATATCTTAAATTAGTCTTTTGAGGCCCAAACACCATTACCTGGGATTTGCTGTAGTTGGTGGAAAGGTCTAATTGATTCATGTAACTCACAAAACCACCTAACAAAGTCTGGAGACACAGTGCAGTTCTAGCCAATAAGACAGTATCATCTACATATAAAAGTGCCGGGATTTGACGAGAACCAATATGTGGGCAGTCCACCTGCTTGTCAAGTAACCTGGGCCCTAGGACATTCATGTATAAGGTAAACAGAAAAGGGGCCAATATACACCCCTGCCTAACTTCCGACCTCAGAAAAAAGGGGTTTGTACAAGACCCACCCTATGCAACTCACTAAAGAAGTAAACAATCACTGGATCGAGGCCCATGTCCAGCAAGATCTGCCATAGTTTAGATCTATTTACCTTATCGAAGGCAGAAGACAAATCCATGTACGCAACAAACAATGAACCCTACTTTTCAATTGCGTACTTGTTGATCAACATATGAAAAATGTAAACACTGATCATAGGTCCCTAAACCCGGCCTAAATCCATATTGAAGATTAGGTAGAACAGACCCATCCTCGGCCCACGACATGGCCCTCTCTAGGATCCCCCAGCCCATTACCTTGACGGCCGAGCCAATCAAACAGATGGGACTATAACAAGCTGGAAGATCCCTAAAGCCTTTTTTATTCATAGGGATAATGATGGACTCGGACCATGAACGTGGTAAATCAACATGCAGAACCAATTTAAATAACTGTGTTAAAATCTGGGCCCGCAGACTCGGTGACAATTTGAACAGGTCAGCAGGGATCCTGTCAGGACTGAGAGCCTTATGGCTTTTCATGCACGCTATTGCCAATTCAACCTCCTCTACTTCAAATATTAAGTTGCCTTGTTGCAATGTTACCTCAGAGGGCACATATGACAAAATCTGGTCTGCTGAGCCATAAATGCCTTCAAAATGCTCAGTCCATTTCTCAGGGGATATATGGGAAGAGATAGTTTGCCCATTACTTACACTGAAAAGTCGGTGATTGACAATCTTCCAAAATCAGACACTGTCAGCCTTTGTAGCTGCCTCCACCAGGTCATACCAAGCCTCCTCCCTAAGCTCCGTTTTCCTCCTGTCTATCGCTTTTTTATATAAGCACATCTAGATGAAATTAGACCATGATCTTTTGGCTGTGTTTTGAGCACAAACAGTAGAAATTTATGAGCATCAGAGTATTCCTTGTCAAACAAGCTGGGCTAATTTTTGGGTGCCTTAATAGGAGGAAGGGACAACATTACCATAACATCTGCCTCAATCTTGTGATAGGGACTCAAAAAGGCAATATCGTCCGGTAGATCTCCTAAACAGTAGGCAAATATCTTGCCCTTTACAACCACAAGTTCTGTCACAAATACCTCAGGGATAGCTTTGGCCTACTTGATTCTTCTACCCTGATCACTAGTTTTACCATCCGGCATATGTCTGGTAGCCGGAACAGAGGCTTGTACGAGCAGGCCACTGACACAAACAACAACCCAATAGTGATCACTAAAACCAGAAATGCTTATATCAAAAGGGCCAAGCAGATTCCACAAAAAGGCAGAAGCAAAAATAAAATCTAGTGTAGTGCTCATGTCACATCCAACAAAGGTAGGGGCGAAGCTACCTTCAAAGTTTTTAAATGCTGTCATGACACATTCAAAATTAAAGTCCACCAAAATGTAATTTTAACATCCTCCTGGTTGACTGCGTTCTAAGTGAAAGACAGGCTCCCCAGAAAATTGGTCACAGAGGGTAAAAGAATGTCAACATGGGTGTATATTAAAATCACCCAGTAGAATAAAACTAGCTTTAGCAATGCCCTGGGAATCAAACTCTAAAAGCTGGGCCCGTAGGACAGAGAGTGAATTACAATCATTCGGGCCCTGAGTCGCATTATAAAAATAAAACTACCACCTACAGAAGTGGAAAGAAAGGTAGCTTGGTCAGTAGGAGAGTTTATAGTCAGATTTATCAACCTAAAGTGCAGTGAAAGAGAAAGCAGGGTAAGTAACCCACCCTTAGGCCTAACTTTTGAGGATGGTATGGCAGGGATGAAAAAAGACTTATAGCCAGCTAAAAAGTCTACCAGGTCTCCTGAAGACAAATTATAGAAAAAGATTTGAGGTAAAATAGCCAATCCGGGCCCAATCTTTTGTTATTTACACCTGCCACATTCCAAGAAGCTAGTCTAGGGCCGCTAGTAGTATTATTATAGGCTAATAATATATGATTCCCTGCTGTGCCAACAGGGTTCAAATCCTCCCTAGCACCCGAAGCACCTGACCCTGGGGAGGTTACAGCTTCAGCGCTATGCCTATTGTTACAACCTACAGTACTCAAAAGACTGCAATCCTTACTAGTGATTAAACCAAAGGAGTCACCTGTAGGTGGCCCCCTGTTCAGGAAAGATGGTGAAAACTCATCCAAAGAGGACATGTCATGCCTAACTGGAGCCCCTACACTCCTAATAGAATCTTCTCTAGGAACAATCCCATTAAAACTACTCTCCCCATCAACAACTTGTAATGTGGGAGATAAGAGCCCATGTTAAATATCGCCATGCACAAAAGACAAAGGTGCCCCCAAAAGTGAGTTCTCAGACACCATGGATTGTGGTCTAGCAGTGAATTGGCCATTCTCAGATGTATTTTCAGATGAATTCTCTACTGTGGGGCAAGTGAGTCAATCAAGTGCCTCTGCACCCAGAGCCTTAAACCAGTTAGATGTCTTTAAAACAAAACTATTTACCACAGGATCTCTCACTAGTCTGTTGCTGGGACAATTAATATTCACAATGGGCCCAGGGGGAATTCAAACAACAGGCAGCCGATAAAAGTAGCCCAGGGGCAAGGCCTAAATGGTAGAAGCGTGGGCCTTCAGGCTGGCAAGATTCAGGACAGTGGGAGCTTCACCTGAATGGTCAAAATAAAAAAAACAACACAATCCCCATCATGAGTTTTGGGTGAAGGTCCCACCCAGTCGACCCTTCTGGCCATGATAAGCCTGTGTGATAGTCTATGACCTTCACTACCGAGCAAGGACATCCAATGAACTACTTTATTCCATAAGGTGTGATAATCTTCTTTAGTTCTGCTCTTTACTACACAAACCCCACTGGGTACCACTACATAAGGTACTGAGACGGGGAAGATTCAATGAAACATGTGGTGAAAATGAGCCCTCCTTAATTTTAGTGGTGCCAACCCTTCACACTGGGGGCCCAAGGACAATCGAATAACAAGCTCCTTTTTGGTTAATGGAATACTCAGGGAGCACACATGAAACCAGTCTCGGTTTGGAAGATACCACCGGTTTCTGACTGGATATCAAGTTCATAGAATGCACTACAGGCCCCCCTTGCGGGGGCAAAGTGTGGGTATGGAAGCTGACTCACGCTCCCTCGTGGGCTTAAAACCCACTTGCCCCACCCGCCCCTATCCTTCAGGAGCAGAGGTTGCATTGATAACATTAGGCAACATCTGAGACAAGTTGGATTTACAAAACTCTTAAAATATTGAGACTGGTCTCAATTGAGGAACGTTTATCCAGACATTTAGCCAGACATTTTCCCACCCCAGCCTCAGTCATTGACTTCAACAACAAAAGAAGCTCTCTAATATTATTCATAGTTTCAAAAACTGGACTGTGGGGCTTACCTGTCCCAGGAATCTGACAGTCCCTATCCCCCATTCCCTTAGTCCCAGACCGACCAGACATATTTTCTGCCCTTTTACTTTTTTTGTTCTTTGAGGCTGGTGGACCACAGTCCTCAAATAAGTTACTAGTCCCTGCCACAACCGCTGGATGGTGGACTTCAGCGGTGACAGTCACAGTGGTGGCTAACTAGGTCAAGTCAGACCCTCCTGAGGCACCAGTCGATGTATCATTGTGGGCCATGATAATAGTGTCATCGGAGGTAACAACAGGGGTTACAACTGAAGCAGTCGGGGCAATACGAATGAATAATCTTTTTTTCACAGGTGTTGATTTCATCATTGATTGCCCCAGCCATCGAGGATAGATAAGAAAGAATTGATGATTTAGAAAACCCAGATGTAGCAGAATCTTTTCGTGCAACCCCTGGGTGAGAGGTCCCCCCTTCAACAGAGGGGTTTTTCCTTTTGCCCATCATGATGCAATTAATAGTGTCCCAATGTCCCAGCAAATGCCGGCCTGCTTATCCAGCAATGAAGCACTCATACAACAGAGAACAGACCAGAAAGTTATTAAAGAAAATTTCAGCCCTATTGCAAAACCAGTGCATGGGAGTTATCTCCAACCCCAAGGGCCAAGAGAGGTGGCGCAGCCCGGCCTCTGTCAGTCACTTTGCCTGGGCACGGACCGTGTGTGTCCTGCACTGCTGGACTACAGCATGGCTTAAATCCCCATTTATGTCAGGCACAGGTGTGCAGGCTGAGGTGGTTGTAGGACTTGTGGTCCCCTTTGGCAGCGTGTGCGTCTGCGGCGGCATCCCCCCGGTGCAGGCATTGTTCCAGGTGCAAAAGGAGATGTCTTCTCAGGTAGCAGCGTAAAGGACAGCAATCTTAGCCTCAACAGAAGGGACAAATATCAGCAGGCACTTCCATCTAATTGATTATGTCACTGACTCACAGGAAACACACAAAACCAGGTCTTCAAATGTTGTATTACCACAACTGTTGTAAATTTAACATAAATTCTTACAGACCATTCATTGATCATCCTGACATCAAAATCTGAGTGTAATCCTTAACAGCTAATATTTATTCATGCTGTCAACTCAAGCTGACTCAGGTATTGAAGGAAGGTATTACCCACCATGTTTCACAAAGATGTTACCACCAATCTTGACTCAATTCACTTGACTCACAGCCGTTAGTGCTCTCCCAGATGCATCCCATCACATAATCTATAGAACAAGTGACATAGTAGCTGCCCTACAACTGTAAGGTGGAGAAAATTCAAAAGGCAGGTGGCTGAGATCTTTAACAATCCAGAAGGCAAAGTAAATGTATTTTCAAACTCAAATCAATCAAGAAAGATGGCAAGCAAAGGAGTTCTTCAAAATAATCCAAAGTGCTTGAATCAGCATTGTGAATACCTGATGGCTTTTTGTGAAAATAATTTCCTCAATATAAAGACTGACAAATTAGAAAAATTGAAGGCACCTCTGAGCAAACCAAATGAACTCCTAAGTATACAGATGTTGGTCCAATCTGGCACTTCATTGAGTTTTGTCCAAGCAAACAACACAATTGTGGAGCATAAAGAATCAAATATGCATGTGAAAACTTGCTCAGCCTCCCAATAAAAGGCAATTTGTTTTTACTCTTTCTTTAGAGGTGACAGGAATAATAAAAGCCTATTTCCAAAAGGAGTCATGTTAGACCTGGTACCATTGGCGTGAGTCTCCCTTCCATTTTTTGCTGATTGCCTCCTCTGTTTTTGACATGTTTGCAGGTTTTAGATGCATTGGGCACTGTGCCACTGCTACCCAGTGCCACAGTGCAAGTGCTCCCTATGTTAAATTGATGCAATGGATTAGTGACTCCATGATTGGCTTATTTGATTTACTTCTCAGACCTTAGTACAGTGCACCATGTGTGCTCAGGGCCTGTAAATCAAATGCTGCTGGTGGGCTTGCAGCACTGGTTGTGCCACCCACAGAAGCAGCTTGTAAAGTGGGTCTCAGGCCTGCCATTGCAGAGCCTGTGTGCAGTCTAGTACTGCCATGTCGACTTGGCAAGTGCACCCACTTGCCAATCCCTAAACCTTCCCTTTTCTACATATCAGTCACCCCTAAGGTAGGCCTAAGTGCAAGGTGCATTGTATGTAAAAGGAAGGACATGCCCTGATGTGTGTGGCATGTCCTGATAGTGAATTACAGCCAATTTCGTTTTTCACTATTGCAAGGCTATCTGTCCCCATAGTCAAAAAATCAAAGGAGGGAGTGAAGAGGAAAAAGGTAGAATCGTCCTCCTCTTTGAAGAACCGGAATAACCCACTCACTGGGTCTCGGCGGCGGGGGAATTGCCCAAGTCTTCCATACCCTTCATACGTAGTAAAAGGAGACACAGGAGCCTTCGTCTGCAGGAGGAACCCAGATTTATTCAAATAGCCCGGGCTATGGAACAGAGTCCCAAGCTCGTTATAAACAAGACAGAGGAGGCTGCTGCTTTACTCCGCAGCTTACAAGCCTTTTATACTTTTTCATTCCAGTCTTTTGGCTGTTAGTCCATTGTTCAATCAGGGCAGTGTTTGCAGTTCATAACCAGATCCAGACGGTGTTTGTAGTTGGTGACCTGATCAGGGCTTGGTACTCAAATTATTGTTCACTCAGCTTGATCAAAGCACGGTCATTCAGGTCATTGCTCGATCAGTTTGATCAAAGCTCGGTCATTCAAACCATTGTCCAATCACCCTGATCAAGGCCCAGCAGTCAGACCATTGTCCAGATAACCTGATCATGGTGTCAAGGATGTTTACCAGGCAGGGAGCAGGAGATGGGAAACATATCATTTACACAGGGCGTGAGTGTCTCATGGTTTTCTGTCGAACTGCAAAGAACAGGGGGTTGGGTGTGCGACAGTTCCTGGGCAGAAATGCAGGCTGCAAGATGGTTTTTGTCGTGTTAGTTAGAATTTCCTCAGGCATCAGCAGAAACGACCAGGTGGGTCGTGTGGAAGTGTTTGACACGAAATGGCAATGAAAAAACAATGGAGTCCTGGTACAAATGATACCGATCAGAAGAACACTTTTCCTCAGACCCTCCTTTTGCCATTGAGTGGCAAATACTTTAAGAAATGTCAATGTTCATAAGGCCATCGGTTTCTTGTTGGAGCATCATCATCATATTGGTGTTGTGAATGTTGGAGGGTGGAGGCTGGATGGTCTGGACACACATTGTACAGAGCACTGGCAGGCACTGAAAGCACAAACAGCAGGAGACCAGGACAGTTATTCCCAAGGCAAGGAAGATGAGGACCCTCCACCCCCACTGGGAAAGGAGGCCCCAGATCCAGCATGTGAGGGACCAGTTGCCTTTATCCAGATGAATTTCGGAAGAAAGGCGATGCAGACGTTGGATGGCATAGTACACTGAAGGTGCGTTGTCTGGGATGTACACGCAGCAGCTGGAGCCGATCAATTTACACACACCACCACGATCAGCAAGGAGGACGTCTAGGACCATGCGGTTCTGCAGTGTTATAAGGCGGTCCGCCTGTAGTTCTGCAGTGATGTTGGAGAGGGCACCAGCTGTTACTGTGATGGTGGCTTCAAGGACCATTGGTCAGTCCTCGTACAGCCCGACTGTTCGCCATGGGGCCCGAGAATGGAAGGAAACCTTTAAGGAAGTCCCGGTTTCCTGGCCTGCTGTATCCTCGGCTGATATGACGCCCCTACGTGAGCGACGCAGAGCGCCCTTCATCAACAGGTGGTAACTCCCATGGGTAGAATACGTTGGCGGAAGGAGGAAGGCCAGATAGCAGGTACCAGACCAGTTACGGGGGAGCCAAGTGTAGGCGGCAGTGCCACAGATAAAATAGGTGTTGGGGGATGCCACCAGCTTTGGAGGAGATGTAGAGTTTAAAGATTTTGTGATATTACAAGTACTGGTACCAACTTTCTTAGTCCCTAGGCCATGGATGCAGACACGGCCTCGCACATTTATGACATTCACAGTGTCTCGTTCATCGGGCAGTATCCTTCTTGTGCGGAATCTGGAAAATGTTCGTCGAGTGGTTGAGTTGAATACTACCATCTCACCGAGTTCATCTGGTGATAGTAGCGATGTGGATGAGCTGGTCGGGCAAAAGGAGCATTGGCATGGCCAGATCTGTTCCGCCAGAAGTCATCCTGAAATGTTCCAAGGGCAGAATTGGCAGTACCATTGACAGTGTAGGCCTCCTGTATCAACATCCACCATGCAAGACAAGACCCAGAGATGGAAAAGGGGTAGGGAAAGAATGGGACAGGGTGTATCATGGAATGCGGCATCAGTCCGCAAACCCAGCAGTTGGAAGTGTTCATGATCAGCTGATGATGATGCAACATTTGGATGAAGGTGTTATTGAAGAATTCTGCACGGCGGGGTAACCTCGTGGGCTGGTAGCGTGTAATACTGGTGCTCTGTAGGAGTTGGGGTAGGGGTTGGTGAGGTAACAGGATGGTAGATTAGTAACAGCCAACCAAGAATAGACAGGATGAGGGAGACAAACAGCGTCACCACGGTGGCCATGAAGCATTTACTATGTCGGAGACTGACATATTGTTTCTGGATTCGAGTGTTTTGGACGGCAGCCATTGTGCTAAGCCAGGGACCTCTAGTGGCTGTCTGTGATTGGTGGTTGCTTCACTGGGCGCAGGTGCCAAGAGCCCTATGGCGTACCTTAGTCTAACACACCAGCACTACTCTCGGCCGGGGAGATCACAGCCCTACAGCCTATAGGCACTTGGCGAAGTCAAAGGCAAGCCTTCCCTCGGGGCGCAAGTTATATCGGTCGGAAGTAGGGTCAGTATGGTCGGGAAACAATTGTTCTGGACGTTGAGCAGAGTTAAGGGAGGGTTCCACCCTTCCTTTCAGTCACGCTGTCACTCTCTGCTTCTGTAGATGTAAAATGCAGTCTGGCATCGCTGAACGGGACAAATGTCGGGACTGTTTCTGTTTCTGAGTCTCCTTGTCCTTCCCTCACCCACTGATCATAGGGGAGGGCAGAGGCACACGCCTACAGTGGGACGAATGCACCCAATTCTTCCGACCTTCTACTTTCACGGCGGTGCGGGTGGCCAGCAACACCTGACGGGGCTGTGTCCAGCGGGGTTCGAGGCTCTTAGTCCGTTGAAAATTCCTTACCAAGACCCAGTCACCAGGTTGGATAACGTGTCCTGGGCCCTCGCTTTTGTCAGGTATGGCCTCATGCACCTGGTGATAAAGAGTACGAAAGGTATTAGTTAGACTGTACAGATAATCAGTTAATACAGGGTATTCAACATCAGACAGTTTCTTGAGCCGCGGGACACCCCATACATTGGCAGGCCTCCCGAACACAATCTCATGGGGGGATAGCCCTATCCTGGTGTGGGCTGTTGTTCTTGTAGACAATAGGGCCAAGGGCAGAGCATCAACCCAAGTGACACCTGTCTCGGCTACTATTTTGGCCATTTTAGTTTTAGGATGCCATTGTACACCTCCACTAGACCTGCTGACTGGGGGTGGTTAGCTGCATGAAATTTTTGTTTTATACCCAATGCTGTACAGATATATTCCATAATTTGAGCCGTAAAGTGTGTCCCGTTGTCACTCCAGACCAAGCGGGGCAAACCGAATCGTGGGAGGTACTCTTTTAATAGCATTTTGGCGGTAGTGATAGCGGTGCAGTCTTTGACGGGGTAGGCCTCCACCCATCGGCTGAAGGTACAGACCACCACTAGGACATATTTTAAATTGTTACATCGGTCCATCTGGATGTAATCTATTTGGAGGACTTCAAAGGGAAGGTAGGAGGAGAGAATCCTCCCTTAGGAGTAACTGTGCCTTTTCCTGGGTTATACATTAGGCAAAATCATGCATGTTTTAACCAGCTTTTCAGCATATGTTGGTATCTTAGAGTTGTACCATGTAGGTTCCAACAGTTTACATATCCCTTTTGCACTAATGTGAGCAGGACCATGGGCCATCGTAACTACTGGTAGCACATGACTGTCAGGTAACATCCATTGTCTTTCCATAGTCGTGCGGACCCAGCAACCATCAATTCCCTCCTTTGCTAATTGCTCCTTCCACACCCGTAGTACCTCAGGAGTAGTATGGGACTGAATATCGATCACACTCTGTACTGTGTTTTCAACCATGCCCTCGTCTGCCACCCACCTAGGGGGACCTCCTACATACATTCCTTCCCTTTTTCTAAGAGCTGTTTGTCTGGCCGTCTGGTCAGCCAGGGCAGTGCCTTTCCCAACATCATCTGTCACTTTCTTATGGGCCTTACATTTTATAATGGCCACCTTTCTGGGGAGTGTCAGGGAGTCTAACAATCGGTGAATTAGGGGGCCATGTTGAATCTTGGTCCCATGGGAAGTAAGGAAATTCCTTTCTTTCCATAACCTCCGAAGTTGTGGGCCACCCTGAAGGAATATTGGCTGTCAGTATAAATATTTACAGTCATCCCTTTGCTTAACTCACAGGCTCTAGTGAGGGCCACTAATTCTGCTGCTTGAGCAGAGCACTGCGGAATCTGAGCTGTTTCTACTACTTGTCCTAATGTCGTGAGGGCATAGGCGGCTGAGGTGTTACCATCTGGCCCTCTGAGACATGATCCGTCCACATATAGTGTACCTTCTGGTTCTGCTATCGGGGTCACCTGTAAGTCAACCCGTCCCTTCGTCTCCTCCTCTGTCCTTAATATGCAGTCATGTGGGTCTAAGCGGGCATCCTGAGTATCCAGTGGGAGTAATGTTGCGGGGTTCAGTACAGTGCATCTCTTGATGTTAATGTGGCTGGAAAAGAGTGTCAGTTCATATCCTGTGAGTCGTGCGCTAGTGAGGTACTGTGTCTTGGTGTTATTAAGGAGGGTATCTACAGAATGGGGGACCATCAGAGTCAGGGGGAGTTCATGACGATCCCCGCACTCTGACGGACCATGAGGGCGGCCGCAGCGGTCGCCCGTAGGCATCCTGGGAGAGCCCTTGCAACAGGATCTAAGGTGGCTGAAAAATAGGCACATGGCCGATGGTGACCTCCGAACATCTGGGTCAAGACAGCGCATGCACAGCCGTCTGTCTCATGTACAAAAACAAAAAATTGCTTGCTATAATCAGGAGTACCGAGGACTGGAGCAGTACACAGAGCCCTCTTTAAATCTTGGAAGGCCTGCGCATGCTCTCTAGTCCATGGAAAGGAACTGTCTGATATGTCTTTAGTGGTGAGGGCAAGAAGAGGTTTGACCATGGCCGAAAAGTTGGAAATCCACTGTCTACAGTATGAGGTTAGGCCTATGAAGGCTCGTACCTGCTTTTGTGTTCGTGGGGCCGTCATAGCATTGATAATGGCTACACGATCAGCGGTGAGCTGCCTTCCCTCCTTCGAGAGGAGATGACCTAAATAGGTCACCTTCTCTTGACAAAACTGAAGCTTTTTAAAGAGACTTTGTGATTTTGGAGGGCAAGGTGGCGTAACAAACAGAGAGTAGCTTCTTTACATGATGGGGCAGAATTTGCAGCAATGAGGAGGTCATCTACATATTGTAATAGTGTGGAGTTATCAGGGAGTTCCAAGGAATCTAGTTGACTTTTGAGGGCTTGACTATAGATACTGGGGCTCTCGGTGAAACCTTGAGGGCGCGGCAGAATCTAAAGCTTCGCCCACCAAGGGAGAAACCCAAAAATGTCTACTGTCAGGATGTATAGGAATGCTGAAAAAAGCATTCTTCAGGTCTATGACAGAAAAGTGCGTTGCATCAGAAGGGACCATTGTTAAGAGGGCTGTAATGTCGGGGACAACAGGATATTGGGAGATTGTTATTTTGTTAAGGGCTCTCAGGTCAATCACGAATCTGTATATTTTAGGGGAGAGAGCATCTCCATTGGTCTTTTTAAGAACGGGAATAATGGGACTGTTACAGATATTGCCACGTGTTTCCTCCACTACGCCCTTGTCCATTAATTCAGATATTATTGTTAAAGGGCCATTTCTCCTTCCGCGGGTAGTCGATACTGCCGGAGGCGGGGGAGAAGTGCACCTGGCTCGTTGCGTACCACATGAGGGGATATGTTGAGACACCCTACATCAGTGTCTGATGATGCCCAGAGGGAGGAAGGTAAAAACTGCAATTCTGGTGGGAGGGGACCAGACAGATACATATAGGAAGCTGCGGTGGGAGAAATTGTTAGGGATACACCTTGGGGACTACATGATATGGTCGCATACAGAGCTTTCAGTAAATCCATGCCTAACAAGTTTTCACTGCAACCTGTAGTAAGGACCAAGGGAGCGTCAACATGTGCAGGGCCAATATCGAGAGGGAGGGGTTCAGAGACAGGGCTCGTCACAGGTGTTCCTGCAAAACCCACGGAGACATTTATTTTGCCAGAAAGGGGTGCCTCCGGGACTGACAGACGTGCAATAGAAGACCTGGTGGCCCCAGTATCCAAAAGAAAATTCTGATCGTTCCCCACAACTGACATTTGAACATACGGGCCCCTTTGATCCACTGGAATTTGCACTCTGGTAATACCCCTTTCCTGGCTGTCCTATGCTTGGTAGGACCCTATCTCATCAACTTCGTCATAATCATCATTGTAATAAGTGCGTGTTGTTTCGTACCCATCAAACCTATTGGCCGGGTGCGGCCGGACGGGAACGTGATCCCTGGGCCTACGTTCTTTATCCTGTGGATGGGGCGGGCCATGGTCCCTAGTCGGCCTTCCCTCCCTGGGAGCGCGAGGCCGAGTCTTCCCTGTTCGGATGTTTTCAGCTAACACGGGACACTCGTCTATCCAATGGCCGTACCCCTTACAATAAGCACACTGATCTGTTTGGAGGGCTCCCGTATGTTGAGGGCTGGAGGGGGTAGACTGGCGAGCCCTCGGAGGGTGTTGGGGTTGAGGTCTGAAATTCCCGCGGGCATCGGGACCTCGGGGAGGGTAAGCCTGCTGCAGAAGTGCCTTAGTCTTAAGATCCCTAACCTTCTTACTTTCCTTGTCTCTATCTTCATTCTCCCTATTCTCATGATATTGTGCCATAGCCAAGATACCAGTGATAGTTTGGGCAGACCACGTACTTTCAACTTTCTTAAGCCTGGTGGAAATCTCAGGAAGCAAGTTGCTGACAAACTTATCGACAAACACTGGGCCAGAACCTGGGGTCCGGGGATCCAAACCACTATGTCCCTTGTATTCTGTCTCAAAACGGGTAAAGAAGTCCGCCACATTCTCATCTTTTCGCTGCCTACAGGCGTTTATTTTATCCCAGTTAATGACAGTTTCCGGCAACAGTGTTTTCATAAACGTTATTATTTTACCGGGCAAAGTCAGGATGGCAGCTTCTGGTTTAGTCCCTCCTACCCTTGCTTCTTCCATAGCCTCTAGGTCAGCCCATTTACCTCCCAACGCCACTTCATGATCAGTATGTCGAATCTTGTCCCAAATTTCAGTGGGAACAACCGTACCAAAAAGTAAATCTATATCCTCAAGAACGAGAGTACCTGCAGATATAATCTGACCTAATTCTCTGTAAAAGGCAGCCGGATTCTTCCGGGGATCTGGTAATTGTTCTTTTAACTGCATTACTTCTGACCTTTTCCAAGGAACATGAACCCAAAGCCTGCGCCAGTGTGCCTCAACAGCCCCTCGGCCATTATTTTGGGCATCGGTAAGTGCGTTAACAAAGACAGGGGCCGCCTCTCTCATTGGCATAGCTGTCTCTAGAGGGGTGTTGGAAAAAGCGGTCATATCACGGTAAGCCATTAAAGCAGACACAGCACCAAACATCCCCTCTCCCTGAACATCGCCTCTTCTTATTTGTGACCTAAGGTCCATTAATCCAGTGGGTATCTGCATAAGCGCATTCTCAAATTTTTGCATGACCAACGTACACATGTATTCAGCCCAGGTGGTCTGTTCCATAATCGTCCACTGGGAAAAGGTGGACCATATGTCTTTAAAGGCATAAATATTCCCGTTCTTTATCCAACATTCACACTGTTGCTTCTGTAGGTCATTTTCTCGAAGGGACGAAAAGCTGACTGCAGAGCGCAAGGAGGCCAGTCGGGGGAATTGAACATTTTATATAAATCCTGCTTAACTGTAGACCACGGGGAAGTAGGAAAAGGGCGGGTAGGGGTAAAGCCGCAGGGGTTGGGCGGATGGAGACTTGTTGTCATTCCCGCAGTGAGGACAGGGTTAGCGGGCGTGGTCGGTGTCATAGGAAAAATCGGGAGGGTTGGTGTGACAGGAAGAACAGTAGGAGGGGCAGTGGAGGCAGGAGTGGGCGGTGGCGGGGGGACATGTGGGGTGTGAGGCGTCAGGGAAGGGTACATTGGGGCATATGCAGGAGGGCTTTCTAGCATGGTATCAAGCAAGGAATCACCTTCTTCTTCCCCATCCATATGGCCCTTTCTTTTCTCCTCACGAGCTGGATAGCATTTTTGTACCCGGGCCCCATGCTCCCTGTTGGCTATTTCTACCGATTTTGTCATTTGATTTTGTAAATTTACTCTGGCGTGGTCGGCCATTGACATGCGTTCCTGTTTTCTTTCTTGAGCCTTCTGCTTTCTAGCTCTCTGCTCTATCTCTTTCCTCCAAAATCGGACAGATTCAAACATAGACGGGCGCGTTTTTCTTTTCATTAATTGTTCCTCTAAGTTGGTGAGAACTTGGGAATTAAAGGAGCCGAAAAGTGGCCACTGTAATTCCGCGTTACTTTGTTTCGTATATTTTACCCAGAATGAGGAAAACATTATGGCAGAAGGGCCATGTTTAACATACATCGTATGGCCAGGGGTCCCTTCTGGAGGATGCGGACAAGCCGCCTCCAGCTGGGAGTCCTGCGTACACATACAACAACATAATTTCTTGAACTTACTACTGACTGGCATGCTTGTAAATAGGTAACAGACACCGGCGGGTTTTAAAATTCACCTCGCCTGCTTGGCTTTTGCAAAGGTCAATAACAGCAGAATCATACAGACTTGGTGGGTGATCAGTCCACCCTTACCTTACAGGGGTAGTTCTCTTCTGCAGACGTAGGGCTGTGTCCTGCTCCAGAAATTATTTGCTAGGGGACTCCAGCGAGGACGCGGTCATGTGGCCCAGACCGGGTGGGGAGGAACAGCGGGCGAGTCGTTCGGCTTACCGGATTGCAAGAATCCCTCGGGTAGGGCGCCTCCGTCGGAGTCTCTCCGTGCACCTCCTCACATCCACCGGGCCTGACCTTCGTACTCGTGGAGTCCCTGTTCGGGCGCCATTTGAAGAACCGGAATAACCCACTCACTGGGTCTCGGCGGCGGGGGAATTGCCCAAGTCTTCCATACCCTTCATACGTAGTAAAAGGAGACACAGGAGCCTTCGTCTGCAGGAGGAACCCAGATTTATTCAAATAGCCCGGGCTATGGAACAGAGTCCCAAGCTCGTTAGAAACAAGACAGAGGAGGCTGCTGCTTTACTCCGCAGCTTACAAGCCTTTTATACTTTTTCATTCCAGTCTTTTGGCTGTTAGTCCATTGTTCAATCAGGGCAGTGTTTGCAGTTCATAACCAGATCCAGACGGTGTTTGTAGTTGGTGACCTGATCAGGGCTTGGTACTCAAATTATTGTTCACTCAGCTTGATCAAAGCACGGTCATTCAGGTCATTGTTCGATCAGTTTGATCAAAGCTCGGTCATTCAAACCATTGTCCAATCACCCTGATCAAGGCCCAGCAGTCAGACCATTGTCCAGATAACCTGATCACGGTGTCAAGGATGTTTACCAGGCAGGGAGCAGGAGATGGGAAACAAATCATTTACACAGGGCGTGAGTGTCTCATGGTTTTCTGTCGAACTGCAAAGAACAGGGGGGTTGGGTGTGCGACAGTTCCTGGGCAGAAATGCAGGCTGCAAGATGGTTTTTGTCGTGTTAGTTAGAATTTCCTCAGGCATCAGCAGAAACGACCAGGTGGGTCGTGTGGAAGTGTTTGACACGAAATGGCAATGAAAAAACAATGGAGTCCTGGTACAAATGATACCGATCAGAAGAACACTTTTCCTCATCTTGATACTGTTATCCAACATAGGGATTCTACCATGTATTATGTGAATATATATGCACCCATGTGTGTGCTGCTATTTTTATTTTTATTTTATTTGAAGTGTCTAGTCATACGTGAAAAATGGTGCAAAAGGATCAGAGCTCCTTCTCTCAATTTGTGGGAAGGGCAATGTTTAAAAAAATTGTAAAATACCCCTCACACACTGAAACCTGATTCAGTGTCATGCTTTATCATTGGGGTCTTCCCGCCCCTCTACGGGACGGGGCGTGCTACGACTTACGTAGACGCAGGAGCACTTTATTCAGTGATTGGTGAGTATGTGTAGTGCGTGGGATCGTGAAAAGAAAATGTGAGATGGTTAAAAATTCTCTGGCTAGTGGAACGAAAATACTTTATTGTCTTCCCTGGCTGAGAATAGTAAAAGTGGGGAGGTGTAGATGGTGTACTATAATGAGTCACCTCCTACAAGGTCAACATGTTTCAGAAGCCACCCCCTTGGCTTTCTTCCTCAGGACCAAAAAACCGATCCCTGTTACACCTCAATGGGTGATAGAATAAATGTACATATGCCTGATAGTCACAAACAGTGTCCTTTGTTCCCTGTTATGGGAGTAGAAAAATATACCACTTGTATATCTTAAGAACCTGAAAAGAAAAATATTTTGGATAAATCATGGCTTTCATCATTTATCTTTATCTATTCACATCACCATCACGTTGAAAGTTTTAAGCTTTTTTGTGATATATTTCTCTTGTGCAACCCTTTTGTAGGTAATGGTACCATTTGGTAAGTATCCTCTACTCATAAATCATCTGAAAGAACACTCCTTGTGATTTCTAGTGCCCAGTATCACATTTATCCAACATTCTTTCATACATATGTATCTCCTTGCAAGATACATTTTATGTTACAATACATTCATACATAAAGGAAATATTTGTACACTCCTATTGTGCCCCTAAAAGGTTACAGATTGATGTTCACAGCAACTGAGCACTCGCATTCATACTCCCATGATGAGCCTTGGAAAAAATGGGAGATGTTTGGCAAAAGTCTGTGCACTCGTCCTTTTTAACTGTGATCTCATGGTGTGTCTTTTTATATAAAAAAAGTGGTATTCATGCTCTCAAAAGGACGTGCCATGATAATACATACTTTAAAATGTAATCATTATCGCTCCATGAGCTCACACGAGCGGTGTTGGGCGCCTTCAAATAGACACTGTAGGTATTTTAAAAGAACAGAAGGAAAAACAAGGTTTTAACGCCAGGGTCATTTTTAAACAAACAAGCGTGGTCTCTTTGGCCTTTTTAAGGACATGCCATTGTCCTACTTACATGCTGGAAGGAGCGCGATCACCAAAGGAAGTACCTTCTCGTGGCTCGTTGGAACCTAACTGAGGTTTGCCAGAGCCCGGTCTTTTATAGTGCAAGGAGGCATGCTTGATAGGAAACAGGTGTGGCTGGAAACACTAGACCTTGACATTTTAAAGATGGCCGCCGGTAAATGGACCCAAAACAGAGTTCATTTTGATCCACTTCCTGTTAGATGATTAACACTGAGTCGGTTGGAAAAAACACTAGACCTTGGAATTTTTAAAGATGGCCGCCGGTGAATGGACCTAAAACAGGGTTCATTTTGATCCACTTCCTGTTGGAACGATTAACACTGAATCGGTTGAAAAAGCAAGCATATATTTGTTTGTTTTGAGGCTTATTTTGGAGGAGTTTCAAAAGGCAGCCAAATGGAGGTTGAATTTAAAGGAATTATTAAACAAAAAAGAAAAACAAATTGTTACGCTAGAGATGCCCGGATGGAGTCATCGCAGACGTGCATTTAGGTATGTGGGTTTTATGAAAAAACACGGGGGGGCAAATTAGAAAACCTAATGGAAAGAAAAAAGAAAAAAAAAGTTAAAGAATAAATCCCAGCAATAAAACGCTAGAGGCTGGAAAAATATTTATTGGGAAAACATTTTTTGTCAGAGGATAAGGATTGAAAAGCAAAAACCATGTATATTTACAAATAGAGTGTGTGTACACTCAGGTTTCCAAAATTATAATTTCTCTAAAAAGAGGAAAAAAAGGAAAAAAAGTGGGAAAAAGGAAGAAAACCAGTATCCAAAGGCATAAACCTCCTCTTTGTTCAGTATTAGTTACGGGGGTGATTGTAGTACTGTATACTCCTTATGAGTCTGGCAACTTTTTGGTTGATCATTAATTGCCAGGGGATTCCTGTGTTAGATTTTGTATACATCAGAGCTGGTTCCAAGGAATCTCATCGTTCAGGCCTTTCTCATGAGTCCTCAAACGGAACACCCACCGTTGTTCTTTTTCTAACAAATACCTTTCGTTTTGGATTTGTTCGATTACTGTCCACGAAAGATCTTCCCACTTATTATCTTTTTCCAGAAAATGGGCTGCCATTTTGGTGGTACTCTTTTTGCATTTAATGTTACTTTTGTGTTCCCCTATCCTTACCTTGACAGGGCGTGTGGTCATTCCTACGTATTCCAAAAGACACGGGCACGTGATCAGATAAACCACATTTTTTGAATTGCATGTTGTGAATCTTCTTTGGACCCATTTGGTTCCATCATGGAACAAGATTTCTTTGCTTTTTTAGTTAGTTTGCACACATTGCACATTCCACAGGGATGATGCCCAGAGATTGGGGGCATTAAAGTGGTTTGCATTGTCTGTTCTTCTCTTCTTTCTTTTGGTCTGGTGTGTACCACTAAATCACGGATACTCTTACCTCTTCTATGAGAGAAGATAGGTTTTGGTAGATTGATGCTTCCACTGTTGAGGATTCACCAGTGTTTGTTTACTATTTTTGTGATTCCATTGGAGTTTGTGTTGAAAGTTGTTATACATACTGGGCGGTTCTCTTCCTCCTTATGGATTTTGGGTTCCAAAAGGCTGTCTCTGCAATTGTTGCATGCCCTTTTGTATGCATTATCAATCACTTTTTTAGGATATTGGCGTTTTTCTAATTTCTTTTTCAGATCATTTGATTGTTTTTTTAAATCTTCGATTTCCGTGCAGTTCCTTCGTAGGCGTAGGAATTGCCCATAAGGGAGGTTATCGCGGAGATGTCGAGGGTGGAAGCTGTTGTACAATAGTAGGCAGTTTTTGGAGGTTTCTTTGAAATGAGTGGTAGTTGTTAGTTTTCCCTCTTTTTCATATATGTTTAGATCAAGGAAGACAAGTTTTTCATTTGAGATAGTGCTTGTGAATCTCAAAAATTGGTCTTGGCAGTTCAACCATGATAGGAAACGTCTGGCGGTGGTTTCATCTCCTTCCCTGATAATCTATATATCATCTATATTTCGTTTCCATATATGTATATGGTTACGAAATGGATTGTTGGGAGTGAGGATCTTCTGTTTTTCAAGTTGATGTACATAGAGACCAGCTATGCTAGGAGCAAAAGTGCTCCCCATGCTGGTCCCATGTTTTTGCAAATAGAGAGTGTTCCAGTATTCAAAGAAATTTTCTTTGAGTGTTAATTGGCAGCACTCCATAATCATATTTCTCGGTGTCTGGTAGTCCCAATCGGTGTCGAACAGGACATCTTCAATGATGTTGAGGGTCTCGTTGTGGGGAAGGCTCATCTATAAGCTCTCCACATCACAACTTATCAATAATTCTCTTTCTGGGTCAAATGTTTGCCCTTCTAACAATTGCAGGACGTCTTTGGTGTCTTTCAGGTACGTAGAAGTTTGTTGTACAAGTGGTCTTAAGAAGGCGTTAGAATGTGGTTTGTAAGGTTGTTTACCAGATTCATTTCTTGCTGGTTGAGGCCCCTGTCATGCTTTTTGTTGCCATCCGGATTTGTTCTTCATTTTGTGGAGCCCAGTGAACATTGTTCCCTCTCCGGTCCAAATTTGCGGACGCTTTCTTAAGACCACTTGTACAACAAACTTCTACGTACCTGAAAGACAGCAAAGACATCCTGCAATTGTTAGAAGGGCAAACATTTGACCCAGAAAGAGAATTATTGATAAGTTGTGATGTGGAGAGCTTATATACGAGCCTTCCCCACAACGAGACCCTCAACATCATTGAAGATGTCCTGTTATGCAGAAGAGGGAAAACTAACAACTACCACTCATTTCAAAGAAACCTCCAAAAACTGCCTACTATTGTACAACAGCTTCCACCCTCGACATCTCCGCGATAACCTCCCTTATGGGCAATTCCTACGCCTACGAAGGAACTGCACGGAAATCGAAGATTTAAAAAAACAATCAAACGATCTGAAAAAGAAATTGGAAAAACGCCAATATCCTAAAAAGGTGATTGATAATGCATACAAAAGGGCACGCAACAATTGCAGAGACAGCCTTTTGGAACCCAAAATCCATAAGGAGGAAGAGAACCGCCTAGTATGTATAACAACTTTCAACACAAACTCCAATGGAATCACAAAAATAGTAAACAAACACTGGCGAATCCTTTTTTCTTTTTTTTTTTCCATTAGGTTTTTTAATTTGCCCCCCGTGTTTTTTCATAAAAACCACATACATAAATGCACGTCTGCGATGACTCCATCCGGGCATCTCTAGCATAACAATTTGTTTTTCTTTTTTGTTTAATAATTCCTTTAAATTCAACCTCCATTTGGCTGCCTTTTGAAACTCCTCCAAAATAAGCCTCAAAATAAACAAATATATGCTTGCTTTTTCAACCGATTCAGTGTTAATCGTTCCAACAGGAAGTGGATCAAAATGAACCCTGTTTTAGGTCCATTCACCGGCGGCCATCTTTAAAAATTCCAAGGTCTAGTGTTTTTTCCAACCGACTCAGTGTTAATCGTTCCAACAGGAAGTGGATCAAAATGAACTCTGTTTTGGGTCCATTTACCGGCGGCCATCTTTAAAATTTCAAGGTCTAGTGTTTCCAGCCACACCTGTTTCCTATCAAGCATGCCTCCTTGCACTATAAAAGACCGGGCTCTGGCAAACCTCAGTTAGGTTCCGACGAGCCACGAGAAGGTACTTCCTTTGGTGATCGCACTCCTTCTACCATGTAAGTAGGACAATGGCATGTCCTTAAAAAGGCCAAAGAGACCACGCTTGTTTGTTTAAAAATGACCCTGGCGTTAAAACCTTGTTTTTCCTTCTGTTCTTTTAAAATACCTACAGTGTCTATTTGAAGGCGCCCAACACCGCTCGTGTGAGCTCATGGAGCGATAATGATTACATTTTAAAGTATGTATTATCATGGCACGTCCTTTTGAGAGCATGAATACCACTTTTTTATATAAAAAGACACACCATGAGATCACAGTTAAAAAGGACGAGTGCACAGACTTTTGCCAAACATCTCCCATTTTTTCCAAGGCTCATCATGGGAGTATGAATGCGAGTGCTCAGTTGCTGTGAACATCAATCTGTAACCTTTTAGGGGCACAATAGGAGTGTACAAATATTTCCTTTATGTATGAATGTATTGTAACATAAAATGTATCTTGCAAGGAGATACATATGTATGAAAGAATGTTGGATAAATGTGATACTGGGCACTAGAAATCACAAGGAGTGTTCTTTCAGATGATTTATGAGTAGAGGATACTTACCAAATGGTACCATTACCTACAAAAGGGTTGCACAAGAGAAATATATCACAAAAAAGCTTAAACCTTTCAACGTGATGGTGATGTGAATAGATAAAGATAAATGATGAAAGCCATGATTTATCCAAAATATTTTTCTTTTCAGGTTCTTAAGATATACAAGTGGTATATTTCTCTACTCCCATAACAGGGAACAAAGGACACTGTTTGTGACTATCAGGCATATGTACATTTATTCTATCACCCATTGAGGTGTAACAGGGATCGGGTTTTTGGTCCTGAGGAAGAAAGCCAAGGGGATGGCTTCTGAAACATGTCGACCTTGTAGGAGGTGACTCATTATAGTACACCATCTACACCTCCCCACTTTTACTATTCTCAGCCAGGGAAGACAATAAAGTATTTTCGTTCCACTAGCCAGAGAATTTTTAACCATCTCACATTTTCTTTTCACGATCCCACGCACTACACATACTCACCAATCACTGAATAAAGTGCTCCTGCGTCTACGTAAGTCGTAGCACGCCCCGTCCCATAGAGGGGCGGGAAGACATCAATGATGAAGCATGACACTGAATCAGGTTTCAGTGTGTGAGGGGTATTTTACAATTTTTTGAAACATTGCCCTTCCCACAAATTGAGAGAAGGAGCTCTGATCCTTTTGCACAATTTTTCACGTATGACTAGACACTTCAAATAAAATAAAAATAAAAATAGCAGCACACACATGGGTGCATATATATTCACATAATACAAGGTAGAATCCCTATGTTGGATACCTGTCCCCATAGGCCAGAATGGGCAGTTTGATTATAACACCTTATAATCCTAACTGACCCAGGGTACACGGTAGAAAAACGAATTTAGTATGCCTGAACTCAGAATGATAAAATACATCTTTTAGTGAAGTTGGTTTTAACATTCTGTGTTTGAAAATACCACTTTTAGAAAGTAGGTATTTTCTTGCCTAACCATCCAGCATGCCTCTGCTAGGTTTGTGTATTGCATGTCTGGTTTGTGAGTGACAGGGGACTGGAGAGGGTCTTGGCTCCAGCAGTCTGATGGGTCAGGGCTGGGCTGAATAGCACCCTCATAGAATAGAGAGTATGGGAAGGGATTTCCTTTTCACTGCCCTGAGCCCACATAGAATAGAGAGTAGGGGGAGGAGATTTCCTTTCAGCTACCTGGGCCAGGTCTGCTCTCAAACAATGCTGTCTCCACCTCCTGCCAGGAAGCTGCACAGAACTGGTTTTGGTCAGGCACAGACACTCTCTGCCTTCAGAGACAAAGGATTTACTGGTATAAATGTTGGGGCCCAGACCCCAGAACATTATATCACTTCTGGAACAACAAGACAAACCTTTGCCAAGGAGAAGAACCAAGGAAGCTGCAGGAGTTTGGACAGCCCCTCTGCCAGTGTGCTGTTTGCTGGGTTGGCCTGCAGTGGTTTGTTTATTGCCAAGGAAAGGAGAAGGAACTTTTAAGGAACTTTCATCATCTTGCAGAATATTTCTCCAAGGGCTTGAACTTGTGCTTGCCTCCTGCTGAAGTCTCAGGGACAAAAGACTTCACCACCAGCTCCCCTCTAAATTTCCATGCTGGGAATTCTGTCTGCAGAAGCCTGTGTGTCGCTGGGAGCTGGAAGCGCGACTCAACGAGAAGAAGCGTGTCGCAGTCGCAGCTGTTGCCGTCGCATCGCCGGAGAAGCGTGTCTCCGGCGCAGAGGTCACCGCCGCATCACCAGAGAAGCATGCCTTCGTCGCAGCTGAGTACCGACGCATCACCGGAGAATCGTGTCGCCACCGCCAGGGTCGCCGTCGCATCACCGGAGAAGCGTGTCGCAGGGCCTGTCGCGGCTCCAAAGAGTACAGAGTTAGCCGCAAGGCCGTCGGGCATGCACGCATCGCTTCCCCGTCGTCTCATCGCATCAAGGGCACCATCTTCTCGCATCACACCGGAGCGTCATCGAGGCGCCATCTTAGCACAACGCAACCGGAACGCAGTACGAAACCGACACATCACCTCCTCTCCAGGAAGGAACAGACGCATCGCCTACTTTGCACAAGCACTGAGGAACAGACGCCTCGCATCCCCAGAAGCAAGGAATCGACGCATCTCCTTCCCTGCGAACCTTTTGTTTGTTTTGCATTACGCATTTAAGGTACTTTTGTGAGAAACGAGTCGCATTTACCATCAACTTGAACTAAGTTACTTCTACCATTTTTACGTCTATTTTTGATTACAGTATTGTGGATTTTTGTCATTATGGTCTGGTGTTAAATCTGTATAAAGAATACTTATTTTTATAAAACCTGTGTGGTGTCCATCTGTAGTGTTTTCACTGTATTACTGTATATGTTCACAAATGCTTTACACACTGCCTCTGAGATAAGCCTGCAAGCTACCAAGGGGGTGAGCAGGGGTTATTTAGGAGTGTAGCCCCCTTACCCTGACTAGAAGCAAGGGTCCCTATTTGGACAAAGGTGCATACCATTGCCAACTAGAGACCCCCAGTTCTAACATTGGTGGTCAGCGGTGAGGATTCTGGACTTGCATTTGTGACTCATATACAGTGATTGGTGTACACTACTTAGTGAGTGCAGACCAAACGCAACCACATACATTTTTGGTAGAATTATTTTCTCCTTGGCACTGTTATTTTTCTAAAAAGACTGCCAAATTCTTATTGCCATGAGCAACCCAGCATCCAACGCCTCTATGGATCTAGATTTTGAGGAGGATAGGGTGGATACCTACACCGTCAAAGTGCTGAAATTCTTCTGCAGAAAATTTAAAGTTGCTACTCAAGGCCTCACCAAAAAGGATGAGTTCCAAAAGGCGCTGAGGGCCTGGTTGGAAGCAAGGAATTCCTCTGAGGATGTGGAGGAATCTATGGTGGAGGCAGAGGAGGCAGAAGGGCAGCTAGATGGGCCATTGGGTCCCGCAGGGGAGAAAGTGTCTTCCCCGCCAGGCAGCAATGTGTCCTCCAAAGACCTGTCCCCAAGAGAACTAGAGGACAGGGAGAGAAATAGAAGGCACAAAATGGAGTTGGCCAAGCTCAAAATGGAGGGTCAAAAGGACCTAGAGAGTAAGAAGCTGGAGTTTGAAAATAACAAGTTAGCCTTGGAGAGGGAGAGAATGAGATTAGAGCATGAGAGAATATTGAGGGAGTTGGAGTTAAAAGCTAAAAACTTAGAAATTAGTCCCTCTGGTGCAGCGCACCATCTGTGCCTTCAGAAGGCAGGGTATATCCCCAAGGATGTCATAAAGGATTTTCATAAGCATGAAGATATTGGGCAGTGGTTTGCAGCCTATGAAGTAGCAATGTTGGCCCACCGGGTCCCTGAGAAAGATTGGGGAGCGGGGTTGTGGGGTCGCTTTGTGAGTGATGGGAGGGATACATTGCTAGACCTGCCCAGTGAGAATAGGATGTCTTATGCCCACATGAAGGAAGCCCTGTTGACAAGGTATGGGTTGACCCCAGAACTCTGTAGACAGAGGTTCAGAAATTGTAAAAAGCTGGAGGCAACTACTTGGGTGGAGTGTGTATCTTTCTTTTGCAGAGCTATGGATGGTTGGGTGAAGGGTAGCAAAGTGAATACTTTTGAGGAGCTCTATGATTTGTTTGCATGGGAGCACTTGTCTGGTAATTTTTTTCCAGAGCTAGGCCAGCACCTTATTGATAGCAAGCAAACTAACCCTAGGAAGCTTGCTGAGGAGGCGGACCGCTGGGTCAGTACCCGGGTCCACAAGGGTCATGTGGGAGACTTCGCCAAAGGTGGGCAGGGTCCCCAGCAGAAGAGTGGGGGGGACAAGGGTAAACAGAGGGAGTTCCAGAAAGGGCCCCAAAGTAATTCCCAAGGAAACCAAGGGAAGGGTTCCCAGCCTCCCCCTCAGAAGAAGCCAGAGGCCCCGACAGGTAAACCTGTTCAAAGGGGCCCCCCTAAATGTTTTAAGTGTGGGCAAGTGGGCCATCGCTGGTATGATCCCCAGTGCCCCCAAAAGGATTCCAATGCACCACCACGTGCACCACCCCGTAAGATGGCGAGTGTAGCCCTGGGAGGGGAGGAGATGGGTGCCCAAGGTGGGTGGGGTCCCGCAGAAATGTCCCTTGTCTCTTTAGGAGATTGTGAGATGGTCCCTAGGACCCAGCTGCCTGATAACACTAAAAAATACAGGCAGTGGGTGACCATCAATGGCCATAGGGTGGAAGCTCTCAGAGACACTGGGGCTAGTGTGACAGCTGTCAATTGCCGGCTGGTGTCCAGAGAGCAGGTTATCCCCCATGCATTCTGCCCTGTAGTTGCTGCAGACAACTCAGAGAGCCAGTGTGAGGTGGCTCATGTTCCCTTTGAGTGGGGGGGGGTTCTAAGGTACTCTTCATGTAGCTGTGAGGCCGGCCATGCCTGTTGATTGTCTGTTGGGCAATGATTTAGAGAACTCCCCTTGGGCTAAGGTGGAGAAAAAGTTTCATTTGGAGATGTTGGGTCTGCCTGAGTGGGCGTGTGTGACCACTCGGTCTATGTCAGCCAGTAAGGTGTCGTGTAGTTCCTATAGTACCCCTGCAGGACCTGCACGTTTGGATTTCATATACTGCGGGCTTGGTGACAGACTGGCTCCGAGCACCCCCACTGTATATGTTAGCCTGGTTTGCATTAGCTAGCTCGCAGTGCCACTAGTGTCTCCTCTTATCGGGGAGAGATTAGTTTCTGGCAACCTTAGAACATGACAACCCTGATTCCCTCAGAATCGTGGAAACAATGTACTACCTTTCGCTCAGTCATTCGTGCTTACTCATTCGGTTTGTCTCAGAGAGATACACAGAATAAACAGTCGGGCGTTTCAATAAGTATTTATTGAACAGTTGTTATTCTAGTGTAAAATATATGTGCTGCAGAAACCAGCAGACAATAGCATAGATATATTATCAGCAGTACAATAAAAGCAAAGGGATAGAACAGTTCTACCATATTGCGATAATCATGAGTACATACATGAATATAAAAGCATTATGCAAGTGCGCGTACTCCTACGATGCCTACCTAGATGTACCTGTGTGTACCTAGCATATGTGTGTAGGTCTTAGAAGCTAAGAGCCAAGAATCCTCCTAGGGTTTAGTCGAACCCCCATACCTGAATAGAGAGAGTGTGGGACCCCGTCCTGGTCTCGAGTTGGACACCCCTTCCGGGTTGTGTCAGACCACTGTAAGCTTGAGCGACTGCATGTAGGAGCCTCAGCGTCTCTGGTCAGTGTGTCAGCATGGAAGTCTCGGTTCCTTCTATCTTACCGGGGCAAGATGTGGTGTATTTATACCCTGAAGACACTGATCTTCGTGCAAGGTTTGTCTTGGTCCTCCATTAGGCTTTAGGAAGACGTCAGGGGTGAACTCTGTACATACATATTATGCAGGTGGAATATTCTTAGAGAGTCATGCATAATTTATGAGTACAGTGTGGGCCTGTGTTTGGGAAAACCCTGGTGCCTGCAAAACCACAAGGCAGATAACGTTCAGCCCTCAGAGCACGTTGTGTACTGGATGGGACCAATGTAGTTGAAAGAGCATGCCTATATAAGGAATCATGACTATAATAGGGCATGTATGATTATTACCGTAATAGGGCATATGCGGCTATGACCATAATAGGGCAAGTACGAATAAGACCATATTAGGGTAAATATGAATACGTCTATTTTAGGGCATGTATGAACGGGCCTACATTAGGGTCTCTATATGGGATATAACACCCACTCCTCTTCCGAAAAGGATAATAATGACCATACTATAAAATCTGGACATTTAAAATATATTTTTAAAATCGGTAAAAACATGAGTTTAAAACTTGTTTAAAAAGATGTTAAAAAAAAATATCAAAGTGTTAAAATTCAGCTATTTCCAGTTGCCACGTTTAAAAGTCGATCACTGTCTCTTCATAAAGTTGTATCACTATAAGCAGGAGAAGGCCATGCTTTCTGTAAGTGACAGTGTCAATTTGTAAGCAAAGTTCCAAATTTAGATTGTTTATTTTGAAACGAGCAAAAGTCGAATTCTTTACCAGGACGCGATGAGCCAATTTCGAGATTAAGCGTCCGGGCTGGAAAGCACATCCATATCGGAGTCAGCCGCAGCAGTAGACAAATCCAATGCCTCGCATAGAACCTCAATCGCACATAGATGGAATGTAGCACTGCCATCAGTCGGAGCTGCGGCATCTGGTGCAGCAGTTGAAACCTGTGTGCCTGTGGAGGAGTCGCCTAACCCAGCAGGAGCAAACAGCACCTGTGGATTCTCAAGGAATGCATTCATCAGATTCGGAATCCGCTGGGGACAACGCAGAGCGTGGGCCTTTATGGGGTCGAGCATTGCATCCATGTCCGGAGGCGCGTCTGATGGAAATGTTAGACATAAATCCAACGAGCATTCTTCTCCGCAGAACAGGCATCGAAGAACAGGTAAGATGCAGTCTACCCAGACTGGTCTAAACGACAGAAACCAGGAGGCATTGAGTTCTCGTAGGCAAGGCAAGCCCAGAAGTTGTACCATGCGTTCACTGTACTTCCGTTCCAGCAGTGTGTTCAACAACCCTTCTGGAATTGGGCCGTCCATTGCTTAGCAGCAGTATTATAATCAGGATTCCAGCAATTAGGAAAAGGATGAGCGGGAATCCTCTAAATACACTTCCCAATACGGAGTGTATACAATTTGGGATTACTCCGAGGACTGTCTGAAAGGTGCTTAACAGTCCTGACCCTATGGTCTTAAATAGGTGTACAACACCGCTAGTATCAGACATGTTAAAGATACGAATAACCATTTCTGCGAAATGAAAGGGGCAGTTTGTACGTATGAGGGCCTGTATCTCAGTCGAGGTCCTTGCAACTTGAAGTTCATAGGTTTCTCGAGCGGAGGTTAAGGGCATGGGATGCTGTAAAAGCATGGCTTTCAATCTGCTCAGAGTATCAAATTGTATGAAAGAAACATTCAGCGAAGGCCATAGCGGCGCCTCCCTGACTGTGTTCAGTGGCGGAAACAATACTTGCATACAGCAAGTAACCCTGGAGTTAACAGTTACTAGATAGGCAACGCCCGGAAGCATCCCACAGCAACCTTGATCATTTAGCATTAAGTAACTCCCATTCAAGAGTAGCTGGAAAACCGGCGTGATCATGGCCGCTGGGGTCCCTGACATGTGACAAGATAGGTTCGCTGCTGAACCACTGTAGGCTCCGTGTAGAGAAATATCTTGACACATGAGAGAACCGCTTAAAGCGTTCTTGCAGGTTGTACCACTCAGATACACTTCTCGATCCCCATTCCGGCATCGGTATCTATATGGTAACTCCCAAGTTTCCTTGATGTATCCCTTACCCATTTTTTCATATCTGCCTTCCTGCCTGCCTTTGCTCAAGGAAATATTGAAACTGAAATGTAGTGACCGGCAGAGTGATGTGGCCATGGATTAACCATTCAGTTGATGGTGATTCGGCTACAGTAAATGGTAATCTTTCCAGTTTCTCAATACGCAGCATTGTGTATTTGGCTCCCCTTTGTGCCATTTCTGCCTGTTTATCAGTTAGATAGTATTCTGAAAACAGAGACGTGCTGTTTATAAAACGCCAGGGCACATAGCCTGCACGCAAAGATTGTAGCGTCCAGCTCAACATCATAATAGAACGTAGTTGAGATTGCCCGTGTTGTAACAAGGCCAGATCTTGTTCTAGTATGTCGATCGCCGAAGACACAATGTTGCCTAAGGAGTAAATCACGGAGGTCAAAGTTGTTAACCCATTATCCACTACAGCTAATGCCTTCTCTAAGTTAATACGGTCTATTTCCCGTATCCTCTCTGCGGTCTCTTGTTGGGATATTTTCCAGTTCTCATTATAGTAGGCATAAAGGCCTGCATATATGAAACGTTTCTGACGTTGTTTCCTGGGTCCTAATAGAGAATCTCTAAGATCCATGTCAGGTGTTAGTAAGGTCAAGTGGTGCTGCACTTCTGTGAGTGTCGAGGTCTCTAGCCAATCAAGGCACAACTTCCCAACACTATAGGATGTCACTACCCCCGGGTGATGTCTCTGTACATAGCGCGGATCTGGCCTATGGATACTAAACCCTTCGGTTGTATTCATAAATCTCTGTTGACAGATGTTTGTGTCAAATTCAATGGGCCAAACCAGCCATTCTGTCCAATCAGGATCTGATCTGTTGTACTGGAAAATGTCATCTAATTTCACCCCATGTGTAGTTGAATTCTGCCCCCCACCCATCTGTGATGGTGTTGGAAACCCCGGTGTGTTCATTTCCTTGCCTTTGGCTAATCCAAGACAGGTTGTTTGTTGCACAGTTTCGTTCAGAAATAACATCTGCTGCGGAATGATGCATGCTCTAAAAAGTGCTTCTATTCCCTGGACTTGCCAGTCCCTAGAACCCCACATCGATTTTGAATCTATTGTGTCTTTCCATAGATCGAAACCCTGTCTAGACAACTGGTTCAGAAAGGATGCAGAGTAAATATGTTTGGTGTTTGTTAACATAATTTTCTGAGCTGAAGTTTTCGCCACTTTATAATAAAATGACTTCGGGTCGGATGTGTTAAACCCTGAGAAGTATGTGAATTTCTGTGCAAATGCTTGCGAACTACCTTGTGGAAGTGTTGGGCAGTGTTCCCACTGGTGGTACTCAAATACATTTCTAGGTGTTATAGACTTGTGTAAGAAATGATCACCTAAATGTTGGTAACAGTACAATGTATCATAGTCTGAAGTACCTTCTAACATTTCATTGTTCTGAAATGCAGCAGTTTTTTCTAAATCAGACATCATAGCATTTACAGTTTCAGTGTCCCAATCATCAGAAAATGTACTGAGGTAATGATATCACTTAAAGAAATTTTAAATACATGTTTTAGCTTTAAAAGTAAAGTCGGACCGAATACATCATAATCAATTTTTTCCCATACTATACCGTCCGGTATAGGAACTGCTGTAATGTTCACTGAAGACAAGTCTCTTGGTTCACGATGTGAAGACTGGTGTGGTTTTAAAATCAAATTGACTCTTTGGGCTGTAGAGCTTGGTTGGAGGTATCGTCAATTAACAAGCATACTAAAAGTTATAATTAAACCTAGCCAAAAAATGAAAAATAAAATCCCAGTGATATACCATAGTTCTTACAAGGTGACACCAGGTAAGTCTTTCTAAAAAAGTTCAAAAAGTCATTAAGTTTCTGTTTGAGTGATTTTTTGGCTGGCGTCGTTTCCGGCTCGCTTGGGTCCAGTGAAAACGTATCAAAGTTCATGAAATAGCCAGAAGCAGTTCGATCCATTGTTGGAATTGCATCGGGATTTGTTGAAATCGGAGTTTGCTCTTGACGAGGCATGTTGACGTAGATGTCTGTAGTAGGTCTGATTGCAACTTGGTTGTTAAGTTGATTTTCATTTTGAAGATGAATTTCTTGTTGAAGTGGAACAAGTTCCATAGCATTGTTGCTTAGTCCTTCATTCCGTACAGGTGGCTCTTCAAACGTGATGAGTCTTTCTGTTGGAACTTCTTGGATTGTAGCAAGAGGAGGGCGTCTGCTACTGTGGAGTCCACGGGGCCTACTGTTTAGTATCGGCCACATAGTGTGGTTTGATTAAGTCAATTGAGACAAATCTTTTCTCCTTTTTCCTGGCAAGAGGCGGCAACAGTACTGTTCTTGTGCCTTGGATTGCTAGGACCGGTACAGGCTTTCTGTAGGATGGCCCAAATTCTTTCTTGTCAGCAATCTTCTCTCTGACCAGATCCCCGATCTTTGGGATCCAGATAGGTCTTGCCGTTACTGCCTTGACTTCCTCAGTGGCGGCATGTTTCTGGAGCACGTTACTTTGTTGTGTCCTGGATTCATTTAGATCCTGTAAAACAGCCAAACGATCATGGATATCAAATGGTTTTTCATCCGCCACTGTGCCTTCACAATCAAGATCAGGTACCCACATTCTCGTCCCAAATAGGACCTCGTAAGGAGTGACACCTCCTAGAGAGCTTCTTGGCTGGTTATTGAGCGCGCGCTGTACCCCATAAAGGTGATCGACCCATCTACCGCCCTTGCCTAATACCCTAGCTATTAAAGATTGCTTTAAGTCTCGGTTTTTCCTCTCCACAACAGAATTTTCCTCGGGATGGTACGGAGAGGAGTACCGCAATGCTACGCCCATTCCTTCCATGGCCTCTTTGTAAGCCCGAGAGCTAAACGCCGGACCACGGTCAGAATGTAACGTGCCAACTGCGTATATGCCGATAAAGACTCACAAATCTTTTATAACAGGCCGAGCGCTGAGGCCAGACCCTGAGGAAACTTGAGCTGAACGCGCACAAAAGGACAACCTAATGCTGCCTAACAATGGTATCTGTACTGGACGTGTTGTGGTGGACCCGTTCATCTGCTTGCAGATGTGGCAGTTCCAGACATAGTCTCTAATCAGCCTTCTCATCACGGGCCACCAAAGCAACAGTCTCCCTAAGTCTGTTATGTACAGAACCTACCCCTACGTGTGCTGCCACAATTAAGCTCTGCCTACGATCCATATTTGGTAATACTCTATCCCCCACTCCAGGAATCTGAGCATATGGAATGCTTTGTGCATCTAACTTGTAGGAGTACTTGAGTGGAAATTTCTTTGGTACTGCTGTGCTGCCTTTGCGCGAAGCATTGACAGCTACCATTATCTCGCCGTCTATCCTCGTTTTTGACCGAGTAACTGCAGCTAAGGCGGCTGTGCGAACAGCCCCCTTTGTGGCTTCATCAGCCAATGAATTCCCTTCAACATGAACGCCATCACGCTGATGACTCAGTGTATGTATCACGTGAGCCCTTGGTAGTTCGTTTCTCAACTCCACTACCTGTTCCCATAGCATTTTATGCTTAATTGTGCCACCTTTAGCATCTTTGAACCCGTTTTGTTCCCATGATGTAGATATTCATTGTACGACTGTACACAGTAAAAGGAATCACACACAATAAGTGTGGGGAATTAGTGATCCGTATTTATAAGTGCCAGTATCAGTGCTTTGAGTTCTGCCAACTGAGCCGTGCAGTCTCCTAGAGATTGCGTTTTAGTACAGCTTGGATGGAACTTGCCATCACGCAGGCGACCTTTAACGATTGCACACGCTGCGCTGTAAGCTTGCTTGCCTCCTGTGGCTGGTTGAGCAGAATCGTCAGTGTAAATAATGTATTCATACTGATCTAGAGGCAAAATTTCATTTGGTAGAGGATATTCTTGTTCGTATTGCAGGAATGCTTGAGTTTTTAAACTTGGATCAAATCTGTATTCAACATCCGTTGCAGTAAGAGAATTAGCCCATTGTATCCATCTGGGATGCAAGGCTTTCGCATTTGGAATGCTAGCTTTTGTAACAGCTTCTAAAGCTGGTACTGGGGTCACGACAATTATGCGTTTACCCTGAGCCAGAGCTCTTTCTCTTGCTACAGCGGTCTGCACTGCTGTCAGGATTTTTCTGTTGAAGTGAAACGCATTTCTGCGTTTGTGTACAGGTGTGATTTGTATGCGATTGGTCCTGTTTCACCTTCATTAAAAGTTAAATAGGTGTACCCGCATTGACCTGCTATGACTCGGATCACCAAATTATGTGCGTTTACGCGTGTCTGTAAATGTTTAGAAGCTATCATGTCTTCCTGTAGGGAACGCAGGATATTTGTATGTTCCTGTGTCCATTGTCTGACTGAAAAATCAGGTTTTATTAAGTCGTAGAAAGGTTTTACTCTTTCTGCGTAATCCAAAATTTATGTTCGACCAATATTTAGGAATCCCAGAATTGATTGTAAATTCTTTAATGATTTTGGAGGTTGGAGCAGCGCACACTTTTCTAAAAAGTTAGCTGCTAGACTTTTTCCCTCACTTGACAGCTCGTATCCTAAAAACAGGACACTGAGATGGGCAATTTTTGATTTTTTGAAGTTAAATTTGTAGCCCTCAGAGGTGAATCCTATAATAATGGTGCTCACCCTGGTCAAGTGCCTCGGTAAGTAATCGTCCATCAGATACATATCATCTACGTAGGTCAATGCTTCTTCACCCAATTTTGGAGTAACTCTGTTACCCTTGCTGAAAACAACCCCAGTGAGTTCTTATACCCTTGGGGGAGTCGACAAAATTGCCACTGAGACCCTAACGCACTGAATGCAGTCAGATACCTGCTTTCAGGCGCTATATTTTGGCTGAAAAATCCATTTGAGATATCAAGTGTTGTTTTGTATTTTTGTCGCACAATGTTATTCATTAATGCGGCACTGTGTGCATTTTGAACTGCAAATGTCTTAGCGCAAGAGTTTAAATGTCTGTAATCTAAAACTAGACGATATGTATTGTCAGGTTTGGCTACGGGGAACAAAGGATTGTTCATAGGTGAAGTGCAATTTTCTATCACCCCCTGATATTCTAGTTGATCTAGAATCTCCCTGACCTGTCTTTTAGCTTCCTGCTTTATAGGGTATTGCCTTTAAGCATTTGGGGAAACTTTTAACAGGATCACGTTGTGGGTTGAATCCTCATCCCAACCAGCATGATTTTTATACAATGCCGGAGCTAGGGCAACCACCCACTCCTGCGCATATGCATGTTTTAGGTGAATGGGAACGAGGTCGGAAAAGGCTGGAAAAATTACAGTTTCTCCCCTAGGGCACTCCATGACGAATGCATGCGGCCAGTCTTGTTCTGCTAATAGAATGTCATAACCAGATGACAGATTTTTCCAAAAGAGACCTTTTACTTTTCTGGGCTTGTCCCCCTCCATCCGGAGTGTTATCTCATGTAACTTATGTGGGACACTTACCCGAGTATCAGGTGTTTCCACCGTGATCTACTCACTCAACTCCTCTGTCACCAGAAATTCCTTCAGGTTCTGGTGAGCTATTGTTACTTCTGCCGCGCTGTCTAGCATCGTCAGAGCCCATTCCCCGTTCAGAAGCTGTGTCCTCAGAATTCTGGGCATGTCTGATCTTGAGACCTGCTACCTTCTTCTTTTTGAACTGAGGTTTTGATTTTTGTTTATCCTCTTTTTTAGGTGCGTAGTTTGCAGCGTGTTGTACGCTCCTTTGATCGTCCTTCCCTCTCGGAGTTTTGTGATGAACCCTGAAAGGAACGAGAGGAACGAGTATCAGTATCCTGATACCAGTCAGCTTTTTAATATTATCCCTATTCCTGAGGTTGTACCTCTTTTCAGAGGGCTCCTGTTGAGGAGACCTACCTCTGGACTGAGATCTGGTGTCTTTAGACTTTTGTTGTTTTTTATTATCCCACTTCATTTTAGAAGGAGTAGGTATCTGCTTTGTAGTGTCCTTTTCAGGACTGCCCACCAGTTGTGGTTTTAATGCTTTCCCACCTAGACTGTCTCTGCCTAGTTCTGCATATGAAGTTTCAATTATTTTGGGTAGTTCGTGTTGTTGATCCTCTGGACCGAACTCCCTTAGGCGTTGGCGGATCGCCACAGAAGCTGCTTCCCCCTTAATGTTAGCTAGTATTATGGCTGAGACCTGTTCAAAGTTGTTTAGCAACTTTATCCCTAAGTTAAGGGCAGGTTCTGCTCCATACTCATTTTGTATCTGTCTCAATACATCAGGTACTACTGCTATTGTCGGGATACCATGTGTTTTGGTATATATGGCAGCAAAGACTGAACACCAAGAGGTACAATCCTCTAGTTGTGGTGTGATCCCCATGGGCAAGCAGATTGTTAGAATTCTGTGTTTATCACTGGTTGTAGTATTTGGGAATACTGCTTCAAGCTGAGTTATTTTCTGAGCTATCCAGAATGGGATTTGTTCGTGTTTTGCTGGCTTTTTGCCCATTACCGCGTGTAATGTTTGTGGATTAATTTTATTAACTGTACTCTGGACTGGAGTATCTTGTGCTCCAGCAGGTGCAGGTTGAACTGTTAAAGTCCTCATCACAAATTGTGTGAGGTTCCTGTAGATTTTAATTAAATCTCTGTGTAGTATAAGTAATTCTGGCTGTGTCATTGTATTAATGTCAGGATGTGGAGTATATGCCGCTAATATGGGCCATGTGGCTCCTGCTCCTCCGAGCAGGCTTAATCTTGCTCTTCCTTGTACGTGGGGTAGGGCGCCTTTAAACCAGTAATTATGCTCCTGGTAAGTGAGCGGGACCTCTACTTCCTCAAAGGGAGTATAGTCTGCCGGTGTTTCACCTTCTAGGTAGTAGTGAAACACATTTGTAATTGAATTCGTTGCCTGGAATGTAACCCACGAATAGAACACCTCAGTTTTATTGGATTCGTGTGCCTCAATTACGAAAATTACTGTACCACCCCTGGCTCTTTAGCCATGTTCTAGAAGTTTTAGGGTGTCTGCCCTTCTGAAATTTGGTGCAATTTGTATTGCATCTTCAGGGTCTTCTGTTCCGAAGAGGGCTGTGTCAACTCTTTCATCCCCTGAACCAGGCATGTTTAGAGAAAGAAGTGTTCCCAGGGAACTAAGATAAGGTGTTATGCACAATTGTAGGAACCAAATGTCCTTCAAGCTTGAGTAACCAACAGCCAATAAATAGTATTCTCGTACTACTCAGCTGCGGCGGATTTTGTGCCCACCCACTCCAGACGTCTCGTGTTTTTTGTGAGTAGGTTCTCTGAGAATAGCACGACTGAACTACTCAGATTCTACTGTTAAATAAGTACCCAACCAACGTTGGGCGCCATGTTGTGTAGTTCCTATAGTACCCCTGCAGAACCTGTGCGTTTGGATAACATATACTGCGGGCTTGGTGACAGACTGGCTCCGAGCAGCCCCACCGTATATGTTAGCCTGGTTTGCATTAGCTAGCTCGCAGTGCCACTAGTGTCTCCTCTTATCGGGGAGAGATTAGTTTCTGGCAACCTTAGATCATGACAACCCTGATTCCCTCAGAATCGTGGAAACAATGTACTACATTTCGCTCAGTCATTCGTGCTTACTCATTCGGTTTGTCTCAGAGAGGTACACAGAATAAACAGTCGGGCGTTTCAATAAGTATTTATTGAACAGTTGTTATTCTAGTGTAAAATATATGTGCTGCAGAAACCAGCAGACAATAGCAGAGATATATTATCAGCAGTACGATAAAAGCAAAGGGATAGAACAGTTCTACCATATTGCGATAATCATGAGTACATACATGAATATAAAAGCATTATGCAAGTGCGCGTACTCCTACGATGCCTACCTAGATGTACCTGTGTGTACCTAGCATATGTGTGTAGGTCTTAGAAGCTAAGAGCCAAGAATCCTCCTAGGGTTTAGTCAAACCCCCATACCTGAATAGAGAGAGTGTGGGACCCCGTCCTGGTCTCGAGTTGGACACCCCGTCCGGGTTGTGTCAGACCACTGTCAGCTTGAGCGACTGCATGTAGGAGCCTCAGCGTCTCTGGTCAGTGTGTCAGCATGGAAGTCTTGGTTCCCTCTATCTTACCGGGGCAAGATGTGGTGTATTTATACCCTGAAGACACTGATCTTCGTGCAAGGTTTGTATTGGTCCTCCATTAGGCTTTAGGAAGACGTCAGGGGTGAACTCTGTACATAGATATTATGCAGGTGGAATATTCTTAGAGAGTCATGCATATTTTATGAGTACAGTGTGGGCCTGTGTTTGGGAAAACCCTGGTGCCTGCAAAACCACAAGGCAGATAACGTTCAGCCCTCAGAGCACGTTGTGTACTGGATGGGACCAATGTAGGTGAAAGAGCATGCCTATATAAGGAATCATGACTATAATAGGGCATGTATGGTTATTACCATAATAGGGCATATGTGGCTATGACCATAATAGGGCAAGTACGAATAAGACCATATTAGGGTAAATATGAATACGTCTATTTTAGGGCATGTATGAACAGGCCTACATTAGGGTCTCTATATGGGATATAACAAAGGGTGTGCAAGAGGAGATGGAGCCTGAAAGTATGGCCCAGGCACCTGCCTTAAAGAGAAGAGGTGGGGGGCGCGGGAAACCGGCCCCCATAGTTCCCACAGTCCAGGAGGAGGCAGACCATGAGGGGGATGCCCTGGAACCTACAGAGGAACAAGTGGCTGTACTGGTGGACCTGCCTGAGCTGACCCATTGGCAGCAAGAAGGAGTACCCTCCAGGGAGGAATTTTGCGAGGAGCAAAAGAAGTACCCTTCTCTTGAGGGTTTGCGGCAACAGGCCACAAACCAGGCAGCAGGTGATCAGTCTGGATCACATTGGATCTACTGGGAGAATGGTCTCCTGTATAGTGAGCCTAAGGTTGCTGAGCCTGGGTCAGCCCGTGTGCTGGTGGTACCCCAGCACTTGAGAGCATTTCTACTGGGTTTGGCTCATGATGTGCCTTTGGCAGGGCATTTGGGGCAGAACAAGACCTTTGAAAGTCTTGTCACCCACTTTCATTGGCCTCAAATGCTCAAGAGTTCAGATACTCATTGCAGGACCTGCCAGACTTGCCAGGCAAGTGGTAAAAGTGGAAGGAAGCACAAGGCTCCTCTCCAACCTTTCCCTGTAGTCAGTACCCCCTTTGAACGGGTGGGCATTGACATTGTAGGGCCTCTGGACCCCAAGACAGCCATGGGCAACAGGTTTATCCTGGTCTTGGTGGACTATGCTACCCGGTACCCGGAAGCCATCCCTTTCAGGACAGTGACGGCCCCTGTGGTGGGACGTGCACTGATGGGGATTTTCTCCCCTTGTGGGGTTCCCCAGAGAGGTGGTGTCAGACCGTGGTACTAACTTTATATCCAAGTATATGAAGTCCCTGTGGCAGGAGTGTGGTGTTACATACAAGTTCACCACTCCTTACCACCCCCAAGGTAACGGGCTGGTTGAGAGATTCAACCGGACCCTCAAAGGCATGATAATGGGTCTTGAGGAGCCTATGAGGCGTAAGTGGGACGTCCTCTTGCCATGCCTTTTGTTTGCTTACCGTGAGGTGCCACAGAAGTCCTTAGGGTTCAGCCCCTTTGAACTGCTGTATGGTCACCCGGTAAGAGGACCTCTAAGTCTGGTCAAGGAAGGCTGGGAGAAAGCTCCCAGGAAACCTCCCCAGGATGTATACAGTTACATGCTGGCCTTCAGGAATCAGACTAGGCGATTCAGACAACTCGCTCAGGCGAATCTGGAAGAAAGCCAGGAGGAGATGAAACGGTGGTATGATCAGAATGCCACTCTGATCGAGTTTCAACCTGGACAGAAGGTTTGGGTCATGGCCCCAGTGGAGCCCTGTGCGCTCCAAGATAAGTTGACCGGACCATTTGTGGTGGTGGAGCGCAAGAGTGATGTCACCTATTTGGTAGACTTGCGGTCTCCCAGGAACCCCTTGCGGGTCCTGCATGTCAACCGCCTGAAGCCCCACTTAGAGAGGTCCGAAGTGGGCATGCTCCTAGCGACAGATACTGGAATGGAGGAGGAGACTGAGCCTCTTCCTGACTTCCTGTCTGCAACAGAGGAAGATGGGTCAGTGGATGGTGTTATCCTCTCTGCCACACTGACCCCTGAGCAGCAGAATGATTGTCACCAGCTGTTAGGACAATTCTCTGATCTGTTCTCCCTGGTTCCTGGTGTCACTGAGTGGTGTGTCCATGATGTGGACACTGGGGACAGTCCTCCTGTGAAGCACAAGGCTTACAGAGTGACTGACAGGGTCTGAGCTTACATTAAGGAGGAGGTCTCCAAAATGTTTGCTTTAGGGGTGATTGAGTCCTCTAACAGTCCTTGGGCCAGCCCAGTGGTCTTGGTCCCAAAGGCTGCCGCAGCGGGTGCCACGCCAGAACTCCGGTTCTGTGTAGACTACCGAGGGCTCAATTCAGTCACCAGGACTGACGCACACCCCATCCCCAGAGCTGATGAGCTCATTGATCGGTTAGGGGCTGCACGGTACCTCAGCACGTTTGATTTGACGTCGGGGTACTAGCAGATTGCCTTAACTGATGGGGCCAAAGAGAGGTCAGCATTCTCAACAACAGATGGGCACTATCAATTCCGGGTTATGCCCTTTGGGATGAAGAATGCCCCTGCCACCTTTCAAAGGTTGGTCAACCAGGTGTTGTTTGGACTGGAGGATTTCAGTGCCGCCTACCTGGACGACATCTCAGTGTTCAGCGCCAGTTGGGAAGAACATCTGTGCCACCTCTGGGAAGTGTTGATGGCGCTGCGGAGGGCAGGCCTCATGATCAAGGCGAGTAAGTGCCAGATCGGGCAGGGTTCCATAGTGTACTTGGGGCACCAGGTAGGAAGCGGCCAGGTGGCACCCCTACAACCCAAGATTGATACCATCCTGGCATGGGAACCCCCCAAAACCCAGACACAGGTGAGAGCCTTTTTAGGACTCACAGGGTATTACAGGAGGTTTGTCAAGGGGTATGGCAACATCGTTGCACCCTTGACTGAGCTGACTTCCAGGAAGCAGCCCAAGAAAGTGAACTGGACTGACACCTGCCAGAAAGATTTTGATGCCCTGAAGTCTGCCATGTGCACCGCACCCGTCAGGCGCCCAACTGCTCAAAGGAATTTATTGTCCAAACAGACGCTTCAGAGCATGGTGTGGGGGCTGTTCTGTCACAGATTAATGAGGCGGGCCTAGACCAACCTGTAGCCTTCATCAGTAGGAGGTTACTTCCACGGAAACAGAGGTGGAGTGCAATTGAGCGTGAGGCATTTGCTGTGGTCTGGGCACTGAAGAAGTTGAGACCATACTTGTATGGGACTCACTTCCTGGTTCAGACCGACCACAGGCCCCTCAGATGGCTGATGCAGATGAGTTGTGAGAACCCAAAGTTGTTGAGGTGGTCCATTTCCCTACAGGGGATGGACTTCACGGTGAAACACCGCCCTGGTACAGAACACGGCAATGCTGATGGTCTGTCCAGATTTTTCCGCCTTTGTGATGAGAACTCACAGGGGGATGGGTAGTTCTCCCCACATTTCAGCTGGAGGGGTCACGTGTTAGACCTGGTACCATTGGCATGAGTCTCCCTTCCATTTTTTGCTGATTGCCTCCTCTGTTTTTGACATGTTTGCTGGTTTTAGATGCTTTGGGCACTGTGCCACTGCTATCCAGTGCCACAGTGCAAGTGCTCCCTATGTTAAATTGATGCAATGGATTAGTGACTCCATGATTGGCTTATTTGATTTACTTATCAGACCTTAGTACAGTGCACTATGTGTGCCCAGGGCCTGTAAATCAAATGCTGCTGGTGGGCTTGCAGCACTGGTTGTGCCACCCACAGAAGCAGCTTGTAAAGTGGGTCTCAGACCTGCCATTGCAGAGCCTGTGTGCAGTCTAGTACTGCCATGTCGACTTGGCAAGTGCACCCACTTGCCAGTCCCTAAACCTTCCCTTTTCTACATATCAGTCACCCCTAGGGTAGGCCTAAGGGCAGGGTGCATTGTATGTAAAAGGAAGGACATGCCCTGATGTGTGTGGCATGTCCTGATAGTGAATTACAGCCAATTTCGTTTTTCACTATTGCAAGGCTACCTGTCCCCATAGGCCAGAATGGGCAGTTTGATTATAACACCTTGTAATCCTAACTGACCCAGGGAACATGGTAGGAAAACGAATTTAGTATGCCTGAACTCAGAATGATAAAATACATCTTTTAGTGAAGTTGGTTTTAACATTCTGTGTTTGAAAATACCACTTTTAGAAAGTAGGTATTTTCTTGCCTAACCATCCAGCATGCCTCTGCTAGGTTTGTGTATTGCATGTCTGGTTTGTGAGTGACAGGGGACTGGAGAGGGTCTTGGCTCCAGCAGTCTGATGGGTCAGGGCTGGGCTGAATAGCACCCTCATAGAATAGAGAGTATGGGGAGGGGTTTTCCTTTTCACTGCCCTGAGCCCACATAGAATAGAGAGTAGGGGGAGGAGATTTCCTTTCAGCTACCTGGGCCAGGTCTGCTCTCAAACAATGCTGTCTCCACCTCCTGCCAGGAAGCTGCACAGAACTGGTTTTGGTCAGGCACAGACACTCTCTGCCTTCAGAGACAAAGGATTTACTGGTATAAATATTGGGGCCCAGACCCCAGAACTTTAGATCACTTCTGGAACAACAAGACGAACCTTTGCCAAGGAGAAGAACCAAGGAAGTTTCAGGAGTTTGGACTGCCCCTCTGCCAGTGTGCTGTTTGCTGGGTTGGCCTGCAGTGGTTTCTTTATTGCCAAGGAAAGGAGAAGGAACTTTTAAGGAACTTTCATCATCTTGCAGAATATTTCTCCAAGGGCTTGAACTTGTGCTTGCCTCCTGCTGAAGTCTCAGGGACAAAAGACTTCACCACCAGCTCCGCTCTGGATTTCCTTGCTGGGAATTCTGTCTGCAGAAGCCTGCGTGTCGCTGGGAGCTGTATGCGTGACTCAACGAAAAGAAACGTGTCGCAGTCGCAGCTGTTACCCTCGCCTCGCCGGAGAAGCGTGTCGCCGGCACAGAGGTCGCCGCCGCATCACTAGAGAAGCGTGCCTTCGTCGCGCTGAGTACCGACGCATCACCGGAGAAGCGTGTCGCCACCGCCAGGGTCGGCGTCGCATCACCAGAGAAGCATGTCGCAGGGCCTGTCGCGGCTCCAAAGAGTACAGAGTTCGCTGCACGGCCGTCGGGCGTGCACGCATCGCTTCCCCGTCGTCGCATCGCATCAAGGGCACCATCTTCTCGCATCGCACCAGAGCGTCATCGCATCGAGGCGCCATCTTAGCGCAACGCAACCGGAAGGCAGTACGAAAGCGACGCATCTCCTCCTCTCCGGTAAGGAACAGATGCATCGCCTACTTTGCGCAAGCACTGAGGAACAGACGCCTCACATCCCCCGAAGCAAGGAACTGACGCATTACCTTCCCTGCGAACCTTTTGTTTGTTTTGCGTTACGCATTTAAGGTACTTTTGTGAGAAACGTGTCGCATTTACCATCAACTTGAACTAAGTTACTTCTACCATTTTTAAGTCTATTTTTGATTACAGTATTGTGGATTTTTGTCGTTATGGTCTGGTGTTAAATCTATATAAAGAATACTTATTTTTATAAAACCTGTGTGGTGTCCATCTGTAGTGTTTTCACTGTATTACTGTATATGTTCACACATGCTTTACACACTGCCTCTGAGATAAGCCTGCCTGCTTGTGCCAAGCTACCAAGGGGGTGAGCAGGGGTTATTTAGGAGTGTAGCCCCCTTACCCTGACTAGAAGCAAGGGTCCCTATTTGGACAAAGGTGCATACCATTGCCAACTAGAGACCCCCAGTTCTAACAAGTCAGTGTCTATAGTTTGAACACGCTCAATACACTTATTCTTCAAAACCTAAAAACAGTCCACTGGATCCAGCAATCTACTTCCTATGTGGAATCCTTAGATTCCAAAGTCAAATATTTTTATCGACATTTCAATGATGTTAATCATTATAACCAAACCACAACTAGCAAATCAGAATCAGATGCAGAGACTCACACTGATCACTTCTTTGCACCATGCTTTAGAATATGTTTATGAGACAAGAGGTGTAGGTTACATCCTAATACAACTTACAGTCCCAAATGTATTTTAATTATATTCAGCTCTGTATACGTCTGTACAGCCAGGTTGGCCATTACAAACCATCACTGCTTGTCTGAAAAATGTGTTCCTCTGGATGAAGGGAAGCAACTTCTGGCTGAATGGAACTAAGACTGAGGTTTTCCGAACAGCACTCTGTTAAACAATATTCTACCATTCACATCGCCAAT
The DNA here is from genome assembly GCA_963921515.1 of Calotriton arnoldi. Taxonomy (NCBI): domain Eukaryota; kingdom Metazoa; phylum Chordata; class Amphibia; order Caudata; family Salamandridae; genus Calotriton; species Calotriton arnoldi. The sequence continues at coordinate 1,821,943 of CAWUFW010001098.1, forward strand.
TAGGCACTCCTCTAGTCCTTGACCAGGCCATTCAATGAAAATATAACTTTTGGCTATCACATCAATATGATAGTAAAAACAGCTTGTATCTCATATTGTTATGAATGGTCCCCCCACTACTTCATTGGCCTAACAGCATATCACTGACCATGGCCTTGGTCTTGTTCAAATTCAACTATGGTAAAGTTGTTTATGTCAACTCCTAAAGCAAGTGATTGTGAAGCTAAAATATTGCAAAACAAAGATGCTTGACTTCTCTGCAACATAAAAGAAGCACATTTGCAAAGGCAACATGTTTGACATTGGCAAGTTGGTGCAATGTGTGTTTTTCATTGCAAACATACGCTACAAAAATAAAAGGAAATGTGGCAACCATATACTCGAAATAACATTTCTAATTTGAAAATAAATTATCCATCACATGTAATTGGAATAAACAGCCCTGGAGCTTCCTAGCATTTAAGGGTTCCTTGAACAGGTGTAGAAGCACATCCTAATTCTAATGCACATCACAGGGAAAAATGATTTTTGTTTGGGCAAAGGAAAATTACTATTGGTTTACAACTGCTGCAACCTGAAGATAAAATTTAAACATGTAAATGGGACTCAAAATAAAAAAAAGATGCATGGAAAGGAAGAAAACAAATTTTCAAAGTGAACTTAAGTTTTGACCCATCAGCCCAGGCACAGAAGTGCACTTCTTTTTAGGTGGATAGACACATGTAATCAGTTAAAATGACTTCACCTGCAGTGTCAGAGATCCAACAGATGAAGTGGGCTGACCAATGCCCTTGCTCTGTATGCTGTAGTCAATCAGTCAATCAAGGTTGGTATAGCGCAGCTACTCACCCAAATGGGTCTCCAGGCGCTGCGGGGGGGTGAGTGCGCGCTGCTGGTCGGTCTTCAGGGGTAGCGTCGGAGGCCAGGGGGTCGGAGGACTTCCCTGTCCTATCTGGTACGTGCGGGACTGGCACTCATGGTGATTCATCGAAGAGCCAGGTCTTGAGGTCCTTCAGGAACTTGGACAGAGTTGGTGTCTGGCAGAGGTGGAGAGGGAGGGAGTTCCATGCTTTAGCCGCGAGGTAGGAGAAGGAGCGTCCTCCTGTTCTGGTCTTCTTGATGCGTGGTACTGTTGCGAGGGAGAGCTGGGCTGAGTGGAGGGATCTTTGGGGTGCGCGGAATGAGAGGCGATGGTTCATGTAGGTGGAGCCGGTGTTGTGGTGGGCTTTGTGGGCGTGGGTCAGAAGCTTGAAGGTGATTCTCTTCTCGTGGGGAGCCAGTGTAGTGCCCGCAGGTGTTGGGTGATGTGGCAGTGGCGCGGTAGATGTGTAGGACTAGTCTGGCGGCGGCATTCTGGAGTTTGCGGGTGAGGTTCTTGTTGATCCCGGCATAGAGTGTGTTTCCATAGTCCAGTCTGCTGCTGATGAGGACATGGGTGACGGTTTTCCTGTGTTCGAGGGGGATCCAGTTGAGAGTTTTATGTAGGAGGCAGAGGGTGTGGAAGCAGGAAGAGGTGACGGCGTTGATCTGGCGGTGCATTTTGAGTTCGGAGTCCAGGATGATTCTGAGGTTTCGTGCGTGGTCCTTGGGTGAGGGTGGTTTCCCGAGGGCTGGGGGCCACCAGGTGTCGCTCCAGGCATCGGGATGTAGACCGATGATGAGGACTTCGGTTTTGTCTGTGTTCAGTTGTAGGCAGCTATTCTTCATCCATCTGGCGACTGCTTCCATTCCTTCTCGAAAGTTGTGTTGCAAGATGTTGGGTTCGTTGGATAGTGAGAGGATGAGTTGCGTGTCGTCTGCGTACGATACGATGTTGAGTCCGTGTGATCTGACGATGGGAGCAAGAGGGGCCATGTAGACGTTGAACAGTGTAGGGCTGATGGATGATCCTTGGGGGACTCTGCAGGTGGTTAGCGTGGGCTCCGAGATGAAAGGAGGTAGTCTGACCTGCTGCGTTTTGTCGGAGAGGAATCAGCAGATCCAGTCGAGGGCTTTGTTTCGGATTCCTGCATTGTGGAGTCTGCGGGCTAGGGTACGGTGCAAGACTGTGTCGAAGGCCACAGAGAGGTACAGGAGGATGAGGGCCACAGTCTCACCTTTGTCGAGTAAGGAGCGGATGTCGTCAGTTGCGGCGATGAGGGCGGTCTCTGTGTTGTGGTTTTTTCTGAAGCCTGATTGGGAGGAGTCGAGGATGTTGTTCTCGTCGATGAAGGAGGCGAGTTGGCTGTTGACCGCTGTTAGATTTGGGGGTCTCTAGTTGGCAGAGGTAGGTACCTTTGTCCAAATAGGGACACTTGCGTCTAGTCAGGGAAAGTAGGTATACTCCTAAAATAACCCCTGCTCACCCTCTTGGTAGCTTGGCACGAGCAGACAGGCTTATCTCAGAGGCAGTGTGTAAAGCATTTGTGAACACATACAGTAATCAAGTGACAACACTACAAATGGACACCACACAGGTTATATATTGATAAAAATAGGCATACTTTATATAGATTTATCACAAGACCATAAACGACAAAAATAATCCACAATACTGTCAAGAGTGCTTAGTTCTGATCAAAAAGACTTAATTCAAGGTTCTGTGCGAGTCGGTAGCCTCCTCCGGCTACGGCGATGTCGAGAACAAACAGAGTCTAACAAATCCAGCTGACCGCGTCGAGACGGGCCAACACAGCGTAGACAGACTCGGTCACAGTACCTTTTACTTGAAGTGGCAGGCACGGGTGTGCGAGCCGGATGGCTGTTCGTCGCGGTCGCGATGCAAAAATGGAAGCGTTGCAGGACGCGTTGTCCCTCGATGCGGTGCAGACAGCGGCTCGTTGACGTCGTCGAGACGGAGTCGGTGAGACCAGGGCCGTGCGTTGCAGGGCGAGACGGTGCTTCGATGCAGTGCTGGCAGGTTGCGGTGCGGCGACGAAGCCGGATTCAGGAGCTGGCGTCGATCAGTCCGGACAGCGGTGCGAGTCGGGCGGTGCGTCGCAAAGCGTGCGAGCGGTGCCCAACTCCGGTGCGGTCACAGGACTCGAACTCAGCAGCAGTGACCATGTCGGTCGGACCAGTTCGATTCGGTGTAGCGAAGCGTTGCAGGACGCGTTGTCTCTCGATGCGGTGCAGGCAGCGGCTCGTTGACGGAGTCGGTGAGACCAGGGCCGTGCGTTGCAGGGCGAGACGGTGCTTCGATGCGGTGCTTACAGGACACCGAGTCGGTCGTGAGAGTCGGTCACAGCTCCCTACCTCTGTAGCCACTGAAACAGAGTTTCCAGCAGCAATTCACAAAGGGGGTGAAGTCCAATGGTCCTGGGACTTCGGTCAGGGGGCAAGCTCTCTTCCAAGCCCTTGGAGATCCTTCACAAGTTGATGAAAGTCACAGCAAAGCAAAAGTTCCTTTCTCCTTTCTTTGGCAGTCAGGCAAACCACTGCAGGCCAATCCCCCAAGCAGCACTTCAGGCTTAGGGATAGTCTCTCCTCAGTTTCTTCTTGGTTCCGCTCCTCAGCAAAGGTTTCTTCTTGTTCCCAAAAGTGATCTAATTTTCCTGGGGTCTGGGTGCCCCTCTTATACCCTGATTCTCTTTGTTCTCTGGAGGCAGAGAGGCCTCTGCCTAGTCCAAAACCAGTTCTGGTCAGTCCTGGAGCACTTTGTTTTTCTGACTCCTTCTTTCCTTTCAGAATGTGGGGCCGAGTGCTCAGCCACCCGGCAGGAGGTGGAGCCAGCATTGTGGAAGGCAGGTACAGCCCTATTCAGACCCAGGTGCAACTCCTCCCTCCACTCTGGATGCAGATCTTTCTATTCAGCCCTGCGCTGACTCACCCTGTCTCCTGTAGCCACCCCCAGCCCCTGTCACTCAATCTCCAGACAAGGAATACACAACCTAGCAGAGGCAGGCTTGGATAGTTAGGCAAGAAAATACCCACTTTCTAAAAGTGGTATTTTCAAACACAGAATGTTAAAACCAACTTCACTAAAAGATGTATTTTATCATCCTGAGTTCAGGCATACTAAATTCGTTTTTCTACCATGTTCCCTGGGTCAGTTCTGACTATAAGGTGTAATAGTCAGTCTGCCCATTCTGGCCTATGGGGAGCAGGTAGCCTTGCAATAGTGAAAAACGAAAATGGCTGTAATTCACTATTAGGACATGCCACACACACCAGGGCATGTCCTACCTTATACTTACAATGCACCCTGCCCTAGGGCCTACTTTAGGGGTGACCAACATGCAGTAAAGGGAAGGTTTAGGGACTGGTAAGTGGGTGTACTCACCAAGTCGACATGGCAGCCCTAGGCTGCACACAGGCTCTGCGATGGCAGGCCTGAGACACATTTTACAAGCCGCTTCTGTGGGTGGCACAACCAGTGCTGCAAGCCCACCAGCGGCATTGGATTTACAAGCCCTGGGCACACTGAGTGCACTGTACTAGGGACTGACAAGTAAACCAATCATCCAATCATGGAGTCACTAATACATATATCAATTAACGATAGGGAGCACTTGCACTTTGGCACTGATTAGCTGCGGCAAAGTGCCCATGAGCATCTAGTCCAGCAAAAACATATCGGCAACAGTGGAGGCATTACGAAAAAATGGAAGGGAGACCGACGCCAAGGATGCCAGGTCTAACACGTGTCCCCTCCAGCTGAAATGTGGGGAGAACTATCCTACACCTAGGGAGTTCTCATCGCTAAGGCGGAAAAATCTGGACAGTCCATCAGCATTGGCGTGTTCTGTACCAGGGCGGTGTTCCACCGTAAAGTCCATCCCCTGTAGGGAAATGGACCACCTCAACAGCTTTGGATTCTCACCCCTCATCTGCATCAACCATCTGAGGGGCCTGTGGTCTGTCTGAACCCGGAAGTGAGTCCCAAACAGGTATGGTCTCAGCTTCTTCAGTGCCCAGACCACAGCAAATGCCTCACGCTCGATAGCACTCCATCTCTGCTCCCGGGGAAGTAACCTCCTACTGATGAAGGCTACAGGTTGGTCTAGGCCCTCCTCATTGATCTGTGATAGAACAGCCCCTACACCATGCTCTGAAGCGTCGGTCTGAACAATGAACTCATTGGAGAAGTTGGGTGCCTGGAGCACAGGCGCCGTGCACATGGCAGTCTTCAAGGTGTCAAAAGCTTTCTGACAGGCGTCAGTCCAAATCACTTTCCTGGGCTGCTTCTTGGAAGTCAGCTCTGTCAAGGGGGCAACAATGCTGCCATACCCCTTGACGAATCTCCGGTAATACCCGGTGAGTCCTAGGAAGGCTCTCACCTCTGTCTGGGTCTTGGGGGGCTCCCAAGCCAGAATGGTATCAATTTTCGGTTGGAGGGCGCCACCTGGCCGCTCCCAACCTGGTGTCCCAAGTACACCACAGAACCCTGCCCAATCTGGCACTTACTTGCCTTGATTGTGAGGCCTTCCCTCCGCAGCGCCATCAACACTTCCCAGATGTGACGCAGATGTTCTTCCCAACGGGAACTGAACACTGCGATGTCATCCAGGTAGGCGGCACTGAAATCCTCCAGGCCAACCAACACCTGGTTGACCAACCTCTGAAAGGTGGCAGGGGCATTCTTCATCCCAAAGGGCATCACCCGGAACTGGTAGTGCCCATCTGGTGTGGAGAATACTGACCTCTCTTTTGCCCCATCAGTCAAGGTGATCTGCCAGTACCCAGACGTTAAGTCAAACGTGCTGAGGTACCGCGCAGCCCCTAACCGATCTATGAGCTCATCGGCTCTGGGGATGGGGTGGGCGTCAGTCCTGGTGACGGAATTGAGTCCCCTGTAGTCCACACAGAACCGGAGTTGTGGTGTGGCACCAGGCGCGGCAGCCTTTGGAACCAAGACCACTGGGCTGGCCCAAGGGCTGTTAGAGGACTCAATTACCCCTAGCGCAAACATCTTGGAGACCTCCTCCTTGATGCAGGCTCTGACCCTGTCAGTCACCCTGTAAGCCTTGTGCTTCACAGGAAGACTGTCCCCAGTGTCCACATCATGGACGCACCAATGAGTGACACTGGGAACCAGGGAGAACAGGTCAGGGAACTGTCCCAACAGTTGGCGACAGTCACCCTGCTGCTCAGGTGTCAGGGAGGTAGAGAGGTTTACTCCCTCCACTGATCCATCTTGCTCTCGGGCTGACAGGAGGTCAGGAAGAGGCTCGGTCTCCTCCTCCATTCCATCATCTGTAGCTAAGAGCCTGCCCACTTGGGACCTCTCCAAGTGGGGCTTCAGGCGGTTCACATGCAGGACCCGCAAGGGGTTCCTCGGAGACTGCAAGTCCACCAAATAGGTAACTGGACTCTTGCGCTCCACCACCGTAAAAGGGCCGGTCCACCTGTCCTGGAGCGCACAAGGCTCCACAGGGGCCATGACCCACACTTTCTGACCAGGCTGAAGCTCTACCAGAGTGGCATTCTGGTCGTACCACCGCTTCATCTCCTCCTGGCTGGCTTCCAGATTTGCCTCAGCAAGTTCTCTGAAACGCCTAGTCTGGTTCCGGAAGGCCAGCATGTAACTGTATACATCCGGGGAGGTTTCCTGGGAGATTGCTCCCAGCCTTCCTTGACCAAACTCAGAGGTCCTCTCACCGGGTGTCCATAGAGGAGCTCAAAGGGACTGAACCCTAGAGACTTCTGTGGCACCTCCCGGTATGCAAACAACAGGCATGGTAAGAGGACGTCCCATTTACGCCTCATGGGTTCTTCCAGACCCATAATCATGCCCTTGAGGGTCCGGTTGAATCTCTCAACCAGCCCATTTCCTTGAGGGTGGTAAGGAGTGGTGAACTTGTAAGTTACACCGCACTCCTGCCACAGGGACTTCATGTACTTGGACATGAAGTTGGTACCTCTGTCAGACACCACCTCTTGAGGGAATCCCACACGTGAGAAAATTCCCATCAGTGCCCGTCCCACCACAGGGGCCGTCACTGTCCTCAGAGGGATGGCTTCAGGGTACCGGGTGGCATGGTCCACCAAGACCAGGATAAACCTGTTGCCCATGGCTGTCTTGGGGTCCAGTGGCCCCACAATGTCAATACCCACCCGTTCAAAGGGGTGCTGACCACAGGGAATGGCTGGAGAGGAGCCTTGTGCTTCCTCCCACTCTTTCCACTTGCCTGGCAAGTCTGGCATGTCCTGCAGTGAGTGGCGGCACTCCTGCGCATCTGGGGCCAATAGAAATGGGTAACAAGCCTGTCAAAGGTCTTGTCCTGCCCCAGATGTCCTGCTAACGGTACATCGTGAGCCAACCCCAGTAGGAAGGCTCTGAAGCGCTGGGGTACCACCAGCACACGGGCTGACCCAGGCTCAGCAACCTTAGGCTCTGAATACAGGAGACCATTCTCCCAGTAAATCCAATGTGACCCAGACTGATCACCTGCTGCCTGGTCCGTGGCCTGTTGCCTCAGACCCACGAGAGAAGGGCATGTGTTCTGCTCCTCGCAGAACTCTTCCCTGGAGGGTCCTCCTTCTTGCTGCCACTGGGTCAGCTCAGGTAGGTCCCCCAGTTCAGCTACCTGTTCCCCTGTAGGCTCCAGGGCATCCCCCTCAGGGTCTGCCTCCTCCTGGACCGTGGGAACCTCGGGGGCCGGTTTCCCGCGCCCCCTGCCTCCTCTCTCTCCGGCAGGCACCTGGGCCTCCCTCTCAGGCTCCAGGTCCTCTTGAACACCTTTAGCTGCCATTGACCGGGTGGTCACACATGCCCAATCAGGCAAGCCGAACATTTCTAAATGCGCACTCCGTTCCACCTTAGCCCAAGGTGAGCTCTCCAAATCGTTCCCTAACAAACAGTCAACAGGCATGGCTGGCCTCACAGCTACTTGAAGAGTACCCGAGACCCCCCCACTCAAAGGGAACCTGAGCCACCTTGCAGTGACTCTCTGTGTTGTCAGCGGCAACAACCGGATAGAATGCATCAGGGATAACCTGCTCCTTAGACACCAGGTGACACTTGACAGCTGTCACACTGGCTCCTGTGTCTCTCAGAGCCTCCACCCTATGGCCATTGATGGTCACCCACTGCCTGTATTTCTTAGTGTTCTCAGGCAGCGGGGTCCTAGGGACCATCTCAGAGTCTCCTAATGAGACAAGGGAAAACACTGTGGGATCCCCCACCTTGGGCACCCAACTCCTCCCCCAGGGCTACACTATCCAACTGCCGGGGGACTGCACTGGTGGGTGCTGGTTTTCCATGCAAAGGGCAACGAGGATCATTTGCCTTGTGGCCAGGGGCGCCACACTTGTAACATACCAGTGGTCCTTGGTGAACAGGGGGCCTGTCAGGGCCACTGGCTTCTTCTCAGGGGAGGCTGGGAACCTTTCCCTTGGTTCCCTTGGGGTCTACTTTGGGGCCCTTTCTGGAACTCCTTCTGTTTACCCTTGTCCCCCCACTCTTCTGCTGGGGACCCTGCCCACCCTTGGCGGAGTCTCCCACGTGACCCTTGTGGACCCGGGTACTCACCCAGCGGTCCGCCTCCTCAGCAAGCTGCCTAGGGTTAGTCAGCTTACTATCAATCAGGTGCTGGCGTAGCTCAGGAAAACAATTACCGGACAAGTGCTCCCAGGCAATCAAATCAAAGAGCGCCTGAAAATCAGTCGCTTTGCTGCCCTTTACCCAACCATCCAAGGCTCTGCAAAAGAAGGTCACATATTCAACCCAGGTACTGCTTTCAATCTTACTACAGTTCCTGAACCTTTGCCTATAAAGCTCAGGGGTCAAACCATACCTAGTCATTAAGGCATCCTTCATGTGGCTGTACGAATTATAGACTTCAGAGGGCAAATCTAACAAGGTATCCCGCCCCTCACTGAGGAACCGTCCCCACAACCCCGCTCCCCAATCCTTCTCAGGGACCCGGTGGGAAGACATGGCTACCTCATAGGCTTTGAACCACTGCCCAATGTCATCATTTTTAAAAACTCCTTCACCACATCTTTGGGAATATACACCCTAGCTTCAACAGGCACAGGCGGTACACTGCCACCAGAGGGAGTAATCTCTAAGCTCTTGGCCTTCAATTCCAACTCCCTCAAAACTTTCTCATGTTCAAACTGCATTTTCTTTTCCTCTAGGGCTAATTTCCTAGTTTGCATTTCGAATTCTAACTGCCCATTCAGCTTGAGCTTGGTCAGCTCCATTTCGTGCATCCTACTCTCTTTCCTGTCCTCCAACTCCTCTGGAGACAGTCCTCTGGCAGAAACACTGCTACCTACTGGGGAAGGTGGTCTTCTAGCCCCTAGACCCAATAGCCCCTCCAGCTGCCCTTCTGCATTCTCAGCCCCCTCCACAGGGGCACTCCTTGATTCGACCCAGGCCCTCAGCGCCTTTTGGAGGTCCTCCTTCCTGGAGAGCCCGGTCATGGACACTTTAAACTTTTTGCAGAATTGCCTGAGCTGCTTAAGGGTGTAGCATTCTAGCCTCTCTTCTTCCCAATCACACTCAACAGAGGCTACTGATGCTGGTTTCTCCATAGTGACTGAACTTGGCATTTGCAAAAATAGGAAATCCCAGAAAAATGCTATAAAAGTATGTGGTTGCGTTTTGGTCTGCACTCACTAAGTAGTGTTCACCAATCACTGTACATGAGTCACAAATGCAAGTCCAGAATCCTCACCGCTGACCACCAATGTTAGATTTGGGGGTCTCTAGTTGGCAGAGGTAGGTACCTTTGTCCAAATAGGGACCCTTGCGTCTAGTCAGGGAAAGTAGGTACACTCCTAAAATAACCCCTGCTCACCCTCTTGGTAGCTTGGCACGAGCAGACAGGCTTATCTCAGAGGCAGTGTGTAAAGCATTTGTGAACACATACAGTAATCAAGTGACAACACTACAAATGGACACCACACAGGTTATATATTGATAAAAATAGGTATACTTTATATAGATTTATCACAAGACCATAAACGACAAAAATAATCCACAATACTGTCAAGAGTGCTTAGTTCTGATCAAAAAGGCTTAATTCAAGGTTCTGTGCGAGTCGGTAGCCTCCTCCGGCTACGGCGATGTCGAGAACAAACAGAGTCTAACAAATCCAGCTGACCGCGTCGAGACGGGCCAACACAGCGTAGACAGACTCGGTCACAGTACCTTTTACTTGAAGCGGCAGGCACGGGTGTGCGAGCCGGATGGCTGTTCGTCGCGGTCGCGATGCAAAAATGGAAGCGTTGCAGGACGCGTTGTCCCTCGATGCGGTGCAGGCAGCGGCTCGTTGACGTCGTCGAGACGGAGTCGGTGAGACCAGGGCCGTGCGTTGCAGGGCGAGACAGTGCTTCGATGCGGTGCTGGCAGGTTGCGGTGCGGCGACGAAGCCGGATTCAGGAGCTGGCGTCGATCAGTCCGGACAGCGGTGCGAGTCGGGCGGTGCTTCGCAAAGCGTGCGAGCGGTGCCCAACTCCGGTGCGGTCACAGGACTCGAACTCAGCAGCAGTGACCGTGTCGGTCGGACCAGTTCGATTCGGCGTAGCGAAGCGTTGCAGGACGCGTTGTCCCTCGATGCGGTGCAGGCAGCGGCTCGTTGACGGAGTCGGTGAGACCAGGGCCGTGCGTTGCAGGGCGAGACGGTGCTTCGATGCGGTGCTTACAGGACACCGAGTCGGTCGTGAGAGTCGGTCACAGCTCCCTACCTCTGTAGCCACTGAAACAGAGTTTCCAGCAGCTATTCACAAAGGGGGTGAAGTCCAATGGTCCTGGGACTTCGGTCAGGGGGCAAGCTCTCTTCCAAGCCCTTGGAGATCCTTCACAAGTTGATGAAAGTCACAGCAAAGCAAAAGTTCCTTTCTCCTTTCTTTGGCAGTCAGGCAAACCACTGCAGGCCAATCCCCCAAGCAGCACTTCAGGCTTAGGGATAGTCTCTCCTCAGTTTCTTCTTGGTTCCGCTCCTCAGCAAAGGTTTCTTCTTGTTCCCAAAAGTGATCTAATTTTCCTGGGGTCTGGGTGCCCCTCTTATACCCTGATTCTCTTTGTTCTCTGGAGGCAGAGAGGCCTCTGCCTAGTCCAAAACCAGTTCTGGTCACTCCTGGAGCACTTTGTTTTTCTGACTCCTTCTTTCCTTTCAGAATGTGGGGCAGAGTGCTCAGCCGCCCGGCAGGAGGTGGAGCCAGCATTGTGGAAGGCAGGCACAGCCCTATTCAGACCCAGGTGCAACTCCTCCCTCCACTCTGGATGCAGATCTTTCTATTCAGCCCTGTGCTGACTCACCCTGTCTCCTGTAGCCACCCCCAGCCCCTGTCACTCAATCTCCAGACAAGGAATACACAACCTAGCAGAGGCAGGCTTGGATAGTTAGGCAAGAAAATACCCACTTTCTAAAAGTGGTATTTTCAAACACAGAATGTTAAAACCAACTTCACTAAAAGATGTATTTTATCATCCTGAGTTCAGGCATACTAAATTCGTTTTTCTACCATGTTCCCTGGGTCAGTTCTGACTATAAGGTGTAATAGTGAGTCTGCCCATTCTGGCCTATGGGGAGCAGGTAGCCTTGCAATAGTGAAAAACGAAAATGGCTGTAATTCACTATTAGGACATGCCACACACACCAGGGCATGTCCTACCTTATACTTACAATGCACCCTGCCCTAGGGCCTACTTTAGGGGTGACCAACATGCAGTAAAGGGAAGGTTTAGGGACTGGTAAGTGGGTGTACTCACCAAGTCGACATGGCAGCCCTAGGCTGCACACAGGCTCTGCGATGGCAGGCCTGAGACACATTTTACAAGCCGCTTCTGTGGGTGGCACAACCAGTGCTGCAAGCCCACCAGCGGCATTGGATTTACAAGCCCTGGGCACACTGAGTGCACTGTACTAGGGACTGACAAGTAAACCAATCATCCAATCATGGAGTCACTAATACATATATCAATTAACGATAGGGAGCACTTGCACTTTGGCACTGATTAGCAGCGGCAAAGTGCCCATGAGCAAAGTCCAGCAAAAACATATCGGCAACAGTGGAGGCATTACGAAAAAATGGAAGGGAGACCCACGCCAAGGATGCCAGGTCTAACAACCGCTTTTTCAAGTACTTTTACCGGATAGGGAAGTAGGGAGATCGGTCTGTAGTTCTTGAGGTCGGTGGGGTCCGCCAATGTTTTTTTTAGGAGAGGGTTGACCTTGGTGTGTTTCCAGTCGTCGGGGAAGGAGGCGGTCCTGAAGGATCGATTGATGATTCTTTGTAGCTTGGGGGCGATGATGTCTGTGGCTACATGGTAGATGTGGTGGCCGCAGGGGTCTGTGGGGGCCCCTGAGTGGGTGGTCCTCATGGTCTTTAGGGTGTCTTCGATGCTGAGTGCGGTCCAGCTGTCCAGTGTCAGGCGGTGGGTGTGGGTTCCTCGTGGAGGTTGGTGTTGTCAAAGTTGTCATAGATGGTCTTGATTTTGTGATGGAAGAAGGTGCTGAGTTTGTCGCAGAGGTCCTATGATGGTGGGATGTCGGTGGATTCGCTGTTGGGTTGGGCGAACTGTAGTGGGTAAAAGCAAAATGTAAATGAAAGATGGGAAGACCAGCAGATGAAGAGTGCTGATCCAAAGTCATCTATGGATGAATATATGCATGGACTTTTATTTATGATTTATTTTATTACATGGCACATATTGAACTGGACCCCAAAGATCTTTACTGATTTCCATTGGTGCAGAACAAATTCCAACAACTCTGCAATGCCTATAATGCCCTTGAGTGCCATAGTCTGAAATAGGCTTTCACTTTAAACGATAAACCCAATCCCATCTTAGATCTAGTAAGGCAAGCTTGATTTCACAAGCTAAATTTCCACAGTGACACTGGTCTGAGGTTAGAGTTGGAATTTTCAGTTCTTGATCTCTGTGTCAAACCTCAGTAATCTCTAAAATCTCTCAGATTTCATGAAAAAAGTAGAAAAGGCTGTAAAGATGTTTGGAACAGGGCTCCACTTAGTGGAACTCACCCTTCACTAAAAATGAAATTAAACTGTATATTATGAAATTCCACCATGGCCGGTCCCAAGCCCAGCCATTAAAGGAAGAGGGTTATGCATAGGGCTAGCTACCTCACCATGTAAAACAAAACATACCTATGGGAACATTAGCAAGAAGACATCCCGGCCTTGGAGAGAGAGGAATCTCCTTCACGGAGAGCTATGATGCCTTATGGTGAAAGCCAGAGATCCCTGGAAGTCACAAAGCGTATCCAACTGCTTTCGACCAAGACCATCACCATCGGGACATGGAATGTGAGGACCATGTATGAGACAGGCAAGACAGCCCAAGTGGCAGCGGAAATGAACAATTACAACCTTCCCCTGCTTAGCAACAGCGATACCAGATGAACAGTGTCTGTACAGAAAAGACTGGCTCTAGGAGGAATGCTGCTGTATTCTGGACACGAGGAAGAGAATGTCCCACACACTCAGGGACTTGCACTGATGCTACCACCAGCAGCCAACAGAGCTCTGATTGGATGGGAAGCTCACGGTCCCAGAATCATCGCAGCAACCTTCTGCTCAATAGGATCAACTTGAATATTTTCCATTGCTATGCACCTACAAATGAGAGCAAAGAAGAGGAAAAAGAACAGTTTTACAACAGACTCCAGTCCATCCTGGAGAAATGCCTTGAAAGAGACATCACCATACTGATGAGGGACCTCAATGCCAAGACTGAAAGCAAAAACATTGGGTACAAAGAAGTCATGGACAATGATGGCCTTGGCAACATAGCTGAAAATGGTGAAAGGCTCACAGATCTCTGTGCCCTCAACAGCGGTGATAGGTGGTGGTGTATTGCCACACAAAAGAATACTCAAGGCAAGGTGGGTGTCACCAGACCATTCAACAGAGAATCAGATTGACCATGTCTGCATTGTCAAGACGTTCCGGAGGACCCTGAAGGATGTGAAAGTGATGAGAGGAGCAGACATGGCTCAGACATCACCTTACTATGGCCAGGGTAAAGCTAAAGCTGAAGAAAGCACAAACAGTACCGACAAACCAACACCAGCAATATAACAGCACCCTCCTCACAAATGCATAGAAACAGAGTGAATACTCAGTCACCATCAGTAACAAATTTCAAGTCCTGCAAGAACTAGAGGATGACAGAGACCCAGCAGAAAGTTAGTGGGAGAAGATTAAAGAAATAGTCACATCAACCTGACAGAAGGTAATGGGTCCCACAAAACACAGATCGCTGCCAAGACTCTGCATAATCCAAGAGAGAAAGGAAAAGAAAGTTGCAGTCAACAATAGCTGAAAAAGAGCAGAAAAAGTGAAAGCTCAAGGCAAATACACCAAATCCAACAAAGAAGCCAAGAGAAGCTTGAGATCAGACAAGCAAAGATTGATTGATGTTCTTGCCACAGAAGCCCAGGAAGCAGTAAGCCATGGAAACCTGAAATAATTTTACCACATAATAAGGAAACTCTCTGGTGGATAAAGCAAACCAGAAAAACCTTGTTGGAAATGACCCTTTTTGCAGGGTTACCCCAAACTTTTTCCTTCTTCCTCTTTTCCTGACCTCATTTTAGATGGGTTTAGTACTCTGAGCACTTTACCAATGCTGATCCGTTCCACAGCGCATAAACTCTATACCTAAAATGTGATGACAATTGGTTTATCCATGAATGGCATATTTGGTTTACTTATATGTCCATAGTAAAGTGCTCTGCCTGTGCCCAGGGCCTATAAATCAAATGCTATTACTGGGCCTGCAGCACTGATTGTGCAACACACATAATTAGCCCTTTAATCATGCCTCAGGCCTGCCAATGCAGAGCGTGTGTGTGCAGTTTTAAACTGCCATTTCGACCTGGCAAGTTCACCTACTTGCCAGGCCCAAACATTCCCTTTCAATACATAAAGGTCACATCTAGTGTAGGCCCTGGACAACCCATGGGGAAGGTGCAGTGTACTTAAAAGCTAGGACATGCACTTTCAAGTTTTACATATTGTGGTAGTTAAATACTCTTAAATTCGTATTTCACTACTGCAAAGCCTGTCTCTCCCAAAGGGTAACATTGGAGCTGCCTTTCACAAGAGTAACATTAAATTGGGAAAATATAGGAAAAGTAAGTTTGTTGTCTCTGGACTCACAATTTAAAAACATATCTTTTAGTTGAGTTCGTTTTTAAATTTTTGGTCTGAAAATGCCGCTTTTAGAAACATTGTATTTTCTTACTTAAACCCTTTAGTGCCTTCTGCCTGTCTCTAGAATATATGTTTTGGCTGGGTAACAGCTGGCTCCTGCATTCCCTCTAGAAAGACATACACAAAGGAAGGATAGGTGTGCCTGAGTGGTCATCTGTATGTTGATGGGTTTGCCTGAGCAGAATGTGTTGGAGGGGCTCACACGTCTACCTGAAAGGGCTAGGTCCTGTCCCCACACAAACGGATGCATACCCCCCTGTAGTAAGCCTGGAGCCAGGGCAGGAAAGGGCAGAGTCTTGTGCACTAAAATGATCTTTCTTTGAAGTCTCTCTACTTCTAAGGCTAAAATGGGTATAAGTACTGGCCCTCTGACACCACGTACTCAGTTCACTTTGTGAACCTGAGGAGTCTCTGTCAGGAAGAGGAACTGCGTTGCAGGAGGGACTGTCACTTTGCTAACTGCTCTGCTGTGTTGGCCTGCTGCATGCTGATTGCTGTGCTGTAGGAGAGACTGCCACTTTGCAACTTACCCTGCTGTGTTGGCCTGTTGCCTTCCGTCTGACAGTGAGAAGGACTGGATCTACTCTTGGCATTCTCTGCAAAGACAACTTAAGTAACTCCAAGGGCTTGTTGGCTTACCCCCTGTCCAAGAAGTCTGTGGGCCATCAAAGATTTTGCTCCTACAAGTACACCTGCTGGGCCCGGCTCTTACAGAGCCCTACTGTGCTGAGATCACCCAAAAGAAGTCCAGGGTGTCTAACCAGGGTTCCTGCAGCTCTTTGCCCATACCCTGACTGAGATCACCACCGAGGTTGCAGCATCTGCCTGCCTGGCCGCAGCACGACTCAACACAATTCCAGCATTTATCAACAGCAACCCCGAGGTGAAGGGGCATACCCAGTGCAGGACCAATCTACGGAGGCTGCTGGGTCTGCCTGCTTCCTCCAGCCTGTCGAGGCTACTGCGATTGCCACTGCCGCGCCTCACAAGGAGGACTCAGCGCGGCTCGCCGCAACACTGCAGCCTGCCTGAAAGAGAAGATCCTGACACCATGAGCTCCATTCATAAGGCCATTGACCTCGCAGCTATCCCCCCAGAAAGGTACTGTGTGTATTGACACCTGCGTGGTCTCCCTAGCTGACCTGTGCGTTATCGATGGTAACTGGATTTGCCTGAATTCCACTGGTCTAGACGGACTTGCAGTTGTGTTAGTCCTGTCATCCTTAGGGTGGTCTTCCCCCCAACTTTGTACCTTCTTACCACCACTTTTTGCTGAATCATTTTGTTGGCCTTACGACTCTGAGCACTTTACCACTGCTGACCAGTTCTAAAGCTTCTCCCCTAAACATGGTGACATTGGTGTATACCTGATTGACATATTTAGTTTGCTTGTAAGTCCCTTGTGAAGTGGTATACCATATAACCATGGTCTATACTCTAAATGCTACTAGTGTACCTGCAGCACTGGTTGTGCCACCCACACAAGTAGCCTTTCAAACCTGTCTCAGGCCTGCCATTGCAAGGCCTGTGTTTGCAGTTTACTGCCACTTCGACATGAAATTTAAAATCACTTGCCAAGCCTTAAACTGCCCTTTTATTACACATGTCACCCCTAAGCTTGGTCCTAGGTAGCTCTAAGAGCAGGGTGCTGTGTAACTAAAAGGTAGGACATGTACTTTTAGGTTTTACATGTCCTGGTAGTGACAAACAGCTAAGTTTGTTTTTCACTACTATGAGGCCTACTCCTCTCATAGGCTATCAATGGGAACTCCTTAAATCACTTTTAAGCTGTAATTCCTGATTAGAAAGGAGTAGCTAAATCATGTTTCATATCTTTGGAATGGTAGTGATAAATATTCTTTAGTGGTAAAGTTGGATTTGACATTACTATTTTAGAAATTCCGCTTTTAGGAAGTATACATTTCTCTCTTCTTAACTTTGTTCTGTGTGCCTGCAGCCTTTGTCCAAAACACACCTGGGCTGGGTAGCAGCTACACTTTGTGCATTCCCTCTAGACAGTCCCAAACACATGAAGGGTGGGTGTGACAGATGACCCATATGAATTCATTTGCATTCTGATAGCCTTCCTGGGCAATAAGGGGCAGTGGGAGCGAACACTTACATCTGAATAGGCAGGGTCCTGTGTCAAAGTGCTGATTACCCCCACAGAGAGCCTGGCAGATAGGGCAAGGATGACAGGGGACCTGTGCACTTCAAGGAGCTGCTTTTAAGACACCCCCCACTTCAACGATACATATGGGTACAAGTACTGAGGCTCTGACTCTACCAGGACAGTACACTTCCGGACCTGGGAAGAACTCTGCTGGAGTAAAGTCCTGTTCCTGCATGAGGTGCCTCCTCCAGTCCTGGGCCTCGGAAGTGAGCTCTGCAGCTGATTTGCTACAAAATGGACACATCTTCACCACTGCTCTGATTGGAAACAATGCAGTGCCCTTCGACGCTGATGCAGTGCAGATCCGAAGACATCTTTGCTTGGCTTGACGACAAAGCAGGACCTGACTGTGAGGTTTGATGATGACGCAGCGCCGATCCGAGGTCCCTATTGTCAGGTTCAATGATGAGACTGCGCTGATCCGATGTCCCGACTGCAAGGCTCGACTTCAACGCATCAACCTGATTGCGTGAATCGGAACCAACACATCAAACTTTTGACGATGACGCTTTGCTCCATCCAAGGTACATTTTCAGCAGACCCTGCATGGATCCTATAGCGGGCCTGCCATCTATCATGTTTGGCTATACCTTTCGATTTACCCCTCTCACTTATGACCTCAGGTAACCTTTTAGTGCTATTCACTTCTAAGCACTGTTTTTGCATTTAGTCTTTAAAAATTAATCTCTCGACTTCTTTTTTGGATTTTTGTTGTTTTGGTCTTGTTATTACTCAGATAATATTCTCTATTGTTCTAAACCTGTCTTTTTGTGTTGTATTCATTGTGTTAGTGTGTGTGTGTGTTGCACAAATACTTTATGCCTTGTCTCTTTAGGTAAGCCTGCCTGTTCTGTGCCAAACTACCGGAGGTTGAGCACAGATTATCTTTTAGTGTGTATCTAGCTTACCCTGACTAAGATTGTGGTCCCTACTTGGACTGGGTACATACCACTGCCAATTAGAGACCCAATTTCTAACATGCTGCCTTTCTGCTTTCCTGACTGTCGAAACAACATATTTGTTCTGAGAAAGCCTTTTTGCAGACCCTCTGTCTGGGTCGCCGTCATTTCCCCAGCGTTACCATAAATGACCTACTAGAAACGAATGTGTTTTCAATACTGTATTTGCAATCATATGTTTAAGCAATCATAATTCATGAACCATTGATTTTATTTATGTCATTTTGGTCTTGTTTGAAAGAGTAGAAGAGATACCATGTTTCTACAATGGTGTGGAGTCTTTTTATGGTGTTTTCACTGTGTTACTGTGTGTGTGTGTGTGCGCTAATACTTTGCACATTGCCTCTTTAGATTAGTCTGACTGCTTTGTGCCAATCTGTCAGAGGGTGAGCACAGGTTAGTGTGTGCTACACTTATCCTGACTAGGATTGTGGGTCCTGCTTGGACAGGATGCATACCTCTGCCAACCAGAAACCCAATTTCTAGCAGAACTGTTAAAGACAAAGCTGGGAAGGCAATTATGGGTAACGAAGGCCCGAAATGGAGATGAGTGAAGCACTCTGAAGAACTCCTGAACCAGCCAGTGCCACAGTCTCCACCTGGCTTACAGCCAGCTGACAAAGACTTCCATATCGACTGCAGCAGACCAATCAAGGAAGAGATATGGCAAGCCATCAAACATCTGAGAAATGGGAAGGCGGCAGGACCTGCCAACATTCCTGCAGTCTCTGATTTGGAAGAAAGTATTGAGTGCTCCATTAGTCTAGCTTTACATTGATCAAAACCACACTGAAAATGACATGGCATTGAGTCTTCTCAAACATGAATTCACTGGAAATAATGACATTAAGGTGGAACTCCTGAATATAGAAGCTAGAATGATTGTGAAGTTATGCACAGCTGAGACAGGTCTTAATGAATTGTCTGAGATCAACAATATTTCAATCACAAGTAAACATTTTATTGCTTGTACCATTTTAAATTTATTTTGAAATAAAATCACAAGGTGGAATGTTTGTGTATATAGAACAGTAAAACTACATTTCCAATTAGAGTGTGGAGTTGCATATTTGACACTACATATCTTTTCAGTATTGGAACATCAGGGATTAACTAACGAATACATACTGGGCAGTAATGGATGTCTACTGGCTGAGAAATTGAGAAAAAAGCGTTTCTGAAAAACAGAGCACATGGAAATTATACATCTGAGCATTGTAAAGATAAATCTTTTTATAAATACATCTTATGAAGAAACTACATTTCTCATGAGAAATCGTGTAAGTTGTCAGAAATATATGCATTCACATTAACGCCACATACAGAACTACATTTCCCATGAGTTTTCAGTCTCATGCGATCGGATGGGAACTTGTAACGTTGGACGTCAGGCGAAAATAATAAGTTGATGGCAGATCGTTTGGAAAGATTCATGGATATTCGAGAGTCCAGATGGAAGTGGGGCCACTCATAACACTCCATGACATCCTCGTTAAATTTAATATGCAAGGCAAAGAAGGTAAGGACAATTTCTAGAATAACAAACACTACAATGCATTGAGGAATGATTACATGTTATTTCTCCATCTCTTCTCATTCCACAGATAAATTGGTATACTTACTGGGTGAAATCCCTATTTTAACTATTATCATTTTTTTTTTTTTGGTGAAGTGATTTAACATGTATGTGCAATATATTTTTTAGCGACTTGAGTTTCGTTTTTGTGCTCACAGTATATCAAGGCCTACATGTTATGTTATGTTAAATGAATTTATATAGCACTACGTATACCCGAGGGTGTCTTGCGCTGATAGCTAAGCATAGTACAGGAGCATGAAGTGAAGAATAAATTACAATTTAAAAAGCCAGGTCTTGAGAAGCTTTCTGAAGACTAGCAGAGAGGATGAAGATCTAATGTGGGAGAGTAGAGTATTCCAAAGTCTGGTGGCTCCTGTGTGGAAGCAAGAAATCAAAAAAGGGAGGTACCCTTCAATTTAAATAAGGGACAGGGTAATTACAGTCAAGAGAACAGAAAAGTCCCTATACATATGATTATAAACACTAAAAATTCAACACAGTACTGGAAGTCAGAATATCAATCAAGATTCATACACTTTAATATGCTAAAAGTATGCTAAAAATTTTTTTACTGAAGTAACAGTGGGTCAAAGCAACAAATAAACAAAAAAGATTTAAAAATATTAATATTTATTTGCAAATATATACACAGTCAATATTAAAAACATTACATCATTAGAATATAAAATTTACGCCAGTCATGATTACATTCACAAATATAAGAAAACAAAGTTGTCGACGCTGCGTTTCGGTGACTAGACAAATGTACACCTTCTTCAGGACAGTTTTCTAAACAAAAAAACATTATAAAAAACAATATATTATTATCAAAACTTTTATGTTGCTGACCTATTATACACTGCTAACTTAGTACCAACAAAAATTTTATTATGTTCTGACAGTTTTAACAGTTGCTAAAAATTACAACCAGTCATTAAAATTATTATCCTCCACCATTCATAGAAGAAGAGTATTATTTAAACCTTAGAATTGCGTAATATACTAGGAATTCATCCATCATCTTTCTTAATCCTAAAAATAGTGATGTTAAAAAAGTACCACATACCTAAAAACACTGTAGACCAATTCTAAAGTTCAGTACTACAAAACGTTTCAATGAATCAGATTTGTAGGGGTGAGGGATTTGAAATATTCACCTCATCGAAAACCTTGGGGTTGTAAAGGAAAAACACAAAAGAAAGTTATATATATTGTATGGGTGTTACCTCTACAACGGTATCTCCAAGTTATATCAATTTTATTAGAATATACTGAAGATCACCAAAAGTCTACACGTACCTTGCTATTGGTAGACTTATACGTGTGGGGGGTTCATTGATGCCACCGTTCTATTCTAATGCACCAATTGTGCCAGAATCCTGTTAGGAAAGTTTATACAAAGGGCATTACACCAAAGGCACCCAATTTCAATTGTAAACTGCCCAAATACAGTAGACAAGCTTACCAGTAAAACAGATAAAAACTGGAACATCAATAGGAAGGGATACGCCGTGATCAGAGGTATCAATTCCACAAACCAGGTTCTTCGCTGTATTGTGCACAATATCTATGGTGAATAATATAGATTAGTCCCTCTGGCGTTTGAAGCCGATAGTTAAGAATCTACAAGGAGACATTCTATTATATTATTTTGATGCAGTTACCCAATCACGAATCTATATCATAACTTAGATCCGCTTGTATATAATTTTGGCTTTTATCATGTTTTTGGCAACATTGCCCTGAAGGACTCAATAATATCCCACCAATCACGCCACACAAACAGACCAAAACTATACCTCACCAGGTTAACCTTAACCGTGTGAACCATGTATGAGGATATAGTAATTGGGTATATTCGTTTAGAAATCTAAACGTACCTACTGGTTGAGAGAAATTTCAACAAATAGTTCTTTTTGTTTTAACCATGTAGGTATCGACCAAATATGAATATTACAAGAACTATGAGTAACGCACATTATTGTGTGCCCCTTGTAATTTAAAAAGCTTTATTTGATTTTAACTTTAAAGAACAGGGAAAAGGCATCCTGTTCCAAATCATAACGGTACATAGTATGTAGTATAGAACAAGGAACTCACAAAATTCACATTCAACCCTGTTCCCGTTTAAATATCCATCTCTTATTTCTATGGTGATTATTTAATGGACAACAAATTAGGTCCCAGGGCCTCCCCGCTTACCGTTTAAAATTAGAACGGCCTCCTTGCGATCAACATGAACGGCTTCCGGGTCAGGATACACATTCGTGTTTGACCCGGAGCTCCTATTTGTACTAAGTTTCAGGCGATCACATGATCTCTCCTATCTCAACAATAAGAATCCTCAAGGGATGTTCGTGATGTTAATTTACGAAAGAAGATTCAAATATAATCGAAAAGCGCAATTAGATACTCATGTCCTATTTTTTATAAGAAATGTATGCATTAGAATTGTCATATTATATGTCGTGGCGAAAAGGCAACCAGACGAAACGTAAATACAGCGGCCATTTTGTAATGGTAACACTGCGTTAGGTCGCCTGCAGAGAGTACTTGCCTATTCCCCTACTATTTGGGGAAATATAAGTCTCACACAAATCACCATGATCCTAAACAACATATAACAGATTAAAATTCTCCTTTCTTGTATAAAGACTTACTTATGGATATTTAGGATCATGGTTATTTGTGTGAGACTTATATTATATATAATATGACAATTCTAATGCATACATTTCTTATAAAAAATAGGACATGAGTATCTAATTGCGCTTTTCGATTATATTTGAATCTTCTTTCGTAAATTAACATCACGAACATCCCTTGAGGATTCTTATTGTTGAGATAGGAGAGATCATGTGATCGCCTGAAACTTAGTACAAATAGGAGCTCCGGGTCAAACACGAATGTGTATCCTGACCCGGAAGCCGTTCATGTTGATCGCAAGGAGGCCGTTCTAATTTTAAACGGTAAGCGGGGAGGCCCTGGGACCTAATTTTTTGTCCATTAAATAATCACCATAGAAATAAGAGATGGATATTTAAACGGGAACAGGGTTGAATGTGAATTTTGTGAGTTCCTTGTTCTATACTACATACTATGTACCGTTATGATTTGGAACAGGATGCCTTTTTCCCTGTTCTTTAAAGTTAAAATCAAATAAAGCTTTTTTAAATTACAAGGGGCACACAATAATGTGCGTTACTCATAGTTCTTGTAATATTCATATTTGGTCGATACCTACATGGTTAAAACAAAAAGAACTATTTGTTGAAATTTCTCTCAACCAGTAGGTACATTTAGATTTCTAAACTAATATACCCAATTACTATATCCGCATACATGGTTCACACGGTTAAGGTTAACCTGGTGAGGTAAAGTTTTGGTCTGTTTGTGTGGCGTGATTGGTGGGATATTATTGAGTCCTTCAGGGCAATGTTGCCAAAAACATGATAAAAGCCAAAATTATATACAAGCGGATCTAAGTTATGATATAGATTTGTGATTGGGTAACTGCATCAAAATAATATAATAGAATGTCTCCTTGTAGATTCTTAACTATCGGCTTTCGAAACGCCAGAGGGACTAATCTATATTATTCACCATAGATATTGTGCACAATACCGGCGAAGAACCTGGTTTGTGGAATTGATACCTCTGATCACGGCGTATCCCTTCCTATTGATGTTCCAGTTTTTATCTGTTTTACTGGTAAGCTTGTCTACTGTATTTGGGCAGTTTACAATTGAAATTGGGTGCCTTTGGTGTAATGCCCTTTGTATAAACTTTCCTAACAGGATTCTGGCACAATTGGTGCATTAGAATAGAACGGTGGCATCAATTAACCCCCCACACGTATAAGTCTACCAATAGCAAGGTACGTGTAGACTTTTGGTGATCTTCAGTATATTCTAATAAAATTAAAATTAAGTGCGCCGGGTATGCCCAGGTGTGGGTCCCGGGCTCACTGTGCTACTGGATTCAAGCTAGCCTGGCTGATGAGGGGTGACGCCTCGAAACCGGTCCCAGGAAGGTTGTTTCCATTCCAGGGAGGACCTGACTTGGCAGTTTGGGCTGGACTGTTCCCATGAGGCATAGAGTCAAGACTGATTTGCAAATGGCTGGGTCCAAACTGGAGTGGCATGGTGAGCAAAAGAACAATGGATTTAACGCAGATCTCTTGACTGGAGTGAATGTTTGATTTGCCCTGCATTCTGTCCATCATCTGTGTATCTCTTGCTTTCTCACCCTACGTGCGCCGGGTATGCCCAGATGTGGGTTCTGGGCTCACTGTGCCACTAGATTCAAGCTAGCCTGGCTGATGAGGGGTGATGCCCCGAAACCAGTCCCAGGATGCTTGTTTCCATTCCAGGGAGGACCTGGCTTGGAAGTTCGGGCTGGACTGTTCCCATGAGGCACAGGGTCAAGACTGATTTGCATATGGCTGGGTCCAAACTGGGGTAGCATGGTGAGCAAAAGAACGATGGGGGTGAATGTTTCATTTGCTCTGCATTCCATCCATCATCTGTGTATCTTTTACTTTTAGAAAGTTGACATTTTCCTGCAATTAGCAATTTGGTGCCTGCAGCCTCGCCTGTGCCACATGACTGGGTGTAACTGACAGGCTTTGTGATTTCCTCCCAGATAGTCCCACAATAAAGGGATTAGGTGTGCCTGAATGAGCCATCTGCTGGCAGGATGGGGTGGAGGAGCTGAGCATAGTCCCACTTGCAACTGAATCGGCTGTGCTCTGCCTTCACATAAAGGACTTATCAACTCCACATTGTCACTGCAGCTTAGAGCCAATGCAGGGATTCAGGAAATTCCATGCACTTCAAAGAGACTTTCTAAGAGTTTCTCCCACCTTCCAGGGGAAGGGCACCAGGTATAAAATAGAATCCCTGACCCACTCTTCAGTTGATTCCTGGACTTACGCAAGGACTCTCAGAGAACTGCCTGTAGTGGTGACCTGCTGTGCACTTTGCAATACTGCTTTGCTGTACGTGGAAGGACTGTTTTGCTGCCTGGAGCCTACCTTGAACCCTCAGAGGTCAGCCTTGCTGTTTAAGCCCTACATCTTCACCTGCACCCAACACTACCAAAGTGACTACAAGAGCTAGTTTGCTGGCCTTCTGTCCGGAGCTACAGGGACACTAAGGGCTCGCATCATCTTGTAACCACAACTGAACCCAGCCTGAGTGAGTCCTGGTGCCCAAAGGGGTGCCTCACCAGTATTGGACCCTTGGTTGTGGTGCTAAAGGTACCGAGATGGCCAAAATCCAAAACTGAAGTCTTAGAAACTTTTTGATCAACAACTGCTCTGAGAACCAGGAGGAGACCAGGACCAACCTGCTCATTGATCCGCCCAAGGTGCACTGCTGGTTGGCCTGATTTCGTGCTTGCTCTAGCTATGTTCTTCTCAGCAACAGCAAATCCTGTTCAGAGGTCCTTCACCAAAGGGCTAACCGAGTCCATAGAATTGTATTCGCTACAGCCTTCTGCCTAATTCCGATGGAGATTTTTGACTTCCAAAAAAGAAAGTAGGTCAGAAAGTAGAAATCTTCACCCCAGTTTTGACCCAAGACTCCCCGTCAACAATGCTTCCTCCTCAGTAACCGCCTGCAGCCTTGCACTGCTGAACTTTATCTTCTTTAAACATTTTTCTCAAAATGTATTCTAAGTCCGAAGGTAAGCGCTGACCGGGCCCAATCCACTTCTTGTATCCGAACTGCGCTCCATCGCAGTTAGCCATATTTTTTTAGTTTGACCCGGTCTCGCATGACAGGATGTCCGTGGTTAGTACTTTGATTTTTTAGGCACTAGTTTTTATCAAAAACTTTAAAATTTGTAACCCCAGTCTACTATCTGGATTGCTGTCATTTTGGTATCAAATAATTTATTAAAATGTACTTTATTTTTCTAAATTGGGGTGGGGTTTTTCTTGTGTTGTGTTTTCACTTAATTACTGTTTGTGTGCTGCATAAATAATTTACACATTGCCTCTGAATTAAGTCTGATTAATTTTTGTGCCAAGCTAACCAGGGCACAGATTAATTTAGTGACTTTTTGTGGCTCACCCTGCAAGGCATTGTGCCTGTTGCTTTACCAGGGCTAACACTCCAGTCAACCAACAACCCGATTTCTCACACTCAACATTCGTACACAGATTAATTGCCTCTTGCAATGGGGTTGGCAGTAGCAAGAATTCCAGCTCCACTATTGTCCAGCCATTTAAGCAACTAAAAGATAATCACAGAAGCAGAGATATTTCATGGTTTTGTTGACCAAGTTGTAAAGATGGTTTATTAATCATAATTTAATGAAAAGAACAATGACATTCTTGCCTATCTGGGGAAGAATAAATGTACATCACTCAGAGTTTTTGTGCATGATCTAACACTTTCTTTTTCTGGATGGACTTAATAGATATTACAATCATAAGAGAAACAAATTATAAAATCACAGGTTGTAGAGAGGTATTAATGGAACAGAAAAAGAGTTGTCAAGAGTAGTGAGAAAGAACAGTGCAATAGAGCCATAAAGATACAAAAGGTCATCCCAGGCATGGGACAGTGCTCAGAACATGAAGAGACGGTGCCCTATACACTGATGTGCATACTGTCATACACATATTTTTTTTTAAAAATTGAAAATGTTTACGCCTGCCAGAAATTCACATAGGGATTCCTGGCAGGCGTACCTGGGTCCCTTGGTCATTGTGTCACTGTAACCAAGCTATACCCATTAATGTGCCCTAATCAGGGCGAAACTGGCCATGGGTTACTTGTGTTTCAGTTAAGGAAGGGCATGGCCTCCAATTTCGGGCTGGACTGTTCTTATTGGAGCATGGTCAAGGCTGATTTGCATATGGCTAGATCCAAACTAAGGTGGCATGGTGAGCAAAAGAATGATGTATCGGGAAGCAACCTAGAGTGATAGCCAGTGATTACACAAATTGCAAGCAATCTTTTTTCACCTTTTGTGTGTATGATGTAAATACTGTCATAAACATAAGGTTAAACAAACTGACATTTCTACACCTCCAAAAAATTCACAAAGGTATTCTAGATAGATTTACGCCAATTCATGTTTGCCGAGTTCTCTACACATGTAAATCCCAGTCAAGGCTTAGGAACATTGAGATTCAAAGGCATCGTTACCCTTGGAAGCTTGTGCACCTGAATGCTAGTCGGCATCCACAAACTAATCTCATTCCCCTTTCCACCCTGGAAAAGTCAGATTTTTACAACAGCCAAAGGCTGCCATAAATCCTTTTCTAGTGTGGATTGAGGAATATATCACCTTTAATTTTGGTGGGGGTTTAGTGGAAATAGGTCCTCCATGGGAAACACAAAAAATGATGGTGTTGCAAAGTGTTTCCTATTGCTCCTGTGCAGAGTTCTCAGCTATGGACCACTTTGTACGGACAGAATACAAGGCTTTTTTAGTAGTTACCTGACCTTCCTTCTAGTACATCTGGATCTTTGCCTAGCTCAGATTTCCAAGCGTACTACTGAAAATGTAGTAGTAAATATGGGTCCACATGTGGACGGAAATCTATGGTTGCAGATTTTACTACTTTTTTCCTGAATAGGCTGTAGGATATTTATTTTTTGGAACACTAAAGCACAAGGGCCATAATCAGAGAGAATATTACAGCGGAGAGACACTAATCAGTGAGTATATCTGAGGAGAGATTATCTCAGAAGAAATACTTTTATCAGGGAATACAAGGTAGGAAAAGGGCAGTGAGAAAAGTGGCCTTTGGTAAAGAGAGGCAGACCATATGCCTGTGGTACTTCTATAGCACAGAACTTAGCTGAAAAGGCAGTGAAGCACCCAATATGGCCAAAAGCAAGCATAAAGTCAACGAGTGACAGGAGAGGCAGCTGATTTGTGGATGATTAATATATTGTGAGGTGGTATTCTTTAGAAAGGTGTGTCTTCAACGCTTTCATAAATTGTACTAGCATTGGAGTGGTCCTGATGGATACGGGGATGTTGTTATAGGCCCTAGGTGCTGGTTGCAAAAGGCTTGCTGACTTCTTTCTTTATTTTCTACACTTCTTAGTTCCCCCACTGATGGTGTCCGGCCTGTGGATGTGCAAAGAACCACCAGAAATGGTGAGCCTGTCTATAGGATAAGCATGGTTTCTGGCTGTGATAGATTTGTAAATGATGCAGATGTTTTTGAAGATGGTGCTGGCTCACAAGGGGAGTTTATGGAGTTCCATCAGCATGCTCATGCTTCTTCAGGACCTGGATGAGACATGCTACAGCATTTAGGATGCCCTTAAGGGTTGCCACTGTGGAGTCTGAAAGGCCATTGAGCAGGGCACTACCACCGTCCAAATGTGAGAGTATGAGGGCTTGAACAGCATTTCTACAGTCGTTTTCTGAAAGAAAAGGTTTTACTTTCTTTAGAAGAGAGAGCTGATGCAAGATTTCTTTGTTTTTCATTAATGTGTTCCTTGAAGGGGTGAGGCTAGTCTCTAGAGTGAATCCAAGTGGCCTGGTATTTGGTGAAAGTTGGTGTTCGAAACCTAAAAGGTTCACGTGATTGAGTAAAGTTTGTACTGTTATTTGTTTACTGTTCTTGGAAAGTAACAAGAATTCTGTTTTGGTTGGGTTGAGCTTTAGGTAGGTGCTGAAAATCCAGTTGTGGATGGTGTACAGGCAGTGCTTGAGGCATTGGATGTATGAAGCAGAGCAGATTTCCAAATATCGGTGTGCTTCATTGGCCTACTGATGAAATCTGACCTCTTATCTGTAGAGGTTGAAGATGACAGGGACAGTATGTAACCCTCTGGGACTCTGCAGGTGATAGGGAACTTTTGGGACCTGAATGTGCCATGTGAAAAAACTGGTGTTGGCTGGAAAGGGAGGAGGAGAACCAGAGAAGGACATTGCCGGTCAATCCCATTGGAGACTCCAGGTTGCATATGAGGGTGGGATGGTCGACATGAAGAAGATGGTGAGCATTAATGTGACCTTGAAGTTGAATGTTGCTTTTTTAATCATCTTGCTGATGAATGGTAGGTGAATGATGAACACGTATCTGATGAGGTTATCAGAATTTAGTGTAGAAGGGGGATATACAAGGCAGCACTAGAAATGAAACAGTGTGTGGTCAACAACGGTAACATAAAAGGACAGAAACAATCTCAGAGAGAAAATCTCTGAAGAGAGTGATATATGACGAGAATGCAAGCAGGAGTCAGTGATTATATGGAAATACAAGAAAGAGGTAAACACTAAAGAGAATGGGGGATCGGAGAGGACAGAGAGAGATTCTGATCACTAGTGTGTAAATAAGCATATTTTTACAACATGGGGAAGATTTGGAACATCTTTTGACCCTGAGTTTGCAAAAACAGCATAGGAAGTTAAATTTGTGTACATATTTAATTCAACTGACTTGCTTGTAATGTTGAATAATATGCAGTAGGAAGAATCTGCACCATAATGGATATTATACTGTTGTTTAATTCACTTCACAAAGGTTCAATCAAGTAAAAAGTGTATATTTGCCAACAAGAACAGAATTCAATTTGTCGACTCTGTACCATTATCTATGTCTATTTTGTGAATAAATATTCATTTGTTCTGGGAAAATGTTGGTGCACATATATTTTGCAAATGATAATTTTGGTTTTGTGGCGACCCTTCAAATAAATGTGAAATTTTAGAACATGACCCCCGACATAAGAAACTTCAGAAATGTCGAAAACATTTCCAAAGGTACAAAATTGATTCTAAAATATGAATCATGTTTTTAGTCGATCCGATTTTCACTTGTTCAGTATAAAATGTCTAAAAAAATCTTAATATTATAAAACGGCATGGAATGTGGTTCTGGGGAAGGTGTGGCTTATGTGAGTGCATGGAAAAAGCTGACAGATGAAGTTCAACCCAAGCAAGTGTTGCTGTAGTAAGTACTGGCAGGCAATAAAAACATTTGCTTAACACTTTTCATGTGGAAGAAGTGAATGTGTAGCGCATTGAGGATAGAAAGGTTATGGAACAGGCATTAACCCTTTCCCTGATTTATGGCCTTTCGTATGATTACGACAATAAATTCGTCTTCTTGTTACAGGGCTCTTGTAAAAAGCCAGAAAGCCGGACTTTCCTGATGAAATCCCAAGTGTGGGTGACCTCATTGTCAGTGGATGCGCCGTGCTGGAGAAATAGGAGACATTACGGGGCTTATTTACAAGCCTCTTGCGCCACTTTTGCGTCATTTTTAACATGGGAAAAGTGACGCAAAAGTGGCGCAAGGGCCTTGTAAATCTGCCCCTATGTATGTGAAAACTGTCGGATAGATACATGGATGGAGAAGGAAAAAGACAAATATAAACAACAAGAAAATCAGATGACTTGTACTCATCAGAGACATGGATGTGTTCAAATATTGATGCAGTGTTTAAGAAAAATTGTATGTTCTTGGGATCTGTTCGCTTGCTATATGTCTTTCCATGTGACACAGACCGTTTTACCATCAGAGTCCAAGCTATCACCATGATATCTATTCTGTCAGAATAAGGTATGAAAGGTCACTTGCATCATCAGACAACGAGAGCTTATCACTATACTCTTCAATGTCTCTTTGCTGTTAGGGCTACACCCACTTTCATGGTTCTATTCATTATGTTTTCGATCAGGACTGTCCTAAGTGTGGCAGGATAAAAAAATATGCCAAAAATAAAACTAGGAAGATATGTTTTTGTTCTACTGAATGGCTTAGAATGGTATTTTATGTCTGACATTCTCCTACTGGTTCTTGCACAAAATGCCCTTAGTATATGAAGCATTTCTAATAAAAAACAGTCTAACTTTCTGGTCGAAGGGGGGCACTAGAGAGCCCACTGCAAGATGGCCGCACCTTAGTGCAGCACTACCGGCTGGAAGTTCAGCACGCGTAAAGAACTGCCATCTGCCCATATTAGCCAGTGCTATGCTGGGAGGGGCCCTGCATGCCCATACCAGGGCCAATGCTGAGCCTGTACCTGCCTGTCTGCAGCGAGAGAATAACGGAATGCCAGCAGCAATCCTGGGAGAAAATGGCGATATGGCGGGGCAATATGAATGCTGAGCGCTGCTGCTGGGCTGAGTGAGAGATCCAATACTTGCGGGTCCAGCCGCTGAAAACTGCTCGGTGGGTGCTGTCCCCTCGGCGGGAAGGCAGGAGGATGCTGTTGGGGGCCTCGCCTGCCCGGTGTCAGGAGGGAGAGCCGGGTGCTGCGTGCTGCCAGCAGAGCGGCCAGAGGAGACGAGCCTGGTCGGGCTGTGGACAAGCTCGTGGCCTCGGACTGCCTGCGGTGAGCCAGAACCAAACTGGGCAGGAAGGTGAGGGCAGCGAGTGACTGCTGATGGCGGAGGATGCGACTGCTCCTTGCCCTGGGCTGCGGCTGAGGTAACGCGTTGTGGTGCTGAAGGTCCCAGGATCGAGCCGGGCCTGGGCGGGTGGCCCGAGTGCGGTGTCAACTGGGCGCTAGGCTGTGGCGGACAGGGGCGAAGAATATTGATCGAACCACTACGGACTGTGTGCGCTGGAGTGTAGCACTGTGCACCGTTGGGCTGCCATGGGTGGGAGGCGCCAAGCTTGTTTGCCGCGAGTCCTTGGGGCGGTTTGAGAAGTGCACTCTAACTGTACTGGTACTGTGGATTGACCCCTGTGGCCTAAAACAAATATGGCCATATATTGGTGACTGTGGATGCTGCTTATATGAAAAGTGGGAGGTGAAGGGGCCACTGAGTGCACCTGCCTGCAGGAGTACAGTCTGAGCAGGATGAACTGACTGTTACTGTGCAGCATATTGGAACTGCCCCCTGCTGAGCCTCATACCTGTAGAGCACTAACACGTTGTGGTCCACGGCAGCTCGGTGGGGCAGGATAGGGAGACACTCCCTTTTCTTATTGACCATCCATTGTGGCGCCAGACAGCGAGAGCGTGACTCGCGCTTATAACGCGGGACCCACGATAGGGGGTCAATTGACGACACACACAACACCAAGATGGGGAAAATGGACAGGACCCAATCCTGCTTAACATTCGAATCTAGACGCACCCCCAGAGTGCAACTTGAGCAGTTGGATTCTGAACTGGATCTACAGACTTCCGAGTCTGCATCTCTAGAATCCACGCTCCTAGCCATGCAACAGCGCCCACATTCAATCAACAGTAAAATAGACACGCTGACGCTCAGGATGGATAATATGACAGCGAAAGTGGACAAACAAGCAGCACGCATCTCTGCAGTGGAGCAACGTATCTCCAATGTGGAGGAATAATCCCAGGCCAACACCACTAAATGCCTAAACATGGTAAAGGTGCTGCAGGTAATTCAGGTGAAGAATGAAGACCTTGAGGCGCGTTCGCACTGCAATAACCTGCGTATAGTGGGGGTGCCAGAATCCACCAACATGGGAAGGCTTGAAGACTATATTAAAACCATGCTTACGCAGACCTATGCACAGGGTATTGAATTTCAGGAGGAGGGAATGTACCATGGCACCCAGGGTATGGCTGCACAGTTTATAAAATACTACTCTCAGCTGTATGGCCCACGAGATGCTGCGACGGCGGCTGAAACCGCAGCATATTTTGATACAATAACCATGGCATGTCTCTCCCTGGGACAGAGGGAATTCTTGGTGCAGCCTATCACGCTCGATGAAGTACGTGAAGCCATAGCTGCTTTACCATACAGCAAGGCATTGGGCAGTGACGGGATTCCCAGCAAATTCCATAAAGAATTTGCGAACCTGCTAGCCCTGCAGCCACATGCAGTATATGTAGAGGCATATGAGAAACAGATGCTGCCCCATACACTTTGTGAAGCACTCCTAATAACTCTTTTAAAAGCAGCCGAGTCGCCCACACAGTGTAGCTCTTACAGCCCGCTATCGCTTCTAAATATTGACACTAAAATATTAGCAAAAATCATCGCCACCAGATTACAGCCGTTACTCCCGGCATTAGTGCTGCCAGATCAGTCAGGTTTTGTGCCAGACCGCATCACGACTCACGATCTAAGAACATTATTTGTGGTTCTACATCAGTTAGACCCTAGGGTTAAGGCAGCACCTGTCCTATTAGATGCTACCAAAGCCTTTGATTCTATCCACTGGGAATACATGTTCACTGTATTGAATCGAGTAGGCATAACCCAAAACCTTTTCGCGATGGATACGGCTATTATATATGGACCCAGTAGCTAGATTGTGAATTAATGGCAACACCTCGGTGTTGATGAAATTTGCAGGGGAATGCGACAGAGTTGCCCACTGTCGCCAATATTATTTTCCATGGTGCTAGAACCCTTGGCGAGTATGATATGCCAAAAACACAGAGATAGAGCATTGGCATTCCGCAGTCGTCCTCTTGCCATCTTCCTTTATGCGGATGATATTGTGTTGTATGTCCGGGACCCGGCCCCACTGATAAGGAAATATGTTAAATTTGAAAGGTTTTCTGGTCTGACTATAAATTGGGATGAGTCAACAATATTCCCCCTCACTCACTGTACTGAGCCATGTACACTGGAGTTCCCTCTCGAGTGGAGTGCGGACCCTGATGGATACCTTGGAGTCTGGATCCATAGAAACCTAGATATTGTTAACAGACAGAACTATGGCACCGCAATATCTAGACTAGAAGCCCAGGTGACAAAATGGATAAAACTCCTGCTGTCATTAGCAGACCGAGTGGCGGTGATGAAAATGGTTATATTGCCCCGCTTCCTATATCTTTTTATTACTATTACTATTACCCTACCCAGGGTCATTTTTAAGGTACTGAGATCCCATTTAAAAACACTAGAATGGGCTGGTAATCAACCTAGGTGTTGCAGAGATACACTCACCAGGCCCTATGAAGAAGGGGGATTTGGCGCCCCAGATATGCACCTGTTTTACTCATGCGCGCAGGCACATTTTGCTCAGTACTGGCATTTTCCATCGGCCTACCTGCTGCATATAGCGATTGAAAGTGATGACGCACCACCAACACCGTTAAAGTCATATTGCCCCATGTGCGACATGAGGTCCCCAAACAAGAAATAAACACAATAAATTGCACTACAAAGGCCTGGCAGGAACTGGGCAGGAGAGCGGGGAAGATGCCACTATATGCTCCAGTGATGCCCCTACTCTACCATCCAGCTATCTCTGTAATGCAAGAACCTAAGTCACTTGCTATACTGACAGAGGCATGCTTGATGACAATGCGTGATGCGTTCCCTGAGGGTAGGTTTATATCACTGGACACAATACTAGCAACACATCGTAGCACTCTACTACTAGTGTTTACATATCACAGATTACGGGACACACTTAAAAATTATATCCCCAATTCCTGGATGCACTCCCCACGTTAGGGGCACTACAAGGCTTACTCGCTAACAGCTCACACAAGCAGCTGATAACTAAGTTATATATTGCGGCACAAATGAACGCCCTGCCCACTCAGTGTAAAGCACTAGATAAATTGAACTCAGCTCTGGACATTTTGCTGTACTCTCCTGAACAGGCTAACGGATAATTGTAATTTAAGAATTATACACTTTAAATACCTACAACAAACATACTATACACCACTACAATTATATAAATTTGGCCTGCGTGAGTCCACCCAGTGCAAGAGATGTGGTTCACCTGACGCAGATTTTATGCGTATGGCTTGGAACTGTGCCAAGGTAAACCAGTTTTGGACACAAGTGACACTGGTGGTCTCTGTTGTGGTGATGGAGACAGTGCACTGCACTATGCATCTGTGCCTACTAGGCCTTGTCAATGTTCTACAACCCTCCAGCCATAAACTGGGGGCGATAATCTTATTGCTTGCGAAAAGGAGAGCATCACTCCACTGGGGGAAAAAGGCGATACCTAAATTTGACCAATGGCTAGTAGACATGGTATTCTGTATTGACCAGCTAGATATTTATGCAGAGGAGTTACCTGTGATGTCGAGACCTAAGAATATATGGGTGCCATTTACACTATATCGTATTGCAACAGCAACTGCAAATTAAGGCCTTAATGGGAATATGAGATATTGTAACCTTGATATATTTGTATTGATTGGGCTGAATGTAGTAAGATCTGGTATGTATGATTATTGCTACATGAACAAGCTGATGTGATGCTATGATGTTCTTTGCTTTATTCTGTCGTTTTCTATGATGCACTATTGTTTGTACTAAGGAAGTAATAAAAACAAATACTTTCTGGTGGAAACAAAAAATGTTCTGTGGTTTATGCACTTTTTCACAGCTACACAAAATAATAGCACCAGCCCCCACCCACCTGAAATTCCACTTACACCTGAAATTATCACAAATGTCCAAAGATGTTATGCTTCCCAAATCTGGGCCAACCCTTGCACTGCACAGATTGTGGGGACTATGTTACACCCCTAGAGAGCCTAAAGTTTTATGTACTTTATGCATTAATTCTCTGCTGCCTGATCCAATGAATAAACTACTCAGGGAAGTGGAGTGGGGAAGAATCAGTCATCTAATGCTGCATGATGAGGAAATAATGACATTTATGATTAATTATTGCTTCAAATGTTCTAATTGTTCATCTATTTTTTACTCGTTTTAATGTATTTTTGCTTATGTTCCTGACACCATGCTGAATATCCCTTCAGGTATGGAATTGAATATTATGAATTGTACTTACAGCAGCCCTGAATATGGTGTAATCTTGAAGCTGGTATTTAGAACGAGTCCTTAGATGATATATTGAAACTGGATGTTTCTTTATTGCCATTGATACTGCATATCAAAAGCGTGTTTTATGCTATCAGATTTAATGATAGACAGCACCTGAGTGCTCGTTCAAGAACACGTCTAATGAATTCTTACTATTGTATGTAATGTAAATGACATGAATAATGAGGACCTGCCTATCTTTAAGCCATTACACAGAATTTAGGATCATGAAGTGCAAGGAACTGGATCTTGGCTGGACTTTTATCCATCACTGTATTGTGTAGCTCAAAGTTGTCATTGGATATTCTTCAGTCACACACCTCTAATGAGCCCTGGCCAAAACACTTAAGCCCACTATTTCTTTGTAATGAAGCCTAAAATTCATAACAATCGTAAATCAAAATGGGCCATCTGCTACTAAAAGAGTGAACAATTAATGTTGAAAAAAGTATAGCACTAGATTGTTAATTGTTTCCTAAATACATACCCCTCTCAATCAGTGGCGTAGCAAGGGGGCGGGGCTGTCCGCCCCGTGCTGCACCAGTTTTGGGGGTGGCGGCCTCCGCTCTTACCTGCGGCCATCGCGGGGGGCAAACGCATAGATCACAAGCACCCCCGCTCTTACTTGCGTCTGTCGCGGGGCGGCAAATACAGGGGCCTACACAGGCAGCAAAAGGTGTAGCTACACCACTGCTATCAATGATAAATGTTGAAATGAAAAAATTATCTAGGATTTTATCAAAAAGGCTGCTCTGAGTAGTTGGTGAAGATCGTTTTGTGTGAAGTATGGTCAGAAATATGGTCTGGATAAGTTCAAGACCATAATGGGACCAAGCCCTTGAAACAAGCCAAAGCACAGTGAAGAAATAACCGATGCAGAGTTATTTGGGCATCACACTTGTCTTAAGCTGAACTGCTATGATAGAAAATAACATGCATAAAACCAAATACAACAACATTAAGAATTCCATATCATATTTCAGACCATACGTCATACAAAATGCAGTTCACATACGGGCCTTGAAAAAGCCTCAGATGCACAGATGATGGATGATGGATTTAGGCCCAGATCTCCGTACTGGGGTGAATGTATGACATTGTTCTGCATTCTGTCCATCAATTGTTCTTTTTGCATTTGTCACCCCGAGTGGGACTGGTATGCCCAGACGTGGGTCCCGGGCTCTCCATGCCACTGGAGTCAAACTATCCTGGCTGATGAGGGGTGAAACCCCGAAACTGGTCCTAGGATGCTTGAGTCCAGGTAGGACCTGGCCTGGTAGTCCGAGCTGGATTATTCCCATTGGGTGCAGGGTCAAGACTGATTTACATATGGCTGGGTTCAACTGGAATGGCATGGGGAGCAAATAAACGATGGATTTTGGCCCAGATCTCTGTACTGGGGTGAATGTATGACTGCATTCTCTCCATCAATTGTTCTTTTTGTATTTGAAAAAGCCTCAGGCCTGCATGCCAGCAAGTGGCGAAACACATGTTGGCTATAGATCCAGAACAATGTAACAAAGAAATTAACATGCAACCCTGCTGCAGCAATTCATTAATTTTATAATTATGTCCTATGTTTTTCAAAGGTTCTCTTAATTACATGAGATACTATAATGTAAATTAGATTGTTCAGGCATCTCTAGACTAACTTCATGTATTTTTAAGAGTAGTCTCCTGGCCTCCACATCTAGGCTAGTTGGTCCACAGCCACTGGGGTGATCAGTGGGACTTTTTATGTACAGTGGAATCAATATTTAGCACTAGGATCTGGGTAGATTTAATGAAATCATGACATTTCTGAATAACTCCTTCACAAATATACACCAATGCTCTTGATTGGTAACTCTTTAGCATGATTTTAGGCTTTGTAACTTTTTAAAGTCAGTGAGCATTATATGTCTCATGTTCCGATATTTTTTTATCTTATTGTGATTTTGTAAATCATGGCTCATCCATGCCACCCTCGGATCCCATTATTAAATACTGCTTTCCCTAATCAAATAGCATGCTAGACGTGGTATGGGCCTCGGTTCGCAGTTTCAGTCTATAGAGGGGCTGCACAGCACCTACTGCAGTCAGACATATCCAGACTCTCTTTCAACGACTGCTCAAACTAAATGGGAAACTAACCTACTTTGCATAATATTTTCACTTCGTCTTGTGAATGCTACCATTATGCAAATATCCTACTGGGCCAAGGCATCATCCAAGGAAATCAGGAAACCTAAACTACTCAGGAGGAACACGTTGTTTTACAGCCTTCCCAGTGGGGTCTTTGGACTGAGGCAATGATGTTCCCTGAGACTCTCTGGGGGCCCAGGAGGAGTGCAGTTATCCAATACTTCCCATATGTGTAGCCTGTCCACCTCTCAATATTTTCACGGAGAATTTCCTGATGCAGATGTGAACATGAGGTCAAAGGTAGACTTTGTTCTAGTAAATAATGCGCCCTCCCTCAGAAATGTGGTCGAAATACATCACAAGGAGGAGTGTGTTCAAGTGTTCAAAGACTTCAACTAGACTGTGATACTTTGAGTACCACCATTAAAAGTAGTAGGGGGAGAATGGGATGGTATGCACACTTTAAAAAGCAAGGAATGATTAAAATGAGATTCTAGGTGGAAACTTTTTAACGGAGCCACGAGGATCCCTTAGATCCTTTGGTAATGCTCTGAAATGAGATTGTTGTCAGTTATGCACTGCTTTCAAAGAGTAGGGCCTGCCCAACTCTAAAACATTACCCAGTGGATTCCCCAGTACAGATCCAAATGTGGGGCCACAGCTGGAATCTATGCCATTAAATTCTGAACTCGCCTTTGGAAGAGCTATCAGGAAGGCCTTACAATGGTGGGTGCAGCACATATCACTGCGTTGCCTTACTCTTCCCTGGGAACGCATTCCATGGACGTTGCATGGGTGTTCCCACACAACTCCCTTGGTTTTTGAAGCATTCTCAGATTTACCAGCACTGGTGAACCTGGTAATGTTCTAAAAAGATACGCTTTTCCAGGAAAGGTATAACGAGGAGAAATATCTTTATGTCTCCTTGTTACTTCTTCTTCCTATGTGTGCTGCAGTCTGCAGCACACATAGCTAGAGGAATATGCCTCTCAGGATTAGTTTTTGTGCTGGAAGGTTTCCCTTCATGCACAAAAAACAATCCTGCATGCAACACAGGCACCCTTGCAGGCACTAGGCTGACAAATGGGCACCAGTGCAGAGGAAAAGGCAGGAATGTGTCGTATTGCATTAAATATAGCACATTCTTGCTCTTTCCATGTCACGCAGTGCAGCACAGCAAGTTGACATGCTCCATTGCCCTGCGTGACTTTTTCAAAAATAGGCCACAGGATCCTTAAAGTGAAACTTGATTTTGTATGTAGAAGGTATTATGGTATACATGTGTAGATCTGGTGTCTTCAACCAGTCGATCAAAAACTGCCAGTAGCTCACGGAAACCTTCAGAGTAGCTCCCAGCATTGAGTTCATTTTTAACTAAGAACTGCAATAAATGAGTGTCGCATTTTCCTTTTAAAGTTAAGGAACAGATATGTTTTTTTTAATTATTATCAGGCTGCAAATAGCAGAGCCTGATAATTAGCAGTGCTCCACTCAGATTGATGACCCATGTGGATCACAGAGGTTCAGAACTGAAGCACTGAGATATTCAGCTCTAAAATAAAAGTCGGTCTCAATCCAATACGGGAGCATGAGAACAAAATTATGTTTCCGAATGCTTTCAAATGAGAGAAAATTAAAATGGCGAGATTTAAGTAATGCATGTAAACAAGTTAACTCTTCAGTTGAATTTTCTCCCATTTCAAAGTGTTACATTTACAAGCAGCAGTCCTCTTCCTCCTATTGGCCGGTAGACACACTGTCATATTTATAAGTGAAAATTACAGCCATTTTTTTAATGGGAGAAATTTAAAGTGCAGAAAAATGTTCTATCAAGTGCAGAACAATGTTCCATCAAGTGCAGAAAAATGTTCCTTATTCCGAACTTTTTTGCAGAACATTTTTCTGCACTTTAAATTTCTCCCATTTAAAACACAATGCTTGTATGTTTGTGTTGTACATGTAACATTGCTGCATATGGCAAAATGTATGTCCTGTGCCACAAGTACATACAACACAGGCTCTCAGTCACTCATACGCCTATATCATATTCATTCGCACACATGCTCATACATTCCCACAGACCATGTACTCACTGATGCACATGACAGCCCTATCATAGTTACCCTAGTCACCATATTATCGGGCTCCATGGACATTAGTTTAAAGTCAATGAAGCAGGGCAAAGGGGTGTCTGGTAACAATGCACGAGTTGCTTGGCCTTCAGTAGCTCACAACGATTTTCATTGATCAGAATTAGCTCTCATTACAGAAAGTGTTGCAGACCCCTGGTGTAGATAGACCTCCAAAATATAAAGTAATCATTGCCTAGGGGCAGAAAGGCCGGGTGAGGGGAGGAGGCAGTCGAGTAAAACTCTTTTTCCAGAGCACACAGCATGGCAGGAGAAAAGGGACAAAGGGCTAACTGGTCAAATGTCAATCTTGAACCAAGAGGTAACTCAGAATATATATGGGCTGAAGGCCATGACCTGCAGTCACTGCTGACAAGGGCCATGGACTCAGGTTGTGTCCAAAGGGAATTAGTCAAAATAATGGGAACGGGACTGAAACTGAGCACAGGAAATGGCCTTTCATTAAGTCCTGTGTTCAGAGTCATGGAGACATTGTTAAAACCTGTACCATGTAGGGTTGTTTGAGCTTTTGTAGAGAGCAAAAATAAAATCATTAACAGTGCTTCGTATGGGAATTCGGATTTGTCTAATAATTTCTGTTACTAGTTAATGTAAAAGAAAAACATTTTTAAAAAACCCTCAAAAAGAAGTTGCTGCAATTTTATAGTTATAATATAAAAGCTACAAAGCTACTGAAATGCACAAGGTATGGTGAAGTAGCCAGCATAATTACATCAATGCCCTTCTTCTGGCGTCAATCATTACATCACATATTACATAGCAAATGCCATCATCGACGACATCACTGGAGACAGCTCTCATCACATCATTATTGAAATGATTGTTGTTATAATTGAAGCCTCAAATGATTGGTATTTAACACTGCAGTAACCTGAAAATATAGTCTAATTTCATTATAATTTTGAGAACTTCTGTATATCAAAAGTGTTGTTGCAGCAGTGAAACAGCATTTATAGGCCATGAAGATATAAATTATTGTCACATTGAATTTAATCGCCATTTAATATCTCTATATACAGATGTCTTCAGAAAGTATTCCTTAAACGTTTTCTGCTGACATTGCATGTCACATCTCCTTTGACATAATTGATGTCAATACTGATGCTGCAACAAAAGCTCCTTTACACATATGTTGATGTATATTTAGACCTGTTTATACATGAATCTATTACATACACATTTAGGGGATGATTACGATGTCGGTCGGAAAGGCTCCGAATGGCATTCGAATTTTCCTAACCCGTGTCGGAACCTATGTTTCCGACCGCCTCAGAAACATTTCCGATCGCCCGATTACGATGGAATGGTAACCGTTCGGTCTTTCCGACTCAGTTCCAACCGGCATTCGGAGACTCAGTCGGTCAGAGCCGAATAGTACAGATCTATGGACCACGTTTCCGACCGACGTATTATAACGCCGGATTCGGACAGCCTTTCCAAATCGGTCCGTCCGACACGAAACGGCTGTCGGAAACTGACTTTGGTGGCCCATAGCAGGCCCCCCTTCACCCGGAGGCCTCCGGTTAGGGCCCGTAAGGGGGTACCCATGGGAGCCCTCTTTGCAACCATGCACAGTGTGGCAGGTACCATAGGGTGCCTGCCACAGGGTGCAAGGTTTTCTGCAACCACCCCTTTTTTCAATGGGATCCTGTGTTGTCGGTCGGAACACAGGCTCTCATTGAAATCAAGGGGAGTCCGAACGAACGGTGTTTGGAAGCATCGTAATCGGTCGGTCGGACTCCCCAAACCCGAGTCGGTCAGAAATGATTCGGACAAGGATTCAGTTGGAATGCTTTCCTACCGACATCCTAATGAGGCCCCTCGATATAAAAGTAGTACTGCAACTTTCAAGGGATAATGATTCTCAATGAAGAAATCTGTTGCTACTGAAAGAAATGACAGAATTCCTTGTTTTCTGCATGTATTGATGATATCAAAAAGTGTATCTTTGATGACAAAATTGTAAACAAGACTTTAAACTGCAGTAACTATCGTAAGGGGTATGTATTAATAGTGAGTGGAGCTGCAGCATCTGATATCATTTTAATACACTGATCATACCAGATATGATCTCATTGATGACATCATTAGATTGGTCGAGGATAACACTGAAGCCACATTTGATTGCCTTTTTCTACGTATATTTCTAGATACTGGAAATGCAATGAATGACCTAGTTCAAGAGCCGATTGGACATGGCCTAAAGCTGTATCCTGAAACGGACAGGGGGAGATAGCGCCGGGCATGTCGGGAGGCCACTCCCTGCATTCAGACCCTGCTTGGAATCATTTTGGGTCATGCCCAGCAAGCTCTGCAGGCATGCGACCAGACAAAGGGAATGGCTAAAGGCTAGGCCTTGTGCTAAGGGCCCATGGCTAAGGTCAGAGACTATGTCAAGCATGCTCAGATGCTAGTGGAACTGGCCTCAATGTATACTTGATGGCCAGGCCTTTGAGCCTCAGTCCAACTGGTGTGGCTGAAAGTCACGTCCTGTGTCAAGGGCCCACTGAGCATTGGCAAAGTCCATAATGAGCAAGCTCAGGGGCAGATCTTGGTAGAGGGTGTGGCCAAGGCCCATGCCTAGCAGCCAGAGCCCACATGGCATGTGCAATTGACATACAAATCTTGTTCTGGGAGAGAAGAAAGCAAGTGGCAGTCAAAGCACACTCTTTGTACACGGAGCTCATTGGAAATGGCTAAAGGCCATATCAGCTGGGGTACATGGCCAGCTAACTTCCCCCGCATACAGATTTTGCAGGGTACTGCCAAATGCCATATGTGTAATGTTCTGAAATTTGGGGGCCTGGTTCAGGGAATAGCAAATGCTATAAAGAGAATCAGTGTTATCACATTGCAGTCTTACTGTGTTGAAGATTTCACTCAATTCTTTAGCATCTAATTGTGCTCTGTGAATTATGGTCTTACTTGTTTCATTTCACTTCATTTTATTAAGTTTAGGTAATGTTTTCGTCAAAGCCCTGAACAAATTTTAAGTAGAATCGGTACAGCATAAGTTAAAATCAGTAGAAATATTATTAACTATCAATGAGTAAAAGATCAAAGTAGGTGATTCTTTAAGAGAAGACAAAAGTAAAGAAAATCATGGGCAAAACAGATAGAGATATAAATCATTCCAATGATTTTGGTCAATGAGAGAAACAAGCTCCAGAAGGAGTTAGTAGAACAAGGGCATGTGGCAACAATCAAGAAGGGGCTGAAGGCTGGGAATGTCAAGTCTGGTACATTGACAGATCAGATTATTGTTAGAAGACTATTGAGGGACAAAATATTGAAAGGCAGGTTTCTTTACATTCACTACACCTAACTCCACATATACATACATTGGTGATGTATAGCTTCATGGTAGACAGATGTGGAGTTAATAATAGCAAATCCTTACCTCCTTTGTGCACTTTGTCTCTCAATATTGTAACACTATTCTGTCCTATCGATATTCGGGATTTAAAATTCCTTCCAACGTTCCCAGGAAGAGGAAAGCAGTGTGGAAGTGATGGTAAAGAGTATATATGGACGAAAGGGAGGAGAGAAAATAAGTTGCAAACCCAGGGATGCTTTTAAAGATGAGGCAAGGGTAGGAAAGTAAGGTAAAGATGGAAAGGCAACCAATAAACATATGCTTCAGGGGATTAAATTTAAGTCACTAAAAGGAGAACAATGATAAACTTAATTGGGGACTCAAAGACAGATTAATGAGTAACGGGAGTATGGATGAAATCATGGACAGAGAAGAGCAAAAGCCTAGTGTCCAATGCAAGATAAAAGGATTACACAGTAAGCAGATCAGAGAGTGAAGTGAGACATCAGGTTTATTCCATTATTCCATAAACCTCAGCCACAGCATACCAACTGCCAGTTCAGGAGCATGCAGCCTCCTTACTCTACATTCTAAAACTTTGTGACTTCAAGGTTCCACTGCTCTAGTCTCTTCCATAGTCTCTTCTATAGTGCAAGTGACATAGATGATGGACAGCTACCACACCCAGTTTGAGTAAAAAGGAATAGAAATAAGCATCTTCCTTGTGCTGAAGTTTATCTAGTGGTATTCCAAACATTGTCTTCAGTGTTTTGTTCCATGCATGGTCTGATGTTACAGTCACATTTCTCCTGTGGATTTGAACTCCAAATATTTTTTTTTGCATTATTAACGACAGTCCGACATTTATATTTTCTTTTAGTGTGGTGAAACCGACCACTCCTGCTCAAGACCAAGAAGGAAGTCTTGAGCACTTCAGGAGTAAAGGAGTGTTTTTTCATGTGGATGAAGCATTAATAATAACCAGTCAGCTATGAAATGTGCACAAACTAAACGTGCAGTGGCTATGCATTTTTTGCCTCCAAACAGAGAAATGACTTCTATTGTAAATACTGTTTCCATCTTTATTATGGTGTAAAGATTACTATGAATGTCTCCTCCGTTCCAGGCATCCAAAGCATCAAACACTGCATGCACTTCATCTAGACATAAATTAAGTATTGACATGTTCAGAAAATCATTAATACAGCATGTGGCAATCAAACATAGCTGTAGACCATTGGATGTAGCTATTTCAGCAAATCAGCACTTCCAGGTACTTAGTCACATTACATACAGAAGGTGATAAGTGAGAGATGAATAGGCGCCAAATATCTGAAGATCACACTTCGAGTTATGTACAATATGTTGGAGGGAATCCTTAAGCCGCACCATCACTATTCTCCTACAGCAACAAGACCAGAGGTATAAATGTCTTGCTAGTCTAGGGAATCTAATCCACACTGCACAGCAGCACAATGAAAGGGC
This sequence comes from Calotriton arnoldi, assembly GCA_963921515.1. NCBI lineage: Eukaryota > Metazoa > Chordata > Amphibia > Caudata > Salamandridae > Calotriton > Calotriton arnoldi. Next base: position 1,866,560 of record CAWUFW010001098.1, read on the forward strand.
TGCTACTTATATGTCCAGCCTTCATCACAGGCAATAAACAAAGAACACATTCCAAAAAACCCTTCTTGGCATACATAACAAAGTCAGATGAAGTAATTTGACAATACAATGTGGGCATTAAGTATAAAATCCATTAAGAGAAGAGAAACAAAGGTATTAGTTATTCAAGGCCGAGCCTCCAGGTGGGTTTTTGTGTGCACCTTATTGCGCTAACTATAACGGCTGAATTTCTCTGGTTTTGTATGAGTGAAATGTTAGCCTAACTATACTGTCTCTGTAACCTTTGTTTTTTTCAGTGAATCTCTAAGTTTTATTAACTAGTAGTCACATTTACAGAGTGGTGGAGAAAGGGGGCTGGGCCTCCGACCAGCACACAGGAATCCCTCTGTGTAGGACTTACAGGAGGTACCAAGAGGGCTTCTTGGCCCACAAGGTCCCTCACGAGTAAAGTGGACTTCATCTCCCAACCAGTAGGGCACCTTGAGCCGTGTTTGCAGATTGGTGGAGAAAGAGGGCATGGACTCCGAAGACCTCTTAGCAATCAATTCCTCGTTTTCATAGAAGCTAAACTATAAACTCAATGAGACACAAAAACAAGAAGGAACCACTGAGGAGCACTTCTGGACCTAGTCAGAGGTATGAGCAGGGCCACTGGAATTATGCGACTATTCAGCCGCAGCGATTTTCGCATAATTATAAGTTTTCCACATTTGCCACATACTCCATCATCTTCCGCATAATCTGCAGATTTGAACATTACCAAAAATGCAGCGACAAGTGTTACAGCATAGTCGAAGGCCCTTTGCAAAGCTGGAATGGTCACTTGTTACTTATGGATAAATGTGGGTGTTAAATTGGTACTACAGCGCCTTTATTCCTCTTTCTGCACCTCTCTTGCTTCTTTCTGCACCCCTCTTGCCTCTTTCTGCACCCTTCTTCCCTCTTTTTGCACCTCTCTTGCCTCTTTTTGCACCTCTCTTGCCTCTTTCTGCACTTCTCTTGCCTCGTTCTACACCTCTGTTGCTTCTTTCTATACTTCTCTTTCTTCTTTCTGCACCTCTCTTGCATCTTTCTGCACTTGTCTACCCTCTCTCTGCACCTCTCCTGTCTCCTTGTGTACCTCTCTTGTCTCTTTCTGCTCTTCTGTTGCCTCTTTCTGCACCTCTGTTGCTTCATTCTGCACTTCTCTTGTTTCTTTCTGTACCTCTCTTGCTTCTTTCGGCACCCCTCTTGCATCTTTATGCACCACTCTCCCCTCTTTCTGCATCTCTCTTGCCTCTTTCTGCACCTCTCTTGCCTCTTTCTGTACTTCTCTTGCCTCTTTCTGCAACTCTGTTGCTTCTTTCTGCACTTTTCTTGCTTTCTGCACCTCTCTTCTTTCGGCACCCCTCTTGCCTCTTTCTGCACTCCTTTTCCCTCTTTCTGCAGCTCTCTTGCCTCTTTCTGCATGTCTCTTGCTTATTTCTACACCTCTCTTGCCTCTTTATGCACTTCTCTTGCATCTTTCTGCACGTCTGTTGCTTCTTTCTGCACTTCTATTGCCTCTTTCTGTACTCCTCTTGCCTGTTTCTGCACCTCTGTTGCCTCTTTCTGCACCTCAGTTGCCTCTTTCTGTACCTCGCTTGCCTCTTTCTGCACCTCTCTTGCCTCTTTATGCACTTCTCTTGCCTCTTTCTGCATCTCTGTTGCTTCTTTCTCCACTTCTCTTGCCTCTTACTGCACCTCTCTTGCTTCTTTCTGCACCACTCTTGCCTCCTTCTGCACCCCTCTTCCCTCTTTCTACACGTCTGTTGCTTGCTTCTGTACCTCTGTTGCCTCTCTCTGCACTCCTCTTGCTTCTTTTTTCACCTGTCTAGCCTCTTTCTGTACCTCCCTTGCTTCTTTCTACACCTCTCTTGCTTTTTTCTGCACCTCTCTTGTTTCTTTCTGCATCTCTCTTGTCTGTTTCATCACTTTTCTTGCTTCTTTCTGTACCTCTCTTGCTTCTTTATGCACTTCTCTAGACTCTTTCTGCACCTCTGTTGCTTCTTTCTGCACTTCTCTTGCTTCTTTCTGCACCTCTCTTGCTTCTTTCTGCACCCCTCCTCCCTCTTACTGCACCTCTGTTGCCTGTTTCTGCACCTCTCTTGCCTCTTTCTGCATGTCTCTTGCCTGTTTCTGCATCTGTCTTGCCAATTTCTGTACCTCTCTTGCCTCTTTCTGCACCTCTCTTGCTTCTTTCTACACCTCTCTTGCTTTCTCTGCACCTCTCTTGTTTCTTTCTGCATCTCTCTTGTCTGTTTCATAACTTTTCTTGCTTGTTTCTGCACCTCTCTTGCTTCTTTCTGCACTGCTCTTGGTTCTTTCTGTACCTTTCTTACGCTTTCTGCTTTTCTCTTGCTTCTTTCTGCACCTCTCTTGCCTCTTTCTACACCTTTCTTCTTCTTTCTGCACCTCTCTAGCTTCTTTCTGCACCTCTCTTGGTTCTTTCTGCACTTCTCTTGCCTCTTTGTGCCCTTTCTTTCGTCTTTCTGCATGTTTCTTGCCTCTTTCTGTGTTTCTCTTGCCTCTTTCTGCACATTTCTTACTCTTTCTGCACCTGTCTTGATTTTTCTGTACTTCTCTTGCCTCTTTCTGTACTTCTCTCGCCTCTTTCTGTACTCTCGTGACTGAGGTATATGTCTACATGTACATGTATTCTCACATGTGTTATGCATCTAAAGATGGTAGCTTAAAAAGCGGGTAGCTTCTCCTATAGGTGGTCAAATCTTCTCAGTTCTGCTCTGTCATTCAGTTGCACAGGCAGACAAGTCTTACGTATGTAGGTGTTATAGAGCCCCTCAAATATGCTATTGAATACCCAGGTGCCCAGTATTATGAGCAGAAAGAAATACATACACCTTCTTGTACACAAATTTACAGAGTATGCTGTTTGAAACACAGGTATTCAAGTATTTGTATGTTTATTTTTATGTTACATGTCACTAGGTAAAAGCAGAGAAACACGCATGCATACCTTCACAAACTTGGTGAGACTTACAACAGTGATATGGTTAGGATTGCTGTTTTACATCTAGTAGGCCTAACATTCTGAGCAGTCGATGAATAGTGAACCTTCAAGAGAAATGTGAGGTTTAAGACATCTTGGGAGAAGGATTAGTGATTAGGCTACTCTGTTGGAGTCTGTGGAAAGGTACAGTCGAAGTAGGCCTCTTTCTGTACCTCTGTTGCTTCTTTCTGCATTTCTCTTGCTTCTTTCTGTACCTTTCTTCCTCTTTCTGCACTCTCTTGCCTCTTTCTGCACTTCTCTTGCTTCTTTCTGCGCCTTTCTTCCTCTTTCTGCACATGTCCTACCTATGTAGGCATAGTTAGGAATTAGCATTTAAAAAACCTTAGACATTCACTGAAAAAAACACAGGTTTCAGGGACGTTATAGTTAGGAATTAGCATTTAAAAAACCTTAGAAATTCACTGAAAAAACCACAGATTTCAGGGACATTATAGTTAGGAATTAGCATTTAAAAAACCTTAGAAATTCACTGAAAAAACAAAGGTTTCAGGGATGTTATAGTTAGGCTGACATTTCACTCGCACAAAACCAGAGAAATTGATCCGTTATAGTTAGCTGAGCTAACTATAATTTGCGCCCCCCAATGCACTGCTGATGACATCACATATTACATCACTCATGACATGGTCAGTGATATCATTGATGACATCTCAAATGACATCACTCATGACATCACTGATGACATCATCCAGTGACTGAGTGTTTCTAAAAAATGTAAGAATGTTATCTATATATACACCAAGGTGTATTGAAGAATGAGTGGGTGTATGAGTGTATGTATGGATGATTTAATAGGTGCATGACTGACTGTATAAGTGAGTGATTATACATGTATCAGTGAATGTATGGGTGGGTGACTAATCTGTGTGAATGTCTGTATCAGTCTGTCAGTTGGTGTGTAAGTGGCTACATGGGTTGGTAAATAGGTACATGAGTGTCTCTATGAGTTAATGATTGGTTGTCTGAGTAGCAGTATGGGTGCCTGAGTGTCTCTTTGGGTGGGTGGTGGGGAGTGTGGCTCCCTGCATGATTGTGCGAGTGGGTGATTCACTGGGTGTATGGGTTCATAAGTGCATGTGCAAGGGGCTGTATGGATGAGTGAGTGTGCGTATGGCTGTGTTGTTGAGTGAATGGATGTCTGTGAATGGGTGTGTGCTTCTGTCAGTGATTGTATAAGAGAGTTACTATGTGTTAGTATCTGTATGAATAAGTGACGTGGTGTGTGTATAACTGTATAGGTGGCTAAAGGGCAGTGTGATTGACTCTTTGGGTGACTGACTAGGCGAGTGAGTAACTCTATGGGTGAGTGGCAGTGTGTGAGTGTCTGTATGGGTATATGAGTGCATATATCAGTGGCTGTATTGAGGAGTGACTGAGTGTATGAGTGACTGTGTGGGTGCATGAGTGGATGTGTGTATAGACCTATGAATCAGTGACTGTGTATGTACTGACTGGTATTGGTGTATCTATGGTTTCTAGAATGGTAGTCTGTATTTTAGAGTGGGTGTATAAAAGGTTATATTAGGGTGTGAGGACGTGCATCAGAGATTAAGTGGATGATGTCATCAGTGATGATGTCATTTGAGATGTGATCAGTGATGTCATCAGTGATGTCACTGACCGTGTCATGAGTGATGTAATATGTGACGTCATCAGCAGTGCATTGCGAGGAGCTCAGCTAACTATAACGGCTGAATTTCTCTAGTTTTGTGTGAGTGAAATGCCAGCCTAACTATAACGTCCCTGAAACCTGTGGTTATATATATATATATATATATATTTATATATATATATTACTTAATTGACTGCTTGATCCCCACAGCATAGCCCCACCTCAAACAGAACACACTAAATACAACATTCAGATGCATTGCACATGATACAAATTAGCCTATAGCTCAATACCATGATGCTTCTAACCATATCCAACACCAGGGAAACAACTTATAATTAATCAGTAGAACAAATCTTACCTACACTGTTAGAAATTGGGTTACTGGTTCAGGGGGGTGAAACCCTGCTCAAGCAGCAACCACAATCTCTGTCAGGATGAAGCACAAGCAAACCCAACTTAGGGGCATATTCACAAGGAGCTATCGCCGAATTAACGGCACTTTATCGCAGCCAAAGTCGTGATAAATTTACCTCCCCATTCACAAGCCGGTGTTAACAGCCCACAGCACCAGTTTACCCGCGATAGCAGCCGCAAAAAACATCGCCACAGAGGACCCGCGCAACTATCGCTAATGAGATGCAGAGTGGGCGTTCCCGTGACAAAAGGCGCAACAACATCACACCTCAACATTCACAACGACCAGCCACATTGGCGATAAAAACACAAAACAGGCGATAAGGCGCGTTAGCACCAGGAAATCTACACCTGCTCTGACCTGGTGTAAAGTCGGACGGCAGCCTGCAAATCAAAAGGGAGCACAGCCCAGGGCTACATCGGAAGGGCAACAGATGCCATGGAGCCACCCATCATGCGGCCCGGATACCCAAGAGGGCCACAACACCCACCGCCACCACCCCCAGGACCACCCCTCCCTGGCACCCCCCGACCAAAGACATGCCACGTCAGCCACACCTAAACATGTACAAAATATTCTGCTTGATGCCACACAATCACAACTGGTGACATGCATGTGTCGTCACAGAAATGAGCAGCACACATTCACTTTCGAAGCAACAAATTAAACATTATTAAAATGAACAACGAAATGAAATGAAGACACATGGCCGCTCCCCTCGGGACAATACGTAGGTCATAGCCTGTAAGACAAAAAACATGATGAGAAGGTGTGTCCTGCGCACATCAGAGGACAGAGAGAGAGCGAAGGAGAGAGAGAGGAAGAGAGGGAGGGAGAGAGAGAGAAAGAGAAGAGGAGCGAGAGAGGAAGAGAGGGAGAGAGAGAAGAGGGGAGAGAGAGAGGAAGAGAGGGAGAGAGAGAGAGGAAGAGAGGGAGAGAGAGAGAAGAGGAGAGAGAGAGGAAGAGAGGGAGAGAGAGAGAGAATGTGCCGCCCCTGCGCACCCAGGCCACACTGCTCACCTACTGCCACTGGTGTGTCCCCAACCACGTGCTGGTATGCATAGCAGGACACCAGGTCACACATCTGAGTCAGAGCCGTCAGCTGAAACAGAGCCCAGATACATGACTGGCACAGTACACACACTTGCACAAGACAACATCGCCTGCCCACCCATGCACACCCAGGCAGAGGCACCCCAACCCCTCCCGACGCCCATCGGAGCATGCCCGCCCATGCACACCCAGGCCTCAATGCTCACCTTCCACCACCGGCGCGTAGACAGGAGGTACCACCACGTGCCGCTGCAAGCCACAAGCCCGGGGCCCGCGGACATGGCACCCTCCACATCATGCAGCCCCGCTCCGCAGGCCACCAGGTCTCACGTTTGGTGCTGGGTCTTGATTACTCCATGGCAGAGGACATACCAGTGCACCCGGCACTATCGAAGCTGCACACCCGTTCAGCCCAATGGGTGCCACCAACTCTGGGATCCCGGAAGCGACGCCACGTGGCGGTAGGCCCGCGCTGCCCGCTGGCTCTGGCCTACACTGCGGTCCAGCAGGGCACACAAAACCTGAGCTGTCCAGACCGCCGGTATGGGGCATTATCGCAGGCTGCACACCCGCTCAGCAGCTGAAGGTGCCACTTACTCAGTGCACCTAAAAGTCACCGTCCCGTGGCGGGGTGCCTGTGCCGTCCGCAAGGCCTCGTGTGCCACTAACTCTGTGCAACCCCAGTCTGTGCCACGTGGTGGTAGGCCTGGCCGTACTCAAGGCCTCGGATGCCACTAACCCTGTGAGCAACAACTCATGGGCCCTATATGAATGCGAACCGTGGAGCGCCCGTCATCCAGTCACCACCAGAAGAGGGGAATGTGACGTCGTCGGCCCCTTATGTTGGCGGAGTCACATGGCCTGTGACGCCTGTGCCGGATGGGTGTGGTGTGTGTGAAAACCTGCCCTCAGGGAGTGGCTGTGACATGCTGACAACTAGACCAGTGACCTGCACACCACCAGCGAGTACGGCTGCGACGGGTAGCAATGAGGGCCCCCCCTCGGGGCGTAAACGGAGCGGTCTGGCCTGCTGTACGCCGGACCAGCGCAGGGCTTGCAACAATGACTCGTGGGATCTGGGCGTGGTCCAGTCCATGTCCGGACAAGAAAGTGACTGATGTGTGTGTCCTTGTTGTAGTGTTCACGGTACCCGGTACACAAAATGCAATGTCGCACCCTCTGACTGGCATCCCACAGGATGAACATCATTGACGCAAGGGAAGGCACTGTCCCCACATTCATCCACACAGCCATACATGATTGACGTAAGACATTACACAGCAGTGCATCACTGGATGTTTATTTGCACATCCAGTGCAGTCATGCAGATGGAGCGGTACAGGGCAATGTCGAGCACACTACACAATATGGGCCTGTGGAGGGCCAGCTAGTGTACATCCAGGGATGACCTGTACTGCGGAAGGGGAAGGGTACAGTCCGCAGTCTGTCCGCCGTGTCAATGGTCGTCAAATAGGATGTGGCAATCCATGTCACTGTCCAAGGTGAGTGCATCAGAGTGTATCGGGGGTCAGTGGTAGGTCTTGAGGCCATGTGCGGCACCAAGCATAAACAGGCAAGGTGGCTGAAATGAATGCTAGTACCTCCTTCTGATCTCAATCCCATCCACGTCCTCGTCCCCGGATGTGTGCTCTGCCCTACCTGTGGGTGTTGAAGTACCTGCTGCGGCACTGTGTGCCACTGACACATCAGGGGCCGGAGGAGGATTGTCAGCCGCACTGTGTGGCAGTGACACATCAGGTGCCTGAGTGGATATGCCTGCCGCACTGGGAGGCACTGACACACCAGGGGGCGGAGATGTGTATGTGTGGGGGCAGCAGCATTCATCATCACCACACCTTGTGGCAGCAATGCCATGATGAAGACATGCAGGGCCTGGTAGATCCCAGCTACATTTCGCTGATGTGCAGCGGTGGCAGCCATCCTTTCCACCTCCATCTGCACCATGTCCTCCATGAGCCTCCGCATGTGTGCCAGCTCACGGCTGGCATCGCTGGGGCCACTCTGAGTGGACAGGTATTCCTCCCTCCGCGTCATGACTCCAGCGATGTCAGTCAGGGCGGGTTGGAGACCATGGGGTGGACATAGACACCCAAGAATGGCGTCCAGTTTGGTAGCCATGAGGTCGAACCCCACCCGCACCTGCTCGTCCGTCTCCCTCTGGCCCTCCAGCACACGGGGTTGGAAGGCCATTTGTTGTTCCTGGGGGTCTTGGGAGAGTGCCGGGGCTGTGGGTGCCTCCTGCTGGGTGGTTTGGGTGGTGGGTAGGGTCTCATCAATGTAGCCGGGCTGCCCTGATCCTGGAGGTTGCTGGCGGTTGAGGTCAATGATGTCTTGGATGGTTTGGGTGTCGATGCTGGTGTTGTCCTCCTCCTCGTCATCAGTGAAGAGTGGCTGTGACTGCTCTGCAGGAGGTGTTGACAATGCCCCTGCGATGTGAAGGGGAGATGGTGTATTACAATGTGTCCACATGTATGTAGCCGTATGATACAGGTTGACATTCAGACAGCATGGCATTGTACATTGTGACAGTCTGTGGGTCTGGGCGAGGACCCAGGGTCATTGTGGGTGTGCACTGTGCCCTGCTTGCTTGTGCATGTGTGCCATTGTGGCCATCTCCCCCGTACTCCCAGTACCTGGTGGTCACTCACCCTGCTGCGGTTGTGTTGTGTCCTGTCGAGCAGTGTCCGGTCCCCCGACTCCGGCCACAGTATCCATACTGATGACTGTCGACACCATCTCCTCCATGTCATCCAGCTCCAGCTGTGGTGCTGGGCCCCCACCTCCGGTCTGCGTTGCTGCCTTCTGGTTGGTGGTGAGTTTCTCCTTGGTCTTCCGCTTGATGTCATTCCATCGCCTCTTGACCTCGTCCATTGTCCGCTTGTGCTCTCCGACGGCATTCACCTTGTCGACGATGTCCCGCCATATTCCATTTTTGGTGCCCAATGACATGTTGGAGGTGACGAAGAGTTGTTGATGGTGTTCCATCACCTCCGTGACTATGATCCTGTTCACCTGCGGACTGAACTTGGTCTTCCTGGTCTTCTTGTCCTTGCCCTTCCCTGTCCCCGAGGTCCCAGGCTGGTCGTCTGGGGTGCTTGTGGGGTTGCGCTCATCCTCTGCGCCTGCTCCGGCTGCCTCCATGGTGCTTGGGTGTTGGTCAGTTTGTGTGTGGGTGTATTTTCTACTTTTATGGTGATTTTTGACGCATGCCAGGTGTGTGTTGCAGGCCTGGCGCTGCTTGTCTCTGATTTCCTCATCGCGCTTTGGCCAATCGCATGTTTTTTGGTGTTGTGGTTTGTGTTTTTATCTCCATCGTGGTGGTTGTATCGCGGACATTGTCTGCGGTTTCGGCAGACTATCACATGCTACCACCTTGTTGTGAATTCCACGTTGAAACAGGGTTATTTTCCCCGCGCTAGGCTGCGATATTGAAAGTTGCGTTACGCTACTCTTGCGGTAGTTATCACACGTTCTTGTGGATATACCCCTCAATGTGGTAGCTTGGCACAAAATCAGTCAGACTTAAACTTAAAGGCAATGTGTATTTATGCAGCACTTCAAATAGTAATAAAGTGGAAACACAGCACACGAAAAATCCACACCAATTTAGAAGAATAGAATAAAATGAAATAAATTATTTGTGACCAAAATGACAAAAGTCCAATTTGTAAAACAGGAAGCATGCAATTTTAAAGATTTAAGTGAAAATAGTGCCTAAAAGCACAAAGCACCAACTGTGGTTATCTGGTCACACCAGACCACGACAAAGTCCCAAGTTCAGGCTGACTGCGATGGAGCACAGGCTGGATACAGGGACCAAGTTAGGTCCACTGATAATAATGTACCTTAAATTCTGGTTTGCAGAGCGCTGCCAGATTCTGCGTTGAAGATACGTTGTGCAGCAGCGGATCCAAGGAAACTGTAGTGCTGTGATGAGGAGTCCTAACTCTTCATTGAAGATTCCGTCAATGAGGGGCTTGGGAGGCAAAGTCCTGCATCGAGGATGCATTGATGATGCATATTGCAGCGGCGGTTCCGAAGAAAGATGGGGCTGTGACGTGAGGTCCTGCATCATTGTTGGGAATGCAGTCGACTAGAGCCTTCGATGTAAAGGTGTGCGTCAAGGAACATTCATGCAGCGGTGGTTCTGAGGAGACTGCGGACTGTGTTCCGAGGTTCAGCCTTGGGGATGCGCAAAGGTGAGCCGGTTCTGAAGTGGAGCTTCCAGGAAATGCATCACACTGCGTCGGTTCTGCCCACAGGACCACAGATGGGCTGGCAGAGCACCTTTAGGCCCACTTTGAAGGGTCTAGGAATGGGGTGGCACCACTTGGGGGGGCAAGACTCAATATAGGCATAGTCCAGGTGCTGGGCTCAATGTATTTGACGCCTTTTCTGCCCCTGAGACTCTAACCAGGAGGCCAGACAACTAGTCCTTGGAGTCACTCTGGTGATCCTGGTTTCAAGATGCAAGTCCAGTCCTTCTCACTCAGGGATCAGGACAGCAGAGTAGCAGACCTTTTTGCAGAATAGCACAACAGTCTTTCTGAGTCTGCCACAAGTCCAGAGGCAGACTGAAGAGTTGGGTCTGATGGTCCAATATTTAATCCTGGTGCCAGCTTTCAAGTAGAGAAATGCTCTGGAGATTTCCAAGCCAGAGATGTTTGGAATTTCCTGCCTCCTTACCCCTTCGCCGCAGCTTGTCTGGGGTCACAAAAAAGGCTATTGTCAAATCCTTTGTGAGTGGTGATCAGGCAGAGGCTTTGTGATATGCAAGTGTTGTAGGTGACAGCTCCTCCATCTCATTAAGTCAGAGATTATCCATCCTGCCAAAACCTATTCCTCTTTGTCTTAGAGTCTGGGAACAATACACAAACATCAACTGCCAGCTATACATAGTCATGTGACCAGGATACAGGCTGCAGCCACCAAATTGTTAGGACAAGAAAATGCCAACTTTCTAAAGTGGCAATTTCAGAATTGTGACTTAAAATCCAACTTTACCATTAAAGAGGGCTATAAATTGCAATTCCATAGACACCAAACACGACATTCCTATCTGCTCCCAACTGAAAGTTATCACCTATTAAATGTAAGAAGGTAACCCAATGTTATCCTCTTGGAGAGGTAGGCCTCACAGTAGTGAAAAATGAATTAATATGTTTTTCACCACCAGGACACGAGAAACTTAAAAGTACATGTCCAACTTTTTAAATACACTGCATTCTGCCCTCTGGGCTGTGTAGGGCCTGTCCTAAGGGTGGGTTATATGTCTTCAAAGAAAGTCATAATAACCTCAATCGCATAAAAGAATATGATTCAAATTTTGTGTTTGTGCAAGGTTAAAAATATATTAAAAGAAGTTCATATCATTAAAAAAACAATATATTTTAAATAAGATTAGGGCATAATACAGAGAATAAAACACTCTATAGATTGAGTTAAAACATTAGAGTAAAAGTTCCAATAATCTCATGAGCTCAACAGTGATCACATTCGAACAAAAAAAAAACAGGGTTAAACACAGCATCCATTAGGCGATTTCAGTTTCCCAAGGAAAATATTTCCTTATACGTAACACCCTTATAAAAAATATTGCTACCTGATAACATACTGTCGCATCCTTTAGCTCCAGTAGATACTGGAAAGCCTCATGGTAGTTATACAAATTTTCTTTTTAAAAAAGTGGTTTTAAATATTGCCTCCTATGCACCAGATAAAACCTACAAAAAAGTGCAAAGTGCTGGGTTGATTGTTCAGACTTGTTATCGCAGGGATATTTTCATGTCAATGGACTCCAAACTTTACTCTTCAGGAATCTTACGAGACGATGAATTATGAGGAAATTAAAATGGGCTAAAAGATATCTATGGTAAGTGTTAGGAGTTAAATTAAGATGAAAGTGACACCCAAAATTGTTATTCAATGACATATATCTCATGACAGTTGATTTATCTTGATCACATATGTTTCTTTTCTGCACACAAATGTTAGAAATTGGGCTTCTAGTTGGCAGAGGTATGCACCCTGCCTAAGTATGGACCACAATCCTAGTCAGGGTAAGATAGATTCCCACTAAAAGATAACCTGTGCTAACCCTCTGGCAGCTTGGCACAGAGCAGTCAGGCTTTCCTAAAGAGGCAATGAGTAAAGTATTTGTGCAAAACACACACACACACACACAATAACATAATTAAAAGACCACAATAAATGTTTCACACAGGTTTAAGAAAATAGAGAATATATTTATGAGTAAAACAAGACCAAAACGACAAAAATCCAATAAGTATAACCAGAGTTATGAAGTTTTAAAGAATAAACCAAAAATAGTGCTTAGAAGTCAATAGAGCAAAAAGGTTACTTGAGGTTGTGCTAGACCAGGGCAAATCCAATGATCAGGCCAACCGCGATGGAGGGCAGGCTGACTACAGGACTCAGACAGATCCCGCTGACAAAGTACCTTGGATGGATCAAGTGTCGACGCTGATCCGTGCCAAACTCCTTTACGATGCAGGCTCTGCATTGTCTTCAAGCCGCGCTGCCTGTCGTCGTCAAGCCGCACAGTCCGTCGTGGTGATGTCGTCGATCAGCTCATGTGTCAGTATCAAAGGGCAATGCGGAGGTTCCAATCGGTGCAAAGTCGTCACTGCGTAGACATCAATGGTTCTGGACAGCAGAAATCAACTTTTAAGGGCACAGGACTGGATTGGCACCACTTGGCAGGGCACAACTCACAGATTGCAGAGTCCAAGTGCTCTTGCAGGGTTGAAGGAAGTCTTTGAGAATTCAGAACAGGGAGCAAGCCCTTGGAGTCACTCTGAGTTCAAGTGAGATGGGTCTAGTCCTTGTCCTCAGCAGGACAGAGATCAGCAGGCAGCAGGACAGCTGAGCAAATCAGAGAAGCAGTTCCTTCAGAATGGACAGTAAATCAGAGTGGCAATCCTTGTAGCACAGCAGTTTTAACTCCTTGCAGAGTTCTTCACAGGTCCAGTAGTGTACTGTCTTGGTAGGGTCAGAGCCCCAGTACTTATACCCAAATGTGCCATTGAAGTGGGGGTGACTTCAAAGAAGTGCACAGGTCCCCTGTCATCCCATTCCTGTCTGCCAGGCTATCAGTAGGGGGTAATCAGCCCTTTATGTAGGACATAGGACACTGCCTATTCAGGTGTAAGTGTCAGATCGCCCTCTCTCTTCCTGCCCAGGAAGAGCTATCAGAATGTATATGAATGCAGATGAGTTCTCTGTCATACCCACCCTTCCTGTGTTTGTAGATATCTGGAGGGAATGCACAAAATAGCTGCAAAGCACACAGAGCAGTAAGAGCAGAGAAATGTCCACATTCTAAAAGTGTCATTTCTAAAACAGGAATGCTAAATCCAACTTTTCCAGTAGAGATGATTAATCATACCATTCCAAAGATATGAAACATGATGCAGCTACTCCTTTCTAATCAGGAATTGCAGCTTAAAAGTATTTTAAGGAATTCCCAATGCTATCCTATTAGAGGAGTAGACCTCACAGTAGTCAAAAACAAATGTAGCTGTTTGTCACTACCAGGACGTGTAAAACTTAAAAGTACATGTCTTACCTTATTAGTTGCACAGCACTCCTGCCCTTAGGGCTACCTAGGGCCTACCTTAGGGGTGAAATATATGTAATAAAAGGGGAGTTTAAGGCTTTGTAAAGGATTTTAAATTCAAAGTCAAAGTAGCATTAACTGCACACACAGGCCTTGCAATGGCAGGCCTGAGACAGGTTTGAAAGGCTACTTGTGTGGGTACACAACCATTGCTGCAGGCCCACTACTAGCATTTAGATTACAGGCCCTGGGTATATGGTACTTTTAAGTAAACTAAACATGCCAATCATGTATACATCAATGCCACCATGTTTAGGGGATCAGCACATGCACTTTAGCATTGGTTAGCAGTGGTAGAGTGCTTAGAGTCCTAAGACCACCAAAAAGATGCAGCAAAAAGTGGAGGTAAGCAGACAAAACGTTTGAGGGAAGACCACCCTAAGGATGACAGGTCTAACAACAAACTTTAAAAATGTGATCTCTCGAATCCCTTTTGAAGTACCCATATATATTCTCTGGAGATAACCAGAGATCCCTATCTGTCTGACCAAACCCCCTTAAAACCTTTTTTATGTGCAATAACCAAGGCATTTGGTGAGCCTGGTCCAGCATTAAACATTCTTTCTGACTAGTTTTTGTAATTTGTCTCTCAGTTTTTGTCCAGACTGAAGGCCATAGTAAGAGTGGTTTAGATTCCAATATATCCAATACAAAACAGATTCCCAGTTCTCTATGGATAATAGTATCCAGCATTGAGTGAGGTACTGCTAGAAGTCTTTTTAGAAACGTGTTCACTTCTTTTTGGATTAGGCCATTGTCCCCAACACCCCAGATTTCTGCTCCGTTTGTGGCTGCTGCGGCTGATTTAGCACAATATAAATTGAGCATGTCTTTGATTGGCTTAGTGCCTAAATTGGAGGCAAACCTAAAAATGCTCTCATTATTTCTTAACATATTTGGGGTACAGATCTCCTTATGATGTTTTCAGCCTCCATTTGAGGAGGAATGTATCCACAAATAACTAAAATATTTTGTATTTAGGATTTTGTTCCCCTTTATACAAAAGGGACTTGATTCCTACTTTGGCCATAATTCATGGTAAAGGTTTTCCCTAGATTGAATTTTAGATATTTTCCTTCCATATAGTTTGTAAAGGAGTTGATCAAGTTTTGCAGACTTTTTGGGGTTAGAGCCAATTAAGCTGCATCATCGGCATACCGGAGAATTGGTATTGGGCCCTTACCAACTCTAGGGGTATCAGCGCCAAGCAACTGTAATTTATCATCTGCACCATTTATTTACACAAGGACGCAGCCCTGAAGGACCCCCCCTCCCTATATTAAATAGTTGGGTGCATTCTCTCTGTGGCCCAAAACGTGCTTTCAATGATAAATTATTATGCAAAAATTACAAGAGCGAAATTAGATCCTTAGGGGCTTTTAGCAAGTCCAAACACTTCCACAATTTACTGTGGTCAACCAGATCAAAAGCACAGCTAAGGTCTACAAAACACATATACAAGCAACCTTCTTTGGCCATAGTATATTTTCCTATTAGGAGATTCAGACTGAGTCACTGTTCGATCGTCCCCAGACCTTGTCTCTAACCATATTGGGCATTTGTTAGAATGCATTTTCATCAGCTCAGGCTTCCATTCTTTCTAAAAGGACCTTTCCCAGTAACTTAGCTGAGGAATCAAGCACTTTGGGTCATTCCTCAAACCTTTTTTGAAAATAGGCACAATTAATGAGTTGGACCAAGATAGGGGTATAAAAGCTGCCCCTGCTGCATTTAAAACCTTAGTCAAGATGGAAGCCCATAGGGCAGGAAAAGACTTGGGGGCATATTAACAACGGCCAGCGATAATTATCGCTGGCCGTGCTTAGCGATAATTATATTATCGCAGGCTATCTCTGGCATTTATCGCTCTGGTAGCGCGTTATTAACAACGCGTAACTCCAGGGCGATAAAATTCCAGAGATAGCGAGGTTATCGCCCTTTGCAGGGAACATCGCTGGTTTTCCAGCGATGTTCCCTGCAAAAGGCGATGACTTCTGCTGATACGACCCTGTGGTCGTATCAGCAGAATCCACCTCCTATGCCTAACATAGGTAAGTCAGGATTATAGCAGACGTTAGATTTTGGCGAAAACGGCCGTTTCGCCAAAATCTAACATCTGCTATAATCCTGTGGGCTACCTTGTAAATATCGCGATGTGAACATCGGCGATATTTGCAACGTAGCCCATCCGGGGTACGCCCAGTAACGCCCACTTTGCATCTCATTAGAGATGCAAGGATGGGCGTTGGGGGAAAGGGCGATAGTGCAAGGATTCACGCGATAGCGTGACCTTGCTGATTAGGCGATAGAATTATCGCCGCTTTCCGTCCGAAAACGGACGCTAAAGCGGCGATAATTGCTTATCGCCTCGTTGTTAATATGCCCCTTGTATGTGTCCATCGGGATACCATCGGGCGGGAGTCTTCCCCTTTGGATGTTTATTCAATGCTCTCAAAACCTCCTCCAAGGAGAACACCACAGGAGTTGGCGGGAATGCCTTGAGAGTCTTGGTTGAAGAGAAGACTGAAGAAAATGGTCCACCCAATCTACAGCTGATATTAAAGATTCGTGGTTTGGCCCGATGCATTTAGAAAATAATGGGGCATTTATCGTTTTCCAGAAAAGTGTACTGTCCTTAGTCTCTACCGCTTGTACTAATTCTTCTCATGCTTCTGCTTGCAGCTCTTTTTTTCCTGACATTTAGTGCATTCTTGTATCTGAACCTGTCAAACCCGAATAGCAGGAAAATCCCTGGGGTTTGAATGTAACAATTTAATGAGATTATAGTAGGCCTGGGTGCATGACTGGTTCAATCATCCTTTAATCTTCTTTCCTTTACTCTTTGTCCTTATGGTCAAAGATTGACTTATGGAATTGGAAATGGATATATGGGCTTCCATCTTCTCCTTAAAGTTATTCTTTGAGGCCAAGCCACTCAAAAATGACTCCATATTCCTAACCAGCAAGCCAGTTAGATAGCTAGAGGGATCCACCCCAACGCATTAAATGTTTGTGCCATTCTGCTCTACTGGGGTGATATTCACTATTTTGCCTGTTTCAGAAGCTGATTGCAACTTAATTTGTAATGTGAAAATTACTGGGTTGTGATTGCTAATACAGTTTTCTCCCACCTGATAATCATATAGTGTTACTCTTTTGCTATCCGAGGTGAAAATATGCTCCATGTTACTGTTACTCTTCCAATAAAGGTCGAGGGCTGAGTTACATAATTGAAGCTGTAAGAATCAGCTACGTTTAAATTACATTTAAGCAGTAAGAGGTTTAATGCTGTTCCTTATGAACAGTGTTGAAAATGACCAATATCACTGCCCTTAGTATTAGTGAGGTCACAAACCTGTTTACAAGGAAAAAGACATTTAGTAACATTAAAATTACCGGCCCAAATCATATAAAAGTCCTTAGAATAATAATCAGTAATATAGTTCAAGTCTTTTTTCAGAGCTTTAACCACATCAACCCTTGAAGATTCAAAAATATTGTTGTAAAAGTTTATTACTATTATATCCAGGTTGCCATTCGAAGTTAATAGCACAAATTGATAAAAAGGTGACAATATTAATGTTTTAGTTACTCTTAATGTTACTTAGTAGAGATGGGTACAAGAAGGCCTCCTTTTGCCCTACCTGTATTAGATCGGGTGGCTACAGTACAATAAGATGTAAACCCATCAATATTGAATGATTTAATAAGCCAAGTTTCTTTGATACACAAAATCTGGGACTGGTTCACGTACATTACCCAATCCTCTAGATTTAGTTTATTGGCCAGTCCAGCAATGTTCCATGATGCTATGGATATTTCAGATATGCCAGGTTCATCAGAGGAGAGTACACCTTTGCATAAAGTTCACTGGATGCCATTTATTGGTTGTACGCTATGAACTATTAGTCCCCCCACATACAGGACAGAGTCAGATTTATCTGAAGATGTAAGTCAATGTAGTTTGTCCAACCCTTCTAGGGGTGCAAATCGGTTGTTAGTGGGGACAAAGGGACTCTGGGCTGGTGTTTTTGTAGTTTCTCTATTGGACTTTGTCTTGATATTTGAACAAAATTGGGTCTATAAAAATATCCCAAAAGGACTGCTTTTAGATTGCTCCTCATACAGCCATTTTGGTGTATGCGGGTTCTGTAGTGACTGTGGAATAAACTCGGCCAGATGGGGATCTCTAAATTTCAGTATTATGCACTCCCCTTCTGATGTTTTTTGGGAGCTCCCTATCCACCCAACTCTTTTCACCATCAGGATTTCTTTAAATAATGCATTCACCTTAGGTACTCTTTGCGCTAACCAATGGGTCACCTTGTTTTTAAGATCACCCCAGGATTATTTGGCTATAAACCTCAGACCGGGGACCCCAATTAAAATTAAAACATAGGGCATGGCCTCCTGTGGCAGATGTAATACATCCTTTGAGAATTGCTTGTTTTGGCATTCTCGGCCAAGTTCCGCTGTTTTTAGTGGGAGCGTTCAGTCTTCTTATTTCATCAGTGGTAGTTCAATTGTCGTACAGATTATTCTTTCTCAGTAAAAACTGTGCATTGTTGGACAACATAAACTTTAAAACCGTGCAAGACTGTGCAAGATGGAACAAATTGACTTAAAGAAGTGTGCTATCCCCGCAGTGTTGGAAATGTTAAACATGTGGTGTACTAACTCCCCAAAATGGTGTGGGAGATTGTGCAAAGTAGCAGAGAAAGACCTTGCAACTTGAAGATCAAACATCTCCCGTGTAAAGGCCACTTCCTTCTGGAACAATAAGGCGTTCAGTCTGCTTAAAGCATCAAAGTTCACATTTGAAATCTATATCAAAGGCCAAATTGTTGCATCCCTAACTGTACTGACAGGTGGAAACAGTACTTGTGCGCAGCTGGTCACAACCCCAGAAACCGTCACCAGACATGGTAATCTTAGTCTCATCTCGCAGCAACCTTGTCTATTCAACATGAAATAACTCCCATTTGAGAGCAATCTGAATGCTGGACGAATCACAGCAGCTGGGGAAACTTTCAGATAACATGACAAGTTCGCCTTGGACACATTACATACTCCATGGAGAGTAGCGTCCCTGCAAACTAAAGAACGGCCTAAAGTATTCTCGCAGTCTGTGTCGCTAAGAAAAACCTAATTTGCACCATCCCTACAATAAGTGAAAGGTAGGACCCATGACTCTCTCTCTGCCTACATGATGGTGTTGCAAACAGTATTGGAAGTGAAATGTTGAAACTGGCAAGAAGATAAATCTGTGTATTATCCAATCTGCACTCAGCACTTCAGCAACAGTAAATGGTAATTTCTCTAGTTTTTCTATGTGTAACATAGTGTATGTCACGTCTTTCTTAGCCATAATGATCTGATCTAGTTAAAGTGTATGGAAGTAACATTTAGGTGTTTCCATGGGACGCGATCAGTATGTAGTGTCTATAGAGTCCAATTTAGCAGCATAGCAGATCTAAGTTGCGATTGCCCATTTGCGAAAAGTACGTCACTCTGTATGATGTTGACAGCAGACGACACAATGTTACTCAGAGAATATGTCCTAGTGGATAAGGTGGTCATACCATTGTCTACTGCTGCTAGAGCCCTTTCCAAATGAGCTCTGTCAGTTTCACGCAGTCTCTCAGCAGCTCCCTGCTGTGAAATGTTCCACACTTCATTGTATATTGCAAACAGAAATCGCTTTTGACGTGGCTTTCGAGGACCTAACAAAAATCCTGTAATGCCATGCCATCAGAAAGAAGAGACAGATGCAGTTTCACCTCTGACAACGTTGAGGGGTTAGCCAATCTAGGCACAACTTCCCAATGCTGTAAGTTGTGACCACTCCTGCATGTTTGGTCTACACGTAACATCGGTTTGGCTTAAAACCTTTGGTGTTATAAAGAAAACATGCCTGACATCTGTTAGTATCTAACAGCCACACTAACCGTCCCTCTTGATTGGTACTTGAAGAATTGTATGTCCCATTTTTAAGCATGTCGTCAAACATGTCCTCTGTTTAATTTGTGAATTGCTGCCAATTCACAAAAGTGCAAATGTGGGAATGTTTGTTTTGTTGAGATCCTTTATCTTTGCTAAGCCAAGACAGGCTGTCTGCTGCACAGTTTTATTCAGGAAAATCATTTGATGCGGAATAAGGCATGCTCAAAATAAAGCCTCGTTCCACTGAACCTGCCAATCTCTAGTTTCCCATATAGATTTTACATCAACATTGTCTTTCCAAATGTCAAACCCTTGTATCGACAAATGGGAAATCAAAGATGCAGAATAAATAAATTTGGTGTCAATGAGCATAGTTTTCTATGTGAAGGTGTAAGTTTAAAGTAATAGAATTCTGGATCAGCTGGATTGTGACCTGAAAAATATGCAATCTTCTGTGCAAATGTTGTTTTTGAGCTACCTTGTGGTGGTGTAGGGCAGTGTTACCATTGTGTGTAATTAAATAATGCACATGGAGTACCTGCTTTATGTAAATAATGGTTCCGCCATCCATTTCTTCACTATTACCGACTGTACAGTGCTCTAATTCAGCAAGCATTTCACGGACTGTGTGAATGTTCCTATCATCAGAGATAGTACCAAGAGTGATAACATCATTCAATGAAATACAAATACATATGGTATTTTTAAAGTTTCTGTTGGTCCAAATATATCATAGGATACCTTATCCAAAACAACTTCATCAGGAACCGGAACAGCGAAATGCTCACCAGAGAAAGGTCTCTTCGTACTTTGTGTGAGGAAGAATGGGATTCAAAACCTCGTTTACCAGTTCAACCACAGAGCATTTTGGGAGATAGTATCCCTTCAGAAGCAGAACATAAGATAGTCACAAAACCAATCCAGTTGAAGATGAAAAGTAATGCAATTGTAATCCAAATGTATGTCCATGGAGGGATAAGATATTTCTTTTTGAGCCAGATGTACAATTCATGTGGTCCCCTTTGTGGAGGTGGATCAGGTTCTGATAAATCTGAAGAGAAGTTAACAAAGTCAATAAAGTAGCCAAAGGCTGTTTGCACAAGATTGGGTGGCTCGTGAAGCTGTGTAGAACTGGCAGATGACTCTAATGGTGGTATGTTGTGGTAGACAAGATCCTTGTCTGGTTGCAGAATTTAAATCTGTATTTCTGTACATGATGACTGTATGGAATGTGTTGATGTAACAGGAAGAAGTGATACTTTGGTGTTAAGCATCCCCAGCTGGGGAGTGGAAGCCTCATCATCATTCAAAGTTTCCAACAGGGCCTCCTGTACGGTAGTGAGAGGAAACAGGGAACTACCCAGGAGCCCTTTGGCCTTCTATATAGAACTAGCCACATGATGTGGCTTGATGAGATATATTGAAACAAATCTCTTGTTATTGCTGCCAGCAATCTGTGGTAAAAGTACAGTTCTGGTACCTTCAACTGGCAGGACAGGTACAGGAGCTCTGTAAGATGGCCCAAATTCCTTTTTGTCCACAAACGTCTCCTGGACCAGATCATTTATCTTTGGAATCCAACCAGGAGTTGCTGTAACTTCCTTCACTTCACCAGTGGCGGAACGTTTCTGCTGGACGTTGCTCTGAGAATCTTGGAAGTTGTTCAGTTCCTGCAAACCATTCAAACATTCACTGATGTCAAAAGGCGTTACCGCCACAACTGTGCTGGGTTTGTCAAGGTCTGGAACCCACATCTTAACCCCAAACTGGATCTCATAGGGAGTCCGAGCACCCTGGGATTTTCTAGGAAGAATATTGAGGGCTTTCTGGACCCCGTAAAGGTGATGAACCCAACTGCGACCTGAACCTAATACCGTAGCTGTTAAAGACTACTTTAAGTCACGGTTCTTCTTCTACACTACTGAGCTTCACTCAGGATGATAGAGTGAGGAATACTGCACCCATGGTGTCTCTTTAAACCTTGGAGGCAAATGCCGGAGATTGGTCCGAATGAAATGTAGTTACTGCATATGTCCCGATGAAGACTTGAAAGCCTTTTATAAGAGTTCGGGTGTCTGCCAATCTCTGTGGACTTACCCATAGGGATTGATAGCAGGAATACACTGCCACCAAGATGTATTTGTATGGCCCATCTGATTGTAAGGGTCTACATGGTCCAACTAGATACACGCCAGATACTTGTCTGAGATTAATAGAAGTGTCTGTGGGGGGCGTGCCACGGTGGAACCCTTCATCTGCTGGCAGATGTTGCATTTAAGGATGAAGTACTTGGTCTGTGTGTATAGACCTGGCCACCAGTAGAGTTGCTGCAATAAGGAAATTGTAGCTGCCTCCCCTGCATGAGCAGATGCTAGACCCTCATGTGCTGCTAGGATTAATTCTAACCTGCAATCTGAATTTGGTATTACTCTATCCCCTACTCCAGGAGTCTGAGCAAATGGTATTTTTTGCATACTTTACTGAAAGGATTATATTGTTGGAAAGCCTTTCTGCAAGCAGTTGCCATTGCATGCAGCATTGACAGCTGTCATGATGTCTCCATTGATCCTCGTACTAGAACAAGTAATTGCAGCGAGTGCAGCAGTTTGCACTGTTGCGGCTTTGTCTGACATGGAATTCCCTACAACATGTATTCCTACAAGCTGATGACTCAATGACTGCATCACATGAGTCAGTGGCAAACATGCTTTTAGTTTTGCCAGCTGTCCACAAAGCAGCTTGTGCTTTATCGTGTACCCTTTGGAATCTCTGAATCCTTTCTGGCTCCAGAAGTGTAAGTACTTATTGTAAGACTGGACACAATAATGCAAATCACACATTATCAGTGTGGGGAATCCGGGATATGTATTCTCAAGTGCCAGAATTTGAGCTTTCAGTTCAGCCAGCTGTGCTGTGCAATCACCAAGTGACTGCATGGAGGTTTTGTGAGGGTGGAATTCTCCATCCTGCATCCTACCCTTTACTGCTGCGCACGCTGCAGAGTATTGGTGCTTCGTCCCTACGGCAGGCTGAGCAGAGCCTCAGTATAGATGATATAATCATGCTGATCTAGAGGCATGACTTAATTGGGCAGAGGATATTCATGTTCATATTGTAGATATGCTTGTGTTTGTAGTGTAGACTCAAATATGTTTGTTAGTGACTTGGCCCATTGTATCCATCCTGCATGTAAAGCTTTTGCATTTGGAACACTGGCCTTTGTTACTGCCTCTAAGGTTTGGACTGGAGTCATGACAATCATTCGTTTCCCCTGAGCCAATGATCTTTCTTGCACTACAGCAGCCTGTACTGCCATCTGTATTTTTTCTTTCAATGCAAAACGCATTTCTGCATTTGTATATTAATGCAATTTATATTCAATAAGTACTGTGTCTCCTTCTTTGAATTTGACATAGGTGTACCCTGATGTACCAGCAATTCTACAGATCATCAGGTTTGTGGTGTTCAAACGTGTGTGTAAATGTTTTGAAGATAGCATGTCAGCTTGTAATGAACTTAGAATTTGTGTGTGTTCAGGTGTCCAATGTGAACTTGAAAAGTCTGGACGAATCAAGTCACAGAACAGCTTTACCCATGTGTTTGGTGGTTGCAGAATCACACACTTCTATAAGAAATGTGTTGCAAGGCTTCTGCCTTCACTTGACAATTCATATCCTAAGAACAGGACACTGAGATAGGCAATTTTTGATTTCTCAAAAATACATTTGTAGCCCTTGTGAGCACATCCCAAAACTATGCGATCCACTCTAGCCAAGTGAGTTGATAGGTCATCATCCGGCAAATTTATGTCATCGGCATAGGACAATGCCTGGTCATCCTAATCTTGTAAAATTTCTATTAGCCTGCCCGAAAACATCCCGAGGCTATTCATATATCCTGGGGCAATCGGCAGAACTGCTTTTGGGAACCTAGGGTGCTAAATGCAGTCAGGTACCTGCTTTTAGGCACCATATTTTGGCAGAAACATCCATTCAAGATGTCCAGTGTGGTTTTGTATTTCTTTCGTACTATATTGTTCAATAGTGCTGCGCTGTGCGTGCTTTGTACAGTGAATGTGCATGTAGCAGTGTTCAAGTGCTTGTATTCTAACAATAAATGATATGAATGGTCTGGTTTCATTACTGAAAACAAGGGATTGTTTATAGGGGAGGTTCAACTTTCTATTACACCTTTGTATTCAAGTTGTGTGAGTATTTCTCTGACTTATTTTTTAGCCTTATGTTTAATGGGGTATTGTCTTTTTGATTGTGGGGTGGACCTCGCAGGTATAATGTAATAAAGTGATCCATCATCCCAAGCCACATGATTGAGGTATATACTGGAGCTTCCGCTAAAGCCTACTCCTTGGCATATGAATGTTAAACTGCACCTGGGACGAAGTCGGAGAAGGCAGGTACAATTACCTTTTTCCCTTTGGGCCATTCCTGAACAAACTACGGTGGCCAATCATTTTCAGCCAAGAGAATGTCATTGCCAATTGACAAGTTCTACCAAAAGGAACATTTACGGTGTGTTGTATATCCCCCTCCATTTGGAGTTGCAATTCATATAATTGACTAGGAATACTCAGTCTCCTGTCTGGTGTTTCCACTTGGATGTTGTCACTCATTGCTACTGACCCCAGACACTCTGCAAGATTCTGACAAACTATTGTTACTTCTGCATGCTGTCCAACAAGGTCCGAGCCCACTCCCCGTTCAGAAGCAGTGTCTCCAACAGCTGTGGCATGCTTGATCTTGATGCCAGCCACCTTCTTCTTTTTCAATTGAGGCTTAGACTGTTTAGGTTTGTCTTCCTTTTTTATTATATAGTCAGAAGAGCGTTGTGAGTCCTTCTTCAGTTCATGTACTCCTTGGATCTGCACTCTGATCATCCTCTTCTCTCCGAACATTTTTCGGATGTCTCCTGAAAGGAACAAGAGGAAATATAGCGTTTTAATAGTATCATGGTTAGGGAGTTTATAGCATTTTTCAGTGGACTCCTGTTGAGGAGATCCACCCCTAGTTTTAGTATTTTCTTTATTTTTCTGATTATTCAATTTTTCTTTTTTTAGAAGACTCAGGTGCCTTATCTTTTTCAGAATTACCCTTACTTTGTGGTTTGCTAGGTTTGGCTCCCAAATTATTTCTATCTATTGATGTATAGGCTTCCTCAATGATTTTAGTCAATTTATGCTCCTGGTCTCCCAGAGCGACGTGTGAGTCGCTGGCATACAGCCAACGCTGCTGCTTCTCCTTTAATGTTGCTTAGTATTACTGTGAATACTGCAGCAAAGTTGCCCATAAGTTTCATCCCCAAATCCATGGCAGGGGCTGACCCGTACTCATTTTGGATCTGTTTAAGCACTTCTGGCAAAACAGCTAAAGAGGGTGTACTATGTATTCTGGTATATACTGCAGCAAAGACTATGCCCCAAATGGCGCAGTCTTCCACCTGGGGGGCTATCCTCATTGTCAGGCATATTGTGAGAATTCCATGTTTTTTCTTGTGGTCCCGTATAGGAAAACACTGCTTCAAGCTGATTTGTTTTTTGTGCAATCCAGAACTGAATATTCTCCCATCTGATGGGAACCTTACCAATAACTGTATTGATGGTCACTGGACTAATTCCAGGCATAGCACATTGTGGTTGTGCAGCTTGAGCAGCCCTTGCATGATTTACTGTCATTGTTCTCATCACGTATTGTGTCAAATATCTATATGTTCTGACGAGATTTGTGTACAGTGTACATAGCTCTGGTGCTGTAAGATTTGCTATGTCTGGATAGGGTGTATAACTGGCTAAGACTGGCCATGTTGTTCCCCCATTATTGAGGGGACCTAGTCTAACATTGTTTGTTATGTGTGGTAGGGCAACATCAAATTAATTTTGGTGTTCTTGATATGTTAGTGGTTTTTCTAGTGCTTCATAAGCTGTGTAGTTATTAGGGACTGCAGCTAATGTGAAGGCATGAAAATGACTTATATGTGCATTTACTGTTGGGAATGTAACCCATTAATAGAATACCTCTGTCCTGTATGCTTCGTGGGCCTCAACCGTGAAGTTTAATTCTCCTCCTGCAATGAGGATCCCATGTTGTTGTAACATTGTCATGACTATGTGTTTACAGTTCACTGGTATGTTAACTGGTGCTGCATTAGCCATTTGAATATGTGGAGTTCAGCAAGGGTACCTCTGTGGGGTGATCCTTAGAAAGGTTCAAGCTTAAACAACCTATAGTCAATGCACAGGGAATTTCCCCTAACACCATGGACATCTCTGGTTAATAGATGAGTTGGGGCCTTTGGGTATACAAAAGAAAACTACTCAGGCAATCCATTAAATAGGAACGCAAGCTAGAACATTGGCGGCACTAAGGTCATATGGCGTATACTTTCTCAGTAAAAACTGTGCATTTGCTGGACAACATAAACTTCAAAACTGTACAAAGACTGTTTCTCCACACACCATCAGGATATGTTGACCTTAGTCCTGCTACCTCACAGAGCACCATCTGTACCCCTAACCAGGAAAGGTAACAGGTGGAATATGCAACTTCAGAACATGACAACCCTGACTCCCCAAGGAAATCATGGTAAAAGATCTAGAACCTTTTCGTTTGGTAACTCATGCATATCCAAAGAGAAACATAAGAAATAAACAACATGGCGTTGAATGAAGAAGAAGACAAATAATTCAACCGTTGTACTGTTTACAGAGAATATATGCTGTTATATTTTGCTCCTACCTAGCACTACCTATCCTAGTGTCCCTAGGGTGGGTGAATCTGCCAAAATCCCTGTAGTGCGATCTGACTCCCTCATTACCTCCCTCATTACCTGTGGATAATTGTCATCAGTAAGCCCGACTTCATGGAGAGGTTTGCTTCATCCCTCTCAGGAGGTAAGCAGGAATCAGCGGGGCTGGAATTCCGGCATTGGTCGACCTCGCAGTGCCAGCAAAATGCCCCTCTAACTAAATAAAGGAGTCATGTCATTTATATAATATACATCACCCATGTTAACGTACCAAAGTCCCAGTCAGGCTGCCATTATTGATTCGATCCTGACAAAGCTGTTGCCAAGCGAACAATAATAAGCAACAACATTTTGTGCAGTGAACTTTAGCTTTCATATAGAATGTTCAAGGCTTCTGATTATGTGCCTACGAAGATGTGAACATGTAAGTGAAGCATATTTCTTGGAACAATATTCTTACAAGCACGCAAGCAGAAGGGTGCCAAATGTCAATGTTCAAGAAAAATGTCAAGTTTAAATGTGAGCATGTAAAATGGTGGTGTTCATGCCCGAGAACACAATTAGATTTAGGATGTACACTCTTACTGAACTGGGCTCCTATGGGTGACCCGAATTAGTTCATCTTCTTGTCTATTTATATCTCCCCTTTCCATATCCATATTGTGCCTGTTTTTTTATCAGTCCATAGTGTTTCTTTGCTTCTCTAGTAACTTCAAAGCACTTACGAGGCTGGTTTCAAGCTGAGTTAATTTATAACTCACCCCCGCTAGGGCCTGTTTAACCATTGACTCCACATTTTTTATTTGCTCACTCAAGGACTAAACAAAGGAGTTTAAATTCCTTCCCATTGCATTGTCCTTCCATTGCCTGGATGTTTTGTTCGGCTGGTGGGGGCTTACAATTGATGATGATAGGTTTGCAATGGGAGAAAGGGAAGCACTTGATGCACAAGGGTTAGATTTAGATAGTGACTCATTTGTAATAGTCAGCGCGTCTGTCATATTAGTTGTTGGTGTTTCACTATGACAACGGCTTCAGATACTACCCACTGTGTACCCTCAAGTCTTTCTTCCACGTTAGTAATTTCTTTATTTAGCATGACATAACCCCTAGTAGAAAGCCTGTAATCGAGTTTGTGGTGGTGGGATTACTGTCCTTTAAATCAGCTTTCATTGTTGCTTTTCTTTTGCCCATTTTAAAGATCTAATTAATGTAAAAATCAATAGGCACACTAACTGTATTTTAGTCCTGATGAAAGGGCGGTGGCCCAGCCCAGCCTTGTCAGAACCAGAACAGCGCAGACAGGCCTGATCTTGGTCGCTCTTTGTCCGGGCGCTCACCCAGAAGCATTCCATGCTGCAGGGGTTGTCCGGCGCTTTTAAGCACAATGCGGCCCCAAGGGAAGCTGGGGGACGTAGTCCCATCTTAGCCGTGGGTCGAAATCACTGCGGACAGATAGAAACCAACATGATTGTGTCCAGTGCTGCTGGAGTTGTCCAGTGCTTATAAGCACAATGCGGCCCCAAG
Source organism: Calotriton arnoldi (assembly GCA_963921515.1). NCBI lineage: Eukaryota > Metazoa > Chordata > Amphibia > Caudata > Salamandridae > Calotriton > Calotriton arnoldi. The sequence goes on from CAWUFW010001098.1 coordinate 1,894,581, forward strand.
GGAAGCTAGGGGCTGTGATCCCACCCCAGCCGCAGGCTGAAATCAGTGCGGGCAAGGAGAACCCAACAGGATTGTGTCCCCTTATATGTATTATAGAGGAATGTTTGGGCTGGCAAGAGTTTCTTTTTTGCCAGGTTAAAATGATAGTTTAAAACAGCACACAAAGGCTGCAATGGCACGCCTGAGCCATATTTAAAGGTCTACTTAAGTGGTTGGCAAAATAAGTGATGCAGGCCCAATAGTAGCATTGACTTTACAGGCCCTATGTACATGTAGTTCCACTTTACTAGAGACTTACAAGTAACTTAAATGTGCCAATGGGGGTAAGCCAATTTTACCATGTCTAGAGAACAGAGCACTTTAGCACTGGTCAGCAGTGGCAAAGTGCACAGAGTCCTAAGACCAACTAAAACGGGATCAGTAAAAATGGAGGACCAAGGCAAAAGGTTTGGGGGAAGACCACCCTACTGCTGGCAAGTCTAACTTACACACATACATCCAACATGATTATGGTAGGCATATTGGTTGATATCACTGAATGCCCAACAGCACTTACCTTCAAGAATCGCATCTTACTTAGTTCTCACAAGATAGTTTTAAAATGCCCTCATCTCCAAATGAACTTGCTAGGCAGACCTCTTGATACCTAAACAAAACTGCACCGAATTCACATAGATGGGACTGCATTGGTAGGTTATTAGCAAGTCCCTACTTCCAAAACAACATACATCTTATAATATTTCACTTCAAGTTAGCTTTAACATACCTCACCCACAACTCTGCATCATATCTAAGTTCTATATTGTAAAACTAGAGGCCCCCTGCTAATAGGGTAAGGTTCCTTAAGGCAGGGCTAATTAATCTAATGTATAAGCTTAAGGCAACAGTGATATAAACAACACAAAACAACACGAATTTTGTTGACTGACTGAATAGAAAACAAAAGGAGAACCAACAGTATCTATTTTGTTATACAAAAATAATAATTTTTATTGATGCACAATAGCAAAAAGATTATAAAATTACTTTTATCATTTCATTTTTAAAAGAAAATGTAACAACCCATTTGTACTCATTCATTCCTCTTCATTCATACAACATATGACTAACAATCAATTTAAAAATACACATGTCATTATTTATGATTAGATGATAAATAACCATTAATTTCTGAGAATCTTGAGGAAACTATGTGGCAGAATTTTAATAATCTGTGTTATCGACGCGCGTTTCGGCACAGTTGTGCCTTCGTCAGGAAAGGGGCCACAATGTTAACTTTTGATCTCTGTAAATAAAATATATATGTTACATTTCAGATACAGGGTTCTCACTTACTGATACATATTGTGCCACCATAAAGGTGTGCATTATATAGTATTTACAATTCAAAGAGCAAGACAAAGGACTAATTTGAGGTCCCCAATTAGTGTATATACAAGAACTCGTGAATTGTCCAGAAAAAGAATTGTGTATAACAGGATAGATTAGAAACAGATAAGAAAAATAGCCACCACCTCATTTAAAAATCCATATCAGTCGATTCACCCAGTGATCTACTAAAAATATACGTGGTTTAAAAACTTTATAAAGAATGACCTTATATCTTGAAGTAAATTCGTCAGTATTGACCGCCACTGTATAAGCACTTTGAGGTATTGGTTGATTCTTGATTTAGAGGACCAACTGTAAAAATTAAATTAAAGTACCTCATTTTATTCTTTGGTTTATGATCTTAATCAATATATTTATTAGTTGGGTATATAAATACCTTGGCTATCTGTCTCCAACACTAATTAGTATTTTTGTCGTCCAAGATAAAATTGTGATGTACTCAATTCCGCACTCGATATGTGCCGTCCTTATGATTTATACTGTGAGCACAAAAAATGATGTTTAGCCTTACATATTAACCATTTAATTAAATTTGCTGTAAGGCTACTAGCATGACTATAATCAAAATGCTGGTTTATGACCCAATTTGGTATTTTAAATTGTTGTAGTACTTACATATCCATTGAATATCCGCTATTATATCGATTTATCTAGAAAAAACAACAATTTAGACCGTATCACTAGTAAGGAAAGGGGCTATATGTTCAATATAAAAATTATTTACTGCCAACTCATGAATTGACACTGTATTGACTCACAAGGCAATTATGAAATAAATGTTTGATGTTTAACTCCATACAATATAGGCTATTTAGAGGAGTCAAAGTCAAGACCCTACCTTATAAAAGTCATCAACATAAACTAAAAGGAGGTATCAAAACTGTTGACCCCCAAACACAACCAACAACCGAGAGCTATGATAGACATCCCTACCGAAGGCTAATTTAGAGGAGTCAGAGTATACATCTTGACCAACAAGAATACTGGTGTGAACTGATGAAAAATGTCACAGTCAGAATCTTGCTCCGGGTTTAACCTCAATCATATTTAAAATTTAAAAGTACTCTATGTGATATCTCGCCCTTCAGTTGCAGTTATACGAAAACTCAAAGACTGCCGTTACGCAGAAATTCACCAGTCGATGAACCAAATGCTAAATGCTACCAAGTACCTACTTACTGTCTTTTGATGGCATTCGAATCCCGGATGATGGGGCCTCTATACGCCACGAACTCCTCGTGGAGACTGCACTGGGGTCCATGCACTTCCGCATAAGATGTACACGGGGTCCATCACATGGTGTTCACGAGCCAATCATGATCAAGACCATGTGACGGCAGATGGTAATTCGAAATAAAGAACGAAAAGCAAAAGGGGACTATGTTTGTTACATAAACATTAGTCTCGATGTAGTATTACCCTGATGTTCGACCTTGCGATGCTTAATAAATAAAATCATCCCTCGCCACGATAAACGCACGGAGAACAGAATACAATTTAACTCCTATTAAAAAATAAATCAATGGAATCTATCACGTGGTTGATCCTAACCAATCATAGTAGATACCAGAACCCAATAGCTGACCAGTTTCATTAATGGTGAACCCATACTGAATTCTTATCTATATATTGAGATATTCTAATTTGGATTGATTATAACAACGGAAATATGGTCAGCTAGCTCAATTGAATAATTTTATAATAAAGGTATGATGTGATATAAATACGATCCTCTTGACTAATATTACAAGTTATTAAATGAATTCTGTTGTATATCGAAATCCATAATTTTTAAGAGGATCCTTTATTATATATTTTTATTTACACTCAGGGATTCTAGTTGTCTAATATTTACATAGGTAATGAAATTAACATTTCCAACCAATATGTGATTTGTTTTAAAAAGATTTTTTTCCAATGTTAATTATATAGACTGGGCATTGTGGAAAGATGTAATATTCCATCAGGATCAGACGATAGATTCAGCTGTTATATCGTATCGCTTGTTCCCATGGGATTTCCAAATTTAAACCTCGTGCAAATGTATCCAGGAAAATATCCAAAATACTTCTCTTCTTTTCCTCACTTCATCTGAGTCTGTGCCTGTCTTTTCATTTATTTTTTCTAAAATTAGCCAATTAATTTGATCATGATTGTGTCCTGCTTCTAAGTAATGTTTTACTAACGGAGCATGAATCTTTTAGTGCGTATTAGCTGAGCGATAGTTCAGTCAAACGGACTGCTAGAGTCCTAGATGTTTCACCCACATAGCCTTTATTGCATGGACACAATAGCAAATAAATAATATTCTTGGTTTTACAATTGGTGTATGATTTAAGAGTAATATTATATGAATTGTAAATAAATTTCTTTGTGATTATTGCGGTATCACAAGCTTTGCATTGGGTACATATATTATTACCCACTAGTGGCATGGAGTTATCAAGGGTAGTTTGAATAGATGTTTTTTGGGCATACGAGAATGGACAATTTGATCCTTGAGGTTTTTGTTGCGTCTATGAGCGAACATCGGGCGTGACAATATATTATCTTCCTCTGAATTGGCATTCAAAATATGCCAATGAGTACATACAGCCTGTCTAATTTTTTCATTCGCCATAGAATGTCTAGTAACACATACAAGTGCAGGGGATTGTTTGGGTGGTTGGTTACCCAGTAGATGGTCCCTATCATAGAAACGGGCGCGTTTATAGGCCTCCCGTATCAATCTATGAGGATAACCACGTGCTATAAATTTCGCCTTCATGGTTTCAGATCTCAAATCATAGTCAGTAATATTGGTACAATTTCTCCGTAACCGGAGAAACTGACCAAACGGTATGCTCTCTTTTTGTTTATTGGGATGGAAGCTTGTAAAGTGCAATAAAGTGTTTTTGCAGAAGGTTTCACATATAGATCTACTTCGAGCTCATGACTCTTGGCTTTGATTTCGATGTCCAGAAATTCAATATGACTATGACTAGTGTGAGCAGTGAATTTTAAATTAACATCACACTCGTTGATCCATAGTATAAATTCGGATAGTTGTTCTACTTCACCAGTCCAAATAAAAATATGTCATCTATAAACCGAGCCCAATGTGTAATGGACTCGAAAAACGGGGCTATTTCATTATATATATATATGCTCTCAAATTGAGCCATATATATATTTGCCACAGTGGGAGCACAAGATGCTCCCATGCTTACTCCCTTTATTTGGCGATACAAATTGCCATTGAACTCAAAAGTGTTATCTTCTAAGACTATTGTAAGTATTGCTTTAATGAAATCTGGATCACAGTCTATATGGAATAATTCAATAAACCATGCCACTGCCATAAGTGCCCCTCCTTGTGGTATATTACTATATAAGGATTCCACATCTAGAGTAACCAGAAATTCATTATGCTCATTAAATGGTAGTCCTTCCACTGTTTGTATCATGGATTTTGTGTCCTTAATATATGATGTAATTCTCGAAACTAGTGATACGGTCTAAATTGTTGTTTTTTCTAGATAAATCGATATAATAGCGGATATTCAATGGATATGTAAGTACTACAACAATTTAAAATACCAAATTGGGTCATAAACCAGCATTTTGATTATAGTCATGCTAGTAGCCTTACAGCAAATTTAATTAAATGGTTAATATGTAAGGCTAAACATCATTTTTTGTGCTCACAGTATAAATCATAAGGACGGCACATATCGAGTGCGGAATTGAGTACATCACAATTTTATCTTGGACGACAAAAATACTAATTAGTGTTGGAGACAGATAGCCAAGGTATTTATATACCCAACTAATAAATATATTGATTAAGATCATAAACCAAAGAATAAAATGAGGTACTTTAATTTAATTTTTACAGTTGGTCCTCTAAATCAAGAATCAACCAATACCTCAAAGTGCTTATACAGTGGCGGTCAATACTGACGAATTTACTTCAAGATATAAGGTCATTCTTTATAAAGTTTTTAAACCACGTATATTTTTTTAGTAGATCACTGGGTGAATCGACTGATATGGATTTTTAAATGAGGTGGTGGCTATTTTTCTTATCTGTTTCTAATCTATCCTGTTATACACAATTCTTTTCTGGACAATTCACGAGTTCTTGTATATACACTAATTGGGGACCTCAAATTAGTCCTTTGTCTTGCTCTTTGAATTGTAAATACTATATAATGCACACCTTTATGGTGGCACAATATGTATCAGTAAGTGAGAACCCTGTATCTGAAATGTAACATATATATTTTATTTACAGAGATCAAAAGTTAACATTGTGGCCCCTTTCCTGACGAAGGCACAACTGTGCCGAAACGGCGTCGATAACACAGATTATTAAAATTCTGCCACATAGTTTCCTCAAGATTCTCAGAAATTAATGGTTATTTATCATCTAATCATAAATAATGACATGTGTATTTTTAAATTGATTGTTAGTCATATGTTGTATGAATGAAGAGGAATGAATGAGTACAAATGGGTTGTTACATTTTCTTTTAAAAATGAAATGATTAAAGTAATTTTATAATCTTTTTGCTATTGTGCATCAATAAAAATTATTATTTTTGTATAACAAAATAGATACTGTTGGTTCTCCTTTTGTTTTCTATTCAGTCAGTCAACAAAATTCGTGTTGTTTTGTGTTGTTTATATCACTGTTGCCTTAAGCTTATACATTAGATCATATCTAAGTTCTAAAAGTTGATAACAATGCTACTTAGTACTACTGTTTCTGCATGACTAACAAGGTACTAAATTCTATGATTGGTTATTAATGCCACTTAATACGATAGTCCATGCATGTTTTCAAAAATGCACTTTAGCATAATGAAATAAATCAATTGCGTTATTCACCAAATCCATTGGTACAGTGCTCACAAAAACCTTCAACACTCCATTCAAAATCACAAGTAGGAATCATTTACATGCAGCCCACTGGAAATATTGATTTCCACTACACACTGATTATCACACTCTAGTCACCAGGATTGTCCTGGCTCAACACGGTGCTGTTATTTTGCAGGAGACCACAGCTGTCTCAATGGAAGCCCCTTCACACATCTGTAAAGGTTGATGCTGAGTTGAACAATAATAGGTTTAAGTATCACCTTAAGGGGATCAGTGTTTCCATGTCTGGCTGCAATGTGTGAGGTATGTATGTAATGAGACTGGCATTGGTGGTGTACGGCTTGATGTGAGAAATCCCAGTGGGAGAATCTCAGGGCAGTCAGAATGTGCTGGCCCCAGTTTTGACAACTATGGTCATCCACGTTTTGGTGTTCAGGGTCTCCAAATTGCAGATCCTCAATCTGGGACGAAAGTATCCACTTTAGCATTTGACTCTAAGGGTAGCTTGACAGAGCAGTCCAAGGTTTACTCAGACCGGTGCAGTGGCTAGCAATTTAAAGCTCAGCAATGCAACAAATATTACTCAAACATCAATGCCCAGTGGGTGTTTTTCTGTTAAAAAAGAAGCACTTTAATGAACACAAACTAAGTTCTATGAACACAATTGCAGATATATAATGATGGCTGGTAGAAAAACCAAAGGGAATACAATCTAAATGGTCTTACATGTTACAGGGGGTGCGTGCTAAAGAAAGATCACAGAAATCAACTAAATTAACTAAATTCTGTTCAAACTTTGAAACCCAGTGTGTAGCCTGAGACTGTGCTTCTGGGGTTCAGAAATCTCACTTTTGTGGTTGAGGAGTTTCTTTTCTCACACTCACCTGCAACTGCTGAGGCTCTGGAAGACCTATGCACATATCTTTTTCATGGATATCTTTGTAAGTGGATATGTGGTTTCTCCATTTATGATTACGTAAAATGATCTGGAATTTGTTTGGGTTGGTCTCATTAATATGCAGATGACCCCTTGTGAACCCATTATATGGATGCATCAATGGTACTAGCTTAGAACATTTAACTGAATGTGAATGGGCAGTGACACTGTTGCCTTCTTTTTCGGGTTTTGAGAGCTCTGTGGTAGACAGCTCTCTTCCTGTGTGTGTGGACAAAATGGACATAGACGACAGGGAGAACTAGGATTCTTTTAAATCTTCCTATTGCTGTGGCAGTCTCTGCATTTCTTGTTAAACTTGCTGATTGGATGGAGGTATTCATTTTTCCTGGAAGTTATGGTTGTTCTGTATAGTTCATGTGGCAGCACAGTTCATGCAGGTGAAGTGTCCATGTTTTATATGTCTACATGTAGAACCTGTCTATAATTTAGGGTAAAGGTTCATTGTTTGTTAAAGAATTATTAGACACTCATCTGCTCTGGACACATTTTTAGGTTTTTCACTTTTGGACCATTGGATTTTTAACTGTGTTGGGGTTTGAGGATTGCACGATCATGCTGGGTCTGGTGGCCCAGTGGACTGATGCATCCACTGCAAGGGGCCTGTGTTTGACCTCATGGTCACAGGTTCAAATCCCGGCGGGTCCACTCAGTCTTTCATCCATCTGAGGTCGATAAAATGAGTACCATTGAGTTGGGTAAGAATAAATATCTGTTATTCAGCACCAAGATACCCCGTTAGGGGTGAACGTGCGCTTTACAAATACACATGTTATGTTATGTTAGGACAGGCTTCTGTTCCTGCTCTATAGTGAAATGAAAGGCCCTTGCAACTTCTGTCCAGTACTTCAATCAATCAAGGCTTTATAAAATGCGGCTACTCACCCGTAAGGGTCTCAAGGCACTGAGGGGGGAGGGCTGCTGATAACTCTGGGCACAGGGGTTCAATCCAAGAGCCAGGTATTGAGATCCTTCATGAAATGGGTCAGCAATAGGACTTCTAGTACTTCTACTAGAAGCCGACCAAACCTGAGCCACATCACATGTCTGTCAATGAAAAGGTTTAACAAATTAATAGCTACTATATTGTAAGTTAACTGTAAAATTGTTTGATGCCTGCCAAATATTTTAATTAAAGGGCTACGGTGCAGATTGTGTTTTGCCATAGTCCGGAAATATGTGATTTGCATATGTAGTCTAGCAGCGCCTTTAAGTTACATCCACATTTCCCTTTACAAATGTTAGAACTGGTGTTATTAATCTTCTCAGGATTGATAGTACCCCGATATATAGAGCCATCTGTAAGAATAGGAAGGTTGGTTTGGTTGGGTTCTGTCCTTTGGGATGTGCTGGATTTTCGGGGTGATGCCCTGAAACCGGTCCCAGGATGTTTGTTTCCGGTCCAGGGAGGACCTAGCTTGGCAGTTCGGGCTGGACTGTTCCCACAAGGAACAGAGTCAAGACTGATTTGCATATGGCTGGGTCCAAACTGGGGTGCTGTGGTGAGCAAAAGAATGATGGATTTAACCCAGATCCTTGTGACTGGGGGTGAATGTTTGCATTGTCCAGCATTCCGTCTATCAATTGTTTCTTTTGCATTTGTCGCCCTAAGTAGGAAGGGTATGCCCAGACATGGGTCCCGTGCTCACTACACCACTGGATTCAAGCTAGCCTGGCTGATGAAGGGTGATGCCCTGAAACCGGTCCCAGGATGCTTGTTTCCGGTCCAGGGAGGACCTGGCTTGGCAGTTCGGGCTGGACTGTTCCCACAAGGAACAGGGTCAAGACTGATTTGCATATGGCTGGGTCCAAACTGGGGTGCTGTGGTGAGCAAAAGAATGATGGATTTAATCTAGATCCTTGTGACTTGGGGTGAATGTTTGCATTGTCCAGCATTCCGTCCATCAATTGTTTCTTTTGCATTTGTCGCCCTAAGTGGGAAGGGTATGCCCAGACGTGGGTCCCGTGCTCACTACACCACTGGATTCAAGCTATCCTGGCTGATGAAGGGTGATGCCCTGCAACCGGTCCCAGGATGCTTGTTTCCGGTCCAGGGAGGACCTGGCTTGGCAGTTCGGGCTGGACTGTTACCACAAGGAACAGGGTCAAGGCTGATTTGCATATGGCTGGGTCCAAACTGGGGTGCTGTGGTGAGCAAAAGAATGATGGATTTAACCCAGATCCTTGTGACTGGGGGTGAATGTTTGCATTGTCCAGCATTCCGTCCATCAATTGTTTCTTTTGCATTTGTCGCCCTAAGTGGGAAGGGTATGCCCAGACGTGGGTCCCGTGCTCACTACACCACAGGATTCAAGCTAGCCTGGCTGATGAAGGGTGATGCCCTGAAACCGGTCCCAGGATGCTTGTTTCGGGTCCAGGGAGGACCTGGCTTGGCAGTTCGGGCTGGACTGTTCCCGCAAGGAAGAGGGTCAAGACTGATTTGCATATGGCTGGGTCCAAACTGGGGTGCTGTGATGAGCAAAAGAATGATGGATTTAACCCAGATCCTTGTGACTGGGGGTGAATGTTTGCATTGTCCAGCATTCCGTCCATCAATTGTTTCTTTTGCATTTGTCGCCCTAAGTGGGAAGGGTATGCCCAGACGTGGATCCCGTGCTCACTACACCACTGGATTCAAGCTAGCCTGGCTGATGAAGGGTGATGCCCTGAAACCGGTCCCAGGATGCTTGTTTCCGGTCCATGGAGGACCTGGCTTGGCAGTTCGGGCTGGACTGTTCCCACAAGGAACAGGGTCAAGACTGATTTGCATATGGGTGGGTCCAAACTGGGGTGCTGTGGTGAGCAAAAGAATGATGGATTTAACCCAGATTCTTGTGACTGGGGTGAATGTTTGCATTGTCCAGCATTGCGTCCATCAATTGTTTCTTTTGCATTTGTCGCCCTAAGTGGGAAGGGTATGCCCAGACATGGGTCCCATGCTCACTACACCACTGGATTCAAGCTAGCCTGGCTGATGAAGGGTGATGCCCTGAAACCGGTCCCAGGATGCTTGTTTCCGGTCCAGGGAGGACCTGGCTTGGCAGTTCGGGCTGGACTGTTCCCACAAGGAACAGGGTCAAGACTGACTTGCATATGGCTGGGTCCAAACTGGGGTGCTGTGGTGAGCAAAAGAATAATGGATTTAACCCAGATGCTTGTGACTGGGGGTGAATGTTTGCATTGTCCAGCATTCCGTCCATAAATTGTTTCTTTTGCATTTTTCGCCCTAAGTGGGAAGGGTATGCCCAGACGTGGGTCCCATGCTCACTACACCACTGGATTCAAGCTAGCCTGGCTGATGAAGGGTGATGCCCTGCAACCGGTCCCAGGATGCTTGTTTCCGGTCCAGGGAGGACCTGGCTTGGCAGTTAGGGCAGGACTGTTCCCACAAGGAACAGGGTCAAGACTGATTTGCATATGGCTGGGTCCAAACTGGGGTGCTGTGGTGAGCAAAAGAATGATGGATTTAACCCAGATCCTTGTGACTGGGGGTGAATGTTTGCATTGTCCAGCATTCCGTCCATCAATTGTTTCTTTTGGATTTTCCAATACGGCATGGAATAATTATGCCATTCATACACAAATTTGTAAAACCTGTGGGGGGAAATCATTGGGAAGTGAAGTGCCTTACAGGAATGCACATTTCCTGACTACCAACCACCAAGCGTATTATGCTTATATGAAGGTCAATCTAAAATAGCTTAAGTGCAACATACTAGCTTCCCAAAACACAAAGCTTGTAATGCCTGTATGTCATGTACCCTAGAGCTGTGGAGGTCGAACTCACAGGAAGAAGAAGATTCAGCAAAACCATGAAGCTTAAAGTGAATCTATGGCGCCAAGTAGTAAAGGTGCAATCCTACTCATGAGAATCACCAGATGTTATGATATGTTATGCTATGTTAGGCTTTAGGCAGACACAAGCTTAAAATCTAAAAGTGATTGTGGAGAAAGGCTGGAAGATACTTAATTATTTAAAAGTTAGGTGTTCAGCTAGTGTCTACAACAGAGTAGATTTGCTTTTTTCCACAAAATCAAAGGGACAGAGATCCACGGATTGACTACTGCTGTAGAAAAAGCACACCCCCATAATAGTCTATTGTGGTCCTGGTAAGTGGTTCTTATGGATCATGGTGGTTAGTAAAAGCAAAATGCATTGGCTAGAAAGGACAGCAATCTGAGGTGCAGGGTAATATGGATAAATGTTAGAGCCTTAAATGTTATCCAAGATCGAATAGGTAGCCAGTGTAGAGATCACAATACTGGTGACACATGCAATCTTCAGGCAGTTTTTGTGAGTATCTCTGCTGCATCATTCTGAACAAATTACAGTTGACAAAATTTTTTGGGGGATATTCTCAAGAACGTGCGATAATCATCGCCAAAATAGGTTAACGCAATTTCTCATATCGCCGTCTATCGCGGGAAAATAACACTGTGTTAACGTCTTATTCCCAACATGCCGGTAACATGCGATAGTTTTCCGATAACGCGTCAAATGTCCGCGATAAAATCACTGGGACGGTGATAAAAATCCAAAGCCGAACGTGATAAAAGTGGCAATGGGCCCAACCGCGATAAAAAAATCAGCGATAAGCTGCGCCAGGCCTGCAATTCACACACGTCAGGCGGGAAAAATCACTATAAAAGCAGAAAAAAAAATCACAAACAAAACCAAAACAACTGCGAAGCACAATGGAGGTAGCCGGAGCAAGTACAGAGGACAACCAGAACCCCACAAGCCCCACGGAGGACCAGCCTGGGACCCCGGGGTCAGGGAAGGGCAAGGAGAAGAAGAAGAAGAGGAAGACGTGGTTCAGTCCGCAGGAAAACAGGATCCTGATAACGGAGGTGATAGAACACCATCAACAACTGTTCGTCACCTCCACTGTGTCATTGGCAAGAAAAAATGGAATATGGCAGTCCATCCTGGACAAGGTGAATTCAGTCGGAGTGCTGAGGAGGACAATGGAAGAGCTCAAGAGGCACTGGAATGATGTGAAGCGCAAAACCAAGCAGAAACTTGGCAACAACCAGAAGGCAGCAATGCAGACTGGAGGTGGGAGTCCAGCGCCACAGGAGGAGCTGGATGAGATGGAGGAAATGGTGTCCACAGTCATCAGTGTGGAGACGGTGGCAGGAGTTGGGGGACCGGACACTGCTCAACAGCAACAGGGTGAGTAATGACCAGGGACTGGGGGGACGGGGGAGATGGGCACAATGGCACAAATGCACAATTAAGTATAGCACAGTGCACACCCACAATGACTCTGGATCATGTCCATGATCCCCTTGGCACACTGCAGCACACCTAGAAACAGCAAGTAGGCCCTCATCGACTATGTGCCCAGAGGGGGCCCTTCCCACACATCACCAATCTCACAACCAACCCATGCACATGTGCCAAACCCAGCAAAGCGGCGTGTCTGTGAGCCACACTGATAATGCAAGTGACACTGCATGACGAATGGCATGACTGCAGTCAATATATCATGACATGTTGCACGACACTGAGGTGGCTGAGTGTGGACCACATCCGTAAAGGAGCAGGTCACACTCTGACACATCCAGGTGCACATACAACCCCTGCATCAACAACACATCTGCGGACAAACCATGCCCCAGAGTCCCAATTCCCACCAAGAGCCCAATTTACCCAAGTATGCAACATCTCAGCACTGTATAAGCACAGAAGTCAGAGGCACACCTCCTGAAAGGGATAAGGGGCAGCAAAATCAGAGCTGCAGGGGCGACTCTCCCAAAATGCAGCACACACACATAACATTCAGAGCACATCAACATTGACAACAATGTGGTACAAACTGCAACATGTTCACAACAGAACAGAGGACACAACTGGTGCCGCTTGTGTGTAGAAACTGGCCAATCACATTTGGCATAGCAGGGAAATGTGAGATGATAATGTACAAGTACAAACACACATCCGTGATGTTGTCAAAATGTCCACTGTCCCGCATCAATAGGGCAGCTCCCCCCAAACAGTCACAATGTACATTGTCATGCAGTCTATATGTAAAGTAGTACAATGCGTCAACATACATGTGAACACAATGTTAAACTGCATCTCCCCTTCACATTGCAGAGGGAGAATCAACACCTCCTGCAGAGCAGACCCAACAACTCAGCACTGATGATGTAGAGGACCTCCCCAACATCGACACCGACGCCCTCCAAGAGCCCATGGACAGCTTCAGCACCTCACTTCCAGGAGCAGGGCAGCCCAGCTGCATCGAGGAGACCTCACCCCCTGCACAGACCACACAGCAGGAAGCACCCACCACCACGGCTGTCTCCCAGGACCTCCACGAACAACACATGGCCTTCCAACGCTGTGTGTTAGGGTGCCAGGAGAAGATGGCTGATCAGGTGCGGGTGGGGTTCGACCTCATGGCAGCCAAACTAGATGCCATACGTGGGTGTCTAAGTCCCATCAGGGACCACTTACAGTCCCTAACGGACACCCACAGTCCGCTCCATGCTCTCCAACGATCCATGGCTGACATCGCTGGAGTCCTGACTCTGAGACAAGAACAACTGTCTAGTCAGAGTGGCTCCAGCGATGTCAGCCGGGAGTTGGGACACATGCAGAGGATCATGGAGAACATGGAGCGGATGCAAGTGGAAAGAATGGCTGCCACGGCTGCACACCAGCGAGATGTAGCTGGGTTCTTCCATGCCCTGCAGACCTTCATCATGGCATTGCTGCCACAAGGCCTTGCGGGGATGAATGCTGCTGCTACTACTCCATCCACATCTCCGCCCCCTGATGTGTCAGTGCCACACAGAATGGTAGACAAAACCCCACCACCCACATGTGAGGCACATGAGACATCAGAGGACGAAGATGCGGATGATTCTGCCTTAGTGGTAAGAAGAAAGCGGTAGCATTCATCTCCGCCATATGGCCTGTTTCTGCTTGGTTCTGCCCTCTGCATCATCACCTTACACTGTCCCCCGATACACTCTGCGACACTCACCTTGGACCTCGACATGGACTGCCATATTCTGTTTGGTTACCAATGACACAGCAATCAGACTGCGGACTGAACTCTTCCTCTACCGATGAACTTTGTCAATCCCTAAAGGACTCGGTCTGGGCCTCCACGGGGCAACATTGTAAAGTGGGGTTTGCATGGCCCTGTACTGCTCCAGCTTCAACACTCCACCGAATGTGAATAAAACATTCTAATTCACACAGATGTGTCATGTCTATGTTCAATCAAGTATGAAAGTATGGATGAATGTAGGGGCAGGGATTCCCCCTCACGTTCATGTTGCTAATGTTGTGGGACTTGAGTCACAGGGTGCAACTCTCTGCATCATGGTGGTACATATTTGACCCCAAAAGACGCCCTGTTGTCTTTTCTTGGTCACAAATGACAGCCTTTATGTCATGAATTTGGACACATGTGATACGCTGCTGAGTGGGATTACGTACTATCTTTGACACCCTGAAATGGCATTTTGAATACGTGCACCCTAAACAGCCTCTCTGTACAGAGGTGACACACCTGTCATGATTCTGCCACAACATCCTTATCTGCTTCTCATAAGCAGTAGGAGAACGGTGGCGATTTCATCACCCCAAATAAAACCCACCCCTGTCCCGTGCAACCTGCACTCCACAATGTGAATTGGGTATGTTTGTAATGCATTTTTATTGTTTAATGTAAACCACACTGTGTGTTATCATTCGTTTACCTACTTCTGTATGCAGGAATACAGGAAGTTGTTAAACAATGCGGCGTGTCAAATGTTTGAACTGTGAAACATTCACTGAACCTTGTAACATGGTAATAACTTTAGAATTGCCAGGTTTAGAAATGCGCATCCAAGGTTTTAAAATGCGCATCCAAGAAAAAGCACTTGCGATCTGTCTAGCATTCCGAACAGCTCCGCAGCCTAGAAACAAAGACGCTGCACACGGAGGACGTGCAACGTGCGCGCTAGAGATCGGGTGTGGCCAAGCTATAAATAGCCACACCCGTCTTCCAGAAATCACTTAGCCTTCCATCGGAGCGGAAAGAAGACATCGTTTTACCTGTCCTTCGCCGTTTCTTCTGGTCTTCGCCTCGTTGTTCAGGGAACGACTTCGGGAGCGTTATCTTCCGAATTCCTTGATCCTCGACCCTGGAAAAAACTAAAAAGACAACAGGAAAGGTAAGTGAACACTTTCTTTATTTTACATGGCGCCCATCGCAAGACAGACTAAATAAGGAACTTAAAGACTAATTTTTGGAACGTTTTCTTCAAGGCAGCCTAAAGAATTTAGAACATTATTCAACTTAATAGTTTTGGTTAAGATAACATTATTGTAATTTCTTTAAAGCATCACGTGGCGGATATCTACAAAAATTGGGACAAACTGTGCAGTAAGTTTATTGTTAGGATTCTAATTTAAAAGGCAACAAGTAAGTAAAGAAAGTCAGTAACTAATACTCTATTTTTTGTTATAGCCTCAATAAATAAGCCATCACAAGATTCTTGACTGAGGCGCATTTACCAGGCGACAACATCACGCATTTATCAGACAACAGCATCACTCATCAATCACCAAATCTCCGTCACAGACTACACGGACGCAAAGCAAGACTCCTGATTATTGCAGGTAGGAGATATAGTAGTGTATAAGTAAGAAATGTAAAACAAGAAGTGACTGACTATTTTAAGCCCTTAAGATTAGAATTTAAAGTCTACTCCTGTTGCCTCGCAGGTCGACAACAGGAAGAAGTCAGCGTCCCTATCCGGCCCTCCTCCCTACGCCTTATCCCTTAGCCTTCGTGTTAATAAGAAATACACAGGTTAAAAGGTAGGGTTTATGGGAAGTTGGTTTATAGTGTCTCTGTGAAAACTTCAATCAAGTACTCCTCAGGTAAGAGTGCTTATTGACCTTGACAACACCCACCATCTAAATGCCATTTGTGAGATTGTTAGCACTAAATGTTGCACTTACACTTGTCAGAGTGATGTGCTTATGCAGAGGAGTGACATGCACACAGGGAACGTGTGTTGGAATGGATGTATTTGCACATGCTGTGCCTGTGGTCATTTTGTCCTGTCCCATGATTGCTACGGACAGTCACAATGTGACGTGCTCATGTGAAGAAATTGTTAATGATTGTGTTCCTTCGGGCTAATCCTGCTGCAGCTGCACTGGGGTGTGGTCCACCTGCCTCATCTTCATCATCATCGTCCGGTGCATCTGGCACTTGGATCCATGGGGCATTGGTGCATACACATATGTTGTGCAACACACAACATGCAATGATCATCTTGCACACTATTTCCGGGCTGTACAGGAGTCTTCCACCTGTGATGTCCAGGCACCTGAAACGTGACTTTAACACACCAAATGAACGCTCCACAATGCCCCTGGTGAGTTTGTGGGCCGCATTGTGCTGCCTCTGGGCTTGGGTGTTCGTGTCTCGGAGGGGTGTCATCATCCACGGGCAGAGTGCATATCCTTGATCACCTGTGACAGGGGAGAGAGATATGTGTCGATCAGTAGTTCTGCATTCTGTGTTGGCAGGCTTATTAGTTCAGTGGTGTGTGATGTGTGCGACTTTGGGTTTCATGTTTGACATGTATTGCTTGTGGCATATGAGCGGCATCCATGTGTATTACGTTGCCTCACAGCTGCTCCTCACTCCCCCCGAGCCTATTTACTTGTGTGCACTGCGCGGTTGCATCACTTGCACTCCTAAGACACACCATTGTCATGACAGTCTGCGCATGTCCACAATCCTGACAACGACACTGTGATGTTGGCCGTTGAAGGTGGTCAGCCACGTGTGTGTAGGCCTATGGTCAGGATATGGCGGACACAGAGACACATGCAGTATTTACTTTGGTGGCCATCCCAGAAGTGAACCACACCCAGAGCCCCAGGCTATTTATTCCCACTCCTACGCTGGACCTGCGTACGCCGGCCCAGCCCACTCCGCTTACGCTTACAGGGGGGGACGACATAGCTACATGTCCAAGGTCTTCCCCACTGCCCGAGGTGACATGGTTGCGACCACTGTCCACAACACTACTAACACCAGTAGTATGTGTCCACATGGACATGCCTGTGCTCTGCATACTGAAGTCTGTCCAGCACATCACCGCCACACTTGGCATTGTGTACATTCTTATTCATGGGTCACTTGCCTCCTTGGCACAGACTTGGTTCCCACCTCTCCCCATATTCTGCAATTGTGTGGCAGAGGTGCCATGACGTGGATGGTTTGTCTACATGGCTGGCCACAGTTACCACAGTTACTTGTGTTGTCGTGTCTGGTAGGTGGGCATGTTGTTTGGCATGTTGTATGTGATTTTGTAACGTGTGCATTCCCACAGTTGTGAGTTGCATGATTGTGGAGTTGAGGTGTGTGGTGTGTTCATTTTGGTACTCGCCAACGAGCAGTGCATTTCCATAGGTGCCATCCTGGAAGCGCTGGTTGATGATGGACTGTCGAAAGATGTAGGAATCATGCACACTGCCTGGGTAGTTGGCGACGACTTTGGTGAAGAGTCCCCGGTGGTCCACTATTGCCTGCACATTGATGGAATGCGTGTGCAGTGTCGGCAGGGGGCACAAGTAGGACATGTGTGCAGTCAATTGCCCCCAACACGTGCGGGAAGCCAGCTATGGCGTAGAAGCCTTGCTTGGTCTCCAGCTGTTCCTGCGAGGTGTGGGGGAAGTGAAGGTGCTGGGGTACCAAGCTGATGATGTCATCCAAGACAGGTGTGAGGAACTTTGATAGGGCTGGCTGTGAGACTCCTCCGACTCTGGCAGTTGTTGGTTGGAAGGTACCAGAGGCCAACAGGTGTAGCACAGCCAGCAGCTTTGTCTGTGGAGGGATGTTGGTTCTCTGCTGTGTTGGTACCGTCAGCCTGTAGGCAATGTGGGTCAGGATGCAGAGGATGGTTGTCCTTTTGAGCCTGTAGTGGGCAATGACATCCTCTGGCGTTAAGTCTGTGAGGCTGGTGCATTTCCGGAAGGTCCGCTGTCTTGTTCTGCGCTGCCTCTGTGGTAGTCTGGGGTGGGGTGGTCCGGGGGGGGGCCTGGGGGTGGTGGCGGTGGGTGTTGTGGCCCTTGTGGGTCTCCGAGCTGCATGAACAGTAGCTCCATGACATGTGTTGGTCTTCAGATGTGGCTCTGGGCTGGGCTCCCTTTCATACTGCAGGTTGTCGTCCTGCTTAACACCAGTAAGAGGCAGGTGTTAAATCCCTGCTGCTAACGTGCCTTATCGCCTGATTTTGGATTGCATCACAGATCTGGCTGGTCGTTGAGAATATCGCGAAGTGGTGTTTTCGTGTGTTTTTGCACGGGAACACCTACTCTACATATCATTAGAGTTAGTTGTCGCTCTCATCCATGGTGATGTTTTTTGCGGCAGCTATCGCTGGTAAACTGGCAATATCGGCAGTTTGCACCAGCTTGAGAATAGGGCGAAAAATCTATCGCCACTTTTGCGACGCTAAAGTGCCGATAAATCGGCGATAATCCTTGAGAATATGCACCTTTGTCTGGAGATTTAAGGGAGTTTGAATTAGCATAGTTAAGACATGAATAAATGATTGTGTTCACTGTTTGTGTATACAAATAGGTAGTATTCACTATTTGTGTATGAAGGGGAGAATGTATTTTAGAAGGCACAGGGAGGTGAAACAGGTACTCACAACATTGTTCGGTCGATGCGTAACTAATTGGAAGACAAAGGTTTCCAACAATACCAGTATAATGTGAGTCTATGAGGTCTATCAAAGAGCAGCAGAAGAGCAACCCATTGAAATGTATAGCTTTTCAAAAACATCAGTTTATAGTGAGTCTACAGGGTACATGGAAACCTGTGGAGTTGTAACCTGCTGGAAGGTGCAGCTTCCAAGATCACCAAGTTTATTATCAGTGTACAATACCCATACAGAAGTGGCATATGTCAAACCTCCTGAGTGATGTAGATTCTCAAAACCACCAGTTTATAGTGAGTTTATGGAGTTCACCTTAATATAACATAGGTGCAGCCTAGTGGAGTATGCAGCTTCCCAGAACAACAAGAATATTGCGAGTTGTACGATCCACCTAAAAGTGGCAGAGGAACAAATCACTGGAGTGGGAAGCTTCCTAAATCCTCAACTCCCCAAGGCTATTTTGGGTCAATCTGTAGCACCCAGGGAAGATGGAGGTGAAATATATTGAAGCCGGAGCTCCTAGAAACCACAGTGTTTATTAGGAGTCTATAGGAAACAGTCAGAGCAGTGGAGGTGCAACAAACAAAAAGCCATCCATGTACTTCATTTTGGAGTAGTCTGGTGTCGCAGCGCTGACCTCTAAATTGCTCCCTGCTACTCCTGGCACTTCCTTTGTGGCCCCTGTCCTCAGAGGCAAACTTTGTGGCTCCTCTGAGGCCAGGGGTCACAGTAAAAATGCCAGGACCACCTCCATGGGCCGCCTGTGCCACTCCTGCCGCCATAGCTGAAATGTTGGCGGTGACAGCAGTCTTGTGGCAGTCTCACCACACATGTTGTAATCGGGCAGTTGGGCCGCCGTAAATGCGATGGAGGTCCCAAGACCGCAGGCATTGTAATCAGGCCCTAAGTATGGTTCAGTGCTAGGGCTGGTGCAAATCATAGCATGAGATAGAACAGCAGGCTTCCCAACATTTTTATATGTCCTTTCATCTGAACATTTGGATAAAAACATTTCCCTCAAGGGTTTGGAAAAAGTAGATGATTAAGTACCTGAATTTTTAAAAAGATCAAGTTAGTTCAGCTTAATACAAGTATTGTATATGTATCCAAACCCATGTGTTTTTAATCTTCGGTCAAGCTTAAGACAATCAGCAAGGACTGTCCAGTTGAATGAAGTCTCAATCTTAGCCCAGATCCTCAGCCATAATAGCAATGGCTGAAGCTTCACCTGGTCATTTATATTGCCCAGCCCCACTTCAGAAATACAATGTCAGTCCTGGTAGTTTTTGATACGGCAAGAAGTCTTTTAATGAAGCTGTTCTCAACCTTTCACAGCCCTGGTTGATCGCTGATTCCCCGTAGACCAGCACCACACATGGCATTTGAGCAGCGTTTACCCTAGAAATTGTGTTTAATGCTGTAATGGGTTTACTGCCCATCATGGTCGCACAACTAAGGACTGCCTCTGAGCTTCTGGCTAGCTAGGCTGTTCTAGCTGTTTTTAAAGGTCCCTAAGTAAGTTTATCGTCAATTACGATTCCCAAATATAGAGATGATGGAACTGTGCTGTCTTTCATATTATTCACTGTAAAGGGCATATCTTATTTTTCCTTTGACCCATAGACCATCACATGTGTTTTGTCTTGGTTTACCCTATGGTCCAAATTCGCCATGAAGGTCCAGAACTGATCTAGTAAATGTTGTAATCCAGTTGCAGTTCTAGCTAATAGCACTGTGTCATCAGCATATATCAGTGCTGGAACACTGCAATTTTCTATTCTAGGGCAATCAACATTAATATCTAATAAACTCTGTTCAAGCCCATTCACGTACAGTAAGAAAAGAAAGAGGGCCAGGACACCTCTAACAAGCTTATAAGCTTCCGTTGTTTCCCCACCCAGCCCAAACCTCACACTGCCAGTCACTTCTGAGTGTAGTTCCCTCAAGAAATTAACAATACTCATCTCTACCCCAATTTTGATCATTATGGCCCAGAGCTTGGATCTATTAACAGAGTCGAAAGCCAAACTCAGGTCCATAAATGCTAAATAGATCTTCCCTCCTTGGCCACTGTGTGTTTGTTTATTAACAGATATAGATTGAGACATTGCTCAATTGCCCTCAGACCGGAACAAAAGCCAAATTGTAGCCCTGGGAGAATATTATGCTTAAATGCAATAAAATAATGTTGATTAGTGGGGAGGTCAGGTTTTAGGATTTTTTGCATTATTTCCTTACTTATGTGAAGTAGAATAATGTTGATCAGTGAGCAGATCATTTTTTGGGCTTTTTTCATTAAAGAAACGTTTAAAGGAGTACTGATATGTATCTGATATGTGTTTACACATTTTAATTTTTGTCATGTCTAATTGAATGGCACATACTGTCAAATAAACATCAAATGGAATTGAAATTGGTTCATTAAGTAAATCGAATGCACTACTGTCAAAGTTCCATACAAGTCATTTCGAGCTGGAACAAATGTCAGGCAGAAATTCCATATTCATTCAAGTAATTGTATAGTTCACTGAAATCCATTTTGTCATAGATTGCATTTTGAGCTATTTTCCTATATTTTCAAAATTGCACAGGTAATTCAAGGAGAATTAAATGCCACTGCTTGAAATTATAAATAGCAATTTCTTATAGTATAATTAAATTAAAACATTGTAGCTGGTGATATTTTCTGTCACCACCGTGGTTATCTGAACATCTAAACCTATGTATGCATCCAATATATTTCAATTTACAGCATATTGTATTGTTGAATACATTTGACACACATGGTAACGGGACATCAACCAAAGACTGGTTAAGGTGTTCCCTCAAATCCTGTTTGAGGTGTTCCCTGAAAATGGATGAACGTCCTCCCCCACTGGATTGTCATGCTTTATTATTGGAACCTTCCTCGCCATAGTTCCCACAGGACCACACAGTGAGCTCTTCCTGGCGCTTTTTTTGAGGAAATGTGTGTGTCTCCCTGTTGGTGAGGTTGTTGAGACCTAACAAATTAAAAATATGTGCAGGATGGTTAATAGCACAGCTAGCGTACTGATACGGGGATAGGAAGGACGTACCAGGGAGTACAGCTACTTTACTGATACAGTGATATGAAAAACATACCAGTGAAATTTTAAACTAGAGTTTCCCCCCCTTTGTGGATTTATTGTTGAATACAAAACATTACTAACTAATTATATATACTTTAATTATATCTTCTCTTTTATGGTTTTGTAATCACCAGACATCAGAGAGAGCAGAAATGAGGCTACAAAGCAGCTCCATAAACACAAGTGGGTTGGTCACCTTTATGCTGATCATTTCCAAAAGTACCTTAATGTTGAGAGAATGTACACATGTGAAACTAAATGAGAACACCTACTTACCTCCCCAGTGATGTCAGAATCAAGTCTTAGGGGCCGATTCAGGCCGGAAATCTCCCCGACCGAGCCGGACCCGGAGAGATTTCTGACCGAATCGGACCCTAGCAGTCCGACCGAACGAGTACGATGCGCATGTATGCTATCGGACTCGATTCGGTCGGACTCCCATTGAAGTCAATGGGAGCCAGTCGTACGACGCGTACACGGGCTCCCATTGACTCAATGGGCACGACGCGAACAAGGGCGCCCCCTACAGCGTGTTCGCGTCGATGCGGGTCGCACCGTGCATGCACGTGTAGGGGGGACCCATGGGTCCCCCTTGTGTGCGACTCGCGCGCCTACACTTCCAGGGGGGTCCGACATGGACCCCCAAAGTGCGGCTCCGACAGCTCCTTGGAGCCGGACTGCGCGAGTCGGTCAGAGCGGTCGAGGTGCGCATCGTACTTACCCGGCCGGGGAACATCTCCATTGCGCGGTGCGCGTCGTCCCCGTGCGAGTCGGTCGGAGCAGTCGGGTCCTGCGAACGAGTCGGTCGGGGATTTCGCGACCGCACGCATCGTACTCGCTCGCCCGGACGCACGTACGACTCGGTCGGGAAATAGGGCTCCGAATCGGATCCGGTTAAGCCGAATCCGATTCGGTGCCCTACCGGCCGAGATCGGAATCGGCCCCTTAAATTTCAGGTGTGCCTGAGTAAGCAACAAGGCCTTTTCATACT
Organism: Calotriton arnoldi; assembly: GCA_963921515.1. NCBI lineage: Eukaryota > Metazoa > Chordata > Amphibia > Caudata > Salamandridae > Calotriton > Calotriton arnoldi. The sequence goes on from CAWUFW010001098.1 coordinate 1,917,592, forward strand.
TTTCATAAAACAGAAAGCTTTTTGTGACATAATCTATATTTTTTGTAACAACCTCCTTCCAAATCATCGAAAATTGTTATTTATTTATTTATCTGCTTTCTGCTTTCGAATGACCCTCAGCTTTAGGCATATGCACAAATGCCTTTTTACATTTGGCTCACCCTAATATTCCTTAAGTGGGAAAAAAGTTACATTTATATTTTTAAATTCAAATCATAATGCAGATAATCAGGATTTTCAGATTTTTAGAAAAGGTTTCAAATGCTTAGTGGACCTTTATTATTTAAGAAATTCTGGGCTAAGGGAAGGTAAGAAGAAGAACAAGGTATCATATAGAAGGACATGCAAAATGCTATAAACACCCACAATGTTTCAAATTAGTTTCATGCTGTTTCCCACCATGGAAGCACACAGAAAACTACTCCTCTGAAAGACTAAAGTGAGTGTGCTTTCTGGGTCAGAATGGAAAGCATGGACTTCCCTCTTTAGGTCTCACCCATAGTTAGCTGTTGCTATCTGTCACAGACCTCATTTATCACAAATTCACATACGAACATATACGCACACATACTTACATGCAGTACAAAAGAGTGGGATTTTTGTCAGTCCTCCTCAGCCATTGGCTTTTGCTTTTGAAGCCAAGGTATTTCACGGAAGGTTACTCAGGGCTTTAGGCAGTTCCTTGTGGCAATCTCTCCACCATTCTTCTGCTCCCTGAATGTCTTGCACATTAACTTAAGGTTACCATCTTGTAATAGAGTTTCTTGTCTTTTTTTCAGACTTGATTAAAAGATTGCCACTGTGCCTGTGCATGCATGCATGTATGGTAGCTTCTTGGAGGCAGAAAAAAGAAACATTGGCAAATCTAATACTTCGGTTCCTGGTAGCAAATGTGAGACCTACTAATTTAGCCAATTTCTATTAATTAATTTCGATTAATGTGGTTTTGGGTGAATGGAGGGCATATTATCAAGAAACGGCGTTAAAATTATCGCCGCTTTAGCGGCAGAAAACTGCCGCTAAAGCGGCGATAATGGGCTTGATAATATGCCTTGAGAATTCCAATAGAAGCCCATGTTCTGGTGTCAACATGGGCTTCTATTGGAATTCTCAAGGGCATATTATCAAGCCCATTATCGCCACTTTAGCGGCAGTTTTCTGCCGCTAAAGCGGCGATAATTTTAACGCCGTTCTTGATAATATGCCTCAAGTTCTTCTCAAGAAGAAGCATTTTTCAAGTGGAGGAAAAAAAATGATTTTCAGATAACAGTGCAAATGCACAGCAAATTCATTCCTTTAAACCAGATAGAGTATGTTTGCTGACGACACGTTGCTCATTTCTAAGACCCCAGCAGGCTTACAAACCCTCCTGAACAGGTTCCAAAACTTCTGCCACTCCCGGGGGTTAATCATAAACACCACGAAGACAAAACTAATGACCTTTAACCCACACAAATTGTTTAGGAACAACTTCACCTTAGATGGGATTAGACTAGAGAGGGTTCCTACTTTTGATTACCTGGGGATCCGTCTATCTGAAAAAGTACACTGGCGACCCCACCTTGATAAAATGCTCCTAAATCATAAAAGGGTTACGGGGGCACTGAGCCGAGAACATCGCTCATCTTATAGCAGACCTGTTGCTCCGGCCCTTACTGTATACGGAGCCAAGGCCGTTAGCTCAGCTCTTTATGGTGCCGAGCTATGGGGCTTCGAAAACCTCGACGAGATTAGTAGATCGGAAAACAAATTCTTCAGAGACTTGCTCATGCTCCCACGAGGAGTTCCTCTAACCCCTTTGTTCTATGACCTGGGTAGGCGCCACTTTAGAGACCTGGCCAAACTCCGACCTCTGCTCTACTGGGCCCGTCTCAGGAGGACCCCAGAATTGGCGAACTATGCGGAGGCACTTACAGAATTAACGTGTATTGACAGCAAAAAAGAGATCAAATGGATCTCCAATGTCAAATCACTATTAACTGCACTTGACCTTAAGGACTCTTGGGACACCCAAACCCCACCAAGCAAAGAGGACCTCAAACGGTCCTACTGGGCCTGGCTTGATGCCAAGGAACTTAACAACTCCTGACAAGGGAAGACTCACGGAGGAGTTCTTCCAACACAAATACCATAGAAGCCTAGAATCATATATGGATACCATTCAGGTCCCGAGAGACAGGTCACTGTACATCCAATTCAGGTTTGGCACCCTCCCAGTTCGTGAATTCACCGCAAAATGACTTCCACCTTACCGCACCACCGCTGAATGCCCCTTGTGCGGCTCGGAAAAGGAGAGTGTTGCCCATCTCCTGTTCGCATGTCCCGCACACGCTAGCGCTAGATTCAGGTGGCTCGTGCCCATATGCAAACAACTAGGCACCCTAGATCACAGAGTTGCTTTACGCATACTGAATTCGGACACAAGCACCCTGTATGCCTGTGGAGTCGCCAAATTCTTGGGATGCGCATGGTTAAGCAGGTGCAGGGCTTTACAGAGGGCAGCTACCTCCGCCGAAGAGTAGTTGACGATTCCGACGGGTAGGGCCAAGGAGCCTTAGCATAGAACATCTGAGTTTGGTTCTGTTTAGTACTCGTATAATTGTATTTATTTTAAACTGTATTTTACGGAATTTAGAATCACGAGAAAATAGCTTTATGTTTTAACGGTATTAGAATTTTATCTATGTCTTTTTGTCGACTGTATGTATTCAAATCCTTCTTTCATCTTTTATCTCTATTTTGATACACCTGATGAATTGGTCGATGCTTTTATGATATTTATATCGAAATAAAGCTATTTTGATTGATTGAGATAGAGTATGGGTTCAGAGGCTCAGGGTTAGAAGGCTAAGATTTAATTCATGAGAAACTTTGAATATCATGGAATTCACAGTGTTATCCTATGAGATTTTTGAAATCTCAAAAAAGCAATGATAATACTATAAGAAATAAAAGAGATTGAAAGCTTTTTCAAGGAATGGCACATGACGTACACTTACCCATATCATGAAAGAAAAGACTAAAACAAGCATTCTTTGGAATTGCATACCCCTAGCAATCTGAACTCATTCCAGCTTTCAATTATTGAAAAACAAACTCAGAATTTTAATGTTCAATAGACGTTTGTTCTTGAAGTAAGCTACACCATCTAACAATCCAGGGCAAAGATTTCAACCACTTTTTAATTAAATATGTTCAGTAGGTGTACATCATCTGCCATTCCTTGGAAAAACTTTCAGACTCTTTTATTTTCTTATAATATCATTGTGCAATATGTGAAACATTTATCTGTACTGCACTCTGACACCTTATTGGTCTTGTTTGCATTATATTAAAACCCTAATTAAGTAAACAAACACACATGCACACACATATCTATATATTTATCTATATATATATATATATATATATATATATATATATATATATATATATATATACATATATATATATATATTCACTGAAAAAACAAAATTGAAAGTAATGTTATCTTTAGGTAAAAATGGCAGTTTAAACACAACATTTTAAACAAAAACAAAACCACTGAAATTCAGCTGTTATAGTTATTTCAAGTAACTATAATGCAGATAGATAGTGTTGTTCTCATTGATGTCAGTTTAGTTGTCATCAGTAATGTTATTAAAGATGTCAGAGAACATGTCATGAGTGTTATATGTGAGGGTGTTGTTACATGCGAGGGTGTGAGTTACTTGAAATAGCTATAACTGTTGAATTTCAGTGTGTTTTTTTAGCTTAATACATTATGTTTAACCTGACATTGTCACCTAACTATACTGTCACTTTAAACTTTGTTTTTTTCAGTGAATTTATGAGTTTTTTTTTAATGCACAGTTAGACATTATTACCATACCTAACTATAACGTCACTTTAACCTTTGTTTTTTTCAGTGAATTTCTAGGATTGTTTCTATGTAAAGTAATAATTTATTACCGTCTCGCACATCCTTTGGTTGAGCATGGCATGTGTTTGGCTGCTGGGCAGCCAGGCCCTGCTTCTAACACCAGCAGCCAGCCAACCCCCTCTATGGCCAGGTCCTTCGTACAACCCCCTCCACCCTGCAGGCTGCCAACTTCCTGCCATGCATGGCCTTCATCTGTTTGAGGAAACCCATCAGTGACACATAGGTCCTGTCCCTTTTTAAAAACAATTTTGATCCTGCACAACACTTGCAGGAGCCAGCACAGCCCCTGCACTCCTGGGGGAGTCCAGGAGGCCACGCTGGCTCTCGCAAATCATCAGCAAGTTCGCAGTAACACACAAAAAGATTTTTTTTTATTTGGCCCAAGGGCCCCCCCAACAAGGTACAGGGGATCAGGGTACCCATACCCTGCCCCTTATTCCCTATTTTAAAAATGCTCAGGGCATGGGAACTGAGTCCCCATGTTCCTTCTGAAGTGGTATGATCCTGTTCTTCCCACTTCGCCGTATTGCTGTTCAATTTTCCAATTGAAAATTGTATTGGGAAATTGCATTTTGGGATCCCCCTTTTGCTCAGCTCCTGTTTGATGAATCACCCTGAAACTTTCCAAGAAGGAGTTGAGAGGGATGAACGTTTTTCTCTGAAAGGTTCGTGAAGGTTTGTCAAATGACGGTAAAGGTATTAGCAAACCAAAAAATACTCTTCCCTGTAGTAACTTGGGGCCTGATTAAGACTTTGGCAGTTGTCTTGTTTTTCTTCAGAGCACCTGGGCAAGACTTCCAAATACCAGGACACACCATGAACACTCTTCAAAACAGGACTCTGCAGACTTTAGAATACCAAAGTACGCAAACAAAGCTCAACACTCATTTTCCATGTAAAGGGAAATATTTATCGAAGCGAGTTCCCATATATCAAATGGCAATAATACACAAGAATAAATGTATAGAAAAGTAACTGCATGTATACAAGAATAAGTAATTAGAACTTGAAATACTTCACTGGCTGTCTGTTTAGCATCACCCAGCAGAACTGGGTAACCGTTGACAGTCTCAGGCAGGAGGTCTCTACCAGGCACAAAAGCCCTGGGCAGCGTGTCGCTGCTAGGAGAGGTCCTGTCAAAGCGCCACGAGGTCTCTATCTTTATACTCTTTACTAACATAGAGAGAGATTTCTAGAAGCTCCCCCTCTCTTCATCTGTGCTGTTGGTGATGGCTACACTCTCTGCATCAAGATCATTTAACTGAGCTGTCCAGGCTCTGATGAGAGCTGAGTCAGAATTCTTCACATTCTCATCCTTGGACACTACGCATCCCTCAATGTTTGTTCTAGCAGCTTATCTCTCTCGCTCAGTGAAGTAAAAAACATAAATAATCTGTGTGCGCAAGTAACCTGGGCCTGCCTTCATTCGCAGCTGAAAGGCAGGGTCAGACAGACACAAGATGAAACCGTGCTCACAAAATGTAGTTAGAGTAAAATGGAGTCATTGGTCAATTCACGATTTCACAATGTTTAACACTCTACCCCTTGACCATTGACTAATAATTATCACAACTCATAGGTGTGAAAGTTATAGCTTTAGGACGAAGCAAGGATATAAAGTTAGGCATACATTGCATACAGCAACAAATAGACGTCAAAATACAAATTATAATGAAAATGACACTTAGCATATAGGAAAGTTATCCAAAATCAGGCAACCATCCAAATAACCAATCCCACCGCCCCTTGTCCACATTTAGCTTCACTCCCTTGACTAATTCATGCAATGCATTAAGATTTGAATGGATGGACATGGAATGTCAGACAAATTGAAACAACACAATCCTTAAAAATCTGCACAGCCATGGTTAAGTTTCACTTATATTTTTCACCATTAAACATGAAAGCTTGTTTATTATCCTAGTATTATACACAGTTAACCCAGGAACCTCTACTATGGATGTAGCTAGACTAATATATTCAGTTTTAGATAACAAGGTAATTTCAGAATCACAGAGTTTAGACAATTAAAATGCATCTCTAGCATAGCGAGAACGTAAAGCTGAATGCAAAGAAAACATCATAAGTCCTAATCGTGTTAAGGCACATGGTCCACCTGTCAGATTCACTGGAATCTAGCTGTATGACGTATTGCATCATGAAAAGAGTCATACCTTGGGTAATTTAACATGCCTAAAGTGACTAGCAACAGACACTATATGCTTGCAAGACATATTGTTATTTACAGTAGTACACATACTAACACTCCGTAATTGACACAATGTGGAGTAGGTATTGCAACTTAACAAGTGGAGATAACATTGAGGGTGCTTTTAATGTGTCACATAGAGAAATGGGATGTGTTGAGCACATTTCGTGCCAAATAAGTCTACATGTTCTCTGGCTGCTGTAATAATGTCATCATTTGATACTGCTGGTTGAGTTTCTTGGCTGTGGGTATCCCTGGACCCTCCCTGTCCCCTCCGGACATGCCCAAATACACTCCACATAGTGCAATCAGGACATAAACACAGCATGCTGTGATCTAGAAGAACAGAGAACAAACAAGTATGATTCAGTCATGCAAATAACATTTATCAGCAGCCACATGTTCCCATTTCTCCTCTCCAGCTCTCATTACAACTAGGATGTTGTCTTTTCCTGTAGCTATGATTTCAGCAGGTTAAGGAGGATTGTTGGGGGAGTCAAACCCTCCCTTTCCTCGTACAGTAGGAAGGGCTGGGGTAGTTCCCTTCTTAACAATTCCTCCATGAACTGACATGATGATAATCTGAGCAAATCGATCTCTGGGTTGTACTACTTAATCAGTGTCTCCACTGTTCCACAGTATCACTTTTATCTCTCCTTGGTAATCAGAGTCTATTACCCTTTCTAAAATTTGGATGCCTTTTAAGGTAAGCCCAGATCGAGGGGCAAACAATCCAAAATGCTACGGGGGAATTTGAATTTCAACCCCAGTTTCAATTAAAGCTATATCTCACGGGTTTCAATCTGTGCATCTATAAAGCATGTAAATCAGGACCTATAGCCTCTGGGGTGGCTTGATATTGAGCTAAGACTCCGGGAGTTGTCTACCAGTACAAGATAGTGTTAGTGCCCATGTAAGGCTGAATCTGTAAAGCTGGTGTCAACATTCACATTAGCAGAGTTTCTGCATTTGTCGAAGGCCTGTTGTTCAAAATTAACAATGCATCATGCAAGTTATCTTTCCATCATATTAATGACCGATCTGACAATTCTTTCAGCTTAGCTTTCAATAATCCATTCATTCTCTCAATCAGACCTGCAGCCTGTGGGTAGTAAGGAATAGGTTAAATCCACTCTATGTTCTGCTGTGGACAATATTCCTGCACCAATTTGCCTTTAAAATGAGAAGCATTGTTACTTTGAATCTGCAATGGAATACCATAATACAAAATAAGTAGATAAAATGTTTCAAAGTATTCTGCTGAGTGACACGTTTACACGGAAAGGCTATCAAGTAGCCAGAGTAAGTATCCACCACTGTCCATGCATACTGACTACCCCGACAAATTGAGATTAGCCCAAAGTAGTTAATCTGTCATATCTGTTCTGGCAGCTTTCCCCTACCTAGCTGACCTCTCACCACCTGTGGCACTGGTCTGTGTTGTGTATGCTGACAAATGGGACATTGCATAATCACAGTTTTGATTACATCTAGGGCAATATGCATCCCTCTATTCTCTGCCCACCTGTTAGTGGCCTGTCCACATTTTTGGTGTGCTCACTTAGTCATTCCTACCAAATCAGAATCCTGAGTCACCACCTCGGCCTCCAAAATTTTGGCTTTTTCATCTGTAAAAGAATTACACCGTCGTTCTAATGAGTCTGCAGGGCAGTGGGCATCTACATGATATATGGTAACTGCGCTTTGCGGTAACATTTCCTAGATCTCGTGCCACAATTCCTTGAGCATGCCATGTGGGAAGACAGGTAGTTAAACCTTTGGCAGCAGACCACGAATCAGTGTAAATATAACACTTTCCAGGTAATTCTTGTTTCAAAGCTTAATACAAAGCATACAGTTCTACTCTTTCCCTGTCCAGTAGTTGTTAACAATTTCACAGCATTGTATGACACCGCTTTCCAATGTCTCCCACATACCTGGCTGAGCCATCAGTAAATCATACATGTCTGTTGTCTTCTGAAGACAATGCTGCAAACGGCTCACCCCACTACACAGGGGACTCCTGTATCTCAAGCACATAATGTAACACTTCTGTATCTTCCACTGGGGCCTGTGTCACCTGCTCATGCAGTACCTTTGGGGCCTACTCGGGCTCTGTCTTGTATGTACCACTTCCAGTTAATTATGCTGGCTTCCTGCGCATGCCCTATTCAATGAGTCTTGGGGAACTCATCACCCATTGCATTATAGGAATCTCAAGTCTCAAAATCACATGGTGCCCCAGGGTCAACTGCTCACTGTTCACCAGGGCCCAATAACATGCAAGCAACTGCTTTTCAATGGAGTGTACCGCTCTCCAGCATCTGGTAACTTCATTGCCCAAAATCCTATAAGAACCCTCTTCTTTCCTTGTTTCTACCACAAACTCCAGTTGGCATACTGCCCCTGGACTGTCACATTCAGCTCAACATCCCCCTCTCGTACTGGCCACAAATCCAAGGAATGCTGTATAGCCTCCTTTGCTGACTCAAATGCATCCTGTTGCTGATCTCCCAACTCAAACTCATGTTTCTTTCACATAACCTTGTACAAAGGGGCCAAAATCTGACCTAATTAAGGGATATGCTGTCTCCAAAAACCAAAAAATCCAATGAACCTCTGAGCTTCCTTCCTATTTCATGGCACAGCAAATTCTTTAATCTTTAGTCTCACTTGCAGCACCACGTCTCTTTAAGCCACAAGCTGCTAAGTTTCTAACTTATCTTGCAACAACTTATTCTGATATGACAGCATTACAGAAGCATTCTTGGCTTCCACTAGCTGTTTTTCCATCACTTCACGCTCCTTTCCTAACTGAATAAATTTTTCATGCATTTTCATAAACACATTTAAGAGGATCCAGCCTCTTCAACCCAATGTAGAAAACTCCTGCTTTTTTTCAATTGGCTCTTTTTGCAGGCAAACATCTTCTGGCTACGCATCAAACATACAAGCACTCCAAATTCTCACTCAACCAAGCACAATGCGACCACTCATGAACAAGCTGACTATATGGAACTAATTCCCATCCTGGTATTTAATTTGGTATCTGGAAACCTGCTTTATCCATTTTCGTTTTTCTGCCGAACATTCTGCCTCTTTCACTTTGTATCCTGCAAGTGATGCCAAAGGCAAGACTTCAAAATACCAGGACACAACGTGAACACTCCTCAAAATAGGACTCTACACACTTTGGAATACCAAAGTACACCATGAACAAAGGGGCATATTAACAAGGCGGCGTTAATGAATTATCGCCGCTTTAGCGTCCGTTTTCGGACGAAAAGCGGCGATAATTTTATCGCCGAATTAACAAGGACACGCTAGCGCGTGATTCCTGACTTAGCGTCCGTTTTCTGCACGCCTCCTATCGCATCGCTAATGAGATGCAAAGGGGCGTGCCTGTGAAAACAACAGGGGAAATATCGCTAACCCAGGTATCGCCATATTAGCAACGTGGGTTAGCGATATTTTAAATTGCGTTAAGTATGCCTTAACGCAGGAATTTAACGTCTGCTAAATTCCTGACTAAGGCATACCTAACATGGGGGTGGATTGTGTGGCTAAGACCACAGGCCCTATCACTAAGTATATCGCCATTTTCCATGGGACATCGCTGGAAAACCAGCGATGTTCCATGTAAACATCGCTATCACTGGAAAATTATCGCCTTTGCGCTAAGCGTTGTTAATACAGCGCTAGCATGGCGATAATTTCCAGCGATAGCCGGCGATAGGATTCCTCACGCTAACAGCGGCCAGCGATAATTATCGCTGCCGCTTGATAATATGCCCCAAAGTTTGCCAAGTAAAGAGGAATTTTATTGCAGCAAGTTCCCGTATATCAAATAGCAATAAATGTATAGAAAAGTAACTGTATGTATACAAGAATAAGTCATTAGAACTTGAAGTACTTCACTGGCTGTATGTTTAGCATCATCCTTGCCAGCATGACTGGGGAACCCGTTGACAGTCTCAGGCAGAAGGTCTCAACTGGGCACAAAAGCCCTGGGCTGCGCATCCACTCCCAGGAGAGTTCCTGTTAAAGAGATAAGAGGTTGCCATTTTTATATTCTTTACTAACTAGGAGAGAGATTTCTAGAAGCTCCCCCTCCCTTCATCTGCACTGCAGGTGTTGGCTACACTCTCTGCTTCGAGGTCACTCAATGGAGCTGGCCAGGGTCTGATGAGAGCTGTGGCAGAATTCTTTACATTCTCATCCTTTGACACTGTACGCAACCCACACTGGCTGTTCCTACAGCTTATCTCTGGTTCAGTGAAGTGCAAACATAAATAATCTATGTATGCAAGTAACCTGGCCTGCCTGTGTTTGCAGCTGAAAGGCAGGGTCAGACAGACACAAGATGAAACCATGCTCACAAAATGTATTTTGAGTAAAATGGAGTCAATGGTCAATACACAATCTCACTATGTTTAACTGTCTGTAGCATTACAGCGGTTAAGAAACCACCATCGCTTTTTGGCATCCAACCACCCATTTCCCTGGCGGTCTAACTGCTGGATTCTGAACACAGCGGGAATACCCCGCCACCACCGACATTTGCCGCTACCGCGTCGACTGAGGGAGAGGCGAAGGCAGTCAATGGAGGCGTTGCAGGCATGAGGACCTCCATCGAAATTACGACTTGCTTTTTCACCAACCTTTTCCTGGTGGGGACACTGCAATGCATGAGTCAGCGGAAAGGCATGTAAATTGCTGAAAATATGACCTCAAGGTGATTGTCCAATACCTTCGTGTTGGGTTAGTGCTATCACAAAACGTATAAAATTAATAAAAATACACACATACCCCGACTGGCAGGGATGGTGTTCCGGTTGTGTCCAGCAGTCAGCAGAGTAATCCTGCTTGACTCCACCACTGTGCAACCTGTGGGAAACACCTAATATGGCGGGTGGAATGCCACCAGCTGTGCAGCATTTTCAGATCCTCCACGGCCTGGCGGTTCAACCGCCAAAGTCGTAATCAGGCCCTACGCTCTAACTAGAACTACACAGTGGTGACTATGTACATGTTCCATAAAAAAATCAAAGGTTAGGTATAACTTATAGTTAGGAAACCTTTATTTATTCTTTCCATATAAACCCAACTTAAACAACACAAACTTTAGCAATTCAGAAGTGATAGTTCTAACTTAAATTTATAATGTATGCAGCACATTCAAAGTACTATAAGTCACACTTCTGCATAAACAGTGTTACCCATAACTAACATTATTAATTTATACTCCTCCATGAAATTGCTATAATTCATACTCCTCGGTACACAGTGTTACAACCTCACTCACCACACTACATTTACTATACAGCATTACTCTACCATCCACTGTGTTCTGACAAATCATCTCATTTGAGATGTCAAAAGTGTGCATATTAATACTATGGTTTCACATGCTATAAGTTTTAAAATACACTGTAGTACACTGTATTTGTGAAATATAGTGTAGCAGAGTGTATTTTTTACTATTTACATATAATTAAAAAAAACTAATTAAGTACTGCAGTACTTCCTATACATTAACGCGGTACTCTGTGACTTTTTCTGAAATATACAAAAACTTATAAATAATTTTCCCTACCTGTTACCAATTTTTTGTAGTGGTAACAGGTAGGGAAGAAATATAAAACCTACAACTCACCTAGATGTAAGTCCCTAAACCAGAACACAGCCAAAGTGTGCTTAAAACAATGGTTGCCTTTAACTTTTGTAAAAGCAGTCATTAGCCAATCACATAAGGCCTTGTCAACAGTATATACTGCAGTATTTTTTGGGAAATTTCTTGCAACTACCACGGTATGAGGTGGCCTGAGATATCACTAAGTTTAAATCTATTATAACTTTAAATATACTTACCCAGGATCACCCGCTCACCATACTCTATAATCCTGCCAAATTTTATGGAAATGCGACTGCCCGTTTGGCCACAAAGAGTGAGTACAAAGTCTATGGAAAATGCATTGGGTAAAAAACACATGTTGGGCCCCGTCCTTTTCTCTTTGCATCCCTTTGACCAATCACACTGAAACTTTGCATCACCTGCCAGTGTAAAAAAGACTTTAGGTCAGAAAAGATTTGTAGAATTTTTTCAAACAGGCACAAAGTTATTATCGGTCAAAAATCTGAGGAATTCTTACCTCGGAGAATCCTACCTATAATACCTACAAAGTGGTTACCGCCCCTCTAACAGATTAAAGGATATGATTTTATATATATATATATATATATATATATATATATATATATATATATATATATATATATATATTTTTTTCACTGAAAAAACCATACGTTTCAGGGACGTTATAGATAGAAATTAGCATTTAAAAAACCTTAGAAATTCACTGACAAAGCCACAGGTTTCAGGGATGTTATAGTTAGTTGGACATTTCAGTCATACAAAACCAGAGAAATTCGGCCGTTATAGTTAGTTGAGGAAACTATAACTCGCGCCCCGGCAATGAACTGCTGATGACGTCACATATTACATCACTCATGACATGGTCAGTGACATCACTGATGACATCTCAAATGACATCACTGATGACATCACTGATGACATCATCCAGTGACTGAGTGTTTCTAAAAAGTTTAAATATGTTTTTTATATATATATAGAAAGCCAAAAACGAAGGATTTACCTGAAATTCAGAGGCGAGCAAGGGATTCAAGAGGGGTATTCCACCACCTCTTGATGACATCGGAGGCCCGGGCTCTTTTTGGACATTTATCATCTGTGGCAATGCAGAGTTAAAGGCACCTTGGGAGTACGCTTATTTTGAACAGTGTGCAGTAAGCAGGCATTTAGCAAAGAAAGTACTTTACATCCATTTGCACTGCATTCCTGAACTGGCTTGATTTTTCTCCTTGGTGCATGTTGGGAAATGAAGGATATTGGACTACAATGCAAGGGAGTAGTCTACCTTTAAATGTGACCACATGGCAATACAACCCAAATCACCAATGATTAAGGCCAAACGGCTGAAACGCGTCTGGTAAATGCGTTTAAACTGCCGCCCAGTGTCAAATAAAAGAGCCTTGCTTCCTCTGATGTTGAGCTTTGGCATTCTCCTTTTTGCTGTTATGTCAGAAGCAGGACACTCCGTTCCTGCACTGCCGAGGCCGCCCTGTCAGGGTCGGTGGCCCCTCAGTATGGAGACAACTTGGTGATATATATATATATATATATATATATATATATATATATATTCACTGAAAAAACTGTAGGTTTCAGACATGTTATAGTTACAAATTAGCATTTAAAAACCTTTGAAATTCACTGAAAAAACCATAGGTTTCAGGGACGTTATAGTTACAAATTAGCATTTAAAAAACCTTTGAAATTCACTGAAAAAACCATAGGTTTTAGGGACAGTTATAGTTAGTTGGACATTGCACTCGTACAAAACCCGTGAAATTCCCCCGTTATAGTTAGTCCAGCTAACTATAACTCGCGCCCGCAATGCACTGCTGATGACGTCACATATTACATCACTCATGACATGGTCAGTGACATCACTGATGACATCACTGATGACATCTCAAATGACATCACTGATGACATCACTGATGACATCATCCAGTGACTGTGTGTTTCTGTAAAGTTTATATATTTTTAATATATATAGGAAAAGACGTATTGAAGAATGAGTGGGTGTGTAAGTGTCTGTATGGATGATTTAGTAGGTGCGTGACTGACTCTATAAGTGAGTGATTTAACGTATCTTACTGAATGCATGGGTTAGTGACTAAACTGGGTGAATGTCTGTATCCGTCTGTCTGTTGCTGTGTAAGTGGCTGCATGTGTTTGTGAATAGCTACATGAGTGTCTATATGAGTTATTGAATGCTTGTCTGAGTATCTGTATGGGTGCCTGAGTGTTTGTGTGGGAGGGTGTGTGCAACTCTGTGCATAGATGTGTGAGTGGGTGATTCACTGGGTGGATGGTTTCAAGAGTGCAACTGTGATAGACTGTATGGGTGGGTAAGTGTGTGTAAGAGTGTGTTAGTGAGTGAATGTATGTCCCAGTGGTACATGTGTGAGTAACTACATATGTGAAAGGCAGTATATATGTGTGTTGGAGTATATAAATAGCTATAAGCGAGAGTGAGTGATTGTGATAGTGGCTGTATGGATGAGTGTGTGCTTGTATCAGTGATTGTATAAGAGCGTAAGAATGTGCTACTATTTGTATGAGTAAGTGAGCTGGTGTGTGTATAACTGTATGGGTGAGTAAATGGTAGTGTGTTTAATTATTTGCATGACTGACTAGGTGTGTGAGTACCTCTATGGATGAGTGGCGGTGTTTGAGTGTCTATATAGGAGTATGAGTGCATATGATAGTCCTGTACTGAGTGACCGTAAGTATGAGTGACTGTACGGGTGAGTGAGTGGATGTGTGCGTAGACCTAAGAATCAGTGAGTGGGTATGTAGTTATTGGTGTTGGAGTGTCTATGGTTTTGCGAATGGCAGTCTGTAATTTAGAGTGGGTGTATCAAAGGTTATATTAGGGTGTGAGGAGGTGCATCAGATTATCACATGGATGATGTCATCAGTGATGTCATTTGAGATGTCATCAGTGATGTCATCAGTGATGTCACTGACCATGTCATGAGTGATGTAATATGTGACGTCATCAGCAGTGCATTGCGGGGCGCGAGTTATAGTTAGCGGGACTAACTATAACGGGGGAATTTCACGGGTTTTGTACGAGTGCAATGTCCAACTAACTATAACTGTCCCTAAAACCTATGGTTTTTTCAGTGAATTTCAAAGGTTTTTTAAATGCTAATTTGTAACTGTAACGTCCCTGAAACCTATGGTTTTTTCAGTGAATTTCAAAGGTTTTTTAAATGCTAATTTGTAACTATAACATGTCTGAAACCTACAGTTTTTTCAGTGAATTTCAAAGGTTTTGTAAATGACAATTTTTAAATGTATTAATTGTTATATAAATTTTTTTCATACTGATTTCCAAATTTTTTAGAAACTATTTTTTTTTACATATTTTATTTTTTAAATTACATTGTAATTACATTATACATTACATTACAAAAATACTTTCTCAGAATGAATTACTTTAGTTTAATTACTTTGCACATAGGCAATAGACTTTTAAGTACAGTAGTTACAGTTGTTGCAATGGGCAACACATTTTCAAACACAATGCAACATTCAGCTCAATGTGAATTTCTAGTTAAATGCAATTAGTTACTTTATGGATTACTTTTCTAACCACATTACTGGATCCTAGATTCAGTCCTGGGACATCTCCTGTAAACAGTTGAGTAAAAGCGTTTTGGTTACAGTCGTGATTTTTAAGGAATATTATTGTACTTTAAAAGTTCACACTTAGAAACTTTTCTCATAGAATCACCAATGTTATCCTATGGAAGGAAATTCACTTAGAAGTTAAAAACTGTTATCGTTACTTTTTCTTACTCAGTGTTGGATCCTGGATCCAGCACTGGTGCATCTCCTGTAAACAGTTGAAAGAATGCGTTTAAGTCATACAGGCGATTTTTTAGGAATATTTGTAGTTTGTGAAAATCGACACTTTGAAACTTTTCTGCTGAAAACCAGACAATGGATTCCTATGGAAGGAAATTCAAGTTACTGGTAAGTACGGTTAAAATTACTTTTCAGGATTAGTACTGGGCTGAAAGATGCAGCACTGAGGTCTCTCCTGATAACAGGTGAGTAAATCGGAATTCGTATTTCGGCTGATTTTAGAGGAATATTTTAAAGTTCCAAAACTCCACACTTAGAAGAATTTCCAAGTGAAACCAGTCAATGTTAGCCTATGGAAGGAAATTCAAGTTACTGGTAAGTACGGTTAAAATTACTTTTCAGGACCAGTACTGGGCTGAAAGATGCAGCACTGAGGTCTCTCCTGATAACAGGTGAGTAAATCAGAATTCGGATTTCGGCTGATTTTAGAGGAATATTTGTATGTTTCAAAAATCAACACTTAGAAACTTTTTCAGCAAAAAGCAGGCAATGATATCCTATGGAAGGAAATTCAAGTTACTGGTAAGTACGGTTAAAATTACTTTTGAGGATCAGTACTGGGCTAAAAGATGCAGCACTGGGTTCTCTCCTGATAACAGGTGAGTAAATCGGAATTCGTATTTCGGCTGATTTTAGAGGAATATTTTAAAGTTCCAAAACTCCACACTTAGAAGAATTTCCAAGTGAAACCAGTCAATGTTAGCCTATGAAGGAAATTCAAGTTACCGGTAAGTACGGTTAAAATTACTTTTCAGGATCAGTACTGGGCTGAAAGATGCAGCACTGAGGTCTCTCCTGATAACAGGTGAGTAAATCGGAATTCGTATTTCGGCTGATTTTAGAGGAATATTTTAAAGTTCCAAAACTCCACACACACAAGAATTTCCAAGTGAAACCAGTCAATGTTAGCCTATGGAAGGAAATTCAAGTTACTGGTAAGTACGGTTAAAATTACTTTTCAGGACCAGTACTGGGCTGAAAGATGCAGCACTGAGGTCTCTCCTGATAACAGGTGAGTAAATCAGAATTCGAATTTCGGCTGATTTTAGAGGAATATTTGTATGTTTCAAAAATCAACACTTAGAAACTTTTTCAGCAAAAAGCAGGCAATGATATCCTATGGAAGGAAATTCAAGTTACTGGTAAGTACGGTTAAAATTACTTTTGAGGATCAGTACTGGGCTGAAAGATGCAGCACTGAGGTCTCTCCTGATAACAGGTGAGTAAATCGGAATTCGTATTTCGGCTGATTTTAGAGGAATATTTTAAAGTTCCAAAACTCCACACTTAGAAGAATTTCCAAACGAAACCAGTCAATGTTAGCCTATGAAGGAAATTCAAGTTACCGGTAAGTACGGTTAAAATTACTTTTCAGGACCAGTACTGGGCTGAAAGATGCAGCACTGAGGTCTCTCCTGATAACAGGTGAGTAAATCGGAATTCGTATTTCGGCTGATTTTAGAGGAATATTTTAAAGTTCCAAAACTCCACACTTAGAAGAATTTCCAAGTGAAACCAGTCAATGTTAGCCTATGAAGGAAATTCAAGTTACCGGTAAGTACGGTTAAAATTACTTTTCAGGATCAGTACTGGGCTAAAAGATGCAGCACTGAGGTCTCTCCTGATAACAGGTGAGTAAATCGGAATTCGTATTTCGGCTGATTTTAGAGGAATATTTTAAAGTTCCAAAACTCCACACTTAGAAGAATTTCCAAGTGAAACCAGTCAATGTTAGCCTATGAAGGAAATTCAAGTTACCGGTAAGTACGGTTAAAATTACTTTTCAGGACCAGTACTGGGCTGAAAGATGCAGCACTGAGGTCTCTCCTGATAACAGGTGAGTAGATCGGAATTCGTATTTCGGCTGATTTTAGAGGAATATTTTAAAGTTCCAAAACTCCACACTTAGAAGAATTTCCAAGTGAAACCAATCAATGTTAGCCTATGAAGGAAATTCAAGTTACCGGTAAGTACGGTTAAAATTACTTTTGAGGATCAGTACTGGGCTGAAAGATGCAGCACTGAGGTCTCTCCTGATAACAGGTGAGTAAATCGGAATTCGTATTTCGGCCTATTTTTAGAGGAATATTTTAAAGTTCCAAAACTCCACACACAGAAGAATTTCCAAGTGAAACCAGTCAATGTTAGCCTATGGAAGGAAATTCAAGTTACTGGTAAGTACAGTTAAAATTACTTTTCAGGACCAGTACTGGGCTGAAAGATGCAGCACTGAGGTCTCTCCTGATAACAGGTGAGTAAATCAGAATTCGTATTTCGGCTGATTTTAGAGGAATATTTTAAAGTTCCAAAACTCCACACTTAGAAGAATTTCCAAGTGAAACCAGTCAATGTTAGCCTATGAAGGAAATTCAAGTTACCGGTAAGTACGGTTAAAATTACTTTTCAGGATCAGTACTGGGCTGAAAGATGCAGCACTGAGGTCTCTCCTGATAACAGGTGAGTAAATCGGAATTCGTATTTCGGCTGATTTTAGAGGAATATTTTAAAGTTCCAAAACTCCACACACACAAGAATTTCCAAGTGAAACCAGTCAATGTTAGCCTATGGAAGGAAATTCAAGTTACTGGTAAGTACGGTTAAAATTACTTTTCAGGACCAGTACTGGGCTGAAAGATGCAGCACTGAGGTCTCTCCTGATAACAGGTGAGTAAATCAGAATTCGAATTTCGGCTGATTTTAGAGGAATATTTGTATGTTTCAAAAATCAACACTTAGAAACTTTTTCAGCAAAAAGCAGGCAATGATATCCTATGGAAGGAAATTCAAGTTACTGGTAAGTACGGTTAAAATTACTTTTGAGGATCAGTACTGGGCTGAAAGATGCAGCACTGAGGTCTCTCCTGATAACAGGTGAGTAAATCGGAATTCGTATTTCGGCTGATTTTAGAGGAATATTTTAAAGTTCCAAAACTCCACACTTAGAAGAATTTCCAAGTGAAACCAGTCAATGTTAGCCTATGAAGGAAATTCAAGTTACCGGTAAGTACGGTTAAAATTACTTTTCAGGACCAGTACTGGGCTGAAAGATGCAGCACTGAGGTCTCTCCTGATAACAGGTGAGTAAATCGGAATTCGTATTTCGGCTGATTTTAGAGGAATATTTTAAAGTTCCAAAACTCCACACTTAGAAGAATTTCCAAGTGAAACCAGTCAATGTTAGCCTATGAAGGAAATTCAAGTTACCGGTAAGTACGGTTAAAATTACTTTTCAGGATCAGTACTGGGCTAAAAGATGCAGCACTGAGGTCTCTCCTGATAACAGGTGAGTAAATCGGAATTCGTATTTCGGCTGATTTTAGAGGAATATTTTAAAGTTCCAAAACTCCACACTTAGAAGAATTTCCAAGTGAAACCAGTCAATGTTAGCCTATGAAGGAAATTCAAGTTACCGGTAAGTACGGTTAAAATTACTTTTCAGGACCAGTACTGGGCTGAAAGATGCAGCACTGAGGTCTCTCCTGATAACAGGTGAGTAGATCGGAATTCGTATTTCGGCTGATTTTAGAGGAATATTTTAAAGTTCCAAAACTCCACACTTAGAAGAATTTCCAAGTGAAACCAATCAATGTTAGCCTATGAAGGAAATTCAAGTTACCGGTAAGTACGGTTAAAATTACTTTTGAGGATCAGTACTGGGCTGAAAGATGCAGCACTGAGGTCTCTCCTGATAACAGGTGAGTAAATCGGAATTCGTATTTCGGCCTATTTTTAGAGGAATATTTTAAAGTTCCAAAACTCCACACACAGAAGAATTTCCAAGTGAAACCAGTCAATGTTAGCCTATGGAAGGAAATTCAAGTTACTGGTAAGTACAGTTAAAATTACTTTTCAGGACCAGTACTGGGCTGAAAGATGCAGCACTGAGGTCTCTCCTGATAACAGGTGAGTAAATCAGAATTCGTATTTCGGCTGATTTTAGAGGAATATTTTAAAGTTCCAAAACTCCACACTTAGAAGAATTTCCAAGTGAAACCAATCAATGTTAGCCTATGAAGGAAATTCAAGTTACCGGTAAGTACGGTTAAAATTACTTTTGAGGATCAGTACTGGGCTGAAAGATGCAGCACTGAGGTCTCTCCTGATAACAGGTGAGTAAATCGGAATTCGTATTTCGGCTGATTTTAGAGGAATATTTTAAAGTTCCAAAACTCCACACTTAGAAGAATTTCCAAGTGAAACCAGTCAATGTTAGCCTAAGAAGGAAATTCAAGTTACCGGTAAGTACGGTTAAAATTACTTTTCAGGACCAGTACTGGGCTGAAAGATGCAGCACTGAGGTCTCTCCTGATAACAGGTGAGTAAATCAGAATTCGGATTTCGGCTGATTTTAGAGGAATATTTGTATGTTTAAAAAATCAACACTTAGAAACTTTTTCAGCAAAAAGCAGGCAATGATATCCTATGGAAGGAAATTCAAGTTACTGGTAAGTACGGTTAAAATTACTTTTGAGGATCAGTACTGGGCTGAAAGATGCAGCACTGAGGTCTCTCCTGATAACAGGTGAGTAAATCGGAATTCGTATTTCGGCTGATTTTAGAGGAATATTTTAAAGTTCCAAAACTCCACACTTAGAAGAATTTCCAAGTGAAACCAGTCAATGTTAGCCTATGGAAGGAAATTCAAGTTACTGGTAAGTACGGTTAAAATTACTTTTCAGGATTAGTACTGGGCTGAAAGATGCAGCACTGAGGTCTCTCCTGATAACAGGTGAGTAAATCAGAATTCGTATTTCGGCTGATTTTAGAGGAATATTTGCACAATGGTGAAGGGAGGGGCGGGGCCTGAGGTGACATCTGTGCAAACGCTCCCCGTGGCGCGTTTTAAGTTGGGGGATTAAGTCCCCTTGAATCATGAGGGTCCCTACGGGCCAACTAGCCCACCAGGAACCTCCAGTATGCGCCAGGGGCTGCGTTGCAGAGACATTTACAGAGGCCACACCCCTTTTACACCTCTCTGCAACGCAGCTCTGTGGCGCTTTCTGGACGTACCTGTTGGGCTAGTTGGCCCCCAGGGACCCTCAGGATTGAAGAGGATTTAATTCCCCATCTTAAAACGCGCCACGGGGCCTGTTTGCACACATGTCACCTGAAGCCCCGCCCCTCCCTTCACCACTGTGCAAACGCACCCCGTGGCGCGTTTTAAGTCGGGGGATTAACTCCCCTTGAATCCTGAGGGTCCCTGGGGTGCAACTAGCCCACCATATACCTCCAAAAGCGCCATAGAGCTGCGTTGCAGAGAGGTGTAAAAGGGGCGTGGCCTCTGTACACCTCTCTGCAAGGCAGCTCCCTGGCGCATACTGGAGGTTCCTGGTGGGCTAGTTGGCCCCAGGGACCCCCAGTATTCAAGGGGAATCGTTCCCCTCTGCAAACGCGCCAGGGGCGCGTTTGCAGAGTGGTGAAGGAAGGGGCGGGGCCTACGGGCCCGATCGTTTTTTTTTTTTTTCCCCCTGAAGGGGGCTGTGTAGCCCCCTTCCTTTTCCTATTTTTAGGCCCTGGGGACCCATCCCCCAGGGCCTTTCCCTTTTTTTAATTAAAATTAAAAAAAAAAACGGGAAGGGGGCCGCGTGGCCCCCTTCCTTGGGCCTGTATTGGCCCCGGGGACCCCATCCCCCGGGGCATGGCCTCTTTTTTTATTTGGAGGGGGCTGCGTGGCCCCCTCCTCAGGCCATTTAAGGCCCCGGGGACCCCATCCCCGGGGCCGGCCTTGCACTTTTTTTTTTTTTTTAAATTTTTGTTACTTTGGGGAGGGGGCTGCGTGGCCCCCTCCATGGCCTCTTATGGCCCCGGGGACCCCATCCCCCGGGGCCTGGCCTCTCGTTGGGGACTGTGGGGGGTCCCCAAACCCCCACAGTCCCGCCGGCTCCCCGTGTCCTACGGGAGCCGGCATTGCTTTACACATGGGGAGCAGCTAACATGCTGCTCCCCATGTGAAAGCTATCGGCTTTGGATATTGGAAGAGAGAGCAGGTTTCCTGCCTCTCTTCCAATATCCAAAGCAAGTTTGCAATGACAGGACGGGAGCCGCGAGGCTCCCGTCCTGTCATTGCAAACAGCAGTGTCCCGGGGGTAGGCACCCCGGGACACTGCAGGAGCCGGCCCTGGGGGTGGTGGTCCCCAGGGACATCAAGGGCCCCAGGAGGGGGCCGCGCGGCCCCTCCCTACATTTTGAAAGCCCCGGGGAGGTGGTGGTCCCCGGGGCTCTGGGGGTCCAAAACGGACCCCCATTTTAATTTTTCTTAGTGCCCCGGGGAGGTGGTGGTCCCGGGGTGTGTGGGGGCTGGAGCCCCCCACCCAGGTTTTTTTAAATAAAAAAGAAGCCCCGGGGAGGTGGCGGTCCCGGGGCTGCGGGAGGGCTCAGAGCCCTCCCGCACCATTATACATAAAGCCCCGGGGGTGGTGGTCCCCGGGGCTTGGGGGCCCTTAGAGGCCCCCACACATAAAATTAACCCCCCCAGCATGCCCCCGGGACTTGGCCCACCCGGGGGCCAATTAACATCGAAGCGCAGGAGACCGCGCTTCGATTTTTTTCCGGCAGGGTTCGCGCTCCCTGAGCGCATCCTGCCGATTTAAAAAAAAAATAATAATTTTTGCCCAGGGGGTCCTTGTGGGACCCCTGAGCAGACCTAGGGGTCAGGGTGTTTCTACCCTGCCTCCTTTGTGCGCTTTGCGCACTTGTTTCTGTCCCTCGGTTCTACCGAGGGACAAAATGGCTGCCAACACTTCCTGGTTTGGAGTGTTGACAGCCAATTAACATAAAGCTCGTGCTCGGGAGGATCCGCGGCCCTAGATATCACTATCTTTTTACTTTTGATTTTCTCAGCAACTACTGAACGGATTTACACCATTTAACAAAAGGGTTCTTTCTGAACCAAGAACTACCTCTTTGCCAAATTTGGTGTAATTCCGTTCAGCAGTTCGAGGCTGTAGCCGTGTCTAAAGTTTCCTATGGAAAATTGCATGGGGAAAACGCGTTTTGGGACCCCCTTTTTCTCGGCCCCCGCTTGACGAATCCCCCGAGACTTTCAGGGTAGGAGCGGACCGGAGCGGGCCATAAAGTTTGAAAATTTTGCGAAGATACGTCAACCGGCAAGAGAGTTATTTCAAATAGAATGTCGCGGATTTCCTATGGATAATAGGTTGTAACTATAACTATCTACTGGCGACTGCCAGTAGATAATATATATATATATATATATATATATATATATATATATATATATATATATATATATACCAAGGTGTATTGAAGAATGAGTGGGTGTATGAGTGTCTGTATGGATGATTTAGTAGGTGCGTTGCTGACTGTATAAGTGAGTGATTAAATGTGTCATACTGAGTGCATGGGTTAGTGACTAAACTGTGTGAATGTCTGTATCAGTCTGTCAGTTGGTGTGTAAGCGGCTGCATGGGTTGGTGAGTAGCTACATGAGTGTCTATATGGGTTATTGATTGATTGTCTGAGTATCTGTATGGGTGCCTGAGTGTCTGTGTGGGTGGGTGGGGGTATGTGACTTTGTGCATAGATGTGTGAGTGGGTGATTCACTGGGTGTATGGGTTCAAGAGTGCGTCTGTGAAGGGCTGTATGCGTGGGTGAGTGTGTGTATGGGTGTGTTGGTGAGTGTTTAGATGTCTCAGTGGTACATGTGTGAGTAACTACATATGTGAAAGGCAGTATATGTGAGTGTTGGACTATATAAATGACTATATGTGAGAGTGTGTGATTGTGAGAGTGGCTGTATAGATGAGTGTGTGCTTGTGTCAGTGATTGTATAAGAGAGTAAGTATGTGTTAGTATCTGTATGAATAAGTGAGGTGGTGTGTGAATAATGTGTATGTGAGTAAATGGGAGTGTGATTGATTTTTTGCATGACTGACTATGTGTGTGAGTAACTCTATGGGTGAGTGGCGGTGTGTGAGTGTCTGTATAGGTGTATGAGTGCATATGATAGTGCTGTATTGATGAGTGACTGCATGTATGAGTGACTGTATGGGTGAATGAGTGGATGTGTGTGTAGGTCTAGGAATCAGTGAGTGGGTATGTAGTAACTGGTATTGGTGTGCCTTTGGTTTCGAAAATGGCAGTCTATATTTTAGAGTTGGTGTATCAAAGTTTATATTAGGGTGTGAGGAGGTGCATCAGGTTATCACGTGGATGATGTCATCAGTAATGTCATCAGTGATGTCATTTGAGATGTCATCAGTGATGTCATCAGTGATGTCACTGACCATGACATGAGTGATGTAATATGTGACGTCATCAGCAGTGTATTGCGGGGGAGCGAGTTATAGTTACCTCAACTAACTATAACGGCCGAATTTCTCTGGTTTTGTACGACTGAAATGTCCAACTAACTATAACGTCCCTGAAACCTGTGGTTTTTTCAGTGAATTTCTAAGGTTTTTTAAATGCTAATTTCTAACTATAACGTCCCTGAAACCTATGGTTTTTTCAGTGAATTTCTAAGGTTTTTTAAATGCTAATTAATAACCATAACGTCCCTGAAACCTATGGTTTTTTCAGTGAATTTCTAACGTTTTTTAAATGTTAATTTCTAACTATGCCTACATAGGTAGGACATATGCAGAAAGAGGAAGAAAGGCGCAGAAAGAAGCAAGAGAAATGCAGAAAGAGGCAACAGAAGTCCAGAAATACGAAGAAAGGTGCAGAAAGAAGCAAGAGATATGCAGAAAGAACCAACAGAGGTGCACAAAGAGGCCTTGTTGCAAAGTCATCCTGTGCCCTCAACTTTTTGCTGACTGGTACTGGTGGTAACTGACTCTGACTAACCAGGCCCGGAGCCAGTGCTATGCTAAAAGACACTTAGAATACAGTGAAAACACCTACATACACTAGGGTACACTATGGGTTGGGATACCCCTGTGATTGGCATGACCTCCTCTGTAAGGCCCTAGTACATAATAGGGCAGGGGGATTAAAAATACCTCTAAGTCAGAGGTGCAGAAAGAAGCAAGAGCAGTGCAGAAAGAACCAACAGAGGTGCAGAAAGAGGCAAGAGGGGTACAGAAAGAGGCAAGAAAAGTGCAGAAAGAAGCAAAAGAGGTGCAGAAAGAAGTGAACTGCAGAAAAAGGGGTACAGATAGAGGCAAGAGAGGTGCAGAAAGAAGCAAGAGAAATGCAGAAAGAAGCAACAGAGGTGCTTAAAGAGGCAAGAGGGGTGCAGAAAGAGGCAAGAGAAGTGCAGAAAGAAGCAACAGAGGTGCTGAAAGAGGCAAGAGAGGTGCAGAAACAGGCAAGAAAGGTACAGAAAGAGGGAACAGGGGTGCAGAAAGAGGAAAGAGGGATGCAGAAATTTGCAAGAGAGGTGCAGAAAGAAGCAACAGCAGTGCAGAAAGAAGCAGGAGAAGTGCAGAAAGAAGCAAGAGAGGTGGAGAAATAGGGAAGAGGGTGCAGAAAGAGGCATGAGGGATGCAGAAATTTGCAAAAGAGATGCAAAAAGAAGCAAGAGCAGTGCAGAAAGAACTAACAGAGGTGCAAAAAGAAGCAAGAGGGGTGCAGAAAGAGGTAGGAGAGATGCACAAATTGGCAAGACAGGTACAGAAAGAGGCAGGAGGGGTGCAGAAAGAAGGAAGAAAAGTGCAGAAAGAAGCAACAGAGGTGCTGAAAGAGGCGCAAAGGGTGCAGAAAGAGGCAAGAGAAGTGCAGAAAGAAGCAACAGAGGTACAGAAAGAGGCAACAGAGGTGCATAAACAGGCATGAAAGGTGCATAAAGAGGGAACAGGGGTGCAGAAAGATGCAAGAGAGGTGCAGAAAGAGAAAAAAGGGTTGCAAAAAGAGGCAAGAGGGGTGCAGAAAGAAGCAAGTGAGGTACAGAAAGAGTCAACAGAGGTGCAGAAAGACGCAAGAGAGGTGCAGAAACAAGCAAGAGAAGTGCAGAAAGAGGCAAGAGAATTGCAGAAAGAAGCAACAGAGGTGTGGAAAGAAGCAAGAGAATTGCAGAAAGAGGCAAGAGAAGTGCAGAAAGAAGAAAGAGGGAAGACAAGTGCAGAAAGAGACAACAGGGGTACAGAAAGAGACAACAGGGGTGCAGAAAGAAGCAAGAGAGGTGCAGAAAGAGGCATTAGAAGTGCAGAAAGAGGCAAGTGAGGTGCAGAAGGAGGCAAGAGAACTGCATAAAGAGGCAAGAGAGTTGCAGAAACAAGCAAAAGGGGTGCAGAAAGAGAGAAGAGGAGTACAGAAAGAGGCAAGAGGGATACAGAAATTTGCAAAAGAGGTGCAGAAAGAAGCAAGAGCAGTGCAGAAAGAACCAACAGAGGTGCAAAAAGAGGCAAGAGGGGTGCAGAAAAAAGTAGGAGAGGTGCACAAAGAGGCAAGACAAGTACAAAAAGAGGCAGGAGGGGTGCAGAAAGAAGGAAGAGAAGTGCAGAAAGAAGCAACAGAGGTGCTGAAAGAGGTGTGAAGGGTGCAGAAAGAGCAAGAGAAGTGCAGAAAGAAGCAACAGAGGTACAGAAGAGGCAAGAGAGGTGCAGAAACAGGCAGGAAAGGTGCAGAAAGAGGGAACAGGGGTGCAGAAATAAGTAGGAGAGGTGCACAAAGAGGCAAGACAAGTACAGAAAGAGGCAGGAGGGGTGTAGAAAGAAGGAAGAGAAGTGCAGAAAGAAGCAACAGAGGTGCTGAAAGAGGCGTGAAGGGTGCAGAAAGAGCAAGAGAGGTACAGAACGAAGCAACAGAGGTACAGAAAGAGGCAAGAGAGGTGCTGAAACAGGTAGGAAAGGTGGAGAAAGGGAACAAGGGTGCAAAAAGATGCAAGAGAGGTGCAGAAAGAGGGAAGAGGGGTACAGAAAAAAGCAAGAGGGGCACAGAAAGAAGCAAGTGAGCTGCAGAAAGAGGCAACAGAGGTGCAGAAAGATGCAAGAGAAGTGCAGAAAGAAGAAAGAGAGGTGCAGAAAGAGGGAAGACGAGTGCAGAAAGAGACAACAGGGGTGCAGAAAGATATAACAGGGGTGCAGAAAGATGCAAGAGAGGTGCAGAAAGAGGCAATATAAGTGCAGAAAGAGGCAAGTGAGGTGCAGAAGGAGGCAAGAGAACTGCAGAAAGAGGCAAGCGAGTTGCAGAAACAGGCAAAAGGGGTGCAGAAAGAGGGAACAGGTGTGCAGACAGAGGCAAGAGAGGTGCAGAAAGAGGGAAGAGGGGTACAGAAAGAGGCAAGAGGGATGCAGAAATTTGCAAAAGAGGTGCAGAAAGAAGCAAGAGCAGTGCAGACAGAACCAACAGAGGTGCAGAAAGAGGCAAGAGGGGTGCAGAAAGAGGTAGGAGAGGTGCACAAAGAGGCCAGAGGGTACAGAAAGTGGCAAGAGGGGTGCAGAAAGAAGGAAGAGAAGTGCAGAAAGAAGCTAATGAGGTGCTGAAAGAGACAAGAAAGGTGCAGAAAGAGGCAAGAGAAGTGCAGAAAGAGGCAAGAGAGATACAGAAAGACGCAAGTGAGGTGCAGAAAGAGGCAAGAGAGGTATAGAAAGAGGCAAGATAAGTGTAGAAAGATGCAAGAGAAGTGCAGAAAGAGGCACTTGAGGTGCAGAAAGAGGCAAGAGAGGTACAGAAAGAAGCTTGAGAAGTGCAGAAAGAAGCTAGAGAAGTGTAGAAAGAGGCAAGAGCGGTGCAGAAGGAAGAGAGTGAGGTGCAGAAAGAGGCAAGTGAGGTGCAGAAAGAGGCAAGAGAGGTACAGAAAGAGGCAAGGGAACTGCAGAAACAGGCAAGAGAAATGCACAAAGAGGCAAGAGAGGAGCAGAAAGAGGCAAGAGAGCTGTAGAAAGAAGCAAGAGAAGTGCAGAAAGAGGCAGTGAGGTGCAGAAAGAGGCGAGAGGTGCAGAAAGAGGCAAGAGAGGTGCAGCAAGAGGTCTGTAGAAAAAAGCAACAGTGGTGCTGAAAGAGGCAAGTGAGGTGCAGAAATGGGAAAGAGAAGTGCAGAAAGAGACAAGTGAAGTGCAGAAAGAAGACAGTGAGGTGCAGAAAGAGTAAGAAAGGTGCAGAAAGAAGCAAGAGAAATGCAGAAAGAGGCAAGAGAGGCACAGAAAGAAGAGAGGTTTGTGCACCATTAGTACCAGTTTAACACCCACATTTTGCAATAAGTAACACGTGACCATTCCAGCTTTGCAAAGGGCCTTCCACCATGCTGTAACATGTGACGCTGCATTTTTGGGAACATTTGAGCCGTTTGAGCTAGAAACAAGGCTTTTTTGTTCAAATCTGCAGATTAGGCAGCAGATGATGGAATATTTGGCAAATGCGGAAAATGTTTAATTATGTGAAAATTGGTGCAGCCGAACAGTCACATAATTCGAGTGGCCCTGCTCATACCTCTGACTAGGTCCAAAAGTGCTCCTCAGTGGTTCCTTCTTTTTTTGTGTCTCATTGAGTTTATAGTTTAGCTTCTGTGGAAATGAGGAAGACTAAACCTGAGGTTACAACTCCACAACACAGACTACAATACCACATAATTACTCTCCACAACACATAATCCCACTCCACATAATTCCTATACACTAAATACCACATACTTTCTATTCACATAATGTTACTGCACAACATACCAAATGATTCCACTATACACAATGTACATCCACTCTACACCAAAAAACATTAGTAAAAAACAATTACATTTACAACGCCAATAGCTCTAACTCTCGCAAATGCGAAACCTATTACATTGCAAATGCTTCTTTAACTAGTAGTCGCGTTTGCAGAGTGGTGGAGAAAGGGTGCAGGGCCTCCGACCTGTGCTCAGGAATTCCGCTGCATAGGACTTACAGGAGGGCTTCTTGGCCCCCAACGTCCCTCAGGCGTAAAGTGGACTTCATCCCCCATCCCGTAGTCTGCCAGGAGGCACGTTTGCAGAGTGGTGGAGAAAGGGGGCGTGGCCTCCGAAGACATCTTAGCAATCCTACTGTGTGGGACTTACTGGAGGTAACAAGAGGGGTAGTTGGCCCCCAAGGACATCCTTGGGGCTAACTACCCCTCCTATTACCTCCAGTAAGTCCCACACAGCAGGATTGCTAAGCTCTCATAGCAGGCCGCGCCCCCTTTGCCCACCACTCTGCAAATGCGCTCCCTGGCGCGTTCTTGGATGGGGATTGAAGTCACCTTCGCTTCTGGGGGTCCTTTGAGGCCAACAAGCCTACCTCTTACCTGCAGTAAGCCCCACACAGTGGGATTGCTGAGAGGTGGACACAGGCCACGCCCCCTTTTTCCACCACTCTGCAAACGTGCCTCCTGGTGCGCTCTTGGTTGGGGGATGAAGTCCCCTTGCCTCCTGAGGGTCCCTGGGGGCACACTAGCCCACCAGGTACCTCCAGTAAGCCCCACACAGCTGGATTGCTGAGAGTGGTCCGAGGCCATGCCCCCTTTTTACACCACTCTGCAAACGCGCCTCCTGGTGCACTGCTGCTCGGGGGATGAAGTCCACTTGTGTCCTGAGGTCCTTAGGATACAAGAAGACCTCATTGCCCCACCAGCAGTGCGCCAAGAGGCGCGTTTGCAGAGTGGTGTAAAAAGGGGCTTGGCCTCCAACCACCTCTCAGTAATCCCACTTCCCCCCTTCCCTTTATTATTTTTGGGCCCTGGGGACCCCATCCCCCAGGGCCTGAGCATTTTTGGGGTTTAAAAAAAAAAAAACAGGAGGGGGGCTGCGTGGCCCCCCTCCCATGGCCTATTTTGGCCCCGGGGACCCCATCCCCCGGAACATGGCCACATATTTAATTTTTTTTAAATTATTATTTTTAAGGAGGGGGACTGCGTGGCCCCCCTCCTGAGGCCATTATTGGCCCCGGGGACACTAACCCCCGGGGTTGTGCCTCAATCATTTTTTAAAAATGTATTTATTTTTTAATTGGGGAGGGGGCCGCGTGGCCCCCTTCCCTTGCCCACTTCCGGCCACGGGGACCCCATCCCCTGGGGCCTGGCCTCATGTTGAGGACCGTGGTGGTAGCCCCAATGCCCCCACAGTCCCTGCCGGCTCCCCGCCTCATGCAGGAGCCGGCATTGCTTTTGGGCAAGGGGAGCTGCTAGCATGCCCAAAAGCAATTCTGCTTTGCTTCGTTGAAGCGAGAGCAGGTTTCCCCGCTATATATTTACTCATTGACCCCGAACCTGGCCCACCCGGGGGATTTTTTTTTTTTTCTCAGCCGGATTCGCGCACCCAGCCCCCTGAGCAGGCCTAGGGGGTCAGCAGGGAGTTTCTACCCTGCCCCCTTTTCTTGTTTTTCATCTCTTTTTTACTGTTTTCTTGTGACTCGGTTACAGAGTCACAAGATGGCTGCCAACACATTCTGGTTTGGAGTGTTTGCAGCCAATCAGAAGTCAGCTCGTGCTCGGGTGGAGTCGCGACTCCTGCTCGCTGCTCAGATATATACATTTTTATTTTTTTAATTTCCCAGCAACTACTGAACGGATTTACACCATTTAAAAAAAAGGTCGCTTTCTGGACCAAGAAGCTACATTTTTTGCCAAATTTGGTGTAATTCCGTTCAGCAGTTCGGGCTGTAGCAGCGTCTAAAGTTCCTATGGAAATTAACATGGGGAAAATGCGTTTTGGGACCCCCCTTTTTTCTCGGCCCCCGCTTCATGAATCATCCCAGAACTTTCAAGACAGGAGCTGACCTGAGTGAACCATTAGTTTTGAAAATTGTGCGAAGATTCATCAAACGGTGCCAAAGATATTGGCAAAATAAAAAAACGCTTTTTGAATAGAAACAAGGTCCTAACTATAACTACCTACTGGCGACCGCCAGTTGGTTTATATATATATATATATATATATATATAGCAGATTCCGCTCTTCGTAACTTCCTTTCACATGGAAAAGGACGGAACACAAACCCAGCTTCGTGCGTGAAATTATTTATTGCTCACAACACCATGATCGCCCTGACGCGTTTCGGCCTGAGACGGCCTTGATCACATGACGCGGTACTGAAGCCAAGATGCCTTATTTAAAGTGCCAGTGCAGTACACGTGATAAACCGATACATAGACATGGAAGAAATTCAGCATATTAGTCTGTCTATACGCATGTTTGTGCAACAATCGCATTGAGATTTGTGCAAATGCTGCCATAAATATATATATTTCTTATAAATAAATTATAAATATATATACAGTGTTAAGTTAAATCCATCCTATAAATGCATGTTTGAATACATAAAACACATTTTAATGCAAAATACTTAAAAATGTCATGTATGAATGTTTACATAGCATCACAATATTAATGGAAAATTTAAAAAACATATTGTTATAAAATTCATATGTATTGTATAAGTTCTAGGAAACTGCAATTATTAAAAAAATATATATCAGTATAATACATTATCCATAATGCAGTTTAACTCAATTTTTTATGGCAGGTACCTAAATTAAAATCCTGACGGTATAATACCGAATATGCATCCACTCATAATAGGGCAATATTCCATGTCAATAAAATGTACTGGTTAAAGTGCTTAAAGTGAAAAAGTGCTGTTAAAGTGCAGGTCCCTGTACTTAAACATAAATGAAACAACATTACTAAAAATATAAACAGAAGTTTTGTTCAACAACCTTAAATTATCATAAAACTCTGTTTATAAAAAACTAATAAAAAAGCGAAAATTTGCTTGTGGCAGCGTGCTGAAGAAATTACAACTTTTATATCTATGTAGAGAACATGTCGTTATTGTAATATTGTTCTTTTTCTTTTATTATATTTTTGTTTTCATATTTTTTATGGAGGAAAAGCCACTGAACAATATATTGATTTTTTGTATCACATCTTGGACATATATGGTTATCATAGCCAAATTGCTTATAACCATGTGTAAAAATCTTCACTTGAATTATGTCCATTGGGGGTCTTAGTGTCAAGTTCCACAATATATTGAGTTTCTAAACGTCTCAATTTAGCCTCTCTGTTGCCCCCACGTCTAGATGTTGGGATAGAATCAATCAAGAAATACGTGAAATGTTTAAGATCACTATTGTGTTTGTCATTAAAGTGGCGGGCTATTGGGTATGTGGAGTCATGGTTGGTGATGGCTCTCATGTGTTGCAGTATCCTCTTGTGGGCCTGTAACTTGGTACTGCCCACATACTGCAACCCACAAGAGCAACTCAACACATAGGGGCCGATTCCGATTCCGGCCGGAAATCTCTCCGACCGAGCCGGACCCAAAGAGAATTCCGACCGAATCGGACCCTAGCAGTCCGACCGGACGAGTACGATGCATTCGCATGCTATCGGACTCGAGTCGGTCGGACTCCCATTGAAGTCAATGGGAGCCGGTCGTACAACGCGTACGCGGGCTCCCATTGACTCCAATGGGTGCGAGGCGAACAAGGGCGCCCCCTACAGCGGGTTCGCGTCCATGCGCATCGCGGCGTACATGCACAGGTAGGGGGGACCCATGGGTCCCCCCTGTGTGCGACTCGTGCGCCTACGTGTACAGGGGGGTCCGACGCGGACCCCCAAAGTCCGGCTCCGACAGCTTTTTCGAGCCGGACGGCGCGAGTCGGTCGGACTGCTCGCGGCGCGCATCGTACTTACCCGGCCGGGACACGTCTCCATAGCGCGGTGTGAGTCGTGCCCATGCGAGTCGGTCAGAGCGTGTTGAAGCCACGTTCGAGTCGGTCGGCGATTTCGCGGGTGCTTGCATCGTACTCGCTCGGCCGGACCCGCGTACGATTCGGTCGGGAAACAGGGCTCCGAATCGGATCCGGTGAATCCGAATCCGATTCGGAGCACTACCGGCCGAGATCGGAATCGGCCCCATAGACTACAAACTCCGTGCGACAAGTTAAGAATTTGGTAATCTTAACGTCCTCCTCAGAAAAAGGTGTTTTGTATGAGGTTTTATTTTCAGCATAATTGCAAGCCCGGCAATTCTTGCATTTGACAAATCCTTTGTGGGCAGTTAGCCAATTTGCCGATGTTAGGAGTTCAGGACTGCTCTTGACCAATGAATCCCGCATTGATTTCGATTTTCTAAATGTAATGCAGGGATATTTTGGTAAAAATCTGCCCAACACAGGATCACTTTTGACGACAGGCCAGTTTTTATTAACAATCTTTCGTAGAGAGTTGTGCTGACGACTATACGTAAGAATGAGCCGAGTTTTAGACTCATTTGCGTCAGTTATATTGTGTTCTATCGAATAGTTGTTTAATAGAATGTTTCTGTCAAGACCATTGGCATTTTTTATGGCTATGTCAATTATCTTTTCATTGTAGCCACGTTCCAGGAACCTGATTTTACTTGCAAGTTGAGCGTGTGCCATATCGTTGGAATTGCTGCATGCACGATGGATCCTCAGCATCTCTCCATAGGGAATACTTTGGATTAGATGCCGAGGATGATGACTTGTCGCGTGCAATAAGCTATTGCCAGCAGTTGGTTTACGGTACAACTTAGTCTCTATTTTTTCGTCTTTTATGTAAACCTCAACGTCTAAAAAATACACATTAGTACTGCTGATATTGGCCGTGAACTGAAGATTAATACTGTTTTGATTAATCTGGTTTACAAAATCGTGGGCTGACTGTTCAGTGCCGTGCCATATGACAAATAAATCGTCGATATAGCATAGCCATAGTTTTACATGGCCATCTACATTTGCTTTGTGTTCTCTGTTTAAAATCAGTTCCTCCCACCAACCCATAAGGAGGCAGGAGTAGCTGGGGGAAAAACACGCCCACATAGCTACTCCTCTTATTTGCTGAAAAACCTGATTTGAAAACATAAAATAATTATTGTTAAGACAATATGTTAACATAGTTATGAGCATTTTGTTGTGATGACACAGATGTAGTGGTCTTGCACTCAAATAATGGTCTATGGCTCTAATTCCATCTTTGTGATGAATACAAGTGTACAACGAGGTTACATCTAGACACATTAAAAGGTAACCAGAGTTCCATTCAAATGACTTCAATATTCTCAAGAAGTCACCGGAATCTTGTACAAAGGAAGGCAATTTTTTAACATATTCCTGCAAGAAAAAGTCTATATATTTCGAAGTATTTTCTAACAGACCTCCTCTTGCTGAAATTATTGGTCTGCCAGGGGGCGTTGAAATGTTTTTGTGCAGTTTGGGAATCAAATATAAAACTGGCATTATAGGATGATCGTTTTTAAGGAATTTTAACTCCTGCATACTCAACAGTCCCGCACTGCGCCATACATTCAATTTAGAATAAAATTCGTTCCATGACATTCTGACCGTCTGCATGTTGCATCTTTTGTAACAGTTAGTGTCCTCCAATTGTAGTGCTGCTTCCTTCATGTATTCATGGCGAGACCAGATAAGAATGTTCCCTCCTTTGTCTGAATTATGGACAATGATATGTTCATTTTTTTGTAGTTTAGCCATCAATTTGTTGTACTCGTTATGCTGGTGTCTATACTTTCTTTGTGACCTTGCTGTTTTATATTTTAGGCTTTTTATTTCCGCAGTCAGGAGTTCTCCAAAGATGTCCATGGAGTCTCTTGCTGCCATTGGTTGAAAAGTGGATTTAGGTTTGAAGTTGGTTTTGACTGTCCCATATGTATTGCCACTCGGACTACCCACGACAGTGCCACTGATTGCACTTTCTTCTGCTAGAGATTGTAAATTAGCTAACAGATCTGCATCAGCTACCGTTACTGCACTGTCAGGCTCTGTATTCGTCAAATCGAGTTGTGTAGGTGTTCTTTTGTTGCAATCATTGGTCAAAAAATATTTTTTAAGTTTTAGTTTACGAATGAATTGGTAAACATCAACTCGTGTTCTGGTGAAATCAAAATTGCTTTCGGGCCAATATGAGAGTCCCAGTTCCAGCAATTGTACCTCAGCTTTCGTTAAGTTCATAGATGTCAAGTTAACCACAGTGTTCGATTTGCCTTTCACTTCCGTTGCGTTCTTTTCTTGTATTGTGGTTTCTTGTACGTGGTTCCTCCGCTTGCATTGGCGCCTTTCTCTTCGCTTGGCATTTCGTTTTTGTTTTGTTGTAATGCCTGCTTGCGTGGTCGTAGGGTTTGTTTTCTGTCTTGTCGAAGACAGTTGACCTCTTCTGCTAGGGAGAATTTGTGAAACCCCAACCGCGATGACATTGTTGTTTGATCAGTTTCAATTTCACTATCAACCGCAGAACTTAAGTCGGAAGCTGAAGTTGATAGTATTGTTGCCTCTCTTCCACTGGGCTGAGCATTGTCACGTTGAACAGTTTGTTTGTTAATTTTCAAAGCTTCGTACCTTTTAGCAAATGTGAAAACTTGACCCTGCTCGTAGTCTTGTTTGTCACGCTGGAACTTGTAAGCCTTTCGTTTTTTTATGATTTCTTCTTCTTTAGACAGTCTGACCATCATTTCATCTCGATATTTACTGACAGTTGGAGTGACCTCTACTTTCATAATTTCACGATTCAAATTGTCGATCTGCTCCTGTAGTTTGATTCGGTCACTCTCAGCATATTTGACAAGTATTCCAACAAGTCATCGTGAGGATTCGACGTTGCACGCTGCCCAGTCACGTAACATTAATGGATCCGGGTTTTCGTAACTGGGGGCAATCATAATGCGCAATCCTCTAGGAATGCGTCCAACCTCCAAATATCGACCCAGTGACTTATGTTCCCACCACTTAGCCTGTCCATGCGCATTAATTTTTCCATTTTTTTGAACATGTCTCTGATATTTGTGTTGCCCCCCTGCAGAGGGCCACTTGGTCCCGCTAATGGTTGCGATAGATTGGGGGCATCGTCAAACATTGATACAGCCGCTGCTTCATGACTTCGTAGCGCGTCAGCGATCATGGTGGTCGAGCTGAATATATTTAGTAGATTAAGTAAACACAGAGCAACGCGGTGCAATCCCTGCGCTCGTGTTGATGCACACCTCCTAAACCGGATACTTCTCCTAAGCTTCCTACCTTGATCCTTGGCATTCGATTCCCGGGTCCTCCGACACGATTCTCGTTACCGTTTTGGAAGGTAGCAACCATTTCAGGATATCTGGGGGCTGGCGACTTTCTCATCCGAGACTGTTGCAAAATCCGGCGTGGAACACCAGGCGTAGCTTCCTGTCGCTTATGCCCAAAGATAAGGAGGGGGTTTGTTACTGCCGAGGAAGCCTTCTCGGCACGAATATAGCAGATGCCGCTCTTCGTAACTTCCTATCACATGGAAAAGGACGGAACACAAACCCAGCTTCGTGCGTGAAATTATTTATTGCTCACAACACCATGATCGCCCTGATGCGTTTCGGCCTGAGACGGCCTTGATCACATGACGCGGTACTGAAGCCAAGATGCCTTATTTAAAGTGCCAGTGCAGTACACGTGATAAACCGATACATAGACATGGAAAAAATTCAGCATATTAGTCTGTCTATACGCATGTTTGTGCAACAATCGCATTGAGATTTGTGCAAATGCTGCCATAAATATATATATTTCTTATAAATAAATTATAAGTATATATACAGTGTTAAGTTAAATCCATCCTATAAATGCATGTTTAAATACATAAAACACATTTTCATGTAAAATACTTAAAAATGTCATGTATGAATGTTTACATAGCATCACAATATTAATGGAAAATTTAAAAAACATATTGTTATAAAATTCATATGTTTTGTATAAGTTCTAGGAAACTGCAATTATTAAAAAATATATATCAGTATAATACATTATCCATAATGCAGTTTAACTCAATTTTTTATGGCAGGTACCTAAATTAAAATCCTGACGGTATAATACCGAATATGCATCCACTCATAATAGGGCAATATTCCATGTCAATAAAATGTACTGGTTAAAGTGCTTAAAGTGAAAAAAGTGCTGTTAAAGTGCAGGTCCCTGTACTTAAACATAAATGAAACAACATTACTAAAAATATAAACAGAAGTTTTGTTCAACAACCTTAAATTATCTTAAAACTCTGTTTATAAAAAACTAATAAAAAAGCTAAAATTTGCTTGTGGCAGCGTGCTGAAGAAATTACAACTTTTATATCTATGTAGAGAACATGTCGTTATTGTAATATTGTTCTTTTTCTTTTATTACATTTTTGTTTTCATATTTTTTATGGAGGAAAAGCCACTGAACAATATATTGATTTTGTGTATCACATCTTGGACATATATGGTTATCATAGCCAAATTGCTTATAACCATGTGTAAAAATCTTCACTTGAATTATGTCCATTGGGGGTCTTAGTGTCAAGTTCCACAATATATTGAGTTTCTAAACGTCTCAATTTAGCCTCTCTGTTGCCCCCACGGCTAGATGTTGGGATAGAATCAATCAAGAAATACGTGAAATGTTTAAGATCACTATTGTGTTTGTCATTAAAGTGGCGGGCTATTGGGTATGTGGAGTCATGGTTGGTGATGGCTCTCATGTGTTGCAGTATCCTCTTGTGGGCCTGTAACTTGGTACTGCCCACATACTGCAACCCACAAGAGCAACTCAACACATAGACTACAAACTCCGTGCGACAAGTTAAGAATTTGGTAATCTTAACGTCCTCCTCAGAAAAAGGTGTTTTGTATGAGGTTTTATTTTCAGCATAATTGCAAGCCCGGCAATTCTTGCATTTGACAAATCCTTTGCGGGCAGTTAGCCAATTTGCCGATGTTAGGAATTCAGGACTGCTCTTGACCAATGAATCCCGCATTGATTTCGATTTTCTAAATGTAATGCAGGGATATTTTGGTAAAAATCTGCCCAACACAGGATCACTTTTGACGACAGGCCAGTTTTTATTAACAATCTTTCGTAGAGAGTTGTGCTGACGACTATACGTAAGAATGAGCGAGTTTTAGACTCATTTGCGTCAGTTATATTGTGTTCTCTCGAATAGTTGTTTAATAGAATGTTTCTGTCAAGACCATTGGCTTTTTTTATGGCTATGTCAATTATCTTTTCATCGTAGCCACGTTCCAGGAACCTGATTTTACTTGCAAGTTGAGCTTGTGCCAGATCGTTGGAATTGCTGCATGCACGATGGATCCTCAGCATCTCTCCATAGGGAATACTTTGGATTAGATGCCGAGGATGATGACTTGTCGCGTGCAATAAGCTATTGCCAGCAGTTGGTTTACGGTACAACTTAGGGGCATATTAGCAAGACCGGCGATAAAATTATCGCCGTTTTAGCGGCAGGAAACTGCCGCTAAAACGGCGATAATGGGCTTGCTAATATGCGTTATAGAATTCCAATAGAAGCCCAGGTTAGATGTGCAGGACATCTAACCTGGGCTTCTATTGGAATTCTATAACGCATATTAGCAAGCCCATTATCGCCGCTTTAGCGGCAGTTTCCTGCCGCTAAAACGGCGATAATTTTATCGCCGGTCTTGCTAATATGCCCCTTAGTCTCTATTTTTCGTCTTTTATGTAAACCTCAACGTCTAAAAAATACACATTAGTACTGCTGATATTGGCCGTGAACTGAAGATTAATACTGTTTTGATTAATCTGGTTTACAAAATCGTGGGCTGACTGTTCAGTGCCATGCCATATGAGAAATAAATCGTCGATATAGCGTAGCCATAGTTTTACATGGCCATCTACATTTGCTTTGTGTTCTCTGTTTAAAATCAGTTCCTCCCACCAACCCATAAGGAGGCAGGAGTAGCTGGGGGAAAACACGCCCCCATAGCTACTCCTCTTATTTGCTGAAAAACCTGATTTGAAAACAAAAAATTATTATTGTTAAGACAATATGTTAACATAGTTATGAGCATTTTGTTGTGATGACACAGATGTAGTGGTCTTGCACTCAAATAATGGTCTATGGCTCTAATTCCATCTTTGTGATGAATACAAGTGTACAACGAGGTTACATCTAGACACATTAAAAGGTAACCAGAGTTCCATTCAAATGACTTCAATATTCTCAAGAAGTTACCGGAATCTTGTACATAGGAAGGCAATTTTTTTACATATTCCTGCAAGAAAAAGTCTATATATTTCGAAGTATTTTCTAACAGACCTCCTCTTGCTGAAATTATTGGTCTGCCAGGGGCGTTGAAATGTTTTTGTGCAGTTTGGGAATCAAATATAAAACTG
The DNA here is from genome assembly GCA_963921515.1 of Calotriton arnoldi. Taxonomy (NCBI): domain Eukaryota; kingdom Metazoa; phylum Chordata; class Amphibia; order Caudata; family Salamandridae; genus Calotriton; species Calotriton arnoldi. The sequence goes on from CAWUFW010001098.1 coordinate 1,956,308, forward strand.
GCATTATAGGATGATCGTTTTTAAGGAATTTTAACTCCTGCATACTCAACAGTCCCACACTGCGCCATACATTCAATTTAGAATAAAATTCGTTCCATGACATTCTGACCGTCTGCATGTTGCATCTTTTGTAACAGTTAGTGTCCTCCAATTGTAGTGTTGCTTCCTTCATGTATTCATGGCGAGACCAGATAAGAATGTTCCCTCCTTTGTCTGAATTATGGACAATGATATGTTCATTTTTTTGTAGTTTAGCCATCAATTTGTTGTACTTGTTATGCTGGTGTCTATACTTTCTGTGTGACCTTGCTGTTTTATATTTTAGGCTTTTTATTTCCGCAGTCAGGAGTTCTCCAAAGATGTCCACGGAGTCTCTTGCTGTCATTGGTTGAAAAGTGGATTTAGGTTTGAAGTTGGTTTTGACTGTCCCATATGTATTGCCACTCGGACTACCCACGACAGTGCCACTGATTGCACTTTCTTCTGCTAGAGATTGTAAATTAGCTAACAGATCTGCATCAGCTACCGTTACTGCACTGTCAGGCTCTGTATTCGTCAAATCGAGTTGTGTAGGTGTTCCTTTGTTGCAATCATTGGTCAAAAAATATTTTTAAGTTTTTGTTTACGAATGAATTGGTAAATATCAACTCGTGTTCTGGTGAAATCAAAATTGCTTTCGGGACAATATGAGAGTCCCAGTTCCAGCAATTGTACCTCAGCTTTCGTTAAGTTCATAGATGTCAAGTTAACCACAGTGTTCGATTTGCCTTTCACTTCCGTTGCGTTCTTTTCTTGTATTGTGGTTTCTTGTACGTGGTTCCTCCGTTTGCATTGGCGCCTTTCTCTTCGCTTGGCATTTCGTTTTTGACACCTACTTTGTCACAAATAGTCCCAAGTGGGTGGTGGTGCCCAAGATCAAGTCCCTGCTAGCACTCTTGTTTTCAATAAATCGGCACCTGATCCTATAGCAAACGGCGTCGGTTGGCGCCGCAGCAGGAGCGCTGAAAACAACCCTGGGGCTCTCTCCGTGGCTCAGACACAAGCCGCTATTCATCAATCCACCAAAGTGCCTGAGGTAGAGAGCCCCAGTGTTGTTTTCAGCGCTCCTGCTGTGGTGCCAACCGACGCCGTTTGCTATAGGGTCAGGTGCCGATTTATTGAAAACAAGAGTGCCAGCGGGGACTTGATCTTGGGCACCACCACCCACTTGGGACTATTTGTGACAAAGTAGGTGTCTGAGCACGGCAACTCACTGCAGTAAAAATTGGCACTACCAGTACCAGCAGGCTATGGGAGTGGTCACGCACACTGAGGCGGGGTACAAGATTTAAAAAATGCTGGTGCTGAGATACTGCCGTGCCTTACACTTCACATCCGCTGCCTTTGAAGAAGTGGTATACGAAACGCGTCGGCTTTGCGGACTTGATGCCTGTGATGCAAAGATTTCTCCTTGTTGTGCCTTTCAATAAAGAATTGTGGCTACAGACTTACCTGGCGTGGGCCTCTCTACAGCAGGCGCTTTTGGTGGATTGATATATATATATATATATATATATATATATATATATATATATTGAAAATTTCCACGCTCAAAGAACAGAAGAAAGAAGAGCCGCACTCAGGATTTCTGGATTAAGGAGTTGAAAATGTAATGACTCGATGCGTTTCGACAGCACGGTCTTTGTCAGAAAGTCAATACATATATAAAACAAAGTTTGCCCTTTCTTGAGCTGCACTCGCTGGAAGGTTCTCGCCCGAAACGCGTTGGCTGGAGTAATGCGGTGTGGGTCCACGCATGAGGCGCCTGTCAGGTATCAGCGAGAACCTTCCAACGAGTGCAGCTCAAGAAAGGGCAAACTTTGTTTTTTGGATTTAGTCGCTCCGCCTGAGCCACCAGAATGCACTGCCACGATATCCTAGTGGCTCTGCCGCTGTTTACTGGGGCAGCGAAACGCGGAGCTGGTTGGAGCTGTGTGATTTGTACAAGCGGGATTGTGAAGGACATGAACCTCTAAGAACTTTGTGTGACATTTTATGGCAGCAATCCATGTGAATGAAAATTGGACTACGAGTCCCAGACTCCCATGCGTAATACTCACCTGAGCGCAATTATTAATTAAAAATAACTGAATATCACTGCTGGTCTTTGCATGCCTTCTTTGTTTGAAAAGCCCATGGAAGAAGGGCATAAGCCCAAAACACGTTGGCTGGAGTAATGAGGTGTGGGTCCACGCATGAGGCGCCCATCAGGTATCAGCGAGAACCTTCCAGCAAGTGCAGCTCAAGAAAGGGCAAACTTTGTTTACATATATATATATTCCCCCGTTATAGTTAGTTCAGCTAACTATAACTCGCGCCCCCGCAATGCACTGCTGATGACATCACATATTACATCACTCATGACATGGTCAGTGACATCACTGATGACATCACTGATGACATCTCAAATGACATCACTGATGACATCACTGATGACATCATCCACGTGATAATCTGATGCACCTCCTCACACCCTAATATAACCTTTGATTCACCCACTCTAAATTACAGACTGCCATTCGCAAAACCATAGACACTCCAACACCAATAACTACATACCCACTCACTGATTCTTAGGTCTACACACACATCCACTCACTCACTCACTAATTTAGAGTGGGTGAATCAAAGGTTATATTAGGGTGTGAGGAGGTGCATCAGATTATCACGTGGATGATGTCATCAGTGATGTCATCAGTGATGTCATTTGAGATGTCATCAGTGATGTCATCAGTGATGTCACTGACCATGTCATGAGTGATGTAATATGTGACGTCATCAGCAGTGCATTGCGAGGGCGCGAGTTATAGTTAGCTGAACTAACTATAACGGGGGAATTTCTATGGTTTTGTACGAGTGAAATGTCCAACTAACTATAACTGTCCCTAAAACCTATGGTTTTTTAAGTGAATTTCAAAGGTTTTTAAATGCTAATTTCTAACTATAACGTGTCTGAAACCTATGGTTTTTTCAGTGAATTTCAAAGGTTTTTTAAATGCTAATTCCTAACTATAACATGTCTGAAACCTATGGTTTTTTTCAGTGAATTTCAAAGGTTTTGTAAATGACAATTTTTAAATGTATTAATTGTTATATTTATTTTTTTATACTGATTTACTACATTTTTTTAAACTATTTATTTTTACATATTTTATTTTTTAAATTACATTGTAATTACATTACACATTACATTACAAAATATACTTTCTCAGAATGAATTACTTTAGTTTAAATACTTTGCAAATAGGCAATAGACTTGTAAGTACAGAAGTTACAGTTGTTGCAATGGGCAACACAATTTCAAACACAATGCAACATTGAGCTCAATGTGAATTTCTAGTTAAATGCAATTAGTTACTTTATGGATTACTTTTCTAACCACAGGACTGGATCCTAGATTCAGTCCTGGGACATCTCCTGTAAACAGTTGAGTAAAAGCGTTTTGGTTACAGTAGTGATTTTTAAGGAATATTATTGTATTTTAAAAGTTGACACTTTGAAACTTTTTCACATAGAATCACCAATGTTATCCTATGGGAGGAAATTCACTTAGCAGGTAAGTAGTGTTATCGTTACTTTTTCTTACTCAGTGGTGGATCCTGGATCCAGCACTGGTGCATCTCCTGTAAACAGTTGAAAGAATGCGTTTAAGTCATACAGGCGATTTTTAAGGAATATTTGTAGTTTGTGAAAATCGACACTTTGAAACTTTTCTGCTGAAAACCAGACAATGGATTCCAATGGAAGGAAATACAAGTTACTGGTAAGTACAGTTAGAATTACTTTTCAGGGTCAGTGCTGGGCTAAAAGATGCAGCATTGTGGTCTCTCCTGATAAAAGGTGAGTAAATCGGAATTCGTAGCTCGGCTGATTTTAGAGGAATATTATAAAGTTCCAAAACTCCACACTTAGAAGAATTTCCAAGTGAAACCAGTCAATGTTAGCCTATGGAAGGAAATTCAAGTTACTGGTAAGTATGGTTAAAATTACTTTTCAGGATCAGTACTGGGCTAAAAGATGCAGCACTGAGGTCTCTCCTGATAACCGGTGAGTAAATTGGAATTCGTAGTTCGGCTGATTTTAGAGGAATATTTGTAAGTTTCAAAAATCGACACTTAGAAACTTTTTCAGCAAAAAGCAGGCAATGATATCATTTGGAAGGAAATTCAAGTTACTGGTAAGTATGGTTAAAATTACTTTTCAGGATTAGTACTGGGCTCAAAGATGCAGCACTGTGGTCTCTCCTGATAACAGTTGAGTAAATCGGAATTCGTAGTTCGGTTGATTTTAGAGGAATATTATAAAGTTCCAAAACTCCACACTTAGAAGAATTTCCAAGTGAAACCAGTCAATGTTAGCCTATGGAAGGAAATTCAAGTTACTGGTAAGTACGGTCAAAATTACTTTTCAGGATCAGTACTGGGCTCAAAGATGCAGCACTGAGGTCTCTCCTGATAACAGGTGAGTAAATCGGAATTCGTAGTTCGGTTGATTTTAGAGGAATATTTGCACAATGGTGAAGGAAGGGGGTGGGGCCTGAGGTGACATGTCTGCAAACACGCCCTGAGGCGCGTTTTAAGTTGGAGAATTAATTCCTCCTCAATCCTGAGGGTTCCTAGGGGCCAACAAGCCCACCAGGAACCTCCAGTATGCGCCAGGGGGCTGCGTTGCAGAGAGGTGTACAGAGGCCACGCCCCTTTTTACAACACTCTGCAACGCAGCTCCGTGGCGCTTACTGGAGGTACCTGGTGGGCTAGTTGGCCCAGGGAGGTGGTGGTCTCGGGCGTGTGGGGGCTGGAGCCCCCACACGTTATTAAAAATTAAAAAGAAGCCCCGGGGGTGGCGCACCATTTTTTTATAAAGCCCCGGGGGTGGCGGTCCTCGGGGCTTGAGGGGCCATAGAGGCCCCCATATAAAACATAAACCCACCCCGCATGCCCCCGGGACTTGGGCCACCCGGGGCAAATACAATCGAGCGCGGAGATCGCGCTTCGATTTTATCGGCAGGATCCGCGCACCCTGAGCGCATCCTGCCGATTTAAAAAAAAATGCTTTTTCTGCCCAGGGGTCCTTGTGGGACCCCCTGAGCAGACCTAGGGGTCAGGGTGTTTCTACCCTGCTCCCTTTGCGCTTTGCGCACTTGTTTCTGTCCCTCGGTTCTACCGAGGGACAAAATGGCTGCCAACACTTCCTGATTTGGAGTGTTGACAGCCAATTAGCATGCAGCTCCTGATCAGGAGGGTGCGCGAATTCGACGCGGCCATAGATATTTATGTGATTTTCATTTTGATTTTCACAGGAACTACTGAACGGATTTACACCATTTAACAAAAAGGGTTCTTTCTGAACCAAGAACAACCTCTTTGCCAAATTTGGTGTAATTCCGTTCAGCAGTTCGGGCTGTAGCCGTGGCTAAAGTTTCCTATGGGAAAATGAATGGGGAAAACACGTTTTGGGACCCCCCTTTTTTCTCGGCCCCCGCTTGACGAATCACCCCGAAACTTTCAGGGTAGGAGCGGACCGGAGCGGGCCATAAAGTTTGAAAATTTCGCGAAGATTAGTCAACCGACGCAAGAGTTATTTCAAATAGAATGTCGCAGATTTCCTATGGAAAATAGGTCCTAACTATAACTATCTACTGGCGACCGCCAGTAGATAACATATATATATATATATATATATATATATATATATATATATATATATATATATATATATATATATATATATATTTATTTATATTGCTTAATTTGTAAAATATTAGGTGCCAGGGCTTTGACCAGGAGGCCACTGCAGCTTGCACCACCCATCATTGTCATTGCTGCCAAAACAACTACTAACCATCTCTCTCGCATGTAAATGCGACAGTTCAGATTATTCCAGGTCCCCAAAGCTAAAGGAATGGCTGGGGAGTCAGGTATTAGCCATTCTAATGTATATTGTATTCCTAAACAACCATTGTTCTGCTCATCTCTAAATTAGATGAGCAGCGCCACCATGTGGTAGACTGTTTTAAGTATGGTGTTGACGGGGGGCGCTAGAGGGCGCACTGCGAGATGGCTGCACGCTAGTGCTGCTCCGCTGGTCGGGGACAATAATCAGCTAAGAACACTAGCATTTGGTGACCCCTGCAAAAACCGAATAAAAATATCAATATCGGAACTGCTGCCTGGGGACTGGCCGGCATTACGGGCGTGAAAATAACCGTGGTACAGTAGAAAACCGCATCCGTGGGGGAGCCCCCTAGCGCAGCGGGCCGAAGACAAAATGGAGGAGCTGTATGCAGTGGAGTATATGTAATGGATACCAGGATGAGGCTCCATTAGCGGAACACTGCAGCGACCGCCAACGATCGACTGGATCCCGCCACGCACCTACGAGGACCAGACGAGTGAGTACCAGGCTGCTGGCGACTTGGAGGTGCGTGATACGAGCGGGAGTGCGCTCATATAAAGATATGGCCAGGCATCAGAGAAGCGAGATTAGTGTGACGCTGCGCTGTGGGGTATTAACGCCGGTATAAGAAACCGAGGACGTGTGCCTTGAAAGCTGTACTGGAGCAAGTGAACACATAACTGGAGACTCTGGTGCACCGGCTGAGAGCCTGTGGGGGAGGTGCGCTGCCGCCCTGGGAACAGCGTAATACACCGAATCGAGGGCTGTGAGGGCAGCTATTTGCAGCAGCACGACAACAGGGTGTGCCCCGGAAATTCGGATCACGTCGTGGCCGTGTGAGGACCTGGCTTACAATATATGGCACATAGAGAAGCACAAAGATTTGATTGCGGCACACTCCGGGAGATAGGCGACGTGCCCCCGCCGCCTCTCCCCGCCCCTACGCACTGAGCCATACCCTCGCGGAACCTGCGAGCGAGTGGAGAGACAAAAGGCCTGTCGCCGTGTTATACCATACAGAACGCTCAGCGATACTTGCCTGGTGTAGCCATAGACGGCGAATGGTAGTGAAATAGAGTACCTCATTGGTATACGGCCATTTCAAACTCCTGATTGCACGCAAAGACCTGTTCCATATCAGCAATTGTGCCGGCTCTATAACACCCGTCCTTAGCTGTGGGCGGAGAGATATAGTGTATATTGTACACACGTGCCGCTTCACTGGTAGTCACAGTGCCCCTGCCCTTATGTAAACCCATGCTCGGGTGATGGTGGAAATGCCCTATAACCAAGTCCCAGAGACCAGCAAATAGCGCCTCAAACTGCCATAACGGAAGACTACAACCCTGGACAGGAAGTCAACTCAGCGACTACAAGGGTATCTAAATAAAACCTTTACTGTGTTATGCTGCTGGAGGCAACAGGCGTATGATATACCATAGGATATATCAGAAGAATCGCACACCCAAGGATAAATCGAGTGCATCTAATATAAACGGAACACCAGGGCCATGGGCAAAACTGATAGACAGCAACCAAAACTCTCATTTGACACCCGCCGTGCAACAAAACTGACAACAGCACACTCAGATACTGAATTGGACGCGGACAAAACGCAGCAATCAAATATGGATGCTGCCTTGCAAGCCATACAAGCAAGTCTACAGGCAATAAATGGTAAATTGGACACGCTTACGCAGAGGGTAGATAATATCTCAACCAAACTGGACAAGCAAGGAGAGAGGATCAAAGAAGCGGAAGTGCGTATATCAGCAGTTGAGGATGAATCTCACACGACGACACGCAAATGTTCAGAGATAGAAAAGATACTGGAAGTGATCCAACAGAAAAATGAAGATTTGGAAGCGAGATCTCGCCGCAATAATGTGCACATTATGGGGGTTCCAGAGAGTACAAATACGGGACGACTCGAAACATATGTGGAAACCATGCTGGGTGACATTTTCGGGACGGAATGCTTCTCCTCAGTGCTAGTTATTGAAAGAGCCCACAGAACATTGGCCCAAGTACCAGTCCCGGGCGCCCCGCCACGACCCATCATAGCACGCGTTCTCAATTACAGAGATAGAGACGCGATATTACGCATTTTCGCGAGAAAAACAACAAATATCGTATCAAGGCAATCATGTCTCTTTTTATCCTGATTTCACAATGTCTGTGCAGATGGCGCGGAAAGAGTATAATCCCGCCAAAAAGAAATTGAGATAAATGGGGATCGAATACGCGATGCTGTACCCAGCGCGGCTGCGCATAACATATGATGGACGAACCAAAATGGTAACCACACCACGTGCAGCGCAAGACTTCATAAAAAAGACTATATCGAGATAAAAACTACAAACCAATAGAACCACTGATCCTGAATCAGACTGACGAACACTCTGCAGGTGGTAATGTATACACTGTGATTGACTATCTCAGGAATGGACATGTATACTAGGAGAATTAAGTAACTAGGCCGCAAGGCTTAAATGATATTGTTGTAAACACGCAAGTTGGGTCAGACCTGGTAAATGGTGTACCTCACGTGCCCTGCCTGTTCGGCTGCGGCCTGTCAAACATACCGCAGGTAGTAATATATAAAACGTGTCTTGATGCTTCAGAGACAGAAATGTACAGTGGGAATGTTAAGTCATTGGGCCGCAAAATTAAGTAGCGCTATGGTAAACATGCACGTTAACCTAGGTTTTCTATGTTGTGTAACCAACAGGCCTGTCATTGTAATATAACAAAATGGTCCAATCACAAGCAGGTGTACAATTGCATGCCTCGGACACGTATTACGAAGGCTGTACAGGATTATTAATGCACTAAGTTTGTTGGGATTGGAAGTGTACTTATGCCACCGAGACTACTTGCCCATGTGTCCCTATTCTTGAGAAGGGGGAAAAAAAAAAAAAGGGTAACGAGTTACAGGGTATTCACCAAGTTAATCAGATACTCCCCGACCACACTCGTATGCACGAGTGTAGATGTGAGCACTCAGCGACCCCCCTGAGGGTGCTCCCCGCAACTGTTAGTATTGATGTTGTTTAAAAGGGTATGTCTTCGGCATGTTTGGGTTGCTGATGTGGGTGGGGGGATAAGGGGTCAAGTTTTTGGTTTTTACAGACTTACGAAGTACACATTCAGCAAGACAGGGATTGTAGACGGTAGAACCTTGAATGCAGTAATGTTGATGTGCTATGTTGCAGACTGTTTCTTACAAGCCACATTATGTACAACACCTACAGTTAGAGTATCGATACTAAACTGAAATCCACGCACATACGCTTATTATCCTGGAATATTAGAGGCCTAAATAACCCCCAAAAAATTAGACAAATGTTTACATACCTAAATAGACACAATATCGACATAGTGATGTTGCAGGAGACACACCTAGCAAAAACTAACAACAGCTTACTGGGTAGGAAATGGGCCGAATCAGTGATAATGTCCTCGTACTCTAGCTATGCCAGAGGGGTACTCATAATGGTGAGGAAAGGAGTACAATTTCAAATAGCCCAAACTATAACGGATGATATGGGGCGCTATATTATCGTTACTGGTCATATTAGGGGGAAATATATAGGTCTAATCAACACATATGGCCCAAACACAGATGACCCCGAGATTTTTCAAGCTATATGGCAACAACTTAGAGAACTTCCAGACATGGAATTAATATGGGGGGGAGACTTAAACCTGGCACTCAATGAGGAACTAGATAGATCGAGCAATACAAAAGAGCCTCATAAGCGGGCGGTGCAAAGTGTTATCGAGGGAATTTAGGAATTTCAAATGCTGGATATATGGCGCCTAAGAAACCCACAATGCCTGGCCGCAACACACCACTCAACCATGCATAATAGTTGGTCACGCATAGATTATTGGCTTGCAACTGAGAGGGTGGCTATGTGGACATTAGATGTACAAAACGTACCAAAAACGTTATCTGACCACAAGCCGGTACTTTTGATTATGGAGCCTCCTGACTATGTGCCTCCACCATATGTATGGAGATTCAATGCGAAGGCGCTGCTAGATCCATTCTACAACATCTCCATAAGACAAGCAATTGTAGAATATTTTTTATTAAATAAACCTTCGGTAGAAGACCCCAGTTTATTATGGGAGGCCTTTAAGGCCACCATACGCGGCGTATGTATAAGCACAAACGCAGGCATACTAAAAGATATTAGAAAACAAATCACACAACGGGAAACCAAACTCAAAGCCCTAGAACAGGAATATGAACGAACACGCAATACATCCATACTGGGGGACATTAGAAAGATAATGTCTGAATACCAAAATTTTGCTGACGAAATTAAATACATTTCCAAAAGAGGTGTGGCTAGAACATATGGTGAAGGGGGTAGACCGGGACGAGCATTAGCAAATAAAATATGTCAAGGCCGCAAAACACAGGCAGTCATTAAAATAAGAGACCGACACAACACTATACACTATAACACAGACGGAATATTGAAGGCCTTTATGGACACGTATGGGGACTTATACACCACACGGAACACAAGGGATACACAAGAAATTCTAAAATATTTGGATGATATAGCACTACCGTGGCTGTCAGATAATCAAAGAGAATACCTATCACAGGCAGTAACAGTGGAAGAAATAACGGAAGTGATTAAAACACTACCCAATGGAAAAGCACCGGGCCCAGACGGCTTTCCGGGTGAATTTTATAAGGAGTATGTCGATGTGCTGGCCCCTCATATGTTGGAAATGTATGGCGATGCCCACGAGAAACAGATATTACCACCTACATTGAGGGAAGCTATGATCATAGCGTTACTGAAACCAGAGAAAGACCCGGAACTCTGCGAATCCTATAGACCACTCTCATTGATAAACACAGACACAAAAATAATTGCGAAACTAATAGCCAAGCGGTTGCAGCCCTTAATGTCCAATATTATACTACCGGATCAATCGAGGTTTATACCTCATTGCTCTACGGCCCATAATCTACGTACTCTATTTGCATTATCGCACCAATTAAACCCAGGAATGCAGGCAGCCGCGGTACTATTAGACGCAGCTAAAGCATTCGACTCTGTTGAATGGACATATATGTTTGCAGTCCTACAAAAAATCGGGCTACCCCCAATATTTCTCACATGGATCAAAATATTATATACAGAACCAGTTGCGAGAATAAAGGTGAACCGGTATGTATCTGACACGATACCAATAACATGTGGGACAAGACAAGGATGTCCCCTGTCACCCCTATTATTCGCCATTGCGTTAGAACCACTGGCGTGTAAAATAAGGCAATGCCACAAACATACGGCTCTGCAATTTCCCCAACGCCCCTTGAGCATCTCGTTATACGCTGACGACATGGTATTATATGTTCGCAACCCCAGTATTAACCTGCCTCCCCTATTACGAGAATATATTAAATTTGGTGGACAATCAGGACTCCAAATAAATTGGAGCAAGTCAATAATCATCCCACTAACCGAAATAACCAAGCCTTGCTTGATAGAATTTCCATTAGAATGGCAGACTGATCCGATTAAATACTTAGGAATTTGGTATCACAGTGACCCTGAAATGGTCATACGAACAAATTATGGCACAGCCCTGTGCAAATTGGAAGAAAGAGTGGACAGGTGGATCCAATTACCATTATCACTAGCAGACAGAACTGCAATAGTCAAAATGGTCATATTGCCTACATTTCTATACCTCTTCAATAACATTCCCCTAACACCACCAACAGCGGTATTTCATAGATTAACATCTACAGTAACTAGGCTTATTTGGGCTGGTAAACAAGCCCGGATAGAGATGCGTGCCCTCACACTGCCTTACTCAAAAGGAGGTTTTAAAGTGCCAGACTTTCTTCTCTACTATCTATGTGCACAAGCACAATATGCGCATCATTGGTACCACCCTACTCGATATATGCCACATTTGGCGGTTGAGGATGGTGACGCACATCCGATCTCATTACACACCATACTTCTGCACCCACGCGAACATGTAACTAAACAGGAAATAAATACAATTCATACCACGAACCTAGCATGGCAGAAAATGGGAAAATTAGCGCATAAACTCCCACTATATGCGCCTGCATTGCCACTACAACACCATCCAGCAATATCAGTAACCCAGGAAAAAGTAGGAATGGAATTATTACACCGGGTGGGTATAAATCGAATGGAAGATCTATATAAGGACGGTACCTTCAAAGATACTGAAAGCCTACAATATATTAGTAATCAAACCCTCCTATTTAAATTTACATATCATCGACTACGCTGTGCGATAAAGAACCTATACACCACATTTCCTGCTGAACCACCTGTATTGCAGGCATTACAAATGATTATCACGAATCCCCATAATATACATCTCGTCACAAAACTATACCATCTCCTGCAAGAAGATATAAACAACACCACTTCTAAAGCACTAGATAGATGGAACAAAATATTAGACACACAGCTCTCGGACAAGGATTGGGCAACATGCTGCGCACTGACCGATATGCTCACCCCAAATGGGAACCTACGTATCACACATTATAAGTATCTACACCAAATCTACCACACGCCATTAAAAATGTATAAATGTGGGCTTAGACCCGACGCACGATGCAAAAGATGTCATACAGATAATGCAGACTTCCTACATCTGGCGTGGACGTGCCCTAACATTTCGTCATATTGGGAAGAGATAACAAAGATGTTAAGTGATATGCTGGGAACAAGACTAGAATGCACGCCTCGTATATGCTTGTTAGGACTAGTGACAGGATTGCGCTCTACTGAACGCAAATTTTGTATGATAGCATTACTGTTGGCGAAGAGAAGGGTGTCCATATGCTGGGGAGGTAGACACTATCCAAGCAGCAAACAATGGCTTCAGGACATGTCATATTGTAGAGACACTCTTAAGACATATGAGGAGGAACTCCCCGCCCGATCTAGACCAAGAGATTATTGGATAACACTAACTGACTATTTACGAACAACTCCGAATGTGGGGACATCGCCTACGGACTGTAATGTTGAGTGATGGATGCGAATACTGCAAAATCAGTAATGTGGGCCTTTTTACTGTGGACAATGTTGTAGACTATGAAATCAAATATGTCTTGCCTTACTATCAATGTAATATCTTATGTAAGTCTGTACTGTTATTGTAAATTGGATTTTGTTGTATGAATTAATGGAAAATCAAATAAAAAAATATAAATAAAAAAAAGTATGGTGTTGACAATTAGGTGCCGGTGCCAAGCACCGGAAACCAATTAAGTGCTGGTGCTGAGCATCGGAAAGCACAGGCTCAAATTAAGCACTGTATATACATATATTACAGAGTAGCCATAGCCACTATGTAGTTACAGTTAGAGTGACCAGAGATAGGGATTTTTGCGCCCATTTGATAAATGTTTGCAAATCTTTGAGAACCTGGTCCCCTGATTCATTAATTTGGCAGTATTACATAGTAGGGGGTGTAGATGATTCTGTGGGTTAGTGAAGCTAAGTAGAGTAAGTAAATGTGAAGTTGTAAGTTTATTTTAGCTATATCTGTGGCTGCGGTAGTACAGCAGTACTGCATTGGTACATAGCGATGACAAGGGATTATCTTAATTTAGCTAATGTGCACTTTTCCAATACCTAAAGACAGCCCTGTTGTTTTATACAGCAGTTTCAGTGTGTTTTGAAATACACCTTAACAATGTCTCTGAAAAGATTTTCAGCCTTGTACTTGTAATTATAATTAGGTAAGTATTTTGGTGCTATGTAGGGAATAATGTTTGGAAATGTATAAATGTCTTTTTAAAAATGTCAGAGTACCGCAGTACTTTCACGATAGTCTCCAGGACTACAGCAGTACCGTAAAAGTATGTGTTAAAAAATAATTTATGCATTTCCACATTTACTCATCCTCCTGTTAGGTTGGCTCTTAAAAGAGCCTTTTATTTCAAATGTGTACTTTGTATTTCGATATGGTTCGGTAGGAGTTGGAGGATGTTATTAATGAAGATATTATTGCCACTTGCTGTAAAATGTACACCATCTGCACGATACAGGTAAGATTTGCAAAACATAATGTTGCAGTGATATATGGAAGACATGGTGTGATGTCTTAGGAAGGCAGGCACTGTTTTGTTGATATGGTTGTCTGTTTTTTCATACTTTCCAGCGTTTGTTACTGAGTACTTCCATTTTATCCTTTGGCAAATATTTAAATATACAAAATGGGTGTGAGGAAATTGAGTCATTAAAGATTCAAAAGTAGATTTTATCTCTATTTTGATCCGTACACCAGTGAGGTGTCTCCTCAATGAATAATTATAAAATGTGGATGCTGATAATTAGTAAAAGATTAAATGAGAGGTAGGATGCTATTCTACCTTAAACCTCTCAGCCACCCATGTGATCTCAACATTTGACATACCTAAATCATGCTCAATTCTTTGCTTCTAGGCATAATTTCTAGCCCAAAAGATATAACAGTGGCCAATTATCCACATACAAACCATCTACTTTTAAAACTACCAAAAACCTTCAAGAACCACTGACTGAATGTAGTAAAGTGAAACATTGATGTACTGGGCTACACTTCTGGCCAATGACATTGTATGTAACATACTATACTTATGAAAGAAACAGGCTGATTGGTTATATGTGAGATTGGGCTGCTAAGATATCCCAAACACTACTAGTCAAGCACATTCATTGTCAAAAAGACTAGACTGTATTCTTTAAAAATAGTAGAGTGTAGCTGCAGATATTTCTGTGAAATTTAGGGTAATATGACCATGTTAACCAATAGACTACAGTATTACAAGGGTAAGCCACCAATTATGTGTTATGTACTTAAGGGCCTATTAGGATGGCGGGCGGACTTTAGTCCGCCCGCCACCCTAGCGGTAACGCCACCCTAATTATGATGCGACCGCCACCGCGGTGGTCGCAACTGGCGAATTAACATTGCGGCGGGTGCTGCTGGCTGCAGCACCCGCCGCAATGGTGAAATGCCATGTTGTGCATTACCATGCACAACGTGGCAGGCACCGCGTGGTGCCTGCCACCTTGTGCATGGACATTCAGGGGGGTACCATAGGTACCCCCCACGTGCACCCCCCCGGGGGCCCACAGCTGGCCCCCAAAGCAAATCCCCACCAGCCTTACCATGGCGGCATCGCCGCCATGGAAACGCCTTCAAAACCTCACATCCTAATAAGGCTGGCGGTGCCTGCTAGGCACCGCCACCATATTTGGGCCCCTGCTCCACCCAGCTGGCAATTGTAACGATTGCCGACCGGCGGAAAAGCGGCAGACGCACTTTGCGTCCGCCGCGATACCCACCGCCATCGTAATATGGCAGTGGGTAATTCACGTTACGATTGCGTAACGGTCACCACCGCCAACCCGGCGGTGGCGATCGTTACGCCATCGTAATGACCCCCTAAGTGATTTGTTTAAAACTGATGTGAAAACCATCCTAACTTTAAACACATGAATAAAATTACTTTTTATAAATATCATTTGCATGTCGCAGAAATTGCTACTGCAATACAATTTCCATTAGGGTACAAATATAGCCCAACACTACTAGACATATTCAAACACTATTTACATTAGTTGAATGACTATACTAGAACTATAGTTTAACTACAGCTTGGAGATACAACGATTTATTTGAAAGAATTGTCTTTTTAGGAAAAGAATAACAATTTTCTTGTATGAAAGATAAATACAAATAAAGTTGCATGTTATTTCACAAAAAAAACTTGTTAGATGTACAGGTAATGTCTGAGTTACACTCCACTGTAGTTATTAGTAATAGTAGTGTTGTTTTGTTTTTTATTTTTACATTGAGGTATTGCTACAGTTGCTCCAATGCCTTCAAAATGTTACCAGAAAAAAATGAACATGCACTCTAAATATATTAGAGATCAAGTAATGACACCTACAAAAGGGCAAACTGCACATTCAAAACCTAAAAATGGTATGGGTATTACTTCATGTTTGCAAAGTGAGAAATATGTTTACGCTAATAATATGCTTCTGCATGGTAAACAAATTCCTACACATGTGAATGTGTCTACAGAACATACCTACAAAAACAAAAAGGTAAATTGTTCTCTGTTTTACACTCGTACAAGGTGGGAGACCATTAGAAATATTATATCTAAACAGTTTAAAAACAGATTACTTGGTAATTTACAAAAAATGTATAAAAAATGTATACCACTTGCAAAAACCATACAGCAAAACTGAAACATAAACAGTATGTTCACTTGATTGTGGAAAAAGCCTTTAATGTGAAATGAAAATTATTACTTTTCACAATGAATCACATGAAAACACCGGCATGTTTAATTTTAACTTATTAATTTATAACTTAGAAAAAAACATTGAATTGGTTAAACTTCTCCAATATATTTGGATACTGATGAAGACACATGCCCAGTACTGAAGCATATTTTTAGGAAGAATGTTACAATACATACAATAATTGGCTGCTATCCGTAAACAGTGAAAGACATTACGATGAAGGTATTCATGGCTCTTTTGTAGGGTTAGAAAAAAGTGAAAAATGTAACAGAGCACTCAAAACAGGATTTTGAGGAAAACGTTACTAAACATCCTGTTTACCAATGGAGTTGCACTTCAAAATGCAGGATTGAGACAAAATAGATGGAAACACTACAAAAGTTTATTACTATTTTTTTTTAAAAAGCATTTGCATGGCTGCCTTCAAAATGATATGTATAATTCCACTTTTCATTACATCAAAATGCTTCAACTCATCATTCCAGTATACAAAAACTAGTACAAACTTTATACTTTGTTAAAGCACCTACAATACAATTGGAGCTAATGAATGCCGCTCTCTTACATTCTAAGCCTGAGAAGGTCCTATCAATTACAAGGTATATACTACCAATATACTTTGGTGGCGAGTCTGAAGATGAGGTGTGCCCAAATATTGTATATCCAGAAAGTTCAATGGACAATCCAATTATGGACTTTGAACAGCATGATTTGGATATTTTGCAATTCATGCAACCACTTCAGACATTCTAAATAAAGTTTACATTTGCTGTAGATGCATACATTATGAAAAACAAACTAAATATAATGATTTACTACAAATAAGGCAAAAGAAACAGAGCCACTTGTAGAAAACTTGCTATTTATCTTATTGTGGAAAACAGATATGATGTTTGTTCTAATCAAGTATTATGTTATTTTTGCCTTGGGAAACTTGACCATAACTTTATGCCTTCAGGTGCAATTTGGAATGATTTGGAAATTCGCCTTATACCTGCAGAATTACAACATTTGAATTTATATGAAAGTATCCTAATTCAAACTTTACATCCTTTTCAAACTAACTTTAGAATGCAACCTAAATCTAAGGAAAGGTTGTTTTTCCACCATTGGATTTTTTTAAAACATTGAAATTGTGGAGTACAGCTCAAATAAGAAGAACCTTTAGTTGTATTAGTTAAAGGAGTGCTAACAAAAGATAAAACAATTGGGCAAGAATTGATAAGCATTTCCAGAATACAAGAGGCTATTTCATACTTGTTAGAAAATAACATACACTCCAGAATTTGAAACTTAAGGACTTTATAGACACCTACTAGTTCCAGATGAAAGTAACCTAGGCCAGTTTCAGAAAATTAGTAGAGAATCCTCAGAAGAAATATATGACCACTATAGTATGCACCCGCTCCATTCAAAAGATTTAAAGCATGATGCCTTAGAACTGCAATAAATGAGAGAGGCTACAGGAGATCCTGCTAGTATTTGGAAAAAGCCTTTAGAGGCTCAATGTTATCCAATTTTACTTCCAACAGGAAAAGGAGGGTGATATGATGATAGTCCTATTCCAATTCCTGCATCAGAATCTCTTGTACAAGACCCACGTTTTAGGCAAAACATACCTTATATTTTCACTTTACTATTGAAGGTGAATTATATGTTACCTCTTATGCTGTTGCACACGAGATGCAACCTGGAACAGAATTTATTTACATAGCAGGTTAGGATTTCTCAAATAAAGTGGAAAGCAATGACGAAAACCTGGAATATGACTTAATAAATACTATGGCATGCATGTCAGTGGGGTACAAATGAATATTGGTTCCTAAGACATGGAGAAATAAAATGTATGTTGATGAAATTGGGACCACCAACTTGTTTTTTTATTTTGAGTTGTGCCAAATACCTATGGGATAATTTATACACGTTCCTACTTGAAGCTAACAATATTTTGACAGATATGGCTGTGAAAATACGAGAGAAATTATGTTCTGTAGATCCAGCAAATGTTTGCAGATTTTTTAATCAAAATTCCACATTATACTTAAGTTCCTAACAACTTAAAAAAAATCCCCCAGGAGAGGTTGTTGATTTCTTTTGCAGAAAAGAGTACCAAGCAAAAGGTACACCTCATATTCATGCTGTTATGGATAAAAAATGCACCAAAATTTGGATATGACTCTGATGATTCTGTTTATTGAACAATATGTTACTTGTGATATCCCAAATAAAGAAACAAATAAAACATTGTTTGAACACGTTATTAGATTTCAAAATCTCAAATGTGGAAAATAGTGTTTAAGAAAATTTAGAAAAAAATCAAAACAGTATACTAAATATTGTTTTGGATTCCCAAGACCAATTAAAGAAAAAGTAATAGTGAATAATATTATGTTCTGCTAAATCTCAGGCTATTATATGTCTTAGTTTAGAATTAGTGTCCTCTCCAAGAAGAGTTTTGAAACATTTACCAGAATCGAATAGCTTGCTCACTTTGATCCTGAAAACAAGAACTATGCAAAAACAAATTTAATATACACATACTACCCTAACAGAAGCCGTTTGTTATCACCATATGGAGTAGCCAAATTTTATACTTAAAGAAATAATGTCATTGAGGATGTTAATACTGGAAAATTTCATATCAATGGGACAGACGGCTGCTTAATACGTCATTCTATAAACATACACTGCAAACTTACATATGATAATCCTGCAAATAAAGAATTTTTATTTCTTGGCACTATTACAGCTTTTAAAATTATGGCAAAAAGAGGAAGAATTGATAGGAACATTTATATCACATGAGGCTTTTTATGGCTACAAACCTAATATTCCAATACCAGAGTTTAAGATTTATGTTGACATGTTGGACCAAGAAATTTTAGATGAAAAAAGAAAAAAAATCCAATCATAAATTTTATGCAATACTGCAATTACCACAAACCTTTCAAAAATAAGTACTGCAGACCGACTTAGGGTACCACATATTCTTAATGAAAGATCAATTGCTATGTGTGAGGTTGAACTTGCAATGAATGAAATGCATAAGGATGGTGAAAAGTTTGACTACTTCTTATCACAATTAAATAGTGATCAATGTGAAATGTTTGAGGAAATTAAAATAAGTGTTGATCATGGACTTCAACATGAACATGGTTTATGTATATGTTCAGATTTGATTTTCAGCCTATATTAAAATATATATCAGGCTAGTACCGGTAAAAGTGTTGTTATAAACTAATAACTGCTTACCTTCAAAAAGTAATCAATCCAAACTTATCTTGTGTTGTTACTGCTCCAACTGGATTAGCAGCATATAATATCAAAGGAATATTATTACACCGACTACTACTACTAACAGCAGAACACAATAATAAACTGGAATACTTAAATTAAATTGTGATACCTGAGAAGAATTTCGTAGAGTTCTGAAAAATCTACACATTTTGATTATAGATGAGATTAGTATGGTTCCTAACTTGATGATGGCTTTTGTTCACTTACGTTGACACAAATACAGAAAACAGCACATGATAATCTATTTGGTGGTAAACATCTTATTGTTTTTGGAGATCTACTTCAACTTACTCCAGTTAAAGGGGACCCAATTTTTAAAACTGGACAGCTAAAGAACAGCCAAACTCTTTAGTAAGTTTATGTAATGTTAATATTTGGTTACATTTCTCATACAGTGAACTTACACGAAATATGAGACAAGCAAATGATGAAGAATATGGGAAAATAATAAAAGAAATTAGGCTAGGAATTGTTACTGAAAGTGCAAAGAAAATGCTTGTGACAAGAAGTATATCTACTTTATTCCCACATTTGCAAACTCAAGGAGACCTTATGCATTATCTTCTTTGAAAGCACTACTCATTGTTTGTTGGATGCGAACACTAAAAGAAAGCAATTATTTAAATATGGAAATGTTATCCATCGAAAATGAAAAAATTATACATTTACTTTACAAAGATTCATTTGAAACTTATGGAGCAAATATTCTGATAACAAAAACCTTATCTACCAAATTATTGAACATGGAGAAATCCTTGTCATGTGCAGCCAGATTAGAAAAAGACATTTCTTTGCAAAAATAGGCGTGCTATTTTATAACACAATTTGAATGTAGAACAAGGACTTGTAAATGGAGCTATGGGACATATAGTAAAATGTACACAATACAAATCTAAGGATCCCAGGGAATTTGTTATTGTCAAATTTGGCAATTTTAAAAGCTTGAAACACATTGCAAGGACAACAACAAGATATTTATTAATGAAAGACATATATTCGAAGAAAACAATTTTCTTAGCATTTGCTGTTAGAATAAATACATTTCAAAGTTTAAGCTTTGATTATGGATTTATTAACATTGGCTCAACAATTTTTAAAGAGGGTGTGGCATAAATTGCTTTATTCCATGTGAAAACATTACAAGGACTATATATTATTGATCTAGATGACACCAAAATAAATGCAGACACTTCTTGTGTATGCACATATAATAATTTAAGACAGGTATACACTCCTTCTCTTGGTGAATATCCAGTGGTGTGTACATCTAAAGCTTCACAACTAATAAGACATTTCAAAATGTTGAACTGTGTAAGAAAATGAAGAAAGAACACAAACTTGATATTATAGACTTTCAGGTAAATAATACAAATGGTATTAACTGCTATAGTAATGTGATAGGTAATTAGATTTTATACTTACCTTTAGTGAAATAATTACTTGTTGGAAATACAGATAAGCTTTTTTGTAACACTGTAATTAACTTGTATTCCCTACTACACTTCAACAAACAATGGTGCTAATCTACAAGTTGTACAAGAGATGTTGGGGATGTTTGTAAAGGAACTGTTCGTTTCTCAATATATGAGCAACAGGATGTCCAGGATTTTTTTATGGCTATTTTGGGAATAGAAGCAAATGAGAGTTGCCAACATACAGATCTTTTTTACTCTAAGCTCCTTTCTCAACAGTCACAGAATTGAAAGATTTGTATACCTTCCTATTTCTGATTGTTAATCAATACCATTTAAAAAATGGATTAATCAAGCTGTGCATTCTAACCTTTGTTCAAACTGTGGATCTAGGGTTGTCTCAACCATTTGTTTAATTATGGTGAAAAAGTATTTATGTGTAATGATACAAGGAAGTGCTCCAAATAATGCAAACATTTATACAGTAATTACTGATTTCACTGCTACTCAACTTTCCATATCTGTACGCACTTTTACTTGCCTGGCAATTATTTTCTGTCATGGACAAAATACAATCTCTGGTCAATAAATCATATATTTAAGGAACAATACAGGTGGACTGAATGTGATGACAGTAAGCTAACATTTAAACGCAGATTGCCCAAAAGTTCATGAACTATTACCTTCTCCTTCTAACTCCGAAATTTCATTCGTAGGTGAAAAATGTAACATTTGTGAATTATGAAGTACATATACTACATACAACCTACAGTAGATATGTCATATTGTGGCCTAGCATGGTTGATGACTTGTGAAGACATCTTCTGGTATAGGTAAGACATGTAGTTAGTTATTAGGAATCACTTTTCAAATGAAAGTGCAAATCCGAGTTGAACAAGCACATTAATAAAAGGAGTTTTTCACAATCCATTTGTGTTTTTCCTCAGTGTTTGATGATGAACAAAATCTAATGCTAATCTGCACCCTGATGAGTGGGAAATGAAATACAATAGCATCTTCCCTGTTACTATCATTTGAACAACACTAAAGAAAAACATTCAATTTGATTATCTGAGGTTATGAATTGAAGTAGCTGACATGTGTTGCAATGTAGTGTTTAGCATTAACAAAAGAAATTACATTTGTAATTTAGAAAGTAACAATAGTATTTATTGACTATAGATAGCTAAGCAATGATACTTACAGTTCATATACATTTGTCTTTCCTCTTCTTTTGTATATGTTAGCATCAGCACCTGTCAGTTAAAAATGTGCAATAACAACTGGCTCCTTGTAATAATGAATTCGAAAATATTTCTAACAAGAACTTTTTTCATTTTGTTTTGTCTTTTTTTGTGTTTTTCTTTTTTTCCATAAACTAAAGGTCACCCAGACCAACAATAAAAAAAGGAAAGAATGCACCCAACAGGGCACAAAACAACCTGCTGTAAAAAAAACCTATGGGTTTAGGGGAGGACAGTGGTGAGATATCACAAACTCGTGGTGGATATTCAGGTCACTCTCCCCTGCGACAATAACTATTTGGCAGTATAAACAGTACATCGCAATCCACACATGTGGCTCTACAATATAGCGCTGTTGGCGAAAGCGGTTCACTAAAATTTGAGATCAAGGTGGGGGATGATGAGTGGAGCAAAGGTACAAGATTGTGGTCGTACTAGGGTGGCCATGTTGGAAGTGGAAGGTACAGCAGCAGGTGGAACCTCCATCAGAGGTTCAGTCCTTGAGTTGGGCCAAATCCAACTCTTGCTTTTTTTCTGCACAAGTCAAAAGGGTGGAATGCATATAGACCGCAGGTGCTTCCACATTCTGGTGGTCCCTAAGGAGTATTGCTGTCCTGTTGCATGCAAGATGACTTTTTGGCATAATGAACAAGTCACCTGTCGGGTGTTGAATTTCTTCTCTCCTTGTGGAATAGTGAAGAATTCCCAGACCAGCGACTCTTTCAGTTGCTTTCGCCACTCCAACTCCTGTTCCTCGATAGCAATGGCCTCTTCTTCCTCATCCAATGCAGCACGAGCAACAGCAGAGGGTTGTCCTCCTTCAGCCATATCTCTACAATCTCCACCAACAAAGCAGAAACAGGAGCCGGCCTGTTTCACTTATGATCAGGTCAAAAGCAGAACAGTAATAAGCAAAAATACAATCCACCTTTCTATTGGCTGGAAAACAAATTATTCCAGCCTATCAGAATCTATGTTACTATCGCAAAGTACTGCAGTACTCCTGAGATAATACTGCAGTACGGCAACATTAAAAAAAAAATGCATTTCGGTATTATACAAACTATACCCTGGTTACAAGTCCAACTTTTTAGGTATAAATACTAACATTAATATATTTATTAATTATTTTAAATAAATACATGCAGAAAATACATTGGGCTACTAAACTGTAGCCCAAGTCTACCAAAACAAAAAAAGTTAAATTACAATGTAAACATAACTTTTTATACAAATAATTACTTATGAACAGAAGTTAACAAACTTAATACTTCTAAAAACCAATGAAATTCACAAAAAAAGCCTAAGGTTTCATCTTAGTTATAGTTAAGGGTTATTACATTAAAAACAATAGTACTATAAATAAAACTATAACCAAAGTATTTCTGTTTGTGCAGTTTAAATGTGCTGTGTGATATTGTTTTCATGGAGGAATCCCTAACTATAACTAAGGGCCTGATTATGATCTTGGCGCACAGGGTTACTCCGTCACAAATGTGACGGATAGCCCATCAGCCAAATTACAATTCCATAATATCCTATGGAACTTGTAATTTGGCGAACAGGATATCCATTATGTTTGTGACGGAGTATCTTGTTCGCCAAGATAATAGTCAGGCCCTAAGTTGTAACCTTTGTAACCTTAAGGTTTTTTTGTGAAAAACAAATATATGTGTGTGTGTGTGTGTGTGTGTGTGTGTGTATTAATATCATCACTTATGCCATCTCAAATTACATGATTTGCCTGAATACACTGCATGGTACAATGGCGATTTATATTATTGTAGTCTGACCACTGAGATGAGAAAACTTTGTACGGAGGTGTGCAAGTTATCTGAAATTTTAGGTGGTGCATAAGTATAAATGTGAGTTATAAGTATGACTTATAATACTTTGAAAGTGGTACATAAATGATAAATTACAGAAATAACTTTACCTGTAGAATTTCTAATGCTTGTGTTGTGTAAGTTGTGTTTCTATACCAAACATAAAGAAAGATTTCCTAACTCTAACTTATCTTTAACCTTTTGTTTTCTGTGTGAATTTCAATGGTTAATATAATGTTAGTAGCAAATGTGTAGTATTGGTACAGTTTTGTGGTGTGAGTGGAGTTATTAAGTGGAGTGTGATAGAACATAGTGGAGGATAGTGTTGTAAAGTGTACTGTGGTGCAGAATATTTTGGTATACTTGAGTGGAAAAAAGTGGAATTAGGTTAATGGCATACAATGAAATAGCATACAGTGGTGTGGCGTAGAGTGCAATCGAATACAGTGGCTTACACTGAAGTTAAATACAGTAGAGCGGCATATATTGCGATGACATAAAGTGTAGTGGCATACAGTGCAGTGGTATACAGTGGGATAGCATAGAGTGTAGTGTAGTAAAGTGGAGGTACAGCCTGTAAATATTGTTGAGTTTATTCGCGTAGACTGTAGTGGCGTACATTGGAGTGTTATAGAGTAGAGTGTTGTATACTGTAGGGGCATATATTGGAAAATAATATACTAAAATAGCGTAGAGTCGAGTGGCGCACAATAGAGAGTGGTACACTGGAGTGGTGTAAACTGGAATAGCATGCACTGGAGTGGGGTACCGTAGAGTGCCATACAGTGAAGTGGCATACATTTGAGTGGTGTGCAGTGGGCTTACATAAATTTGAGTGTAGTACAGTGTAGTGCTGTAAAGTACAATTGAGTAAAGTGGAGTGGCATATATTTGAGTGCCGTACAGCAGGCACGGCCCGTGGTAGGAGTGCCGGTCGGGCGGTGACGCAGGGCGGGGGAGGGGCAGGGTGGGGGGTAGTAAACTACGGATTAAGGCCGAATACAGGTAAGTGAACATTTAAATAAATAAAACGAATTTCGTTGTGAGCGCTGCACCGCCAAATACAATGCAGTGCGCGCAACGAAATTCGTTTTATTTATTTAAATGTTCACTTACCTGTATTCTGCCTTAATCTGTAGTTTACTACCCCCCACCCTGCCCCTCCCCCGCCCCACGTCACCGCCCGACCGGCACTCCTACCACGGGCCGCACCTGCCGTACAGTACAGTGGTGCTGAGGAGTATGGCATACAGTACAGTGGTGTACAGGGTACAGTGCAATGACATATACTGGACTAACCTAAAGTGTAGTACCATACAGTAGAGTAGCAAACCATTAAGTAGTGTTTACTGTAATAACGTACAGTTTACTGGTGTTAAGTCTTCAGCTGTGCATTGGAGTGGCATATAGTGGAGTACCATCCAGTTGAGTGTCGTCGAATTCAATATGGTTATTTATAGAAGCGTAGAGTCTGGTGACGTAAACGGAAGTCTCATTTAGTGGAGTAGGTCAGAATGTAGTTTTGTAAAGTGAAATAGCAAGCAGTTCATTTTGGTTCACTTCAGTGGCATATAATGCATTTTAGTAGAATTGAGTGCTATAGAGTGAAGTGGCGTACACTGGAATAGCATACACTCCAGTAGTGTACCATAAAGTCGGGCATAGTGGAATAGCGTAAAGTGGAGTTGCATGCAGTGGAATAGCTTAGAGTTGTGACCAGTACAGTATAGGGTCGACCAGTAAACTGCAATACACTAAAGTGTAACATAATATAGTGGTGAACCACATTATAGCGTAGAATATAGTGGTGTGGACTGGAGTGGCATACAGTAGAGTTGGGCGGAGTAGAGTGGAGTAACATACAGTGGATTAGGTAAAATATAATGGCGTATACTGGAGTGTCGCAAAGTCGAGTGTCATACTATAAATAGCATAGCGTGCAGTGGCGTAAAGTCAACTGATACACTGGGCTGGTGTAAAGTGGAGTGTGTAATTAAAATGAAAGATAGCGTAAAAGTATGTGACTTAATATCTAAATGGTACATTTCTGGCGGTATATGTAAACAGTGCAATTAATAGTAAACGTATACATTGTATAAAACGTAGTTGTATATTGTACTATGGAATACCGTCCATAGTTTATGGTATACCACAGTACATGGGGCTTAGAATTGGTGAGGTGATTGGGTGATGGCTGTGTTTAGCAAAGGTAGAAATCAGCCATGTAGTTTTTATGACAATTTGTATGGTCAGTGTTTTGCTGACTTCCAGGTTTGGGGGTAACATAATTTTATTATTATTTAGTTATTTTTATTATTATTAAGTTTTATTATAGTTAACAACTTATTACTATTTTTCCGAAGCAGTAATGGGTGAATGTTTTTGTTATGAAAATTGATTTTATTGGCCTATTCTTTTTTACATTTTTATAACTTAATAACTTAACATCCGTTTGAGGAATGTCCATTCATTTTAGCAGCCTTCTTCCATTGGTTTAATTCCGGAAGGAATGAAAGTTTTGCAGGGTTGGCTGAAGGGGGTGTAAAGAAAAAAGGAGAGGTCCCAAAGCATGCGATACTGCTAGCAGACGGTAAGTGGTTTTATTTATGTATTTATTTTACATTCCCTATCCCATTGTTTGTCACTTTCACCCTCCCACCCCCGTCCTGCCACCGCCCCGGCCTCCTCCCCAGCGCGCTTAC
Source organism: Calotriton arnoldi (assembly GCA_963921515.1). Taxonomy (NCBI): domain Eukaryota; kingdom Metazoa; phylum Chordata; class Amphibia; order Caudata; family Salamandridae; genus Calotriton; species Calotriton arnoldi. The sequence goes on from CAWUFW010001098.1 coordinate 1,983,063, forward strand.
CTGCACAGGCCGCTACTGTGTACAATCTTATCCTGTAATCTGGGTTTGTAGCCTGTAGTGCTGTAGATTCACATGCTTAGCAAACTCCTACCATCTAGGATTGGGCTTGGATGTTTGCAAGTTGCTTATCTTCAAAGAAGTCTTGTGAGCAACAAGATGTGCTGTGACATCTCCTCTCAGTGTTCTCTGCTCATGGGCACCGACTCCATGTTTTTCGCACAGCGGGTGAGAGGACATAAGGAGTGTGAAAGCAAAGTATGGTGCGGTTGTAAAATGTATAGTTAATATAGTGGATATGCGGAGGAGATTGGGTGCATTCGCTTCTATAGCTCTACAGGCTGAAAACAGATGCTTACATCAAGAAACCTAGGACACGCATATTCTTTAATTTCCACACTCTATTGTTTGTGCATGAGCCACTGGTGCAATTAAACCTCACAAATAATTAATACCCGACGTTCTGTACTTAGTTTGCGTCATGGTATGTGAGTAGTATAAGGAGATACCATTCCTCCCCATTCATGCCCTTAAAAGTGACAGGTCCCCCTCCGGTCCCCCCGCCCCTCGCTGTGTCCTTAAAAGTGACGCGTGTCCTTAAAAGTGACAGGCCTCAAACCCCTCACTGTGTCCTTAAAAGTGACGCGTGCCCTTAAAAGTGACAGGCCTCAAACCTCTCTGTGTCCTTAAAAGTGACAGGCCTCAACCCCCTCGCTGTGTCCTTAAAAGTGAAGCGTGGCCTTAAAAGTGACAGGTCCCCCATCCCTTTGCAGTGTCCTTAAAAGTGACATGTGGCCAGCTTGTCCAAGGGGCGGTGCTAGGGGCGGGGCTGTTTCGGGAGCCACCAGCGAGCCAGAGCCCTATGACGCCTCTAAGGCCTTGTTGATGTATAGATGGTACGCCCCCTTTTAGGAGCTGTTTAGGATACATATAAGGCATCCTTAAGAGCGTTGTACAGCAAGCAGCCGCCGGAAGACAAGAAGGTTCCCATAGCAAAATGAAGAGATACAACCCTCTTGTGAAGAGCCCTATGTGGGTTTGCTCCAACCCCCTATCAGTAGATATTACCGCAGCTTACCAACGATGGTAATGGACGAGAATGCTCAGCAAGAAACACCTAAGGATAGGGGCTGCGACCTTACTGGCTTTAGTAATAGCATGTGTCGGGGGTGCAAAACCTCAATATCAAGGATTGCGTATGCCTGCTGTCTCCGGTTAAGGGCACCCCCAGCACGAGTGAGGGCTCTGGTAGCGGCAGCTTGTTTGCCGGCCCCAGTTTCGTGGATATGGAGGAATCTGAAGAGGCTGTAGCACCAGCTAACACAACCGTCTATGAAACCAAGGCCCTTCAGGAGGACCCTGATGCTGATGATGTTGTGCTGCAACCGTCGGGTACAGTCGCCGAAGATGTTGGGGCAACGCGGGACACTAGCGACTCTCAAGATTTCAGAACCGCAGCAGAGGCCGGTGAAAATGCAGAGGTTAGTAAAAAAATAAAAATGTTATGCTCGGTAGTTACAAAAAAAAAAAATGCGGTATTTTATTTCTTCAGCTATTGGCATATCAATCTTTCTTTTTTGTCCCTAGAGCGTAACACCAGCAGGATGCACCTACTTCATAAAGCACTATGGTAAAGAGCCTGTAGCACCTCCTAACACCTCTGTCTACGAAGACATGGACCTTCAGGAGGATGCGGCTGCTGCGGAGGGCGTGTTGCAACAGCCCGGTACAAGCGTCGAAGATGACGGGGCATCGCAGGACATTAGCGACTCTCAGGATTTCAGAGCTGCCGCAGAGGGTTGTGAAAATATGGAGGTTAGTATGAAAATGTTATGCCCCTGTATCTATATAACGATGTATTTTATTTCTTCAACTAATGGGCTGTCAATCTTTTTTTTGAACCCTAGATAGAAGCCCCAAAAAGAACGGCTGGAGCCTGGCGACCTGCAAAAGCGAACAATGTAATCTTTAATTGTCTGTGGTGTTCAAAACAGGCTGAAAGCTCAACGTGCCAAAACAGCGAGGGCTGCGACAAATGCGTATGCGGTTCTAAGAGCGCCGCGTGTGAAAAAGATGAAGATGTCGGATTGTCCTTCTTTGAACGGCGTGAAGTTAAGGGTTTCGCAGCGGCGGTAGTACTAAACTGTGTCAAACGTGACTATTACAGTCTTTGTCAAGGCCACCAAATAAGCGATCCAGAGCAGGCGGCTCACGAATGTTTGTGCGAATCATACAGAGCAAGAACAATACGCTATATTTGTGGCTTGTTAAACCCGTACAAGGTGTATAAGCTGCTAAAGGTGGTGTACGGCCTGAACCCTGAAAATAAACCTGTACACCCCGATATGTTGAGGATCTTAACAGCTGCACTCAATGAGATCCAATACGCCTATGACCCGAGCGTAAAACTACCTGAAATGCAGGAGATGTGCCCGACTCTTGATAGAAAGCTGCTACAAAGACTCGTAGAAAGGCGTATGTGTAACATGTATAAAAAAAATAATCTCAGGGGGCTTTGGCCCCCGAAGACTATTTACCTAAGTTCTTATGTAATGTTACAGGATAGTGTGTATTTAGAACAAACAAGCGGAATGTTACAAAGCAAGGTGGTTATGTGTTAATACGTACTTATCACGTTTCCTATGAAAATGTAAAGTATCTTTTGCTCAGGTTTTTGTAGTATTGTTTATATGTTTTTTAATAAAACGCCCTTACACAAAACAATCGTCTTTCATTTCATTAATTGTACCGGATGCTATCATGTCGGGGGCTATGTTAAGAAAACTTTATTATGATACAAGAGGGGTTGGTAGCTTTGGAAGTGTCGAAGCCCTATACAGAAGGGCTGCAGATGAAAACGAGCCCGTGAGCAGAGACCTGGTCAAGACATGGCTATCAGGAGAGGAGGCGTATTCGCTCCACAAGCCGGCCAGAAGCCGTTTTAAGAGACGTCCTACAATCGTTAATGCTCAAATAGATTATCAGTGGCAAGCTGACATAATCAGCCTTCAAGATATAGCAGAACATAACAACGGCGTTTGTTATATATTAACAGTCATAGACGTACTGTCCAAGTACGCCTACGCAGAACCGTTAAGCGATAAAAGAGGGGCCAGCGCCACGGCCGCTTTTAAAGCCATCTTCGCGAAGGGCAGGGTTCCTCAAAAACTACAAACAGACGCCGGTAAAGAATTCTTAAACAAGACATTTCAGAAATTATTAAACAACCACGGTGTTCAACATTTTGTAACACACACGGAGGTGAAAGCAGCGGTTGTAGAACGGTTTAACAGAACTTTAAAGTCTAAGATGTGGCGGTATTTTACGGCCAACAACACCTACAGATACGTGGATGTTCTACAGGCTTTTTTAGATGTGTATAATGCCAGTTATCACCGGACCATCAAAACATCACCCGCAGAGGTGACTCCTAGTAATTCTTTAGATGTTTGGCGAACGGTGTACGGGCATAATTTTGCTACAAAGGTGAAGAAACCTGTTTTTAAAAAAGGCACGCATGTGAGGATTTCAAAATTGAAAGGGGTCTTCACGAAGGGCTACCGCCAGACTTTTAGCGACGAGATATTTATAGTGGATAATGTGGAGCTTAAAGAAGGGCTGTATATTTACAGCTTAAAGGACTACGCTGGGGAAGCTGTATCGGGGGTGTTTTACAAGGAAGAGTTACAAATGGTACCTGATGATCCGAACAGGGTGTATAGGGTTGAAAAGGTTCTGAAAAGGAAAGGTAGGGGGCTAGCAGCCAGGCATATGTCAAATGGAGGGGATGGCCGGAGAAATTTAACAGTTGGGTGTTGGCCAGCTCCCTGAAGGGTGTGTGAGCTAAGGACCGTCTAAAATCCTCTAATAAGATGGAGACAGCCCCCTTTTATATCACCTTACCATCCAACGCTTCTAAGGGCATGTTCCCCGACAACCAGATTTCTAATTACACCGTGAAACTGGCTAAGCCTGTGGACCTGAAAGGGGATTGGGAGGTGGCCCTAACAGAAATTCAATACCCTAGAACATGGAATACATTCACACAGGCCGAGGCAAAGTTTTACATAAAGCGTGAGCAGGATCCAGTGAGCATGCACGAGAGCATTCCATACGGTTACTACCCAACCGTTATAAGTGTTGTCGATGCTGTCAACAAAGCCATAGCCAACCTCGAAGCATATCCGAATACGCATCTGTCATTAGATAACGTCAGAAGGAAGGTATTTCTTAAAGCACCAAGCCGTACCACGACGTTTAACTGCTCCGGTAAATTAAGAAGGGTTTTAGGCACCGTGCTGCATGCGAAAAGTCCGATGGAGCAGGATCACACATGCCCCGATATTAACGGTGGGTTCTATACGCTCTATGTGTATAGCGACATTGTAGAGGCCCAGAGGATCGGTGATACTTATTCACCGCTGTTAAGATGGGTCCATGTACAGGGTGAAAATAATACGATGGTTAATATTCAATTTAACAAGCCCGACTACGTCGCAGTTTCTAAAAACCATTTTGACACTATTTCAATTATGATCTACGATGATCAGTCTGAGCCGGTGGCCTTTAAATACGGGAAAGTTATTGTTAAGCTTCATTTAAGACCGAGACACGACAGCGGTTATTAACCAGGCATCATGGTGGTCGTGAAAACATACGGGGACCCGGTCTATGTACAGGGACTATTACAGAAACCAAGCCGGATATGGAGGTCCGCCGTACTTTCAAGGGTCGCCGGTTATGTATGGGGCTGGTTTAGGGGTTTCTTCAGGAGCCTGTTTAGAAGAGCTATGCCGTTCTTGAGAAGAGGCTATGAAATTGTAAAACCGCATGTTAAGACGGCTGCTACGAACATTGCCCATGATGTTGTTGGGTCTGTTACTTCGGCGGTTGCAGAGCGCATGAACAAACAGCCGCAAGAAGGAGCGGGTCTGTTGTACAAGCCGCGCGCGAGTGTTAAAAGGAAGCGCAGGCCTTCGAGACGCAGGGGTCCACCGGTCCCCTATAAAAAAAGGAGGAGTTCTTCAAAACGCCCTCAGAAAAGAAGAACTCCAAGACGGAAGAGAGCTGCGAAGAAGAGAAAGGGTTCTAAAGTCAATATTTTTTAAAGCCTCGTATACTAAACCATGGCCTTCGTACACTGTGCATCTGGCGAGTGCGCCAAATCCGAGTTAGACTTGTTTACTCTAAAACCAACGCAGACAAGCATCGAAAACAGCTTCTTCATGGAGGTATCGCCTTTAGCCGCCTTGACACCGCTGGCCCCTATAGAGTTTTTTGTGTCAGGGTCCACGGATATGTATTTGGATCTCAACAACACGCTGCTGCATCTTATGTGTAAAATCGTAAAAGCGGATGGGTCCGACATAGCAGCAGACGCTCGAGTGGCAACGATCGCTTACCCCCTAGCGGCCATGTTTAATCAGGTGGACATCACCCTGGGCGATCGACTCATCACACAGAACGATAACATGTACGCCTACAGAGCCTACCTCGAGAGTATTCTAAATTACAGTAGCGACGCCCTTGACACGCAGCTTTCAGCTGGTCTCTTCTACAAGGATACATACGGCCAGTTTGAAACCACGGCTCTCAACGGTGCCAATTATGGTTTTGTAAAAAGAGCAAGGTTTGCAGCAGGCAGTCGCAACTTTGACCTCCTGGGTCGCATACATTCAGATCTCTTCTTCCAAGATAAACTACTTATCAATGGTATTGACCTTAAGATCAAGCTCACACGCAACAAGGACTCATTCTGTCTCATCAGCGGGGATGCGGACCAGTACAAGCTGGACATCCTGGCAGCGAGCCTGTTTGTAAAGAGAGTGAAAGTGTCCCCGAGCGTCAGATTAGCGCACGCCGACGCTTTGCAAATATCAAACGCCAAGTACGCTGTGGAAAGAGTAGCTCTGAAGGTGTTCAGCATCCCAGCCGGTACCCGTTTAACCCAGCAGCAGAATTTATTTCTAGGGCAACTACCCAAACTCATCATCATCGGTTTTGTGGACAATACAGCCTTTAGCGGCACCTACGCCTTAAACCCCTTCAATTTTAGACACTACAACATCAACTACGCGGCGCTGGTCCACGAGGGCACTGTGATTCCTGCAAAACCCTACACCCCTAGTTTTATAACCTCCAACTACATCAGGGAATATCAGGGGTTGGTTTCAATAACCGGGAAGCATCTAAGGGACTGCGGTGTAGCTGTGTCAAGAGAAGGCTATGGGGACGGGTACACGCTGTTCGCATTCGACCTGACCCCCGACATGGAAGACGGCGATCACTACAACCTTGTCAAAAACGGGAATCTAAAAGCTGAAATACGATTCAGTAATCCGCTACCGACGAATGTGAACATGGTCGTATTCTCTGTATTCGACAGCATCATTCAGATCAACCACGCAAGACAGATTTTGTTTGACTATCTTTAAAACATTTTGTGAAATGGACACTGTGCAGATACGCTCGTTCTTAAGCAGGCATAAAGACGCTAGGAAATACTTTTTAGGTGTTTTCCCTAGCGACGGGTTACCACCTGAAATAGGGTTAGAAAGGCCCCGCACTCTAGTCTTTAACACAGACCCGCATGACAAGAGCGGAACACACTGGGTGGGCCTGTTTATAGACAGTGACAAGGTTATATTGTTTGACAGTGCCGGTGAATTCCCAGAACATCGTATCTATACAACCCCTATATTCAAGTTTGTGAAAAAAGCCGCTGCGCGTGTTGGAGTATAACAAGCTGAGGCTCCAGGATTCCATAGCCATCACATGTGGGGAGCATTGTATTTATTTTATCAGTAAAATGTCTGAGGGTATGTCGTTTAGAAATTTCTTAAATCTATATTCGCGTGACCTTGTTAACAATGACAATATAGTTGTGAAATATGTAAAAGAAAACACAGTGGTCTCGGTCAGACCTGTGAAACCCGAATATGTCGCTTGTCAAAATTGTAAGTCCGTGGGACATGTGTATGTTTAATGATGAGCGCCTAAAATAAAAGACCATTATTTTTTTAAAAATACGGTATTCAGACTTTGTATTTCTATGCTACCACATACAACATAATTAAAACCTTTTAAAAGACAACAGAGGCAGGTTGTAAAGTTATAAAAAAGTGTTTTATTACAAACATCTATTTGTAAGTCCGTGGGACATGTGTATGTTTAATGATGAACGCCTAAAATAAAAGACATTATTTTAAAAAAAATACGGTATTCAGACTCTGTATTTCTATGCTACCACATACAACATAATTAAAACATTTTAAAAGACAACAGAGGCAGGTTGTAAAGTTATAAAAAAAAGAAGTCTGAAGAAACATCAGGGTGTAAGCCAGGTACTTGGTTTGAAAATTGCCCTTTTTCGAGGTACAACCATCGTTGTAGGGGTACTCCAGGAGGGGGATAGCAGGGGTGTGTCAGAGCCTGTTGGTGATGGGTGTACGGGGGCTTTCAAATTTTCAAGCAAACGACGGTGCTCGTTATTACCCACGAGCGTGGAAGGTATGTTGAGTTCAGCAGCGGCTCGTAGAAACGCATCCCAACCACGCGGTGCGTTTTGAGGCGTTATGATTTTGGGGTGCGTGAGACCTTTGACTAGATCGTACATGTGTGACCCTGCAACCGGCTGTCCCTTGTAGAGAAATTTGCCTCGTTCATTCCAGGATGTCAGGTCTTTAGAAGTTGTAAGTTTACTCATCAGCATTTGCGCGGCCCCCTGTGTCTTTGACTTATATTTTTTAAGAGATCTGTAACAAAGTCATCTGAGGGTGCTGCATGGGCCTGTGATGGTTGCAGGGGCTGAGGGCCATTTGGAGGCACGGCTGGTTGTTCAGAGTCCGGGGTGTATAGAGTCAGCTTATTTTTCTCGGTATTCCATTGGTTGTAGGAACTTAAAAAGTTTTTAAGGGTGCTGGTGTAAAGGTTTGCCTTGTCATAGGGGTTTAGATCGGTTCTGTTCAAAATGTCTTTAATTTCAGCATCCAGACGCAGAGTCTCATTTCGGCGTATATCCCAAGTGTTGTCCTTTGAAGAGCCCAGCTGGTCCATTTGCTGCCTCGGAACCAAATACATCTTGGTGGCATGATCCATTACTGTCCCGAGAGGAGGCTCGTAATTATGGGTATAGCTATGCCCAGCAAAGAGCCTATAAAACCTCCAGACTGTTTCACCAGTTTCTTCTTGGTAATGAGTGAGGCCCTTTTATTACTGAGCTTCTTGATAAGAGACCTCTTCTTCTTCAGAACCTGTAACTGACTCTTTGATATAGGGACGTTGCCTTTTAGGGTATTTAGGGCAATTTCAGAAATGGCAGACACTAAGTCGTCAGAAGCAGCGCACAGGATGGCCTTTCGGTGCTGGGGACTGGCTGTAACAAGCATTTTCAGGAGAGCTAAATTGCGACGTAGGCGGGCCGACATGGTCAACACCTTGTATTATAAGGGGTCGGATTGTAAATGTCTCTAAAAGTCATCAGCGCTGCTTTTTATAGGCACGGTCCTTGGGCTTAGGGGTGTAAGCGACTGGTAGATCTGGGGCAAATATATCAGCCCTCAGTCTATAGTCTTCTAGAGTTTCATTTTTTAAGTCGACCAGCAGGTAGCCGTGGGGTTTTGCTGTAGCATCGTTAAAGGCCTCCATGAAGAAGTGTGTGTTTCCTGGGTACATCTGTTTAGCTATGACTGATATTTGTTGTTTGTCCCGGGGGTTTTTAAATAAAACAAGGTATGAAGCGTTGAGAGCTATAGACCTGCTGTTCTTGCCCTTGTAAAACAAGTTCTGCACAATGTAGCAGATGCTTAGATTACGATGATGCGAATATTGAGTAAAAGCTCTCTCTAACTCCGGATGATCCCCACCTTCACGCATAAGGTCATCGACAATTATCAGGTTTACAAGGGACGGGGGCAGTAACTCATCATCGTTGAGATTATCTGGTATGCCTTCTATAAATCTGATATGGGGAAACGACTGGCCATGTCTGTATAAAGAGCTTGCCAGCATGAATAAAGCCATACAATGTTGTTAGGGGTTTGGGATAAAACAGAGGCAGCATTTTCTAAGAGCTTTTTTATAAAGTAGCTCTTACCACAGTTTGAGGGCCCTGCTAACACGCATGCGAATGGATGCTGTAATCTGGTGTCCATGGTGTGGGGTCTGTATCTCTAATGAGGCTAATAACCATACGGCAGTGTTTTATAGTCGGCAGTCAGGACCCTTTTATCAAAAACAACCCGTAATGTCTTATGTAAGGGCTGGGTTGTAATTTCCCACTTCTTTTTGGACCTGACTATACACGGCTGGTTCACAACTATGGTTTTAGCATTTTCACATTTGTCGGAGGCAGCGTATTCGTGCACCAGATTCTTCAGACTATCAAAATTGATTTTTAGGGTGTTGCTGACATTTAAGGTTATGCCTTTGACCTTCATACACACTTTGTTCTTGTTTGTGCGGTAGGAGTATGTTTTAGGCCCGGATGACGTGTATTCTATGATATGCTCATCCTTATCTAGTTCGCTGGTCAAATTACCCAGATAATCCCCAAGAGGAGGGTCTTCATCCCCTGGTTTACTCAGAAAAATCACTGAGTCGGTATCGTGATACAAGCAACGGTCCTGGAGTTTGTCCATAACCTTGTAAAGTTCTAGACGGGCATGGGCTGTGGTGAAGCACGCTATGAAGATGTTGATGTTGTTACACGTTGTGGGGTACGCTTTTGTGTATTTCCAACACACAGCTGCGGTCTCGTCATCGATAAACCCGCAGCTGGCCACCTCGTAACATGGGGCAAACAGGTACTTAAACAGCTCATCAGGATCGGTTATTAAGGTCGTATTTGACAGGTTTGTACGCTGTGCGAATTTTCCCCATAAGGAGTTGAGGCAGAGCTTGGCTAACTGTCGGCGGGCAGGGTTGACCTCTATCAAATGGGGTCGTAAACGGATACCTTCGTGAGCGTAGTAGTCAGCGATGTATTTCTGCTTTGCATCCTGACTAGTACACCATTCGGGATACCCTGAGGCCTCCTGCTTGTCTCTGAGAAACATATTAATGTATGGGGCAAAGAGACGTGTCGTGGTCCTCTGAAAATGCCATACCTCGTGTATCCTACCGAGCCTGTAACCTTTCTCTAAGGCCGCTTCTACCTCGATGCTGCACCAGGTCCCTGTGAGCATCCTTTGTTCATCGGTGTGTCTACAAGCGTCAACCTCTTTAAGCACCGCACATGTGCGACAGAGGGGGAACATCAGTTTACCATCGACTCGGTATGGTAACACCGGAAAGTAAAGCTGTCGTGGAGGATAGATTTCACATTTGACTAGCCCAAAGTATTCGGATATGTGTTTAAAATTTCTATATATGATGGTGGGGTGTCCTAATGGGTATACCTTCATTTTGTTCACAAATGGGTACAGACTGGTGAAATCATAGTAGTGTATTTTCTCACCCTCACCCACGGCCCTGTACAGTTGTATGGCATTTGTACGACCCCCGAATAAGGCATCGCGGGGTTCCAGAGGTTCTGGTAAATCATGACTCTGAAGGAAAGAGCAGAGCGCTGTGTCGGTTGTTAACATCTCTAGCCACTCATGCTCCCAAAGAACCCTCATAGCAAAGCCACATTTTTCAACATACTGCGCCTTCAACAGTGTACGTCGGTGTAAGTGTTCAAATTTGACACCCATCAGTCTGTTAAACTCATGGGGTTTGTAACACTGGGGACAGCCGTGGTAAAAGCAGCCATTGTATTCAAAGGCCGTCGGCACCCCCTTAATTACAGCGTACCCATCCAGGTAGTAGGGACCCACACGGTATTCACCACCCTGTAAGGCGTGTTGAATATGTACGTCTTCCTTCTCAGAAATGTACATGAGCCACCGGATCGAGGGGGTTGAATAGCGTTTCTGTTTGCCATTATAGAGGTCTACAGGCACTAGTGCAATACTTTTTGGTCTTAAAAACATGTGTTTGTAGATGGACATACACATGGAGGCCAATGTGATGTTTTGAAAAGGGTCTATGTATTCGACAGCCTTCGGCATTTCAGGCGTATTGGGTTTCAAGACCCTGACTTTCTTTGTCATTTGAGGCTTCTTGGGTTTCATGATCCTGACTTTCTTTGTCATTTGAGACTTCTTGGGTTTCAGGATACTGACTTTCTTAGTCATTTCCACCACAACATCTCTGAAGAGGTTGCACGCTTGTCGTAGGATCATCACATCAGCCTGACAATAAGCTTTCAACTCTGTTTGAAAATGAAACTCCTTTTCACGGTTTTCAGAGTACCATTCTAGAAAGCTCTCCTTCTCGGATGGCATCATATATTCAACCCCGTAGCTGTCAGGAGGTGGCATGGGACCCACATAATTCTGGTTCGCCCAGGTGTTAAAAAAGTGTGGAAAATAACCTTTACAACCGGGGAATCCAAAGGCTTTTGGTAGCTTGCTCAATTTCATAGGCAGGAAATTCAGGGTGTCTATAAACCTTATTTGTAACCGAACTGCTGTTAACAACATCAGCTTGGACCCCTGAGTGATGAGTTCTACTTGGACCTTTTCACGAATCATATTTTGTAAAATAAAGAATGAGTCGTATGCTTTTGAGTTGTGGGCCAGCATGGTATACCCTTTGAATTTGGTTTGAATGAAAGTGTTAAGGAAATCACCAACGCACGTTCTGCCTTCAAACTCCCAGCTGGCGTCGGAAGTTAGATGGTGTGCGTAAATATAGTTAGGTTGGTGTACTCCCGTCTCTTGTGTGCACTCTATATCAAACACTATGTATGCTTCGGTTTTTGTCTGGGGTCTACCTTTAACCATGTAGCACTGATGGTTGGTACCCGCCTCAAAAGACGTCTGACACCTGGGGCATTTCATACCTTGGCATTTGTGATCTGTCGCCACATACCGACCACACTCAAAGCAATCCATTTTAGGGATGCATTTAACAGTTTTCTTATGGTTGCTCAAACAGTCTTGAGAGCGACAAAACATCTTACAGGTGCGACACCTCACCTTCAGGGCAGCGTCTACGACGCAGCCGTCCCTCCGACACATCTTACAATGCATTTCACACTGATGACGGTCCTTACTGCTGTATATGTGGTCACAATGTGTGCACACGTACTTGACACCCAGAAAACTTTTGAGGTTCAAGATACTGTAAAAGTGATTTTCGTGGTGAAGGACATATACGGTCTTGTTTCTCACACGGTCCCCTGTTGTAAAGTACTTCCAAGAGCCGCTGTGATAAAGAACTTTCACAGTCACAGAGAAATAGTTCTCAAAAAGACCTATGTCACCAAAGCCGACCATGCGTTGTGGTGGTATTTCAAGAACGGCGTGGGCTTCAGCCGCTCTAGACAGGATGGCAGCGTCGGTGGTGTTGCGCCCCATCAACAATCCTACGATGCTGGCCGCCAGACAGATATTGGTTGTGTCGTTGTTAAAGTCGAGCAGCCACCGCTGTTTCTTACCAATTATCTGACTGTATAGCACACTCTTTAAAGGTCTTGAAACACCGCCCTCACGACCCCTTACAATGAGGGCTATGACACGGAAAGTACCGTAGGCTACTAGTTCAGCCTTGCTCTGTAAAAGCCTCGAAAGGTTTTCTAAAAATTCCACGGCGTCAAACACATCTCGGGACCTCCGTTTGGTGAACAAAGGACTGTCAAAACCCTGCCCCTGGAAGCGTAGTTGGAAAAAATCATTAGGACCCACATCGCGTAACAACCTTTCTATGAGCGTTTGCACAGCCTGGTGTATAGCTAAAACACCGTGATCGGAGGACCTTATCTGGTGGAGGTTGGTAAACCTAAACTCCTCGTAGTGCTCGGTGGCATTAAATCTCTCTACATCACGCCTGTAGCTTCTAATGCTCTCTAAATAGACGACCTCTGAATCCTCATCTTGAGGGATTTGACTTGTTGGGGAGCTTACTGCCGTATCATTTTGGGGGTTCTGGTTTAGTAGGGTCTCTGGGGGCCTTTTAAGCACCCGTGTAGCACATATTCGGGCTTTTTTAATTTACTTATTAAAAGGCGGCGCTGCTTGGCGCTATTAGCCCACTTTTGTTTTTTACGTGACCATGCTTTTCTAGGTAACCGGCCCCCGCCTATCTGAACAGTATGGGGTGTGTCTATGTGCGCTGTACTCATGGAGGCCTCTGCTACATACCCACCCCTCAGCACCTCTATGTGTTCCGGGTGGCGTAGTGTTGGTGCTCTACCGCCAACATCATTCAGTCGCCCTCCCCCAGGACCCATCCCTCCTACACTTACGTATTGGGGGATGGATGGCATCGGGGTATGACTCTGACTGCATGGTTCCATGTACTTTTTACGCTGGAGTATGCGTAAGAAGCGCAGGGACTTTGTCAGTACTGCTTGGACCTTGCTGCTATATTTTGATGTGTGTGCTTTTTTATTAGAACCGTTGGCATGGGGTTTCTTTAGGGTATGGCGCTGCCCTAGTCACGCATGTATACGCCCTATGTCTGAGCCAGCTTCCTGGCACGTATTGAGGATCAGCCTTTTACACAGGCCAACTCTTTGCAGTATCCTCTGCTGTGCCGCCACCATGGACCTGTCGCCGCTACCCCCAACCCCATTTTTAAGTTTGCGGTTTTCGCCTGGCGCTTTAGCTTTCTGACAGCCATTTGTATATCCTTTACATGCGCATCTAGTACCGGATTTGGGTCTACAGCATCGTATTGTGGTGGGTTAGGTATGAATACGGTGTTTGGCTGTATAACAGCCTTTAACACCACAGGGGCCTCTAATGGTCCTTCATCCCCAACGCCATTCTGTAACTGAGGGCCTGGGGGGATCATAGAAATAGGATCCCAGTGCGAACACCCCGGGGCATTTGGGAAAGACGCCTCACTAAATGTCACCCCCGTACTATGAATTGACCAGTTGTCCTACCCTGTACTGTCAGTGTTGTATGTTGTCGGGGGTGTTGCGGAGCTTACACTGGACACTGGGCTCGTTGGGTCGTAAGCTCCCTGTGGGGTAATAGGGGACATAAGGTCCGGGGAGTTTAAATGACTGTCGAAATAATCGAGGGTGGTAACGGCTAAGTTATTGTCAGGGCCGGGGATGGGTGAATGTGTAACAGGGGTCTGCAAAACCCCCCTGTATGTGCTAGAAGCCCCCTCGGGCGCTGCTTCTGAGGGTTTATCAAGTTTGTCTACCATACTTGCCAGTGTATTGAGACAGTTTTTGCTGTTGTTACACGCTCCTCCTAGGGGCTGCCCTTTTCCAGACCCGGGGCCCCTAAACCCTTCAGTAACGCATATAGAAGGTTTTGAGGTCTGTTCTACGGGGCATTCCTCTACAGTCGGCGCTAATTTATTTGAAACTATAGAAGGCGTCATAGGATGGGAAGGGGCCTGTGTTGTAGCCGGTTTGTTTAAGGATCCTGCCAATGTTTCTACTTGTAACGCCTGTACCCCTTGATTATTCTTAAGATAACTTCTTGAAAGCTTGTTGACTTTAGGGGTTTGAGTTTGTAACATAGCTTCCACAACAGGCTTCACAGCCGGGAGGCCCAAAGAGAGCGCTGGGGTAGTTGGATCGTTCCCCTGCTTAGCAACATTTTTTAATGCTAGATCTAAAGGTGTAGCTAGGGTCTCCGGGACCACCCGTTTCATGCTGAGGTCTAAAGGGGCTGCTTGGGGTTCCAGGCCCAAAGACGGCTTCTTGAGGTTTAAAGGGCATGTCAGTGGTTCTGCGACCATTTGCTTCTTCTTAAGTTTGGGCTTGTTTGAGCTTAGAGTTCCTTTTGAGGCTTTGAGAGGGTTCAGATACACATCGGCCACGTCGGTTCTCTGTTGCATGTGGGTGTAGTATGTGTAGATCTTATTCTGGCGTACACGCCTACTCACTCCTTTTGCCGCAGACCCGGTGTTCAGAACGGTCTTTGTTATATCCCTCAACGGTTTTGTAGACCTCTTAGACTTAGGCGTATCTTCGCCGTGGCTCTTTTGAACGGTTCCTAGAATGTAACATAAAAAAAAAATATATATTAGAAACAATAAGGAACATAAGCTGCTTACAATACCCATAGTAGTACATCTGGTACTACATGGCGGTGCACCCCTTTGTTTGAGAGAATACAACCCAGAGAGTTCTTTTTTCACACCCTTTTTGTATAAAACACACCTTTTAGATGTCTTTTCACAGATCGTTTCTTTGCCGCAGGGCCTTCTTTAGATGTTGAAGATTTCCTTTTCACAGGCTTTTCTTTTGGTCGCTGCGCCGGCTCTTGCACAATCACTGCTTCCGTGTGTGACGCCATGGACCCTGTAAAGAAAAAATAATCAGATTTACAGTATATACCAGGCCTTAGTAGCCCCCCTCTACGGCGCGTTCCTGTAGTTCACAACTACGTCTTTTGGGATCTAGACACCCCATGGTTTAGACCTTTTAAAGAAGCAACGCCTTTCTGATTTACCTGTAAGAACGGTGCTATCCTGTACACATGGCGATGCGTCTTGACCACCCTTGGGACATTCTATATCATCAAGAATCCGTTGTAGTTCGGGATCCAGACCTATAAAATTACACATACACGAGAACACCATTAGAAACACCTAACTTCTAAGATATATGTGAACAAAACTACACGGACCTATACACCTCAAAACACATGTACCTGTCTGTAGGGCTAGCATTTCAGAGGCGGTTAGGATTAATTCCGGCATGTCCTGCGTCTGGATAAATAGAAACGGTTGATTTAAAACTAAACTTCATAAACATAATATTACAAGTTCATACATTCGCCTTAGAAAGCGCCAATACACAACGCAGAGAGACATGCACCCTTACACAGCGTCTACATAAAACAGTACCTCGGAATACATGCCCCTGATTATGGGTGTACAAAATGTAGACATGCCCCCAGCTAAACAGCATGGTTAAAGTTTGGGCTAACATAAATATCTAAATTGAAAACAAAAAAAGGCTCTCGCTCAATACTGCTAGCGCTGTTTTTTTTGGGCTTTCACACGTCTTAGAGCCCCTGCCTAACATCAGACATACTGCAGCATTGGGAAGCGCCTTCCCAGTGTGTCATGTGTGACTGCCTTTTATTGCAGTATTATACCGCCATTTGTATTTGGTATCCTATGTTTAATGCACCTCTGTCACTTTTTCCTATTGGAACTTATTCCTCTTTTTTGTATTTGGTTTGCTTGTTTTTTGCGCAATTGTCACTTTTTCCTCATGCAATGTAACGCTTGTCTTTGTATTATGCTCATTTGTATCCTCCTTCTTATGTAATGTTGCTGATCCTGTTGTTAAGCGCTCTGACACCCTCGGGTAAAGTCCTCGCTATATAAAAACGCATAAATAAATCCCTACCAGGAGCTTCACCACCGTGTTTGATGAAGGAAGACCCTCACAGCCGTGATGTCATCAATGGGAGGAGTCCCCGTGATGATGTCACGGCTGGGAGGGCCTCCCTTCGACAAACGCGGCGGGAAAGCTCCTGGCAGCCATGAATCGGCAGCCATCGTAACCCTCGTGGTGGATCCTGAAAACGCCCCCCTCCAACGGCCCCCAGAGCAGCGCCGGTTGTAAGAGGGCTCTGGGGGCCTTATTTAATCACTTTTTTTTATTTTTTATTTTTACAACGGGGCCTCGCGCCCCTGTGCACCGCGATGCCATTGGGGCCCCCAGCCACAACGACGCCAGCACCCCGGAGCAGCGCCCAGTGCAAGCGGGCTCCGGTGGTTTATTTTTATTTTTTATTAACAAACGGGGCCTCGCGCCCCTGTACACCACGATGCCCTTGGAGCCCCCAGCCACAACGACGCCAGCACCCCGGAGCAGCGCCCTTTGCAAGCGGGCTCCGGGGACCTTTTTTTTTTTTTTTTTTTTTAAAAAGTACGGCCTAACGCACACCGGCGCCATCCCTTCTCCCACAGCCCCGCACAAGAACCCTGGAGCAGCGCTCCTGAGGCCTTTAATTTTTTTTTTTAAAACGGGGCCTCGCGCCCACACGGCGTCCGAGAACGCCGGCCCCCACAACACCTCCCGCACCCGAGCCCCGGAGCAGCGCCCTTGGCAAGCGGACTCCGGGGCCTTTATTTTTTAAAAAAGGGGCCTCGCGCCCCCTCACTGGCCCCCAGGGACACCGGAGCCCCAGCCACAACGGCCGCAGCAACGCCGGAGCACCGCATGGCGCACAGCGGGCTCCGGGGCCTTTAATTTTAAAACAACGGGGCCGAGCGCCCCACATGGAGCCCACAGGTGCCGGAACCCCACCACAGCCGCACAGACACCCGGAGCTCCGCATGGAGCACAGCGGGCTCCGGGGTCTTTAATTTTTAAAAAACGGGGCCGAACGCCCCACAAGGAGCCCACAGGTGCCGGACCCCCACCACAGCCTCACAGACACCCGGAGCGCCGCATGGAGCACAGCGGGCTCCGGGGTCTTTAATTTTAAAAAACGGGGCCGAACGCCCCACAAGGAGCCCACAGGTGCCGGACCACAGCCTCACAGACACCCGGAGCGCCGCACGGAGCACAGCGGGCTCCGGGGTCTTTAATTTTAAAAAAACGGGGCCGAGCGCCCCACATGGAGCCCACAGGTGCCGGACCCCCACCACAGCCTCACAGACACCCGGAGCGCCGCATGGAGCACAGCGGGCTCCGGGGTCTTTAATTTTTAAAAAACGGGGCCGAACGCCCCACAAGGAGCCCACAGGCGCCGGACCCCCACCACAGCCTCACAGACACCCGGAGCGCCGCACGGAGCACAGCGGGCTCCGGGGTCTTTAATTTTAAAAAAACGGTATCAAGCCCCCCAAGGAGCCCACAGACGCCATCCCTACCCCCAACATCGAGCGCACAACAGCATAAACAACCCCGGAGCACCGCATGGACCATCGTGGACGGCCTCACCATGGCGCAGCTGGGAAATCACACGCTTGACCCATGCCTCTACAGAGCCTCAACCCCTGGGTGGTGAGTACAAAGTGGTATTATTTATTTATTTTATTTGTGAAACGTATACTATAAATGAAGGTCGTTAAAACTACAGTTCATGTAAAATGCTTCGATACCAGGTTAAAGTGTTAAGGCTGTTTCAATGTGTATACGCCAAACCCTTAGTGGTATTCACTCTTAAATACACGTATAAAACGTTCTACACTGTATTTAAAATGGCAGGTTTGTTCACATTAAGCACCCTACCAATTCTCCTTAAGCATTAATTAAAACAGCGTCAGCAACATCATGCCTTGCGTTAAACACCTTTTAAAATGCAACGCTGTTCATTTATATACAGGCATCATCATATTAAATAAGCCCATACACTCTTAAGCCCTACACACTCTTAACCCTGTAACACAGCCCCTTATTTACGTACCTCCATTAATGTGTAGCAGGCTGCGTCGATCTGGGAGAAGCTGGGCTGGTCCATTGATGGCTTTAAACTTCAGGGATGATGGGTCTGTGCAGCAAAGGTCGCTCCTAATGGGTTTTTGAATGGCTGTTTGTGTCGGGGCTCTAAAGTAGGGTTTTTATACCTGGCAGGGCATGAGAATTGGAAGGAGGACCCTTTACGGCGGGGAGTGTTTAGAAGCTTGTAGTACGTGTCATTATTGGTAATAGAGCATTGTAGTGAGGGTCAATATTGGGACCGTTTTCTGACCATCCCACGACTTTGTTAGATGGCCCTTTGACCTGTGACATCTGATAATTAAACCTAGGACCTGTTGGGGGTTGCGCTCCTGGGAAAGATGGTCGTATGTTTATAAAGAAACCCTGTACTATACAATTTAAGACGCGTGGGAAGCTTAGGACCGGCTGATTAGTTCTGCCTGTTCTCAACGGTGCTCTGGCAGGGTAACTGGCCTTTTGTTCTTGTGTTTTCACGTTGTCACTTGGGAGCCTAATGGATAGTTTTCTGACCCCAGCTACGACAGGGATGCATTTCAAACTGCAGCATCTGCTTCTAAAGAAAAGACCCTTTTTAAAAAACTCTGCACCGTAAACCCATGTGTTAGACAACACCAGATATCCCCGGGGGGCTGGTGGGGGCTTAGGTATGCCTGCTCAGACGCCAACTGCCAACACAGCAGCCCTCGGTTTTAAATACCCACACGCACATGTCACTTTTAAGGACACTGCAAAGGGATGGGGGACCTGTCACTTTTAAGGCCACGCTTCACTTTTAAGGACACAGCGAGGGGGTTGAGGCCTGTCACTTTTAAGGACACAGAGAGGTTTGAGGCCTGTCACTTTTAAGGGCACGCGTCACTTTTAAGGACACAGTGAGGGGTTTGAGGCCTGTCACTTTTAAGGACACGCGTCACTTTTAAGGACACAGCGAGGGGCGGGGGGACCGGAGGGGGACCTGTCACTTTTAAGGGCATGAATGGGGAGGAATGGTATCTCCTTATACTACTTATGTGTTGAGGGTGCCTCAATGTCAACGCGATATTAGAGACACGCATTCTGCTTAAAGGAACTTTTAACATTGCATACATAACCAGTGAGCAAAGACTTTTTCTCAACTTTTGAACGAATTACATATTCTTATTCCAAACATTCAAGGTTAATAGAGGTTTTGAAAAATATTAGAAATAGGTTTTCTGACTCCCATAACTATAAAAATGTTCGCCCTTTAACTTTTCTTTCGATAGGTGCAAGCTGTACCCTGCGGAAGTGCAGTCCCTCTGTAAGTGCCCTCGACTTACTACTGAGACTTTATATCTCCTACTGCAGCCGAACTTTACAGACTAAACAAAATCCGTCTTATCAAGAATGCCTATTTGCTGGACATTTAAATAACTCGTCATATTAAATGTGCTTCAGCTCTCTTTAAAGTTAGGAATAACATATTCGAATGCTCAAGGAACCATCAAGCCCTTTGTCATTCTCCTGTGACAGGATCAAAGATGCCATTATGTGCTGGATGAGTAATTTGATCTACGCTGCGCTTTGCTTAAGTAACATAACTGTCTTCAAATCATGCTCTTTTACTTAATCCTGAAATGACCCAGGTCAACGCTTGAACCGTATTGATTTGCTACAAATGCCTTAAAATGCAACACAGATGATGTACTCCATCATAATGCTCCCTGCTCGTCTTGTCCTTTACACAAGCCCATTAATTAACTTTGGTGTCAGTTCAAGATGTATTCGTTAGAGCTTTTACAAAACAGTCTCCTTGTCTGACTCACAAGCCGGGAAAAATAATATGATGACAGCACGCCTTACACTTTGCAATCAAGTTTTAAATGAAGCAATATGCATTGAAACCGTGTCTTCATTTATTACAGATCAGGTTTTGGCGGACAATGTCCATTTACGTGGTATACATGCTCAAGGAAGTGCAGAAGCAATGAAAGAGTTCTGAGATTTTAAGACTTGGTCGTTTGATTTAAGTAAAAACCGAAAAACATCATGATATTAGCATGACAGTAGGGCATCGGTGTATTAAATATACATCTTTTTATGAAATATGCGCACCCTACTTTATGTCTTTTGAGCTCCCCACTTCCCTCCAAAAGCCTCGAAATACTTGGCACCTTGTAACAACATGGAAGCGGTCATACCAAATATTTCAGCTTGCTGGAAACATGTAGGTGTGGCAATTTAGATAAAAGGCAGAGAGGGACACAAGTGAGTTTCTTAAGTTTACCTAATTTAGGTAGACTTTGATAAATGCAATTTCGTTGATCGCATAGAACGTTACAACACACACAGGGGCATATTCTCAAGGAGCCATCGCCGATTTATCGGCACTTTAGCGCCGCAAAAGTGGCGATAGACTTATCGCCCCATTCACAAGCTGGTGCAAACTGCCGACATCGCCAGTTTTCCAGCGATAGCTGCCGCAAAACACATTGCCACCGATGAGAGCGACAACTAACGCTAATGATAGGTGTTCCCGTGCAAAAACACACGAAAACACCACTTCGCGATATTCTCAACGACCAGCCAGATCTGCGATGCGATCCGAAAACACGACAACCTGCAGTATGAAAGGGAGCCCAGCCTAGAGCCACATCTGAAGACCAACAGATGCCATGGAGACAGTGATCATGCAGCCTGGAGACCCAAGAGGGCCACAACACCCACCTTAACCACTCCCCGGACCCTCCCCACCAGGTCATGAAGTCCAGTAGTCAACGGTAGTGGAAAAACAGAACTTTATTACAAATACATAAACAACAAGACGAAAAGCACAGCCAACGCGTTCCATTCCCAACGTGGAACTTCACCAGGACAACTTGTGGATCCAATAAACTGCAAATGCTGCGGGAACTCCCCAATACCATTCCATATCCCGAAATCAGTAGTCAGAAACCTGTTGGAGACATGGTGACAAGGGTCAAGCGTCCTCATAGTCACAAACGTAATCTGGTACAGTGTATTGCACTTGGACAAACTGGAATGCATCAGGTACGATGAATCCAGTCCAAACATACTGTAACAGAAGTCCGTGTGCCCGTAACCTCCGCAGGAAAGAAAAGGAAGGTTACGACCACACAAACATCTGTTACGGTCCCATCATGCAGGATTCATCATACCTGTAAACATCACGGTATGTATCATCTTGATACCCCTGCACCTTCACTTCCCCCACGTTGTGCATGAACAGCTGGAGACCATGCAAGGGAATCACGCCATAGCTGCCTTACCGCACGTGCCGGGGGCAATTGACTGTACACATGTACCACTTGTGCCCCCTGCCGACCCTGCACACAATTACCGCTACAGAAAGCATACGCATTCCATCCATGTGCAGGCGATAGTGGACCACCGGGGACAGTTCACCAATGTCGTCGCCAACTTCACAGGCAGTGTGCATGATACATACATCTTCCGACAGTCCATCATCAACCAGCGCTTCCAGGATGGCACCCATGGCAATGCACTGCTTATTGGTAAGTACTAACTGAACACACCACACACCTCAACTCCACAATCACACAACTCACAACTGTGGGAGAGCACACGTAACAAAATCACATACAACATGCCAACCAACATGCCCAACTACCGGACACGACAACACAAGTAACCGTGGTAACAGGGGCCAGACATGTAGACAAACCATCCACAAAGGCAGAGCCCCTCTGCCACACAATTGCAGAATGTGGGGAGAGGTGGGAACCAAGAATGTGCGAAGGAGGCAAGTGACCCAGCACAAAGAAAGGACACAATGCCAAGTGTTGGGGAGATGTGCTGGACAGACTGCAGTATGCAGAGCACAGACATGTCCATGTGGACATCTACTGCTGGTGTTTGCAGTGTAGTGGGCACTGGACGCAAACAGGTTACCCCAGGCAGTGTGGAAGCCCTTGGACATGTAGCCATGTGGTCCCCCCCTGTAAGCCTGAGCGGGGCGGCCTTGGCCAGCGTACATCGCAAATGAATACCCCGGGGCCCTGGGCATGGTCCAGTTCCGGGATGGCCACCACAGTAACTACTGCGTGTGTCTCTGTGTCTGCCATATCATGACCATAGGCCAACACACACGTGCCCGACCACAATCAACGGCCGCATTCACACTGGAGACGAGGTGGCTACGTCCCAAGCCAACCCGCGCACATCTCGTCAGCGCATGCAGGGCTGTATCTGCCAGGGCAACGCCCCCCACCCAGCCACGAGGCCGCCGCCGTGACAGGTGGTGCCTGCACGATCCTGTGCGCCTGCTGCACCCCAGCCCTGGTCCCCAGACCGGTCCGCTGCCCAGCGATGACTGTCTGCCCCTGCGCTCCCAGGCCTCAATAATCACCTGCCGCCACCGGCGTGTCTCCAAGAGGGCCCTCCAAGTGCCGGTGCAACGTCCTCAGCCGATGGCTGGATTCCGCACCACAGGCCCCCAGCGCACCCTGTGGCACCGCACCGTGGAGTCATGTATGTGCTGACTGCTGCCTGCGTGTACACTGCGGTCCAGCAGGGCTCACAAATCAAATCGAGTCCTGATATGCTGGACGCCGTATCGAGGCCAATGCATCATCGCAGGCTGCACACCCACTCAGCTCTTCAGGTGGGCCTAACTCAGTGCAATGCAAGTCATCGCCACGTGGCGGTAGGCCTGTGCCGGACCCAGGCCATCGGGTGCCACCAACTCAGTGCAACGCAAGTCATCGCCACGTGGCGGTAGGCCCGTGCCGGACAGAGGCCAGCGGGTGCCACCAACTCAGGGCAACGCAAGTCACGGACCCTTTATGATTGTGTTCCGTGGATGCGGACGCCATCATGTCACCTCCGGCAGTGGGGGATGTGCTGTGGTGGGCCCCTTTTATTGGCAGGGTCACATGTCCTGTGACGCCTGTGCTGGATGGGTGTGGTGTGGGTGTAAACCAGCCCTCAGGGAGTGGCTGTGGCATGCTGACGACTAGACCAGTGACCAGCAGATCACTACAGGGAAGACCTGGGACATGTAGCTTTGTCCCCCCCCTGTGAGCGTAAGTGGAGTGGGATGGGCTGGCGTATGCCAGTCCAGCGTAGGGGTGTGCACAATGAGCCCGGGGATCTGGGCGTGGTTCAGTTCTGGCCTGGACAAGGAATTAACCAATGCGTGTGTCTCCGTTGTAGTATCTGCGCCACCCGGACCACAATCGGCAATGTTGCACCCTATGACCCAAGCCCCACAACATGTGCTAATTGGACGTGAGGGGGAATCAGTGACCCTACATTCATCCATACTGGCATACTTGAAGGATCATAGACATGACACATCTGTGTGAATTTGAATGTTTTATTCACATTCAGTGGAGTGTTGCAGATGGAGCAGTACAGGGCCATGCCAACCCCACTTTACATTGTTGCCCCGTGGAGGGCCAGCCAGAGTCCATTAGGGAAGGACAGATTCATCGGAACAGGATGAGTTCAGTCCACAGTCTGATTGCTGTGTCATTGGTAACCAAATAGAATATGGCAGTCCATGTCGAGGTCCAAGGTGAGTGCCGCAGAGTGTATCGGGGGACAGTGGAAGGTGATGATGCAAAGGGCCGAACCAAGCTGAAACCGGCCATATGGCGGAGATGAATGCTATCGCTTCCTCATTACCACAAAGGCAGTCTCATCCACATCATCGTCCTCTGATGTGTGATGTGCCTCACCTGTGGGTGGTGGTGTTTCGGCTGCAGCACTGTGGGGCACTGACACATCAGGGGGCGGAGATGTGGATGGTGTAGGAGCAGCAGCATTCATCTGCACCAGGCCTTGTGGCAGCAATGCCATGATGAGGATCTGCAGGGCATGGAAGATCCCAGCTACATGTCGCTGATGTGCAGCCGTGGCAGCCATCCTTTCCGCATCCATCCGCACCATGTCCTCCATGAGCCTCCGCATGTGTCCCAACTCCCGGCTGAGATCGCTGGAGCCACTCTGACTAGACAGGTGTTCTTGTCTCCGAGTCATGACTCCAGCGATGTCAGCCATGGCTCGTTGGAGACCATGGAGCGGACTGTGGGTGTCTGTTAGGGACTGTAAGTGGTCCCTGATGGGACGTAGACACCCATGGATGGCATCTAGTTTGGCTGCCTTGAGTTCGAACCCCACCCGCACCTGCTCAGCCATCTCCTTCTGGCCCTCCAACACACAACGTTGAAATGCCATGTGTTGGTTGTGGGGATCCTGGGAGACAGCCGGGGTGGTGGGTGCTTCCTGCTGTGTGGTCTGTGCAGGGGGTGGGGTCTCCTCGATGCAGCTGGGCTTCCCTGCTCCTGGGGGTGGGGTGCTGAGGGTGTCCATGAGCTCTTGGAGGGCGTCGGTGTCGAAGGTGTGGAGGTCCTCTTCATCATCGGTGAAGAGATGTTGGGTCTGCTCTGCAGGAGGTGATGATTCTCCCTCTGCAATGTAAAGGGGAGATGCAGTTTAACAGTGTGTTCCATGTATGTTCACGCATTGGCCAAGTTTCCAAACAGACTGCATGACAATGTACATTGTGACTGTTTAGGAGGAGCTGCCTAATTGAAGCGGGACAGTGGAAATTTGTGCACCATCAGGGATGTGGGGTTGTACTTGTCCATTATCATGTCACAGCTTCCTGCTATGCCAAATGTGATTGCCAGTTTCTACACACATGCGGCAGCAGTTGTGTTCTCTGTTCTGTTGTGAATGCGTTGCAGTTCGTACCACATTGTTGTCAATGTTGATGTGCTCTGATTCTTGTGTGTGTGCTGCATTGTGGGAGAGTCGCCCCTGCAGCTCAGACTTTGCTTGGCCTTCTCCCTTTCAGGCGGTATGCCTTTGACTTCTGTGCTTATGCAGTGCTGTGATGTTGCATACTTGGGTAAGTTGGGCTCTTGGTGGGAGTTGGGGCTCTTGGGCATGGGTTGTCCGCAGATGTCTTGTTGCCATCAGGGGTTATTTGTGCACGTGGATGTGTCAGTGTGTGCCCTGCTCCTTTCCGGATGAGGACCACACTCAGCCACCTCGGTGTCGTGGGGTGCAACATGTAATGATGAGTGGCCTGCAGACATGCTCATCGTCATGCAGTGTCACTTGCATTGTCAGTGGGGCTCACGGATCCGCAGCTTTGCTGGGTTCAGCACATATGCATGGGTTTGTTGTGAGATTGGTGATGTGTGGGGAGGGCCCACTCTGGGCACATTGTGGATGGGGGACTACTTGCTGTTTCTATGTGTGCTGCAGTATGGCAAGGAGATCAGGGACATGATCCAGAGTCATTGTGGTTGTGCATTGTGCTGTACTTCATTGTGCATATATGCCATTGTGCCCATCTCCCCCGTCCCCCCAGTCCCTGGTGGTTACTCACCCTGTTGCTGTTGTGTCAGGTCATGTTGAGCAGTGTCCAGTCCCCCGACTCCTGCCACCGTCTCCCCACTGATGACTGTGGACACCATTTCCTCCATCTCATCCAGCTCCTCCTGTGGCGCAGGACTCCCACCCCCAGTCTGCATTGCTGCTTTGCGAGTTTCAGCTTGGTTTTGCGCTTCACGTCATTCCAGCGCCTCTTGAGCTCTTCCATTGTCCTCCTCAGCACTCCTACTGCATTCACCTTGTCCAGGATGGACTGCCATATAGTATTTTTAGTTGCCAATGACACACTGGTGGTGACGAACAGTTGTTGATGGTGTTCTACCACCTCCGTTATCAGGATCCTGTTTTCCTGTGGACTGAACTGCGTCTTCCTCTTCTTCTTCTCCTTGCCCTTCCCTGACCCCGAGGTCCCAGGCTGGTCCTCCGTGGGGCTTGTGGGGTTCGGGTTGTCCTCTGTACTTGCTCCGGCTGCCTCTATTGTGCTTCGCAGTTGTTATGTGTTTTTTTTTTTTTGCTGCTTTTATGGTGATTTTTCCCGCCTGACGTGGGAATTGCAAGCCTGGCGCTGCTTGTCGCCGATTTTTCTATCGCGGTTGGGCCCATCGCAACTTTTTTCGCGTTCGGGTTTCCTTTTTTATCGCCGTCGCGGTAGTTGTATCGCGGACATTTGAGGCGTTATCGGGAAACTATTGCATGTTACCGCCGTGTTGTGAATACAACGTTGACACAGGGTTATTTCCCCGTGGTAGACGGTGATATGAGAAATTGCGTTAGCCTATTTTGGCGATGTTTATCGCACGTTCTTGTGAATATCCCCCACAGTTTTAAACAACACAGCTATTGTGCAAATTAGTTACATACATTTTGCCATCCTTACAATTTAACAGCTTATCATTAAACTGTTCATCAACATAAAAAAGCTTAAATTATGGTGACAAATTTCTAAAGAGCCGAAGATCTTGTAACACAGCAAATACCTTCCTTTACTGAAGGGAGTTCAGGGCAATGAAGACCGCCATACACCTATTACATTTTGACAAAATAACTATACTTGAATAAAAGCCTGAACATTTTGTTTACACAGCGAATACATCCTTTCCCCACTGACTTCAAAAGTCAGTAGTTACCCATACCCATTGTGCGCATCCTACGTTTAGCTCCACATTTCTATTCCTTATTTATAGTTTATTTGAAGTTGATGGCAATTTATATGAAAAATGGTTTTGCTGTTTTTCAGCAATTCGTAGAACATTACATTGCATCAACGTTATGCCACCAATTGGAATCAACAAACAACACTTTTCTCTGTTGATTTATACAATTTTGCAATGGCCTGGTTACCTTTGTATTTATTGATCTGCTCCACTTCTAGCTAATTTTGACATCTCTTTATTTTTCTTCCTATTCCCTGGATAAATGAGTAGCTCAGTTTAGTTTCGAATTGTACTTCCTATACACATTGCATTTCAGCTCCGGACCTGAATGAGAACCTCGATCCCATATCATATCCTCAGACAATGCACTCGCATTTGTAGCAAGAAATATTAAAATAATCACATTTCTTACAGCTGTTACCCGAGATACTGAGTAGTGTTAGGATTCATGAATATTTTGTCATTATTAACACGGAAATACCAGCATCAGGATTGTTTTCATATTTTAATATTTCTGTCTGTTTTTGTAATACTTCCTTGATTAGCTCCCTTAAAAATTCTAATGTTGATAGCTTTACAAGTTTTCCTTTGATGACACAATCATTTTTACGTTTGTTTTATTTTTTGAATTCTTCTGTGTTTATGTAGCAAGATCTATCATTTTAGACCGATCTTCCTCCCCTTCATCAAGCTAGCTTATTCAAATTAAATCATTTAATTTGTTTGCACCTTTACACTGTCATACTTTGCAGTTAAGATGATCTTAGTTAAAACGTTGTCAACTGTGGGCTCCCCTGATTTTTTTCTCTATTTTTATCTAATTCCCCACATAACCATTCTTTAACTCATCTTTAAGTCCAGTATCAGGCCTTCCTCAAGTTGCCACTTCAAATGTATGGCTACTGATATATGTAGGACTTGCAAAAAGGCTTCCCTTAGATAATCAGAATGAACTATAATGTTTTTCAACCAGAGTTAACATTGATTCCATATTTTATGTATCCTCCCTACCCTAGAAAGTGCTAGAAGTGGGCCAGTAACAACTTACACATCAGTATTTTGCCTGATGGCATGTGAAACTAGTGTCTTGACTTTCTTATTTTGGACCTTGTGTCAGGCCAATTTAGGGTTGTTTTAGAGGCCTTTCCTGTCCCTGACTATACAAGAGCCATCTCTCAGAGCTGCTGAGGTGGCTAAGCAAGACCTTGTGAATAATAGAGAAGGATTCAAGCACTACAGATTACATTGTTAAGTGTTGCGAGGGAGTAGGGAGAGGGGAAGATTGGTGTCAGCAAAAGCAGCATCTTTACATAATTTAGAAATATGGGAGATGCAGCACCCTCAGTTATTGTCTGACTAAACTATCCAGAGTAAATAAAGATGTAAGAGAACTGAAAGAATTCATAGTTGTCAATGAAATATTGTTGGACTTGGCTCTCTATGCAGGGCTATCCCCAAATGTTTTGCCTTCACCCTCCTGTTTTCTGAACCCGTTTTTGCTGGCTTTGGGGACACTTTACAACTGCTAACCGGTTCTAAAGCTCTGAGGGCCGTGGCAGAGGTTCACCAGTCGCTGACACCAACATAGGTGCCCAAACTGATCTCCAACATCAGAGAGGGCTAATTATTTTGGTGACAAAGAAATGATAAATTGCTGAACTGAGCTACCTTTTGGAACCAGTGGAACATCTGAGCTAACTGTATCAGAGCCTAATCTTACTTATACCTACAGAAGGGTCTGGACATAATAGCTGGAATCTTTGCCCCAGTGGGAAATGAGGGCAAATGCTAAAAGTGAAGAGGATCTTGTGCCTCACCAGAGAATGTAGGATTCTAGAACCCTGTATGTTGTATTCATTGAGCTGTACAGTATTGAGTTTTGCTGCAAGAGCAAAAGTTATTTATTTTCTATAAAGACAAGCACTGGGTTAGACAATACCTTATTGAGTCTGTTGGTTGATGGTTGAGCTTTGAGCTTTTGCTCTGTGCACTACCTCCCTGAGAAGCCTGGGCTGCTTGAAAGTCAAGTGCTGAAAGGGTTGTACTTGGCTGAGTTTGCAGAGCCATTGTATGTGAGCCTCCAGGTCCCCAATGGCAAACAACCTCAACCACCATGGTTGCTGCACATCAGTCCATATCTGCCCTGTGCCAACCTCAGCCACCCAATGCCATCTGACAATAGCAGAATTCTGAATTAGCTGATAATGCTGAATAGACAGGCATTTTACACTGGCCATCACTATATACAACATATCCCAACAGTTATGATTGCCTAGTCTCTGTTGTACAATCTACTTTAGCAAGAGGATCATTTTGTCACAGGTCATTCAAAATTATACACCTCTTTCCCCTGACACACATAATTCTATTGCATGCAACAGTTTGTGTATTTCTACCTCAGTTCAGCTGGACCAAACATGGTTTTAACTGTTGCATATTTCTTTTATTGCTTAGCCTTTTGGCACTCTCTTGTTTCCCTTCCTCTTTGGTAAGATAGCCAAAATGGCTCCTTTACAACAAGGCTCTGTTACTTATACTTCAGTTTGATTGAACCTAAGTTGACTAAACTTTCCATTTTTCACCTGCCAAGGGCCATATTTAGAGATATGGCGGCCAGCCTAATGTCTGCCAGGGGGGTGGAAGTCATAACCTCCACCAACCTGGTAGATTAAAACCTGCCATACTTAGAAATCTGTCTGCTTGCTGGAGATCTTTTTGCATACAGAGATGCAAATACAATGGTGACACCTCTGAAGGCACTGCAATGTTTCATACAGCCGCTCATCAAATTTTGGTTATTTGTACTTCAGTTTCATTTTAATCAAAGGTAACTACAGTTTAAATACTTTCCCTAAGATGGGCCGTAGGGCCTTATTTAGAGATACAGCAGCTAGTTTGACGTCTTCCTGGGTGGCAGAGGTCATAACCATAGTTTAACACTACAGCTGCTATAGTTAGAAAACTCTGCTTGCTTAGTGGTGATCTCTGATAAGGAGCTACAGTGGTGGATCCTCTGAAGGCACTGTAATGTTTCATGTGGCCGCTCAGCTCAGCAAATGTATTTGTTTTTCAAAATGAAAAAATACTAACTATCTCGGAACTGGAAATTTTTGACCAAGGGTTTGGGGTCATGTGTTTCCTTTCTGTTCAACACCACCAGGTGGGCCTGAACAGAAAAATAAGGGCGAGCGGTCCGAGGAACTTACTGTCGCTCCCTGCATTCTCGTGCCCACCAGCAGGGGTCTGAATTGTGGGGCTCTCCAGTGTTCTAATAAGCTTCCAGATCCTCCCCTTCATGCATATACTGACTTCCAGTCATTTGGACTCTACTTGCAAATTGCCATCCATTCCCAATCCATGCCGGGTTTTGTGGAAGCCAGCCTGCTCATGTTTGAAGCTAGCCTCCTCATGCCTGAAACTCCATTCCCTAGAATTCCCTGCTCACTGCTCCATCTCCATCCCTGCAGGCCAAGGGTGGGTGGAGGAATCCAGTTCACCTGTGGCTGGCTGCTGCTAGCCTGCTCACACCTGATGCATATGATTACTTGAGCTCTTTTAAGCCCCAGCTCCCTTCAGTCCAGTGTTGGTCATTATAGCTGTGTATCGGTGAGACTGACCCTTGTTTCCAATGTTGCCTGAGCTTTTGATATCTTTGTTTCCTGAGCTTTTTGATTTCCTTGTTTCCAGTGTTTCCTGAGCTTTAGTTATTCCTTGTTCCTGAGCTGCTGCAGTAGTTTCCCTTATTTCTGAACTAGCACTGCCTGCAGTGCTGCCTTGGCTTTTGAGCTTTTGCTATATTCTTGTTCCTGCTCTAGCACAGCCTTCTGTGCGCTTTTGCTTTCTTGAGTCCTGATTAAATACTAATCTAGTATACCCTTGTAGCCTCCCCTTCTGTATATCCTTTTCCAGTCCCTGCTTGTCTTCCCATTTCCTTGGTTCCAGTTCCTAGTTTACTGTCTTTCTATTCCTGCTGTCTTGCTTCTATTACCTTGTATGTTTGTGTTAGACTTGGCATCTTTTGGCGTGTTTCCCCTGAGTTTTTGCTTTCTGGCCTCCCGGTTTTGACTCTGTTTTTGCTGGCGTAGTGTTTCTGCGCACTTTTCTCACTGCTGATCAGTGGTAAAGTGCAAGTGCTCCTGTGGTAAATTGTGTTATGGATTGGTGTTTCCATGATTGGATATTTGATTTACTTGTTAGTCCCTAGTAAAGTGCACTGAGTGTGCCAGGGCCTGTGAATCAAATGCTACTAGTGGGCCTGCAGCACTGATTGTGCCACCCACGTGAGTAGCCCTGAAAAGGTAACCCAGACCCGCCATTGCGGAATCTGCGCGCAGTTTGTAAATGCCATGTCGACTTGGCCAGTGCACACACTTGCCAGTCCCTCACCTTCCCTTTTCTTACATGTCAGCCACCCCTAAGGTAGGCCCAAGGTACCCCTCTGGGCTGGGTGCAGTTTATGTGAAAGGTAGGACATGCCCTGGTGTGTGTGGCATGTCCTGATAGCGAATTACGGCCAATTTCGTTTTTCGCTATTGCAAGGCTACCTGTTCCCCATAGGACAGAATGGGGAGTTTGTTTATAACATCTTATAAACATAACTGTCCCGGGGAATTAGGTAGGAAAATAAAGTTTAGTATGCCTGAACTCAGAATCTAAAGATGCATCTTTTAGTGAAGGTGATTTTTACATTCTGTGTTTGAAAATACCACTTTTAGAAAGTAGGTATTTTCTTGTTCAGTCAACCCATGTGCCTCTGCTGGAATTTGGATTGCCTGTCTGGGTTTTGGATGACAGAAGGCTGGGGAGCAGATAGTCTAGGTGGGTCAGGAAAGGGCTGAATAGGCCTGGGCTGCAATTGGGGAAGGGGAGGAGATTTCCTTGCACCTCAAAGGGCCTGGTCTGCCTCTGACCATGCCGTCTCCACCTCCTGCCAGGAAGTCACACCAGAGAAGGCAGAACTGGTTCTGGCTGGGCACAGACACTCTCTGCCTAAGAGATCAAAGGATTTTGGGATATAAATATTGGGGCCCAGACCCCTGAACTTTAGAACTCTTTTGGATCAAAGAAGACTGCCAAGAAGAAGAGCTGGAGAAGCTGTGAGGAGGAACTACCACTTTGCTGTGTGCTTTGCTGTGTTGGCCTGCAGTGGCTGCTTCTGTCTTGGGCAGTGAAAGGACTGGACTGAACTTTCTGCAATCTAGTTTTGTGAGTTTCTCCAAGGGCTTGAGGTAGAGCTTGCCCCTGTTCAAGAAGTCTCAGGAACAGCAAAGACTTCAAGCTCTTCTGCCATCAGCACTGGGGACTGTGTGTTTTGTGCTGCAACAGAGGAAAAAGCAACCTGATGCCGTCTACGACGCCGCTGCCGACTCCGTGTCCTGAAGGCACCGCAGAGGGCACCGCCGCAATGCCGCACCGCGACCCTGGTCTCACCGTTGACGCCTGCTGACGCCGCCACCGAGCCGCTGCTCGCACCGTGACCTGTGGGCACCGCACTCCGCACCGCCTCGCTTCACGACGACACCTTGGCCTCCCCAATGACGCCGCTCCACGCCGAAATCGACGCCGCTGCTTGCACCGTGGTTTGAGGGCACCGCTTGTAAAGTTACACGACGCACCGCCCTCATCCTGCATCACAACCTTGGCCTACTGATGCCGGCGCCATCGACTCCAGACGACAGCGCTCCAGCAACGACGACACCGCTGCTTGCACTGCGACCTGCCAGCACCGTGACGAGCACCGCATTCACTTCGCACCGCGACCCTGGTCTCACCGATGATGCCATCTGATGCCGCCACCGAGCCCCTGCTCACACTGCGACCTGAGGGCACCGCACGCCGCACCGCTGCACTTCCCCCGCAGCACCCGACGCCTGCCGACGTCAGCGCTCCTGACTTCAACAGAGAGGAGTTCGATCTGCAACGCGTGTGACTTCGAGGGCCTCGATGACTCCTGCACCGACCTCCGGAACCGACGCCTGCGGACGCCGTGCTTTCGAAAGCTCAACAAGAGGTCGCCGACGCCCTGCATTTCTAAAAGGTACTGTTTGCGGGTCTTCCCGACACCGTAGCTGGCCCGCGACGCTGCGGTCAGCCAGAACTGTTTGGATTTGTTTGTTCACGACGCCGTGATAGCCCCGGACAGAGCTATCGACTTCAAGGAACTGTTTTTCAAGGTTATTTTGATAACTGAAGATTTCTAAGTACTGTATTGTGGATTTTTATCGTTTTTGGTCCTGTCTTAAGTATATAAAAATATTGGATATTTTTCTAAACTGGTGTGTTGTCCTTTTGTAGTGATTACACTGTATTACTGTTGGTTATGTGCAAATGCTTTACACACTGCCTCTAAGATAAGCCTGACTGCTTGTGCCAAGCTACCACTGGGGTGAGCAGGGGTTATTTTAGGAGTGTAACTCCCTTATCCTGACTAGAGTGGTGGTTTCTGCCTGGCTTTGGCACATGCCCTAGCCTACCAAAAATCTCATTTCTAACAGTTTGTTACTTGCTTTCTGCCAAATGTGCCCTGTGGTTTTCTTCCTTTCCTGTTAAGCACTCCTCCTTGCTAGCTGCTTGTCTATTGTGCTTGTATTTAGTTCTACCCCCATGCTGTTACTGCCTTGCGTGTTCCTGTTTGATCGCCAGGATCCGTGGGCACAGTTGCCAACCTAGGTGGTGTTTCTTGTTCACTGTGAGTATTGTCTTTGAGTTACATTTATAACATCACCATAGATATCATCTCCACAGACCCTGCCCTTGCATGCATATCCTATATGTGTGTATTTGCAGTCAGTATCTGTAACAGCAATTGTGGGTGAGGAACTTACTGAGCTTCAGTCTTACCGTGTGGAGCTCCCGAGTGCTTTAACCCACATTCCCTTTATTGTTAATGTTGTTGTGTGTGTGTATATATATGTATATATGTCTGCACGTCCATCCTGGGTGTAGTTATTCTGAATGCTAAATTGCCTCTTGAGTGCCCGTCCTTTGAGGATTAGCCATCTTGTTCACTTGTACAGGCTTCCCCTTTGGATCCCTTTTTCTCCTCTGAATTCCTTGGTGATCCTGGGCTGTGCTGTACTCCTTTTTCTGCTTCATTTTCTACCCAGTCGCCAGTCTTTGCCCAAGTCCCTGACTGTGTCCCAGACAGTCCCGGACAGTCCCTGACATGTACACTGATGGCCCCATGTCTGTTCAGCCTTCGGTGTAAGGTTTCTGAGGATGGAGCCAGAAGGGGTTTTGCTGGGGGTCAGTCTGCTCAACTCTAAATAGGGTATATGAACCATCAGTTTGGTGAAAACACTACTACACTACA
The DNA here is from genome assembly GCA_963921515.1 of Calotriton arnoldi. Lineage (NCBI taxonomy): Eukaryota > Metazoa > Chordata > Amphibia > Caudata > Salamandridae > Calotriton > Calotriton arnoldi. The sequence goes on from CAWUFW010001098.1 coordinate 2,017,294, forward strand.
TATATGGCAGAGTGCCCTGCCTACTAAATCTAAATGAGGTCCTAAATCAGATGTAACTGGTAGGATTTTGGATCACCAAGTTTCTTATTCTATTTGTCAAAACTGGTGTGGGGTTTTTCTTGTGTTGTGTCTTCACTTTACTACTGCTTAAAGTGCTGCATAAATACTTTAAACATTGCTTCTAAGTTAGCTGCTTTTGTCCAAGCTAACAGAGGGTTTAGCATGGGTAACTTTGGGGTTTGCTTGTGTCTCACCCTGACAGAGATTGTGGTTGCTGCTTGAATAGGGTTTCACACCCTCAACCAGTAACCCAATTTCAACAAATATTTAACCTCTTGAACAAACACTGCCATATATCCCTCTGAAGAAGATATTTATTTCACAAAAGCCAAGGAGACTCATTGATAAAGAGCAATGCCAATTAATTCACGATCTACTGTTTTACTACCCTACAATGTCACAGCTTGACAACTGAGTGTTTCATAATTCCCAACCAAAATGTGGGACTCCTGGAGGCAGTTAAGGGGAATGTCATACCAAACTGCAATTAGGTAGGGTTGTGAAAAGGTGGCCCCTCATAATTGCAATTCTTTACAGTATGTATCACTTGTTTGCAACCACCAATGAGGTTGCAGACGCTTGATTAGTTACCAACACATCAAAGGAGGTGGTAACTGATTTGGAAAGGGAAAGGTTTGGACACCTTCACTACTGTGAATGGTGTTGGGTAACCTTGTGGTGAGCAGCCTGTGGTTCAGGGAATCACTGCCTTCTCCCATCAAAGTTTCCCCAAATGGGAAACTTTTTGTTTTAAACAAAAGCCGCACTGGTTCCTTTAAAGAACATGAATTGCTCAAAAAAGTTTAGAAATGCACAGAGATTTCATCCTGCTGTTCCTTCGAGGTCACCATTTCTGTGTTTATAGCCTAACACAGGCCTTCACAAATAGTGAGATGCTTATTTAATATTCAAGGGACAGGTCATTCTGCAACACCCAGAAACTTGATATATCTTGAGGGTGAGGCAGCAGGGGGAGCCCACATGATCTGCTGCTTCAAGGTCCAGAGGCTGTAACCTGAGAAGTATTCTATCTCTGGATTAAGTACCCGGTCTGGGAAGAGTTGGGCTATGCAGAGTGTGAGTGAATGGGCAGACGAGCAGCCCAGCATTGCCGTAGTTTTGATCTACCCAGGCAGCAGAATGGTGCAGTAGCTACATATGCCGGCGTGCTTCCGAGGCGAGGTTAGTGTGCTTCGACCGCAAGGAGTCAGGATGGGGGCTGCTCCAGGTACTCATCAATGTAGCATGCTTTCCCCTCACTGAGGCACACTTTACTACATCTATCGACTTGGAATCATCTGAAGGATTTGAGGGAAAGGCCCGCATTCTCCAAGCCAGTAGAATTAGGCATAACTGGGGTTGATCTTGACAGGTCTGGGTAATTGACAAAATTGATCAAACAGATTGACTTTTTCTCAGACCATGCGACATCAGCATTTAAGAGGATCAGCTGCTGTGAACAGTACAATACCCCTTTCTCAGAAAGCCATGAAATGAGCCACTCAGGGTCGCCTTGCTGTGCCTCGAAAGGAGAGAAATGTTTCAATCAAGAGAGATTTACCCAGTGCCGTATTTCCAGTCGCAAATTCCACCCTGCAACAGGTGGAGAGCAGCAACTTACTCAAACCACAAAATAATTTCTGCATGAGAATTCGGATCCACTGCTATTGCAACAGCTGGTCAGGAGCAAGGAAACATGAATCGCGGGGCAAGGGGGTCAATTTAGAAGTCCGAAAGTTCTACAGCAGTAGTCTGTAGACCAAATCACTGAGGTAAGGCTGAAGGACTACCCACTCTTTGTTAAACAAACCAAAAATGGTCCAGAGAAAATAATGCCTCAATTGCCCCCCACAGGGAGAAAGAAGGACACAGCTCTTGTGGATCTGCTGTCTATGGAGATACTTGAAAGCATCCCTTCCCCCTTAACCAAACAACTTGCCAGCAGCTGGTTTCTGGCCTAAACCTGAGAGCCTGAAAGACCACAGGGCCAAGCACCCAATTTGAGTCAACAACATAACCTGCAGTCTATGGTGTTGGATCTAGGGTAAAATAGTCCTCTGGATTTTGATCAATCTGAAATGTTCAAAAGATTGTTGGTGATAATTATGGTGGAAATTCAGAATTTTAAACAAATGCAAGTTCAAGAGATTGCTGCTCTTCACCAGATGTTAGATAAAATTGAGGAGAGCGTAATGCAGATGCCAGTCAGAATTCAGGAAGCGGAGAAGAGGATATCGGACCTCAGATCTCGAGGACTGCTCTCTCTTTCCTAATGATGGAGCGGGGTTTTGAGAAAATAAAACCTGCTCGGATTGAATCCTCAGTAACATTAATTAACAGTGTACTGTGAAAAATATTATTAAAAACGCTAAAATAAGGGTAAATGCTTTTGCGCATGTGTAAAACTAATGCGTTTTATAATGCATGGAACTAGGCCGCAAACTGCTTTGATAAAAAACTAATGCTGCTTTTGTGCACGTTAATAATATTTTGCTGGGGGGGCGTGGCTTGGGAGCCGAAGGAAATGGCCGCCATCCGTTGGAGCTCCGTGACGGGATGATGCACCGGAACATCTCCAGGCTCCTATTCCTGTCTTCTGGATCCCTCGACTGCATCCTCATGCGTCGGAATTCTTCCTGTGTCACTGGAAGTAGCTACGGAAGCCAGGGGTAAGCGCAAGTGGCTTTTTTCAGACTTTTCTCGTTACTCGCGGCTCAGTGAAAAGCCGCGGCCGCCATTTTGTATTTTCTGCTCTCCTCGTTTTTCCCGCGCGCTCATAATGGGGTCACTTCTCCTCACACCCTAATACTTGTGTGAGCATATATGGTGATTTTTACCTCATTTTCCAACTAGTTTGTTGACAACTGCAAGGAAGGAATGTTTTTTATGAGACGCCTGTCATCTTGCAGCACCTCTTCACACGGCCTTGCGCCTCAAAAGTTCCTAAATGACCGTTTGGAGTTCTCATTTTGCCGCATTTGCCTATTTCTGATTACTAACCCACACCAAGGCTGTATCCATTGATCTGGCTGTGACTTTTATCTCTGGAGTCTACGCGTTCTCAGTTTACCTGTCGCCTTGGACCTTCTCTTACGCTTTTGGTGCATTTCTCCCCTTACTTTTTAATGGCAATGTCTCGAGCTAATCATAGCAGTACTCAACATACCAAGGATATCTCATTAGAGGATCATAACCCTTTCAGCGTCCTACAAGAGAATATGGAAGAACCAGTTACTGATGCTGCCAGCTCTAAGCACTTGTCTTCTACCATGACGCACTCTGGCACTAAAACAAGTTCTAAAATTCCTTCCGCATCCTTCTCTTCTTCTGGTAAGCGAACAAAGGTTAATCCTCCTTCTCCTACCAATGCGTCCTCCACAATTTCCATGGAACTTTTATTGGAGGAAATACGTTCCCTCAAACCATACATGGTAGAGACTAACTCCCGGCTTCAGAGTCTTGAGGACAACTGGTCTCAGTCTGAGCAAAGAGTTGGTGATCTTGAAAACCGTGTTGAGTCCATCCAAACAGTCACTGATCAAGTTCCTGGTATGCGTAGAGAGGTTTTGCGTCTTACTCAACAAGTTGAAAATTTGGAAAATCGTAACAGGCGCAATAATTTACGTATTTACGGCCTTGCGGAAGGCCTCGAAGGTGCTGATTCTTTGTCCTTTTTTCAAACCTTTTTACCAACTCTTCTTGGTCTTCCTGATAATCCTCCTCTAAACATTCAACGTGCTCATCGTCTGGGACAAAGTCCTCGTTTTTCTCCATCTTCATCCTCGGTCTTGAGACCTAGGGGAATTATCCTATATTTTTGGGAATACACAGATTTGCTCAAAGTCCTTCATGCTGCCAAACAAAAAGGAAAATCTCCTGGAATGGTTCTAATATCTTTTTTGCTCAAGACTATGCTAAAGCAACTGCGGACCGGCGGAAGAAATTCTTGGACATGAGACCTGCTCTTCGAAATTTAAATGCTCGTTATGGCCTATTTCATCCCTGTTTGTTTAAGGTGACTTACAATAATAAAACTACAAACTATGAAGATCCTGCGCTTCTCCAAAACTTCTGGAATGCCTGCAGAGATGAATCCATGGATATTCCGCGACCATAGCATTTCTGGACTGACTTTATTCCGTTTGGTGCCTATTGTTTTTGTTTCTGTCTTGCCTTGGATGTGTTGTATTATCTCTTGTTAACATCTTTTCTTTCCCTTCCTTATTAGATGCGGTTTTGTGATCCTTCACCTTATGTTCCTTCGTTGCTCCTGGAGATCGTTTTTCCTTGTGCCTTCCTCCGTCCCGGATTCCCCCGTCTGGTGTGCTACCTTCCTTATGTGGCTTCACCTCCCCCACTCTCATTGTCTGCTTGTGGTATGTCTTTTTGACATTTTTCTCTATTATCAAATGTTGGATTTGTATTGTGCTTTTGTTTTATGTTTTGTTCTCCCTTCTTTCTTCCCTAATCTCTTCCTTTCTCTCACTTCTCTTTTTCTCACTTTTGTATAAATTGCATTATCCTTTCTGTGTATCTTTCCATCCTCTCCTCATTCCTCCCTTTCTGTCTCAATCTTTTTATGCTTAATTTTGTTCTTTCTTTCAGCGATCATTCTAGTTCTTATAAAGTATACAAAATAATTTTCTATGTCCTACTTGACTGGTTATTTTTTCTCTCTATTTTTCCTCTTAATCCTAATCGTTCATTTTTCTTCAATTATTGGTCTTCTTTGCCTCTGTTTCACTTATTCCATTTCTTCTTATGTTTCTGCTTCTTCCTTTGTCTCATATACCTTCTGTTCTGTATTTACTATTTTTCTATAAAAATTCTTCATGTTAATAATTTTGATTTTTATTGTATTACTGAGTCTAAACATTTCAATTTAGTGTGTATTTTTAGATGTCGTTAAACATAATATCCTGGAATGTTAAAGGTTTGGGTTCTCCAATTAAACGTCAGCGAGTTTTATCACATATTGCAAGTTTAAAGGGGGACATTGCTTTATTACAGGAGATTCATATTATGGATACGGAGATAGCCAAATTAAGACGTCAATGGGTGGGTCATGTTTTCGCATCACCTGGTTCAGGAAAACGTAATGGTGTTGCTATTCTCTGTCATAAACGGTTAAATGTTCACCTTGTAAGTCAGGATAATGATTCAGAAGGGAGATGGGTTGCAGTATCTTTACTGATTAACAATATCCCTTTAACTGTTGTCAATGTATATGCTCCCACTAACAATGATAAGTCTTTCTGGCCACAATTTCTCTCCTCCTTGATGCAATATACTGATGATTATTTAATTGTCGGAGGGGACTGTAATATGGTCATAGATCCCTTTATAGATAGAAGGTCTAACTCTAGATTTTCACCTTCTCCCATGCATGCCCAATTCACATCTGCTATCTTCCAACGATCCCTTATAGATTCTTGGAGACTTTGTCATCCTACACTGCAAGAATACACATATTACTCTCCTGCTCATTCCTCTCAATCCCGGATAGATTACCTCTTTATATCTAAAGCTTTAATTCCACACATTTCCCACTCAGACATAGGCTCTATCTTAATCTCAGATCATGCTCCAGTCTCTCTGAGTTTGGATTTATTACCTCCGTCCAAGGGTATGAAACGATGGAGATTTAATAATTCCCTACTGCTGGATCCCATATTTACATAAAAATTTCTCTATTTTGCAACCTCATTTTTGTAGAAAATGAATCCCCTCAAGTATCACCTCAACTTGTTTGGGATACTTTTAAAGCTGCCTCTAGAGACTTCATTATTTCATTTGTGTCACAGAAAAGAAAAGCATCTTCTCACTCTGCCCAATTACTCAATAAACAAATAAAAAATTGGAACACACCTATTATTTAACAAAATCCCAATCTGATTTGAAGGAACTTATTAAAGCAAAAATTTCTTTTAATAAACTATCTACTGCTTCCGCAAACTTATACCTACTTAAGTCTAGTGCCAAATATTATACCGCCCAAAATAAATCTGGCAACCTTCTTGCCAAATATCTAAAAATAAAAAAGAACGTACAAAAATTGAATCTATTTTAACTTCATCTAAACAAAATAATCCACAAAGATGAAGACATTCTCTCAGAATTTGTCGACTTCTATCAAAAATTATATACTCCCGAATCCTCTCCTCAATTGACTGATATTTCGCAATACTTATCCTCTATTCCTGCTCCTACCTTTCCTGATGTAGACTTTTCCTCCACCGATGCGGATATACATACGAACGAAATCCTTAAAGCTATTCAAACGCTCAAAAAAGGGAAAGATCCAGGTCCAGATGACTTCACAATAGAGTTTTACACTCACTTTTCTAATCTTCTTATTCCCAAACTTCATCAATTATTTCTTTATTTTATATCTTCCCAAAAATCTGAAGGTTCGTTTCAAGAAGCTTTAATATGCCTTCTCCCTAAAGATGATAAAGATCATACACTTTGTAAAAATTATAGACCCATTTCTTTAATTAATGTTGATTATAAAATATTTGCGAAAATCCTTGCCCTTCGCTTGGATACCATTTTACCTAGGATAATTGGGAAAGAGCAGAGTGGCTTTGTTAAAGGAAGGCACTTATCTGACAATACCCGGCTCTTCTTTAATGTTCTTAGCAAATCTCACTCTCACAAACAGTCATTAGCTGCTGTTGCACTAGATGCTGAAAAAGCATTTGATAGGGTTAATTGGCAGTTCGTCTTCTCTACACTTGTTTGGTTTGGTTTTGGACCCAAATTTCTCTCCTACATCTCTTTACTTTATTCTTTTCCCAGGTCCTCTATTCTAGCTAATGGTCTTGTCTCTTCATCCTTCCCTTTATATAGAGGTGTTCGTCAGGGATGTCCACTTTCTCCACTTCTATTTATTTTGGCGTTAGAACCCTTTTTAATAAAAATCCGTTTAAATAAGACCATCACAGGGTTTCCTTATGGCGACAAACAATTGAAACTTTCTGCTTATGCTGACGATATCCTATTATTTATATCTAATCCTCAAACCTCTATACCATCGTTTCTTTCCGAAGTCAAGGATTTTGCTCACGTCTCAGGATACAAACTTAACACAGATAAGTGTGAAATTCTCCCTTTAAACAAACATTGCTTTCATGCTGATTTCTCATCTTCCTCTTTTCATTGGAATCCAACTAAGATTAAATACTTAGGCTTATGGTTCACACCTTCTATTAAAGATACCGTGACATTAAATTTAAACAACTTACAACAAACTTTAATCGATTCCACTTCACGTTGGCACCCCTTATTTTTATCCTGGTGGGGTAGATTGGATTCTATAAAAATGATGTTAGTACCTATAATTTTATTTTTCTTATCTAATCTCCCAATTAATATTCCCAAATCTTGCTATAAGAAAATTTACATTACCTTATCAAAGTTTCTATGGCACAACAAAAAAGCTAGAATGTCTTTTGCCAAACTTAAACAACCTAAGCATATGGGCGGGGTAAACTTCCCGGATTTCTCTGCTTATCACACTTCATTTTTTCTTAAACACTCTTCTTCTTTATTCTCTCAAAACAGGAATGATTCCTTTTCTCAGCCTCTATGGGTAGAGATAGAAACCTCCTTTTTCTATCCCTTTACCTTCGAGGAAGTAATTTCCTTCTCTCAAGTTCCAGCAAAATTGTCTCTTCCCATTCTTAAGAATTCTCGTAAAGTCCTTCATCCTTTAATAATTGACGGCCTTGATGATCGAACTCGACCGCTACAATCTCCAATTTGGTACAACAAGATGATCAAAATTAAGAATAGAACTCTTTTTTGGAAGGATTGGTTGGACCTGGGTCTGAAATGGACCCATCAGCTTTTTCATGGAGATTCTTGTATTCCTTTTTCTGTAGCCCAATCTCATTTTTCTTTACCTCCCTCCTATCATTCAAAATATGTATAGCTAATTAAAGCTGCTCAAACCTCTTATGATGCTGTTAAATCTTCCCCTGCTCCTGTCAAATCTTCTTCGATTACTCTTTCCTCTATATCGGCCTCTTCTTCTGCGTCTCAAATTTATAATAAGTTGAGAGATTCCTCTACTTCTCGTATAAAATCTAAACTAGAATGCGACTGGGAATCGGATCTCAACGAGTCTTTTTCTCTCCTTCAATGGAGCAAAATTTGGACTAAAATAAGGAAGTCTTCTAGAGCAGCAAATACTACACAGACTTTATTTTTTATTTATAATAGACTTTTGATTACTCCAACTAAACTACATCATATAGATCCCACTATCCCCTCCTCTTGTTGGTCTTGTCACACCCAAGTAGCCGATCTTAAACACATGTTATTCACGTGTCCTCACATTCATCATTTCTGGACTACGGTATGGAAACAAATTAACAAAATTTTCTCTACCCATATTCCCTTCTCCTATTCACATATATTTCTGGGTAGTGTCGCGGAGGTATGGCCTTCCTCAATGACTAGTGTAGCTATTGTTGATCTACTTATTGCAGTTGCATTTCAACAAATCACAAAGTCATGGAAACAAGCCTTGAATATTTCGTTTCAGGCATGGTGGAACGGAGTTTGCTACAATCATAGGTTAGATAGGGCATATGTTCATCCTATTACTCTGGCTATTAAACGTGATTTACTGTGGTTACCCATCACCAATTTTCTAAATGTTTCTGCTCAGACCCTACCTTTACATAATCCCAGTGATGAAGAAGTACCCAAACCTCCTTGAAGTTAATAGTTATTATTAAGTATCTTTTATATATTTTAAGACATAGGTTGAAGCATAATATATAAATATAGTATTTACTATATGTTATTTTTTGTATTTCATCCATTTGATCGATGTTATTATCTGATGTGTTCTTCCCCCTCCCTATTTCTCTCTTTCCTTCCCCTTCCTCCGCCTTCCTCCCCTTATATGATTACACTGGTCTTATATTTTATCTTGATGTCATACAACATTGATGTTCATTCTATGTTTATATTTAAATAAACTTATTCTTAAAACTCAAAAAAAAAAAAATATTTTGCTAGGAATATCATGGGTTGTGCATGGGTTAGTGCAATGCTGGGATGGTGTGTAAAATGAAAATACATTTCATGAAAATAATAAATGTTTGTGTTTGTTTTCTGTAGAAAAGGCAAGCATGGGCCTACACTTCTGCATGTCAGTTTGAGGGTTAATATTTGACTGAAAATTATTAAATGTCCCAAAAGAAAGATTCGAATGAGAAGAGAGCACAAAAGCATGAAAAATGCGACCTTCATGGAGTACTGAATGTCTGCCAAGTTGCGGAAAAGAAAAATAAGATTACAAATGGAAGTGAACAGTTTCCTTCACGAGGTGGCAGAGGCGAATAATAGAGGCGTAGAGATTTGCAACATTCAAGGAACTGCAGGAAATATTTACTACGATTGTGTTCGAAGTTGTTTCCTGGGATGAATCTGTCATAATGCTTAATGTTTAAGACAAAGAGTTGTTTAATAAAATGGTCATGATGAAAGTGGTGTGACAGAACACCCCCATCCTTAGCCAATGGGAGATGGATATTGTGCTCATATTGAAGCATATGTGGGTTGGACATTTAGGTTTTAAGGTATGATTGAAAGTCCCTGGTGGGTGTGGTGAAGAAGAGGGGTTCTGCTGGTGTTAGCTAGCGGGAGATCGTCGCTGTCGTCGGTTTGCTGTTTCCAGATAGAGGCCTACCTGTTTCCTGATTCCTGCTGTTTCCAGATAGAGGCCTACCTGTTTCCTGATTCCTGTCTTAATCTTTGTCACTTGACTCTACTTGAGTGGCCTTGCTGCCCTGACTGTCAAGAGGGGTAGATTTCCCTGATTCTTACTTGGGTTAGTATAGATAATCTCCTAAAATTTGCATATTCATTTGCAAATGTATTTTGTCACTGAAACTTTTCTCTCTTCGCCTATCCACTCCTTCAAAGCATTGTTTATTTGACATGAGTTTGAATTTATACATTGCCAATGTTTTCTCTCTGTGATCTTCTATGATTTGCGTTTGTATAATTGTATTTGATGAGCATTTTATTCTCACATTATTTTACGATAAACTACATAAACTACACGCTGAGTCTGTTATTATTTTGTAGCATAGATAAGTACATATTATTGTCATCAACTTTTCAACTATAGGTTCGTCGCCACATTTATTTGTAACGAGAAATGCAGGTTCTAAAGTGTATTTAGTGAATAAGGATTAAATCTGCATCACACTGAACCCCAGCGTGAAGGGATTAGTTGGGTAAAGTAAATGGGCCTATGTTCGTGTAGAATTATTGATCCCTGATCGCTGGATCAGTTTTGGTAGCAGAGGATGGTTAATTATTGATTAGTTTGGCAATAATTATTGATTATTGATTTATTGATTATTCACATGAAAAGTTAGTGTTTTTGTTTTATGTTGTTTGGAAGTACGGGTACGGAGTTACCTAAGATCCTAGGATGATGTTATTTTAGCCTAAGTGGCAGAAGAATAGTGTGGAAAGGTATCACACTGCAGAAGTACTTTGTCTGTTGTTGTAATATCAAACAGCGAAAGGCTGTCGATGTTATTTTAGGGACATTTATGTATATTTGATTGAAAGAAGATCGCATGAAATAGTGATAGGTCCGCTTCCGAAATTCTGGCCTTACATCCCCAAAGGAGTACCAAGACCTCTTTCTGAAAGGAAAGTCCTTTTCTGAAACTTTGGTTAGTATCCCCAGAGGTGTACCAAGACCTCCTTTAACTTGATTGAGAGTAGAGTAGCGCTGGTCGTTATTTTACTAGAAGTAAAAGAAAAACTCTTCGACTGAATCGAACTATCTCTTTTATTAGTGGAGCAGACAAAGTAGCATTGTTTTGTGTTGTTTCTAACAAGAAATAGTTAAGAAAACCTGGAAAATACATTGCCGTATTATTTTGTAAAGGGAGGGTCAGTAGCAGGAGTAATACTGACGTCGCAAAAAACCGCGCTGGTATTGGTCAGGCAGTGGGCGTGTAGTGAGCCGTGATTGGTTGGTTGCCGTGGGGTGGCAGAACCATATCGAACTGTGCGGCAAAGCTATGGAACAAAATGCCTATGGCTATGAAATTCCAACCTAATCGGCAGCTCTTTAGGAAGGACTTAAAAACATGGCTGTTCACTACCATATAGTCCTTCGGTAACACAGGCCATACTTCCTTTCTACATACACTAGCGCCAAGACGCCACGGCAATCGAGCGCTCTACAAACATATATCCTATCCTATCCTGTGAGCCGCGCTAGCATTGGTTGAGATAGCAGATACGTAGTGAGCCGTGATTGGTTTGGTTGCTGTGAGTCGCTCTGGTATTAGTTGGCATTTAGCGAATAGAGTGAGAGGATTTACGGAAGTTTTCTCTTGTTTGTTTTTGGTTTATTTAGCGAGAAAAAGAGTGTTTTAAAAATGAAATCGGTAAAAAGAATAAAAGATTTATTTAAAAAAGACAAGCCGATAGTTACTATAGAGGGACTTCCTATACCTCCTCCGAGAACGCCTGCTTCTTTTATGATGTTGGAACGTGGGTATCATACGTGTATATGGTTAGAGAACTGGATGAGTTATATGGAAGATGATGGAGTTTTAGCTTTTCCAGAACGTGGTACATTTAATGTAAGGACTTTGGAGAACTTGAGAGGACGAATGAATTCATTAAAGCCAAGTCCTAGACCTACGCAGTATGAAGCGCTTGAGGAATGGGAGCATGAGCCTTATAAAAGGGAGAGAGACAGGAATGGAATTAAATACAGGAATATAATAACAAGATATTCTGAGGCTAGATGGGATGATCAAAAGAAAAGATGGATGAGAGATGTAATTGCAGATGGATTATATCCAGTAATAGTTGCTGAAGATCAGACTGGAGGCAAAAGTAAAGAGAAAAAGAATAATTTAGAGACTTCGGAACTAGATAATGACTCGGATGAGATTGATGATGAGTTGTTAAATGAAATACTATTAAAGAGACCTCCACCATATCAGGAAAGTTCAGGGGAAACAATTCCAAATGCACCACTAATTGAAATACAAGTTCCTCAGGTTCCACAAGCTCCACAAACTCCACAAGTTTCACAGGTTACACAAGTTCCGGTAGCTTCACACACTCGAGTGTTGCAGGAGAATGAGATTGACATGTTGAATAAGGCAAGAGAGGAGTTAACTCAGAGAATTAGTCAGATGAGTCTGAATGCAGAAGCATTATCGGTACCAGTAACGATTGGTCCTATAGTTCCATTGTATGGTGAGAGTCAGAATATATCGATAGTACAAGCGTTGACAATTCCCGTGAATAATGCCAGGAATGTTAGTGGATCAGAACAAGTTGTGATGAGTACTTCATTGATTGATCTTCCAGTGAGTGAAAATGTAACTGAAACACCAAAGAGAAGTGTACAGATGGATCCTAGAAAAATAGTGCAGAATGTCAATGGAACAACTCCAGTATCAGGGAGTTCGGTGGGTCCTTCGCAAGAGGAGTTAGATGACTGGATAAGAGGAATGGAAAAGAATAAATCACAATTGAGTGTAGATGTAGCTAGATTGAGAGTGGATCTGGAAGAAATTATTATTGGTACAATAGGTCCAGAAAGATTGAGTAAGTACCGAGATAAAGAGTTGTTATTTTTGTGTAAGAATATTACATGGAAAGCAAGGAATCTACATGAAAGATTGGCAGAAGTTGCACAAGAATATGGAGTAGACATAGTAAAGTCTAAAGTTTTGCAAAAAACGTATAGATTGGATTTTACTGATAAGGATTTGGAGAGTTTGAATACGTCTGGCAAACGATTGCAAATAAAAGAATTAATGAATACTTTGAAGAAATGGGGTGATTTAGAACGGTGGAAAGGTAGATGGGTGAAAAAGAAGGAAGAAATACTTGCAAGTAAAAATGTGTCTTTATTTCCATTAAGAGAAACAGGACAGGCTGAAATGGTATGCACAATGAGAGAAGTTCCAGGTGGTGGATATGTTCACGTTCCCTGGTCAAGATGGGATATATTATCCTTTACAAATGATTTTCCTAGGTTGAGAGAAAAACCTGTCGAGTGGTACAAACAGGTAGAGAGGTCTGTAAAAGTTTAAAAAGTTTTGCTAAAAGATTTAGATGGCTTGTTTGAGATTGTAGTTCCAGCTGACTTATGGACTGAGTGTAAAATTACTGTTGACTGGCCAAAAGAAGAATATCCTAGAGATGTGAAAACAGGAGCACCTTCAGAAGAAGTGATGAAAAAATATAATCAAGTAATTACTTTCTTGAAAAGTAAAATTTCTCCAAAACAAACAGATTGGGTTAAAATTGACAGGACAACACAGATTGGGTTAAAATTGACAGGACAACCCAGGAACCTAAAGAATCAGTACTTATATCCCTTTAACCCAGATCCTTGTGACTGGGGGTGAATGTTTGCATTGTCCAGCATTCTGTCCATCAATTGTTTCTTTTGCATATGTCGCCCTAAGTGGGAAGGGTATGCCCAGACGTGGGTCTCGTGCTCACTACACCACTGGATTCAAGCTAGCCTGGCTGATGAAGGGTGATGCCCTGAAACCGGTCCCAGGATGCTTGTTTCCGGTCCAGGGAGGACCTGGCTTGGCAGTTCAGGCTGGACTGTTCCCACAAGGAACAGGGTCAAGACTGATTTGCATATGGCTGGGTCCAAACTGGGGTGGTGTGGTGAACAAAAGAATGATGGATTTAACCCAGATCCTTGTGACTGGGGGTGAATGTTTGCATTGTCCAGCATTCCGTCCGTCAATTGTTTCTTTTGCATATGTCGCCCTAAGTGGGAAGGGTATGCTCAGACGTGGGTCCCGTGCTCACTACACCACTGGATTCAAGCTAGCCTGGCTGATGAAGGGTGATGCCCTGAAACCGGTCCCAGGATGCTTGTTTCCGTTCCAGGGAGGACCTGGCTTGGCAATTCGGGCTGGACTGTTCCCACAAGGAACAGGGTCAATACTGATTTGCATATGGCTGGGTCCAAACTGGGGTGGTGTGGTGAGCAAAAGAATGATGGATTTAACCCAGATCCTTGTGACTGGGGGTGAATGTTTGCATTGTCCAGCATTCCGTCCATCAATTGTTTCTTTTGCATATGTCGCCCTAAGTGGGAAGGGTATGTCCAGATGTGGGTCCGTGCTCACTACACCACTGGATTCAAGCTAGCCTGGCTGATGAAGGGTGATGCCCTGAAACCGGTCCCAGGATGCTTGTTTCCGGTCCAGGGAGGACCTGGCTTGGCAGTTCGGGCTGGGCTGTTCTTACAAGGAACAGGGTCAAGACTGATTTGCATATGGCTGGGTCCAAACTGGGGTGGTGTGGTGAGCAAAAGAATGATGGATTTAACCCAGATCCTTGTGACTGGGGGTGAATGTTTGCATTGTCCAGCATTCCGTCCATCAATTGTTTCTTTTGCATCCGTACTTATATCCCTGACAAAAGTAAAAATCTTGAGGGGTATATTAAAAATATTACAGAACTTCATGAAGATTTGACTGAACTGAAAGTTGACATTGCATGGGAGAAACCTTAGGGAGTAGTTTGTTAGGAAAAATATTAATACCTGTTACTTCAGTAGTTACAGTAATATTAATGATTATTATGATTTACAAATGTTGCAAATGCAAGTGTAGAAAGAAAGAGATATCAGATCTTAAACGTAGAGCTAGAAAGAGAAAGAGAGAAGAGAGAGAATTAGAGGATATGAGAGGAAATTACTATGAGGTCATGAAAGACTTAGATGGAAGAATGATAAAACGAGAAAGAAGTACAGTATTTTAAATAAGTGGTAACTTGTATGTGATGGGTATTTTGATGATGGCTCAAAAACGCCATCAAAGGGGGGATTGATGGAGCGGGGTTTTGAGACAACAAATCCTGCTTGGATTGAACCCTCAGTAACATTAATTAACAGTGTGCTGTGAAAAATATTATTAAAAACGCTAAAATAAGGGGAAATGCTTTTGCGCATGTGTAAAACTAATGCGTATAATAATGCATGGAACTAGGCCGCAAACTGCTTTGATAAAAAACTAATGCTGCTTTTGTGCACGTTAATAATATTTTGCTAGCAATAACATGGGTTGTGCATGGCTTAGTGCAATGCTGGGATGGTGTGTAAAATGAAAATACATTTCATGAAAATAATAAATGTTTGTGTTTGTTTTCTGTAGAAAAGGCAAGCATGGGCCTACACTTCTGCATGTCAGTTTGAGGGTTAATATTTGACTGAAAATTATTAAATGTCCCAAAAGAAAGATTCGAATGAGAAGAGAGCACAAAGGCATGAAAAATGCGACCTTCATGGAGTACTGAATGTCTGCCAAGTTGCGGAAAAAGAAAAATAAGATTACAAATGGAAGTGAACAGTTTCCTTCACGAGGTGGCAGAGGCGAATAATAGAGGCGTAGAGATTTGCAACATTCAAGGAACTGCAGGAAATATTTACTACGATTGTGTTCAAAGTTGTTTCCTGGGATGAATCTGCCATAATGCTTAATTTTAAGACAAAGAGTTGTTTAATAAAATGGTCATGGTGAAAGTGGTGTGACAGAACACCCCCATCCTTAGCCAATGGGAGATGGATATGGTGCTCATAATGAAGCATATGTGGGTTGGACATTTAGGTTTTAGGGTATAATTGAAAGTCCCTGGTGGGTGTGGTGAAGAAAAGGGGTTCTGCTGGTGTTAGCTAGTGGGAGATCGTCGCTGTCGTCGGTTTGCTGTTTCCAGACAGAGGCCTACATGTTTCCTGATTCCTGCTGTTTCCAGATAGATACCTACCTGTTTCCTGATTCCTGTCTTAATCTTTGTCACTCGACTCTACCTGAGTGGCCTTGATGCCCTGACTGTCCAGAGGGGTAGATTTCCCTGATTCTTACTTGGGTTAGTATAGATAATCTCCTAAAATTTGCATATTCATTTGCAAATGTATTTTGTCACTGAAACTTTTCTCTCTTCGCCTATCCACTCCTTCAAAGCATTGTTTATTTGACATGAGTTTGAATTTATACATTGCCAATGTTTTCTCTCTGTGATAATCTATGATTTGCGTTTGTATAATTGTACTTGATGAGCATTTTATTCTCACATTATTTTACGATAAACAACATAAACTACACAATGAGTCTGGTATTATTTTGTAGCATATATAAGTACATATTATTGTCGTCAACTTTTCAACTATAGGTTCGTCCCCACATTTATTTGTAAGGAGACATGCAGGTTCTAAAGTGTATTTAGTGAATAAGGCATAAACCTGCATCACACTGAACCCCAGCGTGAAGGGATTAGTTGGGTAAAATAAATGGGCCTATGTTCCTGTAGAATTATTGATCCCTGCTCGCTGGATCACTAACAAAGTGTCAAGTATGCAAAAGAAGGTTCAGTACTTTGAAAATAAAATCAAGGAAATGGAGAAATATGTAAGATGGTCTAATTTTCGCTATGTAGATATTCCAGAGGAGACTGAGAATCAAGGCAATGCTAAGAACATACTTCAACTGAGGGAATCTTTGATCAAAGTCCATATCTTGCCAGAAGCTCCAACTGATTTTTCTATTATGCAGGCTCATCGGGTTCCCGCACATCGGGACATATTCACAAGGAGCTATCGCCGAATTAACGGCACTTTATCGGAGCCAAAGTCGTGATAAATTTACCACCCCATTCACAAGCCGGTGCCAACAGCCCACAGCACCAGTTTACCCGCGATAGCAGCCGCAAAAAACATCGCCACAGAGGACCCCCGCAAATATCGCTAATGAGATGCAGAGTAGGCGTTCCCGTGCCAAAAGCCGAGACAACATCACACCTCAACATTCACAACGACCAGCCACATTGGCGATAAGAACACAAAACAGGTGATAAGGTGCGTTAGCACCAGGAAATTTACACCTGCTCTGACCTGGTGTAAAGTCGGACGGCAGCCAGCACCACAAAAGGGAGCACAGCCCAGAGCCACACATGAAGGACAACAGATGCCCACGAGCAACTGAACATGCACCACGGACACCCAAGAGCGCCACAACACCCACCGACACCACACCCAGGACCGCAACACACCCCCCCCCCGGGACCACCCCCAACCCCGGACTAAGAAATTGCACACCAACACCACGAATCCCAAAACAAACATTTTGCCTGATGTCGCACAAGCATCAAAATAAACATACATGCGTGGCCAGAAAATGGAGAATCAGTCATACAGCAATGCAATCACCAACACAAAACACCATACAAACAAAAGCAGAAACAACCCTTAGGATGAGTCCAAGCGGCTCCTCACTGGACAATCCGTAGCACACAGCCTGGAAGTCCAAATCCAAGAGAAGAAGGTGTGCCATGCGCCCAACAAAGAAAAGAGAGGGAGAGAGCGAGGGAGGGAGACGGAGTGAGATAGCATAAGCAGCGCAAGGCCGCCCGGGCACCTGGCTCCACATGCCAACATGTGTGTGTGCATTGCCATCCGTACACCATGAGCCCAAGGCTGTGTCCCAATCTCAGCGCCAAAGCCACATCACATTCCGAAAACGCAAGTAGTAGTCAGACAAACATCAGGGATGAAAGCACCATTGTCCCAATGCAGAAGGCGTGAGGACACCTGCACCTCTGACCTTGGTCCAGAATGCGCCTGGAACACCCTGATAGAGATGCAATGGCTGACGGGGATGACTCTCACACCACGCATTCCACTAATGAACCATCCGACATATCCACAGCCCACACACAGAAGCCCCTGCCTGTGGTACCCCCGCATGGGATGCCCTTGACACTCACGGAAACAGCAACCCATTACCCACAACGTTGCACACACATGCTCAGAGCTGTGGCATATCCTCCACACAACTGCCGCAGTTCAGAAGAGTGCCGGTTCACGAGACGCACCAATGCAATGGCAGGCCATACCGGGCACATGCACAACCCCCGTCACATGGAACAGTACCGTGCACGTATGCTGCATTTACTGGGCGCACTGCCACTGGCAGTGCTGCGGATCAGTTACAGGCTCAGCTTCCACATTTCCCACGTCACCTGCGTCCAGCCCTGGTTCAACTGCCGAACATGCACATTCGAGTGTCCCATGGATGTCTGCCTATCCAACACAACTGTTGATGAATTGGACTATGACTTGTGTCTGCGCCCCCTGTTGGATCACGAACAGGAGTGTAACCGAGACAGCCGTGCATGGGATGCCTTTACATTCTGCGTATGTATTGGTAGTTGTGCATGGGAGATTGCACAATTTCTCGTGTGCAGTGACCACATCGAGGCGCTCCCCTATTGGGCTGTGTTGCGGATCGGTGAGACGGCGTGGGCTGAGCACACCTGCCCAGACCACCTAATGGATTGGCTCACCCTGGTGTTCCTTGAACACGACAACGACGTACTATTGGAACACATTGCACATGAAGCTGCACGGGCATTCATGGACGAGTAACTACGTTCCTGCAGCCACACCCACAGCACATGGCCCAACAACTTGCTGCATCGTTGGGATTGCTCACATATCCCACCACAACAGAGGACACGTCTGCCTTCGGTCGGGCTCTGGATGCATGTGTGTGGAATAACGCGTGTGTACACACACCTGTGCAAGGTGACGCAGGTCCATGGTCGGAGCAACACAGCGTCGTTTGGCAACGTCGCCAATTCGGACACACTGCTGGGGGAGAGCACACACATGGCAATGTAGCACGACATGTGAACCTGTCGGACCCTCACACCTGATCACTGTCAGCAGAGCAGACAATCGGCGCACTCCGGAGGCAGAGCACCATGCAGATCCCACGTGCAGTGAGTCGTGCCCCCTCACACAGGGCAATGGGCAGACGCCAAACAACACATGACTCATCCAGCAAGGCAAGGTGGGCTGTGAGCGTTGCCATCCGTGATGAATGTTGTCCATTTCAGCCCCAACATTTTCTGAACCTCGACATGTACCCATGCTGCGTGTAAGTGTCTTAAGCATGTCCCTGCCTGTTGTGGCCGTTGCCTCATCCGTACTGACACGCACATGCCAATAAAGTCTATGCCACTCCACTGGTGTCTAACTGTGAGGTGTGTTGTTTAGATTGTCCACTCGTGAGCCACAATGAGCATCGTCCCAACACAGGGAGGAACTGACTGACGCATGTGCAATGGGGGTGTGTCCCTTTGGCAAGCTCCACCTCTGTGAGCCAGACATTGTTTTTGGATAGGTGCTGGACGACATGTGCACTTACATGACTTCAGCTATGTGTGTATGGTGTCCAACCTCTGACCATGTGGAGCAATGTCATACATCACAACAGAATGTGTCCACACAGATGTGTGTAAGTAGGTATGCGACGTGAAGTTCTGTTGTCACACGTGGTGTAGGACACCACTCCTGGCCTGCCACCTTTTTGGTCACTCCTACACACAGCCCTATTCAACACATGGACGTGTGCCTACGTTGGGGGGTTGTGAGATTGTTGCTGATGTGCAATGGGGACACAGCTAGTACTCACCTTCACAGTCATCCAATTGGCCATGTGTCTCAGGGATAGACATGCGCATAGATGTCAGTTACCAGGGTGTACCTTCATGTGCAATCATTGTCCTTACATCCAGCCATACTTCCATACGTGAGTGAACATAGTGATGACACATCTGTGTGATTTATAATGTTTTATTCACATTCAGGTGATTGACGGAGCTGGAGCTGTACATGGCCATCCAAGCCCACATCACATGGAAGCCCAGTGGTGGGCCAACCAGAGTCCTTTGGGGATTGCACAGTGATTAGGAAGAGGGAGAGTGCAGTCCGCAGCAGGATTGCTGTGTAATTGGCCAGCGGTGAAGAAATGGCAGTCCGTGTCGGGGTCCGGGTGAATGTCGCAGAGTGTTCCGGAGGTCAGTAGGAGGTATTTCCCAGGGCATGATGCATAGGTCATAACCAGGCAGAGACAGGACATATGGCGGTGATGGATGCTACTGCCTCCTTCCTCACACAGTAGTTCCCATCCCCTTCTCACTCCCCTGATACGGGTTCTGTGTCCGGTGTGTCCGGTGTGTGTGGCGGGGTGATGGCTGCATTGCTGTGTGCCCCTGACACATCAGACTGCGTAGGTGATGGGGCAGCATAACAGTGTGCCACGGACACATCAGGTGTCGGAGCTGTGTGTGTCGATGTTCCCGCTGCAGTCATCTGGGAACGGCTCAGTGACAGCAATGGCAAGATGAAGTACTGCAGGGCATTGAAGTTCCCAGCCACTACTCACTGGTGTCCAGCCGTGGCAGACATACTTCCAGCCTGCATCTGCTCCATGGTCTCCATTGACCTACGCACCTGTGCCAACTCTGTGCTGTCATGGCTGGTGCCTGTCTGACCAGACAGTTCTTGTATTAGATTCCTGGCACCAGCGAGGTCAGCCAAGGTCTGTGGCGGAGCATGGTGCATACAGGGGGTGTCCGATAGGGACTGTACGTGGTCCCTGATGGGACTCAGACACCCACGTATGGCATCGAGTTTGGCTGCCACGAGCTCGAAACCCACCTGCAGCTGATGAGCCAACTCCACCTGGCAACCCAACACACGCCGTTGGAATTCCATGTATTGGTCGGGGGTCCTGGGAGACAGCCGTGGTGGTGGGTGTTTACTGCTGTTTGGTCTGTGCAGATGGTGGGGTCACCTCGAGGCAGCTGGCCTGGCCTGCTCCTGGGGGTGGGGTGCAGAGGCTGTCCATTATCCGTTGGAGGGTGTCTTGACATATGTGCAGGTTGTCCTCTTCATCATCAATGATGGGACATGTGGTGTGCTCTACAGGAGGTGTTGTATGTCCCTCTGCAATGTGAAGGGGAGATGCAGGTTAACAGTGTTTCACATGTATGGTGATGATTTGCAGATGTTTACATTCAGACTGCATGCCAATGTACATTGTGACTGTTTTGGGGGAGCTGGCTATTTGATGGCAGTCAGTGTGTTTTTCGACTACATGAGGGATGTGTGGTAGTACCCGTACATTATCATCACACAGTGTCAGGCAATGCCAGATGTGAGTGGACAGTTACTATGCACAAGAGGAACCTGTTGTGAGCTCTATCCTGTGGTGCTGGTGTTGCACTTTGTACCACATTGCCGTCATTGCTGATGTTCTGTGATTGCTATGTGTGTGTGCTGCATTGTGGGGGAGTTGCCTCTGCAGCTCTGATTTCGTGTGGCCTTCTCCCTTTGAGGCGGGGTGCCTTTGAATTGTGTGCTTTTCGGGGCCCGATTTGCTTTTGACTTGGGTCATATGTGCTCTCGGACTGTTTTTGTGGCCTGGTGCATTGTTCGTCTGCTGCGTGTATTGTACGGCATGGGTTGTGGGTGCACATGGACATGTCGGAGTATGACCTGCTCCTTTACGGATGTGATCCGCACTGGGCTACCTCCATGTCGATTCGTGGGCCATGACATTTTTTTTTGGCTGCTGCCATGCTATCGGACATGCAGTGTTACTTGCATAGTCAGTGTGGGTCACAGAGCCGCTGCTTTGCTGGATTCAGCACATGTGCACGGGTAGGTTGTGATATTGGTGATAGGGGGGGCCCCTCTGTGCACATTGTGGATGGGGCCTACTTGGCATTTCTATGTGTGCTGCAGTGTGCCAAGGCAATAAGGGACATGTTCCACGGTCATTGCGGTGTGCTGTGTGCTACACGTAATTGTGCATGTGTGCCATTGTGCCCATCTCCCCCCATCCCCCCGTCCCTAGTGGTTACTCACCCTGTTGCTGTTGGGTCAGGTCGTATCGTGCTGTGTCCAGGCCCCCCAATCCTGCCACCATCTCCTCACTGCTGACTGTGGCCACTATTTGCTCCAGCTCATCCAGCTCCTCCTGTGTCGCAGGACTTCCACCTCCAGTTGCCGTTGCTGCCTCCCTGTTGGTGGCGAGCTTATGTTTGGTCTGCCTTTTCAGATCATGCCAGCGCCTCTTGACCTCCTCCAGTGACCTCCTCGACACTCCGACTGCATTGACGTTGGTGACGATGGCCTGCCATATTTCGGTTTGGGTTGCCAGTGCCGCAGTGGAGGTGCCGAACAGTTGTTGATGGTGTTCGGTCACCTCTGTGACGATGATCCGGTCTTCCTGCGGACTGAACCCGGTCTTCCTCTTCCTCTTGTCCTTGCCCTTCCCTGAACGCGGGGTTCCTGGCTGGTCCTCCGTGGGGCTTGTGGTGTTCGGCTTGTCCTCTGCACTCGGTCCGGGTGCATCCATGTTGCTACGCAGTTTGAATTGTTTTTGGGCTTTTTTTTTCTTTCTTTTATGGTGCTTTTTCCCGCCGGACGCGTGGGATTTGCAGGCCTGTGGCTGGTGTTCGCTGATTTCTGTACCGCGATTGGCCTCATCGCATGATTTCTGGCATGCGCGTTTCGCATTTTTTAGGCGTGGCGTTGATTTTCACGCTGACATTTGACGCGTTATCTGGTGACTATCGCATGCTACCGCCTTGTTGTGAATTCCACGTTGACACGGGGTTATTTTCCCGAGATAGGCTGCGATGTTGAAAGTTGCGTTACGCTACTCTTGCGGTAGTTATCACACGTTCTTGTGAATATACTCCATCGTGTAGTTAACTCCAAATATCCTCGCACCATCTTTGTTAATCTTGAGGACTACAGTATATAGGAGCAAATTCTCTACAGCTTTCCAGAAGAACATTTTTGGAATCTCTGATAAGGTTCAGTTTTGTGTCTTCTAAGACATGTCAGCTTGACGGCACCACACTGCAGGGAGTTTAAATAAGTTGTGGGACAGTTTAATGCAGAAGGGGTCCAGGCCTCACTAGTGCAGCAGTCCAAATTGAATGTTCTCTTTAAGGGTCAATTCCATTTGCTTTCATCTGTTAGAGAGGCCCAAGATTTATTGTATAAAATTCAGAACTGATCAAGGTCTGAGATAAGAGGATGTAGCTCATAAACCTCTGTAAGTCCTTAAATAGTTGTTTTTTTCTTTCTTTTGGGGGTTTTTCTTTTCCTTAGAGGAGGGGAGATACTCCAGTTGTGGGAACACAGGAGTGATGCCAGGTGCAGTCCCAGGGCATCAGCTATGGGGTTTGGGAGCATTGGGTGAAAGGTGGGAAATTCCCCCTGCCGATGGCATTCTGGGGGACGAGGTGACACCTTAGATTCTAGGTAATTTAGGAGGGATGGGCAGGGTTAGGGTCAAGAAAGGAAAAAGAGCAGGATTGAGGAGAATGCTACTAAATTTACCAAGCAAAAAAGGTAAAAGTGGAAGAGTAAAGAAAGATAATGAAAGCAGAGGCATTTTCTTATCGAGATACATGTTCTTTTAGATTTGTTTGATGGCCCAAAATATTAAGATAGTTACATGAAACACCAATGGGTTGTTAAACAAACATAATTATGATGCCATGATGAATTGGTTGTCTTCGTTTAAGCCTGAAGTGATTCTCTTTCAGGAGACATATGTCAAGGACAACAGCCCCAAACATGCTATTCCAAGAAGGTATTCTCATGTATATTTTGCACCAGCAGGGGCTTCCATGACGGGGGCGGCGATTTATCTGGCAAATACTATCAATTAGCATTTGAAGGACATAATAAGGGATGCAAAAGGGAGATTTATATGGATCAAGGTGTTAGCTATGGGTCCGGTCTTGAATCTCGTGAACTATTATAGTCCGATTATGGATGTTGTGGAACCGCTGAAATAAGTTCATAATCTTGCTATGGGTGCAGAAGGGCTCTTGATCTGTGGGGGTGATTTCAATTTCATACAAGACCTAAAATTAGATACTTCCGATAGAGCTAAAATACAACTAAAGCCTAAAATGACAAGGGTTTTGGCAGCTATCAAACAGGATTTTGCATTAGTTGATCACTGGCGCATAGACCATCCGAGTCTCATGCAGTTTACCTATTTTTCACACCAATTTCATACCGCTTCACGTTTAGATTTCTTTTGCATTCGATCAAGTGGAGAAAAGTAGCCATCTGGGTGAACGCCTTTTCTTACCATTCGATAGTTTCACTTCAATTTGCCTTGGATATTCCATTAAGAGAAAGACCTAGATGGCAATTCAATTAATCTCTACTGTCTGATCAGACCTCGTTAGACAAAACAAGAATTTTTATAAGGCATCTTTTTTTAGATTAATTGTAGCTCTGTCTCTGACTTTGCATTATGGGAGGCCTAAAAGCCACTTTTTGGGGTCGGTGATAGCATACCAGGCTAATGTAAACAAGGTACAAATTAGTAGAATTCAGGAACTACAAGCTGCGGTCAACCTCACCACAAGTGCATATATGCCTTTAAAAGGCAATGCTTTTCAACTCTTAAGAAAATCTGAAACGAAACAGCTTGCTAGGATGATGCAGCATCTTAGAGATCTCTTTCTGGTCAAAGATATCAGCATCCACAGAGCAAATAAGCAGAAAATGTATGAGGAGAGTCAACAAACAGGAACATTTCTTGCATGATCAACTAGGATTAAGAAAAATAAACAGTGTATTAGCGCAATTGAGAATCCAGATATACATGGGTTAATAGATGAGAACAATGAGATTGCTAAGTTATTTTTGCAACATCATAGGAATTTGTATGAGAGCTCAGATTTAGTTCCTACATCTAGGTTGGATCAACATTTTAGTTCACTCCCTATGCCCCAAGTGACGGGGTTGCAAAAAACATACCTGTGGTAATGATTGCATCCCTGCTTTGGCATACAAGATTTTTCCAAAGGATCTGCTCCCTTTCTTAACTGATTTATTTAATCAAATCAGGGAGAGAGCGGATATCTACAAGTCCTTTAAAGAGTATATTATAGTTAGCTTCCTTAAAAAGGACAAATCTCTCACAAATTTTAATTCTTATAGGCCAATCAGTGTTCTGAATTCTGATCATGAATTATTCACCAAAATATGGCATCACAAGTTATTCCTATAGCACAAACCATGATACATAAGGATCAGAATGACTTCTTGCCAATTAGGCATATCACTACCAATACAAATTTCCTGATTCAAGCTATTGATTACTTATCTAGTAATCAAGTGAAAGCAGCTTGTTTGATAATGGATGCCAAAAAGGCCTTCCATTGTGTAAATTGGGAGGCTTTATCTTTTATTTTGACCAAATTTGGATTTCCTGATCAATTTCTTAAAATGCTTAAGAATTTTTATCAAAATTCTGAAGCTAAAATTAGTATTAACTCCAAAGATGTATGCTTGGTGAGAATTAATAGAGACATCCGTCGGGGTTGTCCAATGTCCCCAGTTCTCTTGACTTTTTTCATAGAGCTCTTGGCAGTCAAAATACGTCAAAACAAATCAATTGTTCCACCGATAGAAGGGATGTTGAAAATTAAACTCTTTGCTGATGACATCTTAATCTATCTGTAAGTTGAAAGGATGATGAATGAAATCTTGGACTATATTAGGGTAGGGGCTATAAAGTGAATCACACAAAAACTAAGCTCTTATTGTTTAATGTACACTAACTGATCTCCCTCAATGTCAGTATGCACCCCAGAGACTTATCCTTTATTTAGGAATATAAGATATGAATGACTATTCGCAACTATTTCAACTAATTATAAAGCCATGCTTTTTAAAGTTCCTCTGTCATTGATTGGCAGAGTGGCCCTAATTAAAATGACTATTTTGCAGGATTGTACATTCTTAGAATTTAAGTTACCCAAGTCAATTTTGGAATCCTGGAAGGCAAAGGGGTTCACCAGGATGGGAGACTTTTTTATTGGTCAAAAGCAGATAACATCAGATGTAATCATTTTACGCCATGGGACAGAGAGACGCCTGTTAATGTTTAGTTTTAAGCAGATAACAGGCTTTATAACAAAATAATTAGAAAATGACTGAAGAAACACAAGCCGAAATCCATCTCTTAGCAAGAAATAAATTGACCTGTGTGGCTAATGGTTTTGTGTATTGCACAAATATTCTAATTTGGCTTTGATTCCCGAATTTTTGGATATAATTTATAGAATGACCTAATGTAAGATAACAACAGGGAAATGGCAATAGATCTCAGAGATGAGTTATAAATCCATGAGGGTGGTACATTTTAAAAGGATGTCTTTTCTGTGAAGATGGTTAGCACACTGTAACCTGCATACTTTGCATAAGAGGTTTCAGTCTTTTCCTGATCAATGTTTTCGGTGACGATCTAATGATTCAGGGGACTGGTTGCATATTTTATTTTGCATGCCCTTCACCTTATCAATTCTGGAACAGGCTCCTACAAGAACTAAGCAAATGCGCTCACTTTGTGATTGTGACTGAAGCCATTCTAGTTTTATTTGGCTCAGCATATGCTATTAGTAGGACTAAAAAAAAATTGCAATATTTTATTTCCATTGCTATATTGGTTGCTCGCAGCCTATATTGCAAAATTGAAGAATGGAAAATATTCCAACTTTTGAACAGTGGCATGCGAAAATGATGAGGACCAAAGCATTTGTGTAGGCATATGCATGACGTGTTAGAAGCCTACATAGGTTTTTAGCAGCTTAGACAGTATTTGAGCATTGTAACCATAATATTTCTCTGTGATTAATTGGTTTTTCCTGCATTTCATAGTTTTCAGCATTTTACTAGCGCATTTGCACTTTTAGCAATGTTACCTGCAATGATAGGGATCTGGGTTTCGTCTTTATACAGGTTTACAATAAGTAGTATAATGATTTGCACTAGTCACTCATACACTTTATTCATGAATCAATTAGTTCATGTGCCTTCATTAAACTTCTATTGCACAATAGTACTTTTCTTTTCATTGCCCATTATTTTAGTATGAAGGGTTTTAGAGACAGTGCTGCTAAGTAATAATTTTATAATAGAACCGAAGTTTGCAGGTTACGTGATATCCCACGAGTGTATTTGACTACACTTTTTGTAAATTTATGATGTGTCCTCCTCTGTTTATGATGTAGCATTGTAGCTCTTTAATATTTTATAGGTTCCTATTTTTTTCTTTTTTCCCCACTAATTGGAAGGATCTATACATGATTGATTTGCTGCTAAAGTCAATTGCACGTGTTAATATTTGGCTGATTATAATGTAATATATCTTTATTGGCTATTTTTTCTTTAGTACTCTCAAATCCTGCTCAATAAAAAAAAATGATATATCCTGATGTGAACTATAAGAACATAGATCACATTATAAAAAGTGATCTTAAGAAGTTGAAAATTTGCAACCACTTTCAGCAACAGGTATTTTAGTAAATCTGGCCCTGCATTCTCAAAGACAGTGAAAATGACTCTGAAAATGCAAACTCTCATTTGACAGTGTACAAATGAGTGGAAAGTCAGGAAAGGAGACACAGTATATTGTTAGTGAATGTTTGCAAAAGTGCAAATGTCATTAGCGACTAACTTTACAAATCAGTTATTAAATGTACAAAAAATACAAAATTAACGAAGAGTCAATACATTTTATTAGACCAACTAGGCAAATAATTCAAACTATTACAGGTGCCCCTCTTCTACTCTGCATATGTACCACAAAGAGGATGGTCAGGCTGCAGTGTTTTACCTTTTGACGTGACCAGTCTCCTAATTGGCATTGATGTTCAAATCCCTTGCAGCTCAAAACAACTGTTCACAAGAAGTCACACACTGCCCACCTAATAATTTTAAAGGTGTGGAAATTGACTGATTTGTGACTCATTGTGAAAAGTTGCAACTTCTGAGACAGAGGCCTACATAGGGCAGCAGAGCTCTGTCCCAGTGTTCACATTTGCAAGGTGTCATCCAATTAATACTAATGATGTGGTTTTGTTTGTGATTCTTGCCAACAGTCCCTCTAAACTAAGATGGCATCACTTACTTCACTACATTATTCGCAGACAATGATCTATTTTACCTTAGAATATCCAACCTATCCTAAATACATCATGCATATATTAATATACATTATAAAAAATCATTTAGTTACTCTGAAGAAATGATGATCAATAAGGAAACATACAATTGTTAATATTTCCTTATCATTCTTATCCATTAGCTAACTCCATAGCTAAAATGGATATGCATACTGTTCTTCTACCCTTCGACTGGTCAGACTACTAGCATTTCCTCTCTGAATTGCAGAGACTGCCCATAACTGCCTATGGTAACTACTCTGCCACAGTTGTGGCAGATAGGTAAATTATTGTATTCATTTTTTTCAAACATGTTAGATCCATCTTGTTGTCACCAAACTTTAGGCCACTGTTGGCTTGCCTTACAGTTAGGTTTTTGATCTATTTGTCTGGTAAACAACCTAATGGTCCAGATAATTAAGACAGCCTTAGCTGAAAAAAGAGTATTACAAAAATTGCAAAAAATGTCAATCCAATGACAGGATCAAAATTTCAAGTATCATTTTTAGTTCATTTAAACGAGAAAAACGAATTTGCAAATTTCAAATTTTAAGGAGTCAAAACCTGTAATTACAAAGCCTGTGTTAGTTATGTAAAACACTGCAAAATAAGTTTGTGTTCTGTTAAATAAACATTCAAGATATGGACAATGGATGTCAAATGTGTGCCTTTCACAAGCAACTAGGATACACATAGGTGCATGTGGAAAAGCATAATACATTTAGGTTGTACCACGTGGATGTGCTGTAGCAATTACAGCTTCTGATGACAACTGTTCTCATATAGTGGTCTCTATCAGTATAGAAGTTAAGGTTTTACATTCGAAGTACTATTGACCTAAATGCCTTTCTAGTCATATCTCAATATCTTCCTAGCCCCTCAGATGATCTTAGCATGGTATTTGAAAACGATACATCCTAGAGTTAAGTGTTGGTTTGAAGTGCTGTGGAACATCATGTTCCCTCCTTGTTTTCAGGCTGGAGCACAGCTGAGTGTCTCCAACTACCTCAGGAGTCTTCGTACAGCACAAGCACTCTGACAAAAAACATAAGGTATGTTTGTGAATTCGTTACATTAAACCTTTTTTGCAAATTGTAAATTAGCAATTTGCAAAGCTCATTAAAGAAGTTTCCTGAGTAACTAATGTGAAACTTAAGTTTAAGTACATAGGTCACAAAGGCAATGTGTTTGTGATTCCTTAAAATTCATTATTTTTGTGAATTCGAAAAGTTCTTAGCAGTAGTAGTCATATAAATTAATTGTATAATTTAAAAATATTCATTATGTTAACCAAATCATAAAAAAATAGAAACCCATAAAAATAATTTCAGGTAAATAAGCACATGATAGTAAAATCATTCAGAAAAATTCTAGAATTGGTAAAACATGCCCTATTTCTCCTCAGCGGATACAATTTAATCCATTGCCTTTACATACTTATTAGTTGTATTGACTTTGATTTGAGTCTTTCTTGAGTTATAGCCAAATATATTGTCAATTTCCCAATGAAGGCATTCAATTGTAACTGAAACAGGCTGTAGTGGCCTCCTTTACATTATGCAGTGATAGCTTCCTGAAGGAGGGTCATAAGTATTTACTTTGAATATCTCTCAACCCAGGGCAAGCAAAAATAATATGTTCTAGAGTTTTGTTTCATTAGTTACAGAGTCTATAGTTAGGGGCACTAGATGTAGAATTCCAGGAATCTTCTGAATCTTTCAGCTAAATATACAGTAAGGGGAATCTCAAAAATGTTTGTTTTGTTGATGCCTCCATGAGTGGCTCTGATACTTTGAGTAAGTCTCTTAAGCTTAAGCAGGAAGACTCCTGAAACCTTTCCCTAATGACTCTTTTGCAGGTGAACTGTTGCATCATCAAAAGATTGTTGATAGGTGGTGTTAGAAACGGGGTAGCGTGGTGCGGAGCGGGTAGGCTAAACTCCGGAGGATTGTGTAAAGCATCTGCGCAGCACACACTCACAGGCGACACACTAGGCACACTACAAAAGAGACTCCACACCAGGTTGCGTAAAAATAGCTCTTGTATTATGAGAACAGATCAGAATCATAACCACAGACGCATGTAATACTGTGCCAGCCGGCACTAGGTAGCACTTTTACGGGGGGGAATTATATACAGGGCAGCGCCAATCGGGCCACTACCAGGACCATCACAGAGCACAGTTTATAAATGTAAAACCAGCGATAACTGTGTAACGGCCAGTAACTCCTGGCACGAACAGGAACTTAGTAACATCACATTAGCATAAATCAGCGTAGGCATAAAACCAGCCGTGTAGGCCTTAGGGAAACAGCATTATCAGCATCAATGCATTAGGCATACAAACACCTTAGATTAGGCATAGAATGAACGCATCATAGCATGACATTAGATCAGGCCTAAACCCATTATGCATTGTATCAGCATACGCCACATTGGGCATAACACATTAGCATGTGGCAGGAACATAAAGCATCCTAGCATGGCATTAGGCAGGGACCTGTGGGCATAATCTCCTTAGCATAAATCACAGTATACCTAACCATGTGAGCTTAGAGGCTTAAACCATGAGCATAAACCACCTCCTGCATTGGGCATAAACATATGCATTAGGCATCCTCCTGAGGCCGGAAACACATCCTGCATAACGTTGGGCATAAACATATGCATTAGGCATGAACTGAAAACATCCTTGGATAATCGTG
Organism: Calotriton arnoldi; assembly: GCA_963921515.1. Taxonomy (NCBI): domain Eukaryota; kingdom Metazoa; phylum Chordata; class Amphibia; order Caudata; family Salamandridae; genus Calotriton; species Calotriton arnoldi. The sequence goes on from CAWUFW010001098.1 coordinate 2,047,935, forward strand.
AGCATAAATCACATTTGCATAAATCAGAGTTGGCCTAAACATATGCATGTGACATAGCACCTTAGTGGCATCAATAACATCAGCATAAGCACGTTACTCCATGCCCTCCGCAGTGCACCTCGGAAATACCAACTGGGTGCATCCCCTTCAGGGCCTTGCGCCCTAACAGAGCATCAGGGAATGACCCCAGGCCAGCTGGCCTTGCCTGGAGCCCAAAATGCCCTTTGCCCTGCCCAGTCAGGGTCCTCAACACGTGGAAGCTGCCCGCGCTCTCGCAGGGCAGCTGTGCAGGTTAGTCTTTGGCGCCACTGCGCCTGGGGGAGCCCCGGCTCTGGGACTCTGCAAAGAAAAGTTGCCCCACGTTGCGGCGGCCCGCTACTGCGGTGCCGCTGGGTGTCACCAAGCGTCACTGGCCCCTACGGTGCCTCTGGAGCCCCCACTCTGGGACCCCGAGTCTCCAATGCCCAACCGGTGCAGCTGCCCACTGTCCGGTGGGGCAGCTGAAAAACAAAATGAGCGCTGGGGCGTTGGCCAGCGCGGGGTAGGCTCCCGTCTGGCTCCTTGGCAGACACGGGGCTCCCTCGTTACTCCGGGAGCCCCCTCCTCCTCACTTCCGGCCCCTCGGGCGAGGTCCCGTCTCCTTCCGGGTCGCCGCAGGCAGAGCGGCGGCCTCAGCTACTCCCTGGGCCGCGGCGGTGATTTCTACCGTGATCTCTGCGGGGTAGGCACCCGCTTTTCTCCTGCACACAGGGGGGATTCCCACGCCGGGGGTCCCCTCGGGGGTCGCACCGCAGCGGGGTGGGCTCCCGCTACAGAGACACACCATGCGGGGTAGGCTCCCGCTCATTGCAGGCAGCGCGGGAGGGGGGATCCCGACACAGGGGCTTCCCCCTGAGCACGTCGCAGCCTCAGTGCTGCCGGCTCCACGCTCTTCCTGTTTTCAGTGCCCCCACGGCCGCAGCGGTGTCTTCACGGGCACACAGCGCTTCTTCCTCACAGCGCCTTGCAGTGCCCCAAGAGCCCCGGGCGGCAGTGATAATTACAGAGGCATAGCGCTACAGTTCCTCCACAGTGCTATGCAGTACAGTCAAGGTCCCACACAATCACGTAGCGCCCACGCTCCTCACCTCTTTGGAGTGCAGGCAAGCAAATGATATCGCTCCCGAGGCGCTATGGCAGGAGAGCAGGCAGGCAATGCTGGGTAAGATCAGCAGACAGTGGGCACTCATCAAAACAGGACAGCAGTTCTTATGAACAGTCAACCCCCATAATGTGGCACTCCTCCTGGCATAGCAGTCTTCCCTCCAGCAAAGGGCTCTCACTGGCCCTGTGGACAGCAGAGGGGGTACAGATGGGCACAGGGGCCAGCACACAGGCCCTTGCGGCGGTACTGCCTGGCAGAGTGTCACGTCTCAATCAAAGTCCACGCACCCTCTCTCCCATGGAGTCTCAGCTCCTCTATATATACACTACTCACCCCACCTACCAGAAAGGGCCAGAACCTTCTAGAAGGTCCTCTGGGGAAACCGGTCCCAACTGGTTTTGGGGGGAGGTGTAGAGCACCCTGTCGGCCAGGCTTCCCTCCAAAAGCTGGGGGTGTGTGAAACGGACACACCCCAGGGGGCTGAGCCAGCCTTGGCCACTTTGAGCACTAGACCAGCAACCCACCTCAGGCAGGCACAAGCACATAGACAGGGTGGCGGTTTAAAAGTGACATTTCTACAATGGTGAAAAGAACCCTGCGTACACCATTGTGCAACATTTCTTATTTTCAGTTCAACCACCAACCATAACATATTTATTGTGTTTCATTTAGGTGTTATCCATAGGGGGGGAAGTTCTCAATGCTAGCCTATGGAGGGCAGAGAGCACAGGCACTTTACACCAAACTCCCGTGCCAAAGTGCTCAGAGTACATAAACCACCACTACCATAGCAGCAAAAAGGCTAGGCGGAAAGCAAAAAGGCTAGGCGGAAGGCAAAAAGTTCCGGGATGACCCTGCAAGCAGGGCCAAGTCCAACACGACCCCCTCCCAGCCAAAAGCCAGGGTAGATAAATCAATGCCTTGATGGGCTTCCCTGCTTGGGGCGAGAAACCATGGACGCGGGCCCGCAACTGCAGGGGCACCCGCAGGTTCTCCGGCATTCTGGACTGTGGTGGTCAGAACTCCCAGGACCCCCTGAGCTACCCCACTGGTACTCTCTAGTTGGTCGCGGCCAGGACAGGCCCCTAGGCCACCCAGATGTCCCTGGTCCTTGCCGTCTCACCGAGTGGGGGGCAGTAGCCCCAGTCACAAAGTACCCCTTGGCCACTCCACCTCTACTCCGTGCAGTTCCAAACTGCCACCGGTCCTCCCACCTGGGGACCGCACTCTCATGCTGACCACAAGTCAGGGGTGAGGCTCTCCTCCCCCTACCTCTCCTTCTGGGGTTCCGCCCTCTCCTCCTATGCGAGGCACCCTCAGAACGCCACTCTCCCACCAGTTCCGGACCTGGACCCGGTAACTGACTCACCACCCCAGGGTCTAACCCCTTAGGTAGCACCGGTGCCAGAGGCGAGTCCTCCCTCCCTCTGCACCCCCTCCCAGAGTTCCGCACCCTCCCACCAGGAGAAGTACCCCTGGAAGACAACCCGGTTGGAACACTGATAACAGATGTCCCTCCCTCCAGATCAGGCAATACCTGAACCTGGCCTCCCAACCCAGGGTCTAGACCCTGTGGCTGAGCCGGTGCCAGAGGCGAGTCCTCCCTCCCTCTGCACCCCCTCCCAGAGTTCCGCACCCTCCCACCTGGAGAAGTACCCCTGGAAGTCAAGCCAGTGGGGACCCTGATTACAGGTGTCCCACCCTCCAGGTCAGGCAGTCCCTGAACCTGGCATCCCAGCCCAGGGTCTAAACCCTGTGACTGAGCAGACCCCAGAACCCCTGGAGCTCCGATTACGGATGCCCCTGGTTCTCCTGACACTAGGGGATCCCCTTCAATGGACGGCCTATCAGGACAGCCTAGGCTCCCAGCCTGGGGTTCCCTTATGGAACTCTCCAGGCCCTGAGACTGCGGTTGGGGCACCTCGGGACACCTCCCCGTCTCCCTCCTTCTCCTTGGGGACCGAACGTGGGGCCCTACAACCCTCTCACTACCCTGGGACCTAGCTGGGCTACTCTGCACTACTCCCACCTTCCTGGGTTAGAAGATCCCTGAGCCACTCCCTTCAGGATCACTCCCCAATGCTTCCTCAGACTCTCTGGCACTCACCCAAAGGTCTGCCTCCCGTGCAAGCTCCCTGGGGTCAGAGAACCCACACTGCAATAGGTGTTGGCGCAACCTTGGGAAACAATTCCTGAGCATGTGCTCCCTGACAAGTAGATGGAACAGCCCTTCCCAATCGTTCACCGCGCCACACACCACCCAATCCTCCAGTGCACTGCAACACGCTTCCACAAACTCCCCCCTGGACTGGTGGGACAGTTTCTTGCTGCCCCTAAATTTCAACCCGTACCCCTCTTCCTGGGAATCAGGCATCCTATACTGAGAGCTGGGAGTGGGACTTCTTGCACGGGATGTACTCTCGCTGCCACCACTGGATCCCACCCTCACTGGTGAATCCAGACCACAGAAGCCACTCTCAGGGGACAACCTACCCCCCTGAGCTAGTCTCTCCCTGGCGAAGGCCCTCTCGGCCTCAGCCATCCTTTCCTGCGCTAGGACCTTTTCGGTCTCTAACCTTTTTTCCTCCACACTCAGCTGCGCTAGCTCCTCTCTGAGCCTCTGCAACGCCAGCTGATGCTCCCTTTCTTCCCTCCTATCCACCCGCTCCTCCGGGGACAGGGAAAGGGATGGGGCACTGCCCCTGGGACTGGACCCAGCACGGGACTCCCTATCTATGGTGTCCTCAGTAGCTACTGGTGTCCCCGCCCTGTCATTTTTTACCACCTGTTCCAGGATCCTTAGGGCCACCCTCTCGGCCTGCGGCCAGGGCCCTCTCTGCCTCATAGTGCTCACGGTCCCATTCATCCTCTTGCCATTTAATCAGGAATCCCTGAAGGTCTGGCTTGGTGTCTGACCCACTTACTACTATGTCTCTCTCCTCACAGACCCCCTCAACTCCAACACACTGTACTTAAACAGATTGGCAAAATCAAAGGCAGATTCCATTTTGGCAAGACACCAAGACACAGTGCAAGACAAGGGACCTAGGTGCAAGAGCTGCCACAGGAGTGCGCAATTCAAAATGACACTTTCAGGGCGAAACAAACTCAAGAAAAATAATCCCCAAATCTGTGATTACTCTAAGTGCAGAGTTTGTAGTGCAACCAGTTGTCGCTGTGGTACTGCGCAAACACAAGTCCTATCCCACCGCTGAACACCAATGTTAGAAACGGGGTAGCGTGGTGCGGAGCGGGTAGGCTAAACTCCGGAGGATTGTGTAAAGCATCTGCGCAGCACACACTCACAGGCGACACACTAGGCACACTACAAAAGAGACTCCACACCAGGTTGCGTAAAAATAGCTCTTGTATTATGAGAACAGATTAGAATCATAACCACAGACGCATGTAATACTGTGCCAGCCGGCACTAGGTAGCACTTTTACGGGGGGGAATTATATACAGGGCAGCGCCAATCGGGCCGCTGCCAGGACCATCACAGAGCACAGTTTATAAATGTAAGACCAGCGATAACTGTGTAACGGCCAGTAACTCCTGGCACGAACAGGAATTTAGTAACATCACATTAGCATAAATCAGCGTAGGCATAAAACCAGCCGTGTAGGCCTTAGGGAAGCAGCATTATCAGCATCAATGCATTAGGCATACAAACACCTTAGATTAGGCATAGAATGAATGCATCATAGCATGACATTAGATCAGGCATAAACCCATTATGCATTGTATCAGCATACACCACATTGGTCATAACACATTAGCATGTGGCAGGAACATAAAGCATCCTAACATGGCATTAGGCAGGGACCTATGGGCATAATCTCCTTAGCATAAATCACAGTATACCTAATCATGTGAGCTTAGAGGCATAAACCATGAGCATAAACCACCTCCTGCATTGGGCATAAACATATGCATTAGGCATCCTCCTGAGGCAGGAAACACATCCTGCATAACGTTGGGCATAAACATATGCATTAGGCATGAACTGAAAACATCCTTGGATAGTTGTGAGCATAAATCACATTTGCATAAATCAGAGTTGGCCTAAACATATGCATGTGACATAGCACCTTAGTGGCATCAATAACATCAGCATAAGCACGTTACTCCATGCCCTCCGCAGTGCACCTCAGAAATACCAACTGGGTGCATCCCCTTCAGGGCCTTGCGCCATGACAGAGCATCAGGGAATGACCCCAGGCCAGCTGGCCCTGCCTGGAGCCCAAAATGCCCTTTGCCCTGCCCAGTCAGGGTCCTCAACATGTGGCAGCTGCCCGCGCTCTTGCAGGGCAGCTGTGCAGGTTAGTCTTTGGCGCCACTGCGCCTGGGGGAGCCCCGGCTCTGGGACTCTGCAAAGAAAAGTTGCCCCACTTTGCGGCGGCCCGCTACTGCGGTGCCGCTGGGTGTCACCAAGGGTCACTGGTACCTACGGTGCCTCTGGAGCCCCCACTCTGGGACCCCGAGTCTCCAATGCCCAACCGGTGCAGCTGCCCACTGTCCGGTGTGGCAGCTGAAAAACAAAATGAGCGCTGGTACCGGGGGCGGGCACCGGCAATGTGCCCCGACACAACCCCCAACTACTGGAAGACTGAGCCCCACTCACCGGGCTCGCTGGACTTCTTCTGGCAATCTCCGGGCACCGGCAATGTACCCCGATAGGCCCCTTCCTGCTGGCAGGCGATGGGGGCGGCCGGAATGGAGCACACACTGCTCCAGCTTCTTCGGTATCTGCAGGGCTCTCTTTCTTCCTGCGGTGCAGGCAGCCACTCCGCTCTTCACCCGGGTCCCTCGCCTGGAGCCCGGGACTTCGACATGGAGCCGGCGGGGCTCCAGACGACTCCGGCGGCACTCGGGGCTCTCCTCAGCTCATGGAGAGCCCCCCCCCTTACGGAGCGAAGTCTCCGTCGACATTGGGGCGTTGGCCAGCGCGGGGTAGGCTCCCACCTGGCTCCTTGGCAGACACGGGGCTCCCTCGTTACTCCGGGAGCCCCCTCCTCCTCACTTCTGGCCCCTCTGGCGAGGTCCCGTCTCCTTCCGGGTCGCTCGCAGGCAGAGCGGCGGCCTCAGCTACTCCCTGCGCCGCGGCGGTGATTTCTACTGTGATCTCTGCGGGGTAGGCACCCGCTTTTCTCCTGCACACAGGGAGGATTCCCACGCCAGGGGTCCCCTCGGGGGTCGCACCGCAGCGGGGTGGGCTCCTGCTACAGAGACACACCATGCGGGGTAGGCTCCCGCTGATTGCAGGCAGCGCGGGAGGGGGGATCCCGACACCGGGGCTTCCCCCTGAGCACGTCGCAGCCTCAACGCTGCCGGCTCCACGCTCTTCCTGTTTTCGGTGCCCCCGGGCCGCAGCGGTGTCTTCACAGGCACACAGCGCTTCTTCCTCACAGCGCCTTGCAGTGCCCCAAGAGCCCCAGGCGGCAGTGATAATTACAGAGGCATAGCGCTACAGTTCCTCCACAGCGCTATGCAGTACAGTCAAGGTCCCACACAATCACGTAGCGCCCACGCTCCTCACCTCCTTGGAGTGCAGGCAACCAAATTATAGCGCTCCCGAGGCGCTAGGGCAGGAGAGCAGGCAGGCAATGCTGGGTAAGATCAGCAGACAGTGGGCACTCATCAAAACAGGACAGCAGTTCTTATGAACAGTCAACCCCCATAATGTGGCACTCCTCCTGGCATAGCAGTCTTCCCTCCAGCAAAGGGCTCTCACTGGCCCTGTGGACAGCAGAGGGGGTACAGATGGGCACAGGGGCCAGCACACAGGCCCTTGCGGCGGTACCTCCTGGCAGAGTGTCCCCTCTCAAACAAAGTCCACGCACCCACTCTCCCATGGAGTCTCAGCTCCTCTATATATACACTCCTCACCCCACCTACCAGAAAGGGCCAGAACATTCTAGAAGGTCCTCTGGGGAAACCGGTCCCAACTGGTTTTGGGGGGAGGTGTAGAGCACCCTGACGGCCAGGCTTCCCTGCAAAAGCTGGGGGTGTGTGAGACGGACACACCCCAGGGGGCGGAGCCAGCCTTGGCCACTTTGAGCACTAGACCGGTAACCCACCTCAGGCAGGCACAAGCACACAGACAGGGTGGCGGTTTAAAAGTGACATTTCTACAATGGTAAAAATAACCCTGCGTACACCATTGCGCAACATTTCTTATTTTCAGTTCAACCACCAACCATAACATATTTATTGTGTTTCATTTAGGTGTTATCCATAGGGGGGGAAGTTCTCAATGCTAGCCTATGGAGGGCAGAGAGCTCAGGCACTTTACACCAAACTCCCGTGCCAAAGTGCTCAGAGTACATAAACCACCACTATCATAGCAGAAAAAAGGCTAGGCGGAAGGCAAAAAGTTCCGGGATGACCCTGTAAGCAGGGCAAAGTCCAACAGGTGGTAAACTGTGATCTTGTAGAGCAGCATTAATTTGATCAGAGGAAAGAGTTCTGTGTCAGCTCTTGATATATCAAGCCTCTCAAGGAGTCAGATTTTGTGGAGGCAGAATCACAGAGGTAATTCATTCTCCTTATCAAATAGCCTGCCTCGATTGATGGAAGACTTAGTTCAAGTCTGATCATTGCATGAGGAGTAGATCTACTTAAGTTAAATAAGAGGCAGGCGTCTAGGATGAAAAGCATTCCTAATTTATTTAATTTAGTTTCATTTAATACTATTGAAGCATAAGTCAGAAGTGGAATCAGTTTTGCCCTAAAAGCTGTTATGGTGTGCCTCATTGCACGCCCTCTGTATGTTTGTGCAAGCTTTTTTAGAGCTTATGCTGCGATGGTAGCCTTTCTTTTTAACATATTTACGTGTTGTATAGAGGTTAAATGCTTGTCCAGGTAAAAGCCTAGATAAGCATATGAGTCTACTGACTCCATTGTATTGTTCCCTAACTTTTATTTAAATTTCTGTGGGTTCTTCCCAAAAGATATAATTTTTGTTTTGCTAATATTTGCCAATAGCCCATTCACCTAGTTATATTCGTTGAGAGCAGCAAATTGATGCTGTCATAATTGGAGTCTGTGAACAGATTACAAGGTTGTCTGCCTATGCTAAATGGCTAACTGGGCAATTTCTCATTTTTGGTGGCAGGAATTCTGTTTTTTTAATATAACTACCTAAATTAGAGATGTATATTGAAAAGAGGGAGCTAAAATGCAACTTTGCTAAAGTTCATTCTTAATCGTGATTTTAGAAGAGCCTTGCAACCTATCTCATACTTAAAGTTGCATCCAGGAGTTGGACTGTAATGCGATTATCAGGTGCAGCAGGTTGCCATCCATAACCAATGTACAAAGATTTGACCAAAGGCGATTACAATGTACTTTGTCAAAGGTGGATGAATAATCCACAAAACAGACATATAATGGTCTGCTGAGGTGTGGTGCCTTCTATAAGGAGTGTCAGAGCTACAATGTAATCTGAACTCACATCCTGTTCTGAGCCCTGTTTGGTAAACTGGAAGCAAATATTTGCATGTTATTAAATCTGTTAGATGTAACATAAGTATTTGGTGAAGAGTTTGCCCTCAGCCTCTAAGAGGGCTATCAAGTAGAAATTGGCTGTGTCTTTTCGGCTTCCTTTTTAGGTCTCGCCTACACAACGCGCATGCGCTGCTTAGGAGGGCCTTTAGCCGTCGCTCTTCACTTTTTCAAGCACTGCACTCGTGCTTGTGGCGGCATCCACCTTGCGGGAGCGAGCAGCGGCGCGCCACAAGCACGAGTGCAGTCCTTGAAAAAGTGAAGACTGCTCTCCCAAGCGCGCACCACTCCCGGGCTTGTTAGGTCTCGCCTAGGCTGCTTGTTTTTCTTTCCACTGCTTGTTCTCCCTGTTATTTCCTTCTGGCGTTTAAAGCTGATGCTTTTCGGCATGTTCTTGCAGGGCGCCTGTGCTTTTCTGCGAATTGGCAAGCCACATTTGATTTGTACTTCTGCACAAATGGTTCCAGATCCACAGCTCCAAAATGGGGCGCTCGTGACTTCAACCAATGATACATTCTTGACGCCTTAACATTTTCAGCAGCCCTGCCCCGGGGCGCTTTGACGTGTAAATTACAAACCGTAGGTGAACTATGGCGCTCAGGAGAGGCTTGGGTAGTTATATCCAGTCAGATATAAATGTCCCTTGCTCGTTTCATTGGAGCCAGCGGGAGGCTTTCCACGCCAGGGCTTCAGCTTGGGGTGTCTCACTTGTACAATCCGTACCGTCACTTCTGGGCATGGAAAGCCTGCCAGCCTGTAATGAAGAGCCGCCGAGGGCTAACTAAGCCGCACTGCAAACATATGCGCGAGCTCTGAAGTGGCAGCTTTGGCGCTAGCTGCTCGAGCCTGCATCAGTCATGGAATGAAACTCAGGGCCTTTTACCTCTGTCTCTGTGCCCTTATATTCCTCCCTAGACGTGGAACACCGGGACACGGCCGGCGGGGACATTCGGGTCCCTGCGGGCGGGCTGCTGGGCTCATTTACGAAAGCACTGTTTACAAGTACTTGGCAGAAGGGAACTAACTTTAGCTCGAATCTGAGAGCATTATCGCCTAAAGCTCGCAGTACGTGTGCCATGTCTAGAAGTAAAATGAGTGAGCAAATGTGCGTGCATAGTTCTAAATGTTGCGCGTGTGGTCCACTCCCGTCGCTGTCCCTGTACTGTGTTTTTTTATCGTTCCTGTGTCATATCATCACATCACGGTCATGACAAGTAGTTTTGTCGCTCATATAGAGCTTAAAGGGATTCTTCTCTTAAGCAGACCTTGTTCTTTGGGGACTCAGTGGCTCGCCATATGTTGCAATCTACATTAAGTGGTTCGATGCCCCCGTTTTTCAAAACCTTCAGTTAAATAAAACCTTGACGTTTGTGAGTACTGCATAGTGATGTATTAGTACCGATCTAGCGCCTCGGTAACTCAATGTCATTGAAAGCACATGGTAAAAAGCTCATTAACACCAGCCTTATATTTGGGAATTTAAATAATGCAGCACAGTGAAATGTACTTTTCTGGGGACTGCCGCGTGTTACTACTCTCATTAGCAATTTCCACCTTTATTAGCCTTTCACACCTGGTTACCCCTGGTCGTGTGGCAGGTGCACATCTACAGACGGCCAGACCTAGCAGTTCAAAAGAAAACGAACTGTATGGCAGTTGTTTTTAGGGATGATGGGAGATGCTTGTTGTGTACATGTTAATATGTTACATATGATAGAGTGTAAAATTACTTTATTTGTTGGCAACACACTGCATTGTTTGTGCGGCGATTGGATGGCACTGGGAGAGGCAAGATCCTGTTTTGTTTTGTCTTACGCATTCTGTTCCACGACAGCATTTGGTACGTCAGTTAGTGTTCTGCTTACTCTAATAGGCGACGCTACGGTAATTTTGTAAAAGTGCATTTTACACTTGACGCTTCCAAAGGCATATCATATAGCTGTTTGGATTGCTGTTTACTTTTTATTTGTTCTTTTATATTGTGACTCCAATTGTGTTGGAACATATTCTTTTAGACAATTGTTTCAGTTGGATTCTATGATCAGATGTTTCAAATGAGAGCACAGGGTACATATTTTCAAGGAACTTACTATGCCGTTTTACTTTGTGTTTTTTTTTTTGGGGTGGTCCAAATCTATTTAGTAGCAGAGGGCTTTACATATGTCCAAGTTACATGAAAGATGCCGAAAATGTCATATGCACTGAATATATAGACTTGCATGAACTACTACGTGTACAGAATATACAAAGAAGGTCAGAAGACAGCGTTTCGTCTCAAAAGTTTAATGTTGTAGAAAGAAGTGTTCCGTGGACAATGCAGGCCACTTTCCACTATTCCTCATTGAAAGGCCTCTAAAACAAGCTAATGTAAAAATATTTATATTGCGAAAGGCTGCGCGGGGAAAGGTTTAATGTTACTTTTTTAAGGACGAACTGAGCATACATATTGCTGGGTCTGTTGCCTAAGATGCAGACTGCAACATTTACATAATGGCATTGCCATTGAAGAGGACAGAAATTAACTTGTACAAACATTAAAATAAACAAGCATTGGCATAGCCAATAGGTCTCGCCTTTGGGACCTTATAAGTATTTAGTTATGCAGCACAATATCCTTGGTGCAACAACATTAACTGTTGCATGGCTAAACACTTATAAGGTCCTAAAGGCGAGACCTATTGGCTATGCCAATGCTTGTTTATGAAGGGGTTGTATTAGTGACCCTTTTCATGGTGCAGGTATCTCACCAGACAGCAAGAGATGACCAAACACTAGTTTTAGGATATTGCTCCACATCTTTGGTCATGTTTCATTATGGCAATCAGGATCCCATTAGGGCCGGGGGCCCGAGAGTTCTTGCTTTCAATTAATAATGAACCTAGCAACTTTGCTGATATTGTCATCCCCTTATTATTAAACCGATGTAATGCACAAGTTGGAGTTTCATAGCTCGCATAATGGGACTTGGGGGCTTCTCATATGTCAGATTGTATATCATAATCTGTTGCTGGTATATGTGAGGATGAGCCAGTCCCCACTAAATGCCAGAACTGTTTTATTTCTTGTTTTCAGTTGTTTTTTGTAATATAGCCCACTTCCTGTCAGCCTCACCTTTTTTTCTCCTTACTGATTTTCTATAGGCTATCTTTATTTACTTGATACATTTGGAACGATCTTTGCTTTGTGGAAGAATTAATAGATTTCTCATCGAGCTCCTAATTTCCCTCTTTATAAACAGTATTTTCCACGATGATTTGGAGAGCTGCCCTCCCTTAAGGCATTGAGCTGGTCCTAATATCTTGTTACAAGTGGGCAATGATGAGTTTTGTTATATTATCCCACATTTCTCCTCACGTGCTATACTTTCCACCGAGTTTACTGAATGTATTCAATGTTTCTCCTAACATTAAAGCTTGTCTGATAGTTTTGAATTCCACGCAATCTTTTTATTATTTATGGCAATTGTACAGACTGGCACAGAACTTAATGTTTGGAAGCTCGAAAGTGTGTATTTTAGAAAAATAACTTGAAGCTTGTGATCACATTCCTACCTTGAGATGATTCCATAGTTTTCACACATGTGGAAAATGAAAAATGGATCATGGTGAAATCTATAGTGGAACTTGTATTTGTCATAAGAAATGTCTTTCTTGGAGGTTCATCATTCGAAAAGTGCCCATTGAGACAACAAAATCTCGATTCCACTTAAAAGGTTCTCAGAAATGTATATTTTTGACAGTGGATTCCTGCTTTGCTGAAAAACATGAGCAGGGGAGTTAAAAAAGCTTCTCAGGCCCTTCTTTGGAGGTGCTCAGTTCTAAAAATACTCCAAGGAAGTCTTCAATAAAGTCCCCTGTAATAATGCATGGCAAGTCCCTGTAGTGCTTAATTAGATATTCCAATTAGTCCAAGGTTCTAATAAAGTTTGCCAGATCAGAACTAGAAGATGTTAAACACATATTTATAATGTTTAACCATTCTTTCCTGAAATTGCTCGCCTTGACAGCCAAGATTTGAGTACAGAGTGTCAGAATCTCTTTGTATCTTAGTTTGAATTGGTTGTTAAATAATGTACGCAATCTACCGACAGATGGCCAAATCTAGCCTTTGCGACAATTTTCTCAAAGGTTGTAAAATTGGGTATACTAAAGCTATCCTTTTCCCAAGACTCTTGTAAACATACCACATGGAACTTATTTAGCAGTGGCGGCTCGCATAGGGCGTGCTGTGGGGGGTGGGCGGGGGAGGGGCAGGGTGGGGGGGTAGTAAACTCGGACATACGACGGAACGGAGGAAAGTAATTATTACGTTCCTCAGTTCCGTCGATATGTCCGAGTTTACCCCCCACCCTGCCCTCCCCGCCTCACCGCCCCGCAGCACGCCCTATGCAAGCCACCACTGTTATTTAAAAAGGTATAAAAACCGTATTTTGAACTTTTCAGATAACGAGCAATACCAGTAATATTCAAGAACAGATCTGTATAAATTGTTGATAATCGTCTTTATGGGAAGTACTGCTGTTAGGTAAGTTTTTCTCTTCTGCCATTGTTTTAAGATTGAAACTGCTCCTACTCCGATACGTTTGTTCCAACTGTGCAAACATGGGTGGGTATTTAGCATTGTCCATCTGTGTTAGCAAAATGCCCCACTCCACCAGTTCTTCTTTGATGGTCCAGATCTAATGCACGGTCTACTTGGTGGCCCAGGTTGCTCAGAGAACTCTGCATTACTATTTTTATCTGCAAGAAAGGGAACTGACAAAAGGTCCACTGAGGTCACAGTGCTGAGGTCCCAAAAGGATGTTGTTATTTTTGGCAGGTTCTGCCAATTCAGTAAGTTTTGGGACACCATTGATTGATAAAGTGATTTAAAGTCCAAAACTTGATTAACCATCACTAGTCTACCTATGCCGTGTGGATAGTGCACACCTTGGTTTTGGGAGCATTGGATTGAATTAGTATATGGTTCAGTGCCTAAAACGGTTTCAAAAGCAGAGTCATTTTACAATGGCTTTGGGTAGGACTTGATAAATGGTCAAGCATGCTTAAGTTTCATGAAGGTGAAACACCTTTTTTGTCCTTTGAGTGATTCTTCATGGGACTTTGTATGCAGGTTTTATTGGCCAAAGTTGCAAAACTGTCTGCCACACGATGCAGCAAATCCATCACAGGCAGAGAAAATGTTTGAATAATTAAGTACTCCAGTCCTTGAATTGGGTTTGCATTCTTGCTGTTGAATACATTTTGATATCCTTCAGGAGAGATTGATGCTTGTTAATGTTGTTCAGTTGTTTCAGTCAATAACTGTTCTGTTGGTGTGTTGTTTCCAAACTTCTGTCTAAGATAGGATTGAGGATGTTATCTGAGGCTTGTTGATGCTCTTTCAAGGTGGTTGGGTCCCACATTGAAAGTGGTGCCGATGAAATTCTTATGTTTGGCTGAGGTTGGAGAATTTCCTACTACCACTTGGCTATAAGGTAGAACTTTATGAGGCCTGATACTAAGGGTATCCATGATTAAAGGCGTGTCTGCCATGTTAATGCGAACATTGGCTGGCTTAGATAAGTGTGCTGAATACTCAGGGCCTCATTTACAAAAATGTTATGCAGGGCAGAGCTGCACGTGACTTTGCTGTGCTGCCCTGCGTCAAAAGAAAAGGGCAGAAATGCGCCACATCTTGGAGATATGGCACATTCCTGTCCTCTTACACAGTGCTGGTGCACAAGTGGCTACCTAGCGCCAATGCAGGCACCTTTGCATCATGGTGCAAGGGAGCCCACATTGAAATCATGTATTGTGCAGGAAGGGACACCTTCCTTCACAAAAAACAATTGTTACTCCACCCCTGGGGAGGCCCAGGTTTTTGATGCATTCCCAGATTTACGCTATGTAGTAAATCTGGGAATGGGTAAAAAACAATGGGCGTTGAGTGGGAACCCCCACCGCAACGCCCATGGCACACCTCCCCGAGGCAGGGTGGCATTCCGTGGCCTCGTAGATATGGGTCTGCACTGTATGCTGGAGGAACATCCAAAAAAGTGACATTCCAGTGGCGCACTGGGCTTGTAAATAAGTTAACATTAGACACATTCCTGAAAATTGAAAACGTTTTTTACATCCCTGATTGGCTGCTTGCAACAGTCATGCCTGGCACTTTGACTTTCACTTAATCTACGTTTTTGTTTAGTCATTTCAGTTTTTTCCAGTCACTGTTTACCTACATAGGTCTCAAATGGTTCTTTTGGGCAGTTTGACTTGATACTTTGGTTTAAATCATTTTATTTCAGTTTTAGGTGACCAATTTAAACACAGCTCCCACCTGCAACCGAAGGCCAGTGGAGAATAACGAAGATTATAAGTATACTGTAGAAAATAGAGAGAAGAAGACCAAAGAGATAGAAATGGAGATAGTCAGAGGTCTACGTGTTGCCCATCTCACGACTGAATAGGGTTCTCGCTAGTGGGGAGCACCACCTCCTCCTGGGAGGGTTTCTGGTCGGCGGAAGGCGTAGTGGGGAACCGGAGTACCCGCAAAAACCGTTGGCATGTGAGTTCCACAAACTCCGAGGACAGATAGGCCACGGTGGAGCCCCAAGTCTTATCCAATTTGGGCAACATTCGGTTAATCCCAGCTGTGATCCTTGCCATGCCCACTACCTCCCAGACTCTGTGAAGCCAGTCTAATTTTGTTGGGATCTCTCTGTGCCCCACTTTGATGATAACACTTTTTTAGCCGCCCCTAGTGCCAAAGTAGTAGCTCTGCCCCTACTGGACTTAAGGGGATATGTAAGAGGATTGGGGAGTCCCAATAGGATGTAGCTGGGGAATCTAGGTAGTTCAGTATGGTAGATGGTGTCAATGTCAGATAAGATGGAGTCCCAAAAGGTTTGTATCTTGGGGCACTGCCAGAGAATGTGTGTCAATGTGCCTGTCTGTCCACACCTGTGCCAACAGAGGTCGTCGCCTCGTGGTTTCCACCGGGCAATGCGTCCCGGGGTATAGTACCAGTAATGCGCAATTTTCAAGAACATTTCCTTACCCGTGGTGCTGCAGGAGGAGGCCCTGGCCCTATAGATAATGTCCCGCCATTCCTTCGGGGAAAATTCCCGCTCCAACTCTGATTCCCACCTGTGCTGCGCTGGGTATTTAGAGTGATTCTTAGCTTTGTTCAGGAAGGTGTAAATATCTGATAATAGACGTTTGTCTGAGTTACGGTGATGAACCAGTGCTCAAATTTAGTAAGGGGGCGACCTGCATGGGAGCGTATCTGGGCTGGGTGACCCAGTGGCGCAACGCCAGGTACTGCCAGTATGCTTCTTTGGGATCCCAAAGCCCGACACCAGTTGGGGGAAGTCCATAACCCCATGTTCATCGAAAAGGTCTCCTATGCGTTTGCAATTGGCTTCTTGCCATTTCAAATACGCATTCCCTGTGCTAGCGGGGGGGAAGTCCGGGTTACCTATAAAGGGGGTCGAAGGTGACATAACGGTTGAGAGCTTGCACTTCTCCTGCACTCTGTCCCATACCCTCATGGTGGGCCTCAGGACCGGTGAGATGTGCGCGCCCTGTGGACGATGTCGTTTGGGAAGCCAGGGCACCTTCCAGATGTGTATACCGGCTATACCTTGGTCAATAAAGCACCAATGTTTTTCTGATTCTAACTGATACCACTCTATCATGTAGCATAATTGCGCTGCCTCAAAGTAACGTCCCAGATGCGGGACCCCAAGCCCCCCGTCCTCTTGCCTAAAATACGTCAGGTGTCGGGCTATGCGTGCCCTCTTCTCTCCCCCATATGAAACCATCAATGAGCTGCTGGAGCTGGGCCAGTATTTTGGGCGGCGGACATAATGGAAGCGTCTGCATTATGTATAGAATACGGGGTAAGATCGTCATTTTGATTGCAGCGATCCTGCCCAACCATGAGAGTACGTGTTTCTTCCAGCTAAGTAGCTCCTTTTGTACTTTGGCTAGGATCTCCAAGTAGTTCGCCTGAGCTATCTTCTCAACTGTCGGGAAAACACGCAGCCCCAGATACCTAATGCCACTAGGGGCCCATGTGAATGGGAACTGTGTTGCTACTTGTTGCTGGTCTATTTTGGGCAGGGTCAGGCTGGGGGCCTGCGTCTTTCGAAGGTTGATTTTAAAACCCGAGACGACGCTACAGGCCTCTATCTCTGCCAACAGGGGAGGGAGGGAGAGTAATGGTTGTGTAAGAAATAGCCAAATACAAACTGCTGCGCCGTCGCGCTCAGCCTCAAGCCGCACAGCCACATGAATGTACATCATCACGTTGCATAACGTAATTCAACTTAACCATAGTAATCCAGTGTGATCTGTAACTTTTTCCAATCCATCTTTATTCAACATTAATCTTGAAATTTTGCTCAGGAGGCCAAGTGGTTCCAAACTTAAAGTACAGTTACAATGCCAATCCAGGCCTTTTATAACGACTCGTTTCTGTCCACTTTGTCATCTTAGGTCACCATGCATGTATTCACCCTCACCCAATGCATTTCGGGCCTCTTGCCCTTTGTCAGGGGTAGCTGCGATGTAAAAAAAGGCCATCTGTAATTTTAAATACTTTCACATTTTTAACAATATATAAATCTATATTTGTAAATTCTCTCAAAACAATATAAATCATATACGTGTATGCAATAATCACCCCATAAAAGACCTCCTGCAAACCGTGACTTATGTGCCCCATTACTCTAAACACAAAAACCTTTTCAAAACATATACAGAACGTGTTCAATATGCTTAAACAGCGGAAAAAAACAGTGAAAGCAACCAGGTCTACCGCGCCAAGCTCCCCTTCCGACCCCTGCTCGTAGAACCCACAAACAAATCCAAAATTCAACTCACGGTCAAACCAAATAATCCCATACCTTACAGCTCTAGATGCTACAGGCCTCTATCTCTGCCAACACGGGAGGGAGGGAGAGTAATGGTTGTGTAAGAAATAGCACCACGTCATCCGCATAGAGCGAAATCTTGTGCTCTCCATCTCCCATCCAAATCCCGGTGACGGCGGGGAGTTGTCTGACTCTTTCAGCGAATGGCTCCATATAGATACCCCTGTCTCGTGCCCCTTCCAATCTGAAAAGGACGAGAGGTGACCCCGTTCACTCTGATGCGTGCCTCTGGGCTATGGTGTATGCAGTTCACCCATCGCATGAATCGCTCCCCAATGCCGAATCTGTGTAATACCTGTTGGAGGTAGGGCCAATGGACCCGGTCAAATGCCTTCTCGGCGTCCACCGACAGGAGTACCGCCGGAATATGTGTGCGCTGCATTTTATCGAGGAGATGGCATAATGGCCTGGCCCCGTCACTGCAATTGCGGTCTGGGATAAAGCCCGACTGGTCTGGGTCCACCAGTCCTTGCATGTGAGGGGCGAGCCGCGCAGCTAAGATACTAGTAAAGATCTTCAGATCCACATTAAGAAGGGAAATAGGGCGGTATGATGCACATTCCAGGGGGCCCTTCCCCGGTTTGGGGATCACGACCACTTCCGCCATTGACATTGACGGGGCCAGACTCCCAGTCGCGCTAAAGGTATTAAACAGCCGGGTCAGGAGGGGGGGTAAGAACAGATGCGAAGACTTTATAGAACTCGGCCGAAAAGCCGCCCTCACCCGGGGTTTTCCCGGGGGAAAGTTCTTGGATGGCCTGTATGACTTCCTCGGGTATGATATTCGCTTCTAATTTGTCCGCATCTGAGGGCGGGAGGGAGGACACCGGTGTCCCAAGTGTGTACTCTTCGGCCGCTACCGGATCCAGACAATCCACTGTATAAAGGGCGGTATAAAAGGCCTCGAATTTGGCCGCAATGTCTGTATCCGACCAAAGGATCTCTCCTCAGTCATTCCTGATCTCTGTTATGCGACATGCAGTTGTCTCGGCCCGCAGTAATTGTGCTAAGAGCTTCCCGGCCTTGTTCCCCCCCTCATAATAACGCTGTCTGGTGCGCAGAATGGCATATTCGGCTCGATCGAGGTCAAGGGCCCTCAACTGTTTCCTCGATGTGTTAAGTAACCGGCGCATTTGGACTGCCCCAGTTCGGCGGTGGACCCCCTCCAGTTCCTTGATTTGGTCCCCCAAGTGCTCCAGCTTAGCTCTCCTTTCCCTGTTAAGTCCCGCCGCAATGGCTAGGAAGCGGCCCCTCAAGACTGCCTTCAGCGCATCCCACACCGTGGATATAGCGATTGTGCCAACATCATTTATTGCCAGGTATGTTTTAATAGCACTACGTATTTCAGCAATATTGGCATCGTATGTGAGCAGCTTATGGTTCAGCCTCCATACCTTCCGTCGGGGGGATCCCCCGGGGAGGAGTAACGTAAGTGAAATTGGGGAATGGTCGGAAAGCGCCGCTGCCCCGTTCGTAACATCAGCCGTAGCTGTCGTGACCCTAGGGGATGTCCAGAACAGGTCTATGATCGCGTATGTTTGGTGCGCCACGGAAAAAAAGGTGTATTCCCGGGCCGTTGGGTAGCGAAGTCTCCAAGCGTCCGTAAGTCCAACCTCCCCCAGTCTTTGTAGCATTGAATCCGTAATGGACCCTGAGTGCCCCACTTGGGGAGCCGATCTATCTAACTGAGCGTCCGGGGCTAAGTTAAATTCTCCCCCTATCACCAATTCTTCATCTGGAGATTCAAGGATAGTATGCAATGAGTCTCGGAAGGAGGTTTCCTGTTGTTCGTTCGGGCTATAGACGGAAGCTATCGTGTAAGCGTGGTTCCCAATTGATACCCTCAGTACCAACAGCCTGCCCGCTACTTCTGCGTGCACGCCAATCACATTCCCTTGGAAGTGGGTTGCAAAAAGGATAGCCACACCGGCCCTCTTGCCAGGTCCCGATGAGAAATACTGTCTGTCAAAATATTTCGACCGGAGTCATTTCCAGTCGGTGCGCAGGAGGTGAGTCTCTTGTAAGAGGCAAATATCACATTTAGCATCTCTCAACAAAGCAAGAAGCGTTCGTCTCTTAACAGGTGAGTTAAGACCCCGAACATTAAGGCTCAATATAACAACTTTAAGGCCTGTCATTGGGGAGTGTTGTGGGCGTAAGCCATGACAGACGTTAGGTGCAGAATAGCGAGCCTGACTATGCGCTGCCCCCCAGCTCCAGCAGCCCACAAAATCCTGTCAAAGGATCGCCCGCCCGTCCCCCCTCCCTTCCCCAGTTCCACGCGCTGCCCGCCAGGTGAGTTGTAGTGGTCTCTCCGTGTATGGTGTAGTGTGGGTCGCAACTGCTCGCTGTGAGGGCCTGTATCCCCCACTAGGAAGGGTCTGGCTAGTGATCTTAGTCTTTGCGATGTAGCCCTCCATGCCACCCATGCCCTTTGAAAATATGACTCGAGGTATCCCTCACCCCTTCTTGGTATAGGTGGGCTCCCAAGTCGAAATATTACCCTGCCTAAATATGTGATGACCTCTGATCTCGAGAGTGTAGGAAAGAGAACAAGAGAGGGAAAAGAAAGATATAGCAAGAAAAAACAAGTAAACAAATGTTCCGCTGTCGATCGGCAATACTTTGCACTAACGTGCATGGGTCCATGAGTCCGGTGGTCGGTCATCACAGCTCCGGGGGTTGAGCTCCCCCCACCAAGGCCGAAGTCTCTCGCCCCAGGCTTTGGTTCACTATCTCCATCCGTGGGCCCCGGGTCTGCTCCAGCGGAGATCACTCGCTAGCTGAGTCACCCGTACCCTCACGGTTCTGTATCTGATGCTGAAGGGCTTTCCTTTCTTTCTGGCATTCTGCTTCCGAAGGTTTCGTGCTGTTTCCCTTTCTGGGGCCTCTTCTCCGATTCAGCTTAAGTGGTTTCCCAGAAGATGGACCTTCCTCTTGCAGTTCCGAGCCCCCTGCTTCTTGCAAGACATTCCTAAGGATTTCCTGCGCTTCTTGTAGATTTCGCACCACACGCAGCTCTTTATTCCAGATGAAAGACAATCTGAATAGGTGTCCCCATCTGTAGCGAAAGCCTTGGTCTCGGAGGTATGCTGTGGCCGGTTTCAGATTTTTGCAACGCTGGAGAGTGAGTGGCCAGAGGTCCTGGAAGACTCCCACCTGTAGACTCTCGAACGCAGCAGTCGTCCAATCGCGGGTGGCACTCATGATAATTTCCTTCTGCCGATATGAATGTAGACAAGTGAGGATGTCCTGCTGCTGACCTGGGCCGAATGCAGGCCTCCCGGCGCGATGGGTGCAATCCAATATGATCTCTTTATCACTTCATTCTGGCGCTACATGGCGAAAGAAACGGAGCACCCAGTCCTCCAATTTGCCCCCGTCTGCTTGGAGTGGCACGCCTTTGATGCGGATATTGGATCGCCTCAAGCGGTTTTCCAGATTTTCCAGTTTGAGATAGAGCTCCTCGTTGAGTTCCCGAAAATGTATTAGCTCCCGGGCCTGTTCTGTGATTTCTTCTTCCCTGCGATCCCCACTGCGTTCCAGGGAGTCCACGCGGTCCCCCACTTCTTGAATCTCCGTTCTCAGCTGCCTGATGTCGGAGCCCACATCTTGCCGCAGGCTTGCAAAATCCTCCCTGAGCGAACTAAACAGCTTTTCCAGGAAGCCCAGCGTGATCGGGTCATCTGCGCGATCCCCATCTGGATTCCTTCTCGACGGGCTGGGCCATCTGATGGTCGAAGCCAGAACCCCCTGTTTTCTTCGCGCCTGGTTTTTGAAGGAGGTCTTTGATCGTAGCGTCTTTCTTTGTCCGCGGCGTAGTCATTGGTATGGGTTGATGCTGCGTGGGTCAGAAGACCCCCCAGTCGAGGGACCACCAGGCGGGGATCAGCACCACTCCATCCACCCACCAGTCAGTGTCCTTAGCTGCCGGCTCGCTGAGCACTATTGCCCATTGCCGAGGGGTGCGGGGAAGGTCTATAACTGGTCACCAGCCTCCTGGGCCCTCCGTCCACTGGTTGACCCCTGCACCGCCAAGGACTTCCTCGTGTGTATCGGGGTTGTGCCTTCTGGTTCGAAATCTGGGCCCGACTGTGGCAATCAAAATGACCGATCCCCCAGGTGGTTGCAAGCCTCAAAGGGGGCTCTCCCCAATTACCCACACCCCGCAGCCCACACCCATCTCTCGGCAGTGCACGGCAGATCTTAGCAAAGGTCGGGTCTCAGCAACCGGGATCTGGCGCGGCCTTCAGGCTGTAGTTACACAGTTCCCTGCTGGGCCAGCCTACCTGCTCAGGAGAGTCTGCGTGCAGCTGGGGGGTACCTGGACGCCAGGACCCACTGTTACCTCTGAGATCGTGACAGTGGCTCAAGACCGCAGACCCCCAATCCGTCGTCTGAGGCAAGGTTGTGGGTGCTCACACACAGTCCACCGAATCGGCCACTTGGCCTAGCCCAGGAATCCTCGATGGCGGGCAACAGGGGTGCCCCTCTCACCGCTGGCATCCAGCGCTCCGCGCAGCGTTCCTGTCCTGCGGTTTGCCAGCTCCACTGCACTGCAATGCTGCTTATCCTGCCTGGGGGACTGCCTGTGCCTGCCCCCCCAGATAGGGGAGGCCGCGCGCCCGCAGCCCGGCCCAGGCCCGGGGCCTCCTCCGCTGTCACCGCCTCGGGGTCCCGGGGTCTGATCAGGCCTCTCCTCCGTACCTCTCAAAGCGGGACTCCAGTTGTCGCTGGCACCTCTCCACGCCGCTTCCTACACAAAAGCACGGCCGGGGCTCTGCCCCTGCAAGTGCCTGCAGGCGCCGCAACCTCAGTGCACTTCTTCACCCAGCAGCTCCTCGCGGCGGCCGTCGCGCAGCCCCAGTCTCAGCTTCCGACCGCAGCTCTGGCGTCTTCGCAGCCGATTGCGGCGGAGTCAGGGAGGCGCCCTCAGTTCTGCACAGCCTGCTGGTGTCCAGGGCCCCCTGAGTCAACTTGTTCTCCTTCCCTGGGGTCTCAATGTCGCTGTTCGATGCCTTTTCTCGGCCTTGGCGAGCAGAGCTCTGAAGAAACAGTGCTACTCCGCCGCCATCTTGGCCACGCCCCCTGACTTGGTACTTTGGGCCTCATTGATTAGTACAACTTCCACCATGGGGGATGTTCCAAATTGAGCAGGGTTTTTACCTTTTTCATCACTTTGTGCTGCACCTGAGTTGGGAGTCTCTCCTCTGTGTCTAAAACTTAACTCTGCATTCGTAGTAGTGATTTTGCTTTTGACATTGTTAGCTGAGATGGTTTTGGTGAAGTCAGTATGTTGGAACGTTTCTCACAAGTTTGAGTCAGCATTGTTAAATTCTGCAGTATGCAGCCTGGTGGAGCCGTATTCAGTAAATTGTTTAACATAAACTCTGATTTTAGGTTTGAACATGTTTTTGTTGGGAGAAGCTGCAATAAACAAATTTATTTGTCAATTTTTCTCAGATTAGAGGTGTTTTCATGAGCATTGAGAGTTTTGTATCCACTGCAATTAGGGTCTTGTGGAGAGAGTTCATTTCTGTTGAGTGTTCTTGAATTGATTTTAATAGTGTAACCTGCTCACCAGTGAGAGCTGACTGGGATACCAAGGCCTCTGCCATTTTGTAAGGGTGGAACTAATTGTGCCCATTGCCAAACAGGATATACTGGATGAGTTTCTAAATCATTTTCCAATTAATAATCCTGATCAGAAGCTCTTCAAAGGGAAGAATTAGTTGTCAATTGGATTTGCGGTAATTCCATTCACTTCTATCAATAAGTCTGATTTGTCAAGAGAGCTCGCTAACACAGTTTGCTCACTTATGACCTAGTTTAGAGTTTCCATGTTAACCAACTTAACTTCAGCAGGGTCTTGATCCTGACCCAGTAAGAGAGTGTGGGCAGCGCAAGGTGAGGGCTCCTCAAACTCCTTTCACCCATAGATTGAGTTGCTGCAGAGCCTGAAAGATTGAAATCCGATATATCGGGTGCTCTATGAACATCAACCTGGGTAACAAATTATACTTGAGGTTCAGATCAGGCCCTAGAAGGAGTTTTGGAACTCAACTTTTTTTCGTGGGGTTTAAGAGTTTCCAATCTCTTTAGTTAGCCCTGGCAGTGATGCATTTTCATTGTTGGGAGAATGATTTGAATTATGGTTATTTGCCTGCATAGTGAACCGGGAGCTAATTGGTTTCTGTTTTACATTAACCCATCACTGCTAAATCTGCTCTAGCCCATACCTGGTCCACACCGTGCACCGGTCCACCACCTCCAGCCCACCGCTACCAACACTCCCTTTGAAACAGTCATCACGGCACGCACTGCAACCAAGCACTCACCGGGAACCTCCATCATCGGCAACACTGGATGGAGGAAGTGACCCGATGATGAGGAGTAGAGTAGATGAGCAGACAGTGGGAGGGGGGAAGCATGGCTGTCTACAACAGGAAAGACACAGAAAAAGTGAAAGAGCTGCTGGGAGTGGAAAACGAGCAGGACAAGTCAGGTCTGGCCGGAGGTGCTGCGGGGAATGAACACTCCTGCCCGCTTCCACAATCGTTAGTCAAACAAGCATGAAAAGTGTTGGGGGAGGAGTTCTTGATACATCAGGCCAACAGAGTCTCATGTGAAGCACAGCCTAATTAGAAAATGACCATGTTCAAACAGTTCGGGCATTGCAGGAGCATATATTACATGGGAGTTGGATGGTGGTGCCTACATGGATATTTGAACATAATTTGAGCATGATGTGAACCTGGAAGCATTAATATGAAAATAACCATCTGTGAGAGATGTTATCAGGATGCGAAAGATCACAAATAGGTTGAACTGTACTAGTTTGATATTCTTAAGGAGAGCCTATTACTTTAACACATTTTCAAAAGTATAATAGTACTAGGCTGTATAATTAGGAGTTTTGCAACTACATAATGTGAGCTGCATGTTAAGCAGGCATGGCAGTGGCTCTTTATATTGAATGGTTGTTCACTCACTATATTCAGTCCACCAACTCAATGTGTTAAGTTAATTTGGATGCTGCTTTAAATACATGCACCCGTTATGTTATCTTCTCTCCGCCTTACCCCACACGTCAAGTAAAACATCATTTATTTAGTTAAATATGTTTGAAATAACATTCTGAACTTCAATGGTGGACATGCCCTTCTCTGCAGGGTCACCCCAAACATTTTGCCTTCACCCCTCCTGTTTTCTGAACCCATTTCTGTTGGTCTTTAGGATTCTGTGCACTTTACCACTGATAACCAGTGCTACAGTGCTTGTGCCCTGTCCTTAAAACATGGTAAAGTTGACCTACTCATGATTTACACATTTAATTTACTTATACGCCCCTAGTAATGGGGTGCAACATGTACCCAGGAACTGTAAATTAAATGCAACTAGTAGACTTGCAGCACTTGTTGTGCCACACACTTAAGTAGCCTTAAAATATGTCTTAGGCCTGCCATTGTCAATTCCCCTGGCAAAATAAACTTTTTGCCGGGCCTACTTGCACTTTTTAAGTTTTACATGTCCTGATATTGAAAAACTCCCAAATTTGTTTTTCATTACTATGGTGTCTACCTCTCCCATTGGATAACATTGGGTTACCTTATTACATTTAAGTTTGGGAGTAGGTAGAAATGCCATCATTTTTGGTCTCTAAAAAAAATGCAATTTAAAATCCTCTTTAATGGCAAAGTCAGATTTGAGGTCAGAATTCTGAAAATCCCACTTTTACAAAGTTGGTATTTTCTTGTCCTAACTATTTGGCCTGTGTCCTGGGTGACTGTGATAAGAGTAACAGTTGGCCTTTGTGTATTCCTCCCGGACAAATGAGAAAGGGAGACAAGGTTTTGGGAGGATGGGCCATCATGTCAAGATTGGAGGGGCGGACCTGTTTCCTGCCCCACTTACATTTCAAAGGAACTGGCTCAGCACACTCACAAAGAACATCACACCAGTCTTTTGTCACTGTAGACCTCTTGGAGCCTGGGCTGGGAGGAAGGAAACTCCACAAACATCTGGGATGGAAAAGCTCCAGAAGTTTCTTCCACCTTAAAGCTGGCACCAGATATAAAAAACAGGAGCCTCAGATCCACTCTTCAATACACTCCTGGACCTGTGGACACTACAGAAGAAGAACTTCTCTGCTGCTTGAGGACTGCCCTGCTGCTTGAGGCTTGCCCTGCTCTCTGAGAAGGAATACTGGACCTGCTCCCTTCATACCAGGCTGAGTGACTTCCAGGGTCAGTTGGGTGAACTCCTGAGCTTCAGGGGGGACATAACAAGCTCCAGAGACCTCCCTGATTCTGACCAGCTGACCTGCTGCACCTGACCTGCCTGGACCTGCAACAGCACCTGCCTGAGTACTGCTGCCCTCTTCTGGAATTAATTTATCAAAACACAAGAGCAACCCATACGTCCCTGCGAACTGGGTATAGCTAGTCAGCTTCAGCACAATTGTTCACAAGGAACTCATTTAATTCAAAATGCAAGTTCCTTCTATCTTGCAGCGATGTAATTAGCACTTGATACAGTCAAAATGTTCAAATTTTTTTTTTTTTTAAGTTTCATTTAGTCTGTGACTTTAGAAAGAAACATATGACTGGAGAGAAAAACAGTCCAACAGAGATTATATTCAACTCTTACTTCAGCTGAAGCGAGTGCTCTTTATTTGCAACTACAAAATATGTTAATAAAAAACTATACACTCATAACCTCCACTGTATATTGACACTATTTACATACTTATGGAGAGACAAAACACGTGACTTATATGACCCCAGTGAAGTGACCATAACCAACAAGTGAATAAGGCTAAAGTGACGGCTTTAGAACAAAGTGTTGGTTATTGGAGTTAAAGGATGTCCTTTGAGGTTTCTGAATAAATCATAGAGTCCTAGAGTGTGTTCTAGTGTTCTTCAGACTATCCTTTATCAATTGTCGACGACGTTTCGACCCTCTATTGTTATCGGGGTTTCTTCAGGACGGAAATTCTGGGGACCAAGGCACTTCAATGTATGCCAAAAGGTGCCATAATTTTTCAGTCATCCAAACATCAATAAATTGGTTCAGCCTGTGGTGAACCTTCCAAGGAACAGACTGCCTTCAATAGGTATTGTAGGATAACCAGCTGACTCTTCTGGTATTAGTACCCGAACCCCAAGAGGTGACTCCCCAGGTCTTGGACCCATGACAGGCATCAGATAGAGCTTATCATGTCTTAACTGAAGGTTCCATCAAATCTGTCACAAAGTGACTCAAAGCCCCTCAAAGCCTCACCACAAGGTGACAGCTTCATTGAAACAGGCGGAGAGCAACGCAAAGCCCTGCAAAGCCTTGCCTCAAAGTTTCATTGGAGCCAACACCAAATGACACGAAGCCTCGCAAAGCAATGCAGCTGAGGCCTCACACCAAGGACATAAGGTATATCTCTCAGCAGGCCAAACTTGGTCTTGGGCCCAGCCTGCGCTCAATCTTGGTCAGCATGAACTTGAGACTTTTCACCCTCAGTTGGTGCTTTTGCCTTTTGACACTACTTTTATCTGAATCTGTGAAATTCAATATCTCTAGATCTACTGATTCGATTTTTGTGGTTTGGGTCTCAAATTATTTATTAAAAGATAATCTATTTTGCTAAATTGGTTTGGGAGTTTTCTCGTGTTTTGTTTTCACTTTGTTACTGTGCTGCATAAATACTTTACACATCGCCTTTAAGCTAAGTTCAGACTGACTGCTTTTGTGCTAAGCTGCTAGAGGGTTAATCACAGTTTAATATAGTGATTTTTGTGGTTCACCCTGACAAGGATTGGTTGATGCATGAGATGGCTTTACACCCCCCTCAACCAATAAACCAATTTCTCACAGAGAACAGTACAATTACACTGTTTCACAGTCGTAAAATCTTGCTCATCTTTGGAATTTTCCTAAAGGATATGAAAGCAAGAATAATCCAATCTAAACATGTGAAAAGTGTCATTAAACATTTGTGACAGTAACAAATATCTGGTCAGGTAAAAATCTGAAAACCCAAAGAAGACATTAAACTCAGTAGTGTCAAACTCAAACAAGGCGAGTGGATTGAAATTCTATTTTCCGTGGCCTAAAATTTCCAGTAGATGAGAAAAGGAATTACATTGCTAACTGTACAGTTGTAATCATTCCCTTTAAAACTATGGGTCTTATGCACTTCTGGCTAACTAATAAAGTATGCTGAAAGTCCCGGACACCATTTTTATATTGAGGCAGTTTCAACCACGGAAGTTCTAGCAGGTCCAGGACACTCTGTCATTTGCTAGCGAAAGGCTAACTGATTTTAAATTCAGATAAAAGCATCTGACATTTGCTACTAATTTGGCCTTCGAAGAGAACTGAACAGAGCCCAACACTGCAGTCAAACGTATAGGAAATAGTCTCTTCATTGCCAAACAATGAGCCATATCACACTGAAAACTCTGTTCTATTATGGCCACATTTAGTTATGTTTATGCAGGAAATCGGAGGAAACGCTGTCTAATACCTTTTGCCTTATCAAATTTAATTTATGCAAGGCCGTAGACCTGAGATACAGTGGCGGCTGACATCTACGAGGAGGGGGGTGGGCAAGTGAGTGAGCGCGAAAATAGATTTTAAAAATATTTTAAAAACCACTTACCTTACACGTCCTTCACGCTCCAGACCTCGGACCTCTTCTTCCATGGGACCGTCGACTGCAGAGCAGCCACCAGCAAACTCCCTTGCCCAATCCTCCTGCTGTTCACATGCAGCATGAGAACAGTGCCTTGGTAGGTGGGAGCGACCTCTCTCGGCACTTCACAGTGCACTGGAGGCCTGCGCATGCTCTCAACCCAGATTTCTTATGACAGCTGGGTTGAGAGGTTTAAAGTGTGCATGTCTGGCTGGCCATTGCAAGACGGCCGGCCACGAGATATGCGCACTTTAAACTTAAGTGCACAGGCAGCCCACCACTGCTGCCACTCAGCAGGCCACCCCCGTCCTGACACTCGGTTCAAGGCCGGATGATGAAAAATAAAATGGTAATAAATTACCATTTTATTTTTAATCTCTGGGGCTTTGAGTTCCATTTAAGCGGTACAACGCTCCTCCGCTCTAATGGAGGAGCCACCCCTGCTGAGTTAGAAAAAGGTGAAAATGTCCACTTGGGCCCTTTCTAACGCCACAGAAATCATATTACATAATGTACCAGTTTGGGCCTTAGACAGCTAGTTAAGAAAATGCAAAGTCTGAACTCAGCCTTTATAGGTAATACACAGCATGCCTAACTCTAGGAGTATAGCTTCAACAGACATTGCTGTGCTGCCCTGCTGCCTGCTGATCTCTGCCCTGCTGAGGACAAGTACTGGACCCATCTCACTTAATCCCAGAGTGACTCCAAGGGCTTGCTGGCTTGCCCTCTGGTCTGAAGTCTCAGGGTCATCAAAGACTTGCTTCAACTCTGCAAGTGCACCTGGACTCTGCCATATGTGATTCCTGCCCTGCCAAGTGGTGCCAGTCCAGTCTTGGGTCCATGAAAGGATATTTCTGCTGTCCAGAACCATGAAAATTGATGCAGTGATGATCTTGCGCCGATCGAAACTGAAGCATTGCCCTTCGGCGCCAATGCAGGAGCCGATCGACAACATCGCTTGAACGGACTGCACGGCTCAACTTTGACGGACAGCGCATCTCGACGATGACGCAGTGCCTGCATCGTAAAGGGATTTGTCAATGAAGCCTTCATTGCCTGCTCAGATCGAAACTGACGCATCAAGTCTTTGACGTCGACGCTTGCTCCATCCAAGGTACCTTTTACAGCGGAACCTGCGTGAGTCCTGTGGCCAGCCTGCCCTCCATTGTGGTCGGCCTGAACTTTGGTTTTACACTGGTCCAGCGTGACCTCAAATAGCCCCTAAGCGCTATTTGACTCTAGCCACTAGATTTTGATTTAATCTTTAAAAATGTATAACTACTTATTGGAATTTTGTCGTTTTGGTCTTGTTTTTGTCAGAAATATATAATCTATTTTTCTAACCCTGTGTGGAGTATTTCTGTTGTGTTTTCTTTGTGTTTGTGTGTGTGTGTGTTGCACAACTACTTTACACATTGCCTCTTCAGATAAGCCTGACTTCTTTGTGCCAAGCTACCAGAGGGTGAGTACAGATTATCTTTTAGTGTGTATCTAGCTTCCCCTGAGTGATGGTTCATGCTTGTACAGGGTGCATACTCTGACAACTAGAAACCCCAGTTCTAACAACCACACAGTTGAGCGTGCTACAGAAATGCCCCCATGCAAGACAGCTGCCAACTGGATTTCCTGACACCATTTCTCAGTGTCTGCAGTACTGTTCTGCTCAACCCCTAGGTCTTTGAAATGGAATATGGCCTCCTGCACTTGACCTTCCTGGTCCTAATGCTTATAGGGCCAAACAAGTTGTGCAGTACACTGCAGTGCTGCATCACGTGGCAGATAGCAATTCCATACTCAGCCTCAGAGAATTGTGATTTTAATTGGTGGCTTGGCACTGCTTTTGGTGGCCACACCCATTGCAATGTTTCACAAAAGAGCACTTGAGTCTTAGGCATCCCTCATTGTGTACCACTGGGCTGAAATTATTATACACAAACACAGAAAATTTACAAAAATAGATAGATGCAATGTACAATAATTTTCTGCATGTTGTATGTATGGAGATATGGAAGTGAATTTTTCTGAAGAGATATACACATATCGTTTGACTTGTGCTCTTCATTTACTCTAAAGAACCTTACCTTAAGTGAATACTAATGAAGTGACACATTGTGTACCACTTATGCAATGTAAAACTTGATTTTTGGTAAATGTGAATCTTTGCACAAGATACTTCATGTGAACCTGTGTCTATGCAATGTTTTCTGTTTCCTTCTGAACTGGCTCTAAGTACCAATCCACATCATAAATGGTTGTTTGCAAACAGGGTACTCACACAAATCTTGCAAGGTCCTCTGATTTGTATTTTTACATTTTGTCAAATTGTGTTACTTTCCAGTGAAGGAATATTAAACTAATCCAATGGCTCTAAAGGTGAATGACCTGGTTACTTACCGGTAATCTTCACTACTCCTAGTCCAGGTCTTCTTAGCCACAGTATTTACTCAACAAGCTTCACCCTCCATGACAGAAAGCTCCCAGTCAAAAGTAAGAGTAGTAGCTTAGCATCCCTCCAATATATCCGACTTCCCCTTCCCCCTTTATTATAAAAAAGGAAGTCAACCACACCCACATCCTGTTTCCAAAAGCCTCCAACAAAAAAAATTAAGTCATTCACAACAGGGCAGGGAGGGATGGAAAATCATACTGTGGCAAGGAAGACCTGGACTCAGATTAATGAAGATTACTGGTAAGTACCTGGGGTATTACCTCCTCATTCATCTTCCTTGTCCCAGTATTTACTCAATGAGCTGATACCAATGCTAGAATTGGTTTAATTATTAATGCAATAAAAACATATACCCATGAAAGATACTGCATCATACATGTTTTAATCCAAAATATCACAATATGTTCCATCATATAAACATCAAACTTTATTTGAATTCAGTATAGAAGTAGCAAAACACATAGAAGCTCCTCCTCCTATTTCCAACCTATAGTGCTTCATAAAAGTATGAGGAGTCACCCATGTGGCTGCATTGCAGATTTCCTCCATTCATACACCTTTAAATGCAGCGCAGGAAGGGGATATGAACCTAATTGATCCCCCCAGAATCAGACTCTTCACCACCTGATCCTGAGATTCATAAGCCAACAGAATTGCTTGCTTAATCTACCGACTCATCGTAGATTTGAGGGTTTCAAACCATTTCTAACTGGCCCAAGAGTCATACAAAGACTGTTCACCTTCCTGAAATGCTCTGTCCAGGACAGGAAAACCAACAAACCTCTTTTCACATCCAACAGGTGCAACAACACCTCATCCTCAGGAAAAAACACAGGCAGCACCACCTCTGCAGACTTGTGGAAATATGAGGACACCTTAGGTATGAAAGTTGGGTGAGCTTTTAAAATCAACTTATCCACCAAAATCCTCAAATAAGGTTCAGGCCTCAGGAAAGAACAGAACTCACCAATTCTCCTGGCTGAAGATAATACCACCACCAATAATACCACCTTAAGTGTACTGATTCCAGTGGTTCAAAAGACTTCCCCTGTAAGTCTTTTAACACCAAAAGCAAGTCCCACGATGGTGCCGTCACCATAGGTCTAGGCCTTTTCAAAGAAAAGGACTTCAACACTCGTGACATCAGAAACTCTAGTTGATCAAACAGTGGTCTTTTAAATGCTCTGAGTGCCGCGCGTTGTGCTCTAATAGTCAAAGATGCCAAACCCAAAGCAAAGCCATCTGATAAAAAATTAAGCACTTTCATGGGTTCCACATCATCAAAATCAAAACCCTTTCTCACACACCATTTCAAAAGATTTGCCCAATGCTTGGCATATGCTTTTAATGTAGAAGGGCATCTAGATTGGATCAAATCTGACACTGCACTAGATGAACTTATAGCCATCAAACACATCCTTTCAGCAACCAGGCCGAAGATACATTGTCTGTAGCATGGTAACTGGGAGATGGGTACCCAACTGTGGATACGGGTGAAATGGAACATGGCCATCTCTGCCACCCTGGAACAACCAGGACTACGTAGGCCTTGTCCATTCTGATTTTCTGTAACACTTTAGGAATCAAAGGAATCCGGCCATGTGAATGACATTGCTTACAATTTCCAGACCCCCTGGCAAGGAATAATTGTGGAAAATTGTGGCAGCTTGGCATTCTCCTTCCAGGCAAACAAATCTATCCTTGGGATCTAAAACTTTCTCTGCAACTGAAATAATACATCCATCGTTAAGGACAATGATCTCATTGAAGGAAAAACATGACTGACCTTGTCCAACCACCCAGTTCTCTTTCCCGGGTAAGTAAATCGCTGTCCGAGACCAGAGCTCTTGTTCTGCCCAGCTGCAATTATCCTGGCTCCATCAACTGAGGGACTGGGCCCTGCAACCCCTTGTATTGATTCACATATCCAATGACCACCCTGTTGTCCGTCCGGACCTGTACATAATGATTCACCAACTCAGAGGTAAACGCCAGGTGACCCAACTGTACTGCCTTCAATTCCCTGTAATTGGATGAGCAAGCAGATTGGATCGTCAGCCATGTCCCCTATGCAGACAGTTCGTCCATGGTTGCGCCCCAACCTTGCTTGCAAAAAGAACAGATGATGGATGGAATGCTGTCCAAATCAAACTTTCACCCCAGTCACAGATCTGGGTTAAATTCATCTTTATTTGCACGCCATGCCATTCCAGTTTAGACCCAGCCATATGTAAATCAGTCTTGACCATGCTCCCTATGGGAAATGTCCAGCACGAACTGCCAGGTCAAGTCCTCCCTGGACCAGAAACAAGCATACTGGGACCCATTTCAGGGTATCACTCCTCATCAGCCAGGCTAGCTTGAATCTTTTGGCATAGCAAGCACGGGACCCACGTCTGGGCATATCCTTCCCACTTGGCGCAAAGCCTAAACCTCTGCCACATCTCGCCCTGAACAGACGGATTTTGTTCTGAACAGGAGGACTCACTGCACTGCCATGTTGACGTCACACGCCGGAGGATCAGAGGATTGAAGCCGCAACGAAAATCTCCAGCTCCTGGCTCCCAGCTCCCGGCTCTCGACTCTTTAATGCCGCTGATTGTTTCCCTGGGGCTGTATCAAGCCATCAGGCAGAGCTTGGTGGAACAGATTGGGAGACATGGTGTCTTGGGCGGCTTCGGTGTGCGATGGAGTGCAAGTGAGGCCCTAGGGCCGAGGCCCTCTATGTGTAGGCGGCAGAAGTGGCCAGCGTTAGGCCGGTGCAGCTTGCTCCCAAGGGGGGCACACACCACGCACCGCATTTCACGTACTGTGTGTTTTCCGTAGGTCTCCAAACACACCCAACACACACTGCGGCCCCCCTCTGCTTCTCATTTGCCATCGCTCACCTTGTGGGCCATTAATTAAGCCTGGTTACCGGGCAATCCTAGGGGAGCCAGAGCAATGCTGCTGAGCAGGGTGAGACTCAGCAAAGAGGAAGATGAGGAATAAAGCCGTAGGATAACTGGGGCAGTCAGTCAGGACCATTCAGGACATGGAGTTCACCTCACTTCAGAGGTTAAGAGGCCCCAGGATACAACTCAGTTTTTTGGTCTCATTGTGAGGACCATGCAGTGTGGTCACAAGACTACCAGCCTTCTTCAGTCATAAGACCATTGGCCATAAGATCATCAGACACAAGAGACAAAAGAGGTACAAGAGACAAGATTAAAAGTGGGCATGTAGACAAGTTGGACAGCGCCGGCCCCCCTCTCCCTTTCCTTGGACTGATCTCATATCAAAGGGAGGTGTGGCACATCATGCCCAGAAAATAAAACCTGGTTTGCTACTAGCCGTGTAAGACCCAAGCCTATCACAAACATAACCAACTCGTTAAAAGCTGAGCTGGCACATCTTTTGGCCAACCGCAAAGCTCAATCCTGTGTGCTTGTGCCCTCCTTTCTGTAACAATGGTGCAGCCTTTGGATGTAGAGCAGGGTGTGGCAGTTCAGGCCCGGAGCTGCTAAACTACTAATAACAATGTATTAACAAAGAATTAACAAAGAATTAAAAAAATTGGGCGGACCAAGGGTAAGAAAAAGGGAAGAATTTGCGATAAAAATCCTCCTAGAGCAAACGTCATAAGGCGACCACTCTGCGGAGTAGTAGGAAGATGTGCCCCCGAAATGCAACATTGGTGCAGTTACAAGCCCATCAACGCCCGCATAAGATGGCAGAAAGACAAGATACTTTATCCTCGCAAAGGAGGTCGGGGAAAGTTTCAGTCTCAAGTACTGATCAACTATGAATTAAATAATGATCAGATTCTAACAACAGAAACTTCCCCCAGGTCGACGTCACCCCGTCAGCCAATAGAAAGAGCGATATCAGAGGCTACTTCACACCGACAACCAAGGGGGACCAAACTGTCTCCCCCCCCCTCAGGAACTCTCAATTTCAGTGCAATCCATTGAAGTTGATAGAAGCACAGGGCCTTAGGAGCCCAAATATAGTCCCATACAGCGAAACAGGAGCCCACTAAGCCCAGAGATAATAATCGTAGAGAAAGGGTCAACAACCACATTGGATACATCAGCCACCACCATGACAAGGGCAAAGAAGAAACTTAAAGAAAAACCTACAATAATGCTATCCTTAACTCAGGACACAGAGCCCCAAAAAAAAAAGTACAAAGGATATCTTTGTAGGGCAGACGTCACTGGAGGTACAGGTTACCCAATCATCACCTACCCCCTCAGACATAACTAGACTTGGCAGTAACATAATGAAAGTTCAAATAAACTACACTGCTGGAGGACCAGGGGCCCAAGATAGCCCTGAAAGGCAATTAATGCACAACCTAGACATAACTGACTATGAACCACACACTAGAAATTTAGAGGGGAGTCTAAACCATGGGGGGGAATCAACTTGGCCCAGTGGTTGATGTTGAGCTTGGTCATGGCTCAACTCCCTCAAGGGACACTAAAGGGGAAATAGAACAAGGTGAAAGATGTTCATTGGCTAACTGGTGCTCACGTTTTTCCAGCTCAAGTTTTATTGACCAACACAATGAAGCAATCAAATTTGAATATGAAGGTGAAAATGAATAATTTCCCCTATTCATATCATCTTCTGATACCTTAACAACCATTAACAAGACACTGAATTTGATGGTTAATGCAGCACTTCTCTATGCTGATAAACTGGCTATTCAAATAAACATATTACAATCTTTGGCAACTTCAATCATGAAAATTGATAACAAGCTGGACCGCCTGAATAGCCTAGTAAGCAGAGCACAAGAAACAGTAGAGCTGACACAAAGGCAGGACTCATGCCATTGTAGCCCAACTATAAAGAAACTAAAATCATCACCGGAAATAATGAGTTCATTGATTGATGACTTAAAGAAGGAAACAAGAGGCCCATCGGGTAGGAACAGCCCCCTTCGGCAACAAAGTCAAACAAGACCCGAGTATTGAGAACAAGCCAACTTGTGAGGCGGAGAACACAGAGCCAAAAATGACATTTGACTCCTGGCAAACCGTACCACTCATTGAACCAGGCAATGGGAGCACAACAGTGGGAGCACAGGCAGGAGCACAACCAAGGACATGAACACCCTAACCAAAAAGTAAGCAATCTAAAGAGTGGTGCAAATAGACAGGCAATGGGAAGCTTGCCCTTATCAAGAAAAAACTGAACAAAACTGAACATAACCAACAAAATAAGAGAAGTGACCCTTTTGCACTGGCTCCAGAATGATAGAAAGGAATCGAAAGGGAAAAATAAACAGCCCACCATAAGTTCAGAGCCTTTGATCTGTTGCTCATCACTTTGCCACAAAGCCTTGCCTGCCACTGCGGACTGCCAGAGCGGTTGGCCAGTTTCTTTCCGGTCCCGCGAGGGAGACCAGACCGGACTACACCCCCCAGGGGTCTTCGCGGCGCGCACGCCACCAACGTTGCAGAGAGCGCCAGGAGGTGCTTAAATAGCGGCTGGGGCTCTCGCAGCGCAGGACGCGTGCGGGCATGCCCGGGCCAAAGGCAGGCCCGTCCGCGGCCGGAGGAGGCTGGGCTGGGCACACCCTCTGACGCCTGAGCTGGGATATAGGAGCTGCACACCTAAGGTACTGTTCATCAATATACAGTGCTGCATTAGCTAACATTTAATACTCAATGGCTAAACGGTTGGGGAAACGCAAGGACGCACATATGACTGCGGGGGGGAATCGTGGGGACCCTCGATGCCTTCCTAACAAGGGCGGAGTCGGTGTTGACTCACGAAATACAGCACACTGAAAAAAGACTTTCCCTGGATACTTTTGCCACCCAAAAAAGATCCTCTTTAGGATGCATAAGCAGGGCTAAATCCCCCGTAACCGCCCAAACATCTGTTGTGTGCCTGCTTGAGGAGCCTGTAAATGCGGACAACACCGGGGGTCAGCTGATTTATCGTTATTGCCAGCAGATACCGACTCATTATTCTCAGCAGATCCCATCTGTTTGGTCACAGCATCATTGGGGGGTGATGCCCTGTCAGAGCAAGTGGCATCCTCTTCGTCAGCGGTCTTGACCACCACGCCCCTTTCATCTGTGGTCCCCACACGAACACTATCGTCCCCAGATCCTGGGACCTGTGAGGTTACCACCAGATCCAAAAAGCATTTAAGGGCTAGCCCAAGGGGCAGCATGGCAGGATCATCACTAACAGTTAATAGTGAACCACCGGCAAAACGGAGCAGGCGCGGTGCCTCCCAAAAGCTTCGACAAAAGCCTAAATCAAAGCAGCAGCTGCCCAAACTACGTAACCAAGAACCTACGGTCCCTGAAGGCACACAAGGGTCAACAAAAAACTTTATGCTCCACAGCACACCCTCTAGCCCAATGATTCCCGATGGTAGTAATGATCAGTGGAAAAAACTTGAGACTTTGGTTTCTGTACTTTTGGACCCTATATTATGTAAGTTACGGACAATCGAGAAGAAACTGTTGCTGATTGAACAGTTAAATAATGCCCCATTTAACACAGGGGTTTGTCTTTGTAATAGTCCTGATATCCCTGACCTACAACCACATGTACCATCTGTTTCCCAGAAGGTCCAGGAAGAGGGAGGGCCCGTGAGAGGGAAACCAATACCATCATTGGCATCCTCAACGGGCCTTGACCCTCGAGCAGACAGCAGGGCTGACATGGTATCTCATATCCCTCAACTCAACCCTGTAGCAACATGCCCCAAGGTACACTTTAGGAACCCGGGGGCAAGGGAAGCAAGGACAGTGGAGGCAGGGACCGAGAAGGGACAACAGGAGAGCGGTCAAAGGACCACGAGGGAGCGTATAGCACACCATCAATACATGAGAGGGGAAAACATTCTAGCCGCCCCCAATAGTTGTGAGCTTCCAGTAATAGATCTCCCTCCAGCTAGCTGCCCATATACAGTGGTCTTGATAGGTGTGCCAGGACTTAATAACACACACTAGGAATCCACTGTACAGCTAATCAATAAAGTGGCGCACTGGTTGTGCAAATATGCTAGATTTAATATCAAAGAGCACCGGCACATTCTTATGGCCAGGAGGGTCTCATGGATTGGCAAGTCGAGGAAAGTTTTTCCAGGAGACAGCGTAATTGTTACGTTTAGATACCCCGAATTAGCGTATAGGATCCTCTCCCAGTCAGCTGGCTTATATGTTTTAGAGTCCGGCATTAAACCACTGCCTTTGGGCTTTTTCTATAGGCCGATGCCATGTTTTGATTCTTCACAACGTTATGCAGGACAGGAGGAGGGAACTGGGGGGGGGCGATGGGCCTGTGGCTCTAAGTAACGCATTTGCCCCCCTGAATGATCTGAATGACATTGACTGACTACACCATAGGGAGGATGTGGGTAGAGCTAGTGATATTCCTTTGGCTAGCACTGGTTTAGTAAAGAGGGGAGAGGAACTCCACCTAGGGATAATATCACAAACCCCAAAGGAGTGTAGGGAGTCTGGCATCCCAGGGACAAATTACATAGACAGGCCCACCATTCTGCAGTGTAGTCCCGGGCTGGTTGACCCTTGCCCAGGGTGCACCGGGGGAGACATAAAAATAATCTCGTGGAATATAGCAGGATTGTCTAATAAATTTGGGGAGGAGCAATGGCTTATCTATATCAGGAAGTTCCACGTAATATGCCTGCAGGAAACATGGGAGACAAGTAAAAAACAATTCATCGAAGGATATAAAACCTTCTTTTGCCCAGCAGTCAGATCGGTCTCCGGCAGAGCTAAGGGGGCTTAATCATGTTCATAGATCTGAGTATTCAGGGAAGCTGGAAGAACCTGGCATGGGACTCAAATGTGGCCCAAGGACTTACATTTTCGAATAACACCTATAGGGTAGTTTTAATAAACTTTTATAATGCAATGCCAAATGTGCCGGGCCGGAGTGGTCTCCAAGAATTAAATACAAGGCTGGAGCATACACGAGAGAAAGGGCTGGCGCAATCACAACTGATCGTAGTTGGTGATTTTAACTGTCACCTGTGCCCACATTTGAGGGCGGCTCAGGGCGATTGGTCATCCTGTCCGTTAAGAAAGGGTCCACATTTGGAGCACACCCAGGAGGGGAGGGAACTGACTGGTATTTTATACACTTATGGGTTAATCCACACAATGGACATGATCGACAAGAACAAGGGTATCCCGGCACCTCCTACATTTAAAGGGAGAGGATGCCACTTGTATATTGATTTCATCTTTGTTTCCTCTATATTGGAAAGATGTATATCAAATTTTAATATCCAATATAGTGTGTTTAGTGATCATAATCCACTTATTTTGTCGCTTGCAGTTCAGCACCATCCCCAAGCACTAAACAGATGGGCAGGGGGCTCGACGAACGCTGTGACGGACCAAGGCAGAAGGTTGCGATGGGGCCTGGTTGACTCTCTTGCTTTTAATGTTTCCCTGTTTGATAGAGGCAAGCAGTAAATTTTGAAATGTCTAGATTTAGCAGTGCAAGGTGCCGAATTACTAGATGCTTTTAGGAAAATCGCAAGTTT
Source organism: Calotriton arnoldi (assembly GCA_963921515.1). NCBI lineage: Eukaryota > Metazoa > Chordata > Amphibia > Caudata > Salamandridae > Calotriton > Calotriton arnoldi. The sequence continues at coordinate 2,087,168 of CAWUFW010001098.1, forward strand.
GGTGGATAGCTTACTGAGGTCCTCAACACATGTGCACAGTGTGGGGGTGCCTAGGTGGTTTGATAGCCATTGCTCTCGGGCCCTAAGAGAGCTAAAAGTGACACTCAAGCAGACACAGAGGGACAGGGTGCGGGTGACGGCTTGCCGCTTAAATCACAAGCATGCCGTCAAAGGACGAAAGGGTCAACTACAGCGTAAAGCCTGGGAGGACCTTATGGAGGCGGCGGAACGGAAGGACTCTACTCTCTTTTGGAGAGTAATTAACAACCCTTGTTTTAAGGATCTGAATAAGCCGGGGTTAAGTAACAACATTCAACCTGAGCAATGGCAGCAGCATTTCCAGGGTTTGTATAACCATGTACATAGTATGGAAGAGCCCCAGACCCCGACCCCAACACCAGATTCTAACTTGGTGACCTTCTCTTTGGATGAAGTGAGTTTAGGAATCGAGGGTCTGACGAGGAACAAGGCTCCGGGCCCAGATGGGATTTCACCAGACCTCCTTCGCTGCAATACGGAGGTATGGGCCCCACTTTTAACCAGGGTACTAAATGCGGCAATAAACTCAGCAATGCCAGCATCCTGGTCTTCTGCCGTTATTGTGCCTATTTTCAAGAAAGGCGATAGGGACAGCCCACACTGTTATTGCCCCATATCGTTGATTGATGTCTCAGCGAAGGTTTTAGGGCGGGTGATCTTAAACAGGTTGATGGAATGGGCAGAGGCCAAACAAATCATTACGGATGTCCAATATGGGTTTCGACCCGGGAAATCTACCACAGACCAATGCCTCAACTTGTACCTCATTAGCGCAAAATATATAGTAGCTAAGGCAGGGGCATTGTACTTAGCTTTTATGGACCTCACTGCGGCCTTTGACCGCTTGAATCGCCGTATATTGTGGGTACTCATGGGCAAACTCGGGGTGGACCCGGAAATAATTAATATTCTTCAATCATTACATCTTAACACCACAGCGGCTGTCAGATATACTCAGGAAGGGAAGATCACAGATTATTTCAAGCGCTCAAGTGGGGTTAGACAGGGATGTATACTAGCGCCATTCCTGTTTACCTTATATACCAACGGCCTAGATCACACCTTGACCGCCATTAAAGCAGATCCCCCGAGGATAGGTGCAAGAGCAGTTCCGGTTCTGCTTTACGCAGATGATGCGGTGCTCCTTGCCCGCACCCCAAATGGCTTGCAGCTCTTAATTGATGGCTTTGTGACGTTCATGGAAAACCTGGATATGTCCCCTAACCTCACAAAATCATATATTATGGAAATGGGGAAGAAGACAAACAAATCCTACAAGTACACCATAGGATAACATACCCTAGGGAAAGTCCCAGCCTTCACATATTTGGGCATGTTATTTGACGGGCACTTGAATTTTAAACATTTTTTGGATGAAAAGTGCCTGGCCTTGACCAGGTCTACAGGGTCCATTGCAAATTTCGCACAAAGGCTAGGATGTTGGACCCCGGGCACTATATTAGAGTTATATAATTCAATTTGTTGCTCCAAGGTCGTATACGGAAGCGAGGTGTGGGGTTTCATGAAGGCTGATAATTTGCAAAGGGAAGAGAACAAATATCTTAGGCGCTTACTGAAGGTCCCTCACAGTGCCCCGACATTCAGCGTTCACGAAGAATTGGGGGTTAAATACATTTCTGATCTGGTGGCAGTAAAACCCCTACTTTGTTGGTTGAAGGTTTGGTCAAACGTAGAGGCGGGGTTTACGCGGCTGGTAATCCAGGACTGTCTCTCCTTGGACTACGCGATGAAGATTCCCTGGATAAAATATGCCAGGGACTCATTTCTTAAACTAGGGCGGGTAGACCTGTTCACCAAACCGGACAAAATGAGGACCCAGGATAAGGCAGATACCAAAGGCTTGTACTTTAAGTTCGCCATCGCACAACGTGAAGAGACCGAACTCGCTAAACAGAGGGTGAGAGATCACATATTGGTCAAAACAACCCACGGTATAGAACCATATTTAACACTAATCACGAGTGCACATGACAGATTTTTAATCACCCGTTTTAGATTAAATCTTATTCATCATTTATTGGCGGTACCGGCAGGTTTTATAATGAACTCAGAAGAGAGAGGGCCCTGTGGCTGCGACAATAGGTCTCCACAGGATACCCTAAATCTAGTTCTACTGTGCCCGTATTACGCTTATCCTAGACAATGCATACCAGCTCCATCCCCTCTAAACAATTTAGGGCCTGGAGTAGCATTAATCAAGCTCATCTTAGACAAAATATAATAGACTCCCAACCAGAGATTGTCCCGGACCCTGAACTAGCCTCCACTAACTATACAGAATGGCTTCAAAATGCATTTAGCAAATTAGTACCCTACAAGACAGTCTCCAAAAACAGGAGAACTCCTTCAGCGCCATGGTTTACCGAGGCGCTCAGATTGGAGAAACAACATTGCAGGAATCAAGAAAGACGTTGGCGCCAAGAATATAATAACTTGGAGAAAATACGCTATAAAGCGGCCCTGACAAAGTATTAACGTCTTCTAATCATAGAAAAAAGTAACTACTACACCAGAACGATAGAAACAGCACAAAATTCCACTAAGCAACTGTTTCATGTAGTTTCTAACCTGACAGGGCCAGTGGTTAATACCACCAAAGAGGCATCTCAGTCACTTTGTGACTCCTTAGCTAGTTTTTTTCAAGACAAGGTGGGCCAAATTTATTCAAACTTTAATATGCCTACGGGTGACGTGAACCAACTAGATGACAACAATAGGAATAGAGATTCCCCTAGCTTCATGGAATTCAGGCCAGTGCCGTTGGAACAGGTCATTGATCTGGTAAAGACAGTCAAATCAGGATCCCCGTCTGACCCATGCCCCCCATCAGTTTTAAAAATGATTCCTGACCTGATAAGTACTAATTTAACGAGCATTTGTAATGCTATGTTTTGCTCAGGCTCCTACCCCTCTATATGAAAAAAGGCCATTATTCAGCCGTTGTTAAAGAAAAACAATCTCGACCCAGGAGACACCAAAAACTATAGACCAATCGCACGTCTACCTTTTCCAGCGAAAATCTTTGAAAAAGTCATGAACATCCAGCTAGCGCAGTTTATAGAAGAGAACAAGCTGTTAGATGACACCCAATTCGGCTTTAGGAAAGGACATGGCACGGAGACTGCACTCATCAAAGCATCAGATGAAATCAGAATGGTGCTGGATAGAGGAGGTGCCGCAGTCCTGGTGCTTCTAGATCTATCTGCAGCTTTTGACATGGTTGATCATGCCACCTTGATCAACCGTGTCTCAGCCATAGGTGTCGGACGAAAGGCCAAGGCCCTTCTGTCCTCCTTTCTCTTCAAACGGACCCAGTCAGTCAGTATGGGTGATTATAACTCATCAGTCTTCTCTCTCCCCTGTGGTGTTCCGCAGGGATCGTCGCTAAGTCCAACTTTGTTTAACATATATGTGGCGGACTTAGCACGAGTAATTAAAAGCTTTGGAATGGGCCTCACGTCTTATGCCGATGACACACAGCTGGTGCTAGCGGTGCATAAAGACGGGGAGGCAGTGGCGGCTAGCTTTCATGATGGCATGCTGGCCATTAGCTCATGGATGGCAAACAATTGCCTCAAATTAAATTCAGATAAGACCGAGGTAATGGTCTTCGGTAACCTTGCCCCTGGTTGGTCTTCGACATGGTGGCCAGTTGAACTGGGATTACTCCCCACCCCTGTCAAGAAGGCCAGAAACTTAGGCGTTATGTTTGATGAGAACCTCACCTTCAAACAGCATGTCAGCGCAGTGGCCTCTTCGTCTTTCTATGTTTTAAGGATGATAAAAAAATTGCTACCTTTCCTCCCGATGAGCACTGGAAAAACACTCATCAGTGCCCTAGTTATGTCAAGAGTTGATTACTGTAACGGCCTTTTAATCAACACTCAAGAAAATGTTTTGAACAGGCTGCAACGGATACAGAATACAGCCGCCAGGATATTGTCAGGCACTCCAAAGTTTAAGTCAATTTCCAATGTGAGGCGCCAGTTACATTGGCTGCCCATAAAAAGTAGAACCAAATTTAAAGCGCTATGCATTGCTTACAAAGCAGCTCATGGTATAGGACCTGAATACCTGAAAAAAGCTTTTCGGGCATATGCGCCCAGCAGAGCCCTATGCTCCGCAGATGCCAACCTTCTGATCGTTCCCAGAACAAATAAAGTCAACTGGGGCGACAGAAGATTTGTAGTGGCAACGGCTAAACTTTGGAACCTGCTCCCCCTACAAATTAAGACCAGCCCAACGCTACTATCCTTCAGAAAACAAGTAAAAACCTGGCTATTTGAGCAATAAGGGGCCTTCCCGCTTTCCTCTACAGTCCATAGCGCCGAGACACCCATGGGTATTTGTGCGCTCTAGAAATTGCTGACATAACATAACATAACATGACATAACAAAAGTTCCTGAAAGGCCTACTGAGAAAAGGCCAGATTTAGGCAGGCACGTGTAGCTTTACTGTTTTTAAAATTGTCATCAGATGTTTTTACACTCTTCTGTGTGTCCAATTTTTTTAAGAGCTGCTCTAAAGTTAAGAACCGCGAGGGGGGACTGAAGCTTAGTGGCTGCACTGCCATGTCTCTGCACTATTCAGTGTTAATTGTAACAGTAGACTAGTTATGTCTATATTTATTTTAAAACAATATCTTATTTGTGTCAAAACGGGGATGAATTGGTAGTCATAATTAGTCGTACAGGAGGATGAATTAAAGTATATATAAATGGTTTTAATCATGTATATTGTAACCCTTTTTATAACATGTTTTTGTGAACTGAGTAATTATTGTAAGCAATGTATCTTTTATGGTTAAATTTTTATATGCCGAACAAAGATAATAAATTTGAATTTGAATTTGAAGTTAAAAAATTTCATGAGCTGCAATCTCAGGAAAAATGATAAAGAGGAGGCTGGCAAACTTATAACTGATTCCCTTAAATTGAACCAAAATAAAATGCCAGGGGTATTCCGACAAGCTGGAGGCTCACCAGAAACTTTATGATCTATTGTAAAATCTTCACAGGCAAGCTGCAAGGCAGCTAAGGCATGTGAAAAGACCACAACATGGACATAAACAGAAGTTAAGCAAGTGGATATGAGCGACCAAAAATAAATAGATCAATATCAAACGGAGCCCAGGTGAAAGCCCGGGAATTACACCATCACCCTGGAATAACATCCGGATAACGGCCCCCCAAAGCGGCCCCAATAATCGATTGTGGGAAACTTCTTGCAAATACAACCTACAAAGCAGCCCCAAAGATCCATCGAGGGAAACAATGAGCAGGTATACCCCCAGGATCGAGTCTGTGACGTGGGAGTCATAAGCTTGCCCTTGAAATCAAGTCAATTGTCAATGCGTAGTGACAAAACAAAAACAAGCATTTGGAATGCAATAGGTCTCGCATTTTAGAGAGTTTAAGATATTGGCATTGTAAATGACAATGCCTTTTATTTATGTTTAAAAAACCAAAACATAAATAAAAGGCATTGTCATTTACAATGCCAATAGCTCAAACTCGCGTAAATGCGAGACCTATTGCATTGCAGTTGCTTGTTTGTGTTTACATTGGCAAACAAACATGCCTCTGTGTCTGGGAAGCGTTGCTGAGAGACCCAAGAGCTCACGTTACAGAGTGAGGAATGCAGCATCCCGATCACAAACAATTCACAAGCTCATTACGTGCTCCAGGATTCCACCTGAATGGAAATACACACAGGTTTATCAAGCAATCCTGGAGCATGTAATGAGCTTGTGAATTGTTTGTGACCGGGAGGCTGCATTCCTCACTCTGTAATGTGAGTTCTTGGGCTTCTTGGCGCCCTCTTGAGTTTATGCCCAGGGCATGCGTTCCCTTCAAAACATTTACTGCTAACACTTCAGAGGAAGAATTTAAAAAAAGTCCCTTTAAACGAAGGATTAAGACAAAAACGGGAGGATAGCAGAAGTTAGGCGCTGCTGCTGGGAGGAAACAAAGGAGTATAAGGAGGGACGAAGAAGGGACAGTAACTAATTGCAGCCAAGCCTTTTGAAAGGACAATCATAGTAACCAATAAAAAGCCATTGGGCGGGCTGTCAGCCCAGTAGATTATATAGAACAGATCGAGAGACAGTGCATGCGCTGTCAAGGCTCAATCTAATGAACCATCATGATTTTAAGATCAAGTTATACCCCGAGTATACTTCACAAGGCATATGGGATATCCTTAATATAGGGAATGTGGTGAAGCTTTGCACCCAAATGCCTTGCCTAGAAAAAACGACCTTGGACGATATCGAAGGAGTGGCCTTGCTCCTTCTTGACACCGGGGACATAAACGAATGCACAAAAATAACTTTCTTCAAGCCCAAGCTGGTAAGCGCCTAGAAAAGGAATAAAAAACATCTAACAAATTGGGGATACAATTTAGAGAAATGGCCCCATTGAAATATCTGGCTTTCTTAACAAAGAAGCATGAGGGCCCACATATAGTCTTGAGTGAAGCCAAGAGCAATAACAACAAGCCAAGGCCTACAAATAGCTCCATTTTAAATGGCACTAAAGAGGGAACCAGAATATTGCCTACTGGAGAAGGGAATCTAGAAATCATAGCAAATGCAGGAGGCACAAGCCAATGTATCATGCAGCACAAAAACCCCGAGATTGGGTGTGACTTCCAAACGCTCTCAGCTACTAGCAAGCAAATGCCAGCAAACTGCAACCGAGCGACAAGTTCCAACTTAAAAATCGGCTCACAGAACATACATGGCTTAAATGATAGTGAAGCAAAAAACACAACCATCAGTGAACTAAAGAAATGTGATCTTATCAACCTACAGGAAACCTGGGCCCTTCACTCATTCCCTTAGCCCTATTTCACAGCTTATGACGCAACAGACGCTGCCTCACGGAGAAGGGGCCACGCCTCTGAGGGAGAGTGACAATCTACGTGAAGAATGATTTGGCAGCCACTGTCACAATACTGTGTAGAGGGAACAGCGAATATCTTCATCTAACTCTTGCTGGCAAAAGTCGGCAATGTAAGTCCTGAGTTCTCAACTATCATGCATTTACCTCCATCCACTGCAATAGAAACAGAATTCCCAGCAATGAAGGAACTATCAGCCCTTTACCCTGGTGATATGTGGGTGATGATGGGATATTTTAATGCTAACCTCATGCCCATAGAATCAATCACTTCATTCACGAACCTGGACAACCAAATCTGAGCCATAGTCAAAGAACAGCTAAACAGGGAATCATGATGGCCTCCTTTTAAAATCAGTTAGGATTGCCCTTGTTAAATGGGAGACTCCACACAGACTCGCCAGCGGCCTATAAGCACACTTCTTGTTTTAGAATGGCAACCTTGGACTACATCTGGATGTCGCTGGCCCATTTTCAAAATATTAGTAGGTTTGTCATGGCCCCCACCCTGACTATTGACCATGCAATTCTCTTCTTTGAAATCCAGGCCTCTTGGCCCATCCGCCCTCAAATAAAACCCCTTGGCATCGAGGATCAGCTCGAGCCTGTCAAGAAAATAAAATGGTCCATGATAAATCAAGATAAGTACGGGGAAAGGGTGGACAACTTCCTGGACACATCCCAGCAAGCAAGCAAACATAAAATCACTGCAAACCTCTGGCAGTCCCTGGTCACTGATTTAAGGGAAAATGTGACAGGTGCAGGTGAGAAAGAAAAGACAAGCGACCTTCATGCTTCAGCCTAGCAGCCGATAGGAAACATCAAATAGCGACCCTGAAACGCAGACTAAATAAATAAATGTGTCAGTCCAGCAATGATAAGGGGGCAACAAAACAACAGCAGACCTGGGTTGCTATAATACACCAAGAATACAGAAAAGCCCTCTCTGCCCAAAAGAGGGAAAAGGAAGCTCAGAGGTGGATCGACTCACACAAGGTGAAAAAATCCCGGAATCAAAGAAAGTTTGGTTATGGGTAAACAAATGTTTCAGACCAAACCATCAGGTGACTGTCACAAACATTGCCCCTGGAGATTGGGAAACTTTTATCAAAGCTCTTTACGTGGATTCAACAGTAGCCCAGTGCCAACTCAGATCACCAATTAAAAACAGAGATGGCCATACGAAATTACCAGATCGAGTGAAAGATATCATCATTGTTGTGACATCAGACGGCGAAGATACACCTTCAATAACTGCATCCCAAGTAGCCCTAGCGATCAGGTCAATGCGTGGCGGAGGTGCGCCCGGCCCAAATGGCATTCCAGCTGCAGTACACAGGTGGGCGCCATCTCGTTGGGCCACAATGATCGCACCTCTGTTTCAAGACTGTGGAATAGGGGAAAGTATACCCGAGACATGGAGGGGCTCACTTCTGGTGCCAATCCATAAAAAAGGCTCACGATTGTGCCAGGGGAACTACCGATTGATAGCATTACTAGATGCTGAAGGCAAGTGCTACGCCAGAATATTGAATTTGGAGCTTCTAGCTAGGGCGGAAGAAAGAAAGCTGATCCCGCTCTCTCAATCCGTTTTTCAAAATGGATGTCACATAGAGGACAAACTATTTTGCATCTCCCAACCTAATTGAAACCACATTTTCAGCTAAGGGAAAGGCCCTGTATGCGGGGTTCCTTGAATGAAAAGTGAGTAAATGGGCCTGTGTTTCGGTCTAGCCCCACTGAAGTCCTATGGGTATGGACGGAGGAACTTGGAGGCGAACGACAGGTGACGCTGCCTATGTGCCAATGCAGAGGAATCATTGACCCATGTGCTATGTATCTGCGAAGAGTTAGCCCCACTAAAGAAATTTTGGCTTCAACCAATTTAGCGCATCTTAAATATTCAGACCTGCTGGGAAGATGTAGAGGCATGTTTGAGAGGGAAAATAAGTGCGACTGCCCACATGCTTTGTGAAATTTATGAAGGCTGCAATAAATGTATTGTCTGATTGACAATTGCAACAGAACGAGTTCGGAGCAGATCCCCTCTTAGCGCATAATGCCCAATTAGCCACTGGAGAGTACCCTGATGCCCTGCCCCCCTTTCTTTTTAGCACGCTGACCAAGACTGGGGGTAAACAAATCACACCCCCGTATGGACCTTTGATAGAAATAATTGACATTAACATTTTGTGGGATTTTTTTTTACAAAATGTACTAATGCATTATTAATGTGTATTGAAATATTTTTATTGCTGAGATTTTCTATCATAAAGTGCAATTTTTGTAATGATTTAAAATAATTGTGCAATAAATAAATTAATCTAATCTAAAGCCCACTTGGGGTGAAAAATGCTGCTTCATTCAAGCTGGGCCCGAACAGATGTCGGCGCCTCCCCCCAAGTCTACTCAGCAGGAACTCTATTCAGGTAATGGGAGTGACTGTGGACATGCACCTCGCTAAGCAGTGATAACGGGCTTTTGCACAACCCCGCCGCAGCAAATAACACATCCTTTTTAGGTCTCGCGCCTAGCGTTGCACTGCGAAGCTGTGCTTGCGCAGCGCGAGACATTTAGTAGGTGAAAAACGGGGATTCAGCACTGACCTAGGAATCGCACACGCTCGTGCGATTCCTTTTGTGCTCCCCCATTGGCCTTTTCGTGCGTCTTTGTATAAAAGACTGCACGCAATTGGCCAAAGGCGGGCGCATTGCTCCGCCCATGGCCTATTGGTGTCTATTACGCGCTTGGTGCGCGTAATAGACACCAATAGGCCATGTGGTTTCAATTATCGTGCCCAGACACGGGCGTGATAATTGAAATCACATGCTTAGCTGTGGCGCGCGTGCGCGCACCACTTGTTATTACTGCATGCATTTGCAGAACTTTTTGCCGTATTCAGTTTAACCTGTGGCGCTTCCTTTAGTTGTGTGAGTTTTACACCTATGGAATACTTTTGTAATACTTTTAATGTGTATGTGATTTCAGCACTATTTATGCTTCCAGTTTCCTGGACACTAGCAGCTACGCTTTTTTACGGCGCTTTTGCTCACTAAGCCGCGGCGTCCATTATTTGTTTGATATTTGTGATATTTACATTTTACTTCATCTCCCACAATAGCTTTTTCGTAACAGGCTGTTACATCTTATGCTGCTTTTCCTTCGCCAATCCGCCGGACTCCGGTTTTAGTTTGTGGTTTCTGAACGTTTAAAATGCTTTCGTTTTACCCAGCAGCAGCTATTGTAGCAAGTTCACTCATGCTACGGTCCTGGTTGGTGTTCTACTATGTGTGGCTCTTACCTACCTATATACCACATTTTACAAAATATCAGTACAAGTAGCATTACCATAAGGCTTTTAGCTCAAAAAAGGCCAAACACCAAAAGGGCAGATGGGAAGGAGCCTTAACGTTTTACTAACCTGACGCTATACATCATTGGATCATAGTACCACATTTACCGACATGTAACACAATGCAATCTGTGGTTTTGTCCACAATTATACTGTTTGCAGCACCCACCAGAACAGTGCTACGCTCTTGTCTTCAGTGTCATGTGACATTAACATGTTTGACAAACTCCACACATGAAAATGAGTGAATGGCTTGTGTAGCGCAGCGCGGCCTCTTTGTGTGGGAGGTGTGGCTTTAGTGAGGATTCTCTTTTTCTTGAAGCGAGGTGTTATCTCCCTGTGCAATTTCACGCAGAGGTGCATTTTAAAGCAATAGCTTCAAATATATAAACCGATTAAACAGTCATGGGTTTTGCAGGCTCTTCCGAAGTGTGGCTCACGTGACATCATCTAGCAGTTCTTCAATGTGTTCCCAGAGGTGTCGTCACTTCCGCCTGCCACTTTCTATCATTTCCCCAGTTTGCACCTTCCGAATGCTTCCTCCAGACCATGACAGAGGATGTACTTCAGGTACAGCGTAGGAATACAAAACGTTACACAGATCCCATAATCACAGTCAGTGGGGAGTGGGTCTGTTCATCAGGTTAGAAAGCTCCCCTTGGCCCAGACACGAAGGTCCCCAAATTTATAACACCGTGCAAGAAGTTTGCATCACAAAAGTGACACAACCCGAGCAAAGTGTTTAATTGGCATTTACTTGTTAGCGCAAACTATCTTTTGCGCTGAATATCAGTCATAAAATAACGGAAAGTAGTGTAACTTTGCATGGAGGGAGACTCTAAGGGTGGTGCATGGGCATTCCTATTCAACCACTTATACTTTTGATGCAAAGCTGTATCTACTAAACTAGCATTTGCAATGCAATAGGTGTCATTTTTAGAAACTTTGACCTATTGGTATTGTAAATGACAATGCCTTTATTATTGCAGGTTTGTTTAAACAAATAAATAAAAGGCATTGTAATTTACAATGCCAATAGGTCAAAATCTCGCAAATGCGAGACCTATTGCAATGCAAATGCTTGTTAATGATAGTGCTGGGTCTGCTATCGCTAGACCTTAATTCTCTGGGCATAAATGAGCCTGCTAGAGCCAGACCTCTGCCCCAATACACTTACCTGCTCCAACTTGATTGAAGAATCACTTGACTCGAAGTTTCGCAAAAACTAAAAAACAGGATGTGGGTTGGGTTGGCTTCCTTTTTATTTAATGAAAGGGGAAGGGGAAGTCAGCCATATTGGAGGGACGGGAAGCTAGTAAGTTAACTCTTGACTTGGGAGAGACTAAAGCTCATTGAGTAAATACTGGGGAGAGGAAGACAGATGAGAAGGTAATGTAGTATACCTGGAGATAAATATAGAAACCTAACAGCACTAATGAACCTGTTTCGGATATATATTTCCTTTATTTTTTTTCTACAGTTCGTGGCCTGATTGCAGGCTTATTTAAATGAACCATCTCATTATATCAGTTAATTATAAACTAAAAATCTCACCTAATTATTACAATACCCGTGTAAGACATAAAGCGTATTCTGCATCATTGGTAGGATTTTTAGATTTAAACACTAAACATATTTTCAATATGTTAATATAAGACTTAAGGAGTAGCATTTGTTTGGGTTGAAGTCCAATACATCATTTCCTAAATCAATTGCCGAAGTGAATTGTCAGCCGTGTACAGTAAACTTACACCAGCTCCTGCTTTTAAACTGGGACACTAATGAACGAGAGACCTTTCTTGTCCCTTTAGTCAGGTGTCTAAGTTCATGACGCTTTTCTGTTATTAGCATGCCTCACAATTCCAGCCACCTCAATGTTTGCTTTCAAATGTGATTGGCAAGCAGCAGAACATTGTAAAGGAATGTCAAACGGATATATAAACGTGAACTTATGTGTACGGCCGTCGATGACTACCTGTTGTTGACTGTTATAACTTCAGGTTTAGTGTCAAAGGTTAGCGCAGGGCTACACCCTCTTAAAGCAGATATGTGATATTCCAAATGTTTGCAGTAGGAATTAAGCATTTTTGGGCAATTAAGCTGATTCTTCTATAGCCTAAAATCACTTGGCATGCAGACCAGAACTACCTGTGTCATTTATGAACATTCTTTCTTCCTGATGTAGTCAACTAACGTCTCATTATCTTAAAAAGTGCTCAATTTCCTACCGCTTGTAAAGGTAAATACACAACTGAGTGAGTTAGATGGAAGAGGTTAAGGCAAAATCTGATTTCCAAGCATTCAGATCAATAAGTAGTTAATAATGACCAAATTTGACACATGGTCAGCTTCCCTTCTTACCTGAACCGTGTCACTATAAATATATATACATTAATTTGTGGAACTCTCTAAACAGGCACTCGGAAGTCAGTGAAACAAAATATTCACAGCATAATAAATAATCCTGAAAATCTGTGTTGTTCGATCTGCAGAAGAAATGGGCAGGGCGATGTCTTATAATTGCAAAATACAAAAACATTGTGCTACAATAGGACATTAAAGCTGGCAGTAAACGCCATCTGTGTCATAAAACAGCCAAATAAAACCGACAGTAAAATCCTTGTTCCATAACTGAAGATATGGTTTTGAGAGCCTTTTGCTGAAGCAAACAGTATAGCATATCTTGGATGTAGACAGCAATTGGAAAAATAGAAATTCTGGCCTGTTTCAACAAAGTTACAACATATAGCTTATGTATATGTTTGTAGAAATCGGAAAAAAGGCAAAGTGCATCAGAGTCTGTACCTAAGAATTATCGCAAGGATGCAAAGTGTCAGGGTCAGAAAAAAACTCAGGGGCATATTTATCAAGTAGTCGCATCGCCCTTGCACCAAGCAATGGGGCGCAAGGGCGACGCAACAACTAAGTTAGATTTATCAAGCCACATAAGGCCACCTTGCGTGACTTGATAAATCTAGAGTAATGCAATGCAGTGCAAATTGCTGCGTTGTGTTACTCAGCTCAGGGAGGCGTTCCATGGGTGTAGAATGGGTCTTCCCGCACATCCATCCATGGATTTTGGCATATCCCCAGATTTACCTTTACTGGTAAACCTGGAATGTGTCAAAATGCTACGCCCTTCCCAGGTGAGGCATAACGAGGAGAAATATCTTTATTCCTCCTTGTTGCTTCCTCTTTCTATGTGTGCTGCATTCTGAAAACGTTATGCTATGTTAAATTAACTTGAATTAATGCAGTGAATCACCCCTGCCAGGGTATCTTGATGCTGGAGTGCAAAACCTAAGGGGGGGGTGGGCGATGAGGAAGTGTAAAGATTAAAATACCCAGGTTTTAAGAAGCTTTTTGAAGCGGACAAAGTCAGAGCAGTCATATACTGTGATATTTTGTTCCAAAAGTGAGGGCTGAGATAGGAGAAAGATCGGCTGCCATATCTACGCATGCGAATGCAGCGGGGGCAGAGCAAATGGTGATCTTATCAGCCCTCGCAATGTTCCATGGGGTTTCAAATAGGTCTGGTCGACCTAGCCCAGAACATTCATCTTAAAAGAAATTTAGCAAACTATTATTTTTAATTAACTAAGGACATAGAGTCCATAATGATTTCACAGTTTAACATCGTTGCCAGTTTGGCCCATATTGATATCCATCAAAAAAGAGAAGAAAGTTTCATTTCATTCTCAATAATTTAACCAAACCCAAGTTGTTTGTGAGATAGAAAATGTAAAGCACTTTGCTGAAAGCTTAGTGGAGCTTACAAAATCTGTTCTCCTCCATTTGTATATATATGTATACCTGGAAAAAATCCCAATGCCAGCACCACCAGTGACTGTAGATTTTCGTTTGATTTAACAGACAAAGAGCACATATTTCCATGGTTTGTTGCCAAAATGGGTTTCAAAATTAAAGAAAACCCCATTTCTCTTTATAAATCGTCATCTTCTAGACATAAAAATGGGTCTACCTTATGAATTTATAGAGGAATACTCTTAAATAAGAGAGATCAAGAATTTGTCAAATGTTTTTGACAGATTGCCATTAACCCCTTCGGTGCCGAGGACGTAATGGTTACGTCCTCGGCAACGGTGGAGCTGTGCCGAGGACGTAACCATTACATCCTGGCACTGGCCCGCGGGGGAAGCACTGGAGCTCCCCCCGTGGGCCGCCCCCCTACATTCCCCCACTGGGGAAGGCAGCGGAAGCGATTCCGCTACCTCCCCCAACCCCTCCCTCGGCAATCCGATGACGTCGGCGCGCTCACGGCGCGCCATCGTCATCATAGATTGCCGGGGACGCGCTGGAAGCCATTTGCTTCCCACGCGTCTAGAGAGAGGACGCTAAAAGGTAAGTCCTTCTCTCGGGGGGGGAGTTTGGGGGGAAAACGGACACAGGGGGAAAGGAAAGAGTTTTTCCTTTCCCCCTGTGCCTGTTTCTAATGGATTCCTGCTCCACGATCGCGGGTCAGGCCCGCGATCGTGGAGCAGGAATCCATCCACTGGATCACCAGGGGTCTTTTTTTGGTTTGTTGGGGGAGCGACCCCATAGGCAAGTGTCGCTCCCCTGGGGGGCAAATGTATCCATGTTTGGCCGATTTTAGGCCGATCAGCCTCCCTGGGGGGGCCGAAACCCACTAGGAATCAGGGACTTTTAAATTTGCAGATTTGGGGAGCGACCCCTTGGGCAAGGGTCGCTCCCATGGGGGTGATATTTTTTTATCCATGTTTTGTCCCCCCTGGGGGCTGATCCGGCCATTTTTAGGCCAATCAGCCCCCCGGGGGGGCAGAAACCCACTAGGCACCAGGGAATTTATTTGTGTGCATTTTGGGAATGACCCCTTGGGCAAGGGTTATTCCCATGCGGGTGGTCTTTTTTTACCTCCATGTTTCGGCCCCCGTGGGGCTAGATCAGCCATTTTTCCTGCTGATCTAGCCCCCGGGGGGGTTGAAACCCACTAGATGCCAGGGATTCATTTTTAGTAATTATGCGGAGCGATCCCTTGGGCAAGGATTGCTCCCCTTTTGGGGATGAATGTTTTGGTCATTTGGGGGCAGATTGGCTTTCTATTTTTAGGCCCAACTGCCCCCAAGGGGGGTAGAAGCCTGTAGACTACCAGGAATTTTTTTTAATGTATGTATATACATATGTTTTGGGGAGTGGCCCCTTGGGCAAGGGTCACCCCCTTTTGGGGATGACTGTTTTGGCCTTTTCTGCCTCCCTTGGGGGCAGATCGGCCATATATTTTTAGGGCCAAAAGGCGGCAAAAACTGCTAGACTACCAGGGATTTTATTGTTTATGGTGCAAAATGTTTTGGGGAGTGGCCCCTTTTGGGGGTGAATATTCTGGCTGTCTATGCCCCCATAGGCCTTGTATTTTTAAGCCCATGTGCCCCCGGGGAAATTTTGTGTGTTCGGCTGATGGTCTGTGTGTCATTATTTGTGATCGTAACATTTTGTTTTCTCCTTTTCATTTTAGGGCAAAGCTTTGATTTAAATTGTGCTTGCGGTTTCGGCACTGGTAGAGCTGCAGTTTAGTTGCAAGTGTTTGGTAAGGAAACATTTTTTTATATTGTTTACTACAAATGTGATCTTCATGAATGTGTTTTTTTGGAAATGTTGTAATATCAGAAGCCTATTTAGCTTTTGTTTGAATGTCTGTGAAATTTTCCTTGTATTTGTGCACAATGTGTATTGTGTTGCTTTTTGTGTAATCTATTTCGTGTTTTCTTTTTTAGTGGGATATTGGTGCTTGCTCTGTCTGTGCAGAGTAGGTGCTGGTGAGTCTAGCTGCCTCTGGCAAGTGAGTGGTATTGTTTTACAGTATATAGGTCTTTGTGTGCTTTGTATTGATAGACTTTGCCTTGCTACTGCTATATGCTTGTAATTTTTCTTTTAGTTTTATAAATCCACGCTTTGTTTATTACTTTTTTATACACTTTGGGTACTGTTGACTTATTTGTCAAGTTACTTGTATAACTAAGGATTATGGCTAGCCACAGGATGACTGCTCAGCAGGTTGTTGGGATGCTTTTCGAGTCTTCTTCTGACCATGATTATGAGACTGACTCTGCATCTGAGGCAGAGGAGGAAGGCTAGGATTCTGGCAGTGAATGTTCTGTCAGAGAGGAATCATCTGATTATGAAGCTACTCTCAGTGCAGATGAAGCTACTCTCAGTGCGGATGAAGTGCCTGTTTTAGAGGAGGACACTGATGTGCCGATAGTGCAGCAAGAGGCATCTGGATTGCAGCCTGAGTCTGCGAGGCTTCCCATTGGAAGTGCTGGACTATGGGTTGACCCAAACATGGTGCAGCTGGTGCTGCCTGTATTTAATGGTGTTGCAGGGTGTAGAGTGAATTGTGAACATTTTTTGCCTATAAATTTCTTTCAGTTGTTTTTGGACGATGTATTTTTGGCTGAGATTGCTGAGCAGACTAATTTGTATGCTGAACAGTATTTGAGGGACAACAGTGCCAGGCTTAGGCCCCACTCTAGAGCTACCAGGTGGACTCCCACAAATCTGGATGAGCTGAAGAAGTTCTTGGGTTTAACTTTTTTGATGGGCCTGGTTAGGAAGCCATCTCTGTCTTCATATTGGTCTACTAATCCCTTGATGGCAACAGCTATATTTCCTGCAACCATGAGTCGTAATCGGTATTTGCTTCTTCTTCGGATGTTGCATTTAGTTGATAATGCTTTTGCGTTGCCCTGCGATCACCCTGATTGTGACCGTCTTTTTAAGGTTCGGCCTGTCCTTGATCACTTAGTTGATCGATTTTCAGAGATCTATGTGCCCAGGAAAGAAATAGCTGTGGATGAGTCTTTGGTCCTGTTCAAGGGTCGATTGGTTTTTAGGCAGCACATTCCTAGCAAGAGGGCACGCTATGGAATTAAGATGTATATGCTGTCTGAGAGTAGTACTGGATATGTCTATAATTTCAGGGTCTACACTGGTAGGGATTCCAGTATTGACCCCCCTGGTTGTCGGTCCACTTTTGGAGTTGCAGAGAAAATTGTGTGGAAACTGAGCAGAGGACTTTTTAACAAAGGTCACCATTTATATGTAGATAACTTTTACACTGTTGTGCCATTGTTCAAGGAATTGTTCAAAGTGGACACTGTTGCTTGTGGCACAATCCCCTCTAACCGTAAAGGTTACCCAAAAGAGCTGGTTTGTAAAAAACTTGTGAAGGGACAGTGCAGTGCCTTGCGTAGTGATGAGCTTCTAGCTCTGAAATTTTCTGACAGGAGCGATGTCTATATGCTGACTACCATCCATGATGAAAGTACTTCACCTGTGACTGTTTGGGGTCAGGTTGCTGAAGTGCGCAAACCTGTGTGCATTTAGACTACAATAAGCACATGGGTGGTGTCGATCGAGTAGATCAGAGGTTGGAACCTTACACTGCTGTTCGTAAGGCGTACGTTTGGTATAAGAAGTTGGCTATCCATTTATTCCATTTAGCAAGCTACAATGCCTTTGCTGTATTTAAGGATTGCTCTCCATAGTCAAAGATGACATTTGTTCAGTTTTAGCAGTCTTTGATAGGCAGCCTTGTTTTAGTAGAACAGGCAGGAGTTCCTAGAGAAGCAGTGGTGGAGGATGTGGCTAGATTGGAAGATCGCCACTTTCCGGATCACCTTCCTCCCACGGCTAAAAAAGACTTTCCCGCCAAAAAATGTAGAGTGTGTGCGCGAAGAGGTGTGCGGAAGGAGAATCGTATGTACTGCCTCTATTGCCCTTCTAATCCTGGGCTGTGTGTGCCCACATGTTTTAAATTGTACCACACAAAACTGAGTTTTTGGTTACAACCGTGAGCATAAAAGTAAAGTGACTGGTCTGTATTGTTTTATACTTTTGTTCAGATTTCATGGTTGGCAAAAGTGTGATGTATTCAGTTAGAGCTGTTGTGCTTGTAGTTAAAGGTTTGTATCTATTGCCAATTGGTTTGTGTTTTTTTTTGCTGCATAAAATATGTGATGGCGGTGTGTGTGGACTGGCGCTTGGCTGGCGGTGTGCGTGGACTGGCGCTTGGCGCGCGGTGTGCGTGGACTGGCGCTTGGCTGGCGGTGTGCGTGGACTGGCGCTTGGCTGGTGGTGTGCGTGGACTGGCGCTTGGCTGGCGGTGTGCGTGGATTGGCGCTTGGCTGGCGGTGTGCGTGGACTGGTGCTTGGCTGGTGGTGTGCGTGGACTGGCGCTTGGATGGCGGTGTGTGAGTAGTGACTTGCTGCTGGTCACTACACACACTGCTAGCCAAATGCCACTCCACGCAATCCATCAGCTGGTGTGGTTGCTGTCTCAGGAATATGGGCATGTGAAAGTGATGGGCCCTTGAATGGCACTGTCTGCTGATGTGAGTGTTGCAATGTAATGGGCCCGCGGCTGGCGGTATGAATGGTTTTGTATGTGGCACACGTATGAAAGGTGTATGAATGGCCTGTAAAGAGGTTGGTGCCTTGTCGTGGCTTTACAGCTCACGAGCTGTGAGTCAATGGTTGAGTTTCAATTATTAACAGTGTATTTCATTTTTGTGAAATCTCTTGTTAATACAATTATATATGTTGAACCATCACTCACCCTCGTGCCAAATCCAACCGGTATGTATGTGTGCTTGAGGAATAGATGGTTGTGCAGAAATATTTGTCTTTTCTGTCTTTCTCAAGCAGGGTGTACCTTGTCCCTTTTTGTGAATGTTGTAATGTGTTGGTTTCGTGCCTGCTGGTGTGAATGGTCTTGTGTGTATCACGTACGAAAGGTGTGTGAATGGCCTGTAAAGCGGTTGGGGCCTTGACGCGGCTTTACAGCTCATGAGCTGTGAGTCACTGGTTCAGTTTTTTGTCCTTTCAATTATTGACAGTGCATTTCATTTTTGTGAAATCTCTTGTTAATAAAATTTTATATTCTGAACCATCACTCGCCCTCATGCCAAATCCAACCAGTATGTGTGTGTGC
Source organism: Calotriton arnoldi (assembly GCA_963921515.1). Classification (NCBI taxonomy): domain Eukaryota; kingdom Metazoa; phylum Chordata; class Amphibia; order Caudata; family Salamandridae; genus Calotriton; species Calotriton arnoldi. Next base: position 2,106,451 of record CAWUFW010001098.1, read on the forward strand.
TTGAGGAATAGATGTCTGTGCAGTAATATTTGTCTTTTGTGTCTGTCTGCCAAGGTGTACATTCCATCTAAGAAAAACCTACCAACTGTAGATATTGTCGTAAACTAAACACCCATGGGAGTACATGGTGATGTCTCTCTTGTGGATCCCTTTTTTTAAATTTATTTATTTTAATTTTTTATTAAGTCATTATCGATTAGTCATGGCAAATAAGACTGCAAAGTAATACATTTACATTCTGAGACACCTTAACACATGTTTCAAAAGCAAAAAAGCAAAAAGGAGAGAAGAAAGAAAAAAAAAAAAAAAACACAAATCCCTCGGGCCACAATACCCTAGCCTAATGAAAAGGAAAAAGAAGGTGAAAAAAAGAAGCAAGGCAGTGGGTTGACAGAGCAATAACGAAAAAAGGAGAAAGAAAAGAAGATCATACGGGAGAGTCAAGTAATCATTAAGCAAGGGGTGCTTATATAATATGAAAAACCAGGTACCAGAGGTGTTTACCCTATCCAGCTAGTAATTGGCGCCCATATTTTTTCGTCTCCTACGCCCTTTCAACCTATATACAGCCGATTCCATGTTATATGTTCCTAGCAACCTAACCCGCCAATTTATGAATGTAGGAGGATCAGGGCTAATCCACTGAGAGGTGATGCATGTTCTTGCAATGGCCATTGCAATGAATACCAATCCGACCTCAGAGCTAGTCCGGGCCTTACTGCCCTGACTCCCTTCTATACCCAGAATAATTAAATCAGATGTTATTGATATCGGTGTGGCGAGGATCTGGTTCAGGAAAAATTCAATGTCTTGTAGATATTTGGCAAGATTAGCACATGCAAAAAACATGTGAATCGTATCGGCAGCCCATGCCCCACACCGACTACATAAATTACCCCGTGGGCCAGCCAATTTAGAAACCTTCCCCGGGGTATAGTATAAATCAAAAGTCGACATAAAATGTTGAGTCCTCAGGCTTCCAGTTATTAGAATCTGGTTGGCTAATTCCAAAGACGCCTCTAAGTCAATACCCTCCTTGCCAAACTTCCTCTCCCATCTGTCATTCTGGGTACTCAAATCATCAGGGAGACCAGCCAGCAGCGTTTGGTATATTTTCCCAATCCGGGATCTATTCCCTATTATATCGATCAGGGGTATTTTCCCCAAATTTGCGCCCGCTTGTAACATAGTTTTACCCAAGAAGCTCCTAATCTGCAAAAACTTTAAAAAGTGTCTCGTAGAGATCCCAAACTTCTCTTGTAGATTAGAAAACGAAGCAATTTGGCCATCGCAACAAACATCCCCCCAGCTGGAAGTAATTTGATCTTGGAAAATTGGCGGTAAAAGCCCATGTGCCGAAAAAGGGGTGTAAGCATTAATGTTCGGGATACCGAACCTCCGTCGTATCTTTCTCCAAATAGAATAAGCTGATTGAATGATTTTAAATTTGGTCTTTTTATAATAACTCGGCTCTAAAATTTTAACTAAGCATTGCCCAGCATCCTCGCCAAGTGCTACTTCATAGATAGTTGGTCTAACAGCTTCAGGAACTTCTGACTTAGCCCCGGCCAGCAAAATCCCCATATGTTGTAGTAGTGCTGCCCAGTGATATAGGAGAAGGCAGGGTAAGCCCCATCCCCCCCTAAGTCTTGGTAAGATCATCCATTTGACTGCCCTTCTGGATCTGCGGTACCCCCACAAAAATCTAACACATGCCCTTTCTGCTCGGGTGATGCAAAATGCCGGAAATTCTAAAGGTATGGTCCGAAACAGATATAAAAGTTTAGGAAAGATCATCATTTTGATGACATTGCACCGTCTGTGCATTGATAGATGTAAATGATCTAATCTCTCGAGAGTCTTATTGATATTCCTTATTACTGGCAAGATATTTAGCTCAGGTATGTGCTCCACTAATGCCGTAATCGTCACTCCCAGATAAGTTGCTACAGAAACAGTTGGAATATCTTCGGGGAGCGAGATACCCGAGTGTAAAATCTGGGTTTTGTCGACATTTAATTTGTATCCTGAAACAGAGCCGAATTGCTCCGCTGATTCATTTACTGCCGGAAGAGCTGATCTTATATCGGTCGTAAAGACAGCAATGTCATCAGCATACGCTAATGATTTATATGCAACACCGTTAACCATGACAGCTTTGATCTGCATATTTGCCTCCAATTTGTTAAGAAAAGGATCAATATATACTGAAAATAATAGCGGAGAGCAGGGGCATCCCTGCCGAGTTCCTCTGCTTATGGCAAATGATTTGGATTCCTGTCCGGATATGCGGATACGGGCCTCAGGAAGTACGTACAGTGCCTGTACTGCTTGAATAAAGTCCTTAGATAGACCCTTTGCGTGTAGCGCCGACCAGAGAAACCTCCAGGAGACCCTGTTGAACGCTTTCTCTGCGTCCAACAGGATCATCCCGAGAGGTGTCTTCGTGGCCTGAGCCCAATCGAACAAGGCTATGGCGCGCCTAACATGGTCCGATGTGTCTCGGCCGGGATGAACCCATGTTGGCGGATGGTAACCAATGGGGTAATAACCTTGCCCAACCTTAGGGCAATGATTTTAGAATAAATCTTGCTATCAGCGCAGATCAAAGAGATGGGTCTGTATGATGATGGGCTGAACTCGGGTTTATCTTTTTTTTGAAAAACTACTATGGTGGTTTTCCGCCAAGAATCGGGGATCTGGCCCTTCTGGGCAAGTTGGAATAAAGATTCACGCTCGCTTCGAAGAGCTTGCCGAAATATACGGTAAAATTCTAAAGGTAACGCATCGGGACCAACAGCTTTGCCGGCCGCCAAAGAGGTTATAGCAAGCTCGACCTCTTCCCCCGTAATTGCGGCAGACAGCGTCTCACTTTGTTCCGGGGTGACCTTCGGAGTTTCATAATCCTGAAAGAATTCCTCCACAGACGTCGCTGCTACATCCCTATCAGTGGTATAGAGATCCTGATAGAAATCCTGAAAGACCTTCAGAACCTCTTCCGGCGAATCCTGAATCTGACCCGATTGATCCTTAATTCGACAAATTCTATTGGAAACTCCCCTTTGTTGTATACGTTTAGCCAGCAATCTACCCGTGTTTTCCCCAAATTCGTATATGTCAGCCCGGTGCTGTGCAAATTTAATAGCCAGTTCATCCCCATAATGTTGATGTATTCTGGCTTTTATAGCCGCAATCTGCCGCTGACACTCATCTATTTTTTGCGGGTCCCCAATTACCCGCATAAGCTCTTCCTCGGCCTTCCGAAGCTGTTCCACCCAACCATTGATCTTCTCCTTTACCATCCTCTGTCGGTAAAGAGAAAAGCTAAGGGTCTCACCCCGTATGGACGCTTTAAAAGCATCCCAAACTATTACTTCAGATGCAGTGCCCTTGTTTATACTGAAAAACTGTAATCCATTTAGCCATATGCAAACAGTATGACTGATCTAACAGTAACTTCCTGTCGAATGTCCAGGTCGTGGGAAGTTGTAGGGAGCCACTCACTGGAAGTTCAATTACTAACGGATTGTGGTCTGATATTATCCTAGGAAAAAGCTAGATATTAGCCTTTTCAACAGTTTGGTCGCACACAAAGAAATAGTCTAAACGGACAAATTTGTGGTGAGGAGCTGAAAAATAAGTGTACCCCGGCTCCATTTGCCTATGTCTATACCAAGTATCAGCCAGTCCGTGTTCCCTAATAAGTCCCTGTAGTGCCCTAAAAGTCTTGCCCTTTCTTCCCTGATAGGGAAAGTTACTAAGAAGATTAAAGCTGCTGTTCAGATGGATATTAAAATCGGCACAAAGGACTACCGGAGAGGGCCATAAAGCCAGTTCTTTATTCAGAAAATTCAGGACTTCTGGATCATCCAGGTTTGAGCCATACAAAGAGAAAATGGTAAATGAAATGCCCTTAATTACTGCTTCCACTATTGCCCATCGTCCTAAATTGTCCTCCTTGGTTCGTTTACTAATTAATATACCATGCCTGACCAAAATAGCTACTCCCCGTGTAGTCGTAGCTTGGCGAGATCATGCAAGGAGATCAAGGCCCAGATCCTTTAACCACCCGCGATTATTCCAGGGAATATGAGTTTCTTGCAGGCACAATACATCTACCTGCATATACCTAATAAGCTTGGCAAGCAAGCCTCTTTTTTTCCTGTCATTAAGACCACAGTTATTTAAGGAGCAAATTCGAATTTTACTTTTCCTATCCGTCATCCTTATGGAATGCAAGTATTTTAGAGTAATTCACACAATAATACAAAAACATTTCCAAGGGAATTCCTCAACAAAATATGCTTATAAAATCTTCCCTATCTCGATGCTGACAATTGCCATGATTGTACATATAAGATAATGACTGTGCACCCCCCCACCCCTCACCCCCCTCCCCTCCCCTCCCCACACCCCCAATCCCAACTCCACTTCTGCCAGAAGCCCTCCCCCCACCCAACCCCCCACCACATGAGGCATGGGGACCAACGGTCCCTGGTGATGCTGAGCTGAACCTCCCCCTTCCACTAAGCTAAGCCCCCTCCTTAACGTGTGTGCCATACTGTAAATAGAAACAGAAACTGAAAGAAAAAGACCATATCTAGGTTATTAAACAAGAGAGGCCGACCCCAGGGTTCACACATGGACTGCATAATCAACCCAAACAGGTAAAATACAGAACAGATTCAAATCACAGATCCCTAGGATGACTACAGTGAAAGCATAAAATCTTTTGCTTGAATTTCAGACTGAAAATAATGCGTTTGCCCCTTGGAAACCACCTTCAATTTAGCAGGATTGAGCAAAAAGACCTGAACCCCCTTTGCCTGGAATGACGGGATTAATTGACTCAATAGCCATCTCTTTTCAACTGTCAACTGACAGAAATCAGGCCTCACAAAGAAATCGCACCCCTTGCCCGCCCTTTTCCGATCTGGTCTAGCTAAATCACACAGGGCCTCCCTGGCCAAAAAATTATTGAGTCAAATCAAGATAGCACGTGGTCGGTTGTCGGCTTGGCCCCCTTTTTTGCGCTGATTAAAAGGGAAACGATGGGCCCTTTGCAATTGTATTTTCCAGTCCCAATGTTGAAGTTCTGGGAACGCCTCCTCAAAAAGTTCGATCACGAACTGGCGGACATCTGCGCCCTCCTTGCCCTCAGGAATACCCAGAATTCGCAGATTGTTTCTCCTTGACTGATTTTCAAGGTCAGTCAGTTTCAACAATGTATCATCCTTCATGGATTGCATAGACTCAGTCAGATTTTTCTGTGCGGCCAGCTCGTCTTCCAACTGAGAAATTCTGGTCTCTGCATCCCCAATTCTTGCCGCGAAGTCAGAACACGTCTTTGCCATCCTGCGTATTGAGTTCTGAAGTTTCCGACACGCACCTTGAGTCCGGGAACTCTCGGCTCTTGTTTTCTCAAGGTGGGCCATAATAGACTGATATATTGTAGAGAGTGTAATTTCTTCAGGGTCATTAGGGTTAATGCTAGCCATTCCTGGCAATGCGACCCCTTCCAGAGCCTCCTTTCCTTCCAAATTTGGTAAGAAAGCGTAGTCCCAAGCCATTGAGCCGCCCGCATCCCCGGCCTGCACAGAAAAGATAGATTCATCTTTCAGTTTTTGAACTGTTCCCGGATTTAGCCGGGACTTGTCACTCTCCTCCTCCCAATGTAAGCTGCTGTTATCGCTTTCTTCCCCAGCCCAGTCTTTGCCGCAGCTGTTCTCGCCTGAGGAGTTAGAATGGTCTGACAAAGAGTAGAATTTGTCAGCTACATCCTCCTCCTTACATGTTGGTAAGTTATCTTCCATCCGGCCAGCCTCCCTATCTGAGTGAGTCTGATCCAAAGCCCCTTTTGCCTGGCCATTGCTTAGAGGAACTCCATCTACCAGAATGCACTAGCCTTGCTGTTCCATCCTTATACCGTCTGTCACCTCCGGGGAATCACCTGAAGGGAGCATACCTATCAAGTTGCCAGCTTCCCTACTCCCACCAGGGAGGCTGTCTGCGCCTATACGATCGAGCCCTCGATCCAATGTCCCCCCCATCAGTATTCCTTCCTGCAGTCTCACCCTGGATCGGCTCCGTCAGCTTTACTGCAGCATCCAGAGACATGGGGGCAGTTTCAGAAACAGGCAGAGGGGCGCCGATTTTCCCCGTAGTTTTAGCCCCTGCTGCTGATTTGTTCTTCCCAGTTTGCGCCTTAAACAGAGCAGGAACCGTCTGCTTTCCATGAACGGCAGCACCATTTCTTCCCTTGAGTTGTTCCCCGGAGCCCAGCAATCCGACCGGCATCTCCATAGCTGAGCGACGTCCTCCGCCATCAGGATTTCCTCCTTCTCGGTCCGGGGTAGATTTCCCCGGGCTGCCAGAGCCCGCCGGCGCCCCACGCACCTTGATACTCATAGTGGCTGTCTTCAGCGGCATTAGTGAATCGGCGCCGGTAAACAGAGCGGGGAAAGCTGTCGGAGTGTAGGTCTTACGAGTCGCCAACCTACAGGGCAGCGGGACCCCCCACAGCCAGAGCCACGATCGCCAAATCATCAACAAAGGGCACCAAGACTGGTAAGTTTTACAGCCCCATCTGCACCAAAATCAGGCCAAAATCGAAAAGGGAGAGGTTTTAGCAGGGGAGGAGTAAGTGGTCAGCTCACTCGGCCGCTGGTGCGACCGCCATCTTGCCCCCGGAATTCAGTATTTTGCGATTGAAAACCATACTGAATAGCCCTCTCTTGTGGATCCCAACAAGTTATCTTACCCACAATGTGCTGCAAAACTCAAAAAGTGACTGTCACATTTTCCTTGCATTATTGTGCTAACATTTTCACGCTTGAGATAGAAACAACAAATTTCCTACCACCCAGCATTTCTCCAAGTATTCCAAAAGAAATGGTACCGCACTTGTGTGGGTGGGCCAAGTACCCGCGGCAGGGAATGGCCCAAAACGTATTGAGGCAACATCAAAATTACGTATCACAAAACAACCTGGTTTTGCAAGGGGGGTCCCATGAGTTTTTGGCCCTGGGCTCGGCGGCCATCTAGGGAAACCTACCAAACCCACACATTTCTGAAAACTAGACACCCGGGGGAGTCCAGCGAGGTATGGCTTGCGTGGGTCCCTCAACATTTCCCTACCCAGAATCCCCTGCAAACCTCAAATTTAGCTGAAAAAAATCACTTTTACCTCAAATTTCTGTGTAGGAAAGTTCTGGAATCTGCGTGGATCCACAAATTTCCTACCACCCAGCGTTCCTCCAGGTCTCTCGATAAAAATGGTACCTCACTCGCGTGGGTGGGTCAAGTACCCGCGACAGGCAAGGGCCCAAAACCTATTGAGGCAACATCAAAATTACCTATCACAAAACAACCTGGTTTTGCAAGGGGGTCCCATGAGTTTTTGGCCCCGGGTTCGGCGGACATCTAGGGAAACCTACCAAACCCACACATTTCTGAAAACTAGACAGCCGGGGGAGTCCAGTGAGGTATGGCTTGCGTGGTTCCCCCAACATTTCCCTACCCAGAATCCCCTGCAAACCTCAAATTTAGCTGAAAAAATCACTTTTTTCTCAAATTTCTGTGTGGGAAAGTTCTGGAATCTGCGTGGATCCACAAATTTCCTACCACCCAGCGTTCCTCCAGGTCTCCCGATAAAAATGGTACATCACTCGCGTGGGTGGGTCAAGTACCCGAGACAGGCAAGGGCCCAAAACCTATTGAGGCATTCACAGTGAGTTGCAAAGTGTACTCTGTAAATCAGAAAGACATCTCTGACTCCCTGTACATTCTGCATTGGCATTAAGTTTGAAATTGCATGTAGTCCATGTATATGTAAAAAACTCTGAAAGCAAACAGTTTCAAATTATAATTATTTCTAAATATTAAATACCCTTGTCAGCTGTGCTCCCACAAGTTGAGAGACTCCCTAAACCTTACAGCATAGAGCGTCATCAACATACAATAGCACTGGGATTGTGTTTCCACCTAGTAGTGGAGTGTCCTATCCTTCCTCTTCAGAGGTGCCTCTAAAATGTTCATATAAAAAGCTGTGGAGGCTGGCACTGATTGGGGGTGGGGGGTAAGGGAGGTGTAAAAAAAAAGGAAAAAAACTTACCTGGTTGCCGCGTCTTTTTCGTCGTCCCTCCGTTGTCTCTCTCGGTCAGAACAGGAAGCAGGAAGCACCAGGCTCCCCATAGCCAATCACAACGCATTGGTCTGAGCGCCATGGTTCAGCACTCAGACAGGCAGTGGGAGCCTGGCATATTCTCCACCCAGGTTGTAATGCAGCCTGGGTGGAGACCATGTAAAGTGTGCATGAATGTTTGGCCGGCCCGAGACGGTAGGCCATACATTCATGCACACTTGGCGTGGGCAAACCACTCCTCACCCTGCTCCTGTGTGAGCAGCCCAGCCCTGCCTCGCCCATAAAGCTGCCACAGCAGGAAAAACATAAAATGATAATAACATTGAGTTATTATAATTTTATGTTTCCTTTATTTCACTGCTGCAAAGCAGTGGGGCAACGCTCCTTCACCTTAGCGGAGGAGCCGCCACTGATAAAAAGTGAATAACAAGGGTGCTAACACTCATCCTTGACGAACATCTCTTGACAAATCAAAGTTTTCTGAATAATCCCCATCCACAATATACCTACATTTAAAAATTAAAATTTTTAAATTTAGACAAGCCTTGTGTTTCAAATAAACAGTTTTAAGCAAATTTCTTATACCAGGTGTATGACATTTCAGTCGCAAATCACTTGCTGTTTTTTCTCCACAGCAATGGCTTGTTGACCTCCACCTAATTTTTGCTTTGTGAATGAAGAAAAATCCGTCACAATGCAAAACCACACTTTGGGAGTAGTCGCAGAGCCATGATTTATTAGTAGGAATGAGAAAGGATTCCTTTTGGAACTCGTGAATGTCTGCAGATGCAGGAATGCAAGCCAGTGAGGGATACAAGACCTTTAGTAGGCATTTGCAACATTTTAGTTCCAGTCTCTGTCCCTTAAAAGAGCAGGGGCTGGAATGAAAAAAATATAATAGTTATTCTACAAATGGCATCTGAGGGAAGCATGGGGTAGGCCTTGTCAGTTTTGCTCACACAAGCTGAAGGGTACCATTGAACCATCCCTTAAACGTAATACTAGCCTCATAATTCTCCATTAAAATGAAGTGCCATACAAAAATTCTCCTCACCTTACATTAATCCCATCACTTCCTGATCCCTATTATTGTCCCTAACCATAAGCCTCACATTATTTACACGTATGGCTTCTAGCTCTAAACATTGTCCTTAGTATTACACTCAGGCTTACTGTAACAGTAATTAAAACATGCATTCTAACCCTAACATTCTACTAAACATATACATTTAACCCTAATCTCATGCTATTTATACCCATTTGTTTGCTCTTTTGTTAACAATTATGGCTCCCATTAGTCATAATCCTTGCCTTTCTCTACTACAATATGTTAAAGTAATATGTTTAAAATGTTAGTAGTGTTTTCTGATGTTCTTTTCTTTTTCTGTTTTCAATCATTTTGCTTATGTGACCAATATTTTATTAAACATTTGGTCAGTCTAACATTTGCCTTAGAAAATGTGAACAAATAACTATTAATTGTGTAGGGCTCAATTGGGTGCATACTAGTCTTTCCGGAGTATTTGTCTGTTACACCATAAGTTTTATACTTTGCTAATTGAAAAACAAATTATTGCAAACCTTTTCACTTGACCTGATGATTATTTATATAGCACCAGCAGCTGGAACCTTCTATGTATTGCTTCTCTGCTGTTGGTCAAAGGCATAGATAGCAGAAGAAAAGAAGAAGAAAAGGCAAGCAATGTAAGACAACAAAGAAGATTACTACTAAGGATTCGATTACGATGCCGTTCAGAAGGGCTCCGAATCGGATTCGGGTTTGCCGAATCTGATTCGGAAGCCCTGTTTCCGACCGATTCGGAAACCTTTCCCAATGACCCATTATGATGTTCGGACTTTCCGAATCGGTTCCAAATCTGAACCGGACGGCATTCGGAAAGTATGAGTTGTTTGGAGCTGAAACGTTTGTGTCTATGGGCCGCGTTTCCGTATGACTCGGAAACCTTCCGAACGAGCGATTACGATGTCAGATTTGGACAGCCCTTCCGAATCAGTTGTTCTGACTCGGATCAGCATATCGGAATATGACTTTGGGGGCCCGTAGCAGGTCCCCCTTCACCCGGCGCCTTCCGAAGGGGGCCCGTGGTGGTACCAAGGGACCCCTCTTTGCAACCATGCAGAGTGTGGCAGGCACCAAGGGGTGCCCGCCACAGGGTGCACGATTTTCCTCAGCCACCCCTTCCTTCAATGGGTGCCTGTGTATTCGTTCGGAACACAGACTCCCATTGTATTCAATGGGAGTCTGACCGAATCGCATCCGGAAGCATCCGGATGCATCATAATCGGTCGGTCGGACTCCCCGGATCCGAGTCGGTCGGAAAACATTCTGAGACCGATTTGGTCGGAATGCTTTCCGAACGGCATCGTAATCGACCCCTAAGTAATCAAATACAACCACCTTGAACCTCTTTCACATCCTAACCCGTATTACATGAGTAAATGTGAGTGCAATTCAACATTTTTATACCATTGTACTGGTAGCAGATCACATTCAGTGGACATTTATTTTTATATATTTATTTTATTTTATTTTAAGAGTTTTATATAGCGCTGGCTAGACCCGGAGGTATCAGAGCGCTTTACATAAGGTCAACATTTTTACAAAGTTAGCATCAGATTACAAGGAAGAAACATAGTTACATCCATTGCTAGATCATTAAATAGCATCAGAAAACAAGTCCAGTAGTGCATAGAGAGGAGTGGGTGAGTAGTAAGGGGGTAGGAATCGGAACAGGGCTAGCCGAATGGCCAGGGAGGAAAGTGCATCGGAAGAGGAAAGAGGAAAGGAAGGAGCGGGCACAGGAGGGCGCGCAGATCGGAAGGAGAAAGAAGACGATGCGGGGAGAGGAGAAACAGTGCCAGTAACCAGAGGGTAGGTGACGTCCGAGGGAGGATCCGCAGTCCATCTCCTCTATAGCAACCAAGGCTGCTCCTCCGGGCATCGGTAATGTTGCAGGAAACTCCGCCATCGTAGAATATTACAGAGTTCATCGGAAAGGTGGTGGGGGCAATCGGATTCAAGGGCCAAAGTAGCAACCCCGGAGAGAGAAAAAGGGGTGAACCCCAGCCAACAACCACGCTGAGATGGTTCAGCCATCGGCAGGTCCACGATGAGTAAGACGGAGGGGGGGGGAGACACAGCGGAGAGGCGAGGAGAACTGTGCCCAATGTCCGGCTGGGTAGGTGACGGCCGCGGGTGTGAACCACAGTCAGTCTCCCCTATAGCTGCAATGGCAGCTCCACCGGGCATCGGCCAAGTTTTTCAGGCTCCATGGTCGGAAGAAAATTCACTGTTCCTCAGTTGCCTCAAGTCAAATCACGGGAAATGATGTGATGAAAATATCCAAAACAAACATTTGTCTGAATAATCATAGACTCATTTTGGCAGACACTAACATTTTAAGAACAAGCCTGAAATAGAGAAAAGGAAAAAGCATATGCATTTTGCTTGAAATTACCATCTTTTGAGTGGTATTCCCTCAAATTTTTGCCATAACTACCCTATTTGTTTGCTTTTTTGTTTTAGGAATGGCACACTTTACTCCTGCAAACCAGTGGTAAAGGGCCTGTGTTCTCCCTTCTAAACATGGTAAAAATGGTATACATCTAATTGCCATATTTAATTTACATATAAGTCTCTAGTAAATGGTACCACATGTATTCAGGGCCTGTAAATCAAAGTCTGCAAGTGGGATGCAGCACTCATTGTGCCACCCTCAAAAGTAGCACTGTAAACCATGTCTCAGACTCGCCACTGCAGCATGTAGTGCAGTTCTAAACTGCCATATCAACCTGGCAAAATAAACCTTTTGCCAGGCTTAAACCTTCTTTTTTAATACTTATACGTCACTCTTAAGGTAAACCCTAAAATCTCATAGAGCACTGTACACGGTATTTAAGTAGCAGGGCACGTATATTTCACGTTTTGCATGTCCTGGCAGGGAACACCACCTAAAGTCATTTTTCACTGTGGCAAGCTTGCCTCCCATAAACGAACACCAGGTTACCTTATTAGATTTATTAAGTGATAACTTCAGTTTTGGGAAAAGCTAGAGAAATATTTCTGCTAATTTGAATTGTAATTAATTCAACACCCTGTTTACTGGTGAAGTCGGATTTTAAATTACTATTTTGAAAATGCCACTTTTAGAAAGTTGGTATTTTTCTGCCTAACCCGAAGGTGCCTTTCTGCCAGCATCCAGGGTCACATGACTGTTAATGGCTCTCCTGTGGTGTGATATGTATTCATTCCAGACTGGGAACAAAGGGCTTTGGGTGTGGGTAAGGCTGTTCCTCTCTTGAGCAGGATGGCTTGTGGGCAGTAACCAGCACCTTCCTGAGCATTAAAGGGTAGCTTGAGGGCTGTATCCAGCCCCTTCCCAGCTTCAGAAGATGCCTAACCTGTCACTTGCAAATGTGGCCCATACTTGGGCCTACCCGCCCTTTGTTTCACTTGACAGACTGGCGTCTAACACAGGGAAAGGGATGAACTGACCAGAACCAGTTTTGGGGTTGGGCAAATGGTTGTCCTTGATGCACAGGATAGAAATGTGTATGCCAGTGGCACCCTCAGAACCTGAAATTAGAACACTCCTGGACCTGAGAAGATTCAAAAGAAGGACTTTCCTGCTGTATGTAGCAGGAAGATAAGATCTGCTTACCTTTAACCCAGGATCCCAGAAGTGACTCCAAAGGTCAGTTGGCTGAACTCCTGTTTAGCAACAGGGAAACTACAAGCTTCAAGAGGCCTTTCCTGCTTCCCAGCTGACCAGATCTAATTAGACTTGACCTGGTCCACACTACCGGCCTCTGTGGGAGTGAGACCTGACCCACCAAGTGTTGTCTTCAAGGTCCTGGATCCTTGGCTGCAGTCAGAGTGTACTCTTCCCTACTCAACTGAAGGTTTAACTTGCACTGACGCACTGCAGTGCAGATCAACGCAGTGCCTCGCATCACTGCATCTCGCAGCACTTGATTGGGGGCTTCACTGGAACTGACACAGAAGGGTGCAGGACAATGCAGGGCCTGGCATCACAGCACTGTGCAGATCCTAATCAACGGCTTCACCGGATACAATGCAGAGCCTAGTATTGCAGACTGTGAGCTCCTGATCAGTGGTTCGACAGACTGGATGGAGCACAGAGCCTTGCAATGCAGCACCACATAGCCCTTACACCAAGGACAAATGGGGCATCTCTCAGAGGGCTGCACCTGGTCTCATTTCTCACCAGCCATACATCACAGTCGGCCTGAATCTTTGACTTTACCCCGGTCCGGTGCGAAAAGATACCTGCCGTTGGCACTTCACACCTTTTGGCGCAGTTTTTACCTCAGATTTTAAAAACTCATAGCTCCGGTTCTTCTGACTGGTTTTCCAAGCTGGTTTGTGGTTATTCTTTTGTAGGGTTTTTTTCTCTATTACTGTTTAACTGCTTCAAAAATGCTTTGTACATTGTCTCTAAGTCAAGCCTGACTGCTTTTGTGCCAAGCCACCAGAGAGGTAAGCAATGGTTTATTTGGTGACTTTTGTGGTTCACCCTGACAAGGATTGTGATCATTATTTGAGACGGGTTCTCACCACCCTCAACAAATAACCCACTTTCTTTGAATGAGGACCATGTGAGCTCATTCTTAATAGAATAGTTTGGGAAGTTTTGTGTAGAGTAATCTTACTGTAGTCTAAAGTAATGTGGTAGGCACAATTCCTATGTAGTCTTTACTGAGTAAATTACACACAACTTTTGGAAACTCTTATTCATTTTGATACTTAATTGTGATCAATTAATTGTTACATATAATCGTTATAGGTGTAAACAATTCATACCCATCTTTTGTTGATTACTTCTTGACAAATATACCACTCAACACATTTTGGAAACAAGTGTTTTCTTCTTCAGGAGAAGCATAGGTAATCACTGTAAATATTAAGTGCTTGCTACATTTCCTCAATCTAACTAAGTGTTTACATTATGCCGTAAACCGACATTGCAAAAAAATGGGAAATTTACAATTGTTTTCCTACAGGCCTAAATGACACCAAAAGGCTTATGCACCGTCATAACAAGTATCTACAAAAAAGGTAAAGCTGTATTGAAAAAAAGCTTAAACTAATCATAGAGAAACCATGGAAAACCAGCACATTACAGGTGTTCCTGTCCTACATCGACCATATTATACAACGCCCTGCAACCAATGATTGTAAATAATATTAATCACTGCACTGGTTTAACACATATTGTAATAAATCGAGTTATCCCTAGGTCAGAGAATAGATGTCTCAGATCATTGGTACTTTTGATCAGTCAAAGGATCTGTTTCTGAGAAGGTACTCAAATCTTTTCACCATCACCACTTTATTTCTCTTTGATTGTGAATAACAATAAGTACGCCTAAACAACACACAGTTCATGCAGAATTGTCTTAACAGTGTAGTGTAGCCAACTCTTTGGTGCTCATGTCAACAATCTTAGAAGGAGGAAATTACTAGTTGGGCCATAAGCATTCAAATCTGTGACCTTCAGGTTGCATGAATATTTCTGCATTTGCTACATTTTTTTAATTAACTATCTTTTGGTTCAGCAATCTCAGAGGCAAATAACTATATTCTTTTGCATAAAAAGATTTATATTTGCTTCATAAATCTCATTCAGCTTCCAGCAAGACATGAAGTTGAGATTAGATGCACATGTTTAAATAACAGGTAGTGATTGGAAATATATTTCAATATCAATATATTTATAATGTGATGTGCTTGTAGATAATGATAGTGAATAGATTTTTTATGTTTTTTTAAACAAGCCTCCTGTCATTACTCATAAGCTGCGCCGACGAGGATCACATGCATTATGGTGTGATAGATTTCAGAAATTGGGGCATGGCTGAACGCCGCACAAGATGGCAGCTGCTCTTTAGAGCTTTCAAGCAGCTCTGGCGTCGATCAAGAAAAAAGCAGATTATGCCTTTCCCTACCTGAGCCTGTTGATGTTGGGGCCATCAGAGCTCAAGCACCTCAAGGGCAAATGGCTGTTCTCGGTCTGGTGGAATATTTTACATTGTTTCAGACTCCCGTGCTGACACGTGTCCCATTGGCTGCCATTTTCCTCTCATGAGGTAATTTGAAGTACACTACAATAGGATTCCTGACTTCTTTTATTTCCACATGAGGACTTCAATTAATGTTTCTATTTTCATCCTTTTCGGTCCTCTGCACTCTTGCAGAATAAATGAGGGCATTCTAGTAACCGCTCAGTGTATTCCAACCTTGCTTCCTATATATGCAACTTTCTAACCACACTTTACTATTGTTGGCCACGGTGCCGCTGGCCGTGAAAAGCCTAAGCAGCCAGTGCCCTCCAGAAGGATTGCCAAGAAGGAAAAAAAAACTCTGATGACGAGGAGACTCCAGAACTGACGGAGAAGATATGAGCCAGGAAACTCAGAGAAACCAGAAGCCCAAGATGGAGCAGGAGATAAACAGGAAATCAAACTTGAGCAGGAGGTGCCAAGGGCAGGAGAGCATCAACGGAAGGAAAGGACCACCAAAAAACTGGAGCAGGGAACCAACAGGAGTGAGGACACACCAACAGAAACAAGCAGTGTTGCATTGCAAGAAAGGAAAAGATTCTGCCCCTTTTATCCCCAAGAACAGGAAGTAAAAAATAGGAAGTGGCAAGACAGGGAATGACAAAACAAGAAGAAGACCGCTGCTATCTTGGTTAGGGAAAGGAGTGAAAAGCAGAATAGGAAGGCCGCCATGTTTGGAAGGTAGAACAACCTATCCCCAAGGCCCTCTGGGAGCACGACTTTGAAGGAGAGAAGGAGAACAGGCAACAAGATGGCCCCAAAGGAGATGACCTACAGGATAATACCATGCAAAAGGTCAGTGCAAGTGTCCCCCAAAAGGCATAGGAAGCCGCAGTCTCCACCTGGTAACTGCAGTATTCCTAAGATGTTATGTGAAACATCTAACCGGCAGCCGCGCAAGTCCACAGCGTGCCCGATGCAAAGAGGCAGCAGGCATCGTGGTGCGCACCCACGATGCCAAAATGGCAATAGCGGCCCGTTGTCTTGCTCTGCGAAGCGCTCAAGAAGGAGAGAGAGGCATTGCGGGCTGCACTGCGGCCCATGAAGAGGAAATGGGCAGCATCACGGGTCACGGTTCAGCCCGTGGCGCAAAACGACAACTGTTCTGTTGAGTAACGTTTGCTCATAGTATAGTTTGCTACAAAGATTCCTTTGCTGGCATTTTTTCATCTATTTTCATGCCATACCGTCCTGGTCCGTGCAGCACTATGTGTTCTCCCCTCATATCATCAGATTTGTTTTGATCCTTTGCATGGGGAGCTCTCGCAAATTGGAAGGCAGCAAGAAATCTATTTCTCCTTTCAAATCTGGAAATAATATCCATTTTCAATGGCCCCCCCATTGGTTTCAATTATTACTGCCTCCTCAGAACTCATGGGGCGCTTCAGCCCATGGGAGGAAGTGCTTGCCTTCTCCTCAGACCACTGGAGCAATCTCAAAGAAGTCCACAAATTCTACTTCTGTCAAGAGGCCTAAAAAAGATCTTGATTCTCCTTCTAAATCCCCTTCCCGTTTGACTTTGGAGGATGTTATAGAAGAAATTAAAGCCCCGAAACCATTTATAGTCAACACTAATGCCTCCTTGCAACTCATTGAGGACAAATGGTCCTCCTGCAACCAAAGGATCACTATGCTTGAACAACGGGTGAGCAATATTGAAGATTCTACCCCTGATGTGTCTCAAATAGTTAAAAACATTGATCAGTTTAAATGACTGATGGAAAACTTGGAAAATAGGAACAGAAAGAACAACCTCAGACTCTTTGGTGTCCCAGAATGTTCAGAGGGCTCCAACATGATTACTTTCTTGAAAACAGCAATCCGTAGAATTAGGCATTTACCAGCTACGCCTTCTCTCACTATCCAACAAGCTCATCGTCTTGGTTACAGATCTTCCTTATCCTCAAATTCACGTCCCAGAGGAATCATTATCCTGCTTCTCCAATTCACAGCGCTTATGCAAGTCCTCTCAGCAGCAAAAAAGTGTGAAATCTTCAGTGGTCTGGTCATAAGATTTTCTTCACACAGGATGTTTTCCCTGCTACAGCAATTGAGATCTATGAACATCAGAGTTACTTCATTGTTGCCTCTTTATAATCACATTCAAAGACAAAGCAGCTTCCTTTGAAGATCCCAGCAGACCAGCAATTATGTTTTAACTAGAACAAACCCGAGGCTATGGACTTAGGGCCGCCGGTCACTACATAATCTCTTAAAATTGTGCACACTTGCTATCTAATGCTTTTCTTTATATTTCTGGCTTCCAGAAGAATGTTGTATTAACAGATTTTCTTTTTCCTTCCCTCCCATTTTCTTATAGATTATGTGGATTCCTTGTTTCATTCCCTTCCTTCATGCAGTGATTTACACCACCCCATATAACCCCTTCTTTGTCTTCAGTGGCAAGTCTTGTATTTTTGTTTAAAACCATAACCTTTATATCCTTCTGTCACTATTCTGTTCTCTCACAATACAGGTGTTTCCTAATCATATGTTCTCCTACTGGGTTTGCTCTTTCGTATGTCACTGCTTTGTGCTCCCAGTCTCCTCGTTGGAGTTGCAACATGTCAATCTTTCTCAGGGGCTCTGCTGTTCCCTTACCCCTTGAAGATTCTTCTTCTCTTCTTTTTGTTCTATCAGCATTCATATATTGCCAATTGTTGTACTTTATTATGCAACTTAGAACAGTAACGTGGAATGTTAAGGGGTTGATAAACCCAACAAAGCATCATGGAGTATTGTCTTACTTATCCCGGAAAAAATGTCACATAGCATTATTACAGGAAACAGACCTTATTGAGTCTGAAGCTACTAAATTAAAAAAGCAATGGGTCGCTGAAATCTTCTCTTCTCCTTCCACCTTCAATAAAATTGTGTGATTATTCTATATCATAAGTCTCTTAACATCACATTACTTTTGCTACATCAGGAATCAGACGGTCGCTGGTTACTAGTTCCACTCAATATAAATGATACCACTCTCACCACATTGAATATTTATGGTCCTACTCATCCTGATCCAACTTTTAGCAGAATCTCTCTCGCACCGTCTCTGAGCATGCATCTGATAATTTATTGGTTGGAGGACACTGTAATCAAATTTTAGACCCATTTATGGACCCGAAATCTACATTAAGGTTTGTTCCACATACTTCCCATACACTTCCCAAACCTCACTTTCTGACTTTTAGATATTTAGCAGCTTTATCTGTGGATGCACAGAAGGCTTTCGAAAGTGTTGATTGAAAATTCTTAATGAAAGCTTTTCAGTGGCATGGAATTGGTCCTCATTTAATGCAACTTATTTCTCTGCTAAATTCCTCGCCACATTCATCTGTTATAGTTAATGGCATACAATCCCTTTATTTTTCTCCCAACAGAGGATCTAGACAGGGTTGCCTCTTGTCTCCTCTCTTACTGATTTTAGTTTTGAGCCCTTTCTTCATCTTTGAAGAAATTCACAGAATTTCCCCGGGTTTAAAATTAAGGATTTTCATATTAAATTCACTGGTTATACAGATGACATTCTTTTTTTTATGGCACTCCCAGAACGTTCTCTCCCTGCTTTTTTTCATGAACGTAATCTTTATTCCGAAGCTTTGCGTTACAAATTAAGCATTGGCAAATCAGAAGTAATGCCACTCAATAAGACAATCATTTATTGAGGTAGAATTATCCTGGAACTCCACCAAAATCTGTATTGTAAAACTATCAAGGACACTCTTAAAAAACAAACTCTTAACTAAACTCCATCAATTCTCCCAGAAATGAACTCCATTATACCTTTAATGGTGGGGTTGTTTAGATACTATTAATATGATGTTCCTCCCGATTATTTACTTCTGTCTCGTGATGTTGCCTATTAAGATTTCTAGAGGATGCTTTGACAAGCTTCTTTCTAAATCCGTATGGAAAGATAAAGCACCTAGAATCTCTCTGCAAAATCTGTAGTGTTCATTTTCCTAATTTTATCACCTATCATAAGGCTTTTGGCATTAGACAAATACAATGTTACATGTCCCAATTTCCAAACATCTATCATAATTTATGGCTCGCTCTGGAAACTGCCATGATATCACTTTTTACTCATAGGCATATTCTTTTTATATCCAACCCTCCTACGTTTTGGCTACCTCTCACTGTCACACATGCTTACACCTTATTGAAACCTTTTCATGTTTCTCCACTTATTCCTTCTCATAAGTTCTTGAACAGTCCTATTTGGAATAATAGCTTGCTTAAGAAAAATGGAAGGCCTTTATGAAGGAAAGCATGTATGAACAAGGGCTTATTTCTTATCTCACAATTGTTCCATTCTGGCTTTTCCATTTTATTTACCCAATTACGTACTCCCCACATACCATGTGAACCAAGTATAATGAGCTCAAAGCCCTGTTACAAAATGCTTTCACAGAATACACCTCCCACGTTTTCCTCTCATACCGGCTCACTTCTTCACCTGATCTTATCGACTGTACATTCTAAGGCAGCTACCATTTATAACCTGCTCAAATTACCTGATCCAAACAGGGCCAAAAAAATAATTGAAACACTGTGGGAATCTGACATACACTCTGCATGGCCTGTCTAATTGTAGAATAGCATTTGGTGCAAAATACATTCCACTGCTCGTACTGCTAGTCTAACTCAAACCTTATACTTTTTCATAATAGATTTTTTTATACTCCTGTTCGTCTTTTTAAGGTTAAACATATACACCAAATATTAATGCCACTACTACCCAAAGACGCGCAACAAACAGTTGTTACCGCGTTAATAATGTCCAGACTAGACTACTGCAACAGTCTATATCTCAAGATCCACGAAGGATCCATGAACAAACTACAGATCCTGCAGAATGCTGCGGCCAGACTCCTCACAGGCACAGCAAAGTTTGAATCAATTTCAGCCAAAATTAAAAAACTTCATTGGCTGCCGGTCAAGAAGCGCACTCAGTTCATGGCTTTATGTTTGGTCTTTAAAGCTCTTCAGGGAACCGGGCCAGACTTTTTAAAACAGCGATTCCGCTGGTATACACCAAAGAGCACTGCGGTCATAAGATGCAAAATTTGTGGTGGTGCCCTTGGTGAAAAAAGCCAACTGGGGTGGCAGAAGCTTTGTAGCCCAATGCGGCCAAAGCATGGAACGCCCTTCCACTACACTTGAGATGCATGACCAACCTCCTGGCCTTTAGGAAGGCATTAAAAACATGGCTGTTTACAAATTAATCTTGTTAATACCCACATCGCTTTAGTCATCAGTAGGTCTTCACATAGCGCCAGGACACCTTCGGGTAACAGTTAGCGCTCTATAAGTACCAATAACATTAACATTAACACCAAGACACTTGCTGGTGCTGTAATACTCACCCAGGAGCATATTTTCACATGTTTTTTTCTTTACAAGTTCTATCCGATTTCTGGTCACTTGTTTGGAAACCAATTAATGCTATCACTCAAGTATACATACCCCTTTTATATGATGCACAGTTTCTGAATAGCCTAGATGATGTTTAGTCTTCTAACAGAATGCTTTGGAAATTGGTTGTTTTTCTGATTTCGATTGCAATTCATGTTAATACCTCCAACTGGAAATCTATAGAAATGTTACAATGCTGGGGGAATTAAGTATGTCACCATCACAGGCTGGACAGATACAATCACACCTCATTACACTTATCTGTTAAACGTAATCGGTTTTGGATGCCACTTACCACTTATCTGTCTCACATTACCATGACTGTTCATAATTCCCATCCCAGCGAATTTTTTCAAACATAACAAAGACGCATACTTAAAGGCAGGAATGTTCCTGTACATTTACTTCTTAAGGCAGGCACGTAGTAAGTAACATGAAGTTGAAATAGAAGCAGTTCCCAACCTTAAATTTAAACAAATCTATTTTTGCAAACTTCCACTTCACTATTTTTTTAGGCAGATAAAAGATATTACCGCCTTATGAAAATCTTACATTTTTCTCAGACTTAGTGCACCTATATTAATTTCTCCTAAGTCAATCGACTGAGCTGATCAGGGACCCATTCGCTTGTGCAGGCATATTATAAGAATGTACAAATAGAAGGGTTTTGTATGCACAGATAGTCTTTTTATATTTATGTACAACACGTGCTCCTATGAGCCTTTTGATTAATCTTTGAGACCAACCCCTGGAGAGAAATTCAGATTGACATGATAATGCTAGTAGAGTGTACTGAAGGGCGTTCCAAGGGAAATCCTGCTAGCTCTGTAGACAGAAAGTGAAATGTTGCGTAGAGTGAGTGAAATGTTATGGTTTTTTAAATCATTCTCATTCCAATTAATGTGTGTGGGTGAGATCGAAGCAGTAGCCAGTTGATAGAAAACCCAGTTTCCATTGGCCACCCTGCCTCATCTGAGAACCCACGGAGTGAATTGGGAACACCATCTGAAGGCAGATCACTCTTTTTAGGCAAATGAAAATCTTCCTTTTCGAAATAACAAAACATTTTCTAAACAGCTGTTTCGTTTACTTTAAACTGTTTACACAATTCACAGTGCAGCACCAGGTATAGCAGCAAATCTTTGTTAAAACCATCAATTTTAATGTTATTTGGGCATACTTCATGAAAAATGTACAGTTTTAAAACAACTACACCATTGATAGAAAATGCACATTTAATTTTCCAGAGTACATTTGTTTCGCTGCATTTATAGTACTGTTATATTTGTATTATGTGTTTGGAGAGCTCTAATGTCGTGTAGACCCTATGGCCTGACTCCATTTTGTCCATATTATGACTCCATTTTGTTGTAGGCCTACTCGGGAAATGGCGACCTTCCTATATTTTAAAATATAATGGGCTTTACCTTCCTGTGGAAAGTACATATGTCACATCCTTCCGACACGTAAATGTGTCATCCCCTTTGACCCTAACATACAAAACATGTCATATCCTCCCTGTAGTGACATATCAAAGAAGTCATATCCTCGATTGTGACATCCAAAAGATGTCATATTATTTCAGTAGTGATTTAAATAAAAGTTCCTCATGCAACAGCAGTCTGGGACAGGTGCCTTTACCAAGGTCAAATTACAGTTATGCCCCAAATAGTGTAGTCTGTATTAACGCATTTCTACCTTATTAGTACATATTTCTGATGTATATGCTTATGTCAATACATTTCTTCTTAAAGATAAGAGTGGCCGATTTACTATAAAAACCCTTTGAAATCTGAACCAAATCGGAGAGGTCTTAGCCCAAGATGAGCACATCAGATGATGCCTGAGATTTCCTTGACAGAACCTGTCAGAGTGACGTGCTGCTGAAGCCTCCAGTCCCATACAGAATGCTCATAACAGGCATAGAGGAGAAGAGCTGTGCCAAGCTGTTGTGTGTTTTCTTTCGGGAGAACACTCACTTCCAGCCCTCCTGATAACCACAGCACTTTGTTGTAAACAGGTATGCAGTACATCGTCTCTGAAGAAACTCTAGATACTCCATGCTCTCCTAGTGTAGCGCATAAAAGTAGGTGTTAAGTTGTTAGATTGCTGGGTTGATAAATGAATTCCTTACAGTGTTGTAAATGTTTATATTGTTCTCAATATTAGTTATGTGCCTCAGTGCTGCATTAATCATATTCAGGGTGGTTAATGTGCATGTGGTAAGCAAGAGAATTAGAATGTTGAAATAAACACTTTTTAACCATAAAGTGTCACTAACTCAGTGCAGTGCTAGTGTGCGATATTCTACAGATTGAAATTTGGTTTGAATTACCACTTAGTCCTTGAAACCTTTGCACAAATGTTAATACCGAGTAAACACTGACACCCCATCAAAAAGAGATTTGAGTGGGGTTGTGTGGGGTTATAACAACCTGGACTTTCAAGTTCAAGCATCAGTGCACTGAACTAGGTTCAGGAATCCGTGGATGGGAAAGTCAGATGTTATAGAACTAAGCTCTTAGACTTAGTTCATGCAACACTAAAACCAAAAAAGGAATTCAGTCACTCAACTATAACATTCCAAAATGTTAATCCAACCCATCTCCGCTACCTGATCACAGTAGTTGTTTAATATCTTCCTAGAGGTTCTATGAAGGTGGCCCATCCAAAATTCATTGATGGAGCATTGTACAGTTTTGCTCCTGTTTTGCAAGTAGTCACCAGCTTCTTAAAAAAGCTGTTAAATTTTAGAATTTGTATATGTCCATATTAATGTGAAACAATGTTATATACGAGGTTCATATTCTGAACATTATATGTAAACAAGATGAGTCAGTAAACTAAATGCATTCATTGGTCTCACTTGCTGTTTTAAACTGGACCCAATGATCGAGGGGAAGTCAATAATGTCTTCAGAGTATAGGTTTATTTGATTGCCCCACATGGCTACCGCCCTGGCAGGAGAGCTATGTAAATACTGCAGTGTTTATAAAAATTATTTGGAAAACGTTAAAAACAGTAGTTCATAGTAATGTATCCTAGTGCCTGTAATGGCTCTAGTCAACGTTTCCATAAACGTTCCTTGAATAAAGGTTGAAATCTATTGAGGCATCCTTAATAATGACAGCTTTTGTTTACTTAGGTTATTTAGTGCTCCATAGATAAGCATATTTTAGCGAAACTCCTGCCAATGTATCTTCAGGCAGGGTCAAGATCCGACACCTCCATAACGAGAATGGGCTTTATTCTGAGGAAAGCTTGTTCAAGACATTCATAGATCATAAATGGACTCAGCTAGGTTCTTATATAAACATTTAGGGCCAGATGATGAAAGCCTTTTTGTGGTCGCAAAGGGTCCAATTCGCAGAATCAGGCTGTTTGCAACCGCAACTGTTATGTACAAAAGTAAATTGTGATTTAGTAACACATAAGTGAATCACAATTTAGGTTTGCAATGAAATACACAATCGGTATTTGGAAATGGTATGGGTAAAGCGTCCCTTCCAAATACCAAATTGTATTGGTATGGATTAATGTTTTGCAACAAAATTCCAGTTGCAAAACATTAATCTTTTACCACTTCCTCAACCGATGTTGTAAGCCATTCACAAACTGGAAGAAGTCCTAAAGGGACCCATTTCCATTTGTAAATTTTGACAAAAACATTTTTTAAGAGTAGGGAGTGGTCTCATGGACCACTGTCTACTCTCACAAAATGAAACCTACCATTTCAAATGCATCTCTTTTGCTTTAAGGAAAATGGATTATATAAGAAAAAAAGTTGCTTGATTTAAAAGCAATCACAGACATAGTGGTCTACTGACCTCAGCAGACAGATATCCCTTTGATGGCTGCGATTCCTAGTGGGTCGCAATTTGCAATCTACCTCATTAATATTCATGATGTAGGTTAATTTCTGACCCACTAGAAAAGGGAATTTGCAAAAGGACCTCATATTACATAGCTCGGTTCCCAAATGAACACACTGGTTGCAAACTTCTGGTCGCAAATTGCAACCAGTATTTTGTGACTAGTTCTTAATACATCTGGTCCTTGGTTTACACCTCAAGCCTCATACATGATACCACATTTTCTCTTACAAACACCACTCAAAAGAACAACACTCCACCAGCCATGCACAAGGAATGGTCTGACTAGTTACTCGACATTGTGAAAACTTTGGACCCTACAATGGTTAAGAAAAAGTTATACAAATGGCAATCTGTTGCTAACATTTTATGTTAATTGTAAGCAGGGCTACTGGAATTACGTGATTTTGCGCCCTTTGCTTTTTTTTGCAAAAATATTGTTGTGTATTGCAATGTTTAGTTGGCACCTACTACCCCTGTGTGGGTCCCTGAAGTGCTTCCCTACATGGGAAGCATTCTACAGCATGTAAGGTGTGTGGTTGGAAGTGTGTTGTCTTTGTTTTGATCCTGGGTGGGAAGTGTTTCCATGTCATGTGAAATGAACACCAGGTACGATTTTCATGTTATAGGACACAACTCTTAGCAGTGTGATGCATGAAGAGGTGTGAGTTAAAGGCACGCAGCTTATGATTTTCAGTAAGCTGTCATCTTTTAGCAGCTTTGCGTGTTCCTTTATGGTATTTCTTATAGTCATAGGCCCCTTAGCTAGTTACTTCACTAGGCTGGCCATTCTGAGATATTTTGTTTAAAGTGTATGGTCCTGAGCAGGCATTGGTTAGAGGGGGAAATGGTGGAGAGCTCTTTTGGGATGGACTCTGAGAAACCACATTGGAGGAAACCAATTCATTGAAAAACATTTTAAATGAAATAAAAAAGAATCCAAAATAAAAGGAAACATTTTAAAGGAAAGATAATTTTAAGGAAAAATCCAAAACCACATTAAAATTGGATCTAGGTGTAGTGAAAAGTTTGGGGGTTCTGGGAAGGGTGATGAGGGATTTTAGGGGTGATAGATGGGTGAGCGAAGTTCAGTTATAGGAAGGGTTTTTAGTATTCAGGGATGGGTGAAGTTTAGGAGAGGTGAGAGTTTTAAGCACACATGAATACGTGGAGTTTAGGGGTGGTGATGGGTTTTAGGGTTCACGGATAAGTGGAGATTAAGTGTGGTAGGGGGTTTTAGGGTTCAGGGAAGGGTGGAGTGTAGGGGTGTTGAGGGGTTTTTGAGGTTCACAAATGGCTGGTGAATGATTTTTAAGGTTTCGTGATGGATGGAGTTTAGGAGTGGTGAGGGATTTTTAGGCTCTCTATGGGCAGAGTTTACAGGTAGTTAGGGATTTTTGGGGTAGGGATAGGCAGAGTTTACAGGCAGAAAGAGTTTTAGGGTTTGGAAAGGGAGGAATCTAGAGTGGTGATTGGTGTTAAGGCTTCAGGAATGGGTGTATTATGGACTTGGTGAAGGGCTTTTATCAGACATAAATGGATAATGTTTAAGGACTGTTAGGGAATCAGGAATTGATTGTGTTTAGAGAAGGAGAGGGGGAGGGGTTTGCAAATTAAATGTATTCAAAGTAATTAACAGTGTATAATATATAAAACTTAAGAAATGTTTCCTGAAATGAAGCACTGAAATAAATACCTCAGACAAAAAATGTTTCTTAAAGTAAGACTAATATTTACACTTTAAAAAATAAGCATGCACAATCTAATTTTGAAATAAAAGACATTCTATGAGTTGGTTTCTATGAAATAGTAAATGCCATTCATCCAGCAAGTCTCTTTTAAACAGTTTAGGTGAAATGGTTTCTCAGTAATGGTATTACATGAAATTGTTTTTCTATGAAATCACATACAACCGTAATTGTCATTGTGAGTTGTCAAAAAGCGGTCATTGTATATAACTTCTCGGGACCTGCAGTGGTGGACTAAATTAAAGTCCTCCGCTGGCCAGCGACATATGGCAGATCTCTTCAAATATCCCATGCCTCTTCAGTTGGTGATGGATGGTTTAATGAGTGAACTGGTACACTACTGGGTGGATGGCCTGGACTCATCGCAATTTTGTCTTATGTAAGCGTAAGACTTTCACGCAGTATAATGGAATTATTATGCAGCCTTTATGAACTACAATCGACTGCTTGCCACTGAGTGTTCTGGTATTAGTGTTAGTGTGGTCCAGGAGGGTTATATATTGTATTGCAGTTGCAATATATAGCACTTACTACCTTTGATGAGGCATTAAAGAACTTTATGCCATGTAGTGCACTGCTGCAGAACCCTAGATTAGCTTTATTTCTTCAGTGGTTATTGTTGGTTATTGGGACTAGTCTTGTGCTCTTAATGAAATAATTCCATGCATTTATTCCAGTTTCTACATGGTAGATTACATTAATAAGAGGCAGGAATGATCATTAGTGGAAGAGGAGTTATGTCAATTCAGGCACACAATATTAATAGATGAGAAACAGAGGATCAGTTACTATCAGGTTGCAGGGTTATGCCTTTTTAAAGGCTAGGTTGTGATCTTTGAAATGAGGTGTGGACAATTTGCAGAAATACAATAATAGGGATTAGTACAAACATGCATGTAATTTAGCCTAAACTGTGCCCAGAAAAAGGAGGAATGCAGAGAATGGAAAGTAGGTAGAGGGTTATTTGAAAGAATAGGACAAACAGTGATTTGTAGTTTTCAGACAAGGTTAATTTTCCTGTTAATACAGAGGAGGCTTTTTTGACATTACAAGCAATCTGAGAATGCAAAAACTGTAAAAACTAAACAATATTATTGGCATGTTAGACAGTGCTAATCATGCACTTTTGATAAGCACTGGAATCAGGCGAACGTATCCCCTGAAAGGCTAACGCTAGAGCACCACTTTGGCGAGAGCAGCTGGTCAGCTCAGTGTCTGGAAGCTTAAAGTAAAGTCTGGCTGCATATGCAGGGAAATATCATACAGTTTAGGACTTGCTTGAAGGTAGCAGTAACCTCATGATTGAAGCTGGATGAGAAAGTATGCAGGGCAAATAATGCAGACATCAAAAAGGAGAGTATGCAAATACTGGAGTGCATGTCTTCTGGTGTACACCCTTAAAGTTTGGCTCAGATTATTAATTACAAAAGGGAAGAGGTAGTCATTTTGGATGCACCTGGTTTTGGCATGTCACAATATGGGGGTGAGGAACGTTTCCCAGGAAGTAGAAGTGTATTGCCTGCATTACTGTGGCTGGAGAGTGGAGACAAAGACAATGAAGTGTGGAGGATGTAGGGCTACTTTTAGCCGTTCTGTTAACTTCGTTACCAAGGTGCTGCTAAATAGTTACGTGCTGAGCACTGCTTTTTGGTAGATCGCAGGGATGAGGAGTGGGACTGCACTTTCTGTTGTTCAACCTGAGAAAGTTTTTAAGACTGGCCTGCCTTTTGTCTGTCTGTAATTGCTGCTTAAGAAATGTTAGTGTCAGTCAGGTACAGAGACCTCACACTTCATTGTGCTCATATTGTTATGACTGTTCCATCCTGTTGCTGATGACCCCACATTTCGTTTTTTGTATGACAAACAGGAAGACCACAATCACAAACTAACACAAATGTAGATTCCCCTTAGACATTTTGAGAAAGGCCTAATAACTGAAAAAAGTTTTTCTGGTGAACTTTCAGTTGCACCTGAAGGAATCCAAGAACTAGACTTGCCGTAGTTGAAGAAAAGAGTGCTGACACATGAGTTCTTGTACGTTTGGGGAGCAGAGCCGGGGCGAAAATGTGACTAGAGCTTTCCATCAGCTTTAACTTTGTGTAAAAAGTGATCTATGTTTGCTGCCTCCTCAGATGGCAGGAGCGATACCCCTAGGAGAATGAAGGCACTGGGAAAAATGCCTAAGATTGGAGATTAGAGAAAGGAGGAAGTAAGAGACAGAGAAGTAAGGATAGAGAGTGGAAGAGGAAGAGGATGAAAAACAGAGAGAGAGAGGAGGGAGGGAGATGATGGAAAGTGGGAGAAAGAGAGAGGTAGATATAAGAAGGAGTGTGACGCGGAAGAGATAAAGGAACTGAGAAAAAGGGTAGTGTGTGAGAGAGACAAGAGAAAAAGGAGGAAGTGAGACAAAAATGGAGACAGAGAGAAGAGGGAAAGGAAGTGTGTTGAAGAAAGAGAGACAGTTAAAAAAGAAGGGACAACATGGCTTTAAAAGAATGGAGAATCAGTAAATGCATGAAACTTCTGAAGGCAGATGTTGAGAAGGAGACAAAGTATGCAATGGAGTGAAAAAGGTATGATTCGTCACTCACCCCATGCATTCACCTTCACAGCAATGCTGCCTTGACTTGCTAACTGCCACCACGTTCCACACTCACCTTGTGGCCACACACACATTTTACATGTCCGAGTGCAATGCTGGGTCACAATGAACTTCTCTCCCAATAGTGGTCCTCACTCACCTTGCAGCCAGGGGCACATCCCATGTGCAATCGGGCTGAGAGCCCTTGTCGCTGCTGCCCCCTCTAGTCTGAGTAGCCTCTGGCTCTTTGCAGCAACACCTCCTGACCCCAAAGCTGCCAGTTTGCAACCAATGAAGGTTTTCGGGTGCTCAGGTTCCATTACTGGCATCTGATGGCCACAATTCATCTTCAGGTACCCTCAGCATGTGTCGGACCTCAGCGAGCACCTCCACCAGAGTAAGCTTTACTGCTCCTGTACCTGTATCACAATAAACTTGGAAGGACAACAGGCCCAGGCACCTAAGAAAAATAAGCTTTCTGATGTCCTGCAATGGTTAACTAAAAAGCACTTTATCTAGATCTGTAAAGCAATCTAGAACAAAAGCTCTGTGTCCACTTAAACTGATGAACAAGCACATTTGAAGCATTTTCGACACAATCCATCATCTGCTGCACAATCTGCAGATTTTAACAAAAGTAATTAGTTTCTAGATCAAACGGATCAAAAGTTGCTAACAACATGGCGACGTGTTTGCGTGCAGTTGAAGGCCCTTCACAAAGATTAACTTGGCATCTTTCAGTTGCTTATGTCTGTCTTTGGTTACTAGATTGGAACTAATTAGGTGAAATCTTCATCCAGACACTATTAGCATCAGTAAAAATGACCAAATATTGAAAGAATACTATAAAAAATACTCCTCATTTTGTTGCATAATTTTTCTTTTCTAATATAGGTGCTCCCCTGCATTCATAATTTCCGTGCCCCTGATTGTAAATCACAAGTTCAGATTCTGAAAAGTTCAGCACAGCCTTTCATACTTCTGAGATTGGTAAAATCTTTGTCATGAAATTGGGACATAGGTACAGCTGTTACGCGGAAAACAGGTGAAATACGAAGAAATATATAACGTGTATTGCTTTAAAACATACATGGAGAGAACATGGAGAGTTTATTGGTGTCAGCCCATCTGGTCAGTGCAATGGCTTGATTGAGCAGACCCCTTTACTTAATCTTTGAGTTTTCGTCCATCGTACTACTTGCAATGACAAACAGCCTTTTGTCAATTCTATTTCTTTGTTGCTATGCGTGTTCACCAGACAAAGTTCTGGTGGCTCCTTTAATCTGCATTGTAATATAACACAACCATTCTTCCATCAGGTATACCGCTATTCCAACAATGAGCACTTTCGCATATAATAGCCCGGACCTATTTGCTTTGTCAATGCTTGTTAATTGATATTTTCACTTTGCAAGAGTTACTGGTAAATTCAGCACGTCTACATTACGTAGGAGCAACAATACAAGACACAGACATGTAGAAATGTATGACTATAATAATTTCAGGCACTTGTTCATAGACACAGCCACTTTGACTCTCCAGCCTGACATCACTCTGCCCAACAAGAAGTAAAAGATTGAAAGTATAGTGACTGCCACCCTCGAGGTCATTACGGCCACTGTCTCCAGTACTGGACTTTTGTGTGGTAATCTAGCATATTCTGAGTGTTGTAGACGTGCTTTGCTTCCATTGAACTAATTAGACTAACTCACCTGAAATCAATAATTTGTAAGTGAAAAGTTCCAGACTAAAGATAATGTCAGCAAAGACCTAAAGTGAGGTGAACTACCATGAATGTAAGAACTACCATGCAGAAAACACATGGGGCAGGAAACATACCAAACAACATCTCATAGGAAGGTAAATGAGACAGTGTTGGATGTAGGACACACCATGGTATCAAAAAGCATACACTCTCATGCACCACAAGGAAATACGCACACCATGTGTAGGTTCACATGGCAACCATTGCATCAACTCAGCCACAAATCTATGGTAAGCGTTACACCTAGTTTTGTGAAAGAGATTACATAAGACACAATGTTAGAGACACACAGATATTAAAGAAAAAACATTAGCATAGAAATTATTAAAATACAAAAATGCGTTGAAACGTATAGGACTGTAAGATGCTGGGCACAAGCGCAGCACAATTGAAATAAGGCGGATGTAAAAGTTGCAGATATTCTACGAAAGCATGTGTTGGCTCAGGCAAATAGTCAAAAAGGAGAAACGTAAGAAATCACAGATTTCAAAGCCGACTCTTGTGTCTCTGCCCTAGTAGAAATGACATTCAAACATGAACTGGTTATTAGTTTTTACTAATACAACTGTAACACGGATATTTGTAATTAGTATTTATGTAAAGAATTTCTTAATCGCATTAATCTTTTTAGCATGTTTCCTGTTAAAATCAAATTAGGAATTGTGCAAATTGATTTGAACACAAATGTTTTTTACTTTCTTTGTACTTTAATGATCTGTATTTTTAAATGGATCGAATAAAGCTTCTTTGATTGATTGATTGATTGACATTCAAACATACATTGTGCATTTTACACACTTGTATCATTCCCTTCCATGCCCACCAAGGAGTGACACCTGGATGATGGGAGGCCAAACGATAAACCCTAGTGAGCAACACAAACCACATATTTTAAAAGCACAAGGCTCCAACACAAGGATCATAAGGCACAACACATAACATCATATTTTGCTGATGAACAGCCGGCCGTTGGAAACAAATGTCACTTGAAGATCACAATGAAGAGAGACCTATAACCTCCGAGAAGCCCACAACATCCATGCTTCTGAGAAGGGGTTGGTTGATAATAGGTACTTGAGAATCCGACAACATTTTACAATGAACAAAAATGACGCAAAGCAGCATTTTTCTCCTTATCCTCTTGTTTAGGGGTTAGCTTCTTTTTGGGTCAATTTGTCTCTGTGCAACAGGCAGTTGATCTTCCACATGGTTAGATGTATTTGTGTTCAGACAGGTCTGTTGCATGAACGTATACTGCAAATAAAAACAAAGCAGATGTGAAATGTGATTGAGTCTCCTATGAGCAGCTCTGGTGCTGCTTCAAAAAGACGACTCCTCAAAGGCCTTTCTTTGGTCAGTTAATGAACATCTTGCAATTTGTGCACTATATGCTTTGATAGGCCAAAATTCCTAGAGATACCAATAATGCCTGTACAATTTTCTAGAAACTGAGCTTTCACCAGCCATCGGACTTTCAATACCCTTGCTTTAGGGAGGCCTAGCTAACTACCACTATGGTTGGTGGTACCTTCTGAGTGAAAAAAGTGGCTGATAGAGCCTTGTATTTTGCTAGAGTAACACTGAAAAGCAACTAGCACCCTCATTTAACTAGGACGTTGTTGATCAAATGGATGGAAAAGGAGCCGGGCAAGTAAATAATTAGCAATACTGCAGCGCTGTAAGAAGATACAAATGTGAGGTTCACTGCACCCAAGGATACCCTCTAATCTAAACATAACATCTCTCTTTCTGTGCTAGGACATTTGCCATTCTTTTAGGTATGTGCTGATAAAGTATATTAGTTAAGCATGCTATGTTATTATCAGGTTCATTAAAGGCAGGCATATTGTGGAATGGGGCATTTCTTTGTCAATTTGTTTTTTTTTCATGCTACTTGCGACTTCTCAGAAGCATGGAGGGCAAGGGCTCATATTGAAATGGACTTTCAGCATGTGAATGTTAAGAACTCATGTGAAGGAGTATGAGAGGGTGTATTTTAAAGGCATGGAAAATTGAATTGCAGAGATATTGACCACCAGAGGAACTTCCTTAACTGGGAGCAACGGTCCATAAACACTGGGCATGAATATGACAGAAACAGTGCAAAGTCATCAAAATGGAGCCCTATTTGAGGGATTTTCCAAAGACATAATCGGACTAATGGGTATATGGGCACTCAGTGGAAAGCAAAGCAGCAAGACCTGCAAAGGTAATGCGTGGGCAATGATATAAATGCCCAATTATGGTAAGTCTGGATAGGAACTAAGTGCTATCAAATACAGTGTAAAGGACTGTTATAGCCAACATATGT
This sequence comes from Calotriton arnoldi, assembly GCA_963921515.1. NCBI lineage: Eukaryota > Metazoa > Chordata > Amphibia > Caudata > Salamandridae > Calotriton > Calotriton arnoldi. The sequence continues at coordinate 2,139,393 of CAWUFW010001098.1, forward strand.
CTACAGTGCTTAGTAGTTCACAAATGTGGGCCACATTGTAAGAGTCACATAGATTCCTTCAATATCAGCACTGTGGGAGGCAACAGGCAGTGTGAGCTAACTTACAAATCAATGTTGGATTGTTGTCGGATGTGAGTGATGTTTTTAATCATCAACCAGTAGAGGCCAGTCCACAAGCTGAAGAAGGCAGTGCACAAGTATTTTATAATTAACAAGGAAGTCACCTATTTAGCAGAAAGGACTGTGACAATGATAGCACATTATCCACACCACCTGCTGTACATTGTACCTTCTTCCCATTTGCTGCTCTGTCTGAGAAGACACACCAAATTTTGTTGAATCTGCAAATTTTATTGAATTCTTTTGTCTGCTTTATGGAGGAATAGGACCTGTTAGTTGACAATAACAAGTCCTATGTGATGGTGGTGGGACCACGTTCAAAACAAACTTTCACTTATATGGTGGGGTCCACCCCAGTCCCAAAAACTAGTGTTTTCTCATACCTGGGGGTTTTGTTCGACTCTGCTTTGAATTGTCGGTGCCTAATTAGCAGAAAGAAAGGTGATTTTGTGAGGGCCAACGCTGCTGTTTTCAAATTTGCTTCTCGAGTGGGCAATAGACCCATTGGGGCCCTGTTACAGATATATAGGGCCAAGTGTATTTCTAAGATAAACTATGGTAGTGAGATCTGGGGCCACACTACTCATGAAGAATTGCAAATCATGGAAAACAACTTTTTGAGACGGCTACTATGTGTGCCCTAGTGTACTTCCACTTTTGTAGTACACGAAGAACTAGGTATGGCTTACCTCGCAGACATTCTGGCTTATCGTCCCCTTTCTTTATGGATGAAAACTTGGCTCAGGAAGGGGACTGAGCTTAGTACAGTGATCTTAAAGGACTGCCTGACCCTTGATTAGTGAAAGTGAAAATCATTTGCCTATTTTTGTTTGATTTTATGAACATCTAGAAATTGTGCAGAATTTGAGGAGAAACATGATGACAGATATGTTTGGAACTTCCATGAACGTTCATTACCACCAGTATTTCTGTAGAGTCACCAATTACAAGTTAAACCTCATAGAATGTGAAATACATTTGAGGGCACGGACTTACCAAGCAGTATTCAGCATGTAGTTTTCAATTCTGTGGGGTTTATTTAAACATATGCTGCCTGGTTTGACCAGATGGTAAATGTCTGCAAGTTGGCTCATGCTGGCCAGGTGATCGGGAGTGGGGGGTGGTAGAGTGCAGAGGATAGTGCAGGGAAGGGCAAGATGTTGTCTGGTAGCTTCCTTGTGCCTCAGTCGAAGGTCAGGCAGGGTCCAGGAATTGGGATTGGTCTGCACTCAAGTCCTTTCCCAAAGCAATTTCTCTGGGCAGATTTTACAGCCGGTAAAATCTGATCCAGTGTTCCCACACCTGGAAAATGAGGGGGTTGAACACTGGCCCACTTAAAATTTGGCAGAACAGAATTCCACTTCGCACAAACTGTAATCAGGCCATTGTAGGAGTGCGACCAGTGCAAAGTGTGTAATGCTGTTGCTTTGCCTCAACAATGCATACCTTTAACTGGCTCCATAGAAGAGCCAGAAGTATTTTCACTTATGCCAACTATGGTCTTTGTAGTTTCATCATTTCCATAATTTGCATCTTGTCTTTGGCTTTGTTTCTGTCAGAGTGAGTTCATGGTCATCCAGAAGAACAAGTTCATTATTGATAGCCATGTGCAATAATAGGTCAACTGCATTCACAATCTGCACTTGACTTCTACATTACCTTGATGCAGGAATAGGAAGCAATGTCTGAGTACTGCAATTAATTTATCAATTGTGCATCATATGGGGATGTGTGGCATCTTCTATTGCTTCTGTTCAGTGGTGAAAGTGTTGTGAAAGTGTTTCCATCAACTCATTTATTTATTGAACAGTTTTGTATAATACTCACTCATTGTGAAGTATTTGGGTGCTTTGCAATAAACAATAAAATCAATTTTAAATGAAAAGATGCAACACAATAGAAATGCTGTAGGTATTTCAACAACAGTTTTAGGTGTAAAAGAGTCACAGTTAATTTCAATGTGTGGTAGGCCAATTAGAATTAGATCAAGATAAATGATCAGCAGTGGTAGCGAAGATGATGATAGTACAATAGGTGAGGCTTTAGAAAGCATTAGAAGAAAGTTAAGTAGGTCTTACCGGAGTGTATGAGAGATTATTTTATAATAAATTGTAATATCAAAATGCATCACTAAAGAACAATTTCAGGTACTTAAACAATAGTAAAATGGCATAAATAGTCAACAGTTAAGGTCAAGTTGTGGCAGCCTCTTTAGCAGTATGCTAGACAGCTGTAGTAAAATGTAGTAATGGGACTTAATTGATTGCAGTCTTCATTGCTTATCCACTCTCACCTGTTGAATACTATCTTGCTATCATGCATTAAGGATAATAAGTTTTCTAATCATATGCATTTTTTTGGGGAGCAACCAAATTAAAAGTTGCCAACTGTGACAGCTCCAAAATCTCCAGTTTAGTTTGGTAAGCAGTCACTCAAGCACGCAAATTATGAGAGGAAATACTCCATTCTCAGCAAACCCATTATACTCAAACATGGGCGACAAATCAATGAAATAAGCCTCTTAGAAAAAATTGCATACTCAGTGCAAGACCCACCTACTTCCGCTAAAGTGAATGATCTCACAAACCACTAAGCCAAACAGTGTCTGCAACTCTTAACAAGCTAATGCCCAAATCCTTAAAGTGAAAAAAACACTAGGTGCTGAGCTGTATGGTACTGAAAAAAAGCTAAAGAAAGAAAACCTTGGAGAAAAACTGGTGCCAAAATCAATTAAGAACCTTAAACATACTAGAACCTTTTTACAGCACTATCTTGAGTTAAGCACAAGACCATTCAGTCATCAATGTAAATAGCAACGCGAGTATAGTTGTTAGCAATATGCCCAATTCAACTCAGAGATCCAAAATTAAAGTTCTCTCATCTCATGACGAAAATAAGGATAATAGTCCACATTTTTTCATCATTTCCACTGTTGATTTAAAGTTTGTTTAATCCAGCAACCATCAGCCGACACGTGTTTCGTCTTAATCACAAGACTTTTTCAAGGCTGGAATGAGAATATAATACACATTGTCTAAATATGTACAATTTGTTGAGAAGATGGGAGCAATTGGTTTATTTTTAATTCACATGTTCTCTATAAAATAACCAGATAAATCATAGTGTGAAAAGTCTATGTCAAGTAGAAGATATAGATAGATTGAGATACAGTGATTGCTGTTCAAAACAAGACCAAAGGAATAGACCAAACCGAGAAAAGTTCGGTGTGACAGAAGAATTCACCTGCGAAGAAACAGTGTTTTGTGAAAAGTCAGCAAAGAAATATATACCAATAGAAAAAATCTATTTGTAAAATGGTAAAGAACCCGAAAAAATCCATAGATCACCTAATTTTAGTTGTGAAGAAGCATAACACATGATTCATGCCAAAATATTTAGAGATAAAAGTGTATATATAAGGAGACCCACCAGTTCGACATTTTCATGTCCAGGTGTCCCTGGCCCTTAAATACAGCTATCCCGACATCTCAATTTCACTTCCAATAAGTCAGTAGCAATTAAAAGAAAGAATCGGTAATAGGGGAACAAAGATTGTAATAGAAACTCTCAACAAGTATCAATTAGAGTAATACACAATTACAATGGTCAGACCCCACAAGATCCTAATACGGCGAACACCCATTAAATACTTGTAGTTCATGAATTCAAAGACCGGCCTCTGTAGCACAAGCTGTTTTAAAATGTGTTGTCATTCCAGGGCTAAGTATAAATGAACAATGAATAACAAAAATACATATACATGGAGCCTATCTGTGACAACCAGGTTCCAAAAGATCCTTACGCTCCAGCCACATATATTTCTGCAGCATAAACAAAAGTAATGTGTTTGTATATAGCTTAATGTCCCAACAGGGACCCCATATTAATCCTTGCATAAAATACGGCCCGTGACAATTAGTGAATCTCATATTGAATTCAACAAATTCTAAAAGGTTCCGTGTATATTACTAAGAGTTATATAAATTATAAAGTATCTTATTTACTGTTTTTGCCGTTGAAAAGTATATGTGTCCTTAGGGCGTGGTGTTGAGTACATACAACTACGAATAATAGTTCATGAAAAATTAAAACTCGTATTTCTGAACATAAAAGCACCATTCGAACTATGAACATTAATAGTAGTCTAGCAGTCCATTGGATGGAAGCACGACATTCAATCGCCCAAATTAAGTTTCAGGTCATCGAGGCAGTAGCACTTATTCCAGGCAAAGATCTCACGAGATCATTATTACAAAGAGAGATCTTCTGGATCAGAAGATTAGACAAACAAGATCCAAAGGGATTAAATGAAAAAGTAGATATGGGCTGTTTTTTTATAATTATGAGTGTTGTCAGCATTGTATCCCATAGCTAGATTGCCTATGTTGGGGATGATCTCACCAAAATCATGTATCTCAGAATGACTTTTCATATTTTTGTATGTATATCCATGATATTTCCTCTCTTTACTTTTCTTTTCACTTTTGCACGTTTCCTCAGTTTGATTTTGACACCATAGATTGCTTTCAGCTGTCCTTGCATTGGAGCTTGAAGTGGATTTTTTAGGTATCTCGGGTTGCTGTTATCGTACTAGTCCGCTCCAACATGGCGACCGTTGTCACCTTCGGTTGTCATCTCAGTTGCATTGAGGTTTTCGTTTACCATTCAGTATATAGGTAGCCGTCGTGCACTTTTTACGAATTACCTTTCACATTTTTTGATCATTATGATTTGTGATTCCTTTCGTTTTGCTAACCCTTTCCTGTTATTTTATTATTTCAATATGGCGACCATCCTTTGGCACCTTGAATGCTCCGCATCTAGCGTAGTCTGTTGTCGGTTTCGATTGAGCACGCCTTTCTTAATTGGAGAGAGCTGCCGTTAGCATTCAGCGTATCGAGTGGTAGATGAAAGGAGGTTGAGCGTTCTCGCCCGTAATTCAAAAGGTGAGGAGGAAGGATCATTGAACTCGTGCTAACGGGAGGTATTTCAGGGGAGTTAGCCTATGACTTGGGATTCAGGTCACAAACATTGTTGTTCTTGTCTTTTTTTAGAGTTTTCACCGGACCGCTTTACGAGTAACATTTTTTTCACGGTCAGTAAGGCCAATTTTGTCCATTTCCATTTCGTGGTTTTAAGTGTGTGAGTTTTAATTACATCTTGTGTTCGCAATTCTTTACAGAGATAACGCGAAGTACTCGTTTCAATAAGGTGCCAGTTTATGTTTCTGTATGTTTTCAATTCACGGAAAGGAGAGGTGTAGGATGGCATTTCTGATCACTCCAGTGGATGTGTCACGTTATAGATGGTGATTTTCTAGGTTTTTTCTCTGGCACACTATCTTCTTTCACCTGTTTTTTTCTTCTATCTTACACCTTGGATAGTAACCAGAAATAGAGCGTCTGGTATACATGCATGTACTTAGAGTCATGAGCCATACCATTTGATTCTGTTTATATTTCCCTGCATATTGTAAATATCAAATATCTCATATCAGTTATGGTTTTTGTTTATTTGTAGATTCAAGCCCCTGAAGAAGGGCCAAGGGGCCCGAAATGCATTGGGCATGAAAATTGAAATGGAATACTTTCATTGTACTGTTTTGATTCTACTTTCTGTGCCAATAACAGATTAAATGATGTTATCATTACGAATCATTGACTTCGCTTCTTATGAATATTGTTTGACTTTATGTGTGGTTTAAGATTGTGCATTTAAACTGTGCCAAATAACAGGTTTATGTAAAAGGATCTAAAGAGTTTTTTTAGGATCATAGTTAGCAGCAGCACATCGCTATAGTGCACAGTGGTCAAGTTTGAGTACTTGGAGTATGTTGGTTTCTATAAGACATGTCTAGACAGCATGTCCACCACTGTAGCACCCTAAATCAGTAAGATTAGCTCATTTCTAAAAATTTAAATAAGGAGAAGATAAATTAGGGAGTGCTCCACTTTTCCATAACAGCAGACACACTACACCATATCTTTCAGACAATCCATGACACCTGTATACCACCTGAAAACAATATAGACTCTGTGGTGCTGGATGTTGTCCTTCATAGGGCTGATCAATGCTGATTTGATTTGGCAATTTAGAAAGCGCAAGCAAATGCCCGAAGCCGTCAAGGTGCAAATGCGGTTAGTCTGCTGAGGAGGGCAAGCGCATCATCCCTGAGCTAAGAGGGCATTACAAGGCAAAAAAACAGGTCTTCAAGGCCTTACGGAAATGAGAATGAGCTTCCAAACAGGAGATGGAGTAAGGGAGAGCATTCCAAAGCTTGGATGCAGCCGCAGCAAATGCTCTCCCTCCCCATCTTGTCCACCGACACCTAGGAACAACCAACAGATTTTTCCAGCAGAATGCAGCTGTCTATGTGGTATATATCATTGAAAGAGATGCTGAACTCCCTCAGCGCCTGTATTGTGAAGTGTCTGTTGATGAAGTAGAGGCCAAGTGACCAGCAATTACCACTTTTGAGCCCAACATCTAAGAACTGCAATAGCATGTTATGGACCTGTAGGAACTGATCTGTTTTCTGGACTACTGTGCATGGAACTCATAGGGCTGATCTTAGACAGAAATGAAATTAGGAAAGTTGTAATGCTGACTGAGGTAGAGGGACCCACCATTATTATTTTTGTGGAGTAGCTGTGTACAATAGAGGTCCCCATGGGCCAATCCAAATTATTCTCTGTGAACAGAGTGCAGAGGGCTCTAGTTCTTAGCCAGCTGTAAAGATCCACTCCCTAACCTACAATAATAAGACTTCTGAACTATAGACCCAACGATACGAAATGGCAAAGAGAAGGGCAAAACCTTCCTTTTCAAGCTCAGGCTCAATATTCCCAGACTGGAAAAAATGGGGTGCAAGAGTGGCACTACTCATTACTGGAAGTGAGTTAGCAGATCTGTACTTTGCAACTCAAATAGATGGTACTATTCCCAGTTAAACAAACACAAGGAGATGATGGACGGAGCGCTGAAACTTTTCAGACACTCATCCCCAGTCACAGATCTGGGTTGAATCCATCATCATTCTTTAGCTCACTTCGCCACCTGAGTTCAGACCCAGCTATATGCAAATCAGTCTTGAACCTGTGCCCCATGGGAACAGTCCAGCCAGAACTGCCAAGCCAGGTCTTCCCTGAACCGGAAACAAGCACCCTGGGACCGGTTTCTGGGTAACACCCTTCATCAGCCAGGCTAGCTTGAATCCAGTGGCAAAGTGAGCAAGGGACCCACGTCTGGGCATACCCTGCCAACTTAGGGCAAACAAAGGAAACACAAGGAGATAATGGACGGAGCGCTGAAACTTTTCAGACACTCACCCCCAGTCAAAGATCTGGGTTGAATCCATCATCATTCTTTAGCTCACTTTGCCACCTCAGTTCAGACCCAGCTATATGCAAATCAGTCTTGAACCTGTGCCCCATGGGAACAGTCCAGCCAGAACTGCCAAGCCAGGTCTTCCCTGAACCGGAAACAACATGCCCAGACGTGGGTCCCTTGCTCACTTCGCCACTGAATTCAAGCTAACCTGGCTGATGATGGGTGTTACCCAGAAACCGGTCCCAGGATGCTTGTTTCCGGTTCAGGGAAGACCTGGCTTGGCAGTTCGGGCTGGACTGTTCCCATGAGGCATGACTTGGATGGGGTGACTATATGGAAATTAAAGAGCAAATTTGCAAAGATCTAATATTTTAGAATTACGTTTCAAGGCGGACTCCAGCCTATATCATGTGTGCATAGTAGAATACCAATGAATAAAATAATAGATATCAGAGAGGAGTAACGCTGTAATTGTATAATTGATCAGAATTTATTAACTGCTTCTTCTAAATGTAGTTTATATATCCACACACAAGACCATCAGGACACTAACTGGTAAAAAGAGATACAACACTCATAAAAAAAAAATGTTTGCTTAATATTACTCATGTGTTAAAATTAGATTGCTCTTTTTATTAGGTAGCTCTCTATCTCAATATCAAACAGGAGTATGTCATTGCACATGACCAGGGGGTGAGTTAATTATAACGAAATCTTGCATATAATATTGTTGCAGTCATCACAGGAAAAAGTCATCTAGATACACAAAGCACTGCGAGGAAGATGGTAAAATCAGAATGACTAATAAAAATCAAACTGCATCCAGAGGATGGATCTCTAGCACTACAAGAATGTCAAAAATATCTGAACCAGTATATTCATAGATATGTTAAATACTATTTTGTGATAGAGCTGAATAAACGCCATTGCCGTATAGCAGTTCACACTCAGATCACATTTACCATAAAGAGCTTCTTCATTTTATCAATTTTGACAGTCGCGGTCGCTGTAGTTGTGCCGGCCGGGCGGTGACGTGGGGCGGGGGAGGGGCAGGGTGGGGGGTAGCAAAGTATGGATTACGGACCTATACAGGTAAGTAAACATTTAAATCAATAAAACGAATTTCGTTGCGCGCACTGCATCGCATTTGGCGATGCAGTGCGCCCAACGAAATTCGTTTTATTGATTTAAATGTTTACTTACCTGTATAGGTCCGTAATCCATACTTTGCTACCCCCCACCCTGCCCCTCCCCCGCCCCACGTCACCGCCCGGCCGGCACACCTACACCGACCGCGACTGAATTTTGATAGACATCTGAAATCAGAACATAGAAAGGAGATGGACAAAAAATAATAACAGTCCACAGGCCTTACAGTTTATGGCACCATGTAATGCTTTTCACTAAAATCATCTTTGGAACTCCCGCTGTTACTAACGTGTAGAAAATGAGATACAATAACAATTGATTTAATTAACAAAATTAGTAATTAGGGGCAATAAATAGCTTATTCCATTAACATGATTAATTCCCAAATCAATTAATGATGCAATTCACTGTTCAATTACATAAATGGTATTAAATTCGATCCATGTTATTATGCTATTATGTATATAACACGATTAATTATAAAATGTAAAATTAGTTCTTGAAAAATTTGCAGCTTCATGACATATTTAATAACTTCTACATTATTCGATTTCATAATGAGATATATGTTCATGGATTATATTCAATTGTTGTAGATCGCATTGTAGAGGTTGTAACTATTGACAGAAATGCAAAAGACATTAAAATTAAATGTGTATATTCTAACACATATTTAAGTGTATGCCTTAGTTTAACAGCTAATATCTGCTAACTATTTTTCATGGAAGCTGTAAAACAAAGCTGTCACTCACCACACAGCGCACAGGGGCGTTAGAAATCCTCTAGAGGACAGATCACAAAACATTTCGACTGCCATTACTTAATAGCCTTATTGGTAATTTAAGGCAGTGTCAGTGCAAAAACCTTTCACCATCATTTTATTAAAGCAGGTTTCTGGAAGAGGTAATGTGTGACAAGAATGTTGTTTCTGGAGGAGGTCATGTGTGACAAGAATGTTTGTGCACATTTGTTGTGGGGAATTGTGTCGAGTTGGTGTTGTGTTCTGTTGTTATTTTGTGCTGGTGTGTTTTTGTGCTGCACAGTGGCTGCTGCACTGTATTTTATTTTTACTGTTTTGTTGTGCCCTGATATGTTTTGTGTAGTTATGTTGCTTTGTGTATGTTCTTGTGTTATGGCCTGTTACATTTACAGCCAATAGTAGCCCATGCCTCTAAGGTTCCTGCGATAGAAAATCGTTTATAATTTCCTAAAGTGGTAAAATACTACTACTCCAGCTCTGGTGCTATTTAATATACCAGTCAGCCCAAAACCGTGGCAGAGAACGTGCCTTACATTAGCACTTGCCGTGCTGTCACTGTGGGTGACACAACTCCATCCGGGTGATTGGTTTTCGAAACTCAAGTAAAAGAGGATTCGGTGGCTAATGCAAGCTCTGAACTGGCAAAACCCACCACTGCCCTGTCCTTTCTGACCTTTCTGGCTGTCATATTGTAAATTGGGTGCTCAGATGGGACCAGAAGCAGCCTACCAGCATCACATAAAATACATATATTTACATAAATACATTTGGTGATGTGCACCTTAGCCCAATGCAGAATGGCGAATGGTTGTACTGTGCTGGAGGCACTGGCAAAGTCTCACATAAACTGGTTGACTCTCTGCCGCCATCCCTTCTTGAAATCGAGTGGCCACTGGACAAGCTCTTATTCAAAGCACGCTATCACTCCCTCTCACCAAGATTTCAATTAGGACTTCATTATCTTTACCATACACTCAGGGCTCCTTCACATGCAATGCAGGAACATGTATTTCTGACATTTGGGGACGTTTTCCTTAGGCCTATTATGTCAGGTTTTACCTGGTGAAATATGTCAAGAGAAGTCGCTTGGCCAGTACAGTATTAATTAATTCCTTGTAACACCAGTTTGGGCGGAAAATCCCATTTCTCATCAAAGCCTGTAATGAGGGCCCCAATGGGTAAAGCCAAATTGTACAATTGGCTATGTCTTACCAAGGGAGATTAACAATTAAAAGTGTCTACTACTGTGATCTCTGTTTCCATGTACGTTCATTTTGGATAAGCTACTAGAACTTACTCACCTTTACATGTATGCTTGTGCTGCTGCCAAACTGAACACATTTTTGTGAACAATATGCAGCAGTTTGATACTCAGAGCACTTTAGTTTTTTGTGTCCCTTAACATTTCTGTGATACATTTACCTGGCAATCAAGTTTGAGCAGGGATAACCATAGCTGTTTAACAGACTCTTTGGTGGGCGGAGCCTTGCATTTGAAACCGACTGCTAAGTGGCTGACAGGCACTCAAAAAAGAGCAGTCAGCCAGAGAAGTGTGACGTACAACAGTTTTTTTTAACTCACTGGCTGCACTTTAGTTTTATTGTTTACCTTACATTCTCTGCAATACATTTGTCTGTCTATCAAGTAACTCTCCAGATTGAGAAGAAGTAACCATAATTGTTTAAGAGACACTCTGTTGGGCAGAGCCTTGCATCTGAGACCACCTGCTAACTGGCTGACTGACACTCAAGACGATGCAAGATCCCAAAGTGGCATGATTGTGGCACCATATTGTGTGGAAAGTGATTGGAAATTTTTTCCCTGGAGGTTTCCAAAAGGTCACTTAAGACCAAGCATCCCAACTTACAGATTTTCATCCTTTGGAAATCCTGATCGCTTCCCGACACGTCGATAGACCTTTGGCACTGTAGTCAGGCGCGGCCCGTGGTAGGAGTGCCGGTCGGGCGGTGACGTGGGGCGGGGGAGGGGCAGGGTGGGGGGTAGTAAACTACGGATTAAGGCCGAATACAGGTAAGTGAACATTTAAATAAATAAAACGAATTTCGTTGCGCGCACTGCATCGCATTTGTCGATGCAGCGCTCACAACAAAATTCGTTTTATTTATTTAAATGTTTACTTACCTGTATTCCACCATAATCCGTGGTTTACTACCCCCCACCCTGCCCCTCCCCCGCCCCATGTCACCGCCCGACCGGCACTCCTACCACGGGCCGTGCCTGACTGTAGTGCATACAGTGCTGGATAGAGATATTCAAATCATGCATATATCATCAACTATCAGATTCCTAATGTGCAGTCAATGATGAGAGGTTGATAGAGTTTTCAAAACCATTATTTATTTTAAAGGATTAGTATGATTGTCATCTTTATTCAGATGAGTCCAAATTACAGAAATATCAAATAAAAGATTGATTAATGACAGCATAATCAAATACAGAGGCCCTAATTAGGATGTCGGACAGTAAGCCTTCGACCGCTCGTCAGAGGCTTACCGACCGACATCCCTGGTTTGAATTCCAACCGCCGTATTACGATTATGGCAGTCAGAATTCTAACCGGCCGGTCAATCTGACCGTCAGCCAGTCGGAACTGACAACATAATCCCAGATGGATGGCGTTTCCAGTGTCACGATTATGATGTCGGTATCCGCTAGGCTTTCCATGCCGGGCTTTCTGACATGGAAAGGCTGTAAGAAAGCGACTTTGGGGCCCCCTAGCAGGGCTCCCCTTCTTCAGCAGCCTCTGGCTGGGGGTCAATGGTGTACCTATGGTGCCCCCCTGTAAATCCCTGCACAGTGTGGCAGGCACCGTGATTTACAGTGACTCCCATTTCTGTATGAGAGCTTGTGCTGCGGCTGGTTTCTGACTGCCTCAAAAGCTCCTATAGGGAAATGGGAGTCTGCGACCGCACCATGTGCAGTCGCATTGTTATTGCCTGACTGCCGAACCGAGGTCTGTCGGTCTCGAAACCGCAGGGATGTTGGTCGAAGGAAACTCTGACCGACATCCAAATTAGGCCCAGAGTGTTCCGTAAAGAAAGAATGTCACTAAACTAGCCAAGAGCCTGGTCTACCCTATGTAGAGAAACCCATGAAGAGTTCCTTTTGGAAAAGAAGAAGATTTTGGAGCCTAGAGAGAGAACTTCCTATAAAGGGTCGTTCTGGAAACTCAGCCGAGTTCCTCGCAGTTACAGTAGCAACTGTCTAAATATCAGTGATAGGGCACTGATAGTTGCAGTAGCATTGAACAGAGGAAGAAGGAAATTAGATATAGTCACCTTTAGCAGTAGCTGTCGGCAACAATCAAGGAAGGGAAGAATGATGAATGACGAATAACCGCTAGCTCCCTATGAACACACATTAATATAAGAGCACATAGTAATGTAGCAACTGTAAAAATCATTCTATACTTTCGACCAATGGGAACCGCTCATCCGATGGTGTCATCAACTTCCGATGCTTCTCTCCTCGATTCCCATGGTAAACATTCACGCCGGTGTGCAGTAAAACAATTATCCTACTCTGGTAACATGGAGGAAAGTTCTCATGAGAACCTTCTTACCTAAGCTAAAGTTGCGTTCAGTGTTCTACTGTGAAAACAATAGACTTAGTCAAATGCAGTAAACAAATCTATCAAAAATGTTCTAGTTGAGAATAAATAAAATATATCCAAATCATAATTTATTCTATCATTCTATTCATTATGCATTACAGCAAAGCTTATTGTTATATACGTGACTTAACATGTTGTGAAAAAGCTAAAGAAACAGAGACTTCAAAGTCAGCACATTCTTTAATATGATGCTAGTACTAGGCAAAATGTCCTAAATAAACGTCTATTTTATAAGCTTTGAGCAAGAGTCGAGAAAGATGGCTTTTGGGCCTATGAAAAGGATACATGCAACAATGATGGTTTGGTACAAAACAAATTCTATGCGTTGTTTGCACATATATTAAAATAAACAAATTCTCCTACGTGTGAGTAGCTACTGGATTATTTTGCAACATTAAAAATGAAATAAATTCAGAATTTTCTCATGCTGTAAAGTAGGCACATTTATCCTACGTGTCAATTTCTAATATCAAAACATTTTCAGCAGCAGTTTAAACACATTCTAAGGTGCACTTCTAATATGGTTTGCAAGTAGAAATTAGATTTTTAAAGTTATTTCCTTCAAATCACTCCCTTTTGATGATTTTAATCATCAAATAATTCATTCTGTTCCACATGGGAATTCAAGTCAAGAATGCACTTTCGTTCTCATATGTGTCTCATCTTTTCCTTTTAATTCCCCTATTAAGTCTTAATGACTTCAGGTAGTCGTCATTTATAATATCGTGTAGCCCCATGTCCTTCTTGTACCTTTTCCTCTAAAAATGTTCCTGTCTCTTGTGTATATAGCATTTAGGAAAGTTCCCAAATAGGACATAAATAAATATTAAGCAAAATCCTATTATCAGTATTGGTATTAATATCGCTCTCAGGATACCCTTTCCAGCTGTGGGAACCCAATTGCCGATGGTATTCAATCCTTTCCAAAGTTTTTCGTACAAACTTGGTGTTTCCACTTCATGCAACTCAGGTTCTAGACCTGAAATGCTTCTTGCAAAGCTCTCTTTACTTTTGTCCTGTATGAATGCAGAGCAGTGTGTTAATTTCAACATGTGGCACACTCCACCCTTTTCACGAGTAATATATCTAAAGCAAGACGGTCTTGTAAAACCATGGACCTAATAGCAATTAGTTCAGTATCAATGAGAAGTAAAGCTCCAGATGTACTAGTTGCCATTTTGTCTACTACAGTAGCTAACTTCAAGATCTTTTTATCATTTAGGATTACTCCCACTGGTGGTATCACCACTCCAAATATGTCTCCCACTAAACCAACTCCTTTCCTTTGCTCTGTTTCTGTCTGTGTGCTGGTGCTAATGTTAATGCTTCCAAATTGGAAACATGATATATCTTTGGAATTAGTATGCCTAAATAACAGGTTCCTTCCCAATCAGCAGGTAATAAGAAATAAACATTTTGTCCACAAATGTAATACATTTCTGGTATCGCATTGTCATTTCCCTGTAAGATTTGCCATGTTCCTCCTGTCAGTTCGAATGTGTGTTCACAACTACTAATCCTTATATGTCTAGTGCTTTTTGTTGTTCGTCTTTTGTAAAAGCAAATTTTTTTTGTGTCTACTGTCTAGTCTGAGTTTTGGATAAACCATTTTCTTTCTGAATTTGTTTTCTTCCTTCTTCCACACATTTTTTAAAATGTCTCCCTTTCTGTCCGTAGCTTTTGTCATGTTCATGTATCTTTCTACTAAGGCCATAATGTAAGCTTTCGCTGTAGGCCGCAACAAGCATGTTAAATTGTTCTTATAAGCCTTTACACTATCTACAGGTAAGTGGGGGAAAGTAATACCCAGCAGTATCCATCATCTTTGCTTGCAGGTGTAAATGTATGCTTTCTATGCATCTCGAGAAAACACAGATAATCACTAGGACATATCTCAACCCGTTATGCACAAGCATCTCGATTAAGTCCATCTGTAGTCTGTGGAAAGGGCCAATCGATCTCATGTGTGTGCTTCTAACCTGGTTTCCTTCCTACATTCAGCTGTTGACAGGTAACAGACCTTCTGCAGTTCTCAGCAGCAATTAATCAAAATCTGGGATGGTACAAACTTTGTCGGAAGAGCCTCACCATGGACTCTCTCCTTAAATGTGTGGATCCATGATAATAGCAGGTCATTGGAAAAAACAAGCTATCAGGCAACACTGGCCTCCAAATGTCATTTGCATTCTTTATACATCCTGACATGATCCACCCATTCTGTTCTGTTTCTGACACATTTTCCTGCACACTTTTCAAATTTTCCCAAGTATCATTAATTTCCATCATCATTCTAACAGAACTTTCTTCCTCGGATTCACATGTGAAACCTCCATTAAATGTGCATTCTAGCAATGCACAGTACCTGGCTACGAAGTCAGTGAATCTGTTGCCCATGGCAATGTAACCGCTGCTTGTTTGATGTACTAGACATTTCACTAGGCATCTGCAGGGGCTCAAGCAAGTTCTTGACATATTGTCCATTTCGGATTGACGGACCTGTGGAAGTAAGAAAGCTACGTTGTGAGCATGATCTATACCAAAGCCATACTGGCTGTCTGTAAAGATGTGACTTTCATCTGTGCAGTTAAACTGTAAGCTCAGGTGAGGGCAATTAACTTGTGGGGAGAAAATAGACTGAAGCCAAGAAGTCTCTATTACATAATTTATGGAGCACACAGCATAGGCTGATCTTAGTGTGCCTTCATTTTCTCTTAGGCATGAACTGTCCGCAAATAGGACATCGTCGGGCTCATTAAGGAATTCATCCTTAATGTAGGGTCTTGACTTGGTGCATAGTTCCTTGACACTTAGGCAGTCATGATCAAAATCCTTACATTTTTCATTTCGCTCAGCCACAGGCATTAGAGTAGAGACATCTAAAACATTACAACATTTTCGGATGCAAGCAAATTCTGCTTGTCCCTGGTCAACCTATTACTGTTTTGGTCAACAGTACCTCCACTTAGAGAGGGACCATGATATTTAAAGGATGTCCCATCACTCTTTTTTCGCTCTTTTACAACTGCCTTCAAACAGCCGGGGAGTCCTGCCACTACAGGATCAAACATTGTAGAAAATAGGCCACAGGTCTTTAGGCCCCTCTATGAGTCTGTGTCAAAACTGATAGTGTGCATCCATCTCTTTCTCTGCACAATAGACTAAACTCTTTTGTATAATCAGGCATTCCCAGAGCTGGGGGTGCAACTTAATTTCTCTTTCCGTTCTAGGAAAGCTTTGAACATTTGTTGTCCAAAGGAAGCGGATCAGACACATCTCGATGTGTCAGCTTCAGTAGGGGCTTTGCCATTAAGGAAAATTTTGGTATAAACTGTCTACATTAGACCAACCATTCCCCAAAACATCCTGATTTATTTTTGTGTTCGAGGTGGATTCATCTGCAAGATGACTTGCACTCTGTCTGGTGACACTTTCCTGACTCCCTTCATGATGATGTGTCCCAGCTATTGAACTTCGTTTCGACAGTACTGCAGTCTACCTGGCGACACTTTGTGCCCGTGTTCTGCCAGGTGATTTAAAAGTGCAATTGTGTTGTATTTGCATGCATCTCGGGTCTCTGAATCTACTAGCAGGTCATCTATGTACTGTACAAGAGTAGAGTCACAAGGCATTTTCAAAATCTCAAGATTTTTTTTTTAGAATCTGATTGAATATAGATGAATTTTCTGTATACCCTTGAGGGACACAACACCACCTGATTGTCCTCTGCGGGAAGACAAATGAAAACAAATAGTGGCTATCTTCGTACAAGGGCACTGAGAAGAAAGGCTGACAAATCACTAACTGTGAAACATTCTACAGTACAGGGAATCTGAAATAGCACAGTGAAAGGATTCGGTCCCACAGGACAACAAGGCACTACTATCTCATTAATCCACCCTAAATCTGGGACAATCCTATACTTAAACACACAAAAAGATAAGAAGGGGTAGGAGGAATATAAGTCCCACTTCAACCTCCCAAAAATGCCATAAACACACAACAAGGAAGTAAGACTATTAAAGCTAGATCGCTGAAAATTAATAAGGTCCCAGGGGGAATACCCTGGTGTATAAAACTGCCCTCACACACAGCAAGCTGTGTCATGCTTCATCATAGGGCTGCTAACACACCTCCTCGTTAGCCAACGTTGGAGGTGGAGCAATAGGGAGGGGAAGACAATACAACACATAAAAAAAATATATTCAAGACATGGGATCAAAAAATGTGAATAAAGGTGCAGAAATAGTGAATAAAACTGGATCAAAGGATATCCTTATTCCAAATTTAATTATGGACTCCCTAGCCCAGAGTTAAAAGAAAAGGGGCCACAAATATGACCAGTGGATGAAGGTAAGGTGAATTATAATGAATCACCTACCCCTCCTCTCTGCAAACAAATGTCGACATGTTTCAGCCGAATCAAAGGATTCAATGAATCATTACCCCGGCTTTCTTCAGGACTTCACATGAAAGAAAAGATCCCAAAAGAACTGACCCTAGCTCCTCAGTCCAGGAGAAGGGAAAAGACACCCCTTGTTGAGTGATACTACCTACTTATATATAGGGATGATTTCCATGGGGAACCGAGTCTATTGAAGTTCAACACTCGAACTGACGGGGGAGTGAGAACAACTCCCTGTAGTCAGACTTTCATCAAGGTGAGTTGTTTGCCCCCAAACGGTCCCTCCCGTCGCCGTGTAGGTATCAATCCTATACTTGCCAATTGGCTTTTGTAAGCCCATAATAGGTAATTTACATGAGCTTCCAATCAACTCCCTCAATATACCTTTCTGAAGCATGTCTTTGATCACTGGTTGTATTCCTGCAATTTTCTCTGGAGACAGATGAAACAAGGGTGTTCCAGCGATAAACAGCATTGGGCTTTACCCTTATTTGGATTGGTTCTACACCTTTTAGTCCAATGTCTTCCCTGTAAGATCCCATACCTCAGTACTTACAGTATCTCTGAGATCTTGTGGTAATTCAGAAATTGTCATCAATGGGAACATTCCTACTTTAGCACTAATCATTATAAAATCAACATCCTTCTTCATGTGTTTGAAATGCAACACCGCCCAGAGGGCAGTATATTGTGCAATTTAACTGACACAATAAATCTAATATGTTTACTGGGCTTGTATTGCAAATCACAAATTGGTGTTTCTCTTCAAAAATCCCTTTTTTTACTGGAACTTCTTTTGATATCAGATTTTTTATGTTTAACCAAAACTACTTGGATTGTTTTCCCCAACAGAGGCAAGTCTGATACTTCCACTGTTCTAACAGTGGAACTGGTAGCTCCTGTATCAATCAGAAATGACACACCATGACCGTACTCATTTGCATCTGTTGCAGGGATTCTGCACATACACAGAACTATGCACAGGATTATGGGACCTCGGTGTATAGGGGCTAAGCCTTCCTACCGCCTTAGTACCCACGAGTCCAGGACCGACTAGCTATAGTGTCTCACTCTCCTACACACAAACAGAGAAACCAGTGATTAGACACCCCAGAACACAACACTCCCGGATCTCTCAGGAATTGCGGTAACAAGACACACCTTTTCACTCACACTCTCGTACTTGTCCACAAAAAGATCTGACAGAGTCACGAAGATAGTTTAAAATATTTATTTTAACTAACGTGCTCTAAAATGCAGTATACGTGCCACAACCAGCAGCAAAATGCATATTATCAATATAGTTAGCATTGCAGCAAGGCCATATATCATAAAAGGAGACGTCATTTTATAAAGACAGTTGATAAAGGACTATAAGGCCTAACCACCCTCCCCTTGGTAAGCAGAAGTATTATTAATATAATAGAAGATCTCTGGGCTTTGTCAGCAGACCCAATACCAATAATAGATCGTATTTCTACATCACAGGTGTAGGTTGCTCTTCTCCCTGGATTGGTCCCTCTCCAAGTATGTGTTACCTAAACATGCATCCTATAATATCAAAGTACGAGCTTACAGCAAACACAGCTGCGTTGGTATGTTTTGTCTAAGTGCTGGGGCCTGACCAGAACAGAATGACAAAAGTCAGTGTTTATCGACCTTGCTCACAATGTTCAGACTAAACTCCAGGAACAGGCAGAGAACGAGCACAGCAAAGAGTTCTCATGTGAAAGGTAGAAACAGAGTCTCACAAAAATAAAGACATGTAGTGCCGTGCGCAAAAGCAGCATCATGGCTAAGGGCTCATGCTAACTTAAAGATGCCGATAATGTCCCTAGCAACCACGTGACACATCTACATATGGGCCACTGTGGTCTACCTCTAGGACTGCGCCAAGTACGCAATCTTCTTCCTCTCTTAGGCACCGTCATTGGGAATTATCAGTAGAAAATTAATCAGTCTCAAATAGAGGGTATTGATTTACAACATTCTGATTTTGGTTTTGAAATTGTGGCATAGCATTCTGAAATTGTTTTGCATTCACCTTTGAAATTTTTATTCAAATTTTATTTAGGATTCCCCATCTGTGGAAGAACAGGAGTCATCATTTGTGCTTGATGTTGCATAGGGGTCTGCATTTGCTGTATAGGTGTCCTCTGCACTGGTGTTCCCTGTGAATTTTGCATTAATACTCCAGCATTGTCAGGATTAAATTGACATTCTCATTTCCAGTGCCCCACCCTATTACAGACTTGACAGGCAGTGATCTATTTCATTGCAGCAATATCTGTTCCAGATCCCATGCCTGTGGGAACACCTGTACCTCTGCCGTGGGGCATATTCATTATACCTTGATTTCTCAGAAATCCAGCCTGCAGAGTAACAACTCCCTGCATCATCCCTTGATTCCCGACATGCGGCGGGTTCTGAAAACCTTTCTGTGCCAACTTAGTCTGAGCTAACATACATTTCTCCTTTATTATCCTCTTCTTCATGTCCAGCTCAACACTGCACTATTTCTCATAACGCAATATTTTGTCTAGCGAATTCATCTGCCAGCATATTACACTCTGCATAATGTGAGCACTGATCTCAGGCTTCAACCCTAGAACAAACTGCGACATAATATCCAATATTCTTTTCTTCAGAATACTCACATCCACTATGCTATTTGAATACCTGCAGTAATCTCTCGTAGTACTCATGAATTGTTTCTTTCGGCTCTTTTGTGGTTCTTTTAATCTTTAGCCAATCAGTATCTCTGGGTGGCATTTTCCCTTTCAAGGAGGTCATAACTGCTTCATATTTTTCAATCACCAACGGCAATGGTGCACTGGTCCCTTTCTCTCTAGGTGGTTCTCCTTTTGCCCATTCTACGGCTACCTTGCATTCTGCTCATAAGTCAGCTGGCAAAACAATGTTGAGAAACATATCCAAATCTCTCCACAGGACCTTTGAAATCTTTATAAACCTTTCTTCTTGTGCATACCACTGCACTGGCTTGTCTCTTAACTGTGAAAAATTGCTTGTAAATGCTGTCAAATCACCTCTATTCCATGACACATAGGGTACCCCCAACTACTTCCCTCAATGGATATGTCGCTGCCTCGTCCAACTCATCCTGTTTCCCCTCTGTTTCCCTCTTTTTCTTTTTGTGTTTCTTTGCCCATATGAGTTCCAAATTCTCTGCATCCTTCCATCTACGAATGCCTTTAATCAGCTCAAAGAGGTACAGACACATTCCAGTATTCCTCATGTTTTCTATAGCCTGATCATCCAACTCAACCCTATAGCTACGATGTAGATTCACATTATTAGAAAGATCCACATCATATTTCTTCGCTATCCCTGCCAATCTGTCATGAACCATTGCTGCTCTTCGAGTGATCTCCTTACATAGGTAGATTAACTCATTCATGTGTTCAAATTCCAGACAACCTAGGATCAATTCCTCTATTTCTATTTTCAATTTTGGAATGTCCAATTGTCTATCTTTCTTGGCCTCCACTTCTTTTGGGGGCTTTGTAACTGCTATTCTTTTCTCTCCAGTAATTTCTTCAATCCATGCTGGTAAGTATCCCTATTCACCAATGCTTAGGTCATTTTGAAGACAAGGGAGTCGTAAAGACTAACATACCTCCTCCATCTATTAGAGCCTGCAAATATTGAGGGAGTCTCCACAGGACTAACTGTGAGATCTGAGTCATTGATACATTTCCAACAACTGATGTTGTTAAGACTTCTGGCCTTCTTTCAATTTGGGGTGGTTGTCTTGCTCCGCCCTCCCAAAATACCAATCCCACATGATGGCTCAAACACGACGAAGCAGGAGACATAACACAACAAAACCTAGAAAGGGGTTTCACTTTATAAAATGAAACACATCAAAGACTCTCTTTTTAGAATAAGGCTTGGGGTTTTATTTATGCAATACTCTCTAACAGAAAGGCTTTCCCAGATGTCAGATGAGTAACATTCAAATGAATATAGATATATATGTGTATATAGGCAAGCAATAATAACACACTTGGCAAATGCAACTGTTAAATGCATGAATAATAATAATGAATAAACAAGCAGCACATAATACTGGACGTCCTGCAAGAAATCAGAAAGATGTATACACTAAATACATCAAATGATTACTTTGGATGTGCACTCTGACTCACTCACACATCACAAAGAAAACACCTTGTATGATTATAGCCACTGGCCACACATCACAAAGGCACTAATCAAAAACAAATCACTTCACCTGCCGCAAACACTGCATCTTAGCCCACTCCAGACTGGGGGACTCACAGCCGGGTTTAAGAGTCTCAGCAACCAGATGCCTGCACTGAAGATGCATCCATCGTTCAGGCTCAAACAATCCCGGTTTCTGAGTCAACAAACCTCAGCTTTATAGCCTCAAAACACACTAGAAGGTTCGAGAGCCTTCCCTCTACGCCAATGAAACTTACTGGAATTGGCCACCTTCCATGCAAGCATTCCAGGGCACAAGGAGTTCCCACATTCCCTCTACATTCTCACCTGTTCCAGCCTTTATCTTAACGAACCTTACGAAAGCCTTCGAGGGTACATTCAACAACCTCTACTCCAAAAACAAAACAACCTTGAACGTGATTAACCCAAACAACTTACAAACACTCTGGGGGCTTGTCTGTGCGCGCAAAAAAGCTCAAGGAAGACAGAGTCATAATTCAGGATGACATGAGGCCATGTCAAAGCCAATAGTAAGAACTTCATAATGCTTCCCAATGTACAACACAATGCGCATTTGTGCACCACTGCCTATAGCATCCCATACTTCATCTCTCAATGTACAACATAATGCATATTTGAGCACCACTGCTTATTACACTGCACTTCGAGACCAAAAAGTACATTCCACACCTCTCTCTCTCTCTCATGCTTTCAAATGCACATCCCACACGTTCTGTTCTTAGCAAGCTGTTCTACTCTGTGACTGCTCCCACTTTAAGACTGCAAGATTACATGAAAGAAACCTTCAAGGGAAAAAGGCGAATGCAGGATGTCGTACATTCATGCTAGGGTAAAATGAAACACCAAAGTCAATTAAAATGATGGTAGTCAAAGGTCATCACATGGTGTCAAACCATAAGAGTGCCTCTAGCACTACAGTGGTGCACTAGTAACCACTTGTGGTACAACTGGAATAATATCAGTGGGGACCACAGGTGGTGTTTGTCTCACAACTGACGAAGCAATTGGTAAAACCTGTAAACATCGTTCGATAGGAAGTGGATCTAAATCCACTGAAACGGTAGCTATGGTCTGACTAGCACTGACACTTATCTCCTCTGGATCAGCATAACTTACAGGTGGTGGTGGTCGGAAAGATAACATTTGTTCTAATATCTCGTCCACCAAATCATTGTCTGATTCATTACCTTCTTGCTTAGCAGTACCATTACTGTTCCTTTTCACCTTCTGTTGTTAAAACCGGATACAATCTGGCTCCTTCAATTACTTCTTTCCTCCATCTATGCTGTTCGTCATCCCATCGAGCATTTTCATAATTCTGCATTGCCCTTCCTGCCCTTCTTTGATATTTCTCTGTTTCCCTTGCAACTTTTTCCCAAGCATTAAAAGTGTCATACTGCATGGGTTGAGGTGGTGGCTTCATTTCATAAAATTTTCCCCTCAAATGATCTAGGATTCTAGTATTAAATGTCCCATACCACAGAAGACTCAAAGCACCTGCATTTCCCATAAATCTGCTCCACTGTCGAAGCCACAAACATGAACTTAATCCATGTTAGGTAGTCATAATGTATGCCGGAGTACCCTCAGGTGGCGCCTCCTCACCCTTCCGTAAAGGAATAGTGACATCTCCCTTAACCAATTTCTTTGAATTCTTTAGACATTTCATGATGACAATTGAACTTTCAAAAATGTGCATAAAACCTCAATGTTTTGATTCAGTTCCGTATACATCAGACGTGATTCGCCAATTAAATGCCAGCTTCAAATTTCGTATAATTCCTTACCAAATCCAAAGACAGTACTAAAATCGACAATGTCCAATCAAAACGCGACACAGAAACCTCACTTAGCCAATGGCAGCTTGAAAGTACACCAATTGCCTAATCCTAGCGTGAAACACTATGACGTACAACTCACTCCTCGCAGCATTCACCCTGCTTCACAATTTTCTGTCGTATTGTCAGACACTTCTCAAATCTTCTTTAAATAACTTCTTGTTTGCTGTTCTAAAAGAAAATTAAGTATCGCAACCACTCAAGAATATTCTGCACTTGCACGTGACTTCTCAACCAGCAAAAATTCACACAAATCAATGCAGCTTCACCCGTTTGCACAATAAGATCCCATTACATTAACTAAGATGAGTCAAAGACAACAGTTTGTCCCTATCGTTACTTGTGGAAGTGATGGTACCTCACACTCCACATCAAATTCACGTGCAAACATGTTTAAAACATTTGTTATTATCCTAGGATCGTTTAACTTCAACAGGCCTGACACTCAACTTCTCCTTTTCAACAACTCGATGTCTCAATCTCCCACTCATGAACCTAAAAAGAAAATAAGACACATGATCACAGTACTCTTCTACCAAAACCTTTTCATACTATTAATACTCACACCTTCAATACTGCAACCACCAATACCGCGATACCTTTGGTTTTCTGTCTCGCCACATCATCAGGATCTGGACACTGAAAACCGGAATCGGGATTTATTTTAATATATCTTGGGTATAAATGTTAATGCCCCATTCGAGGTGTGAACCAAAGCTACCAGAAACTGTGGGAAATTTTTCCTAGGAGGTTTCCAAAGGGTCACTTAAGACAAACATCCCAACTTACAGATTTTCATCTTTTGGAAATCCTGATGGCTTCCCAACAGGTCGATAGGCCTTTGCCACCATAGTGCAAATGGAGCTGGAACAAGATATTCAAATCATGCATATTTCATTAACTGTCAGACTCTTAGGGGCAGATTTACAAGCCCCTTGTGACACTTTTACGCCGCCGTTGCGTCACTTTTGTGACGCAGCGGCGTCGTAAACAATGTGCCACGTTGCGACACATTTACAACGTGACGCATCTAGGGAGATGCGTCACGTTGTAAAGCCCTGCGTCACATTATTCCTGCGTCAGGTATAATATATGCAGGGTGGGTGTTCCGACGCAAGAAAGCCTCGTAAAAGTGACGCAGGGAAACCTACAAGATTTCACTGCGGCACTTCTACGACGCCACTGCGTCAAAACCTTACGCCTGCTTGAAGCAGGCGCAAGGAGTGACGCAGCACATTAGGAATAGGCATTCCTGAGCATTGCTGGAGTTGCGTCGCGCTTGCGACACGACTCCAGCAATGCGTCACCTTTACGACAACAGATGCGTGACGCATCTGTCAATCCTTGCGCCATTGTAAATGCGATGCATCCATGGTGGCGCAAGGGTTTGTTTGCGTGACGCAATAGACCTGACGCATCTCTGCTAATATGCAGAGATGCGTCAGTTCTTGTAAATCTGCCCCTTAATGTTCAGTCAATGATGAGAGGTTGATAGAGTTTTCAAAACCTTTATTTATCTTAAAGGATTAGTATGAGTGTCATCTTTACTCAGAGTAGTACAAATTACATAAATATCAAATAAAAGTTTGGTTAGTGGCAGCATAAATCAAATACAGAGTGTTCTGTAAAGGAAGAATGTCACTAAACAAGCTAAGAGCCTGATCTACCCTACAAAGAGAATCCCATAAAGAGTTACTTTCTGAAAAGAGCAAGATTTCAGAGCATAGAGAGAGAACCTCCCATAAAGGGTCATTCTGGAAACTCAGCCAAATTCCCCGCATTTGCAGTAGCAACTGTCTGAATATCAGCAATAGGGAACTGATTGTTGCAGTAGCAATGATGAGAGGGAGAAGGAAATTAGATATATTCTTCTTTTGCAGTAACTTTCGGCAACAATCAAGGAAGGGATGAATGATGAATGACGAATGGCCGCTAGCTCTCTATGAACACTCATTAATATAAAAGCACATAATAATGTAGCAACTGTAAAAATCATTCTATACTTTTGACCAATGGGAAATGCTCATCCGATGGTGTCGCCAACTTCCAATGCTTCTCTCCTCGATTCCCACGGTAAACATTCATGCCAGTGCATGGTAAAACAGTATATTGTACTCTGGTTCAGTGTTCTATTGTGAAAATAATGGACTTAGTCAAATGCACAAAACAATCTATCAAAAATGTTCTAGTTGAGCACACATAAAATATATCTAAATCATAATTAATTCTATCAGTTTATTCATTATCCATTAAAGCAATGCTTATTGTTATACACGTGACTTAACATGTTGTGATGAAGCGAAAGATACAGAGATTTCAAGTCAGCAAATTCTTTCACACGATGCTAGTACTAGGCAAAATGTCCTATATTAACATCTATTAAGCTTTGAGCAAGATTCGAAAAAGATGGCATTTGGGCCTACTAAGGGGGTACATTTAAGAATGATGGCTTTGTACAAAAAAGTATTCTATGCATTGTTTGCACATATATTAAAATATACAAATTCTCCAACGTGTGAGTAGCTGCTGGATTCTATATTAATAATGAAATTCAGAATTCTTTCATGTTATTAAGTAGGCACATTTCTCCTACGTCTCATTTTCAGCAGCAGTTTAAAACACATTCTAAGGTGCAATTCTAATATGGTTTGCAAGTAGAAATTTGATTTTCAAAGTTATTTCCTTCAAGTGCATAGCCGTTATGCCGTCTGGCAGGAGAGCAGATTGCAGACCATTCAGCTGTTGAGAAGATCTACCACAAAGCATCTTCTCATTTATATCATCTCAGCGTGACAGCACCTTAAAATGGTTATTCTTATTTAAACTTCGATGTAAATACTGAAGAAAATAAAGATAGCCTCTCAAGTGCAGAACTTGTCTCAGCCCACTTCTAAGCCAAACACTCAGGTCTATTTCAAATTAGATACTATTGATTGTGTAAGTAAAATGACTTCAGTTAGCATTGGAAAACCTTATCAATAAAGTACGTGACTTCACTCACCTCAACGCTGCTCCATAACTCACAGGAAGACTCTTTTTCGTGGTACAGATTGAATGCAGCATTTAAGGAAATCTCAGTTTTATCCAACCAAACACAGAACCTGTGATCTGAGATTGAATTGCTTTAACTATTCATAAATTTGGGCATGTCAATAGAGTCCTAAAGGCACAGTGCATTGGTAGCTGCATTACATGAACAATTACAATTGCAGCTGTAAGTGGCTCAATTTCTTGGCTCACCAAAGTATGATACGGGCCACTTCAGTTTTGCTTGTTTTATTTTGGCAAGTATAACCATAACAATAAGCTAATATGATCTACAAGCAGGCACAGTAAAGTCCTGAGCTGGAGTATCCTGCCGATAGCAGAGGGACACCATTAGTTGCACCATGGGCAGGAACTTACCAGGGGGTCTCCGTTGGCTTCTCTTCTCGCGATGGGTGTAATGTCATCCAGCGGCACCTAAGCAAGTAGTGGGGCCTTTAAGAAGGTGGCGGTCACAGAGTGCTCCTTTTTTGTCCCACGGCCACACAACGGTCAACATCTCCAGAATCTCTGGATCTGCCGCTGGAGCCGCATCGAAAGTGAACACCCACCCTCCCGCACCTGGATCATAAGGTGGAATTTTGAGAAGAATAGAAGGGTTCTACCCTAGAAATTGGACTGATTGGCTAGCGTTGACCCCTTGATGGGGTAGTGATCTTATTGGGCATGAGGCTGACTGGAGGGAGAACTGACCTGCTGGTGGTACTGGACCTTTCAGCCTTACCCTGGGTTGCCTGGAGTTGATTATGAAGGGGGGCCTGTCAGGCTGCAGGTAACCCAGCAGGTGCGTTATGTGGTGCCCTGGAGTTGTATGCTATGTAGCTAACTCTGTGTACTTTAATACCTCGCCTAGTCAGAGGTGAAAGTTTGTAGAAGTGAATGTTGATGACATTATTTGCCCCAGAACCCTATGTGGGGAATGAGAATTGTTGGGTGCCTGGTGTCTGCCCCTGCGGGGCAGGCATAAGAAAAGAATCTGCTGGCTACAATATATCTGTGACAGATTATCACTGGAGAGGAATCTTGGATAAATGTATTTTGGTTAATGCATCTCAAGTCGAAATTCATAAAGACTTTATTCGGTATGTTAAAATGAACAATCATAAAAGCAATCACAATAAAACAATCGCACATAACTAAAATTTAAAAATAAAATAAAGACAGCAGCAAAGACAATTTATTATGATCAAAGACGTCACTACCAGGGATAACTATTTAAAATTACTAAAAGGCTGCCACCCAGTCTCCGTAGGGTTCATTACAGCATCAAAAAGCGATACTTTTACGTATATTAATTGCTTTGGAGATAAAATGTGCAACATTAAGGCATACCCTGGGGTCTTTCAGCTCAAGCAAATATTTTAAGGCAACGATATGTGATCTAATATCTTGTGTAAACGCTGGTTTTAATTGCTTTGGAGATAAAAAGTGCAGCATTAAGGCATACCCTGGGGTCATTCAGCTCAAGCAAATATTGTAAGGCAACGATATGTGATCTAATATCTTGTGTAAGCACTGGTTTTAAATAATAACACCTAAAATTGGAATAAAAGACACAGAACAGCATAAAGTGCATGGTGATTTGTTTGCTCTGGCCGTCACAAGGACATGGAATCGTATCAGGTGGGCAAGTTTTCATATAGGGAAAGGCAACTCAATGGTTGACAATCCCTAATCTAAATCTTGTTAATAAAAAACGGTGCGATAAATTTGAAACAAGTGTTAAATAACCTTGATAGCCCTCCTTCAATGCAAGTGAGAAATAAAGTGCAACAGTTGGTTTCCCTCCCTCGCTTCTTATCCTGGCTTCCCTTTTGTAATACATAAAATTATCTTTGATAGACCATTTGGAGAGTGTTAGTATCGATCGAGGATTAGGCAGGATTGGCATCTTGAACAATTCAATATATATAGAATTGATGTAACTTAGCCAGGGGATGCACAGTGCTTTCTCCAGAGACAAACAATCTTCTATGATTGACTTAGTAAAACAGTTTTCTTCTTTAGTCCAGATAGCATGCCAGAGCAACATGGGGCGGAGTGCGGTTACATCAGCTAGGTACTGCAGCCCAACCTCGCTATATACTACCTCTGTAGAGGCGGACGTAGGGAGGCACAACAGGCGTTTGAGGAAACTATTTTCCTCAGTCTGGAGGACCTTGCTCTTATTGTGGCCCCATTTGTGGCAATACTAATACCCTAGCCTTATGGATAGCAAGCATTTCTTCTAAGGGCCTGGTAGATAACTTTGCTGAAAACCTAAAAATTCCATGAGCACTCCTACTCATCTTACTCCTAACATTGTTAATTTCGTGTGACCATGAACCATTTCCTGCAGAGGTAATAATACCCAAATAGCAAAAGGTGTCGATTGTAGTTATTATCCATAAAAAAAGTTTGACACTTCTTTTGCTTAGCTCCACAGATCATAGTGTAGGTTTTGTTCTTATTGACCACCAGTTTTCTTGCAGCAATAAATTCGCATAAAGTATTCATTAGATGTTCACCTACTCCGCTGCTGAGAATGCTTATGGAGGGAGCAAAGGGCACCCCGCACGTAATAGATCCAACAGCGTGCACTAGGACCCAAATACAAAAGATGGCTAGGTCACAACAGATAGCGCTCATGTACACGCCTAAATGGCCTGTAGAATGGTGTGGTTGGATGACGATGGGAGAGGAAAAGGTGGTTAAGCAAACCTTGCATAAACTAAAAAATTAGCGCATAGGGGATCTATTTCATGAGGGAGTGTTGAAGAAATGGGAGTACGTACTGGGGCAAGCTCCCCAAGCCAATGCTCTTGATGCATTTAATTACCATAGGCTGCCCCAGGCCATGCGCGAGTTGCTGGGAGATGGGCTGGCAGAACCCCCGGAGTGGAAGACAATAACTTACCTACTGCAGGCCACTACCCCGCAAAGGGGAGTCACGGCACTATATGCACTAAGCAGAGCGTCGCAGGTAGCCCCCCTATCAAAAACACAGATGGACTGGCATGTGGAACTTGGGGTGGAAATCACCGAAGCACAATGAGCCAGATGCTATGCTAACACAAAGACAATATCACAAAATGGGAGACATAGACTTATACACTACAAATATCTACAGAGAGTATATTACACGCCCGCCAGGTTATATAAATATGGCCTGCTAGAAACAGACAGATGCCAGAGATGTAAGATGGCGAATGCAGGATTTATACATTTAGCATGGGAATTTTGGAAAGCTGTTTACAACATACTAGCACAGATGCTTGCACTCCCAATCCCAGAGACGCCGCTAGTAGCAATACTGGGGTATGATAAAGATATACTGAAAGGGGGAAGTAGAATGGCGGCTATATGCCTTCTATTGGCGAAACGGAGAATCGCCATGGGATGGATGCGCAGCCCTTTGCCGAAGGTCACGGACAGGCTTGCGGACTTAGCACACTGTTCAACACACACAGATAATTACAATGCCCTCATGCCAGAAAAGAGCAGGCCTAAGGAAATATGGGGCCTATATAGGGAATACAAGACAAAAAAAGCAGCGGAGGAGGAGGGTGCAGCAATTACGGGAACAGCGGGAGGTATCGATGTGGAAGGTAACACACCTGAAGTAAATGTAAATGATTGAGAATTCAAATGTAACACTATAAGGTCAATATGCAATGGTATAAAATGTAAAGTGTGGGCATGAAAGGTATGTGGTTGGTGAATAACGGGGATTGCTGGGACTAACGTTGTCCTTACTGTATGCGCTATTGTGGATAAACCTCTGTAACTGTTATAATACATTGCACCGAAATTGAAATGCTTGCCTGACTGTTAATTGAAAAAGCACTAAATAAAGTTTTTTTTTTAAAAAAGTATTCATTAGATGTTGTAGGCCCACCAGTAATTTCCAATACATTTTCCACCCATTCAATACATAGTAACCCTTTCTTCAAACCATCCTTTCGCCCATCCACCAAGCACCCTTTCATCCACCCACCCTTTTACTCATATACCGTTTCCTTTCTATTAAGTTACCTTTCGTTCTTTCATAGAAGTGGCCATAATAATCACTCAACCACCGCTGTGGCTGGTAAAGCTGGGGAAGGGTTCGCCTCCCAGTCATTTTTTATGACTACCAGCGACACCATGGCATTAGCTAGTGAGCATAGTATAGCAAGAAATTATGTGACTTACCATTTCCCTGCTGTAGGTTCTCCCCCTCCAACTAACCTGTCGCCGTCTCCTCCTGCAGCGGCACTGGAGCCGGCATCACCGATGTTCTGAGTGGCTAGAATAAAACATTACACATTATTTAGATCCCAGATACGCAACCCACAAATACAACAGCAATGCAGCACTACAGCTAAGTTAGCACGTCAGTATCTTCCAAATATCACTCTGGGTATTTGATTGGTTAGTTCACAAAGTTAGACAAGCCATACGTGGAATAATGGTCAATGAAAGACATATGGTGTTGGAAATCAAATTGGCAAATGCAATGGGAGTGGGACCTAATACTTTTTTTCCAGCCTTGCTGCACTGTCATTGGAAACTGCTGGTATACTGTAACTATAAATAAACTGATCTGCAGCACACTACATTGTGGGGTGTGGTGTGGCCCATGATTACCATGCCCACTGAGTCGTGAACTGAACTGTGTTAGGCATAAGCAGGAAAAGGAAAGCCTTCTGAACAAACATGCATGGTGAGTTTTATTTAAAATACTAGCTCACTTGGGTCTGCTATCTGAATCTTCACAAATCATTACAGATAGCACCAACATTTCAATAGACCAATACCCCAAGATTCTACGGTTCTACCCTAAGAAGTCCACAACAACCATAAAAGGACTTATTGGAATCAGCAGAGCCCTCAACAGGGGCGCAGGTGGTCTGCGTCGGCTGACCAGCTTGTCTCGGATCCTCCGAATTGTCCCTCTTCTTGCCCTTGGGTGCTGATGAAAGAAATTAAGAATATAAATAAAAACAGATTAGTGATACTGTTAATAATGTCCACAAAACGTTTTATGAAAAGCAAACGCAGTCGCTTAAACAGATCAACTATAGTACTACTAGATTCGACTCAAGCCTATTGACTGTCATTAAATCCATATTCCAAATCTCCTTACCAAAAACTACATTTGGAACTAATGTACTGCAGTGAATGATCTTTGTTTCTATCTATTCCCATTTCTCAACATCCTTGATGAGTCAACTCAGTCTCCGTCTCAGTCAATATGCAAAGCATAGATGCAATTTGCATATTTCACATCATCGCTGTGAATTCAATTAAATAACCTGGATCTGTACAAGCTGCATAAACAGAATCACAGAGAGAATGCACTACTCAGTGATTCACTATAGTGACAGAAGAAACAGTCTGCAATGGCTTCATAATAAATCAGCCAAAGCAAGCGCCTGATAAATGCGATTAGGTAGCAGCACCTGCCTAGCAGAAACTAGAAACTGGATCACACAATAATATACTAGCGTAAACTTCACTAAACATAACTTACCTCTGAGTGAGAGCAGCATGCTATTTGGATTTTTTTTTTACCATTGTAGAACAAAAACACAACAAGTTATTAATACTCACCGAGCCCCGGAATCTCGACGCCTAGCAGGTTGAGCAGGTCCTGTTCCTGGTCGAAATTGTCCGCCCAGCAGTGTGTGGTGCGCCGAACGCGGCTGGTGCGCTGCACACACAGGTGCACTGTCCCCCAGCGCCGCCGACGCTCCCGCAGGGGGTAGCTGTTACCGGGCCTGCCACCTGCTGCCAGCATAGAGGGGAGGTGGTGCTGCACAAAAATAACTAGTGCTGCCACCTCCTCTTCTCCAAAGATCGCCTGGGGCTGCACACCTGGGCGGCGGTGCCACCCGCATGGAAGTCGCTCTGCCATGGCGGGGGTGGGGAAATAATGACTAAGAAGGAAAAGGAAGGAAAAGTAAAGAAGAAAGAAATAAGGAAAGAAGGAGGAAATGAACTAAGCAAAAAAGTCACAAACGAATAAATGCACACAAAAACGTAAAACAAACAAACACAAAGACACACACCATTACAAAAATGTTAAATTAGGGGTAGAAAAGTAAGAAAGGAGGAGGATTGCAAAGATTAAGTAGAGATTAAAATTTAGGCCGAGCATCAAAATACAGAGCAGAAAAACAAAAATGGCCGCGCCCATGTGGACCGCGTGGTGCTGTTTGCGCACAATTTAGAACGCAAGCACACTTCCGGACCGCGTAGTGCCGTTCATGCATGATTTCGGAGTGCGCAGATGCACTCTGCGTTCCCAGCGCAACGCGAACGGGTGCGCGAGCAAACTCTGTCTGAAAGCAGAACTCTGTGTAGCGCGGCGGATGTTTTTTGCGACTACGCGCAATTCTGCGCAGTAAGACTCCGCGAACTCTGCCCACCTTTAGTCAGAATTACATCCAGAGGGGTCAGGGTGAATGGCCACCACTTTTGAGTTCTGTGAGGGTGAAGGTGCACTGGTTTCCTCTATTCTGACACAGGGTTTCCGGTGAATGGTGGAGTGTGGAGGTCTAGGGAGAGTGATTCTCAACAGCTCTTTGGGCGGTTTTTGCTTTGTCTAGGGGTCTGTGAAAGAAAGCAGCTTTTTCTTTTGCAATGTGGTTTTTATATTCTCTGCATTCAACTCTGAGCTGTTGGAGGTGGGTTGAGGAGGGTTTTGTTCTCCAGAGTCTTTCTGCCACTCTCAGTTGTCTTCTTTCTGTGTAGAGGTCTTTGTTGAACCAGGCTATTGAGGGAGTATATCTAGTTTCAGAGGAACTAGTTTTCTAGGATTGATGACATTGTTGAGTTATAGTGGGATGTAAGATCGTCTGTTGAGAGGTTGTCAGGTGGGGGTGAGTAAAGACTTCATTCTATCTTCTAGATCGCGTAGCAGAATTTGGCTTATGTTGCGGGGCCATTGTAATGTTTCCTGAGTGCAAATAGGGGGTATTTCTGCTTGGTTGATATGGAACTGAATTATGTGGTGGTCTGACCAGTCGACTAGAAAGATGTTATTAATAGTTATTGCTTCGTTGTGGGCTATGAAGGTATTCAGGGTAGTCCCTCTGGTATGTGTTTGTCCTTTGCAGTGCTAGGGAAGTTTTTTTTTTAGAGATTGTATAAGTGTGTCTTTCTCATCATTCCAGTATAGATTAAAGTCACCTAGGAATAAGTTATTGTTGTTGGAGACTGAGCTGTGCATTATCAGTTCCGATGCGTGTTCTACGAAGGCGAGTGTGTTGCCTGGTGGATGATACGGGAGATAGAATTTCATTGATTTATTGTCCTTTGTCGTTAAATACATGCTGATATGTTCAAATGTGGGGTGGGTATAGGTGTCTGATTCTGCCATGTGGATGTTGTTCTTCTGGATGATGGCTAAGTCACCCCAGTGTGAATTCTCCCTGTCTTCCTTGATGATGTAGAAGCCAGGAGGGACTAGTAGGTCAAGGATAGTGTAGAAGTTGTCATTTGGCCATGTTTCTGTGATAAATGCAATGCCATGTCATGGTTGGGGATGGATTCAGCTAGATCTGTTACATGTTTAGTTGCGGATCTGCAGTTAATGAGCATGCAGTTGATGTTATTTCTGCTATTGGGCTTCTGAGCCGGTGATGCCAGAGGAATCTCTATGTGATGAGTTGCTGGTCTGGCAATATTTGGAGGGTTGATGTCTCTTCCGATTCCGGTGATCACCTGCATCTTAGATATGGGGTTATCTTGGGTTGAAGTCAAGTCGTAGGTTTTAGCTAAGGCTGTTGCTTCGCTCAGAGACATCCCAGGGGTCGATCTATTCGACCTGTGCGCTAGGCAGTCAAGAGGAGTTGTGGACCAGCTGTGAGGGTGGATCTTAGAAATGCATGTGGGTTGCCTTGAGGAATAGGAGAAGGGGAGGTGTTTGCTTTGGGCCTATTCAGGGTAAGATTTGGGGATCATTAGAATATTGTTAATGCCCTGAGTTACTTTATTGAGTTGATTTTGCATGTTAGTTTGTCATTCCTTTAGATCAGTCATGTGCCCAGGGTTTAGTGAGGGGAGAGAGGACTAGTTGAGGTGAGATTTATCTTGTGTGAGGAATTTTAGATACGGAAGGAATGGGTTGGTGAGGGCAATAGTGGAGTTGCCAAGTGGTTTCCACCCTGGTTTGGTTAGGGTTAGAGACTTGATTCAGGGAGTATCTTTGTATTTGTGACTTTGTCGAGTCAAATGGAATAGGGGGCCATTTAGGATTGTCAAGGTGCTGGTGCCTCAAGGTCTGTGTGTAAGGGAGAGGGGGTAGGTTTTTGGCCGGAGTTGAATGGAGTGGTGATAGTTTGCAAATTAGGGTTGCTTTTGTTGCTAAGAGCTGGACTGCTCTCCGTAATCAGCTTAGTTGGGTGGCCTACAGCTATAGGGTGAGGGAATGTGAGGTATATGAGAGGGGTGGAAGAGGCAGGTTCTGTTGGGGTGTTGTGGGGTGGGCAGAGAGAGTTATGGCAGAGGAGCTAAAGTTGGGATGACTAGCAGGTCTCAAATGTTTCCCATCCTGTGTTAAAGCCGGAGGTAGAGGTTAGGTCGGGAGGGGGTGGTTGGTCTTGAGGTGAACGGCATTCCGTACTGTCGAGAAAATGGAGTTGAAGAAACATAGGTTGATGTTGTTATCTTGGTTCATGATATTTCCATTCCAATAGATGGCTATTCCCTTGAATGTGGGAGAGTTGGTGATTGTCAGTTTTCAGCCGTACGGGATAGTGGCAAATTTTGTTATATTAACAAGGTTAGTTAGGGTTGTGCACCATTTAGCTGGTCAGGAATTGGGGAAGATGAGATTGGTTTTCTTTAGCCATTTGGAGGTGCTGTAGTAGATTTCAGCTATTAGCGTTTCTGGGTGCTGCATGATTAGTCTGTGTTTGAGGTTTTTGGTAGCATTAGCTGAGAGGTTCAGTGAGTTATTATGGCAAAGGAGTTTGGTCCGTGAGGTTTCTGTTTTCTGGGAAGTGCAAAGGTGGGGATGCTGTGGAAGCGCGCATGTTTATATATTCTTTGATATCGGTAATTATAAAAGTGTCTTCATTTGTGTTGTAGTGTGTAAGAATTTTGGCTTTTCATTGTTGTTCTCAGGATCAGGAGGCCAAAATATTGGTTATCTATTTGGTGCTGACCGTCGGGAGCCGAGGGTGTATGAGTGATAGGGTTGAACATTGGTACGCAGCTGGCCCATCCAAGATGGCCTCTGTTCCTGGTGATTTAGTTGGTGGGCATATGCCCATCCAAGATGGCTGCTGCTTTAGATGATTCTGTCCGCTTTTTTTTATTGAGCAGAATTATTACAAGAACCAACATCATCAGAAAGTTAATTTCACATTAAATATAGCAGGTTAGAGCTCGAAAGAAAGTACATCGACATTTTAGTATTTCATCCTTAAAAACATGATAATGTCAAAATGTCAAACTGGACAAAGTGCTGTTGATAAAGTGCAGTGCATTCCAGTCCTTAAACAAACCCAAATCATCTAATGGTATAACCATTTCCAAAGCATTATTGATAATCAAAATAAAGCACTTCAGCTCTTGTTGCGCTCTATACTTGATACGGGAAGAACATATATATTAATGATACAGTATTGGGCATATGACTAGCCCTAAGGTGCATTAGGAGATACCCCAGATCGAAAAACGCAAGCATCTGCGCTTACCCATTTCATTATACGCAAGATTACAATATAAATTTCTTCATTAATACATATGATTTAATTTATAAAATTAAAGATCTCCCATTCCTTCGATATTACATCCGAGCCTGAAATGATAATCCTCCTGGAAGAGCGAGATTTAAAATCCCTCTTGATATTAAAGTGCTGTGCAATTGATTCCCATAAAGTGATTTCCTTGGATGTTTCGCAGATGGAATTAATATGAATCTTAATTCTATAGCCCCCCCCCAGGTTTTCACTCAGATCCCCCTCCAGACCATGCCTTTAATACATAAAAAC
The DNA here is from genome assembly GCA_963921515.1 of Calotriton arnoldi. NCBI lineage: Eukaryota > Metazoa > Chordata > Amphibia > Caudata > Salamandridae > Calotriton > Calotriton arnoldi. The sequence goes on from CAWUFW010001098.1 coordinate 2,175,862, forward strand.
AGAGTGTGGTCAATAAAGTGCAGTGGTTTTAACAATTCCACAGTTATACAGTTTGGCTTGAGTCGACTACTAGCTTACTACATTGTCCATATGGTTCCACACAACTGAGAATCTTTTTGTAGCGCCTACCCTTTTCGCATGGGTTTTCTCAAATGTTTTAGTGCGAATCATTTTATTATACCAGTTTAGATAGTCTGGGACTTTAGTTGTCCTCCAATTCTGTAGAATCAGGGACCGTGCCATTAGAGCGGATATTGCTATAAATGCTACCTCTCCTTTAGAGATAGAGACATTTTGCCACTGTCTTACCACACCAAAAAGTGCTATTTCTGCCTCTGGTTGAAGTTTTCTCTGTAGGCCATCACTAAGGGCGGAGAAAACTTTCTCCCAAAACTGAACTAACACCGGGCAGGTGAAAATAATATGAAGCCAGACCCCTTGGCCCAATTGATGGCAGCAAAAGCATCTATCCTCTATTCCTAAATTAATTTTATGTAGCTCTCTAGGAGTAGAGTAAGCCATCCAGTGTGATAAAAATGACATTCTTTGAAAATTCCCCACTCTTAATGCCTTGTTGCCATAATGCGAAATCGCTTGCCACTCAGACTCTGAGAAAGTGCATTGTGTTTCTTGGGTAATTCTGTCTAAAATTTTGTTACTATGGAGCACTCCCTTTGGCTCCGTAAAAGCCTGTACCAATTTCCCACCCCCCTAAGCTGGCTCAGAAGCGACACTAGATCGGGGGAAATAGTTTTTCATCAGTTGCATGATTTGGAGATACCCTAAAAAGAAGAGTTGACACCGAACTCCACACCTAGCCTGGATCTCCTGCCAATTCAGAGACCTCCCCCCTACTATAAAGTGGCCGAGTTTCTTAATGCCCTTGCTTTCCCAGAACCTTATCTGACTATTCTGGATATGCAGGCCCAGACTTTTACATTCTGAAAGCTTCAAATACTCATATCCAGCTGTATGGGTCACCATGGAGTAAAATAACCGAAGTCGGACCCTAAACTCCTGCAATGTCTTATATCTGGTTTTCTTTGGGAGCTAGGCAGTCTTGATAAACACCGGGATCTGAGATCCTGCTTCCTGCACCATTTTATCCAAAAATAAACTGTCCAATGATCCCTTACAATCTATCAAATGAACCATTATATCCAGCAAGGAAGCTTCATAATATGTATGAGCTTGGGGAAGTGCCAGTCCCCCTGAGCTAATGTCTAGTTTAGCACTGGAAGTTTAACCCTTGAAGCCTTCTTACTCCAAATGAATTGGGGAAAAATTGCTTCCAATTCTTTAAAATACAACATATTGATTTTGATCAGGACATTTGTGAAAAGAAAAATTAATATTGGTAGAATAGACATTTTTATAAGAGCGACACGACCAATTAATATAAGCGGGAGAAGTGTCCATCTATATAGTAAGTTTCTAATCTGGATAAGCATAGTCCCAAAATTCAGTTTGAAAAGATCGTGATAGCGATTGGTAACATATATCCCCAAATAACCAATTGGGTCAGGGGAGCAAGCCTGCCTTTGAAGATTACACGGGAGGATTTGACACTTGGTTTAAATAGGAGGATTTCGGTTTTATTATGATTGATTTTATATCCCCCAATTGATTCAAACTGCGCAAACTCTGTCAACATTATTTCAATATTCTTCTCTTCAGGTCTAAGATAGAGAATAATATCATCTGCAAACAGTTTAAATTTGGGCATTCCCTCTATTGGTGCTTTTATCTCCTGATTATTCCTGATCCTAGCCGTGAGTGGTTCTATAAATAAAGTAAACAGCACAGGGGATAGGGGACAGCCCTTACGGGTTCCTCGATTTATATCAACCTTTCCTGCCGGGTGATAATTTATAAAAACCTGAGCCTGGGCCCCACGATATAAATTCCATAACATGTTGATTGTTAGTATTGGGAACCCCAGTCTTCTAAGAGCTTAAAAAAGAGCGTCCCAGTTTACAAGATCAAAAGCTTTTTCAGCATTGACCGTCATTATTAGTGCGGGTATTTGGTTTATGTTGAAAAAATCAAGTGCTTGAACTAAAAACCCAGTGTTTGATGACATTAGTCTCCCTGCCACGAATCCTGCCTGATCCTTATGGATCACCTTCTGTGCTAGTGGAGAAAAACTATTCACCCAAATTTTCAAAAATATTTTGTAATCAACATTAAACAGGCTGTTCGGTCTGTATGAGTTAACATCTTTGGGGTTCTTGCCCTTCTTAACGAAGCTAACTATAGTAGATTCTTTAAAAATAGATGGAACCTCACCTCCTGCTTTCACAAAATTGAAAAGCTCAACCAAATATAGTATTAATTCATTAGAGAACGCTTTATAAAAACTCAGTGGGAAGGCCATCATTGCCACAGGCCTTCCCGCCGGGCATTGAGGCGAGGACACATTGAATTTCTGCAGCTGTAATTTCAGCTGGTATTTCCTCTACCTGAATAGTTGTTGGCTGAGGAAGCTTGGTGCGATGAAAGTGTTGACTTATCGCCTCATTTGATGCCTTATATTTTGTTGCATAAAGCTTGTGATAATGATCTAAAATGATTTTTGCAATCTTTTCCTTATCGATAACCTAGACCCCAGTCCCTTGTTCCTCCAATTCTGTTATTACTGCGGCCTCCTGCTTAACTCTGCTTGACCAAGCCAGTAATTTCCTCGCCATCTGGCTTTCCTCATATACACGCTGCTGAAACATCCGTGAGCTGTTAATCTCTTCAAGAATGAAAACTTGCTTAGCTTTAGTTAAGTGCTGCTCAGCTGCAGAGCGCTATCCCAAACTGTTATTTCTCTGGATTAAAGCTAAGTCAACTGCCTGTTGGAGTTCTGATATACGCGCCCCTCGAACTTTATACTGTGAGGTCGAGAAAGCCAGCATCTCCCCCGCATTGTAGCCTTAAATGCGCCCCAGACAGAGAAGAGTGCTGCGGTGCCCTTATTCTCCTGAAAGAATACTTTTATCCATTTTTTCGTATTATCAACCCATTCGGGATTTGAAAGGAGGTGACGATCCATCTGCCACCTGTACTTTTCCCTCCTTCTTGCCTCTATTTCGATTTCCATTCTGACCAATAAATGATCTGAAAATAAATTTGCCCCAATTTCTGTATTAAGACAGTAACGAGAAATTAGAAAAAAATCAATGCGCAAGGCTGACTGAAATCGGCAAGAATAACAGGTAAATTGTGAAGCTACTGGGTGGGCCCTACGCCAAGGATCGATTAATTGGTAGTCCTGCTTTATAACATCCAAAACTCTTTTAGTCTTGGGCTTCAATTGTTTTTTGGTTTTATTGGAGGTATCCCTTTTCAGAGCTTGAATAAAGTTAAAATCGCCGCCCAAAATTCTAGGGCCCACTGCACCTCTAGCCAGCTCGTTGATCTCCATAATGGCTTTGGGATCATCTTCTATCGGGGCATAGTAGTTAACAAAGTTAAAGACCATCCCATTCACCCCAGAGGCAACCCAAATCCACCTTCTCTGAGGGTCTCTCAAGACTTGGGAAATCTCCCAATCGATCCCTTGCCAAAAATAGATAGCTACCCCTCTTATTGCCAGCCCTGCAGAGGCAAACTATGGCTGAGGATAATATTTGGGAATAAAAAGTTTTGGTGTATTTGTTTTAGATGGGTTTCCTGCAGAAATAGAATTTGAGGAGAAAGGAAACTTAGCCATCTAATCAAACCTCCATATTTTTGCTTGTTGGAGACCCCATTAACGTTTACCAAAACTATACATACTTTTAGAGGCATCACACCTCGAGGGTAAGAACAACAAGCTACATTTTGGAATTGGAGCTTCTACATAAGATATATATATGTATATTATTTTTGACTTTTTGCTCTCCTTGCTCACAACTGCTTTTCCCCCTATAATTCTGCTCTTTTTTCATTATTACTCCTAAACATGCCCTCCACCCCTGTTTCCCTCACCCTCCCTTGCCAGCCCCCCATGTCCCTCCCGGCACCTGGCAACTACCATACCCCTTGCCACCCACCCTGCTTGGTCCATAGAATGGGTGCCATGGTGTTGCACCCTCGTGATCCTTTCCACCCCCCACCCCTCACCCTCGATGCTGATGCAATAATCCATTTACTATTTCATAACTATTTCCCAATAGAAATTTCCTGCAACAATTCCTGAGCTTCGTCTATGTTTGCGAACATGTGAAATTTTCCCCTCACTAATACCCTTAACTTGGACTGCTGTGCTATTGCAGCCTGGGCGTTCTGCACCTTAAATAAGTACAGGAGCTTGACAAATTCCTTTCGACGACGTGCTGCAGCCGCTGACATGTTGGAGAAAATACAGCAGCTGATTCCTTCCTTGATAAAGAATTGCTTCTTCTGGATGGCTTTAGTGAGTATCTGTTCTTTAATCCAGTAATCTGCCAAGTTGACTAAGATTGTCCGCGGCAATTTTGAGTTGGGAAACGGCTGAGACAGTACACTATAAGCTCTTGTAATGGTGAGGTCTCCTGAAAACTCTGGTAATACATTTTTTTTTATAAATGTCTCAACCCATTGAAGAGTTTGGGCCCCTTCGCATCCTTCTGGAACCCCAACTAGACGCAGATTAGACCGCTGGGAATAGTTTTCCAGCTCCTCAAGCTTGTTCTCTAATGAGATTTTCTCCTTTTTGGCTGAATTGACTTGCTGCTGCATAGAGTTCATCTGGTCCTCAAGCTGAGAAATCCTGGAGTCTGCCTCTTGCATTCTAGCTGGGAAGGTGCCTACTGCTTCCTCGATTTTCATCAGACGGTAATGGAGAGATGCTATCTCACTTGCTTGTGTTATCTTAAGTTCTCTTATCTCGTCCAAGATAAGGTTTAGCATAGTCTTTATATCACATTGCATAGAAGTATCCTCTCCTTGCAACTGCACTGGTAGCTTGGATAGAAGCTTGCCTGGCTCTGCCTGTGCCTCTTCTTGTGGCCCTATGGCAGGACCTCCTTCTGGATTTTGAGGATAGGGCTCTAGCTGGGGCCGTGGCTGGGAATCAACGAAAACACTGTTCTCCTTCTGAAGGGACCTATGCTTGCCCTTGTTTTCCGAAGGAATTAGATGTAAGGCGGCGGATAGATCCCCTTGCAATATGCTGGATTGTGTATCAACAGAAGGGGCATGTAAGACAAATGGTACAATTGGTGTTGTTTTAGCTTTAGAGAATAGTGGATATTCCTTTGACTTCCCGCAGGCCTGACCGATGGTGTTGCTTTTAACATTCACGCCCACTTGTGAAGGACCATCTTTTTTCTCCCCTTGGGTTGCCCCTGTGGTCAGTTCCTCTTCATTGACCTCTAGAGCCCAGTTGCCTTCATTTAAAATTTCCAGTGCATCGTTTTGTATGGGGAACTCTTCCCCAAGCCTTGTTCCCTTGTCCGACCGCCCTTGTGGTATACTCTCCATGACTGTGTCTCCTGTTACAGCCTCCCTTCTGGACTCCAATGCATCTTCTTCAGAGCTCAGAGGGCTTGAGATTGCTGCGGTTCCGCATCTTGATTTTAAGCTACGCTCGGCTCTTGCTGCTGCTGATGCTGCCTTCAAATGAGCTGTGCGTGCTTTCATTTTGTGGCTAACCGCGGTTTCCACATTGGCCAATATATTTGGGATTTTTAGATGCTTTCTATTAAGTCGAGGGAAGGGAAAAGGGACAAGACCAAGACCAGCGACCCACTGCCAGGACCCTCCTCAGAAGTATGAGCTCCTTTTGGGTTTTTATCACTGGTGCGAAACCTGGAGGTGACCCTACCCTTCCAATGCAATATTGCACTTTGTGAAATACTTTTGGGGAGCTATGCCATTTAAACGTGAATTTACGACAGGCAGCATGCACCAGGACATTTAAAAGTCAAGTTTAGTAGCAGCGGCCATATGGCTTGCCAATTGATGGTATTTAGCAAAACAGCCTGCGATGACACGAAATCTCCCTTTATTATTCAGTTTAGTGAATAAGGCTCCAGCACTTACCACCTTTGTGGTGCTCTGAGAGGGGCCGGCCCATCAGACCAGGAGCCTTCCAGTTCTGCTATCTGCCTTTGCCTCCATTTTAGGGCCCGATTCCGATGTCGTTCGGAAGGCCTCCGAATCGGATTTGGCTTTCCCAGATCCGATTCATAGCACTTGTTTACGACCGAATCGTACACATGTCCGAATGACCAAGTACATTGTGAGAATAGCGTACGCAGCGACGAAATCGTTACCGGGACCCGAACCTGTCCGTACAACTCGTTCGTAGCCAAATCGTGCCACGCTATCGATCCGTATTCCGACCGAGCGATTACGATGCACGATTCGGACAGCCGTTTCGCCTCGGTCTCAGCAAGACGAAATGGCTGTTGGAAGCGTACTTCGGGGGGCGTAGCAGGCCCCCCTTCACCCGGGGCCCTCCGAATCTGTCACTGGGTGTGCCCATGGGTCACCCCGATCCAGGCAAGCACAGTGTGACGGGCACCATGGGGTGCCCACCACAGGTTGTATGCTTTTCCCCACCCACCCCTTTTCTGCTATGGGAGCCTGTGTACGCATCTGTACACGGGTTCCCATAGAGTTCAATGGGAGTCCGAGCGAACCAAGTCCGTAAGCATTCGGCTACATGGTACTCGCTCGTTCGGACTCCCGGAGCACGTCTCGCTTGGAAAGCCCTCCGGATCCGAGTCGTACGGAGGGCTTTCCTAGCGAGATCAGATTCGGGCCCTTAGTCTGAGTCAATTCAGTTTGCTTGGGAGCAGTGCAGGGGCCGGGAAGCAGCCGATATCCAAGGTCTTTTTTTTCTTTTTTTTTGCAATAATTCCCTTGCGACTTTGTTAGCCGGCCACCTGCGATTACCAAATGGGCCCTGACAGCCTGCAGTCAAAAGATTCAGTGACCGCCACCACTCAGCCGCATTTTCGGAATTTTCGGTGTTTCGGCATCTCTTGCCAGCAGCAACGCACAGCCGAACCCAGAAGCAGACAAGGGGGGCAGGAGCAGAGCGATCACGCTAGCGGCAGAACATGCGGAATCCGCCTGCTACCGATTCTGTCCTCTTTCTATTGTTATGCTGCCCAATCCAAGATGCCCGCCGCTCTTGATGTTTCAGTCCTCTTTCAGTTGTAATGAAAAGGGGCTGGAGGGGACCTTTTTCATTTCTGAGATTCCCTCATTCTTACTGAGGTTCCCAAATGTGAGCGTCAAGTAGGCTGTTGAAAGCGGAGGGGGGACCCCATGGATCTCAACCGATGGTGTGCAGCGGGGGTCGCAACACACTGCAGTCTAGCTCAAAAAGATTGACTCTCCACAGCTAGGAGCTGGAATATCTAGAGTGGCTCATCAAAGATGTTTTTAGAGTTGGCTCCAAGTGATCCTTCCACTCAAGGTGCCGTTGTCCGTCTGAAGCTCATTCGACCACTCTCTCGACCGGGGCGCGGCAGCCCGCTAGATCGCCCGCACCTCCATAGCCCAACAGGAGGGTCAATTGCCTCAATTCCCACAGTGGCCACTAGGTAGAGTCATGATCAGGGGAGGCAATGGGGGGCGATCGACAGGCGAGAAGGGCACTGCAGTCTCCTCCTAAGGCAGCCGCCCATTTGGTGAGCACAGTTCAGTGGCCTCATAGCAAAAGTTACCAGATGGTTGTAGTAGGGACTGTTCAGGGGCTCATTCGGAGGCCCAAAACAAGGGCCCCTGTTGAAAGCAGGAGCACTGGGGAGCCAAGTACATCAAAGGACTGTTATATGGGGTTATGTGGCCCTTAGCTACATTGTCGACATTGCTAAGTTAGCATGAGTTTTGCTTGCCTTATGCTGCTGCTTTTGCGCACGCCTCTGCTAAGAGTTTGTTTTCGCGACACTTTGTGTCACGGATGGATTAGTTCAGCCACTAACCTGTAAAGCCGGATACAACGGGAGCGATGGAAGATGCCAAGTAACCCTATCCCCCTTAATAGTATGACCTGTGGGGGTGTACCAACCACGCCAACAGGAAACACTACGGGAAGGGAAAGGGAAAAAAGGGACAAAGGAAACAAAAAGGTGGCGGCTGCTGAACCCTCGATGGAACTCGGCCTCGGAGTTAAAGAAGCCACTCCTGCTGGCTAGTCCCCGGTTACCTAGGTAAGACACAAGCACAACATACCTGTAACAAACATCATACACAGACGCCAGCAAGAAAACTAATGGCTATGTGCAAGTACTTACAGCTAGTTAGGCCGCTTTCATTCCTTAATCAAACAAGGCAATGCCAGAAATAATAATGGTGAAGTTAATTGTACTTAGCTGGATTGGTCGAGTCCCAAACCACAGCGGATACTCATTTCCAACTGACAAGGGTCCAAATGGCGACCTCACATTCCAGCAGAGTCACGAAGTCTGCCCCAGCTTTGTGAGGTGAGGAAAAGCAACCTTTTGGCCGCACACGAGATGATCTTACTCCGAGCCTCTCATCGGCTCTATTCCTGAAGAAACACTACTTCCTTGCCGCGTTCGGCTCCTATTACGGGACACCAGGCGCTCCTGCACGGAAGCTCCAGCAAGGCAGCAGTCTCTGGGGAAGTAGTCTCATAATTGCCGCTGTGGCGTTCTGTACCCTCCGCGCGTCTTAACCCGGAAGGGGTTGCACACCGAGGCCGCGGCCGGGCGCTCAGAACGCTGGTCTTCTCCCTTCGTGCTTCGGCGCGGCTGTCACACAGCACTGGGAGCCTCCGGATATCCAAGGAACTGCGTAGGAACAAACTCTGCTAACAGGAACATGGGCTCGTGAAGACTGCAGTGAGCTCGATTGACAAGCACCCATCTGGATAAGGGAGGTGCTTAAATACAGAGGAGAGGTAGGGCAACGCCCCTGTCAGTGGAATTATGGGAGTTGTAGTGTTCAGGCATACACACTCCATTACGCCTCTCACTAAGCGCGCTGAATCGTGACAGAACCCCCCCTCAAGGACCGACGTCTCGGCGGTCCACCAGGCTTAGAGGGATACCGCAAGTGAAAACGTCTGAGAAGGCCGGGGCAGTGGAGATTGGTAACGGGCTCCCAAGAGCGATCTTCGGGACCATAACCCTTCCAGTCGATGAGATAATGCACCCTCCCCCTGATACGCTTGGAGTCGAGTACATCCCTGACTTCGTACTCATCCTCCCCCTCTACTGACAGTGGTCGTGGTCTCACTGGTAGTCTGGTGTGAGCGAGACAAGGCCTCAAAAGGGAAACATGAAACACAGGGTGGATGCGCCATGAGGAAGGGAGAGATAACCTGATTGCTACGGGATTGACTATTCTCTCTATGGGGTAGGGGCCCACAAACTTAGGTTTCAACCGAGAATTCCCCTTGAATGGTAGATGCTTGGTGTCCAGCCACACCCTATCCCCCACTGTATATGATGGTTCTAGGGTTCTCTTTCTATCTGCATACTGTTTGTCGCGCGCTTGAGCGGCTGTTAGCTGTGTTTTGGCAGTCTGTAGTACTTTTCTCAGGTGTGCATGGTGTTCCTGGATCGAGGGGTGCTTCGCCACCACAGGCCAGACGAAGGGCAACATATTAGGATGGTAACCTAAGGTGCAAAAGAAGGGCGAACACCCCAGTGAAGAGTGGTCAGAGTTATTGTACGCAAACTCGGCCATCCATAGAAGCGTGCTCCATTCCTCTTCATGTTGCAACGTGAAGCAGCGGAGATACTGCTCTAATGTCTGGTTCAGTCTTTCTGTTTTGCCGTCTGTCTGCCGGTGGTAGCTAGTGGAAAGACGGGCATCAACTTTCATGACAACACACAGTGCCTTCCAGAATCTGGAGGTGAATTGAGTCCCTCTATCAGTAATGAGGACTGCTGGTATGCCATGCAGGCGCACGATATGTTGCAAGAACGCCTGAGCCAATTCCACTGAAGTTGGTAGCCTGGTCATTGCAATGAAGTGGCCCATCTTGGTCAGATGATCTACGACCACTAAAATGGTGTTATTGCCTGAAGAGGGAGGCATCTCCACTATAAAGTCCATAGACAAGGTGTGCCAGGGAGCTGGAGGTATTGGTATGGGCTGGAGCAATCCACTGGGCCTGCTGTGTTGTGCTTTTCCTTGTGCACAGATAGCGCATTCCGTGACGTACTTCATCGTGTCTTTTCTTAATGTATTCCACCAAAAATGTCTTTGCATAGCCTGAAGAGTCTTTTGGACTCCCAGGTGTCCACCCAGTGTAGAGTCATGTACCCATTGTAGGGCTTGTCTTTGCAGTGACTCCTCCGGCACGTATAACCGCTTATCGTGATACCACAACCGGTCCAACGAGGAACGATGCAGAGGCTCTTCTGTAACCCAGGCTTGTTCGTCTAGCCCTTCGATTTTCGCCCTCACCTTTCCCAGGAAGTCAGGTGTTCTTGTCAAGGCCATTAACTCCGCTGGAAAGGAAGCGTTCTGTAGTATGATAGGGTTTTCTTCAACTCGCACCAGGCCCCGTTCAGGGTCAGGTGTGGGTCGTGATAGGGCATCAGCCTTGCCGTTTTGTGCTCCTGGCCTGTATCGAATCACGAAGTCAAACTCAGAGAAAAACAACGACCACCGGAGTTGTCTAGGAGTCAGGGCTCTTGCGCTCTTCAAGAATAACAAATTCCGGTGATCGGTGTAGATCTCCACGGTGTGTTTAGCTCCCAGCAGATGGTGTCTCCATTCCTCGCATGGCCGCTTTATTGCCAACAGCTCCTTGTCGGTGATACTGTAGTTGCACTCGCAAGACGACAGCTTCTTGGAGAAGAAGGCAACAGGATGAAGCTGGCCTGTGTCAGGATGTCTTTGGGATAGGATTCCACCTAGTGCGTAATAAGACGCATCCGTTTCTAACACAAACGGTCGAGAGGCATCGGGGTGTCTTAACACAGGCGCACTGGTAAAACGGCTCTTTAGCGTTCGGAATGCCCTTTCAGCGGAGTCGGTCCAGCGAAAAGCCGCTCCTTTCTGCAACAAGTGTGTTAGGGGCTGTATGATACCGGAGAACTCCTTAATGAACCTCCTGTAAAAGTTCGCGAAGCCCAGGAAGCTTTGCAAGGCCTTTACACAGGAGGGTGACTCCCACTGCAGTATGGCCCGTACCTTTTTGTCATCCATGTGTATACCGTTTGGTCCAATGACATATCCTAAGAACTCCACTTCGGTGGCGTGGAAGAGGCTCTTCTCCAATTTAGCAAAGAGTTTGTACCTCTGTAGATGTTCCAGAACCTCGGACACATGAAGGATGTGGTCCTTTAAGGACGCTGAGTAGATCAGTATGTCATCGATATACACTACGCATGATACGTCCAGCAGGCCTCTCAGGACTTCATCCATAAAAAACTGGAACGCAGCGGGAGCATTGCAGAGACCGAAGGGCATGACCTGGTACTCATACAGCCCAAATTTCGTTCGAAAAGCCGTCTTCCACTCGTCTCCTTGCCGCACTCTTACCAGGTGGTAGGCTCCCCGAAGGTCCAGTTTGGTAAATACCTTGGCTCCTTTCAACTGATCCAGCAGCACTGGTATCAAGGGCAGAGGATACCTGTTCTTTCTGGTCACTCTGTTGATCGCCCTGTAGTCCACACAAGCCCGCAAGCCGCCTTCCCTCTTCGGAATGAAGAAAATCGGCGAGGAAGCAGGGGAAGAAGAAGGACGGATAAAGCCAATGGACAGCATCTTGGTGAGGTACGACTGCAAATAGGTGGTTTCTGATTCAGTAAGGGCGTAGATACGGCTGCATGGTATACTGGCTCCAGGCTCTAAGTCAATCACACAATTGTAGTCTCTGTGTGGGGGTAGCCTTTCCGCTTCCTGTTGGCTGAACACCGCACTAAACTGCCCGTATTCCTCCGGCAGCGTGGTGGTACAGCATACGGTCTGTGCGTTACAAGCGCTCGCAAGCAGTCCAGCCGAGCTCACCATGGCGTCAGGCAGGCGTATCTTCTCGGTGGAACAATGTGTTTTGCAGAACAAGGAGTTCATAGTGACCGTGCGAGCAGCCCACCGCACTAAGGGATCATGCAGGGTTAGCCAAGGCATGCCCAATATGAGTTTGAAGTGGGGAGCATCTATGAGGTCGAACTGAATATATTCGGAATGATCTACTCCCACATGCATCAAACACAATTGTGTGTGAAATCTCACTGGGCCTGAAGTTAAAGCCGTTCCATCCACAGCCTTAACAGGTTCCGGAGTCTCTTTTCGTATGCAGGGTACACCAAGTTCTTGCGCGTACTGTTGGTCAATAAAATTACCGGTAGCTCCAGAATCCAGTAATGCATGCACCATTACGGGCCCTTCTCCTGGTAGTTCCAGCGTAACACACACGTTCATATGGGCCACTGATGTTTGGACTGTGTTGGCCACAGCTGGTGAGACCTCTGCTCTCCTAAAACTCAAACAAGGGGTCTCCTTCTTGCTCGAGGGCGTTAGTTTCCCTGATCCTCAGAGGTATACTCCACCACGGTCAGGTTCCTGGATCCCGGACTGCCTTTGTTCATTAACCTGGTTCTAGATTTACACTCCCTGATGAAGTGACCAGGCTTCCCGCAGTACATACATAACCTCTGTTTCCTTCTCTTGTCACGTTCATCTTGACTAATCGGCCCTTTTATTCCGCTGATCTGCATTGGCTCTGTCCCATCAGGAGTAGCCGGGTGTTCTTCAGGTATGGGCCTAGGGCGTGGTAGAAGGAATCTTGAGTCCCCCCTTTGTTTGTCTCCTTTTCTTTCCTGAAGCCTATGATCAAGTTGAACCGTGAGATCTATAAGTTCATCACACGTGGCGGGCATATGCACGACTTGAGCCAACACGTCCTTTAGTTCACTTCTCAGGCCTTGGTAGAATAATGATGTTCTTTTTTCCATAGGCCAATTGGTTTCCACCAAGAGCCTGTTGAAGGTGGTTATATATGTGAGTAGATCTTGCGTGCCCTGCTTAAGCGCAATAAGCTCCCTGTCTAAGGATAGCTGGTGTGCCTTTCTGTCAAACAGTTTGCGCAACTCTTCACAAAAGTCAGAAAAGTTACGCAACACAGGATCGTCCCTCTCTATCAAGGGAAATGACCAGCTGGCGGCATTGCCCCCTAGGTAGGACATAACAAATGCCGTCTTGGCTTGGTCAGTGGGGAACACAGCAGGTTTGCACATAAAGTGCAGCTTACACTGACCCAAAAATATTCCAAACTTTTTGGGATCCCCAAAGAACCTCTCAGGAGGGGCGAGGGGTAGTTGTAAAGGCTGTATCACTTGTATAGAGGCAGGCCCACCCTGGGCAGGAGAAGAAAAAGACCCTGTCCCTCCATCATGCGTGTGGGTCCCGTGCCCCCTGCCAGTGTCGTGTGAAGTAAGCGGGGGCGGTAAGGTCCAGTCTTTTATGTGCGAACCTCCTCGTGTACCCCCAAGATTCGAGCGGGACAGACCCGCTACTTCACGTCTCATCGTGCCCATCTCATTACGTAACTCTAGGTTCTCCCCTCGGAAGGCATCCACTTCCATCCTCAATGCTGTCAACGTTTCTAGCACAGTCGTAAGAATTACATTGGGTTCCATCGCTCAGGCTGTAAGTAACCGTGGGCTTGTCAATCTGTCACGGATGGATTAGTTCAGCCACTAACCTGTAAAGCCGGATACAACGGGAGCGATGGAAGATGCCAAGTAACCCTATCCCCCTTAATAGTATGACCTGTGGGGGTGTACCAACCACGCCAACAGGAAACACTACGTGAAGGGAAAGGGAAAAAAGGGACAAAGGAAACAAAAAGGTGGCGGCTGCTGAACCCTCGATGGAACTCGGCCTCGGAGTTAAAGAAGCCACTCCTGCTGGCTAGTCCCCGGTTACCTAGGTAAGACACAAGCACAACATACCTGTAACAAACATCATACACAGACGCCAGCAAGAAAACTAATGGCTATGTGCAAGTACTTACAGCTAGTTAGGCCGCTTTCATTCCTTAATCAAACAAGGCAATGCCAGAAATAATAATGGTGAAGTTAATTGTACTTAGCTGGATTGGTCGAGTCCCAAACCACAGCGGATACTCATTTCCAACTGACAAGGGTCCAAATGGCGACCTCACATTCCAGCAGAGTCACGAAGTCTGCCCCAGCTTTGTGAGGCGAGGAAAAGCAACCTTTTGGCCGCACACGAGATGATCTTACTCCGAGCCTCTCATCGGCTCTATTCCTGATGAAACACTACTTCCTTGCCGCGTTCGGCTCCTATTACGGGACACCAGGCGCTCCTGCACGGAAGCTCCAGCAAGGCAGCAGTCTCTGGGGAAGTAGTCTCGTAATTGCCGCTGTGGCGTTCTGTACCCTCCGCGCGTCCGCGCGTCTTAACCCGGAAGGGGTTGCACACCGAGGCCGCGGCCGGGCGCTCAGAACGCTGGTCTTCTCCCTTCGTGCTTCGGCGCGGCTGTCACACAGCACTGGGAGCCTCCGGATATCCAAGGAACTGCGTAGGAACAAACTCTGCTAACAGGAACACGGGCTCGTGAAGACTGCAGTGAGCTCGATTGACAAGCACCCGTCTGGATAAGGGAGGTGCTTAAATACAGAGGAGAGGTAGGGCAACGCCCCTGTCAGTGGAATTATGGGAGTTGTAGTGTTCAGGCATACACACTCCATTACGCCTCTCACTAAGCGCGCTGAATCGTGACACTTTGCCTCTGCCCTGTACATGATAACAGATTGTTTTTCACGTTCTCAGCTTTCCCTTCAATTCTGTCTGAACATAATGTGCAAGGTCGGTCAACAATGTCTCTTGTTATTCTGTTCTGGTCAGTCCCTATTGCCTAGACAAAGCATGTTACCAACAGCTGCAATGTGGAAGAATCGAGCTTTGATATAACGTTGTTGCATGTTTTTGAAACACACTCGAAGAAAGCCGTTCCATGGAGCTGAGCTCTACTGTTCCTATGATGTAAACCTTTGCGTTTAGGCTTTCAGGTAGGGGTCTGCTAATAATGCCGAGAGATCTTCTGTTATATAAAATGACTTCTTACTACCAAGGGGAGGGTGATTAGGCCCAGTTATTTTGCCTTTTTCACAGTCTTTATAAAATGACGACTCCTTTTATATTCTATGGTATTGTAACAATGCTAATGATTCTTGCCTTATGCATTTTGCTGCTAGTTGTGGTTCGCATACTGTTTTATGAATCACTATAGTCAAAATAAACATTTTGAACTTATTTAGTGACTCTGATTATTTATATTGTGGACAATTACGTGAGAGCGAAAGAGTGTCTTGTTCACGCGACTCTGAGGTGAGTCGGGAGTGCTCGTGTTCTGGGTTGTCTAAACATTCGTAGCTTCTTGATATTTGTAGGAGACCGAATGAGACACTATTGCTAGTCGGTTGGGATTTTGGGTACTAAGGTGATAGGAGGTACACCCCTATTTACTGAGGTCCTGTTTTCTTGTGCATAGTTCTGTGTATGAGCAGAATCCCCGCAACAGGACGTGTGCATTTGAGGAACGCAGGTTAAGGACGCAGCTTAAGGAATGCTGTTTGTCCTAGTGCAGATGATGGCCAAGTTATGCGGGTCTGGTGTAGGACGGGGCAGGAGTTAGCCGATGCTGCAGGCTCGCTGTAGAGGTAGTGTTAAGGTTAACCACCTCCTCCTTGAAAGCGGCAATGGCAGACTCTCAGAAAGGGGAGCATTGCTAAGTATTGGGAGTGGTCACTGGGCGAGGGGGGCTCAGTCTCTGTTCATCTAGAGAACTCTTCATTGGCCATCAGTGTGGACCCCAGGTCGTAGCATGAGCACTGGGGGCCAGTGAGAGCATAGGGGGTGAGGCGGTATCAAGGCACAAATGATGAGGATGCAAGGACCTGCTCTGAGAGGCCTGGGGCTGCCGCTGGCAAGAAGGGTTAGCAGGCGCGCCATGTGGAGTAAAGTCGCTGCCTCCCCTCACCATGTCCTCCCACCGTGAAGGTGATGTTGTTGGTTTTACCTTAAGTGCAGACATCTCCAAACCCTCAGGTCAAGTGCATCTCTCTCTCTCTCTCTCCCTCTTGCTGGACAAGGACCGGGTGAAGCGCCTGTAACTCTTGTGGGTCCGCTAGTGATCCTCTGTTGATGGGCAGCCAGGGACTGGGTTTAAAAGCTTACATTTTTCCAGTCTGTTCCTTTATGATCATACATGTGTTCTTTTCTAAATATCCAGAAGATAGGGGCTTGATGGCTGGGCCTCGAAAGGATTTACATTGATAGCGATCCCTAGCCCTGGGAGCATCTGAGGGCAGCTCCTTCTCGGTCGGCCATCTAATTGGTTGCGGATACTATAGTTAAAGATCAGCTTTTATTAAATGACCATGAAAGATGCATTTTCATTTTTTTATTCGAATTGTGCAGTGTATGAAGGAAGACATTTGGTTTGTTCATTATGTACTGAGAAGAACCGGAGAATCTTGGGAAATTACCAAGGAATGAAACTGTTAACAAATGGAAAACCTCTATTTGTTTACATTTTCCGGTAATGGATTAAGAGTCACAAATCAAATTAAGGAAAGATAATGTATATTTGAAATAAATGGAATAATGAATAATGAAATGATCGAATAAAACGAGTATCTGGAAATAAATAGAATAAAACACAGGTGTATTTTAATAAGAGCACACCTCCACAAACACTGATATGCTTGGAGATATTTTGAGTATGCATTTGATCAGCAGGTTTTTACTAAACTGTTGCTTTGTGATGTGAAAAATGTAAAGAACTGCCTCACCAAATAACTATCATACCAGACAGGATTAGAACTAATGAGCATCTTAGAGATTTGTGCATACATTCTCCATACTGACAAGCTTAGCAATTATGACGCCATCAGACAACTGCATTGGGGCACATGTGCACTTTGTCCCTGGTGAAGGGAACCAGGTAGCCCTCCAGGACGTTCCATGACCACGCCAGTTTAATTTTCAAAGAGAGGTGGCTTTTAGGCAATAAACATGTCTCAGTTTCAAGCTACGCTTGCCCATGGTCAAGCTAATGCAGTATTTTATTTTGATAAAGTTGTGCAATTTAGAATAAACTCATATTATGCAAGGATTTGTTAATTAGAGGTTGCTGTTTGGTAAGGGTTGAATCCGAGATCTTAAGCGAATCTGAATGGCCTAGAGTGACTCCTGAATCATTGTACAGTGTCCAGTCCCTTGCAAAGTGCATTTATAGTCATTTGCTTCTGTCATGGCCAATGGCCAATGGCTGACACAAGCACTACCTCCCTGGTGCGGCGCACGTCCATTGGCCGTCACCAGGGAGGCCCCCCTTTAAACCTCTGGTGCAAAGCACAGGAGATTGTTTTTTTGTAAATTTCCCCTGGGGGAGACACGGAAGGCTTTCCGCGTCTCCCCCCGCCCTCCCTCCCGCCCATCTGTGACGTCAGCGCGCCGCGAGGCGCTCTGACATCATGGCCAGGAAACCCCACTAGACACCAGGGATGTCTTTGGGGGGTCGGCCCTCGTGGTAATCGGTCGGCCCCCCCCGGGGGCTTATTTTATTATAAAAGAATGTTGGCTTTCCTTGGGGGGCGCAATCACCCCCCAAAAATGTAAAAAAAGTTTTTTAAAAAAATGGCGGCGATATTGGCAGGGGGTCGGTCCTCCTGCTTAGTGGCCGAGCCCCTGTGGCAGCAATTTTTTTTTTTTATAGCCATGTGCTTTCCGTGGGGGCCACAATCGGCCCCCAGGGAAGCCATAGCAATAAAAAAAAAATAGAGAAAGAGGGATATCTCTTTCTTTATATATATATATAGAGAGAGAGAGAGAGAGTCTCTTTCTCTCTGTAGATGATATATGTATATATATGTATCTATTTACATATGTATGTGTATATAGATACATATATATACATAAGTCTACAGAGTGAATGATATATATATATGTATCTATATACATATATATGTATATATATATATATATCACCAACTCCGCAGCTGAGCAGCAGCAACTTCTCCTCGCCACCTCCACAACAGGCACGGACACGGACCAGCAGGTAAGTGCAAAAATTATTTATTAGCTATATGCCGCCATAATGTTTCGGCTCGTCCGAGCCTTGTTCACATGACAATGTGATAGTGGCAGATCACAGCTTTTAAAGTGACAGTGCATTGTTCAAATTCCACCACGTGACAATAGTTACAATGGAAATGGTAAAAACATTGCGGCCATATATAATCATTAAGCATAAATATTTCCACATTCTTGTACTACATATCTCAATATTTGCTGGATAAAGTGCATATAGTGCTGATATGTGCAAAACTGCGTTCATGTAAAATACATTATATAAAATACCACACTTTAAACGATAGAAGTTGGTGGTTTGGAATGTCCATATCGAGATCCTGCGACAAATTTAAACTCATAATACTCAATGTCATTATTCATAGGATAAATCACTGGAAATAGTAGACCACCAACAAACCTCAGATAACCTATATGTACAAACCACTCTATATTTTTAAAAATTCACAGTCCATTCTATTACTGCATATATTGTGCATAATGTAATTAGCCTTCCCAGTTCCATAGATGTATCCACCCGTACTGGTTAATGATGTATCCACAGGCATTAGTACAAGGAATATCATTATCCTTACACTTGTTGGCTTTGATATAGACTGCAGAAGTCCATCAGCCCTGTTATCAAACCAATTTTCTAATTTAAATAATAAAATACTATTTGGCAGAAAGGATTATGGATCTCATTCCCCAAGGGTGTACATACATTACCGATAGATTATATGTATTTTTCTATCGTGAGAATCATTATTGTTAATGCCTGGTATGTATCATATTAAACAAAATATATTCATGCTATGGAACAAATATGGGGAAACTCAAAACTAATGGGATAAATCCCTATTTTATTTTACTCAATGGTATGTCGTCCTTGAATTGCCATTTCCATATTCCAACTTGCTATGTGCAAACTAGTGCTGTGCAAAGTATTTAGTGATAATAAAAATCAGTGATCCATCTATTATATTTTTTCTACAACTGGTGATTCCCCTTGTTTCTTTTAATATTATCCACACTTTTTATAGATTTCTTTTACCATTTTTGCTCTTAATTTTCCTTGTTATTCTCCTTGTCTTCACTTGAGTTTCACTTAATTATCTTCATCTTATAACATGATCTGAATTTTGGCTCATCAAAATGTTATGGTTTTTCAGAAGACAATATACTTTGCTGAGGTAAAAAACGGCTCATAGCTAAGAGGGTACTTAGAGGCTGCATGTAACAAAATAATTATATAGCACATATGTTCTTATTGAATCAAATATAACGACTCACACGACTAGTTCTAAAGGCATGTTAGAAAAATGATATCGATGGTCTCTATGAGGTACACTTTGGCTACAATACAGCAAGGGTAAAACAGAATAAAAGATGTTAAAATTCATATAGTCATAGAAAAAAGGGGGGGGGAAACAATAAGAAATTTTTAAAAAAATATTATCTAAAATTTATTGTACCTTTTCCTATCCTTTAAATAAACAGTATCTCTGTTTTCCCTCTTTCAAATTTACCTATCTATCTATCAGTTTTTACACCAAACATGTATGTAGATCCTCCGTGACATTGAGTCCACCAGGATTCTTAGTATCAAGCAGGAGAATATATCTAGTTTCCAGTTTGCGAAGCTTGGACTCCCTATCACCACCTCTCCTGCTTGCAGTCACTGCATCAATAACAAAGTACTTTAAACCCTGGTTTTCACTATGATGTAGCTCCTTAAAATACCTAGCCACCGGATATGTATTATCCTGATTGGCTATTGCCCGAAGATGCTGTAGTATACGCTTATGCACCGCAAGTTTGGTACTACCAACATATTTGAGTCCACAGGGGCATATAAGTACGTATACTGCAAATTCGGTTTTACAGGTTAGCACTTTGCTAATTTGGTGTTCCTTATTACTGAAAGCATCTTTGTATGTCTTCATGTGTGCAGGATTTACATGTTCTGCACTTGTAGAAGCCGCTATTTGTTTGGAGCCATGTCGTTTTTTCAATGGTCTCAGGACTAGTGTTGACCAGGCAGTCCTTCATAGAGGGCGCCTTGCTAAAAGTGATAGAGGCCTTACGTGGTAATGTTGGACCTATGACTGGATCATTTAGTATAATGGGCCAACTGCGATTGATAATTCTGTATAGATCAGAGTGTTGTTTGCTGTAGCCCATAATAATTCTAAATGTACTAGATGGGGCAACTTCTTGGTCCAAAACGCTTTTGCTGGTTACTAACGCTACAGCCTCATCTGGCCTGTATTTTTTGAGGAGCTCACATCGGCTAGATTTGATTATAGCATTATCAATAATGTTTTCTGTGTAGCCTCTTTCTAAAAACCTGAGCTTACTGGCCTGTTGTGCTACTGTTAAATCTAAATCATTGCTGCACACCCTCCTGAGGCGAAGCATCTCCCCATACGGTATGCTTGTTATCAAGTGTGCCGGGTGTGCACTGCCTGCGTGTAGGATTGTGTTGCCAGAGGTACTTTTTCTGAATAACCTAGTCTCCATTTTATTGTTTTCAATATAAACCTCCGTATCTAAAAATGGAACAGCTGACTGACTCAATGTTGCTGTGAATTGGAGATTTAGGTCATTCTCATTGATGTCTGTGACAAACTTCTCAGCCTGTTCCCTGGTACCTCTCCACACTACAAACAGATCATCGATATAACGTAACCAAACAATTACATTCTCTTCACAAATAGATTTAAACCGGACTTTGAGGACCAGTTCCTCCCAGCTACCCATGTGTAAACAGGCGTAGCTGGGGGAAAAGCTGGCCCCCATTGCCACTCCCTGCACTTGTCGATAAAGCAGTTTATTGTACATAAACACGTTGTTGTTTAAACAGTGCTCCAACATTTGCAAAATCATTTCACTGTGATCTTCGAACTGCTCTGGTCTTTGGGATGAAAAGTGACATACTGCACGTAGTCCATCAACATGTTTGATGCTCGTGTAGAGTGATGTAGCGTCCAAGACCATCAACCAGTAACCCTCCTCCCAAGTTACCTGCTGTATTTTATATAGGAAATCCCCTGTGTCCTGTACATATGATTTTAAAGATCTCACATATATCTGTAAAAAGTAGTCAATATACACAGAGGTTTTTTCCAACACCCCTCCCCTGGCTGAAATAATGGGCCTGCCAGGCGGTTTGTCAATATTCTTATGTACTTTAGGGATGAAATAAATCGAGGGGGTTAAAGGGTTGTCAATTTTGAGGTATTTGTATTCATTTTCCGAGATCATACGTTTGCTCCTCCATTTGGCCAGTTTCTGATAGTATTCCTTGTATGCTATTTTCATAGACGCTGGATTCAAACGTTCATAACATTGCCTATCATTTAGCTGCAAGTATGCCTCTTTGTCATAATTTGTACGTGTGTGCAGGACAATATTGCCACCTTTATCACTTCCCCTGATGATGACATCTTTCTCTTTCCTTAACTTAGTCACAAGTGCCTCGTACTGTCTCGATTGATTACTGTACTTTATTTTTTGATTCTGAGTTAGTCTCTGTAGCCTCTTCAGTTGTATTATTATATTCTCGTGGAAAATATCAACTGTATCTCGGGGCATTAACGGGTTAAATGTTGACACAGGTCTGAACGGGGTACTTGGAGTCATTTGTTCAGTATTGTGTGTTTCTTTATTTGTACCTACGTCCTGTCCATGAATTGTATCATAGCCTGCTCCCTCAGTTACCCATAGTTCTAATAATTCATTGGGAATCGGTGAGCCCGATGATGTTACTTCCTCTGTATTTACACTGGTGTAAGATGTTGCATTCTTGCTTGCCTTCAGCATATAGAATTTACGTAACTTTAATTTTCTCACTGCTTTATAGATATCCAGCCTGGTTGTTGCATAATCAAAGTTCCTGTGTGGTGCATAGGATAGGCCTAATTTCAGAATATTTTCTTCTTCCTTAGTTAATTTGCATTGTGTCAGATTGATGATGGTTTTATTCATGTGTTTCTCTACTAATGCTTGTTCATTGACCATTGACCCCTGCCCCTCTTTTTTCTTTGAGTTGTGCCTCTTCCTTGCCCTGTGCCTCTGCCGCCTTCTAAAGTTTGCGTATTTTCCTTGTAATTCCTTTGTACTCTGGGTCGGAGAGTTTGCATTCGCTCGTGACATAAAAAAACAATCTCTTCCCCCAGAGAAGGTTTAACGGCCTGTCCCCTCATATCACCGCCACGGAGCTCCAATTCAGAATCACTGCCTGCAGCTGAACTCAAGTCTGAAAGCGACGTATCCGTCTGATCCTTGTTTTTGTGACCGGCTTTATAATTGGCGTGTATTCTTGCGGCAGGGCCTCGCAGATCATCGTATTTTCTGGCAAAGGTGAATATTTGGCCTAGGTCATAGTCATTGCGGTCCCTTTGAAATTTAAAGGCTTTTCTTTCCATTATTTTCGCTTCCTCTTTTTTCAATCTGACCGTCATCTCACTTGCCAATTTAGCTTTTTCCTCAGGTTGATCTATTTTCTCAAGTTCTTCATAAATTTCCCTTATTTCCTTGAGTAGCTGTGCCCTGTCTATAGCCGCGTATTTTATTAAAATCAACACCAGTTTGTGGGAAGATTCAAGGTTGCTTTCGGCCCATTCCCGCATGAGTTCAGGATTGGGGTTTTCGTAACTCGGGGCCAATAAGATTCTTAACCCTCTAGGGATGCGATTGACGTCGATGTAACGTAGGGATTTCGATTCCCACCATTTGCTCTGTTCACCTCTTAGCTTTTTTTCAAGTATTTTGTATTTTTCCTTTAATGTAGTGTTACTGGGGTTACTTTCCACGTTGTCTCTTCCCCGAATATTAGATGGAATCGGGAGGCTGTCAGAAAACATGGCCATGGCTGCAGCCTCCCTATCTTTCACATTGTCAGCCGACATATTCAAATCGCAATCTTAAACTTTAATCGGACAGCCAATGCGGGATCCTTAGATAGCTGAACCCGCTAGCGTCCTTGCACATAGACTCTCCACCCCTGAATACCTGGATTTTGGAAGCCGAGAAGTCAAGAATCTCCTCCGTGTACTCCGCGTCCTCCGACCCGGGTCCCGTAGGTCTTCTTCCTCTTGCGGCGTATCCCATGCAGGTTCAGGGGGGTCAAACGTCGTTTTCCTTCCGGAACACGCTTTCCTCCAGGCGAACCAGGATCGAGTTTCACTTTCGACGTTGTCCAAATGTTTGGAGAGGGTCCCGTGTAATGGCTGCGTGAAACCGACAGCCAAATATATCACCAACTCCGCAGCTGAGCAGCAGCAACTTCTCCTCGCCACCTCCACAACAGGCACGGACACGGACCAGCAGGTAAGTGCAAAAATTATTTATTAGCTATATGCTGCCATAACGTTTCGGCTCGTCCGAGCCTTGTTCACATGACAATGTGATAGTGGCAGATCACAGCTTTTAAAGTGACAGTGCATTGTTCAAATTCCACCACGTGACAATAGTTACAATGGAAATGGTAAAAACATTGCGGCCATATATAATCATTAAGCATAAATATTTCCACATTCTTGTACTACATATCTCAATATTTGCTGGATAAAGTGCATATAGAGCTGATATGTGCAAAACTGCGTTCATGTAAAATACATTATAAAATACCACACTTTAAACGATAGAAGTTGGTGGTTTGGAATGTCCATATCGAGATCCTGCGACAAATTTAAACACATAATACTCAATGTCATTATTCATAGGATAAATCCCTGGAAATAGTAGACCACCAACAAACCTCAGATAACCTATATGTACAAACCACGCTATATTTTTAAAAATTCACAGTCCATTCTATTACTGCATATATTGTGCATAATGTAATCAGCCTTCCCAGTTCCATAGATGCATCCACCCGTACTGTATATAGATACATATATATAAATATATGCTGAGATAAAATCTTCTAGTATATGTGTCTGTGTGTGTGTATGTATATATATATATATATATATATATATTATCTACTGGCGGTCGCCAGTAGATAGTTATAGTTACAACCTATTATCCATAGGAAATCCGCGACATTCTATTTGAAATAACTCTCTTGCCGGTTGACGTATCTTCGCAAAATTTTCAAACTTTGTGGGGCGCTCCGGTCCGCTCCTACCCTGAAAGTCTCGGGGGATTTGTCAAGCGGGGGCCGAGAAAAAGGGGGTCCCAAAACGCGTTTTCCCCATGCAATTTTCCATAGGAAACTTTAGACACGGCTACAGCCCGAACTGCTGAACGGAATTACACCAAATTTGGCAAAGAGGTAGTTCTTGGTTCAGAAAGAACCCTTTTGTTAAATGGTGTAAATCCGTTCAGTAGTTGCTGAGAAAATCAAAAGTAAAAAGATAGATATATCTATGGCCGAGTAGGGTCCGCGTACCCTCAGCGCACCCTGCGCGCACCGTCCCGATCACGAGCTGCATGTTAATTGGCTGTCAGCTGGCTGTCAACATTCCGATTCAGGAAATATTGGCAGCCATTTTGTCCCTCGGTAGAACCGAGGGACAGAAACAAGTGCGCAAAGCGCACAAAGGGGGCAGGGTAGAAACACCCTGACCCCCTAGGTTTGCTCAGGGGGTCCCACAAGGACCCCCTGGGCAAAAAAAAAAAATTTTTTTTTTTTTTAAATCGGCAGGATGCGCTCAGGGTGCGCGAATCCTGCCGAAAAAAAAAAAATCGAAGCGCGGTTTGCATTTTGCCCCCGGGTGGCCCAAGTCCCGGGGGCATGGTGGGGGTGGGTATATTGTTTGTATGGGGGGCCTCAAAGGGCCCCCAAGCCCCGGGGACCGCCACCCCCGGGGCTTTATAAAAAATGGTGCGGGAGGGCTCTCCTGCCCTCCCGCAGCCCCGGGGACCGCCACCCCCGGGGCTTCTTTTTTAAATAAATAAGGTGTGGGGGCTCCAGCCCCCACACGCCCGGGGACCACCACCTCCCGGGGCACTTACAAAATAAATGTGGGGGTCCATTACGGACCCCCAGAGCCCCGGGGACCACCACCTCCCCGGGGCTGTGCAATTTAAGGGAGGGGGCCGCGCGGCACCCCTCCTGGAGCCCTTGATGGCCCTGGGGACCGCCACCCCCAGGGCCGGCTCCTGCAGTGTCCCGGGTGCCTACCCCTGGGACACTGTAGTTTGCTATGGCAGGACGGGAGCCTCGCGGCTCCCGTCCTGCCATAGCAAACTGCTTTGGATATTGGAAGAGAGAGCAGGGAAACCTGCCTCTCTTCCAATATCCAAAGCCGACTGCTTTCCACATGGGGAGCTGCATCTTAGCAGCTCCCCATGTGGAAAAGCAATGTCGGCTCCCAAGGGACGCGGGGAGCCGGCGGGACTGTGGGGGGGATTGGGGACCCCCCCACAGTCCCCAACGGAGAGGGCCAGCCCCGGGGGATGGGGTCCCCGGGGCAAGTAGTGGCCCGGGAGGGGGGCCACGCGGTCCCCCTCCCCAAAAAATAAAAAAAAAAAAACGAAAAGGCCGGCCCCGGGGGATGGGGTCCCCGGGGCCTTAAATGGCCTGAGGAGGGGGGCCACGCAGCCCCCCTCCAAAGAAAAAAAAAATTGAGGCCATGCCCCGGGGGATGGGGTCCCCGGGGCCAATACAGGCCCAGGGAAGGGGGGCCCCGCAGCCCCCTTCCCTTTTTTTTTTATTTTATTTAATTTTAAAAAAGGGGTAAGGCCCTGGGGGATGGGGTCCCCAGGGCCCAAAAACAGGAAAAAGGAAGGGGGGCCACACAGCCCCCCTTCAGGGGACAAAAAAAAAAAAAAGATGTCATCAGTGATGTCATCAGTGATGTCACTGACCATGTCATGAGTGATGTAATATGTGACGTCATCAGCAGTGCATTGCGGGGCGCGAGTTATAGTTAGCTGAACTAACTATAACGGGGGAATTTCACGGGTTTTGTACGAGTGAAATGTCCAACTAACTATAACTGTCCCTAAAACCTATGGTTTTTTCAGTGAATTTCAAAGGTTTTTTAAATGCTAATTTGTAACTATAACATATCTGAAACCTATGGTTTTTTCAGTGAATATATATATATATATATATATATATATATATATATATATATATATATGCTCCTTGATGCACAGTGAACGGCGCACTCGCAGACGGGTGCTTTACAAACGCGGGGGTGCGCCCGCGATATTTATCCATGCTCTGTTTCCTTGTTTCCCAAAAAGAAAAACAGCACTCGCTGGGGCAGTTGCTAGAGTTTATTGCGTTGCCAATAAACTCTAGCAACTGCCCCCGCGAGTGCTGTTTTTCTTTTTGGGAAACAAGGAAACGGAGCTTGGATATATATATATATATATGGCGGCGGTGCAGGGCACGAAATAAAACTTATTGCACCAGAACTTGGGTCCGCATTCGTATGTTCCTGTTTGAAAGGAGTATGAGAGGCGAAGCAGGATATATATATATATATATATATATATATATATATATATATATTCAGAAACACAAAGGATGCCGCACTCCAGAGATTGGTTTCAGAGTTGCTTTATTTTCTCCACGACTGGTGGTAGTGGTGATGAAAATAAAGCATCTCTGAAACCTGTCTCTGGAGTGCGGCATCCTTTGTGTTTCTGAATTTAAATATCGGGTAAGGATTCTACCCGTTGCTGCCTGCACCAGGTATTGAGCGCGCTGACATTGGGAATTAATTGTTTGATATATATATATATTTACAGAGAGATTTCTCAGTGCTGAAAATATGAGACTGTGAAAGAACTATATTGAGTCTCTTTGAAGTTACATGAAAGGCAGTAAAGTGTGGTACTGCTGCAGAGTACAAAAACAAATTCCTGCTAGATAGAGATATCTGACTTTTGTCTAGTGGCAGTTTTGACGCCATAAAGGGCATGCTGGAAAGAACAGATCTGTATTATGTGGATAGCTAAGTGGATTAGTAAAACTAACTAACAAAAACTAACTAACAGATGATAGTTATATGCCAAATACCCTTGAAAGACCATGCAATATTGAGACAAATGAGACATATATTCAACCACAGGGTATTGGGGCCCCAATACCACTGCGCGCTAAAGTAAAACAAAAAAGATAAATTAAATATGAAACGCACCTAATATCAATATGAATCAACGTGACTAGGGTTAATATTTTGGGCAGATACAACACTTAGGACACTGGTGATAAGCACTTTTGCACTTTATTAACACACTACACACGCCAGACATTATTGGCCAGAGTATTGATTCAATGATAGGACATACAAGCAGGGTTTTTGTTGAAAGTTTTAATATAAACATGATTTTATAAAATTGTTTTTACATTTTACCATCAAAACTTTTTAATAACAATATATTGATATGAAATTTTAAACCCTGTATTTATGTAATGGCACATGAAGAAACTACGATTGCAAAGGCCAAAGAAAGACTACAAATGTGATTTTTTTTTATGTTTATGGCGTGATTTGCACATGTGACTTCAATTGCACTGGCACTGGGCACTTTAAAAGATCCAATGTAACGTAAGAACTATGTCATGTGATCAAGGCTCCCGTGTGAGCTGAAACGCGTTATGCCGATTTTGCACTAAATAAACGAAAATAAGCACTTACTTTGTGGTCCGGTTCCATTCTTTGGAGTATCCAGCGAGAGGACGGAGACGAATGGATATGAAAAGCCGATGTGGTCTCTTTTCTGCTTATTGAATGGACCCCCTTTCCCTGAAGGAACGACACAGTTGGAGAGACACATCTTCCGGGGCAACCTGGAAGTACCTAACGAAATCCAGAAGGAATTGTGCTGTCATGACCCCCTGTGCCGCGTGAACGCTGAAAAACCAAGGTACAACGGAACGACCTGAATCGGAGGATTTGGACGGACCGGGAGATTACCGAGGTATGAGATACAGGCAATAAGGGGTGGAAAGGTGTACTGGTAAAGGAGGAATAGTCTTACTATTATATGACGAACACCTCCCGATACCCAAGTGCAAGTATGTCGGCTGACATAGTCCGTGAGAGAGAAGCGGCAGCGTTGAAGATGTTCGACGACTGCAAACAAATGACAGCCATAGAAAATAATGTAGATACTGTCGCCAAAAGTCACAATGAAACATTAAAGGATAAATTTAAGAAACTTGAGAAGAAAATGCGCGCAGAACAAAGCAAGTGGTGGGAGTCCCGCTCGTTGCAAAGGTATATAGATGTTGACCGGATACCGCGAGGCTTGCGTATATTACTGGCCCCGAGTTATGAATCCCCGAATCCTGCAATGATGCGTGAATGGGCCCAATGTAATCTTGAGTCATCTAAACGTTTGGTAACCATACTAATAAAATATGCCGATATAGACAGGGCAACACTCTTGGAGGAAATCAACAAGATTAATGAGGAATTAAATGAACTGGGGGAAAGTGATGTTCAACATAAATTACGGCAAGAAATGATGGTCAGATTAAAACGGGAGGAAGATAAAATGAAAGAGCGCAAAACGTTCAAATTTCATAGGGATAAACCGACTATGAACTGCGCCAGATATTTACTTTTGCGAAAAAATATGAGGCAATGCGAGCAGTAAGAAGTAACAAAGTAACAGAGCCAAGACCAGGACCCTCAAGGAGTGGAGAACCAAACTCCAGTACCTCTCAATCAGACCTCAGCTCTGCCCCGACAATGAATCGGAACAAGATGCAAGGAGAAACACCAAACAGAAACACTCATTAGACGAGGAATTGGGTTTTTTATGCAGCGAAAGGAGGCAAACCCTCCGATCAAGGCCCCAGAAAACAAATTACGGTCAAGCAAAAACCACAAGCGTGGACAAAGAAGGAAGGCCAAAAGAAACAGGCAACAATTCAAAGAAACGAGGAGGTTGGAGGAGGGGCAAATGAACACAAACAAAACGATCATAAATTTGACCAACTTAACTTTAAGTGACACGGATAAAAGGATTTTAGGTTTGGGCCTCTCTTTTTGTCCTGCTAGAAATTTTAACTATTCTAAAACCAGACTGGACATTTTCAAAGGGGTAAGGAAGTTAAAACTCAAAAAATTCCATGCCCTCAATAAAAGAGATGGTGACCATACTAATGAGGATGTGATCACGAACAGTGAGACAATCAGTGATGTAGAAACAACACAATCAGACGCCTCCTTTTGTACAGAGATGCAGGAGCTCTGGCTAAACAATGAGGACAACATCGATATGGACACAACAATTGTAACAACCGAATCTAATCAATCGAATGTCAGGAGCAAACCGCAAAAGGGTATAAAAACACATTTTAAGGCTAAATCAACATTTAACCCCATCATGACACGAGACTCCATTGACATTTTCCATGAGAGAGTGGTAGAAGAATTAAAACAACTAAATTTGACAACACGGAATGCCAAATGGAAATTCATCAAACAAAACCATGAATATGATCAACTCATGAGAAAACTGAAGGAAAACAATGGCATAGTTATTCGCAACTCCGACAAGGGGGGAAATATAGTTTTGATGTCCAAAAGTGACTACACTAATGAAGCTTACAGACAATTAAGAGACAGTATATGCTATACTAAGAGCACCATTGTTGAAATGAAATCCACAAACACAAGGTACTATACTCAATTGATGGCATGGAAAAGTGATGGAACAATAACAGCTCAGGAATATAAATACCTTAAGAATGAACATACAGTGGTGCCCACGATTTACTTTATCCCCAAGGTCCACAAGGATCCACACAGACCGCCTGGTAGACCAATAATATCAGCCAGGAACAGCCTATTAGAGCACACCTCTCAATATGTTGAATTTTTTCTCCAAGATCTAGTAAAATCTCTACCATTTTATGTATGTGACACTGGGGACTTCCTAAGAAAACGTAAAGATTTTGAATGGAAACCTGGATACTTGTTCATAGCATTAGATGTGAGCTCATTATATACTAGTATCCAACATCATGATGGACTGAGGGCATTGAGATTTTACTTGGATAAATTAACAGAAATTTCAGTTGAACAAGAGGAAATGCTCATTGCGATGGTAAAATTCTGTCTGATGAACAATATATTTATGTTTAACAACTTACTGTACAGGCAAGTCAGAGGAGTAGCCATGGGTGCCAGCTTCTCCCCCAGCTATGCATGTTTGCATATGGGCTGGTGGGAGGAGCTGGTGCTCAAAACCCAATACCAACATGTGATCGATAAGAACATAAAAATGTGGTTACGTTTTATCGATGACTTGTTTGTGGTCTGGGAGGGTAACATGGATGATGCTAATGATTTTATCAAAGCTCTAAATATCAATAACCTGAACCTACAGTTTACAGCCACTATCAGTGACACAGAGGTGAGCTTCCTAGATACCAACATTTATGTGCGTGACGATAAAATTGAGTCCAAATTATATCGCAAGGAGAGCGCAGGGAACTCCACACTACATGCTAGTAGCTCCCATGCCAAGCATTTGATTAACAGTATCCCCTATGGGGAGATGCTTCGGCTAAGGAGGATTCACAGCAATGACAATGATCTAAGGGAAGCCCAGACCTCAAGCAGAATGAGGTTTCTAGAGAGAGGGTATTCTAGGAAGGTGATTGACAGCGCTATTCTAAAATCTATGCGCAAGGATAGATATGAACTACTCTCACCAAACCACCCTAGTGAGCTAAGTTCCGTGACACAACCTTTAGCAAGTGTCAGTAAAACCAGCAATGAGTTCAGAATGATTATACAATATAGCCGACAACACAAGCAACTGCAATCAATTATCTCATGCAACTGGCCCATGGTACTAAGTGATCCCATCATAGGGAAGGACTTACCTACTCGACCTTCCATCACATACAGCAGAGGTCTATCAATGCGGGATGAGCTGGTGAAAACCAGCCCAGAAGTCATTGAAAATACAAATTGGTTACAGACACACAAGGGCTTCTTTAGGTGTAAAACCTGCAAGGCGTGTCAACAGGGTGAGAACCGTACAACCTATACGACACCATTTAGCACAAGAAGTATTAAAATATCCAAACTTCTAACGTGCAAAACTGAGTATGCGGTATACATACTAATTTGCCCTTGCGACCTACATTATGTAGGAAGCACCAAATTACCGGTGCACAAAAGAATCCTACAGCACCTTAGGGCAATTACTAATCAGGACAACACATACCCAGTGGCACGCCATTTTAAAGGTAAACATAATTCGAGAAGCCAAGACCTCAGATATTTTGTAATTGACGCGGTCCCACCAAGCAGACGAGGGGGCAACAGGGAACAACGGTTACGTCAGTTAGAAACAAGATACATTTTAGATTTAAATTCAAAACATCCAACAGGGCTGAACGTAACTGAGGATATGTACACTTGCTTATGAACTGGTCTTTTAAATTGGTATTTTTAAAAAACTGGCATTTTATTAGGATTTTCTGTTAACCTACATGCAAAGATTTATCTTTAGTCTTATTATGGTTTTTTTATGGACGGTTTAACAATGTATATTGCTGTTTTAAGTCTAGTATTTTACCATGATTTTTTATTATTATAGGTATTTATTGAAGATTTTACCAGCAATATTATATATCTTTGCACATTGATGGCTATATGGATAAAAACCTGGTAGGGACTCATGAGCAATTTTGCACACAGCACCATTAGATTAAGAAGGAACTTGCTCAATTTGCACACAAGCCAATCAATCAGCAAATTTTACTATACATATTTATATATTTATTTATTAAAGACAAATTGCATTTTGCACAAATCAGGTATTGATACCAATATTATTGGCAACAAGTAACATTGAGGATGCTGGGAAATAGGAATAGCAGAAAACCAAAAACTAACTAACAAAAACTAACTAACAGATGATAGTTATATGTCAAATACCCTTGAAAGACCATGCAATATTGAGACAAATGAGACATATATTCAACCACAGGGTATTGGGGCTCCAATACCACTGCGCGCTAAAGTAAAACAAAAAACATAAATTAAATATGAAACGCACCTAATATCAATATGAATCAATGTGACTAGGGTTAATATTTTGGGCACATACAACACTTATGACACTGGTGATAAGCACTTTTGCACTTTATTAACACACTACACACGCCAGACATTATTGGCCAGAGTATTGATTCAATGATAGGACATACAAGCAGGGTTTTTGTTGAAAGTTTTAATATAAACATGATTTTTTAAAATAGTTTTTACATTTTACCATCAAAACTTTTTAATAACAATATATTGATATGAAATTTTAAACCCTGTATTTATGTAATGGCACATGAAGAAACTACGATTGCAAAGGCCAAAGAAAGACTACAAATGTGATTTTTTTTATGTTTATGGCGTGATTTGCACATGTGACTTCAATTGCACTGGCACTGGGCACTTTAAAAGATCCAATGTAACGTAAGAACTATGTCATGTGATCAAGGCTCCCGTGTGAGCTGAAACGCGTTATGCCGATTTTGCACTAAATAAACGAAAATAAGCACTTACTTTGTGGTCCGGTTCCGTTCTTTGGGTATCCAGCGAGAGGACGGAGACGAATGGATATATATATATATATATGTATATAGATACATATATATAAGTATATGCTGAGATAAAATCTTCTAGTATATGTATATATATATTCACTGAAAAAACCATAGGTTTCAGACACGTTATAGTTACAAATTAGCATTTAAAAAACCTTTGAAATTCACTGAAAAAACCATAGGTTTTAGGGACAGTTATAGTTACTTGGACATTGCACTCGTACAAAACCCGTGAAATTCCCCCGTTATAGTTAGTTCAGCTAACTATAACTCGCGCCCCGCAATGCACTGCTGATGACGTCACATATTACATCACTCATGACATGGTCAGTGACATCACTGGTGACATCACTGATGACATCTCAAATGACATCACTGATGACATCATCCAGTGACTGTGTGTTTCTGTAAAGTTTAAATATTTTTTAAATATATAGGAAAAGACGTATTGAAGAATGAGTGGGTGTGTAAGTGTCTGTATGGATGATTTAGTAGGTGCGTGACTGACTCTATAAGTGAGTGATTTAACGTATCTTACTGAATGCATGGGTTAGTGACTAAACTGGGTGTATGTCTGTATCCGTCTGTCTGTTGCTGTGTAAGTGGCTGCATGTGTTTGTGAATAGCTACATGAGTGTCTATTTGAGTTATTGAATGCTTGTGTGAGTATCTGTATGGGTGCCTGAGTGTTTGTGTGGGAGGGGTGTGTGCGACTCTGTGCATAGATGTGTGAGTGGGTGATTCACTGGGTGGATGGTTTCAAGAGTGCATCTGTGATAGACTTTATGGGTGGGTAAGTGTGTGTAAGAGTGTGTTAGTGAGTGAATGTATGTCCCAGTGGTACATGTGTGAGTAACTACATATGTGAAAGGCAGTATATATGTGTGTTGGAGTATATAAATAGCTATAAGCGAGAGTGACTGATTGTGATAGTGGCTGTATGGATGAGTGTGTCCTTGTATCAGTGATTGTATAAGAGCGTAAGAATGTGCTAGTATTTGTATGAGTAAGTGGGGTGGTGTGTGTATAACTGTATAGGTGAGTAAATGGTAGTGTGTTTAATTATTTGCATGACTGACTAGGTGTGTGAGTACCTCTATGGATGAGTGGCGGTGTTTGAGTGTCTATATAGGAGTATGAGTGCATATGATAGTCCTAGTACTGAGTGACCGTAAGTATGAGTGACTGTACGGGTGAGTGAGTGGATGTGTGTGTGTAGACCTAAGAATCAGTGAGTGGGTATGTAGTTATTGGTGTTGGAGTGTCTATGGTTTTGCAAATGGCAGTCTGTAATTTAGAGTGGGTGTATCAAAGGTTATATTAGGGTGTGAGGAGGTGCATCAGATTATCACGTGGATGATGTCATCAGTGATGTCATTTGAGATGTCATCAGTGATGTCATCAGTGATGTCACTGACCATGTCATGAGTGATGTAATATGTGACGTCATCAGCAGTGCATTGCGGGCGCGAGTTATAGTTAGCTGAACTAACTATAACGGGGGAATTTCACGGGTTTTGTACGAGTGCAATGTCCAAGTAACTATAACTGTCCCTAAAACCTATGGTTTTTTCAGTGAATTTCAAAGGTTTTTTAAATGCTAATTTGTAACTATAACGTGTCTGAAACCTATGGTTTTTTCAGTGAATTTCAAAGGTTTTTTAAATGCTAATTTGTAACTATAACGTGTCTGAAACCTATGGTTTTTTCAGTGAATTTCAAAGGTTTTTTAAATGCTAATTTCTAACTATAACGTGCCTGAAACCTACGTTTTTTTTAGTGAATTTCAAAGGTTTTGTAAATGACAATTTTTAAATGTATTAATTGTTATATTAATTTTTTTCATACTGATTTACTACATTTTTAGAAACAATTTTTTTTTACATATTTTATTTTTTAAATTACATTGTAATTACATTATACATTACATTACAAAAAATACTTTCTCTTAATGAATTAATTTAGTTTAAATACTTTGCAGATAGGCAATAGACTTTTAAGTACAGTAGTTACAGTTGTTGCAATGGGCAACACATTTTCAAACACAATGCAACATTCAGCTCAATGTGAATTTCTAGTTAAATGCAATTAGTTACTTTATGGATTACTTTTTCTAACCACAGGACTGGATCCTAGATTCAGTCCTGGTACATCTCCTGTAAACAGTTGAGTAAAAGCGTTTTGGTTACAGTCGTGATTTTTAAGGAATATTATTGTATTTTAAAAGTTGACACTTAGAAACTTTTTCTCATAGAATCACCAATGTTATCCTATGGAAGGAAATTCACTTAGCAGGTAAAAACTGTTATCGTTACTTTTTCTTACTCAGTGTTGGATCCTGGATCCAGCACTGGTGCATCTCCTGTAAACAGTTGAAAGAATGCGTTTAAGTCATACAGGCGATTTTTAAGGAATATTTGTAGTTTGTGAAAATCAACACTTTGAAACTTTTTTGCTGAAAACCAGTCAATGTTAGCCTATGAAGGAAATTCAAGTTATCGGTAAGTACGGTTAAAATTACTTTTCAGGATCAGTACTGGGCTGAAAGATGCAGCACTGAGGTCTCTCCTGATAACAGGTGAGTAAATCGGAATTCGTATTTCGGTTGATTTTAGAGGAATATTTTAAAGTTCCAAAACTCCACACTTAGAAGAATTTCCAAGTGAAACCAGTCAATGTTAGCCTATGAAGGAAATTCAAGTTACCGGTAAGTACGGTTAAAATTACTTTTCAGGATCAGTACTGGGCTGAAAGATGCAGCACTGAGGTCTCTCCTGATAACAGGTGAGTAAATCGGAATTCGTATTTCGGCTGATTTTAGAGGAATATTTTAAAGTTCCAAAACTCCACACTTAGAAGAATTTCCAAGTGAAACCAGTCAATGTTAGCCTATGAAGGAAATTCAAGTTACCGGTAAGTACGGTTAAAATTACTTTTCAGGACCAGTACTGGGCTGAAAGATGCAGCACTGAGGTCTCTCCTGATAACAGGTGAGTAAATCGGAATTCGTATTTCGGCTGATTTTAGAGGAATATTTTAAAGTTCCAAAACTCCACACTTAGTAGAATTTCCAAGTGAAACCAGTCAATGTTAGCCTATGAAGGAAATTCAAGTTACCGTTAAGTACGGTTAAAATTACTTTTCAGGATCAGTACTGGGCTGAAAGATGCAGCACTGAGGTCTCTCCTGATAACAGGTGAGTAAATCGGAATTCGTATTTCGGTTGATTTTAGAGGAATATTTTAAAGTTCCAAAACTCCACACTTAGAAGAATTTCCAAGTGAAACCAGTCAATGTTAGCCTATGAAGGAAATTCAAGTTACCGGTAAGTACGGTTAAAATTACTTTTCAGGATCAGTATTGGGCTGAAAGATGCAGCACTGAGGTCTCTCCTGATAACAGGTGAGTAAATCGGAATTCGTATTTCGGCTGATTTTAGAGGAATGTTTTAAAGTTCCAAAACTCCACACTTAGAAGAATTTCCAAGTGAAACCAGTCAATGTTAGCCTATGAAGGAAATTCAAGTTACCGGTAAGTATGGTTAAAATTACTTTTCAGGACCAGTACTGGGCTGAAAGATGCAGCACTGAGGTCTCTCCTGATAACAGGTGAGTAAATCGGAATTCCTATTTCGGCTGATTTTAGAGGAATATTTGCACAATGGTGAAGGGAGGGGCGGGGCCTGAGGTGACATCTTTGCAAACGCGCCCCGTGGCGCGTTTTAAGTTGGGGGATTAAGTCCCTTGAATCCTGAGGGTCCCTAGGGGCCAACTAGACCACCAGGAACCTCCAATATGCGCTAGGGGCTGCGTTGCAGAGACGTGTAGAGAGGCCACACCCTTTTACACCTCTCTGCAACGCAGCTCTGTGGCGCATTCTGGATGTACCTGTTGGGCTAGTTGGCCCCCAGGGACCCTCAGGATTGAAGGGGATTTAATTCCCCATCTTAAAACGCGCCACGGGGCCTGTTTGCACACATGTCACCTGAAGCCCCACCCCCTCCCTTCACCACTGTGCAAACGCGCCCCGTGGCGCGTTTTAAGTTGGGGGATTAAGTCCCCTTGAATCCTGAGGGTCCCCGGAGTCCAACTAGCCCACCATATACCTCCAAAAGCGCCACAGAGCTGCGTTGCAGAGAGGTGTAAAGGGGTGTGGCCTCTCTACACGTCTCTGCAAGGCAGTCCCTGGCGCATACTGGAGGTTCCTGGTGGGCTAGTTGGCCCCCAGGGACCCCCAGTATTCAAGGTGAATTTGTTCCCCTCTGCAAACGCGACAGGGGGCGCGTTTGCAGAGTGGTGAAGCAAGGGGCGGGCCTGCGGGCCCGATCGTTTTTTTTTTGTCTTTTTTTTGTCTCCTGAAGGGGGGCTGTGTGGCCCCCCTTCCTTTTTTCTGTTTTTGGGCCCTGGGGACCCCATCCCCAGGGCCTTACCCCTTTTTTTAATTACCAAAAAAAAAAAAAAACGGGAAGGGGGCCGCGTGGCCCCCTTTCCTTGGCCTGTATTGGCCCCGGGGATCCCATCCCCGGGGCATGGCCTCTTTATTTATTATTTTGAGGGGGCAGCGTGGCCCCCTCCTCTGGCCATTTTAAGGCCCCGGGGACCCCATCCCCCAAGGCTGGCCTTTCTATTTTAATTTTTTTTTTTTCCTTTTTTTGGGGAGGGGGCCGCGTGGCCCCCCTCCCGGGCCACTACTTGCCCCGGGGACCCCATCCCCCGGGGCTGGCCCTCCGTTGGGGACTGTGGGGGTCCCCAATCCCCCCACAGTCCCGCCGGCTCCCCACGTCCCTTGGGAGCCGGCATTGCTGTTCCACATGGGGTGCAGCTGACATGCTGCTCCCCATGTGGAAAAGCAATCGCTTTGGATATTGGAAGAGAGAGCAGGTTTACCTGCTCTCTCTTCCAATATCCAAAGCAGTTTGCTATGGCAGGACGGGAGCGCGAGGCTCCCGTCCTGCCATAGCAAACTATAGTGTCCCGGGGGTAGGCACCCTGGGACACTGCAGGAGCCGGCCCTGGGGGTGGTGGTCCCCAGGGCCATCAAGGGCTCCAGGAGGGGGCCGCGCGGCCCCCTCCAATTCAGTTCAAAGCCCCGGGGAGGTGGTGGTCCCTGGGCTCTGGGTCCGTAACGGACCCCCATATTTAAATGTTTAGTGCCCCGGGGAGGTGGCGGTCTCGGGGCGTGTGGGGGCTGGAGCCCCCCCACACAGGTTTTGTCATTATTTTTAAAAAGCCCCGGGGAGGTGGTGGTCCTCGGGGCTGCGGGAGGGCTCAGAGCCCTCCCGCACCATTTTTTAAAAAGCCCCGGGGGGTGGCGGTCCCCGGGCTTGGGGGCCCTTTGAGGCCCCCACACATTAAATTATCCCCCACCATGCCCCCGGGACTTGGGCCACCCGGGGGCCAATTAACATCGAAGCGCGGGAGACCGCGCTTCGATTTTTTTTTTTTCGGCAGGATTCGCGCACCCTGAGCGCATCCTGCCGATTTTTAAAAAAAATATTTATTTATTTTTTGCCCATGGGGTCCTTGTGGGACCCCTGAGCAAACCTAGGGGTCAGGGTGTTTCTACCCTGCTCCCTTTGTGCGCTTTGCGCACTTGTTTCTGTCCCTCGGTTCTACCGAGGGACAAAATGGCTGCCAACATTTCCTGAATCGGAATGTTGACAGCCAGCTGACAGCCAATTAACATGCAGCTCGTGATCGGGAGGGTACGCGGACCCTACTCGTCCCTAGATATCACTAACTTTTTACTTTTCATTTTCTCAGCAACTACTGAACGGATTTACACCATTTAACAAAAAGGGTTCTTTCTGAACCAAGAACTACCTCTTTGCCAAATTTGGTGTAATTCCGTTCAGCAGTTCGGGCTGTAGCCGTGTCTAAAGTTTCCTATGCAAAATGCATGGGGAAAACGCGTTTTGGGACCCCCCTTTTTTCTCGGCCCCCGCTTGACGTATCACCCCGAGACTTTCAGGGTAGGAGCGGACCGGAGCGCCCCACGAAGTTTGAAAATTTCGCGAAGATACGTCAACCGGCAAGAGAGTTATTTCAAATAGAATGTCGCGGATTTCCTATGGATAATAGGTTGTAACTATAACTATCTACTGGCGACCGCCAGTAGATAATGTGTCTGTGTGTGTGTATATATATATATATCTATACATATATATATATATATATATATATATATATATATATATATATATATATATATATATATATATATATATATATATATATATATATATATATATACATATATATATATATATATATATATATATATATATATGCTCCTTGATGCACAGTGAACGGCGCACTCGCAGACGGGTGCTTTAGAAACGCGGGGTGCGCCCGCGATATTTATCCAGGCTCTGTTTCCTTGTTTCCCAAAAAGAAAAACAACACTCGCTGGGGCAGTTGCTAGAGTTTATTGCGTTGCCAATAAACTCTAGCAACTGCCCCCGCGAGTGCTGTTTTTCTTTTTGGGAAACAAGGAAACGGAGCTTGGATATATATATATATGGCGGCGGTGCAGGGCACGAAATAAAACTTATTGCACCAGAACTTGGGTCCGCATTCGTATGTTCCTGTTTGAAAGGAGTATGAGAGGCGAAGCAGGAGATATATATATATTCAGAATCACAAAGGATGCCGCACTCCAGAGATTAGTTTCAGAGTTGCTTTATTTTCTCCACGACTGGTGGTAGTGGTGATGAAAATAAAGCAACTCTGAAACCTGTCTCTGGAGTGCGGCATCCTTTGTGTTTCTGAATTTAAATATCGGGTAAGGATTCTACCCGTTGCTGCCTGCACCAGGTATTGAGCGCGCTGACATTGGGAATTAATTGCTTGATATATATATATATATATTTACAGAGAGATTTCTCAGTGCTGAAAATATGAGACTGTGAAAGAACTATATTGAGTCTCTTTGAAGTTACATGAAAGGCAGTAAAGTATGGTACTGCTGCAGAGTACAAAAAAAATTCCTGCTAGATAGAGATATCTGATTTTTGTCTAGTGGCAGTTTTGACGCCATAAAGGGCATGCTGGAAAGAACAGATCTGTATTATGTGGATAGCTAAGTGGATTAGTAAAGCCACTCAGTAGAAACACTTTGAAACAGATGAAATGTATGTGAGAGAGGGGCTATGGAGAGATGAGGGGCACGTTTGCAAGGATGGTAGTGAGGAAATTAAAGGAGGTCATAGTGTGCAACTGTAAAGCACACGTTCACCCGTAGGCATCTTGGCGCCAAAATGATGGTCGCACTGGCTTCCACCAGCGCTAAAAGGCTGCGATGATGGGTATGTGGCAAGGTAAAGTAATACTGTGTCTTTTTTCTCTCTTTCTTAGTCTTTTTGGAGAGCGTACGGATTTCGCAAAGGAAAGGTAAGGTGACTTCGTCATTATTGACTGTTAAACACTTCACTCACGCACACACCCACCTACACTTTGAAACCAACAACCTATCTGCCTTCTACGTAGGACAGTGTTTTAAAAGGATAGTTTTAGGCACTAGCAGAGATGGCGTATCGTTGGATGAATGCTGCCCAGGCCCTAAGTCTGGTTCTGGAGTCCAGCTCTGAGGCAGGATCAGAGACTGAGACAGCAGATACTGAGACAGCATCTGAGGGAGAGGACAATGGAGCCGAATCTGGGAGTGATTTTTCAGTCGGCGCAGTTCCATCCGACGACTCATCTTCCAGCGATTCTGAAGGAGACGATGTCAGTTGTGCTGTCCCTTTGCCTGCACAGTCTGTGCAGCAGGACACCAGTAACAGGCTAGAGCAACCCAGAGCGCAGGCACGTGCGGCCGCAAGCACAGACGGAGTGCTGTCTTGGCAGCCCCCCAAATTCCGCCTTTCGCTGGTGACGCTGGATGTAAAGTCGATACGGCAAAAATCTTTTGCCAATTGACGATGTCCATCTCTTTTTGGATGTTGACTTCCTTGACGAAATTGTGCAGCAAACAAATTTGCGTGCCGAACAATTTCTGAGGGAGCAAGGAGGCACTCTTGGGCCTCATTCTAGGGCGCGCAAGTGGACTACCACTTCTTTAGGGGAGTTGAAGATATTTTTGGGCCTCACACTTAAAATGGGGGTAGTGCATAAACCAACCTTGCTATCCTACTGGTCTACTCGCACAGTTTGGTTAACCCCCATCTTCGCACCATACATGAGCAGAGATCGTTTTTTGCTATTGCAGCGCATGCTGCTTTTCAATGACAATTCTGCTGCATTGCCCCGGGACCATCCAGACCATGACAGGTTGTTCAAAATTCGGCCTGTCGTGGAACATTTGTCTGCCAGGTTTCCAGAGGTTTATACTCCTGGAAAGAATATAGCCATTGATGAGTCCTTGATCTTGTATAAAGCGCGGCTGCTGTTTAGGCAGTACATTCCGAGCAAACACGCTCGCTATGGCATCAAGCTGTACATGCTGTGTGAGAGCTCGACTGGCTATGTGTACAGCTTGAGAGTGTATACAGGGAAGGACACAAGTCTTAACCCTGTAGGTTGCCCTCCCACGCTAGGGGTCACAGGAAAGATCGTATGGGAGCTTGTCCAGCCTCTTCTTCACAAAGGTTATAACCTTTA
Source organism: Calotriton arnoldi (assembly GCA_963921515.1). Lineage (NCBI taxonomy): Eukaryota > Metazoa > Chordata > Amphibia > Caudata > Salamandridae > Calotriton > Calotriton arnoldi. The sequence continues at coordinate 2,216,992 of CAWUFW010001098.1, forward strand.
TGTGGACAATTACTATACAGGAGTAGAGCTGTTCAGTGAGCTCTACAAAGCTGGCACTGTGGCTTGCGGTACAATTCGTTGTCGCCGCAAAGGATTCCAGCAGGAGCTTGTTTGCAAGAAGCTCCAGAAATCCCAGAGTACTGCGTTGCGTTCCAACGAACTGTTCACAGTCAAGTTCTCAGATAGGCGTGACGTGTACGTGCTCACTACAATTCATTCTGAGAGCACTTCCCCTGTCACGGTTTGGGGTCAGATGGCCGAAGTCCACAAGCCCACCTGTATACTTGATTACAACAAGTACATGGGCGGAGTGGACAAGAACGACCAGGTTCTTCAGCCATACAATGCGAGTCGTAAAACTCGCACTTGGTATAAGAAACTGTTTACTCACCTGATCCAGATGGCAACATACAATGCGTATGTTGTTTATCGTCAGACCACCACAGGAAGACTCATGTATTTCCTTGACTTTCAGTTGTCTGTGATTGAAAGTCTCTCTGCTACAGAAGCAGCAGCCTCCACTTCATGTGTTCTGGAGGATGTGTCAAGGCTGCAGGAGCGACACTTTGTGATAAAATTCCTGCAACACCCAAAAAGGAGCGACCATGTCGTTGTTGTAAAGTGTGCTCGATGCAGGGAAAGAGGCAGGAGACTCGTGTTTACTGTCCCCAGTGCCCAAGTAAGCCTGCCTTCTGTTTTCCTACTTGCTTTATGTTGTATCACACTAAAGCAAAATACTGGGAAATTGACTGAGGTGGAGCTGCCAATAGGTAAACCTTTCAATTGGTGTGAATGGATACCTACTGTCTGTGGGCCACTCCTTCACTACGCAAGCAGGTGCAGAATATTTGTTCCTCTACTTCAGGAAATCATGGACTTCTCAACACCTTTATCTGCTCTCAGAACGTGGTAGTTGTTCTCTTCGCCAATTGACAAGTGCATTATAGTCCCCATGCTGCACATACTGGTGGACAGAACATATGCCATGTTGTCATGGTGTACCCGTGTTTCACATTCAACCGTTCTTCATAGTTTATGATGTTCTCTTTAGGAAGCTTTTGAAAATTTCCAGCATGTTTGCCTTAGTTTCAAAGGTAGATATGCTTGCTCAGCTTGAGGAATGACTTTGCGGCATACTCGGGCACCCACCAACTTGCATCCACAAACTGGAAGGAGTTGGATTGAGCATTGATAGCACGTGACAGAAATGTTTACTAAAGCTTCAAGTAGCTAGAGATGGAAGGCATTAGTATAGGGTCTCTTGACAATTGGACAGGATTAGTCAGGACTCTGAGGACAGTCACACGAACGGGTTAGAACAGCTTACGGTAGGTGCGCTTTCCGAGGAATATTGCAAAGGTAGAAGGCAGATAGTAAAGGTAGTATAGATACACGTCATGACTTCATCTTCACCCATGGATTCAAATCCATTGCTGCCACACTCACACTGAATTTACTGTAGTACTTATGGGTCAATGCTGCTTGCCATGTTCATCCTCCATTAGAACTTAGTAGATGGTCAGTTTGCTGTATGATAAGTGCATTACAGTCACTGCACATAACGGTGGATTGGACATATGCTACGTTATCACGGACTACCCGTGTTTCACATTCATCCGTTCTTCATAGTTTGTGATGTTATCTTTAGAAAGCTTTTGAAAATTTCCAGCATGTTTGCCTTAGTTTCAAAGGTAGATATGCTTGCTCAGCTCGAGGAATGACTTTGCGGCATACTCGGGCACCCCCCAACTTGCATCCACAAACTGGAAGGAGTTGGATTGAGCACAGTGAGTGCACTAAAGGTGCATGAAAGACGTCTTCCTGAGCCTCATGTGGCTGTCATGGGAGCCATTAGTAAAGGTTCACTCGGCATGCGTTTGGTAATGTTTAGGACGAAGGAGGGGGAGACTTTACAGGTAGTAAAATGTAGTCAAACTCATTATGTCTTGTGGCATATGAATGTGATGGGCCCTTGCATGGCGGCGGTATGTTTATGTGAGTGCAAGTGATCTGGTTGTTTGGGCCCGTGGCTGGCGGTATGGAAGTCTTGTGTGTGGTGCGTGAATGGCGTGTGAATGGACCATAAAGTGGTTGGTGCCTTGATGTGGCTTTATGGCTCCCCTTCAGAAGGCTTGGCTTCAATATTTATATACTTTGATAAGTATTTGTGCTTTGAAGCCAGTATTTCTGGAGGTGCTAAAACCAACCAGTGTAATTGGTGGATTAGCTTTATCAAATTAGTGTTAGAGTTATATTTGTGGCGGTTTAATGGCCGTTTGTAAGACTTTTTTTTGTCAATATGAGTAGCAGGGGACTTTGTGTCCTAGCTCAGTTGTCACCTAGGCAAACCTTCACATTTTTGAGTAGTAGACAAGGGGGGAGTACAAGGGTGAATGACTTGCGTGGCTCTCATTGTTTTTTTTTACCCAACCTCCCCATGCAAACCTCAAATTTAGCTGAAAAAATCACTTTTTCCACACATTTTTGTATGGGAAAGTTGTGGGATCACGGGGCTGACACAAATTTCCTACCACCCAGCGTTCCCCCTGATCTCCCGATAAAAATGGTGACTCACTCGTGTGGGAGGCCCAAGTACCCGCGACAGGCAAGAGCCCAAAACGTATTGAGGAGACTTCAAAATTGCCTATCACAAAACAACCTGGTTTTGCAAGGGGGTCACCTGGGTTTTGGGCCCCGTGCTCGGTGGCCAGCTAGGGAAACCTACCAAACCCACACATTTCTGAAAACTAGACACCCGGGGGATTCCAGGGAGGTATGGCTTGCGTGGATCCCCTAAAGTTTTCTTACCCAGAATCCCCTGCAAACCTCAAATTTAGTTGAAAAAATCACTTTTTCCACACATTTTTGTGTGGGAAAATTGTGGGATCACCGGGCTGACACAAATTTCCTACCACCTAGCGTTCCCCCAGGTCTCCCGATAAAAATGGCGCCTCACTTGTGTGGGATTCCCAAGTACCCGCGACAGGCAAGGGCCCAAAACGTATTGAGGAGACATCAAAATTGGCTATCACTAAAGAACCTGGTTTTGCAAGGGGGGTCACCTGGGTTTTTGGCCCCGTGCTCGGCGGCCAGCTAGGGAAACCTACCAAACCCACACATTTCTGAAAACTAGACACCCGGGGGATTCCAGGGAGGTATGGCTTGAGTGGATCCACTGATGTTTTCTTACCCAAAATCCCCTGCTAACCTCAAATTTAGTTGAAAAAATCACTTTTTCCACACATTTTTGTGTGGGAAAGTTGTGGGATCACGAGGCTGACACAAATTTAGTACCACCCAGCGTTCCCCCAGGTCTCCCGATAAAAATGGTGCCTCACTCGTGTGGGAGGCCCAAGTACCCGCAACCGGCAAGGGCCCAAAACATATTGAGGAGACATCAAAATTGCCTATCACAAAGCAACCTGGTTTTGCAAGGGGGGTCACCTGGGTGTTTGGCCCCTTGCTCGGCGGCCAGCTAGGAAAACCTACCAAACCCACACATTTCTGAAAACTAGACACCCGGGGGATTCCAGGGAGGTATGGTTTGCGTGGACCCCCCAACGTTTTCTTACCCAGAATACCCTGCGAACCTCAAATTTAGCTGAAAAAAATCACTTTTTCCACACATTTTTGTGTGGGAAAGTTGTGGGATCACTGGGCTGACACAAATTTCCTACCACCCAGCATTCCCCCAGGTCTCCCGATAAAAATTGTCCATCACTCGTGTGGGATTCCCAAGTACCCGCGACAGGCAAGGGCCCAAAACGTATTGAGGAGACATCAAAATTGGCTATCACAAAACAACCTGGTTTTGCAAGGGGGGGTCACCTGGGTTTTTGGCCCCATGCTCGGCGGCCAGCTAGGGAAACCTACCAAACCCACACATTTCTGAAAACTAGTCACCCGGGGGACTGCAGGGAGGTATGGCTTGCGTGGATCCCCCAACGTTTTCTTACCCAGAATCCACTGCGAACCTCAAATTTAGCTGAGAAAATCACTTTTTCACACATTTTTGTGTGGTAAAGTTGTGGGATCACTGGGCTGACACAAATTTCCTACCACCCAGCGTTCCCCCAGGTCTCCCAATAAAAATGATGCCTCACTCGTGTGGGAGGCCCAAGTACTCGCGACAGGCAAGGGCCCAAAACGTATTGAGGAGACATCAAAATTGTCTATCACAAAACAACCTGGTTTTGCAAGGGGGGTCACCTGGGTTTTAGGCCCCGTGCTCGGCGGCCAGCTAGAGAAACCTACCAAACCCACACATTTCTGAAAACTAGACACCCGGGGGATTCCAGGGAGGTATGGCTTGCATGGACCCCCCAACGTTTTCTTACTCAGAATCCCCTACGAACCTCAAATTTAGCTAAAAAAAATCACTTTTTCCACACATTTTTGTGTGGGAAAGTTGTGGGATCACTGGGCTGACACAAATTTCCTACCACCCAGCGTTCCCCTAGGTCTCCCGATAAAAATGGTGCCTCACTAGTGTGGAAGGCCCAAGTACCCGCGACAGGCAAGGGCCCAAAACGTATTGAGGAGAAATCAAAATTGACTATCACAAAACAACCTGGTTTTGCAAGGGGGGTCACCTGAGTTTTTGGCCCCGTGCTCGGCGGCCAGCTCGGGAAACCTACCAAACCCACACATTTCTGAAAACTAGACACCCGGGGGATTCCAGGGAGGTATGGCTTGCGTGGATCCCCTAACGTTTTCTTACCCAGAATCCCCTGCGAACCTCAAATTTAGTTGAAAAAATCACTTTTTCCACACATTTTTGTGTGGGAAAGTTGTGGGATCACCGGGCTGACACAAATTTCCTACCACCCAGCATTCCCCCAGGTCTCCCGATAAAAATTGTCCATCACTCGTGTGGGATTCCCAAGTACCCGCGACAGGCAAGGGCCCAAAACGTATTGAGGAGACATCAAAATTGCCTATCACAAAACAACCTGGTTTTGCAAGGGGGGGTCACCTGGGTTCTTGGCCCCATGCTCGGCGGCCAGCTAGGGAAACCTACCAAACCCACACATTTCTGAAAACTAGACACCCGGGGGACTGCAGGGAGGTATGGCTTGCGTGGATCCCCCAACGTTTTCTTACCCAGAATCCACTGCGAACCTCAAATTTAGCTGAGAAAATCACTTTTTCACACATTTTTGTGTGGTAAAGTTGTGGGATCACTGGGCTGACACAAATTTCCTACCACCCAGCGTTCCCCAGGTCTCCCAATAAAAATGATGCCTCACTCGTGTGGGAGGCCCAAGTACTCGCGACAGGCAAGGGCCCAAAACGTATTGAGGAGACATCAAAATTGTCTATCACAAAACAACCTGGTTTTGCAAGGGGGGTCACCTGGGTTTTTGGCCCCGTGCTCGGCGGCCAGCTAGAGAAACCTACCAAACCCACACATTTCTGAAAACTAGACACCCGGGGGATTCCAGGGAGGTATGGCTTGCATGGACCCCCCAACGTTTTCTTACCCAGAATCCCCTACGAACCTCAAATTTAGCTAAATAAATCCCTTTTTCCACACATTTTTGTGTGGGAAAGTTGTGGGATCACTGGGCTGACACAAATTTCCTACCACCCAGCATTCCCCTAGGTCTCCCGATAAAAATGGTGCCTCACTAGTGTGGAAGGCCCAAGTACCCGCGACAGGCAAGGGCCCAAAACGTATTGAGGAGAAATCAAAATTGACTATCACAAAATAACCTGGTTTTGCAAGGGGGGTCACCTGAGTTTTTGGCCCCGTGCTCGGCGGCCAGCTAGGGAAACCTACCAAACCCACACATTTCTGAAAACTAGACACCCGGGGGATTCCAGGGAGGTATGGCTTGCATGGATCCCCTAACGTTTTCTTACCCAGAATCCCCTGCGAACCTCAAATTTAGTTGAAAAAATCACTTTTTCCACACATTTTTGTGTGGGAAAGTTGTGGGATCACCGGGCTGACACAAATTTCCTACCACCCAGCATTCCCCCAGGTCTCCCGATAAAAATGGTGCCTCACTCGTGTGGGAGGCCCAAGTACCCGCGACAGGCAAGGGCCCAAAACATATTGAGGAGACATCAAAATTGCCTATCACAAAGCAACCTGGTTTTGCAAGGGGGGTCACCTGGGTTTTTGGCCCCTTGCTCGGCGGTCAGCTAGGGAAACCTACCAAACCCACACATTTCTGAAAACTAGACACCCGGGGGATTCCAGGGAGGTATGGTTTGCGTGGAACCCCCAACGTTTTCTTACCCAGAATCCCCTGCGAACGTCAAATTTAGCTGAAAAAATCACTTTTTCCACACATTTTTGTGTGGGAAAGTTGTGGGATCACTGGGCTGACACAAATTTCCTACCACCTAGCGTTCCCCAGGTCTCCCGATAAAAATTGTCCATCACTCGTGTGGGATTCCCAAGTACCCGCGACAGGCAAGGGCCCAAAACGTATTGAGGAGACATCAAAATTGTCTATCACAAAACAACCTGGTTTTGCAAGGGGGGGTCACCTGGGTTTTTGGCCCCATGCTCGGCGGCCAGTTAGGGAAACCTACCAAACCCACACATTTCTGAAAACTAGACACCCGGGGGATTGCAGGGAGGTATGGCTTGCGTGGATCCCCCAACATTTTCGTACCCAGAATACACTGTGAACCTCAAATTTAGCTGAGAAAATCGCTTTTTCCACACATTTTTGTGTGGGAAAGTTGTGGGATCACCGGGCTGACACAAATTTCCTACCACCCAGCGTTCCCCCAGGTCTCCCGATAAAAATGGTGCCTCACTCGTGTGGGAGGCCCAAGTACCCGCAACCGGCAAGGGCCCAAAACATATTGAGGAGACATCAAAATTGCCTATCACAAAGCAACCTGGTTTTGCAAGGGGGGTCACCTGGGTGTTTGGCCCCTTGCTCGGCGGCCAGCTAGGAAAACCTACCAAACCCACACATTTCTGAAAACTAGACACCCGGGGGATTCCAGGGAGGTATGGTTTGCGTGGACCCACCTTCGTTTTCTTACCCAGAATACCCTGTGAACCTCAAATTTAGCTGAAAAAAATCACTTTTTCCACACATTTTTGTGTGGGAAAGTTGTGGGATCACTGGGCTGACACAAATTTCCTACCACCCAGAATTCCCCCAGGTCCCCCGATAAAAATTGTCCATCACTCGTGTGGGATTCCCAAGTACCCGCGACAGGCAAGGGCCCAAAACGTATTGAGGAGACATCAAAATTGGCTATCACAAAACAACCTGGTTTTGCAAGGGGGGGTCACCTGGGTTTTTGGCCCCATGCTCGGCGGCCAGCTAGGGAAACCTACCAAACCCACACATTTCTGAAAACTAGACACCCGGGGGACTGCAGGGAGGTATGGCTTGCGTGGATCCCCCAACGTTTTCTTACCCAGAATCCACTGCGAACCTCAAATTTAGCTGAGAAAATCACTTTTTCACACATTTTTGTGTGGTAAAGTTGTGGGATCACTGGGCTGACACAAATTTCCTACCACCCAGCGTTCCCCCAGGTCTCCCAATAAAAATGATGCCTCACTCGTGTGGGAGGCCCAAGTACTCGCGACAGGCAAGGGCCCAAAACGTATTGAGGAGACATCAAAATTGTCTATCACAAAACAACCTGGTTTTGCAAGGGGGGTCACCTGGGTTTTTGGCCCCGTGCTCGGCGGCCAGCTAGAGAAACCTACCAAACCAACACATTTCTGAAAACTAGACACCCGGGGGATTCCAGGCAGGTATGGCTTGCGTGGATCCCCTAACGTTTTCTTACCCAGAATCCCCTGCGAACCTCAAATTTAGTTGAAAAATCACTTTTCCACACATTTTTGTGTGGGAAAGTTGTGGGATCACTGGGCTGACACAAATTTCCTACCACCCAGCGTTCTCCTAGGTCTCCCGATAAAATGGTGCCTCACTCGTGTGGGAGGCCCAAGTACCCGCGACAGGCAAGGGCCCAAAACATATTGAGGAGACATCAAAATTGCCTATCACAAAGCAACCTGGTTTTGCAAGGGGGGTCACCTGGGTTTTGCCCGTGCTCGGCGGCCAGCTAGAGAAACCTACCAAACCCACACATTTCTGAAAACTAGACACTCGGGATTCCAGGGAGGTATGGCTTGCATGGACTCCCCAACGTTTTCTTACCCAGAATCCCTTCGAACCTCAAATTTAGCTAAAGAAATCCCTTTTTCTACACATTTTTGTGTGGGAAAGTTGTGGGATCACTGGGCTGACACAAATTTCCTACCACCCAGCGTTCCCCTAGGTCTCCCGATAAAAATGGTGCCTCACTCGTGGGAGGCCCAAGTACTCGCGACAGGCAAGGGCCCAAAACATATTGAGGAGACATCAAAATTGCCTATCACAAGCAACCTGGTTTTGCAGGGGGTCACCTGGTTTTGGCCTTGCTCGGCGTCCAGCTCGGAAACCTACCAAACCCACACATTTCTGAAAACTAGACACCGGGGATTCCAGGGAGGCATGGCTTGCGTGGATCACCCAACGTTTTCTTACCCAGAATCTCTGCGAACCTCAAATTTAGCTGAAAATAACTTTTTCCACACATTTTGTGTGGGAAAGCTGTGGGATCACCAGGCTGACACAAATTTCCTACCACCCAGCATTCCCCCAGGTCTCCCGATAAAAATGGTGCCTCACTCGTGTGGGAGGCCCAAGTACCCGTGACAGCCAGGGGCCCAAAACATTTTGTGATAGGCAATTTTGATGTCTCCTCAATACGTTTTGGGCCCTTGCCTGTCGCGGGCACTTGGGCCTCCCACACGAGTGAGGCACCATTTTTATCGGGAGACCTGGGGGAACGCTGGGTGGTAGGAAATTCGTGTCAGCCCAGTGATCCCACAACTTTCCCACACAAAAATGTGTGGAAAAAGTGATCTTTATCAGCTAAATTTGAGGTTCGCGATGGATTCTGGGTAAGAAAACATTGGGGGATCCACGCAACCAATACCTCCCTGGAATCCCCCTGGTGTCTAGTTTTCAGAAATGTGTGGGTTTGGTAGGTTTCCCTAGCTGGCCGCCGAGCACGGGGCCAAAAACCCAGGTGACCCCCCTTGCAAAACCAGGTTGTTTTGTGATAGGCAATTTTGACGTCTCCTCAATACGTTTTGGGCCCTTGCCTGTCGCGGGTACTTGGGCCTCCCACATGAGTGAGGCACCATTTTTATCGGGAGACCTGGGGGAACGCTGGGTGGTAGGAAATTCGTATCAGCCCGGTGATCCCACAACTTTCCCACACAAAAATGCGTGGAGAAAAGTGATTTTTTTTCAGCTAAATTTGAGGTTTGCAGGGGATTCTGGGTAAGAAAACGTTGAGGGATCTACGCAACCAATACCTCCCTGGAATCCCCCAGGTGTCTAGTTTTCAGAAATGTGTGGGTTTGGTAGGTTTCCCTAGCTGGCCGCCGAGCACAGGGCCAAAAACCCAGGTGACCCCCCTTGCAAAACCAGGTCGTTTTGTGATAGGCAACTTTGATGTCTCCTCAATACGTTTTGGGCCCTTTCCTGTCCCGGGTACTTGGGCCTCCCACAGAAGTGAGGAGCCATTTTTCTCGGAAGACTTTGGGGAACGCGGGGTGGGTGGAATATTGTGGATCCACGCAGATTCCAGAACTTTCTACCACAGAAATGTGCGAAAAATGTGTTTTTTTTTACAATTGTTTAGGTTTGCATTGATCCTAGGTAACAGAACCCAGTGAGAGCCAGCCAAGTCACCCCATCCTGGATTCCCCTGGGTGTCTAGTTTTAAAAAATGCATAGGTTTGATAGGTTTCCCTTGGTGCCGGCAGAGCTAGGGTTCAAAATCTACAGCTAGGCACTTTGCAAAAGAAAGGGTCCGTTTTCACTGTGAAAATGTGGTGTGTACACGTTGCGTTTTGGGCCGTTTCCTGTCGCGGGTACTTGGGCCTCCCACACAAGTGAGGTACCATTGTTCTCGGAAGACTTTGGGGAACGCGGGGTGGGTGGAATTTTGTGGATCCACACAGATTCCAGAACTTTCCACCACAAAAATGTGAGGAAAATGTGTTTTTTTTGACAATTGTTTAGGTTTGCAAGGGATTCTGGGTAACAGAACCTGGTGAGAGCCAGCCAAGTCACCCCATCCTGAATTTCCTTGGGTGTCTAGTTTTCAAAAATGTATAGGTTTGATAGGTTTCCCTAGGTGCCGGCAGAGCTAGGGTTCAAAATCTACAGCTAGGCACTTTGCAAAAAAAGGGTGTGTTTTCACTGTGAAAATGTGATGTGTCCACGTTGCGTTTTGGGCCGTTTCCTGTCGCAGGCACTAGGCCTACCCACACAAGTGAGGTACCATTTTTCTCGGAAGACTTTGGGAAATGTGGGGTGGGTGGAATTTTGTGGATCCACGCAGATTCCAGAACTATCCACCACAGAAATGTGAGGAAAATGTGGTTTATTGGACTACTTTTTAGGTTTGCAAGGAATTCTGGGTAACAGAACCTGGTGCGAGCCAGTCAAGTCACCCCATCCTGGATTCCCCTCGGTGTCTAGTTTTCAAAAATGTATAGGTTTGCTAGGTTTACCTAGGTGCCAGCAGAGCTAGGGTACAAAATCTACAGCTAGGCACGTTACAAAAAAAGGGTCTGTTTTCACTGCGAAAATAAAGTTTGTCCACGTTGCGTTTTGAGCCGTTTCCTGTCGCGGGCACTAGGCCTACCCACACAAGTGAGGCACCATTTTTATCGGGAGACTTAGGGTAACACAGAATTTTAGAGCAACTGTTATTACCTATTGACTTTCGATGCATTTCTGCCTTCCAAATGAAAGACAATGTATAAAAAAGAAGTCATTTTGAATAATGACCTATAATTCTCATGCTAGTATGGGTACTCACAATTTAGGAAATGTGCAAATATCTACTGTTTCTAAACTCTATATTTTGTTCCAATTTCAGAAATACACAGGTGTCTTTCATACCGATTTTTCCATGTATATATTTACCCAAATTAATTGCTATATAACCGGTACATAATAAAAAACCATTGCAAGACGCTGCTCAGTTATTGGCTCTGGGTTCGTCGGGTTCTTGGTGAATGTTAGAAATGGGATTTCTGGTTGGCTAAGGCTTGCGCCAAAGCCAGGCAGAAACCACCACTCTAGTCAGGGCAAGGGAGTTACACGCTGAAGATAACCCCTGCTCACCCCCTTGGTAGCTTGGCACGAGCAGTCAGGCTTATCCCAGAGGCAATGTGTAAAGCGTTTGCGCAACCACACACAGCAACAACATACTAGGCACACCACAAAAGGAACTCCACACAAGGTTATATATCAAAATAGCCTTTGTATTATCATAAACACATTAGAATAGTAATCACACAATATACACTGTGCCAACTGGCACTAGGCAATATTTACAGGGGATTATGTACACATGACAGGGCCAATTGGGCCACTGTCAAAACCATCACAAAGTAAAGGTAGTAAATGTAGAACCACTAATAAATGTAGAACACAACCAGTAATTACTGGCAAACACTGTACTCAGCATTATATCCTGCAACATAAAACATATTATGCACAGTATCACATCAGGCGCAAAATACATTATGCGCCAACCTCATAAGCCTAAACATATTAGACCATAACCTCCTAATCACAAATCACATTAGAGGCATAAATCATAGTAGAGAACAACCTCACAAGCATAAACCACAGTATGCAAATAACCTCATAAACATAAACCACATTAGAGGCATAAATCAGGGTGCATAAATCACAGTACATGAATCACATTTCCTGCGCACCACATAAATCACATTAGGGCCTGGTGCCCTATCAAACTAACAGTCCCCCTGGCCAACTGGCCTTCTCAGAGGGCTCAAACGCCCTATGTCCATAATGTCAGGGCGGCTGCCAATGCAGCAGAATCCACGTGCGCAATTGCTCTGGCACCACTGTGCCTCCTGGGTCCCCACTGGGACTCCTCCAAATGCTCTGGCCTAAACATTGCAGCTGCCGCTAATTGCCGTGCAGCTGTGAAGGAAATTATGCACTGGCACCGACTGTGCCCTGAGAGCCCGACTGGGACTCTATAAAGAAATGATGGACAACGTTGCAGCTGCCCGCGCTGGTGCGGTGCAGCTGTGAGCAAAAGAGGCACTAAAAGAGGCACTGGTACTTTTGGGTAAGGGTGGAGCCCCTATCACCGGGCTCCTCCGTGTGCCATTAGAAAGAAAATGCCCCCTTCGTTGGAGTGGCCCGCAATGGCGGGACCGCTCAGGCACTCTGCCTTAACTGGCACTAACAAAACTGAGTGCCGAGAAATGCCCCCCAAGCCCCCACGGGGACTTTGCACAATAATTGCGGCCTCCCGCCAGAGATCAGCCCTCACTCACCGGGCTCGTTCTCGGGACTCCGTTGGGGCTGGGGACAACTCCAGCAGGGTGCGGGGATCGGCCCTGCTCTCGGGGCCTCGCTACCCGGTCTCCTCTCACCGGCGCAGGTCTCTGCAGGACTTCTCCCTCGCTCAGGGGAGGCTTCGACGGCGTTTTCTCTCGTGCGGCGGGGGCAGGCACCGACAATGTGCCTCAGGCCCTCTCCGCTTCACTCACCAAGGCTGCTGGACGCGGAACTATCCTTCACACAGGGGAGCTCAGCTTTCTCTACCGGCCGCAACTTCCATCTTACGCCCCGCCCACAGTCAGGCAAGGCCGCCTGGCTTCCTGGTCGCACCGGGCCGCGGCGGTGATTTTCTTCCTAATCTCGGCGGCAATACGGGGTAGGCTCCCATTTGAAATAACGACCATTGCGGGGTGGGCACCCGCTTCAAAGGCAACAATTGCGGGGTGGGCACCCGCCATCAAATAAAATTATAAAGCGGGGTGGGCACCTGCTCGAAAACGCCACAATGCGGGGTGGGCTCCTGCTCCATAAAGCAGCACGGGAGAATCCCCACGATGGGGATTCCCTCTCAAAGGGCTGCATCTCAGCACTGCGCAGCCCACGCTCTCCTCCTCTCCAGGACAATTAAAATACAGCGCTCACGAGGCGCTGGAGGCAAACAAAGTCCCCAGGTCCATGGGGCATAGCTGGGCCCAGGGAGGCCAGCACACAGGGTCCTCCAGCAGGGAGGTAAGCCCCCATGGTGGTTCCTCCTGGGCCCCAGCAGCAGCAAGCCCCCAGCAAGTCAGGAACAGCACCAGCACAGGACAGAACAACTTCATGGGGTCACAGCCCCTATATTTATATTAGGCATTCCTTTGTCTGCAGTACAGGGCATGGGGGAACCAGATGCAACTGGTTCAGGGGGAATTGGAGCACTTTGTTTTCCAAGCTCCTCTTCCCTTTGTCAGGTGGGGGCTCAGTGATCAGACACACCACAGGGGCGGAGCCAGCATTGTACAGGCTAGGCACAGACCTATTCAGGGTCAGGGGATTACTCCTCCCACTACTCCCAATGCAGATGTCCCATTCAGCCTAGTGCTGACTCACCCTGCCCCTCCTGGAGCCACACACACCTCCCCGCCCCTGTCACTCAAAAAGCCAGACATGCAATTCACATCAGGCAGGCAGACACATGGCACACAGAAATGCCAACTTCTAAAAGTGCCATTTCTAAAATAGTTATAATAAATCTGCGCACACCATTGCGCAGCATTTATTATGACAATTCCAAATATACTAAACTTGACCACGCTGCTCCTCCCATATCAGGAATTACCACTGAAACACTTATCAGGGAATTCCCAATGCATTCCTATGGGAGGGCAGCCCCACAGTAGTGAGAAACCAAAATGGCTGTTTGTCACTACCAGGACATGTCACACACTTAAGGTACATGTCCTATCTTTTACCTACAATGCACCCTGCCCATTGGGCTAACTAGGGCCTACCTTAGGGGTGACTGACATGCAGTAAAAGGGGGGTCACGGACATGGCACACACTTTAGGTGCCACGTCACAGCAGCAGTGACACTGCGCGCACAGGCCCTGCAATGGCAGGGGCCTGAGATAGGTTTGAATGGCTACTTTGGTGGGTGGCGCAATCAGCGCTGCAAGCCCACCAGTAGCATTTAATTTACCCGCCCTGGGTATATGAGATACCACTTTACAAGGGACTGACAGGTAAATTAAATATGCCAAACAGGTGTAGCCCAATCTTATCAAATGTAACACAGAGAGCGCACACACTTTACACTGGACAGCAGTGCTAAAGTGCCCAGAGGCCTAAAACCACCAACACCATGTCAGAGAAAAGGCAAGGAAAAAGGCAAAACGTTTAGGGATGACCCTGCAAAAAGGGCCAACAGTGAACCTACAAGTCCTATATATCCCCACAACCAGAAAGGTCCAGCGGATGTAACTGTATATTGCTTTCAAACAGCTGTCATAATTAGAAGAAGTTACAGGTGAAAACGTTGACACAAATGTCTGTTTTTTTCAACTAATTTTCAATTTTTCCTATATTCAACGGTTAGTTTCTATAAAGAAACCTTGAAGGATCTACACAAATGACCCCTTGATGAATTCAGACTTTTGTCTACTTTTCTAAAATGTATAGCTTTCCAGGATCCATTATTGCTTTCATACCCATTTCTACCATTAACTAGAAAGAGTTTGAAAGCACAAAAAATAGCAAAAATAGGCTATGTCCAGGAAAAATGCCAAAACTGTGTAAAAAATGTTGGTTTTCTGACAAAAGTCTGCTTGTCCCTGAAAGCTGGGAAGATGGTGATTTCAGCACCACAACCCCTTTTTGATACCATTTGCAGGGAAAAAAACAGATGCTTTCATCTGTAGCCCTTTATTCCCATTTTTCCAAAACAAAACAAAATGTACCTGTATTTTGGCTAATTTCTGGGTCCCCTCCAGGGGAATCCACCAACCCTGGGTATCTTTAGAATCCCCATGATGTTGGAAGAAAAGGACGCAAATTTGGCGTGGATACCTTATGTGGTCAAAAAGTTGCAGAGGCCTAATCGCGAACTACCCCAAATAGCCAAAAAAGGGCTCAGCACTGGGGGGGACAAGGCCCAGCAGTTAAGGGGTTAAAGGTTGACTGTGCTGTATTGTTTGAGGTGTTCAAACAGAGTCATTCTTTCCTCCTAGTTTATCAGATAACTTTGAAAAATACAATTATGAGGCAGCATTCATTTTGGATTGAATTCTTTAGCATTTTCAAGTTATTATGTCTTTGATCACTGCTTTAGTAAATCTGCAAATTTTGAGTTTTATGAACGTCAATCAAAAACAATGTAAATATTTCAGAGATATTTTACTGTTTTTGTTTTTGGAACATGTAAATTAATTCTCTTGAGTTCAGCTAGTTTTTCAAAATGTGGACAACGGAAGCTTAAATAAAACGAACTTGCCTCCAAATACTAAACTTAGGAGCTTATGTGCTAGTAAATGGAGATCCTCCTCTTACAGAAAAAAAATATTATTTGTAGGAAATAATTATTTGCAGATATTGAGTTTAATTTTTACTGCACATCGTTCCACGTAAGTCCTTAAATTGTGAATGCATAAATTGTCTTGTATCAATCAAAATTATGTTTTTCTTTGCATGCATGCATGAATTACCAAATAAATATTTATTATGAGGGAAGGGAATTATCTCACAAAAGAAACAAAAACACATTTCTTCTGCCATTTAAAAACTATTACAGGTTTTATATCCATGATTTTTTTAATGAGTCCAAACTCAAAGAAACTTATTCTTTGATACCAGTATGTAATCATTACCAACGAGCTGATGTTTAGGCAACTTCAACCTTGTTTAAAATGTGCTCCAATCATTCAAAATGGGGAAACAGCCATTACATCGCATGCTTTACAACGCATGCGATTACAACGTGGTCGTTACAACGACCGCGTTGTTACATCACAGTACATTACAACGCAAGTCATTACATCGACTTGCTGTAGGGGGCGCGCTAACATAAGGAATAGTATAATTTACTATTCCAACACCTTCCCTACTGTTGCGCACACTGGAGTTGGAATAGTAAATTATACTATTCCTTAGTCCAGCGCGCCCCCTACAGCAAGTCGATGTAACAACTTGTGCTGTAATGTACTGTGATGTAACAACGCAGTCGTTGACTCGACCGCGTTGTAATCGCATGCGTTGTAAACGCATGCGATGTAAAGTGTCCTATTCTTCAAAATGTTTCATTTTGGTAGTTGTTTCTCAACTGAATCTAATAAGTGTGAGTAAAATCGCATTTGCTATTCGGAATATGTAAATTTAGACTCACACAGTGATTTACTCACACACAAAAATACGGTGGGAAAATCTGCTCAAGTTGGGTTGTGATTATTCCATGCAGGGAGTATGTTAAATGGTTAGATAACTTGATGAACATCCCCAAATTCACAAGTTTTAGGGTAAGGCACATTTCCAACACAGGCTCATTTTGTAAGGCACATTTCCACACTGGTTACAGTTGTAGATTTACTCCTATCAATGGTAAAGTACATCTGCATCAGGGTGGTATTGTGCAGGGAACACAACCAAATCTGATGGGAACACTGTGGAAAGGATTGTACGTGGGCAAACAGTTTCCTCATGTGGAAAAAACTCTTTAGCTCTGAAAATGCTCTTTTGCTAAGTATTTATACATAGAAAAGTGTTTACTTGATGCATTGGCAGGTGCAAACATTCTTTCACATTTGAGAATTTGGAATTAAAAATATAGTTCACGAACTACTCCTTTGATACGTTGAACGTTGATACTTCCCTTGAGTACTCATGGAACTCTGGGGCATATGTACAAGTCCCTATCGCCACCACAATGTCGCTATTTACGATGTTGTGGTGGCGATAGGGACATTGCCTTATTCACAAGGCAGCGTTAAGCCACTTAACATGGCTTAACGCTGCCTTGTTAATAAGGTCCCCTTTCACACTATGCTTGGCGTGAAAGGGGTGGGCAGTGGGTGTTGCGGTGGGCGTTCCACCGCAACACCCATTGATTTTGACGCTACCCCCTATTTACAAGGACAGCATAAATAGGAGGCAACACCAAAATTAAGACCAGGGAAAACCTGGTCTTAAGTTGGCGAAATGAGGAGGAATGCATTATTTCTCCTCGTTTTTGCTTTTTCCATGTGTGCTGCCTTGTGCAGCACACATGGGAAAAGCAAAATGCCTTGCATTGTTTATGTACAGGAAGGTTCCCCGTCCTGTCCATAAACAATTATTGCAGCGCGAACCCAAATAAATGATCAGGGATAATTATTCAACAACATCATACATTGGCCCATACTCATTCACCCAAAATCCCTGATGCGCTGGTGTCAAGTTTGTTAACCTTTCTTCGACTTATTCCTGTTATTTATACACAAAATTTAAACATCTTGTAATTTTATTCGACTTTTCATCTACTTGGTCGATGGACCAATTAGTTG
The DNA here is from genome assembly GCA_963921515.1 of Calotriton arnoldi. NCBI lineage: Eukaryota > Metazoa > Chordata > Amphibia > Caudata > Salamandridae > Calotriton > Calotriton arnoldi. The sequence goes on from CAWUFW010001098.1 coordinate 2,234,385, forward strand.
AAGAGTTGATGGCAATGGTAATTTCTCCGAAATAAAGATTAACCTTTAGAAACCAGATTAAATGACTACAAACTCTCGGTGTGATTTAATAATTTTATCTAGCAATAATACAACTTATAACAATCATATCCATAAACTCAAACACTGGAGACCTCATGGGAGAGAATAACAAACTAATCACAATAACATCGGAAATATCATTCAAATATATACGTTGCACAGAGTGGATAGATGAAGAGACATTAGATACACAATAATCAATCTCTTAAAAACCAAAACGATTGCGGAGGGGATAGATGAAGAGACAAAAGGCACACATATCAAAGAAACAGCCGGGAAAAATATAATTTCTACAATGCTAAGTAGATTAAATACAAACCCGGAGGATCTGTAAGGGAAAACCACCACCCAGGCCTAGGCGGTAGTGAGGGACCCCTGAACCAAGAGTCAGGGATCAAAGACTTAAGAACCAGGACAGGGACAGGACAGGAACATCTAGGCCTCTCAGCTCACCGACGAAAACAGCGACGCTTCCCTCTCTCAGCCTACGTGACCCTTGAAGCCCGCACACCACACCATCAGCTGCCTAAACCACACCCCTAAAGTACCTATTCTTATACCCTAAAAGAACATGTCCGTCCAATAATAATTGCTAATTTCACATTTTCTAGCTAAGGGATTGGTGGGATTCTAGGGGTGGAGTGTCACCCCACTATGAAATCATCTACTTTTGACTACACCATTGTTCTAAACATTTTTTTATACAGTCATCAATACCTCTTCTCTTCCATGAGAACATCTATCAACATTCTTTAACAATTTATTAAATTCAACAACTTCGGGTTCCATTCCCACGATGACACTGGCGTTGGCCGCTTGTCAATGTTCATGTCCTTCACCAGGTCACGTTTTTTTCAGCTTTGCTCAGCAGTTCAGTCATATAGTCACATGGTTCCCACTCAATCTCTTGTTCACCCGCCCTTACTGTGGCTAACTTAATCATTATGGAGAACTTGTCCATTACTAAAAGAACAGAAAAACGAACATTATTAATTATGTGATAATGTAAATTTCACTGTTTACCACTCTACTTTATTCTTAAGCAGAAAAGCAGCATTATTCATTAGTATAAAGCAACACACGCCATGCTTTTTACGAAAAACACCTGCGGCCTTGCCATGCAAACCTCTTGAATTCATTCAAAACACAAAATTATTACATTTCCGGTTATGTACGCATTAGTTCTAGTTAGTTCATGCATTTTATAAAGCCGTCTTCCCACGTGTTGTGTAAATGTGCACATTAGTCGTTTAACACTACTTACTGTTAGTCCATATTAAACGGTGGTTCGGTTGAGTAGGTTTCTTTTCGCGAAATCCTGCTCCATCAATCCCCCCTCTGATGGCTTTTAAGAGCCATCATAAATACTCACCATACCGAGTGCCACCTTTTATGTTATCTAGCATTTACTCTCTTTTTCTTCTTTTTATGGCACTCTCGTCTAACTCTTTCATCATGTCATAATATTCTCCTTTTACTTTTCCTAACTCTATTTATTCTCTTTTTCTCTTTCTTCCTTTACTTTTATTCTTTTTGTTTTTTGCACCTTTTCTTTCTCTTACATATTTGCAACATTTATATGTTATTAATATTACTAGAACTAGTATTGCTACAGAAAATATTGGGATTATTATTTTTCCAAATAAACTATTTCCTAAGTTAGAAAACCATTTACTTACTGCAGAGAAACTCTTACCAAGTCTCTTCCAAACACTATGAACCTCCACTTGGGTTAACTCATTATGTAATTTTGTAATATTTCTAATATACCCTTCTATCCCTTTACTTTTATCGGGGCTATAGGTACAGCAGTGTTGAATTTTCAACATGCCACAGACTCCACCCTCTTTTGCCAAAAGAACATCAAGGGCAAGTCGATTTTGTAAAACCATTGATCTGATTGCCACCATTTCGACATCAATCATCAAGAAACCACCAGCAATATCTGCTGATAAACGATCAACTACTGTGGATAATTTACGGATTTTGTGTGCATTTAAAACAACTCCAACTGAGGGTATCAGTGCACTAAAGATATCACCTACTATTTCTGAAAAACTTGCTCTTTTACTTCGTATTAGTCCTTGTTTTATTTCATTGGCACTATTGTCCCCACGGTCTTTATGGTAGACCTTTGGAAAGACGATCCCAAAATAACAGCTTCCGTACCAACGTGCTGGTAACCTATAATAGGCTTTCTTGCCACACACGTAATAGATTCCCGGGAAAACTGGGTCAGTTCCACCCTTCAATCCCCATCCTCCAGTAATTTGGAAAGTATGCTCACATTCACTAGTGCCAATAAAGTAATTATTATAGTTAGTCCTTGATCTATATAAACAAAGTTTCCCCTTTCGTGACCAGTCCAGGGACATCGCAGCGTATGTCACCCTTCTCATAATTTCCTTCTCTAAAAGCCCAAGGTGGTGCCTGTGATTTCTGTTCATTAGCTTCCTTCTGGAAACTTGCTCTTCTATTCTCTACCATATCTAAAAATAATTTTTCTCGAACATGTAAACTACAGGTTAAATTGTTTTTGTAGGCATTTTCTATATCTAAGGTTTTAGTGATATGGAAGAATGCTCCCATATAACGAGCATTTTTAGCACTTTCTACTTTATTTAATTCCTTTATGATTGGTATTTCTGAAAATACTAAATCTATATTAGTATATTGATAATCCAGTTTACCAGTCATATAAAATAGATTGCTGAGTACACTACATGACACACCATAGGTTAGAGAAAGATGATGATAGGTTAGTCCTTCAGAGACAGACGTAGGTAATTTTCATACAGACATAAGAATTACTCACGTTCATAGTGTAAGTATACTCATATAACAGCTTGGTAAAGACATTTAACGAAAAATCACTAATTGATGGTAAGTACTTCCATCCATTTGTTCTATATTAGTATTTATACGTGTTTTAGACACATCTTTCATTCCTTCAATTGTCATATCATTAGTATTATTTCCAATATCATTTACACAAAAAATAGGTAAGATTACAATCAATACGATCCACTTAAGCGTTAGTAGGAAAACACTACATAAACAGGTTTTAATACATCTACGTTTTAGTCTAGAATTTGGTTGTTCAGTCACTTCTACTTCTGTCATTTTGATGTACTACAAAAATGAAAAATATAAAAACAATTTTCTAGTCTAAAATCCTAATTTTCTCAAAAATATGGTTCTGTGTAATCCTACACTTAATGACTTTCTTCTTTACGCCTTTCTTTTTTTATTTAGTCTTTTGGGTTTCTCTTATGTTCTCAATTCAGTTCATCTGACAAATTTTTCTCCTTGGTCTCTTTATAGTTCTTTTAAGGTGGTCTTAGTTTGGTCTCATCTTCCTTTTCACTACTGTCATGTTCTTCACTTAGACCTAAATTTTCAAATTCTTCTAGTATAACGTAGGTCCATTCAGGAGCTTTGTACTTTCTACATGGAATTCTTGTTCGCTTTGATTTTCGGGTTGTTTCTCTTTTTGTGTTTTCTAATTCTGTTTGGCTTGAAACTTCATTATTTTGCTCTGGTCTTTTTCCCAACCTTCTCTTGACTATTCTGTATTTTAATCTTCTTGCTCCACTTGACCAATTGTCTCCCTTTCAAGATCTTTTCTTCTGAACTATCTTTTCACCTTCTGTGTTTGTTTCACTATTTCTTTTGTTTGATCTTCTTTCTGTCTGTCCCTCTCTGCTCCTTTGTATTTCTGTTTCTGTAGGTTCAGCACTTGCTTCTGATTCATCAATGAGTTCACCTTCTTCTAGCTCATTGGTGTTTTCACTCTCCTTTGGTCCAATTTCTAGCTCAACAGCTGTTTCTCTTTCTCCTGGCTCACCGGCAGCCTCACCTTTTGACTCAACAACAGTCTCTTTAATCCCAGTATCTGGTGCCCAATTTACTTGACTTGTGCTTGGCTTGGCTGTTCATCGCCAAAATGTTCATTAGAATCTGTCACTCCAGACTCTTCAGCTTCACACACTTCAGCTGCTGGTACTTGGTTTTGAATTTCCAGTTGCTGTACTTCAGGTCTTTCAATTGGACTTGGGACTAAGCAGGTATGGCTTGCATGTATCCAGTTTGGCAAGCCAAAACACTTTACTGCTGTGGTCGTCACCAATGTGATCTGGTAAGGGCCACTCCAACGGGGTTCAAGACACGTTTTCCTTACTTGCTTCTTGACTAGTACCCACTCACCAGGATTCAAATCATGCGCTTGGTACCGCTGTGTCGTTGTGGCATCTGCTCCAACCTGGCGGGACACAGAACGCACCAGGTCAGCCAGTCCTTTGCAATAATCTAGCACACGATCATCAGACATAGTCATCAGTTTGTTTGTAGGTATGTATGCTTGTCTCATGGCTCTTCCCATCAATACTTCATGGGGACTCAATCCAGTCTTTTTGTCAGGAATACTTCTAAGACTCATCAATACCAGGGGTAAAGCGTCAGGCCACTTCAGTGTTGTGGATGCACATACCTTCCCTAATCTAGATTTTATTGTACCATTTATCTGTTCAACAATTCCAGAAGCCTCTGGTCGATAGGCATAATGCAGTTTTTGCTCAATCTGTAATGCTGCACATATCATCCGAATTATCTCATTATTGAAGTGCAATCCCCTATCTGATTCCAAAGTGATTGGAAAACCAAACCTAGGGATTAGTACTCTTAACAACAATTTAGCCACTGTAAGGTTGTCATCCCTTCTCGTTGGATAGGCTTCCACCCAGCGAGAAAACAAACAGACAATGACAAGGACGTACTTTAGCCCATTACATGGTGGCAGCTCAATAAAATCAATTTGAAGTCTTGTAAAAGGACCTCCTGCTTTCCCAATTACACCCCAATTTACAACTGTTTTTCTTTCAGGATTTTGTTTTTAACATATGGCACACCTTTGACATAAACTTTCTGCGATGGCCCTGAACTTTGGATTATACCATGTCTGCTTGAACAGCCTCACCATTGCATCCCTTCTGATGTGTGTTAGTCCATGATACATCCTGGCCATATGAGAAAGTAAAGAATCTGGTAATACTGGTCTTCCATCGTAATAGACCCAAACCTCATCTTCTATATTTTTCCTACAGCCTGTTCTATTCCACTCTTCCTTTTCCTCATCACTGACTTCTTCCTGCATTTGCTTTATTTCATCCCAAGTCTCAAATGTTGTTGTGTACATAAGATGGCATTCAGTATTTCCCTTTTCAATTCACCTGTTTATGGCGACTCTATTTTGTGCATAGTAATGCACTAATTAATCTGCGTATCTATTGCCCTTTGTCACATCACCATCTCCTGATTGATGTGCTGCACATTTTACAACGGCAATTCTTTTTGGTAACTGCAAAGCATCCAATAATTCCTTTACAGTTTTTCCATTCCGAATTGGGGAACCTGAGGAAGTCAAAAATCCTCTTTGCATCCATATTTGACCAAAGTCATGTACGATTCCAAATCCGTACTGACTATCGGTGTAGATGGTTACTTTTAGACCTTTTGCCAATTTACAGCTCTAAACAGAGCAATCAACTCTGTAACTTGGGCGGATTTTACCCCATTTAGGCAAGATGCTTCTAATGCTCCTGATAAAGTGCAGACAGCATAACCAGCACACAATTCACCCCTTTTATTTCTCAAACATGATCCATCCACGAACAATTCACAATCTGGCCTTTCTAACGGTTCATCCTCTATATCCGGACGGGGTTTAGTACAAGGTTCTATACTCCAGACAATCATGTTCTGCTTCTTCTTTCACTTCCTCACATCTTGAATCTGACAACAATGTGGCTGGGTTCACAGTAGTGCACCTCACCACTGTCACATTTTCAGCACCTAGAATCACTCTCTCATATTTAGTCAGCTGACTAGATGTCATATGTTGAGTCCGAGTGCGAGTTAAAAGGATCTCAACAGAATGTGGTACAAATACTTTTACAGGGTAACCCATTACAATCGCTTCACTTTGTTCCAAACTTACAGAAGTGGCGGCTACTGCTTTCAAACAGCCTGGCAATGCTGCAGCCACTGAATCTAGGGTGGCAGAAAAATATGCCACCGGACGTCGGGCCATTCCGTGTTTCTGAGTTAAAACTGCAAGTGCACATCCATCTCTCTCACAACAATACAATGCAAATTCTTTAGAGTAATCTGGCATTCCCAGAGCAGGTGCTTGACAAAGACTGTTTCTCAATCTTGAGAAAGATTCCATACTCTCTTCATCCAACACGATTGGATCTTTCACATCCTTTCGTGTCAACCTCTGTAGAGGTTTTGCAATCAATGAGAAACCACAAATCCACTGTCTGCAATATCCAACCATTCCCAAAAACATTTGCACTTCTTTTTGATTTCTGGGTGGATTCATTTTCTTAATCACACTGATTCTTTCTGGCGTCACCCTTCTGACCCCTTTTCCAATTTTGTGACCTAGATATTGAACTTCCTGTTTACAGTATTGCAATTTAGATGGTGATACTTTATGTCCTCCTTCTGCTAAATGGTTCAATAAAGCAAATGTGTCTGTCACACATGCTTCTCGTGTTTTTGATGCCAACAGTAGGTCATCAATATATTGAACCAAAACAGAGTTTCCAGGCCTGACCAAAGTCTCCAAACATTTTTTCTAAATCTGATTAAAGATCGAGGGACTTTCAGTATACCCTTGAGGAACTCGGCACCAGGCCAAAATACGGTTTTCAAACCAGAATGCAAATAAATATTGACTTTCCGGGTGCAAAGGAATGGAGAAAAATGCCTGACACAGATCAATAACAGTGTACCATTCCGCATCACAGGGAATTTGATAAATAATTACTGCTGGATTTGGTACTATTGGACAACATGGCACTACAATTTTATTCACCTTTCTCAAATCTTGTACTATTCTATATTTCCCATTAGGCTTTTTGATTCCAATAATGGGCGAATTACAGGGACTGCTCATTATTTCCTTTAAAATTCCCTGTTCAATCATTTGGTCAATCGCAGGTGTGACTCCTGCTATTACTTCTGGACTCATTTTGTACTGTTGAGTATTTGGATATATAGCACCATTTTCTACTGTAATCTGGACTGGATCCACATTTGTCATTAATCCAATCTCTTTGCCTGTAAAATCCCACACTTCTGATCTCACTGTATCTTTTAACTCTTCAGGCAAATCTTCATCAGTGAGGAGTGAATATAATTCACTCACTTCTGATTCTCTCTGGGCCATCAATACTTTGTACTCAACATCCTCATCAGGTGTCATAAAAGCAACACCATCTGGTGTACAATAAATGGTGCAATTCATTTTGCACAGTAAATCTCTGCCCAAGAGATTTACGGGACTGGAATCACATACCACAAACCGATGCATGTCTTTGAAGTTTCCAATATGAACTTCTACCGGGGCAGTGACAGGAGTTCTAATCTGTTTATTTGCAACGCCTACAACTTGGATAGTTTCTCCCAAGAGGGATAGGTTTGGAATTTCTGCTGCTCTCACAGTAGAACGGGTAGCACCAGTGTCCAGCAAGAAGGTGATATCTTTACCGTCTACCTTTCCATCAACAAATGGACCTGACTGATCTACCTCTAAAGATGCGCCAAGTACGCACTCTTCCTCCCCCCTCAGGCACCGTCATTGAGACGAATCCAAATCACTCTCACTACACCGTACCAAATATTGTGAAATCAGTGGATTCTTACCAAACTGCTCTCCTCCGTGGAATCCAGTACTTGCACTGTACATCTGCATATGAGCATTCACATTATGGGACATAGGAGGTTGTGGCACCTGTAACTGTGGAGTAACTACCTGCTGCTGTTGATTCCCAATAACCTCAATCTGCATCTGTGGATTTAAATTTGGATTTACTTTATTGCCCTTTTGTCCATTTCTACACTCATTCTTCCAGTGTCCAATTTTCCGCACGCATGACAAGGAAATTTCTTTTTAGCTTCTTCTTTACTCATTTTAAATTTTCCTTTACCTCCACTGTTTACCTGACCAGTCTGATTTTGACTTTGTTGTCCATTACTATTTTCCTGTTGCTGTTCTGCCATCTTCACTTGAGCCCACATCATTTTCTCTTTCAACTTTTTAAGTCTTGATTCAATGTCATCACTACAATACTTTGCATACCTCAAAATTTCGTCTATTGACTTACTTTGCCAGCAGAGCATATGCTGCTGAATCATTGCACTAATCTCTGGTTTCAATCCATATACAAATCGATACACAAAATGTCCCATATCTTTATCTCCAATATTCTCAAACCCACTGTACTGCTTAAACACCTATAACAATCTCCCATAACATGCATGCACCGACTCTTTGGGCTCTTGGGATGTCCTGTCAATCTTAACCCAATCTGTTTCTTTAGGAGAAATCTTCCCCTTCAAGAAGGTAATGACCTGATGGTACTTTTTCATCACCTCTTCAGATGGTGCACCTGTTCTTGCATCTCTGGGATATTCATCTTTAGGCCAATCAACAGTAATTTTACATTCTGTCCACAAGTCAGCTGGAACCACTATTTCAAAAAGACCATCTAAGTCTTTCAACAACACCTTTGAGACTTTTACAAATCTGTCCACTTGTTTGTACCATTCAACTGGCTTCTCTTGCAATCTGGGAAAATCATTAGTGAATGATAATATGTCTTGCCTAGTCCAAGGTACATGAACATATCCACCACCTGGAACTTCTCTCATCGGACATACCCTTTCAACTTGCTCGTTTTCTTTTAATGGAAACATTGAAGTTCCCCTACCCGCAGTTTTTTCCTTCTTTTTCATCCTCTTACTCCTCCATCGTTCTAAAGTTCCCCATTTCTTCAGTAAATTCATTAACTCTTTTATCTGCAATCTTTTTCCTGATATATTCAAACTCTCTAAATCCTTGTCAGTAAAAGCCATTCTGTATGTCTTTTGTAACACCTTCGATTTTTCTATATCTACACCAAATTCACTAGCAACCTCTGATAATTTCTCATGGAAATTCTTCGCTCTCCAAGTAATACTTTTACACAAAAACAACAACTCTTCTTCACTATAAGTCCCTAATTTATCTGGACTTACTGTTCCAATAATCATTTCTTCTAAATCTACTTTCAATTGACTTACATTTAAACTCTGTGGTTGAGCTTTTGTTTTAGTCATTTCATTTATCCAATGAGTTAATTCTTCTGGGGAGGGACTTCCTGTACTCCCTATTACTAGAGTGATGTTTGGCCCTAATTTCCTTGGGTCTAGTTGAATACTTCTCCTCGGGGTTTCCGCTAATAATTCATCAATCAGTAAGTCTAACAGTGTAGTATTTTGGACATTTTATCTATTTTCATTCGTTGCTGACACTATTTCACTCCTTACACTACTTCTTGGAACTGACAACGTGTGCACGTTAGGCAAAGTCGATTTTTCTACAAACAATGGAACCACGGGACCAATTGTCACCGGTTCCGTCAAAGCTTCTGCATTCAAATTTAACTGATTTAATTTCTGTACTTGTTCCATTCTAGCCTTGTTTAACAAACTCACTTCATTTTTTCGCACCCTTCTAGCCATTTTGGTAACTTGGGGAGTCAATGAGGTTACCATTTGTGGGGCACTTGGAGTCATTTCTCCTGAATTTTCTTCATATGGCGGAGGCCTTTTAGTCATAATTTCTTCTAATAATTCATCATCAGACTCATCTAAGCCCTCTCCGAACGTTTCTATATTTTTCTTTTTCTCTTTACACTTGGTACCTGTCTGACTATCTACTGTCAAAACTGGATATAGACCCTCGGTCACTACCGCTCTTCATCTTTTCATCTGATCTTCTCGCCTCTCGAATGGATATCTAGGCATGAAACCTCTGAATCTCCTACCACTTCGATCTTTTTCTCGCTCATAGGCTTCTACTTCCCATTCCTCCAACGCTTCATACTGAGTAAGTCTTGGATTTGGCTCTAGCTTGTTCATCCTAGCTCTCAAATTCTGTAAAATTCTCACATTAAATGTTCCAAATTCAGGAAAAGCTAACATTCCATCGTCCTTCGTATATTTTGTCCAATTTTCTAACCAAACACACGTATGATAACCTCGCTCCATCATCCTATAAGAGGCAGGCGTTTTTGGGGGTAGAATTGCAATTCCTTCTCTCGTCACAATTTGTTTGTCTTTTTTAAAGAAATTATTTATAGTTTTTAACAAACCCATTCTCAAAATTCTTCTTTATTAAAGTCTGTTCTCAATAATAACTCAACAAAAATGTCTCCGTATTTCTCTCTTCCCTATTTTTTTGATTCTGCCCATTACCAGCGCGACTCACACCAACCAACCAATCACAGCTCCCTACGTAACTTCAATCTCAACCAATGTCTGCGCGACTCACTTTAATTTACCAATCAGAGCTCTGTTCTCTCCCACTGTTTGTCCAATGCTAGCGCGGTCTTTTGTGACGTCATTTTTTACTCCTTTAACTGACCCTCCCTTTACAATCTACACTCAATACATGCCCGCTGTTCCGACCAATACCAGCGCGGCACTCTGTGACGTCAGTATCACTCCTTCTACTGACCCCTCCTTTACACAATTTTACGGCAATATTTTTCTGAGATTTTCTTAATCAAAATTCTGTTAGTAACAACATAAAAAGACAATGCTACCTTGTCTGCTCCACTAAATAAAGAGATAGTCTTAACTTTTCCAAGAGATCTTTACACTGCAAGTAACAATAACGACCAGCGTTATCTCACTTCTCTAACAAGCTCCGGGGAGACATGTTACTCCTCTAGGGATAAAGCCGAAGTTTCACAAGAGGACTTTCTTGGCATTAGAAAAGGTGTCCTGTTACTCCCTCGAGAATTACTGCCAGAGGTTCGAAAGTGGACCCTTCACTATTTCATACACGCCACTTACATTCGAAATTTCCTAATTATAACACTGACAGCCCTACCTAGCTTTTCAGTATTATTTCCAACAGACAAAGTACTTCTGCAGTGTGATTTCTTTACCACACTCTTCTTCTGCCTACTTTAGGCAAATTCCTTCCCGGGATTCCTCAGGCAACTCCGTACCTGTACTTCTAGACAACATAAAACATGACGCTAACTCTTTATGTTAAACATATAATCAATATTCAATAACCATTTACCAAACTAATCAATAATCAAACCGTCACTCTGCTACCAAGAAACTGATCCAGCGCGAATCCAAATAAATGATCAGGGATAATTATTCAACAACATCATACATTGGCCCATACTAATTCACCCAAAATCCCTGATGCATTAGTGTCAAGTTTGTTAACCTTTCTTCGACTTATTCCTGTTATTTATACACAAAATGTAAACATCTTGTAATGTTATTCGACTTTTCATCTACTTGGTCGATGGACCAATTAGTTGAAGAGTTCATGGCAATGGTAATTTCTCCGAAATAAAGATTAACCTTTAGAAACCTGATTAAATGACTACAAACTCTCGGTGTGATTTAATAATTTTATCTAGCCATAATAAAACTTATAACGATCATATCCATAAACTCAAGCACTGGAGACCTCATGGGAGAGAATAACAAACTAATCACAATAACATCGGAAATATCATTCAAATATATACGTTGCACAGAGTGGATAGATGGAGAGACATTAGATACACAATAATTAATCTCTTAACAACCAAAACGATTGCGGAGGGGATAGATGAAGAGACAAAAGGCACACATATCAAAGAAACAGCCGGGAAAAATATAATTTCTACAATGCTAAGTAGATTAAATACAAACCCGGAGGATCTGTAAGGGAAAACCACCACCCAGGCCTAGGCGGTAGTGAGGGACCCCTGAACCAAGAGTCAGGGATCAAAGACTTAAGAACCAGGACAGGGACAGGACAGGAACATCTAGGCCTCTCAGCTCACCGACGAAAACAGCGACGCATCCCCCTCTCAGCCTACGTGACCCCTGAAGCCCGCACACCACACCATCGGCTGCCTAAACCACACCCCTAAAGTACCTATGCTTATACCCTAAAAGAACATGTCTGTCCCATAATAATTGCTAATTTCACATTTTCTAGCTATGGGATTGGTGGGATTCTAGGGGTGGAGTGTCACCCCACTATGAAATCATCTACTTTCGACTACACCATTGTTCTAAACATTTTTTTATACAGTCATCAATACCTCTTCTCTCCCATGAGAACATGTATCAACATTCTTTAACAATTTATTAAATTCAACAACACCGGGTTCCATTCCCACGATGACACTGGCGTTGGCCGCTTGTCACGGTTTTTTCAGCTTTACTCAGCAGTTCAGTCATGTAGTCACATGGTTCCCACTCGCTCTCTTGTTCACCCGCCCTTACTGTGGCTAACTTAATAATTATGGAGAACTCGTCCATTACTAAAAGAACAGAAAAACGAACATTATTAATTATGTGATGATGTAAATTTCACGGTTTACCCCCCATCTTAACTCTACTTTATGTTAACGGATAGTCTAGCATAGCTTAAGCAGAAGAGCAGCATTATTCATTAGTATAAAGCAACACACGCCATGCTTTTTACGAAAAACACCTGCGGCCTTGCCATGCCAACCTCTTGAATTCATTCAAAACACAAAATTATTAAATTTCCGGTTATTTACGCATTAGTTCTAGTTAGCTCATGCATTTTATAAAGCTGTCTTCCCACGTGTAGTGTAAATGTGCTCATTGGTCGTTTAACACTACTTACTGTTAGTCCATATTAAAGGGTGGTTCGGTTGAGCAGGTTTCTTTTCACGAATTCCTGCTCCATCACAATCTTAAAAAAAATGCCATTTTGTGACTTCCATGTGTGCTGCATTAAGCAGAACACATAGAAGTGACACAATGGCATTTAAAATTGTTTATGTACAGGAAGGGGGACCTTCCTGTACATAAACAATTGTTCCCCTTCACGCAGACACCCTTGCACTATGGTGCAGCGGGGCCTGCGTTGGCGCTACACTGCTAAGTGTAGCATCAGCGCAGGGGTGAAACGCAAGGCTGCACCATATCGTTGTAAATATGGTGCAGCCTTGCGCTTCTGAAGTAGCGGAGTGAGGCGTTAAGCCATGACGGCTAACGCCTCACTCCGCCACTTCCTTGAACATATGCCCCTCTGTGTGAATTAAGAAAAAGTCAGAAAAATACTCAAAACTTAGCTGTAACACTACAGGAGATTCATTCTGACTTTTCAGGAGAACTGGGCCAATTTTGATCGACATCATGCATAAACAAAACACCTTTTCTAAATTACTTAAACAAATTAAATAAACGTTTTTTCTTTTTAGCTTGAAGATGTTAAGGAACTGACTGCACTTGTTCTTTATGTAATACCACAAATATAATTGTACATTTGTTTAGAGAAATTGACTTTCTTATGTATTATTGAAACACTGCAGAACCATCATTCAGTTTTTATGCATACGAGTTAAACACAACAATAAATGTGCACACTCAAATAGCGTAATTAAACAGATTTGGAATTCTTATGGTGAAAACATTAACAATCACTTAAAATATAAGTTAATGAACCACTGTGGATTGTCACTGGTGTGAGTAAGCAAAGGATATCTCAAGTGCAACAGATATCGCTAATATAGTAGGTGTGACTATGTCAAAAGATTTTATTTCTTCTGTCTGGCTTATGACACCTGCAATAGAGATTCATGTGAGAGCTTGATTACATTTGGCAATCCTAACACTGCTCAATTATTCGGCTGGTCTTGGAAGCACTGATCCTGATGAGGGTACCTATTACTCTGACAGCAAAAGTCAAACATATCTATCAACATCAGCAGTAATCAGTGATTGAATAACATGGAAATGTACACCTGCATTTTTCTTGTGTATTTCACAGCCTCCTCGAATTTCATAAACTATGCTCTTCCTAACACAACCTAAAATAAACTATTGTATGTAACAATGACTGTTGATGAAATAAAACAGCCAGCTAAAATGGTATTATGAAGATACGGCTGTGATTGCATCAGTTGAAAAAGTATAACATTGAAATACTTTCAACGATTTGAAATCATTTTATTTTATTTTGGACATTCACCCCAGACTCAGAAAACTGTCGGCCAACCTTTATTTTCAATTCTTGCCCCAGGCCAGGTATGGGGTGGACAAATGACCCGGGGGGCTGCGTTTCTCCCATGTTCCCCGATTCTATGAGCCATGTTTTAAACGCAGCCAGGAGAGCTGTACAGGTGTAATCATTGAACAACATATATCCTCTGTGCGTTTCCACCCCCCTACCCCACCTGTGCCCCTGACCACTCCATCACTGGTCACTATAGAAAAGGGCATCAAGCCACTGCACATGCTGGGGGGGGGAGGGGAAGGGACTTGCCACTCACCCATTTTTGGCCAATTTGCCTTCTTGCCAGTACCATTGAATAAAAAAGAAGGTTTCTAATATCGCCATTAAATTTCTCTGGGCCCTCTACTACTCCAAATATGATCAAAGAAAGGCTTACCTTAACATGTACCCCCAGAATGCTTGAAACTGTCTTACCTACTTCTTCCCAGAACCTCTGAATTTCTGGGCATTCCATGAACATATGGAGGTCAGTTGCATTCTCTAATCCACATTTAGCACATTTGTCTAGACTTCATTTCCTCATCTTTGAAAGCCTTCAGGTGCCCTGTAGGCACATTGAAGTGAAAAGACATGATTTCTTCTTAAAAACTCAGGTTTAACAATAGAGAATAAAGTGTGCATCGATATTTGCCGCATATTTTGTAACAGCCCCCTTGGCAAGCATCCTCCCCACACTTCTTCTGCCAGCTTGAAGTACCTGTCCAAGGTCTCTAAAAGTTCCCAGTGCCAAATAGATACTTCCTTCTTTCCAGGGGGTTTCCCAAATAGTTGTTCTTCCAAGTGGTTCATAGTGCCCAAGCGTGATTTCATACTCTGCTACCAGCTTTTTTAATTGTAGGTACAAGGGATGAAGCTTGCCGTCTCGAGTACGTTGGCCCCAAAATTGTATGCAGAGCTAATCTATCATTTAAGCACTCTGGGGTGCCTGGGGGAGTCCCATATAGGAGCCAAGTTTAAAATGTATTTCACTTTAGCTGCCCATCTGATATTAAACCACATCTTGGGCACTGCTTGCATCACTTTTAATTTCACTTTTTCTAAACACTTTGGATCTCCAAATTTAAATTGAAAGAGTGCTGCTGCTCCTTTAACATCTTTTAGCATTGCACTAAACAGGGTCCCCAATTCAATTCCTGAGTCATCTGGCGTATTAAAAAGCATCTTACCATTTTTCATCTGAAAGGCCCAAGCATAATATTGCATATCTGGCAGGGATGAGCCCCTCTTTTCTTTTCTTCTATTCAGTTGAAATTCTTGTCCCCTTGTATGCCCAGACAAAGGAATTTATAGCCTGCTGTAATTCTTCTACTAAGGTCTTCTTAAAATCTAGACTACATTGATTCTACCAAAGATAGTCAAGGGTAAGTGTGCCCACCCCTTCATCAAAGTTTAACTTCCACTATAGCTTTCTCAAGATTTACTTCCGGAATTTCATTGATGTCCTGCATAATTTTTAACCTCAGATATCGCATATCAATCTTAATCAGGGGATTATCCCTCTTCGGGTTCCAAATCAAAATCTCAGTTTTCTCTGCATTCACAGCATAACCTGAAACCTCACCAAAATTTGTGGAAATCTGTAATATGGCAGGAGGAGCGAAGCTAGATCGGATGAAATGACTATAAGATCCTCTGCATATAGGGACACCTTCTTCTCCTATCCATTGCAACAAAAAGGGGGAATAGTAGTCTCATCTCTAAGTTTAGTTGCTAAGGGCTCAATATAAAGGTTAAACAATAAACTTTCCATGTGCAAACTGGTCAAACCGTAGCACTTTTTTGGAAGGTTTCATGGTGATTCGTCAAACAGCACTAAAGTTATTAACAACACAAAAGGTACTTCCTACGGAAACACAATCATAACTATAACTTTCCAGTGGTGTCTGCCACTGGCTGATATATAGGTGATAAAGTACCCTCTGCCATAGATGATAAGTATATTGCCAGTCACCAAGGAGTTCCTTAACCATATAGAGGGACGAAGCCGAAAACCAAGTTTGTTTATAAGGTTATGAAACACCAAGGTGACTTGCAATCTCCTTATCAAGTATGCTATAATATATGGTCACACCATCACCTTTCCCACAAATCCCTTAAACCCTTGGGCCCATATTTATGGCAAAGTAATGCCACGCAGCACAGCAAATCATGTTGCTGCACTGCTTTACAGGAAAAGTGCAGGAATGCACTGTATTTGAAAGCATGCAATGCATTCCTGTCCTTGTCCCTGTTCTTGTGCCGTTTTGACTGCCTTGCGTCAACGCAGGCATCCTTGCACCATGGTGCAAGGGTGCCTGCATTGCAGACAGGATTGTTTTTGTGCAGGAAGGGAAACCTTCCTGCACAAAAATAATCCTGAGAGGCAAATTCCTCTTTCTATGTGTGCTGCAGAATGCAGCACATATAGAAAGAGTAAGTAACAAGGAGAAATAAAGATATTCCTCCTCATTACACTTAACGTCGAAAGGCATATCTTTTTGGCACATTCTCACATTTACTAGTTCTGGTAAATCTGGGAATGCGTCACAAACCCGTGGTAGTTGTGTGGGAACACCCACGAAATGCCCACTGAACGCCTCCCTGGTGCGAAGTAAGGCAATACAGTAATTTGCGCTGTTTTGCTTTACTCAAGACTTATGAAGCCACTCAGGGCCATGCAAGGTGGACTTGCGAAGCTTCATCCATTTCTTTTCTTTGTTTCATCGCTGTTGGACCACGTTGCAAGAGCGACGCAAAGGGGCTCGTAAATATGCCCATTGATGCGCAAAATTCGAAAAATGTGCACTGAGAAATGTGCAAAAAATATAAAAGGGAAAAAAATTAGCATGTATGATTTTTTGCAGCATTGTGAATAGCTGTAACACACTGCTCACCACAGTCCATGCAATACGTGGCCATTCTTGAAAACTCTGGAGCCATATCTGTTGTAGTAGTCTGCACCTCTGAAGGGACTTTCTGGCTGGGAATTGTTAGTGCTGCCACTGATGTAGATGATCCTCCAGCTTCCCTCTGGTTGATCGCCAGTTGGAGACGTTTTCTATGATAGGTTTTAAGATGATATAACATGGACGTCCCACATGAATATTTTTGTTCGTCCTTCTAGAGAGGGTATTGTCACAGATTGTGCATTGCACTAGTTTTGTAGCAGTTTTTGATTCCCCATGAGTTTAAATAAGATGGGTGTTTGGTAGTTATGTTCTATTCATGAGTTCAGTTGTTGAAAGTAATTTTTTGAAACTGTTGTTTTTTACAAATGTGTTGTTAAAATAAAGTTAAACCAATATGTTACTAAACAGCTAGACTCAAACCTTGTGTAAAATATGTCTATATACCTGTCTTACACTTTGTCATTTGTATTTGTGACTACTGATGTCATTATGACCTCTGGTGTTGCTGTGAAGAAGGAAATGCATTTTTGATGTAGTTATTTTGAAATATGAATACAAAGGGTAAATTTAAATTAGTACCTCACTAAATAGCCACACTGAAACCTTATGTAAAATACATCTATATATATGTTTTACACTTTGTCAAAAACACTCGATATTCGCAGTGTGTCCTTGGCAACTGCACTCATAGAATCATGCAGGCACTACCTATGCCATCATGCACTACTAATGAACTGACGTAATTACCCTGACATTACACACTCACTCACAGACCCCTACAGCCACTCACACACCCAGTCACCAACCTATTCAGCTACTCACACACCCACTCTCAAAGTTTACAGGTTACAATGAGGAAATCATTTTTTTAAAACATTGATATTAACTGGAAAAAAATAAAGGTGACTGGGACGTTATAGTTAGGAAATAGAAATAAAAAAACTTAAAACTTCGACGTTATAGTTAGGCTGACATTTCACTCATACAAAACCTGAAAAATTCAGCAGTAATAGTTAGATGAGCTAACTATAACTTGCGCCCCCGCAATGCATGGCTTATGAACTCACATATTACATCACTCATAACATGGTCAGTGACATCACTCATGACATCACTAATGACATCTCAAATGACAGCTGCAGAGTCTCTGACTCACCCACTCACACCCTAATATAATCTTTTATATATCCACTCCGACTTCCCCACTACAATTCTCAAAACCATTGACACACCCATACCAGTACTTACACACCCACTCATTCATTCATAGGTCTACACACACACATCCACTCAGTTACCCATACAGCCACTCATTCACCAACTCACTCACTAATACAGCCACTGATATATCCACTCATTCATCCAAACAGCCACTCACACACTGTCAATCACTCATAGAGCTACTCACACACCTCCTCACTCACCTATAGAGTCAATCAGAGAGCCATCTATTCACCTATACAGTAATACACATACCCACTCACTTATTCATACAGATACTAACGCATACTCACTCCCCCATACAGCCCCTCACACACATACTAACTAACCCATACAGCCACTATCACAATCCCTCACTCACATACAGTCATTCATATACTTCAACACTTACCTACACTGCCTTTCACATATCCACTTACTCACCCATATACCACTGACACATCCATTCACTCACCAACACAGCCATACACACACCCAGTAATTTACACAGCCCTTCTCTTACACACTCACTAACCCATACACCCACTGACTTACCTACTCACTCATCCATGCAGGCATTCACATACCCTCTCACCCACCCACACAGACACTCATACCCCCATACAGGTACTCAGACAACCAATCACCCACTCATGTACCCACTCATCAACACATACAACTACTTAGACACCATCTGACATACTGATACAGACATTCAAGCAACCTAGTCAGTGACATTCACTGAGTCACCTAAGCACTCACTTATACAGTCAGTCACGCACCTACTGAAACATTGATACAGGCACTCATACAACCACTGATTCATCAATACACCTTGGTACATATATTTATCACTCATAAACATTTTAAAAACACTCACAGTCACTGGATGATGTCATCAGTGATGTCATTTGGGATGTCATGAGTGATGTCACTGACCATGTCATGAGTGATGTAAGAAAGAGAAAAAAAAAATATATATATATATATATATATTCTGCAGAACATCCATTATAACGCGCTCTAAGATCACAAACTCCAGAAACGTCTCCAATTAAAGAAAAAGGGGTTTATTGAACATCATAAATCCTCTGTGATGCGTTTTGACCTCAGAGGTCTTGATCACACACCGGATTAAAGCTTTTGCTGTCTTACATATACTTCCAAGTTAAACATAAACAAAGGACTTAAGCACACATATATGCATCAAAACAACATCACATACCTGCCATATTGCAACATTCAAATGTAGGTAGCAAAGTGCACAAATAATCGGTCTGTGTGCATAGTCAAAAAATATAAAACAGAAGGAGTACAAATGAAAGATACCATCTGCCGTCGGGAGTACACTAGCCTATGTGTACTGCTCAAGTACCTCCCGAGTGGCAGTGTGTATAAGCCTTATTGGTCTCGGATCTGCGGCCCGTACTACAGCAGATTGTGCCGGGCATACCTCTGGCCCTATCTGATGTCGCTTTGTAATGCGCGTTTGTGTGTTTCACATTCCTTTACTTTAAAACCTGAAGTGGTGCCTCCTGGTAGATGTAGTGCCCCATCATGTACATGGGCTGGGAATCCTTGCCTGTTGTAGTTATGCCCGGTCCCCCGTGTTCTGTCCAGCTGATTTCCCAAAATGGTGAAGTTCTATGGGTATGCCCAATATGAGTGGCTTTTGTTGAAGATGTATGTTGCACTTCAATACATCTGTGAATTCGCCTAAGTGGCTTATTTCCAATCATAGGCACCTGCGCAGAACTGTCATATACCTAGTATGATCTTAAAGATATATCCCTGCAGCGAGTAGGTATCAATTGCTGTCTCGCCCGATGGCTGTATAAGAAACATTCCTCCTGTGTCCCCAAGAAAGAAATTGAACAGCACCACTGTGCTTCTGTAAGAACAATATGTACTATCTACCCCTATATGCAACCTCATCCTAGTGCACATAATAAACATTCAAATACAAAAAGCAACATGCAAAGTTGTCTTATCTGGGAGCTGAGATGCAACACGAGGATGTCGCAAAGAAAAGGGTAGGGAGTGGGACCCCATAGTGACAGGTACAGAAGTTGGATCCCTTCCTTTCCTCCTGAAAGAGATACCAGAAAAGAGCAAAGTGTCAGTGAGTCATGTGTAGATAATAAGGGGGGAAAGATTGTGGGGAAAAGAAGAAGAAGGGGAACATAATAATAGTATAATACACATCATATGCAATGCCATTAAGAAGTTAACGTGGAAACACTAGGGCTAATATGATAAAACAAAGATACTTCAGTTTCAGCCACAGTTTCAGATACTGTTATTTTAAAATCTGACGCATAACTTCCCTCAGGTATCTAGTGAATGTGGGGACCTATAGTTCTTGTAAATGCACTGCCAATTCTTCATCAATGTTGTGCCCATTGGGGTAGCATGTGCCCATACCTATGATATGCCTCGACTCACGTTGTCTGAGTTTGAGTATCCGATTGCCACCTCTCCTGCTGTTGATCACCTGTTCTATTGCATACCAGTTTGGAGCTATCTGAGAAATGGTGTGTCTCGTAATGTCTGGCAATGGGATACTGGTGGTCCTTGTTTGTTATGGCTCTCATATGCTCTAGGATTCTTTTTTTGGCCATGTGTATCGTGTTACCCATGTACCTCAATTTGCATGGACACTCTAGTACATACACTACAAAATTAGTGCTGCACATGAGGAACTGCTTAATTGGGATCATGCTGTTGGTACTGGTATTGAAAAATTCTTTCCTCGTGCGGCTACTGCCACAGGCCTTGCAGTGGCCGCATGGAAAGAAACCCTGCAGATTCATCCCCCTGGTTCGCTCCATGTCAGTGAGGTCACTATGCACTAGCAGGTCAAGTCAAGTCAAGTCAAGGAAAGCTTTATTCGACTGCTTTTTTAACAATCATTAAAGCACATACAAAATATACCATCTTCACCATTAAGTTACACAGAATAAATACAATAGTCAGGTGACGACAATAAAACAAGTTAAAACAAGAAAAATAAATAACAGCAGTGATATAAGCTATCTAAAAAGGGGATGAGTGCCCCTATTACTTATAATACAGCCTTAATAATACTTTTCCTTAGGTGGAGCACCTTCTTCAAAAACATAGATACCCTCCAAGCTATGTGTTCGTTGCCCAAAAACTGAAGTTTAATAAAAGCCGGGCGACATTGCCTCAACCCCTGTTGTTTTAAAATTGGAATTAGCCACAATTTCCTTAACTCTATGTAAAATTTACAGAATAAAACTAAATGGATAGTAGATTGGTCAGAGCGTTTATCGCACGGGCATAGTTGCAATATTCGTGACCAATCATTTGTTTGTGGAAAGGTCACAAGTCTATGGACAGTGCCCAACCTAAATCTAGTTAAAAGCAACCTATCAAAACCACCAGGTACAAAAATTAAATATGGCTCCATCCCTATCGTAGTTAATATTAACTGACGTTGTTTAACACTGGGCTTTAAAATTTCCCCTGACACTCTTATTGTGTCTAATAACTGGAGACCCTCTTTTTTTAGTGCTTTCCTGGAGATCCCCTGCATGGACCCTGGGTCCGTGAAATATTCTGGATGACCTAAATCCTTCATAAAATCACATACGAACCTTACCCAGGGAATTTTTAAAGCCCCTTCCAATTTGAGGCTATCCTGCAGGATCTCCCTATTTAGCTTAGTCTGTTCTTTCGACCAGATCCTATGCCACAAAAATATGGGTTCCATTTTTATAAGATCAGAGATAAAAGGAAGGCCCAGTTCATCATGGCAGACATAAGAAGGCGTGCTTGGTGGGACGGATAAAATATACCTTAAAAATGAGTTTTCCTTTAGCGGGTCATTGTTGGCAAAACCCCACACCCCCACCCCATACATCGCAGTCGAGATGCACTTAGCTCTATAAATTTGGATGAGCTCATTTGTCGGTTTCCTGCCAAATTTCTTTGAGAAGAATGCAAGGGCAGCTGTTGTCCTTATAAACGCCAACCTTTTAGTAGATATGGTGCGTGCCCATAAATCATTATGGCTAAATAAAATGCCAAGATATGTAAAACTCTTCATTGAGGCTAGCTTCTGGCTGACCACAAACATGTCTCGTGACCTCTGGCTCCCTGGGCCACATCTCATAACATATGTCTTAGATATATTAATACTAAGACCAAGTTCCTTCATATAGTTAGTAAAACTATTTAGGACCTTCTGAAGGCCGATTTGTGTTCGGGCCATTAAAACCGCATCATCCGCGTAGAGGAGGGCAGGGATGGGTCGGCCACCAGCTTGAGGGAAGTCTTGTCCCTTCCTAAGTAAAGCATCTTCCAGTCCATTGATGTAAAGTTTAAAAAGAAAGGGGGCCAGGACACAGCCTTGCCTGACCCCCCTCCTGATGGAAAATGCAGCTGTACGCTCCCCATGCAAACCAAAGCGCACGCTGGCTGATGCACCAGTATAAAGACGCCTAAGGAAAAGGATGATGTATGCGTCAACCCCCACAGCCTCGAGGACCTCCCACAGTTTATCATTTCTTACGGAATCGAAGGCCGCGGTGAGGTCCACGGATGCCAAGAACAATTTTCCCTTTTTCGCTCTTGTGTATTTTCCCATCAAGATAGACAAATTTAAACTTTGTTTGATTGTTCTCAACCCTTCCCGGAAACCATACTGTATGTCGGATAGAACCCGACTTTCCTCTGCCCAATCTTGCAGGCGTTCCAGGATAACACGCCCTTCCACTTTTACCGTAGAGTCAAGTAAAGACATTGGTCTATAACAACCGGGGTCATGACGGTCCCCTTTTTTTAAAATTGGGACGATAATAGACTCGACCTAGGTCTTTGGTAGCGAGGCTTGGCAACTAGCGTTAATGACCTGAGTTATAATAGGCCCCCATAGAGTAGTATTAGACTTAAACAGGTCCACTGGGACACTGTCGGGGCCGGGGGCCTTTCCTCCCATGCTAAGTGCAAGGGCTCTGTTCACTTCCTCCAAAGTGAACTGCAGGTCTACGGTGTCATTATTTCTGTTACTATATCACTAGATTGCCTAGCAGGGTTTCCTTGTCCGTTATATACCCTTGAGACATGCTTAATCCAAGAATCCTCGGATATTGCAATCTCTAGTGAAGGACCATCTCCAGGAAGTAGAAACTGGGCCTTTACTGCTCTCCAGAACGCGGCGCTATCTTTCTGTTGCGCCGCACTGTGGAGTGCTTCCCAAGCATCATTCCTCATGGCACACTTTCTTTCTTTAATGGCCTGCCTAAAGACCAGTCTCGCCTGCCTAACATCATTAGGACTTCGGGGCTGCCTATGAAGCTCATGCTTTAGATTGGAATATGCTTGCGTGCATTTCATATTAAACCACCTCTTTAGTTTCATATTAAACCACCTCTTTAGTTCTTTTACTTTGCTGGACAGTTAGTGAATTCCTAACCTCATTTGATATTTCAAGAAAGGACGCTAGAATACTATCATAAGATGCTAGTTCATTTAAACAAGTATCAAAAGTGGATTTACAAGTCAATACCAATTGTTTTGTCACTGTAACAGGATCCACTTTTGACCACCGTAAAGTATAGCCATTGGTTTTGGCGAGTTTTATCTTTCCTGTGGTATATGAGGCATTGGCGACCCTTTTGGGCCCATATAAAGGGATATTAATCGTTAAACATAGAGGAAAATGGTCGCTCAAAGAGTTGTCGCCAACCTTGAAAGAGTGCAGCCTAGAGGCATGATTACATGAGACTAACATATAGTCTATAGTTGAGGCTAGGCTTCTTCCATTAAAGGTATAGGGCATAGGAACAGGCGTCTCCAATAATTCATTTGCAAAGCCCAGTTCAGTACTAAAAAGCAACTCGTTAAACAACTCCCCCACCGTTGAGTGACAAAAGTGGGAATTGCACAAGCCTTCTTAATTAATAAAACCGCAAATGCTGCTAACCTCGAAAGGGCACAGGGCACAATTAAAATCGCCAAGATTAACATTACCTCTTTAGAACCAATATTACAGATAGTATTTACATCATCACCTAGTTTTTTTACCACCTTGCTAAGTTCAACTGGTGGGATATTGTTGTAAAAGTTGTAGCAGGTCTCGTAAGTTCCGGCCAATTCTGTAAGTTATACTTGGTCTCACCGGAATAATGTCTCCTATGACCGGATCCTTTTTGAGAATGTCCCAATTACGTGCAATGGTTTTGCGAATGCAATCTGCATTGCCGTTGTACGTATATCATATCATATCATTTGTAAAGCGCACTACTCACCCGTGAGGGTCTCAAGGCGCTGGGGTGGGGAATGCTGCTACTGCTCGAAAAGCCAGGTCTTGAGGAGTTTTCTGAAGGTCAGCAGGTCTTGGGTCTGCCGTAGGTGGATGGGGAGGGTGTTCCAGGTCTTGGCGGCAAGGTGGGAGAATGATCTGCCACCGGAGGTCGCTCTTCGGAAGCGGGGGACAGTGGTGAGGGCGAGGCCGGCGGAGCGGAGCTGGCGGGTGGGGGTGTAGAAGCTGAGTCGTCTGTTGAGGTACGTTGGTCCGGTGTTGTGGAGTGCCTTGTGTGCGTGGGTGAGGAGTTTGAAGGTTATCCTCTTGTTGACCGGGAGCCAGTGCAGGTCTCTCAGGTGGGGTGTGATGTGGCTGCGGCGAGGGATGTCGAGGATCAGGCGTGCAGAGGCGTTCTGGATGCGTTGGAGCCGTCTCAGGAGTTTGGCCGAGGCTCCTGCATAGAGGGCGTTTCCGTAGTCCAACCTGCTGCTGACGAGGGCCTGGATGACCGTTCTTCTCGTTTCAGTGGGGATCCACTTGTAGATCCTGCGGAGCATGCGGAGGGTGTTGAAGCAGGCGGAGGAGACGGCGTTGACCTGTTTAGTCATGGAGAGGGTGGAGTCGAGGATGACCCCTAGGTTGCGTGCGTGGCCGGTGGGTTCGGGGCGGTTCCCAGTGCGGTCGGCCACCAGGAGTCGTCCCAGGCCGAAGGGGTGGATCCGAGGATGAGGACCTCCATCTTGTCCGAGTTCTGCTTCAGTCGGCTGTTCCTCATCCATTCAGCGACGGCCTTCATTCCTTCGTGAAGGTTGGTTTTGGTGGTGTGGGGGTCCTTGGTGAGGGAGAGGATCAGCTGGGTGTCATCGGCGTAGGAGATGATGTTGAGGTCGTGCCGACGGGCGACGTGGGCGAGCGGTGCCATGTAGATGTTAAACAGAGTTGGGCTGAGGGAAGAGCCCTGGGGTACGCCACAGATGATCTCGGTGGCTTCGGAGCGGAAGGGGGGAAGGCGGACGCTCTGTGTTCTGCCGGAGAGGAAGGAGGTGGTCCAGTCCAGGGCCTTCTCTTGGATCCCGGCGTTGTGGCGGCGTGTTCGTAGTGTGTGGTGGCAGACCATGTCGAAGGCGGCTGACAGGTCCAGGAGGATGAGGGCCCCGTTTCTCCGTTGTCCAGCAGGGACTTGATGTCATCGGTGGCGGCGATGAGGGCAGTCTCGGTGCTGTGGTTGCTGCGGAACCCGGACTGGGAAGGGTCCAGGATGTTGTTCTCCTCGAGGTAGCGGGTCAGTTGTTTGTTGACGGTCTTCTCGATGACCTTTGCCGGGAACGGGAGCAGGGAGATGGGCCGGAAGTTCTTGAGGTCCTTGGGGTCCGCCTTGGGTTTTTTGAGTAAGGCGTTGATCTCGGCGTGCTTCCAGCTCTCCTGGAAGGTTGCTGTCTCGAAGGAGGTGTTGATGACTTTCCGGAGATGGGGTGCGATGGCTGTGCTGGCTTTGTTGAAGATGTGGTGTGGGCATGGGTCTGACGGAGATCCGGAGTGGATGGTGTTCATGATCTTGATGGTGTCGTCGTCGTTGATGTTGGTCCAGGAGAGCAGGCGGTTGGTGCGGATGGTGGTCGTGGGGGCGGAGGTCTCAGTGGTTGTCGGGGCGGTTGTGGCGTTGAAGCTGTCGTGGATGTCTGCGATCTTGCGGTGGAAGAAGGTGGCCAGCGAGTCGCACAGGTCTTGCAAGGGTGGGACGTCGTTGGTGTTGGAGCTGGGGTTGGAGAGTTCCTTCACGATGTTGAAGAGCTCTTTGCTGTTGTGCGCGTTGTTGTCTAGGTGGTCTTTGAAGGAGGCCCTTTTGGCGGATCTGATGAGGTGATGGTGTCTGCGGGTGTCGTTCTTGTGGGCTGCGTGGCTGTCCGGTGTTTGTTCACGGAGCCAGATCTTCTCCAGCTTTCGGCAGGTTTGCTTGGAGGCCCGGAGGTCTTCAGTGAACCAGCTGGCTTTCTTGTTGGTGTGACTGTTGGAGTGTTTCTTGATCGGGGCGAGGGTGTTGGCGTAGTCGTTGATCCACTGTCTGAGGTTGCGGGCGGCGGTGTCGGGGTCGGTGGGGTCGGCGGGTGGGCTCTGGGCGAGGGTGGTGGTTAGCTGGTCTTCGGTGACTTTGCTCCAGCAGCGGCGGGGCATCTGTTGGGTTCGGTGGTGCGTGGTGGGTTTCTTGAAGGTGAAGTGGATGCAGCGATGGTCGGTCCAGTGGAGTTCGGTGGTGTGGTTGAAGGAGACGTGGGGGCTTGCGGAGAAGATGGGGTCAAGCGTGTGACCGGCGGAGTGGGTGGGTGTTGTGACGAGTTGTCTGAGTCCGAGGTTGGCTAGGTTGTCGATCAGGGTGGGGGAGTTGGTGTCGTTGTTGTTCTCGAGGTGGAAGTTCAGGACCCCGAGGAGGATGTGGTCCGTGGAGGCGAGGGCGTGTGTGCTGACGAAGTCGGCGATGGAGTCGCTGAACTGTGGTCGGGGTCCGGGGGGTCTGTAGATGAGGGTTCGGCGGTGCTGAGGGTGTCATCGGTGTTGGTCGAGACTCTGAGAGTGTTCCTGTGGACGATGGCGATTCCTCCTCCTGCTCCGTTGGTGCGGTCCCTGTGGGTGATCTTGTAGCCTTCCGGGACGGCTATGGCTATGTCGGGTGCCGAGGCGGGGTTCAGCCAGGTCTCCGTCAGGAAGGCGACGTCTGGGGAGGTTGAGTCGAGTAGGTCCCAGAGTTCAACGGCGTGTTTGCGGGCGGAGCGGGTGTTGAGAAGGATGCATCTGAGGTGGTTGGGTTCTTTCCTGGTTGGCGGCATGGTGGGGCGGATGCTTATGAAGCTGCAGTCCCGGCAGGTGAAAGCTCCGTGGGTGCGCTACGGGGCGGCCAGGAAGCAGGTGTGTGATTGTCCGGTGTTGAGTGCGTGGAGGGATCTGGCATCGTAGCGGTGTCGGGCGTCGTGGCGTTCGCGGGGTCCAGGGGTCCTGGCGCTGGGTGCGGTCCAGGCGCGGACGGGCACAGACGGGCGCAGACGGGCTTGCCTTAGGCGCGCCTTTGGCGCGCCAGCGGCACGCCCACTGCGCGGCCTCCATATGAGGGGATGTGGGAGGGAGGAGCAGCTGGGAGGCGGGAGCGGGGCGGCGAATGGGATTGCAGGGGGGCGGGGCCGCAGGGACGCAGCGGTGGGAAAAATGGGCGGGGGCCGTGGGAGAACTGGGCACAGGAAGGAAAAACAGGTTTAGGCAAGAAAACAAGTACAGGCACAGAGGAATAAAAACAAGTCTGGGCAAGAAAGCAAGTTAGGCACAGGGGGATAAAAACAAGTCTGGGCAAGAAAGCAAGTTAGGCACAGGGGGATAAAAACAAGTCTGGGCAAGAAAGCAAGTTAGGCACAGGGGGATAAAAACAAGTCTGGGCAAGAAAGCAAGTTAGGCACGGGGGAATAAAAACAAGTCTGGGCAAGAAAGCAAGTTAGGCACAGGGGGAAAAAACAAGTCTGGGCAAGAAAGCAAGTTAGGCACAGGGGGAAAAAAACAAGTCTGGGCATGAAAGCAAGTTAGGCACAGGGGAAAAAAACAAGTCTGGGCAAGAAAGCAAGTTAGGCACAGGGGGAAAAAAACAAGTCTGGGCAAGAAAGCAAGTTAGGCACAGGGGGATAAAAACAAGTCTGGGCAAGAAAGCAAGTTAGGCACAGGGGAAAAGTACAGGATTAGGCAAAAACAATGCAGGCAGAGCCGTGCAGCAGCGTGGGGAGCGATCTGCCTGCGGACTCTCGGTTCACTGCTGTCCCTGTTAGCTTCGTCCTTGTTGGGTTTATCCCCAAGAATGGTTTCCCTGTCAATGCTTTTTATCCTGTCCACAACTCTTTTGAGAATCCATTTGGGATAGCCCCTTTCCTCAAATCTAGCAATCATAGTTTTTTGTTCGATGGTAAAGGCATTCTCAGAGCTATAATTGCGTTTCGCTCTGAGCAATTCTCCATAGGGGTTGCTCCACTTGAGATTGTCCGGGTGGCTACTCATTGCATGTAGCAATGTGTTGCCTGCTGTGCACTTCCTGAATAGCCTCGTGTGGATGTTGTTGGAGATAATCTCCACCTTAGTGTACAGATACTCTACCTCCTTCTTACTGATCACACTGGTAAGTCTGAGGTTGTAGGAATTATTATTGAGTTTGCTCAAAAATTCCAGAGCTCCCTGTTCGCTGCCATTCCATAATACGAACAGGTCATCTATGTACCTGAGCCATAAGATGACTTTGCCCAGGTCATTGCGAAGGTTGATGTCTTTCCTGATTTCCTCTTCCCATGCTCCCATAAACAGGTTGGCAAAGCTCGGAGCAAAGCACGTGCCCATGGCAGTACTGAGGGATTGCCTGTACACTTGATTATTGAACAGAAAGAAGTTGTTGGTCAACAGTACCTGATCATGTCAAGCAAAACCAAAGGGGATGATGGACGGAGTGTTGAACATTGCAAGCACTCACCCCCAGTCAACTGATCTGGGTTTAATCCATCATCATTCTTTAGCTCACTCCGCCACCCCAGTTCAGACATGGCCATATGCAAATCAGTCTGACCCTGTGCCTCATGGGAACAGTCCAGCCCGAACTGCCAAGCCATGTCTTCCCTGGACCGGAAACAAGCATCCTGGGACCGGTTTCTGGCTTACAGCCGTCATCAGCCAGGATATCTTGAATCCAGTGGCAAAGTGAGCAAGGGACCCACGTCTGGGCATACCCTGCCAACTTAGGGCGAACAAAGCAAAACCAAAGGGGATGATGGACGGAGTGTTGAACATTGCAAGCACTCACCCCCAGTCAACTGATCTGGGTTTAATCCATCATCATTCTTTAGCTCACTTCGCCACCCCAGTTCAGACATGCCCATATGCAAATCAGTCTGACCCTGTGCCTCATGGGAACAGTCCAGCCCGAACTGCCAAGCCATGTCTTCCCTGGACCGGAAACAAGCATCCTGGGACCGGTTTCTGGCTTACAGCCGTCATCAGCCAGGATATCTTGAATCCAGTGGCAAAGTGAGCAAGGGACCCACGTCTGGGCATATCCTGCCAACTTAGGGCGAACAAAGCAAATCCAAAGGGGATGATGGACGGAGTGTTGAACATTGCAAGCACTCACCCCCAGTCAACTGATCTGGGTTTAATCCATCATCATTCTTTAGCTCACTCCGCCACCCCAGTTCAGACATGGCCATATGCAAATCAGTCTGACCCTGTGCCTCATGGGAACAGTCCAGCCCGAACTGCCAAGCCATGTCTTCCCTGGACCGGAAACAAGCATCCTGGGACCGGTTTCTGGCTTACAGCCGTCATCAGCCAGGATATCTTGAATCCAGTGGCAAAGTGAGCAAGGGACCCACGTCTGGGCATACCCTGCCAACTTAGGGCGAACAAAGCAAAACCAAAGGGGATGATGGACGGAGTGTTGAACATTGCAAGCACTCACCCCCAGTCAACTGATCTGGGTTTAATCCATCATCATTCTTTAGCTCACTCTGCCACCCCAGTTCAGATATGGCCATATGCAAATCAGTCTGACCCTGTGCCTCATGGGAACAGTCCAGCCCGAACTGCCAAGCCATGTCTTCCCTGGACCGGAAACAAGCATCCTGGGACCGGTTTCTGGCTTACAGCCGTCATCATCCAGGATATCTTGAATCCAGTGGCAAAGTGAGCAAGGGACCCACGTCTGGGCATACCCTGCCAACTTAGGGCGTAACAAAGCAAAACCAAAGGGGATGATGGACGGAGTGTTGAACATTGCAAGCACTCACCCCCAGTCAACTGATCTGGGTTTAATCCATCATCATTCTTTAGCTCACTCCGCCACCCCAGTTCAGACATGGCCATATGCAAATCAGTCTGACCCTGTGCCTCATTGGAACAGTCCAGCCCGAACTGCCAAGCCATGTCTTCCTGGACCGGAAACAAGCATCCTGGGACCGGTTTCTGGCTTACAGCCGTCATCAGCCAGGATATCTTGAATCCAGTGGCAAAGTGAGCAAGGGACCCACGTCTGGGCATACCCTGCCAACTTAGGGCGAACAAAGCAAAACCAAAGGGGATGATGGACGGAGTGTTGAACATTGCAAGCACTCACCCCCAGTCAACTGATCTGGGTTTAATCCATCATCATTCTTTAGCTCACTCCGCCACCCCAGTTCAGTTTTAGTGAGCTAAAGAATGATGATGGATTAAACCCAGATCAGTTGACTGGGGGTGAGTGTTTGATTGGCTCAAACGTTCTGTCCATCATCCCCTTTGTATCGCTTTGGTCGCCCTAAGTTGGCGGGGGTATGCCCAGACGTGGGTCCCTTGCTCACTTTGCCACTGGATTCAAGCAAGCCTGGCTGATGACGGCTGAAATGCCAGAAACCGGTCCTAGGATGCTTTTTTCTGGTCCAGGGAAGACATGGCTTGGCAGTTCGGGCTGGACTGTTCCCATGAGGCACAGGGTCAGACTGATTTGCATATGGCCATGTCTGAACTGGGGTGGTGGAGTGAGCTAAAGAATGATGATGGATTAAACCCAGATCAGTTGACTGGGGGTGAGTGTTTGATTGGCTCAAACGTTCCGTCCATCATCCCCTTTGTATCGCTTTGGTCGCCCTAAGTTGGCGGGGTATGCCCAGACGTGGGTCCCTTGCTCACTTTGCCACTGGATTCAAGCAAGCCTGGCTGATGACGGCTGAAATGCCAGAAACCGGTCCTAGGATGCTTGTTTCTGGTCCAGGGAAGACATGGCTTGGCAGTTCGGGCTGGACTGTTCCCATGAGGCACAGGGTCAGACTGATTTGCATATGGCCATGTCTGAACTGGGGTGGTGGAGTGAGCTAAAGAATGATGATGGATTAAACCCAGATCAGTTGACTGGGGGTGAGTGTTTGATTGGCTCAAACGTTCCGTCCATCATCCCCTTTGTATCGCTTTGGTCGCCCTAAGTTGGCGGGGTATGCCCAGACGTGGGTCCCTTGCTCACTTTGCCACTGGATTCAAGCAAGCCTGGCTGATGACGGCTGAAATGCCAGAAACCGGTCCTAGGATGCTTGTTTCCGGTCCAGGGAAGACATGGCTTGGCAGTTCGGGCTGGACTGTTCCCATGAGGCACAGGGTCAGACTGATTTGCATATGGCCATGTCTGAACAGGGGTGGTGGAGTGAGCTAAAGAATGATGATGGATTAAACCCAGATCAGTTGACTGGGGGTGAGTGTTTGATTGGCTCAAACGTTCCGTCCATCATCCCCTTTGTATCGCTTGGTCGCCCTAAGTTGGCGGGGTATGCCCAGACGTGGGTCCCTTGCTCACTTTGCCACTGAATTCAAGCAAGCCTGGCTGATGACGGCTGAAATGCCAGAAACCAGTCCTAGGATGCTTGTTTCCGGTCCAGGGAAGACATGGCTTGGCAGTTCGGGCTGGACTGTTCCCATGAGGCACAGGGTCAGACTGATTTGCATATGGCCATGTCTGAACTGGGGTGGTGGAGTGCGCTAAAGAATGATGATGGATTAAACCCAGATCAGTTGACTGGGGGTGAGTGTTTGATTGGCTCAAACGTTCCGTCCATCATCCCCTTTGTATCGCTTTGGTCGCCCTAAGTTGGCGGGGTATGCCCAGACGTGGGTCCCTTGCTCACTTTGCCACTGGATTCAAGCAAGCCTGGCTGATGACGGCTGAAATGCCAGAAACCGGTCCTAGGATGCTTGTTTCCGGTCCAGGGAAGACATGGCTTGGCAGTTCTGGCTGGACTGTTCCCATGAGGCACAGGGTCAGACTGATTTGCATATGGCCATGTCTGAACTGGGGTGGTGGAGTGAGCTAAAGAATGATGATGGATTAAACCCAGATCAGTTGACTGGGGTGAGTGTTTGATTGGCTCAAACGTTCCGTCCATCATCCCTTTGTATTGCTTTGGTCGCCCTAAGTTGGCGGGGGTATGCCCAGACGTGGGTCCCTTGCTCACTTTGCCACTGGATTCAAGCAAGCCTGGCTGATGACGGCTGAAATGCCAGAAACCGGTCCTAGGATGCTTGTTTCCGGTCCAGGAAGACATGGCTTGGCAGTTCGGGCTGGACTGTTCCCATGAGGCACAGGGTCAGACTGATTTGCATATGGCCATGTCTGAACTGGGGTGATGGAGTGAGCTAAAGAATGATGATGGATTAAACCCAGATCAGTTGACTGGGGGTGAGTGTTTGATTGGCTCAAACGTTCCGTCCATCATCCCCTTTTGTATCGCTTTGGTCGCCCTAAGTTGGCGGGGGTATGCCCAGACGTGGGTCCCTTGCTCACTTTGCCACTGGATTCAAGCAAGCCTGGCTGATGACGGCTGAAATGCCAGAAACCGGTCCTAGGATGCTTGTTTCCGGTCCAGGGAAGACATGGCTTGGCAGTTCGGGCTGGACTGTTCCCATGAGGCACAGGGTCAGACTGATTTGCATATGGCCATGTCTGAACTGGGGTGGTGGAGTGAGCTAAAGAATGATGATGGATTAAACCCTGATCAGTTGACTGGGGGTGAGTGTTTGATTGGCTCAAACGTTCCGTCCATCATCCCCTTTTGTATCGCTTTGATCATGTCAAGCAGCATCGGCGTGTGTTCCAAGTATCTAATGGATCTCCGATCCAGGAATTTAGCACATGCAGACGCTCCCTGTTCATGATTAATCACTGTGTACAGTGAATTGACGTCCATGGTCATGAGGAGGTACTCCTCCTGCCAGACCAGATTGTTGATTTTGTTGATTGTGTACTTTCACGCCGATTGACGGTTGATTAGTTTTCTGGGCGGTGCGATCCTCCACGGCTGGAACCGCCGTGATTTTATGTAACCATAGTTTGCCCTGCGCAGTGCAAGAATTCCGGCCGTGGAGGATCGCACCGCCCAGAAAACTAATATGGGGCCACAGGATATGGAACTATTCTTATTCAGATGCAGGCACAGCAGAGAAACAAATTGGAAAGCGGAATTCCACCCCAAGGCCCACTGAAGGGCTTGTGTTAGATTGTCCTTCAATCGACGTGAAAGTACACAGACCCTCCGGAGGGTGAAAATAGTGCAAGAATCAGACCACATGTCCCAGCGTGCATTGTAAATTGAATCCATTAGGAAGGCACACCGGAGACCTATAAATTGATGAGCACGCAGATTACTGTGTTCAGCAAACATTTCCTGTTTACTCATGCATGCCTATGAGGAAGAAGCAAGAAGCTTTGAAACACGTCAGGCAAAAGGACTTGAATATTGGGATGAAATGCCATTTTCTCTGATTAATAAATGGTGTGAAACCTACCTGCAGTGGAGTGCGTCCTTATCACAGGGCAAACTATGGTTACATAAAATCACGGCGGTTCCGGCTGTGGAGGATCGCACCACACAGAAAACTAATATGGGGCCGCAGGAGATGGAACTATTCTTATTCAGATGCAGGCACAGCAGAGAAACAAATTGGAAAGCGGAATTCCACCCCGAGGCCCACTGAAGGGCTTGTGTTAAATTGTCCTTCAATCGGCGTGAAAGTACACAGACCCACCGGAGGGTGAAAATAGTGCAAGAATCAGACCACATGTCCCAGCGTGCATTGTAAGTTGAATCCATTAGGAAGGCACACCGGAGGCCTATAAATTGATGAGCACGCAGAGTACTGTGTTCAGCAAACAATTCCTGTTTACTCACGCATGCTTATGAGGAAGAAGCAAGAAGCTTTGAAACGCGTCAGGCAAAAGGACTTGAAATGCCGTTTTCTCTGATTAATAAATGGTGTGAAACCTACCTGCAGTGTAGTGCGTCCTTATCGCAGGGCAAACTATGGTTACATAGCCTGAGACACCGCCCTCACTGCCTGTCATCATTGCCTCAACCAATCGAAGCGGGCAATAGACTATAAAAATTGTGGGTGTGGTACTTACCTGGTGTTCGGCAGACATCTGAGGAAGCTATTGTAGTGAAACGCGTCATGCCGGAAAGCCGAATAAAGGGGCTGTGAAAATGTTGAATCCGTGTGTGCTCATCTTCTTTTGAATAACAAGGGAGAGTGGTTTGGTGTGTTTGGTGCGGTCACAGCACCTGCGAGCATCCATCTCCAAGTTGTTCGGCGGATTGTGGCAAAATGTGGGAAGTCTAAAAACTTTTTGGAAAACGCTGAACCGCCGCGTCTTCGAATTCTGCCATCCAACATTGTTTGGGACTACAACTCTGCAGGAGGCCTTCGCTCACTGAAACGCTGGCCTGGGCGTGATTGAGAAATAACACGGTGAGATGAGGATTCCTTTCATCAGCACCCCACCCTCAGTAAACATCAAGGTGGGCGTGAGGTGAGAGCGGACACCGCCCACTGGGGTAGTACTAACGCTGAAGGTCCGCTCTGCACAGGCTCGGCGCTCCGAGCCTGAGACACCGCCCTCACTGCCTGTCATCATTGCCTCAACCAATCGAAGCGGGCAATTGACTATAAAAATTGTGGGTGTGGTACTTACCTGGTGTTCGGCAGGCATCTGAGGAAACTATTGTAGTGAAACGCGTCATGCCGGAAAGCCGAATAAAGGGGATGTGAAAATGTTGAATCCGTGTGTGCTCATCTTCTTTTGAATAACAAGGGAGAGTGGTTTGGTGTGTTTGGTGCGGTCACAGCACCTGCGAGCATCCATCTCCAAGTTGTTCGGCGGATTGTGGCAAAATGTGGGAAGTCTAAAAACTTTTTGGAAAACGCCGAACCGCCGCGTCTTTGAATTCTGCCATCCAACATTGTTTGGGACTACAACTCTGCAGGAGGCCTTCGCTCACTGAAACGCTGGCCTGGGCGTGATTGAGAAATAACGCGGTGAGATGAGGATTCCTTTCATCAGCCCCCCACCTTCAGTAAACATCAAGGTGGGCGTGAGGTGAGAGCGGACACCGGCCATTGGATGTAATTAATACGGCGGGGCTCTGCCTTGGAACCTGCACCGGATTGAGAGCGCCAGGGGTCCGTACGAACTCGAGCCAGCAGGGAGTAATATATATATATATATATATATATCCATCCGTCCATTTACGGACTTTGATGCAAACCCACTGGGGTCTTTTATTTTGTCACAATTACGGGTGAATAACACGGAGCCCACTGAAGTAATACGAGAGCACTGCAAGGAACATAATGCCTTGAGGCCTGTAGGGGCAGGGCTTAATCTGAATAAAATGGTGATTGCTCTTCCGTGATTCATCCTGACTTGCTGGTGAACAAGGGCGCAAGCCCGAAACGCATACAGCCGAAAAAATGTTTTGCACAGATGCTGTCTCACTCGCTGCACGTTCTCAATAAGGATGGTATAGCTCACCTGTGTGGCCCTTTCCAAATGGTGCGAAAAAGGATGGATATATATATATATATATGCCACACGATCACCTTCTCACAAGGAAACCCAAGGACACAGCGGGGTACTTGTTGGAAGCCTTTAATCACCAAACCAAACAGCATGATGCATTTCAGCCATTACGCCTTCCTCAGATGCTGAATTGTTCGCGGGTGTCGCCTCCTCCCTCCTTTGTAATTGCCAGGGCACTCCCATTGGTGGGAGCTCAGCTGATCCTGCCGCCTGGGAATGCTGCAGTATAGTCACCAACTACAGCTCCCAGCATGCACTAGATACCATCCGTCTGGCAGCTGGATCCGATATTGCTCGCATGAGCGCCGAGATTTGCCACGCAAAGGGGGGGCCGTGTAGCGGCTGGTGACCCCGTAGTTCAAGTGTTCAAAGCTCCCTCCGGTCCCCAACGTCCAAAGCCCCAAGAGAAAGGAACAAAACCGGGCCGTGAAGCGGGAGTGAATCAACCCGCCTCCCTGTAGAGTTTACAGGCTGCCATTGACAGCGGCCACTAGCTTGGCTCGTTCCTGAGGCGGTCCTGGAATCTATCAATACCTTGATAAGAGTGCCAAATTGCCAGCAAAGTTCCAGGACGCTTGCTTGGGCGGGTCCTTGTATCGCGCTCCTGGCAGGCGCGAAATATATGTCACACGATCACCTTCTCACAAGGAAACCCAAGGACACAGCGGGGTGCTTGTTGGAAGCCTTTAATCACCAAACCAAACAGCATGATGCATTTCGGCCATTACGCCTTCCTCAGATGCTGAATTGTTCGCGGGTGTCGCCTCCTTCCTCCTTTGTAATTGCCAGGGCACTCCCATTGGTGGGAGCTCAGCTGATCCTGCCACCTGGGAATGCTGCAGTATAGTCACCAACTACAGCTCCCAGCATGCACTAGATACCATCCGTCTGGCAGCTGGATCCGATATTGCTCGCATGAGCACCGAGATTTGCCATGGTGTTCTCCTCCCAAACCACCATACAGCAGCACACGTATTTCTCGGCAGCCAGGTTTTATGAAGTTCAATTTTATCAATATATGAAACCACATATATTACATCACTCATGACATGTTCTATGACATCATTTATGACATCACTGATGACATCTTAAATTACATCATTGATGACATCATCCAATGAGTTTCTTAGTATGTTTAACTTTTTACAAAGTGATGGTTAGCTACCATATTACTTTTCTACCTAATTTTGTACAGTCTGTGTCCGGCTGATGGGTGTACCTGTTTACAAAACACTTGTGCTCCATCATAGCTGTGTACAGGTATTGAATATGTTATAAATGTTTGCATTGAAGAGTAATCCTGTGTGCTGGACACAGTGGACAACTTGTGTTGAGCATTTTTACCCAAGGTTTTAGGCTCTGTACAAAAAGTTTGCAACTGCACAAAGATACTCTAAACAACATACCTAGGGCCTCACTTTGAGGCCCTTTGCGGCAATTTTATGCCGCTGGAGCATCACTTTTTTGATGATCTGGTGGCACACTGTGCCACAGCATATTTCCAAGGCCAAGCAAAGCCACTTTGTGTGGCTTTTTATGGCCTTGTAAATTTGACCCCCTTTCATGCAGAAGAACACTGCATGAATGGGGAGTTCCCATACAACATCCATGGAATCTGAAGCATTCTCAGATTTACGAAGAATCATAAACTGTGAATTCGTCAGATTCTAATGCCACCCCAGGGGTGGTGTTAGGGAGGCACAACAAGAAGAAATATCCTTATTTCTCCTCGTTTTTCCTCATTCTGCAGCACACATAGAAAGAGGAAAACACCTCTTGTGCTTGTTTTTGTGCAGGAAGATGTCCCTTCCTACACAAAAACAATCACCCCTACAATGCAGGCACCCTTGCACCATGGCGCAAGGGTGCCTGTGTTGGTGCATGGCAGCCCATTGCGCACCAACGCAGGGTAAAAGAACAGGAATGTACTGTATCTCAAAGATACAGCGTATTCCTGCCCTTTTCTTTTGACACAGGGCAGTGAAGCAAAATTCCTTGTGCCACAACCCTGCGCCAAAACCTTGCAAATGATGCCCTAAATATTGTAAGCAACCTTGAGTTATTAGACTGAATCGTCTCAGCATGACAATTTCAATGTAACATGTGCACCAGGTACTAAGTAATAACTTTATTTCAGTTACATAAATATAACCATAAAAGTACTTCTGAAAAAATGGATACAGCATAGTCACAGTAAAACCACAATAAAGTCACAGTGCCATGATGATTATATACAAAACAAGCAGCTTTTAATAGCAAGTAAGTACACTGAACT
This sequence comes from Calotriton arnoldi, assembly GCA_963921515.1. Classification (NCBI taxonomy): domain Eukaryota; kingdom Metazoa; phylum Chordata; class Amphibia; order Caudata; family Salamandridae; genus Calotriton; species Calotriton arnoldi. Next base: position 2,272,587 of record CAWUFW010001098.1, read on the forward strand.
TTACCTGATAGAAAATATCAGGACATTTCTATAGACAGGATGGACATTTAAGAATTCAAATGCCACAGTAATAATCCTTTGTTGAGAGAACAATAGCTCGTACATGACAATAAACATGAAAAACATATTAAAGAGGCTTGTGTTTATCCTTAAATGAAAAGTTCATCAATGCACTTATCTAGGTTACCCTCTTAATTGAGACAATCAATATTAAAGTGACGATTGACCAACCTGTAAATATCTAGCCAATAAGATGTCAATTCCACCAAATATGGGGTGTCACATTGCTAACACCTCAGGCCCCAAGTGTAAGTTTGAACAGAAAATAAACATTCCAATTTAGGCTTCTAGCCCTAATGTACCATGCCCCGTTTAAGAATCTTGAAATTGAGAAGACTGTCAGTTTGTATGTATCATATCTGAGAATATGCAGCACCTTCGTGCAATGGCCAACCCCCAAGTGGCGATAGACCGAAATAATCCACTTGGTATGTGGTAAGGTGTACAATGGTCAGAAAAATAAACATGCATTTGCAATGCAAATTGGGCTCGCTTTTGTAAGCATTAGAGGAATTGGGGATGTAAATGACAATGTATTTTACCCATGTGTTTTGGACTTGAGTGGAGAGGATGTATGTGGTGTGGAGTGGAAATATGTGGGTTGGATTGCAATTGTTAGATGTGAAATTGTGTGTGGTGGAATTGTATGGAGTGGTTTTGTGCAGTGGAATTAGGTGGCATGGTGTGTAGTGGAAATATGTGGATAATAATTATGTGGTATTGAGTGTGCTGGAATTATGTGCAGTGGGATTGTGTGTCATAGAGTGAAATTATGTGAAATGGCATTTTGTGTGGTAGAGTGGTATGTTGTGGAGTTTAATTATGTGGTGTGCTGTAGAATATTTGGACACTATGTGGAATTCTATGGTATGGATTGGATATATGAGGTGTGTTGTGTAATCGTTTTGTTCAGTTGAAATATGTGGTTTGTTGTTGAATTCTGTGGTGTGGAATGGAAATGTGTAGAGTTGAATTATGTGAGGTGGAAGTGGGTGCGTTTAGTGAAATTATGCTGATTGGAATTATGTGGCATGGTGTGGAGTATATTTGTGGGGATTGCGTTATCAAGTTTAAAAATGATGAAACATAATTACAAAGAAAGGCGGCCTTTTATTGCTAGCACTGCTTCAGTTCTCAAGCTGACATAGGCATTCAAAGGCTTCCAGATCTATTGTAGGTTTTTAGAGTGTTGGGGAGGTCAAACTGTGGTTACACGTTGGTCAAGAAACATATGTTTTAGTGTGCATCCACACAAACTGACATCACTAGTGCATACTGAGCCCAGTTCACAAGAGTGATTGTCAGCATCAGAAATATGAATGATTCGACCACCACTGTAAAATCCAGCATTCAGGCATGGTAAGGAGTTCTCCCCATTACAATGCTCAGGCTTTATCTCTCCCTTCCCCAATCACCCTGATATGGTGGCCTCATTGCACTTGTGTGGAAGGTGATGTAGGTGTCTTTTGGTGGCATGTTTACACACCTCAGAAGCCCTTGCCCTTTACACACCAGTCTGCTGTATATACTAACTAATCCTGCATGACCTAACACCTCTTTATCCCCTGGTCAGGGCGCATTTTGCACAGTACAATAGCCCCTTTGTGTCCCGGTGCAGTATCAGGTGTGAGCTGACTCCTGACAGCATCCCTGCCCACGTTCTCCAGGGGAGGATATGAGATTCTGTCCAAGATACACTTCGCAAAGGGGAGCAAGGCTTCTTGGCGCACGCAAGCCCTTGCGCAGTGCGACATCTGATGCAGAAATCAACTGTTTAGACAATAACACCTTGTTTTGATGCCCAACGGCTTGGGCACACAGGCCCATTGTGTGCCAGCTAAATCAAGAAAATTCTCTGTATTAGATAAAGTGATGCAGGGCCTATCAGAGAAGCATCCCTTCCAGACTTTAGGAAATGGACTGAGTCATAGAAGGAGGACTTGATGTAATCTTGGTGTTTTTGCCTGATTTGTAACCTGCGCTCTACTTCCTGAGAAAGAAACCTTTCAAGTGGCCCTGCCCTGGTGAGGAGGTGAAGGATCAAACCCTGTGTTCTCTATTATGAGTTCAGCCCCTTTTCAAAAGAGACGATGACGATATGATTCACCTGCCCTGATGCTATGTTACCTGGCTGGCCGCTGTTGCACTGGAAACTGGGATGGGCTGCCTGTGCGTTCCACCCAGCTTTGAGGTACATCTGGTAGAGGGAAGGGCAGGCCAGGTAGATAGCAGCAAATGTGATAGATGGGAAAGTTTGCATCAATCTTTACTACTGGGAATTTTTGGAGTAGTATTCCATCATTTGTAGCTCAAGTGTGTCAGGATCAAACACTGCTTGTGAGGTGCCACGCCTGGATCTGCCAGGCAAGGTCATGTGCCATAATAAATGCAAACAAAGCCAAGGAAACCACAATATTCAGACAGAGAACATCAAGTTAAACATTCTTCTTTTTACAAGTCAGCGTTGCTCTTTCAATGAACTTTAAATGGTAGCAGCGCCTCACGAACGATGAGAGGCATTGTTAAGTATGCTTATAGGAGTGCTTATTATTGTTTTCTTGCTAATAAATTACATTCTAAAACTTACAATTAACTTGTAGATGAAAAATGTTGGCCCTAGGAGTAATGAATATAAAGACGACAAAGGCAGTGGGACGTGATTGGGAATCTTGCCCAACAGACACCTGCAGTGGCAATCAATCAATCAATCAAACTCGAGCTTCAGCCAGGAGGCAAACTTCTTCATGGCCATGGTAGAGCAGGGATAACTCCAGGAGTGGAGTGAGGAGGTTGGGCAGAGCGGCGAAGGCAGCAAGAGGAGGAGGGAGGAAAAAGTGGCTGCTGAAGTGAGGGTCAGCCGAACCTATGTTACACTGCTTCCTGCTGCTGCTCCTGGTCCCCAGCCACCTCTTCTGTGATCACCCGTGGCAGCACCAGTATATGGCATCAACAACAACACCAAGGCTCATTAAAACATGCCAGTATGCACACCTGGGATGGTGGTGACATCAACGCGCTGAGAAAGCGCTTGGCATGATGGGACATGCAGTGCCTGCAACTCATGCTAGTGGCGCGCTTAGAGCATTTTAAAGGAAAAAAGAACTACAAGTCCTGGAATTTAATTGAACAGTATTTGATTTCCATGACTGGTGAAAAGACGAGGAGACACAGGGAGACAAGGACAACCGCAAGATGACTATACATTTTATGGAATAAGCATACAGCGACATGGGGGTATATATGGGTGGGCATGTGGCACATGGGAGGAGATGGGAGACATGGCGGGAGGGGTGAGGGATGGGATAGCAGGAAACAAAGAAATAAAATAGTCCCACAAATGAGCGTAACTATACAGTAGTTGGTCCCTGCTCCTGTGGGATTCCCGCCCAGAGCTACTGCTCTGTAAACCTAAAGGCCAGGTGATAGCAACCTACTGGAAGTATGTCTGTACTTCATCAAGATGGCTACAGATCTATGCTGCATCAATTATTTACTATTTTTAAGTTGGGGCTTCCAAAAAAGTTTGTGGGTGAGTCTAACACCTAAATAGTCAAAACTCCTGACCGGCTCAATCAATGTCCCATCCACTTCCATTTTGTTTTAAATGATCATTGGTGGTTTACAGTCATAAATTTTGCTTTTCCAGCATTTATTTTGAGTCCTCTGTTCTCACAGAACTGTTTGAATTTCCTTTGAAGGCACAGGGGGGTGAGTGTCATAAGTAAAGTGTCATCTGCTAATTTTGGAGCATTGTGTTGGCAGCTATTTCTCCACCCCACCAGACCTTAAATTTACAAAAAGAACAAGTTGGGGACTAGTACAAACCCATGTCTAACCCCGCAGTTGTTGGGAATCCTATTGGTAAGATCCCTGTACCTATTCCACCTGATTTGAGCATAAGTATTAGTATGTAATTTAATTAGAATATGCAAAAGATCTTTTGTGATTGCATATTGTCTGAGAACCTATAATCATATACGGCCTGAAAGCCCAGAAACACGTCCATTGCCCTGGAATTACACCCACAAATCTAAGACCATGCGCACAGGGAACTTGCGTCTAGCCTTGTACAGGTCCACCCACAGGCCAAAGAAGTAGAGGCCAACAGTGCCCCATTCTGTGACTCTTCCAACAGCTCTCAAAGTCATGGAGTGTTCTAATCTAGATCTGTTTGTGTTACCTGCATTTCTGTGACCAAGCAGTGTAATATATACATGCGAGCAGTATTTCTGTGGAAGAACCTGTACATATGGGATTGCTGCAAGGAGGTAGACGCATGCAGTTTATCATGCACAGATTGTTACTGCAACCAAAGTAGTCATGGTCATTTTCCCCTTTGTCTGCCAAAGCCCTGAATAAATAAGGTGCATTTGTTCAATATCTTGCCTATCGTCCATGTCATGCTTGTCACATTGTGAGGCTCATCAACGAAGTCCTGGGAGAAATTTCTCCATCTTTGATCACATCAGTTTTAAGAAAGGCAAGTACCAAATATAAGTAAATATGTCTTCCAAAAAAGCCAATGTTATGTGTATGCTACATTGAGTTTGCATTTTCAGGCTTTCTGTCCCCTCCTAATAAAGGTAACCGTATTTAGAATGACTATAATTGAATTCCTATTACATATATGACTGGAATTGGTAATTTTTGTGTCAATCATTTTTTAAAGGTCTTTGAGGAAGATTAAACATATATTGTTAATTTTGTTTTCTTTTAAATGTTTTAATGTTTATTTAAAAGGTTAAAACCGTTTCCATTGTTTCAGACAGTTTTAGTGGTTGTTGTCTGTTGTCCCAGTAAATAGAGCAGGTAGCTTTTATCCCACTACAAGAGACAACAGATTTCTAGAAAAAGGCATTTTAGTTCAAGCAACTGATTCAGTATTCATGTCTGCTTTACATCGTTGTCAGCTGCGTGCACTCACAGCAGGACGGGCCCACCAATCTGGTAGAAACCCAGCTAATATGGGTGCTCAATTATCCAGCGCGTGAGCGGCATCTAATCTGCGCGCATGATGTTTAATGGATCCTTGCATGTACTTCATTTGCTGCTTTAGAAAACTTCACTGCAGAAGTTACACACAGGAGCTAGACAACTTGAGCAATGTGCAAATAGCGAGCAGTGAAAGAATCGTGCCCCCACCACGACTTTATCTTTTGCTTTAGGAAATCAGCCAAACAAAAGACACAGATTAGCCTTCTTATAGACTGTCAGACATTAAAACTGTTTCCAGTATAAGCGGAAACACTCTTTAAAAAAACACTGTTAAAAGCCACAATGTTGTATTCTCATGTGGTGGTTTCACAGTTCTTCAGTCTGGGTAAAAGGCTGATCTGGCTCCCTATATTCTCAGATTTATCAGCTACTGCTGGTAACAGCTCTAGTGGGCCAGAGAAAAAAGAGCCCCTGGCTAGTTTTGACATCACACTGGAGTGACGTGGTGCACAGATTGGGAACGACCTTCCTAGGGCCTAAATCAGACGCGGCCTTTGAATCCATGAAGTCCACATAGAGAGGGTCTTTTCGTAGTGTAATATATTTCCAGCATGAAAACCGAAACACCTGCTCCATGGTGCCTATTTTGTCACAGAATCCTGCCTGAAAATCAAACAGGATCTGATGATCTTTCATCCAAGTCTGGAGCCGGATGAGGACATGTGTGGCAAAGATATTTTGCATAATATCTATAAGACTAATGGTAGGCCCCCCCCCCACACCTAGGGGCAGGGGGCCCTTAGTGGCATCTCGTTCGGGAGCCAACCCCAACTTCCGGTCCGGAGAGTCAAGGGGGAGGAGGCGGCGTCGCCGGGAGACACGAGAGGTCACGAGGGGCGTCACGAAAGTGCGCCGGCGACCCTCCCAGGAGAAAAGAAATAAAGGCAGGGATCAGGAGGGGAAAGCCCTCTTTGTCCCTTCACCGCGGTGCCCTGCGGATCGGAGCCGCAAGCAAGTTAGCAGGAGTTGCGGGGTTTTGGCGATCTTCCATTTGGAGTACTCAGGTGAGGGGGCCATATCACAGCATAGCGATGGGGGGGATTATGGCGTCAAGGTTGTTTGCTGTTTGCGAGCGCGTCTATAGTAAGCAGCGGGGCGCGCCGAGAGTGGAGGTCGGGAGCGCTGTGCGGGAAGCACGGTTCGCTTCTGGACAGGCTGAAATGCTGGCCGAGCGGCGCACGAGACGGGCGCTCTCGCTGCTGGGGCACGCGATCGAGAGGTCGGGGGGCACAAGGGAAGAGCGGCGGGCCAGGCGCCTTTTCATGGGGAATTGAAGCGTGGGCAAAAAGGGGGCCAAGCGGAGGCTCAGTTTTAAAAGCGGGCGTGAAAGGAGCCTGTGTGTAATGTGTGCGCGCATCGGGGAGCATCTTGGCAATGGAGTCTTTAGCAATGGAGTAAGCGGGTCGAGACAACGTGCGCGTTGAGCAAGCGCATCGGTAGCAGCGATTCGGTGGCATTTTACTTGAGGTCAATGTGGGGCAATTTCCTCGGTTATCTGAGGGAGGTTATCACAAGTATGGAAGAGGATGGATTTCCATACTCAAGGTCCTTGGCAGGGGGATTGTGGCACAGTCTCAGTCAATGCATGAGGTCTTTGGAATAAGTTGGAGCCACAGGCCTAAGGGGACGAGGGGCATGTGCATGAGGGCAGAGGGCCTACCGTGCATGGCATGAGCGGGGGGAGGTGCACTGGGATGCCACAACTAACCGGGGTGCTCGGCTAGTGAGTAGGCCAGGCACTCCGGGAGGTGGGGGCATTACGCATGGCGCGGCATGGAGGAGCGCGACAACCCCAGGGGACTCAACTGGTGAGTAGGTTGAGTACCCCAAAGGGAGGGGGGGGTTTGTTTTCACGCATGGACGGTCCGCCAAGGGGGGGCGATCTAGGACGCATGGGGGCGCTGGGTAGTGAGTATTCCCAGTGCCCCAGCCACAGGGTTGCTAGGCAAGCGCGAGTCACAAGGCCCGTCAAGAGGGCAGGGGGAAAAAAGCAGTGGACGTGTTTTTAACTCTTTTTTGCTTTATCTAGTGGGCAGGATGCCACCAAAGCGGGCGCGGGGAGCCAAGGAGGCTCCCGCTACATTGGAAGAATTTCGATCACTGTCGGCGTTGTGGGAGGTCGCAAAGAAAGGCGGTATTGATTGGGCGCTACAGACGTTAACTCAAGGGGCCGGAGGGAGCCACAGCAAGAGGTTCCGCCGTCCAAACGCACAAGGAGGACGCCCAAACGTTTCAAAGACGCGCAACAAGAGAAGGACAAAAGGGTTGTTGAAGTGCGGGCAAGCACCTCAGGTGAGGCGGTGGCAGCGGGCCAACCCCTGGTAAACACAGACAATAGTCATGCTTCTGGCGCTGCTGCGCAGAAGGGTCAGGTGAATGCGGAGTCGCTTCCGTTAGAGGGACTTCAACAGAGCTCAGCCCCTCTCATAGCATCACCGCCAATAATGACAACTACAGCTCACGCCGCGCAAGCACAGGGGGAGATGGCGGCGGTAACAATACCTTCCGCGCAGGCTCCCGCTCCAGTAGTAGCGCATCAAGGCAGTGGGGTGGCGCAGGTTTGGGTCCAGTCGGGTGGGGTAGCACAATCTCCCATGGTGATTGCGGCAACATCACAGGGCCCAACCAATAATGCAGGATTGCCAGGGCCAATCCCAATCGCACTGCCGGGACCCCCGGGGCGGTGGTATCAGTGCAACACCCCCTGACACAGAGCCCGGTGATCTACGGTTCTGCGTCACTGGCGGTAGCCCCATCAGCGGGTATTACATGGCATGTGCCGGCAGAAACCAGGGAGAAGATTTTCAGGGGAGAATTCGTAGATGTATTTGATCTGATCAATGCGGGCGTGGTACCTGGGAAGAACAGGGCAGGCAAAGAGGGCGAATTTAAGCTGAAAAAAGTCTGGGTGGAATGGTCAATCAAGAATTGGGTTACTGGTTTCGCTATCTACGCAGCAATCATGGTAGAGCGGTTCCCAGCGTTGGCGGCCCAGCTGATAAGCTACATGTCAATGATTCACGGGGCCACGTCGAACTTCCAGGGCATGGCCTGGTTGCAATACGACAACAAATTTAGACAAATGAAGGCAGTAAGGCCAGAAGTGGCATGGGATCAGAGGGAGATCAACATATGATACGCTGAGTTTCACTCGTCAGCACCGGTTAGCAAGACCACGCCTTCCTTTCGGGGGGACAAAGGGGCAGGCGATAAGAAGCAAGCTTGCTGGCAGTTTAACAAGAACAAATGCAGTAGGGGATCGGCATGCAAGTTCAAGCATATATGCTCCTTCTGTGGAATACAAGGCCATCCTGAGAACAAGTGTTACAAAAAAGTGGGGAAACCTAAAGAACAGCATGCCCCTGCCCATGCACAGGCCAAGGGACGCCCTGCCCAGTCATCCTAAGAGTTTGCCCACGCCCATACGCTTGCATGTCCTGGCCCACTTGCTCAGTAGATACGAGAAGGGGCAGGAGGCCCAGCGGTTATATCAAGGTTTTAAATTTGGTTTTCATATCCCATTGAGTGCTCCGCCTTCTACAGTCCCCCCCACGCAACCAGCGCTCAGTTTTGCAGAATCCAGATTTGGCTAGGGAAAAGATCATGAAGGAGGTAGCGCTGGGGAGGGTGGCGGGCCTTTTCAGCATCCGCCAAGGCAAGACCTGGTGTGCTCACCGTTGGGCTTGGTGCCAAAGAAGGAAGTGGGTAAATATCGGCTGATTCATAACCTTTCAAGTCCACCCGGTCTGTCAGTTAATGACAGGTTGGACCCAGAACTCTGCAGTGCATTACACCACCTTTGACACCGCTATTCAGAAGCTGCAGAAGCTAGGGGAGGGCGCACTAATGGCCAAATCGGATGTGGAAGCTGCCTTTCGCCTCCTGCCAGTGCACCCAGAAGATACTAGGTTGCTAGGTTTCACTTTCGAGGGACAGTTCTTCATGGACCTATGTATGCCGATGGGTTGTTCCATCGCAGGCGCGGTGTTTGAAACTTTCAGTCGTTTCTTGGAATGGGCAGTGCAGGACCTAGTGGAGTCCCGTGATGTGGTGCATTATCTAGATGGTTTCCTTTTTATGGGTCCACCGGGCTCGCCAGCGTGCAGGAAGGCTCTGCTGGGCTTCCAGCGGTTGGCGGAGGCACTGGGGGTACCCCTGGCGGGAGAGAAAACTGAAGGCCCGTCAACTCGATTAACTTTCCTGGGCATAGATATTGACACGGTGGAGGGAGTATGCCGACTCCCGCAGGAGAAAGTGAGAGCATTTGCAGCATCCATAGACGAATGTCTAATGGCACGCAAGGTCACTCTGCATCAGTTACAGGTCTTGGTGGGTCAGCTGAACTTCGCGCTCTGAGTGATACCCATGGGTAGGGCCTTTTCATGTAACATAGCCAGGGCAATGTCCGGCTTAAGGGCAAAACACCACCATACTAGGTTATCGGTGGAGGTTAAAAATGACTTGGGCACATGGAAGGAATTCCTGACGGGGTTCAATGGCAGAGTGATTTGGCAGCAACCAACGCAGTCAAGCGCGGAGTTAGAGCTTTACACAGATGCAGCTGGCAGCGTAGGGTTCGGGGCAGTCTTAGGATCAAGGTGGTGCATGAAACATTGGCCGGCAGACTGGGTCAAAACTGGTTTGACTCGCAATATCATATTTTTAGAGTTGTTTCCCATCATTGTGGCTTTGCATCTCTGGGGCCCCTTCTTTGAAAATAATCGCATAACTTTTTGGTCTGACAGTATGTCGGCAGTAATGGCAGTGAACAATCAGAGGGCAAAATGCCTGTGGGTGCTCCGCTTGCTTAAAGAACTGGTGCGGGGTTGCCTGCTGCGTAATGTATACTTTACTGCCAAACATGTGCCAGGGGTGGACAACACAGTAGCTGACGCCCTGTCTCGTTTTAAGTTAACAGAATTCAGAGCCCGATGGCCCCAAGCGGACAGTCAGATGACGTTCTTCCCGGAACAGCTGTGGAAACTTGGTGCCCCTTTTCCCCCGACCTGATAGCGGCTTCCATCGCGCCCAAGACTAAGAGTATGTATGAGAGGGCATGGCAGGCCTACTTAGCAGTACTGAGGGGAGCCAGGATGGCAGATCAATTTACCCCGCAGGGGGTTCTCCTTTTCATGGTGCAGCAGAGAGAGAATGGGAAATCACTGTCCCTGGTTAAGAGGCAGTTGTCAGCAATTGCCTTCTTTGCGGGTCTGGAGGGGGTAGGGGAGCCTACAAAAGACCTTAGAGTAAGACGGGCAGTGAAGGGTTGGGAACGGTTGGCCCCGGGGGTGAAAGACAGCAGGAGACCTATAGACGCCAGTAGATTAGCAAATATTTTGGAAGTATTACCGCAAGTATGCAGGTCTCCTTACGAGACGCAGCTACTGCGACTGGCGTACACCTTCGCTTTCTTTGGGGCTTTCCGAATATCTGAGCTCTTATCGGCTTCAAAGGCGGATGAAAAAGGGGGAATCAGATGGGCTGATGTGCTAATTTCAGAGGGCATGCTACAAGTGAAAGTGAGGAGGTCAAAAACAGACCCTTTAGGGAAAGGGGTCTGGGTCCAATTGAGAGCAGCGCTGGGGACCATTTATTGCCCCTTGACACTGATGCAGAACTTCATTCAAGTACGGCCTAGGGAGGGGGATGGTAGGCTGCTATTGCACGCGGACGGAACTACCCTCACAAGATTTCAGTTTATGCGCTTATGCAAGCGATCTCTGGCTGTGTTAGGGGAGGATGCGGCCCAGTTCACGTCTCATTCATTTTGGATTGGGGCGGCCATGACATCAGCCACATTAGGCCTCCCCACGGAAACCATCAAGTGGGTAGGCAGATGGAAGTCATCCTGTTTTGAACGATATGTGAGACCGCAGCTATCTTAAGATAGCGGCGGGAGGACAGCAGCCCATGGGGTGTCTTTCGCCTAATGAAGCCTTCTTTTCTTTTCTTGTCTTTCAATTTCTTTAATTTTCATACAGTGGGCTCGAGGCAGCAGACACAGGTATGCTGGTGCGGTCATTCTTATATAAGGAGAGCAGGGCAATTTTTGAAAACTCCAGGGAGGAAGGAGCACAGAGGCTAAAAGGTATAGATCACCACTGGGTAGGGGCAGGAGGGCAGCGGTTAAAAGACGTCATAGCCATCTTCGGAAGGCGCTAGATAAGGGCATGCCCATCCCAGATGTGCTGGTGATACATTCAGGGGGAAACGACATGATCCCGGCGGGCCGGAGGGGGGTAAAAGATGAACTCTTTTTTACACTCTCCAGGGTGAGGAAGGCCTTCCCGAACGCCACGATATTTTGGTCAGAAATGATCCCTCGTCAGGTTTGGGCTAATAACGCACTAGCAGTCGCAGTAAATAGGTCAGTGAAGAAATTGAACCAGGCGGTGGCAAAACTTTTGAGAGGTTCAGCCATATGTGCCATTAGGCACAACTTGATACAGGCAGCAAAATCAGAACTTTATTTGGCGGATGGAGTGCATCTGTCTGAGGCAGGGTTGGAATTGTTCATCCAAACCATTTTGGGGGCCATGGCCTTAGATGAGGACGGTGAAGCAGCATTTGGGGGGAGGGCGAGAACGCCAGCAAGCTACTCGCCCTGTGGCGGGGTCCCGGGCAAGAGAAATGGCAGGGACTCCGGATTGGCGGGGACTGTCTGATCCTGGAACGAACAGGGCGGGCTGTCAATGGGGCTCCGGGCTGGCGGGAGAGGGGGCTGACCTGCTGGTGGTCCTTGACTATCCGGCCCTACCAGAGATGCCGGCACTTGTTGTAAGCAACTTTGAGGGAGCTGGCGCGCAAGAAAGGCGCCAAGCAGTGCCCTGGTGGCCGCGTCTAGGGGATAGACGATGGGTAGTTATCCCAAAGGGGAGCTGTAAAGAATTGGTTGTGGCCTGCTGGCGCAACACGCATCGAGTGTGGTTCTGGAGATTCAGAATGTAAATGCAATATATATCAACCTATGGCTTAATTGTATACTTCGCAAGCCTATTGCCTTTATCAATGTGTGTTGGTTTGGAATTTTAATAAAGATGGTCAAGAGTTGACAGTGCATCAACAAAGTAAGGATTGCGTTTATTTGAAGTATAATAAAGACTACGCAGTGAAGACCAACTACTTGCCTGGTTTGCTTTGTGGGGGAGAGTTATAAATGGCATACTATGGTTCTATGTATTGCAGGGGCGAATCGCACGTGATATGCCCACTATAGGCCTGCAATTCCCCGGGTTATCTCTCTCACCCCCTTCCTGTGGATAGGGACAATAATGGCCCCTCTCCAAGACTCGGGAACATCTTTTCCCCCTGCAACTGCATTAGTGAGGGTATTCAGATAGGGTATCCAGATATCAGGTTCATAGAGAAGCAAATCACCTGGAATACTATCGGGCCTGGTATTTTCCCTCGATTCATTACATTAAAGGCTACTTCGGTCTCTTTCGGTGAGAAAGTGCAAAAAAGTAGTTTGTATTCAGACAGTTGCGACCCCGGGGAACATGGTTTGTGCTCAATATTATCAGGAAAGTTTAACACATGAGTTTCTCGTTCCTTAAAATGAACAGTAAAGTGGGCGACCCACTGGTCGGCTGGGGCAGCTGAAACAGGTTGGGATGCACTCGCTCTACTGCCGGATGCAATCAGTCTTCTGAATGCTTGGGTCTCTTTCTTTGACAGGGTATCAGATCAGTAAGTTCAACCCACTGGGTCTCATTCCCAATGTCTCCTATTGGCCCTTAGAGTTGACTTGTATGCCTTTCTGGCAATAGTTAAGTACATCCATGTGCTTGTTTTGCTTCAGAAGATGGTTTATCTGTAAAGTTTTCACCACAGTATGAAGGCTTCAGGTGGTATAATCTTTAGCACCTTCAGAGGCTGCTTATTTTTATAGAATTTTCTTTGCCAAGTGTTGCATAGAGTGTACACTGTTCTGAGTAGATACTTTTTCATACGCTGTAGTATATTTCTAATGAGTGTTTCACTGTCTGCAAAACTCTCTTCATAGAGTGAATACTGTTTACAGTACCCACTTCTCTGCTCATAACAACTTAATATCTCAATGTAGGTTCAGTGACTATCAGGGGTTTGATACAGATAAAAGCTGTCCATAGTGGATCATTCATTTTGGAACAGACGTTTATTTTTTTAGGAACTTGGCTTTCTCTGAACAGGTGTATTCAGATTGAAAACCGTATGTAATGAGGGTTTCCCATATATCTGTGATTGATTGTTAACGTGAATTAGGCTACCCATGAAGAGTATGGTATAATGCCAATGTTGCACATACCATATGCTTGCTACACCTAGGGGAGTTGTATCTGTGATGGCATTAATGATACTTCATGTTATTCTGAGGTATTCTGTACTTACTTTTAGGCCTCTAATACTAGTTTATAGATTAATGTGTACAAAAGAAGCTTGGATGATGTCATCAGTGATGTCATCAGTGATGTCATTAATGTAATTTGAGAGGTCATCAGTGATGTCATAAATGATGTCACAGAACATGTCATGAGTGATGTAATATGTGAGGTCATAAATAGTGCATGGCGGGAGCTCAAGTTATAGTTAGCTCTGCTAACTAGAACTGATGAATGTCTGTGTTCTATTTTTAGTTTAAAACATTAATGTTCTCACTGACAAGTTCACCAACCTATGATCTTACATTAACCTTTGATTTCTTTCAGTGAATTTCTAAGGCTTCTTTAAAACAAAAACATATCTATTTATCACACCTAAATATAACGTTACTTTTACCTTTTTTCAGTGAAGTTTTACGTTTCTTAACGTAAATTACATTTTCTTTAATGTATATTTGATAGGATGACTAAAGATTATGTCATGTGTGTGCACATCATTTTGAAAGGGAGTGTCTTTTTATTGTAACATAGAAGGAAAGGATGCACAGTTTGCAAAATCTTTCTAATAAATGAGGTGTGAGTATAATAGGGTGTACTAAGAAAATATTTCAGTTGAGGTTGGCCATCTTCTCAGCTGTTGTAACTCCCACATTGAGAGATCTTCCCAGCAAGTTCATTAATAATCCAATGGCAGAGTTTTCAAGGGCTTTGTATGTCTTTTTACATTAAAGAGGTAATTATAATTCAGAAAAAGAGTGATCAGTTTTTGGGATTATGTATACTATTAGCTTTGACAATGTAAGTCTTCTTTTAAGATGTTTCATTACACTCACAAGATTGTTGTGTTATGAATTGTGTTTTGAAGTATTGTATAGAGTTGTTTTTCATGTGCTCATTTAGGGCCTGATCATGACTTTTGGCGAAGCAGTGGCGTAACGGTGCAAACAAGTAGGCCACCTCTCCGCCAAAGGTCACTGCCACCTGCCCACCAGATTATGACTTTTAAGTAGTCTGTTGGGCGGATCGCATGGCTGTCTCAAGGCAGTGCCTCATTACAGGGCAGCGGTGCCTTTGAAAAAGGGACCTCAATGTAAAAGGCACCTTAATGTGAACGCCTCACAAGGCTCTTGCACGGCATGGACTCGAAAGCCCATGCCATGCAGGAACTGTTGTACATGCACACGGGGGCATATGTTATACGTAGGAGGTACAGGGGGCTCTGTAGGGCCCCCTTTGTTTCCTCTCCTCCATGGTTTACATGAAGTAAGAACCTCCATGTAAACCCTGGAGGAGAGGAAACTCATAATATGCTTGGTGGGACCACAGCGGTCTTGGCAAGCATATTGCAGTTTCCTGACTGCCACACCACCTCCAGAGAACGGAGGTTCCCAGGCGGTGGTCCCAGGGCGGTCCAACTGCCCAACTCATAATGAGGTGGTCAGACCGCCGGTGCAGCGGTGGCTAGACCACCATAACTGCGCCCCGCGAGTCTGGCAGTCCACGGACCGCCAGACTCGTAATTAGGGCCTTAGTGTTTAATACTAATCTATAATAAGAGAGTAATTTAAATATGTTTATTATATTTATTTATTTTTTACAAATTAATAACTCCTGCAAGCCTCTCACAAAAGTCAAACACACAATCCCATTCGTGGAGTCTGAGGGGGTTGTGCATCATCTTTAGCTCTCGTGAACCACATGAGAAATCGTATATCTGGAATTAACATAATAACAGTGTTTTCTAGTAATTCTGAATAAAGTAAGACAACAGAGATGTTGATTAACTTAGAAACAATTATTGTGGGTTGTCCCATTCAACATATAAAGCAAAAAGATTTTTTACGATCCAGCGAGACACTCAGGTGATACTTGGGAGACACTTGCGAGAGGTCCACGAGAAGAAACACGCCCTAAAGAAAGGTTGTGATTGGTTCATATGAATGTCTTTATTTGTAAAAGGAAGACCCCACTGTTTTTGCTTCATCTGTGTATTGGATTGTAGTGTGGGTAGACCTTCTTGGCTTGCTCTGTTTCTCTTTTGTAATTCTTTTTTTTTTTTAAGCAAAGGAGAAAAGTCTTTATCAGATTCTGATGAGTAACCTAGTGCAGTTGCAGCATCTCAGCCACCTTAACCTGCCTAATAATCTCTGCTGGCAAAAAACTCTGTAATATGCAAACTTTGCAAAATGGAGTTCAGCCAGGGGAGTACCAAGACACAGTATAGTTTGAGCACTACGGGAATGTGGAGACATTTAGGATCCCTGCATCCACAAAGGCTAGCTCAAGCAGAATTCAGGTGCTTCTACATCCTTTCAACCTGGAGACACTGTGCCTGCTCAGGTACTAACTGGTCAAACAGACAATAATCCTGCTTACATAAACAAAGCTCTTTTTTACTGCTCATGTAAGAAGATTATTTTCTCATCAGAGATGAGTAGAGCTATACAGGACAAGCTTTGCAAGACCACAAATGCCCCTTATGCAGTAGTTTTTTTATTTGAAGAAATATTTTTCCACATTTTTCTCCTGTTAGGTTTCAAGGAGATGTAGTTATACTAGTTCTACCCTGTTGTAAAATATAAAAACACACAAACATGTAAAATAGTTAAAAAATGCAAAGAAATATTAAATTGTTAAAAAACCAAAAAAAGGCTATTTTCAGAGCTACCCTGTTGTTTCATTAGCTAACTTTTTTTATAATGTTTCCCTTTTTAAAAAAAAAAAAAACTCTTGTGAGAGTCTCACACGTGCCAGAAATGCCAATGATCCTTACATACATAATCTATTTTGATGTTTGTCTTTTTCTTTATCACATTAGAAGGATCTCAAAATAGTCCTTTTTGGTTTTTTGAAATTATTTAGATTTTTTGTCTTTTTTTGTAACTTTTTTTATTTGCACTAAAACAGAAGTGAGGAGACTTCACAAATATTAAGGTTTCTAAACTTGGATATAATGTATTGGCAAAAAAAGCAATGCCTAGGAGGGCATTTGTGCTCTTCTGCGAGCTTGTCCCAGGCTGCAGCATTTTCCTCTGAAGAGAAAATTATTGTCTTACAAAGAAAACAGAAAAGTGCTTTACTCAAGTAGTCTGGGTTGTTTGTAGCCTGACTTGCCACAACTTGAGATGGTGCTGATTGGCCTATTCAAACAGATGTGGAGGCACCTGACAACACATATAGCCCCGCACTTTTCTGCATCCCTGCATGAGCTAGACATTAAGGATACATTTCTCTTAAGTGCTGCAACATCCCTGATGTTCCCATGCTATACTGTTTCTAGGTGCTGCGGTTCAGTTAATTTCTGCACAATTTGCACTTCACATTCTTCGTGGACACTTTCTTCCCTCCAGGTGCCATCTCAAAGAATTGCCAAGCAATGGATTCCTTTGGTGGCTTAGGTGATACGGTTTTTTCAGCTGGTGCTTGATTATCACTGTCAGATGAAGACATGTTTTCTCCTCACAAAAGTCTACACAATTGCAACAGAAGATGCTCTGACGTGCCTTTAGATGTTTCCACATCAAAGAGCTGCTTGTAAATGAGGAAAGAAGACCGACCACTTGTAGGAAGATGGAGTATTATGTAGTGGTGCTGGTTAGTCTTCACTATGGAATACTCTCACAATACTTCAAAGATAGTACTTGGATTCACAATATTAAATCCTTAGTGGCAAAGACATGTCAGGCTTTACATATTTCAGCGGTACCATAATGGAGCTGGCAACCTCGGGGTGTCCAGTTGCCAGCCCATGTTATCCTATGGACCACTGATCACTCATAGTAGCCCTTAATGGAAAAGGCTACTAAGCTTGCACTCTTCTTTAATATATTGCACTCTTAGAGGTAACTGGCATATATTAAAAATAGTGCATTGACCTTGCCACACATGGTGAGGGCAAAGTCGAGTGCACTGCCGCTAGAGTATGCGATGGCAGGACTGCTGTTATCTGTTTGCTTGGGTCACTCACGTTGGCACAAACATTGCTTCGGTCCCTGGTGAACCCTTTAACTCCCATGCCCAGGTTACCCCATGTACTGTTTATGAGGGACTTATAAGAGGGTTAAAGTC
Source organism: Calotriton arnoldi (assembly GCA_963921515.1). NCBI lineage: Eukaryota > Metazoa > Chordata > Amphibia > Caudata > Salamandridae > Calotriton > Calotriton arnoldi. Next base: position 2,290,070 of record CAWUFW010001098.1, read on the forward strand.
CTTGCCAATTGGTGTTGGCAATTCACATGTATCAGTTTTAGGGAGAGAGTTCTGGTACTGGGGCCCGGTTAGCAGGCTTCAGTGCCCTATATAACTCCCCCCAGCCACTATTGTAAGGAGGATCAACCCCAACCTGGCTGAGTTTCCTGACTTTTCAGTGAGGAAGGATGTAGGGAAAATTGGCTGACCTATTGCAGGGCCTACTCTGCCTTACTTTCTTCTGTCAGGGTCACTCCCTCTGGGCAGTTGAACCACCTCAACAGTAACAGGACTCAATTTAAACTGGACCTTAATTATAGCTGTGGTCTTACCATCCTCCCCTTTTGCTCTGGGTAGTGAGGTGTCCACCTCTTCTAACCTACCTTAGCCACAGAGGCCAGCTACCACTTGAGCAACCCCACCATGACCAACAGGGTCAGGGTGCCTAATGTACTGGCTATGGATCTGCCTCCCATGCCAAGTACAACGCTACCATGAAGGCTAGCGCCTAACAGAGTCTATTGACAGCTGTCAGGGTCAAAAACAACATCCTGAGCTCTCCACTGACAGGTGGATGTGCTACTTTAGGGGCAACAGTATCTTCTTGGAGCCTCCCTTGCTGTTCAGAGCTGGGGACTACCACCTCCTGTAGCAGGCACCCCCACCTTCCACTTCTCCTTCTTTCAGTACAGAGGTGACACCCTGGTTCTGAGCAGCTGTCTGACTCTTCAGGACTTATTAGGGGTCAGGAGAGGCCTCACCAGTGCCAACTTTGGGGTTCTCCCTTACTGGGGTAGAATGCCCTTTACTTCCTGGGTCTCTAGTTAAGAGTTGCCTTCCTTTCATTCTTCTATTCTTTTTCCCTTTCTGCTGGGGCAGTCTCCTAACCTTAGAGAAAGGACCGAAAGGACCCCTAGGATCCCTGGGTTGGGTGGCACCCTGGGCAACCACCCCTTCTGCGATCAGACCAACCTCTGAGTGGTCATTGCCTAGGATACAATCTAGGGGGATATCAGGACTGACTACTACCCTATGCCAGCTAAGGGTATCCCTTCTTTCTAGGGGCACTAATGCTGCAGTTGGGTTGTGACCTTCCCTGGGACTACCCTTACCCTCCTTGTTTCTCCTGGCACATACTGGTCAGGGGGCACTAACCCGTTAACCACTATGGTATGACTGGCACCTGTATCTCTCAGGACAGTGGTGGGGATCCCATTCACCTGGAGGAGGTGGAAATGCTTAATACCACAGTCAGGGATCACCAGCTTACCATCTCAACTCTTCTCCCAGTTAAAAGCTATGAGGACCTCCTCATCTGAGGTATCCTCCCCAAAAGCAACATTGGCTAGCCCAGTATTAACCTTCCTTTTGGGATAGGCTACATCCCTTCTGTATTGCCCTGCCTGTTGGCAGTCAAAGCACAACCTATTATTTTGGTCCTGGGTACCCCTTACTCTACTTGCCAGAGGTAGGGTGGGTCTGAATCCTTTTGGGGTTTGGGGGTCCTGCGGGAGTACCTTTGGTGGGCTTGCCACCTCCCTACTTCCCCTTTTGTAGGCCTAACCCCCCCCTTCCTGAGGTCACTCCCATTGGGTTTTCTTGGGTACTCTTGTCCTTATCCACTCATCAGCCTTCTTGCCCAACTCTCTAGGGCTAGAAAGCTCTGAATCTACCAAATTCTGGTGAAACGTGTCCGAGGTACAATTAGTTAAAATGTGCTCTTTCATAATTAAATTATATCACCCGTCATAAGTGTCCATCTCATTTCCTTTTATCCAGCCTTCTAGTTCTTTGGCAGAAGAGGCCACAAAGTCCACCCAGTTCTGGTTATGACCATTATGAGTGTCGCTATACTTCAATCTGTATTCCTATGTAATGTCCAAATCCTTATATCACGGTCTCCTTCATATGGTGATAGGACTGAGCCACATACTCATTAAGGGTCAAAAGTCTATCTCTGCCCTTCACTGAGAATAACTCCCATAGTAGAGAGCACCAGTACTGGTGAGCTACCCTCCTCATTTTGCAGGCCCTCTCAAAGAATGCAAGCCATTTTTCATTATCATCACCATCTCTAAACTTGGGGACAATCCCTTTAGGGATTTTAGGGTCAAAGGGTTTCTCTTTTTCCCTGTTAAAGTTGCTGCCACCATTATCTCTGGGCTTAAAGCCCATCTTGACCCTTCTTTTTTTAAGGGCTAGTCTCCTTTCCTCAAGTTCAATCTTTTTCTCCTTTAGTGAGAGAAGATCAAGCTCTTCCTCAATGCTTAATACCACCTTACCAGTAGGCAATCTTCTAGAGTAGCTTCTGTCACTTTCCATTGGTGAAGGGGTTCAGGGAAAGCATGGAGAGTTTTAGGGTCTGATTTTGAGTCTGGCGGTCTTCTGACTGCCAGCCTCGTGGTGGCGACGCAGTGGTGGTCCACCATCTGCTGTATTATGACTCCTAAAGTCGTTGAGGAGGTGGACCGTTGGCTGCAGCGCAGGAACGTCACAATGCAATATGCTGAGCGGGGACTGGCGCAGTCCCGCTCAGCATATCATGAGTTCCTGGACTGTCAGCCTCTTCATGGCGGAACTCCGCCATGAAAAGGCTGGCGGTGCAGGAACAGAGGGGGCCCACATGGCCCCCCGCCATGGAGATACAATTGGGGGGCACAAAAGATGCCCCCCTGTCTGTGCCCCCACAAAGTTCCAGCATGTCATGGACATCCAAGTCCACATCCATGTCGTGCTGGAACTTTTTTTGCTGTTCCCATTGCGGTGCCTGTTTTCCAGGCACAGCCATGGGAATAGCAAAGGACCGCCCGCCATAGTACGAGTTACACATTTTTGATTCGTAATACATTCAGCTGTGCTTGCGCGGCTTGGGCGCAGCGGAGGCGGCATTGCGACATCTCCGCTGCGCCAAAGTCATAATCAGGCCCCTGGTCTTCACCTTCTTCCCCATCATCTTCAATCTGGACTAGGACAACATCCTCATCCTCTTCATGGTCGTCTTCTGAGGAATGGCCCTCCCTCTCTAGTTTCTCTTTCTCATAATGGCTGAGGGCCTTCTCAAAGTCCTCCTATTTAGCTGTTACTCTGTAGCTGATGCCCTTAGCTTTGCACAAAACCCTTACATCACTGATCTTCAGTGCTGGTATGACTGACAGGTTGAGATTCTTTCCAACCTCCATTGTGCCTAACCTTTTACCTGAAACTTGGGACCTTTTTTAAACTTTAAAAAAAAGTTTTCTGTACTTTCTTAGTCTTTTGTTTTGCATGTTTAGAATGGGGGTCTACACAGGGTCCTGAAATTCCAATTTAAAAAATTGAAAAATTTTCGAAAAAATAATTTATGAGTTGAAGTCAACAGTAGATTTCTCGTGCAAAGATCACTTATGACCAAGTGGTACTGCGAAACACAAATTCAGGATCCCACCACTGTAACACCATTATAGTAAGGTGGAGTATTTTGTAGTGATGCTGGTTAGGCTTCACTCTGCAATACTATCAAAATACCATTTGGATGTTCCCTCAGAGGGCCCAATAGTCAGCGATTCTTTGGTTCGGGTACATTGTTTTTTCATGCGGACTACAGTACACTAGTACCATTAGTCCAAGGGAGTATGGAGTTGCCTTTGGCTCTCAAAGTAGTCCCGCTGTCTGGATGAACAGGTCTTTGGTCCGGGATGAGACACAGTCATGCCGTTTCAGGATGGTAGCCAGAGGTGCAGAGTATCACACCTTTGGTGTGTGTAGCTCCTATTGTCACAGAATCGGGTCTCTCCTTTGTCCTATGTTGCAATTTGAATCAGAACTGAGGTTCTGGTTCCAGGGGTGCCCCTTAAATACTGGATTTAGAGGTGTGGGTGCAAATAGCCAATGGGCAACTAGCCCCAGCTACTAATCCGCTGCTGAGGTGACCACATCTGGGGATGTGTCTCACCTTTTCTACCCAGAAGCCTCTATTCTGCCACTTATAAAAACTGAAGAAATCTTCTGCAGCCTTCCACACCCTATGGGTGTGGCTAGTCTTCTGGAAGTGTACACCTCATAAATACATAATTTAAATTTCCTGCCTTCCCAGATGCAAATATGTTTGGGGGCAGGGGGAGGGCTGTTTCCTCCTTTGGGAGGGTGCCTGGTTACATATCACAGGTGGTGCATTCTTTGAAACTCACCGCCTTGATGTGCCACTTTCCCAGCCGTCCTCTCAGGGAGGGAGGTGTGACCTCCTTCCCATTCAGATAATTGCTTCCTACTCCTGGGAGAGTACATGCCTTCTGACAGGGGTTCAGATTCCTGTGTTGGTGGCAGCAGCTGTGGACTTACAGTGAGAGCAAAGGAAAGGCTGGGTCAACCAGGTGGGCAACTTCTATAGTAGCCACCTGGGTGCATTCTACATCGATTCTGACATTGGAATCATTTCAGGGATGATGAAGCTCTTTGTTTGATACCAAACATTACATATTTTGGCAGTACCATAATGGAGTTGCCAACCTCGGTGGTGCCCAGTAGCCAGCCCATGTTATCCTGTGGACGGCTGATCACTCATAATAGCCCTTAATGGAAAGGGCTACTAGAGGGACATATAAGCTTGCACGTATTTGTCCTCACCTTTAATATAATGCACCATGCCTCCTGGGCTCAAGAGGCCGTCCTTAGTGATGACTGGCATAAATTAGAAATGGTGCATTGACCTTGCTACACATGGTGAGGGCAGTTTTCACTACTCTTGCAGTCTGCAAGGGCAGGACAGCTATCATCTGTTTACTTGGGTCACTTAGGCTGGCACAAACAGTGCTTCAGGCCCTGGTGACCCCTTTAACTCCCATGACCTGGATACCCTGGTACCATTTACCAGGGACTTATAAGGGGGTTAAAGTCCCAGCCAATTGGGATTGCCAAGTCATATGATCCAGTTTTAGGGAGGGAGCTCTGGCACTGGGGCCTGGTTAGCAGGCTTCAGTGCACTGTCACAGTCAAAAACCAGCATCTAGCATTCCAAATGGGAGCAAAAAGTGGGGGATACCTGCAAAAAGTCTGTTTTCTTACACCACTACCTTCAATAATTCATGGCATTAATTTTAACCAGTCAAAACTTTCATGCTGGGTGTGTGTAGACTCTCTTGGGGCGCTTGTAAGACGCTTGCAGGATCGTATAGTTATTAACTCACTTTTATATTGTTGTATATAGAGGTGATTCATGATTTGTTAATTTAATTTCTTGCAACATTGTAGGATGCATAAGGGGATATTTACAATACAATGTTGGAGCGCGGTGTTACTCCAAAATTGGTAACGCTGCGCTCTGACATTTTTTAAATGCAGGGATGCGCTGTATATACAAAAATACGGCACACCGCTGCGTTTCCCCTAGGGTTGGTGCTAAAAAAGCTGCCAGCGCAGGCACTCTTGCACCATGTTGCAAAGGTGCCTTCACTGCAGGGGCGATTGTTTATGTGCAGGAAGGCACATCTTTCTGCACATAAACAATCTGTAAAGGTGATTTGCTGTTTCTATGTGTGCTGCAGAAGGCACCACACATAGAATGAACAAACTACAAGGAGAAATTCATAATTTCTCCTTGTATCGTCATCCTAAGACCAGGTTTTACCTGGTCTTAGTTTTGGCACCACCCCATACTTGTAAATATGGGGCGGCATCAAAAATATAATGGATGTTGCTGCAGAACGCCCACTGCAACACCCATTGCCTGCCCCTTTGCCGCAGCGGACTGCTGCAATAAGGGGCATAGTTACAAAGCGGTGTTAAGCCACGTTAAGTGGCTTAATGACACCTTGTAAATATGGGGGCAACACCAGCGGACCGTCAGAAAAAGTGGCGCTCCAGTGTTCTTAGGGACTTCTAAATATGCCCAATAGACTCTACGTTCCTCATTTGGGAAAATATTTTATATGTATTAAGATGTAGAGCTGGTTTTGGTATGTCATTACTTCCGAAGGCAATCTGCGTGCAAAACACTCTATAAGAAAACATTGCAATGCCTGCTAAAAACATCTCTATATAGAGATATGTAACCATAATAGCTTATAATCTTTCTGTATATGATGGGTGTATATAGTTCAGTGTCAACAACTAGTGCTCTATGGTAAACTGTTGGCCTTATGAAATGATTGTTTATATTGCATTATATGAACCAAAATACCTGTCTACAAACTGGTCACTGTTAGAAAGTAGTTGTGTATTTTAGATTGTTGAAAATTACTGCTTTCTAAAGTAAGGCCTTTAAGTTGAATGATAGGCGTGTGTTGTGCTGTTTATTATTTTTACACTCTTTGGTTTCTACCTGCTACTGAGGACTATGCCAGTTGTTCTAGGTCTTGAACTACTGTTATATACCTAAATCCACACAATGTACCGTAATAAACAAGAGACCATTTTTGATGTAGTATAAACTGAGGCATAACGTCTTTGAGTATATTAAAAGGTAGCACCAAAATATGTTTGAATGTTGTCAATGTTAAACAGATATACAAAATCAGAAACATTTGAATTTTGTAACACAAAATTGTTACCATTTCTTGCAACTATAAGCTTTTTATTCTTTTCACTGTAGGGAGGTACTGTTCTCTGCAGTAAAGCCTTTTATTTCAATGATGGGTATGTATGGTAGGGTTTTGGAAGACACTTATGTGTCTTTTGTCTGGTTTATACTGCACTACTGAGAACTATATGAGGTATTGTAGATGCTCAACTGATGTTATTTCTCTGAGCCTCAGATAAAGGCCTATAAGAATGGAAAGTGCATTTAGTGTACACTATACCTCAAGACATAAAACCTGCAGTGCCACACATGTTATTTGTTGATTGTTTACAATATGAGTTCTGCAAGGATACTATCCTGCAGAACACTATTGAATGTATATAGTACAATATGTATCTTGTATAAAACCGTTTTATACTTTAAGAATTGTATCTAGTACAGTTCAGTTACAAATTTCTATTATGGTTGAAAACTGTCTGTTCAATCATGGATGTACATAGAAGAGTAGAAATAGACAATGGTCTGTCTAATAACAAATCTCCCCAGTTTATTGCACATATGTGAAAGGATGTACACAGACATGTAGTTGTCAATGACACCTCTCAAGTTGAAGAGTGTCTGTACTAGTGAGTGTAGAGTGAGTAGGTTCTCTTCTAAGATATTTCCTCAGGCTTGAATTATGTAATGCAGTAGCTTTGTAAGTTACAGTAAAATATAATTTAATAAAGTTCTCTTTCTAAGAGGTGATTGGATGAGTAGTGTATGTAGCACAGTGTGATAAATGAGTGCACTACATATTTACACTGTTCTTTTTGTTTTTGCTTGTCAATTGCACAGTGTGCCGACAGAATGTTCTCTCATGAGTGACTTCTCCTGAAGGAGATTATGGTTTCAATAAGGATGTGAAAGGACTGTGACATTTTTCTTCACAGTTGCCATCTTGATAGAAAAGAAAAGAACATGTTCATTTATTTTTAGAACATTTATCTTATTTTTGGAATGTGTTAGAAATTGGGTCTATGGTCGGCAGAGGTGTGCACCCAGTCCAAGTAGGGACTGCAGTACTAGTCAGGGTAAGTCAGAGACACAACCTAAATTAACCTGTGCTCACCCTCTGGTAGCTAGGTAGAGAGCAATCAGGCTTAACTTAAGAGGCAATGTGTAAAGTATTTGTGCACACTTTAATTACGTTAACAGTGAAAACACCACAAAGAGACTCCCCACCATTTTAGAGAAATATAGAATATTTATCTGAGTGAAACAAGACCAAAACAACAAGAATCCAATAAGTTGAACTTGATCTATGAATTATTAAAGTATAAACTGCAATATGGTGCTTTAAAGTCAATAGTACGAAGGGGCTACTTGAGATCACGCTAGAACACGGTAAATCCAAAGTTTCAGGCTGACCGCAATGGAAGACAGGCCGGCTACAAGACCCATGCAGGGTCGGCTGAAAAAGTACCTTGGATAGAGCAAGCGTCGCGTCGAAGACTCGATACGTCATTTCCGATTCTTGCAGTCAGGACAAGGCGTCGAAGTCGAGCCTCGCAGTCGGGTCCCCCTTACAATGCAGGCACCGCATCATCGTTAAACTTTGCAGTGGTGTCTTCGGATTGGCACTGCGTTGTTGTCAAGCCTTGCAGTTGGGACCTCTGGTTGGTGCTGCATTGTCAAACCTCGCAGTCGGGTCCCGGGTCGTCCTCGAGCTGCTCTGGGAACTCGTTGGATCGGCACTGAGTCGGTGTCGAAGGGCACTGCATCGGTTCCGATCGGCGCAGAGGTGACGATTTGTCGATTGTGGAGCAAAATAGACTTCAAGAACAGGGGGTAAGCCAGCAAGCCCTTGGAAAATACTTGGGTTCAAAGATGTAGAGAGCAGGTCCAGTCCTTCTCACTCGCAGGCAAGAAGCAGCAGGCAGCAGGCCAATACAGCAAAGCAGTTAGCAAAGTTGCATTCCCTCCTACAGCACAGCAATCAGCAGGCAGCAGGGAAACACAGTAAAGCAGTTAGCAAAGTGGCAGTCCTTCCTGCAGCACAGCAGCTCTTCTTCGAGGCAGAATGTCCTTGGTTCCAGCAAAGATCTGATTTGGTGGAGTCAGGGGTCCAGTACTTATACCCAGTTGTGCCTTTGATGTGGGGGGAGACTTTAATGAGCCCTTTGAAGATCACAAGGCCCCTGCCTTTCCTGCCTTGGCTCCAGACTTACTACAGGGGTATAAGCAGCTCTTTGTGTGGGGACAGGCACAGCCCTATTCAGGTACAAGTGTCAGTTCCTCCCTCCCAATCTACCACAGGAAGGCCCATCTGACTGGTGATCTCTGCTGACAGTTTTTCTTAGGGCATCAGATGTACGCAGTTGTGTGTGGGGAGGAAGCAGCCTCTCTCTGATGATGGATGTGCATTGTAGTGTGTGGGGAGGGATTGTACTCTCCACTGAGACCCCTCTCATGGATGATGGGTGTGCATAGTAGAGAATGAGGAGGGACTGGCCTGCCTGCTGAGACCTCTCTCTTGGATTACGGGTGTGAATAGTAGGGTGTGGAGAGTGACTAGCCTCTCTGCTGACACCTTTCTCTGGGCTAATAGCTGTGCATAGTTGAGTGTGGGGAGGGACTGGTCTCTCTGCTAAGACCTCCCTCACGGATGACAGGTATGTGTAGTAAGGTGTGTGGAGGGACTGGCCTCTCCGCTGGGACCTCTCTGTTGGATACAGATATGCATAGTATGGTGCAGGGATGGATTAGCCTCTCCGCTGAGACCTCTCCCTCAGATGACAGGTGAATGTAGTAGGGTGTGTGTGGAAGCCCTAACTTTTCCACTAAAACCCAACCACAGGGTGATAAGCTTGTGTAGCAGTGTGTGGAGCGGGACTAGCCTCACCGCTGAGACCTTTCTCATATGACAGGTGTACATAGAAGGGTGCAGGGAGAGACTAGCCTTCCCACTGAAACCTCTATCTCTCTGGTCTGACAGATGTGCGTAGTAGGGTGTGTGGAGGTACTGCCCTCTCCTCTGATACCTCTGTCTGGAATGACAGTTGTGCATGGTAAGATGTAGAGAGGTACTGACCTCTCCACTAGTAGGGTGTGTGGGAAACTGTCCTATCTACTGACAGCTCTCCCTAAGGCATCAGAGGTATGTAGTAGTGTGTGGGAAGGAACTATCCTCTCTGCAGAGTCCTCTCTCTTGGATGACGGGTGTGCATAGTAGGGTGTGGGGAAAGACTAGCCTCTCCTCTGAGACCTGTATCTCAGATGATAGGTGTGCATAGTAAGGTGTGTGGAGGGACTGGCCTCTCTGCTGAGACCCCTCTCTTGGATGACAGGTGTGCATAACAGAGTGTAGGGAGGGGCTGGCCTGTCCACTGAGACCACCCTTTTTAATGACAGGTGTGAATAGTAGGGTGTGGAAAGAGACTAGCCTCTCCACTGACAACTCTCTCTGTGCTAACGACTGTGCATAGTAGAGTTTGGGGAGGGACTGGTCACTCCTCTGAGACTTCCCTCTCAGATGAAGGGTGTGCATAGTAGGGTGTGTGGAGGTACAGGCCTGTCTGCTGAGACCCCCTCTTGGATGATGGCTGTGCAGATTAGAGTGTGGGGTGGGACTAGCTTCTTTGCTAAGACCTCTCTCTCAGATGATGGGTGTGCATAGGAGGGTGTGTGGGCGACTGGCCTTTCTGCTGAGACCCCCCTCTTGGATGACGTGTGGGCCTGGTAGGGTATGGGGAGGGAATGGCCTCTATGCTGAGACCTCTCTCTTGGAAGGCAGAAGTGAGTTGTAGGGTTTGGGAAGGGAAGTCCGTCTGCTGAAGCCTCTTTCTTGTATGGCAGGTGTGCATAGTAGAGTGTGGAGTGAGACTAGCTTCTCTTCTGAGATCTATCTCTGGGATGATCAGTGTACATAGTAGAGTGCATAGATGGACTGGCCTCTCTGCTGAAACCTCTATTTTGGATGACGGGTGTGCTTAGTAGGGTGTGGGATGGGACTGGCTTCTTTGCTGACAGCCTTCCCCAGGGAGTCAAATATACATAGCAGAGTGTGTGGAGGGACTAACCTCTCCATTGACACCCCTCCACAGGGTGATCAGCATGTGTAGTAGTTAATGGGGAGGGACTAGACTCTCCACTGAGACCTCTCTCTCAGACAGCAGGTGTACACAGTAGGGTGAGAGGAGAGACCTATTGAGACCTATTGAGACCTCTATTGAGACCTCTGTCTGGACATACAGGTGTGTGTAGTAGGGTGTGTGGAAGGACTGGCTTCCCCACTGAGACCTCTCTCTGGAATGACAGGTGTTGAGAGGTACTAACCTTTCCACTAATACCTTTCTCTAGGATAATGGGTGTGTGGGAAACTGGCCTCTCTGCTGACAGCTTTCACTAGGGCATCAGATGTTCACATTAGTGTGTGGGGAAGAACTCACCTCTCTGCTGAGACCTTTCTCTTGGATGACAGGTGTGCATAGTAAGGTGTGGGGAAGGACTGGCCTCTCCACTGAGACCTGTCTCTCAGATGACAGGTGTGCATAGTAAGGTGTGTTCAGCGACTGGCCTCTCCACTGGGACCCCTCTTTTGGATGATGGCTGTGCATAGTAGAGTGTAGGGAGGGACTGGCCTCTCCAATAAGACTGCTCTCTCAGATGACGGTTGTGCAAAGTAGGGTGTGTGGAGGGACTGGGCTTTCCACTGAGGCCACCCCTGTTGGATGTCATGTGTGTGTAGTAGGGTGTGGGGTGAGACTAGCCTCTACACTGAGACCTCTCTCTTGGATGACAGAAGTGTGTAGTATGGTTTGGAAAGGAACTGGCCCCTCTGCTGAGGCCTCTCTCTTGGATGACAGGTGAGTGTAGTAGAGTGTGGAGTGAGACTTGCCTCTATGCTGCGACCTCTCTCTGGGGTGAAGGGTGTACGTAGAAGGGTATGTAGAGGCACTGGGCTTGCTGCTGACAGCTTTTCCCAGGGCGTCGGATGTATATTTAAGAATGTGAGGAGGGACTAACCTGTCCACTAACACCCCTGCGCAGGGTGAAAAGGATGCATAGTAGTGTGTGGGGAGGGACAAGCCTCTCTGCTGAGACCTGTCTTTTGGATGATAGGTGTGCGTAGTAGGGTGTGGGGAGGGACTGGCTTCTCTGCTAATACCTTTCCCTCATTTTACAGGTGTGCATAGTAGGGTGTGTGGAGGGACTGGCCTCTCTGCTGAGACCCCTCTCTTGGATGACAGGTGTGCATAGTAGGGTGTGGGAAGAGCCTCACCTTCCTACTCACATTTCTTCCCAAGCCAATGGGCATAAATAGTAGACTCTGACAAACAGCATCTCCAGTAAGACCCCTTCCTACAGTAAGTAGTGTGCATATCACAGTGCATACAAATATCACCTACTCCTTCCTATTTTTCACGATCCTGCAAGAGTCTCATGAGATTGTAACATTTTTTTAAAAAAAGAATTAAAATTCGATTCATCATAGTACTCATGTTTAACACGCCTCCTCTCAATATGCAATTCCCCTAGTAGAGTATATTGACAACTTATCTACTTCTTTTAACTATTTACACTCCCGCTACAGTGCCTCAAGATCGTAATTGTTTTATTAGAACAATATAAATTTACTTTCCTCACAGTAGGTATACTTTAGAAATCTAGGGGACAGCATGCCTTTCTGCTGCCCCCTTATATAGCTTTTTTACCTCATTCCACAACATCTGCAATTGTTCACTGTAAACAGTAATGGTGACCATTTCATTTCTGAATCTGCTGGCCAATTAGAGCACTCATGGGACACTCAGGAGTCTCTTGCTCCCACAAGAGCGTGAAGGCTTACAGGAAAAATGGACCTCTCGACCAATCACATGGCTCCCTTTTTGAATTTGCACTCTTGCGGACCCAACCAATAGTCCTGCCAAGCATATTGCGGCCTCCGAACCACCACAACACCGCCAGGGGGCGGCGGTTCCTTGGTGGCTGCAGCGAAGCTATTGCGGTCCGACCACCCAAGTAGTAATAGAGCGGTCGGTGGACTGCCGCGTCTCCTTGAGTCTGGGAGTCCGTGGACCGCCGGACTCATAATTGGGCCCTAAGTAATCTACTCCTTTGTTATTTATGAGGAGTTTAACGTTACATTGTAGCATGTTGTATATTCTTTTGGTATGTTTGCTGAGTTTAGGGTCAATTTAGTTAACAGATTGCTCCATTGTAGTTGTTGGAAACTTTGCTCTTTTTGTAATGCTTCTATAAATTTGATAGCGTAGGTTGAGTTCTGCCTAGTGTAGATTTGAAGACATTGTGCCATCCATCCACTGCATTGTTTGTTTCGGCCTCTTGTGCCAAGTTGCTGTCATAAACATTCCACTGTGTTATTCGGACTTTGGGTTGGCGTCTGCGTCTAGAGCGATGCAGTTTGCCAACCCAAGTATCTTTGAAATAGTCTATTAGGGAACTAAGTTTGTCTTTTTGTTGGTAGAAAGGGTTTTTAATTAGTGAATTGTAGTGGTTGGCTACCCTGTGATACCCATATACATTGAATGAAATGATAGTAACAGCCTTGTATGGCTGTGTGGGATTAGATTTTTTGAATTGTTTGAAACATGGCTTGCTCAAATTCTATGATTATTTTTTGGGGTAGTAGTTATTTGTTTCATGTTTTATATAGTTTAAGAGCTCATAGTAAATGCGGATTTGTTTATTTAGTAGTAGGGCATATATAAAACGGGATATTTGTGCTTTGATATTCACCATGTATGGTGTATATCTGAGTGAATAGTTTTGAACACATTTTGAAGGTCCCATCCATTATCCAGGTTTGATATTGACTACGTTTCATGAAGTTGTTTGCTGTACAGAATATTAGAATTAGTGTCTCATTATTTAGGTTGTCAGGTAAAAGGAAAGGTTCCTCATCATTATGTGTAATTGTTAAATGTTCATGTATGTTTATGTCTTGGAATCTTTTTGGGCAGGTGGGGTATCACTGATGGCTTTTTAGCTTGTGCCATAAAATATTTTAAAGTTTGGTAGTTGCCTTGTTATGTGTTCCGGGACTCTAGGCGGTATATCTTTCAGGCTTTTGCTTGTGGGTTCCTGGGACCTAGTGCTTGGCTCTTTTATATCTTGATATATTTATTTTACTTCTATTTCTGTCACATTTGGGGGTGGTTGTGCTCTCTTACATGACCTGCATTGTTATCTTTTGTAGTTGCCCTCCCATTGCATATATTAGAATAATATTTAGAACAATTCCAGTTTATAGTTTCTGATGATGCTCTTTCTTGGTTGTAGGTATAGCCCATGTGATTCAGTAACTGCTTTCCTTTCTGTTAAGTGCCATGACGCTTATTTACAAGAAAGTGGTGTAGCGCGGCACTGCTAGCCCTTTGGCTGCACCACGCTGCAGCACTTTCAAAACACGGGGATACGTCATATTTACAACAATATGATGCATCCCTGTGCTTTTGCCTGCACTGGCACACAATCAGCTGGCATGCCCCATGCAGGCACCCTTGCGCCATCGTGCAAGGGTGCCTGCTTTGCAGGGAGATTGTTTCTGTGCAGTAAGGGGTACCTTCCTGCACAAAAACAATGACCAAAAAAATAAAAAGAAGTGATTTCCTCTTCCTATGTGTGCTGCAGAATGCAGCACCCCTAGAAAGAGGAAAAAACGAGGAGAAATATAAACATTTCTCCTTGTTGCTCCTCACTACGCCACCCCTGGGGTGGCATAGCATTCTGACACATTCCCAGGTTTACAAATTCTTGCAAATCTGGAAATGTGACAGAATACATGGGTGTTGTACGGGAACACTCACAGCAACACCCATGTCACTGCCCTTTCACGCAGGGTGGCTTTAAGTGTCCTTGTAAATATGGGTCAGGAGGTTGTGCCAGCAGTGCGTCACAAATAGCGACGCACCGGTGGCGCAGGGGGCTTGTAAATAAGCCCCCAAATTTGGCAGCCTCTGTTATAGTATCTGTAAGTAGTGTAATAGCATAAAAATACAATATGTTTTAACCTTTGCACGTTTGTTATTAATATGTTAAAAAATGTAATTACTTCTATTTTGTATACTTACATGTATGTTCTGTTGAGATGATTTGCATAGTTTTGCAGCTTTTCCGTTGGGGGTGTTTTAGTGTGAACCTGGGGCCGTTTTACAGAAGTGCCCCAGGGGTGCAATAGGCATTTGCGCCTGCTTTGCGTGCCCCCAGGGCACTTTGGTATTAGAGAAGGAGCTGCAGACGCTTATGTGTCCTCTTCTGTAATACCGATAGCGCTGGCGCACATAAAGTGCCAGCACTATCATGAGAGGACATTCCCTCATTTGCATGGTGTCTTGGCTCCATGCAAATGATGGAATCCCTTTGCCTCTGCGCCCGCACTGTATTACAGACACGGGCGCAGCTGCAAAGAAGCTGCCAGGAGGAGCACTGACAGTGCACCACCTAAAAGGTGGTGCACTGTCAGTGCACCCCTGTGCACCCCTGATGGCAGCCCTGTGGAGGGGAAAAGGGGGTCCCATGGACCTCTCAGACATCCCCTTGCTGGTGGGTGCAGTCACTCACTGCACCCACCTGCAAAGGGGATTTCTAACCCCCCTTAAAAGTGCAGGCGGCTTGCGGCCTGCTCTGTGAAACATAGAGCGGCTTTAAAGAAGCTGCTCCGTTTTTCACATGAATGTGCTGCCCCCAGGGCAGCGCGTGTTTGTGGTTGCCCCGGGGGGCAGCGCATTTATCCTAATACAGTGCATTTTCCTTGTTTGCACCGGGTGCACCTTTTAAAAGGGGGGCCCGGAGCAAACAAGGGTAATTCGCAGTATGTATGATACGGCCCCAGGTGGTTTCTTTTCTGTTGAATGAAAACAAAGGTAAGTTACATTTTAAATGGTACTTTGTTGATAGTTTGGAGAGCTTGAGGTAGTTAGGTTTATTTTTGTTCACTATTTGGGTGAGTTTATAATTTGTTATTTTTTTATATATACAAACTTTCCCATATATGTTTGCTAGTTTATGATAGTTGGTATTTTCTATCAGTTTGTCGGTTTTCAAGTTGCAGATTTTTTCTTCTATCTTATAAAAAGATAAAAGTTGGAAAGTGTGTTAATATTTATTTGCTATTTTACACTTTTAAGTTTTATAACAGTTATGTTTTTGTTTAAGTATAAGTATTACTTACTTGGTTATGTAGTTCTTCAGATGTATATTTTACTTCTTTAATGTTTTGTTGAGAGAATCCAGCTGAGTTTCCTCGTCTTGGAGCATTTGTCATTTTTGAAGAACTTAGGCCCTCGTTATGATGTCGGTCGGACCGCAACCGGCAACCTGTTGGTTGCGGTCAAAATGACATCTAGCTATGCAGTCCGACCACCGCATTATGATGCAGCAGGCGTAGGCAGGGGGCAGAGGGACCAACCACTGCTTTTCCAATGGGCTCAAGGAGCCCGCCATGACAGCGGTTGGAAAGTAATACCCTACAATGGGGCACCGCCATAGGGATTACGATTTCCCTTTCAGGCAGTCTTTCAATGACGGTCCGACAGCTGGATGGAATTACATCAAATTTATCAGGAAGCTAGATCTAGATCCAGAACGAGACCTTTTTCTTTATTTTGTTCTAAATCCGTTCAGTAGTTTTGGAGTTACTAAAGGACAAACAAATATAGATATCTAGGATATCATGGTGAGATCTGATTGCCTGCCAGCACTTCAACAAGTAAGTGTTGGTAGCCATCCTGGGACTCGGGCCTGAGTCTGAGTCTGGAAAAAAAAGCAAACAACCAAAAGGGGGCAGGGTGGAAATACCCTGACACAATAGGCCTGGTAGTCAAACATTTTTTTTTTTTTTAAATGTTGCTGCAATTTTGTGGCGGTTCCATGAATCTGCTTGTTATGTATATGTCCCCTGGGTGGGCGAAGACCTGGGGCATGGTCTACAACCACCTCTCAGAAATCCCACTGTGTGGGGCTTACTGGAGGTAACAGGAGGGGTAGTTGGCCCCCAACGCACTCCCTGAAAGCTTGATCACGTGAACCGTGCAACAAATGAGGGCAACAATTATAGAGAGTCAATGGCAATAGAAATAAAAAATGGACATGCCTGTGGTTCAAGCTTTCAGGGAAAGCGAAACGCGTTGTGAATAAACACAGCAGTGGACATTACGATCACAGAGTCCTCCTTTTCTGAGAGCGCGCGTAATAGTGGGATTCACGTAAGGATTAAAACAGCCGGTGTGCTCCGCCGGCGTGCGCGCCACTCTCCACGGGACCCATGCAGTCCAGAAGGAGTGCATTTGCGTTTGGTATTTATTGAGGACTACGCTTGGACCGGCCACAACGTATTTCAATGAGAGGAACGAGGAAGGTGTAGACCCAACAGGAGGCGTTAACTTTGAGGTAAGCGGGTGTCTGTTTCTTCCGTCCTCAGTGTGAGAAGGGTGGGACGCCCAACGACGGCTGGACATCGTTTCCTAACTCCCGGGGCAGCGGGGATTACGGACACACTGCGGTGCCTGGCGTGCTTCCCACTCTACGGTTTTAACAACAGCATGTTGGTAAATGGACTAACATAATCCACACTCTTACCTCTCACCAGGTTGCATTGACAACTGTGCCTTGGTGAAACATTGGTATTTCATTTCTGGCAAGTCGGAAGGCAGAGAGAACCTATTATTGATAGGGGGATTGGTTGACTCTGTGAGTTTGCAACTTTTTTACTGCTGTGGTGCAATATGGAAGAAGACGAGGAACGCAGATCGGCGGCCCGTGTACTGTTTACGAGGAAGTTAGGGCCGGCTTTGAACATTAAAGAGAATACTATTCAGATACAACCCATTGAGGAGAAACTACGTAAATATGAGAAATTGAAGAGAACTGAGATTGCTAAGTGGTGGGAGGCGACCTCATTGCAGAATTATGTGGACCAAGACATGGTACCTAGAGGCTTAAGGATTTTTACCACTCCAACATACGAGAAACCGAATCCAAAAATGTTAGAGGAATGGTCAGTGAATTCTTCCCAAAGCTCCAGAAGAATGCTGGAGATCTTGATCAAGTATGCGTGGCCGGATCGCGACGTAATCCTTGAAGAAATTAAAGAACTAATGGATGATCTTAGAAAAAGCATGGAAACAGAAGCACTGAATAAATCCTTAACAACTATAAAGGAACGTCTTAAAAAACATGAAGACGATATAAAGGCACGTAAACAGAGAAAACTTAACCGTGATTACAATGACTATGACAGTGGAAGAATACTGACCTTCAGCCATAAATATGACCATCTCTACAAGCAAGGATTAATCGAAGGCGAGGATGACAATACCATTAAAGTAACATCAAGAGTTGAGATCGCCACAACAAGCGAGAGTGAGTCTGACATATCTGTAAATAGTGCTATACCAGAGGAGCGTAACACCCGTCAACTGACTTTTTTAGATGAGTATCGGACATTAAGATGGGGTCGACTGACCACGAGAGAAACACCAACGCCAAAGACAAGAGGCCAGAGGGGACGGGGACGAGGCAGAGGAAGAGGACACGTAGAAACCGGCGAGCAAGAATCCGGCAACGGTGTCAGAAGAGGCAGAGGTCGTGGCATGGGAAACAACAAAACACGCGCCAGAAGAGCCTACTGATGGATGACACAATGGTTAATAAAACTATCATTAACCTTTCAACAAGATCTATGAGTGACATAGAGAAAAGGACTTTATGTCTTGGACTTTCCTTCTGTCCCTCTTACTCCTCGAATTATACGAACGTAAGAATTAATCTCTTTAAATATGTCAGAAAACTTAAACTCAAAAAATGGCATAAACTTAAAGGTAGTGACAGCAGTAGAGTTGCATGTAGGGATATTGACAACACTAACTGTAATTTCAATATTGGGGATATTGATGTTTTGAATTTCATGCTAGAATTAGGTCAGAGTGATGTGACAACAGACCAGGACATCACCCCGACACAATTACTTGCTGAGTTGGACATTACTACTGACGCCTCCACTGTCACCAATTTTAAACCCAAGTCCAGTTTTATGCCTAATTTACCTCATGATAACATTGATACTTTTCACGAGTGTGTCAGTAAAGCGTTGAATGATTCCAGACACAAAAATAGGAGATACAACATGAATGGTGATACCAATCTCACATACAATCAGAGACAGGCCCTCAAATCTCTCATGGAGGATGACAACATTGTCATTCGTCCGGCAGACAAAGGGGGCAATGTTGTCATCCTTGATCGAGAACAATACATCATGGAAGCAGGCAGACAGCTTGATGACAGGAATTTCTATGAACCTGTCAATACTGACAGTTACAATATGAGCATTACGACCATTTGGGATTTGCTCACGATGTGGAAAGACAAAGGTATTCTCACATGGGAGGAATATGGTTATCTCAAAAGAGATTTTCCAGTCCTCCCAGTACTCTACCTTCTCCCAAAGGTTCATAAGGACCCTATCAGACCTCCCGGGTGCCCCATCGTTTCATCTAGAGGTAGTGTAGCTGAGCATATTTCAAAATATATTGATCATTTTCTGAGGGATTACGTGATCAATCTACCCAGTTACATCAGGGATACAAAGGATTTCCTCAAGAGGATAAAGGATCTTGAATGGGATGACGAATCACTGTTTATTACCTTAGATGTGCACAGCCTCTATACCATCATTAATCATCAACAGGGGTTGGAGGCTTGCAAGCACTACCTGAGTGCCAGACCAGTGAGATTCCGTGAGCATACACAGATGTTGTTGGATATGACAGAGTACTGTTTAACCAACAACATCTTTATGTTCAACGGTACTCTGTTCCGGCAGGTGACCGGGACAGCCATGGGATCGTGTTTCCCTCCCAGTTTCGCGAATCTTTTTATGGGACGCTGGGAGGAGAGCATTCTGGTTCACCCTGCTCTTCAATCTGATTTTGAACATGTGTCGATGTGGCTTCGCTACATCGATGACTTGTTCATCATTTGGAGAGGGTCTGAAGATGAGGCACGTGAGTTTATCAAGAAACTCAATGTGAATGATCAGAATATCACTTTGAGTGGTAACATCAGCAGGACTGAGGTTGAGTATCTCGATGTCAAACTGGAAGTCAAACAGAAGATAGTACACACATCTCTGTTTAGGAAATCTACTGCTGGCAATAGTGTTTTACATGCCCTCAGCAGTCATCCCGAGACCCTCAAATGGAGTATCCCCTATGGGGAACTGCTGAGGGCTAAAAGGAATTGTAACACTGATGAAGCATACCAGCTGGAAAGTACCAACATTGTAAAGCGCTTCAGAGAGAGAGGTTACCCTAAATGGGTGCTGAAGAGAGCATGTGAGAGAGTGGGGTTGGTAGATAGAACATCGACCATTTCAGACGAACCAGAGAACGATGACACTGAGGACAATAAGTCTAGAATGATCATGACATTCAGTTCTGACGCTAGTAATATCAAACGGATTGTGACCAGAAATTGGGATATCCTTAAAAGTGACAACGTTATTGGTGGCATTATCCCTGATAGACCCAGTATAACATATAGGAGAGGTAGGAATGTCAGGGATATGTTAGTACACAGTGACATCACCACCTATCCACAAAGACAACAACATGGTCTTAAGGGTTTCTACCCGTGCGGTCACTGTAAGGCATGCAACAACAGCAAATTTCACAAACAGGTCGTTTACAATGGTGTTAGCAAGGAACTCACTCAATTCCTCACGTGCAGCTCCACGTTTGTGATATATGCCATAGAATGCACTTGCAAACTATGGTACATAGGGAGTACCACGTGCATGGCCAAAAAGCATATCTTAGAGCATGGTAGGGCCATTACCAACTTTGATCCCAAATACCGTGTGGCACGCCATTTTAGGGACAAACATTTCTCCAATACCAAAGAGATGAGCTTCCTTATCTTGGAACAGATAGTTAAACATCCTAGAGGTGGCAACAAGGTTCTGCATCTGAGACAAAGGGAGTCTAGATACATCATAGACTTCCAAACCAAGAACCTGGGAGGATTGAACCAAGAGGAAGAACTCTCAATACACTTGAAAGAATAATAGTGGTTATGAGACATTGCGGGGTGTGTTACACTCGTGTAATCTGTTAGATGTTCTGCCTCTCACCAACTAGATCATTTTCTTCCCTTTCCTAATTCCTTACCCCCACCACTTCCCCTCTCCCCCCCCTCTCCCCTATTTTCTCTCGCATATATTTTTTCTCCTCATTTCTCTTGTATTTTTTCTCCCTTTATCTCTTTCAATCTTTGATCTTTCTTCCATAATAGTGACTATTAGAGCATTTGAATTTGGAGCATTTTTTATGAATGTAAGGTTTGAGTACATGTTGTATTATATTAATATTACAGGGCAGATGATCCTGGTTTTAATCACTTTGTTCTTTTGCTTTGTTCACAGGAGGAAAGGAAGGGGCCCATTCACCAGTACTCACCAGCACGGGCCACCTACCCTTTTTTCTCTTTATGAGCACATTGTCACATTGATGTATGTCGGTAACTTTTTATTGAGTTTATGGCAATGATGGTGTTCCAACTGGACTTTTTCATATTTGTTTGACATATGTCGGGCGCTTGCCCATATTTACACAGGGTTACTACACAGGATGTTGTCGTATTTTACAACAACTAGTCTGATACATCTCGTCCATATGGTATACTTGCTTTGACTTTGTGTTGCATGCATAATTGACAGGCACATCTTTGTTTTTTGTAAGGTTTCCATGACGACCTCTTGATGTACCCTCACAGGAGGGTATATGTTTTTTACGCAGTTGTTGTTTTGTGAGTACATATATATTTTTTTGTCTCACTGTGTGTCTGACATTATGCTTATGCGCTATATAGGTGAGCACAGGCACAGCCGTTCTGTATCTTAGAAGACCGGGTGTTGAGCAGCTTATTTTGCTCACAACCATGTAACTTTATTGATACTGAGCAGTGACACTGCGTGGTCGACATGAGTGTTGTTTGTATATAGTTGACGACATCTCCCACTTGGGGATCTATCTTACCGTCGATACTTTCATTATCTTATATTTGGCACTGGTCATGTATAGGTAACAGCTCTCTGGCGGAGGTATCTAGTGACCTTGGGACATCTTCACGTAAACGCATACACCGTACAGTTTCAACATTGACACCTTATCAGTAGTATGTTTCATAGACACAGTTTTATACATAAATTTTTAGTTGATAGAGAGATGTATTAACTATCGATGCATCAATTTGAATAGATGATCACAGGCACAGCCGTTCTGTATTTTAGAAGCCCGGGTGCTGAGCAGCCTATTTCGCTTACAACCATGTAACTTTATTGGAGAATATATGTATGTTTTACATAAGTTTTGTATTAACATTTTTGTCGCTAACCATAAGCATGTTCAATTTTGATTTCTGTCACTACTGACTGTGTACATCGTTTTGAAATCTGCATTCTTTAACTGACTGAGTGATATATCTACAATCTATGTGCTTATTACAACAGGAATGTATTGGTCAGCCAATGTTTGCTTTACTTAGTCTTTTACCATTCCAAGATGGCTGCCGCTAACCACAGGCAGGTCCATTTTTTATTTCTATTGCCATTGACTCTCTATAATTGTTGCCCTCATTTGTTGCACGGTTCACATGATCAAGCTTTCAGGGAAAGCGAAACGCGTTGTGAATAAACACAGCAGTGGACATTACGATCACAGAGTCCTCCTTTTCTGAGAGCGCGCGTAATAGTGGGATTCACGTAAGGATATCTATAGATATATATATATGCGCGCTGCACGAGTCCAATTAAACCAATTAAGTGAAAAAACTTCATGCTCTTGTTTCCAGTTTAAAATATCGTAGTTATCTTTGACAAGTGTCATAAATCTTATACTTCCTGGAACAAGCAAAATAACACTCACTGTGCAGAAAGTGTTCCATTATTAAAAGTACTGGCACGTCTTTAACTTGTACACAACTCGTAACAAAGTTAAAATATGGTCACTGCTACTCTCAGCTTTTGCCTCATCACTTGGCATCTGCCCAATGCAGCACCCAGCTTCGAAATACCTCTGTCCTTAGGACTGGGCTCAACACAGGTAAGCACTCCCTACCACGAGAGTCACTGCATCAGACTCCCAAGCTGTAGCTGCTCTCTTTCCTTCCATTCCTTAGTACTGGTTTCAGGGGCACTCCGGCCTCATTTGCAATGCCCCAACTCAATTGTGGTTTTGCTGGTGTGTGCCAGATCGCTGGGGGTGCAGGTACTGGTGTCACCGCTAACGCCTCAACATTAACACTATTTCTCCAGGTAAAGAGAAGATTTTTTTACTTGGGGCCAAAGTTGTTCAAGCTGTTTATTTGCAGATGCTAGTAAATCAAATTCATTTAGCTGGCAGGGGCCATGGGGGCATTTGGGCTCTCTCTGCAGCCTCCAACAAAAAGGCAGTGGGTGCCATGGGTGGGTTCCATAACACCCACCATTTAGCAGAGAGGCGCCAGGGAGATGGGGTCCCTGAGGCCAATATCGTCCCTGTGAAGAGGGCTGCCTGCCTCCCTCCCCATTTACATACTGGCCAGGCCCCAGGAGATGGGGTCCCCAGGGCCAGAATTGGCCTAGGGAGGGGGCAGCATGCCTCCTCCCCCTTTAAATATGAAGTGGAGTCCTGGATCAGCTCCAGGGGACCCATAATTTACTGGGTGGGCCCCTGGGAATGGGGTCCCCGGGGTAAAGTTATAATTTACTTAGGGCATGAGTTATAGTCATTTGCTATAGCTCTAACTCCTGGAAGAAGTTTTGCCTGACTGACCACTGTATCATGAGATGACCCATGAGGAAAAGCTAGCGAGATATTGTAACATAAATCTCTTTTCAAATGATATGCCATGTAATTTGATTAATATATTTTTGCTTCTCTTGAGCTTTTTGTTTTATCAGTAAGAAGAATTGCTTTATGTGCAGGGGTGGCTCCTCTGCTAATGTGGAGGAGTGTTGCCCCACTGCTTTTCAGCACTGCAAAAAAGGAAAACTAAAATGATAATAATGCAATGTTATTATCATTTTATTTTTCTGTGCTGAGGCAGTTTTGTGGGGCGGAGCGGGACTGAGCTGGGCTGGGCAGAGCAGAGAGTGGTGGCACATTCTAAGTGCACATGATTGCAAACAGTCATGCGCACTTTGCATGTTCTCCACAAGCTGTATTGTACAGCCTGGGTGGAGAACATGCCCACGCTACCAGTCCCTTTCGGAGTGCCAAACCATAGTGCTCAGACCAATCACAATGCTGCATTGCAACATTGGGATTGGCCTAGGGGAGCGTGGGTGCTTCCAGCTTCCTGTTCACACAAAAGGAAGAGGACGAAGGGGGTGGAGGAGAGGTTGCGGTCGGCCGGCAGGCAGGTAAGTGATCTTTCTTCTTTTTTTTTTTTTAAACATTCACTCCTCCCGGCCCCACTACTGCTGCCCGGGAGCAGCCCCCACTGTTTATGTGACAAACTAAATTCACAGTTTCAGATTACTTTTAGATTACCGGCTAATCTATAGTTAAATAAGAGCATCTTTAGTGTTTATGTTGAATGGAATAATATGGAGTGTTTTCTTGATGATGAGGAATCAGTGGATTACAAATCTGGAAAGAGCCCAAAAAACCTTGTAGGTTGAGGAGATTTTGGAAAACAATTGACAAAGATATTTAGCGATGAAGCAAGCTTAACTGATATTATATCATGAGGTCTGTGTATATTTTGAGAAAAGAATGCATGCATGGTTGGTTTTAAGCTTGCATAAATATAAGGGTGGATTTACCATTCTTTAAAGCAACGCAACGCAACGCAACAAGGCAACTTGCTGCTCTACATTGCGTGAAAGAGAGAGAGGGCAGAAATGCTCCATATTTGCAAAGATATGGAGCATTTCTGTAATCTCCTTGAGATTGTGCACTGTGTACTGCCTAGTGCCAATGCAAGGAAGGGGTTATAGGCAAAATTGTATTTTGTGCAGGAAATGGGCACTTTCCTGCACAAAAACAATATTCCTCATTGGGGCCGATTACGATGTCGGTCGGAAAGCCTCCGACCGCTAGTCGGAAGCTTTCTAACCGCGGTCGGAGGCTTTCCGACCGACCGATGAGAAATAGTACTGTATTACACAGTTATCCATTATGTATCCTCTATAGCTTACATTTGGGTGTCGGGATAGTACAACATGCAGTGGTATAAAAGCCCATATATAACAGGGTCCAGTGAAATATTTTCCATATTTCACAGATATTACTTCATTACGGCAGTCTACTCAGAGCTTTACCATTGCCCATCGTGTAGTTAGTAGCCTCTTCAAGAAAGCTAAAGCAAAATTGAAACAATCAAACTACAATGATGGCCTATTGATAGTTGAAAATTGCAGGAGTAGTGGCAAACATCTTACTGTTCATTGTTGAATTAGCAGCCTATTTCTGAAAGGCAAGCAAACCCTGAACATTATAAGTGCAATCAGAGTTTACTGTTAGTTCTGTCTTGTTGGCTGTAGCTTCAACAATCTAAGCATAAGCATTTTCCATAGTTTAATAGTTTAATCAAAAATCTATTATTGAACGCTGAACATTGTAACCATTGTAACCCCTGCCCTGCTTGCAAGAGCTACAACAATGACAGATTTTATATCCAGGATGTGTTTTTGACAAAACAAAACTGTTGTAGCTGCAACCAAATGTTATTAATTGCATAATTAAATAATTGTATGTTCATTTTATTACAGGCAACCAAACCTTATAGTCCCGGATTCACTTTCTTCTTCAATAAACTGTCCCCAGTGTAAGTGTTCAACAAATAAATATGCAATGCTAAAATGCATAACATGCTACTTATATAATATGCTTCTATAGTAAGATCTGGGGCTTCTGAAGACATTTACAGACCATTAGGTCTTCTGCTTATTTGTGAATGATGTCATCAGCACCCCTTAAAGGCAATGCATGATGTTACAAGATTAACCGTTAGCTTTTTTTTTACACCTATAAATACACATATATGACAACCTGCAAAACCTCATTATTATGCTTTAATAAAATTAATTCATAACTTCATGTGACTTTTTTCCTCAACATTGTATTTTCAAGAGTATAACAAGATTTACATTGAATCATGTAATATCACAACGATATAAAACTGTGTTTAGCAGAGTTATGTCTTAATGCATTACAAATGTCTGATGAATACAATAAGGCTAAGAAATATTTTGGAAATGGCATACTCTTGTCTACAATATTGCAATGATCACAGCTGTGTTCAAAGTGTGCTAATTAGATTGTTTGAAGAAAAGGAAGGGATTGTTAGTAATATATTGCAATCTCGGTAGTTACAACCTTTCAGCTTCAACACTGGATAGAGTTGAGACAATAATTTGACTGGCAGATGTCCTTGAGAGGGCAGACGTTTCTGAGTGCAATACACTGACAACTTGTAATACTCTCAGTGATTGATACTTTTTTCCAGCATCTTTTTTTTGTCTCCTCTCTACTCTTTTTGTCTATCAGTGCATACGAGTAGTAATGATTAAATTCCAGAGCACTAACTTTTCTTGTTTTGTTTCATCCAATATGATGAATTACTTGTATCTCTTACTTGACTTTTGAGATGAACAGATCACAACACACTGCATTTGATAAGGTAAAGATTTAAAAATAAGTGCATGGAAAGAAAGCACAAAAATCATATTACAGTTAAATAAACAACAATTATATATTTTTTACCCTCTTAAGGCTTTTTTACATTAAAAGATTTTAGATCCTAGATATATCATTTGGCCGCAGCACAGGTTGCCATTTTAACTTATTCACAAAGACACTGATTATAAGTGGGGGGTTACATTTTGGAAATGAAATTCCAAGTTGTGCGATAATTGTCACACCCCCTCTGTGTTACCCTGACAAATTTCAGGAGAATAAACCTGACAATATCTATTCGAGAAAAAGTCACAGAAAAAAAGTTCAATATGGATAATTTGGTGCAATAAAAACTGACTCTTCATGTTTCGTCTCTTTCCCAAACTTAAAACTTTGAATATGAGATTTACCCATACACATAGAGGCAGGTCTAACCTGCCAATGCACAGCGGGAATCAAATACCTGGTAAATAATGGTATATGTGGCTCTTGGTGTTAAGAACAGGAAAATACAAGTGCCCCATTTTGAAAGGTAAACCCAATAATTGAAGCTAGTAATCACATCTGATGAATTCCAAACCATGGTGTATCAAATTTCATTGGGTGCAATAGTTATCTCATCTCCCTTCAGGGCACTTGTATTTAGGATCTATATGTAAGAATTACCCCTCAAAGGCCACTGGCTCAGAATGATCATCAATTGTCAATAGATGGATATTGCAGCATTTATCATAGGACCTATTTGTTTGAGACCAGAAGTGGACCAACTCCTTTTTTTGGAGGAAAAATCCAGCATGCTACGGCTCCATACCTTAAAGAAGTGGGATTCACCTTTGATCATAGTTCATTTTAGTAGTCCAAGAAGAGAGCATTTTTTTAAATTGAACAAAAAACCTTCCCAAACACACAGGGATACATCCTGAAAGTGCGCAACAGATTTCCAAACATTTTTCTGTCAGCAAAACTTTGGCAACTTAGCATTGTTCATATAGTCTTGAAATAAATTTGCAGATAAATGCAGCACTGGATAAATATATTGTTCTGTAAATAGACTTAAATAAATGAAACATTGCCACATGCTGAACTATTTCTGAGACACCACATCATTTTCTACAAAGCAGTGATAGAGCTGAGCTAACATTTCGTGAATGTTTCTGAAAAGTGAAATATTTTACAGCATATTGAGAAAACGTATGTCAGTAGAGATAGCCAGGACAACACATTTCATCACATCACACAGTTAAGCTCTGAAGTGTGATAGTGAATGAAAATATAACTTCACTCTCCTAACTGCTAGTGATGTTCCTGCAATTAACATTTTCTCTATAAACTTTCTTGAATTCAAGAAAATGATTTTATTTTTTTAATTTCCGCAGAAAACAAAACAGCAAGGATAAAATTGAAGTAAGTGTGGTTTGGCAGAAGTAACCTTTCTTCTATATGCCTTGTTCTTATTGTAGTTTGTGCATCATATGTTCTTGCTTCTGTGACCATTTACACACCCTTCTCAGTGCTTAGCTCCTGCAGCCAATATTCATTTTTAAAGTATATATAAGTTGTCATTTGCCCATATGAATACACATAATACAACAGGAATGGGCAACGCTAATAGATTTGGGTTTAAAGTGACATCACATGCAAACAGAGCCAAGCAGAAATCATGTTTCCATGTGATACCATATTAAATCCACTCTTTTTGGCATTGCAAATTTTTATTTTTATTTATTTTATTTAGAAAGTTTTGTATAGCGCGAAAATGACCCTAGAGGGTATCAGAGCACTTTACAGAGGGATGCAACACATATGGGAAGGGGGCAATCATGGCAGAATCATAGCAATAGACAAAAATAGCAATAGTTACGTGACGACATGATAGACAAAAATAGCAATAGTTACGTGACGACAGGATAGGCAAAATAGCAATATTTACATAATGATGTAATAGTGGGCAAAAGAATTAGTCAGTAGGATAAGGCGAGAAAGTCATCCGCGTGATAGTATATGAGGTGACTCAGTACCCCTATTGGACTGTAAGGCAGGTAGGTATTTATCAGTAGCGCTTTCATTTCCTTTTTGAAGGACACTGTTGATGGAATCAGTCTCATTTCCGTTGGAAGGGCGTTCCAGATTCTTGGGGCGATTCCTGAGAAGGAACGGTTATAGTTTTTTTTTTTTTTTTTTTAATTTCTTTGGTTTAAGTAGGAGGGTGCTAGAGCTCCTGGAGGTTCGGGCACCACCCGACAGCTCAAGTTTTTTTGCGAGGTAGAGAGGTGTGTTGAAGTGAAGGGCTTTGTGGGTCATGCAGGCAAGTTTAAGGTGTATCCTTGCTTCGAAAGGTAGCCAGTTGAGTGTTTTCAGGTCCGGGGAGATGTGATTGTACTTCTTGGAGCCTGTGACGAGCCTGGCGGCCGCATTCAATAATGCTCTGAGGGAGCCAGTCTGTACTTAGGCAGACCGCAGGGTGTTGCACTGCCATATTCCAATCATGAGATGATTAATGTTTGTACTGCGGACTTGAGGTCATTGGGGGAAAGGAAAGGTTTTAGTTTCCTTAGGATGCTCAGTTTGAAGTTCGCTCCTTTGGTAGAAGCACTAATGTGGTCCTGCATGCTCAAGTTCCTATCCAGCACTATGCCCAAGGATTTAGTAGAGTCTATGATATGTGGTGTGCAGTTGAGAGCAGACAGATTTTTCATGTATTCCTCAATGATGGGTGCTTGCGTGGGCGGGGAAATAAGGAGAAATTCCGTTTTGAGGGCGTTTAGTTTGAGATGGTTGAAGGTAAGCCAGTTGAGGGTTTTGTGTAAGGTTCCGTTGAGTGACTTGATGTAATCAGGCGAGGAGATTTTCATGTACAGCTGGGTGTCATCTGCATACATGTGGTATTGGATGTTAGATGCTTTGAGGATTTCGGTGAGGGGTTCAATGAATAAGTTAAAAAGAGTGGGTGATAGCGAGGAGCCTTGGGGCACCTCCAGGGTGCAGGGACTGGGATGAGAAAGGGATTGGTTGGATTTAATTCTCTGTGTTCTATTGTGGAGAAAGGAGGCAAACCATTTTAGTACTGAGCCAGACAGCCCCATTCTATGTTCCAGAAGGCTCAGGAGGTTGTCATGTTTGACCGTATCGAAGGCTGATGAGAGGTCGAGTAGGATTAATAGGCAGGATTCGTTTAGGTCAAGTAGGGTAAGCGCGTCATCAACTATGTGAGTGATGGCTGTTTCGGTGCTGTGGCTTTGACGGAAGCCCGATTGAAATTGATCTAGTAGCTGGAATTCCTCAATATGGTTACATAGTTGTACCTGTACACATTTTTCAATGAGCTTTGCCAGAGTAGGGATGTTAGTGATTGGTCAGAAGTTAATTAGATCCTCAGGGTCTGCCGTAGGTTTCTTGAGGATGGGGAGAACTAGCCCGGACTTTAGGCAGTCAGGGACCTCACCTTGAAGTAGGGAAGCATTAACGATCTTGGTCCAGAGCGGAACTAGAGGCCTTATCATTTCTTTAAAGAAATATGAGGGAAGGGGATCGTTGAAGTGATTCGAGGGTTTCAGGGTAAAGAGAATGTTGAGAATGGAAGTGTCATTGAAGGTTGAGAATTGATCCCAATGCGCATTGTTTTTAGGGGAGTGGTAGGTAGGAAGAGGGGACTGGGGAGTTAGGTGCAAGTCTGGTGAGGAAGATAATTCGAGCAAGGCAGACCTTAGATCAGATTCAATTTTGTTGGATTTTTTGATGAAGAAGGCAGCAAAGTCCTTGCAATTAGGTTGGTGACTGGTGGTGGTTGTCGATTGAATGGGTGTGTTGTTGGATTGCCGTTTGATCAGTTCAAACAGCATTTTGGGGCGGTTTCTAGCTTTGTCTAGTTGGCTTCTGAAGAAGGTCGCTTTTGCAGTTCTGATGTGTTTGTTGTAAAGACTCCTTCTAGCTCTCAGAAGTTTGAGGAGTTCAGCAGATGGAGAGGATCTCCAAGCTCGTTCCGCTAGTCTTAAGTAGCGCCTGTCTGAGTTTAGACAGTCATTGAACCAAGGATTGGAGTCTTTGTTGGGTTTTCTTTTTAGTTGAAGGGGGGCGATTGCATCCAAAACATTTAGCATGGAGTTGTTGTAGTGATCGGTGAGTTCATGGACATCTGCCATGAGCATGGGTGGAGACAGGGACAGATTGCTGTGTGAAATGAGGTCGTCCATGTTAGCATTTTGCATCGATCTTTTCCAGTGTTTCAGTTTCTTGGGTTGAAGTCTTTCGGTGTTCCATCGTTCAAGTATGAGGAAGGTGATAAAGTGGTGATCTGACCAGTCACAGGGGGCTATCGATTCAATCCGAATGGTGTCGGGGTTGGAGATGATTAGATCGAGGGTCGCGCCCAAGTTGTGTGTTGGGCTGTCACAGAATTGAGTTAAGTTGAGGTCAAGTAGGAATTTTTTAAGACTGTTCACAGCTAGGTCATTCGGGTCATTCCAATGTAGATTGAAGTCTCCCAGGAAGATTTGGGGGCAATGCAGACCTAGGTTGGATGAGATGGTTTCCATGGTTTGTTCAATCAGAAGGAGGTTATCTCCTGGTGGATGGTAGAAGATGTGTAGGTTACAAAGGGGTCTTTGTTTGCTGAGGATGGTAATGCTGAGGTATTCACAAGATGAGAGAGGAGCGGACAGAGATTGTTTCGCTGAGAGACTGTTATGGTAAATACAGGCGACGCCTCCCCCCGTACAATTAGTTCTGTCAAGTCTGATAATGTTGTGAGTAGGAGGAACAAGGATGTCCAGGACAGGACCCGCGATACATTGAGCCAAGTTTCAGTGAGAATCAGGAGGTCAAGTTCTTGATCAAGGATGAGGTCAGCGATATGCTTGGTACCTGTGGTGCTGTGATATTGGTGGTATTAGTGGTGTGGTATTAGTAGTGGAACAGGTGGTAGTGTTGGCTGCAGTGGTGGTAATTGTGACAGAATTGGTGGTGGAATTGGAGGAGGGATTTGTTGTGGTGTTGGTGTTAGAATTATTGGTAATGATAGTGTGTAGACTGTTGGTGGTTGTGTTGTGAAATTTATGATGTCATGAACAAAAGGAAATAGAGGTCATGTTAGGCAAAGGCTCGCAATAGAACCAGGTCAAAAGCATTCAAAAAGTGCTTCCAGCTGTTAGAAAAAAACAGCTTAGTGTATTTAACACATGTATTAGATAAGGAATTGAATGTGACAAAAAGTGTGCTGATTGAGGGTACTTTTTAAATCAAAAGTTGTCCCTTATGCATTGCAATGCAAGCACTACATATTAAGTGGAAGGATATTCTCAAATTGCCAATAGATGGTGGTGAACGAAAAGACTACTGATCTGATCTAAGAGGTCATTGAAAAACCTCTAGCCAATGGCTGAAAGAATACGATCCAAATCACTGAAGAGGGTTTATCTTAAACCCGCTCTATACATATTGCAAGAAATGTGTCTTACAGTCAGCTGCACTGTAAATCCAGACCTAAAAACAAGATTTAGCCTTCCCACATTACACAATGCCTTCTGTTCAAAAGATGGCATACCTGAAAGAAACTTAGAAGAATAACCATACATGGTGTAGGAATGTAAAGATTAATGGCAGCAGATGTTGTGCAAATGAGCTAGTAAAAACATTTCTTCAGATATATTTTCTTCAATAAATGGAATCTTGGACAAATCAGCAAAATGTGACAGATCCCATTGCTAGAGACATACCACATTTTCAATTCCGACCTCACAACCTCTACTGTGGTCAAAACTCCTTTTACGCAGACTCTCTATTTTAGGAATAATATGTATCAGCATTGACAGATAACAACATTATTCTAGATCAAATGCATATTCCAAGTACTAGTGTTATATTCCATATAGGTACCATAATATAGGCCCCGGTAACTTCATTACCCTTCACCTATATTCTTCCCTACATTACACTTGTCACGGTTTACAGGGACTGACCTTTTACCTAGATACGACACTGCATTCAGAATGCAGGTTTTCCCTAGTTCGAAATCTCATACGTTATGCATGAGGATTCTTGGAAGCACAGCACGACTACCATCTCCTGTATAAAATCTATGTACAAAGTTCATTCCCGACGTCATCCTTAGGTCGACACAGTAATACAGCGAGGTAGGACACCTGGGGAGACCTATGGGTATATATACATCACATCTTGCTAAGATAGACAGAGTAGACCGAGACTTCCCGGCCGACACACTGACCAGAGACGCTGAGGTTCCTGCATGCAGACACTCCAGCTCGCAGTGGTCTAACATCCCTCGCAGGGTGTCCAACTCAAGACCAGGACAGGGTCCCACAGTCTCTCACTTCAGGTAATGGGGTTGACTAAATCCTAGAGGGATTCTTGGCTTAACACCTACATACATGCTAGGTACACTTAGGTACATCTAGTTAGGGAGGCATCGTAGGAGTACGCATCTTTTATCATGTGTTTTATATACTCTAATGTATTCATGATTATTGCAAAATGGCCGAGCTACACCCTCCATTCACCTTTATAGTACTGCTAATCATTTATATCTTATACTGTCTAACGGTTGTTGCAGCTCATTTATTCTACACCAGAATAACAACTCTTCAATAAATGCTTATTGAAAAATGCCCAGCCTGTTTTATTTGGTGTATCTCTCTGAGACAGACTAAGTAAGCATGAGTGACTGAGCGAAAGGAAGTATATTGTTTCCACGGTCCTGAGGGATCAGGGTTGTCATGTTCGATGGTTGCCAGGAACTATTCTCTCCTTGGTAAGAGGAGATTCTAGTGGCACTGTGAGCTTGTTGGTACAGAAGGGCCAACATACCTGGTTGGGGTGTTCAGAGTCAGTCTGACACCAATCCTACAGTGTATGTTGTCTAAACGCGCAGATCCTGTATACTTTTACACAACACTAGCTGAGGTAAAAATCAGTTTTATGCCTAAAACATATGCTAACAGAATCTGTTGTATTGTTTTTTAAAGTAACATTTGGGTTATGTTTGGCTCCAATGAGGGACCTGGACCTTTCAAGGCAACATGTCTACAATTGCATTTATCATACAAGGCTGTGAGAGTCAATTACAGTTGTTTAATACATGGTCAATTTGTGTGTAGTCCTCCTTGCAGGCATTTGTGACTATTCTACATGCTGGTTCCCTCATCAATGCAACATATAAGTTAATAGCCATTGTATTGTCGTCCACAATAGGTGTAACTCCCAGTTTTACATTTTCATTGATTTTACAGACAGTAACACATCTATTTTGCTGTCTGTATTCACTTTTATTATGGATAAAGACAGAACTTAGGTTGTTTTTTAAATTATTCTAAATTCTGACAGTCATGATTGCCAGGCTGATAGCTTCGTGTAATGTCAGGTAAGGAAATTAGAAAGAGAGACAGTTCCCTACTGAGTTTTAAATGGCTAAAATGGCTGTAGATGTGCACAAGGTTTGTTCTAAAATGTGCATGTTTTCACAAGAGTGTGCTGGTTTGTAGGGGTGGGCGTAACTCGTGGAATTTCACTCCGTGGAATTCCGCAGAGTTACAGAAAAATGCCAATCGGTGGAATTTGTGCCACTCACTTTGCAGTTTAGCACCGGTAGTGCGAGCAGCGCTGAAAAATCTGCGCGAATTGCACCATGCATGGTGCAAGATCGCGTGGTCATTCAAGTTGATTTTGCTACCGTTCAAGCAGAAAATCTACTTGGGCGGAAGCAGATCTATTCAAACAGCAGCCCCTGGTTGCATTAGAAAATCGCACTAGGGGACACCATATCTCACTCGCCAGCAAAGCATTTTCTGGAGCCTCTTGGGAGAAAAAGTCTGTTACACGGTGATTGGTGGAATTTGGCCGGAACTTTTATGTACTCAAATATGACTGCACATTTAATTGATAAATAAAGAAGCTAATTTAAGGTTCAAATCAAATCAAAAAGACTTTATTTAGACAATCAAGTTCATTATATTGCAAAGTACCATAAAAAGATTAAAGGATGAATCATTACATAATTTTAGCCATATTATGTTAAAAAATTAATTGGAAAAAAACAGTTTCTCAATCGTACATGTTCAATCAATTCATGTAGAAGAGATGGTTTAGAGTGCATTTGTCAATAAAAGAACATGTGCTGTTTAAAATGTACATTCTCGATAACATATAAAACAGATAGTTTTCACTCTTGGCGATAGAATTGCAGCACGTCTTAAGGTGAACATAACATGATAGTCAATGCGCTTTTCTAATTGTAGCCATATAATTTAAGCACATCATTAATAAACAGAGAATAAAAATCTTTAGGCTCCGAAAAATATAAATGAGCCAATTGCTTCTATTTTCTCTGCATGTTTTTGTGTTAGCAGTTAATTTTATCATAAAAACCAAAATATATAGGGATAAATACATATAAAATTAGCAAACAATATTATGGATAAATAAACAGGAATGTCATTAACAAAGATAGAGCTGAATTTGAGTTCAAAGGGCCTTGATTCAAGTAAACAGCTAGGCAAATTATTTAAGAACAAATTGAATAAGATTGGCATGATGGCACAGTTCAGTTTAAACCCATTACGAATGGGGATTTGAGCCTAAAGGCCTCCCTTCATCTCCCAATGTTCCAGTATAAACTTGTACGTTTGGTATAGCAGGCCCCCTCAGAGAAAATCACTGTCTGCTGTGTAAGTTGTCCTTTATTCTTGATTAGTCTTGTTATTTTAAATGGGAGTGGGGTGCAGTATGAGTGGTTGGCCATGTGTGGCCCTGGACATACTTATGGTCTGAGCTGGAGCACATTTACTTCTCTTTTGGGTCCTTTTTGGCCGCAGTAACTTTAGACCTGAATTTTGTGAATAGCAATGGTTTGCGCTTTGGTGGATAGTTGCATCCCCTTCCCTAAACCCCTGTCTGGCCCTCACTTAACCACTTCTTAATCCTACAAAACCTTTCCTCTTAGTAGTAAGTAGTCCCCATTTCCCAGTCGTCCCCTGACACGCCCACTATATATTACTAAAAAGTAGGCGAAGTGTACAGATATCTCCACAGTCGAGGAGGCGATTTATGCACATACAAGATAGGTGAAGCAGAGACCTCTGCATGTAGGTTAGTGAATAGCATTTTGTAGTACGCGAGTAGTACTATTGTAATACTACTAAATGTCAATACCACCTTACCACTGGTCTCTAAAACTGGCAAGAATCTCAAAAGCAACGGATCACATGCATCTCCATCCATGCTTGACATTTATTTCTCTGTTGTTTCTTTTCTTGTAAGAAACCTCTATAATTTCTTATCAATACCTTATACTTTTCTACTGCATTATTTCAAGTTTGGACAATACGCTACTCGGTCGCAAGGTCAATGGAGTACCCTCTGTGCAAAAACTGAAGTTATATCTGCCTCAATTAGAGTTGAGCAGAATTGAAGAAATTTCAGGAATGTAGCGTATAAAGAGTAACTCATAACTCTGTTCTACATCTCCACAGTGGTACTATCCTTGCTTCTTGTGAGTTGAACACCCTAATAGATGTTACATTTTCTGCCAAGCAAAGAAAGTGTTCTTAGTTATTACTTCGTATGTGATACATCAGGTTATGACATAGATGTATGGTTCAAGTGGTGCAGATCATTGATGGTGGGTGATATGTGATGGGAGTTCTTGACGAGGTATGCATGAGCACAAAAAATACTGTTCCTTGGTTTTGAATCTAGAACTGTTAAGGTATTCCCGCAGACCAGGTGAGAAAGGACCATGTTTTGGAACTCTCCCCTAACGTCTCCTTTCACTCATCACTAATATTAGGTGAGTTAGACCAACTGAAGCAAGCAGAAGCTACAACTCCAAGAATTCAGTGAATTAAAAAATGAAATTCCCAAACTGTGAAATTG
Source organism: Calotriton arnoldi (assembly GCA_963921515.1). Lineage (NCBI taxonomy): Eukaryota > Metazoa > Chordata > Amphibia > Caudata > Salamandridae > Calotriton > Calotriton arnoldi. Next base: position 2,326,088 of record CAWUFW010001098.1, read on the forward strand.
ATGTTTCATTATATCACCGGTAATCATACCGCCAGTCAACTTTATCAACTCAGTTTAGTGTGGTGCAAATGAATGGGCACAGTATATAATACATGTTAAATTATTTGCTGGGCAATTATCTGAATGACAGTAGTTGTAGAAATAATAATAATAATAATACTTGTGTTTAATGCGGCACTGATAATGACAGTATTTGGATGGCAATTTATACACATTCACCTTTGCAAGAAAGAGGGAATTTGAACATTGAAGAGATTTTCAATCTCTGCTGTAGCTTTTTAACAATGATAGCAGATTGGGGAGAGCAGTGGACTAGCAAGAGTGTGCCATGTTACCAATGTAAGTTACTTATCTGTGTGTGTGAGGAATGTTTTTTGGTCAGTGCAGCTACTCTTAAGTGGTAGAATGGGTTAGGTAGGATTCATTTCCTGTTACTGAGTGTTATTGCTGCATGGCCTAGTGTTGAAGGTGGATTTGTGCTCCTCAGTGGGACTTTGATCCCCAGTATGCCTTCTTCAATCTGGCACATTTAATAGGGCCTACTTCTGAACCGTTAATATGGATATTGACTGTGTTAATGGAAGGGTTACATTTCCTGACCAAAACATCAGTTTAAGCCAACTGCTTTGTGCCAAAAGGTTGATGATGCTTTTGTGCAAGAAATACAATTCCCTTAAAGGGACAAGTTGAGGTAGAAGTTAGAGTAGGTTTCTGTCAAGCAAGCCACTCACCTGTTCTCCTTGCTCTTCTTTGACGATGACTGAACCCCAGTCTCCCTAGAAGCTCCCCAAACAACAGAGATAATTAAGCACTCTGAAGTTTGGAAAGACCCCAAGGGGAAAGGGGGATGGGAGTGAAAAGGACAAGAGAAGAGATAGCTTCTGGATGCTCGTATTTGGATACCTTGACGGCTCTAAGTCGCGTCTTCTTTACACTGTTTAATGGATCGGAAGAGTTGCCTTAGGACTGGGAACATCCAGGAAAACATCTAAACAAATAACATATACATTAGCAGTCTTACTAATTAAAGAATTATTGCTTCTGTTTAGCTTCAAATAGATATTCAAATATTAATGGCAATACCTAAACAAATAAGCTGTCTTTCAATATCTCTTGAAATTATTTCTATTAATTGCTGTATTAATTCTCTTGATCCTGTAAAACAAGATAAATAAAACAAGAAAATAATCACCTTGGCAAAGATGCAGCTTCTCAAAATTCTAAGTATCTCTATAAATCTATATTGCGTCTTTACCTTTGGTAAGTGGTGTTTACTCTTACCACATACTTCGTAAGGTTCATAAACACGAGAATGTTGTAGACAACTTAATTGAGCTATTATAATTGTCTCTACAAAAATAAATGCCTCTATGATTTATTGCAGCCGAAAAAATAAGCGTCCAGTAATGTTCAGTTTTCTTCTTGAATAAAGGCTTCTTCAAGTTTAAACAAGTTCTTGGTGCTTAAAAGAATGAAATTCTTAGTAATAATTACAGTACCGTTCAAAAGCAAATCAGGAATGACTCACCGATCATTTTCTGACTATTTATTACAAGGCCTTGTAATAATGTGCCACTTATCTCTCTTTGTTTGTCTTTGTTTTGTAGATTCGGTGAACCGGAAGCAGAAGGAAGTCTTCAGAGGAGGATCCGGGGAAGCAGGTGAACTGGAAGAGGTGGTGCCGCACCGGAAGCCAGATGGCAGCCGGATAATGCAGCCGAAGATCGTGGAAACAGCAGGAGCCCGGAGAAACAGGTAAGAACTTAATCTGATGAGACCAAGCACAGAACGTTGTACGCGGGAGGTTTAAATACCTTTCTACCGCTCGCGTGTAACACGTGAACAGTGATCGTTGGCTGCCAGCACGTGAAATGCTAATACCTGTCCGTTTAACCGCTCCCGTCTGACACGTGAACAGTGTTCATTAATTGTCAGCACGTGAAATGCTAATATCTGGCAGTTTGTTGGGCGCAGAACGTGTTTTGTGCCTAATTTTACAGTTAGCCATGTGCTTATCCTTGTGCCTGGCAATTCCTCGTGTTTTCCATGAGTTGTTTATAACAAACAGAAAAAGACATCACCAAATACATTTCAGTAAAGACCCAAACCACATTTAACAGTATTTAACCAACAGGATAATCATGACTATGGCATTCGGTATTTTCAGGAGGGCATAGCATGAGTGGGGTTTCTAGTATTCATGACAGTTCTCCCCCTCAAAGGCCGCCCTATTGGTCGTGGTTTGTTAGGGTGAAGGGCGTGGAAGAGTCTGACTAATCTAGGAGTATTAACATTGGATGCCGGTTCCCAAGATCTTTCAGCTGCATCATAGCCTTTCCAATCAATTAAATAATGCAGTTTCTGATTTATTCTCTTGGCGTCAATGATTCGATTAACCTCGTATTCTAGGTGATCATTTACTATAATTGGAGGAGGGGGATTATCTTTTCTAGTTCCTGGGTGATGAGGTTTTAATAAGGATACATGGAAAACTGGATGAATACTATAATCGGTTGGTAATAGCAATTGGACTGAAACTGGATTCACAATCTTTTGAATGGGAAATGGGCCGATGAAATGTGGTTGTAATTTTCTTGGTCCATCCAATTGAATATTTCGGGTGGACAACCAGACTAGGTCTCCAACTTTATATGAAGGCTCAGGAGTTCGATGCTTATCTGCCTGCTTTTTAGCAATGATTTTATTTTTTGTTAAACAGTTCCTAGCTTTTTCTTGTATTTGTTGTAATTCCTTTATTCTTTCAGACACAGCTGGCACTACTTCCTAATGAATAGATGTTTGTGTTGGAATACACCGGGGATGGTAACCAGTCATGAAATAAAATGGTGAACATCCTAAGGCTGAGTGTATACTATTATTGTATGAAAATTCTGCTGAGGGGAGTGCTTTATCCCATTGGGAAGTTAAGGTAGCTATGAAACATCGCAAGGATTGTTCCAAATATTGATTGACTTTTTCGGTTTGACCGTCCGTTTGTGGATGAAAGGCAGATGATAATGCTACTTCAATTCCCAATTGCTTGCATAAAGTTTTCCAGAATTTGGAAACAAACTGTGGGCCCCTATCGGAGACAATTTTACTCGGTAATCCATGCAGTTTAACAATATGCTGAATAAAAATATCACAAAACTCAATTGCAGTAGGTAGTTTTTTCAGTGGAATAAAATGACCCATTTTGGATAATAAATCAACAACTACTAGAATAGTCGTAAAATTATTAGAGATGGGCATATCGGTAATAAAGTCGACACTGATAGTGTGCCAGGGGAATGGTGGAATTGGTAATGTTTGTAAAAAAACAGCAGGAGCTATGTGTGGAGATTTATTACAAGCACAAATGGGGCATTTTTTGACATAATCCTGAATATCTTTTCTAATACTATCCCACCAAAAATTTCGGGAACATAATTCTATAGTCTTTTGCGTACCTGGATGACCAGTTAGACTGGAATCATGGTGCCAAGTTATGATTTGTTGTCTTTGGGTTTCTAATGGAATAAACAATTTCCTTTTATGAAATAAAAACCCATCAGTAAATGAATTGTGTGCTTTCTGTAACCATACGTCTTTGTTAATTTTTTGGGATTCTGTTTTAACATCTGTCAAGAAAGTGTCGGATTGAGTTACTGCTACTATTCTATCTACTGGTATGATATTCTGTGCTGGTAGTTTCTGATCATGTAACTCATTCTCATTTAATCGAGATAAAGTATCCATTAATAATTGTTTATGCCCAGGTCGGTAAGTAATTATGAAGTCGAATTCGCTAAAGAAGTGCAACCACCTCATTTGTCTTGGTGTCAAAGCCTTAATAGAGGTAAAACATTGTAAATTCTTGTGATCTGTATAAATGGTTATTGTATGTGTGGCTCCTAATAAATGGTGTCTCCATTCCGAGAATACATCCTTCATGGCTAGTAGCAGTAGTAGTAGTACAATGGTGTAATTTTGTTCAGCTGGTAATAACTTACGTGAATAGTAGGCTAAAGGATGAAGATACCCTGTTTTTGGGTCTTTTTGCATTAAAACCCCTCCCACAGCAGTTTGAGAGGCATCTGCTTCAACAATGAAAGGTTGGTCAGGGTTAGGATGGGTAAGTACAGGAGCTGTAGTAAAGGCCCTTTTTAATTCTAAAAATGCTTTATCAGCTTCTTCATTCCATTGAAAGATTTGTCCTTTTTTTAACAACTGCGTGATTGGGGTTACAATTCTGGAGAAATGTGCAATAAAACGTCGATAAAAGTTAGCAAATCCCAATACCTTTTGGACCTCTTTTACTGAAGTTGGAATTGGCCAATTAGTTATTGCTTCAACCTTTTTGGGGTCCATCGTTATTCCCTTAGGTGACAGAAAGTATCCTAAGAATTCCACTGAACGGGCATGAAATACGCATTTTTCCATTTTAGCAAACAAAGAGTGTTCTCTTAGTCTTTGTAAAACAGTTCGTACATGTAACACAAGTTCTTCCTCATTTTTAGAAAAGACCAGCATATCGTCTATTTAGACAATAACGCAGATGTCAAGAAGGTCATGAAATACTTCATTTATGAAATACTGGAATGCCGCCGGGGTATTACACAACCCAAACGGCATTACAGTATATTCATATACACCAAATTTGGTGCAAAAAGCGGTTTTCCATTTGTCACCCTCTCTTACGCGTATTAAGTGATACGCACCCCGAAGGTCCAACTTAGTATAGATAGTTGAACCCTTCACCTGGTCTAATAGAACTGGAATAAGTGGTAAAGGGTAACGGTTTTTGATGGTAGCCTTATTAACCGCGCGATAATCAATGCACGCTCTTAGATCTCCTGATTTTTTTGCCACGAAGAAAAGTGGGGAAGAAACAGGAGAAGTCGAGTGTCGAATAAAGCCCTTCTCAAGTAACTCTTCGAGATAACTTTTTAGATATTGGGTTTCAGGCTCTGTGAGGGCATAAATACGACTGCAGGGCAAGGAAGCTCCAGGTATTAGATCTATTCTGCAATCGTACACCCTGTGGGGTGGAAGTTGTGTGGCCTGTACTGGATCAAAGACATCGGCAAAATCCTTATATTCGTTAGGTAAGGTGTTCTGATTAACATGCGTGTTGGCACAGTGCAAGGGGTAAATGGGATCTCTGGCTTCTTGATAACAATGGGCCCTGCAAAAGGTGGAATCCAGACTTACTGTTCTTTGTACCCAATCAATTCTAGGATTATGTTTTTCAAGCCAGGGTATTCCTAAAATAATTCCAAAGGTAGGAGTGTCTATTAGGTCAAAACTATTTGTTCAGTATGACCATTTTCGCTTACAATGGTCAGAGGTACAGTATGAAATCGAATTAGACCAGAGGATAGGGCCGAGTATCCACTGCTCTCACAGGCTCAGGTTCAGCTTTTGCTACGTGGGAAATGCCTAATCTTTTTGCTAGATTTATGTCAAAAAAATTCCCAGTAGCGCCTGAATACACTAGAACAGATAAAATGTGCCTTTGTTGAACAGTTACAATAACTGTAATTAAAATCATCATGTGTCTAGCTATATTTTTATTAATGTTTGGAATATCCCTAGAGATCTTTATTTTAGATTTTCTCGAAGAAACGATCTCAGCTTTCCTCGAGAAAATCAGTTTCCCGATTCGGACTGTTCCATTAGAGCCACTTCTTTCTTTCTTTTGGGTTTAACAGTGCACTCCTTGGCAAAATGTCCTGCCTTTCCACAATACAAACACAATTTTTCCTTACGCCGTCTTTCTTTCTCTTCTGGAGACAGTGGTCCTTTGATGCCCCCTATCTGCATAGTTTCAGGTTCATTACTTTTTGGCTCTTTATCTTTTCTTTCCGATTTAAATAAAACAGGCCTAAAGTCTGTTCTGGGTTTCTCACTTTTTCTTTCATTTAGACGGTGATCTAATTTAACAACCAAATCAACAAACTCCCCTAGTCATCAGGTAAATCAACTATGTGAGCTAATGAGTCCTTTAAATCATCTCTAAGGCCCCTATAGAATAATGAAGTACGTTTCTCATCAGGCCAATGAGTTTCGGACAAAAGACGATTAAAGGTTGTTATATAAATAAGTAGATCTTTTGTCCCTTGACGAAGATTTAGGAGTTCATTGTCGCTTCATTGTACAAAAACATGACGAGCAAAAAGACGTGTCATTGCTTCCTTGAATGTGTTAACATTTTGCAAAAGGGGGTCACTATTGTCAACAAGAGGAATAGCCCAATCTGTTGCTACTCCACCTAACTAAGAAATAATAAAGGCCATTTTAGCAGAATCTGTGTTAAAAACTTGGGGTTTACAGAGAAAGTGTAGCTGACATTGGCTCATGAAAGCTGCGAAACGAGAGCTTTCTCCCATAAAGCGTTCCAGGGTGATGTCAAGTGCCCCAAGAGGGCCCACCGCCCCCCCCCCCCACACTGGTGGGCAGACACTGGGGATGGCTAGCATAGCGATTGGGGAGGAGATTGTCCCAGTAAGTATGGGGGGAGTGCATAGGTTACCCTAGTGTCCTTGAGTAAATGAGAAATGGTGCCAAAAGCTCACATGCCAAGCAACCCTAAAAAGTACCTGCAGTGGTTCACCATCTATGGGAAGTGGGTGGAGGCTCTGAGAGACACAGGAGCCAACATGATTGTCAGGTGTCATCTGGTGTCCTAAGAGCAGGTAGTCCCTAATGTATTCCACTAGGATATAGTAGCTGACAACAATGAGAGTCACCACCCAGTGGCACTGGCTCCCTCTGAATTGGGGGACTCAACTTGCTTGAGGGTAGCTCTGAGTGCATTCATGCCTGTGGATTGTTTGCTCAATATTGACATGGAGCACACCATGTTGAAAGAGATGTTGAGGTTGCCTGAATGGGTGTGCCTGACCACACAGTCCATGGCCGCCCAAGATGATAGCCAGGAGGACCTGAAGCCTGAAAGAACAGCCCAGGTCCCTGCCAAAAAGAGGAAGGGCTAGGGGTGTGCAAAACCTGCTCCTGAAACTTCCATAGTCCAGGAGGTGGCTGACCCTGAGAGCAACGCCCCAGAACCTAGAGGGGAGGACATTGACATCGTGGGACACCTACCCCAATTGGCCAGTTAGCAGAAGGATGGAGGTCCCACAAGTGTGGAGCTCTACAGAGCGCAGAAGGAGTTTTCTACTCTGGAGGGCCTACAGTGGCAGACCAAGGACTAAGCAGCTGGCAACACCTCTGGCGATCACATGATTTACCGGGAGAATGGTCTCCTGTCCAGCAAGCCTAAGGTTTCTGAGCCTGGCACAACCCTTGTGTTGGTGGCCTCCCAGTGCTACAGGACCTTCCTACTAGAGCTGGCTCACAATGTTCCTCTGGCAGGTCAACCAGGGCAGGACAAGACTTTTTGCATGCTTGTCACACTTTTATTGACCCCGGATGAAGGTGACCTCAGAGGCATTCTAAAGGTCATGTCCGACCTGCCAGGCCATTGGGAAGTCAGGAGGGAAGCACAAGGCTCTCCTTGGTCTGCTTCCAGTCATTGGCACCCTCTTTTGAAAGGGTGGACATCAACATTGTTGAGCCTCTGGACCCCAAGACAGCCCTGGGCAACAGGTTTTTTCTGGCCTTGGTGGACCATGACACCCGCTAATTGGAGGCTACATCTCTAAGGAGAATGACTATGCCTGCAGTGGCCATGGCACTGGTAGGGATACTTACTTATGTGAGTTCCCCAAGGAGGTAATATCTGACCATGGTACCAACTTCATGCCAACATACATGACGTTGATGTGGGATGAGTGTGGGGTAACATACAAGTTCTCCTCACCCTATCATCCCCAAAACAATGGGCTTGTTGAAAGTCTCAACAAGACCCTCCATTGCATGATCATTGGCTTGTCAGAGCCCTTGAGGCAGGAGTGGAATGTTCTCTTGCCATGCCTGTTGTTTGCTTACAGGTAAGTACCACAGAAGGCGGTAGGATTCAGATCCTTTGAACTTCTATAAAATCACCATATCAGAGGGCCTCTCAGCCTAGCAAAGGAGGGTTGGGTCCAAGCCCCAAGAATACCACTCCGCACCCAGATGAAGTGCTTCGGAAGAAGGTGAGAGAGAATCCGGAAGCCAGCCAGGAGGACATGAAGCTCTGGTATGACCAGAAGACCACTCTGGTCGAGTTTCAACTTCGCCAAAAAGTGTAGGTGATGGAGCCTGTTGAGGCCCGGGCCCTTCAAGAATGATGGTCAGGGCCCTCTGAGGTGAAAGAGCGCAAGGGGGAGGTCACCTACTTGGTGAATCACAAGACCTCCAGGAACTCCTCACATGTCCTGCAAGTCAATCGCCTCAAACCCCACTCTGAGAGGTCAAAGGTCACCATGCTCTTGGTCACAGATGATGGAGTGGAGGAGGAGAGTAAACCGCTCCCTGACCTCCTTACTTCCAAGGAGCAGGGTGGGTCAGTAGAGGGTGCAAACCTCTCATCTACCCTGATTCTAGAGCAACAGAGGGACTGTCACCAAATGTTGGGGCAGTTCACTTATTTCTTCTCCCTAAACCCATGGCTCACTACATGGTGCACCCATGATATTGATATTGGGAACAGTATACCTGTGAAGAATAAGATCTACAGGCTACCTGTCAAGGTGAGAGCCAGCATAAAGGAGGAAGTCTACAAAATGCTGGAGCTAGGAGTAATTGAACCCTCAAGCAGCCCCTTGGTACAGCCCAGTGTTGCTTGTCCCCAGGCTGCCTCTCCAGACCTCTGGTTCTGTGTGGATTACAGGGGGCTCAATTCAGTCACTAAGACTGATGCTCACCACGCCCCGAGCGGATTTGCTCATTGATCGGTTAGGGGCTGCTATGTTCCTCTGCACATTTGATCCGATATCTGGGTACTGGCAGATCGCCTGAACAGAAGGGGCCAAACAGAGGCCTGCATTGTATACCCCAGAAGTTCACTTCTAGTTTTAGGTGATGTCCTTTGGGTTGAAGAACGTCCCTGCCACCTTCTAGAGGTTGGTCAATCAGGTCCTGGATGTGTTAGAGAACTTTAGTGCTGCCTACCTAGATGACATTGCGGTCTTCAGTTCTATCTGGGAGGACTACCTGTGCCTGCTCAGAGAAGTGCTTCAGGCTTTGCAGAGAGCAGGCCTGACTATCAAAGCCAGTATGTTCCAGATAAGGCAGGGTTATGTGGTCTACTTGGGTCACCAAGTAGGAGGGGCAAAGTACAGCCCATCCCTTCTAAGACTCAAACAATTCTGGCTTAGAAACCCCCCAAGACCGAGACAGAGGTGAGGGCCTTCCTGGGCTACTACAGAAGATTTTGTCAAGGGACATGGCACTATTGTTGCTCCCATGACAGAGCTGACTTCTAAAAGTAGCCTAGACAGGGGATCTGGACGGAGGCATGCCAGAAAGCTTTTGAAATCCTGAAGAAGGCCATGTGCATGGCACCCATGCCCAAGGCCCCTAATTCCTCCCAACAGTTCACTGTGCAGACATATGCCTCAGAGTATGGAATAGGAGCCATACTCTCACAGCTAAAGGAAGAGGGCCTAGATCAACTGGTACCCTTTATCAGCCGGAGATTTCTTCTCAGGGATCAAAGGTGGAGTGCAATAGAAAGGGAAACATTTGCAGTGGTCTGGGCACTGAAGAAGTTGAGACCATACAAGTTTAGGGCTCACTTCCATGTTCAGAAAGACCACTGACCCTGCAGATGAGGAGTGAGAATCCCAAACTGTTGAGGTGGTTCATCCCCCTACAGGGAATGGACTTTTTGGTGGAGCATCACCCCAGCAACTGACCTTGCCAATGCTGATGGTCTCTCCAGGTTCTTGTGCCTTAATGATAAGAACTCCTATGAGGTTGGGTAGTTCTTCTTTCAGCAGGGGGGGACAAATGTTGGACCTGACAGAATTGGTGTGGTTTTCCCCCAACGTTTTGCCTTCCGTACTTCTGTTTTTGCCGACTTTGTTTTTGTTGGCCTTAGGATTCTTCACACTTTACCATTGCTAACCAGTGCTAAAGTGTTTGTGCTCTCTCCCTAAGACATAGCAACATTAGCTTTCACCCAATTGCCACATTTAATTTACTTGTAAGTCCCTAGTAAAGTGGTAATATATATACCCGGGCCCATAAATTAAAAGCTACTAGTGAGCCTACAGCACTGATTGTGCCACCCAATTTAGTAGCCTTTTTAACATGTCTTAGGCCTACCATTGCATCCTGTATATCCAGTTTAAACTGCCATATCAACCTGGCAAAATAAACCTTTTGCCAGGCCTAAACCATTCTTTTTAATACATGTAAGTCACCCCCTCGGGTAGCTCCTAAGCAGCCCATAGGACAGGGTGCAGTGTACTTGAAAAGTTGGACATGTCATTTTAACTTTTACATGTCCTGGTAGTGAAAAGCTCTTAAATTAGTTTTTTCACAACTGCAAGGTCTTCATCTCCCATAGGATAACTTTGGGTTACCTTATTACATTTAATAAGTGAAAACTTTCCATTGGGAGCAATTAGGGATGTCGAGTTTGGTGTCTAAAGAATTGAAATTTAAAAACATTTTTATTGGCAAAGTTGGATTTTAAGTTACAATTATGAAAATGCTACTTTTAGAAAGTTGGATTTTTCTTTTCCCAACTTTTGATGCCTGCAGACTGTATCCTGTGTCACATGACTAGGTGTTGTTGGTAGTTATCTTTTGTGTATGTTTCCAGACAGTGAGACAATGGGGGAATAGGTGTTGGCAGGATAATCCATCTCTGACTTGATGGGGGGGAGGCGGAACTGTTACCTACTACACTTGCACATCACAAAACCTCTCCATCAGCCCACACACAAAGGGTTTGATACTAGTCTTTTGTGTTCCCTGACAAGCTACGTCCAGGGCAGGGTGGCAGTAAATTCCAAGCACCTCCATGGGTGGAAGATGCCAGAGACATCTCCTACTTCAAAGCTGACACCAAGGATAAATAGTGGACCCTCAGACCTAACTCTTCAGTACACATCTGGACCTGTAGATGACTCAGAAGGACTGCTGTGCTGCTCTGCTGCAAGATGGACTACTCAGTCAGTCAGTCAAAGAAAACTTTATTTCGACCATACAGGCCATAAAAGCACGTAAAAAAAGTACAATATATGTTAGCTAAAAAAAAAAAAACAGTATGTCATCATAAAAGCTATGTACATTATTTCTGTGTTTTAGAATTAAAACACTGCAAATGTGCGAGTTTTTAATACATTCTTGGATTGGCTCCCTCATGCCTGCTCATAATTCTAAGGCTGGATATGGTACAATGTACAAAAAATGTATACTTTCTACGTTAGATACAAGAGAGGGTAGAATGGCACATATATATAGCAAGTGACTAATTCATTGATAGATAAAACTCCTATCGGTTGCTAAAAACTTTGGGGCATATTTACGTTCCCTGGCGCATCCCTGCATATCAGCAGGGATGCGCCAGGGAAAATGCGTCACGCAAGTTTACCCTTGCGCCACGTCCGATGCGCCGCATTTAGAATGCGGCGCATCGTGGCGCAAGGATAAGCAGATGCGTGACGCATCTGCCGGCGGAAGGTTGGCGCAATGCTGAAGTTGTGTCGCAACTCCAGCACTGTTCCAACCTTCCCTATCCCTAACATGGTGCGTCAATCCTTACGCCTGCTTGAAGCAGGCGTAAGGATTTGACGCACCAGCGTCGAGAAAAGTGACTGCGTGAAATCTTGTAGATTTCACTGCGTCACTTTCCGAGCGTTCCTGCGCCGGAACGCCCCCTGCGCGGTATGCCCACATGAAACCTGACGCAGGTTTCATGTGGCGCAGGGGTTTACTACGTGACGCATCTCCCTAGATGCGTCACGTTGTAAATATAGCGCAACGCGGCGCATGGTTTGCGTCGCCACTGCGTCACATGCGTGACGCAACGGCGGTGCAAAAGTGGCGCAAGGGGCTTGTAAATATGCCCCTTTGACTTTATGTGATGAATATTTATAAAAGTACTAAAAAGAATGAATTAAAACAACTATATTTATATAATTAAAACACCTAGGGAGAGGGTATATTACAGTGGGGGTGATCGTACAGTACATATGTACAAAACCGCGTTAATCCCGCTGGTGCATAGCATAGCGTAGGTAAAATTACAGTGGAGCTAAGAATTTCCTAAGAGGGTTTTCTTTAGAATAGCCTTACCGGTGCACCACATAGAGTATAAGAACCGGGAGATAGAAACCACAATAGGTGTGTCGGTTTCATACTTAAAAAGCCTGAACGCCTCTGTGCAGTGTCTAATCCCCATATTTCTACACAATTGTAGCAACCACCGAGACCTTGACTTTCCATAGGCAGGGCAGAAGAAGAGGACATGCATTTCAGTTTCCTCAGCTCAATCGCACCCTGGACAATCTAGTGTGTGGGCACCCTGCCATTTATTATGTTCTTCTACTCTGATGCCCCGCTACTCTGATGCGCTGCTGACTTTGAAGTAAGACTGGACCTGCACCTTTCATCCTAGGCCAAACTGGCTCAAAGGGTCAGCAGACAGACCTCCTGTTCTGAGTTATAGGGACATAACAAGCACCAGACATGATCCGGAGTCTGCTCTCCTAGCTGTGGCCGAACATCTGGGCGCAGCCTTAGATGCCGAATGCACTTCAGCGCTGATCTTATTAGATCTCAGCGCCACGTTCGACACAGTATCACACCAGATCTTGCTACAACGGTTGAAGGAGGCTGGAATCGAGGGCTCAGCCCTGGGATGGTTCGCCTCTTTCCTTGCTGCGAGAACCTTCCAGGTGGCAGCCCCCCCTTTCGCCTCCCTGATACATACTGTGAAGCAAGGGGTTCCACAGGGCTCAATGTTGAGCCCTACGCTATTTAATCTGTATGTCCAACCGTTGGCGGCTGTGGCCAGGAGCAGAGCACTAACGGCAGTATCATATGCTGATGATACTCAGCTGGTAGTAGCACTCTCCGACGACTCCATGCAGGATGCCCCCAAGTTCCGGAGCGATCTTGAAGCAGTCGTGGAGTGGATATCTGCTAACTGTCTCCAGCTTAATGCCAGCAAATCTGAGGTTTTGCTGGTAGGGAAAGACTCTGAGCTGTAGAGCGAGCGCTGGTGGCTGGCGTCCCTGGGATGTGCACCCGCCCCCAAACAGGTGGTTAAAAATCTGGGTGTATGGGTAGACTCGGCCCTCAGTTTCCAGGTCCAAACCAAAAAAGTTGCGGGGACCTGCTTTGGACTCCTGCATGGGCTTAAACCGTTGCTAGGTTTCTTCAATCCTTCCACTCGTCAAGACATCATCCAGGCCACCATCATGTCTAAGTTAGAGTATGCCAGCTCTCTTTACCTGGGGGCTAACAAGGCTGAAATTCTACGACTGGAGAGGGTTCAAAATGCGGCTGTTAGAACTCTCCTTGGCCTTCCTAGAACTTGTTCCACGACTAACGCCATCCACCGACTCCATTGGTTACCGGTGGCTAGGCACGTCGAGTTCAGGTCCCTCTGCATTGCCTTCAAAATTATGAATCTCTCCTCCCCTAGCATTCTGGCAAACCTGCTCTTACCCTAAACACCTACTCGCCAACTTCGATCTATGGGCCAGCATCTGGGGGTTGTCCCTCGGGTGAGGAAGGTGCGCGCAGGAGGATGTTCCTTCCACACTTTGGCGGCTAAACTTTGGAACTCTCTCCTGGTCCACATCCGCAGTATGGACAGCTACCTGGCCTTTCACAAGGCCATTAAAACTCACCTTTTTCCTCTGACTTAGAAACTGCCCTCTTTTTGCAGCCTCCCAATTCCTTGCCGGTCAGCGCTGGGACGCCCCTTTGCTGGGGCAGCTATGCGCTATATAAAACCCCGTAACATAACATAACATCTGCCCACCTGACCTGCTGCCTGGACCTGCAACTGGATCTGCAACTGGACCTGCCTGAGCCCTGATGGCCTCTTCTGGAGTGAGTTTCTGATCCCCAAGATGTGCCCCTCTGGTCCTGGACCCTTGGGGTGGCATCAGTTGAGCGACCCCTTCAAGAAAAAGAGAAATCCTGAGGTTTTGGATTCTTCACGACTGCAAATAGGAATGTTCGCTCCAAGATCCTCACACCTGTGCCGACTACCAAGGTGAAGCTCTTGTGATCCCGACACTTCATGCTACAGGGACTGCTAGCAATGACTACCAACTCGAAAGCTGCACTTCGTGCAGCAGCATCGACAGCCCACAGTGACCCCCAATACGACTCCCAAGCAACACCGTCCATGATGCCCAGCCTACACTTTGTGCTACAGCGATGATCATCCACATCGCTCTCCCTGCTCCTCGCGGATCACTCCATCATCAACGAAACTCTTCGTGCTGGACTTTAGAAGGTATTTCATTCAGCAGAAATAACATGGTCCCTGTATCCAGCCCGCGCTCCATTGCAGTTGCCCTGAACTTGTGAATTTCATGGGGTCTCACACAACTAGCTAACCACAAGTGTTTTTTAGGCGCTATGCTCACCTTAAACATTTAAGACTGCATATCTCCAGTTCCACTGATTGGATTTCTGTTGTTTTGGTCTCAAATAAGTTATTAAAATATACTCTAAATTGGTGTGGGTTTTTTCTTGTGTTGTTTTCACTTTATTACTATTTGAAGTGTGGCTAAATACTTTACACATTGCCTCTTAGTTAAGCCTCACTGCTTTCGTGCCAGGCTACCAGAGGATTGAGCACAAGTTAATTTGGGGCTAACTTTTGTCATCACCGTGACATAGATTGGGCTGCTGCTTGAGTAGGGTTTCATCTTCCTCAACCAGTGCCCCAATGTCCTACACAACAGTTTGGCCCATTAACCTAAGCAGAATTTACCAAAAGCAAGCAAAGAAAGGGCTGGGTATGAATGGGATAACAAAACTGCCAAAATAGTTACTTAACAAAACTCATTTAAAAGGGGATTATGCCCAGTAAAACTAAATCAGTACTTGGAAAAATAGCAAAACTAAATGATTGAAATATTAAAAAGAGTTTTAAAAAGATGTGCGAAAATCAGCATAAAATGAAATGCTATTAAATAAAACAAAGTAAACATGGCTACATGTGAGTGGGCCTTCTCCAGAGAGGACACACTGTAACATCCATGAAATTATGAATTCAAGAGCATGGCATAGGATTGGGCTGGAAAGGTAGGTGAAGGATCTGCCTCTGCTAACAACAACTAGGACAGCCTTCAAGATAACTGGAGGTGATAACTGGAGGAAAAAAGATTTTAAAACAAATACATGTGAGAAATGACATTACTTTAGTTTCAGTCCTCCTACATTTTTCCTGTCTGGTATTGCTGGCTTTAGGACTCTGGGAGCTTTACCACTGTTGAACATTAGTAAAGTGCATGTGTTTCCATTCTAAAAGTGCTGTGCATTGGAACTCCCTGTTTGGCCTATTTAACTTCTCCATAAGTCCATTGCAAATGGTACCTAAACTACGGCTAAGGGATAGAAAATTAAATACCATATGTGAACTACAGTGTATATTTACAGAACATCAGCACTTCAACCCCCACCACCTCAAAATATTCTTTGAACTGAAGAAGAAGGCCCTGTTGGAAGAAGTCTCTTGACTTCTGGCTCTTAATGGAAGAAGAGAATTTACTTAAGGATTCAAGAAATTCTGAATCTTCCTGCCACCCGTGGACTGGAACCCCTCTCCAGTGGGAAAGTGTTTGGCCTCCTTTTTGCCTTCTTCAGGGACACCAAAAGCTGAAGTACTCCTGATTGATTGATTGATTTGATTTTAAATATAAACAGCACAATAAATGCCCATAGGCGTCAAGGTACTATAGTCACAGCAGAACAGCCCACACAATCCAGTGGTCAATCGACAGATAAGAGACCAGGAAGAGAAACAGCCTATACAGTGTATAGCCAGGACTTTGAAGCCTTTCTAAAAGGCAAATGCCCTTTAATTGAAGTCAGGAACTGAGGGAGCGAGTTCCAGAGTCTGGCCGCAGCAACTGAGAAAGCTCTGCCCCCCCCATCTCATCTTGCGTACTCTGGGTAGGGTGAGTAGATTATGATGGGCAGATCACAGGACTCTGCTTGGAGAGTACCAATGGGACATCTCCCTTATCGAAGCAGGGCATACTTGATAGAGAGCATTATGTACCATACAGAAAGCCTTACATTTTATATGCTTTCTGATAGGGAGCCAGTGAAGCTCACTCAGCCCCTCAGAAGCAGATTGATGCTTGGTAATATCAAGAACAGGCCTAGTGAGAGCGTTCTGTGCTACGTGCAGTTTAGCTTGGGTACTGATGTTAGAATCCAGATAGAGAGCATTGCAATAATCCATTCTGGATACAACCAATGCCAGAGCAACATGCTTCCGGGGTGAGATGAGAATGAAGGGAAATATTTTTTTCAGCCTTCTTAAAAGCCAGAAGCATGTAACGACTGTGCGACAGGCTTGTCCAGTAAGGGAAAGCTCAGTATCTAGAAACACTCCAAGATTTTTTGCCTTATCCACTGGGACAGGCAGACTGCCAAGGGAGTCTGGTCACCAGGCATCATTCCAAATTGAAGAATACGTACCAAAGAGCAGCACCTTGGTTTTCTCTCCGTTGAGTTTGAGGACATTTCTTCTTATCGATTCTGCTACCACAGACATACAATGTGAGAAAGTAACTGAAGTGGCTGCAAAGTTCTTAGGAATCAACACAATAATTTGGGTATTGTCAGCATAAGATATCGCATGCAGCCCATAGGAACGGATAAGCGTCGTGAGTGGAGAAACATATAAATTAAATAATGTAGGGCAATGAGAGATCACTGACACAACATCGACTCCTATAATATCGACCAACAAAATTATTGAGACACTATCGTATACAAAAATATCGACACACAATACACAAAACTAAAATAACACAAACATCAAAATAAAGATTGACAAAAATATCGACAACAAAAAAAGAACACAAAAATATTGATAACATTAAAATAACATATATTACAACAAAAGCATCAATATGCATAATATTGACAACACAAACATCAATAAAATACATATAAACTATACAAAACAATAACATTTAAACATAAAAATAAACTATTTTTAATAATACAAACAAATAACATACATCAAACATTAAAAACAAACACTAAAACAATTTTCAAAATGTATAAAACTAAAACACAAACAAATACACTTAAAAATCAAAAACAAATAAATAAACAAACACTACAACATAAAAAATATCACAACTATCAAAAATAAACAGACATATATATTTATTACATATATAAAAATATATAACATTTATTAACACATACATTTTAATTATATTACTAAACAAAATAAAAACAAACATTAAAAAAACATAATTAACATTAAACAAATTAAATTATAACTGCCAAAAAATTCAAAAAAAGCTATCTCAACCAATGAACATAAACTACACCAACACAAACCAATAAAAAACTCTAACTAATTAAATACACACTGTAAAAGCAATCAAATAATTAACACAAAAATTTACCGTGAAATGGACAAACACTGCAGAAGGACGAAACTTTGCGAGACAGAAAACAGAACAAAGAACATCTACACAAACAACTAAACAGAAACACTCTCATTAAAGGTAAGAACAAAACTTTTTAAATAAATAAATAAAACTAGCTTAAAAATATATATATATATAAACAAATTAACTAAAAATATAATATGTTTTCCTGTATATTTCAGAGCCTAAACTTAACTAAAACTCCACCTAGAAAATTCAAAACAATGATTTACTTCCAAAACAGCTACAAAATCAATATTAACGAAAAATATAATACAAAGTAAGTATATATCTTAACAAACTAATACAGTTAACTGATTAAAACTAAAAAACTATTAAAAAAGCAAAACATAACTAACAAATACTTTTATTTTAATTGCTTCTACAGACTTCACCAAAACAACAACATCAACGAAATAAATTACATCAACTGAAAATAGTAAGCATTTTTTTAAACAATTAAATAAAAATAGAGACTAACTAAACGAAACTAACAAACTAAATGTAACACTTCAATAAAAATAACATTTTCCTTTTTAACCAACAGAAATAAAAGAAACCAGTGAATAAACTACAAACTTCAAAAAAAATTCCAACAAGAAAAGCAAAACAAGATATATGTAAGTATATTCTGAAATGTAATAATTATATGAACATGTTTACTCTTCAATAATTAATAAATACATATATATAAATACATTCACAGATATACAAATAAAATGACAAAAGGGGCAACGTTCATCTCACAAAAAGGGAAACTAATTTTCTGTGCTACATGGGCTATACTTACACGAAAGAAAAAATAGCTCAAAATAAAACCCACTGGAAATATAGTAAATACTACTCCAATTCTTGCTATGGGAGAGCAACAACAATAGAAGCAAATGTTATTAATGTTAAAGAACACAACCATCCCCCAATGTCACAGAAATTGAAGTGAGAGGTGCTTTAGAAACCATCAAAGCAGCAAGCACCAGCTCCCAACAAACCAGTACCCAAATATTAAAAAACGTACTAACTAGGGTTCCTGAACATGTAACAGGACAATTACCTTCCATACCAACTTTAAAACACCTAATAGCCAGAAGTAAAAGATCTACTGCTCAAACACCACCCACCCCCCAAACTTTTGAAGAAATAGAAATTTTACAAGAATACACAGTCACACACACAAAGATGAAAAATTCATTCTTTATGACAAACAGTCATGAAAAAAGAATTATCATCTTTGCCACCAACATTCAAAAGTTAAAGCAATGGGAAACATGGATGATGAATGGGACATTTAAAGTTTGCCCTAAGCCCTTTTATCAACTCTATACCATCCATGGCGATTATGAAGAAACTAACATCCTCTTCATATACGCATCACTCCCCAACAAACAAAATACTACCTACATAGAACTCCTTACAATAATAAAACAACAGACAGAAAACTACTTCCCTCAAAAAATAATAATAGATTTCGAGCAAGCAATAATTCAGTCAATTTAAAAAATGTATCCACATACTGCAATACAAGGTTGCTATTATAATTTCAACCAAAGTATCCTGAGACATCTCCAAAAATCTACCCTAAGTATAGATAATGCCACAAATAGCAACTTTGCTTATCAAATGAAAAGCCTAATAGCCCTGGCCTATGTACCAACAACAGAAGTAGCCAGACACTATATTGTACTATAATATACTTGTTGAAAGTCCTTTCTACCAAGCCAACAAAGCAAAACTAACACCCTGCCTTGACTACTTTGAAGACACCTGGGTTGGAAGACTACATAGGTCAGGGCATCGAAGACAACCCAAGTTCAAAATCCTCTGGTGGAACGTGTACCAAAGCACCCTAGCACAAAAAGCTAAAACAAATAATGCAGTGGAAGGGTGGCATAATGCTTTCCAAGCCACAATAGGAAGAGGACAACCAACTTTACACAAACTGATAGAAGCCATCAAAAAAGAACAAATTTATCAAGAACTAAAGCTAGAACAATCCCTCACTAAAATAGGTCCTAATCTTAGCAAACAAACAAAAACAATGTACAAATACCTACAACACAAAACTAGACTCTACCCAAACACCAAAGGACTAGAATGCCTAGACACAATAGCCAAATCTATACTTTAAACATAACACAATAGCAAACACCATGCAGCATTTAAAAATTACAAAACAATTAAACAACCTATTTCTACTCTTTTTTGAATTAATAATTATAATTATTTGAACGTACACAAAAATATATGACGCTACTTTATTGGGCACACATTATGAGGACACCGGAGCTATTGCCCTTTGCGGTAGGCCTGGCAGAGGTCATCCGTCTTGACACGTGTAACAAAGTAGGGTGGATTAAAAACGTCGAAAAATTGATGTCAGAAGTTGGGCTCCAGGTTCTTTGGGATAGTCCAGACCCCACCCTGCTTCGAAAAGAGGAGCTGAAGCAATGCTATTGGAAATGGGTGGAGCATCACAAGTTTATTAAGCCTAAAACGGACTCAACATCGTGTCATACGCAGACGACACCCAGCTCATCCTCTCCCTATCCAACGAGACCAACACCGCCAGACGCAACTTTCGAGAAGGCATGGAAGCCGTCGCCAAATGGATGAAAAACAGCTGCCTACAACTAAACACCAACAAAACAGAAGTACTCATCATAGGCCCAAACCCTGACGCCTGGAGCGACACCTGGTGGCCCCCCGCCCTCGGAAACCCGCCAACCCCCACAGACCACGCACCCAACCTGGGAATCATCCTGAACTCCGAGCTCAAAATGGACCGCCAGATCAACTCTGTCTCGTCTTCCTGCTTCCACACCCTCCGCCTCCTTCGTAAGACCTTCAAATGGATCCCCTCGAACACCGAAAGACCGTCACTCACGCCCTGGTCACCAGCAGACTCGACTTCGGCAACGCACTCTACGCCGGAATAAACAAAAACCTCACCTGCAAGCTACAGAACATCCAGAACTCCGCCGCAAGACTGGTCCTCAACCTGCCAAAACACTGCCACATCTCCCAGCACCTGCGCACACTCCACTGGCTCCCCGTCGAGGCGAGAATCACCTTTAAGATGCTCACCCACGCACACAAGGCCCTCCACGGCACCGGACCAGCATACCTGAACAGCCGACTCAAATTCCACGCACCCCAAAGGACCCTACGATCAGCCCACCTCTCCTACGCCGTGGTCCCCCACACCAGAAAGACCAGATCGGGAGGCCGCTCCTTCTCCTTCCTCACGGCCAAAGCATGGAACGCCCTTCCGCTCCACCTCAGACAGACAACATCGCTCCCCATCTTCGCAAGAAACCTCAAAACCTGGCTCTTCGACAGACCCCCTCCTTGATGGAATGGAACCTGCACCCCCCCACCCCTAGCGCCTTGAGACCCTTACGGGTGAGTAGTCGCGCTTTAACAAACCCCTGATTGATTGATAATCAGGGGAAACTCACCGAGGAATTCCTGCTCCATAAACAGGTTAGATCACTGGATCCCTACCTAGACACAATCCAGATCCCCCAGGATAGGATGTTATACATTCAGTTCAGGCTTGGTACCCTTCCTGTGAGTGAGGTTACAGCTAAGTGGCACCCTAACTCTCCTAGTCAAAGCACTTGTCCTGGTTGTAATGCCCCGGTGGAGTCTCTGGCCCATGTGTTGTTTGCATGCCCTGCTTATGTGCGGCCCAGGGACAAATGGCTTAAACCGGTTTGCCGACAATTGGGCACACGAAACCACTGGGATACACTTCGCATATTGAAGTCGGATACTAGGCCCCTCTTTGTCTGTGCCTTGGCCAAGTTTTTTAAGCCACACGTGGGGTATCAGAAGGGAGGCACTTACGAGAGCACCTCAGCAATGGTCGGGTTGACCCCCAGTCTAAGGGGCCAATTACGATGGCGGTGTTTGGCACATCCGCTGTGCTGGTGGATAATGTCATTTTCCGCACTCCAGCGGCGGTCCTCGCGTCTGCCGTATTACAATGGTCAAAGATAGCCCATTTCCTGTCCGCTGCGGAGTTTCGGGATCCGCCAGGAATTTCCTTCCGCAACGGTGGCGGAGGGAGCCAATAGAGAAAGACCGCCGTGCGGAATGACGTTACGACCGCCGTACAAATCACGATGCCTCAAACAGCCCATCACAACGTAGTGGAGAAATCAGCCACCCGTAGACGGTTGAAGCACTACTGCAGAGATCGAAACTCGAATCCCGGTCCCCTCCACGCGTTCCTGAGTGCTATGGATCCAGCTCTTCAAGCCCTTCCGCTGCTGTACCTCATCCACTCCTAGCAAATAAGACGTCGCTGCGGTCAACACCGCAGGTACGTAAAAACACATCTCTGCACACAACCACAACACACAACTCCTGTGCTGAAATACGGTTCCTGTCCACATCAGACACTCTGGTGGAGACAGGAACATATCCCCCAGTGTACTCAGACATGTCCTGCCTGCTCGAAATCCACACCTCTGCATCCGGGTCACCCATCAACCGCGAAATCACTGCAATGTCCCGGGCAAGTCACCGCAGTGGTGAAGACGCGGGAAAACTTGCACACAATGTAGTAGGCAGGGCCGTCACCAGGCATTGGCAGTCTGGGCAGCTTCCCAGGGCTCCACTTTCACCCGACCCACATGGTGGGCTGCATCAGTTGGCCACAGCACGCTTCCCACACCCATTTCTGCACATGCTGTGTGCCCCTCCTGTCCCCCCCAATGTACAATTTATCAGCCAGGTGTGGCTCGACCTCACACCTCACAAATCAAAGGGCAAGCTAGATTGACTGGGAAGGTGGGGGTGAAGATGAACGCCCTGCACAGAAGGTCAGGGGCTGGACAACCCTCCTCCTCACACCTGCCTTCCACTCATGTGAATCAAACTGAGTATAATTAAGAAATGTAGACTCACACTGCATATTAACAACCACTGAACTGTTCACACTGCATGTCAAGTCCCTCTGAAAGATCCCACACTGACACCCTGCCACATACATATACCATAGGTCAGCAGCAATGTAGGACAATAAATGGGCTAGGCCACAGTGGAGTGCACAGTGCTGGAAAACCAGGGAGCAAGCCACATAGCATTTGGACATCACATGCAAGAGGAGGAACATATCACACTACCCTTAGGCCCTCAAATCAGACATGGGTGGCACAGTGATAGCAATGAAACCAAAGTGACAACTGTGCAATATCTCTGGGATACAGCAATGCAAGCTATACATAGGCACAGGAATGATAGGAAGTGTCAGAAGCCATACAGTGACCAGCCACACATCTGTGTCAACTTACTTGACATGTGTATGCCACCAGCACAACACACATGGCTCATTGTCACACTCCCTGACTGTCAAACCCAAGTAGGACCTTCACACATACCCCTCATCTACCCATCTCACACCTGCAACACTCAACACCTGTGAGAAACTCACATAAAGGTGCTAATAAGGTCCTGTGGGTTTCCAGACAACCAATCACACACCCTGGTGTGCATCAACAAATGTCAGCCTCACACTCAGGGATGCCTGAACCAATGCTGACCCAAAACCAATAGCCAAAAACAAATCTCACAAACAACATCCACAACCAACAAGCCCAGCCATGTACAGGCAAACAGTGGATAGGCAATGTGACACTAGACAGAATAGGAATACACAACATTATCACTCTGGACAAATGCACAGACACCATACCCCAACACAAACAAGAATTGCATCTTCAAATGTCAATCATGAACACTAACTGGGATCAATGGGACAAATCAGCTAACACAGACATAGACACCACACCAGTCATCAAGTGACCATGCTGTCACAGTGTACCACAAGCATGCGCATGCACAATCCTGACAAGTGACAGGTCAAACATAGGAGGACATACCACTATTGTGCACTCAAGACAAGCTCATGAACAAGAATCCACATTGCTGCATGTGACATACACACAAGAAATGCACACTACACATGCAACACACATCTGAATGTATCACAATGCACAAACTACTCACACACAATGTCATGCAAATAGAACATCACACACACATTGCACCTGTCAGCAGAAAGAGCCAACACAGGCCAAACACTGCATCCATCTACAACAAAAACACAACAGATGCACATACCAATCCATCACATAGCAGTCTCAGCTGGACATCAGGGGGATGCACACCAGGCAAGTACAAGGCAACATACACTGACAGCACTGCATGCACACTAAGCAGTGTGTGCACACCAACCAAACCAGTAGCACACATATCTGAGTGCCCCACCATGAACTCCCACAACACAAATCATCACAGCACACAGATACCATCACACTCAGGAAGGGTAGCAGTACCTCAGCAAACAGACATTCATCTTAGCCATCACCTACAAATGCACAACTCAGGGAAACCCAGATGCAAACAACATGACTAGAGGACTGTGCTGCTCAAACATATGCACTGCACATGAGCAACCATGACTGCAAACAAGTAGAAGAAAATAACACATAACTAATTGTGAAACTGTCCTGAGTGGCACATTGGTCCTGTACACAGATCATACTCACACAGTATAGTGTCACACTATGAAGTGGTGGGGAGGGTCACACACTGGCAAGGCATGGGGTGGAAGACATGAGATTGAAGTGGTGTGTACATCAGTATTGGACAGGTGGGGAGTGTACAGTCCACAAACACCTAGAGGAGTAACTCACAATGTGTAGGCATCAGAAGCACCTATAGGGGATGGTATGACTCCTCATACCACATACTATACTCTACCCAAAAATGTGTCAAGTGACAGCAATGCATGAGAAGACTCACAAATAATGTCAGTGTGGCTGAGCAGGTCAGCACAGTGAGCACAAACTTAAACAAGACCCATGGCTGATCAACAAAACACAACACAGACTTGGCAGTGACACACTCTGCATACTCACAACTGACAGTGATAACAAGTAGGTGTCCCCCAGGAGTGCAAGCACACACCTACACATTGCACAGTGCTCAACCTACAACTCCTACATGTGCCCACAATCTGAAGCACATGTCTGACAATGTAATCTAACAAGCACACATTACCTGGGTCACACATGTGTGTAGTTGGCATGTTAAGGGGCACATACACATCAACACTACTGACAATGACAGGCCAATCACACTGTATGACTACTCAAGTGCACACATTCAAATGTACCCATGTGACTATGAAGACAGGCCCACAAAAGATGACTACACATCCACACTTCTGTGCACACATCAAGAAAGAGCCCACAGATATGACGGACCCTGGTCACCCCACAAGCAATCCTGTGGATAGCATTCACCTCTGTTCTGGTATTGCATCCTAACATGACATGTGTACAATTTAGCAAACCTGAGCACAGAATGATTAGGAGAAGAGTAGATCATCACAAACAACCATCATTGCACCCTCAAGCCTCAGACTGGAGAAGAACAAAAGTGCCTGTTACCTCTGGAAACCTCTGAAAAAGTAAAACAAGTAATTGCCAATGTGAAAGTGGCATACAGAGCATGTGTCACATGAACCGATACCCATACATAAAACCTTTTATTTAGCAAGGGCATTGACAAAGCAGACAACAGGAGTAACAGTCTTTATTACATAATACCCAGATAGGCATCAAAAGTACAAAACAGCAAGGCCATTGGCCAGTACAAATTAAAAAGTATGCACATGTGTGCATGAGAAACTGCACAGGGAATGGGCATCAAAAGTAACAAACAGCAAGGCCATTGGCCAGTCCATAGTTCCGCTCCGCACATGTATGCATGAGAAACTGCACAGGGAATGGGCATCAAAAGTACAAAACAGCAAGGCCATTGGCCAGTACAAATTAAAAGTATGCACATGTGTGCATGAGAAACTGCACAGGGAATGGGCATCAAAAGTAACAAACCCTTTCCAACATCATCCCCATCGACTGGTCGGACCATCACCTCATTCTGTTCTCTATCGCCACCACGGCTCCACTCCCCCCCACCAAAAACATCAAATCCATGAAACGGACCAGAAACCTTAATCGTATCCCCCCTGGTGAACTGGAGTCTAAACTCCAAGCACAACTTCTTCTCACCCCTCTCTCCCAAAATGCTAACGAACTCACCGAGCATTTTAACAAAACTGTCATTGATGTCTTAGACCAAATTGCCCCATCCAAACTTAAAACTCTAAGGAATATTCCATCCAAATTGTGGTTTAATTCAAATCTCAATAACGAAAGACGCGCACTTAGACTAACTGAAAGAGCATGGAGACAACATCCATCTCCCGCCCTCCTTGCCCTCCTCAGATCTGCTAGATCTACTTACAAGAAACACATTTTCTTTGAAAAGGCTTCCTTCTTCCGCACACAACTTGATCGTGCCAAAAATAGACCCAGAGAGCTGTTCAACATAGTTCGAAACCAAACAACTTCTGCCCCACCAAAGCTCACAGCCACAACTGAAAGATGCGAAAAAATTGCAAACTTCTCTGAAAAAATAACCAAAATAGACCAATCCTTCATTGGATCCCCCCAACCCCCTATTTACCGCCGACTCTACTTCTAAACCACCCTCCTTATCAACTCTCCCCCCTGAATCCTCCTCCCACCTACTTGCCACTACCCCTCCGGATTACAGCCTCTCAAACTCACAGCTTAAAAACAACGCCTCCTGGCATAATTTCCACCCCGTAACTGAACTTGAAGTCTCTAACATCATTTCTAAACTCAAACCGTCCTCACACAGTAAAGACCCTCCTCCTTCTAACCTTGTCCAGAAACTAAAGCACATCATTGCCCCCTATTGGACTACTATCATCAACTCCTCCCTTACCACAGGATGTGTCCCTGCCTCCCTCCAACTCGGACAAATCACTCCCATTCTTAAAAATCCCAATGCCAACCCTAATGACCCTAACAATCTCCGCCCGATCTCCAACCTCCCCCTGCTTTCCAAAGCCCTTGAAAAATGTGCCCTGCTTCAACTGGACAAACACATAGACACATTTAACCTACTGGACTCCTTACAATCCGGCTTCCGAAAAGGCTGCAGTACAGAAACTGCCATGCTTAATATTGTTGACAACATCCATCACTCCCTAGATAATGGCGAGACCTGCCTACTTATTCTCCTCTACCTCTCTGCAGCGTTTGATACTGTTAACCACCTTGCCTTACTTAATGCGCTCAAAGATCGCTTCGGCCTCCATGGTCCTGTCCTTAAATGGTTCTCCTCCTTCCTCCAACACAGAACTCAACAAATCAAAATCTACAACTGCCTCTCAAACTCTCACCCGTCTCCCTTGGTGTCCCCCAGGGATCCATTCTCTCTCCCTCTCTCTTTAACCTCTTTATGGAGCCCCTTACCCTCATTCTAAAACAAGCTGGAATCAACTACCACCTCTATGCTGATGACACCCAACTTTACTATAAGATTAAAACCCACTCTGATGTTCTGCACCTTAACAACACCCTGACAAAAATCCAATCCTAGTTCCACTCCAATCATCTCAAACTAAACCCTAAAAAAACTGAAATCATTCTCTTCTCTCCAAAAAACAACCCTCTTCCTATCCAAACATGGATCTCTGACCTTAATCCCCTCAACTGTCTGCTCTCCTTATCCAACTCAGTAAAATCTCTTGGTATAACCATTGACAATAGCCTAACGCTTCAGGTCCACATGAAAAATTCGGCTAAAGGAGCACTCTTCACTCTCCGTCATCTCAAGAAAATTAAACCCTTCATTCCAGCGGACGACTTTAAAACAGTTGTCCAATCTCTTGTCCTCTCGAGACTTGACTATGGTAATGCTATCCTCTCCGGTACCCCTAAAGTTCACCTAGCCCTTCTCAAATCTGTGCTCAACCTAGCGGCCAGGCTAATCACCGACTGCAAACGTTTTGACCACATCTCCCCAGCCCTTAAAGCCCTCAAATGGTTGCCCATTGAAGGCAGATCCTCCTACAAGATTGGTTGCATTACGCACAAAGCCCTCCATCTAAAGACCCCGCTGTATCTCACTAATAAACTCAACAAAGCAGGCTGCTCCCAACTACTGAGAAGCACCAACACCCTCCTCCTTCTCCCACCCCTGTTAAAAAAGAAATCCACACAATCTCGCTCTTTCTCCGGAAACGCCCCTAACATCTGGAATTCCCTCCCTAAAGACCTGCGCTGTAACCCCTCCTACATCAGCTTTAAAAAAGACCTCAAACTGCACCTGCTCAACAAACATTGGGGTCCATAATCCTTTCCATTCCTCACCTTTTCTGCTCTCTCCCTTCCCCCTCTTTTCCCTTCCCCACCTTTCGTCTTTTTCCTTTCCCACCTCCTTCCATACTTCCTCCCCCTAGTTACTACCTCCCCTTCCTTTGTCTATGCTTCTCTCCCCTATTCATGCCTAACTACCCACTTCCCTCCTACCATCGAGCCTACCTCCATCGCACCTGCGTTACTGTATAAAACTCGATTACCTGTATCCATTTTATTTATCCAGATAGTTCTTTCTTGCCCCGCTGACATATATAAATCGTATTATGCTATTTGTTCTGTGCAATCTATCCTGTTTGACTTCCACGTTATGAACAATTGTGTTATTCCTGTATGATATCTATACTCTTGTAAAGCGCTCTGATACCCCCGGGTTGAGCCAGCGCTATATAAAACCTTTAAATAAAAAATAAACAAACAGCAAGGCCATTGGCCAGTCCATAGTTCCGGTCCGCACATGTGTGCATGAGAAACTGCACAGGGAATGGGTGACACCTTCCACTGCCATGGGAATCACCACAGCTCAGGGGCTACAAATGGGCAGTCCAGGCACCGCTGTGTGATAAATGGTGTGGGGAGGGGCACTTTGCTTCAACTTTGGATTGAAGTTGAACTGGGAGGTGGCTGATTGTCGGGCCAGTTGGAGGACTGGACCTGGGAGAGAGAGAACCGGCTGAGGTAGAGGCATCAGTGGCTGTGGGAGCCTGAGGGCTGCTTGGACCGGGTGGAGTGGTTACACGGGGAGGCGGAGACATGCTTCTGGGAGACACAGTGTGTGAGGGTGAATGTTGAGGGCTGGGTCTCAACTTCTTGGGGATTCGATAGCCCACAAGTGTCTTGGCCGGAGTGGGAAGTGGGGTGGGCACAACAGCCTCACTCTCCACCAAAGGTGTATCAGGTGAAGGTGGCTCTCCCTGTGGGGATTTGCTGGATCTGGTTGTATGCTTGGGGTGGCCTTGCCTCTTCCCCTGCATCCCCTGTTGTCCAGGTGAACCCCCCACTTTGCTCTCCTGTCCCAGCTTCACAGGGGTGTGGGTGGGAGTTGACGTTGTGGGTGAATCTGCCTTAGAAATGTGTTTGTGCTTAGTTGTTGCAGGCACCAGGTTCACAGCAGACAGGGCAAATGTTTGTTTGTCTTTGGGAGCAGGTGTGGGGATGGGCGTGCCCTTGGATGGGGTGATTTTGATTAATGTGAAGTTGATGCCTGCTTCTTGGCCTGATGCCCATGAGTGTCACGTGATGGGCTTTTGGTTTTGCGCTCTTGTGTGCCTGTTTTGTGTGTTGGGGATGGTATCTGTGGTCTGGTGCGCTTGGAGTGCTGCTGTTGTGTGCTCGTGTGGAGGACTTGGTGCCTGAGGGCTCTGGCATGTGGGCACTCTCGTCAGGTGGTACCACTGGTAAGGTGGTTGCTGAAGGGACAGGAGCTGGACTTGGAGCCTGTGACTGCTAAATGGCTGCCATCACTGTGGAGGACAAAGACTGGACAGTTCGGTGTAGGCCACCCACGTCAGAATGAATCCCCTCCATGAAGGCAACTACCTGTGCCAACTTCTTGTCATGATCCTGGAAGGCATTCAGGAGAGGAGTCTGACCCACACACAGCTGGCGCAAAAGGTCCACTGCCTCCACACTGAGGGCAGCAGGGGAAACAGGGGCAGGGGCAGCGGTGCCTGGGGGGAAGGAGACTCTACCCTTCCTAGGGCTGCGGGCACGGAGAGCACTTGTGGGAGCAACCGGGAGGGTGGGCACTGGACGATGTGTGGTGGAAGAAGAGGCAGATTTGGAACTTCCTGTGCCCGCCAACATCGAGGAGTCACCGCTGGAGTCTGAAGATGTGGAGGTTGGTGTTTCCGGGTGGGAATCATCCAGGGCACTCCTGTCCCCCTCTGAGGCGCTGGTCACATCAGTGTCAGTGAGCTCATGTGTAGCAGTCATGCCAGAAGCTTCCCCACTGGTGTTGGTCCCCCATCTTTCCGTGCCCTCGGTAGATGCTGCAAGAGACAGAGACATAGGTTCAGTATAGTGCCATACTCACAAACATCATATGCAAGCAAAGCACAAAACTTGAAAATGATACTCCCATGTTGGCCTCCTCCATGTACAGTCAGCATGTGCAACATTTATGCAATCATCAGAAGATGCATGGAAACATGCATAGTTGATAGTAATGCCCCACATGGCATTGACACAGCTAAATAGCTGGCCCGTGCCTCCTTGTACCCTAACATACTATTCTCTGTAAGCATACCTATGTGCCTGTAGGTGAGATAGGTATACATCTAAACATGTTGTCTCTGTCACATATGGAGTCACCTTAAGGAAACACCACAGATACAAACTCCCAAATGTGCTTTTGCAATGGCCACAAGCTCCTGATATCCACCATGCTGTGCTTTGAAGCACAACTACAGTTGCACATTGGTGTCAGCTGTGTAGTTGTCACAAATCATATGTTGTGCACAGCACACATCTATAAATGCACACTAACATGATGCTCACTGCTGTTCACTGCCAGGTGATGTCTATGACACTCATACTGCAGCACATGTCACAAGGCCACATCTCATCTGTCAATGACAAGGCTCATGGTTTTAAACACATGAGAAACCACATGTCGTACAAATGCATAACAGCTGCACTCAACACAGAGGCCACTTAGAAGCCATTGCATCACACTGGAGACATCACAGAGCTTCCCACTGGCTCGCGTTTGAGATTCATGCAGTCACTCACACCCAAAGTCACACTTAGCTGAATACTCACCCCCAACTTGCTGCTGATGGGCCCTCAAGCGTCCATCCAGCTCAGGCTGTGTCACTGCCAAGATGCGGGCCATTAGTGGTGTCATGCTCCTGCACACCAACCTGTCACTCTGAGGGAGCACCCCCAGCGTCATCTCTGCCACGTTTTTGCTCAGCCGGCAGATGTCATCCCACCTCTTGTGACAGTGTGTGTGCCGTCGGTTGGAGATACCCAGAGCCCGCACCTTGCATGCAATGGCCCTCCATATCGCCTTACGCTGGTGGACCTTAAGCTGCAGGCATGGGAGACAAGAAGAGGAAGTTTCAGGGACACTGTTTTATGTACCACTGTGTGTCAGTAGAGGAGCATGAAAATACATAGCACACTAATACATAAATGTTGAGCAGAGGCCATACAGCATGACACGTAGTACACTTGCATCGGATAATCCCATAGAAATGTATACATGTATGATGATGGGCACAGTACATGGCCATCTCATACACATGCAGAGTGCCAGCACAGGAACCAATGTGAAAATGACCCTCATCTGTGATGCAGTATGTGAGTGAGCATGACATACAATACATTGGGAAAGATGTGTCGGGGCTGACTCACTGTGTCATAACACCACACACCCCTCAATGTCCTTGACCAGTGAATGGCTACATGTGTCATGGTGGTCACATTTAGGGCCATGATCTGACATTCTCACACTCTTCCCACAAGGTGGAGGCCTGTCTTGGGCAATCCTCAGGCATAAGGTAGCTCATTGAGAAATAGGGTGGTGGACAACACATATGTTTCACTCATTACATTTAGTGATGGGTCCTTGTAACATTGGGCAGTTTCTGTGCAGGCCAGAGGGACTCACACTGAGGTTAAACGTGGGCCATCAGAGAAATCACATGCGCGTACAATATGAGAGGGGAAACAGTGCCTACACATGCGAGACTGAACACAAAATGTAATCAATAGAAGGATGACATCTCCAAATTACATTTATCTGATGTGTCATAGGTTAACTACCACCAAGAGTATTACACACAGGCATTGTACTCTTGTGCATAATGCACACATCACCATAGTGGCAATTTGAGAACTGCACACACATCATTCAGTACGCTCTGGACAAAATACATTTGTAATGTCACAAATGAGCATGTGAAGCCTTAATGGACTATGACACAACATAGCACAAGCAATGTTTGTTCAGACTTCGACTGACTCAAACCAGCAGTGTAACTGTATGGCTGCAAAATACACTGCATGTCACTCCCATCCTTCAATGCAATCTTGGATCGGTGGAAATAAGACTGCACACCCCGTTGACATGAAGTCAGCATACTAGGCAGTGATTCACACATTTACATTAACCAGTCTCAGACCAACGTTTGTTGTTTTTTGCAGAAGAAGGGCTGTAGAAGTGTCCATGTTGCCATCCTCCCCACATATTCAAATGCAATTCTTAATAGACCATGTATGGAGCAGGCTATAGGAAAAATATGGATGCATGCACATTGACTTGCACTCACAGGCACATACTACTGCAGAGCAACATCATGTGAGCATTCTGAGCACTCTCAAACTTTTATTCAGTAACACTTACCTTTACTCTGGCGCACCATACAGCCTCCCATACTATGCAAGGACCTCGTCCACCAGGACCTCTAGCTCCTCTGTGGTGAAGGAACGGGCCCTGATGTTCTCAGTTCTCGCCATCACTGGGTCCAGAATACAGGAACAGCAGCAGTTGGTGGTGAAAAATGGCAGGCAGCAGTGTCTGAATGCAAGTGAAATGTGTGGCTCTCTCACAGAGATTTATAGGCCCCTGGGGTTGTTTCAGTGGTACTCAGCTGCTGCAATTGGTCTGTCTGGTTAGCATTTTTCAATTGTATCCAATAACCGGGACCGCGGAATCGGAGCACGCCTACCGCGAGTTTCAAAATTGTATTTCACTACCGCGATCGTGGTTCCCATTAGCAGCATTGTTATTGGCATTGGCGGTGTCACACCACGGGGGCCAGGCGGTCGCTACCGCAATCCTGCATCTTTCAATTGTGGCCAATGCCCGGCCCGCGGTAGCGGAGCACGCCTACCGCGAGTTTCAAAATTGTATTTCACTACCGCGATCGCGGTTCCCATTGGCTGCATTGTCATTGGCATTGGCGGTGTCACACCGCAGGGGCCAGGCGGTCGCTACCGCAATTCTGCATCTTTCAATTGTGGCCAATGCCCGGGACCGCGGTAGCGGAGCACGCCTACCGCGATTTTCAAAATTGTATTTCACTACAGCGATCGCGGTTCCCATTGGCTGCATTGTCATTGGCATTGTCGGTGTCACACCACAGGTGCTAGGCGGTCGTTACCGCAATCCTGCATCTTTCAATTGTGGCCAATGCCCGGGCCCGCGGTTGCGGAGCATGCCTACCGTGAGTTTCAAAATTGTATTTCACTACCGTGATCGTGGTTCCCATTGGCTGCATTGTCATTGGCATTAGCGGTGTCACACCGCGGGGGCCAGGCGGTCGCTACCGCAATCCTGCATCTTTCAATTGCGGCCAATGACCATGATCGTGGTGGCGGAGAACGCATACCGCACCTATGGACACAATATGCTCTAGCAATGGCAATAGCCAATTTTAATCATTGAACACAATACATTCACAATGTATTACAGTACCTGTTTGCAAAATGTTATGCTAGTGTGACATTCAACTCACTGATGCCTACACATGGCATGTCAGTGCACATGATTACATCTATTGGCATGTACTTCCTCACATGTCACCTATGATATTTGTGTGCCAGTACACAGATTTGGTGTGTTATGGAGTCTCATATTTGTGAACATGTCAATGTGTGAGATGGCTAATCAACCGACAGTAATGATAGACTGAGCACATAATGTGCCTATTTCACTGTGCACATTGCTGTATTGATTTTGGTAGTTGATCAGCTTACACACACTGTGCTCATTGTGTAGAAAAGTTGTGCTCTGTGCAACTTAAGCAATAAGGTGTGGCAGGTACAGCAGCTACGTAGAAGTCATCAGTGTTGCTGTTTCCAACATGTGCTGTGTCACCTACACCCAGGGCTGGTAACACAAGATGTAGGAGTGTACCATTTACCATTCACATAGTCAGAATCTGTTTTGGAGGTAGTCAGTATGTACATACTGAACACATGTACGACTACATGAGATCAAGGTGTCTCTGCATGTGACTTGTGCATTAAGCTGTTGTTACAGTCCAGTCATTGTTGGCGCTGCGTCAGTCAAGATGTAAGATGTTTGACACATCTCATAGGGGAATTAAATTGACATGTGTCCCCTTTCATTGTATGTAGGAGATGACCAAATGTGCATCGTCTGTTCCCAGTGCTGGCGAACATGGAGGATGAGGACATCATAAGAAAATTCCGTCTGGATCGCCTTACCCTTCAAGACCTATGTGGTCAGTTGGAGCCCCATCTGAGGCCTCGCAGAACCTATCCAACTGCTTTGACACCAACAGTTAAGGTGATGGTGGCCCTGCATTTCTTTGCATCTGGTTAATTCCAGTACACGATGGCCCTCGCCGGTGGGATGTCTCAAGCGATGTTCAGCATGGTGCTACGTGATGTCCTGTCCACAATGATGACATACAAGGACCGCTACATCCATTTTCCAAGGAGACATGAATTGGCAGCTGTGAAGGGTGATTTTTATGTCCTTGGCCACATACCTAATGTTGTTGGCGTCATTGACTGCACACATGTTGGCCTGGTTCCACCACAGGCACGTGAGCACATATACAGGAACAGGAAGCATTTCCATTCCATTAATGTGCAAGTGGTATGCCAAGCGGATATGAATATCTCCCATGTCTGTGCCAGATTTCCCGGATCAGCCCATGACTCCTACATACTGCGTAACAGCATCATCCCACAACTGATGGCAAACCTGCATCCGGACCGTGCGTGGCTTGTTGGTGAGTACGCCGAGTCAAGTAGTGTGCTGTATGTGTGACATGCTGTTCTCAGCTACTGTTTCTATCAATAAATTGCTCTCTGTATGTCACACCTAGGTGACTGTGTAGCCCAACCGGCCTTGGTTGCTGAGCCCACTGAGGAATCCAAGGACCCCGGGTGAAGGACGCTACAATGATGCACATGGGAGGACACGTCGTGTGGTGGAGCATACTTTTGGGCTTCTGAAGTCTAGTTTCCGGTGTCTGGACAAGAGTGGAGGTGCACTACTCTACTCTCCCCAAAAGGTGTGTCAGATCGTAGTTGCATGCTGCATGCTCCATAACCTAGCCTTGCGCAAGGAGATCCCCCTGCTCCTGGACGATGATGAGCAGCAGATGCACCTCCCCTGCAAACCCACACATGCCCAGTGACGACAATAGTGGAGAAGAGGAAGGTGTTGACCTGCGTCAACAGCTCATCGACAACTACTTCCCTTGAGTGTAAGTGACATTGTACAACAGTGACATTGTCTGTTGGCTTTGATGGTAGTGGCAAGGCATAGATGATCTTTTTGACTGCTGGCTGTTGTTGGCTCTGGGCTAATGGCTGATGTGTGTGGCACAGGGTATTTTTATCCAGGTACCTCATGTCTATGTTGATGTTGTTGCTCATTGTTATGTGTGCTGGTTTTTGTACGTTGTGACTAGTGTTGTGATTTAGCTGTAATGGCATCACCTGACAAGTAAATGTCATTCTCTTGTGTCTTTCTAGGTCCCTTCACCCTCTCAATGCCTTGTCACAATCAGAGCTCGTGGTACATTGGAATCTGAGTTGACATTGTACATACTGTGATAAACATGGAGCTGACACAAAGACATAGGTGTGTAAAGAGTGTTTATTTACGATAAGTATTTGTGACAGAGAAGTGATTATTTACAAAATTGTGCCAAGTGAATTTATGAGTTGTTAGTGATGGTAAATGAGACAAATAGAGTAGTCACCACATTGATGTAGTCACACAGTCCAACAGACTCCTGCCATCAACATGGCAATGTGGGTAAGGATAGTTAACAAAGTCAATGTCAAGGGGAACACAGGTGCCATCGTGGCTGGCTCAGCGAATTGCATTTGGGTGGTGCATGGCCACATGATCCTCCCCTGGTGTTTCTTGGACATGTTGGCAGGGGGGCCCTCTGCTGCAGGCTCAGTGGTATCTGAGGAGTCATTTTGTTGCAGCTCACCCCTCTCTGTGGCCGCAGCTGAGGTGGTGGGAATATCAGCATGCGGGCCACTGGAGGGGGGTTGAGCTGTCATTTGGGCTGCATGTCTGTCCCTCAGAACACCCACAAGCTGGCCCATGAGGTCCACAAGTTGGCCCATATGTTTGTCCATGGACCTCAGCAGCAGGCGGAGCTCACGCACTTCTTCCACAACCTGGCCCATCTGTCCCTGGTTCTGTTCATATGCCCCAAGGACTCTTGCGACAGTCGCCTGGCTTCGGTCTCAGTGTCCTCCTGTATGTGTCCCCCAGTTGCCCTCCCACCTCCCCTGCTGATACGGACCTGTGGCGTTGGCACTGGATGCACCTGCACACTCCCACTGGCATCCTCTGATTGTGTTGTGGTGTTGGTAACCACTGAGGCAGGGAGAGTGTTGCAGGCAGCAGTGGTGATGGTGGTGGAGGAGGCCGCACAGGTCGTTGTAGCAGGGGTCATCGGTGTTGTTGTTGCTGTGGTGGTGGTGGGGACAATGAGGGCCTGAAACGTGGTGCGCCCTGGCAGTCCGGAGGGGCCAGATTGCTGCTCCTCATCCGAGAAATGTAGGGAGTCTGCATCCGAGAGTTCATGTTCCGGGGGGGGGGGAGACAGGCTCTGCAGGTTGGTGGGGTTTTCTGCTGCAGTTGCTTGTGGATCTCCATTTGAACAGAGGTTGAATGGTCATTGAAGTGCACTCCACTAGCTTGGTGTTAGACTTTTGGATGTTACATTTGATACACCAAACACTTTACATTGCAATCACTTGGTATGGCAGCAAGATACTGAGCATCATGACATGATGTTGAGGTACATACATTACTTGTCCATGGTGTGACATGTAAATTGAAACCATGTGCCACGTACAGATTGTGTGATAACAAGGACATGTCATCATCTAACAACTTGTGGCACATCAACTTTATGTAATGCGTCTTTTTTGTTTGCTCTTCATGGAATCAATTTCAGCTAAGCAAGAACTAGCCATTGGAATGTTATACATACCTTTTTCATATTATGTACTTTACTTTGTTTGTCGGATTGACCATGCATGTTTCGGGTTCATATGGGCCTTCATGCTCTGACACCATGGCACTTACACATTGCATTCTGTGCTGTACATGATTGTGCCATGAATTACTTTCACATGTGACTTGGTGAGTCAAAGTTTAATTTCTGTGACAGTTACGTGCGCTTAGCTGTCTGCACACTGGATGTGGCTTTTGGATCTATGCCAAGTTGGCTGACATGTGAGTGCTGGTGTGGTCATCTGGCTCCATGTTTTTTGAGAAGGATGGCAGGGTGCATGCACTGACTACCTACCTGTTCGGTGACACAATGGAGTGAAATGGCTGCCACATGTATCTGGGTGGGAGAGTGTTCCATCCTGCTCAGCTGTGGGAGATGGGGGCCTAGTGGGAGTTGTAGTGCAGGCTCCCCACCCACAAACACCCCTCCCTATTCAGAAGGCTACCTACATGTTAGGTGAAGGTGAGCAATGCAATGGCTGCCACATGGTTCTGGGTGGGGAGAGTGTTCCATCCTGCTCAGGGGTGAGACAAGAGAGCATGAGAAGGCTGACTACCTGTGAGTTTTAGGAGAGCAATGAGATGGCTGCCCCATGGTTCTGGGTGTGGGGAGTGTACCATCCTGCTCAGCTGTGGGACAAGGGGGCCTGGTGGGAGTTGTAGTGCTGGCTGCCTGTACACATGCCCCCATTGAAATATTGTTAGTTACCTTTGGGGTGATTCAGAGGAAGGAAACATTAGATGTGTGAGACATGTGTTGGGAAGCGTGTGTTGTACGTAAGTGCATATGTGTTTTGGAAGTGTGGCTTTCTAGTTGTGCAAGACAGTACATAGCAGTGTAATGGGAGACATTTGTTGGTACTTACCAGCCTCCACTCCCCTGGGTATTCCTGTGAGACTCTCTGGATGCAGTATGGCAAGCACCTTCTCCTCCCATTCGTTGAATGTCAGTGGTGGAATGGGAGGGCCACCGCCAGTCCTCTGAGCCAGCTCATGGTTCTTGTTGGCATGCACTTTCACCCTGATCTTGAGGTCATGCCACCTCCTCCTGATGTCCTTCAGAGTGCGCGGGGTGGTCCCTACTGCACTGACATTGTTGACTATCCTTGCCCACATTTGATTTTTTCTGGCTACTGGTGTCTGTTGGACCATGCTTCCAAACAAATGTGGTTCCACTCTGATTATCTCATCTACCATGACTGACAACTCATTGTCAGTGAATTGTGGCATTTTTTTCTGTGCCATGGTGTGTGATGTGCAAATGGGTGAAAAGTGCAGGTGGGAAGGTGGTGGTGGAGATGTGTGTGGTATGTGTGTGGTTGTGATGGTGTAATGTGTGCTGATTTGCCTCTCCTTTGTGCTGTGGGGTTGGGCCCTTCAGTGCTGGAGTTGTGCAAAGGATTTTGGGCAGGGAAGGGGCTGGTTTTATACTCAGCTATGTGGGTGGGTCAAAATGGAGTATTCATGTCAGGTGTGTTGTCTGGGTTGACCTGGGATTTGTATTTTTTACTTGCCATGGGGATGTGTCATTGGGGTGTGTTAGGTGTTTTTTTAGGCTGAGCCAGAAATACAGCCACACTTGGTAGCCTTGTTGTGTGGTTGCTTTCGACCGCCATTACTCTTCCGGCGCACCGCGGGAGTCGGAATGCAACAGCCCTTCCGTCGGGTCTCCCATTCAGCATTAGTCGGAAACAACTGATCGTTCCGCTGGCACTGCCATTGTATCATAATTTCACTTGCGGCCATTCCGCTGGTTGATCGGCGGTTTTGGGTCTTTCCGCAGCAAATCCGAACGCCGCGGACGGATTTTCAGCTGTTCTGGACGTTCCCGGCGGAGTTTTGTGGTATCCGTCCGCGGCGGTCGGATTACTCTGGCAGTGCATCCTAATCTGACCGCCGGTTTTGCTGCGGTACATGCGGACGGTTATTTACTGCTACCACGGTGGTCAGAATGCTTTTCCGACTGCCATCGTAATCGCCCCCTAAGTTGCTTTTTTGGGTCCTAGTGATCAAACTTAGGCTACCCTCAGTTGCACTAGATGTTGCACAAGCACTTTATTGAAGATTGATTGCATAACCTGATTGCGTGGGGGGGACCCTAAGGTTAAACCTGTGACATTCTCTGTTCGTTGTTGTAATTATTGTTTTATCTAGTTTTTATATTTTTATTCGTTTTTACTTAAAAAATCCCATTGTTAAATGTATGAAAGATTTTATGATGTATAACTATGAACTTTACGTTTGTTCTTTGTAGCTTTTATGACTTGAATAGTCGAAATAAATCTTATATGATGGTATATGACATAATATAATTATTAAAAGAAAAAAGAAACAAGCAAACCAAATGTTAACAAAAAACATTTCCCACCTATAATAATAAAAAATAACTTACAGTTGTGTCGCAGTAGATGGTCCTCAACAACGAACAAATCCATAGTATTTAAAACGAAAGATGAATCCATTAAAAAAGGAATGGCCAAAAAAAAATGTAAAAATACTACTGTAGAAAAAAGGCCCCAATGATGCAATCCTCTCTATAAGGAAACTCTCAAAAACCCCAAAATTCGTTTAAAAAAAAAAAACACTCCAACAAACCCAAAAAATAAAAGGAAATGTAAAAAAGTAATTCATTTCAATAACACAAAATACATTTTCCTTTTATAAAAAAACTGCGTCTTCAGCACCATACCTTAACGAAACCTGCAACACCCTCCCACAGTAACATATACAAACCCTCACACATTAATTACAACGTTAAATACAACATAACATAATTGAACATCACATAACTAACACTATATAACACTCTACTACTCTTCAAAACTACGTCCAACACATCAAATACTAAACTACCAAAACAACACCAAACTATGCAAAAAACAAACATTTAACACCCTAACAAGTCTAACTACACTACTACTACCCCCTGCCCTAAAATTACCTTGAAAGTAAATTAAATCAAACTTACCTTAAGCGACGAAACACAGCTCACAACCGTGAGGTTCTGTCTTCCAAAATGACCTAAAAATGAAACAGATAGACAGAAAAGTGAGGAAATAGGAAAAAAATGGCTGCGTAATAAAAATGAAAAAAAGACTACCTCTCATTGACAACAATGGAGAAATAATAAAAAAAATCCCAATAATTAAATATATATTTTTACATTTTGAAAAAACAATATAAAAATATACAAAAAATGTAAAATATATATTAAATAATATATTAACACAAAACATAAAATATAATATTTAATATATATTAAAATATATATTTCTTTGATGTACTTACTTTCACCATATAAAATTACAAGAAATGTATTGTGAATGTACAAAACAAAATAACAATGTTTAAGTTATATATTTGTAATGTTGTGAATGTACATTAAAAATATACGTTAAAATGTTTTATGCTTTATAATGTATTCTGAAAAACATAAAAATCTGTTAATTTAGTTTTTCAATATTTTGAAAAATTGTATAATAAAACTGAATAAAAACAATTTGATTGTAAAAAACTAAAATAAATATATATTTTTGTGAATAAAAATGTTAACAATAAAAACTGACATACGTCTCCTTTTTATTTTTAATTTATATAAAGTCTAAGAAAATGATATATAATAATCCATGAAAAATTACTATTCCAACTCCAAACCAACTGAACTCAGGGAAAGTGCTGGATAATAAACCATACAAAAATACTATTCCAACTCCAAAACCAACTAAACTCAGGGAATGTACTGGATAATAAACCATAAAAAATTACTATTCCAACTCCAAACCAACTAAACGCAGGGAAAGTGCTGGATAATAAACCATGAAAAATTACTATTCCAACTCCAAACAAACTAAACGCAGGGAAAGTGCTGGATAATAAACCAGGAAAAATTACTATTCCAACTCCAAACCAACTAAACGCAGGGAAAGTTCTGGATAATAAACCATGAAAAATTACTATTCCAACTCCAAACCAACTAAGCTCGGGGAAAGTGCTGGATCAAAAACTAAAAAAAATTACTATTCAAACTCCAAAACAAATAAACTAAGGGAAAATGCTAAATAATGTAAAAAATGTCAAACATATAAAAATTAAAAAATTCCAAAACTATGAAAAAATAATACATTTTTAAAACTATACAAACTTTTATTAAATTTAAAAATGTAACACAAACATTTCCATAAAATAGTTAAAAAACATTTAAATATATATATATATATTATAAATTACAATATTTCAAAAAATGTTTAAATTAAAAGTAAAATGTGGGTTTTTCTCTGCTTACAAAAATTTAATAAATTTACATTTTTAGGGGGGCGCTAGGTGGCGCACGACCAAGATGGCCGCGCACCAGTGAGGCTCTGGACGCCCGGCAGCAATATCCGATAATTATCCTCAGTTGGAGTCGCAACACAGCTTTTCTGATGGCCCAATGATTTTCCTGAGATAAGCGGCATCACTCCGATACCTGTGGCACCTCTGGGAACCCTCGGCAGGTGGAGTGCTGGGCTGGGAAGACGCGCCCGGGTGGTCGGACGTGTGCACTGGACGCTGCCGGCGGCTAGTGTACCAGGAGAGCATCTGGGATTCCACGTGGCATCTGGGCCGCTGTTCGCGGGCCGGGATCCCAGACGGCCGACCCCTGCCGCGCTGCTGAGAGGGAACTCCGATGCCAGGCGGGCCGCGTGCATGGACACTAGCAGGTGGTGAGTGTGCGGACCCTTAATCCTGGGAAAAACGCAGCGATAGCTTTGCCCGACCCGGCGGTGCCGGCCTGGTCTTGGGTGCCCGGGT
This sequence comes from Calotriton arnoldi, assembly GCA_963921515.1. Lineage (NCBI taxonomy): Eukaryota > Metazoa > Chordata > Amphibia > Caudata > Salamandridae > Calotriton > Calotriton arnoldi. The sequence continues at coordinate 2,367,646 of CAWUFW010001098.1, forward strand.
GTTCTCGGAGGTCTGGGAGGTGCTGTTGCTGCGAGGCTGCCCTCTCCACGCTCCGTGGCTTGAGGGTCCTGGGGGGCCGGGCCATTGCTGGACTTCCTTCCCCTGATCTACCTGAGTGGTGGGGGACCGTGCGGAATTGTGGTGACATCCCCCCCCCCTGAGACGTGGCGCAGTTGACAGAGACTACCTCGACATGCTCACGAACATGCTCCCCGCCACGGTGATGCTGTGATGACGGCGCCCTCCTGCGCGTGAGAGGTGGTTGTACTTGAAGCTCCCTTTGCTTGTTCCGCCCATACTCTACCCTGTGACACGGAGGCTGATTGAGGCTCGACGGGTGTCTGGTACTTCCTCTGGCGCGCTGCCGTCTCTCATTGTCCTTTGCGCCGGGTGCGCGCTGCATGGCCAGCGAGCCTAGGGCCTAGTGAAAGGGGTGGAAGGTGCTGCGGCTTCCCATCCATAGCACCTTGGAGGACTTGGTGCCTACTTGTATCTGCTGAGATTGGGATCACTGTCTGATCTAATTGGCTGACGACTACAGCTATAGCTGCCCCCCCAAACGTTGCCTTTTTCTCACGTGAACTATCCAACGATACACTCCATCATGGGGAAACTTGATGGCAAGCAATCCAAGCTCCCCTTTGAGACGAAGAGGGCGGTCACGCGCTCGGCGGTTGAAGAGCTTGAGCAGAATCCAGATGGGCAGGCTTCGGGCCCATTGTCCTCCCCAGCTGACGAAGTAAAAACCCTCCTATTAGCCATGCAGCATAGCCTCACTGAACTCTCCACCAAAATGGACTCCATGAATGCCCGCATGGACTACATTGTCTTAACAGTTGACAAACACGGCGAACAGCTTAAGGAGGTTGAGCAACGGATTTCGGACAACGAAGACGCTACTACTGCGGTCACTCAGCAGGTGACCCAAATGGACAAGCTGTTAAAGGTGATTGCGGCGAAAAATGAGGATTTGGAGGCCCGCAGTCGCCGCAATAATATACGCGTCACAGGAGTCCCTGAAAGTACAAACACGGGACGGATGGAAGACTTTATCGAACGCCTGCTGAGCACCACATTTGGCAGAGATGCCTTCTCCTCACAATTTATAGTGGAGCGTGCGCACAGATCCCTGGGCCCTAGACCTCCCCTGGTGCGAACCCTCGACCGATAATTGCCCGGCTCCTTAATTATAGAGACCGGGACACAGCATTGAAACTCGCCAGGGAGAAACAACAACTGCAGTTTGATGGAGTCAATATTTCCTTATACCCTGACTTTACCATGATAGTGCAGGAGGCCCGCCGCAAGTTACTACCGGCCAAGCAAAAGCTACGTAAGCTGCAAATTGAGTATGCCCTACTGTACCCGGCTCGCCTGCGCATCATACATGATGGTAAACATTACTTCTTCACGACGGAGCGGCAGGTGGATGACTTTATTCGTGATCTCAAGAAGAATACTCCCTCGCAACACTCGCAAGAACGACTGTCCCAATCCCCCAACTGGGTTGCGGCTGAGAGACTGTCTTCACTATTCCAGATGACTTTGACACCTTGCGTGATAGAAATGTTATTGTGAAGGGTTTCCTAGTTGGTTACTGGGTGTTTGTCGCCCAGTCATGTTGCAGTGACCACATTTAATTGTCGAGGGCAAGGACTCTGTACCCTCATAAGGGAATGGCGGACTCTCCAGCTTCGCCGCTCTGGTCAGATAAGTGCTGTCAATTCTTTTATGTAACTGTTTAGTACTACCTAAGGGCCCACGCCTCCCTTTATTGTTACTAGTTGCACTCTTAACTGTTGATTAATATGCTACCGGGCACCCTCCCCTACCCCACCCCACGTCCCTGTTGATTGACTCCATAGTCATTGGGACTCTGGTTTTCCTTCTTATTCTTGTGGGGTGAGGGAGGTTCTCGTTGCCCACTAGCGCACACCCACGCGAGTGTTCCCCCTTGTATTCCATGTCCACTTCCCGCTCTTTTGCACGGTTGCAACTGACAGCCTTAGGGATGGGTGGGATCCATAATACCGGCACGATTGGGGTGCCGATGTGGGTGGGGGTGGTACTGGGATTTTGTTTTATTGTTATGTATAAAATGTACTGTACAAGGGCAATTGCAGGCTCAACACTTGAAGATATCTCCTCGTCCTTACACGGCAGATCACACGATATTTGCAAATGCTACACGGCTGAATGTCCACTCACGATAGACCATTGACACTTGGGGGCCGATTCCGATCTCGGTCGGAGGCGCACCCAATACCATTCGGTCGGGAAAAAAGCCATGCGAAAGCCAGTTTCCCGACCGATCCGTACAGCACACCGAACGAGCAAGTACGATGCGCACAACAGCAAAAATTCCGGCCGAGCCGTACTCACCCAAACCAGGTCCTGTTCTCCGACCGAGGCGAATCCGGAAACGCCGAATCGAGTCGCACGGAAGGGAAAATGCAGCCCCGTCCGGCCGGACAAGTACGATGCGCTTTCCGTACGCGCCGAACCCGTCGCTACGCACGGCACGTCAAAGCATCCGGGAGAGGCGCACATAAGCTCCGAATCGCGCCACAACACGATCCACGGCTACGAGACGAACACAGCACAGACGAGGACGACGCGAAGCGACGAGGACGAAGCGAAGCGACGAGGACGAAGCCAAGCGACGAGGACGACGCGAAGCAACGAGAAGGACGAACGACACGAACCAACCATGAATCCCTTCGTCCCGATCATACCAATATTCTACATCTACTACCGGAACAGGCACGGACGCGTACGGCGCAGAAGGTAAGTCAGACACCAACCACAAAACACATACAACACGTACACGACACATCACACACATACACTGGGAATCTGAATATACTTGCAACAGCAGCACCATAGGGGCGGGATGCCCATCACCAATGCCACATATGCACACAGGGGCCTGAATGCGCGCCACCACCCCAACCCAGGGGGGCTGGATGCCAACCACCCTCAACCAGGGGGGCAGGATGCCTACCACTACTACCACCCTCACCCAGGGGGGCAGGATGCCTACCACTACTACCACCCTTAGCCAGGGTGGCAGGATGCCTACCACTACTACCACCCTTAGCCAGGGGGCAGGATGCCTACCACTACTACCACCCTTAGCCAGGGGGGCAGGATGCCCACCACTACTACCACCCTTAGCCAGGGGGGCTGGATGCCTACCACTACTACCACCCTTAGCCAGGGGGCAGGATGCCCACCACTACTACCACCCTCACCCAGGGGGGCTGGATGCCTACCACTACTACCACCCTCACCCACGGGGGGCAGGATGCCTACCACTACTACCACCCTTAGCCAGGGTGGCAGGATGCCTACCACTACTACCACCCTTAGCCAGGGGGGCAGGATGCCTACCACTACTACCACCCTTAGCCAGGGGGCAGGATGCCCACCACTACTACCACCCTTAGCCAGGGGGGCTGGATGCCTACCACTACTACCACCCTTAGCCAGGGGGCAGGATGCCCACCACTACTACCACCCTCACCCAGGGGGGCTGGATGCCTACCACTACTACCACCCTCACCCAGGGGTGGCAGGATGCCTACCACTACTACCACCCTTAGCCAGGGTGGCAGGATGCCTACCACTACTACCACCCTTAGCCAGGGGGGCAGGATGCCTACCACTACTACCACCCTTAGCCAGGGGGCAGGATGCCCACCACTACTACCACCCTTAGCCAGGGGGGCTGGATGCCTACCACTACTACCACCCTTAGCCAGGGGGGCTGGATGCCTACCACTACTACCACCCCCACTCATAGGATGGACAATGCATGACACAACAAGCACACCACAACCTAGGGAATGCAAGATTAAGACATCCCCCCACCACCATGACAAGCGTGTGTAGGCTGTGTCAAATGCCTACAACACCGAACATGACTTTCAACATACAATGTGACCCCCTAGCACATGTGCCACACATATATGTGTGTGGCACCCACAATGCAAGCAGCCCATGACCATTGTGGCAATGGGGCCTAAACCCCCATCATCACAGTGACCAAAAGGTAAGTGTGGGGTCCATAGCTGAAGCACATTTTGACCATTGTGGCAATGGGGTCCAAACCCCCATCATCACAGTGACCAAAAGGCAAGTGTGGGGTCCATAGCTGAAGCACATTTTGACCATTGTGGCAATGGGGTCCAAACCCCCATCATCACAGTGACCAAAAGGCAAGTGTGGGGTCCATAGCTGAAGCACATTTTGACCATTGTGGCAATGGGGTCTACACCCTCATCATCACAGTGACCAAAAGGTAATTGTTGACAAAGAAAGAGCTGCAACTGCCAAACTGCATGGATCATTCCTGCTCACAGAACCAAAAACTCATCTGTGGCAAAGTAGTGTATGTGTCCCATTGCAACATAAATTGGGGGAGCCAAATACTGCAGTGCAAATGAAACATTCCTTTGGCCATGTGCAGACAAACAACACCCATGGGGGCTGAGACCGTCAACAGTCATCAATGACACAATGACAGAAGTGACCATCAGAATGCAGAACCACATATTTGCACCAATGGGCACACAAATGCAGATACCCTGTGGAGACAGCAGATGTGAGGTGAACAGATACCATACCATGGCAGCAATGGGACACACAAACCATGATCACTGTGCTGACCGATGACCTAGGAGTCCCAGGGACAGCAGGGGAAACACACCAAACAACATACAGCCAATGGCACACCCAAGATATGCCAATGCAGTGGTGCAGATGCACAAACACAAACAGGCAGACCAACACTGTCATCATACACAGCAGGTGAGGGGTGGGGGTGCCAGTGTCCCCAGGCAACCACACAACACATGAGGAGAGCTGAATACCAATCATACAGATGTGCATACACTGCCACACTAAGGTAACTCATGGATCCAAATCCCCTATGTGGGCAAGCAGGCATTGTCAGGTGAGAGGGAGCACAAAACACACATGTCACACAGGCACGTAGGAACAACAACTGACACAGCAAGTCACAGACACACCACAGCACCACCCCCAGGGCCCCCACAATGTGGTGACCCTGGGCTGAAGAAAAATACCACTGTGATGACAAAGCTAAATGTCGTTCACACTATGAACCACAGTCAGGTGTCCTGAGCAACAAACTACCATCACACCTACACAAGCACAAATCAATCAGCATGGCCAGTAAGCCAAGGCCAACATGGAGGCAGGGGCCTAGCCGGGCAACAACTCTCATCTGCACACACTCAACACCACACCCCTCGACCTCCAACAATGTGCAGCAGTGAAGTACACATGCACTGGTGACATTGCACATGCACCCATGACTATTCCAGGGTGGTGGGTGGGAACCAAGGTGTAGAAACACATCACACATGGACACTCAACAAGACTCCTGAATGTCTGACACACTGCACACTACGCTGTACATGGACATGACGGCAATACCACACCGACCAATGGGATCCCAGCCACAGTCACACACCAATGAAGAAGCCAAGGTCACCCACAACGAACACACATAGACAACTTCCAACATTGCAGCTCTGACCCTGAGGAGTGGCAGCAGTCACACACACAACATGTCACAATCACTGAAAGATAACACAAACTGGAAATCACATGACAGGGGCAAACAACAAGTGCCAAGGGGAAACCTGACTGTGACCCATCTGCGTCTGCACACAAACTCAGCCCTGACAGCAAACACACCTATGGGTGACACCCTGATGACCAGTAATGTGCCATGCACCCACATCACAGAGAACACAGGGAGAAGACTTTGGGGGAACATAGCTCAAGTCAGCAAGCATCACAAACAGGTACAACACTAGGGATCACAGCATGCGCAGATGAATGGAAGTGAACACACAGACATGCACATACAACACACACCTTGGGCGCAGGCAATGTCACACGTGTACACACTGCCATGAGGGGACTCCACTCCTGTGTGAGGAAAGCTGTGCCATATGTTGCCTCAGTAGGGCCCCATCATGTCAGCTGAGCACTTGGTCACACAATCAACAATTAGCACCAAATGAGGGCTCCCATCACATCAGCCTGGTCATGGATGTGCCAACGGAATCATCAGCACAGATCCAACACACTTGTATAGCAATGTTGCACTGACTACACGGATGAGTCCCTCCCCATTGATGCCCAAACCTGCATGTCCACTGGAGATGGCAACACGGTCAGGGAAGTAGACAAATGCAACGATGGCAGGCACAACAGATGTGCAGGGGTGGAAGCCACAGATATGAAATTGCCAATGTAAGTAGGAAACCCATTGCCAAATACTGAACACATGACACCCTCAGATGCTGCTATTGATGACATGGATACACCACATGATAGGACACATTCCCCCTGGACCACATGGGTTCCTGCACAGTAACACTTCATAATCATGAGACCAGATATCACCATCACTGCAGCAAGGGCATGGTTAGCTGCACCAACAACATGTACATCTGAAGCATGAGCACTAGAGAAAAGAAAGTTGCTTTATTCAGCATATGTGTTGAGGCCAAACGAAGTCCTGAAAAAGAGCAAAGGCCAATGGCCAGTCCATTGTCAAAGTTCAAACAGGGTGACACTGGCAGATGTCACCCTACGCATGCCTGCACAATACCAGGGACAATCCACTAGGAGGGGCAACCGGGGGGCAGGCCAGGCACCGCAGGGACAGGATCAGGGCTCACCAGGGGGAGTCAGGGAAGGGGTGGTGGGTGCAGGAGAGCCACTGACAACTGCAGTGGAGGTGTCTGACATGGTGTGTGCCGGCACAACTGGGGGGCATGACACAGATGTCGTGGGTGCCGGCACAACTGCAGTGGACCCTGCAGATGGGGTGGACAGGTCCGCCACTGCAGTGCCCAAGTCAGACAGGGCGGTAGTGGACTCCACTGCAGTGCCTACCTCCAGGGGAGGAGAATGGGGAACAGGCAAGGTGGGTTGGACAGAGGGGGGACACCCTCACCACATCAGTGGCACAGACAAGCGCAGCGGGGGGTGTGGTGCTGGGAGAGCAAGTGGCAGGGGGAGAAGGCCGGAGCATCTTGGGGATGGTATATCTGTGGGTGGGGGAACCTGGGGCAGGGTGTGGTGGGGGCACCTGTGCAGTGGGGGCCTGAGGGATGGAGGACGGAGACCTTGTGCCTGAGCTGCAGGGTGGTGGCGGGGTCTTGCTCTTAGCACTCCGGGGGACTTGCGGGTGGGGGCCTCAGTCCGTCTGCGCCTGGGGGAGGGTGTCCGGGGGCGAGGGGCACTCTGCTCCGTGTGGGTGGGCTTCCTCTTCCCCCGGGATGCTGGAGCAGCTTCATCGGTGGGGAAGAGGCCGAGGTCACAGAGGAAGAGCTGCTGTGACTTTGGGGTTGCAGGTGAGGCAAGGGAGGGTGCTTTGGAGGGAGAGGGAACTGAGGACTGCGCAGTGCATGTGGATGCGTGTGTGTGTTCCAGGGCCCCATCCCCTGTGAGTCTGGCTTCAGTCCCCTGAATGTGCGTGCGTGTGCGTTTTGTCATTGGCGTGTGTGTCAGTGTGCTGGATGTGTGTGTGCTGGTGTGTGCCTGTGCCAGTGTGTGTGTGCCTGGGATGGGTAAGGTGCTGGGGAGTGTGGATGGAGCAGAGGCAGGAGGGGTGAGGGACCGTTTGAGGAGGGACACTGCTGCCGTCAGGGAGGAGTCCATGGACCTATTGCCCCTCTGTAGGTCAGACATGCCCGATGAGATGCCCTCCATGAACGACACCAGCTGAGTCAACAGCGCGGTGTGCGCATGGAGGACACTCAGCATGGCTGTCTGCCCTACATGGAGCTGGCGAAGGAGGTACACAGACTCCTCACTCAGGGCAGCAGGGGACACAGGGGCAGGGGGTGCGGTGCCTGGCCCAAAGGAGACACGCTCCCGGACATGGGAGCCTCCACGGACCTGGGGAATGGGAGCCGATGGGAGGGCGGTGGTGGTGCTGGTGGTGGCGGGGACAGCAACACTAGCTGGGGTGTGGTGGCTGCTGACACCCGCCTCCACAAGGGAGTCATCCTCCGAGTTGCTCTGGTCCTCAGCTGAGGTGGATGCTGCTGAGGACTCCTCGGTGTGGCTCCCCTCGCCCTCCGTGCCACTGGGTCCCTCCGACCACTCCTCGGCTGCTGACCCAGTCTGGCTCTCCGGCTCCTCCTGGTCCGTGGAGCTGTCCCCTTCCGTGGCCGTGGATGTATCTGCAAACAATGGGGAAACAGACAGACATCAGTCACCTGCACCAAACGCACACACCACTGTGAGCACAGCACATTACAGAGCAAGCCCTGGCATCATTAGTTGTACATTGCTAAAAGTGCCCTAATTGAACAGGAGAAGTCAATTGTCAGTCTGATGCCAAGCATGGCACTCACATCCCACATGGCCTTGCACCCATCTGTCTGGTGTCTGTTGGATTGCAACACCCCAGTGTTGACACATGCACCAAGTACACAGTAGTTGGACAGTGCAGAGGACACGGTGTGGACACATCACAGCTCTTGCCACTGAGTCAGTACAGGTTTACGGATGTAAGGGATGCCCAGAGTCAAATAGGAAATGCATGTGATGCATTCCAGCGACAGACACCATGATGCACCCATGTCCTGATAGCCAGCGCCACTATGGTGTGCATGTAGCACATGTCACTCCCCTGCAGGATCACCAATCAGTAGACACATGCCATGGCGGAGGCATGACTGCAAAGTCATACATCACTGTCTCAGTGATGTATGACTTTGCAGCCAGACAACAACACTCTGCACTGTGTCACAATAGTAGGTCATGGGGAATGCAAGTCCTGGAGCTGCACAAGTGCACATGTACATCCCCCCACAACACATCCTCTTAACCCTCATCTGTCCAGGTCATACCTATTGGACATATGGGAGACCTGTGACACTACCCTCTGAACCTGAGCCCCTCACACTCTGCTGTGCATGGGGAACAGCTGCCTGAACTTCACATTTACATGCCCCAGTCTGCATGGGCAGCTGATCAGACACCTATGTGTCACACAAGTATCGTCTCCTATGGTCACATCTCCAGTGGCATGCTGAGCCCCTACCAAGAAACTCCACAGCAGTCCTGGCGACTAATCCACAGCACACTGACACAGAGGCAGACACCTGAGGGGTCAAAACACTGTGCACAATGTGTCCTCTGATACACGGGAGTGGGAGTACAGAGTGTATTGTATGGCCTGGAGTAGGCATGACTGTCCAGCCCCACATGAATGAGGGATGAGCCCTGGACTGTAGGCAGCTGGCTAAGTATGTGTGACACACGTCATATACATACTCCTGGGGCCCAAACATTGTTCCCACCCGCAGCATGGGTGTGTGCCAGGTACCCCAGCCACATGTGGTGGATCAGCTCAGCAATTGGACCACAGATCAAAGTAACACGCTGAATACATGTCAGAATACAGGCATTGTGTAAGCAATGGACCCACCCATGATGCCCACCACAGAGTCAGGGAAACAGATGCTGTCTCCCACCTTGAGTCAAGCAAACTGCAAGGACACAGTCCTAAGTGACAGAATTCCCTGCATGTAAGGGCCACACCTGGGTATCAGATGAGGAGTGGGCAGTGCACAATAGAGGGACATGGCTCCTGGACAACATGACTGCTGTACTGTGGCAGTTCAACCTGGCCCGAGGAGGGCACATAACATGTTAGACAGAGTACACAGTGCAGTCTTTGACTCACCCCCTCCTTGCTGCTCTCTGGCCTTCAGCTGCCCATCCAGGTCTGGAAAGACCACCGCCAGGATCCTGAGCATGTGGGGGGTCAGGGTCCGTGTTCCGCCCCTCCTGCGAGGAGGCGACAGCTTCAGCTGGACCCGTGCAATCCTCCGGGTCCAGCCCCGAAGGTCCTGCCACCTCTTTTGGCAGTTGCGGATCCGGCGCTTGTAGACCCCCACGGACCGGACAGCCCGGACGATGTCCTTCCATATCTCATGCTTCCGATGGGCAGAAGCCTGTCAGGATGACAAAGTGATAAGGCCATTACTACACATGCAACATATCCGTGCATGACACAGTTGCATATACATGTCGCAATCACAGGGGCACATGGTGTACCCAGGCAGTGCACGGCTGCCCATGGACAGTTTTCCAGAAGTCACTACATGGTATCATAGCATGGGGAGTAAAACCCTGTTCAGAAGCACTGTCACTGCACCATACCTGTCCAGTGCAAGTCACTACACACTATGGGGGTGACAACTACTCAGTGAGCCTGCTAGCCAGTGGTGTGCTGACTCTCAGCCTTGCTAGTCAGACAAAATGCACATTCAGAAAGGCAGTGCACAGAACACTCACCTGCTCCCCTGGTGTCCCATACAGCTTGCTGTACTGTGGAAGTAGGCTGTCCAGCAGGGCCTGGTTCTCTTCAAGGCTGAAGGCTGGGGCTCTCTCCACAGTACGTGCCATTGCAGGGTCCAGAGGGGCAGAGACAGCAGCAGTGCAGTGGCAGATGTCGTCCTGGAGCATGTAGTGCAGGCAAGTGGGCTCTCAGGGGAACATGCAGCAATATATATGTGCTGGAGAGGCAGATACTGTCCCTTGTGTCCAAAGTGATAGGTCCAAGTCGTTTGCATCTTCTGAATCTGGCCAATCCATGGAATAGCAGCACCAAAACACGCCCACAGCATCCTTCAAAATTTCAACTTCATGACATACATGATTTTGCAACATTGTTGTGGGTGACCAACTGATTTTCCAGCAACCGACTCGTTCGAATATTCGAAAACGCGTCCGTTGCCAGGCAAGCCCATTGTCAATGGGTGCGCACCGATCGGTCCATTGAGGTACAACGCGCACAGGGGTACAACGCGTACCCGCACACATTGAATGCAATGGGCCGGCCGGAGGCACCGATCGGTCCATTGCAGTACAACGCGCACAGGGGTACAACGCGTACCCGCACACATTGAAAGCAATGGGCCGGCCGGAGGCACCGATCGGTCCATTGCAGTACAACGCGCACAGGGGTACAACGCGTACCCGCACACATTGAATGCAATGGGCCGGCCGGAGGCACCGATCGGTCCATTGCAGTACAACGCGCACAGGGGTACAACGCGTACCCGCACACATTGAATGCAATGGGCCGGCCGGAGGCACCGATCGGTCCATTGCAGTACAACGCGCACAGGGGTACAACGCGTACCCGCACACATTGAATGCAATGGGCCGGCCGGAGGCACCGATCGGTCCATTGCAGTACAACGCGCACAGGGGTACAACGCGTACCCGCACACATTGAAAGCAATGGGCCGGCCGGAGGCACCGATCGGTCCATTGCAGTACAACGCGCACAGGGGTACAACGCGTACCCGCACACATTGAATGCAATGGGCCGGCCGGAGGCACCGATCGGTCCATTGCAGTACAACGCGCACAGGGGTACAACGCGTACCCGCACACATTGAATGCAATGGGCCGGCCGGAGGCACCGATCGGTCCATTGCAGTACAACGCGCACAGGGGTACAACGCGTACCCGCACACATTGAAAGCAATGGGCCGGCCGGAGGCACCGATCGGTCCATTGCAGTACAACGCGCACAGGGGTACAACGCGTACCCGCACACATTGAATGCAATGGGCCGGCCGGAGGCACCGATCGGTCCATTGCAGTACAACGCGCACAGGGGTACAACGCGTACCCGCACACATTGAAAGCAATGGGCCGGCCGGAGGCACCGATCGGTCCATTGCTGTTCAACGCATCACTGTACATGTGACTGGCATATGTCAGCATGCCTGTCTCAGATGGACATATGCCAGCCACAGATAGCTCCCAGGGAGTGAGGGGCACACCTACATCACGACAGCCTGTCCAAACCTTATCATAAGGCATGTAAGGCTGCATTTCCTATTGTGTGTATGTTGGTGTACATGTTGTCCTGTGGGTGTCACCTGTGGGCAGCCACCCCCAGGCTGTGCACGTGTTAATGGGGACAGGATCCTGGGTGTTACGTGTACGTGACCACTGTGATGTGCAACTGTTCATATCTGTGCATGTGCCATGGTCACATTTCACAGTGGTGTTTGTGTATGTCATGTCACATACCCCGTGAGTCCCATGTGGGACGGTATGTTTGAGCCAGGGTGTCCCAGTGGCACAATAGTGATGGCCCTCCACAGTCTTTGTGCATGTAGTGTTTACAATGTCTCTGATTTCATGTGCACAATGGGAGACAGTCTCCACATCCACGTTGTGTGTGCATGGACTCTGATGTTGTGCGTGTGTGTCACAGACGTCCATGGCTCTCCTGCCATGGCAAGTGTGGCCACTACCTGTGGGGGTCATGTTTGTTTTGTTGTGGTGTACACATGATACTCCAGGTGATGCCAGTGTCCATGTGGCATTACAGGGTCCCTGGGAATGTGCCTGTCGTTGAGCTGTGGTGCCTGGGGCACATCTGTCCTCACATGTCACTGGGGGGTGACTGTGACACAGCATCATGATATCCAATGGGCCAACCTGGGACAAATTGATGCCACCTGTAGGACCGTGTTGACAGATGTTGGCCATGTATGTACCATACATGTCGTTCCGGTACTGCACACTTCATGTAGTTGTGCCTCATGATGATGTATGTTGGGATCTTGAGTGTGTTCAATGCCGCATATGTGGGGTGACTGACGATCTTGCTTACTTCTCCTCTGCACTGCAGGGCTCCTGCTGTCCATCGGCCATTCCCAGACCTGGCAACGATGGTGGAACGGGACAGCATCCGACGGTACCGCTTCACCAGGCAGCTGATTGAGGATTTGGCAGTGCAGTTGTCCCCACATTTGCAGCCTGGCCGGCCGTATCCTACAGCGCTGACCCCCAAGGTGAAGGTGATGGCAGCCCTACACTTCTTTGCCACCGGTACCTTCCAACATACTGTGGCGTCTGCTGGTGGGATGTCACAGACCATGTTCAGCCGTGTGCTCCGCGATTTCTTGGCGGCAATGTTGCTCTTCCTGAACCGGTACATCTATTTCCCTAGACTGCGACGACTCACTGACGTGAAGAGTGACTTTTATGCCCTGGGGAGGATGCCGCATGTAATTGGCTCCATTGATGGGACACATGTGGCTTTGGTACCACCACAGGCCCAGGAGCAGGCCTACAGGAACCGCAAGCACTACCACTCGGTCAATGCACTGGTGGTGTGTCTTGCAGACATGACCATCACACACGTGTGTGCCCGTTTCCCTGGTTCAGCACACGATGCCTTTGTGATGAGGAGTAGTCGCATCCCCAGGTTGATGGCACAGATGCAGAACCAGCGTGCCTGGCTTGTCGGTGTGTACTGACTTTGTGCCATTGTGTGTGATCTGATCTGTAGTATTCCGCCCACTTTTCCAAGTCAGCTGATGTGCACTTGTCTGTCCGTAGGTGACTCGGGATACCCCAACATGCCGTGGTTGCTGACACCCCTCAGGAACCCTGTGACACCTGCCCAGATGCGCTACAATGAGGCACATGGTCGGACCAGGAGAGTGATTGAGCGGACCTTTGGTCTCCTGAAGAGCCGCTTCCGCTGCCTGGACAAGACCGGAGGGTCCCTCCCATATGCCCCTGCGAAAGTGTGCAAGATTATCATCGTCTGCTGCATGCTCCACAACCTGGCAGTGCGGAAGGAGTTGCCTCTCATCCAGGATGACGATGACCAACATCCGCCACCTGTGGAGGATCCTGGCCTGGACCACGATGCCAGTGACGATGATGATGATGATGGTGATGGTGATGTCCGCACACAGCTCATCACCAACTTCTTTAGCTGAATGTGAGTATCCTGAGGTGTCATGTGAATGATGTGAGTTGGCATGATGTGTGGGTGGTGCTCTGGTGCTGTTGGAGTGTGTCCATGGGCTACTTGACTGGATGTGTGTTGCGATGTGTGGTGACAGGTGGGCTGTACTCCCCAACAGTGTTGACATGCTAACTTGGTTCTGGGTGGGTATCTTGTAACATGTATTGTGCATGAGTTTTGCTGTTCTGTCCTGTACTCCATTGCTTTTGACTGTGTGTCATTTCTGTCCTTCACAGGGTACTTTCAGATTCGTTTGGTCAACTGTGTCCACCGACAACGTGATTGCACATCCAGGCTGGTAGCAGTTGTGTCCCTACAGGTGATGTGCGCCACACCCATGGACTTCCTTCTGTCTACAGTTGTTGACTGTGTGCCCGCTACCAGGTGGGGTTACCTTGCATCTGTAGTGGTTACGGCATGTTGCTACTGTGTAATAAACCTGTGCTTCACTTAGTGATGTGCGTTGTCTGTGGTCACACATTTGACTGCCATTTGCTTACTGCACCTGTGGGCTACTTGACTACAACTGGGAATGGGTGTGGTGTCTGTGCATTGCACCGTCTTCCCTGGCAACATCAGTGTAGGCAATGAGTCAGATGGCCTAGGTGTGTATGTGTTGTGTAGCCCTGGTGGTGTGTCTCCCTCATATGTGTCACGTTGCCTGTACTCACATGCCTGTGTTGTCCTTGCTGTTGCAGTTCGCATACACAGTGTAATTTTGTTGTTCATCATCCCCATAACAGTACCCACGTTGGAATCACGACAGAGGCAAGTATGGTGTATTATTGTGTTTATTGTGATACATCTGTGATAATAGTGCATAGGATGGATTGTGCTGTACATGAATCTTGCAATCCCAAGTTCCTAGATGAATAGAAAGTCCAGGTAGACAGGATCCCCAGTATCGGGGCCACAGTTGTCTGACACATTGTTCCAACTTGTACTCCCCATGCAATGTGTGGGAGTAGTGTTGCCATCAACAGGGTGAACAGTCTGTGCACAAAGGCGAAAATCCAGAACAGGTTCAGGCTTCCTGGGAGTTGCGCTTGGCCATCAGCCTCTCACTTTCCCCTCCTCGGACAACCCCTCTTCTTGGGGGGGGCCCTCAAGTGCAGGCTGCTGCGGTGCAGGGGACTCTCCGCCAGAGTCCTCCTCCCTCCCTGTGGCAGTTGCAGTTTGTTCGGTACCAGATGTTGTTGGCACACAGGGAGGTGTGGACTGGTTGCTGTTCATCTGGCGGAGGCATTGTAAAATGTCCCTGTGCACCGCCGTCATCTCATGTAGTACATCCCACTTGGACTCCACGCGGGTCATGTGGGAGTCCACACGTGACATGTGGGAGTCCACACGTGACATGTGTGACTCCACATGGGACATGTGGGAGTCCAAGCGGGCATGATGGGCAGCCTGCTGCTGTTTGATGTCTCTGAGGAGCCCCACTACCTGGCTGAGCTCTCCGGTGCTGGACTGGTACGCATCAGCTATGCGTACCAGTTGTGGGTCTTCATGCACACCAGCAACGTCTGCAAGCAGCGACCTCTGTCTCCCACCCCTCCCACCACCCCTGCTGACATGTGCAGTGTGTGCAGTTGCACGCACAGATAACCCTGGTCCACCTTGGGGGTTGGTGGTGGTGGTGGTGTCCATGGCCCCAGGTTGGTCCAGGGTCACTGCGCTGGTGTTGTTCCTTATTCTGTCCATGTCGGCAGGGATGGTATTCGTGGTGACAGTCGTTGGAGGGGTGGGTGCAGGGGTGCAGCTGGTGGACCTGCTGGTGCTGCAGCTGGTGGTCCTGCTGGTGCAGCATGTTGACTTGCACCGGATGTGCCAGGTTGTTCTTCATCGTCCGAGGAGGACAGAGGCTGTACGACGCCAGTGAGCTCGGCATCCTCTTGAGCCTGGGACTGGGACTCCTCAGCGTCTGCTGCTGTGTCCCTATCATCACCTGTTTTTGGGAGACACAAACAATGTATGTCATGTTTCTGCAGGCATCAGTGGTTGACACACCTGACAGTTGTGACTGTGCCTCGGGGTGCGGGCCTGTACATTGTATTGTCCTAAGTCGTCACAGTCAGGGGTTGATATTGGTGTGGCACATTGTCCTGCATTATTTGGGCATTTCTATGTATTCTCTGGGGTGTGAACATGGTCTGCATTGATTGTGTTTGGTTGACAGCCAGACCTCCTTCCCACCCACCCACCCACCCAGTCAGTTATCCCACCATGGAACGTGCTTGCATTGCAGGGAGTGTAAGTTGTCTCTCAGGATGTCAGTCAGAGGTGTCCTGCTGTTTGTTGGTGCACAGTTGGCAGCAGGGCCTTGTGCTCCCCGCAGCAGTAGCCAGTGTCAGCCATCTTGTGAGTCCTTCTCCACTCCCTGTGATGTGAGCATGGTTCAGGGTGGTGTTGATGGGCCAGTTGTGAGGCTGAGCAATGTCTGTGACTACGACTCCCATCATGCTATTGCCTCCACCCCCCTTCCCAGCATGCCCATGCTTCCTTCCTTTTGACTCTGCTTCCCTGTGGGGTGGGCTGGCTGTGCTGACAGGATGGCTGGGAGTGTTGTCCTGGCAGTTGTTTGGCTAAGAGTCCCAAGAGTGTCCCTGTGCTTCACACAACATAACCCAGGGTGGTGGTGCTTTGTGGGATCTTGTGTTAGGATGGAGGGCATTGCATTCTACCAGGTGGGTACTGTGGAGTTTGTGTTGGGGGGGTGTGAGGGGAGGTGCTGGTGACTATGGTCAGTGCTGCAAGTCCCCCTTCCCACCCAGCCAGCCGGATATCCCACCATGGAACGTGCTTGCATTGCAGGGAGTGTAAGTTGTCTCTCAGGATGTCAGTCAGTGGTGTCCTGCTGTTTGTTGGTGCACAGTTGGCAGCAGGGCCTTGTGCTCCCCACAGCAGTAGCCAGTGTCAGCCATCTTGTGAGTCCTTCTCCACTCCCTGTGATGTGAGCATGGTTCAGGGTGGTGTTGATGGGCCAGTTGTGAGGCTGAGCAATGTCTGTGACTACGACTCCCATCATGCTATTGCCTCCACCCCCTTCCCAGCATGCCCATGCTTCCTTCCTTTTGACTCTGCTTCCCTGTGGGGTGGGCTGGCTGTGCTGACAGGATGGCTGGGAGTGTTGTCCTGGCAGTTGTTTGGCTAAGAGTCCCAAGAGTGTCCCTGTGCTTCACACAACATAACCCAGGGTGGTGGTGCTTTGTGGGATCTTGTGTTAGGATGGAGGGCATTGCATTCTACCAGGTGGGTACTGTGGAGTTTGTGTTGGGGGGGTGTGAGGGGAGGTGCTGGTGACTATGGTCAGTGCTGCAAGTCCCCCTTCCCACCCAGCCAGCCGGATATCCCACCATGGAACGTGCTTGCATTGCAGGGAGTGGAAGTTGTCTCTCAGGATGTCAGTCAGTGGTGTCCTGCTGTTGGTTGATGTGCAGTTCCCAGCATGCCCTTGTGCTCCCCACGACACAGCAACAGTGTCAGACATCTTTGATGGGCCTTTCTACTCTCTGTGGGATGTGCATGCGTGAGTGTGAGCTTGCTGGGCCATGTGGTGGGGGATGTAGAGCTGTGACTACGACTCCCATCATGCTATTGCCTCCACCCCCTTCCCAGCATGCCCATGCTTCCTTCCTTTTGACTCTGTTTCCCTGTGGGGTGGGCTGGCTGTGCTGACAGGATGGCTGGGAGTGTTGTCCTGGCAGTTGTTTGGCTAAGAGTCCCAAGAGTGTCCCTGTGCTTCACACAACATAACCCAGGGTGGTGGTGCTTTGTGGGATCTTGTGTTAGGATGGAGGGCATTGCATTCTACCAGGTGGGTACTGTGGAGTTTGTGTTGGGGGGGTGTGAGGGGAGGTGCTGGTGACTATGGTCAGTGCTGCAAGTCCCCCTTCCCACCCAGCCAGCCGGATATCCCACCATGGAACGTGCTTGCATTGCAGGGAGTGTAAGTTGTCTCTCAGGATGTCAGTCAGTGGTGTCCTGCTGTTTGTTGGTGCACAGTTGGCAGCAGGGCCTTGTGCTCCCCACAGCAGTAGCCAGTGTCAGCCATCTTGTGAGTCCTTCTCCACTCCCTGTGATGTGAGCATGGTTCAGGGTGGTGTTGATGGGCCAGTTGTGAGGCTGAGCAATGTCTGTGACTACGACTCCCATCATGCTATTGCCTCCACCCCCTTCCCAGCATGCCCATGCTTCCTTCCTTTTGACTCTGCTTCCCTGTGGGGTGGGCTGGCTGTGCTGACAGGATGGCTGGGAGTGTTGTCCTGGCAGTTGTTTGGCTAAGAGTCCCAAGAGTGTCCCTGTGCTTCACACAACATAACCCAGGGTGGTGGTGCTTTGTGGGATCTTGTGTTAGGATGGAGGGCATTGCATTCTACCAGGTGGGTACTGTGGAGTTTGTGTTGGGGGGGTGTGAGGGGAGGTGCTGGTGACTATGGTCAGTGCTGCAAGTCCCCCTTCCCACCCAGCCAGCCAGCCAGATATCCCACCATGGAACGTGCTTGCATTGCAGGGAGTGTAAGTTGTCTCTCAGGATGTCAGTCAGTGGTGTCCTGCTGTTTGTTGGTGCACAGTTGGCAGCAGAGCCTTGTGCTCCCCACAGCAGTAGCCAGTGTCAGCCATCTTGTGAGTCCTTCTCCACTCCCTGTGATGTGAGCATGGTTCAGGGTGGTGTTGATGGGACAGTTGTGGGGGGGGGCAATATGTGTGAGTGCGACTCCCATGATGCTATTGGCTACACTGACTTGGCCAGCATACACAGAATTCCTTCCTTTGAGTGGTCTTCACTGTGTGTTGGTGTTGTTGTGGTGGCTACATGTGTGGATGTGTGTGTTAGTTCTATTTGTGCCACTGCCTAGCTGTAGTTGTGGTTGTGTTTGTACATGTGTTGGCACAGTTGGATGTGACTTTTTTGATGGCATGTGTTGTGTTTATCTGACTGACATACACATTTTGGGATGATTCTGTTCTAGTTGCTGTGTAATTGCTATGAGTGCATGGTTTGACTCTCCCTTGACAGTGATGTGTGTGTTTTGTGGCAGTTTATTGTGTACATTTGTTGTGTACTCACCAGGCTCTGGGATGTCCTCTAGTCCATATACGCTCACTGGCGGAAGGATGGCCCGCACCTTCTCCTCCCAGGGCCTGAGGTATACTGGCTTGGCAGGAGGGCCACTGCCGGTGTATTGGCTGTTGATGTAGTCTTTCTTGAGCAGCTCCCGGACCCTCCTGCGCACGTCATACCACCTGTTCTGGATGTCGGTCTTTGTGCGCCGACATGGTGATTGGGCGTTCACCCTGTTGATGATCCTCTCCCACATCTTGGTTTTCTGCGACATGGGGGTCTGTTGGACCAGTGTGCCAAACAGCTGTGGCTCCACCCTGAGGATCTCGTCTACCAGGACTTCCAATTCACAATCTAGGAACTTGGGATTCTTCTTGGGGGGCATGGTGATGGGTGGTGATGGTGAGTGATGTGTGTGTTGGTGTGCAGGTGAGGGTGTGTGAGTGTGTGTTTTGCTGGGTGTATGTGAGGTAGGTATTTGTTGGTGTGCTGATGGTGTGTGGCTTGTGTGAGGGATGAGCTGTGGGTGTGTGGTTGCTTTCTCTTGGGTGCTGGCAGTGAAATGGCATTTGCAAAGGCTCATGGTAGTGATTTGTGTCCTTTATATAGGTGGAGTTGTGGGTGTGTCTTTGTTCTCTGTCCCCACCCCCCCAGTATTTATTGGCTTGGTAATTGCTTGTTTGGCCTTTTTTTGGTTGATTTTTCCTTTGTGCTGTTTGTGTATGTTGGAAACGTTCTTGTGACCGAGTCGGACCGTGCATTGGTCTCGTACGGTGTTTTCCGTTTCGTTCACGCTGTGTTTGTGCAGTTTTGTATGCTGCGTACGCGTCGGTCGCGGTGTATTGTGTTGCTTCGGCTCGGTTTTGTATGCGTGTCGGTCGTACGGCTTGTCCTCCGTCCGACTCGGTCGTGTTTTCGCGCCTTGCATCGTACTTTGCAGGTTGGAGTTGGCGGGTACGATTCGGTCGGATTTGTTCCGGGTGCGTGTCGGTCGGTTGGATTCGCGTGTTTTTCCGGCCGGATTGCTATTTTCCGAGCGGGTCGGTCGGTCGGCTTGGTTTCCTGACGTGTCGGTCGGATTTATCGCGGCTTGCATCGTACTTGGCGTGTCGGGCGCCACTGGTACGTGTCGGTCGGTATTTTTTCCGGATCCGAGTCGGTCGGTGCTTTTTCCGGCCCGAATCGGAATCGACCCCTTAATCTAGTTACCTGGAATGTTAGAGGCCTTGGGGACCCCCGGAAACGTAGGCAGGTATTATCATACTTGGATCGTCATCATGTCCACATCGCAGTGTTACAAGAGACACACCTGGACCCCACCCGCGACCCCGCCTTTGCCAACAGGTGGGCGGAGATTTGAGCGTTCTCCTCCTACTCCACTTACTCTAGGGGCACACTAATCCTCATAAAACGGGGGGTTCCCTTCATCCTGGGAGGTGCGCAGCAAGACGCGTCAGGCCGCAGTTGCATTCTGTGGGGGATGCTGGGTTCTCAGTCGGTGACGCTGGTGTGCTGCTACGGGCCTAATATAGATGACCCTGACTTTTATACTGCGCTCTGGGGGCGCATCATCCAAGTAGGCTCTACTCACGTTATCTGGGGGGGGAGATTTTAATACAGCCCTCTGCCCTCCTATGGACAGATCCAACACGCTACCCCAACATTACACGCGGAAACGCGAGGCATTGTCGGGCATACTTGAAGCACATGGCCTTACGGACGTATGGCGACATATGCACCCGGATGGGCGGGAAGGCACTCACTACACTGCGCTACACGCCTCTTGGGCCCGACTTGACTATTGGGTGATCTCGCGCGGGGCGATCTCATGGGTCACACACGCATCACATCTGGCCCGAACTCTTTCCGACCATTCTCCAGTACTCATCTCGCTGACCCCTCCCGACACACTCGCTTCTCCTATAATGTGGCGCCTCAGGCCGGAGGCCTTGCTAGATGCCGTATTTAGGGATGAGATCGGTACTGAAATCACTGAGTTCTTCCGTGCCAACATAGGCTCTGTCTCCATGCTGGGTACAGTCTGGGAGGCTTTTAAGGTCACCATTCGAGGCTCTTGCATGGCCAAAAGCTTCGGCGTTTTGCGCGATCTCCGTCGCACTCTTCAATCGCTTGAAACAGAGCTTAAACAACTTGAGAGTGAGCTCTGGGGGAACAATTCCGGACAGCGTCTGGCGACATTTCGAGATAAGCTATCTGAATACAATCATACTGCTGAGTCAGAGGCGAAATTCCGTTGAAAGTACCACACAGCGCGTAGATATGGTGAGGGTGGGCGCCCGGGCAGAGCTCTTGCGCAGGATATTCGCCGGCCGCGCTTCTCAAACTATGTCCTAGAAATTAAAGACTCCTCTGGTGTGCGATACCGAGACAGCCGGGACATTCTCCGCACCTTCACCGCCTTTTACGCTGACTTATATAGTAGCGGTCGCCGGGAGTCTCCGGACTTTACTCCTTTCTTACAGGACATAACCCTTGGCTGGTTGGGCGACTCCCAAAGGGAATTTTTGGCTGCACCCTTTGAGAACGATGAATTACATACTGCCATTATGCAAATGAAGTCGGGGAAGGCCCCTGGGTCGGACGGCCTAGCCATCGACTTTTACAAAACCTATATTGTTCAACTTCTACCTGTCCTCAAACAAGTTTTCAATGAAGCTCAAGAATTGGGTCGTCTCCCCTCTTCTATGCGGCTGGCTTTGATCTCCTCTCTTTTGAAGTCCGGCAAGGCCGCTGATTGTTGTGACTCATATCGGCCCCTCTCCCTTATAAATACGGATGCCAAAATACTAGCGAAACTTTTAGCTAACCGCCTCAGTCTCCTTATGGAGAAACTAGTCCTGCCGGACCAAGCGGGATTCATCCCTGGTCGCGCAACAACACACAACTTACGCACCCTCTTCTCCATATTACGATCGGTAGATCCAGAACTGCCCATGGCCGCCATCTTTCTCGATGCTGCCAAGGCGTTCGATTCGGTGGAATGGGACTACCTCTTCGTCACTCTTCAAAACATGGGAATGCCAGTGGGATTTCTTTCTTGGGTTCGGCTCCTATACACTGATCCTGAGGCTCAAGTCCTCATTAATGGCCACTCCTCATCTCCATTCCCCATCACTCGAGGCACGCGCCAGGGATGTCCACTCTCCCCCCTCCTTTTCGCCCTCGCGGTGGAACCACTCGCGGCGAGACTCCGGCAACACCATAATGATAAGGCACTTCAATGTCCGATCCGTCCTATTCTCATCTCTTTATATGCGGACGATGTGACGCTTTATGTGAGAGACCCCCAAATCAATCTTAGCCCGCTGCTCCGAGAGTTCGTCCGATTCGGGGGCTTTCGGGAGTGAATATTAATTGGTCCAAGTCTCAGATCTTCCCTCTCACTCCATCCGTGGCCAGATTTGTTCCAGACTTCCCCATTGAGTGGTGTGAGGAGGAGGTGAGATATTTGGGGATACAGGTCACTGCTGACCGCGAGGAACTGCTGCGCCTGAATTATGGGCGTACTGTGGAGAACATTCGAGAGAGTGTCACGAGATGGATAGCCCTGCCGCTGTCTATCGCAGAGCGTATCTCCCTCATAAAAATGGTCCTCCTTCCCAAACTCCTTTATCTGTTTTTAAATATACCGGTACATCCGGGGCGACATTTCTTCGCTCTCCTCCGCTCTGAATTAATCCGTCTTACCTGGGGCGGCAAGCAGCCTCGGGTCCAGTGGGATACGCTCACTCTGCCATATTCACAAGGGGGGTTCGACGTCCCGGACTTTAAGCTCTATTATCACTGCGCACAGGCCCATTACGCTCATTATTGGTTCCACCCTCCCAGATACATGCCACAAATAGCGACAGAGCAGTGGTTATCTGATCCTATTCCGCTTGCCGGCGCACTCTTTGCTGTTGTCCCACCGTGCACTGACGATTCATCGCCAGTCACCAACACTATACGGGCGTGGCAGGCCATCTCTAAGCGCACCCGAACTGCCATGCTCTATTCGCCTCACCTGCCATTAGTGTATCATCCGAAATTACCCCTACTACAAGAGGGAATTTTTTTAAAAACTCGGCTTAAATATGGGATCACAACGTGGGGAGACCTTTACCTTAATGGCCGTTTCCGCACATCACAGCAGCTCATCTCTGGGACTTTGCCATCTCCAATGGATCTTTTCTTATACGTTCGCCTTCGCCAAGGCATTAAAGAACACACACCTGATTTTCCCCAGGAACCGCAGGAGACTGTCGCGCTGCGCCTTACACTCCACGACAATGGGGCCTCACACCTTGTGTCCTCACTTTATCGCACCCTCTCCACTACTCGGACTCTTGCGCAGGACGCTGCCCGAGACAAATGGTCGGCTGAAATAGGTACTCCCTTAACTGATGAACAGTGGCTCTACTGTTGTATGCAGACTGAAGAAAGCACTTCTAGTAGTCGCCTCCGTATATTGCACTATAAATTTCTTCGTCGCACATATTATACCCCGGTTCGGCTCTGCCGATACAAGCTCCGAGACAACGATAGCTGTGACCGGTGTGGTGTAGCTAACGCAGACTTCCTCCATTTGGCCTGGGGCTGTGCTGTTGTCCAAGAATACTGGGACCAAGTGCTTACAGCCCTGGATCATATGTCCATGATGAATATTCCACGCACCCCCCTCATTGCCCTATTAGGCTACACAAAAACAATTGCCACACCTTACCGGAGATTCATCTCCTTTAGCCTCCTCTTGGCCAAGAGACGAGTGGCTTGCAAATGGGGGCGGGGTAGAGCGCCCAAATTTAAGGAGTGGTTGCGGGATATGGTTTTCTGGCAGGAACAAATATATACTTATGCTGAGCTACTCCCTCTTTCCTCCTGCCCCCGCGATTACTGGGGGCCCCTTACGGAGTACTTGCTGACACACCCTCTGGCTGACGCGTAAACTCCCACAGACTGTGTGGTGACACAGGATTTCTTACGGACCTCCCCGGTCACAATTTCTCCCTCAAGGTACCAACTTGCCCAATATACATGTGCTCCCAGTCGTTCGGCCTGACTTGTGTCATAAATGTATTACTCGGGACATCCAAGGCACACTTATGTACCATAATCTGTTAAATCTTCAGGGCGTGAGGTGGATGTTTAGATTTGTAACTGCTAAGGATGTATTGATCAGTGATATGCTAATGTGCCTGTACCTGTTTCTTTGCCCATGTATTTGAAAATGAATAAAAAATAAATAAATAAAAAAAAATTTTTTACATTTTTAATTCTAAATTTCCCTTGATTTTTATAAAAATTTAAATTTCCAATTTTTTCCAAATTTAAATTTAAAAAAATATATATATTATTTTAAACATTTGTAAAACAAATACAATAAAAAATAATAGATACATAAAAATAAGCAAACTTTTACTTACATATTTTTAGTTTATAATCTTTAAAACTTTAAAAATATTTTTAATGATTGTTATATTATTTACATGAAAATATTTGCACCTCAAAAAAACCTTCAAATCCTTTGTTTTCAATTTACAATTTTAAATGTAAGAATTTTTTTATTTTTCATTAATATATTTTTTTAATTTGAAAAATTAATTTAAACAATCATTTTAAATTGCTCCCCACCCTTATCCCCTATAAACCCAACATCCCGCTCCTAAAATTCTACATAAAATAAAATAAAAAAATAATACTTTAAACAAATATTTTTAAATTACTCCCCACCCTTAGCCCCTATAAACCCAACATCCTGCTCCTAAAAATAAGAGAAAATACAATAAAAACATGCATTTTAACATTAAAAAAGAAATGTAAACATATAAAATAAGTACTAGTAAAATATTAAAAACAGAATTTAAACATTAAACAAAAAAAATACAAATACTCGATATTATTTACAACAATATTTTTTACATCGATATTTTCAAAATCGATATTTCTAAAATACACAAAAATCGATATTTTTAACAACGAAAAAACTTACCTCGATATTTTACACCATTGATATTCTTGACTCGATATTCATGCAACTCTATATTTCTCCATCGATATTCTGTCTCTTCACCAGCAATGATAACTGGCAAAATTAGACCAACCACACTGAGGAAAACATGGCAACTACCAGTCATGTGCACCAGCCACAACACTCCTAATCAGTAAGTGATACACCTAAACATGAGGAGACAATGCAAACAGCTCCATGATAAAGGAACACATAATAGCATTCACAAACAGTACCAGAAGCCTGCTATGAAAGAACACAAACTAGCCAAAAATGCCATAAGAGAGCAGTCAAGGAAAGGTGAACCAACTGCAACACCAACACAAAGTGCCAAAGTGACAAAATCCTACGGATCAGCAAAATAGGGCACTAGGCCAAACCAAAAGCCTGCCCATGCAACAGGAAACCCTGCCTGAATCCATGCCCTGTAAAAATAGAAACAAGCAAAAAATGAGGGCCATTGCTGCAGAATCAAGAATGATCATGTAGCACCATGTACAGGAGAGCCAGTGGATTAAGATGTCAACGGCAAGCATCCCCCATCAGATGAAAAGGAATAGGATCTCAGAGGGTATCCAGCACAAAACAGGAGATCTACATCAGGAGGCTGAGCAACCCATGCCAGTGCCTTTTCAGCTTCCCCACAGTTAAATCAGCACAGAAGCACCAACAAGCATCACCGGGGGCCAAGACCAAGTGAGGAACTGAACTGACAGCTGCCCCCACTGTAAGGCACAAACATGGGTATATCAAAGTAAACACCACCCAGTACAGTGGAACATATGAGACAAGAACTTAAGGTACTCAAAGATCCTGCATGAACAGCCAATCCCTAGAACACAAGCAGACAAGCTGACCACACATCAGCCATCGAAAGGGAGATCAGCAGGGCTAGAACTGAGGAATCCTATGAGCTGATAGCAACTAGGGCCCTTGGATCTTCAGACTTGATGGCTGTGCACAGGGATGGAAATGTTATGTTATGTTATGTTAATTTAATCCAAAATGTGCACTAATCATCCCAGAAGGGGTATCTTGGTGCAGCACAACTGGTTAGTAAGACAAACATATGAAAGGCATCAAGATAACACTGACCGACCCATGCAGCTTACTAGAATTCAAACATCGTATATAGCAACAAGGGTACAGAAAATGAGTAGGGGATGGACACATCATAGTCAGATTTAAAACAAATTGCACATCTCAGGTGGACAGCCCCTGTGCCGCCCCAACACTTCAGTTGGGAATCATCGACAGTGACTCAGGCAAGAATGAGATGAAGAAACCAACCTATGGATCTTAGACAATCTACCGAGTGCATTGAAGAAGTAAACAAGAGGCAAAGAAAGAGCACATCTTTCTAAAGGCATGACACCAAAAAGGACATTGGAAATTCTCCAAAGAGCCAGGCACACAAAAACCCCACCTGCAAGCTGGAAGCATAAAGACAGAACCAGAGAGAGCACTGCTTCAAGGTTAAACACACCCGAACAGTGAAGTGGTGGTCCAGTGAACAGATAACTGTATCCCACAGAAGACCTGCACAACTATCTGACGCACAAAGTACCATACCCAACAGTAGCTCAAGAGACCAGAGGATGATCTTGACCAGAAGCACCACTCAAGCAGAAAAACATGGAACCAAAAATTCCTTGATAGACATGGGCAAACACACAGGAGGATTGCCAATCAATGGGACACCACTAGCCCTAGGGTGGCAACAACAGGAATACAACCACTGCTACTATGCCAAAACCAGCTGTTCTAGGGCTGTACCACCAAAGGCACCAAGTCAACCTTACCAGGGAGCAGAAGATCCCAGGACAGCAACGTCATGTCACACCTACAGGTATTGAAAATGAACACATGCCCCTCGAATGTTGCCCCTAAACATTTCCTCAAGCACAGATACGCTACACAGTGTAATGGGACTGTTGAAAGACACTCAGCCAGGGTTGTCCATGTCCACACAAGGCACTGCCATTCAAATAAAAAACCACTCTGACCCAGGAGACCCTAACAAGGCAGAGTTTGACAGCATCGTGTACACAATGAATGGGTCACCCTGCATATACTGCCAAGACGTGGGATGCCCAACATGACATAGAGACCCAGCTGGGCCAGAACCACTCATCAAACAGCATGCATAGGCAAACACAAAATCCCCACATAGGAGAGGTGCACACTGTGCATAGGGCAGAGGCAGAGAGAGCCAAAACACTGGACAAGAAGGCACCAACTGCAGGTCAACAACCGACTACACACCACATCACCAGTTACAAAGGGACCTGAGAGACTGACAGAGGAGGCAAAACCACAGTCACTAGCTCCACAAAGAGCATCCAGAGCTGTTGGGGGCAAGACGCATGACGTGGAATCACAGCTGGCAGACCACATCCTGAAACTATCACATTCCAACAAGACAGGCACAGGTAAGGATCCCGAATATAAAAGCTCTTGATGGCTCCGGAACGGGTTACTGCAGCCTTCCCATGGGCTAGATAATGCACAACACCCAGGGTGACCCAAGCAAAGAGGATCTGCAAGTTCTGCAATGGCTGATCTATCACAGACACTGCAAGCGCCCAGCAGATTTACCAGCCAGCTTCTGGTAGCCACAGGAACTGTGGGGTGGGACACGAGGCTGTATTTACCCAGTCCACGCAGCCACTAGGTGACAGAGTGATCTCAGTACACCCTGAACCTCATGAGAAGGGTATAGAAGGGGTGCACTGAGATCACGCCGTCACCTACAGGGTGTCCTCCACAAACGAACAATAGAAACGCAAACACGCGGAGTTCAGGATGCCCTTCCATTGGCCGATTTACAAATGAAAATAGGCTAATGGCATAACTGGCCACGTCACTTCTCGAAAAATTGGGGCAAACTTTGCGTTACAGAGGATTTAAGGATTTTTGCAAAGGGTGTGGTAAATGATTTAGGTGAGGAGTGAAGATACTAAAATATTGCAGCCGACTTGCAGTTATTTAATCAAATATGCTTAGTTAAACGCTTATGAAAAATGAACGTTTGGACACAGCATTCCATATATATTACAAAATGGAAATGTGACACTGAAGGATAAAAACGAAACTTTCAGTGGGGAATATGATCCTATTTTTAAATGCCTTTGGTTTTCTGTGTGGATGTTATCACTAATCTACTTAAACACCTAGAAGGAGAGGTTGGTTTATTCTCTTTTACTCACTTCCAATTAAGGTATAGTTGGCAAATGGAAGGTCATCTGAATGTTTATCTCTGGAAATATAAAAATCGAATGATAGAAAGCAAATTAAAACCATGTCTCATAAAGAAAACTGGGCGGTAAAACAAGTAAATATTTGCAGAAATTGAAGTCATTAAATAAGGTTCCCGTGCATGTTTTGTTCAGCGATAATATTTGTACTTCTTTCAGCTTCTCGTGATCTTTCTTTGTGTATGGAGTTTACAAAGTAGGTCTTAAAAAGTCTTGTATTGTTTATTCTTAATAGACACACCGCCTCGCCAGCCATACTGTTGATTTAGTGTTATGACAGTAGGTAAGCTGGCTTTAACCTTTTGACAGATTTCATGCACTGCTTTATTGTAAAGCAAAAGAGCGAGAAGAACTAGCAGAATGAACTACACAGTTGAATAAGTGGCACGTCAAATGCAGTATGAGTTTTTAGATAGAAGTACCTTACACGAGGTGTTCAGATATTTGCTTGGTACGGTCCGAGTGCAGTAAATGGAACATAAAAGAAGGAACTACATCAAACACGATTCCAGACCCACATTCCGAAAACTTCAGGATTATGAATTTCTACACGTACCGCAATTCAATAAAATAAAATAGAATTCTATCAGACTCATTAACACTACGCTACGCTGGCGTGCTGCCAGGATTCACCTTATAGAGTTTTATTTGCACTTTGTTGTCTGTCAGATGATTACAATCTACTAATAATGGGTTATTTTATTTTAGTATGTATTTATTCAGCTATTTTCTAAAGAGTCCTTATGTCACTTCTTTGTCGATTGGTAGAGTTTTCTTGACCGCACAACCTCTGTACGTAGGATGGTACAAGTAGGTGTGTAACCAGGGCCGGCTTTAGAGCTGGTGGCTCCCAGTGGACAATCAGTTTTGGCGCCCCCCATGACCTCCTCCGTGTATTCCTTGACTACCACTGGGCAAAAGTGCCTCTTATCTCTCCATACCCCCTCTCTCACATGCATTTCATTTGTTTTAAAAGCACTGGTAAAGGCTGGCTTTACTAATAAGAATGTATGTCTACCCAAACTAACCCTTTTTTAGCAACATTAGGACTAGATAATGAAAGACTGGGGAAAAAACCATAACGTCCAAACTATTTGCATGCAGCTCTGTGATGACAGTTCGTAACAGTCACTGTTCTATGTTAGGGATGTATTTTATGTACTGCGGTAACACAAGCATCTCTGTGGCAAAAGCTGTAGTCCACTCAGCTATCCATACAAAATACAGATTAGTGATCTGCACGATACGTGTTCTTCGCGCTACTTTATGCCACTAGACAAAACTTCAATGAGTTATCTTGACATTTTTATTGTTGCCTGAAAGCTGGAAGCACAAGGAACTCTGCAGAAGGTGTTTGGAAATCGTGAGTTATTGCTAAGCACAGTGCATTCCCCCTCTAAGGTCAACGCCCCCTCCCCAGGTCAACGCCCAGTGCGGCCACACCAGTCCCACTGCCCTAAAGCCAGCCCTGTGTGTAACCTCTTTGCGTGTAGGATTAGCATGATTAGGGTTTACATCTTTGCATGTCTGATAAAAGGGAGGGTTGATAGTTCTGGATAAATTGTGGTTGGCAGTGTCAGTAATAGTGATGAGGGCAATTTCAGATATGTAGTGTGAAGTTCGCTGAGGACTGTGTGCAGCGAGTCCTGCCCTCCGGCATATTCGGTCATTATATCTCATGGCCATAGCTTTAAGTCACAGGGCCATATGTACAGCCATCAGGGTTTGCAACTCACAAATTGCGATTTTAGCGGCTCGCAATTTGCGAGTCACAAAACCTGATGTACAACAGTGTCTGATACACTGTTTGCGATTGCCAAATGGGTCCATGGGACCTGCCTTATTAATATTCATGAGGTAGACCCATTGGGAATGGCCGCCACTCACAGAGATGGTGGCCTGCTGGGGTCAGTAGAAAACCATGTCTGTGACTGCCTTTTAAATTATGCAGCTTTTTAAAAAGAAATGCAGCCCATTTTCCTTAAAGGAAAATGGGATGCTTTTCAAAAATGAAAGGGGAATGGGTCCCTTAGGGACCTCTTCCAGTTTGCGTATGGCTTACCACCAATTTGAAATTGGTGGTAAACGATTAATGTTTTGAAACCGCATTCTGGGTTGCAAAACATTATTACATACCAGTGCGACTCTCTACTAGGAAGGAAAGCCCTTGACATGCCCCTTCCTAATAGCGAATAACAAATCCTATTTTACGAGTTGGCAATAGGTTACCGACTCACAAAATAGGGTTGGTATATTTGAAAATGCATTTTACAGGTCATAAACAGCCTGAGGGGCTGTCTGGGATGGGTAAAATGTGTTGTTCATTTGGCCAATAGACCGTAGAAACAGAAAAGAAATTAGTGGAAGTTTGAATGGCAAGGTTGGTTTACCAAGTGCTATAAAGAGGCCATGTGGCAAAATCCAGCCGCAGGTCTAGTGACACAGCTGGGTGTACTATCACTCATCAGACAGGTACCAGTGGGGCAAATTCGCAAGACCACAGTGATAGTTTTCATGGAAGTAGCCTACAACCAATAGATTGCAGTTAGCAGGAAAGGGTTCCACAGCACTGTGATGATCAGTAAAGAAAGTGAAATTTAAAATATATTTACATCAGATCTTCCACATGATCACCCCCACCAAGGGCATTCTGTCATCAGCTTTAAGAGACACCAGAAAGAGTCAAAAGCCATGGCATAGGCCTGTGCAATATAAAGTGTAACACATAGCCTAAAATATAACACATGAAATGACATGTATCCTGTACCATTATGTAACATAAAACACGTCATAATGTGACATATATCACAAAATGCACAACATTACAAAGCATAAACATTTCACACATTTCTAGTTCTGTAACGGGCTTTACTCAGTTCAAACCTCATGTAGAATATTGGAACGTTTCCCTTTTATAACAGTAAAAAATTATAGCTATATATTTTTAAAGCCCCAAAATGGCAACTACCCCACATCTCAAACACCACCTAAACGTTAATACTTGCCTCTCACTCACACACTAACCTTGTACTAAGCCTGTGCATATCAGCAACTCTCCCCTGTTCAACAGGCATCTAATACACAGTTCACTTGCAGTTTTTCAACCTATATCGCTATATCTATCTGTACCATAAACTGATTCTTTTGCAACCTTGACAATCATGCCAATACTGCAACATCCTCTGCCACCAATTCTCAGGTTTCAGCCTCACCTCAGCTTGGATTGGTTTCCTGTATTTGCAGTCACCTTTCCTATCAGCAACCAGTTCTGTTATACGAACACAGTCACCCACCTTTTTTGTTTAAATCTGTTGGACCTAGCCTTCTCTACCGGGTCACCTCCAAACCTTTTGTCTTTACCCTCCACTTTTTGCTGAATTCGTTTTTGTTGGCCTAAGGACTCTGTACACTTTACCACTGCTAACCAGTGCTAAAGTGCTTGTGCTCTCTCATCTAAATGTGGTAAAATTGGTTAACAACCAATTGCCATATTTAATGTACTTGTAAGTCCCTAGTAAAGTGGTATTGCACTGTACTCAGGACCTGTAAATTATACTTGCATATAAACATAACAAGAAAAGAATGAAGCTGAGGGGGGAATGACGTTTTTACTTCAACCACTAAATAACCAAAGCCAATGAAACTTCAGTATTGGTAAGGGTAAAGGGGATTAGCTCAATAGCCACATGGTGATCCCAGGGTGGAGTAAAGGAATAAAAATACACTCTTCTTTGTACAATTCTGTGAAGATTAGAAGAAACATCCAGGTCTCCTCTGAGAATGAATTCCTGCTCCATGATGTCCAATTGGTTGGATATACTGGAGCAAAACATCTTGACAGTCAGTAGTCATAGCAAGGCAATAACCATTCAAATTGGATATCAGTGTTGTTTTTGAGGTACCAACAATGAGCCCAGTAAAGCTTTGCTTAGATCTACTAAACCATACAGGGATTAAAGACCACACAGATTGCCTATTATTATTTTTAAAGCAGATGTGAGGGTATGGTCTACTGTTATTCAACAGTATCTTGCCATATTTAGTGGTACATATGAAATCCCATCATCATGGATGAGGAACAGCCGCCTTAAACTGAACTCAGACAAGACGGAAGTCCTCATCCTGGGCTCATCACCCTCCGCCTGGGACGACTCCTGGTGGCCCCCGGCCCTGGGCACCGCGCCCAAGCCAACGGACCACGCACGCAACCTGGGCTTCATCCTGGACTCCTCCCTGTCAATGACCAGACAAGTCAACGCCGTCTCATCTTCGTGCTTCAACACCCTGCGCATGCTCTGCAAGATCTTCAGATGGATCCCCACTGAAACGAGGAAGACCGTCACCCAGGCACTCGTCACCAGCCGACTGGACTATGGGAACACCCTCTACGCCGGAACCACAGCCAAACTTCAAAAAGACTCCAGCGCATCCAGAACGCCTCCGCACGACTCATCCTGGACATCCCCCGACACAGCCACATCACCGGACACCTGAAAGACCTGCACTGGCTCCCCGTCAGCAAGAGAATCACGTTCAGACTCCTCACCCACGCACACAAGGCCCTCCACGACCTGGGCCCAAAGTACCTCAACGACCGCATGACCTTCTACACGCCCACCCGCCAGCTACGATCAACCAGCCACGCCCTCGCCACCGTACCACGCATCCGCAGAACCACCGCCGGAGGAAGATCCTTCTCCTACCTGGCAGCCAAGACCTGGAACTCCCTCCCCACTCACCTTCGGCGAACCCAGGACCATCTCTCCTTCAGGAAGCAGCTCAAGACCTGGCTGTTCGAGCAATAACTTACCCCCTCCCCCAGCGCCTTGAGACCCTCCCGGGTGAGTAGCGCGCTCTATAAATGCCGTGATTGATTGATTGATTGATGGTGAGTTTTGATTCACCAGTGTAATAAAAAAAAACACTAGTAAATGAACCAGCAAGATTTTGTTCAAATGAAGTATTGGGTTTAATGGTCAAGCTTTTTGCCAAGTCCATTATGCAGAACTTCTAATCTTCAATGGAGAGAAGAAGAGAATTAGGTCATACCTATGGAGCAAACAGGCTTCTGTAAATATCGTTGAAAATGGATAATTCACTAGCCCTCCAGTAGTTCCAGGTGTCGGTGTATGAATAGATGTAGTGGGACTGGATAAGGTAAAAGTAATGTCATCCAAGTAAAACCATGTTTTAGTCTCTCCTAATGTAGTTTTGATGCTTTCTTTTTGCAACGCGAAGTTTTGTAAGGTCCTTAAGTACATGGGAGGTGATGCGGGTATCTTTGTCTTGTACCCATGTGTATAATGACAGTTTTAGACTGAAAACCTCCACACGCCGGGTTCTTTTTTATATATCACGGCCGAAATTTACGAACTGAAGAAACTAGTTCCTTCACTTAATAGAATAGCGAAGTGCAAACACAAAATCACTGTGATATATAGATGAAGTCAATTAGGCAAAATATTAAGCTGCTTAGTGGTATAAATATACATGTTCTCAGTGAATAGCAAGTTAGCCAGTCTTTTTCATTTTCAAATACTTTTGGGGCATTACATTTCTCCTGCAAAGTCCTTCGAAGCCTCTGCCACCAATATGGCTTGCTCTGCCTGACCATCAAAGGCATGCAGGCTATTTGCCTCCTCAAACTATTTGCTAGCCCTTATGCATGTAGTGGCTGTGTATCCCAGATGTGGCAATGATGTGGGGACTATTATCAGATCACACAACATTCCCCCTGCTGATTAATGGAG
Organism: Calotriton arnoldi; assembly: GCA_963921515.1. NCBI lineage: Eukaryota > Metazoa > Chordata > Amphibia > Caudata > Salamandridae > Calotriton > Calotriton arnoldi. Next base: position 2,401,574 of record CAWUFW010001098.1, read on the forward strand.
TCATTTTAATCTTGACTTCAAGGTGTCGGAGGCATGCTGGACCACGCACTTCGTCCTGCGATGTCTCATCTTTGATGCACGCCTGTAGATCATCATCTGGAATGCCTATATAGCTCTTCCTGTCTCTGTTCTAGTAGAGAAACCCTCTACCTCCTTGGCCTCCTACTGTCTGAAACTACTGAACACGTCTCACCACTGGGGAGATACAGTAATTATCGCTGGCTGTGTTGTAATCTTGCATTTTATATATCTGGTTTGGATTTGTGCAAAGTTGTTGGAATTTTTCCTATTTTTATTTGCTTCCTAAAGTGTGTTTTTTATAGACATAAAAAGCCATTTGCAAGTTGTGGCTTCAGTTTTACATGTCAGCATCCAGTTTTGCATGTTCAATTTTGCTACGATTTACAGCGCCGTACCATGTTAGAGTTGTGCTTCAGTTTTATCACACCATTTATACATTGATTTTAATTTGTGAATTTACTAGGCATTGTTGCAATAATGTCTGCGATTGTGAGCTTATTCACAATGCCTTCCTTAATCTGTCCCCTGCATATCTCCACAAAATTACAGTAGCTTCGGGTTAAGGTGACTTCACACCGTGTTGCCAATTTATATGTGTAAGATTTGGGGTTGAAATTAGTTTGTCTATAACCACTTACTAAAAAAACATAATGAATGGAGAAAACGTGTAGAGGATAAGTTTCCACTGGTGAAGTATAGCTCGGCTTCACAATGTTTATCATTCATGAATCAATAACTTCAATTCCTAGACAGGCAGAGTATGAACTCAGAAGAATCCCTAATGGCAGAGTTGTGCACCAAACCTATCAATACAAAAATCCTGCTTCATTTCCCAAGCTCGTGCCCTAAGGGATTAAAATAATACCTCCCCCTTCCACATTTCATACCCAGACAATAATGTGCTACATTAGTAGTCATATTTATATAAGATGAAGAACTGAAGTGCAGACCTGTGGACAGACCCTAATATAAATATCTACTAAGACATTCCAAAAAGGGGGCTTTTCCCTTCCTGAGACCCACTTCTTATTCCCACGCAGAAAAACAAGACATCAGAAATGATTGTTTGTATAAGTTAACTACATCCTTTTGAGCAATCAGGGTAGAAGCCTGCTCAATGAGAACAGGTATATCCTAAAATCAAGAAAGCGTAAACATAGCTGAAACCTTTGCCTATGCTGTGGAAGGACACACGTCTGAGACAGAAAGCTACAACAAGACTATCCATTCTTTATACGCAATAGTCAAAGCCCAACTTAGATATGTGAAATACATGCAGTAACCAGGCATCAGAGATGTGGATCATGAGTAACATGTCCATTAAGCATGTTCAAACCATTCTTTCACAAACGTTCTCTAGCAAAATATCAGTCATAATAACAGTAATAGAATACATTTTTTATAACACCCAATACAAAACCTTTGCCATTTCTATGTGCTCCAAATAACAGGTGATACGTATATTAATAATACCTGTGCAATTTCTTTTTAAGTTTTAAAAGGAAATTTTATTAGAGTAAAAGGTACCTAGGGGCAGATTTACAAGCCCCATGCGCCACATTTACGCCGCCGTTGCGTCACTTCTGTGACGCAGCGGCGGCGTAAACCATGCGCCACGTTGCGCCTTATTTACAACGTGACGCATCTAGGGAGATGCGTCACGTTGTAAAGCCCTGCGCCACATGAAACCTGCGTTAGGTTTCTTGTGGGCGTTCCGGCGCAGGGTGGGCGTTCTGTCGCAGGAACGCCTCGTAAAAGTGACGCAGTGAAATCTACAAGATTTCACGGAGTCACTTTTATGTCCATGCTGCGTCAATACCCTGCGCCTGCTTGAAGCAGGCGTAAGGAGTGACGCAGCATGTTAAGCATAGGGGCGCCCATGAGCATTGCTGGAGCCGCGTCGCGCTTGCGACACGACTCCAGCAATGCGCCGCCCTTACGCCACAGGATGCGACACGCATCGCCCTATCCTTGCGCCACAGTGCGCCGCATTGTAAATGCGACACATTTGTGGTGGCGCAGGGAGGGAATTGCGTGCCGCATCTGTTCTGGCGCATCGCTGCTGATTTGCAGAGATGCGCCAGAACTCGTAAATCTGCCCCCAAGTATAGTAGAGGTCATACAAATCAAGCAAATAAAGCATTACAGAACAAAGAAGAAAGAAGAAAAAAAAAATTACATCAAAATTAGGTAACATTTGGTAAGCAGTGCTAAAATATTTGACCAAATATATTTGGCAGATAAAACATAATATTAACAGTCATATAATATGGAATGTCAAGGAGGCTTCAAAACCTTTTGTACTGCAGGTTGTCGCATATTACAACGTTTCGCATTTCTATCAATGAATTGAGTAACAGCTGACCATAATAATAGTCGTTTCATAGCAAGAGAAGGGGGGTATACAAAAACTGTATCCAATCTGTTATTGTGACAGACAGCATACCACCAAGCCCGGAAGGACAATTTGGATAAGTCTTTCCAATTTTTTGTGATTTGCTGAAAAGCAACTGCTAAGAGCAAGTCCAAAATTCATATGTTTAAGGGGCAAGTGTCCCAATCTTCTGAAACGGAACCTAAATAAATGTTAACAAGGGTAAAAGGAGCTTCATAGTCAAAAATCTTTGTTATTTGTTTCCAGACCCTCTCCCAAAAATCATGAACAAAAGGACAGGTAAAGAGTATATGCTTTAAATCGGCTTGTTCTAGGGAGCAAGACCAGCAACTGTCAGGTAAATCCTTGTTTATTTTATGTAGGGTTATGGGAGAGATGAGGAGCCTATTATATATAAAGAAAAGTGTTTGGGTGGTGTTAGCTGCTCTAGAGGCTTTCCTGATTTTAGACCAAATTCTAGACCAAGTGGGAATTGACCAAGCCATTGCTAGGTCTCGCTCCCAGGCTAATTCTACATTGGTTTTATCTCTAACATTATTGGACTTTTGTAAAGAAGAATAAATGGTGGAAGCTCTAGGATTCGTGTAGAGGAGATTGTGGAAATGAGTGATACTATGTGAAGTGCTATGGGGAGATAAGGGAAACAAATTGAAGGCGGTGTACAGGGCCTCATATAGTAATAGATATTTATTTCGGAAAGAGGGAGGAAAGTCAAATAAAAGACAGGCCTGGGGAAAATATATCACCTTATCAGCCTCAAATAATTGATTTACCCATATTAAGCCTTTTTGTCTTCAAGTTTTCCAACAAAAAGGTTTACCTTTGATCAATATAAATTTATTGTGCCATAGAGCGGATTTAAGGAATGTTTCTCCACTATTAGGGATAAATGATAGGACCGAGTCTAATAAGTGACATGAATGTTTAAGAATGGGAGTAGATAATTGTTGGGGTTTGCGAGTGAATGACAAGTATTCTTGGAAGGAAAATGGGGATAAATTAGACTGTTCAAGTCCCTGGTGGGTCCGATAACCAATTGGAGAGTTGGCGTAATAAAAACGCTTTGTGGTACTTAGAAAAATCTGGAAAGTTAACTCCTCCCTCACATTTGGGACGCATAAGTTTTGATAGAGATATGCGGGCTTTCTTATTGTTCCAAAGAAAAGAGGAAAGTATGGAGTTGATTTTCCTGAAAGATTTAGAAGATATAGCCAGTGGGATGTTAGAAATAGTATAAAGAATAATAGGAGATAGCATCATTTTAATAGTATCTAGGCGTCCCCACCAAGACAAATAAAGAGGATGCCATCTGCTCGTCAAATCAGTCAACTTTGAAAGGCAATTCTCTAAATTCATGGAAGTGGAGGATTTAATTGACGAGGTAAAGTGTAAACCTAAATATTTTATGTGTTTGGACTTCCAAGTAAAATTAGAGCTGGCAAAATCTTCCTTAAAAGTAAATTTAGTTAAGGGTAGGACTTCGAATTTATCATTGTTTAGTTTATAACCAGAAATAAGAGAATATGAGGTAACTTCTTGTATGAAGGCAGGCAGAGAAGACTGGGGTTCAGAGGTAAAAAGTAGGATATCATCAGCATATGCCGCAAGTTTCACTTGTAATGAGTTAGATTTGAAACCATGTATCTCCTGGTTTTGACGTATTCTAGAAAGGAAGGGTTCTAAAGCTAAGTTAAAGAGAAAAGGAGACAGGGGGCAACCTTGCCTCACCCCTCTGCCTAAAGTGAAATAAGGGGAAGAGATGTTATTAACATAGACTGCTGCTTTGGGATCAGAATAGAGGAGCGAGATGAAAGAAATGATCTTAGGACCAAATCCAAACCATTTGAGAGATTGAAATAAAAAAGGCCAATGGACTCTATCAAACGCTTTCTCAGCGTCCAAGGCTATTGCCGCAAGGGACTCAGAGGAATGGGAGGATTTGGATAAGATATCAAAAAATAATTGGGTATTATCTATAATATGACGTCCCTTAACAAAACCTGATTGTTCCCTACCTAGAAGATCGGGGAGGTAAGAGTCCAGTCTCATAGCCAAAGCTTTGTAAAACTTTTTATAATCGAGGTTCACCAAGGAAATGGGTCTCTTGTTCTTACAATAATGCAAATCCTTGTTTTCCTTGGGGATGAGGCAAATCAGGGCTTCAAGGAAAGAACCAGAGGCTTCTCCTTTGTGTAGAGAAGAAGATATGAGAGTTAACACTTTAGGGAGAAGTATAAGACAGAAATGTAACTAAACTTCTACAGTGAATCCATCGGGGCCTGGGGCTTTATCCTTTTTGAGTGAACGTAGATCCTGTGAGATGTCCAGTTCTAAGGGGTCAAGGTTAATTAATTGTGTATCAAAAGTTTTGGTTGTGGTGGATAAGTAATCTTTAATTTGAGAATCTGAGGAAGAGATATCTGATGTATATAAGGAATTATAAAAGTGATGAAATTCCTCTAAGATCTCTGTGTCTTTAAATTTAAGAGTTTGTTGGGAATCTAGGATTGATTTAATGTTGAGTCTATTATGTTTGATTTTAAGGTAGTTAGCTGGTAGTTTTCCTGATTCTGTCCCCCGTAAAATTTTGCGCTGGATTTTAATAAATATAATGAGGCATTATCTGTAGATACTTTATTGAATTTAAGTTTGGTGTCAATAAGTTCGTTTAGACAGTCTTTGGATTTGGTAGTAAAGTAGGAGTGTTCTAAATTCTTTATTTTTGTGAAAAGGTCAGCAGATTTTTTCCAAGCAATATGTCTCTTTTTGGACACGTAATTAAGGATAAAATCCCTTGCTGTTGCTTTAAAGGCGTCCCATATGGTATGAAAAAGTAGAACATATGACTCGTTTAAATTAAAGTATTCATTCACAAAGGAAGTAAAGTAGGAAGTAAAGCTGGGATCAAGAAGAAGGGAATTATTAAAATGCCAGCGATTAGGTAGATTGGGTTTGTTAAGAATATCCAATGAAATAGAAATTGGTGCATGATCCGAAATTAAAATAGAACCTATGTCAGCGGACTGTAGGGACTGTGAAATATTATGGGAAACAAAAAAATAATCGATACGTGACTGAGTCTGATGCATTGGTGAATAATAGGTATATTCTCTTGTGACAGGGTTGCAAAGTCTCTAGGCGTCTAATAATTTACGTTGTTTAATAGTTTGTTCAAAAAGTTTGTGAGCTTTGTTTTGTGTGAAGGAAGTTATGGAATTATGATCGATAAAAGGGTCCATAATTTGGTTACAATCCCCTGCCAAGACGAAGTTGTCGTGAGGGTGGTGTGAAATAATTTTTGTGAGGTTAGACCAAAATAAAGAGTCACCTGAAGTTGGAGCATAAATATTGAAAAGAGAGAGAGGAGATTTCTCAATCATCAAATCAGTAAACAACCATCGACCTGCGTCGTCGTGTTCTTCGGAAAGTGATTTGAGCTTTAAAGTCTTACAACAAAGTGTAGCAACTCCATTTCTCTTACCAGCACCCGGGGAGAAGAAAACAGAATACACCCACTCTCTTTTCAATTTCAAAGACTCTTTCTCAGTGAGGTGAGTTTCTTGTAATAGAGCTAGGTCAGCCCCGGGCTTCGATAAGTGGGTTAGAACACGCTGTCTTTTGATAGGGGAATTTAAGCCTCGTACATTCTATGAAATGATTTTCAATACCTGTGCAATTTCTAACGGATAATAAAGCTGTGATATTATTTCCACAATTGGAAATCTGTGGATTAACCTTTCCAGGACTATGCTACACCACAAATTAAACAAACAAAAAAAAAAAAGTGTTCTTGGGAAGAGAAGCCATTCCTGAAATATAAGAACAGAGGTGTATTTACAAATAGAATATGCACGAGTACTGCAATGTCTAGTAATGAAGATTTGTGTATCATCTTTCGAAACAGGACTCTGATGAATTAGGAAAATATATAAATTGCCCCAAGAAGTTCAGCAGACTTCGTATTAACATTACTTTCAAAACCGGTTTCTTGATGCATTGCCTTTTCCTTAAATTGTCACAAGACATTTCCCTTGAGTAACATCGCTATTGGTATATAGCAGGAAGTGCATTCTATTTTTCTTAATCGCTTATGACCAAACGGAGATTACTAGTCCATTCATTAAATGACAGAAAACTAAAAGGATTTTAGTTATATACTTAAGCCCTTAAGTTACTGATTAGATTTACTGGCCAGCCCATTTTTCAGGGAGTGTCCCTCTTTTCCTATGCCTGCCCACTCACGTAGTTTCTCTCACATGTGGTAACTGCAAGTGGTAACTTGAGAACATTTTGTATGCAGGTACATATATCACTTAGGATCTCATTCCGATAGGGCCAGTAACAGCAGTTATCGGTTCCATTGGAATTATGATATGCACTGAGCTTCCGCGGATGTGTTCATTTTCACATAGAGATTTTTGCCTCTCAAAGTAGCCTAAATATCTGTGCGAGAACCCAGGGAAAAAGGAGGAATTACAGATAATCTACCTAGAGTTATTCATACTCCTGATAATGCCTTATTTCTAAGGGGACCCACTTGTAGTGGCCTGTATTTTTCAACCCCCCGAAGTTACTGATATCCCGGGTAATGGTAACTCTGAGTGTGTGGAAAATGAGGATCTTTTGCCTGGCCACACACAATGAGGGAGTAAGTCTCTCATCAGTAATCTGAAACCATAATGCACCAGTAATTTTTAAGTATTTTATTTGAAAACGCATGCCATACTTCACTTTTCTGTAAAAAGTGCCTGAAACAGAGGGTGCAGGTAATTCATGAGTATTTTGTTTGCAAGTAGATAACACATGAAAGTTCAACTCATTGGATCCTCACAATTTTCACATAGTTTTCCTGGTCGTTGTGAAAAAGATCCAAATATTCATGAGAAAAAAAAAATCTTTGATACTTTGCACACCCCTAGATGATTATAAAGAAAAGACATCAGACCTCAACTGTAATAAGTTATTATAGTCGAGTTCTGGCGTCATAAAGCCTCCTGCCAGAGCCAGCAGGCAAGGTGAAAAGGCAGGTCAGGAGCAGCTTTTTAAAACAACGAAAATGTATTATTGCTTTTCTTTCTTCTGCTCTATTTTTCTAGCTCAAGGAAACTAGCAGAAAGAACAGGTTTATTTTTTGCATTCCTTAGATAATTACAGAAAAGTTAGAATCTTTCTGAATGTTTCCATACTTTCTGAACTATTGCAGCCTTTTTTAACTGATTTGTATTAAACTGTTTCTAATATATTTTTTCAACAACTATCTGAGAGGGGCACAGTAGGCCACCTGCGAGCATGGGGGGAAGAGTAGTGCGTGAACAAGGAGCCCATTCCTTTTATGACTGTTCCAGTTGAACTTTCCTGTAAGTGGTGTCTTTAGGAAGGTGGAGTATTATGTGCTGATGCTGGTTAGGGTTCACCATGAAATACCCTAAAAAAAAAACAAAGATGGTCCTTGGATTCACAATAATAAATCATTAGCTCAGTCCTGGTAGAGTGGCAGAGAGCAGTCAGGCTTTACTAGAGGAACAAGTGTTAAGCATTTCAGAGTACCAAAATGGATGATATGTAATTGACACAACCAGATAGAAATCCAACGCTAATTTATAAAAAACTAAAGTCTATTTTTATATTCATTTAGACACCAAAACTAGCGTGATCAGATACACATAACCGTAGTTATTGGTTTTAAAAGAAAACATAAATCACAGCAATTCACTACTGCAGAACTTTTGCATTGAGGTCAATGGAAAAAAGTGGTAGTGACAATCGGTTGCTTGTAGGTCAAGTTGCGTGGAATCCAAGAAGGGTTAAGGTTATGCATGTCCCAGGACCAAGCCTCGACAGACAGTTCAATTTTACCTGGGTGCATGCCACATTACACTCAACATGAGATTTGTTTCAGGGGTAAGAAGGAACTTTGTTTGATACCAAACCTGACTTATCTAGGTGGTACCATATTGGAGCTAGCGATCCCAGGTTTGCCCGGGTGCCAGCCCATGTCATCCTATGGACCCTCCTATCACTTATAGTGTACTTTAATAGTAAAGGCCACTATAGGGACATATAAGCTTGCACTTACATGTCCACACGTTGACTATAACACACCCTGCCTCCTGGGCTCAGGAGGCCTTCCTTATGGGTGACTGACATATATTAAAAGCAGTGCATTGACTTTGCCACACATGGTGAGGGAAAAGTCAAAATGGAGCAGTTTACACTGTTCCTGCAGTCTGCAATGGCAGGCATGCTGTCAGTAGTTTACTTGGGTCACTCAGGGAGGCACAAACAGTGCTGCAAGCCCTGGGGACCCTTTACCACCCGTGCCCTGGGAACTCTGATACCATTTACTAGGGACTTATAAGGGGGTAAAGTTCATGTCAATTGGGGATGCCAATTTACACATAACAGTTTTAGGGAAAGAGCACTAGCACTGGGGCCTGGTTAGTATGCTTTAATGAATTGTCAGAGTCAAAAACTAGCATCTAGTAGTCCAAATGGGAGCAAAATGTGTGGGGGTCATCTGCAAAGAACCCTGTTTTCTTACAGTCTCTAATTTGGCACACACACTGCACAGCCGAGGACAGACTATACCTGACTGAAACAACCTAGCCACGAGGGGTCTCCCCCTCCACATCGATGAGGGGGGGCAGCCCATAAAGTTAAGAAAGACTTCAAGCTAAAATACATGCTCACAACGGCAGAGGTGAAGAAGGCCGACCCCCTCGTCGAGGAGCCTACTGCAGATCCCCCGGCAAAGTTGGAGGCAGGACCTGGCACAGATGATCTCCTACCCCCGGTCACCCTGACATTAATTGAAGCCCTCTTTACCAAGCTCTGCAAGGATATAGCAGTGTTCCAGGATGATGTGGCAGCAGACCTTAAGGAGTTCAAGAAGGATGTGACCTATCTTGACAACTGGGTGGTGACATTGGAGACCGGTGGTGATGCCTGGGAGGAGGAGGAACTAGAAAACCATAGACAGGAGTTGGTGTAGCTCAGAGCGCAGAATCTGGACCTGCAGCTCCACATAGAGGATTTGGAGAACAGATTGCGCCAATCTAACATTCGCATTAATGGGGTTCCTCTACAAGCTAATGGGGGGTACTAGAGGGCTAGGTCTTCTTCCTATTCTGTCATGTACATCCAGAACTGGCCGAGAAAGAGATAGTGCTTGACAGCACACACAGAGCAGGCTGTCTTGCCATGACACCGGGACAGCCTCATGATATCCTAACTTGTGTTCACAGCTACAAATTGAAGGAAGCCCTAATGGCAGTGGCCACAGACCAAAGTGCTGTGATGCTCGATGGTATAAAAGTATGGATTTATCAGGATCTGTCCCCATCACCTTAAGTGAGGCCATCTCTTTCATCCGATCACCACCTACGTCCTAGACCGGTCCTTCCGACTGACCTTTGTCTGGAAAAATGAAACCCACGTGGTCTGCACGGAGGAGGAGGCTATGAGTTCCTTGGGCTGGAGGCAGATCTGGGACGGCCCGCTCCAGAGGAGTCATGGGAGTCCCTGGTACAGCAGCTTATCTCCAAAAGCAGAAGTGATGTCACCCACGGAGAGCTACAGAGCTACTTCCAACCCTACACAGGATGAAAGCCAGCGTGAACACAGCGCACTCCTTCAGAGGCTCCAAGACCACAATACCAACCAAGACCCTACATCAGACTGACCCCAACCTGTAAACCTTCAGCTTATTGTCTGTATGCAACCCCCATGAACCTGACACTGGAATTGTTTTCTTTGAACATCAAGGTTGTTGGCCGCTACCGCTGCATCTTCTACTTAAGACACACCTCAGACTGGTGGGGCTTCAACCTCACCGAGCTCCTCCTTCACGCTTCAACATAGTTACCACTGTGACTCCGAACTCTAGATTGTTGGAACTCCCATGGAGGGGGTGATGGATTGTTTTGTTGTTCTCCCCAAGTTCGTAATTCCCCCCAACCAGGAGAATCCTTTAATCGCTGTCCATGCTCTTTGGAAGAAGCTCTAGAGCCAACATAATATCCACTGGGTGATTGCACCTGAGGCTGACCTACCGCACCTCCCCATCATCTTTTGTAGATGGTCAAGATATAAGCTATTATGTCCGGGCCTCAACTCCCCTGCCAAACAACTAGCACTCCTGGCCTTTCTCAAAGAATCCCACTGTGAAATTGCCCTTCTGTAAGAGACACACCTCCTCCAAAGTGACTGGGGAAGGCTCCGCTGGTTTGATAGACAATATTTCTCTTCTGGCCGCAGTAAGACAGCTGGGGCTGATATTCTCTTAGCCAGTCACTTTCCTGGCCAAGTACAGCAAACCAAAGCGGAGATCCCCAGGAGAATCCTCTCCATCAGCCTCACCGTGAGTGCACATACTTTCCCTCTTGCCACACTGTACGCCCCTAATGACTACCAGGTTTTTTTATGCTGAGGGCCTTGGGTCTGGTGACAGTCACTCCCGATCCTCACATTGAAGTGGGAGGTGACTTTAATCCAGTCCACTACAACTCCGTTGACAGGTTAGAAATTGGGTTTCTGGTTGGCAGAGGTATGCAGCCTGTCCAAGAAGAAACCACAATCCTAGTCAGGGTAAGTCAGATACACATCATAAATTAATCTGTCCTCACCCTCTGGTAGTTTGGCACAGAGCAGGCAGGCTTAACTTAAGAGGGAATATGTAAAGTATTTGTGCAACACTTCAAACAGTAACACACCACACAAAGGGGTCGATTCCGATCTCGGCCGGAAGCGCACCTAACAGTATTCATCCGGAAAAAAAACCAGCCGAATGCGTGTTTCCCGACCGACTCGAACATTCGTCCGGACGAACAAGTACGATGCGTATAACAACCCAGTTTTCGAGCGAGCCGTACTTACCCAATTCAGCTCCTGTTCCCCGCCCGAGCCGGATCCTTAAACGCCGAATCGAGTCGTACGGAAGCAAATACACAGCACCTTCCGGCCGGACGAGTATGATGCGCACTCCGTACGCGCCGAACCCGTCGCTACGTCCGGGACGTTTGAGCATCCGGGCGAGCCGTACATAAGCTCCGTTTCGCGCCACAAGACGATCCACGGCTACGTGACGAACAAGCCAGCGACGAGTACGAGTCGAAGACACGAGAAACCCGAACGAGACGATCCAAGCATGAATCCCATTGCGCAGGTCCTACCTATACTCTACATCTATTACCGGGACCGGCACGGACGCGTACGGCGCAGACGGTAAGTCAAACACCAACAACACAAACAAACGACACGTACCCGAAATATGTCACACACACATAGGGATGCACAAATGATGTACACTAGCAATGGGATGGCCATCACCAATGCCATACACACCCATAGGGGGCTGGATGCCTGCCACTACCACCACCCCACTCAGGGGGGGCTTGATGCCTGTCACTACTACCATCCCCACCCTTAGGGGGATGGATGCCTACCACTACCACCACCCCTACTCAGGGGGGGCTGGATGGATGCCTACCACCACCACCACCCCTACTCAGGGGGGCCTGGATGCCTGTCACTACTACCATCCCCACCCTTAGGGGGATGGATGCCTACCACTACCACCACCCCTACTCAGGGGGCCTGGATGCCTACTACTACCACCACCCCTACTCAGGGGGGGCTGGATGCCTGCCACCACCACCACCCCTACTCAGGGGGGCCTGGATGCCTACCACTACCACCACCCCTACTCAGGTAGGCCTGGATGCCTGTCACTACTACCATCCCCACTCATGGGGGGATGGATGCCTACCACTACCACCACCCCTACTCAGGGGGACCTGGATGCCTGTCACTACTACCATCCCCACCCTTAGGGGGATGGATGCCTGCCACTACCACCACCCCTACTCAGGGGGGCCTGGATGCCTACCACTACCACCACCCCTACTCAGGGGAGCCTGGATGCCTGTCACTACTACCATCCCCACTAATAGGGGGATGGATGCCTACCACTACTGTGGTGGTGAGCCTCAACAAGGCCTACCAGTGCTTAGGGGTTCTCCCTTTCTGCACAGAGTCCTCAGACAAATAGGAAGAAGTTGGCACAGAAACTGGAATAGAAAAGACAGAGTTTATTAAACCTCATGAGGTGGAACTACATTCACACAGCACCCTTCGGTAATGCATGAAGTAGCACACCGAATGGAAGGACCTTGGTCCTTTTATACCCACACAGGGGCTCAAATGAAGGCGGTACAAACACAAAATGCTGGTTTTAGGTACATATAAGGTCATACAAAAAATGCACAGTCGACAAGTGGGTGGAGCTAACAGTTTCTACTTCTAGTAGACACATCCTGACATTTATAAACTCGGAACAGCTGCATAGACAGCTGCGAGCTCAACTGAGCATGTGTAAAGCAAAAAGACTAAATATAACTCCTCTCTAGGCAGATTTCAAGAGCAGTTAACAGGAAGGTAGGACAGAGCACATGACGAGCACATGGCAACCAAAATGGCTGCCAGAAATATAAAATGGATTCCACAAAGCGGACAATTTAGTCTCTGAATACAGGATGTCTTCGGCTAATGCTTAACTTAAGTGCTGCCAAATTACAACAGACGACCCTTTCAGCATTAGCTGAAGACATTCGTTTATCTGGGGTAATCTAAATATTCATCCGGTACATCTATTAACATTATTTCGGCCACCTCTTTATTCAACATTTGTTGGGCCTTTGTTTCAGCAACGTTCCTTTTGGCAGGTATACAAGCAGAGATGCAAATGGAGCAAAGCATTGGACCACATTGGATACATACACAGCATGTAAAAAGTATTATAATCATTACACACAGGATAGTCAGTAGCTTCCAGCCCCAAGCAGGAACAAGAGTCCAAAACCATCCAGCAAAAGTCCAAGTACCAGTCTCTGGATGAATTTCTGCAGCAATCTTATGCAGTTTTGATATTGCGCCATATACTGAAGGTGAGTGATCCGGTATGAATACGCAACAGCTGCTACCGATGATGCGACATGCACCACCTCGATCAGCCAAAATCACGTCTAACACCATCCTATTCTGGAGTGCTACAATCCTTGCAATCTGTACTTCCTCTGTAATGTTCCCAAGTGCCATAGCTGTCTGATTGGTAACAGCTTCCACAACACGAGTCAATCGCCTGATCTTTCTACTGTTCAATGCAGCACCCACAAAGAAAAATAAGCCCAAGTTGAAATCAACATATTGTTGTAGGGTAGTGTCGGTTTGGTCAACTTCATCCATACTTATTGTCCTCTTATTTCTGTTTTTGGAAATATCATTGTACAGTTTAAAATCACGGTGATATAATGCAGGTGCCAGAAACACAGGGGGCAACAGAAAAGATACATAGCAGATTCCTGACCACCCAACAGGTAATTGATAATATCCGTTATTTCCACACACAAAATACGTATTATGCGAGGCTGTGAAAGTGCTGTTATTGGCACATTCAATGGTCAGGATTACAGTACACTCGCTCCTCCCCACTGGAATTCTTCCAACACTACAGATACACAAATCTGCTTTAGTTTTTGTCACAGAAATCACAAAAGGTCCAATGTTCTTTATTATTCTCACATTTGTGAAGGCTTATGGTGTTGAAATATTGTCCGGTTGATACTCTTCCCATTCCCATTTAGTCCCTTTGGCTTGTGGATAACCTTCTTTATTTTGATAACACACTTTATTAAGTTGAAAAATAATCCCACCTACTGAAGGCTTTCCAAATGCAAACAAAAGCGCATACCAAGCTTGACAAGAACCATTGTGAGAAAATGGAAGAGGAATAAAAGGTGTTCCTCCTTTCTTTTGATGTGCAGGTATCATCCCACACACCCAACAGTTGGTAGTATTTGTAGCATTGTGAGTATGGTGCAACATCTGGATAAAGGTATTGTTTAGATAGTATTGTCGATGCTTCTGCTCATGGTAGGGAAGAGTGAAGTAGTAGTGTTCCACTGGTACTGGCGTAGTGGCAACAAAAAGCTGTCGAACAGGAGCCACCTTCTCGATGTACCACGTAATTGCTGCCATAGCCACCATAGCAACAACAAACCCTACAGCACAAATGATTCTTTTGTTATTCATTTCAGCAACAGTAATGATTGATCTTTCTAAAAACTTATTGAAAACAATCGTTGGAGCTCTTCTCCCTGGGCAGCCGTTGATTTCTTCACCATGGGCCAAGGCGGGTGTCACTACACTAATGCAGGGCTGATCCCCCTCCCCTTGCCACATCGGCTCTCCGTTTCACTAACCCAGGGCAGTAGCTCAACCAGTCTTTTTAAAAACTGCAGATTCTTTCCTCGGTCTCAATTGGTATCTGGATACTCCAGTGATCGTGTGGTCCGGGAAGACTTCCGCAGATTCGTCAGGTGAGATAGCTTGGCCTTTCTCCGTCTCCAGAATCTCTCGATGGTCGGTCAACACAGCAGGTTCCACCAAGGCAGGCGACACGCATTTGCAGTGTGTGCTGTGGATCCAATTCTTTCTGTTTGTCACTCGAACTGCTGTCCTTGTCGCAAGGAGCACCTGCTCTGGTCCTCGCCACCTCGGCTCCAAGCTGTTTGATCTGTCGAAGACCTTGACCATTACGTGATCACCAGGACGGAGTTCGTGGGCCTCACCTGTAGATCTGTCAGGAAGAGCTTCTCGAACCTGTTGATGAATAGAAATCAAACTGTCGGTTAACTGTGCCAAATAATCATTCATCAGAACACAAGGAACATCATGTATCGGGCGTGGCTTAGGAATTCCCCAAATGTTCATCGGTCTCCCAAACACCACCTCATAGGGGGTAAGACCTGATCGTGAATGTGGCACCGATCTTATGGACAACAATGCCAAGGGTAGTGCATCTGGCCACTTTAGAGATGTGGAAGCCAGTATTTTCGCCAATTTAAATTTTAAAGTAGCGTTATACCTTTCCACCAATCCTGCTGATTGCGGGTGGAAAACTGTATGGAATTTCTGTTTGATCCCTAATCCTTTCAGTACATGCTCAACAACTTGCCCAATAAAATGAGGTCCATTGTCACTCCACAAAAGTTTGCAAACACCGTATCTAGGGAAAAACTCCTTTAGAAGCACCTTTGCTGTGGTGAGAGCAGCATTATCCTTTGTAGGGTATGCCTCTATCCACTTACTGAAGGCACATACCACCACTAGAACATATTTCAGATTATTGCAGCGTTCGAGTTGGATGTAATCCATCTGCAAAACTTCAAAAGGTGCGGTTGGTGTAGCAAACCCTCCTGTAGGAGTTCGTGTCCCTTTTCCAGGATTATACTGCCAACAGATCAAACAGGACTGTACTAATCTTTTGGCTGTGCTAGCAATTTCAGGATGCTCCCAAACTTGTGTAAGCAATTTAGTTATTGCTAGAGCTCCAACATGTGCCAGCCCATGTGCCATTTGAACCATAGGTTGTAAATAGGCTGCAGGCAATTTCCACTTATTCATTTCTTTGTTACGCCAACAACCCTCATCATCTAACATTCCTTCTTTAGACCATTGCTCAAACTCTTCCACAGAAGCAGATCTCTGTATATCCAATACTTCCTCTCTAGCATCATGCCAACGCTCAGCTTGTGATTTCACTACGTACATGGATGTAGTGCTTCGCTGCATCGCAGTTTCACGGGCTACGCGTTCTGCAAAGGCATTGCCTTGTCCTATTTTGTCAGTCACTTTCTTGTGTGCGCTACACTTCATAATAGCAACTCTCTTTGGGTATGTAAGTGCAGTCAAGAGATTATGCACTAACTCTCCGTGCATTATCTGCATCCCATGGGATGTAAGAAAGCCTCTTTCCTTCCAGAGTAAGCCAAAATCATGAACCACTCCAAAAGCATAGCGGCTATCCGTGTAAATGTTCACACACAAGTCAGTGCTAAGCTCACACGCTCGTGTCAAAGCTATTAGTTCAGCTGCTTGAGCTGACTTCTGAGGTATGCGAGCTGTTTCCACTACTGTCTCAAGCGTGGTAATTGCATAAGCAGCTGAAGTCGTGCCATCTGGTAACTTCAGACAGGACCCATCAACCCACAGTTCCCCATCTACATCTGGAAGGGGCGTATCTTGCAAATCGATGCGACCCTTTGTCTGCTCCTCAGTAAGGAATATGCAATCGTGAGGCTCCTTTGACTGAGACTGAGTCGCAGGATATGGCAACAAAGTGGCTGGGTTCAGTGTCGCACATCTCTTCAAGGTAATATGAGGTGCTAGCAGTGTCAATTCGTATCCTGTCAAACGAGCACCAGTTAAGTGCTGAGTCTTAGTCTGATTCAAAAGGGCATCTACTGCATGGGGTACTAGCACCAACAGTTTGTGTGACAAAACTATCCCTTCACTCTGACGTATGGACACAGCCGTCGCTGCAACTGAACGGAAGCACCCAGGTAATGCACGAGCAACAGGATCAAGAACCGCAGAAAGCGCAAGGACGCTGTTTGTCCCCGTGTGTCTGTACTAAAACTGACAATGCACATCCTTCTTTCTCATGTACATAGAGTGTAAAAGCCTTCGTGTAATCTGGTGTGCCTAACACTGGTGCAGAGCAAAGAGCTTGTCTCAACTGACAAAAAGCATTTTGACATTCATCTGTCCATGGAAGGGGGATCGGAGTGTTTTTAGTCAAAAGTGCTAGCAAGGGTTTAACAATGTGTGAAAACCCCAATATCCATTGCCTGCAAAACGAAGTCAGACCAATGAATGCACGGACATCTTTCTGCGTGGAAGGTACTGGGGTGTCTAAAATTGCTTGAATGCGATCTGGTGTTAGTGCACGGCCCTCCTTAGACAGAAGGTGTCCTAAATAGGTCACCTTCGGTCTACAATATTGCAATTTCTTCCGTGATACTTTATGGTGGTGTGTAGCGAGAAAAGAAAGCAAGGACAAAGTGCATTTCTCACACTGCTCAGGTGTATCAGCTGCCAACAAGATGTCATCGACATATTGTATGAGAGCCACTCCTTTAGGCAAGGTAAAGGAATCAAGCTGTCTCTTCAATGCTTGACTGTAAATACTAGGACTCTCAGTATAGCCTTGAGGAACTCTACAAAATCTGTATGATCTATTATTCAAAGTGAAACCGAACAAATATCGGCTATCAGGATGAATAAGAATCGAGAAGAAAGCATTCTTCAGATCAATTACAGAAAATGTAGTTGCTGTTGGAGGGACCAGGGTAAGCAATGTCGTTATGTCAGATACTACAGGGTACTGTGGTACTACAATCTTGTTAACTTCTCTCAAATCGATGATAAATCTATAGATCCTAGTGTCAGTATCTTTTTTCAAAATGGGAAGAATCGGACTATTGCAAACATTGTAAGGAACTTCTTCCACAACCCCCACCTTAATTAAATCATGTACAATACGTGTGAGTGCTTCTTCTCCTTCTCGAGAAATTTTATACTGAGGCAGTCTTGGCAATAAAGCGCCCTCCTTGACACTAATATGTACTGGTGGAATAACCATTTGTCCTACATCAGTGTCCGAAGTAGCCCACAAAGTACTAGGGAGTGAGGCTAGTGCAATGTCCTCTTTAACAATACAAGATCTCTCAATCACAGGGTAGTTGTCATTCAAAATAACCCGTACTCCTTCCGGAGAACACCGTATCGTAGCCCTGAAATATTTAAGCATATCAAGACCCACAATATTGTCTGGTGTGTTTGGAGAAAGCAAAAACGGACATGGAGCAGTAAACTTATCAACATCGAATGCAAGTGGTTGTGACAATGGGCTAAGGGAAGGTGTTCCATCGAAACCTATCGATGTGATGGTTAAGCCAGACAGGGGAGCCCTTGGAACCAATTGTTTAGACAAGGCGCTACGAGTAGCTCCTGTATCAACCAGAAACTGATCAGTAGAGCCCAAAACATGTGCTGTAACATAGGGACCCCTCTGATCTACTGGAACTTCAACCGATTCCTTACCCCATCCTAGGCAATCCTATGCATAAGCAGAATCTTGAAAATCAGAGGGCACATAGTCAGACACTTGATATTGGTTCCTTCTATCAAAAGTGTTAAACCCATCCTGCCCACGTGTATTAGCATCAAACCGAGCACGATCATTCGCGCTTCCTCTAGGCCCTGGATATCCTGAACGATTTCTCATTTGTCCCCGACCACGTAGATTCTGCTGAGCATGCAGTACTGGACAATCAGAAAGCCAATGTCCAAATTTTTTGCAGTACGCACACTGATCAACAGACAAATTCAAACGAGTATAGGAAGGAAAGGACGAACCATAAGATCCACGTCCACCTCTATCAGGACCTCTAGAAGGCGGACCATAAGCTTGAGCCAACATAACCTTTGTTTTCAACTCTTTAGACTTTTTGTCCTCATTACCTTTAGTTTCTAATTCTTGTCGCTCATAATACTGAGCCATAGTTAAAAGAGAAACCGGAGAAGAGGTAGTCCATGAACTCTCACTGGCCTTTAAGCGACTAGCTATCCCTGGCAAAAGGTTTGCGACATATTTATCAACAAACAGATGCCTACTCGTGTCATCTATCAATGACTGGCCACTAAAATCGTGGAATGCCTCTTCAAAGCGTGTGAAAAAGTCAGAAACTGATTCATCTACCTTTTGCTTGCAAGACGCTAACACTGTCCAATCTATCTTTTTAGGGGGAATGATCGTCTTTAACTTAACTAATATAGCTGCCGGAAGATTTAAAATTAACTGACACGGTTTCTGTGCAGGTTCTCTATCTTCATCTAACCGCTCTAAATCTTTCCACAATGCTCCAAATGTCGCATTATCATCAATTTTACGCACGGTTCTCCACATATCAGGCGGTAATATTAATCCAAAAAACAAATCAATATCAGACAAAGTCATAGTACAAGAGCTAATTGCACCCTCAACTTCCTCATAAAAGGCTGCTGGATTCTTTCGCGGGTCATGCAATGCATTTTTAAGGGCAATAACATCTGCTCTATTCCAAGGAGTGTAAACCCAATTATAAATAAAGTACCCTTTCGCATTAAGAGAAGTCTTATCATCATCTGCACCCGTTCCTTTAGGAGGAACATATAAAGGCGCGGCTTCCAGCATGGGTTTCACATGAATTACAACATTCTTGTCTGTTTCAGGAGTAGAAGTTCGTGCCATGCTGATCTGAGATGCTAGTGCAGCTGCTTCTGCTGCCTTTTTCTCCTCTCGCAAACGGGCTGCTTCAACACGCAGTTTAACCAAGCGTCTGATCGTGTCAGCCACCTGGGAGAAGACAAAAAGACCGTCACGTAATTGTTTACAATCAGCTGCTACAACATCGGGCTCCATTTCTACCGAATGCTTCCTAAATCGTTCAATAACCTCTACAGCAAATGTATCAGTAAAATATATTTGCTCCCTTTCCTGCCATCCTTTTATACTATCTAAAAGTTCAGAAGCAGTGGTAGTACTACGAACGGCTTTACGCGCAGCAGATCTAATGTCAGATGCACGCCCAGTAGATAACATTGAGCGAGTTTCTCGAGCTTTGTCCTGGTCTGAAAAAGAGTCCTCATCTGACTCATGAGGAGCGGAAGAAAAAATATACGGAGGTGGAGAACGATCTAATAACAAGAAATCATCTTGCGGTTTATTAAGGATAGGATAAAGGGGCTGCCTAACAGCGTATTGGCCAGTTACCTGTAAATGGCGTTCCCTATCTTCCCTCTCTTTAATTTCTTTCATCTCCTTGTTTTTTAACTCTAATGCTTTCGCATAAATGGTCTTTCGCTGTTCTTTGTCAATCAAGGCTTGCTCACGCTTCATTCGCTCACACACTTCTTTCTCCCACATTCGCACACAATCAAACATATCTTGCCTAGTCTTTCGTTTAAACATACATTGTTCCACATACTGAATCTTTCGCAAATCAAATGACCCATACATCGGCCAACGCAACTCAGGATCTTTACTAGTATATTTATTCCATAACGTGCAGTACATTATAGAAGAAATACCATACTTAATATACATATCCCTATTAGGCGTCCCCTCCGGGAGGCTGGTTGTGCTTCGTCAAGTCTCAAATTGGTACCACTACAAAAGCAACACATCCTACGAAGTGTGCTGAAAACAGGCATGCCAAAAAAAAATAGTGCAGAATATGCAGTATTATAATCAGAGTAGCGCTTAAGGTACTCTTCGTACGTTGCGCTGTTCAAACAATTTTAAATAGAGAAAATTCTCCTCATTACCTGCCTATATGTATTGCAATACATATATAATTACAAAACAGATTCCAAAATTGGCCAATCATACAAACAAAGCCGCAGTAAGTGTTACTAAACTACCTTACCAATCAAAGGCATCAAACCAACAGCAAGTGCCGCAAAACGGCTCTTACCAATCAAATGGTGTCCAGGTTCCAACTGCCAAGGTCTCAAAATCGACCAAATGGTCACTGCACAGCGAACCAACAGAAGAGATCTCAGTCGAGGACCGGCGCCGCCGGGATGGTCAGATCAGAAAGAAAGGAAAAACGCCGTGGGTGCCAAGACTCGGGTCTCCTCAGGCAGCGATCGCGTCCAGAAGCGAGATTCCAATTCTTCGTCTTGACCAATCCTTCGGACATCCGAGTCGCTGATGAGCCCCACGTTGGAAGCGCCAATTTGTGGTGGTGAGCCTCAACAAGGCCTACCAGTGCTTAGGGGTTCTCCCTTTTCTGCACAGAGTCCTCAGACAAATAGGAAAAAGTTGGCACAGAAACTGGAATAGAAAAGACAGAGTTTATTAAACCTCATGAGGTGGAACTACATTCACACAGCACCCTTCGGTAATGCATGAAGTAGCACACCGAATGGAAGGACCTTGGTCCTTTTATACCCACACAGGGGCTCAAATGAAGGCCGTACAAACACAAAATGCTGGTTTTAGGTACATATAAGGTCATACAAAAAATGCAGTCGACAAGTGGGTGGAGCTAACAGTTTCTACTTCTAGTAGACACATCCTGACATTTATAAACTCGGAACAGCTGCATAGACAGCTGTGGGCTCAACTGAGCATGTGTAAAGCAAAAAAGACTAAATATAACTCGTCTCTAGGCAGATTTCAAGAGCAGTTAACAGGAAGGTAGGACAGAGCACATGACGAGCACATGGCAACTAAAATGGCTGCCAGAAATATAAAATGGATTCCACAAAGCGGACAATTTAGTCTCTGAATACAGGATGTCTTCGGCTAATGCTTAACTTAAGTGCTGCCAAATTACAACACTACCACCACCCCTACTCATGGGGGGCTGGATGCCTACCACTACCACCACCCCTACTCAGGGGGGGCTGGATGCCTGCCACTACCACCACCCCTACTCAGGGGGGCCTGGATGCCTACTACTACCACCACCCCTACTCAGGGGGGCCTGGATGCCTACTACTACCACCACCCCTACTCAGGGGTGGCTGGATGACTGCCACCACCACCACCCCTACTCAGGGGGGCCTGGATGCCTACCACTACCACCACCCACTACACAGGGGGGCCTGGATGCCTGTCACTACTACCATCCCCACTCATGGGGGGATGGATGCCTACTACTACCACCACCCCTACTCAGGGGGGGCTGGATGCCTGCCACCACCACCACCCCTACTAAGAGGGGCCTGGACGCCTACCACTACCACCACCCCTACTCAGGGGGCCTGGATGCCTGTCACTACTACCATCCCCACTCATGGGGGGATGGATGCCTACCACTACCACCACCCCTACTCAGGGGGCCTGGATGCCTGTCACTACTACCATCCCCACCCTTAGGGGGTGGATGCCTGCCACTACCACCACCCCTACTCAGGGGGACCTGGATGCCTACCACTACCACCACCCCTACTCAGGGGGGCCTGGATGCCTGTCACTACTACCATCCCCACTAATAGGGGGATGGATGCCTACCACTACCACCACCCCTACTCAGGGGGGCCTAGATGCCTACTACTACCACCACCCCTACTCAGGGGGGGCTGGATGCCTGCCACCACCACCACCCCTACTCAGGGGGGCCTGGATGCCTACCACTACCACCACCCCTACTCAGGGGGGCCTGGATGCCTACCACTACCACCATCCCCACTCATAGGGGGATGAATGCCTACCACCCACACCACCCCTAAACATAGGACGGGAAATGCATGACACAACCAGCATACTCCAACATAAGGAATGTCTGAAAATACATCCCACCAACACCATGACAAGTGTGTGTAGTCTGTGTCAAATGCCCACAACACTGAACATATCATTGAGCATACAATGTGACCCCCTATCACATGTGTCACACATAAATGTGTGTGGGCTCCACAATGCAAGCAGACCATGACCACTGTGGCAATGGGGTCTAAACCCCCATCATCACAGTGACCAAAAGGTAAGTGTGGGGTCCATAGCTGAAGCACATTTTGAACACTGTGGCAATGTGGTCTAAACCCCCATCATCACAGTGACCAAAAGGTAAGTGTGGGGTCCATAGCTGAAGCACATTTTGAACACTGTGGCAATGGGGTCTAAACCCCCATCATCACAGTGACCAAAAGGTAAGTGTGGGGTCCATAGCTGAAGCACATTTTGAACACTGTGGCAATGGGGTCTAAACCCCCATCATCACAGTGACCAAAAGGTAAGTGTGGGGTCCATAGCTGAAGCACAGTTTGAACACTGTGGCAATGGGGTCTAACCCCCCTTCATCACAGTGACCAAAATGTAAGTGTGGGGTCCATAGCTGAAGCACAGTTTGAACACTGTGGCAATGGGGTCTAAACCCCCATCATCACAGTGACCAAAAGGTAAGTGTGGGGTCCATAGCTGAAGCACATTTTGAACACTGTGGCAATGGGGTCTAAACCCCCATCATCACAGTGACCAAAAGGTAAGTGTGGGGTCCATAGCTGAAGCACATTTTGAACATTGTGGCAATGGGGTCTAAACCCCCATCATCACAGTGACCAAAAGGTAAGTGTGGGGTCCATAGCTGAAGCACATTTTGAACACTGTGGCAATGGGGTCTAAACCCCCATCATCACAGTGACCAAAAGGTAAGTGTGGGGTCCATAGCTGAAGCACAGTTTGAACACTGTGGCAATGGGGTCTAAACCCCCATCATCACAGTGACCAAAATGTAAGTGTGGGGTCCATAGCTGAAGCACATTTTGAACACTGTGGCAATGGGGTCTAAACCCCCATCATCACAGTGACCAAAATGTAAGTGTGGGGTCCATAGCTGAAGCACAGTTTGAACACTGTGGCAATGGGGTCTAAACCCCCATCATCACAGTGACCAAAAGGTAAGTGTTGTCATGGAAAAAGCTGCAACTGCCAAACAGCATGGATGATCCCTGGTCACAGAACAACAAATACATCAGTGGCAAAGTAGTGCTTGTGTCCCATAGCAACATACATTGGGTGAGGCAAACAGTGCAGTGCCAATAAGATATACCTTTGGCCATGTGCAGAAAAACATCACCCATGGGGGCTGACATTGGCAACATTCCTCAATATCACAATGACAGAAGTGACCATCATAATGCAGCCCCACATATCTGCACCAATGGACACACAAATGTAGATATCCTTTGGAGACTGTAGATGTCAGGTGAACAAATACCATAGCATGGCAGCAAAGGGACATACAAACCATGATCATTGTGCTGACTGATGACCTAGGAGTCCCAGGGACAGCAGGGGAAAGCCAACAAACAACATACAGCCAATGGCACACTAAAGATATGGCAATGCAGTGGTGCAGATGCACAAACACAAACAGGCAGCCTCACACTGCAGATCAAACACAACAGGTGATGGGGGGTGTGCCAGTGTCCCCAGGCAACCACACAACACATGAGGAGGCCTGAATCACAATTACACAGATGTGTATACAGTGCCACACAAAAGTAACTCATGGATCGGATTCCCCTATGTGGGCAAACAGGCATTGTTAGATGAGAGGGAGCCCAAATTACACATGTCACACAAGCTTGTCGGAACAGCAAATAACACAGCAAGAGACAGACCCACCACAGCACTACCCCCAGGGACCCCACATCGTGTTGACCATGGCCTGCATGATAATCCCACTGTGATGACAAAGCTAGATGTCGTTCACACTGTGAACCACAGTCATGTGTCCTGAGCAACAAACCACCATCACCCCTACACAAGCACAAATCAATCAGCACGGCCTGTCAGCCAAGGCCAACATGGAGGTAGGGGTCTAGCCGTGCAACAACTCTCATTTGCACACACTCAACACCACACACCTTGATCTCCACCAATGTGCAGCAGTGAAGCTCACATGGACTGGTGACATTGCACATGCACCCATGACAATCCCAGGGGTGGTTGTGGGAACTAAGGTGCAGAAACCCATCACACCTGGCCAGTCAACAAGAGTCGTGAATGTCTGACACACTGCACAGTACGCTGTACATGGGCATGACGTGAAATCCAACACAATCAATGTGATCCCGGACACAGTCACACACCAATGAAGAAGTCAAGGTCACCCACAAAGAACACACATAGACAACTTCCAACATTGCAGCTCTGACCCAGAGGAGTGGCAGCAGTCACACACACAACGTGTCACAATCACTGAAAGCTAACACAAACTGTAAATTACATGACTTGTGTAACCAACAAGTGCCAAGGGGAATCCTAACTGTGTCTCATCTGCGTTTGCCCACAAACTCAGCCCTGACAGCAAACACACCTATGGATGACACCCTGATGACCAGTAATGTGCCATGCACCTACATCCCAGAGAACCCAGTGCGAAGATTTGGGTGGTACATAGGTCAACTCAGCAAGCATCACAAACAGGAACATCACTAGGGATCCCAGCCTGTGTTGCAAAACGGAAGTGAACACACACAGACATGCTCACACAACACACACCTTGGGCTCAGGCAATGTCACGGAATTACACACTGCCATGAGGGCACTGCACTCCTGTGTAAGGAAAGCTGTGCCATACGTTGTCTCTGCAGGGCCCTATCATATCAGCAGTACACTTGGTCACTCAGTCAACAATTAGCACAAAATGAAGGTTCTCGTCACATCAGCCTGGTCATGGGAGTGTCACCGACACCATCTGCACAGATCCAACACACATGTATAGCAAGTTGCACTGATCACACAGATGAGTCCTTCCCCATTGATGCCCAAACTTGCATGTCCAGTGGAGATGGTCACACGGTCAGGGAAATAGACAAATTGAACAATGGCAAGCACATCAGATGTGCAGGGGTGTAAGCCACAGATGTGATATTGCAAATAAAAGTAGGAAATCCCATTGCCAAATATTGAAAACATGACACCCTCATATTGCTGCAAAGGATGACATGGATACACACCAGGATAGGACACATTCCCCCTGGACCACATGGGGTCCTGCACAGTAACACTTCATTTCCCTGATATCAAAAATCACCATCAGTGCAGCAAGGGCACGGTTAGCAACATCAACATCATGTACATCAGAAGCAAAACCACTAGAGAACAGAAAGTAGCTTTATTCAGCATTTGTGTGTGAAGAAGTGAAAGTCCAGAAATATAACAAAGGCCAATGGCCAGTCCATAACAAGAGTCCAAACAGGGTGACAGTGCCAGATGTCACCCTTTGCATGCCTGCACAGCTACACATCAGGGACATTCCCCTTGGAGGGGCATACGGGGGGCAGGCCAGGCACCGCAGGGACAGGATCAGGGCTCACCAGAAGGAGGCAGGGAAGGGGTGGTGGGTGCTGGAGAGTCACTGACAACTGCAGTGGAGGTGTCTGACATGGTGTGTGCCGGCACAACTGGGGGCTTGAGTCAGATGGTGTGGGTGCCAGCACGACTGCAGTGGGCCATGCAGATGGAGTGGACAGGTTCCCCACTGCAGTGCCCAAGTCAGACACGGTGGTAGTGGACTCCACTGCAGTGCCTATCTCCAGGGGAGTAGAATGGGGTTCAGGTAAGGTGGGCAGGACAGAGGGGGAGGACACGCTCTCCACACCAGTGGCACAAACAAGCGCAGCAGGGGGTGTGGTGCTGGAAGAGCAAGTGGTAGGGGGAGAAGGCCGGATCATTTTGGGGATGGTGTATCTGTGGGTGGGGGAACCTGGGGCAGGGTGTGGTGGGGGAACCTGTGGAGTGGGGGCCTGAGGGATGGAGGAAGGAGACTTGGTGGTTGAGCTGCAGGGTGGCGGCGGGGTCTTGCTCTTCCGGGTCCAGGGGGACTTGCGGATGGGGGCCTCAGTCTGTCTGCGCCTGGGGGAGGGTGTCCGGGGGTGAGGGGCACTCCCCTCTGTGTGGGTGGACTTCCTCTTCCCCCTGTATGCTGGATCAGCTGGATTGGAGGGGAAGAGGCCGAGGTCACAGAGGAAGATCTGCTGTGTAGGTGGGGTTGCAGGTGAGGCAAGGGAAGGGGCCTTGGAGGGAGAGGTATCGGAGGACTGCGGAGTGACTGTGGATGCCTGTGTGTGTGTATGTACCCCATCCCCTGTGGGTGTGGTATCAGTCCCCTGAGGATGCCTGCGTGCACGTCTTGTTTTTGTAGTGGGTGTGTCTGTGCTGCTCGTGTCTGTGTGTTTGGGTGAATGTGCAGGTGTGCATGTGCTTGGGACAGGTAGGGTGCCAGGAAGTGTGGATGGGGCAGATGTAGGAGGGGTGAGGGACTGTTGGAGGAGGGACACTGCTGCCGTCAGGGAGGAGTCCATGGACCTATTGCTCCTCTGTAGGGCAGACATGCCCGATGAGATGCCCTCCATAAATGACACCAGCTGAGTCAACAGAGTGGTGTGGGCATGGAGGACACTCAGCATTGCTGTCTGCCCTACATGGAGCTGGTGAAGGAGGTACACAGACTCCTCACTCAGGGCAGCAGGGGACACAGGGGCAGGGGCTGCGGTGCCTGGCACGAAGGAGACACGCTCCCGAACACGGGAGCCTCCACGGACCTCTGGAATGGGAGCTGATGGGAGGGCGGTGGTGGTGGTGGTGGTGGTGGCGGGGACAGCAATAGTAGCTGGGGTGTGGTGGCTGCTGACACCAGCCTCCACAAGGGAGTCATCCTCCGAGCTGCTGTGGTCCTCAGCTGAGGTGGATGGTGCTGAGGACTCCTCGGTGTGGCTCCCCTCGCCCTCCGTGCCACTGGGTCCCTCCGACCACTCATCGGCTGCTGACCCAGTCTGGCTCAGCGGCTCCTCCTGGTCCGTGGAGCTGTCCCCTCCTGTGGCCGTGGATGTATCTGCAAACAATTAGGGAAACAGACAGACATCAGTCACTTGCACTGACCGCACAAAACCACAGTATGTACAGCACATTACAGAGCAAGCCCTGGCATCCTTAGTTGAACATTGCCAAAAGTGCCCAAACAGAGTAGGAGAAGCCAATTGTCAGTCTGATGGTCAACCATGGCACTCACATCCCTCCTGGCCTTGCACCCATCGGTCTGGTGTCTGTCGGATGGCAATACACCAGTGTGGACACATGCACCACCTACACAGTAGTTGGACAGTGCAGAGAACACGGTGAAGTATGTGAACGTGCACACATCACAACTCTTGCCACTGAGTCAGTACAGGTGTCCGGATAAAGGGATGGCCAGAGTCTATTTTGAAATGCATGTGATGCATACCAGCACCAGACACCATGATGCACCCATGTCCTGATAGTCAATGCCACAATGGGGTGCATGTAGCACATGTCACTCCCCTGCAGGATCACTCTTAGGAAGTTTAACGCCATGGCACAGGCATGCCTGCAAAGTCATACATCACTGTCTCCAGTCACATGGGCAGGGCAGCCAGACAACAACAGTCTGCACTGTGTCACAATCCTAGGTCATGGGGAATGCAAGTCCAGTAGCTGACAAGGGCACATGTCCATCCCCCACAAAACACATCATCTGAACTCTCATTTGTCCACGTCATACCAATTGGACATATGGGAGACATGAAACACAACCCTCGGAACATGAGCACCTCACAATCTGCTGTGAATGGGAAACAGCTGCCTGAACTGCACAGTCGCATACCCCAGTATGCACGGTCAAGTGATCAAACACCTATATGTCACACAAGTATCTTCTCCTATGGTCACATCTCCGGTGGCATGCTGAGCCCTAACCAATAAACACCACAGTAGTCCTGACAACAAAGCCACAGCACAATGACACAGAGGCAGACACCTGAGGGAACATTTCACTGAGCACAACGTGTCAGCTGATACACGTGAGTGGGAGTACAGAGTGTATTGTATGGCCTGGAGTAGGCATGACTGTCCTGCTCCACGTGAAAGAGGGATGAGCCCTGGACAGTAGGCAGGTGGCTAAGCATGTGTGACACACTTGATATACATACTCCTGAGGCCCAAACATTGTTCACAACCGCAGCATGGGTGTGTGCCAAATACCCCAGGCACATGTGGTGAATCAGATCAGCAATTGGACCACATATCAAAGTAACACGCAGATTACATGTCAGAACCCAGGCATTGTGTAAGCAATGGACCCACCCATGAAGCCCAGCACAGAGTTATGGGTACAAATGCTGTCCCCCACCTTGAGCTAAGCAATATGCAAGGACACAGTACCCAAGTGACACAATTTCCTGACTGTAAGAGCCACACCTGGGTATCAGATGAGGAGTGGGCAGTGCACAATTGAGGGACATGGGTCCTGGACCACATAACTGATGTACTGTTGAAGTTTGACCAGGCCAGAGGAGGGCACATAGCATGTCAGACAAAGCTCACAGTGCAGTCATGGACTCACCCCCTCCTTGCTGCTGTCTGGCCTTCAGCTGCCCATCCAGGTCAGGGAAGACCACCGCCAGGATCCTGAGCATGTGGGGGGTCAGGGTCCGGTGTCCGGCCCTCCTGCGAGGAGGCGACAGCTTCAGCTGGACCCTTGCGATCCTCTGGGTCCAGCCCCGAAGGTCCTGCCACCTCTTCTGGCAGTTGCGGATCCGGCGCTTGTAGACCCCCACAGACCTTACTGCCCGGGCGATGTCCAGCCATATTTCCTGCTTCTGGTGGGCATCAACCTGTGAGGATGACAAAGTGTAAAGGCCATTACTACACATGCAACAAATCCGTGCATCACACACTTGGATATACATGTCTCAATCACAGGGGCACATGTTGTACACGGGCAGTGCAAGGATGGCTATGAACAGTTTGCCAGCAGTTACTACATGGTATCATTGCCTGGGAAGTCAAACCTTGTTTAAATGCACTGTTACTGCACTATACCTGTTCAGTGCATGTAACTACACACTATGGGGGGTGAGAACTACTCAGTGAGCCTGCTAGCCAGTGGCGTGCAAACTGTAAGTCTGGCTCGTCAGACAACATGCACATTTGTAAGGCAGTGGACAGCACACTCACCTGCTCCCCTGGTTTCCCATACAGCTTGCTGTACTGTGGAAGGAGGCTGTCCAGCAGGGCCGGTTCTCCTCAGTGCTGAAGGCTGGGGCTCTCTCCACAGTACATGCCATTGCAGGATCCAGAGGATGCAGAGACAGCAGCAGTGGTGGTGGCAGATGTCGTCCTGGAGCATGTAGTGCAGGCAAGTGAGCTCTCAGGGGAACAGCCAGCATTATATGTGTGCTGCTGAGGCAGATACCGTCCCATGTGTCCAAAGTGATAGGTCCAAGTCGTTTGCATCTTCTGAATCTGGCCAATCCATGGAATTGCACCACTTACACACGCCCACAGCATCCTTCAAAAGTTCAACTTCATGACACCCATGCATTTGCAACATTGTTGTGGGTGGCCAACTGAATTCACAGCATCAGACTCGTTAAACTTTCGAAAACGCGTCCGTTGCCATGCCAGGCTATAGCCAATGCGTGCGCACCGATCGGTCCATTGCTGTACAATGCGTATTCCGGGTACAACGCGTACCCGCACACAACAGATGCAATGGGCCGCCCTGCACACCGATCGGTCCATTGCTGTACAACGCGTATTCCGGGTACAACGCGTACCCGCACACAACAGATGCAATGGGCCGGCCGGGCACACCGATCGGTCCATTGCTGTACAACGTGTATTCCGGGTACAACGCGTACCCGCACACAACAGATGCAATGGGCCGGCCGGGCACACCGATCGGTCCATTGCTGTACAACGCGTATTCCGGGTACAACGCGTACCCGCACACAACCGATGCAATGGGCCGGCCGGGCACACCGATCGGTCCATTGCTGTACAACGCGTACCCGCACACAACAGATGCAATGGGCTGGCCGGGCACACCGATCGGTCCATTGCTGTACAACGCGTATTCCGGGTACAACGGGTACCCGCTCACAACAGATGCAATGGCCAGTGCGTGCACACCGATCGGTCCATTGCTGTACAACGCGTATTCCGGGTACAACGCGTACCCGCACACAACAGATTCAATGGCCAGTGCGTGCACACCGATCGGTCCATTGCTGTACAACGTGTATTCCGGGTACAACGCGTACCCGCACACAACAGATTCAATGGCCAGTGCGTGCACACCGATCGGTCCATTGCTGTACAACGCGTACCCGCACACAACAGATTCAATGGCCAGTGCGTGCACACCGATCGGTCCATTGCAGTACAATGCGTATTCCGGGTACAACGCGTACCCGCTCACAACAGATGCAATGGCCAGTGCATGCACACCGATCGGTCCATTGCTGTCAAACGCGTATTCCGGGTACAACGAGTACCCGCACACATCAGATGCAATGGGCCGGCCGGGCACACCGATCGGTCCATTGCTGTACAACGCATACCTGTACAGGTCAGTCGCATATGTCACCATGCTTGTCACTGGTGAACGTATGCCAGCCACATATTCCTGCCAGAGACCCAGGGGCACACCTACAACACCACACCCAGTCCACACTGTTTCCTAAGGCATGTAAGGCTGCATTACCTTTTCTGTGTATGGGGGTTAACATGTGGTTTCTGTGGTGGCACTTGTGGGCAGCCACACCCAGGCTGTGCATGTGTTAATGGGGACAGGGTCCTTTGTGTGTTGTGCACATGACCACTGTGATGTGCAACAGTTCATTTCGGAGCATGTGGCATGGTCACATTTCCAGGTTGTGTATGTGTGTGACATGTCACTTACCCCCTGGGTCCCATGGGGGAAGGCATGTACGTCACAGGGTGACCCATTGCCACAATAGTGATGTCCCTCCACAGTCTGTGTGCACGTTGGGTTTCCGATGTCTCTGATTCCATGTGCACGATGGGAGACAGTCTCCACATCAACGTTGTTTGTGCATGGACTTTGATGTTGTGCGTCACTGGCGTCCATGTCTGTCCTTCGTAGGCGACAGGGGCCACTACCTGTGGGAGTCATGTTTGTTTTTCTGACGTGTACATGATACGCCATGTCATGCCAGTGTCCATGTGGCAAGACAGGGTCACTGGGAATCTACCTGTCAATGAGCTGTGATGCCTGTGGCGCATCTGTCCAGACATGTCGCTATGGTGTGTGTGTGGAACGTGACAGCAGTAAATGGGTACTGTGACACAGCCTAATGGTTTCCCATAGCACAACCTGGAACCTGTTGTCCACACATGTTGTACTGAGTAGTCAGATGATGGCCATGTAGGTGCGAGTTATGTGCGAACAGAACGGCACACACATCAAGTACTTGTGTCTCGTAATGATGTATCATGTGAAATTGAGTATGGTGAATGGCACATATGTGGGGTGACTGACAATCTTTCTTTCCTCAACCTATGCACTGCAGGGCTCCAGCTGTCCATAGACCATTCCCTGACCTGGCAACGATGGTGGAACGTGACAGCATCCGACGGTACCGCTTCACCAGGCAGCTGATTGAGGATTTGGCAGTGCGCTTGTCACCACATTTGCAACCTGGCCGGCCGTCCCCTACGGCGCTGACCCCCAAGGTGAAGGTAATGGCAGCCCTACACTTCTTTGCCACCGGTACCTTTCAACACACTGTGGCGACTGCCGGTGGGATGTCACAGACTATGTTCAGCCGTGTGCTATGCGATGTTTTGGAGGCAATGTTGAGATGCCTGAACCAGTACATCTATTTCCCTACACGTCAACAACTCACTGACGTCAAGAGTGACTTCTATGCCCTGGGGAGGATGCCACATGTCATTGGCTCCATTGATGGGACACATGTGGCTTTGGTACCACCACAGGCACATGAGCAGGCATACCGGAACCGGAAACATTACCATTCGATCAATGCTCTGGTGGTATGTCTTGCAGATATGACCATCACACATGTGTGTGCCCGTTTCCCTGGTACAGCACACGATGCCTACGTGATGAGGAGTAGTTGCATCCCGAGGATGATGGCACAGATGCAGAACCAGCGTGCCTGGCTTGTTGGTGTGTACTGACTTTGTACCATTGTGTGTGTTCTGCTCTGTAGTATACCGCCCACTTTTCCTACTCAGCTAATGTGCACTTGTCTGTCCGTAGGTGACTCCGGATACCCCAACATGCCGTGGTTGCTGACACCCCTCAGGAACCCTGTGACACCAGCCCAGGTGCGCTACAATGAGGCACATGGTCGGACCAGGAGAGTGATTGAGCAGACCTTTGGTCTCCTGAAGAGGCGCTTCCGCTGCCTGTACAAGACAGGAGGGGCCCTCCCATATGCCCCAGCAAATGTGTGCAAGATTGTCATCGTCTGCTGCATGCTACACAACCTGGCAGTGCGGAAGGAGTTGCCTCTCATCCTGGATGACGATGACCAACGTCCGCCACCTGTGGAGGATCCTGGCCTGGACCACGATGCCAGTGATGATGATGATGATGATGGTGATGTCCGCACACAGCTCATCACCAACTTCTTCAGCTGAATGTGAGTATCCAGGGAGATGTAATGTGAATGATGTGAGTTTGCATGATATGTGTGGGTGGTGCTCTGGTGCTGTTTGAGTGTGGCCATGTGCTACTTGACTGGATGCGTGCAGCAATGTGTCCTTACAGGTAGTATGTACTCCCCAACAGTTTTGACATGCTAACTTGGTTTTGTGTACTTGTCTTGTGACATGTATTGGGCATGAGTATTGCAGTTCTGTCCTGTTCTTCAGTGGTTTTAACTGTGTGTCATGTCTGTTGTCATGTCTGTCCTTCACAGGGTGCTTACTGAGTACTTTGGTCAACTTGGATCCCCCGACACCATGATTCAGCTTTCAGGGTGGCAGCAGTAGTTTCCCTACAGGTGATGTGCCACACACCCCTGGACTTCATATCTTCTGCACTTGTTGACTGTGTGGCCACTGCCATGTGGGTAAACCTTGCATTTGTAGTGGAAACAACATGTTGCAAATGTGTAATAAACCTGTGCTTCACTTTGGGATGTGCGTTGTCTGTGGTCACACATCTGACTGACATTTGCTTACTGCACCTGTGGGCTAGTTGACACCGACTCTGAGTAGGTGTGGTGTCTGTGCATTCCACAGTATTTCCTGGCAACATCACTGTAGGCGATGAGTCCGATGGCCCTGGTGTCTCTGTGTTGTGTAGCCCTAGTGGTGTGTCTCCCTCATATGTGTCACGTCACCATGACTCACATGACGGTGTTGTACTTGCTGTGGCAGTTAGCATACACAGTGTAATTTAGCAGATCATCATCACCATAACAGTATCCACATTTGAATAACAACAGAGGCAAGTATGGTGTACTAGTGATTTTATTTACAGAAATGTGTGTGTGTATAGTGCACAGGATGGTGGGCGCTGTACATTGGGATTGTGATCCAAAGTTCCCAGATGAATTGGAAGTCTTGGTAGCAGAAATGTCCTGAGTGTAGTCCACAGTCATATGATACATTAGTCCAACTTGAACTCCCCATGTCATGTGGGAGAGTTGTGTTGCATTCGACAGGGTGAAAAGTTTGCACACAAAGGAGATTTTCCGGAACAGGTGTTGGCTTCCTGGGGGATGTACGTGGCCATCAACCTCTCAGTTTTCCTTCCTCGGACGACCCCTCTTCTTTGGGGGGGACCCTCACGTGCAGGCTGCGGCGGTGCAGGGGAGTCTCCGCCAGAGTCCTCCTCCCTCCCTGTGGTGGTGTCAGTTGTTGCAGCACCATCAGTTGTGGGCACACAGGGAGGTGTGGCCATGTTGGTGCTAATCTGGTGGAGGCATGTCAATATGTCCCTATGCACCGCTGTGAGTTCTTGCAATGTGTCCCACTTGGACTCCATGCGAGACATGTGTGTCTCCACACGGGACATGTGGGAGTCCAAGCGGGCATGATGGGCAGCCTGCTGCTGTTGTATGTCCTTGAGGATTCCCCACTACCTGTCTGACCTCTCCGGTGCTATCCTGGTACGCATCAGCGATGCGTGCCAGTTGTGGGTCATCATGCAGTCCAGACCACTCTGCAAGCAGCGACCTATGTCTACCACCCCTCCCACCACCCCTGGTGACACGTGCAGGACCTGCGGTGCCACGCACAGGTGACCCAAGGCCCCCTTGGGGGTTGTTAGTGGTGTAGTTGTCCGTTGCTCCACGGTGGGCCTGGGACCCTGTGCTGTTATCATCGGTGGTCCTTGGTCTGTCCGTGTCGGCGGGGGTGGTCTGTGTGTTGGCAGTTTTTGGAGGGGTGGGTGCAGGGGGTGCAGATGTTGGTCCTGCTGGTGCTGCATGATGACTCACACCGGAGGTGCCAGGTAGGTCTTTGCCATCCGAGGAGGGCAGAGGCAGTTCCACACCAGTGAGCTCAGTATCCCCCAGAGCCTGGGACAGGGACTCCTCCTCGCCTGCTGCTGTGTCCCCATCATCATCACCTGTATTTGGATGAGACACACATTGTATGTTATGTTTCTACAGGCATCAATGGTTCACACACCTGACAGTTGTGACTGTACCTCTGGATGCGGGCATGTACATTGCATTGTCCTAAGTTGTCACAGGAAGAGGTTGATATTGGTGTAGCACATTGTCCTGCATACCTGGGGCATTTCAATGTGAATGTTGAGGTGTGTGCATAGCCAGCATTGGTTGTATTTGGTGGACATCCGGCCATCCTTCTCCACCTAGCCCAGTTATCCCACCATGAAGCATGCCACCCTTGCAGTGGGTTCAGGTTGACTCTCAGGATGTCATTCAGTGGTGTTCTGCTGTATGTTGGTGCACAGTTCCCAGCAGGGCTTTGTGCTCCCCACAGCAGTACCCAGTGTCAGCCATCTTGTCAGTCCTTATCCACTCCCTGTGATGTGAGCATGGTTCAGAGTTGTGTAGATGGGCAAATTGTGTGGGTGAGCAATATCTGTGACTACCACTCCCATCATGCTATTGCCTACACCCCCCTTCCCAGCATGCCCATACTTCCTTCCTTTTGAGTGGACTTCACTGTGTGTGAGTGTGACAGCAATGGCAAGATGGCTGACAGTGTGGTCCTGTTGTCTGTTGGTGCACAGTTCCCAGCAGGGCCTTGTGCTCCCCACAGCAGTACCCAGTGTCAGCCATCTTGTCAGTCCTTATCCACTCCCTGTGATGTGAGCATGGTTCAGAGTGGTGTTGATGGGCCTATTGTGAGCGTGAGCAATATCTGTGACTACAACTCCCATCATGCTATTGCCTACACCCCCCTTCCCAGCATGCCCGTACTTCCTTCCTTTTGACTCTGCTTCCCTGTGGGGTAGTGTGTCTGTGCTGACAGGAAGGCTGACAGTGTTGTCCTTGCGTTTGTTTGGCTACAAGTCCCAAGAGTGTCCCTGTGCTTCACACAGCATTACCCAGGGTGGTGGTCCTTTGTGGGATCTTCATTTGGTGTGTGAGGCATTGCATTCTCCCAGGTGGGTTAAGTGGAGTTTGTGTTGAGGGGGTGTGTGAGGAGAGCTGCTTGTAACTATGGTCAGTGCTGTCAGTCCTCCTTCCCACCCAGCCAGATATCCCACCATGCAACGTGCTTGCATTGCAGGGAGTGCAAGTTGGCTTTCAGGATGTCAGGCAGTGGTGTTCTGCTGTTTGTTGGTGCACAGTTCCCAGCAGGGCCTTGTGCTCCCCACAGCAGTACCCAGTGTCAGCCATCTTGTCAGTCCTTATCCACTCCCTGTGATGTGAGCATGGTTCAGAGTTGTGTAGATGGGCCAAATGTGTGGGTGAGCAATATCTGTGACTACCACTCCCATCATGCTATTGCCTACACCCCCTTCCCAGCATGCCCATACTTCCTTCCTTTTGAGTGGACTTCACTGTGTGTGAGTGTGACAGCAATGGCAAGATGGCTGACAGTGTGGTCCTGTTGTCTGTTGGTGCACAGTTCCCAGCAGGGCCTTGTGCTCCCCACAGCAGTACCCAGTGTCAGCCATCTTGTCAGTCCTTATCCACTCCCTGTGATGTGAGCATGGTTCAGAGTGGTGTTGATGGGCCAATTGTGAGGGTGAGCAATATCTGTGACTACAACTCCCATCATGCTATTGCCTACACCCCCCTTCCCAGCATGCCCGTACTTCCTTCCTTTTGACTCTACTTTCCTGTGGGGTAGTGTGCCTGTGCTGACAGGAAGGCTGACAGTGTTGTCCTTGCGTTTGTTTGGCTACAAGTCCCAAGAGTGTCCCTGTGCTTCACACAGCATTACCCAGGGTGGTGGTTCTTTGTGGGATCTTCATTTGGTGTGTGAGGCATTGCATTCTCCCAGGTGGGTTATGTGGAGTTTGTGTTGAGGGGGTGTGTGAGGAGAGCTGCTTGTAACTATGGTCAGTGCTGTCAGTCCTCCTTCCCACCCAGCCAGATATCCCACCATGCAACGTGCTTGCATTGCAGGGAGTGCAAGTTGGCTTTCAGGATGTCAGGCAGTGGTGTTCTGCTGTTTGTTGGTGCACAGTTCCCAGCAGGGCCTTGTGCTCCCCACAGCAGTACCCAGTGTCAGCCATCTTGTCAGTCCTTATCCACTCCCTGTGATGTGAGCATGGTTCAGAGTGGTGTTGATGGGCCAATTGTGTGGGTGAGCAATATCTGTGACTACCACTCCCATCATGCTATTGCCTACACCCCCTTCCCAGCATGCCCATACTTCCTTCCTTTTGAGTGGACTTCACTGTGTGTGAGTGTGACAGCAATGGCAAGATGGCTGACAGTGTGGTCCTGTTGTTTGTTGGTGCACAGTTCCCAGCAGGGCCTTGTGCTCCCCACAGCAGTACCCAGTGTCAGCCATATTGTCAGTCCTTATCCACTCCCTGTGTTGTGAGCATGGTTAAGAGTGGTGTTGATGGTCCAAATGTGAGGCTGCCCATTATCTGTTACTACGAGTCCCATCATGCTCTTGGCTACACTGACTTCACCAGCATACACAGGATTCCTTCCTTTCTGTGAGCTTCCCTGTGAGGTGGTGTTCTAGTGGTGGCTAAATATCTGACAGTGTTTGTTAGTTAGATTTGTGCCACTGCCTAGCTCTATTTGGTATTGGGTTTGTAAATGTCATGACACAGTTACATATCACTATGACATGGCATGTATTGTGTTTATCTGACTGACATACACTTCTTGGGATGATTATCTTTTGGTTGCTGTTGATTTGCTAGGGGTGCATGGTTTGACTATCCCCTTGACAGTGATGTGTGTGTATTGGCACACAATATTGTATATATTAGTTGTGTACTCACCAGGCTCTGGGATGTTTGTTAGTCCATATACGCTCACTGGTGGTAGGATGGCCCGCACCTTCTCCTCCCAGGGCCTGAGGTATACTGGTTTGGCAGGAGGGCCACTGCCGGTCTGCTGGCTCAGGAGGTAATCCTTCTTCAGTAGGTCCCTGACCCTCCTGCGCACATCATACCACCTGTTCTGGATGTCTTCCTTTGTGCGCAAACATGGTGATTGTGCGTTCACCCTGTCGACGATCCTCGCCCACATCTTGGTTTTCTGTGCCATGGGGGTCTGTTGGACCAATGTGCCAAACAACTGTGGCTCTACCCTCAGGATCTCGTCTACCATGACTTCCAATTCACTATCTAGGAACTTTGGATTCTTCTTTAGGGGCATGGTGATGGGTGGTGGTGGTGATTGATGTGTGTGTGTGTGCAGGTGAGGATTTGTGTGTAGGTTTTGCTGTGTGAGGGTGAGGGTGCTATTTGTTGAGGTGCTAATGGTGTGTGGCTTTTGTGTTGGATGAGCTGTGTGTGTGTCTGCTGTCTGCTGGTGTTCTGTGCTGGCAGGTCAGTGGAATTTGCAAAGGATCATGGTAGGGATTTGTGGCCTTTATGTAGGTGGAGTTGGGGGTGTGTTCTTGTTCCATTTTTCCCCCCCTGTATTTATTGGCTTTGTCATTGCTTGTTTGGCCCTCTTTTTTTGTATTTTTTCATTTGTGATTATTGTGCATGTTGGAGTCGTTCTTCTGACCGAGTAGGACGTTGCAGTTATCTCGTGCGCGCCTCTCCGAGTCGTTCCCGCTGTGTTTCAGCTCGGTTTCATATGCGGCTTACGCGTCGGTCGCGGTGTATTGTGTTTGTTCGGCTGGGTTTTGTATGCATGTCGGTCGTACGGCTTGGGCTCCGTGCAAATCGGTCTGCTTTTGCACCCATTGCATCGTACTGCGCGGGTCGGAGTTCGCGGGTACGTTTCGTTCGGGTTTCTTCCTGGTGCGTGTCAGTCGGTTCGATTCGCGTGGTTTCCCGGCTGGATAGCTTGTTTCCGTCCGGGTCGGTCGTTCGCCTTGAGTTCCGTACGAGTCGGTCGTGATTCACATGCATTTCATCGTACTTCCCAGGTCGGGCAACGCCAGTACGTGTCGGTCGGACTATAATCCCGTACCGAGTCGGTCAGTATTTTTTCCGGCCCGAATCGGATTCGGCCCCAATGTCTCCACACCAGTTTAGAAAAATAGGTTATGATTTTATAAATCAAACAAGTCCAAAATGACAAAAATCAAACAAGCAGAAGTCGAGATATGAAATTTTAGAGATTAAATGTAAAAATAGCTCTTAGAAGCAATAAGCGCATATGGGGTTATCTAGTTGCGCCAGACCGGGGCAAAGACAAGCGTTCAGGCCAACTGAGACGGAGCACGGGCTGGATACAGGAGCCATGCAAGGCCACCGCAGTCGAGAGATGGGTCGGTGTCGATCCTGCAGTAGAGGTGATGTTTTGATTTTCTTCACGCAGTGGTGGTGATGCACCGGTTTTGAAGATGATGCGCCGTGCCGAGAAGCTTTGGTTCCATAGATGATGACCCAGGATTCTCCATGCAGTCAAGGGGATGCGTTGATCTTCTTACACTGCAGCGGTGGCAATGCGTTGGTTCCGAAGCATCAGTTTTTTAGGGCGACACGCTGGTTCCGAGTGCGATGCACTGATTCTGCTCCCGCAACAAGGCGTTGGTTCTGCTACATGCAGACAGGAGATGCGTTGGTTTGACTGGAGCAAGCACATGGGTCTACTTTAAAAGGATCAGGGACGGGGGGTGAGGCTTTGAATTCCTTGAGTCTCAAAAACAGGAGGCAAGCAAACAAGCCCTTGGACATCACTGTGGGTTCAAGCAGAGTCTAGTTCTTCCTCAGCAGGGTCAGGGGGTAGCAGGCAGCAGGGCAGAACAGCAGAGAAGCAGTTCTTCCAGAGCAGCAGTCCATCACAGTGATAGTCCTTGTAGCAGAATAGCAGTCTTTCCTCCTGACAGAATTTATTTACAAGTCCAGAAGTGTCTTAATTGGTGGAGAGAGACCAAGTTGTACTGAAGTGGGGGTGGCTTCAAAGAAGAGTCTTTGAAGTGTGAAGAGGCTCTTTCTGCCTAGTCCAGGCTCCAGACTCACTACAGGTGGGTACTCAACCCTTTGTGTGGAGACAGGACACTGCCCATAAGTGTCAGCTCCTTCCTTCCATTCTTCCCAGGATATCTCATCAGGACACAGATGGGCACTCAGACACACCTAACTGTCCTTTGTGTGTGGCTGTCTAGATGGAATACACAAAGTCAAGCTGTATCCCACCCCAGATGTGTATTGGAGACAGGCTGCAGGCACACAGAGATTTTAGAGCAGAGAAATGCCAACTTTCTAAAAGCGGTACTTCTAAAATAGTAATATTAATTCCAACTTTACCAGTATGAGGATTTATCATTACCATTCCAATGATATAAAACATGACAAGAGCTACTCCTGCTCAATCCAGAATTACAGCTTAAAAATGTAATAAGGAATTCCCAATGTTAGCCTATGAGAGAGGTAGGCCTCACAGTACTAAAAACTGAATTGAGGTGTTTTTCACTACCAGGACATGCAAAACTTAAAAATACATGTCCTACCTTTTATTTACTCAGTACCCTGCCTGATGGGCTACCTAGGGCCTACCTTAGGGGTGACTTATGTGTAATAAAAGGGGAGTTTGAGGCTTGGCAAGGGGTTTTTAATGCTAAGTCGACATAGAAGTAAAACTGCCCACTCAGGTTCTGCAGTGGCATGCCTGAGACATGTGTAAAGGGCTACTTGTGTGAGTGGCACAATCAGTGCTGCAGGCCCACTAGTCACATTTAATTTACAGGCCCTGGGCACAGGTAGTGCACTCTACTAGGAACTTACAGAGAAATTAAATATCCCAATTGTGGAAAAACCAATGTTGCCATGTGTAGGGTAGAAGCACATGCAATTTAGCACTGGTCAGTAGTGGTAAAGAGCTCAGAGTCCTAAGGCCAACAAAAAGAATTAGCAAAAAGAGGAAGTAAGCAGTCAAAATGTTTGATGGAAGACCACCCTAGTGCTGACAGGTCTAACATCTATGCAAAGAGTAGACCAAGCATGTGCCTTCATGGACTTCAGGCCGAGTTGGCTCACTGATGTGAGCTTATCAGATGCCTGGCACATTAAGCACCCCACTTCAAGTGGATACACATTCTTTTCTGAGGCCCATCAGACATACACCAGCATTGACTACTTCCTTGTCTCCCCATGTGTTCAGGCAACCCCGCAACAGACTGATATTGAAGTGGTGGCTTTGTCCGATCACTCCACGATCACACTCACATTTACTATCCCTGACAGAGGGGGGCAGGGCAACCACTGGCTGCTCAATGACAAACAGCTCACAAACAACTCAACCAAAAAAGAGATACAGGGCATCATTAGGCATTTTCTTGAAGATAATGACATGCCTGACCCACCATTTCCCTTCTCTGTGACACACTGAAGATGGTGGTCAAGGAACTTTCCTTGTGATCTCTGCAAAGCTCAGTTAGGTGTGACAGGAGAAGGGACATGACTTAGAGACTGAGGTCTGCGACTTAGAAGAATGCCACAGAGTACGTAGACAGCTGAATATTGCCAAGGCACTGCTCAGGACACTAGGCTGGGATAGGGTGGAGTATGCCTGCTCCGGACTAAGCAAAAATAGCTCATAAATTTGAGAGCTTAATCCCAGAAACATCGGATCTCTGAAACTAGCCTGGCGATGGCAGTATAGACTGCCAGGATTGTGATGTCGCCCAAGCCTTTGAGCGCTTTTATGCCAACTTGTACAAAGCTGAGGAATTACCTGCAGAGGAATGTCAGAGGTTTCTGTCTCCAGAGCCGCATACACATTTGCCTGATAGCAATGGCTTCAATCTTGAGACGGATATCCTCCTCGATGAGGTCCTCACCACAAATCCAGACCCCAGTCTGGAAACCGGGTAAGATGGTTTCACCCCCGGGTTTTATAAACTCTTTGGGCCACAATTGGCCCCACTACTGGTCTGACTCTACAACTCCATTGGGGACTCGGGCATTCTATCCCCCGCCATGAGAGCAGCAGTTATCATGGTCATGCCAAAACCCGGGAAAGATCACCTGCAATGTTTATCTTACCGCCCCATTTCCCTCTTAAGTGTAGATGCTAAGCTCTTGACAGGGGTCTTAGTGGCTCAGTTTTAATCCCTACTTGCAGGGGTTGGTCAAATTGGACCAGACCGGCTTTGTTACTGAAAGAGGTTGCAGCGCCAACACCAGGTGCCTCCTCTACCTTATGGATAAGCTGGCCCAATTGCGTGTCAGGCCGAGAAGGTATTCGATCTAATGCATTGCCCATTTCTGTGGCTAGCGCTGGAAAAGACAGGCCTTTCGTTAGAGGGCAAGATGGCGTCCGTGCTGGACGTGTGAGCGAGGAGCTCGGGAGCTGTTCCCCCATCCAACGGGATTACGGCTGAGGGGTGATTGAGCTCAAGCAGAGGAGAGGAGCAGTGGCGCAAAGGGGGAAAAAATTCAACCGCGTATACAGATTGAAATTAAGAATTGGTAGTACGCGGATAAATCATAACATCAAAGGTTCCTCCCCACGGTGTTCCGGCGTTTCGATGGACCGGCGGAACGGCTGCGGGCAGCTTCAGTGAGAGCGCGAGGCTGAGAAGTCGAGAGTGGTTCAGCGGCTCAGCGTTCTGTTTTCCGTCTCGGCGTTGTAGTGTGTGAGTGCTTCAGCCGCGGTCGGGCGTGGTAGAGACTGCGACCACTTGAGAGGAGCAGTATACTAGGACTCCCGGTAAGAGCGGGGAAAAATAAAGTGCATATTGGATAAGTGGATTCGTACTGGGCAAAAGAATTGTAACTGTAACAACGGCTGAAGGGAGTTCACGAGGAGTTGGAGACTGTTACATTGTGGCGCCTTAATCACTTGAGTCTT
Organism: Calotriton arnoldi; assembly: GCA_963921515.1. Classification (NCBI taxonomy): domain Eukaryota; kingdom Metazoa; phylum Chordata; class Amphibia; order Caudata; family Salamandridae; genus Calotriton; species Calotriton arnoldi. The sequence goes on from CAWUFW010001098.1 coordinate 2,444,553, forward strand.
TCGGTTTTGGCGCGACTGCTGAGGCTGGGAAACCACGGCGGTGAGTGTGTTAACTATGGTTGGCGGCTGTATTGTGACATACCTGGTAAACTGCAGCCGTAATAATGTATCAAAGGGAGCTGTAGATTGCTACATTGTGCCGCTCTAACCCTCCGAGACTTCAGATAGTGTTATAAAAGGGTGTTTTGGCTTTACTATTTATAACGGTATCCGCAGTGGGTCACCTATTGTTAAAGAAAAGTTTGTCATGCCTCCAAAAACTGGACGTGGTGGTAAAACCAAGACAATTAGTGATGCGGTGAGTAGGGCTGTCCTCTCACTTAGCACCACTAAAGATGGGGCTGATGAAGTTTATGCAGAGCCTGTGACACAAGAGTTGAATAGTAGGAAGATACCCCAGATACCTCAAATATTTTTGGCAAAAAAAACACAACAACAATCAGTGATTTCAACTCGTAATCTGGCTAAAGAAATAAATGATGATAAGGCAATATCAATGAGTCAGCATCCTGTGGCTGCACAGGGGAACGAGCACCATAAAGACTATATAAGTCAAAAAGATTTAGACCAAGAGGCAGTATCGGTGCTTGTAGATACAGGAGGGGCTGTGAATATGATTAAATCTGCAGTGGCATTAACAGGGCAGCAAGAGGAGATGACTACGTCGAGGGCAGTAGCTGATTTGTGTATCGAAGGTGTTAACAGGGAGAGTGACTCAGGGGAAGGCAATTTTTTTTCTATGTCGGATCATTCATCAGATGATGATGAAGATGAAGATGAAGAGTCAGGTCTAAAATCCTTTTTTTTTGAGCGATCTGGGATTAGTTCTGATAGTGAGTTTAATATCTCAAACCCTGATGAAGATAATCTTGAGACTACCATGGTACATAAACAAAGGGCGCATAAGGAGGTTGAAGCAGCACTTCAGGTAGCCACGATGGGCGGCCCTCCTAGCTTTACTGCATCTGAATCAGCTCCAGAAATGGCAAAGGGTGGTGAAGCAGATGAACGATCTCAAGCACTGAATCAGCGTGGGGAGATTTCATTGAAGTCAATTTTCCAATGTATTATTGAACATAGGGCCGAGACTCGTACGGAAAGTGCAAAAACACATGCTGCTTGTCTAAAACTACAGAATGCCGTTAGGCGGATAGCAAAATCATGTACTGAGTTTACGGAAAGGCTGAATGTGGCCGAAGCCAGAATTTCTACATTAGAAGACGACATGGCGAGACAAAAGGCAGTGGTGGTTGATTCACAGCAATATAAAGAAGATGTGCAAGCCAAACTTGTGGATTTGGAAAATCGTATTCGGAGGAATAATCTGCGGATTTTAGGAATTCCGGAGGGTATCGAGGGACAAGATATTCGCAAATTTGTTGTGGAATTATTCACAGAAGCCTTTCCAGAATTAACAGATTGGAACTGGTCCAATGAAGGGCAGCGGGCACATAGGTTCCCGTTCAAACAGAGGCCTACGAAACCTGGTGATAAGGATGTCAGACTGAGAGCAATTTTGATTTGTCTCAGTAACTTTTTGGCACGCCAGGTGATATATGATCTGGCACGGCCAGATAAAAAGAGGGTTGAGAAGGGGACTCAATTCTTTGTGCGACCTGACTTTTGTCATCAAACTGTGGAAAAAAGGTGGCAGTTACGTCAGCTGATAACTCCCTTTCAGGGGAAAGGAGCGCAAGTGTTTCTGTTAAATCCTGCCACCCTTAAAGTGATTTTTAAGGGTCAAACACGTTTTTTACTTTAGAATCAACAGCGAAAGAATATCTGGCCTCAATATAAATGTTTGTTTCAGCATCTAGGTTTATTATCGCCCTCTTAGCCGTGCACAATGGCATAGAATTTTATAGCTGGCATAATCTGGCTTTGTCAGTATTATGTTTGGGTTATGTGTATGGTTGTTAGATTAAGAATTTAGTAGTGAATTGTGTATCCATGTAAGGCATTTAATTTAGTTTTGTGCTAGCCAGATATGGGCGGGTAGGATGGGGGAACACAGGGGGGAGAACTCACTCTACATCAATAGGGCCATGGGCCCATTTGCCTGCAAACTGGGGAGCGGGGAGGCAGGGGTGGTGGGGGGGACAGGGGCTGGGGGCACTGGGGAGGATGAGGGTTTGGTGTGAGGGGACGGTGGGGGGATGTAGTTCACAAAAATCAATCCATGTGCAAGTACCTTTGTTTTTTTCAAAACGGTCAATAAGTATCAGACAAAGATTAAGTATGAGTCAGTTATTATTGGATTATTATGTGAGATACGGCGGTTAAGGGAATTCGTATATGTTGTTTTAATGTTTGTGGCCTAAATAATAGTAATAAAAGGCGTAGGATAGCCGCAGAATTACGTATTATCAAACCAGATATTCTGTGTATCCAGGAAACACATATAGCTTGGTCCAAACGTAAATTGTTGGAAGAAATAGGATACACACTTCTTGCTGCAACCCGGCAGACCACCACTAATAGGGGTGTAGCTATTTTGGTATATGGTGGCATCACGGGGACAGGGAGGGTAAAGGTGGACAATTATGGAAGATGGGCGATAGCCGAATGTTTAATAGGAACAACTAAGTGTACTATCTGCTCTGTCTATGGGTCAAATATAGACGAAGCTGGTATATTGGAAAACCTAAATGTTGAATTGGCATTATGGCCCACCCCGCTAATTTTATGTGGGGATTTTAATATCCATTTAGAGGGGCAAATTTTAAACCCCAAATATAAGTATGTGGGCCGCAAACCCAAAGTTTTCAAGGCTCTAGTCCAAGTATTGAGGGCTCATGGGTTAGTGGACACATGGAGGACAATACATTCGTTAGATCCCGGATATACGATTTACTCACATCCGCATCAAAAATTGGTAAGATTAGATTATATATTTTTGTCTAGGGCACTTTTAGCTGGAGCAAAAATGCAGGTCTGGCCCCGAATTACAGCAGATCATGGTCCTTTACTGCTGGACTTGCATATGATTAGGCAGAGGAAGGGTGGAAGGACATTTACCTTTAACAGGAAATTATTGAATGATAAGGCATTCAGAGATTATATGACTAGGTGGGCAAGGGATTTTTTCGATATAAATAGGGGATCCGCCTCGGACCCTATTGGATGGGATACTCTTAAAGCTAGAATACGGGGTGAGGCACTTAGTTTTGGGCTAGCTAAATTAAAACAAGGGCAAACAGTTATGCATCAGCTGCTGGATGAGCTTCGTGAAATGGAATCGGAATTGATAAAGATTCTTAGACAGGGGTCAGACGCTAAAATTATATGTAGTAAGTTAGCATGTGTTAAAGCTAAAATTAATGCGATCTGGTGCAAGGAAATTGCCCTTCAATACAATACTTATAAACAAAGTCGATATGAATATGGAGAGTCGACTGGGCGGTGTCTTGCACAGAGACTCAGTTAGACAATCCTCTCAAAGAATTTTGGCTATGATTGATGCAGCGGGTAACATGGTTGAAACAGAGGAGGGTATCTTGGTTTTTTTTTATGAGTTTTATCAAGAGCTATATAAGCAACAGGATTTTGAGGAATTAGATATCGAACACTTTTGTCAAAAATTAGTATTGAACCGGATAACTGTTGAGGAGCAAGCATCACTGGACGAACCAATAACAATTGAGGAAATGGAGGCAGCATTAGGACAGCTAGCACGTGGGAAAGCTGCTGGTCCCGATAAATTACCATTAGAAATTTATCAGTTGCTCTTTCCAGTGTTGAAAACTGATATGCTGGGTGTTTTTCAGGAAGCACAGCTGGGGAATGCGCCCCCATCTTGGGATGAGGCCAACATTGTCGTGTTTCAAAAAAAGGATAAGCCCCCTAACATACCAGGGTCATACAGACCGATATCTTTGTTAAACGCTGATGGGAAAATCTATGCCAAGATTTTAGCTAATAGGTTAATGCGGGTTATTACGCCCTTGGTTTCAATGTCACAACATGGATTTATTCCAGGTAGAAGTACCATTAATCATATTCACAGAGTTATTACTCTTATAGACTTCGCTAATGTTTATCATAAAAAGTTGGGCCTAATATTTCTCGACGCCGAGAAGGCGTTTGATCGTGTATCTTGGGTTTTTATGTGGGGTATTATGCGGGGGATGGGGTTTGGGCCAGAATTCATTAAGTCGATTCGAAGTATGTATAAGTCACCAAGAGCTAGAATTTGTGTTATGGGCAGGGAATCTCAGCAAGTCTGTATTAATAGGGGAACAAGGCAGGGATGCCCCTGCTCCCCATTACTTTTTGCATTATATATTGCCCCATTTGTCCATATGCTAGAACAAAGCAGTATGATAAGGTCAATGGAATGCGGGCTCTATCGGGTACGTGTTCTAGCATATGCGGATGATATTGTTGTAGCCTCTGCAGATCCTGCACAGGCTATAAGGGAGATAGAAAAGCTGGCTGAAGAATTTGGGGTGGTGTCGGGATACAAACTTAATGCGGCCAAGACTCAGATAGTATGCACCGATCAGGCCTGTCCGGGGAGAGTCAGGTGACGGACGAAGCTCGATATCTCGGTATTCAAATCAGAATGTCCCTACAAGAATTAATTGAGGTTAACTGGGGTAGTATCATCCTAGCGGTTAAGAAGCAGTTAGATCATTTGGAGTGTTTGCATCTGACTTTAGTTGGGAGACGAAATGTTTTAAAAATGATTGTTCTTCCCAAAGTACTTTACTATTTTAGAGCAGTACCACTAGAGCTTACAAACAAACAGCTACAAGGGATCCAATCTATATGTGATAGGTTCATGTGGGGACAACGCAAAGCGAGGAGAGCTTTTAAATACGTGATGCTACCGCTAGACAGGGGAGGTTGGTCTGTTCCGAATTTCCGTTTTTATTATTATGTTTGTTTATTGCAAAATATACGTATTTTGTTGACAGGGGAAGACCCGATAGCGGCAGAAGCTCCATCAATATATCAAATATTGCTAGGGGAAGAAGCTAGAAATGTGTTAATGAAATTTTCCGAGCCAAGTTACTATAAAAAACCAAGGTTCAAGGTTATGATTTCAGCCTATAAGGTGTGGAAAAGGGTATGTAAGTGGTTGAATATTCCACAATTGAACTATTATACTCCTCTCGATTCAGCTGTCAGGTTCCCAGAAATATTTTGGGACTATAAGATGTTATGTTGGAAGATGCAGGGGATTAGATATCTGGGTGATTTATATAAGGGAGGGGTGTTATGCTCATTTGTGGAATTAGTTGAAAGCTATCAACTGCAATTGCGTGATTATCTTGTTAGACATCACCTGTATGAGGGAATTATGATACTTCCAATGGTAGAGGCAATTAGAAGGAAGGCAAAGATAGGGGTACTATATTCTATGTTAATTGAGTCTCAAAAAGATGATCTGGTAGCCCATGATCTCAAATGGGCTGTACGTTTAGGGGTCAATGGAGGGGTGATGCAGACCTCTATCGACATTGCAGGAAAAATATTGCTATCAGCGAATTTACAAACGCAACATTTTAAGTCTATTTTCGACTTATATTACACACCCGAACGCATGATGAAGTGGGGTGGAAATAATGATGGTAAATGTTTCAGGTGCCGTATTGATGGAGCTGATAGTGTGCATGTTTTCTTTGAATGTATAGCATTGTCGCAATTTATACAACAAATAGAACTGTTTCTGCAAGAAGTAACAGGCACCTTTATTTCAATGACGAAGGCAATGATGCTACTAGGGATATGGCTAAATATCTCACATGAGCAACCAGTGTATAAATTTAGATACTTAGCATTTATTGCCGCAGCTGTGGCGCGTTTATGTATTGCCTTATATTGGCTTCAAAGTGAGGTTCCCACATTCGAGATGTGGAGGGCTAAATTTTTTCATGTCTTTATTATGAAATATAATTTATATGCCTTAAAATCGTCTAAACGGCAAAAACTTGGGATTCAGATATGGGAGTCTATGATACAATATATGAAATAATCAGTTGATTTCTGTTGTTTAATGATAATATGATCTTAACCTGCTTTGCTGATGCTGCTTGTGTTGATCTACTTCGTGATTGTTAATAGTATTGTATTAATTATTTTGTTGGTATTGTTTATAAGTGCTACGACATGTATTTGTGACATGGATTAAAAAAAAAAAGAATAAAACATTTTAAAAAAAGGAAAAGACAGGCCTTGGGCGACGATTCCTGACGTGGGTCTTGAGTAACTACACAAACCCCACTGCCCAGGTATGTGGGTCCCGTGCTCGCCATGCCACTGGAGTCAAGCTATCCTGGCTGAAGAGGGTGAAACCCGAAACCGGTCCTAGGATGCTTGTTTCCAGTCCAGGGAGGACCTGGCCTGGCAGTTCGGTCTGGACTGTTCCCATTGGGCACAGGGTCAAGACTGATTTGCATATGGCTTTGTTCAAACTGGAATGGCATGGTGAGCAAAAAACGATGGATTTAGGCCCAGATCTCTGTACTGGGGTGAATGTATGACATTGTTCTGCATTCTGTCCATCAATTGTTGTTTTTGCATTTGTCACCCCGAGTGGGACGGGTATGCCCAGACGTGGGTCCCGTGCTCGCCATGCCACTGGAGTCAAGCTATCCTGGCTGAAGAGGGTGAAACCCCGAAACCGGTCCTAGGATGCTTGTTTCCAGTCCAGGGAGGACCTGGCCTGGCAGTTCGGTCTGGACTGTTCCCATTGGGCACAGGGTCAAGACTGATTTGCATATGGCTTTGTTCAAACTGGAATGGCATGGTGAGCAAAAAACGATGGATTTAGGCCCAGATCTCTGTACTGGGGTGAATGTATGACATTGTTCTGCATTCTGTCCATCAATTGTTGTTTTTGCATTTGTCACCCCGAGTGGGACGGGTATGCCCAGACGTGGGTCCCGTGCTCGCCATGCCACTGGAGTCAAGCTATCCTGGCTGAAGAGGGGTGAAACCCCGAAACCGGTCCTAGGATGCTTGTTTCCAGTCCAGGGAGGACCTGGCCTGGCAGTTCGGTCTGGACTGTTCCCATTGGGCACAGGGTCAAGACTGATTTGCATATGGCTTTGTTCAAACTGGAATGGCATGGTGAGCAAAAAACGATGGATTTAGGCCCAGATCTCTGTACTGGGGTGAATGTATGACATTGTTCTGCATTCTGTCCATCAATTGTTGTTTTTGCATTTGTCACCCCGAGTGGGACGGGTATGCCCAGACGTGGGTCCCGTGCTCGCCATGCCACTGGAGTCAAGCTATCCTGGCTGAAGAGGGGTGAAACCCCGAAACCGGTCCTAGGATGCTTGTTTCCAGTCCAGGGAGGACCTGGCCTGGCAGTTCGGTCTGGACTGTTCCCATTGGGCACAGGGTCAAGACTGATTTGCATATGGCTTTGTTCAAACTGGAATGGCATGGTGAGCAAAAAACGATGGATTTAGGCCCAGATCTCTGTACTGGGGTGAATGTATGACATTGTTCTGCATTCTGTCCATCAATTGTTGTTTTTGCATTTGTCACCCCGAGTGGGACGGGTATGCCCAGACGTGGGTCCCGTGCTCGCCATGCCACTGGAGTCAAGCTATCCTGGCTGAAGAGGGGTGAAACCCCGAAACCGGTCCTAGGATGCTTGTTTCTAGTCCAGGGAGGACCTGGCCTGGCAGTTCGGTCTGGACTGTTCCCATTGGGCACAGGGTCAAGACTGATTTGCATATGGCTTTGTTCAAACTGGAATGGCATGGTGAGCAAATGAACGATGGATTTAGGCCCAGATCTCTGTACTGGGGTGAATGTATGACATTGTTCTGCATTCTGTCCATCAATTGTTGTTTTTGCATTTGTCACCCCGAGTGGGACGGGTATGCCCAGACGTGGGTCCCGTGCTCGCCATGCCACTGGAGTCAAGCTATCCTGGCTGAAGAGGGGTGAAACCCCGAAACCGGTCCTAGGATGCTTGTTTCCAGTCCAGGGAGGACCTGGCCTGGCAGTTCGGTCTGGACTGTTCCCATTGGGCACAGGGTCAAGACTGATTTGCATATGGCTTTCTTCAAACTGGAATGGCATGGTGAGCAAAAAAACGATGGATTTAGGCCCAGATCTCTGTACTGGGGTGAATGTATGACACTGTTCTGCATTCTGTCCATCAATTATTGTTTTTGCATTTGTCACCCCGAGTGGGACGGGTATGCCCAGACGTGGGTCCCGTGCTCGCCATGCCACTGGAGTCAAGCTATCCTGGCTGAAGAGGGGTGAAACCCCGAAACCGGTCCTAGGATGCTTGTTTCCAGTCCAGGGAGGACCTGGCCTGGCAGTTCGGTCTGGACTGTTCCCATTGGGCACAGGGTCAAGACTGATTTGCATATGGCTTTGTTCAAACTGGAATGGCATGGTGAGCAAAAAAACGATGGATTTAGGCCCAGATCTCTGTACTGGGGTGAGTGTATGACATTGTTCTGCATTCTGTCCATCAATTGTTGTTTTTGCAGGTATGAGTTAATGGCACTTTGTCCCAGCCCTTCATGATCTCCATGGGGACGGGGCAGGGCTGCCCCCTGTGCCTGATTCTTTTTGAGCTTTACATGGAACCTTTGGCAGACCGGATAAGAGCGACCACATTGATTAAAGGTATCCCCTGTGGCCTGCAGGTGCATAAACCGGCCCTATGTGCAGATGACATGATTACCTCACTGACTCAACCCCATGCCGCCCTACCCCCTTTATGGAAGAACTTAAGGCATTTGGGGAGTGTTAGAAGTGGGGTCTCTAGTTGGCAGTTGGTATGCACCCTGACTAAGTAGAGACCCTCACTTTGGTCAGTATAAGGAGATAACACAGCTAAGATAACCCTTGCTCACCCCCTTGGTAGTGTGGCATGAGCAGTCAGGATTATCTCAGAGGCAATGTGTAAAGCATTTGTACATACACACACAGTAACACAGTGAACACAAAACAAAATGAGTCCACACCAGTTTAGAAAAATAGCCAATATTTATCTGAATAAAACAAGAACATAATGACAAAAATCCAACATACACAAGTAAAGATATCACTTTTAAAGGTTCAATAAGTCTTAATCCATGGAAATCAATGGATGTGGGTGTTTTAGCACAAAGTACCTGAGCTGTGTCAAAAACAAAGATGATGCGGGCCGCAGGCGAGGTGAGGTGCCGGAAACCACAGTGATGCGCAGGTTCCTTACTACACAGAGGAGGTGATGCATTGATTCCTTACTGGCAGAGGGGGTGAAGCATCCTTTCCTTACTTCTAGGCAGGGTAGGTGATGCGTAGATTCCTTGCTGACAGGGGAGGTGATGTGTTGATTCCTTGCTGACAGGGGAGGTGATGCGTCGATCTCCAGTTCCTTACTGGGGCCTCGGTCCCTTACTGCTGGGCAACAACGATGAAGAGACAGTGTCAAAGTACGATGCGCTGAAAATACAGACGCTGTGTGTCGATGCGGCGAAACAGGCGCTGCATCAATTTCACAGCCGCGAAGCAGGTGATGCGTCGATTCTTCAGCCGCAAAGCAGTGACTGCGTTGGAGTAGGAGCGGGTGCCATGGACGTCGGTGACACAGTGCTCGGGACTTGGGTTGCAGTGATTTTTCAGCTGCACAGCAGGGGCTGTGTCGATTCTTTGGCCGCACAGCGGTGATGCGTTGATTTTTCAGCTGTGCGGCTGTGCTGCATCGAGAAAACGGCTGCTGAGAGTTGATGCATGAATTTCCTCATCAGTTTGCACTTCCAAGGGCCCAGGAACTGGAATCTGCACCACTTGGTAAGTCAGGCCTCTCAGCATAAGAGCCCAGGCACTGGTAGGTAAACTCTTTGATGGCGCTGAGAATTCTTAACAAGAGGCAAGCACGCACAAGCCCTTGGAGAACCGTGGAAGCAGGATACAACAAGCAAAGTCCAGTCCTTTCACTCCCAGGACAGAAGCAGCAAGCAGCAGGCCTGCACAACAAAGCAGTCCCTCCTACAGCATCCAGCTCTTCTTCATGGAAAAATGCCCTTTAGTCCAGATGTTTTATGAAGTTATGGTGTCACAGCTCCAGTACTTATACAAGTTTCTGGCTATAAAGTAGGCAACCTTCAAAGGATGTCTTTGTAGTGCACAAGACCCTGCCTTTCCCTGACCTGGCTCCAGACACACTACTGGGGGAGACAGCTTTGTGTGAGGACAGACACAGCCCTATTCAGGGGTCAATGACAACTCCTCCCACCACTCTAGCTCAGAAAGGCCCTGTTGATGGCCCATCAGGATATGCAAGGCACACTTCAGCTCCCTTTGTGTGACGGTCTAGAATGAATGCTCAAGAGACCAACTGTCATCCTAAACCATATGTAACAGAATGGATAAGCAAGAAACTGTCCACTTTCTAAAAGGGGCATTTTCAAACAAGCAATTTAAAATCCAACTTCACCAAAAGTTGCACTTTTCAATTGTGAGTCCAGAGACCTCAAACTCCAAATCTCTATCAGCTTCCAATGAGAAATTACACTTAAAAGATATTTTAAAGCAATTCTCATGTTACCCTATGGGAGAGACAGGCTCCCAATAGTGAATATAGCTGTATTTCACTATTAGGACATGTGAAACACACCAGTACATGTCCTATCTTTAAAATACACTACACCCTGCCCATGGGGTTGATTGGGCCTACCTTAGGGGTGGATTATATGTAATAAAAGGGAAGGTTTGGGCCTGGGAAGTGGGTGGACTTGCCTGTTTGAAATGACAGTTTAAAACTGTACACACAGACACTGCAGTGGCAGGCCTTAGAAATGTTTACAGGGCTACTCATGTGGGTGGCACAATCAGTGCTGCAGGCCCACTAGTAGCATTTCAATTACAGGGCTTGGGTACGTATAGTGCACTTTACTAGGGACTTACAAGTAAATTAAATATGGCAATCATGGACAAACCAATTAGCATTACCTTTTACATGGGGACCACTTGCACTTTAGCAATGGTAAAGTGCCCAGAGTCATAAAACCAACAAAACAAAGTCCGGTATACAGTAAAAAAACAGGAGGCAGAAGCAAAAAGACGGGGGAAATCACGCTAAAAGGTGCGAGGTCTAACAGGGAGGCATCGGATTTCAGAGTGAATGCACACAAAACCGAAATTTCAACCTAACCGTTCCCCAGGCAGACCAGGCTACTCTACAAAGGAGCTTTCACTTCCAATGGGCATGTAAAGGCGTGCCATACCTGGGTCTTACTTTAGGTATCTCCCCTAGGGAAACAGAGGAGTGTAACTACCACTTGCTCCTCGTCGTGGCCCGCAAAGACCTGCAAAGCTAGAAATCAAGTGGCCTGTCCTGGAGGGGCAGACTAGCTGAGGTAAAAATTACACTGCTACCCAGCAGGCTCCTATACATTCATGCAGATGTTCCCCCTGGTCCCACCACAACATGCGCTCACACAATTACAGCATGCAATAGAGTCCTACATTTAGGGTGGTAAGAAACCTCGTATAGCTAGGTGACAAGCATGCATTTGGGTTGTGGGCAGTGACCTTGGAATACCACAGCTCACAGGGTATTATTTAGCCTTCCAACTTAGATACATGGTTGAATTGAACTGAGCAATCACTGAAAAGCACCAGTGCTTTATTGACCAGGCAATAACGGAGATCCATATACGGAAGGTACCATGGCTCCCCAAAAAGCACCGCCCTGTAGGGGTGTACATCTCCCCCATTACCAGATCGACTATGATCGCGTGGGATAAAGTGATGGTGATGAGGGGGCTGTCCTCCCCTATCTCACTGCTCACCCCTCTTATAGGAAACCCAGCATTTCCACCCACACACATGGGGATAGACTGTCATGAATGGCAAGCAGCCAACTGTAAGCACATAGGTGAATTATACAATCATTTAGGGGCATTTGACTTCCCACAGCTTCAAGACCATTGCGGCCTCCCTGGCAGTGAATATTGGCATTATGTAGCGGTTAAATACTGGGTCTCGTACCCTGCTATCCAACCCAACGCCATTAGACCCCTTACTAAATTTGAAAAATGGTTACTCACTAAAATGGACAATAAAAACTTGCTCTCCAACATCTACACATTTTTTAACTCCCCCACAGACAGCACCAGCAGACAAGATGGGAAGCCAAACTATACCACACTTTTACACCTGGGGAATGGGCCAACATCCTGCATAGAGCACGCACCTCCTTCATCAGTGCAGAGGGAGAAAGAATCTCTGTTGAAAATGGCCAACTACTGGTAATATCCCTGCCAGGGTGGCAAGCTGGAAAGCCGGTGGCACGGGTATATGTTGGTGAGACTGCGGTCAGGTAGGCACCCTTACTCACCTCCTCTTTATTGTCCCAAACTCCAGAAATACTAGGAGAAGGTCACCAGGGATGTAGATGACATCTTCACCATGGACATCCCCCACTTTTTAAGCTAGACCTTGCTAGGATTTTTAAACCCCTTGACCTACCCACTGAAGTCTGCCACGGGCAAAGCGATTACCCTGGCCCATGGGCAGCTCACCAAGCTATCCGATGGAACTGGGGCATGTTACTGTGCCACACACTCGGACTGACTGCGTAGAATGTGGGACACATTGGTTATAGAAAAGATCACACCCTCTGTGGAAGGAACATTACCCCGATTTGATAAGCAATGGGGCTCTTGCATTCAGTTCCTGGCCTGTGACTTCTGACAGAGTGGCATAAAACCAACATTCCAAATATTCTGAAGACTGACACACATATTTATTCTTGGTTTCTCACACTGATGTCCATTTTTCCATTTTGGGGATGGATGAAACATTCCACTCAAATGTAACAAAGAATTTGCAATGTACTAGGTCTCGCCTTTGGGACCTTATAAGGATTTAGTAATGCAGCATATTGTGCGGCCCCGGAGCTTTCAGGGTGCCGAGTCGCTGCTGATCAAGCGGTGTCCTGTGATTTTGGGCAAATCACTTAAAATACAAGTAGAAATCTTGGAGGTGTGGTGGGGAGGGTGAAGCGGTAGGGAGAGATGGCACAGGGCGAGCAGGTGGCCACGAGCAGGAAACAAGATGCAATAGTGAAAATGAAAGCGGTGTCCTGTGTTTTTCGGCACATCACTTAAAATTCAAGCAGCGATCTCTGAGGGGTGGTGGGTGCGGGGTGAAGGGGTAGGGAGAGAAGGCACAGGGTGAGCAGGAAACAAGATGCAATGGTGGAAGTAAAAGCGGTGAGTGGGTGGGGAGAGATGGCACTCAATGTGACAGGAACAGCGTTTGAGCTTATAAATGACTCCATCTGGCAACATTTAAAAACAAGTGTTGGCACATGTGAAGAGCAGCTGTCAAAAGGAAAAAAAAAGTCCCTAACCAGAAAGTAAAAAAAAGCGGAAGCAGACAAGTCCTGCGGCTAGTCCTGCGGCAATACTCCAGAGCCCACAAAGTACATACAACAGATCATCCTGCAGCGCAAGCGCTGTAGCTCGACCTAAAAAGGTGTAATCTGCCTATTTCATTTTTTACTCCTTCCAATGAGACAATTCTAAATTCACCTTTGGTTTTCTCCCAACAACGAAAGTTATCTGTTACCATGATGATCTTAAATAATTACCAGTGAGGTCGTTTAATGCACCTAAATTGCTTCTTGCGGTCCATTGGTGGTCAACAGGGTAATCTGCTAAGAAGGTGCATACCAACCTGCACTGATCGACTGATCATGGAACAGGTGGTTAAAATACCTCAGGCACGAAGAGAAGACCATTTTCAGCCAGTTCTACTCTCCAGGAACATTCACTTGCTTATGTCGTATTAATAATGTCTTTCTTGCCTATGCAAATCACCGAGATTTATATGCATGCACTTAAAGTTCATAGAGGACTTGTACTTGTTACGAAGTGGTGGATATTTTAAAGGGTTTAAATGTATCACTAAGTAAGATATTTGTTGTGAGCCACTTAATATTGTGAAACTTGTTTAATATTCTTTACGTTTAATATAATTATACAGTTATTCCACTATATCTTTCTAATTCACATAATAAACCATTTCCATTCTTTTTATATAGTTTTTTTTTTTAAAAAGTATTATGCAAAGTGTCATTTGCTGAGTAGAGACGTGTGTACTTGAGGCAATCTGAATGACAGCTTTCAACAATACAAAAATGTTAAAGGTTAGCCGTCTTTAGGAATATTGATGAGTATGCGTGAAATATTGTGACTGTAAGAAATTATGAAACATTTTATGAAACAGCATTTAAATGTTTTAAATCATGCACGTGAACGGCACTTCTCTTAGTCCTGATAAATCTTCAGTCGGGAGTAATTGATGGAGGCAGCTGATTCTTTTTAATCAAGTGCTAATTACTCACAATTAACTCTTCTGTAAAACCCTCATTACCTTCTGATCAATTTAGTGTAGCTGTCATTGTGATTGAATTCATTACTACTTGTATGTGGTACTGTTTTCTTTCGGGATTTCATGAAACAAAACAGACATGTAATAGGTTACAGAAATTATTCTACAGTTCAGATCTTTTATTTAGAATGCTTGGTTAGTGGACATTTATTTACCATCCCTTCAAGTTAGATTTTTTTTCCTGCTTGGTTAGTTGACATTTATTTACCATCTCTTTAAGTTAGATTTGTTTCCATTTTAACGTGAGCCACGATTTAAAACTACTTATAATTTACTCTTTTGTTTTTCAGCTTACATGGATGTGATATTGTCCATAGTTTTATCTCAGTGCAATCTCCCGCAATTCCTGTGCTTATGGTCATTTTAGAGAGGCTATGGAGAGAGCGAGAGAGAGAGAGAGTTGTGTATTACTGTATTACTGTATTATTTATAGGGTTTTTCAATTGGGATTGTTCCCTTCAAGTTTATTAATTATATATTATGTGTGCACATGCTCGCCTTGTTTACCTTTGTAAGGCCAACTGCGGTGTCCAAGGTTCTGGATTGAACAGAACGGACAGAGGAGCTGGGCAGGAGAAGAGAGAGGACGTGTACCAGGAGCTGTGCGGTTGGTGTTTCTACTACGCAATAAATCACTTAAAAAGTTCTCTTTGTTGCGAGCCAAAGTTGGCGACCATTCCTAGAAACACCTAAGGACCTGCTATACTTCTATTTGACCATCTCTCGTCTGGCGTGCACAGTGCAGTTCCCCTGGTTTGCTTGGGCCTACAATGCGGATTTATTTTTGCAAATTGGATTATGTTTGCGTTGTGGATCTGTGATACTGATTTTTGCAAATTGGATTATCTTTGCTTTGTGGATATGTGATGCCCCGCCCCTAGAGTCATTCTGCAAGCAAAGATTAGGATTTTCTACGTGCCTGCATTTTCTTCGGTACTTGTCAGTTGGATTCCCAAAGTTCTCTCGATGCGGGAATTTTTCATCTGGTAGGATTCCAGTGCGGAGCTTCTTTCTGCGTTCCAGCACACTTACTAGATCTTGCAACTTCGTGACCTGCCGGCACATTCTGATGAGCCATGTGCGTATGTGCTTACGTGCCTCTGTGACGCAAGCCGCTTACAAATGCACCTTCGTGGAGACGCTTCCCGAGTCACGTTTGGGTGACTTAGCAACAGTAACCATGCATACTACTTACGTGTAGAGACGCCGGCTGTGAGTTTCTTTTCCGTTCTCTAATAGGTGGAGGCACAGCAATTTAAATGGTCGCTGCATTGCGGAAGGTTTTCCTAAAAATCCTTTTGCTACTTCTTCATTATTTGGGGAGCAGTGGACTAGTCCGGCCTGCGAGTGAAGAATGGACACTGCACTCATCTTGTAATTCCGTACATTACAAAAAAACAGGGGAAGAGTCCTTTGAGTGACGATAGGACTCTATATTTTTTTTTTATTAATTGCTTATTTCTTAGTGCTCGTATATCTTGCATTGTGTTTTTATCCTATTTGGTGTGATCACTTTTGCTCCAACATTATGGCCACGCAAAATTTTGCTTTGCATCCCCCGCAGGCATTTTGGCCCGCTGGTGCATGGATTACCATGCATGAAGTGGGTAGAGTGGAAATCCTATTTCTTGAATTTACTTGATACTATAGATGAGGATGGTAAGATCAAACCAGAAAGAAAAAAGAAGTTATTTTACATTTTATAGGAGCTGGTGGTTTGAAAGTGTATAAGCAAATGACGAAGTCTGCGGATGGTGGGGATAAAAATGTATTTGAAATTAGTTTACATGATTTTGAAAATTATTTTGCACCCAAAGTGTGCATAGGGATGGTCAGCTTTAAAATTTTTCAAAGAAAACAAGAGCCAGGTGAGTTTGTGGATGAATATGTAGCTGCCTTGAGGAAATTAGTGAGTGATTGCAAAATTGATCATCTTCAGGAGCAATTTATTCGGGATCAGGTAGTGATGCTTACGGCGGATACCGCCATTCAATAAAGGCTGTGAATAAATGGAGATGCGGATTTAAGGATATTTTAGATATTGTTAGAAAGGCTGAGCTTTAAAGTCGGAGTGCGAAAGTACATAAGGCAGATTCAAGAGATGGTAATGATGAAACTATGTGCAAGATGAATAAATTATACAGCAGGAACAGAAAAGAGAATGCTAAAACCACTGCACCTATTAGAAAGAGTAGTACTAAGTCACAAACATTTGTAAAGAAGGAAGGTTTAAAGTGTTATCGTTGTGATAGTAGTGCCCATTTAGCCTCGAGCAAATTTTGTCCTGGGTTCAAGCAAAAATGTTCCGCTTGAGGTGTTATAGGGCATTTTGCTAAGGTATGCAAGAGAAAAAAAGGATTCAAAGTCAAGTGTGTTGAAGAACCTGTTTCAAGTGAAGAAGATTACGTAGAGAAAGTCATACATTGCAACATTCAGGATAGAAAGCAACAGGATATGTTTGTGTTGAACATCAAAGATACTGCAGTTGAAGTTTTAAAAAAAAACTATTTGCTCAATTTTTTTGCGTTGTGTCAAGGTAGATATGTACGCTGATTCTGGGTCTCCTTTCACCATTATTAATGAAGAAGTGTGGATTTCCAAATTTGTGTCTAAGATTGGCAAAACACTTTTTGAACCAGATATTAATCCGGAGGGGTACTCGGGAGAGAGGATAGATTTGGTTGGTTTCAGGAGTTTGGTTTATAAATTTAAGAATAGAGAGTCTCTAGGGAAACTCTACGTAGCTAAAAAAGGGCCTTCAGTATTAAGCTGGGGAGAACAAAGTGATTTACATATTATTCTAGATCCCTATAGCCCTGATCCAGTTTTGATTGTTGATGAAAGTTCAACCCTGAGTGATAGCATGCTTAAAAGATTCCCACAGGTGTTCTGCTGTAAGATTGGACCGTTTGAACATCGCATTGGGTTTAAAGAGGGTTAGTGCCCTAAGATACACAAGGCTAGAAATATGCCCATTATTGTGAGAGAAGAGGTGGAGAAAGAGTTAGACAAATTAGTCAGTGTGGACATTATAGAACCATTTGAATAATCCAAATGGATTTCTCCACTTGCAGTTACGAGATGAAGTAATGGGAAAATTAGACTCTGCATTGATTTATGCCATGTAAACAACAACATAGTTATTGACAAATTCCCACTTGCCAAGATTTCTGAATTGCTTGCACTGGTTAAGGGTGCTAAATGTTTCTCCACCATTGATTTATCAGCTGCGTACCACCAGATCCTGTTGGCGGAGGAAAGTAAGCCTTACACTGCATTTATCACTCCCATGGGGTGCTTCCAATACAAAAGGATGCCTTTTGGATTAGCGTCAGCTGCAGCTATCTTTCAGAGACTAATGTATCAGTTATTCGGGAAACACCTCAAAGTTAAGTGTTTCCAGGATGACATCCTTGTTTTTGGGAAAGATAGGCAGGAGCACAATAATGTTTTATCAGAGGTGTTGAGTGTGTTAGAAAATAATGGTCTGACTGTAGAACATGGGATGTGTAAATTTGCAGTGCTTTCTGTAACCTATTTAGGTCATGTGTTGTGCAGTGATGGAATTACCACTAAACGTTAGCTAGTGAAGGCAGTCCAGAATGCTCCACATCCTTCCAATAAGAATGAACTCAAGTCATTTTTGGGCCTTGTGGAATTTTATGTGAAATTTGTGAAAGGGTTCTCCAGTAGGGTATTCAATATTAGACAACTTCTAAAAAACAAAGTAAAGTTTTTGTGGACGGAGAAATGCGAGGAAGAATTTGCAGATATAAAAAATGCTATCTCTAATGCTCCAGTGCGTAAGGGTTTTGATCCTGAACTGGATAATATGGTCACTGTTGATGACAGCAATAAGGGTTTGGGTGGTGTTCTTTCGCAAGTGGACAGGGATGGAAAAGAGTCCATAATTGCGTATGCGTCACGTGCATTGTCTCCAACAGAAGAAAAATTCTCAGTTATTGAGAAGGAAACTCTGGCATATGTATGGGCCTTACATCACTTCAATCATTTGTATGGGGTAGAGCATGCACGGTGCTCAGTGACCACAAACCCTTGGTCAAGTTGTTAACCACGGAAGGACTCTTTAACGCATCTGCGAGGATAGCGAGGTTGTCCATGCATTTGCAAGATTTTATTTATGCAGACGTGTATGTTTCAGGAAGGAGCAATGTGTTAGCTGATTATTTTTCCCGTATGCCTACACAAATACAGGAGTGTGGTAAGGATGAATGGGAGGATTTACATAGTGCATTTGTTCACGACGAAGGTGCACCTAGTTTTGAGGAAGAGACGTGGAAGAAGGAATTTATTGTTCTTGTTGAAAGTGGCTGTCCTCAAAAGAGCTGTATGGATGATAAGTTAAAAGATTTTTGGGAGATCAGAAATGAATTATCAGTGAATTATTACATGTTCTTTAGGGGTGAGAGAGTTATTCCTCCATCTATCTTAAGAGATAATGTTATTAAAATGTGTCATGATGGTCATTTAGGGATTGTAAAGACCAAACAGAGAGCAAAAAAGTGGTATTGGTGGCCCGGAATGGATTTGCATGCAGAAAGGTTAGTGAGGAATTGTCTGTGGTGTGCTAATAAAGACAAATCTCTCAAAACTCTGAGACCTAACATGTGCGAGCCGATTATTCCCAAAAAACCTTGTCATACCGTGGCTGTGGACACTATGGGTCCAGAAGGTTCTCCATTCAAGTATATTATTTCTATGATTGATATTTTTTCTAGATGGCCATTGTAAAGGGGGGTAGATAGTATTAATTCTGCAGAGGTATTGCGATTTATTGATAACACCTTTGTGGATGAAGGTTTACCTGTCCAATTGATTAGCGATAATAGAGTTACATTTTTATCTAATGTGGCGAAGGATTATTTCAAAAGAGTAGGTGTCAAACACAGAACCACCTCTCTGTATAATCCCAGTGGCAATGGCATAATTGAGAGGTTCAACAGAGTACTGAAAGCTGCCATACAAATGGCACCTAAGAATAGAGTAGACAGGGAGATTCAGGTTCACAAATTGGTTTGGACTTTTAGGACCACCCTTTATGAGGCTTTGGAGGCATCCCCTTTTGAAGTCATAAGAGGGAGGTTTGCCAGGACCAAATGCAATCCTGAGTGGCTTTTAAAACGTACAGAGTTTTAGGTACCTATTGAAGAAGTGAGGGAGAAAATTATGGAGAAGCACAAGAAGTATAAAGAAGCTTATGATTGTAAAAGAGGATCTAGTAATGTTATGATTGCTAAGGGAGATTGGGTTAAAGTGAAGCTTCCTTGGCTGGTTAAGAAGGGCAATAGTCAATTTTCTGAACCTCTACAAGTGTTAGATGTGTTACGCAATGCTGTCCATCTTAATGACGGGAAAGTATGGAATCTTAAAAGAATTGCAATTCTGAAGGGAGATCATAATATGTATACCGGACGTTTTGGTGGTTCAGACAGTCATGATTTGGATTTTGAGGATGTTGATGATATTGGGAACTCCGTTGATAAAGAAGTGGAGTGTGTGGATGGGTCTGGTGTGGTTAGTAGGAAGGAATGTGTTGTTGTGTTGGATAATGCAGGATCCAGTCTAGTCTGTGACTCTAGTAGCAGAGATTAAGGTGCTAGTCTTGTGTCCGACAGTGGCAATGTGGTTCCTGATGAAAATTTGGAATTTCATTCTGAGTTAGAGTCAAAGAATGAAGCTCAAGTGTTGGTGAGGAAAGATGTGAGTGACAGTGTATTGAATAATACTAATGAGGTAGAAGGACGCAGTAGAAGAGTTCGCACAAGACCCAAATGGATGTCTGATTTTGAGTTTGGCAATTAATGCTAGTTGTCTTTGTGTTTTTTTTTTGTTTTGTTTTAGGGGGAGATATGTTGTGTATTACTGTATTATATATAGGGTTTTGTATTTAGTAAATTGGTATGCTTCCATTTAAATTTATTAATTATATATTATGTGTGCACATGCTCACCTTGTTTAAATTTGTAAGGCCAACTGCTGTGTCCAAGGTTCTGGATTGTACAGAAAGGACAGAGGAGCTGGGCAGGAGAAGAGAGAGGACGTGTACCAGGAGCTGTGCTGTTGGTGTTTCTACTTCGCAATAAATCACTTAAAAAGTTCTCTTTGTTGCGAGCATTACTTAACAGAGAGATCGAAATGGGTCAGAACTACATGGACCAGCGTGCTTCTAGTTCGCTTTTTAAAGAAGAGCTGCTTCTCTAATTCCTGCCATTTTAAAACTATTCCAGGATGACTCCTGTAAGAGGAAAGCTTGGTCAATGAAGCTAAATGCTAAAGAGAAAGTGGGAGGGAGACGGGTTCCTGGTCCCCATCTAATTCTTGCATTTGAATGACAAAATGTTTGAGTCTCGTTTGCAAAAGGGTGGATATGCAAGTGTTCTAGAGTCACCCAAGCACAGCAGATATAAAGCACTACAAAAGACAAAGGATTTGCAAAAAAAGGCTGAACAAATGTGTATGATACCAGAAGAATACATGTGTGTATGTTAATGGTAAGTTGGTTTTGTTTTTGTTACTTGTAGGTAATACAACTCAACACTCTTATTTTACCAATAAAGACTACAAAATCCTTTCAGTTGGTGAAGACTACATGATGAAATTTGAGAGCAGTTTGACTGCATTCAACATGGTTCACTGACACAACATTGATATAAAAAATATCGATGTAAAAAAATATTGAGTAAAAATATAGACAACAAAAATATCGACTCCTATACTTAAACAGGAAAGTACAAAAATATCGACTAAAAAATATAGATGTAAAAAATAAAGATGTATAAAATATCGACTTTTATATAAATATAAAATAAAATAATATATATTAAATATTAAATATAATTGTAACAAAATAAAATAAATTTAATATACATTAATAAAATATAACAAATAAACTTAATAATGAATAAACACACAAACATAATAATTTATACATATATTTACTTTAAAACAATTAATAAACTATTATTTTTAATTTGTGTTAAAAGTTTAAAATAATATACAAAATGATAATATAGATAGATAGATAGATAGATAGATAAATATCTTTATTCGAATTTTCATAAAAATCATAAATGCACATCAATATACAATAGGTTTAAAAAGAGAAAAAATGTATCCTTTTGTCAAGTCCTCAGAATAAAATAATGCTGTGAGACACGAAGTACATGACACATGTTTCTTGGTCACAGTTCAAATTAGCATCTCCCCGGACTATATATGACTTTCATTAACAACTATGCATGCATTAGTAATTAGTAAAGTGTCTAGTGCTGATAGCGTTAAACATCTGCAATAAAATAATACTAAAATTGCAATAAATACAATAAAATCAACAATTTAAACCTATCATCAAACTAACTGAAAGATATTCATGATATTTAAAATATTGATAATGCCATTTAAATCCTCTAGTAGGTAAAATCCCCACAACGCATTGAGCGGCACTCACAGTGAACGATAACCATTTCATAGCAAGTGTATATTGGCTACACTGGTGTGGTTAGCATTTTGTTCTTAACATAATGTCACCATCATTGTGTACCGAACTTCCCATTGATTATAATCTCATGGGAGATGCGTATCCTTACAACTTAATCCATCTTCCCTGCATTGTATACGCATGACAAACACGAACATGATTTTTAAAAGGATCATTTGAGATTCAAAGTTTTCAGTGTCCTGATCCTTAGTGTACATGCATGTAACAAATATCTAGACAAACCAAAGACTAGGTATTCTGTGCTATCACTTTTTAGAATTCTAATGACCTCCGTTAAACAGTTAGCTGCCAGAATCCGGCAGATCGGAATTAGCCAGGTTCTTCTAGTCTGTTTGTACTTAGGGCAGAAAAATAGGAAATGTACTTCTGTTTCTAGTGCAACCTCACATGCCTGACAACTGGGCGAGATGTCAACACCATTCCAGTTGCTGCAAAAACTATTGATTGGAAGAATGCTGTACCTAAATTTTAGGTATAGTGTTTTTGCAAATGGTGTTTCTCTTCGATCCAGGAAGTCTTCTTGCCGCATTTTATCTTTAATGCTAAGAAACCTGCACGTCAGTTCCCCTGCACTTCTCCTATTTAGCCAGCTATCCTCCACATAGCTCCAATATCTCTTTTTGAGGAGGTTTAGAGACCTTTTTTGGATGTTACCAGGGTTTAGCCATAGGTCACTCATACCCAATTTAACCAACCATACCTTTATATGATTGAACTACTGAACACGCCCTCTGGTGTCTTAGATAATGCGTTTCGGAGTGATTCTTTCATGGGCAATGGTGAATCGTTCGACCAAATGCGCATCCAAAAAGTTAAGGGCCGGAGAGCAATCGCATGGGCGACGTTCTTCATGCCCAAATTTAGGCGCATTGGTGTCAGTGGTGCATTTCGAGGAAGCTCCGACACAGATCTCATGAATTTGTTTTCAATTTTTTCAATGGGCGCGACGTTAGCGTGTCCCCATAACTCTGCACCATAAAGTGCAGCTCTTATTCCCTTCGCTTGATATACTTGGGTCACTGGGGTCACCACCAGCCTATAAGTTAACTTTCTTAGCTTTTTAACTAGAGCAGTCCCCATGTGTTGTAGCGTGAGTTGGCTTTTTAGTATTTGTGATGACCGTGATTGTGTGTTGGCAACCCTCACCCCTAGATAATCGAATTGTCTCACCTCCTCCAGTGTGGTTGAACTCAACTTTATACTTCGCTTGAAGGACTTATGACGGTTGAAGAACATGAATTTTGTTTTTAAGGTATTCATTTCTAATCCATGTTCCTCGCAATATATATATAAATGATTTAAAATATAAAAAAAATAAAAATCTATAATAAATTAAATATTAAACTATTAAAAAATATTTAAACTTAAATTTCACAATACAATCAGTGCAACAGTAGGGAAAGTGTTGGATAGCAAAGGGGTAAAAATAACTATTCCCACTCCACTGAGTGCAAAAGTAGGGTAAGTGTTGGATAGCGGAGGGGTAAAAATTACTATTCCCCCTCCAGTGTGAGCAACAGTAGGGAAAGTGTTGGATAGCGGAGGGGAAAAAACTACTATTCCCACTCCAAAGAGTGCAACAGTAGGGAAAGTGTTGGATAGCGGAGGGCTAAAAATTACTATTCCCTTTCCAAAGAGTGCAACAGTAGGGAAAGTGTTGGATAGTGGAGGGGTAAAAATTACTATACCCACTCCAGTGAGTGCAACAGTAGGATAAGTGTTGGATAGCGGAGGGGTAAAAATTACTAATTCCACTCCAGTGAGTGCAACAGTAGGGAAAGTGCTGGATAGCGGAGGGGTAAAAATTACTATTCCCACTCCAGTGAGTGCAACAGTAGGGAAAGTGTTGGATAGCAAAGGGGTCAAATTTACTTTTCCCACTCTTGTGAGAGCACCAGTAGGGAAATTGTTGGATAGCGGTGGGGCACAAATTACTATTTCCACTCCAAAGAGTGCAACAGTATAGAAAGTGTTTGATAGCGGAGGGGTAAAAATTACTATTCCCACTCCACTGAATACAACAGTAGGATAAGTGTTGGATAGCGGAGGGGTATACATTTGTATTCCCACTCCGGTGAGTGCAACAGTAGGGAAAGTGTTGGATAGTGGAGGGGTAAAGATTACTATTCCCACTCCAGTAAGTGCAAACAGTAGGGAAAGTGTTGGATAGCGGAGGAGTAAAAATTACTATTCCCACTCCAGTGAGTGCAACAGTAGAGAAAGTGTTGGATAGCGGAGGGATAAAAATTACTATTCCAACTCCAGTGAGTGCAACATTAGGGAAAGTGTTGGATAGCGGAGAGACAAAAATTACTATTCACACTCAAAGAGTTAAAACAAAAATAAAAAATATTAAAACATTTAAAAAATCATGAAAATAAATAAACAATATTTTAAAATTATTATTTTAATATTATGATTTTAATTACATATAATAAAAACCTACAAATAATATATAAAATAAAATAATAAATACATTTATAAAAAATAATTATTTTAAACTAGAAAATATTTACAAACAAAAAAATTAATTAATGCATGAATGAATTTATTTTATTTCCTACCCTATAACACCACACCAATAGCAAAACACTTCAAGATTTTTTATTAAATTTTCTTCCATAATTAACATAATTAATAATCAATTAAAAACTATTATTAATTAAAAAAAGCTAATAGACATTAATTGACTACACACACTTTAACAATATAGGGGCCGATTCCGATTCGGGCCAGAAATCTCTCCGACCGAGCCGGACTCGGAGAGATTTCCAACCGAATCGGACCCTAGCAGCCCGACCGAACGAGTACGATGCGCACGTATGCCATCGGACTCGATTCGGTCGGACTCCCATTGAAGTCAATGGGAGCCTGTCGTACAACTCGTACGCGGGCTCCCATTGACTCAATGGGTGCGAGGCGAACAAGGGCGCCCCCTACAGCGTGTACGCAGTGAAGCGACTCGCACCGTACACGCACAGGTAGGGGGGACCCATGGGTCCCCCCTGTGTGCGACTCGTGCAGCTACGCGTACAGGGGGGTCCGACACGGACCCCCAAAGTACAGCTCCGACTGCTCCTTTGAGCCGGACGGCGCGAGTCGGTCGGACTGCTCGCGGCGCGCATCGTAATTGCCCGGCCGGGGAACGTCTCCATTGCACGGTGCGAGGCGTGTCCGAGCGAGTCGGTCGGAGCGGTCGGCTTTCACGTACGAGTCGGTCGGTGCGGTTGGGTCTCGCGAACGAGTCGGTCGGAGACTTCGCATCGTACTCGCTCGCCCGGACGCACGTACGAATCGGTCGGGAAACAGGGCTCCGAATCGGATCCGGTAAAGCCGAATCCGATTCGGAGCCCTACCGGCCGAGATCGGAATCGGCCCCTTAATATCCACAACACATACCTAAATTAAACTATAAAATAATAAACACATTTAACACTTATTTATAAATTAAAAACTGTTACTATTAACAACTAATAATAAAGTAATTAAAATGTATTTAATACCCACCCTTTACCCCTTTAAAAGTAACAACACACAAAAAAATAAACAATTACCCAAAATAAATATCAAATAATTAATATTAATTAACAACTATATTTTAATTAATTAAATATAAATTACTTCCCACCCTTTACTCCTATAAACACCACAACACACACCTAAAATTAATTATGCAATTACCATAATTATTTACCAATTAATTAATTAAAATTAATTAACATCCAATTATTAATTCATCGATTAAAAATACATTACTTCCCACCCTTTACACCTATAAACACCACAACACACACCTAAAATTAATTACACAATTACCATAATTAATTACCAATTAATTAATTAAAATTAATTAACAACCAATTATTAATTAATTAATAATAAATTACTTTCCACATTTAACACTATAACATCTCAATTAAACAAATATTAATAAATAAAAATAATCAATACATTTATTATAATTAAATTACTTCCCACCCTATTCCCCTATAAACCCACAACCCGCTACGGAACTAAACACGCAAAATTCAAATAAAAAAATTAATAACTGCTAAAAATTTAACACATGTATTAAAAAAAAAACAATTCTTATACAAAAAAACATACATCACATACATATAAAATATACACTAAAATACATAACATTAATAAAAAAACAATATTTTTAACAACTATATTTTTGCAAACGATATTAAACACTTCGATATTTTTAAAATCAATATTACTTACCTTAAGTCGATATTCTTGACCACAATATTCTTGCTGTCGATATTTCTGAACCACGATATTAATGACTCGATATTTGTGCAATTCAATATTTTTTCCTCTATATTCTGTCTCTGCACCATTCAACATACCATCACTTCATGATGTTCTAATAGAATTGCATGTTTTTCTTTTTATATCAACCTAAAAATATTGACTCTAGAATATTGATTACCCCATAGCGTCAGTTTAAGTATATATAGGTAAATATAAATTTACTGTTCTTAATTTCATAACTATCAACATTTACCCAGATGGTTTCTTACATCTCTAGCATAAGCAATCAAGATTTTTGAGAGAAAGCCCTGCCAGAACACTATAGTTTTTGATCTATTATGTGATGACTATTGGCAGGAGCCTTATGTGCTTAAATCTAGTTCCTGTTGTCTTTGAACAGTGCTGCTGTTCCTGTAAGTTGAGCGCCATGATGGTGCATTACTGAGCTACCCACATATCCCTTCTTTCGGAAGGGAACCTCTAAAATGTAATTGGGGGCTGATACTGGGAAGCAGGGAAATGCAGAGTGGGATGAGAAAGAAAGATTAGCTTCACTGGTTCTTCCACAAAGATTTTCCCAGCAGGGACTTTTCCATTTTTTAATGCCTGTGAAACTGCCCCTATAATCTTGTCAGTACATGGTTCAGAGGGTCACAGGGCAAGCAGGAGTTACTGGACCCAACCATGGGTATTGAGGCCTTTTACTACATATATCCTAGGGCTCAACCTACTATGGATCATGAGCAACTGGGCCAAGTACCGCTTCAGCACTTGCCTCACAGTAGTACCATGGGTTGTGAAGTCTAAGGCTGCCTCTGGGGAGGGGTTAGATACAGGGAGTGACACAGGCTCACAAATCAAAAGACATGCAGGTGCTGCAATAATTTATTGTCCAGCTAAATGCTCACTTTTTTGGAAAACAGTTTATTATATTTTACCAAACAAAAAGGGAAATACAATATTCACAAACAACTGCACAGTCCCCCTCAGGTCAGGCCTTTAGAGTCTCTTTGGCGGCTCTCTGTGTCTCACCCCCTCCTCGCTCTAGCGATAATGGTTAATCCCCATTCACTTTAGGCTAAGTCCAGGGTTTGTTCCACTAGAAGTTCAAGTCTCAAGAGTCCACTCCGACTCTGTATTAAAATCAAAAGTGTTCCAGCACCAAAGGGTCTTCTAGCAAGCAAGTTCTCCCGGGCTAAATGGCCCAAAATAAGTCTTACTCGCACCATCAGGATCGTAGCAACAGAAGTTTCTAAGCACATCCCATCCACGACTGCTGGAGCGGCAGCCACTGATTCAGTTGAGTTCACTCCACGTGCCCCAGGCGGGCTGCGCTCTGCGTTTCTCAAGTTCCTCACATGTGGTTGTGCAGCCCCGGTGACCGAAGGTTCCTCATAGCTCCTTCTCTCAGGGTAAGTTCCTAGGTCTGTCCCATGGTGAACGGGGGAAAGAAGTGTGAAGGTCCTGATGCTGATCCTCTTTCCCTGTGCAGGTGCACAGAGGTCCTCCTTCTTGAGATGTGCCTAAGCTCCTTCCTTGTACCTCTCAGCATCCTTTGAAGCTTGGCTTTCCTTTCTACAGTGCATCCCACACAGCTTACAGGAATGCAGAAATACACAAATCTGCCTTGGGGGATTCCTCTACCTCCTATTCTCCTGTTTCACCATGCAGCCCTGGTTCTCCCTAAATTGAACCCAGAGTCCTCCATGTATTGTACCATTCACAGGCACACATACACCCACATACATACACTGCACAACACGGTAACCTTAATATTTTGTACCATTCAGAGGCACACATACACCTAACACATGCATTTAAAATACACACAAAGAACAACACAGCACTATATCCTTCATGTATTGTACCACTCACAGGCACACATACATTTAACGGGCATGCACTGCACAGTACTGCATTATTCCTGTTTAGTACCCTTCCCGAGCATACATACACTCAGAACAGGTACACCTCTCATGAGCTGCACATCACTTCACGGAAAACCAATGTCGGCCAAGGGTGGCTTAAGAACTCAGCAGGTGAACTTTAAATGAGGGAGGCTGTAGGCCTCACTCCAGTGAAACAGATTAAAACGGACCTGTTCACTCCAACTTATCCCTACACAGGATGCTGCATTCCACTTCACTTGTGCTGCATAACTGCTTGTAAAGGCACTACGAGGGTAGCACTTAGGGTGCCCCTCACAGTCCAACAAGACAGCAATCCGTAAAACAGGCATATGTCATGGTGCACACACATAATCTGTGTTTGCCTATGACAATGAAAATCAACATTATGGATCTAGACATCAGTACAGTTGGGCCACTCAGGGATTTTATCAGTCTGTATGACTTGTACAAATAATGTACATATTACTGAGGACCTGACACTCCATGTACTAAAAACAACAATAATTACTCACAAGTTCATCACCCTAAGTCTACCTGGGGTTAGGTTGTGTACAGCTTGTAGATGTGATTACCTTGCTTCATCAGCGCTACCTCATATTCGTGTTAAGGCATCAACGTATGATATAGATCACAGGAACAGTCTGGGGCTTATTGTCCTAGAAAGTACTGTCATTCAAACTTTAGAAGTCTCTTGCAAGAAAAGCAAAATATGAAAAAGCTGTTAGTCTTACTGGATTGTTAGTTGCCACAAAGTTCTTTGTTGAATCACAAATCCTGCTTGTCAGTCCATTAAAAATCCTGCTTATTAGACTTTCATGAAGTAGGAGCTGTAGAAAGTCACAAAGTTCCATGTCACTAGGCAATGTCAGTAAAGTCACAAACTATTCAGTAGCCTGCTAGTCAAATGAAGGTCTAGCATATGATGCACATTTGTAGTGCTTGCCCACTTAAGGCCTCAGTCCTTTTCCCTGTGTTCAATACGCATGAACTCTCCCACTGGGGATCCAGAATGAGTTAAGATGTTAAGGAGACGGGACTCCCAAACCTAGTGCTTTAGTAACCTTATTGTTGACTTCTTTTCTCATTTCACGCCTCCTGTGGTGTCAAGGAAGTGTTAAAGATGATGGTGCTTCAGACTTTGATCTGTAACTTTGGCATTGCCTGCTAAGTATTATATTCAACAGAAGTCAGGTCAAATCTGTTTCGAAGCTCTTGAAGTCAATCAATCAATCAATCACGGCATTTATAGAGCGCGCTACTCACCCGGGAGGGTCTCAAGGCGCTGGGGGAGGGGGTAAGTTACTGCTCGAACAGCCAGGTCTTGAGCTGCTTCCTGAAGGAGAGATGGTCCTGGGTTCGCCGAAGGTGAGTGGGGAGGGAGTTCCAGGTCTTGGCTGCCAGGTAGGAGAAGGATCTTCCTCCGGCGGTGGTTCTGCGGATGCGTGGTGCCAGAAGTGGCATCACACTAAATCCAGATGAGGTCTAAATAGTAGACATCACTCATATGGCTCTACAGAACAGCCCTAGACAGGCCGGGAGCTACATCCACTATCCCCAAACACACCCAGGAAATTATGATCAATGGCAGCCTGTTGATCTTTATGGCTTTTCAGCAGGGAGGGCTGTAGCTTGTATGGGGTCTGCCTCAGGAACATCAAGAATTTTAACCTGGAGATCCAGGTGCAGGAACACTACTAACTGCAATCCCCAGTTGGATGGAAGGCTGGTAGTGCAATACCTAGTTGTTGGGTTCTCTGCAGGTCCTGTGGACCCTTTGACAGTGGGGCATGACATAAGCTTTGTACATTTAAAGAAAAAAGCACAGTAACCGGCAGCAATGACGATTTAACCACAGTGTGGTTCATATAAAAATTATACTGTAGTTGATCTAAACTTTAAATTTAATAATGTGTACTCCCCTAAACTGTGTCAAATACTACTTTAATGAATGACATTTTCCGTGCACGTGATTTGATGATGACTAGGTTGTCAATTTTTCTCAAAAAGCTGGTGATGGTAAATGTCAACCCCAGGGTGTATGTGCTTTTACAAAACTTGTTTTTAGTTGAAGGAGCTAAGCTGAAATGCAGGTTCTAAACTACTCCCACCTCACATTATTGGTGAAGTGATTATCCACAGCAGCTTAAGTTATCCCAACATCTGTGAAGGTAAAAAAAGGGCCATATCAGCAGCAAATAGATGTTGAAACATACTGACCCTACATAATTCTATATGCAAGCAAGTATGACCAGTTGTAAAGAGTGTGAGTGGAGTTTCACCAATACCACACATAAAATAATGATTTATGCAGCCACACAATTTTACTTCCTCCCCCAAACTCCTATGTTTTTGGAGATCATGTAAATTACATCACCTGTACAGGTTCATCTAATGACAAGAACAAAGATATAGGGGCCGATTCCGATCTCGGCCGGTAGGGCTCCGAATCGGATTCGGATTTACCGGATCCGATTCGGAGCCCTGTTTCCCGACCGAATCGTACGCGGGTCCGGCCGAGCGAGTACGATGCAGGCACCCGCGAAAACTCCGACCGACTCGAACGCGGCTTCAACACGCTCCGACCGACTCGCATGGACACGACTCGCACCGCGCTATGGAGACGTTTCCCGGCCGGGTAAGTACGATGCGCGCCGCGAGCAGTCCGATTGACTCGCGCCGTCCGGCTCGGAAAAGCTGTCGGAGCCGGACTTTGGGGGTCCGCGTCGGACCCCCTGTACGCGTAGGCGCGCGAGTCGCACACAGGGGGACCCATGGGTCCCCCTACCTGTGCGTGTACGGCGCGAATCGCTTAGCCGCGTACACGCTGTAGGGGGCGCCTTGTCCGCCTCGCACCCATTGAGTCAATGGGAGCCCGCGTACGCGTTGTACGACAGGCTCCCATTGACTTCAATGGGAGTCCGACCGACTCGAGTCCGATGGCATGCGTGCGCATCGTACTCGTTCGGTCGGGCTGCACGGGTCCGATTCGGTCGGAAATCTCTCCGGGTCCGGCTCGGTCGGAGAGATTTCCGGCCCGAATCGGAATCGGCCCCATAGTGTCAAGGTGGCACACCAATGCATATGTAAATAAGGCTAGCATTAATAGAAGCTAACTTCAATAACAGATAATAAAGATGCTCTTGCCTGAACTGACCTCCTAATTTTATTGACACGTATAGTGAGAACAAAGGTGAATCAATATCCAGACCCGCGATTATGCCTAGGAGGTGTCCTAACACTTCCTCTGAGCATGTTAACCTATGCACATTTCCCATTCCTTGTGTATCTTGAGTAAGGTTTCTCTACCCCGATTGATCTTAACATATGAAGTCAATGTGATGTAGCTGAATTCATGAATAATGTATTTTTGAATATTGATACACCAGAGTTTTTTTGTTTCCATAGGATTATTTAAAAGTAAGCTTGCAGGTTGTTTTTAGATTACACTCCTCTGCCTACCCCCTTTTTTTCCATCCACTAAGCATCGGCTGATGCCTTGGCCAGATCAATCACTGATTAAGAAAAGGCTTCCTCTTCCTTGAAGGAGACAAATATGAGATTATTGCAATGAATGTGATTCATCTCAAATCCCTTTCAACCGTCCTTAGCATAGAACTTCTACTTGCAATCTAAAAACATCTGAGGTTCGTCTTTGTCACATACATATCTTCCTCACCTAGAATCAATGTGTGGTCTCTGGCATCATCTTGCCAAATCTCTCTTTTCCACATCTGTCACTTTTGCAAACCTGGGATGTAGCTAATGATAAGCCAAGTGACAGCATGACTTGATTACTGAAATTGGACTTCTAAATCTCCTTAACTGTGACGGGTATACTCCAAAATCAGCTTGCAAAGCTGAGCACGAACCTGCAAAAACAGAATTACATTAGAGCAGTCTAATAGCCTATAAAGATTACAGGTTGGGTCAAGGATTACATTTCAAACTCTTTGTATTTTACATAATTACTCTGGAACAAAGTCTATAGCTATCTGAATTAGTTGATACCTAATTACATTGCTGACAGAGTTCTTTGTGCATCTACAACAAGCTAATTCAGCAAAGCATGGTGGAGGAGTGGTACAGGAGTGTGTACTATGGAGGACCTTGAACCAAGGCTTGAGGGCAGAACCTAGCAACAATGCTAAAATTTGAATTTTTAGACATGGATTCTACTTAAGTTCCACTTGAGACATTGTTTGAAGAATGGAAAACAGGGGGCTCTCCTCAAATCATAAGAAAGTAATATGTCTTTCAATTGTGTTCCACTTAGTAATACGTATTCTCCAGTGCCTTAAAACTGCTGCAGGGGAATGAATAACACTATATATAACGTTAACATAAATAAATAAATAACAAATAATTATGTTTTGGGAATTTCCTACAATACCAGAACTGTGAGTAATTGCTAACCAAAGCATGCTAAATAAATTTACCTGCAAATAACTAATATAATCTCTGTCACTTGGCTTAGCACTGAAGCCATTTAGTATCACAATCAAAGACATAATCCTGAAACTAGAAAGTGATTTAGGGGAAAAAACATTAACAATAAATATAGTCAAATATAAACATACTTTTCAAAACACTATGTTAAAGCCCACTCATTCATAAGATCTGATTTACATGCCAGCATGCCCCATGAAAACACTGAACCTCAGCTGCCCGGTCCTGTTTGTTTCAGGGAGCATGTGCCTTAGCTTTGGAGCACTCCATTGTGGAACACAATGTAGATAATCTAGGAAGTAACATTGTGTGTGCGCTGAGGTGGCTGTTTGAATGGATCCAAGGTGGATCCCTCTGACCATTTGGAGCGTGTACAGAAGCACCAAATATGAGCACAGTTTCTGGCAAGGGTTCACTGATGGAATTACATGTAGGTGACCTCCCAGGCTTGCTCCCTACAATGGACCCCTGTAACAGCACCTAAATCCTAGGGTGCATGAGGGATGGTACAGTTAGTTACTGCATCCACATTCAAGTGTAGTATTTTGCCTGAATAGTAAAACTGCAGTCATACAGGCCCACACTGACAGAGAAGTAAATGAGGGAACTCTTCTAGTAGGATAAACATTTTTTGTGGCAGCACGGACATATACTCAGTGGGCAATGGCTCATCTCCCTTTGGTGGTGCCAATGCTACATTGCGATCTGGCCTGATGGCAGCTGGTAAGGTTGATTGTATCAGGCTCTGCAACATAGTCATAACACTCCCTAAAAGGATTTAATGTATGTTTTCAACTTCAAAGGTATGGAGTACTAGTTAAGCTTGATGTTACCTAGTTTGTGCACCACATATATGTTTGAGTTGTGCATTTTATGTTTTGGGGAAATAGGTGCAGGGCGTGAGATAATGCCATTTTCAAAATCCCCTCTCTCATACTTCCCTCCCCCAAGCCCTTCTCCATGTATGCCCTCCACTCCTGCTGGGTTGTCTCTAGTCTTACAATACGATTCTCTATATTCTACTACTCTGGCACCTGCTGTAGTCTGTAGTCAACATCTTCAAGTTGAAAGACAGGCTCTAGAACTCTACTGGATCTTTGACTCCAAGTTCTTCTATCCGTTCTACTGTCTAACTTTCTACCCCCTTCTATCTCCTCTTATTTTTTGCTTTTTTTCTGTCATACCGCTTTCTAAGCACCCCCTAACCTCCGTTCTTCCTCCCTCTCTCCTTACCAGCACATAACCTCTTCAGCTGAGCTGCCTTTTCATCAACACCTGTTCACTGAACAAGAACTGACTACCGACTTTCAGTCTGATCTCACACTGGAAGCTGAACCTGCTCCTTATTACCAAAACCTACATGAGCGATGCTTTAGCAACACTTCATGAAGCACATTAGATTGTGAATCACTCATAGTCCACTGCTCATCCGCTCTCACATTCTTGTATGTATTTCTGATGATCTACATGTCACCACCAAAATGCAGAACTTTAAAAAGCACCTTATTAGGCAAAGATAGACTGAATATCCTCCTACAGCTCCTGGAATCATCCTGTGATCCTTATTAACATCACCACTTTCAGAACTGTCACCACCACACCTGAAGCTCAAAAATCTCACATGCCTCTTCAAAAACTACCTCAGCCCGCTACCGAATCTCAAGAATTTCAACCTAACATACTAAAAGTACACTAATAATACAAATATAATTTTAAAGCTGGAATCGAAACAGACCTAGAATTCTCAGGCTCAGACCACTGCCCCTGAGGTGCCAAACTATGGTGGTGTAATCTCTTTCTCAACACATGCAAAACAAGGGTCATAACATGCAGAGAATGGTGATTCTCCAATTAGCATACAAGAGGATCTTGATTTTGTTAAAGACAACAGAGGCTAACATTATGCAATAACGCTTTATTGCTGCCTCAACTTGCAGCCCTTTAAATAACATAAAATACATCATAAAAAACATTCCAGTTTTAGATCTTTCAAGACAGTATATAACTTTACATCACTAAGCATAGTCCTCTTTTAGGCTGCAACAAAAACGAAAGATGCTCCTTTGCTTGAGTGGGAAATATTCTTACTGCAAAGAGCGATCTGAAAAAAGAAGAAACCAAGTGATACCACAAAAAATTCTTACTGAAGTAAATAATCATTTACCTCCGCAAAGAAATATCAAGTTAATGAAGCAATCACAATAAATCATAGTGAGCAACTTCAATTGCACAATTGATACTAAACTAATTGGGAGTGGTGGATGGGATAATGTCAGCCTGCATTGTCTTTAATGAAATCAAGATTCTCTCTTTATGCTAATTGAAGAATCACCATTTCATTACAAGACCGGAGGCTACCATTATGCATGTTTAAAGCTCCCCAGTACTACAATATTCACATGCTCCGCTGGTTCAAGATAAAAGTTCACAAAAGTGCTAGCACTTGACAAGTCTGTCACTTTCAGAATGTCTGCAAGTGTACCACCTGCCGAAAACACTTTACTGACCATCACACCCCTAGAAGAGTGTGCTGCGAATTTGGGCAAATCAATTCCTGCTTCGGACATTACTGCTCTTACCCACCATGAAATAGTAGCTGTTGAAACCGCCCTTTAGGGTTTTACAAAGGAAATTAATAATTGATCCTCACCATCTGGACTAAATTCCAGCATTCTATGTTCATAAACTCTCATGCAGTTTGTTGCAGCCATTGAAAACGGGATAAAATATGTTTTCAGACATGGTTTTAGTCCTTTTCCAAATCTCAATGTTGACCCCATCTGGGGAATAAAACCTATTGCAAACTTCTAATGCCTTAACATCTGAGACTCTTCTAAAAGAGATTAGACAGAGTAAAGTTGCTAACTTCTGCACAATTTGTCTCATAGAAATATAGGAATTATCAGGCCAGGAGACAAAAATGTCAAAAACAAGATTCCTCCTAAGTCTTATTACCTTTATCACTCTGCGTACCAAAGGATCGCTGCCAAAAGCAAAGTCTTTCACCAAGGAATGTCCTGCTGAAACACCAGATCTGTAACACTTAACAGTTTTATAAGACAGGCCTGATTTGAACAACACTACTGCAGGAGCCTCCACAGGAACCAAATTCCTCTCCAAGCACCAACTGCACCACTTTCTCCATACTCCTGTGTATCGGTTTCTGATGCCCATGACTTATCCAGTAAGTTCTTATCCTCTCCCGAAAGACAAGAGAATCTACTAGATTTCCTGAAATCTTCCAAACAAGAAGGTTCCAGTTTCTTTCTAGCACTAAAGGAGGCTCCTCCCCTTCCAAAAGGCCTGGTATCAAACAGGTAAACTCTATTGCTAGTCCCATTACTCCAGGGAGCCAAACATGCAGGTTCCAAAACGGAGTTGACAGAACTATTTGGCATCGTTCCCTCCGGACCTTTAACAACACCCTCTTGATCAGTGCAAATGGAGGGAAGGTGTAGCAATTCTCTCCGTTCAAAGCCTGTACCAAATTATCCACTGCCAATGCCCTGGGATCTTGCCTACAGCTGTAATACCGTTCTACCTGAAATGTCAATCTGCTGTCAAACAGATCTACCTGAAAGCGGCCCCACAAATCCTGATTCTTCCTGAAATACACTGGACTCAGGTTCAAGTCTCTGGTGTCCCTCAAAAATCTTAAGTTCCAGTCTGCTCACTTGTTATGAGGACCTTGTATAAACTCTGCTTTCAAGAGAATTTTCTGATCGATCCCAACAAAAACACCAAATTTCCCTAGCTATATCTGCAAATTGTTTGAATCTTGCTCCCCTATATGACTGATGACAGCTGTAAAATTGTCGATCTGGATCAATACCATGCTGTTTACTAAAATAGACCTAAAACTCATCAAAGCATTTAACCCTGCTAACATCTCCAAACAATTTATGTGTAAGGATAGTTCCTCCCTGGACCATTTCCCTCCAGTTTCTATCTCTCCTAATCTTGCTTCCCAACCAAGATTGCTTGCATCTGACTCTACAGTAAATTCAGCTCTCCGGGTTGTTCAACCAACATTGCAGGTCCTTTCAAGCCTCCTGTGACAGGGGAATTAGATCTGCATACAAAAGACCTTTCCTCAAACCCAGGGATTTCAGTCTCTGAAGAGCCCTGTATTGCAAAGGGCCTGGGGAAACAGCCTGAATGAAGGATGACAAAAGTCCTCCCACTCTTGCCAGACCCCTCAAAGTCACCACTTCCTTCGCTAGAATGTGAGCAACCTCCTTCTTGATCTTTGTCAATTTTTTATGAGGTAGACAAAGCTGGGTCAGATTGGTATCCACCTGAAATCCCAGAGATTCCAAATTCTGTGTAGGAGTCATGATTGACTTCACATTGATAATGAACCCTAAGGTCTCTATGAGATCCGTTGACCACTTCATGTGCTTCAGCAATTCCCCCTGGTCCTGAGACATCAGTAACATGTCAACTAGATAAACAACAAACGTACTCCCCTCTTTCTCAAGAAAGCAACTACAGGGCTCAGTACCTTGGTGAAGCACCAAGGGGCTGATTATAGACCAAAGGGAAGGCAAGCAAGAGAACTGGTACAAAATACCTCTCGAACTGAACCGTAAATACTTCTGCGAATCTAGATCCAGGGTAAATGTGAAGTAGGAATCTTTCAGAACCAACTTCACTAGCCAGTCCAGTAAAATGTCTCACAGATGATGAATCTCTTCCATCTTGAAGTGCCTATAAACCAAAAACCTGTTTAAATCCTTCAAATGTATTATGGGTCCCCAACCCTTGCTCCTTGTTCTTCACTAGGAAAATAGTACCTATGCCCCTTCCTGCACATAAACAATAAATAATGGCGATTTGCCACTTGTCCGTGTGCTGCAGAATGTAGCACACATAGAAAAAGCAAAAATGAGGCGAAATCAAAGTATTTCTCCTCGATGCTCCAATTTAGCGTCTGCTTTTGCATGGCATTAGTTTTTGACGCTGCCTCATATTTACAGATCCATGTAAATCTGTGGCAGCATCAAAAAGCAATGGGTGATGCAGTGGAACGCCTACAGCACCACCTATTGCACACCCCTTTCACGCAGAAAACTGAGTGAAAGTGTACCATATTTGCAATGCGGTGGTAGGCCACGCAAAGAGGCTTAACAGCACTTTGTAAATATGGTGCAGGGCATTGCACCACTGGAACGCCAGAAAAAAATGAAGTTCCAGGTGCGCAATCCCCTTGTAAATATACCCCAGAATATCTAATATTCTATCTTGGCCTGCTTGAGGCAGCGCTCCAGGCCTTTCCTAGGATCTTTTCCTGACTTAAAAAGGAAAGTCAATAACTCCGGGTCCAAATTAGGTGTTATTCCTGATTTATTATCCAGGAATTGTTTCAAGCATTCACCCTCATCAGAGTCCGCGTCTCCTTATCAAGAGACTTACGGACCCAAAACTTAGTAAAGGAGGTCACGTGGTCCATAGGCCACAAATATGACTCCCTTGGGTGAGTATTGTGGGTAGGATTAAACATTTCCACACCCGAATGGTCTTTGATAGCCTTCGAAGTTGAAGGTTGGTCCAAATCCTCATCAAGGAAATCAGTCTCCAGCATCTCCTGTGGATCAAAAACATATTCATCATCCTCATTTTCTACCTCATTGTCATATAAATACTCATTATCAGTATTAATTCTGTGGCCTTTTGTGCCATGAAGGCCAGTAGTTCTATTTGTGCCACAAGGGACATCCAAATCAATTGCACCAACATTGGTCGCTCCTTCTAACTGTTCCACCATGGACACCACAGTCTGTTGTAGCCCTCAGGCTACCCAATGCGTGTTCCTCACCCATAAGATGTTTGTATATTTTAGTTGCCTTACCTCCTTTTTTTGACAACCAAAGAAGTCTCCTCCTCAGAAAAGGAGAAAATGTCCTCCTCAGAGGTCGAATTTCTTTTTCTTTTAGCAAAAATGGCTTGCACCGCCTTGTTCAGGGAAGATTTGAACTCACTGTCCAAATACCTTCTAAAAATATCCTCACAGATAACAGTGTCAGGGGGGCCCTGGATAACACCCTCATCAGACATAATGAGGAAGATGTCTTGCCAAGTATTAAAATAAAGAAGAGGGCTTAAAGAAAACTGTGTTTGACCTTTCTGGCTAATACTCCCCTTTTTTCTTTTTATGAGCGAGGTATGTACAGCTTGCCCAAAACGCTCCCTGCCGGTTCGCCTGACAAACGGTAAGCGTTTAAGGGAGATCATGATCGCGTTGCCATGGTAATGGTGTGCGTGTTCTGAGCACGGTTATAGAAAAGGGCTTACAGTCCTTTTTAAAGTCCTCTTTAAATTACAATTGAGGACTCAGCTGTGTGCAAGG
The DNA here is from genome assembly GCA_963921515.1 of Calotriton arnoldi. Lineage (NCBI taxonomy): Eukaryota > Metazoa > Chordata > Amphibia > Caudata > Salamandridae > Calotriton > Calotriton arnoldi. The sequence continues at coordinate 2,483,410 of CAWUFW010001098.1, forward strand.
AAATTGGGGAAAAAGGCTAGATAAATCCCGCCGTCGAGATTTATCGGGCCAGGCCGTGGCAGGAAGACCAGAGTATAAGACACTCTGGCAAGAGGACAAACATTTCCACATGTATGGGTTGAGGATATGAAGAACAGAAGAACTTTAAGGATAAATGCTTAGGATATATACTGGAGCCCTGATGACGTCCAAATGAGGACGAAACACGTAGGCTGATGATTGGATACTGTTATATTTTGGAGTGATTATTTTTCTTTGAATCAATAAATGGAATACTCATATGAAACAAGTTTGCCTATGGATTTGATTCTTGAAAGGGAAAACAATAATTGATTGGATACCATATCTGATACATCAACGCTCCTTTCCATTTGTAGAATTCATTTTTGAGGACTGGGTCTTTGGCGGCGGGAAACCATTTCACAACATGAACTCCTAAAAACCTGTATAAATCATTTAGGGAGTTCTACCATATTGTTGTCAATGCGATGTCTTTTAAAAATTCACTACCACTCTTTCACAGCACGTTTTCTTTCACTTACTGTGTGAGCACCATAAAAAACTGAAATTGCTACGAATAAATTTCTGTCATCTTGTGACCTACATGACCCTTTACAGACTCTCTTTTTTTTCCTGCTCCCTAGTGAATTAATTTCTTTGCTGGAAATAATAAGTGCCCCACTCTGGGTCACGCTTTTTGCTTTTGGACCTTTTTAGGCCACACCGGAACCATTGTTTTTTATAAATCCATTATCACCCCAGGTTCATATATCGGGGTACCCTTGTCTCCCATTAACCTAAGTTAGCATTTGCGGCACCATTTTGCGCTTAGCCGCCATTTTGTGTAATGATCGAAACGAACTTCTGTCTCATTTTGCCTGCATCAGCGGAAAGCAGCTTCGATATTTTTTTTGTACTTCTCCAAGGTTGAGCTTTGCTGTCTTAATGAATACATGAATGTGCCTTTGCATACCTTCCTTGTTAGATAGGCCCGTTCTCATGCTTACAGTGACAGGCACGGAAAGAGTAACCTTGAGGCATAGATAACATGTACCTGATCCCTGGAGTGTAGCTTGTCTTCTGTGTCTCCTTTGTTAACCTGCTCCAACTGGAAATTTCCAGTTCTGGGCGGGTCTTGCTGGGCATTGGAAATGTATAACAACTGATGTAATGTTGGTGAGGGTCAGTCCCCTCGGTAGCATCTTAGGAGACTAGTCAGACTGGACTCCGCTCAAGCGAATACTAATAAATAACTTGGTTTATATTCTCTACTGTCTGACCGACTCTTCATTTGTATGGAAGGCTGAGAGGTGGTCGCGAGTGACCCTGGTGACCCAAATCAGGTCACTTTCTATGAAGAAGCAACCCTGATTTAGCCCTGATAGAGAGAGTGAGAGTACTCCAAGGGCAATACCATTTTTACAATTTAAAGGTTCAAGGTTTCTATGCCTCAACAGAGTCCTTTGTTGTTAGTACCGAGTATCATTGAACCGTATATTGTGAACCAGATTTAGGAATCTTGTGTGTGTTGGTAATAAACTCTGAGTGAAGACCCAGTAGATCAGAACATGATGATCTCCCCTTTGAAGTCTCCATAACAGGCCTTGGGTTAAAAGGGCTACATCTTTGTTTTTCCTCCCAAGCCCCTCTTCCGTTCTAGAGCATCAGCTGATCAGAGGTTCTTCCTTATCGGATGCTACTTTAGAGATGAGTGGAGGTTCAGCATCGTCTCTTTGGACAAGTACTCTCGGTGAGGGGTATGACAATGGTGAAGTCAGATTTTAAATTACAATCTTGGAAATTCCACTTTTACAAAGTTGGCATTTTCCTGCCTTAGCCATTTAGTGCCTGCAGACTGTCTCTAGATCACATGACAGGGTGTAGTTGACAGATGGGCTTTATGTATTCCTTCTAGACAGCCACACACAATAGAGAGCTTAGGTGTGCCTAGAGGGGCCATCACAGGCAGGATGGGGAGAAATGTGGGCACACCCCCACTTACACTTGAATGGGCTGGGTCCTGCCTCCACACAAAGGGCTGCATACCCCCTGTAGTTAGTCTGGAGCCAGGGCATGGAAGACAGCAAGCCTGTGCAATTCAAAGAGTATTTCTATAAGCTTCTAACGCCTTCCAGAGGAAGGAGACCAGGTATGAATATTGAACCTCAGACACCACCTCTTCAGTACATTTCTGGACCTGTGGATACTCTCCCAGGAAGAATGACTGCTGTGCTGCTGAAAGGACTGTCACTCCGCTGGACTGCTGCTCTGAAGGACTGCTGCCCTGCTGTGCTGACCCGCTGCCCTCCGGCCTGGGTGAGAAGGACTGGAACTGCATCTGTTGAACCCAGGACCCCAGGAACACTCCAATGGCTAGTTGGCTGGCCTCCTGACTTGAGCCGCAGCGACAGAAGGCTCCAACAACCTCGATCCCAGCACCTGGACTCTGCCATCTGTGAGTCACCTCTGCCAAGTGGTGCCACCCCAGTCCTTGACCCTTGGAAGTGGGCCTAAGGGGCTCTGCCAGCCTTTGTGGATCATGTAGAACTGACGCATCTGCTGCACCGGAGCAAACCCAAGCAGAACCAACGCATCACCACTGCTGCGTGGATTGGACCCGCAATGCATCACAGTCCATCGGAACTGCTGCTGTGTTACGCAGGCCCTCGCATCCCTCATCGATGGCAGCCTCAACGATGACATTGGACTCCACATTGCAGCCAATGCATCTCCCCGAATGCGCAATTCATCCTTGATGTCAATCTTTACATCGCAAGCTCTCATCAGCCGCATCTCGAACCGAAGCATAGCTTCGGCTGCATTGACGCATCTTCAACTGGGATCTTCGCAACACTCTGCAAACCAGTGGCACGTGATTGCTAGAGTCATTGTCATCACCTTCAAGTTAGCATGAGCCCGGGAGCCATGATGCTGCTTTTGCACACGACACTAAATGTCTTTATTTTTACAAAGCTCTGTTTATACCTTTCACATGAGAACTCTCTGCTGTGCTCATTCTCTGCCTGTTCCTGGAGTTTAGTCTGAACATTGTGAGCAAGGTCGATAAACACTGACTTTTGTTATTCTGTTCTGGTCAGGCCCTAGCACTTAGACAAAACATACCAAGTCAGCTGTTTTTGCTGGATGCTCGTACTTTGATACTATGGGGTTACACGTTTAGGTAACACACACTTGGAGAGGGACCTTTCCAGGGAGAAGAGCAACACGCACCTGTCATGTAGAAATTCGATCTATGGCCTGAGGTATGGGGTCTGCTGACAAAGCCCAGAAATGTTCTATTATATAATAATACTTCTGCTTACCAAGGGGAGGGTGGTTAGGCCTTATAGTCCTTTATCCACTGTCTTTATAAGATGACATCTCCCTTTATGATATATGGCCTGGCTGCAATGCTAACTGTATTGATATTATGCATTTTGCTGCTGGTTGTGGGACGTATACTGCATGTTAGAGCACATTAATTAAAATAAATATTTTAAACTATTTTTGTGTCTTTGTCAGATCTTATTGTGGACAAGTACGAGAGTGTGAGTGAAAAGGTGTTTCTTGTTACCCCGATTCCTGAGAGATAAGAGAGTGTTGTGTTCTGGGTTGTCTAATCATTGGCTTCTCCGTTTGTGAGTAGGAGAGCGAGTGAGACACTATAGCTAGTCGGTCCTGGGCTTGTGGACACTAAGGCGGTAGGAAGGCTTAGCCCCTATACACCAAGGTCCCATTTTCCTGCGCATAGTTCTGTGTATGTGCAGAATCCCTGCAATACCAGGATTGAAGGTACTTTGTTCAACGGGCCAAACTGGGTACCTGTAGCCAGCCAGCGCTCCATCGCAGTCGGCCTGGAATTGTGTCTTTGCCCAGTCTAGCGCGACCAGATATCCATAGTTAACGCTTTGCCCTTTTTGGTACTATTTTCACTAACATCTTTAAAATTGCATATCTCCGGTTCTGCTCATTGTACACTTTTGGTCTTGCTGTATTTATGAAAAAGTACTCTGCACAAATACTTTACACATGGCCTCCAAGTTAAGCCTGACTTCTCTGTGCCAATCTACCAGGGTGTTAAGCACAGGTTAATTTAGGATTAGTTTGTGCTTCACCCTGACATAGTTTGTGATTGCTCCTTGACCAGGGCTCACACCCAGTGAACCAACAACCCCACTTCTTACAATGCATGATCAAGGAATTCAGTAAGTTTAACATACTTGGACAAATTGCATGATTTATAAGTGCAAGGTATTCACAGAAGGTGAACTTGAACTCATAAATTTATTTGCACATGTACATTACCCAATGAAGATGTAATATTATACATGAGTCAGTTCTACTCCATGGATTTACAGTGGGCGTCACAGGACATGGATGATCTGGAAAGTTTGTGAACAACTTGAATTTGAGAATATTACCCTGAAAATGGTTGGAGCCAATTTCATTGCAGTTCAGAAATGGCAGTAAAAGATACAAAAACGTGGGTGTGGTTTCATGAGAATGCCTCTCACCTTGCACAAATTGTACACTGCTTACAATTATGCATGTGGAAATATCTCTGCATTGTTGTATTTCTGAATTTACAGATGTTTTTCAGAATTACATCTGGAAAGCTGCAACTGTCACAGCAAAAAGCCTGATATACTAAATATTGGTCAAAAAAATTGTTGAAATTTCCAGCCAATATTTTTGCAGACCAATATAGGGGCAGATTTACAAGCCCCTTGCGCCACCGGTGCGTCACTTTTTGTGTCGAACCGGTGGCGCATTTTACTGCTCCATATTTACAAGGACAGGAAAAGCCACCCTGCGTGACTTTTCCTGTCCTTGTAAATATGGCCCCTTTGTACGCAGCACTTTGCGTGAAAGGGGCGTTCCATGGGTGTTGCTGTGGGTGTTCCCACTCAGCACCCATGGAACAAGACACATTTCCAGATTTACGAGGCATCGTGAATCTGGAAATGCGTGCGAATGCTACGCCTCCCCAGAGCAGGCGTAGGGAGGCACAACGAGGAGAAATGTATTCATTTCTCCTCGTTTTCTTTTCCTCTTTCCATGCGTGCTGCACACATAGAAAGAGGAAATCAACTCTAATGGTTGTTTATGTACAAGAAGGGTTCCCTTCCTGCACATAAACAATCATTGAAACGATGCCGTTTTTCAACTTCAATGTGTGCTAATGCAGCACACATAGAAGTTGAAAAACTGCATTTCAGATTGTTTTTGTTCAGGAAGGGAACCCTTCCTGAGCAAAAACAATCTCCCCACGACACAGGCAACCTTGCAACATGGTGCAAGGGTGCCTGCGCCGTCGCATGGCAGCAGTTTGTGCGCCAGCGCAGGGGGAAGCACAGAGATGCGACATATTGTTGTAAATATGTCGCATCCCTATGCTTTGAAAGTGGCTCAGTGCGGCACAGCCAAATGGCTTGCGTTTCGCACTGAGTCACTTTCTTGTAAATCTGCCCCATAGAATTTTACAAACTGACCTGTATACAAATAGGTTGCTTCGTGAATTTCTGATTCGAAGTGGGTCATAATCTAAAGAACATAATGAATATTTATGGGGTAGTTTGCAAATTGAGACTGACTGGTTGGTGTCCATCTAAGTGACAGAGGTATGCTAGGGTCAGCAGACTCGCATATCGGTGATCTTTTTTAAATAACGTAAACTTTTTTTTCTTAAATGCATTAATTTTCCTGAAAATGAAATTATGCTGCATTCAATAACCAAAAAACTAAATACGCTTACTTTTTAAAAAACAAATCTGATTTGGCATTGGTCCGAGAACTACTGCTTACTCTTCATTTCACACAGCGTATTTGGAAGTCACTAAGTTTTCAAAGTTTTGTGGCCAGGTTACGTTCACAAAACATTAATATACCGTACCAATGAGGCATTAAGAAGGGATACTCACAACACGCTGCTTCCAGATACCAAATTGGTCTGACGTCACGATCCCATTTTAAATGCCAGTAAAAGTTTACTGACTCCTAAAATGGAATTGCCACATTAGAAAAAGGATTTTTGTAGTTGCAGACCGGGGCGGTCTGACACCATAAAAACGTTTTGAACATCTGGCCTTCAATTTCTTCAATTGAGAATATTGCAGCCACCCATGCAAGATTTTAAACATACGAATGCAGAGATCTCATTTTGATACAGAATCTGAACTAATGTCTTAACTTTCTTTTCTATCCCATCCTTGTAAGCAATGTCTCCTCAGATGGTCAGCAACTTTCATTTCAAAATTTGCTGAACAGCGTATACCATTTGTCCAGAATACAACGTGCTCGGCAAGCTCTGCCTTCATGCTACATATCAGGAGTAGTATGTAATAAAAAGCTGATGTATTGTAAAATATATTACCTAAACACATACGTTTTTCGTTCAGGGTTTAAATGTGTACTTTAGGTGGAAATAAAACGCTTGTGCTTGCCTTGTAGTGCATAAACTTTATATATTTATGAATGGATTTGTAAAGAATCCCATCATTTGCAGCTTCATTTTAATAATATGTAGGAAAATTGTCCTCATTACTCATATCGTTTCCTGCATTAATCTATGCATTATCTCAATTGCTACAGAATGGGAGTGTCAAGCTTTTCTAGGATTGGCGTAATAACTTGGCACGCTATAGCGCCCATCATTTTTCTATTTTTTTTCTTTTCAGAGGAACTGTCATTAAAACGATGACTCCTGTGTTCTGGCAAGTCTCAACAAATCGTCGCAAGATGTAAGCAGAACGCGTACAGTAAGAGAGGAAAATTACTGGATGAATTGGCAGGCGACGGCATTCCCTTTAAGAGCGGCGTGTTTACGTTCTCTCCATTTAGGACATCGTTTACTCCACGGAGACCCAAATGCCCGCGAGGCAGATTCCTCCCATGTTTTTCGAACACACCCATACATCTTAAAACCTTTCCCATGGAAACTGTAGCGCACATGTATGCAGACTCGTGCAGAGAAAATTATAGTACGCTGTCCAAGAGCAACCCTGTCTTTAAAGAAAACACAATTTAACTTCTATATAAGTTACTGAAACCACATCAAAGAACTCCTGTGGCCACTATAAGATGGCTGCCGATAAGGTCTGTAAGTTAGCCCGTTGCATGCTGATGCTGAACATGATGCGAACAACACCCCTTTTACATGTTTGCAGGCATAGTAAACATCGAAGAAAAACAGTGCTGAGTGTGACATTCCTGCCCGTACATCTTGAGAGAATCTTTCAACAAAACATAGTCTATGGTTATGAAAACTTGTACTATCCTAATGTTGGTGTGTGTGAGCAAGACAGCACGGGGGCCGGGGAGGCGAAGCCGGACCATTGAAGGGCCAGCGACAAACCCCTACCGGGTGGGCCAATGAGCGGGCACCTGGCAAGCCCGGGAAATCGCCGATCACGGATTGAGCCGCATGATTCGAATGGCCCAATAAGCAGGGGGCCCCCTGGGAACCGCCAGAACATGTGCCTTCACCTTACAGCAGGGGCACAGGGAGCAGGGGATGGGTCAGCATGGGTCAACAGAGGGCGGATACGGCACTTGCAGCCCAGGCCAGGCAGGAAGCCGCCCACAACACTTGGCAGCAAGGTGTAGCCTAGAGGCTGCAAAAAGGGCTAGAACCCGCTAATAAGGGACATTCGCTCAGGGCGCTGTCAAAAAGGGTTGTACTGCTAAGGTTTAAGGAAGGAGGCAGGAATTACATGGTTGATTGAAGTTGAAATGTCATGTTTGTTTATCACTGTGATCCAGCGGTATATGAACAACAGATACCCCACTACCATATACTCACCTGGGCCCATAAAACACACAAAATTGAGTAAACCGCTGGAGTGTCAAAGTTTTATATTTATACTTCACAATATTCAGGATTAGTTATTTAACCCCTTTACCGCGGCCGAAATTCCGCCGCGGCGCGGCGGCTTTGAAGAGTGGGTGGGGCCGCGTCGGCCAACGGACGTGCGCAGCACTACGGAGGTAGTGCTCGCGACGGCCGTTGGCCGACAGAAGCAGCGAACGGGTTAATATTTCTAACTAACCTTTCACTGATCAAAAAGTTCTTTCCTCTGGTCGATGGACCATTAGTTTAACTAGTTGATGGTGATAATTAACATAACCCTTAACTATTCTTTTGTTGAAGTAAATGATCACAGACTCAGGAAGGTTTAAAATCTTTATCTAAATTAAAGATTGTGAACCATTTCAAAAATACAATGCAGTCACCATCATTCTTAGGAGAGAAAATTCAATTGATTAAACATCAAGCATATACTTTAGACTCATACAATAATTAATGCTCAGAAAGGGAGAGGACAGAGAGAAAAGAACATCTGCGAATAACGTGAAATTATAGTTACCAAGAATGGTGTGAAAGACCAACCCCCTGGCCAAAGGGCTGGTAAGGGTCCCCCAGGATAGGTCAGGAGACAAAGACTTCAGGACAGGATTCAGGACAGGATAGTTGACCTCTCTAGAATACCGACGATTGCGCCGCACCCCTCTCTGACACTCTCTTCCTCCTCGAGATTCTTCCACGATATTCTGATCTAACCCAATTAAGTTAGGATAGAAAGTTCTGCTTCAGATTTCTGCATTTGGTTCTTCATCAGCATCTCACAGCATCTCTCCCAGCAACAGCATCTCCGACTCACAGCATCTGCGTCTCCTTCCTCTAACTAACTAACTAAAGCTACCTTAATTATACCTTCGTTTCTTCATGTTCCACCCACTAAAGTTTCAATATCGTAAAAATACGAAATATGATTGGTCAGGCAAGGGGGAAGCTCCATCACACCATGCTTACATGTCATTAAAATCAGTTCAACTATTGTTCGCAAACCCGTCCCCTTAATTTTTATTCATGTATTGAGTTCCCATACATATTCACATTTTAATTGCAACATTTTTATAACATTATGAATAAGAGTCTTCATCGTTGAACTTTTTACCATCCGTTCTCAGGGTATGTCATTTGCGACCTTGGCTCCCGTTCAACATTTAGGTCATCATTCCGGGTTAACTTTCAGTGGACATGCGCAGTCGCTTCACCACTCAACTTAATTCAGTTATGCGTGAGAGGCCCAAATACGCACTAATAATAAAGTCAGAAAGACAAATATTAATTTCACAAATAAATGGTCACACTGTATACCTCCCACCTCTACGCTGTTCCCCTTTTCTTATTAATATTTTTCCCGCATTAGCATTAGTAAAATAGCTTGTTTTCGTTTCAGCTAAGCAGATGCCATGCACGCGAGTCTTCAAGACTCCATTTTAGTGTCTTCTGCTCATGCGCTAGAATTTCCCTCCAAGCATTACCTCGTCATACTACGTAGATGCAGTTGACGCATGCACACAACAGTTTCCCCGTTTAAAGCGGAATTATTCCGTCTTCATTGTTATCTGCATTAGTACACACATAAGCAAGCTTCACTAACCTGCGTGTTCATGTGGTGCATATTAGTTATTCCCAAAACATAATTAATAACTTGCTAATGAGTTAAATGAGTGGATTGCCTCCGAGCAAGTCTCTTTCTTACGAGACCTTGCTCCATCAATCCCCTCTCTGATGGCATTTTGAGCCATCACAAAATTACCCATCCCTTCCCAGATGCCAACTTTAATAATTCTCAGTTTTCTTTTTCTTCTCTCATCTTTTCGTCAGTTACTTCTTTTCCTTCTAAATCTTCCATCTTTTTATATAGCTGTCCTTTCATTTCCTCTAACTGAATTTCTTCATATTCCCTCTTTCGTTTCTTTCCTTTTCCTTCCCTCTCCGCATATATCCTTCTCTTTCCCTTACTTCTACAACATTTACAGATGATTATTACTATCATTACTATTGTCATTATCACAACTACTGGTAAAATTATTTGACCTAGAAAACTTTTTCCAAAATTAGTAAACCAATTCCCTATTGATGTTATACTCTTTGTTAATCTTCCCCATACACTGTCAACTCCAGTTGGGTCAAGTCATTATGCATTCTTGTAATATTTCTAATATAACCTTTAATTTCCTTACTTTTGTCCGGAATGTAAATGCAGCAATGTTGAATTTTCAACATACCACAGACTCTGCCCTCTTTTGTCAATAAAATATCAAGAGCAAGACGATTTTGTAAAACCATAGACCTTATTGCAACCATCTCTGTATTGATCATTAAGAATCCTCCGGCAGTATCTGTAGAAAGACGATCAACTATGGTTGACAATTTGTAAATTTTACGTGAATTTAGTATGACTCCAACTGAGGGTATCAATGCACTAAATATATCACCTATTATTTCAGAAAAACTAGCTCTTCTTCTCTGTGTTAGTTCATTAGAATTTTCATTGATTCCATTGATTCTATCCACACGATAGATTTTGGGAAAAACTATTCCAAAATAACAGCTCCCGTACCATCTTGCAGGTAACCTATAATAGGCATTATTCCCGCATACATAATAAATTCCTGGAAACACAGGATCGGTTCCCCCTTTTAGTCCCCACCCTCCTAAAATTAGGAAGTTGTGTTCACATTCACTGGAACCAATGAAATTGTTATTATAATCTGTCTTTAACCTATGGAGGTAGAATTTTCCCTTTTTCACAAAGTCTAGGGACATCGCAGCATGAGCCTTGCCCTTTGAATAAATTCCCTCTTTCTCAGCCCATGGAGGTACATGGGATTTCTGTTCAGCAGCTTTCTTTGTTAAATCCTGTCTCCTTTCTTCTACTAAATTCAAAAACTCCTTCTCTTCTTCACGTAATATACATGTTAGGTTATCCTTGTGTGCTTGTGCTATATCTATTGAACTCATTGTTAAGAAGAATTCACCCATGAACTGTGCATTTTTACTACTAAATACTGGATTCATATTCTTTCGAATAGGCAATTCTGAAAACACTACATCTAAGTTTGAATAAAAATACTGAAGTTTCCCTGTTATGTAAAATAAACTTGATAAAACACTACGGCCCACATGCATCAAAGCAAAAACCGGTCGCAAACGGGCAGATTCTCAGAATCTGCCCCTTTGAGACCGGTATTTTTGCATTTGGGATGCATCATCCCAAATACAAAAATCGCAATTTAAGTAATCTCTAAATTGCGATTACTTAAATACTATTGCATTTAAGGAATCGCAAATTGAGATTCCTTAAATGCAATGCATTAAAGTAAAAAACTAGCGATTTCGCTAATAGGGAGAGCAAATTACCATGAAGTTGAACTTCATGGTAATTTGCAAAAGTTTGAAAAATGCACTAAAGTGCATTTTTCAAAGTTCCATTTATACACACACATGCCCTTGGGGCATGTGTGTGTGCAAGATGTACTCATATGCAGATTTCAGGGTGCAACAGGGTGTCCTTTTGACACCCTGGCACTCTTTAAATTGCATTCTCAATTTGCGCATTCTCTAATTGAGAATCGCAACTTGAGAATGTCTTCCCATTCATTCCTATGGGCCTCTAGGCCCATAGGAATGAACGGAGGTATTCCTTAATTGCGACTCGCAATTTGCAAGTCGCAATTAAGGAATGTTTAGAAATCGCTATTTTTAAAGCGATTTCTACATGCATAGCCTTTTGCTATTCCTTATTAGCGAATCCTTATTTTTCGCTAATAAGGAATCGCAAATGGCATTGTTGATGCATGTGCCAGTACATGATACACCACATGTTAGAGGTATATGGTGATAAGTCACTCCTTCTGACACTGATGAGGGTAACTTCATACAGACATAACAATTACTAATCTCCATTGTATTAACATACTGAAATAACAATTTAGTAAACACATTTAAAGACGAATCATTGTCTGATTCATTATGATAGTTTATCTCATCTTCTACCCCTATTTCTATTTTAGTTCCCTTTATTCTATTTACTTTCTCACTAGTAATTGTACTATTCTTGTTATTTGTTTCCATTAACAAAGGTACTCCTATTGTTAGAAATAACCATACTAATACTACTAATAAAATACTACATAAGCAAAATCTTAAAAATGTTCTTTTTAAACTTTGTTTCGGTCTTTCAGTGTCTTCAACTTCTGCCATTTTAATCAGAGAAAATTTCTTTTCTCTTTCTCTTTCTTTGTCTAAATTTTCTTAAAATCCAGTCTTTTATTTTAAGGAGGTCTTAATTTGCTTTCATCAATCTGTGCAACATGAACTCTTTCTGATTCTTCACGTAAATCTACGTTTTCAAATTCTTCTAGTATAACATAGGTCCACTCAGGGGCCTTGTATTTTCTGCTCAGAATTCTCAATCTTGGGCTTCTTCGTGTAAGTTTTACTAAGGTTTGTTTAGATTGTGTCTGACTTGTAACTTCATTTACTTGCTCTGGTTTTTTTTCTGATTTTCTTAGATAGTACTTTAGTCTCTTCACTCCTTCTGGCCAATTGTCTCCTTTTCTAACTCTTTTGACCTGTACTGCACTTTCACCTTCTCGATCTCCTTTTAAAGTTCTTTTATTTTCACTTAATCTGGGTACAATCTGTTCTTGTTCTTCTTCCCTTTCTGATTGTCTTTGTTCTGTATTTTCTGTATTCGGATCTTCCTCTACCTGCACCTGTTCAGGTCTTATTATAGTTTGTTCTTCTGCCTGAACTTGTTCTTCTAGATCTATCTGATCCTGTTCAGGTCTTATTTCAACTTGTTTTTCTTCTGCCTGAACTTGTTCTTCTAGATCTATCTTACCCTGCTCAGGTTTCTGAATAGCTTTTTTTATTTCTACCTGAGTGTGTTCTTCTTTCCCTGACTTTTCCTCTCTACTTTCCTGTCTCTTTAATTCAGTTGTTCTTCTTGTTTCGACAACAGCATCAGATATTTCAATCACTGGTATCCACTCTTCCTGACTTGTACTTGGCTGTTCGTCATATAGTTGTCTTTCAGAATCTATTACTCTAGATTCTTCTGCTTCACAACTTTCAACTTCTGACGCCTCAGCTTGTTCAGTCAGTGGCTGTTCTGGTTGTTCAGATGGGCTCGGAACTCTTCTGGTATGACTAGCATGAATCCAATTGGGTAAACCTGCACACTTCACTGCCGTGGTAGTGACTAGTATGACTTGACGTGGTTTATCCCACCTGGGTGCTATGGACGACTTTCTTGCGTGTTTCTTCACTAACACCCAGTCTCCAGGATTCAAATCATGTGCTTGGTCTGGCTGCCTTTCAACTGAGTCTTCTCCAACCTGATGAGAGACAGAACGCACCATTTCAGCCAATCCTTTGCAATAGTCCAATACCAGATCATAAGTTATATTCATCAATTTATTTCCAGGAATAAATGCTTGTTTCATTGCCCTTCCCATGAGTACCTCATGTGGACTTAATCCCGTTTTTCTGTCAGGAATACTTCTGAGACCCATCAGTACAAGAGGCAATGCATCTGGCCATTTCAGCATTGTGGATGCACACACCTTCCCTAATCTTGATTTGATTCTGTCATTAAGCTGTTCAACTATTCCAGAAGCCTCTGGACGATAAGCACAGTGCAGTTTTTCTTCAATGTTAAATGCAGCACAGATTAATCGAATTATCTCATTATTAAAATGAGATCCTCTATCTGATTCCAAAGTGACTGGAAAACCAAAACGAGGTATCAACTCCCTCAATAATAGTTTAGCAACTGTGAGACTGTCATTTCTTCTAGTGGGGTATGCCTCTACCCATCTCGAGAACAGGCACACTATGACAAGTACATACTTCAATCCGTTTCAAGGAGGCAACTCAATGAAGTCTAACTGCAGTCTGGTGAAGGGTCCTTCTGTCTTTCCAATCTTTCCCCAACTAACCACTGTCTTCCTGCCTGGGTTCTGCTGCTGACAGATTAAGCATCTTTGGCAAAGGCTTTCTGCGACTACCCTAAACTTCAGATTGTACCAACTCTGTCTGAATAATATGATCATCGTATCCCTGCCAATGTGTGTTGTCCCATGGTATACTCTTGCCATTTGTGAGAGTAGACAATCTGGCATGACTGGTCTTCCATCTAAGTACACCCACACTTCATCTTCTATTCTTTTTGTACAAGCTGATTTTATCCAGATTTCCTTTTCTTTTTCCTCAACTTCTTCCTGTAACTGTCTGACCTCATCCCATGTTTCTGGAACTGAGAAAAACATAAGTTGGCAGCTGGTTTCACCCGTTTCAATTTTTCTGTTAATTGACATTGTATTTCCTGCACAGTATCAAGCAATTTGGTCTGCATACCTATCACCGGCCGTCACATAGTCATTTCCTGACTGATGTGCAGCGCATTTAACAACTGCTACTTCTTTTGGCAATTGTAATGCTTCCAACAAATCCTTTACATTTTTACTATTTCTGATAGGAGACACTGAAGAAGTCAGAAATCCCCTCTGCATCCAGAGTTGGACAAAGTCATGCATCAACCTCGAAACCATATTGACTATCCGTAAATATGGTTATTCTCCAATTTTTCCCTTTTTGCATGCCTTTGTTAAGGCCACCAATTCGGCTACTTGTGCAGACTTGACTCCCGGTAAACAGGATGCTTCAACTACCCCTGTTATCTTGCATACAGCATATGCAGCACTTAATCCTCCTCCTTCTGTTCTTAGACATGACCCATCCACGAACAATTCATGATCAGATTCCTTCAATGGTGTTTCCTTTATGTCTGGGCGGGGCTTAGTACACAATTCAGTCACATCCAGACAATCATGATCAATCTCATCTTTCACTTCTTCACAACATGGATCTGGTAGTAATGTGGTAAGATTCATTATTGTACATCTTATCACTGTCACATTTTCTGCTCCTAAAATCACTCTTTCATATTTAGTCAGCTGACTAGGAGTGAGATGTTGTGTTCGCGTTCTTGTCAAAAGAATCTCAACTGAGTGTGGAACGTAGACTTTTACAGGATGTCCCATCACAATTGACTGACTTTGCTCCAGACTCATACAGGTAGCAGCTACTGCTTTTAAGCAGCCAGGTAAGGCTGAGGCCACTGGATCCAAGGTGGCAGAGAAATATGCCACTGGACGTCGGCTCAATCCATGTCTCTGTGTTAAAACTGAAAGTGCACAATTTTCTCTCGCACAACAAAACAGCACAAATTCTTTTGAATAATCAGGCATGCCCAAAGCAGGGGCCTCACATAGACAGTTTCGTAGTTTCACAAAGGTTTCCAAACATTCATCATTCCAATCAATTGGATCTTTCGCTCTTTTCCGAGTTAATTGTATCAATGGCTTTGCTAGCATGGAGAAGATTTATCCACTGCCTACAGTACCCAACCACTCCCAGAAACATCCTCATCTCCTTCTGTGTCTGAGGTAGCTGCATTTCTTTTATTATTTTTATTATTTCCGGTGTCACTTTTCTAACTCTTCTTTCTGTTTTATGCCCTAAATATCTAACTTCTTGTTGACAGAACTGCAATTTTTCTGGAGACACCTTGTGTCCTCCTTCGGCCAAATGGTTCAGTAATGCAATTGTGTCAGTGACACAATCTTCTCGTGTTTTTGATGCCACCAATAGGTCATCAATGTACTGAACCAGAACTGATTTCCGGGGAATAACTAATGACTCCAGACACTTTTTCAGTATCTGATTGAAAATTGAGGGACTCTCTGTGTACCCTTGAGGAACTCGGCACCATGCCAAAATACGATCCTCAAACCGGAAGGCGAAGAGATACTGGCTGTCTGGGTGCAAAGGAATAGAAAAGAACGCTTGGCACAAATCAATTACTGTAAACCAACCTGCATTCCAAGGTATCTGATAAAGGATCACTGCTGAATTTGGCACTACTGGGCAACAAGGCACTACAATTTAGTTGATCTTTCTCAAATCCTGCACTATCCTGTATTTTCCGCTAGGCTTTTTAAGTCCCATTATTGGCGAATTACAAGGACTACCCATTATCTCTTTTAAAATGCCTTGTTTAATCATTCGGTCAATTTCTGGAGCAATTCCTGCTTTCACTTCTGGGCTCATTTTGTACTGTCTTGTGTTTGGATAAACTGCACCTTCTTTCACCGTTACTTTAACTGGATCTACATTTGACATCAACCCAATATCCTTTCCTGTAAAATCCCACACTTCTGGATTCACTGTGGTTCTCAACTCTTCCGGCAATTCACTTTCAGTTATCAATGAAAACATCTCGTCTACTTCTGTACCTTGCTTAGCTAGCATCATTTTGTATATAACATCTTCATCAGGGGTTTGGAAAGCAACCCCATCTGGTGTACAGTAGATCGTGCAGTTCACTTTGCACAATAGATCTCTTCCCAACAGATTTACTGGACTGGAATCGCAAACTACAAACCGATGCATATCTTTAAAATTTCCGATATGTACCTCCATTGGCTTTGTGATTGGGGTTCTAATCTGTTGATTTGACACTCCTACAACTTGGATAGATTCTCCGAGAGGGGTAGGTTTGGGATGTCTGCTGTTCTTACAGTAGACCGGGTAGCACCAGTATCCAGTAGAAAAGTGATGTCATTACCTTCTACTTTCCCATCAATAAATGGACCTGTCTGATCTACCGGCAAGGATGCGCCAAGCACGCACTCCTCTTCCTCCCCCCTCAGGCACCGTCATTGCACGTAGTCTGAATTTTCTTCATCATTTTGCAAAAAATACTGTGTAACCACTCTGTTATTCTTACCACTTTCTCCCTGAAATCCGGTGTTCGCACTGTACTTTTGAGAGTTCACAAAGTTTGGCATAGGAGCTGGTGGCACCTGATACTGTGGAGTAACTACCTGCTGCGGCTGATTCATAAGTACTTCATTCTGCATCTGTGGAATCAAATTTTGGTTTGACTCATTATTATTCTGAACATTCTTACACTCATTCTTCCAATGTCCAAGCTTTCCGCACGCATGACAAGGAAACTTCTTCTTCACTTCCTCTCTATTCATTCGTCCTCTTACTTTACCACCATTCGCCGCTTGATCATTCTGACTCTGCTCTTTTACCTGATTATCAGTCTGGGGATTTATTTTTTTCTCCTGCTGTTCTGCCAATTTTACTTGTGCCCACATCATTTTCTCTTCTAACTTTCTACGCCTTGCCTCAATGTCATCCCCACAATACTTGGCATACTTCAAAATTTCGTCAATCGTCTTACTTTGCCAGCACAACATGTGCTGCTGAATCATCTGACTAATTTCCGGTTTCAGACCATACACAAACCGATACACAAAATGTCCCATATCCTTATCACCAATGTTCTCAAAACCACTATACTGCTTGAACACTTGCAGTAACCGCTCATAATATGCATGTACGGACTCATTTGGCTCTTGAGTGGTTCTATCTATTTTCACCCAATCAGTCTCTTTAGGAGGAATTTTTCCTTTCAAGAAAGTAATCACCTGGTGATACTTCTTCATCACCTCCTCTGATGGCGCTCCTGTTTTGGAATCCCTTGGATATTCCTCATTTGGCCAGTCAATTGTAATCCTACATTCTGTCCATAAATCAGCTGGTACTACAATATCAAATAGACCATCCAGATCCTTTAACAAAACCTTTGAAACCTTCACAAATCTTTCCACCTGTTTATACCATTCAACTGGTTTTTCTCTCAATCTGGGGAAATCATTCGTAAATGACAAATTATCCTGTCTACTCCAAGGGACATGAACATATCCACCACCAGGAACTTCTCTCATTGGACACATTTTCTCAACCTTATCTGATTCTCTCACTGGAAATGCAGATGATACTTCTCTCGCTTGTACTTCCTCTTTCTTTCTTATCCACCTGATTCTCCATTTGTCAATGTCTCCCCATTTTCGCAAAATATTCATCAACTCTTTTATCTGTACTCTCTTACCAGAAGCATTTACACTTTCTAAATCCTTATCAGTAAACTCCACTCGATATGGTTTCTGCAATAGTTTTGATTTCCCTATATCTATTCCAATCTCTGAGGCAACTTCTGTTAATTTCTCATGAAATACTCTTGCTCTTCTGGTTATACTCTTACATAAGAATAACAACTCCTCATCATTATAAACGCTCAATCTTTCTATGCTCACATTGCCAGTTATCATTTCTTCCAAATCTACTTTCAATCTACTGATATCTAGAATCTTTGGCTGTGGGTTTCGATTTTCTATTTCCTGTGCCCATCTCTCTATATCTTCAGGGGTAACTGCTGTTGAACCTCCAGTTCCAATAGGAACCAAAGATCTCTTTTCTCTCAAATTTGCAGGTATACCTCTCCTCGGATTTTCAGTTAATTGTTCTACATTCGGGAGATGCATTAATGAAATAACTGATTCACTTTCACTGGCCTGATCATCCGTGATTATTACTTCTTTTCTGGGACTACTTAACAGAATTGTCACAGTTTGAGGTTTCTGGCAAGTCTTTTTATCTCCATATAATGGGATTACAGGACCAATAGTCACAGGTACTGTCAAAGCTTCGGCATTTAAATTCAATTGGCTCACTTTCTGAACTAATTCTTCCCTAGTTTTATTCAAGGCTTCTCTCTCATTATCCTGCAACACCCTATTAAGTGACACATCATGTACAATTTGTGGGGTTAAAGGCATTCCTATCACTGGTACACTTGGGGTGACCTTACTAGGTTCTTTTTGGTATGGTGGAGGGTTTTTAATCAAAATATCCTCTAATAACTCATCATCTGATTCGCCATATCCTGTCATATTCATGTGTTTCGTTTTTTCTTTACACTTTCCTCCTAACTGTTCTTCAGCCATTAATACTGGATATAAACCCTCGGTCACCACAGCTCTTCTCCAACGCTTCATTTGATCTCCACTTGATTCATACGGATATCTAGGCAAAAATCCTCTAAATCTCCGACCACTTCTGTATTTTTCACGATCAAATGCCTCAATTTCCCATTCTTCCAATGCTTCATACTGTGTCATTCTAGGATTTGGTTCTAACATATTCATTCTATCTCTCAAATTCTGAAGTATCTTTAAATTAAAAGTACCATGCTCCGGAAAAGCCAAAACACCATCACCTTTAGTATACTCCACCCAATTCTCCAACCATACACACGTGTGATATCCTTTCTCCATCATCATAAACGAAGCTGGTGTTTTGGGTGGTGGAATAGGAATTCCCTCTCTAGTCATTACAGGCTTGTCTTTTTTAAAGACATTTTTAATTTTCTTCATTAACGTCATTTTCTTTGGTCTTCCGAACATTTCAGACGGTCGATATAGGAAACGTCTTCCGTATATCTTCTAGCTCTATTACCTATGTTGCGTCCTATGTCAGCATGACTCACACCCGTAGTCAAATCCGGACTCAACATACAGCTCTCTTTCTACCAATCCTAGCGCGGCTTCTATCTATCAACCAATCAGACTCAGGCTCACGCTCATGGTCTGACCAAAGGTATTGGAGAGGCTGTGGCGTTCTAATAACTATTGCCTGCAGGCTAAACTTGCTCTCAGAACTAAACAAAAAAGCTATTATAGGGCGATTGCGGGAGCTAAAAGCTTATATTTTCCGCCCGCATTGACCAGGCGAATAATAACACAAAATAAATATTCTCAATAGTGCAAAGTTTTGTGGCTCCCTGTGCCCTGGTCTGTTCATTACCCGTGTTGGAGACCTGGTGTAATGTTCTTGCTAAGTTCTTTCGGGACAAGATCCAGACCATCCAGGCGGCTTTTTCCGTCGGCTCCAGGGGACCTTTAGCTCTCTCAATTTCCCCTGTGTCCCCTCCTGGCCCTATTTACAAATTACAGGCCTTCTCCCCAGCAGAGTTGGCATGCACCCTTAAAATTCTTAAGGGTTTGAAATCGGGCTCGCCCACTGATCCGTGCTCAGCTAGGCTTTTAGCACTATCTGCTGACACCATCAATACAGTTGTCAACAATATTGTCAATATGTCCCTGTCGGAGGGCCGGGTGCCGGTCACCTGGAAACAAGCTAAGATTCTCCCCCTTCTAAAATAGCCCTCACTAGATGCCTTGAGCCCTGGCAACTATCGTCCAATCTCCCTTCTGCCTAGTCTTGCCAAAGTGTGTGAAAAGGTAGTTACGAGACAACTCACGGACTATGTGGAAGGCGCTGGTTTGCTGCATCCAGCGCAGTCTGGCTTTCGAGCCGCATATAGTACAGAATCTGCGCTGGTGGAGGTGTCGGAGGCAATGCAGGAGTGTCTGGACGCTGGCGGGAGGGCAGCTTTGATTATGCTGGACCTCTCGGCGGCGTTCGATACGGTGCCCCACTCCCTACTTATTGCTCGCCTTTCGGAGATTGGTATTGCTGGTTCGGCCTTAAGCTGGCTTACCTCCTTTCTGGCGGACCGGTCACAGCTGGTTTGGCTTCCACCGTGCGCCTCCTCTCCCCAACCAGTAGCTACTGGTGTCACGCAGGGCTCGTCCCTTAGCCCCCTCCTCTTTAACATTTATGTTACCCCGCTGATATATCTAGCGGAGGAGCTTGGGGCTAAGGTGATTGCCTATGTGGACGACACTCAGCTTTTGTTTACTTGGGAGGGTGCCGATGCTGATGTTTCCTCTGCCCAACACTGCCTACTCTCGGTTTTTCGCTGGCTGGCTCAGGCCCAGCTAAAATGCAATGAAGAGAAATCCGAAATACTTCTGTATGGGAAATTTCCTTCCAAATTTAGAGAGCTATTATGGCCCTCAGGGTTTCCTCTGCCGTGCTTGTTGGGTGCTGCCGCTAAAAACCTGGGCGTATGGTTTGAGGAAAACTTAACCTTTGCCACCCATATCAAGAAGCTGGCGGGGTCCTGCTTTGGGATTTTAAAATCTTTGAGGAAGGTCCTCCCTCTTCTCCCAATGGCAGCTAGGGAAACAGTGGTCCAGGCTTTAATTTTGTCTCGCCTGGACTACGCTAATGCTCTGTATGTAGGGACCCCCAGCTATCTGTTGAATAAGCTCCAGGTGGTGCAGAATTCGGCGGCCCGCCTCTTACTGGATCTTCCCAGGCGGAGTAGCGTTCGCCTCCATCTGCGCGCCCTGCACTGGCTTCTGATGGAGGTGCGGATCAAATTCAAGGTCTTGTCGATTGCCCATAATGCCCTTTATGGCCGGGGACCTAGTTACTTGCAAAAGAGGTTCTCTTTTTATGCGCCGACGAGACAGTTGCGCTCCTCTTCTCAATTACTGGTCTAGATTCCACGTTTTTTTCGGCAAAGGCTTGGTGGTTGCTCCCTTGTTCGAAAAGCGGCCCTAGGTTGGAATGCACTGCCCTTGGCTCTTCGCAGTATTCCAGACTCCCGCACTTTCAAGAAAAAGTTGAAACCTTCTTGTTTTAAGCTCTGATTTATGATCCTCTCAGGTTCCGCGCCGGGACACTCTTTGGAGTAGCCGAGCGCACTACAAATGCATATAACAATAGCAATAACAATAACAATGCCAGCGCGGCCTTTTGTGACGTCAGTATTGCTCCTTACTACTGACACCTCCTTTACAATCTGCTTCTGTCTCACGCCCGCTGTTTCAAACAATCCCAGCGTGGCTCTCTGTGACGTCAGTATAACTCCGGCGACTGACCCTCCCTTCACAAGGTAATACAAAAATGTATTTCTTAATACTTTTCATTAAATTCTTCGTTAATAACAACATAAAAACATTTGCTACTCTGTCTGTTCCACTAAACAAAGAATAGATTTCAACTTATTCTTGAGTTTCAGAATTACTCTTCTTCTACTGCGAGTAAAACCCCTGTTTACTCTTCATTCAGGCTCGGGAGAACCTGTTACTTCTTCAGTGTCACCCGTATTGGGAAATGAGACCTAAGTTTCATCAGCGAACCCCTTTTGCTATCATTCGCACTCTACTTTTATACGAAATAGTCCCTAGTTTAATACTGCCAGCCCTACGTAGCTTCTCAGTATTATTCCAACAGACGAGTAACCTCACTGCAGTATGGCTTCTGTCACCACCCGCTATTCATTTTCCCGGGATTCTAGACAACATAAAACAAGACACGTACTCTTTTGTTAAACATAAATCAATAATCAATAATCAATATTTATCACCAAACTAGTCAATAATAACCATAACTCTGCTACCAGAAAACTGATCCAGCGGTATATCAACAACAGATACTCCACTACCATATACTCACCTGGGCCCATAAAACACACAAAATTGAGTAAACCGCTGGAGCGTCAAAGTTTTATATTTATACTTCACAATATTCAGGATTAGTTATTTAATATTTCTAACTAACCTTTCACTGATCAAAAAGTTCTTTCCTCTGGTCGATGGACCATTAGTTGAACTAGTTGATGATGATAATTAACATAACCCTTAACTATTCTTTTGTTGAAGTAAATGATCACAGACTCAGGAAGGTTTAAAATCTTTATCTAAATTAAAGATTGTGAACCATTTAAAAAATACAGTGCAGTCACCATCATTCTTAGGAGAGAAAATTCAATTGATTAAACATCAAGCATATACTTCGGACTCATACAATAATTAATGCTCAGAAAGGGAGAAGACAGAGAGAAAAGAACATCTGCGAATAACGTGAAATTATAGTTACCAAGAATGGTGTGAAAGACCAACCCCCTGGCCAAAGGGCTGGTAAGGGTCCCCTAGGATAGGTCAGGAGACAAAGACTTCAGGACAGGATTCAGGACAGGATAATTGACCTCTCTAGAATACCGACGATTGCGCCGCACCCCTCTCTGACACTCTCTTCCTCCTCGAGATTCTTCCGCGATCTTCTGATCTAACCCAATTAAGTTAGGATAGAAAGTTCTGCTTCAGATTTCTGCATTTGGTTCTTCATCAGCATCTCACAGCATCTCTCCCAGCAATAGCATCTCCGACTCACAGCATCTGCGTCTCCTCCCTCTAACTAACTAACTAAAGCTACCTTAATTATACCTTCGTTTCTTCATGTTCCACCCACTAAAGTTTCAATATCGTAAAAATACGAAATATGATTGGTCAGGCAAGGGGGGTAGCTCCATCACACCATGCTTACATGTCATTAAAATCAGTTCAACTATTGTTCGCAAACCCATCCCCTTCATTTTTATTCATGTATTGAGTTCCCATACACATTCACATTTTACTTGCAACATTTTTATAACATTATGAATAAGAGTCTTCATTGTTGAACTTTTCACCATCCGTTTTCAGGGTATGTCATATGCGACCTTGGCTCCCGTTCAACATTTAGGTCATCATTCCGGGTTAACTTTCAGTGGACATGGGCAGTCGCTTCACCACTCAACATAATTCAGTTATGCGTGAGAGGCCCAAATACGCACTAATAATAAAGTCAGAAAGACATATATTAATTTCACAAATAAATGGTCACACTGTATACCTCCCACCTCTACTCTGTTCCCCTTTTCTTATTAATATTTTTCCCGCATTATCATTAGTAAAATAGCTTGTTTTCGTTTCAGCTAAGCAGATGCCATGCACGAGAGTCTTCAAGACTCCATTTTAGTGTCTTCTGCTCATGCGCTAGAATTTCCCTCCAAGCGTTACCTCGTCATACTACGTAGATGCAGTTGACGCATGCGCACAACAGTTTCTCCGTTATAGCGGTATTATTCCGTCTTCATTGTTATCTGCATTAGTACACACATAAGCAAGCTTCACTAACCCGTGTGTTCATGTGGTGCGTATTAGTTATTCACAAAACATAATTAATAACTTGTTAATGAGTAAAGCCAGTTGCCCTATTTAAACTTTGTACTACCTCTCCCCAGTAAGGTTGCAACAAGGGGAAACTCCACACCACACGCGCAAAGACCTCGGCAGGGGTACCACACCTAGTATACTGGTCAGATCGTATGGTGCATAGGTTATGTAACGTCCTAGGTGAGAGATACGTCTGATGAGTGTACTTGTATTGTATTCGTTTAAATTACACATTGGAGCTCACGGTGTGCACACCCATATGAACCTTTTCCCAGTCTCGCACAGAGAGGGTTTCACCCAAAACTTCCTCCCGTTTCCCATGTGCCTTAGGCACAATCCTCGGCAGGTCTCCCTCAGTTCACGGTATAAATGTGATAGCAGTCGTGACCTCCAGACACTTCTAGTAGCATTGTCATGAGGGTATCCGCTCTTCTGGGAAACAAGGCCATATCTCTCAACCAGTTGCCAATATCTTGGTGTATGTTACATATTGATCCATATCTAACGCAACAAAGCTATTGTGTCGTCTCCTGTAACAAATTGTCAGCCCAGGCAAAGATCTCCCAGGACCTCACAACCCCCTTCCTGCCATTTCAGCACAGATATCAGCTCCGCAATAGCTGCAAATGACTTTAGCGCATAGAGCAGCATATCACACACATAAGGCGTGCGGTGCAGAACTCTCATGAATGTCTGCTCCCACACCCACTCCAGGTGTCGTATCAGCTCTGGCATCTCTGCGAGCTCCAGGGCTCCACACATAAGCAGCCCAGGGAGTGTATGGTCTCCATTGGAGCCCTTCAGTAGTCTCTTCTTCCAATTATCTCCATCATCCAGCCAGTGTACCGCATATTGAATGTAAGCTGCAAGATAATTGAGCACCACATTTCGGACTTCAAACCCTACCAAGTCCCAGGTCTGCTTCATTTTCTCTTAGCAGGCCAGAGGAGGTCTATGATCAATCCATTCAATTAAAAAAAGTACCACCTAGGGATCTCATATGAAGTACCTTGCAGGGTGTATAAACACTGGGACAATTCTACCATCATAACCAGTAAGGCTCTGCCCATCAGAAATAGGTCCCTCCAAAAACGAACCGACGCTCTGAGGCCTTCCAGTACTCTGCCTATATTTAAGTCCAAGAATTTCTGCTTCGTGTAGGCGATCCTGATGCCTAGGTATCATATCCCCTCCGCTCCCCATGAGATCCCCACCACCGGAAGTGCCACAGGTCTCATTGAAGTCAGCCTACCTAATGGCATCAGGTGAGATTTATGGGTGTTCACAAAGGGACACAACACCTTCCGAAGGTCCTCAGTACACGCAGAAGCACAGGGACTGATTCCTCAGGGTCTCGCATGTACACTAGTGTATCACCGGCATATAAGGACACGGTGTGCATGGTCTCACCCACTTGTATCCCCCAGGGTTGCAATCTATGTTACAATAGCGCTGCCACAGGCTTCAAGCCTGGGCAAAAAGCAGGGGCGACAAGGGACATCCCTCTCGGGTACCCCGGTTCAGTCGAAAGCGGATGGACACCATACCGTCAGTCCACACCCTGGCACCTGGGTCAGTGTAAAGCAGTTTGATCTAGGCTATATATATGGGGTCCAGCTCCACCTTCTCTAGGACATGCCAAAGATACTCCCATGCAACCAAATTGAATGCTTGTTCAATATCAAGAAATGCCAGTGCGTAGGGGTCCTCCTTCAAGTGCGGTGTATGGGTGACATGGGAGAGTCTACGTAGATTGCACATGGTGCTTCTCTGGGGGAAAAAGCCACACTGATCCTCATGTAACAGTGTACATAGAACGGGAGCAGCCATGCCACCAGTATACTGCTTAATATTTTAATATCTACATTAAGGAGCGAGAGCGGTCTATACGACGACACCTCCTCCAGGTCTTTGCCTGGTTTTGGCACTGTCACTATGAGGGCCTTGCACATTGTGGCAGGCAGCTGCTCCTACTGCTGTGCTTCCTGGTAGAACACAAGTAGTATATTAATAACTGCATCGGCATATTTGTGGTAAAATTTGGCTGGGAGTCCATTGCCTCCCGGTGTTTTTGCAAAGTTTCTGCCGACGTAGCACCACTAGAAGCTCCTCCATCCTTTTTATTTTTTATTTTTTTTTATTTTTTCCATACCCAGAAAATACCATTTACAAGAATACAAATCAACTGATCATGTCTTAAAACAATTGATACAGTGCACAAGAATAAATATCAATTAATCAGACCATAAAACAGTTAATATAGTACATAAAAATTCAGGAGAACAGGAACATCATCTAGCACCTAGTCCAAATTAAAAAAAAAACAGTTGCTAATATGACATTTGAGCAGTTTTGGAATTCAAGAGTTAAAACCAAGCATAAAAATCATACCATCTTACAGTTCCTTCTTACGATGTACCACTAATAGAATTGTGCAAAAATGCAGGAACAAATACTACCCTTCAAGAAGTACATGCCATGGGAACCTGAACCGGCATACATATACAATTTACTGTTCGTAAATTAAACCTAGGCAGGATAGTATTATACTTCAACCTTTTAGGACACAAAACTCTTGAAACCCTGTTCTTCTCACTTGGCAGAAACATTCTAATGAACAAGCCTTCCATCTCCTTATTTACAATCCCCTGGCTTCTCTGCTCCAATCAGAAATAAGTGCCCATATTTTCCTCCCCCGAATTCTAGCCTGCCTGCCCCTGCAAGCATACAAAGCCATCTCTTGGTTATATATTCCGAGAAGCCTAGCAAGCCACATCTGGAATGTCGGAGGTTCTACATCTTTCCACCTGGCGGCTAACATTATCCTAAATATCGCTGCTCCCAGAAATAGGCAATATTCCTGTGCGGTATTAAGCCCCAAGGAGCTATCATATCCTAAAATCAGCAGTGTAGGGGTCAGTTCCAATCTAATGCCAAATAATTCTTCCCAAAATCCGAGCAGCCCTTTTTTTAATAAGGACAGTTTATCACAATCATAAAACATATGAATCAATGTGGCTGGTCCTACCACACATCTGGGACATTTATCATCTGACCTTTTTTTCCACATAAATAATTTAGAAGGTGTAAAATATAAATTAAATATAGTTTTATATAGTTGTGCCTTTAAGTTTGTGGATAGGAGTATTTTAGCAGTTAGAGATAAGCTCATATAAATGTCCACCTCTGGGTTATCTAGTTTCATTGCCCAAGATGTCTCGGTTTTTTCTAAGTCATCTGGTAGTTTTTCTAGTAGTAAACTGTAGATGTTCCTAATTCTACTTGATTTCCTAGTGATAGCTTCCATCATTGGTATTTTATCTAAATTAATTGTTGGTCTGCATAAAGTAAGAATACTCCTAATCTGCACAAATTTAAAATATTGATTATGTGGGATTCGAAGTCCTGCTGGAACCTAGAGAATTGAGAAGCTTGCTCTCCCCCATAAAAGTCTCCAATCGTACCTACACCAAGCTCTTCCCACCTTTTCCCCATAACATCATAAACCTGGGGTGGGAATAGCGATGAGCGCCACAGGGGAGTATATCTGCAAACTTTCGGAATCGCCATAAATTTTGAGACTTGTCTCCATATCTTCCATGAGCTATATATTACTTTGAAGCAGACCTTTTTATAAAAGCTCTGCTCCATTTGCCTCAGTAACAATACAGGTGCTTCCTTCCCTATAGCGAGTTCATATACTGTAGGTATTCTCAGATCCCGATCCATTTCGGTATCTCTATCTACTATAAACAAGGAGATCATCTGGTGGAGGAGGGCCGCCCAGTAATATAGTGTAATATTGGGGACTGTAAGCCCACCTCTATCTTGTGGTAGGGTTAAATATTTTAAAGACCTCCTCACTTTCCCATACTGCCAAATAAAGTTAGAAAAGATAGAGTCCAGAGTCTTCAATAGGTGGTCATCCACCGCAAGCGGTATTGAGCGAAACAGATACAGGATTTTAGGTAGCATAGTCATTTTTAAAAAGTTCCCTCTCCCTATGATAGACAAATGTAGCCCATTTACTCTCCTTAAGTCGGTGGCTATTGACTTAACCAAAGGATCAAAATTGTGTTTAACAATCTCGTCCACTTTTGCACTAATTCGGACCCCGAGGTAGAATGCCGATTCTGCTCGTCTAGAATCATTAAAATCAATATTGTCTGTGCAAATAACAATTGTCTTCCCTTTATTCAAAGAATAGCCTGAAAGGAGCCCAAATCTCTCAGCTATCTGGATAATTTCCTCCATTGCCTATGTTGGATCCGTAGTTAATACCGCAACGTCGTCGGCATAAGCCAGAACTTTAGTCTCGTATCCCCTGGTTATTACTGGTTTAATCTTCTCAGACTGCAGAAGCTTAACCACCAGGGGGTTAATATACATAGCAAATAATATGGGGGAGCAGGGACACCCTTGTCTGGTCCCCCTAGATATTAAGATGTTACCAGACTCCTTCCAAATCAATTGTTGCCGGGCTCTTGGTTCACAATACATAGCTTTAATTGCCCTTATGAACTGTGGTCCTAAACCATTTAGCTCCAGTATCCCCCATAGAAACTTCCAAGACACCCGGTTGAATGCCTTCTCAGTGTCAAGGAGGATCATAGCCATCTGGCCCCCGTCCCTGTCATGATGTCAAATAGTGAAATAACCCTACGAATATGGTCAGTTGTTTCTTTTCCAGGGATAAAGCCATGCTGCCAGGGGGAGACCAGATGTCCTATAACCCTCCCTAACCGGTTAGCCAATATTTTTGAATAGATTTTTGTATCTGAATTAATCAAAGATATTGGCCGATACGAAGCTGCATTGTCTATTGGTTTTCCTTTCTTTGGGAAGATTATAATATCCGTCTCTCTCCAGGATTCAGGGGGACTTCCACTATATTGAACACCCCATAAAAGATCTAATAAAAGAGGAGTTATCACTGCTCCTAATATCTTATATACCTCCACTGGTATCTTATCGGGGCCAGCGGCTTTTCCTGAGGCCATTCCTTGCAATGCTACCTGGAATTCCTCTAATGAGATTTATTTTTCTAGATCTTCTTTAGATGAGCTATCCAACCCCTCTCCGAGTTACGTATTAATCACTATGCGGGATATATCCTGTGTTAATCCGACTGTATCCTTATCACTATCCTCTTGATATAATATTTGATAATAATCCTGAAACCCCCTGATAATATCATCTGAATCATTATATGTTTGTCCATTTAACAATCCAGCTCGGCTCAAAGTGATTTGGGGAGGGCAAACACGATTCTTTGTGTCAGAAATCAAAGCCAAGGAATACCTGGACGGCCTTTCAGGATAGATGTAGATCCATGTTTAATTCAGAAAAGAGAATATAGATCACGGGTGATTTCACCTTATATCAGGGGAAATAGGAAAGTATTAAAAATGTGTTTAAAAAATATGTGTGGGGTATATAAGTGGGGGTCTTTAGGTTCTAGTTTTAGATTTAATAGCAGCATGTATTAAGAAACATAAGGGCCACGTATTTTAGGGCTCTCGGATCTGTGCGGCGCATCCATCATGCACAGACACAAGTCTGAGTGCGTCTCTAGGGGGTGTTGGGTAAGGGGAGGGGAGTGGGGGATGGGTGGAGGGTGGGTGGAGAGGGGTAGGGAGGGGTGGGGGCGAAAACCCAGGAAAAAACATATCCAGAATTGATAATGAAACTTGTGTACAAATAAAAGAAAACGAAAGAAAACAGATCATGGTATTAAAGGCGGGAGACAAAAGAAGTGGAGGATCATTAGGAGTACATAAACTTAAACTCAGATGGGGAGGATAACTATTTGTTCAGTGAATGTTGCGGGGTTGAATGATAGATCGAAAAGGGCAAGACTGGCCGAATTAGTGAGGACTAATGCTTTCGATGTAGTGTGTCTACAAGAGACCCACATTCCTTGGGGGAAAAAAGATTTGTTGGGTATCGGAGGGTATAACCTATTGGCATGTACTTCCCAAACCTCAAATATTCGTGGAGTGCCTATATTAGCAAAGACTATCTTGGGACAGGCTAAACGTAAGGCTGTTGACACATTAGGGAGATGGGCTATTGTGGAATTAGCGGCAGGGTTTACTGTGTGCTTGATCTATGGATCAAACCAGGACGATCCTCAGATATTTGAAGATCTGGAGTTGGAACTTGCGGCATGGCCTAACCCATTAATTCTATGTGGAGACTTTAATATCTCCCTTGATCCACGACATGGACAGTATAACCAAGGGGTGTACCATGGCCGAAAGCCAAGAGTTTATAGGGCATTAACTTCTCTTAAGAGTAGTCATGGTTTGGATGATATCTGGGCTATGAAAAATCCGAATAACCCCGGGTATACGTATTATTCCTGTCCGCATAGGAAATATGTTAGGATTGATTATTTTTGTGGTACGAAGGACGTTCTCATTGGAGCTGGCATTAGGAAATTCCCTAAAGTGATTTCTGATCATAACCCTCTAGTCTTGGAGTTTGAAATTGCAAGATTTAAGAGAACGCAGAGCAAATGGACGCTTGATAGGAAACTCCTAGTAAACAGCGATTATATTGACCATATTAAGAACTGGACACAAGAATCTTTCGACATAAACAGATATAGCGCTGGCAGGTGGATTGTGTGGGATTCTTTTAAGGCTGCCCTTAGAGGTGAAACTATTAGCTTCGTTGCCAGGGCGAGGACTTTGTGCGAGACTAAGAATCAACAATTAATGCGTGATCTAGTGGAGGCAGAGGAGGAACATGTTTCTCTAATAGTACAGAGGCGGGAGGGGGTTCAAATTCAGTATCAAATAATTGCTCTTAAAGCGGAAATAAATAGTTGGTTAATGCAAAGATCTGCAGAGGTATATCAATCCCAGCGGAATAATTCCTATGAAAATGGAGAATTAGTTGGGAGGAGGCTAGCGCTTCGTACCAGGCAGAAGACATCTTTAAATCTAATACCCTCTATTAAAGTAAATGGACAAACATATAATGAAGCTCCTCCAACCTAAGGGGTTCTTGTAGGGCTGCCCTGTCCTCCATCCCCAATCAAGGGAGATCGTTCTGTGGCAGGAAATCAATCCCATGATCATCTGGTTCCCCCCATGCTTTGCAT
Source organism: Calotriton arnoldi (assembly GCA_963921515.1). Taxonomy (NCBI): domain Eukaryota; kingdom Metazoa; phylum Chordata; class Amphibia; order Caudata; family Salamandridae; genus Calotriton; species Calotriton arnoldi. The sequence goes on from CAWUFW010001098.1 coordinate 2,514,146, forward strand.
ACTCTCTACAGAGGTGGTCCCAAAATACATCATTGATCGCTAGCTGGGTGTCGGCCAAGGTTCTATTTGTGTTGCACAACACCACTACCGGTTTCCGTGAGTCTGTCTACCTCACTAATCATGCCAACATAGCACCAGCCTTCTTACCCTCTGCATGTAGCCACTGTTGGTGTGCCTTATACATGTATTTCTCCAGTCTGCACCAGTCATCTAAGAGGTCCCTACAGGTTTGATGCCAATCTTTGAGTCTTTGCGGGTGAGAGGGGAGCTCCCTCCCTATAACACGCATTTGGGACTCCCTCTGGACAAATTTCATTCTAGCTACTGTCGGACCCCGTATGAGGTCTTAAGACAAATCCCCTAATCACTACTTTCATCGTATCCCAGTCCTGGGCTCGGCTACTTGAGCTGCCCCAGCTTTCATGAAAGTAATGGAACAATTCTTCTTGCACTGTGGCTGCAAATGGCAGGTCTGCTAGTGCCTCTGCTTGCAAGCGCCACAACGGCACCGCAGGGTGAGTGTGCTCTCTCCCCATGGACACCAGGAGTAATGAATGATCAAATAAATAATGTGCCAAGTAGAAAACCTCCCTAACTTATTGTGCCAGGCCAGTGGAGACTAGACAGTAGTCTAGACGACTATACATCTATGTAGCAGGGGCGTAGCAGGAGAACACTTTGGAAATGGGGTGTTTTTCTCTCCAGCCATCTAACAGGTTAAAGCCCTGTATTAGGTCTATCAGTTGTCCTGTCATGCGTGGCTTCGTGTTTCTGCGAGTCGGGTCACGGTCAAGCACTCCATCAATCACATAATTGCCATTGCCCGCTAGCACTACATCTGCCATCAGGTAGGGCGCAGCCGCTGCCATTACTGCTGTAAAGAAATTATCACTATCACCCTCTCCCATGGCCTCTTGACTTATTTCTGGGTTATTGTGAATCGCACTCTGAGGGCGAACTCAGGGGAGGTGGGGGCAATCCCACATGGCCTCTGCAATCCTCACTGCATGTCCTCCGTACTGGGGCCCAGACACCACCTGGCACACACTGCCAATACGGGGACATGCACTTTCCAGCCCAAATCCAGTCTCTCATGTAATTATTGGGGTGGGCCAGTGCAGCGTCCCCGTTATACTCAGGGCTCTAGGCGCCCCCACCAACTTCTCCAATACGGGCCGATGGGTCTCAACCCAAGGTCACAGCCCCGATTCAGCAGCTCCAGCGGCAATCATGCCAGGAAAATCTAGTCCGCTCTATTCCACGGCTCAATGCAGGAGGCCGCTGGCCACACCACGCAGACCGCTGTGGGCAACGACATCTGCAGAGCTCCATGCAGCTCCTTAGTTTGTCAGGGGTGCCCCCACATCAGGCGGTGACTTCCCGTAGATTAGGGGGTGTTTGGGGGCACCAGATGGAGCTGATTATCCAGGATTATTACTGTGGCTGGCAGGAGCTCCAGGAAGAGTTACTAATCGGCCATCTTCCAAGGCCACGCCCCGTTAGGGTCACATTTATCAGATACAATAAAGAATAAGATTGAGAAACATGAGTTATGTAGATATATTCAAATTGCTTCATAGGGATATTCAGGAAAAGGAAGGGACAAAAGAGGAGTAATGGGAACTGCCTAGAAGGCTGAGGGTACTTACAAACAGAAAATTAGACATCTGCTTTTTCATTTACGCAAGTGTTTATTGCCAAAAACATACTGACATAACGACTGCACTTTTCAAAGTTACGAACATTATAAGGAAGGCCCAAATGCATTTTGGTGTTTATGCATTATTGAGCAACGGTGAAGAGTTTAGAGCAAGGGTCAATTTAAATAATGACAAGCCATTGGGTGTTGTAGATTCTGCGATATGACTACAGTGGATGCCATCCACACAGCCTCCAACAAAAGCACATACGGTCAGTGGTTTCCCGGTGACTTACAGGTCCTTTTAGTATCGTCCCTTCCATTCTAGGACGGGGTGGTAAGACAGAGGGCAGCCAACAACTACAGCAGCATGTTGGGGTTTCAAAGAAGGTTTCTGCCCACGGACATTTTGTTGTACAAACATGAATGCTCAAAATGTGGTGGTAGACATCCCCTTACTCATTGCTTCTCAACGTCTAAATATGGGGAACAAGGGAGACTGCAAAATGGAAGAGACAACATCTACAGCTTGCACATAAGGGCTCATACCCCAATTGTTGGGAATTACCCTTTTTGCAGGGTTACCCCAAACTTTTTTCCTGACCATCTCCTCTTTTTCTGACCATATTTTTGTTGGCCTTAGGACTATGAGCACTTTACTGCTGTTAACCAGTGCTAAAGTGAATGTGCCTTTCCTTTAAACATGGTGACATTGGTGTATACCTGATTGGCATATTTTATTTACTAATAAGTCCCTTGTAAAGTGGCATACCATATACCCAGGGCCTGTAATCTAAATGCTACTAGTGGGCCTGCAGCACTGGTTGTGCCACTCACACAAACCGGTCTTAGGCCTGCTATTGCAGGGCAGGTGTGTGCAGTTTACTGCCACTTCAACTTGGCATTTAAACCACTTGCTAAGCCTTAACCCCCACCCCCTTTATTACACATGACTCACCCCGAAGGTAGGCCCTAAGTAGCCCTAAGAACAGGGTACTCTGTAACTAAAAGGTAGGACATGTACTTTTAAGTTTTACAAGTCCTGGTAGTGACAATTAGCCAAATATTATTTTTTCAATACTGTGAGGCCTACTCCTCTCATAGGTTAGCATTGGAAATTCCTTAAAACACTTTTAAGGTATAATTCCTGAGTAGAAAGGAGTAGCTACATCATGTTTCACATCTTTGGAATGGTAATGCTAAATTCTCTGAAGTGGTAAAGTTGGATTTGACATTACTATTTTAGAAGTGCAATTTTTAGAAAGCGGCCATTTCCCTGCTCTTAACTTAGCTATGTGTGCCTGCAGCCTGTCTCTAATACACGTATGGGATGGGTGACAGCTACACTTTGTGTATTCCCTCTAGACAGCCTACAAACACAGGAAGGGTGGGTGTGACAGAGGACTCATCTACATTCATCTGCATTCTGATAGCCTTCCTGGGCAGGAAGGGGGAGAGAGAGCTAACACTTACATATGAATCGGATGTGTCCTGTCCCAACACAAAGGGCTAATTACCCCCCACAGATAGGGCTGGGATAAAAGGGGACCTGTGCACTTCAAGGAGCTGCTATGAAGTCACCCCCACTTCAAAGACACTTTGGGTATAATTCAGGAGCAGCCTGTGCAGGTAGGAGCAGTGGGGCGAGGGGGTGAGATGGGGTGAGTCGACAGATGACGACGAGGTAAAATCAAATAAAAAAAAAAGAAAACCACTTACCTTGCACTTGCCGCTCGCCGCCAACACTAGTGGCCGCTCAACAACAGTGATTCTACAGCCAGCGATGGGCAGTGCGGCTCGCTGACGACACAGTGCCTGCATCATCCACGGGTTCATATATGAAGCATCAATCAATGATTGGATTGGTGTCGACGCTCACCTCCATCCATGGGATTGATGAATAAGCAGCGCCTCCTCGACTTGAGTCCTAAACGTCGACGCTTTGCTCCAACCAAGTGCTTTGTTAGCGGGACCTGTCTGAGTCCTATAGCTAGTCTGCCCTCCATCGTGGGTGGCCTGAACTTTGGATTTACCTTTTAGCGTTATTGACTTTAAAGCACTATTTATGGTTTATTCTTTAAAGAAGCATATCTCCAAATCTTCTCATTGGATTTTTGTCTTTTTGGTCATGTTTTACTCAGATAAATATTCTCTATTTTTCTAAACCTATGTGAAGTCATTTTGTGGTGTTTCATTGTGTTACTGTGTGGGTGTGTTGCACAAATACTTTACATATTGCCTCTTTAGATAAGCCTGACTTGGACAGGGTCCATAACTCTGCCAACTAAAGATCCAATTTCTAACAACAATTAAAATTGAAGTTTCAGAAAATGGCTGTAGATCAATCCAGACATAGAGGCAGCAGTAAAATTGTTTTGGGTATTTGAGCAAGGATTTCGCTTGGGGTACCAAGAGCCTTGATTTAAAAGGTGGGCAGACAATTTAAAATCAGCAAAGGAGTTGCAAGATATAGTGCAACAAAAATTGAAAAAAGAACTACAGGCAGGGACGATTGAAGGCCCCATTTTGCATTGGCCGTAAAAACAATTGAATCATTTCCCCTTCAGGTGTCATTCCCAAGAAAACGGCGGGAGAGTATAGATTAATACACAATAGGTCATGGCCAGAAGGGCAACCCATCAATGATTTTCTTCCTGTCAGATTCTAGTGTCACATACGCAACTGTAGATGAGGCAATGAAATTGGTCCGGGCTGGAGGAGTTGTGGTAGAATTGGCAAAAAGTGACATACAATCAGCTTCCATCAGTACTGATTTTGCTTTGTTGGGTATATAATACTGGGAAGCTATATAAGTAGATTAAGTTTTACCAATGGGATGTTCTATATCTTGTGATTTATTTCAAACATTTAACACAGTTATGCAATGGCTCTCCACACGAAAGAGCGGCCACAAACTAGTATGCCATTATCAAGATGATTTCCTATTTGTGGGGTAAAAAAATGCAGGGCAATGTTTAAAGGCCTTAAAAAAAAGTGGGACTTCCATTAGCCCCAGAAAAGACAGAAGGTCCCAGCACTTGGCTTACATTTTTAGGTATAGAAATAGATACTCTTCAGATGATGTCATGACTTCCTGAAAGTAAATTATAAGAAATAAAATTATTTTTAGAAATGGTTATTGAAATTGAGAAAAGTAAAAAAAATGTTGGGCTATTTACATTTTACATGCAGAGTAGTGAGAGCTGGGAGGACATTTTTTATATGATCAGGTACGGCAATGTCCAGGGCAACATTACCACATCAAACAGTACAGGTTTCAGCATCAGTGAGAGCAGCCATGTATTTGGAAAGTCTTAATGAAGTAGCGTTGCATTTTCTGGTAGAAGACACTATTGGGCAGATACAGATCTACTCTGATGCTGGGGGTGCAAACGGTTTTGTCATTTTTGGGGAAGGTAGATGGTGTGCTGAGAGTTAGCCACAACATTGGTAACAGCAGGGATGCATTAATGCCTTTTTGGAGCTCTTCCCTTTGGTTGTGGCATTGTATGCCTGAGGGGAGGAATTGAAAAACAGGACAGTTATGTTCAATGTTGATAACATGCCACTAGTCGAACTGATGAATAAACAATAAGCTAGAGATTTGAGAGTCCTGATACTATTACGGGCATTTATGATAAAGTGTTTGCAGTTTAAGATTAACTTTAAAGCAAGACACGTGTGTAGGAAGCTGGCTCTGTATATACTATACCAAAGTGAGGTATAGTGTGCACAGAGTCCAGTGGAACCTCAAAGGTAGGCAGAGGTAAAAATAGATAGCACCTTACTCTCTATTTGTGGTAGTGTGGGAGAGCAGTAAGGCTTTATCAGAGGGTAGTGTTAAGCACTTGTTGTACACACTCAATCAGCAAATGATTGTCACACACTCAAAGAATGAACTCAGACCAATTTTGCTTCTAAAAAAATATTCTTTTAGTTATTTTATTTTTCTAGAACCAAGCAAGCCTGGCACAGGTAAGTGATTTATACTTTGCAATAATAATACAGTTTGAATTGCAGTTGGATATATACTTTGGTTTGATTACAGTAGAATCACTGGTAATGCAATGCTTTGAAATATTGTACATATACTTTGTATTGACTTTTCAATAGGATGTCATGTAGATTACTTTACAGATTACTTTTCTTACACAGTGTAGTATACCTGGATACTGCACTGGAACATTTCCTGTAAACAGATAAGTAAAAGCGTTTTGGTTATTTGGTTACAGTTTTAGAGACTTTTATAGATTTTCCAACTCCACACTTCAATGTTATCCTATGGGAGGAAATTGTGTTATCAGTTAACAGGTAAGTACTTTGTTATGGGAGTTGGGTTTCTGGGGATAGACTCAGGGGTCCCCCAGGGTCAAGGATGCACTCTTGTTACACCCTCAACGGCACTAGGGCGGCCGGGTGCAGGATGCTGAGGCCCAATGTTATCCAATGGGGGATAGGGGGCCTCCGGTTGGTGGCTGCTTACGAGCAGGCCACAGGTTATGGGAGCATAGCTCCTGGACTTAAGCTCAGGGCAAATGGAGGTTCAAGTTAGCACCAAAGGTACACCCTCAGCGGCACTAGGGCGGCCGGGTGCAGGGTGCTGTTTTGTCATCGGGTGCCCTGTTACTTTCAATGGGGATTCTCCGGTTTGCAAACACACTGCAGGCTTGGGGACGAAGATCTTCTGGGTGCGACCACCACTTGGAGAAGTAAGTGGGGATGATGGGGGTTGGTTAGACACCATCGGTTGGGCCACCCAAGGACATGGGGCGTCGGGTGCAGGGGTGTCTTTTAAGGTTGTATTTTCTTACCAGCTCCTGGTCGCGGTTGGGGGTACCTTCTGGTTTGAGGCTGCAGGCATTGGCTGGAGGCTTGAGGCAGGTCAGGGATCACTGGATCTCAGGTTAGGATCACCGGGGAGACCTCCTCGTGGTGTTGGGCCATTCGAACTCGGGCAGTGGGCGTCAGGTGCAGAGTGGTGCAAACTCGCGGATTTCGCCGGAGCTGGAGTCTGTTGGTGAACAAATCCGGTGTTTACAGGAGACAAAGTCTTTTCTTTGGATGGCAGGGCAGGTCCTCGGGGTTCTTGAGGTTGCTGGCTGCAGGACACACTGGAGTTTCGCTTCTGCAGGTTCGAGGTGGGAACAGGCCGGTAGGGCTGGGGCCAAGTCAGTGGGAGTCCTCCTCTTCTTAGCTTCGGCAAGGCTGTTCGGTCCTTCTTCTTCTTTTCTTCTTGTAGTTTCTTGTCTGAGTTCTTGGTTCAGGGCTTCCCCCTAAATACTGTATTTAGGGGGCGTGTTAGGGGGCTCGAAGACAGTAGCCAATGGGCTACTGACCTTAGGGTGACTGCACCCTTGGTGTGCTCACCCCACGTGGGGGAGTGAGCATAATCCCTAATCCTGACTGGGGAGTGCCTGCCATCTGCAAGATGGCGGACACTGAAGAGTGGGCTTCACCTCGCCTCCCCCACCTGAGGGGTGGGGTTGGCAGAGGTGGGCACACCTTCTGGGCTGGCTAATTGTTCCTGCCTGTCTTCCCGCCGAAAAGGAGGGGGGACAGGAAGGGGGCCTGCACCTGATAGCAGGAGAGGCTGGGGGTCGCATTACAAAGGCTGCAAGGCCTTTGAAGCTCCCCTGCCACAGATGGCTCTTCCTGGCTTGAGGGAGGTGTGACCACCTCCTCCCAGGAAAGGCTTTGTTTCTGGGCTCAGGGAATGAAGGCTCCTACCCGAGGGGTCCAGAAACATGTCTCGTGGTGGCAGGCTGGTGTGTACCAGTCAGGGAACCCACCAGAGGCTGGTCGTTTTTCAAGGGGCATCTCTAAGATGCCCTCTGAGTGCATTTTTCATTAAATCCCACACTGGCATCAGTGTGAGTTTAATGTGCTGAGAAGTTTGATACCAAACTTCCCAGTTTTCAGTAAAGCCATTATGGTGCTGTGGAGTTCGTAATGACAAACTCCCAGCACCATATACTCTTAATGGCATTACTGCACTTACAATGTCTAGGAGTTGGTCTAGACACTGTAGGGGTACAGGGCTCATGCACCTGTACCCTCACCACTGGTACAGTGCACTCAGCTAGAGGGGTGGCTGACCTATGCCAGGGCAGTGGGTTGTAGGCATGGCACACAGGGATGTGTGCCATGTCAACTCTTCACTTTGTTCTGCACCAAAACACGCAGCCTGCAATGGCAGTGTGTGTGTGTGTAAAGGTACATGGCCTCTAAGGGTGGCACAATAAGTGCTGCAGCCCTTAGAGGCCTTCCCTGGTCACAGTGCCCTTGGTACCCATGGTACCTTTAACAAGGGACCGACATGTGGCCAGAGAGGTGCCAATTGGGGGTACAAGGTACAGTTTTTGGGAAAGAACACACACCCTGGGAACCTGATTGGGAGGGACCCAGGGCACATCAAGTCAAAGTGCATCACTAGTCTGGCAAAAAGTGGGGGTGTTACTGCAACAGAAACCCAGCTTCCTACAACGTGCCAGGAGTGAGGAATAAAAGAGCAAAAGCTTTATCTCATTTTCAGTGGCAGAAGTTTCTCAGATTGGCACCAGGAGCAGAAAGCAACAAGACAGATCTGCCGCAGACAATGTGGGCATGGGGGGTGAGAATAGTGGAGTTAGTAGAGAAGTCTATAGCTCCATCAACAACAAGAAGTTATCAGCAAGCGTGGGAAGAAATTTTAATTTATGGCATACAGGAAACCTGAGGAAAAATGACACAGTTGCAAATGAAAAAGCAACTCTAAAGTTTTTAATGTTTTTGATTGATAAGGGTTTGTCACACACAACTATATCAGGAAAATTGGCAGGGATATCATTTTGTGGCATACTGTGGTGGGGATATATCCCCACCATAGAATCACTTAGTGAGAGAGGTTTTGAAAGGCTTAAGTAAAGAGCAAGGCAGAAGGCCATACCTACGGGAGCCTGTGACAATTAAGTTATTGGAAAAGTTGCTAATACAGGTACTTTTTTGCTGTTATGATGAAACTGAAGTACTTGTTTACAGTTTATGTATACTATGGATGTTGTTTGGTGCATTTAGAGCTTCAAAGTTTCTAGGCTTGAATGGCAATAGTAGCATAAGGAGTAGCGAAATGTTTCTAGAAAAGAATAGATTGAGAATTTGGTTGAGACCTTCAAAGACTGATCAAGCAGGTAGAGGAAAATAAGTTTGGCTGAACGTGAGTGGAATACTAGATTTATGTCCAGTAGAGGAATGGATAGGTTTTCAAAGTAGATTTAGTCTGTGGGATAAGGAGATATTTTGCCATAAGAATTGAGTAAAAATTATGATCTACAATTTATTGGGAGTATTAAGAGTGGCATCAAAATAGCTGGTCAAACCCCTAAAAATATTGGACACATTCATTTTGCATTGGGGCAGCTACCAAAGCAGCAAGATTGTGTTGGTCATGGGCAGACATAAAGAGGACTGGAAGATGGAAATCAAAATGCTGCAAAAGCTATGTAAAGAAATAAAACAAAAAATGTTTACCGTATATATGGGCATATTTCTCTAATCTTTTACATTAGGCTGTTTGCAAGGTCCACATTCAGTTAAGATGCTGGCATGGATTGTGAGACATTCAATGATAAGATGGGCAGCAACGTATGCAGACCAACAGATATATGGTTGATTCCCTTTGACTTTCAAGTAGCAGACACGAGGTGGTAAGGAAGGGTAAAAGCAGAATGCATTGCAGAAGCTTACTTCTAGTGTTAGTCGAACGTTTTCTATCAGAAGGAGATCAGAAATGTTGGTGATCAGTTTAGGTGAAAATGATTTGGTGCAATTGGCTGGCCTAACCTTGATTAAACAAATGAAAGAGAACTTAACAGTGATAAAAACTAAATGGGTTGGTTCATGCATCATATGGACTGAATATATTCCCAGGAGGTATTGGAGAGGGGCAAAAAAACCATGAAGCCATAGAGAAAGCTGGATGAAAATGAAATAGGGACATGCAAGTTTTTTGTATGAACATCGAAATTGAAGTTTTTTCTCACAGAAACATAAAAAAAATGGATGATCACATCTATAGGTCAGATGAAGTACAATTATCAAAATTTGGACAATCATACTATATGCTTTAATTGATGGAAATGTTTGAGCATTTGTGGAAAGAGAAATTGTGGTGTACAGAACAACACAGTCAAAAAATGGGGGGAGATGGAGGTAACGGTTAGGTTCACCCTCCGAGGTACATATAGTTCACAAAAAATCTGTAAATGTCAGATCCAAGAACCTAACCAAGGGAATGGGGATTCCGCTTAATGTGCGGAAAAAGACCCCTATCTTTGAGAAAAGAAAAATTACTTTTCTAGAGTCCCCTCACTCATCCAGGGTTGCCCCTAGGTGACATGCTTCATCATTGGGGCCATCCTAAACAGCTGCTGTCTGGGGCGTGCTGCGACTTGCGGAACTACGTAGGAGCACTTTTTGTGAAAAAATGTGTAGTGCAGTGGTGAAAGTGATGCTAAAAAATACCTAGCTAGTGAGCCAATGTTTTATTCTTGCTCCTAGTTGGTAAGGATAAAAAGGGGGGTAATAATAGGGAGAAATGCAACTATTATGTGTATACAATCCCTAATATTCGGTCGACATGTTTCGAGGTATTCCCTAAACCTCTTCTTCAGGACCACATGGAGACCAGCTCCATGTGTGCCACACATTGTGAAAAACTATAATAAGGAAAAAGAAAAGCGCCCACCTAATGTGTGAGCACCCAATTAAAAATACATATGGTTTAGTTTCTGACTCGTAGTATCTGTTCAGGGAAATAAAACAGAATGGAAAATTAGCACATAAATCCTGCCCTCCTCTCTTGTGGGCAGGTTCATACCAAATGCGGTAATCCGATCAATGTACTCCTCTATAGTTGATGTAGGTGCCCTTAGGGATAATAGTTAATTAGTGCTTAGATCCAATGTGACATAATATAACACATCAGATGTCTCCTTTGTGAGAAAGCGTGGTTAAATGTAGAAATTAAACTTTAAAAACACTCATGAAGAAATTGACACCACGTGACATACAACGTATAAACATATAGACAGACAATGTTCTCCAAATTGCCTGGAATATACTTATGATTTGGCAATACTATGCCTCATGGTCTGCAGGGGTAGAGGGGCTTGTAGTCACACCCTAGAAAAATATAGAGCATTTGTAATTGACTGTGCTCAGAAGGAAGAGAAATAAGAAAAAATAAGAAAAAATACAGAAAAGCATCTTGTTGTGTCAGCCCATAACGTGGATGGGAGATACTCCAAAGCAAAACAAACGTGCTTTAGAAAGTCCTGGGAATCCTGTTGTGTTGTGTAGTTCCTATAGTACCCATGCAGGACCTGCGCGTTTGGATACCATAAACTGTGGGTTTGGTGGTAGACTGACTCTGTGCACCCCCACCGCGTATGTTAGCCTGATTTGCATTAGCTAGCTCACAGTGCCACTAGAATCTCCTCTTATCGGGGAGAGATTAGTTCCTGGCAACCTTAGACCATGACAACCCAAATTCCTCCGAATCGTGGAAACAATATACTACTTTTCGCTCAGTCACTCGTGCTTACTTATTCGGTTTGTCTCAGAGAGTTACACAGAATAAACAGTCTGGGCGTTTCAATAAGTATTTATTGAACAGTTGTTATTCTAGTGTAAAATATATGTGCTGCGGCAACCAGCAGACAATAGCAGAGATATATTATCAGCAGTACGATAAAAGCAAAGGGATAGAACAGTTCTACCATATTGCAATAGTCATGAATACATACATGAATATAAAAAGCATTATGAAAGTGCGCGTACTCCTACGATGCCTAACTAGATGTACCTGAGTGTACCTAGCATATGTGTAGGTCTAAAAGCCTAAGAGCCAAGAATCCTTCTAGGATTTAGTCGAACCTCCATACCTGAATAGAGAGAGAGTGGGACCCCGTCCTGGTCTCGAGTTGGACACCCCGCAAGGGCTTTGTTAGACCGCTGTCAGCTGGAGCGACTGCATGCAGGAGCCTCAGCGTCTCTGGTCAGTGTGTCAGCATGGAAGTCTCGGTTCCTCTGTCTTACCGGGGTAAGATGTGGTGTATTTATACCCTGAAGACTCTAGTTGCTTCGTATGGTTTGTATTGGCCCTTGTTAGACTTGAGGAAGACGTCAGGGGTGAACTTTGTACATACATATTATGCAGGTGGTGTATTCCTAGAGAGCCATGCATAATTGATGAGTACAGTGTGGGCCTGTGTTTGGGAAAAACCCTGCTGTATTCAAAACCACAGACTAGATAACGTTCAGTCCTCAGAGCTCGTTGTGTATTAGCGAGGACCAATGTAGGTGAAAGATCATGCCTATATAAGGGATCATGACTATAATAGGACATGTACAGTTATGACCGTAATAGGGCATATGCGGCTTTGACCATAATAGGGCAAGTACAAATATGACCGTATTAGGGCAAATATGAATACGTCCATTTTAGGGCATATATGAACGGGTCTACATTAGGGCCTCTATACGGGACATAACACCCACTCCTCTTCCGAACAGGATGACAATGACGAAACTTAAAATCTGGACAATTTAAAAACATTTTAAAAGCAAGTAAAAACATGGTTTTAAAATTGTTAAAAATTTTCAAAAATGTTACAATTCAGCTATTTCCAATTGCCACTAAAAAAATGAAATGTCTATTTTGTTTCTCTATATAAGTTGCTTCACTCAAAGAGGAAGAAGGCCATGCTTTTCTCAAGCGAAAGTGTCAATTTAGGAAATGTTCCAAATTTTCCCGTTTATAATGAAAACGAGTGGAGAAGCCGAATTCTTTCCCAGGACGCGATGAGCCAATTCGAAATTAAGTGTCCTGGCTGGGAAGCACAACATTATCTGTGTGAGCTACTGCAGACGACAAATCCAACGCCTCACAGAGAACGTCAATCGCACATAGATGGAATGTAGCACTGCCATTAGTCGATGCTGCGGCAGCTTGTGCAGCAGTTGTTACCTGGGTGCCTGTGGAGGAGTCACCTAACTCAGCAGGAGCAAACGGCACCTGTGGATTCTCCAGGAATACGTTCATCAGAATTGGAAGCCGCTGGGGACAACGCAGATCATGGGCCTTTATGGGGTCTAGCATTGCATCCGTGTCCGGAGGCGCATCGGATGGAAACGTTAGACAAAGATCCAACATCCATTCTTCTCCGCAAAACAGGCATCGAAGAACAGGTAAGATGCAGTCTACCCAGACTGGTCGAAAGGATAGAAACCAGGAGGCATTGAGTTCTCGCAGGCAAGAAATGCCCAGAAGTTGTACCATGCGCTCACGGTATTTCCGCTCCAGGAGCATGTTCGCCATTCCCTCGGGAATTGGGCCGTCCATTGCGTAGCAGTAGTATTATGAATAGGACCCCTGCAATCAGCATTAGGATAAGCGGGAGTCCTCCAAATACGCTTCCCAATACGGAGTGTATAAAATTTGGGATTACTCTGAGGACTGTCTGAAAGGTGCTTAACAGTCCTGACCCTATGGTCTTAAATAGGTGTATAATACCGCTCGTATCAGACATATTGAAGATACGTCCCACCATTTCTATGAAATGAAAGGGGCGGTTTGTACGTATAAGCACCTGTATCTCAGTCGAGGTCCTTGCAACTTGAAGTTCAAAGGTTTCTCGAGCGGAGGTTAAGGGCACGAGTTGCTGTAAAAGCATGGCTTGCAGTCTGCTCAGAGTATCAAATTGTATGAAAGAAACGTTTAGTGAAGGCCATAGCGGCGCCTCCCTGACTGAGTTCAGTGGCGGAAACAATACTTGCATACAGCAAGTAACCCTGGAGTTAACAGTGACCAGATAGGCGACGCCCAGAAGCATCCCACAGCAACCTTGATCATTTAGCATCAAGTAACTCCCATTCAAGAGCAGCTGAAAAAACGGTGTGATCATGGCCGCTGGGGTCCCTGTCATGTGACACAATAGGTTTGCTACTGAACCGCTACAGGCTCCGTGTAGTGAAATATCCTGACACATGAGAGAACCGCTTAAAGCGTTCTTGCAGTTTGCACCGCTTAGAAATACTTCTCGATCCCCATTCCGGCATCGATATCTATATGGTAACTCCCAAGTTTCCTTAATGTATCCCTTACCCAGTTTTTTCATATGTGCCTGCCTGCCTTTGCTCAAGGCAATATTGAAACTGAAAAGTAGTGACCGGCAGAGTGATTTGGCCATGAATTAGCCATTCAGTTGATGGTAATTCAGCTACAGTAAATGGTAACCTTTCCAGTTTCTCAATACGCAGCATTGTATATTTGGCTCCCCTTTGTGCTATTTCTGTCTGTTTATTAGTTAGATTGCATTCTGAAAACAGAGACGTGGTGTTTATAAAATGCCAGGGCACATAGCCTGCACGCAAAGATTGTAGCGTCCAGCTAGCATCATAAAAGAACGTAGCTGAGATTGCCCGTGTTGTAACAAGGCTAGATCTTGTTCTAATATGTCGATTGCCGAAGACACAATGTTGCCTAAGGAGTAAATCCTGGAGGTCAAAGTTGTTAACCCATTATCCACTACAGCTAATGCTAGGTTAATACGGTCTATTTAATACAGTCTAGGTTAATACGGTCTATTTCCCGTATTCTTTCTGCGGCCTCCTGTTGGGACATTTTCCAGTTTTCATTATAATAGGCATAAATGCCAGCATATATGAAACGTTTCTGACGTGTCTTCCTTGGGCCTGACAAGAAATCCCTAAGGTCTACATCAGGTGTGAGTAAGGTCAAATTATGTTTTACTTCTGTGAGTGTTGAGGTCTCTAGCAAATCAAGGCACAACTTCCCAACACTATATGATGTCACTACCCCTGGGGGTTGTCTCTGTACATAACGTGTATCTGGCCTATTGATACTGAACCCCTCGGTTATACCTTGGAATCTCTGTTGACGTGTTTGTGTCAATGGGCTAAATCAGCCATTTCGTCCAATCAGGATCTGATCTGTTGTACTGGAGAATGTCATCGAATCCTACCCCTTTGTGTAGTTGAATTCTGCCCCCCACCCATCTGTGATGGTGTAGGAAACTCGGGTGAGTTCATTTCCTTGTTTTGGCAAGTCCAAGACAGGATGTCTGTTGCACAGTTTCATTTAGAAATATCATCTTCTGTGGAATGAGGCATGCTCTAAAAAGCGCTTCTGTTCCCTGGACTTGCCAGTCCCTAGAACCCCAGATTGATTTTAAATCTATAGTGTCCTTCCATAGGTCGAAACCCTGTGTAGACAACTGGGCCATAAAGGAAGCAGAGTAAATCTGTTTGGTGTTCTGTGCTGATGTTGTTGCCACTTTGTAATAAAATGACTTTGGGTCAGATGTGTTGAACCCTGAAAAGTATGTGAATTTCTGTGCAAAAGTTTGCGAACTACCTTTTGGAGTAGTTGGGCAGTGTTCCCACTGGTGGTATTCAAATACATTTCTAGGTGTTATAGATTTGTGTAAGAAATGATGACCATAATGTTGGTAACAGTACAATGTATCATTTCATTGTTCTGAAATGCAGCAGTTTTTTCTAAATCAGACATCATAGCATTTACAGTTTCAGTGTCCCAATCATCAGATAATGTACTGGAGGTAATGATATCACTTAAAGAAATCTTAAATACATGTTTAAGCTTTAAAAGTTCAGTCGGACCGAAGATATAATAATCAATTTTTTCCCACACTATACCGTTCGGTATAGGAATTGCTGTGATGTTCACTGAAGACAAGTCTCTTGGTTCCCGATGTGAAGACTGGTGTGGTTTTAAAATAAAATTGACTCTTTGGGTGTAGAGCTCTGCTGGAGGTATCGTCCATTAATAAGCATACTAAAAGTTATAATTAAATCTAGCCAGAAAATAAAAAATAAAATCCCTGTGATATACCATAGTTCAATCCAAGGTGACACCAGGTAAGTCTTTCTAAAAAAGTTCAAAAAGTCAGTGAGTTTCTGTTTGTGTGTTTTTTTGGCTGGCGTCGTTTCTGGCTCGCTTGGATCCAGTGAAAATGTATCAAAGTTCATGAAATAGCCAGAAGCAGTTCGAACAATTGTTGGAATTGCATCGGGATTTGTTGAAATCGGATTTTGCTCTTGACGAGGCATGTTGACGTAGATGTCCGTAGTTGGTCTGATTGCAACTTGGGTGTTAAGTTGATTTTCATTTTGAAGATGAATTTCTTGTTGAAGTGGAACGAGTTCCATAGCATTGTTGCTTAGTCCTTCATTCCGTACAGGTGGCTCTTCAAACGTGATGAGTCTTTCTGTTTGGACTTCTTGTATTGTAGCAAGAGGAGGGCGTCTGCTACTGTGGAGTCCACGTGGCCTACTGTTTAGTATCGGCCACATAGTGTGGTTTGATTAAGAAAATTGAGACAAATCTTTTCTCCTTTTTCCCGGCAAGAGGTGGCAGAAGTACAGTTCTTGTGCCTTGGATTGCAAGGACCGGTACAGACTTTCTGTAGGATGGCCCAAATTCTTTCTTGTCTGCAATCTTTTCTCTGACCAGATCCCCAACTTCTGGGATCCAGACAGGTCTTGCCGTTACTGCCTTGACTTCCTCAGTGGCGGTCTGTTTTAAGTGGACGCTGCTTTGTTGTGTCCTAGATTCATTTAGATCCTGTAAAACAACCAAACGATCATGGATATCAAATGGTTTCTCATCCGCCACTGTGCCTTCACAATCAAGATCAGGTACCCACATTCTTGTCCCAAATAGGACCTCGTAAGGAGTGACACCCCCTAGAGAGCTTCTTGGCTGATTATTTATTGCTCGTTGTACCCCATATAAGTGATCGACCCATCTACCGCCCTTGCCTAATACCCTAGCTGTTAAAGATTGCTTTGAGTCACGGTTTTTCTTCTCCACAACGGAATTTCCCTCAGGATGGTACGGAGAGGAGTACTGCAATGCTACGCCCATTCCTTCCATGGCCTCTTTGTAAGCCCGAGAGCTAAACGCCGGGCCACGGTCAGAATGTAACGTGCCAACTGCGTATGTGCCAATAAAGACTCGCAAATCTTTTATAACAGTTCGAGCGTCAGCACAGCGCTGAGGCCAAACCCAAAAGAATATAGAGCAGGAATCCACTGCAACCATGATATATTTCTTGGCCCCATCAGATTGTAGGGGTCTGCAGTGGTCCAAATAAACACATGCGAGAGGTTTGTCTGATTTCAGCAATGGTGTCTGCGCTGATCGTGCTACGGTGGAGCCCTTCATCTGCTGGCAGATGTCGCACTTTAAGACATAGTCTTTGGTCTGCTTTGTTAACCCTGGCCACCAGTAGCGCTGTTTCAGTAAAGAAATAGTCGCTGTGACGCCTGTGTGCACAGAACCCAAAGCCTCGTGTGCTGCTAGAATTAAGCCTTGCATACGATCCATATTTGGTATTACTCTATCCCCCACTCCAGGAATCTGAGCATATGGAATGTTTTGTGCATCTAACTTGTAGGAGTACTTGAGTGGAAATTTTTTAGGTACTGCTGTGCTGCCCTTGCGTGAATCATTGACAGCTACCAAAATCTCGCCGTCTATTCTCGTTTTTGAACGAGTGATTGCAGCTACGGACGCTGTGCGTACAGCCTCCTTTGCGGCTTCATCAGCCAATGAATTCCCTTCAACGTGAACGCCATCACGCTGATGACTCAGTGTATGTATCACGTGAGCCCTTGGTAGTTCGTTTCTCAACTCCACTACCTGTTCCCATAGCATTTTATGCTTAATTGTGCCACCTTTCGCGTCTTTAAACCCGTTTTGTTCCCAATGATGTAAATATTCATTGTACGACGCGTTCGGTATTTACAAGTGCCAGTATCAGTGCTTTTAACTCTGCCAACTGAACCATGCAGTCTCCTAGAGATTGTGTTTTAGTGCAACTCGGATGGAACTTTCCATCGTGCATGTGACCTTTAACAATCGCACACGCTGCGCTGTAAGCTTGCTTACTCCCTATGGCTGGTTGAGCAGATCCGTCAGTGTAAATAATGTATACATACTGATCTAGAGGCAAAATCTCATTTGGTAGAGGATATTCTTGTTCAGTATTGCAGAAATGCTGTGTTTTTAAACTTGGATCAAATCTGTATTCAACATCCGTTGCAGTAAGAGAATTAGCCCATTGTATCCTCCTGGGATGCAAGGCTTTCGCATTTGGAATGCTAGCCTTTGTAACAGCCTCTAAGGCTGGTACTGGGGTCACGACTATTATGCGTTTACCCTGAGCCAGAGCTCTTTCTCTTGCTACAGCTGTCTGAACTGCTGTCAGGATTTTTTCTGTTGAAGTGAAACGCATCTCTGCGTTTGTGTACAGGTGTGATTTGTATGCGATTGGTACCATTTCGCCTTCATTGAAAGTTATATAAGTGTACCCGCATTGACCCGCTATTAATCGGATCACTAAGTTGCGTACGTTTACGCATGTCTGTAAATGTTTAGAAGCTATCATGTCTTCCTGTAGGGAACGCAGGATATTTGTATGTTCCTGTGTCCAATGTCTGATTGAAAAATCAGGTTTTATTAAGTCGTAGAAAGGTTTTACTCTTTCTGCGTAATCCAAAATGTATGTTCGACCAAAATTTAGGAATCCCAGAATTGATTGTAAATTCTTTAATGATTTTGGAGGTTGGAGCAGCGCACACTTTTCTAAAAAGTTAGCTGCTAGGCTTTTTCCTTCACTTCACAGCTCATACCCTAAAAATAAGACATTGAGATGGGCAATTTTTGATTTTTTAAAATTAAATTTATAGCCCTCAGAGGCGAATCTCATAATAATGGTGCTCACCCTGGTCAAGTGCCTCGGTAAGTCATCGTCCGTCAGATAAATATCATCTACATAGGACAATGCATCTTCATCCAAATTTTGGAGTAATTCTGTTACTCTTGCTGAAAATACCCGGGGCTATTTTTATACCCTTGGGCTAGTCGACAAAATTGTCGCTGGGACCCTAACGCACTGAATGCGGTCAGATACCTGCTTTCAGGCGCTATATTTTGGCAGAAAAATCCATTTGAGATATCAAGTGTTGTTTTGTATTTTTTGTGCACAATGTTATTCATTAATGCGGCACTGTGTGCATTTTGATCTGCAAATGTCTTTGTGCAAGTGTTTAAATGTCTGTAATCTAAAACTAAACGATATGTGTTGTCAGGTTTTGCTACGGGAAACAAAGGATTGTTCATAGGTGAAGTGCAATTTTCTATCACCCCCTGGTATTCAAGTTGATCTAGGATCTCCCTGACTTGTTTTTTAGATTCCTGCTTTATAGGGTATTGCCTTTGAGCATTTGGGGAAACTTTTCCGGGATCACGTGGTGGGCTGAATCCTCATCCCAACCAACATGATTTTTGTACAATGCTGGAGCTAGGGCAACCGCCCACTCCTGCGCATATGCACGTTTTAAATGTATGGGAACGAGGTCGGAAAAGGCTGGAAAAATTACCTTTTCTCCCTTAGGGCACTCCATGACGAATGCTGGCGGCCAGTCTTGCTCTGCTAATAGGATGTCATATCCAGATGACAGATTTGTCCAAAATAGACCTTTAACTTTTCTGGGCTTGTCCCCCTCCATCCGGAGTGTTATCTTATGTAACTTATGTGGGACACTTACCCGAGTATCAGGTGTTTCCACCGTGATATACTCACTCAACTCCGCTGTCACCAGAAATTCCTTCAGGTTCTGGCGGGCTATCGTTACTTCTGCCGTGCTGTCTAGCATCGTCAGAGCCCATTCCCCGTTCAGAAGCTGTGTCCTCAGAATTCTGGGCATGTCTGATCTTGAGACCTGCTACCTTCTTCTTTTTGAACTGAGGTTTCTGTTTTTGTTTATCTTCTTTTTTAGGTGCGTAGTTTGCAGCGCGTTGCGTGTCTATGGACTTTGTACGCTCCTCTGACCGTCCTTCCCTCTCTGAGTTTTTTGATGAACCCTGAAAGGAACGAGAGGAACGTGTATCAGTATCCTGATACCTGTCAGGTTTTTAAATATTATCCCTATTCCTGAGGTTATACCTCCTTTCAGAGGGCTCCTGTTGAGGAGACCTAACTCTGGATTGAGATCTGCTGTCTTTAGACTTTTGTTGTTTTTTATTTTCCCACTTCTTTTTAGAAGAAGTAGGTGTCTGCTTTGTAGTGTCCTTTTCAGAACTGCCCACCAGTTGTGGTTTTAATGTTTTCCCACCTAGACTGTCTCTGCCTAGTTCTGCATGTGCAGTTTCAATTATTTTGGGAAGTTCGTGTTGTTGATCTATTGGACCGAACTCCCTTAGGCGTTGGCGGATCGCCGCTGAAGCTGCTTCCCCCTTAATGTTAGCTAGTATTATGGCTGATACCTGGTCAAAGTTATTTAGTAACTTCATCCCTAAGTTAAGGGCAGGTTCTGCTCCGTACTCATTTTGTATCTGTCTCAATACATCAGGTACTACTGCTAATGAGGAGATACCATGTGTTCTGGTATATATGGCAGCAAAGACTGAACCCCAAGAGGTGCAGTCCTCTACTTGTGGTGTGATCCCCATGGGCAAGCAGATTGTTAGAATTCTGTGTTTATCATAGGTGGTAGTATTCGGGAATACTGCCTCAAGCTGAGTTATTTTCTGAGCTATCCAAAATGGTATTTGTTCGCGTTTTGCGGGCATTTTGCCCATTACCGCGTGTAATGTTTGAGGAGTGATTTTATTTCCTGTACCCTGAGCTGGAGTACTATTTGCTGCACCTGGTGCAGGTTGGATTGTTAAAGTCCTCATGACGAATTGTGTCAGGTTTCTGTAGATTTTAATTAAATCTCTGTGTTGTATGAGTAATTCTGGCTGTGGCATTGTTCCAATGTCAGGATGCGGTGTGTAAGCCGCTAGTATTGGCCATGTGGCCCCGTCTCCTCCGAGCTGCCGTAATCTTACTCTTTGTCGTACGTGGGGTAGTGCGCCATTAAACCAGTAATAATGTTCCTGGTAAGTGAGTGGAATCTCTATGTCCTCAAACGGACAATATTCCCGTGGTGCATTTCCAGCAATGTAGTAGTGAAATGTCTTGGTTATGGCATTTGCTGCTGGGAATGTAACCCTCTGTTTTGTTTGATTCGTGTGCCTCAATCACGAAAACTACCATGCCACCCCCCGCTTGTAAACCATTTTCTAATATTCTTAGGGTTGACTGTTTTTCTGAATTTTGGTGCATTCTGTATTGCATTTTCAGGATCTTCTTCTTCTGAAAAATTCAGTTCAACTCTGTCTGTCCTTACCTCGTTGTCAGACATGTTTAGAAGAAGAAGTATTCCAAGGGGAACTAAGATAAGGTGTTATGCACAATTTTTAGGAACTAAGGGGCAGATTTACAAGCCCCCTGCGCCACCAGTACGTCACTTTTCGTGACGTACTGGTGGCGCAGGGGGCTGCTCCATATTTACAAGGAGAGGAAAAGCCACCCTGCGTGTCTTTTCCTCTCCTTGTAAATACGGCCCCTTCACACGCAGCACTTTGCGGTGAAGGGGCGTTCCATGGAGTGTTGCTGTGGGTGTTCCCACGCAACACCCATGGAACAAGACACATTTCAGAATTACGAGAAATTGTAACTCTGGAGATGCGTTTGAAGCTACGCCACCCTAGAGGTGGCGTAGCGAGAGCACCGAGGAGAAATGTTTTCATTTCTCCTCGTTTCCTCTTTCAATGCGTGCTGCATTCTGCAGCACGCATTGAAAGAGGAAAATGGTTGTAGTGATTGTTTTTGTGCAGGAAGGTTACCCTTCCTGCACAAAACAATCTCCCCACGACATGAGCATCCTTGCACCATGGTGCAAGGGTGCCTGCGCCAGCGCATGGCTGCAGTTTGTGCGCCAGCGCAGGGAGAAGCACAAGGATGCGACATATTCTTGTAAATATGTCGCATCCCTGTGCTTTCCAAACTAACGCAGCGCGGCGCAGCAAAATGACTTGCTGCGCCGTGCTGCGTTAGTTAATTGTAAATCTGCCCCTCCATGTCCTTCAAGCTTGATTAACCAACAGCCAATAAATAGTATTCTCGTACTACTCAGCTGTGGCGGAGTTTTGTGCCCACCCACTCCAGACGTCTCTGGGGTTTTGTGAGTAGGTTCTCTGAGACTAGCACGACTGAACTACTCAGATTCTACTGTTAAATAAGTACCCAACCAACGTTGGCGGCGCAATGTCATGTAGTTCCTATAGTACCCATGCAGGACATGCGCGTTTGGATAGCATAAACTGTGGGTTTGGTGGTAGACTGGCTCTGTGCACCCCCACCGCGTATGTTAGCCTGATTTGCATTAGCTAGCTCACAGTGCCACTAGAATCTCCTCTTAACAGGGAGAGATTAGTTCCTAGCAACCTTAGACCATGACAACCCAAATTCCTCAGAATCGTGGAAACAATGTACTACTTTTCGCTCAGTCACTCGTGCTTACTTATTCGGTTTGTCTCAGAGAGTTACACAGAATAAACAGTCTGGGCGTTTCAATAAGTATTTATTGAACAGTTGTTATTCTAGTGTAAAATATATGTGCTGCGGCAACCAGCAGACAATAGCAGAGATATATTATCAGCAGTACAATAAAAGCAAAGGGATAGAACAGTTTACCATATTGCAATAGTCATGAATACATACATGAATATAAAAAGCATTATGAAAGTGCGCGTACTCCTACGATGCCTAACTAGATGTACCTGAGTGTACCTAGCATATGTGTAGGTCTAAAAGCCTAAGAGCCAAGAATCCTTCTAGGATTTAGTCGAACCCCCATACCTGAATAGAGAGAGTGTGGGACCCCGTCCTGGTCTCGAGTTGGACACCCCGCAAGGGCTGTGTTAGACCGCTGTCAGCTGGAGCGACTGCATGCAGGAGCCTCAGCGTCTCTGGTCAGTGTGTCAGCATGGAAGTCTCGGTTCCCTCTGTCTTACCGGGGTAAGATGTGGTATATTTATACCCTGAAGACTCTAGTTGCTTCGTATGGTTTGTATTGGCCCTTGTTAGACTTGAGGAAGACGTCAGGGGTGAACTTTGTACATACATATTATGCAGGTGGTGTATTCCTAGAGAGCCGTGCATAATTGATGAGTACAGTGTGGGCCTGTGTTTGGGAAAAACCCTGCTGTATTCAAAACCACAGACTAGATAACGTTCAGCCCTCAGAGCTCGTTGTGTACTAGCGAGGACCAATGTAGGTGAAAGATCATGCCTATATAAGGGATCATGACTATAATAGGACATGTACAGTTATGACCGTAATACGGCATATGCAGCTTTGACCATAATAGGGCAAGTACAAATATGACTGTATTAGGGCAAATATGAATACGTCCATTTTAGGGCATATATGAACGGGTCTACATTAGGGCCTCTATACGGGACATAACAGTTGAGGAAAAAGAACTTACTATGTCAAAGCACTCCTCTGTCTGATAACACCTACTGGCACCCGGGCGGACCTCATCTTGGCGCGTCCGTCTCCCGGTGCTGATTAAATCAGAAAGAAAAAGGCCAGTCATGCTCGTGTGCGAGATTATGACTAGACCGTGAATGTGGCCGAGAAACAAAAAATGGCAGTTACTGATGGCACTACATACGGGCCATCTTGTGAGGATGCAGATGCACCGTGTCATATCCCCCAACGATACTCAAGCAGGTAATCGTGCGGTTGCCCCTGCTGTAAAGATGAAAATGAACGAAAACCACGTAATCGTTCTTAAGAGCAAAAACGCAGCTAGACCGTGTTTGCACAATGGCCTGTTCCTGTGGCGAAAAAACGTGGCCATTTTGGAGGTATGCCAGCACTCATTGTATCGGCTGACTCCCTGGGTAGAGCCAGTGACTGAGCGTTTTTGAGGGATAATGAAAAATGATGGAAAATGAAAATTGAAAAAGGAAAAGTAACCGCGGTCGTGCTTAAAAGGTTAGACCGATGGATGGAACCACTGATTGGCCGCCGAGATATGCTCAAAGAGGGGCCATGTTGGATGAGAAATGATACCAAAGGTGAAAATAAAATAAAATAAAATATACATGAGGGCCACATGGGGGTCCTCACATAGGAGCAATGCGCATAAGGGGTAGGATAACACTCAGTTATGCAAGTTAAAAATAATGAATTTGTTTTCAAATGCCACAATGGTCAAGTTGGAGCTAGGGACCAGGTGTCTCTTGGTGGTGGTGTGGATTGCTAGTTTAGGATAGAAGAGATATAGAAGGATAAAAGATAAAGATGAAATAAATACAACATCTAGGGAGTTTAGAGATGTTTTTCTGCAACTTTCTTCAGAAAACGCCCAGAGTGGTATTTTGGTTAGTACGCTGGATGTATGATATGTGGGTGTTGTAGTTAATTTAGTTAACTGCCCCCATGGAATATTGTCATTCAGGCCTACCGTGTCTGTGTGTAATTTATACACCCATCTTTGCTCTTTTTCCAGTAACCTCTGCTCTAAGTTGTCGCAGTGTTTTATGCTCTAACACTACCCAGCGCATGTCATTTGGGGTGTGTTTCATTTCATTGAAATGTGCTGTCATTCTGGTACTTGCTCTGTGGCATCTGATGGTACTACGATGCTCACATATGCTCGTGCTTACCTTCCTAGAGGTCATGCCCACATAGTGTATATTGCAGACGCACGTGATCATGTATACAACCCCTGTGGTGTTGCAGGTTGTGAATTTTCGTAATTCCCATGTTGTCCCTGTGTTGAATGTCACCTTTTTAGTGGTAGTGGTTAAGTGACACACACTACAATTGCCACATGGGTGATGGCCTGTTGGTAGTGTGCTAATCACTTGTTGGTTGTTGTCATTCCTGAGTGGAGCTTTTGGACGGGTGTGTACCAGGATGTCCCTGAGGCTTTTCCCTCTCCTATGAGAAAACATAGGTTTTGGAATGTTCAATTTGCCGCTATTGAGGATACGCCAATGTTTATTGACTATCGTAGTGACTCTGTCTGATGCGATATTGAAAGTTGTAATGCATATGGGTCTCTTGTCTTTCTCTCTGTCTTCCTTCTCATATGTTTCAAGGAGCGCGTCCCTGTGATTGTTTGCTGCTCTTTTCTTGGCTTTGTTGATTATGGTTGAAGGGTATTTTCTCTTCCGGAGTTTTTCGGATAGATCCTTGGCCTGTGCTTTGTAGTCCTTCATTTCTGAACAGTTCCTCCTGAGCCTGAGGAACTGTCCAAAGGGGAGGTTCTCCTTCAAGTGACTCGGGTGAAAACTGTTGTATAAGAGTAGACAGTTCTTGACAGTTGGTTTAAAATGTGTTGTTGTCTTAAGTGCTCCTTCTGCAGCGTAGATATTTAGGTCTAAGAAAACCAGTTCCGATCAACTCATGGTGTGAGTAAATTTCAGGTAGGGGTCCTGTAGATTTAGCCATTCAATGAAATCATTGGCTTCCGATTCATTGCCTTGCCATATTAAGAGGACGTCGTTGATGTACCTTTTCCATTCCAGAATTTTTTGACGGTGTGGATTGTTCTCGGACAAGATTTTGTGTTCTTCAAGGTGGTAAACATAAAGTCCAGCCACACTTGGAGCAAAAGTGCTGCCCATGCTGGTCCCGTGCTGTTGTTGCAACAGGGTGTCCTCAAATTGAAAGTAATTTTCTGTCAAAGCCCACTTGCAACATTCAAGGACCAGGTGTTTTGGAGTGTGGTAGGTCCGTTCAGCTCCATAGAGGACCTCTTCTAAAATCTCAAGGGTTTCTTTGTGGGGTAGGCTCGTATGCAGGCTCTCCACAACTAAGCCGATAAGAACGTTACATGTTGGGTCGAACCGTAGCTCTTGAAGGAGGCAAAGTACTGCCTTAGTGTCCTCTCAAATAGGTGCTGGTCTTTTGTATCAGGGGGCGCAAGAAAGCGTCTGCAAACTTGGAGAGTGGCTCCAAAATGGATCCGATCCCCGAAACGATTGGGCGTCCTGGGGTTTTTTCTAGTGATTTATGGATTTTCGGGATCGTGTAGAAATAGGGTATGGTTGGGTGGGTATTCACTATGAATTTGCCTTCCTTCTTGGTAATCCAGTCATGTGTTAACGCTTCTTCCACCATGCTAGTAATTCCAATCCTTAAGCATTCTGTAGGGTCCTCTTTGATCCGCTTGTAGTTCCTTTAGTCTGATAGGAGTCTCAGGCATTCTTCCCGGTATGCCTCTGTGGTTTGTAGGACGATCCCGCTGCCTTTATCTGCCGGTTTTATTGTGATATTCGCGTTGTTGGCCAAGTCTCTGATGGCTTCTTGTTCAATCCTGGTGGTGTTGTGGAATGTTTTTATAGATCTTGGATCCGTATCAGCTACTTCCTTCAGAACTGCCTTCTCGAAGGCTAGAAGTTCTACCGGTAGAGTAACTGATGGAGGGGTGAAGGTTGATTTCAGATGTAAGCCAGTATCCCCTCCTTGATTTTCCATTGTCATTTTATTTTCAAAAAATACTTGCAGCTTAATCTTTCATATAAACTCATTGAGCTCGCAGCTGAGTAGAAATTTGTCAAAATTCGGTGTAGGCACAAAGCCCAATCCTATCTCCAATACCGTCAATTGTGTTGTTGACAGGATAGTTCCTAATAAATTGACAACTAAACTAGATGGCCACTGGTTGTCGGGTTGTTCGGTGGGCCCATACTCCTTGTGTTCATCCTCGTTGATTCCAGGGGTGTGACCATTGTACCTGTTGTCCTTTCTTGATTCTTCCCCTTTGCGTCCCTTTTCCTCGCCCTAAAAAAGGGGCCGATGATCCAGGTTGATCCAGTTGAGGGGCTAATTCCCAGTAGGTGTATGGTTGTGGTTGGTAGTGTGGGGGGCCATAATAGAAAGGGGGCTGGGAAAGGTGGTGGTTGGTAAGGTGGCCATCCATGCCCCTGTCCTCCTCTGTTCCTCATCCTACCACTGTGGTTACGGCGGTCCTGTACAGAACAACCCCACTAAGGTTTTGAGGAGCAAATTGGGCAGGATGGGGCAGGAAAAACACCATAGCGTCTTCCTGGGTGACGGCATTTGGAGGGGGGGAGGAGAGTCTATAGTGGGGCAAAGGCAGTGAGTGGAGGAAGAAATGAAGAGGAAAGAGATGGAAGAGCATTGTTTTTTTTTAGATGCAATGTTCATCAAGTTGGGAGTTTTAGGGGTGAGGGAATGATAGAAATTGAATGCATTACTGAGGCTGGGTTTTTCTACAATGTGTTATGTAATTTTTATGGAACGATGATACGAATCTGTCTTAATAAAGGGGCCTTTTTTACTAACTAAAAATTGGATTGTGGTGTCATTGTGCAATATATATGCATCCGAAAATGCTCCTCACTTTTCTATTTTGAATCCTTGTGACTCTTCTGAAGCATCTTCTTTTGTAGCTATTTAAAAGAGTTACTAGTGCTGAACCAGCACAATGAGGCTAGTGGTTGGAGAGAGGCTGGCTTTACATGGACACGATGAATTCAGCAGCAGGCTAAGAATAACGAATAACCCCAAAAGGACATGGTAGCATTACTTATTTTGGGATAAAAGAGAAGGGGGGACTCCCTTCTTCATACACACAGTTATAGGGCCTTCAGCCCAGCCTGGGAAGAGGCCACACCTACAGCTACTGAACTCACCATCAAGTTCCCCCCATCATACTAGACATGTCTGCTGAGAAATGGGGAAAATGCAGCAGCAGGATACCCTGCACCACTACCACCAGGTGCTTGCATCAGTTGCCTAATGTGAGGGTGAGATCATCATTCACCTTTGCACCATATGTGACCAGATGGGATACTGTATGACATGAGTCACTGCAGTTTATTTTATCCATACTCTGACAGTATCGCTGTAGTTGTTTCTTATTTTCTATTTATCAATATTTGTTTGCAAATGTTATTGTACTTGTCCTTTCCTCATACCGTGCACGATAACCAACTTTTTCTTTTCTCAAGACTGGAGTAAGATATGATTCTATCAGAGAGGGACTGCCACCAAGGCAGCACTCATTTTGTTGTGTTGCATTTACTAAAACAATAAGAGCACCGTTAAAATGAGAAAGGACATAGGCTGTGGAAACGCATGTATCCTATATCCATGTTCACTTTTTTGGGAGGGCAGGACCTGTGCAATACCCTAAAGATGGATGGCATTGCACTTGGCAAGCCCAATTATAAGGGGCCAATTTGCTTTTTTCAGTCTCGGCTACAAACAGCTTTTACGATATAGTATCTAGACCTGAAGTGGGATTGAGGCTGCACATTGCTCATGTTTCAATGACTTTCATGTCTATCTCAGCTCCCTGTTCCTGATTTAACAGCTTTCTTTCCTATTTTAGTTTGTCTCACTGAAGGAGCATCTCGGTCTAAAAGTGTATGCTTTAGATGAGTTATAGCCTTCAATAGCTGATGCAGGACCATGCATTGCAGTGAATGAGTGACTCTTCTCTCTCTCTCTTTATTTGCTCTCTCCCATTCCCTAGCGCTACACTCTATTTATTTTACTACCCATCCCCCACTACCCGCTTGGGCACCCCCCATGCTCTGTCCGCTATCCACAGGTATATTGCAGTGACTGCCATAAGATCTTTTGAAATATTCCGAGATAACTGCCCATGCGTGATTTATGCCTATCTGGAGCTATCTTGGAGTGCTTTTAGGTCGAGCCTGGGCAGCGCATGCTCTGTGAGGCATGCTGTATACAGGTAGGGAGTCCGCCCACTCTCCGCCCATATTTTTCATTGGCTTGTGTCATTGACCACTCTAAACTGTGGCTGTTCATTGGTCAAAAGGCTTAGTAGTCCCTCCTTAGTACTGTCTTGTCTCATTTTGTAAGCTCCCATGGCGACACCCTCTGTTACATGTGTTGTTACTCAGTAAGCTTTAATTTCAGCCTCCGAGCACTATTTTCTCAAATAGCTTTGCCCTGCCTGCTGTTGCAAGCAGGACACGCTCTCTCCTAATGTTTTTCTTAAATTTGTATTAGACGGGCGCTGGCATTTGCAATTCAATAGGTCTTGCATTTGCAAGAGTTTAAGCTATTGGCATTGTAAATGACAATGCCTTTTATTTATCTGTTTTAAAAACAACCATAAATAAAAGGCATTGTCATTAAAATGGCAATAGCTCATACTCTCGTAAATGCGAGACCTATTGCATTGCAAATGCGTGTTATTATTTTGTTTTACCAATTCAAGATGGCCACGGTTCACTTGCATGCATGTGCATAGTGGCTCTTTCCGTTAAGAAAAAACATTCAAAGATGATTGCCACATATGCGCATGCACAGGTTGCATTTTCAAATAGTAAAAAAACAATGTTCCAATAGGACCGCCATGCACTCCTTGTGTCTGTCCTGAAATGGGGTTTTTCAGCTTTACATAAAAACTATTACAAAATAGCCACTGTGCAAGAAGTTGTTTGAGGAAAATGGCAAAACCAATAGCTCTGCACCACCGCATCAAAGGCAAGACCTATTGGCTTTCTTCATCAAACAAACTTACAACTTGCCCATTTTGAACCAAATCATCCCTAGACATAGTTTATTTGATGCAATGATGCATGGCAACCAGAGAAACTTTACAGGGCACTCTGAAACTCAGGAGGGAAGGTAAGAGTTATTACGTAATGGGACTATGTAATGGGAACACTACCTCCAGGTTCACCAAAAGCATCAATAAGCATATCTTACAAACCTTCAAGTACAGAATGATAGATGGAGGCTGTGAAATATGAGCATGTTTTGAGTAGACATGCAATGAATAATTGTGCTGCATCACAATGTGAGTGCTTGGTTGACCAGGAATGGTTAGGTGAGGCCTAAAAATTCAAACCTAATGCTGGCACAGACTGTTAGCTAACAAAGTCCCTTGTGGACAAGAAATTGTATCTGTTTTATTTATTCTTCCAGCTGTGTGTTCAACACTCTGAAAGCGATATTCTGCTAGAATGAAAATAAGGCATTGTTGAAATCTAGCTTAGAAATAATCAGGGAGCCGATTTAATCAGTTGCATGCTTTTGCTTCTGGATGGGAGGGTGTGTTTGAACTAGTGACTGGGGTGACCTTGGACTTAATGCTAAGGATGAATTGCAGCCAAACAGAAAGGGTTTTAATGATTTAGTAATAATCTGGTATATATATAGAAGGTTTTGATTAGTTGGTGTGCACCAGTTGGACAAGAGCACAAATAAATAGGCACTGAACTCATTTCTCAAAAGATCAAGACTGTGAGGCATTTCTGGCAGAAATCTTGAGAACCAGAGACACAAAGATAGATGTGTCATCTCCATGGGAGCTGCATGAAAGATTTTCTCCCAGAGATCATGACAATATTTAACAAGTGAATATGTTCTGCTACTGTCAACTGTTCAAATGTAGACCTACAAACAAGGTTCTACATCCCCCTGCTGAAAAAGCTCTGAATGTTGTGACCAGCACTGTTAAACAGCTTCATAGACTGAAATCAATTAAACCAATTAAATGAAGGCCTTCCGTCGGCCTGACCACTGTCTTCATTGCAAGTTTGATGCCCTTCCATTTACCGTGTAGGTGAGCAATTTTCCTATGGCATTTCGAATAAGAAAGTATTTTTTTAATCTTCTCCTATAACTCTCTGGTCTCATCTGCATGAAGCTTTCCAAGATCAAATGGGGGTGGACACATTTTGTCAGAAAGCTTTATGCAGATTCGTCTAAGTACGTGATTAGATTTTGCATGAAACAACTAATACATTACTTATGGTTGATACCTTAACTACAGAAAACCTATTGCAAAATTTCTAATAAGGTACCCGACTGCACTAAAAACAGGTGGTATTTATAATGATCAAAATAATTTTTGTAGACCCCAGAAGGATAAATGATAACATTGGTCTTGTTGGCCTCTGAATTTCTTACCCAAGGGTTCTGGATCAGCATTCATCTCACCTAGTGATTCATGGAGAAGGTGAATACAATCTTAAATCGTAGCTCTTAGTTGCGGAATTTTTCCATTTGCTGCAGTCTTTTGCATTAGTTTATGAATAGCACCACCAGCATCTGTGGAGACAAGATGGCACCTGACTGAGACGGCCGTGCTGGTCACCCCTTGCTACCCAATGCGCTGTAAATATAAAAGTAAAAAAAACCCTAATCGAGCAAGTATATGCTCCCTGCAAGGATTTACCGGCTGGGGCTTCATGCCGTGGACATGCTGCGGACCCTTGAAGCGGCTCTGGCAGCGATTTTGGCAGGCGTGCGGGGGACGCGGAGAGTCCTGCAGATCGCATCGGTGGCTGTCTCGTACTGGAGGAGAGAAGGGGCCGGAGCAGCTGACAGGACCAGGCAGCTCACGGCTTGGGGCTGCGCTAAGGGAAGCTCAGAAGGGAGAATGCCTCCCAAGCCAAGTCGCGCGGCATGCCTGAAGGCTCCTGAGGGGCAGGCAAGTTCTGATGTTAATACCAGCATGCCAATACAGCGATCCAAGGGAGGGAAGCCATGAGGCTGCCCCAACTCCAGCACTAGGACATCCCTGAAGGGGAAACAAAATCAGGATGGCAATAAAAAAGGAGAAATAAAATGGGATGAAAGACAAGCTGAAAGCCAAGAAAGCACTATGGGGGCAAGGAAAATAGACTGCAAGCTAGAGTCTACCTCACAGTCGCAACCACCACTACAGTTACAGTCTCAGGTGCGCAACAGCAAAGCATTACTGAATTTTTTTCCACAATTACGGCCCCCACAGCTGATGCTAATGATGTGATGGTCAATCACAGGGAGCGGACAGTTCGACGAGCAAGTATTGATAGCACTGAGAAAAATTTCCCAGATGCAGTTGACTCTTCAAATAAGAAACAGATGGATGGCGAGTCACTAATTGGAGCAGTTGTCATCCATGATGAAATTGCCACTGGGAGGCTTGAAGGCATCAATAATCAAAGATCTACTCCACTACCCGTGCCTGTGCAACTTGCCTCAGTCACTGTGGGTCAGTATCATGACACAACCCGCTCCTCACAGGCACAGAAACAAGCCCTGGTTAACACAGCTCTAGACACCAGTCTGTTAGTTGAGGAGGCAACAGGACTCAAGGGGCTGGAAGATACTCAGGAGTTCAGTGATACATTTTTCTCCTTGACTGATGGCTCTGATATCAGCTCCTCTGACTCCGAAGATGGAAGCAATGTTCAGCTTTTCAGCTCAAGCTTGAGCAGTCAACAGATGGGACCAGGCACAGTGGTGAGAAGGAAGAGGCTCTCTAAGAAGCACAAAGACTCTCAACCAACTGATTGGACGGCGGATGAGAATGCCAGGTCCAATGTAAACCCTGGCTTAAAGTGGGATTATTCTGCTACCCAAAAAGTTTTCCCAGATCTCTTGGGGCAGGAAGAAGTTAATACCAATGCAAGAACTTTCAAAGCTGAAGAAACTTCCTTGAAATTAATTTATGAATCCATCAAGCAATTTCAAGAAGAGACTTGATTGGACGGGAAGAAAAATCGTTTGGCAACGAAGAAGCTTCAGGGCGCGGTAAGAAAAATGGCTAAAGCCTGTACAGATATAAACTCGAGGTTGACGATGGCCGAGGAGCATACTGCAACGCTGGAAGATGATATGTCCAGAGCCCAGGCACAGACGGAGACCCAGCCAGCATAATTGGCAGACTTTCAATGGAAGATGGAAGATTTCCAGAACCGCAATAGTGGAACAACCTACGGATACTTGGCATAAATGAAGGAGCAGAGGGCAATGATATACGGGCCTACATACTGAAGCTAATGAAGGGAGCCTTCCCTGAACTCCAGCACTGGAATCGGGATGCAGAAATGCAGAGGGTTCATCATTTCCCACTGAGCTTAAGGAAGCCAAGTCAGCCTGGTAGAGAAGGTTCTGCAATGCTGAGGGCAATATTAATATACTTTGGGAACTATCTGCTCCGGGAGGAAGTATTTGCAAAGGCGAACATATGAAGACCAGTCCTTCTTCTCAAGACCAGCCTTTTGCCATGTTACGGTGAAGACTAAGGCAATTGATCCAACCATGTCAAACCTTAGGGGCAGAAGCTTATCTAATGAACCCAGCTCGGCTGAAGATCATATATAAGAACACTACAAGAATCTTCACCTCAGACTCTCAAGCTAAAGAATATATTGATAAAATGAAAACTTAGTGGGGTGAATAATCACCATCTCTTTGGCCAGATAGCTCGGAGAAGCAAAGGTGGTTTTCTCTGCTGATTTAAAGGGGTTCACAGGGCTCACGAGGGGGGTAACACGAAAAAGGGAAAAACAGATGGGCGGTGGCAAGGGGGGGCCGACTCACAGGCTCCATCACATAGACCTCCGGTTTGCTTGTCTCACAATGTAGTTGGGGAGGGCGAGGGTCTCGACGGAAGGGGGTCGGTGGGGGGCAGGGTAGTGGGAGGGTCAATTTGAGGGGTGGGGGTTAAAAATAAAAAAACATCATCATAAGAGGAAACCAAGGAAGGAAGGCGAGAAAGGGGAATAGTGACGGAACAGGGTGGGAAAATACACTTAGCATGCGGATAGCAATGATAAATATATGCAGGCTGAATGACCCGGCATAACGACAGAAAATTAAAGAGCAGCTTTGGATGCTGCATGCCGACATCGTCTGCATGCAGGAAACACATATCGAGGGGACAATGAAAAATCTCTTAGAGCAGCTGGGGTTTCAATTGATAGCATGTACTACACAGGGGACTAGAACTCGTGGGGTGGCTGTATTGGCTCAGAAGGGGGGCATTTTATTCAAAAACCGCTCAACTGATAGAATAGGCCATTGGGCAATTGTTGAATGCCAATTTCAGGGGTTTAATTTAACGCTATGTACAATTTATGGATCCACGGGTGATGAACCCGAAGTGTTTGAATTTCTCAACTCAGAGTTGGCCAAATGGCCTCTACCGATTATTGTACATGGCGATTTAAACATAAACGGCATGGGGGGGCTATGGAAGGGGAATCTAGGTAATTATACAGGCCGGAAAAATAGTACATTGGGCCCTTGCAAGACAACGGGCTCACTGATGCATGGGCACAACTTAAACCATAGGAGGGGGTAGCACATACTTCTCTGCGCCACATAGAGCCATAGCGCGACTGGATTATTTTCTGGTCTCACATTGCCACAACTTGTACCATTAAGAAATTTCCCAGGTTATGTCTGACCACAATCCCTTGGTCTTGGAGATGACAAATATAGCTGTGGATGCGCCGGAACACACTTGGACATTTGAGAGGGCCCTGCTTCAAGACCTTGACTATGTTCAGCATATGAACAAATGGCTTGGGGAATTTTTGGAGGTTAATAGGGGCAGTGCTGGGTGCGGGATGGTGCGGGATGCTCTCAATGTTGGGGTTAGAGGGGAAACCTTGAGCTTATCTCTGAACCGGAATAAAGATTTAGAGAACGTTTAAACACCGTGTATAGGACAATGTTAGATACAGAAGAAGAGCTGATTAGGGCCACTGCTAATGGTTTAAGTATAGAAGGGATTCTCCAGAAACAGAACAGCAGAAAATATCTGGTGTGGCTGCAAACCTGTCACGTATATAGCGAGCAAGTTGGGCACATGCTTGCCACTAGGACAAGACAGAAAATTGCTGGGGGGGAGATTATAGAGGTCAAAAATCAAAAGGGCGAATCAGTCACAGGGGTCAGGGATATATGTGTGTTATTTCAAAGATACTGTGAAAGATTATATGGGGAAGACGGACATAAGGAGCCAAAATGCATAAAGGAATATCTAGAATCGCTCACTGTTGAGACATTTTCACAGGCAGATTCGGAGGCCCTAGAGTCTACATTTACAGATGAGGAAATCCAAACAGCCCTCAAAGAACTCCCTTCCGGCAAGGCTGTGGGCCCTGATCAAATCCCATTAGAATTTTATAACGTTTTTTTACCGGTATTGGGGGATGATCTAAGACATGTAATGCGTCAGGAACAGAAAGTGGAAGCCCCCCCGGAGTCATAGGCAGAAGCCAACATAGTTATTTTTTTAAAGAAGGGAAGCCCCCAATGAGGTTGGATCTTATAGACCCATTAGTCTTATGAAAAGTGATACAAAGATCTTTTCAAAAATGTTAGCAAATCGTTTCAGCATCAGGAAGGTGATTTCACCCCATCAGCATGGGTTCATCCCTGGTAGAGGAACGGCCGAACATATTCGTAGAGTTATTACCCTGTTTGATGGGACCACAGTCACTGGAGACCCTATGGCACTCATCCTACTCAACTCCGAGAAGGCGTTCAATAGGGTTTCATGGGACTATCTATGGGCCATACTTGGGAGGGTGGGGATAGGAAAGGGGTGTATAAAGGCAATACAGACATTATGTAGAATTCCTCGGGCCCGACTCCGCTTAATGGGCGGACAGAGCGAAGCTATTTTTATCACACAGGGGACAAGACAAGGGTGTCCGTACTCTCTCCTCCTATTTGCATTTTATATAGATCCCCTAATCAGGAAAATCGAGGCTAACATGGGAGTCCACCCTATCCGAGTGAATGGATTTGAAACCAAAATTCTAGGGTACGCGGATGGGCGGTTCCAGACTTAAAAATGTATTACTGGGCTGCAGCAGTCCAATACTTTCGAGGATTACTGGGGGGGGGAGATTGTGGACAGGTGGAGAAGAGATGCTCCTCCAGATGTATACAAACTGCTACTAGAGAGAGAGGCCCCTAACTGGCTTTTGAGTTATAGTGAAGCCAGTTACTATGGAAAAGTAAAATTCAAGACCCTTGGTGCAGCAGCAGTGGTTTGGACTAGTGTCAGGAATAAGTTGGGGCTAGGAAGGATGCGTTAAAAGTAAACCAATTAGAATCGACAGAGCAGTTGATACATAAAGCCCAATACTGGCTTGTTAATCATATAGGTGATAATTACAGTGTATACAGACATATTATCATGGCCAGGAGGGTTAATTGGATAGGTAAGGCCCCCAAAACCTTTAAAGGGGATTGCATCATTATTAATTTTGATAATTATAATGTAGTTGGAGGCTTATTATCCATGTTGCCAAGCCTTCCTTTGCCTGAGTCTGAAATTTGTGCACTCCCACTTGGGTTTTTTTTTATAAACCGTCTAATTTAACAGGGGTTATGTCAAAGAGAGGATATATGAGCAATAGACCCGTGTGTCCTTTTTCTAACTTATGTACTGTCCCGACAGTTTTACCCCTCTCTCTCAACAATCGCTTCTCTGCATTGGATGGTATGCAAGAATGTGATTGACTGAGCGAGCAGAGTCTATTATACACTGAATTGGCTGACTTGGCTTTGGAAATTAGATCTCCTCCCGTTTTTGTTCCAACTTTGGACCCCGAGCAACAATTAAATACGATGGCTTCTGGTTTGATCTTGCCTCGGACTCTGCCTTACATAGAGTACACCACAGCCTCTGTTGCAGTGATTTCGTGGAACATTGCTGGGTATAACCAAAAGAAAACGAATAATGAGTGGCTTTCCCTTATAACATCCCAGGACATAGTGTGCCTACAGGAAACTTGGGAGATTAACCCAATACATCTTAATGGGTACCGCTCATATCATACCCAAGCAAGACCTTCTGTATCAGGCCGTGCTAAGGGTGGCTTGTTAACCCTACTCTCTAATACTTTTCCCTAAAAGTAAAGCAATTCCTAAATACATCGCCATTTTATCATATTATAGTTTTAGAGCAGGGTGTAGGTAAATATTAGCTACTTGTCAATTTTATAATAATAACTTTGGCAACA
This sequence comes from Calotriton arnoldi, assembly GCA_963921515.1. Lineage (NCBI taxonomy): Eukaryota > Metazoa > Chordata > Amphibia > Caudata > Salamandridae > Calotriton > Calotriton arnoldi. The sequence goes on from CAWUFW010001098.1 coordinate 2,550,485, forward strand.
ACCAGGCTATGGTATTGGCTCCTCTGGACAGGGATATTACCAGTTTGGAGAAAATAAATAATAAACCCTGTGATATAATCTGGCTTGGGACTATAATGCCCATCCCTGTGATAAGGCAGAGATACCGGTATGTGGGTTGTTAGATGATGACGGAGATTGTGTCCTACATTTCGATCACACTGATTATGGCGCTGGGCTAAATAGATTACTTATCAGTAGGAATCTTGTGTGTTTAAATACTATTGACAGTTCAACTGGGTATCTAGATTCTACTTTTTCTAGTCGTTCCTTCTCCTCTACACTTGACTATGTTTTGGTTTCTAATCCAATAAGGAAATACTTTTCCCCATTACAGATTAAATTTTACGTTTTTAGTGATCATGCTGCGATTACTTTTTTTATTACCTCCTTACAGAAAGGGAAAGGTTTCTCAAACCTCCCCATAGCACCAGTGATTGGAAGGGAAAATGGAATTGTTTTAAAATGGGAGAAAGCTGATCCTGAGAGAAGACTGATCAATATAGTTATAAAGTGTGCCCCAGAGATAAGACTTTGCCTAGACCCCATAATTACCAATGGTATGATTAATGCTTTTGAATCTATTTTGAGGAAGCCAAATCTAATCTTATGCGCCGCATACATAATAGACCCTGTAAGAATTGTACCTGTTTTGATGAAGAATGCCGAAATTCACTTTGAAATTTGCATGTGGCTCTTAAAGTAAAACCACGTAACCAAATCCTGATTTCATCTTTACGTTATATCTATAAGAAATCTAGAAGGGCAAGACTAAATGCTTTAAAGGAAGAATGGTGGGATAGCTTACAAAAGGCTGCTCTAATGAAAAATTCAAAAGCGTTTTGGTCTGTAATAAATGCACCCTTTCTAAAAGATGAATCGAGCATGTCTTTAGATAGTCATGTTGCTCAGGAGGATTGGGTCACACACTTTGAAGGTGTGTTTGGGAGCCTGGAGGAAGCATCTACCCAGTCTTCACTCCCTAGATTTGATAACGTAGGAATAGACGCCTGTTTTACACTGGAAGAGACGAAACATGCTTTAAGCCAATGTAAACGTGGGAAGGCACCAGGGCCGGACGGTGTCCCGATCGACCTCTTTTTAGATAACCAAGACCTTTGGACCCGCTTTTAACTAATGTTTTTAATAACATTTCCCAAACTGGAGCACCCAAGTCGTGGAAAACGACTATAATTGTCCCTATTTATAAAAAGGGAGATAGAACACTGCCAGTCAATTATAGGCCGCTATCCTTAATAGATTGCACAGCAAAATTAATGGGACGGCTCCTTTTAAATAGACTGGAGGTCTGGGCAATGGAGAAGAATATCATTATCCCCACCCAATATGGCTTCAGGAAAGGGAAAGGAACGGTGGACCAGTGTTTGAATTTGAATCTGCTGATAGCTAAATATACTGCAGCTAAAAATGGCCACCTGTACCTTGCTTTCATGGATCTGTCCGCAGCCTTTGACTGCCTGGCACAGCATAGGTTGTGGCAGATCATGGAGGCAATGGGGGTTGATACCCAGATCATACGTATAATTCAGGATCTGTATATTGGGGCATCCGCCTCTGTCCGTTTTGGAAAAAATGGCGAGTGTACCAGATATTTTAAAATTGCTAGAGGCGTACGCCAGGGGTGCGTTCTTGCCCCATTTTTATTTTCATTGTATACCAACGCTGTCGAATCTGCCTTAATGGATACTACGCCAGATGTTCCCTACTTTAAGTCTAGGCAGCTACCATTACTCCTATATGCGGATGACGCAGTGATTCTAGCTCGCACCGGCAATGCACTGCGTCGGATAGTAAGGGAGTATATCAAATTCATGAATGATTTAGACATGAGAATCAATTATTCCAAATCTTTTGTTTTAGTGGCAGGTGCTAAACAAAGGAAACAGCCATACATTCATATTGAAGGGGTAAGATGGAAGTGTTAGATTCTTTTAATTACTTAGGGATTATGTTTGACGGTTTATGTAATTGGAAATGCATGATTGAAAATAGGTGTCTGCAGATGGAGAAGACTATTGGGGCCCTTTCCAAATTTGTAAAAAAGATTGGATCAAAACCAATTGAAACTATAAAGAAAATCTACCAGGCTAAACGTGTATCTGCTGCAACATATGGAGCAGCAGTATGGGGCACTGCAGACTGTTCAAAATCGCAAATGATTGAAGATGCCTTTTTAAAGAAGCTAGTATCCCTACCTAAATCTTGTTCTAACTTCATTTGCCATACGGAATTAGATGTTCCTTATATAAGTGACAAAATTTGTATTTCACCTATCTTGATGTGGCATTCGATTTGGCGGAAGGAAACACTTGCGCTGACTAGAGACATAATAAATGATGTCCAGAAGTTAGATGGAGCTAGCAAGATCAGTTGGTTATGTTATGTGGAATCTACTCTTAAGGAAGTTGGGTTACATGATCTTTTTAAAAATCCCTTGTCATGTTGCTCTATTTCAAAAAAAGAATTAAAAAATCTATTACTGTCCAGTCTATATGTAAGGAGGCAGAATGTTAGCCTCAGGTTGTCATCAGTAAGAACATTTTTTGCTGCCCCAAGTATTATGTCATTGGATGCTAATACAATTTATTTGTCTTTTGTCACTAATCAGCAACACAGATTTATACTGGTGCGATTTCGGTTAAATTATATGTCTTTGATGTTAGGTTCCCCTTCTAAAACTTATCCACTGTCCGAATTGCCTTTTTGCACATGTGATGACCAATCCGTCCAGAATGATCTTCATTTTTTATTTTTTTGTAAATTTTATCAGGAACAGAGAAAAAAATGTATTATCCCTCTCATGCGTAAGATGAATTTTAGACAGTGTCGTGTGGCCCTTTTTAGGTCTCGCCTAGCGATGCAGCGCAAAGCGCTGCTCGCTATGCGAGATCTATTGTTGCCGACTTTTGGTCGGAAGCGGGACAGGACATGTGCACGCACACAAGGACTGCAGTTGTGCACGCGTACGGTGGCGTTAGCACAACTCCAAGGACATGAGATGTGCACGGCGTACAGGTCACGGCGTTTCCTTCTAAGCGCGTCTGGGGCAGACACATGCTGCACACAGGGTGCATTCACTCTACCCCTTGCACCCGGCACGTAATGCACTGCATCGCGGCGTTTAAGCAGAATGCTCCCATGGCCCGCTTCGCTCTCTCTCCGTCATGTGTTGACGTCCAGTTCTCGCCCTCCTCCCGATGTCCGCGTGCCTTCTAAGCGCGTCTGGGGCAGACACATGCTGCACACATGCTGCACAGGGTGCATTCACTCTACCCCCTTGCACCCGGCACGTAATGCACTGCACTTACAACAGCGCGTATGCATACTCACCTCCTCCAGCGCCCCTTAGCACTGTATTCCCAGTAGGCGCTTTACAGCACTGCGCGCTCTATCGCACTTTGCTCCAGCGGCACTACCCGTACTGCACCCCCACTGTCACGAGACCATGGACGGACTCACCTAGGGTGTCAGCCAGCACGCAGTGCAGAGGCAGCACGCCCAGCACCAAGCAGGAGCCCCGGCCGGCTTCCTGGCTACCCCGGAGCAGAAGCATGTTCCTCAAGCGTCGGTCCTTCCTCCTCTCCCAGGCTCCTCCAGTGCTAACTTTCAGCCAGCCCTCCGCTCCTGCTCCAGTCAGTGTCCACCCTTGCCCGCTGCTGCCTCCTTCCAAGTGAGCCTGTCGGGCGGCCGAGGTGGCAGCGGGGCAGGCCAGTCCCGCCTCGCACCGGGTGCTGCCGGAGTTCCTCTCTGGGCTCCCCGTTTGCTGTCACCCAGGAGTAGCGCAGACTTCCAGCACTTTCTGTGGCTCCTCCTATCGCACAGTGGGCGGGAAACAGAAACACAGAGGCCGGCTCTTTTCATGGCGCATGCTCCTCGCAGGGATTTCGCGGTCTTGTAGCGCGCGCACCACTCGCGGGCTTGTGTGCGCACCACTAGCGGGACTGTGCTTTCTGATGGCGCCCGCTCCTCACAGGCATCTTGCGGCCCAGGAGAGGTGCACACCCGGACAGGAGATGTGCACGCGTACGGCGTCTTGTGCCAAGAGACACGCGTGCAAGCCACAGCAACAGAGATAGCTCACGGGGACACATACCTGCGGCAGGACTGTGGCCACGCTGGGACATCCGGCGGTGAGTTTGTTTCAATTTTCTTAATTGTTTTTTTTTGCGGAGCATGTGCGCAGTGCGCATCCCCACCCGGCTACCATGGCTTAAAGTCGGGGTTGCATCCACATCCTGTGATTCTGGGCAAATCACTTAATCTCCCCGTGCCTGAATGTGTAATGTAAATACGGTGCTCATGTAAAGCGCTCCAATACCTTCGGGTCGAGTTCGCGCTATATAAATATGCAATAAAAAAAAAAAACGTGGTTTTCTGGTGCCAGCAATCGGTTTGTTGAAAGAGGTGTGCAGGTGTTACGATATTTTGAGAGAAAAGTAGTGTGCTTTTACGAGGCATATTGCACAGTAATGGACATTCGCAGCATTGCCTGAGTATTTTTATGCAACACGTTGGTGGAAAGGAAAGTGTCAGGCATTATATACAAAAGGCGGAACAGTGCCCAAATTATGGCTTTGATTCTCTGAAAGAATAATACATCTGAACAATCGTTCTATCAGGGTAAAAGGCACAAGCCCACAACAGTACCACATCAGTTTCCTGCACTTGAGAAGTGGCCAAAAGGGTTAATGTAGGGCACTCGCCTAATGTTATGTGCCCCCCTAAAAATAATGTTTGGAACAGGGAGTGTACACTATGTTCTGTTTAGGCAGCGCGTAGAATAATTAAAAGGACGTCTTCAAATCGGGATGAAAATAACTTTGGTTGAGCATTAGAGATTTTTTTTTTTTTTAAGAGGTCAGTATGGCCAAACAAAATGAAATTCGGATCGGATGGCTGTGACAATCCAATGAGATTTTCAACATGGTAAATATATTTTTATATTACAAGGAAACGATCTTAGAAAATGCCTATTTCTCCTCACGTTTACTAAAGCATAGCATGAGTACATCAACACGAAGCTCTCTCTAGGAAGCTAAGTATCTTTTTTCTCTTTTTTTTTAAATATTTTTTTTTAATTAAAAGGGCACAGTTGGCACTGCTCCGAACTAGAACTTTCTTGCTGCTTCCTAAAAAGACTGCCCTGCGCCGTAGTCAAAGATATAAAGGGATTAATGTGGCTTGCGCATTTTCAAGTGTACTTCCGGACACCATCCAGCGTTCTTTGATTGTTTCTGGAGCTTTAGAGAGCGCTCATTTGTGACCTTTAGGGACAATTTAGGGCACTAAGCTGCCGCAGGAGAGGTACGGGTTGTGGTTAAGTGCCAGTGTTTAGGGACATGCTGGGCTGCCAGCTTGAAGTGCTATAAAGAAATAAGCCATTTTCTAGCTGTGTGAAACTCCTCCCAGGCATTTGCTAGTCCATGTTTCTTTGCTCCTTCCCAGTCAGCTCACTGCAGCTTCCCATAGCAGGCGAGAGGGTGCGGGGTTGGTGCCAATCTGTGCCCACCAGTAATCACTTGCTTTCTCAATCTTAACTCTCAAACATCGTACTACCTTTAAAGCACACGTTCTGCAGACAGGTGTGTGAAGCAAACTTTTCACAAGGTTGCCCTGAATAATTACATATTTCGGTAATTGGTTAGCTGTTGGTGTGAAATTCACAACAGTCTTTTAAATGTTTCACACTTTTGGCTTCTATGAACTGTTACCTTCCTGTTCCTCCTCACGCTATGCACTGGTCCACCTCTACCACCCCCACTCCCCCAGGTGCTCTTCCCACTCGCCCCTCTCTCTCGTACCATATCTTACACCTTCTCTCGCTCTCTCACACACACTTTCCACCTCTCATGTGGTTCACTTCAGGTCTTCGAGCACAGCTTCTTTCCTGTGCCTTTTCAAGGTTTACCTCCTTGAAACCCGCCCTCTCCTCCTCTTCTTGTGGTGTCTACTGCATTCACAGGCGCTCCCTCTTTATGCGTCTGTGGCCTGCTCTCCACCTCTTTATTTCTTTCTTACACTCTTTCTGCGCCTCCATCTGCAGTTCATTCACCACTTCATGCGCAAACTACCTATCCCTCTCTATCTTCCTTTCTAACTATTCTGTGCAGCTCTCACCCCTATCTATTCACCATGCCACATAATTCCACTACACAAATCCACTACTCACAACACAATTCCATCACACTCAATTCCACAACTAACAATTCAAATCCAACACACATAATTCCACTCCACTCCAAACCAAAATACATAGGTGTAAGGCATTGTCATTTACAACGCCAATAGCTCAAACTTTCATAAATGCGAGACCTATTGCATTGCAAATGCTTGTTTATTTACAGTTATTGCCTGACCCTTTTACATGCTTCTCACTGGCGTCCTTTTTCTTGTCGGCCCTAAAAGAGAAGATTAACTCCTAACCTGCTATCGAATTTATTTATCCAAGGCTGGTCCTATGTCGGAGATTATGAGATTATTTGGTTTTTATATCATTGTGTATGCTATGTAAAAATTATATTTTTATCACTGTGTGTTTTTGTATATGTTTTTAGAATACTTTTAATGCCACCATTTTGGTAGGCGAAATAAAGTTATTTTTGATTGATTGATTGATTGAGGCTAACATGGGAGTCCACCCTATCCGAGTGAATGGATTTGAAACCAAAATTCTAGGGTACGCGGATGGGCGGTTCCAGACTTAAAAATTTATTACTGGGCTGCAGCAGTCCAATACTTTCGAGGATTACTGGGGGGGGGAGATTGTGGACAGGTGGAGAAGAGATGCTCCTCCAGATGTATACAAACTGCTACTAGAGAGAGAGGCCCCTAACTGGCTTTTGAGATATAGTGAAGCCAGCTACTATGGAAAAGTAAAATTCAAAACCCTTGGTGCAGCAGCAGTGGTTTGGACTAGTGTCAGGAATAAGTTGGGGCTAGGAAGGATGAATTATTACACTCCTCTGTTTGGAAATCCATCACTCCCGGAGGTATTCCATGATGGGATTATGTTGCCTTTGGATGCATTGGGGGTGAAGAAGATGGGGGATCTGCTTGATTCAAATGGTATAATTTCATTTGAGAAGGCTCAACTTCTTTTTAATCTCGATTTTAGGGATTTTTTAAAATATCTTCAGGTACGAAGCTCCATCGCAAGGAAGAAAGGGGGGGGAAAGTCTTCTCTAAAGATCTAGTTATGGAGGCAATAAAAGATCCAGATGGCTGCACTATCACCCAGATTTACAGCAGGGTGAGGCAACTATTGGTTGACGATCTAGATAAGTATTGTGAGGAATGGCAGCAGAAGCTTTATATTGAAGGGGACGAGTTTATGGCCTCACTCAAGCTTGGCCACACTGTATTGAGGGTAGAAGGTCTGCAAGTGCAACATTATAAAACGATCTTCTCATTATACTACACGCCAGCCAAGATTGCTCAATGGGGTGGGATTAATGGGATCGTATGTCCCTGTTGCCATAGCGCCGATGCAGATGTAGTTTATATGTTTGCTTCTTGCCCGGCTTTAGATCCTCTGAAGGGAGCCAAAGAATTTCTAACGCAAACATTGAGGATTCAAACAAAACTCACAGCTGAGCTGATGTTATTAGGCGTCACTAAGAAAGGAACACCATTGGCACACCCCAAATTTGTCTTTTTAGCCATGACTGTGGTAAGAATCTGTATCTCATCTGCCTGGGTGGATCCTGGCCCCCCCACATTTCAACAATGGATTTCACGGCTCTTAGCTATTTATAATTTGGAAAAGGGTTTATATGAGAGGAAAGGATGGAAGGCTCGGAAATTAGGGGATCTTATTTGGGCTCCTATAAACAACTGGAAAACCAGAGTTGAAAACAGCCCAGCCACATCTTAACGATCCAGGGCTTTTCGGGGTATCATATTCGTCATGATCTTTTATGCTCTCTTATACAATGAAATTTATGCACAATGTTTTGTATTCTATTATTTATCGTATTTATGACAGATAATGTTTCCTCGTATATTTATTTATTTATGAATGCTAACGTACAAGTGTATTTTACTGATGGCGAATAACATTTTTTTTTTAATTATGAATAGCATATGATGCCTGTCTACCATTCATAGGAATTCGAAGCAAACATTGTGGGAGTCTTTAAATTCAGCCTAGTATATTTCTTATAGGATGCAAAGAGAACAGCAATTATAATTAATGAGACACTAGTTAGCTCAAGTATCCAAAATCAAGTTGCCCCTTGGGGAAAATTATGAGAATATTTGATTGTGTGTAATTGCGGACTAGAGATCTTGACTTACAATTTACAAATGGAGTGAAAGGGAGAAGCTTTCATAGTCATTTGTCTTCTTAAATCGTAAGTAATTTTACTTGTCTTCCTTCTAATTGGTAATCCACGGAGAACCTATCAACATAATGCACATAATGTTTGTAATTATTTTCCTTCTTATTTGCTTGTTCTCCTTTGCTAAATGTGTCAATTAAAAAATATATAATATTGGCTTTCACATAGCACACATTGCAAAATAACCTCAGCAGTATCCCTAAGCAATATATGAAGACCGTTAAGAAAAATATTTACATCCTTTTCTGTGTTTTATAAAAATGTATTCTGATTAAATGAATTAAAAAATGATACATGTGATGATGCACAGATTCACCTGTTAGAAATATAAAAGAGTAGAACACCCACCTAAGTGATAGAGAGACTCTGCTTTAACTTAAAGAACGGCCTCATGTTATTTCACAGATCTTCAGTAGGAGCTTCACAATCAGACAATGTTTTTCCAAATACTTTGAAGAAATAAATTTGAAGAGGACTAAGAAGAAATGCGGCCTAATGGCTAAATTGCATGGGAATCTGCATATGAGAAGGGAAAATACTTTAAAAATACAATGCTTTACTGCCATTTTTACTGCTTGCCTAGTCAGAAATCTCTAGTTATTTTGTGTTATGTTGATTTGTAAAGTGCGCTATTCACCTATGAGTGTATCCGAGGGCTTAGCAGGTGTGTAGGCGGTGATGTTCCTGGATGCTAGGCGAAGAGCCAGGTCTTCAGCCAATTGCGGATTTCAAACATCGAGGAGGCTCTGATGTGGTGAGGGAGGTTGTTCCAAGCTTTAGGAGTGGTGTAAGAGAAGGTATGACCTCCTGCTCTCCACTTGTTAATGTGAGGATGTGTGCAAGTGAGATTCCGGCTGAGCGTAGGTGTCTGGCAGGCTGGTGGAATTGTATGCGGGTGTTGAGGTATGTGGGGCCTGAGGTGGTGAGTGCTTTGTAGGTATGTGTGAGAAGTTTGAAGTGTTTGCATTTGTGGATTGGGAGCCAGTGGAGCTCCTTGAGGTGTGGGGTGGTGTCAGTCCTGCTCAGGAGATTGAGGACGAGTCTTGCTGCGGCATTCTGGATAGTTTGTAGTCTGTTCAGGAGCTGCTTTTTGATCCCAAAATAGTGTGCATTGGTGTGGTCAAGTTTGCTGGTGATGTGGACTTGCATGACTGTTTTCCTGGTGTTTTCTGGCGACCATTTGAACATCTTTCGCAGCATCTTCAGTAGATGAAAACATACGATTGTCCCTGCATTCATTCATGTGGTCATGCTGAGTTTTTTGTCCAGAATGATCCTAGGATATTTGCATATGCCTTGGGGGTTGGAGCAGGCTCTAGGTCCGCTGGTGGAGTCCAACGGCCAGGTTGAAGATCCCGATTTCAGATTTGTCGAAGGTGAGCTTGAGGCAGTTGTCTTTCATCCTTGTGGCAACTGCAGACATGCAGGTGTGGAAACTTGTTTCATTGGGGTCTTGTCTGACAAAGAGAGTATGAACTGGGTGTTGTCAGAGTAGGAGAGGGTCTTGATGCCGTGCGATCTGATGACATCCACTAGTGGTGTCATGTAGGCGTTAATCAGCATGGGGCTGAGCGAGGATCCTTGCGGGACCCCGCAGATGAGGTTTATTGCATTTGATGCATATGGTATCAAGCAGACTCTTTTTGTACTTCATGTGTGGAAGGAGCAGGTCCAGTTGAGAGTTGTGTCTGGTATGCCTGCCTTATGGAGACATTTGATGAGGGTTGAGTAGGAGACTGTGTCGAAAGAGCAGATAGGTCTAGCAGGATGAGTGCTGCTGTGTCTCTTGGTTTAGGATCATCCTAATGTTGCCTGTTGCTCTGAGGAGAGCAGTTGCTGTGCTGTGGTTGGGTTGAAATTCTGATTGTGAGGTGTCCAGAGTGTGTTGTCTGTCAAAGTAGTTGGTGAGTTGCTTGTTGATGATCTTCTCCATGATCTTGGACGGAGAGGGTGGAAGGGAGATTGGTTGGTAGTTTTCCAGTTGAGTTTGGTCTGCTGTAGGATTATTCAGTAGGGCTTGACAACAGCGTGTTTCCAGGTATCAGGGAAGGTGGCGGTGGAGATGGACGTGTTCTTGATGTGGGTGAGGGTCTCGCTGATGGGTGTTGAGTCTATATTGTAGATGAGGTGAAGGCTTGGGTCGGCTGGTTCTCTGAATTGTACCGTTCTCATGGTGTTGGTAGATTAGTCCAAGGTGATGGTGTTCCATGTGGTTATGGTTTTTTCATTGTTGTTGGTAGGTAGGCTGATGATGAGGCTGGAACGGTCTGGTTGTTGTAGATGTTCCTGATTTTGTTGATGAAGTAGTCTAACAGTTTGTTGCAGAGGTCTTATGAGGGGATGATGTTGCTAGACTTGGAGGCTGGTGTGGTGAAATCTTTGACGATTGAGAAGATTTCTTTGGAGCAGTTGAAGCTGTTTTCTATGTGCCCACGAGTGCTATTTTCTTGGTTTCCATGATCTTTTGGAAGTAATGTCTGAGGTCAACTTTGAAGGTGTCACTGCTGTATTGACTGGTTCTCTATTTCCTTTCTAGTTGTTTGCAGTGTTGTTTGGTTGCTCGGAGAACCTCTGTGTACCAGTTGGCATGTTTTCTGGAAGATTCTTGTTGGTTGTGTTTGATGGGTGCAAGCGAGCCGGCGGAGTCAGTTATTCACTTATTGAATTTGATTATGACTCTCTTTAGATTGTCAGTGGGGGTTGGTACAGACTTGTGTAGTGTGCCGGCCCAGTCTGCTTCTGTGATGTTGCTCCAGGAGAGTCTGCTGGTTGATTTGTGGAGGGATTCCTGTGGTCTGGGATTTTTGTCTGGAAGAGTACGATGGTATGGTTGGTCCACGTGAGGGGTGTGGTGACTTTGAACTTAATCCTGTTTGGGGTGGTGAAGACTGGGCCGAAAGTGTGTCCGGCACTGTTGGGTAGGTTCTGTGACATATGGAGTATGTCTGAATTTGCCTAGGCTTGCCAGAAGGGTTGTGGAGGTGGGATCGGTTGGGTCTTCTAGATGAAATTTGAGGTCTCCTAGAAGTATGTAGTCCTTGGCTTTGATGGCAAGGGGGATTATGAAGTTCATGAAGCTGTGCATGCAGTTGGCTCATGGTCTGGGGCGTCTGTAGACAAGGGTCCCTCTCAGGGAGTATCTTGAAGTGATGCGGAGCTTGAAATGGAGGTGTTCCATGAAGCGGGTCATGTTTTGTATATGACTGCTATCCCTCCTCGTGGGTTATAGTGTTGTTTTTTTGGGTGAATCTTGTATGCTGCTGGGATGGCAATGGCGATGTCTGGGAATGATGTGGAGTTCAGCAAGGTTTCTTTGAGCAAAAGGAGGTCCGGGGCATCATGGCTGAGCAGGTCCCAGACTTCCAGTGTGTGCTTGCTGAGTGAGCAGGTGTTGAGTAGCCTGCATGATAGTGTTTCTTTGGGGGGATTTGTGGGTGTGGGAGGTCAGAGTGTGGCATGGAGTCAATGTATGTGTTGGTGTTGATTGCGGGGCTGGTGGGGATGTTGCTTGTGAAGAGACAATGCTTGCATGCCATGTGAAGAGACAGCGCGTGCTTGCAAAGGGCCCCTCAGTGTTGTGCAGTGTGGTGCAACAGCAGCGGGCGAAGTACACCCAATGTTTAGGGTGTAAAGGAGCACTGAGGGGTAATGTGGGGTGCATTTGGGCCAGGGTTCCTGGCACTTGGTGCAGTCCAGGCACAGGCAGGCAAAGGCAGGCTTCCACACCTTCAGCACACCAGTGGTGCATCCACGCTGAGGCCGCCATTAAGTAGGTCCTGGTAGTGGAAAGGTCATAAGGGGCAATGGGCAGCGCTAGTGGGAGCACAGGGAAGGAGGAGTGCAGGCAGGGAAGCGTGGGAAAAGGCGGCAAAGAGGGAGACAGAACGCACAAGAAAGAGGCACAAGGACAGTAGTGAAAAACAACAAAGAGGGTGAAGAAAAAGGACACAAATACAGCAATGAAAAATGGCAAAAGAGGAGGAAAGAAAGGCATAGAGCAGAGGCAAAATCAAAACAGAGGTACCATCACAGCAGAGGCACAATCACATCAGTGAAATACAGCAAAAGGAGGGGAAGGAAAGGCACAAAAAGCAGAGGCACCATCACAGCAGTGAAAAACAGCAAAAGTAGGGGAAAGAAAGGCACAGACGCAGAGGCACAGTCACAGCAGTGAAAAAAAGCAAAAGAGGGGAAAAACAGCACAGAACAGAAGCGCAAGGGTAGTTCAGGCATGACAGAACACAACAGCAAGCAGCAGGATGAAGAAGATGCCAAAGGCAGGAGAGCCATGACGGGTGCCACGGCACACAGAGGCATGAAGCATGAGGCAGAAACCAGCTCTCAGGTAAGTCCAGGGGGGGCTGGCCTACTCACCTGATTAATCAATTAAGTAGAATGATGTTTGCACCAGTGCAAAAGGGGTACAAATTAAATTAGCCTTATTATATTGTATTTGCTTAATATGGAAAGTAACAAATCAGATCAGATTAACTTGAATTTTAAAATGTCACAGAGGAGGGGGTGGAGATGGCTGCTAACTTCAGAGTTCTGTAGAGCACCCACACAATGGCAGCTACCCCCACCCCGCAGCAGTGAAGCAGAGAGATATAGGGCTGCAAATTCGAGAAGGAACGTCTAAGACTGGTGGGCTGTGTGCTCCTGCTGTTTCACAATGAATAGCAGAGTCAAGCTTTTTGTGATTAGTACAGAAGAATGAACAGAGTCACTAGAATTGTTTGCAAGAATGGCCTGGTGGGGTGCACAGTTTCTTTTAGAGTGGTAAAATAAGAAAAGCACTATGTCACATATGCAAAAGAAGAAGGGATAAACCACATTTTTTATACCGCGCTCATGCGCTTTCATGCTAGTCATGCTGCAGATTCTGAAGATAGAGTCTGAGGTTGAAAGAGACCTCTCAAAGAGAGAATGTACACTGATGAGCTTGCTTAAATCTATTTGATCTGATATCATAGCACAACTAGAGAGATCAAAGAAGCGATTCCCAGAATAAATTACAGTGAGTGCCTAACAGGGAGAGTACATTTGGCACAGCGAGCCCTGCACAAAGTGGAGTGAGCGTGCTGAAATGCTAGAGGACTCCCAGACCAAGATGGAGGCTAAAAAGCAGGACATTTCTGACTTTCATGACTCTGCTATGCTCACTCGTCAATGTAGAGAGCCATCTGGAGGATTTTGGAAAAATAACATCCCTATGTTATTTTATGGCAGGGTAATGTTATAGTAGAAGAATCATAGTGAGACACAGAAACATGGTGTAAATTTGTGTGGTTGACCTTCTTTTATCAGGACTCAAACATAAAGGAACCTTTTCAAAAGCATCTATATAATTTGAGCTAAGAACACTGGGTGAGTATTTCATTAAAATAAAGAGAATATAAGAATTACTATCCTACTTAAAGAAATAAAGACGTAAAATAACCTTATCATGCTTGGCTCTATAATATAATATCTTAGATCATTATCATCTTTACCATTCGCTAAGGAACTCCTTATAATACAATAAAAGTGGTAGAGAAGCCAAGAAAAACGCGCTGGGCAAATCTTGAAGATTCAGGGGCATATTAGCAAGGGCTTTATCGCTGCTTTAGCGGCACTTTTTGCCGCTAAAGCGGCGATTTTTTTATCGCCCTATCAGGCGTTAGCGACAGCTCTCTGGCGATAGCGGGCGGTTTTCCCATCGCCTTGCATGCCAGCGATAATTATCGCTAATGACATGCAAGGTAGGCGTTCCCAACTTAAAGCGACTGAATACAGTCGCTAACACAACTTCCCCCTATTAGCAACGCACGCAAAGCGATAAAAAAACTCGCGCTAAGCGCGATTATCGCTAGAATTTAACACCTGCTAAAAACATGACTTACCTGTTTGATCAATGGGAGGTGGATTGTCAGGCTAAGTCCCCCATGGCGTTAATGCGTGAATATCGCTGGATTTCCAGCGATATTCACGCATTTCGCTGCTATCGCTGGATATTTTATTGCATTGGAGATAAACGTTGCTAATAGCGTGTTATCTCTGCGATAATATCCAGAGATACGCGGCGATAAAAAAAAACGCGCTAGGCGCGGTTTGCGATAATTATCGCAAGTTGTTGCTAATATCCCTCTCAGTTTGATATTGTGTCATTTTCTTTGAACATTCTGCTGCAATGAATAAAATACATTTTGGCCATCTGATGGTTTGAGACTTAAGGATTGAAGTCTTTGGAAATGTGTCTGCAAATGTTGTCATAATTGTGCAAATATTTACAGCATCGGGTGGATGGTTTTGTCTGCAGTGTGTAACCATCACAATGAGCTGATTCTCTCCTGTATACAACCAAGCACATTGATTTAATAACTTCAAAGTCTTGGTGCACACTGTACTCATCGGTGCCAGAAATTAATTAAAAATTCTCCACAATGGTGTATGAGAAGTTATTTTGGAAATTATTGCAATTTTACATTTGTTACATTATCCAGACAACTATTTAGGCCAAGGCCTAAAGAGTGACCTTGACAAATGGGTGGACGCTTAAGGTAGATGGAGAGCTGCCCTGAAATGTGAACCAGGAACTATCATCATTATTGCAAAAGGCAGTAAATTTAATAATAAAACATTTTCTTCCAGAGAACTACAAAAGACAATTTACTGCTGCTGCCTTATAGCAACTTACTTCTTCCTTAGTTGCACAGGCATCTGATGTAGGACATCTGACAGTTGAGTACTTGCAAATTATTCCCTTAATTTCGTGACTCCTCAAGCAGAACTTTCTTTTTGATTTCAATCAATTTTATTGAAGTTTGAACAAAACAGAGACTTCACAGTGCACATGCTGTAAAGGGCGACAATAAAATCACAAAGTGAAAGGATCCTTGACAAGCATAAAAGATAATTGTCTTATGTTAATTGTATAACATATAATTGGAATGAGTGAATACAATCATATGGGGAGCTGTAAGAACAATCCTGAGAAGGACACTGAATAAAAGAGCCTGAAAAGGAGACAATTTAATCTTAGTAGTAAGTGCACTCTGTATCAACTAAAAAGTAAGAAAAGTAAGAAAGAAAAGTAAAGAAAAAGTTGCATAGTACAAAACAAAAGAAGAAAAGGGGTAGGGGAGGAGGAAAAGGAGGATGCAATAGTCCGGTGTGGCTGGGGCGACTGCTCCATCGACAGACGCACAACAAAAACAATAAAATTCACTGAGTAATCAGACTATGTGTAGGAACTGTGTGGGTGGACCTTTAGGGTGGTTTAGATTTTTTCAGACCTTTCTGTGGCAATGGTCTACTTTTAATCTTGACATCTACTCCAGTATATCCAGCTGTTTGGTATAACAAACACTTCAAGAGTGCTCATCCTTCAACTAACAGCTCATATGAAGTTCTTCTGGCAAAATATCATATCAAAAATATAGTAGTTCACAAAT
Source organism: Calotriton arnoldi (assembly GCA_963921515.1). Classification (NCBI taxonomy): domain Eukaryota; kingdom Metazoa; phylum Chordata; class Amphibia; order Caudata; family Salamandridae; genus Calotriton; species Calotriton arnoldi. The sequence continues at coordinate 2,566,296 of CAWUFW010001098.1, forward strand.
GTCAAGTCTAAAATAATGTGATGTCAAAACTTTCATGGAACATAGTAGAAAAGGTAAAAATATTGTCTTCGTAGGTATTTAATATTTTTTTAACTAAAGTTGTATATAATGTGGTTTTACTTAATGTAGTTTGATAAAATATAATTTTTAATTAGTTTGGTAATTATTATTTATATTAGTGTAGTTTATTATTATTATTACTATTATTATTATTATTATTATTATTATTAGTATTATTATCATCATTATTATTATTATTATTATTATTAAGAATATAGCACTATTTGTGGTTAATGTGTATTACCAATGGTTGCATGTTTATATATGAATTTTTTTATGTAATTAGAAATGATTAATTTACTACTGGGTTGTTGGGTTTGTAGGAGATTATGGCAGGAAGGTTTTTATATTTCAAATAATGGCTTTTAATTTTCCAATAATTTTTTATGAACATGAATTCATTCATTAATAATTATTTTAATGATTTGTTGATTTTTTCATTAATGGTTATTCGGTTGATCATTTTATTTATGTATTTATTGCTGTTAATTTTGTTTTAATTTGATTGTTTAAACTGTATTTGTTTTATTTACTAACAGATTTCATATTAATAGTTTTCCGTTTTTATAATATATGAATTATACTAATTTGAATTGCTTGCCAATTCTAGTTTTTAGGGTAGCCGGGAGGGAAGTATTTTAATTTATTTTAAATTTGTAATATAAAATTTTATTTTTTTATTTTATTTTATTTGTGTTATATTTAATGAATATATGTATTCTTTTAAATATGTCTTAATTTTTTTGAGTCTATATTTAAATAGTTTATGGTAAAACTTTAAGAGTGGGAATGGTAACTCTGACCCATCCAATGTTCAACACTTTCCCAACTGTTGCTTAGGTTGGAATGGGAATAGTAAATTTCACCGCTCCGAAGTTCGTCATGTTCCCTTCTGTTGCTCAGATTGGAGCAGGAATAGTCAATATGACCCCTCCAAATTTCAACACTTTTTCTATTTTTACTAATGCTGGTAAATTTGATCCCTTCAAAGTCCAACTTTTCCTCTATTGTTGCTTAAAATTGGAGTGGGAATAGCAAATATAAGCTATCCAAAGTCCAGCACTTTCCCATCTGCCTCTTACAGATTTGTAGTAAATCTGACCCTCTATAGTTCAACACTTTCCCTACTTTTGCTTATTTTGAAGTTGGAATAGTAAGAGGTCAACACTCTTCATTCCTTTGCTTACAATGGACTGGGAATAGTTAATCTGACCTCTCCAAAGTACAATATATTCACTGCTGTAGCACAGAATTAAGTGGGAATTGTAATTTGACTTCTCCAAAGTCCAACACTTTCCCTTCTTTTGCCGATGTTGGAGAGGTAATAGTGAATCTCACCCTTCCAAATGATAACATTGTCTACTTTTCCTTATGTTGAAGTGGAAATAGTATAGCTGACCCTCCAAAATTCAACACTTTCCCTACTTTTGCTCAGTGTGGAGTGGAAGCAGTGAATTTGACCTCTCCAAGTTAAATTTGTTTCATTTGATCTTTGATGTTGTTTTAATTTTTTTCATTTTAATTGTAATAGTTTTTATGTAATTGTTTATTCATTTAATTTTTATGTTATTATTTTATACCTTATAATGTTTTCTACTATTTGATAGTATAAATACTTTTTATTGGTATGTTTTATAATTTATGTGTAAATAATAATTATTTTATTAAACATTATATTTATATTATGTATGGTAATTGTTTTAAATAATATATTGTTTCAATTATGTTTGGAAGTTTTTACATTTTTTATTATTAGCATATTTTGAAAAAAATGTAATTATATTTTTAAAGTTAATATATGCTTCAATGTAAATATGGCTTGGCAGTTCAGGCTGGACTGTTCCCTTGAGGAGCAGGGTCAAGACTGATTTGCATATGGCTGGGTGTAAGCTGTGGTGTCACTGTGAGCAAAAGAACATGTAATTTAACCCAGACCTCTGGACTGGGGGTGAATGTTTGATTTGTTGTACATTCTGTCGATCATTTGTGTGTCTTTTGCTTTCTCGTCCTCAATGTAAATATTGTGCATATTAATTGAAATTCAATATAGTTATGCATTTTTGACAATATTGTGGTCTATTTTTTGCTGCTATTTTTGACTTAACATTCAAAGTATATAAAGTCAATATTTGTGTTCTCAATATTTTTATAGCAATATTTTTGTCATGGATATTTTTGTCACTATTACGTTAGACAACTCATTTGTCCACAATGACACACCCATCCTCCAGCAGAAAGCTATATAAAGGGGCCGATTCCGATTCAGGCCGGAAATCTCTCCGACCGAGCCGGACCCGGAGAGATTTCCCGACCGAATCGGACTCCTAGACAATCCGACCGAACGAGTACGATGCGTTCGCATGCTATCGGACCTCGGTTCGGTCGGACTCCCATTGGCTCAATGGTTGCGAGGCGAACAAGGGCGCCTCCTACTGCGGGTACGCGTCCGAAGCCGGGTCGCGCCGTACATGCACAGGTAGGGGGACCCATGGGTCCCCCTGTGTGCGACTCGCGCGGCTAGGGCGTACAGGGGTCCGACACGGACTCCCAAATTGCGGCTCCGACTGCTCTTCGAGCCGGACGGCGCGGAGTCGGTCGGACTGCTCGCGGCGCGCGCATCGTACTCACCCGGCCGGGGAACGTCTCCATTGCGCGGTGCGAGTCGTGTCCGTGCGAGTCGGTAGGAGCGGTTGGGTCCCGCGGGCCGAGTCGGTCGGCGATTTCGCGTACGTTCACATCGTACTCGCTCGCCCGGACGCACGTCCGACTCGGTCGGGAAACAGGGCTCCGAATCGGATCCGGTAATGCCGAGTCCGATTCGGAGCCCTACCGGCCGAGATCGGAATCGGCCCCAAAGTCTGAACAATCCACCAAGAGACTTACTGCCCCCTCAAAATAGTAGTAAACCAAATTCTCCATGCACCTCAGTCTGGCAGGATGGTCAGTCAGCTCTCTTAATGCTTCTTAGCTTCCTGTGTACATTATATCAATCAATCAATCAAACAGGATTTATAGTTCGCGGCTAATCACCCACGAGGGTATCCAGGCGCTGACAACATAGGCCCTCATTTATGAGAACTGACGCATCACTGCTGCGAGGCAGTGATGCGTCAGAAAAAGTTGCGCTGCAGTAAGACATTCTCAAACACCTTAGATGCACCGTATTTACGTTACGGCGCACCATGGCGTAAGGTCCCATGGTGTGTCAAAAAGTGACCTCAAACGGGAGAGATGGAACAGTCAACAGGCAGCATTACCCAGGGCAACAACCTCAGCACCAGCCATGATGTCCAGACAGACCCCTAGGGGAAGAAAAAGAGTAATTTTAGTGAGGAGGAGAATCAAATTCTGATAACAGAGGTGACAAAGTGTGAAGATCAACTCTTTATCACCTCCAAATTGCCATTTGGGAAGAAAGGCAGCCATGCGGACTGGAGGAGAAGGACCTGAGGACCAGGAGGAGCTGACCCCTTTGGGGGAGCAAGTGGCATCAGTTGTCCCAGCAGAGTTGACGGAAGGAGTACCTGGACAGGACAGTGCTGGCAATGAGGACTGACGCGACCTACAGGGTAAGTGGCAACAAGGGACAATATGCCCAAAACAAATGTCAAATAAATGACGCTTTTGTGGGACGGCTGCCACACAGAAAACTGACTCACGTGCAGCCAAAGTGACACTAGGCTACTTTGCGGCATGTAAAGCAATGCAAATCACCCTAGCGCCACATTGGAGTGCGTCATGCATCAAAAATCCCTTAAAAAGTGACACATTTGAAGAAAAAGCATATCCCAATACCTCGAAAGGGAGAGATAGAACAGTCAGCAGGCAGCAGCATCCAGGGCAACAACCCCAGCACCAGCCAGGATGTCCAGACAGACTCCTAGGGGAAGAGTAAGAGTACTTTTAGTGAGGAGGAGAATCGAATTCTGATAACAGAGGTGACAAAGTGTGAACATCAACTTTTTATCACCTCCAAATTGCCATTTGGGAAGAAAGAGGCCATTTGGCAGTCCATAGTGAACATGATTAAGAGTGTCAGGCAAGCTAAAAGGACAATGCCAGAGTGCAAGAAGTGCTGGCATGATTATAAGCATAGGACCAAGGAGGAACTGCCCAATAACTTCAAGGCAGCCATGTGGACTGGAGGAGGAGGACCCGAAGACCAGGAGGATCTGACCCCCTTGGAGGAGCATCAGTTGTCTTGGCAGAGTTGGTGGCAGGAGCACCTGGACAGGACTAGCTCTGTAGAGTTGTGTGAATGCTTATCCACATGGATCCACAATGTACATGCAAGACAGCACAACAAGGAAGACTGGTGTGATGTACTGTGTGAAAGGCAGACTGCAGGTTAAAAATTAATAGTTGACCACAGGGACATCACTTTCCCATGGTCTGTGGGCTGAGTATTGGCCAGAGGAAATGCAGGCATCCTGGTGACTTGGTGCAATGTGCATGGTAGTGGTGTCAATAAGTGAAACTCCAACCAGTACAGCTTCCATGAAAAAGAAAGACTATCATCAAGGAAGATGTGGACCTTACCTCAACTTACAGTCCCCGGCATGGCAGGCCAGCAAGCAGTTTAACTGTGTTGCAAAGTGTGGTATGACACAAAATATCACCCTTGTCACAGCGGTCCTGTGAACAATGTAGAAATAATGGCATCAGAAAGGCAACTACAGTGAATTTTGGGAACAATTCCTATGAGTAACAAATGTCCTAAACATCAATGTTGAACTGAAAGTGAAGGATAATTACATCTGTGTGTCAGCCAAAGTTACTCATGTCAACATCTAGCATAAATCATCATTAATACATTACAATTTCATTGCAGAGGAAGAAACAACACCTCCTGACCACCAGCCTGTCCTGGATGACCAATCTGGTGGCGATGACGTCCTGCGCCCCATGGATGATGACACCTTTCAGCAACTCCTGGACTCCATTGGAACACCTTCTCTCGTCAAGGCAAGGGTTGACAGCATCACTGTGTCTCCAGCGGAACCGTCTCCACAGAACATGCCCCATCTGCCAGCCAAAGCCCAAGTCTGGACTACGAGGACCCCCAAATTTTCTTCCAAAGGTGAGTTGTATGAGTCCAGCAGCAGCTGGTAGATGAGGTTCAGGTGGGGATTGATACCATTGTGGGCAGCCTAGAGTGAGTCCATGGGTGCCTCAGTCCCAATAAGGACATATCAGAGGCATTCAAAGGCACCTACCCTCTGCTCCATAGAATGGAGCAGTCCCAGGCTGGCATTGGTAGTGTCATGACGCAGAGGCAACAACAACAGCCCTGCCAAAGTGACACCAGTGAGGTTACCACCCAGCTGGGGGCCATCTGCAACATTATCCAATCTATGGAGCGGAAGAAGGACTCCTACATTGCCACTATGGGTGCCTTCCTCTGCGACGTTGTTGCCTTGCCGACAAGCCATCAGGCCCTTGTCTGTGCTGTGCTGCCCTACTTGCTGGCACAGACAAATGCTGCCGGGGACCTGTGAGCCACATCTTCAGCGCCTGATGTGTGTGTGCCTCAGCGGCTTCCTGTACAAACACTACCGGGGAGGCACAGCACTCATCAGAGGAGGAAGATGTGAACTTCACCAATTCCAGTGGCAATCTACCCAGTAACATTTGTCTGTGCCTCTTGGCCAGTTTCCCATTGGACCTGTGTTAATTATCATGCCATCGCCCTTCTCACTTGATACTATCCCTTTTTTGTATGCCCACCTGTTAAACTGATCCATTTGTGGAATATTAATGAGGCCTACCTTCCCTAATTGCAATTTGGACCTCCTCCTCACTGTTATACTCCTCTCCTTGACATGTCAAATGACATTTATCCCCCATGGACTATGTCTGGATATCCTTTAGCTCTTGAATAATGTTGGGGTTGTTAATGCAAGAACTGCTAATTTGACATAGACTATGTACACACCTGTAAATAAATGCACTACCATGAACCTGTGAGTTGTAGCTCTGTTGCTAATAGGACTAGCTAGATCCTAGTGGATGTGTAGATCCAAAAACCCCTTCCTAGCATCACTAGTAAATTGTGTGACTGGTCCTATCACATGCTCTGGTTGGACATGGCTAAGCATCATGTACCTCCACTGCCTTGGCCTTATGTTGAAAATCCCTTTGAACTATTAAACATCATGGTGTGACAATAGGTATCAGTACCTTGAGTGCCACACAGTGAAAGAGGCCAACTATTCACACAATTGCAGACCTGCACAAATTGGGTCCTGTGAGGCATATGAGTCAATCACACATTTTCAAACATTCACAGATCTCTTGCCCAGTTCTCATGACAATGTCATCATGCATATATGTCAGCCTCAATGCTTAAACTGAAGATGTCGTAAAAGTACTATCATAATGCATGCACTGACAATATGCGGATACTAATGGCCAAACTCCTTCTGTATAACATCATACCTAACCCACTCAAGGCTGTAGAACCATAGTGCTATACTTTGGGTGCCATTAAGCATGTACTGCAACTAGTATTTGGGGTCCTGTGTCAAATGATAAATGTTGAGTAAGGCACACTGGGATACGTAGGGACATTGTGACCCTTTAGTCCTGAGAGCCCTCACATACATTGAGTGGGAGTGTAACCACACATGACATCAATTGTACAATATACAAACATAACAATACAGAGGTGCCAGACCACAGACTCTGGAACCAAGCTACACATCCCTAGGCTAAGAGGAAATGTCAGAAAAGTGTCTATTCTAACTTAGCAAGTATTTGCACAAATTCACATGTAGGAAGTGCCACTCTTAGCAAATACACAATGGCAAGGATGATTGACGTTTCCGGGCAGGTGGGGACTATGTTCATAGATACAAACCAGCAAACAGAAATGATGTACTAGTACAATGCTGAAAGGGTGAGTGTGTAAGTCCAGGCACCGGTGTATGTCCCAACAAATCCATGAATGGGTACCATGGGGTGACAGATCCATCCCTACTATACATGTAGAATAACTCACACACATAGTGCCACAGTAGGTGACTATCTGTGTTGGGCTGTATGTCTATTCACATAAAGAGGGCCACTTACAGCCCCCAAAGATTGTTGAAGATCCCTTAATAGACTCTATTGCAACACTGACTGACTCTTGTCCATACGCGTCTCACAAATTTACACATATCTACAAACCCTGCAGGGAATTCCAACATCATGTTCTCAAATCAACCTAAACGAATATCACAACTCCTACACAGTAAATCATTATGCAGTTGGGAAAGTAGAAAAATATTTCATGTGAGAAATTGTTGTTACCAACTAAAACTACCTACCATACACTAACTAACACTATCTAACCTAAACTAACTTACCCTACCTACCTATCCTACACTAACTTACACTAACTAAACTAAGCCTCAAACTAGTTTAACCTGCCTATACTACACTAACTTAACACTACCTTAACCTGCATAAACTTAGCTTAATCTATGCTATACATTTACCACAACAGACATGTTAGACATCAACCCCCAAACCCTTGTTAACACAGTCACACAATACCAACATATACTAAACCTATACATAAACTAACTACACATACTAACCTAAGTAAAAAAAATAAAAAAAATAAAATAAAAAAATATATATATATATATATTTATATATATATATATATATATATATATATTATCTACTGGCGGTCGTCAGTAGATAGTTATAGTTAGGACCTATTGTCCATAGGAAATCCGCAACATTCTATTCCCTATAACTTTGGCGCCGGTTGGCGAATCTTCACGAAATTTTCAAAACTCGTGGGCGCTCTCAGTCTGTTCCTATCCTGAAAGTCTCGGGGTGATTCGTCAAGTGGGGGCCGAGAAAAAAGGGTCCCAAAACGTGTTTTCCCCATGCAATTTTCCATAGGAACCTTTAGTCGCAGCTACAGCCTGAACTGCTGAACGGAATTACACCAAATTTGGCAAAAAGGTAGCCCTTGGTTCAGAGTCGTGCCTTTTGGTTAAATGGTGTAAATCCGTTCAGTAGTTCCTGAGAAAATCAAAAGTAAAATCACATATATATCTATGGCCGCGTAGGGTCCGCGCACCCTCCCGATCACGAGCTGTATGCTAATTGGCGGTCAACACTCCAAACCAGGAAGTGTTGGCAGCCATCTTGTTCCTCGGTAGAACCGAGGCACAGAAACAAGTGCGCAAAACGCAAAAAGGTGGCAAGGTAGAAACACCCTGACCCCCTAGGCCTGCTTAGGGGGTCCCACAAGGACCCCCAGGGCCAAAAATGTTTTTTTTGTTTTTTTTTAAATCGGTGGGATGCGCGGATCCCGCCGTGAAAAAAAAAAACAAAGCGCGGGCTCCCGCGGCGCTTCGTTGTTATTTGGCCCCCGGGTGGGCCAAGTCCCGGGGGCATGCAGGGTTTATAAAAATAATGAGTGGGGTGGCCTTAGAGGGGACCACCACCCCCCGGGGCTTTCAAATAAAAATGGTGCAGGAGGGCACTGGGCCCTCCCGCAGCCCCGGGGACCGCCACCCCCCGGGGCTTTTTTTTTTTTAGTAAAATTACCTGTGTGGGGGGGCTGTGTGGGTGACCACCACCTCCCCGGGGAACTAAGAATTTGAATGTGGAGGTCCGTTTTGGACCCCCGAGCCCCGGGGACCACCACCTCCCGGGGCTGTGCAAGTGATGGGAGGGGGGCCGCGCGGCCCCCCTCCTGGAGCCCTTGATGGCCCTGGGGACCGCCACCCCCCAGGGTCGGCTCCTGCAGTGTCCCGGGGTGCTCACCCCCGGGACACTGTAGTTTGCTATGGCAGGGCGGGAGCCTCGCGGCTCCCGCCCTGCCATAGCAAACTGCTTGGTTTGCTATGGCAGTGATGAGTGATGTAATATGTGATGTCATCAGCAGTGCATTGCGGGGGCGCGAGTTATAGTTAGCTGAACTAACTATAACGGGGGAATTTCACGGGTTTTGTACGAGTGCAATGTCCAACTAACTATAACTTTCCCTAAAACCTATGGTTTTTTCAGTGAATTTCAAAGGTTTTTTAAATGCTAATTTCTAACTATAACGTGTCTGAAACCTATGGTTTTTTCAGTGAATATATATATATATATATATTTTAAATAAAACCATATCCTACACATCACTCCCCCACCCACTAAAACACTTACCTATAAAAACATCTAAAATATAAAACCTACCTACACTAAACCTATCCTAAACACTAACTAACTCTGTGCCTAACTATTTAAGAAACTATGAACTAAACCGTAACCTGCCTTAATTGGGGACTACAAGAACTAGTGATCTCAGGGCTCCAGGATGAGGTCCCTGATCATCCCACCAGCTGCTGTCCATCAAGTGCTATAAAGCGCGTTTCCTTCTCCTGTGGGGGACTACAATAACCAGTGATGCCAGGGCCCCAGGAGGCAGTCCCTGATTATCCAACCAGCTCCTGTCCATCAAGCAATATAAACTGCATTTCCTTCTCCTGCGATGCGGGATGCCAAGGGCCAAGGGTAGGACTGTCTGCACCCATCAGAGCCCGGAAGAGGCTGGGCTGGGCCACTTAGAACATTTTCACCTAAGGTACTGTGTGCCCACTGTTTCACCCCCTCGTTGGGTCCTATTGTTTCCCCGTAAGCATTTGAACCAAGCCTAGGGGGTGTATTTGAGTTGCTAAATCTGTGCACACAGTCATACCATTTTCAAGTGATCATGGGGAAGCAGAAGGCTCTGGAGGCAGCACATGGTCCACCATTTGCAAAAAAAGGCCCTAGTTCAGCGGGTGAGAACTGTGTTATGGACAGTATTGATGATATTTTAGAAGAAGTTGAAGAGATACTAAAATCCCCGACTGACCAGAACTCCGCTGCTTCATCCAAATCCCAGGCAGCCCAGCAAAGAAAAAAGAGCAAGAGAGTTCCAGAAATGTTGATGAGCAAAAAGGTCCTCCTCTTACCCTCTAATGATCTCCCTCTGGCCTCATACCAACCTCCCAGTGACTCTGACCATTCGTCAGGGGTCAGTGCAGTGATTGTAGAGAACCCAGATTTAACGTGTGATAACAGGTTTACTGTTTTAAGGCCCACAGGACAGTGGCATGATTGATAAAGAAGTGAGGTTATTGCCACTAATTTACTTAGGTACCTGCACACATAACAAGATAAATGGAGGTGATTGAGGGGCTTAGGGATGAGGTCAGGGATTTTTTTAAAAACTATAAAATCCTTAGAAAGTGAAAATTGATAAGATAAAGCCTTTAAAGGGGGATCAAATTATTGCCATGTCTGCCCCATCCCAGGGGGGTCCGAATTTCCCAGTTAATAAGTGCCCCTGCATTAGGCAAATGCACCCCCTTCAGATCCCCAATCTATGCTTACACCTGGGCCCAGTTGTCTCCCCACTCGAACTAGTCCCTGCTCCACATGGCCACTAGTACAACTAGCACCAGGACAGACTGATGATGTAGTAAGGGTGGTTTTGAGAGATTGTGGTTTGGTTGATGGGTTATTGTGTATGGATGCCTGCAGGATCTGCAGTGCCACCACCCAGATTCAGATCAGTTATAGGAGTGACTATGGTATGCATCATGTCTCTAGAAGTGGCTTACACAACCATGCAGGATATAGCGGTTTGGGAGGCATTGATTGACTGAATATCATCTCCAAAGGGATCAGCCCTGCAAGCAGCCTTGCAAATAGGTCTGGAACCGTAGAGGAAGAGTCCCTGGGAAGCACAAGTTCTAAGCCTGTGCGAGTGGTGTGTGATACTGTGAATCCAACTATACCCACCACCAGGGCAAATGGAGGAGAGACAGGCACGTGATGTCCCCTTATAGGCAGGAAAGAACCCATGTGGGGTGGGGGGGACCCAGCACATGTCAACAGGTATCACCCCCCGGAGCATGCTAAGGAATTATTAAAATGTTTTGTCTTGGAACGGAGCTGGGATAGGTACCAAATTGAGGGACTCTGACTGGGGGCAGTTTATAGACGATTATGATATTTGACTCTTTTAGGAGACATGGAGTATGTTGCACACTGCTAGGAATGGGTACACCTCCATTAACACCCCGTGCTACAATCCTCTAGAGGTATGCCATCGGGAGGTCTGGCAACAAATTTACAATGTTCAAAATAGGGCTCTACCTGTTGATTCCTTGGACGTGTTGGCTGTTAGAGTAGATTTTAATAGTGGTAATTCCCTGGTGATGATTAATGTTTACAATCAGGTTGTAGGGAGGAAAGAAGGAACTCAGGTAATCAGTATTTTATGGTTTAACTCTTTTTTAATTGACAGTTGCAAAGAAAAGCAAACATAACGTTAGAGCCTCGCAGGGCCCAGTGCTAGAGTAAGCAAAACATGTGATGCTACGGAACTCGAACATCTCCCACCCCCACCCACCACCCCGACAGTAAAGGAGGAAAGGAAAGAGAAGAAAGACCTCCCCCCACCCTCTCCCGGTCCAGGCTTGTGTCAGTGCATAGGCGTGAGCGGCATATCGGAGTAAGAACTCTATCCGGCTACTGGTTAGGATCCGGTGAATTGAGGCGTAGGAGGCACAAATACCTCGGGCAGGTGAGCGCCCGAAACTCTTGTGCGAGAAGTGTAAGAAAGGGTTGCCATAGCTCTGTAAAGGAAGCACCCTTCCCCGCCAGTGTGAGGGAGATCTTCTCCATCCCCAAGACATGCCACAGTCGGTGATACCAGCCCGTGTGTGTAGGAATCTGAGGAGACCTCCAGTGGATTAGAATGTTCTGGGTGGCGGAGCCTAATGCAATAGCCATTTGTTTCCCTCTCCTGGCCTTAACAGGATATGTGAGCGGGTTGGGCACCCCCAGCAGAATGTATGCGGGAAGGCGAGGGATCTCCGTACCTAGATGTTTGTCTATTTCGTCCAGGACATGTCCAGTATGACCGAATTTGGGGACAATCCCACAATAGGTGAACCAGGGTGCCCCTCCCACCGCACCCTCGCCAGCAATCCGGGCTTAGTGTTGTGTCGGTCTGGTGAAGCCGCTCCGGGGTGTAGTACCAATGGTATACTAATTTAGTGAGTGTTTCTGTCAGCCCAACATGCGTTGCCGTGTGTCGCGCCCTGTAGCAAGCGCCGTCCCATTCCTCCGGGGTGAGGTCACGCCCTAGGTCCCTTTCCCACCGCGCCCGACCCGCATGATACATGTGTGTGTATCTAGATTGTAAGAGCTTATAAAGGTCCGAGATCAGTTTTTTATCCGATGTTCTCGTTACGAGCCATCGTTCGTATGTGGTAAGACGTCTGGACGCCTGTAGGCGGTTGGAAGGATGAAGAGCCCAGTGGCGTACCTGGAAGTAGCGCATTCGTTCCGTGTCCGGCAAGTCGAATCCCTCCCGAAGCTGCTCGAATGTGATGAACTCACCATCGGTAAACAAAGGGCCCAGCGCCCAGCAGCCAGACTCCTGCCAACGGCGAAAAGATGGTTGATCCAGCCCTGGACTAAACTCCAGATTGTCCAAGATGGATGTGAGAGGGGAGGGAAAAGACGTTAAGTCATGACTTAAGTTTGTCTGGTCCCAAGCCGTGAGTATCGTGCGAGTCACCTGTGAGGCATATAAGTTAGGTGGCCGGTGAGCCTTCTTAAGGAATGGGATTTTTCTAAGTGAAGTACCTGCGACCGCTCGGTCTTGGAAGAGCCAATTCTTTTCAGATTCAGCCCGACTCCATTCAACCAGGTAGCGGAGCTGCGTTGCTTTGTAGTATAGGGCCAGGTCGGGAATCCCGAGGCCCCCCTCATGCGGAGGAAGGAAGCTAACTGCTCGTTTCATTCTGGGCTTACAGCCTTGCCATATAAAGGCAGAGAGATCCGATTGTACCTTTTGAAGCCAACCCTAGGGGGGGGCAGAGGCAGAGCTTGGAATACATAGAGGAGTTGGGGAAGGATGGTCATTTTTATAGCGGCAACACGCCCCAGCCAAGAAATCTGCTGGAGTTTCCATCGCCTGAGTTCCACCTGGATTTGATCGTGGAGACGCGAAAAATTGGCCAATATCATACCCTGTAAGGTGGGGGTCAGGTGTATGCCCAGGTACGGGACCGGGTCATCGGACCAGACTATGGGGTAGCGAGCTTGTAAATCCGCCTGTTCGCTAGGCGGCAGAGACAGATTCAGAGCCGTCGACTTGGAGAGATTAACTTTAAACCCAGAAGCCTCCACGAAGGCATCCAGCTCCCCCAGCATGACTCCTAGGGCTCTGTCCGGATTCGTCAGGGTAACAAGAACATCATCCGCATAGAGGCTAACAGTGTGGGTGTCCCCCCCAAAGCGTATGCCCGTGATTTGCGCGTGTCGTCGGACCCTCTGCGCCATGGGCTCCATGTAGAGAGCAAAGAGCAAGGGCGATAGGGGACAACCCTGCCGTGTGCCTCTATGGATGGAAAAGGGCACCGAGGTATGCCCATTAACCCTTACTGTCGCCGTGGGGGAGCGGTAGCAGTTAAAAATGTGAGTCCGCATCTTATCACCGAGGCCCACACGGCATAGCACCTGTTCGAGAAACGGCCAATGGACCCGGTCAAAGGCTTTTTCGGCGTCAATTGTGAGCAACATGTATTTCCCGGGGACGCAGGAAGCTTTTTCAATGAGGTGTACCACCCGTTTCGTGTTGTCGCTGGTCTGCCGCTGGGCGATGAACCCGGCCTGGTCGGGATCCACCAGTCCCTGCATATAAGGGCCCAGACGACTCGCCAAAATGGAGGTGTAGAGCTTTAAATCTAAATTCAGAAGCGATATGGGTCGGTAGGACCCGCACACCATTCTGTCTTTCCCCGGTTTGGGGAGGACGACGATCGCCGCCTCCAGCATAGTTGAGGGTATCGCCCCTGCCTCCGCAAATGAATTAAAAAGCTGCATCAATAAAGGGGTGAGAACGGCACCAAATTGCTTATAAAAGGCCGCAGTGTAGCCATCAGGGCCCGGAGATTTACCAAGTTTCAGCCGCGCTATGGCAGAGATCACTTCCTCCGGCCTGATTTCCCTCTCGATGTGTGCTGCCTGTTCCGGTGTCAAAATCGGAAGGTCTGCCCCGGAAAGGTATGAGGTAATGTCGGCTCCTGCTAGATGTTGGCTATCGTAAAGGTGAGCATAAAATGTGCGAAAGGTGTCTGCAATGTTCACGTCCTCGGAGGTTAACACCCCGGCGCTGTCTGTGATCTCCCGGACGCCCTCCCGAAGCCGAGCCTCGCGGAGTTTGTGCGCCAGGAGGCGGCCGCAGTTGTCCCCTCCAGCATAAAAAGCATGCCACAGGCGCAAGGCAGCATATTCAGCCTTATCTTGGTCCAGGGCCAGCAGTTGCTTCCGTGCGATGGACAGTTGACGCCACACTCGAGGCGCTCCGGTCCGCTGGTGCATCTGCTCCAGCTCCCTAACTCGTCGCGACAGGTCCCCCCTTTTGGCCTTCCGGTCCGCATTATCTGCGGCGGAGATGGCGATAACCTCCCCCCGGACGACGGCTTTAAGGGCTTCCCAACGCGTCGCAAGGGACGTGTCCGGTGTATCATTATGTGCAAGATAGTCCGTTATGACGCGTCGCAGTTGGGTGACCATGTCCGGCCTATGTAGCAGTGTGTCGCGAAATCGCCACCGTCCGGGGCGACTGCAGGATTGGGGAAGATTCAATGAAATCTCCACCGGGTTGTGGTCTGAGAGGGATGCAACCAGGATGTCCGTGTCAAGGGTGGCCACACGAACAGCCTTCGTGCCCAAGAAATAATCTAGCCGCGCGTAGGTCTTGTGTGCGTGGGAGTAATAGGAAAAGGCTCGGGAGTGTGGATGATGTTGTCTCCAGATGTCGGCGAGGTCGAGGTCGTGGAGCCACTGGGCCCCAGTGCGAGAGAGTGCGCCCACCTGACTGGTGCGTTGGGAAGACATGTCGTTGTTGAACACCAGATTAAGATCACCCCCAATCAAGATGTGACGTTCTTGTGTTGCAGTGGCAGCCGTAAGGGCAGTGTGTAAAAAGTGTTCCTGTCCCTCATTAAGAGCGTATACCGATCCCACCACCACTGTGTGACCCCCGATTAAAAAGTGATAGGTAAGTAATCTGCCCTTGATCTCGGCTCCCCTCTGGAGCACCTTCCCCCTGAAAGCCTTGGAGATGAGGATAGCCACCCCAGCTGTCTTAGTAGCCATGGAGGAGAAGAATTGGTTCGGAAAGGCTCGGGATTTGAGACGATGGCAATCTTTGGAAAGGAGGTGCGTCTCCTGGAGGAGGCAGATGTCAGCTTGTGTGCTCTCTAGAAAGGACAGCAAAGCCCGTCTTTTAATTGGATTGTTGAGCCCCCTAACATTGAAGGTGAGTATCTTAATTGGAAATGTCATCGATATAGCAAGTCAGTAGCCACCTAGCTAAGCCCTGCTGTCGCTCGCCGAAACTGCGTCACAGCCATGTCGAAGGAGGCAGGCGCTCGGAACCTGGACCGGAGCCCCGCGAAGTCGAAAGAAGCCCAGCGAGAGGCAGAGAAAGAAAAGAAGAGAACCCTGACAGAAGAAGAGGAAGGACAAAAAGGAAACACCCTGTAGGCGCAACTGGCGCCAAAAAATAAGAAATGAAAAAAATAAATAAATAATAATAATAATTGTACCCAGTCTATAAGTCCGTCACCCCAGGATGACCGGGGAAAAGTCAATATGGGGTCCATGGTGTGGCCAAGTGTCAAAGCTCCCGCCCGCCGCCCGCCCCAGAAGCAATATGGAAAAGCAAGGTCATCCGACCGATTCAAGTGTTCTCTGGAGCGTTTTGCGCGAAAGCCTCCACTGTGGACTCAAGGGCAGCCTGTTGACCCTTGGCAATCTCGGATTTGTCAGGCCGCTGGACTCGTCGCCTGCGCCTCTGCCGCTGCCAGCCCGATGGGGAGACCTCCGGATCGGGGGCTGTACCTTGACGCTCATCATCCTCTGGGGGTATCGAGATTCCCAGCAACTGACAAGCTTTAGTGAGGGAGCGCATCTGCACCAGTTTGCCGTTATGTCTGAAGATGAGGCGGAATGGGTGTCCCCAGGAGTAGGAGACACCCTGCTGATGGAGATGGTCCGTGACTGGTCGAAACTGTCTTCTCCGATGGAGAGAAATGAGAGCTAGGTCCTGAAAGAGCACCGGACACTGACCTTTGAACGAAATTGGGTGCAGAGCTCTAGCCTTGTTGATGATCTCCTCCTTAGTCCTGAAGTCATGTACGCAGACAAGGATGTCTGCAGGCGGGGCGTTACTCGCTCGTGGGGGACCAACTCTGTGTGCTCGGTCCAATTTGATGGCAGCGTCAGGTGGGGCACCGAGGATGTGGTTGAATAACTCCCTGGAGAAAGTGAAAAGGTCATCGGTATCTGCTGTGACTTTCACTCCCCGGATGCGGATGTTGTGCCTCCGGGAGCGGTTCTCCAAGTCTTCCAAATGGATCTGCAAATCAAGGTGTTGATCTTGGAGCCTGATCACCTCCTGCTGGAGTGTATGCAGCTCCGTGTCTCTGGTGTCTCCGCCGTCCTCCAGGGCAGCAACCCTCTCTCCAATGCCATCTACATTTCTGCGGATGTCTTTGATCTTGGAGGTGAGGTCCTTTTTCAACGTCTGGAGATCCTCCCGCAGGGTGAGAAAGAGAGACTCCAGAAACGCCCGGGTTATAGGTTCCTCACCGAGCCTCCGGGTGTCATAGGTGGCGAATCCCCCCGGACGGAGTGCGCCATTGTGGAAGCATGCTGTTGGCGTGCGAAAATGTCCTTGAGCGACTTTTCTTTCTTCGCCCTCGTGGACATATTCCAGACCCCGGTTGACCCCAAGGTTTGTGAGGCGAGTTGGGGGTGATTCGGATATGTCTGGGCTGGTGAGCAGCAAATGGCGTGGGGGAACACCAGGGTAACAGTGCTGATTCGGCTCAGGAGCTCTGGGCGCTATGTGGATGGTCACAACTGGGGAGCACGTCCAGGCATCCGAACCAGGCCCGGCTGATCAGCTGCCTCCACTGCTGCGGCGCTGTGAGGCGGGAAGGCGTGTGCGGACCCTCTGTAGGCGACGACGTGAAGCAGGGCCCCTCAGAATGTCGGGGTGTGGGGCAGGCTCATGTGCAACGAGAGTGCAGAGTGACCAACCCTTGTTCCAGATTAGGCCGCAGTCGGGGTATCCCCGGTCCCTAGGAGGGTGTGCGCAGGCCAGCGGAGAGCCACGTCGGGGCTGGTGTAATAGTCCCGGGGGGGGGGCATGCTCATATCGTGTTAGCAGGCTTGTCCCGTGGTAAGCCCTCGCACCCCCGTACCTGCCAATGCCGTGGTCGTCCCGTCACTCCTCCAGAGGGCTGCCACCCATTGATCCGGACCCGTCAGCGTCTGCTTGCCTGCTGGTCCAAGTGCTGCTCCGCGTAGGGGAGGGCAAGCTGGGGCAGCAGCGATCCCACAAGCCACACCCAGTCCTAGCTGGGCCACCTCTGCGGGCCACCGCGGCCCTCTCTCGGTGTCCGCCTCTAATGGCGGCCACGCTCACCCCCTCCCGGCGGTGGTGCCTGCGGGAGGGACGTCTTCTAGGTGCGCAGCAGGCCTTGTCGATCGGACGTGGGGAACCAACAGTGGAGGCGTCCCGGGCCCCTGGGGGTCCAGAAGTCCAGGCAGTGCAGCGGGTAGAGGCCCCTCACTCAGCCAGAGAGCACCGGCCTCACCTCGTTGCTCAATGTAGTGTGCAGGCCAGAGGCACGGGAAGGCCCAGGTCCAGGGGCAGACCCCTCCAGACTGCCGAATACTCCGGGCCCTATTGGTCCACGGGCCACCACGTCACGGGCCAGGCAATGCAGAGGGTCTTGGGGTCCCGGATGCAGCCCAGGGCTCGCCGCGCTGATTCACTGGCGCCGCCGCAGGAGGCACGGGAGCGCGGGGCAGGCCGCAACTACAGCCCGAGGCCTCACCTGGCCGCAACTACAGCCCGAGGCCTCACCTGGCCGCTGGGCATGACGGGAACGGGAGGCAGACAGGTCCCGTGAAGGAGGATCGCACCCTCCGCTTTCCGCCCCCGCAACCAGTGCCAAGGCCCACCGATGCGGTGACCAACGGGGGTCGAGATCCCAGGGCTCGAGCCTCGGAAGAGCCACCAGGTGGGTCCCGCTCCGCGCAGCCCACTTTCAAGCGAGTGGAAGCTTGCAGGCCCCGGCCGGGGTTCAGTCGTAACGTAGCGGGGCGCCGCGGGTCTCCGGCTCCCCCGAGTGTCTCCCGGTGCTGGCAGTGCTCCGGGTGGCGACGCGGTGTTCCGCTGGTCCGGTGCTGGGCAAACACTTGTCAGGGAATGCTGTTAGGGCAGACGACGGGCAGGAGCCCAGAGCCGGCGCGGCCTACCTCGCCACCATCTTGGCCACGCCCCCCGTAATCAGTATTTTAGAGGATTTCCAGATCAATTGCAGGGGTGGAAGAAAGCTTATTGTAGCAGGTAATTTGAACACCACCTTTTAACCACTCATCTCACTGGACCCTGATCTATTGCCTGAATTGTAGAAAGAATGGAGAATTCCACCTATAGATGTTTCCCCTGTAGAATGGTCCACAACAAGGGCAGCCCAGATACTTGCACTAAATTAAACTTTGATTTAAGAGCCACAAATGGGCAGTCTGTATCCAACACTGGAGGCAAGTATACCTTCAAAAGGCCAGCAAATACCAGCCGTATTGACTATTTCTCAATTAGTTTGAAGAGCTGGTTCTATGTTCAGGATATGGTGGTTTGACCTCGACCATAATGCCCTCAGTTTAACCTTGCTGCGCTCCCTTGCTAGTACCCCTCTAGCTCAGGGACATCCTCAAATAGGAGGCATTGAACTCTCCAACAATGGAAAGGATATTAAATGGGGTTGGGTTTAAAAGCACTCGTAAGTCGTGGAGATGGTGAACACAATGGCTATAGAACAGGTAGAGCTATTGAATAAACTTGCCCCAGAGAAGAGAGGGTTGGTTTTGGCCAAAGCCCATGAGCCTCTTTTTGATAATATAAGAGAGATACTAGAACAAGATATTCAGCATCCCCAAAGAGCCAGAAGGAAACTCCCTGGTATACAAAGGCATGCAGGGTAGCCAAAACTTAATTACTGCTAGCTGCCAAGACCAGGGATAGCCACAATGTGTGATATTCAGGGCAATTTACAAGAAAGAACTGGAAAAGTCTATGAAGGAATGGGAGAACTCCCTCTGTGATGAGCTGTCTCATGCACTGTCGATCAAAGACAGCGTTAAATTTGGGCTAACTTGGCTTTGAGAAATGGTGGTAAGAGTTCTGTGGAGTACTTTGTACAACCCCAAGATTGAGTATCACATTTTAGTAAACTATATTCTTGTATGGATGCAGTGGTGTGGGTCAATGTGGACCCCTTGCTGGTGGGTTAAACTCAAGGACTTAAACAACATAGATATATAGTCAGTCAGTCAGGAATTCTTTATTTCGGCCAATATGACCATAAAAGCACAGGTAAAAAAATACGCCACAATTCATACATGTAAATTCCAAAGGTAAAGTGCGTGTGCAATATCAAAGAATTCCATTTAAAAGTTATAAAATGTAATAAATACATTAAAATAAACATTAGCAACATTTGGGGTTTAAAAAAGGTGGGGTTGATACCAATATAAGGTCACAGAAAGGTGATGGAGTGATCAAATTAAGCAGAGCCTGATTTTAAAATAGCTCGGCGCGCACACCACATAGAGAATAGGTATCGGGAGACAGAATACACAAAGGGCATACTAGTATCATATTTTAAAATCCTATAGGCTCCCGCACAATGGTTTGTCCCAAGGTTTCTATATATCTGTACTAGTCATCGGGGTCTAGCCTTCTTGTATGCCGGGCAAAAAAACAGTACATGTTGAACTGTCTCCGAAATGTGGTTGCAAGCTGGACAACCATGAGTTGAAGTGCCCCCCCCAGTTATTTGTAAAGGCGCGAATCGGCAATGCTCCGTGCCTGAATTGTAGGTACAGCTTTTTCGCAAGGGGGGGCTGGATGACATCAAGAACAGGTTCTAGGCTATATTGCTCTTTAATCTCTAAGAAGGATGCAGTCATTGTACCAGTTGTGGGATTCCTCTTTAGCTGGTTAATTTTATAATCCCTAAAGATCTGTGACAGGGTCTTCCTGGTTATTAACATGCTGCTTCCTTCAGCGTTAGCCCATAGGTCACCCATCCCCATAGCTTCTAAGGAGTTTTTAATATACGCCAGCCATGGGATTTTGCTAGCTCCTTGTAGGCTCAGCACTTCCTTTAACTCGGCTCTAAAAGCTTCTAATTCTGGGGTACTCCATAGGCGTCGCCAATGTAGTAGGGGTCTAAGGGCAGCTTCCTCTGCAATTGGACCAACCCCAAGATCCATTCGAAGTGGCGTGAGTGGAGTACTTCCCGGGAGGCCTAGGAGTTGCCTAACAAAAGAGTTTTCATTCTTAGATAGGGGGTCGGTTGGCCGATGGCCCCAGATTTCTGCCCCATACAGGGCTGCCCCCCTTATTTGAGCTTTGTAGATTTCCATCACTGGCCCAACCGTTTTCTGGGTGCACTTCCTGAGTGTTTTGGCCAACCCCCCCCGTTGTCTGTGCTAGCTTAAGGCTGGCCTTCTATATTTGTGCGCTCCACTCCATCTTCTCAGTAAGTGTTAACCCTAAATATTCAAAAATGCTCACTTTCTCTAGTGGTTTCCCATCTAGCTGGGGGTTTGGTCGTGTGGTATTTCTTACGTTAAAAGCCATATATTTAGTTTTTTGTGTGTTTATCTCTAAACCCCTGCTTTTACAAAATGAATGGAAAATATCTAGTGCCCTCTGTATACCCATAGGGGACTTAGATAGTAAGAGGGTATCATCGGCGAACATCAAGGCAGGAACCTTGAGGTTCGATAGCCATGGGGCATCTATATCCCTCCCAGCGGTCAGGGTTTCCACTAAGCCGTTAATAAATAGGGAGAAGAGGGTCGGGGCCAACACGCACCCTTGTCGTACTCCTCTTTCTATGGAAATGAGGTCAGTGAGCTCACCATTCTTCCCATGCCTGATTTGGGCAAAATTACATTCATGGAGCCGTTTCATCTGGTAGCAGAGGTAGGGGGGGCCCCCATTTCTAGTAAGATGCACCACAATTTGTCCCTGGGGACCAGGTCAAATGCCGATTTTAGGTCGACAAAGATCAAATAAAAGCTGCCGCCCTCCAGAAGAACCGTCTTCCAGTACACGAGTTGCAGCCTAAGAGTTTGATCTATTGTGGACATTCTAGATCTAAAACCTGCTTGGAAATGGCACTCGTGAATATATCTTCTGGGTAACATCTATGAGGCTTATTGGGCGATAATTGGAGGGTAGCAGTGGCGAGCCCTTCTTATGGATTGGAATGATTTCCGCCCCCAGCCAGGTCTTGGGGATTGGCATTCCCTGCAGAATAGCATTAAACAGGGTCCAAAGGTATGGTGCCCAAATTTTCGGCTCATTACGGAAGAGGTCGCCTGGGATCTTGTCTAGTCCCGGTGCCTTAGAGGGGGTAATCCTATTAAGGGCATCCCCTATCTCATTTAGAGAAATTGTTGGAGCAGCTGAAATAGATGACTGCAGGTAGGGGCACTCATTTATATCCTGCTCCGCTACACCCTCTACCCTTTCATATAGAGGTTCAAAGTGGGCCCTCCAAGCTTCTGCCCCCAAATTTGGTTCTATTGCCAGTTTGTCATTTGTGCAGCCAGTATTTACCAAATTCCAAAATGTCCTCATATCCCTGGAGCGTAAGGCACTTTTCAAGCTGTCCCATTTATCTTCCTCCCATTGTTTCTAGGCCACATTGATTATATTTTTGTGGGCTGATCGTTTGTCTTTTATTTGGGATCTTTCTTTGGATTTGATAGCTAGGACCAATGCTTGCTTGGCCTTGCGACAATCGCCATTGTACCAAGGGTGACCCGGGGTTTCCTTTTCCCTAGATTTGGAGATAGGGAAGAAGATATTTGCCAGATCAGATACTAAACGTTGGTGATTGTTCACAATTTCATGTAGGGCAGTAGTGAAAATAGCAGTTTCACTAAATTGAGTTGCAACCTTAAGATATGGAATTACGGTTTGGTAAAGAGAGGCTAGCTTTTCCTGGGATTTACAAAATGCTCCCCATTTGACTCTCCTCCTACAACTAGATAGAGTTAACCTGGGGCTGGTTGAAGGTTGGCCTGTATTAGCAAGCCTAGGGCAAGGAAGTACCATCTCAAGATTCAGGGCGTTGTGGTCGCTGTCGTATCGAGGGACAACCTTAAAATCAATCACCCGCAGCCAGGATTTAGTATCCACCAGGATATAGTCTAAAATAGATATATAGGAAAAACAATGGTTCCTGTGGATTAATACAACCTATACTTGTAATAAAGTGCACAATCGCAATACGGGGGGTTTAACTAATGTCAGAGGAAGAAGGAACCACCAAGACCAATGATTCAGTATAACACAATTTATAAATTTTCAAGGGAGACAAAAAGATATATACATTGTTCCAAATCTATTGAAAAAAACATTTGTGCATAGTGTCCCAAGTGAAAGGGAACCTACACCTAAGTGACAGTGTGATAATTATGTACAAGGTTTCCACAATTTATACAAGTCGACCATTATCAAATCAATTCAATGTGAACATTGTTTTTCCTATATAACTAAATACCCTGGTTCCTTAGTGAGTAGGGTTCCACTGTTTTTTCCTTAAACAACATAGAGGCAACCCTGAGAGAGACTGAGGAGGCCATCAGCTCAACGCTACTAGGGAAAGCACCAGGACCAGACTGAATTCCAAGTGAGCTTTTAAAA
Source organism: Calotriton arnoldi (assembly GCA_963921515.1). Classification (NCBI taxonomy): domain Eukaryota; kingdom Metazoa; phylum Chordata; class Amphibia; order Caudata; family Salamandridae; genus Calotriton; species Calotriton arnoldi. Next base: position 2,589,163 of record CAWUFW010001098.1, read on the forward strand.
CTATATTTGGGTGCCTTGGGCCCCTACATAAGCCACCTCTCAAAAGCTATTTTAAAGGGTATTCAGATCCCTGCATTCCAATCTACAAGAAGGGTCAGCGTAGCATCCCTAGTGACTATAGGTCAATTAGCCTAATTGATGCCTCCCAGAAGACTTTTTGCAAACAAATCCTGAAACACCTCCTAGATTGGATTAGGGAGAATAATGTGCTCTCAGAGTTCCAGGCAGGATTCAGAAGTGGTATTAGTACAGTAGACCAGATCATCCGTTTCAATTGCCTTTTTTGGAAGACTGGAATGGTAAACAAGAGACGCCTTTTCGTTGACCTATGTGCAGCTTTTGAGCTAGTTCCTAGGGCCATGCTTTGGACAATATTGGATAGGATGGACATTCCACCTAACCTATTGTCAATTTTGGTACGGCTGCATGAGGAGAATTATACCAGGGTTAGATGGACGGAAAATGGGGAGCTCACCGAACCAATAGGTATCTGGCAGGGAGTTAGGCAGGGATGTGTATTGGCACCCAATCTGTTTTCTCATTTTATAGATGATGTTGTGAAAGGGCTGGATAGGGATGGCTTTGATGTCCCTAGGATGGTGGACAGGAGAGTGCCTGCTCTGCTCTATGCAGATGACACTCTCCTGATCTCTACATCATTAAAAGGTCTACAGCAGCTGGCAGGTGATTTTAATACTTTTTGCAACGAGCGGAGATTAGAAATTAACAGTGCTAAAATAAAATTAATGGTTTTTAAACCGTTCAAGGCCCAAAATTACAAATGCAAATTATATGTAAATGTGGACCCAATAGAGCAGGTATCAATTTTGATTATTTAGGGCTCAGGCTGACACCCAGCCTAGATAGGTTTATGCAGGTCCACAAAGCTGATTGTACTCTAATACACCACTCATCTCGATTGATAAAGATATACAATAAAACTTTTTCCAAAAAGTCTGCCTCAGCGATTGAGATCTATAACGGATATATGGGGTCATGCCAAATGTAGCATTCTATCGCATACCGAGCATACTTTATGAGGATGTCACTTGCGCTCCCAAGAAGTATGCCACTGGTTCCATTGTATTTCATTCTGATACTTAGGAAAATCACTTGGAAAGCTGAGCTTAGACCCTTATTTTACTGGCATAGGATTTGGACTGCACCCACACTGGGAGTCTATAGAGATATCCTCAAAGATCTATTAGCCCTACCTGATATCCAGTGTTTAACTTGGCTCATGTATATCAGGTCCACGCTTGGGAAACTGGGTCTGAAAAACTCTTGGACAGTACTAGACGACCTTATTCCTAGCTCCAAAATGGTAATCAAATCAGCCTACTGGCAGGTTATATTTGAAGAATCTATTGGGAGTAGTAGAGGCACCTTAATCTTGTATTTCCTAGGGTTCAAGTTGTCCCCCAGCTACGAGAATACAATCAACAAAATTACTTTCCCTTTAGCTAGGAAAATGTTTTTACAATTCAGATACAGTCATTACCCATTATTGCCTTTTGTGTGAAGTGGACAAATGCGAAACACAAGAGCAGTGAGTGTACGGTGTGTAAGTACCCTCTTGAGGACTTACCTCAATTTTTATTTTTTTGCCCAGCAGGTGCCTCCCAGAGAAAAAGATGGCTAGTGCCATTGTGCTGGCCCCTGGGTGCTGGAAGTTACCTTATAGCTACTAGGATTTTGAGATCGGACACCTCGAGGATAGTGGTGTTCATGGTTCCAAGTACATCCAGACAGCCTGAATTTGGGAGTCTGAGGGGGATATTCACAAGGACTTATCTCCGATTTATCTCCACCTTAACTCATCAAAAGTGGAGATAGATTTAACACCACATTCACAAGCGGGTGCAAACTGCAGACATCGCCAGTATTCCCGAGATAACTGCCCCAAAATTTATCTCCGCGGTGGACACCACCAACTAACCCTAATGAGATGCAGAGTAGGCGTTCCCGTGCAAAAACACACGAAAAAACCACAACACCACTTTCACAACGAACTGCCAGATCTGCGATGCGAACCAAAAACAGGCGATAAGCCACAGTAGCACCAGGGATTTAATACCTGCCTTCTGCTGGTGTTAAGCAGGATGACTACCTGCAGTACGAAAGGGAGCCCAGCACAGAGCCACATCGGAAGACCCACAGATGCCATGGAGACAATGATCATGCAGCTCCGAGACCCATGAGGCACACAACACCCACTGCCACCACCCCCAGGCCCACCACCACCCCCAGGACCCGTCCCCCCCTCCCCCCCCCGGGAACACCACAGAGGCAGCGTATACAAAGACAGCGGACCCACCTGAAACGCACCTGCCACCCAGACCCAATGCCAGAGGAGGACATTGCCCACTACAGGCCCAAAAGGACAACCAACCCCCGCATCCTGACCCACATCCCCCACCTGCTGATGGTACCAACCCAGCGGACAACCAACATCCCTCCGCAGACAAAGCTGCCGGCATCGCAGCACATGTCGGCCTCTGGTACCATCCAACCCACAACTGCTAGAGTCGGAGGAGTCACACAGCCAGCCCCATACAAGGCCATCACACCTGTCCTGGATGCCAACATCAGCCTGGTACCCCAGCCCCTCCACTTCACCCACACTGCGCAGGAGCAGCTGGAGACCAAGCAAGGCCCCTACGCCATAGCTGGATTCCCTCACGTGTCAGGGCCTACTGCACACATGTACCCCTCGTGCCCCCTGCCGACACTGCACACAACTACCACAACTGAAAGCACACGCATCCCATGAATGTGCAGGCAATAGTGGACCACCCGGGACCCTTCAACAATGCCGTGGCCAACTCCCCAGGCAGAGTGCCTGATACGCACATCTCCAGACAGTCCATCATCACCCAGCGCTCCCAGGATGGCACCCATGGCAATGCAGTGCTCGTTGGTAAGTACCAAATGAATACACCACACACCTCCAGCCCACAGTCATGCAACTCACGACACTGGCAATGGGTATGCAGCACAACTACATTCAACATGCCACACAACATGCCAACCGACCAGACACGACAACACGACTCCATTAGGAACTTGGCCTTGCCATGCCCACAACCCAGCCACGGCATGGCACCACAGACACACAATAGCAGGATGTGAGGAGAGGCATGGAGCAGGCATGTGCAAGAGGGGCAAGTGACTAAGGAATGTGAACCTACCCAATGCCAGATGTGGCGTGGAGATGCCGGACAGACCACAGCGTGCAAATCACGGAAATGGCCATGTGGAGATCAACTGCTGGTGCATGGAGTGTAGTGGCCAGTGGACGCTACCATGTCCCGACAGGCTGTGGGGCAGAACGTGGAAATGTTGCACGTTACGTCCCCCCCTGCATGCGCGGGTGGAGTGGGTTGGACCTGCATACACCAGGCCTGCGTAGGGGTGTGAACAAAAAGCCCGTCGCACTGGGCGCGGTCCTCATTCGGAATGGACAACGCGTCTGCCAGGGTGGCGCCTCTCAGCCTGCCATGAGTCCGGCGCCGAGCGCGGCGGGGCCTGCGTCCCTGTGCGCCTGCTGCACCCCGGGCCACTGGGCCCCCGACCCGCCATGCCTGCGCCAGCGCACCAACGAGGCTCCGCTCACCTGCCGACACTGGCGTGTGTCAAAGAGGGCCCACCATGTGCCGGTGCAAGCTCCAGGGCCCAGGCCCGCGACCTTTGCAGCCTCCGCAGCCCCTCGCTGGCCTCCACGGCGCAGGCCCACAGTACTCCTTTTACATTTACATACTCCACCGGCGTCCTCCTCGGCCCAGTGGGTCCCACATGTGGAACTGTGTCGTGAGTCATGAATGGCAGTGACCCCAAGTCCGTGGCAGCGGCCACAGCACCAGACTCTCTTCGATCAGTGAGGCATAATTCCATATCGCAGGCCGGCGACACGTGGTGCCACTAACCCTGTTCAATGCAAGCCGTCGACACGTGGTGCCACTAACTCTGTTCAACACAAGCCGGCGACACGTGGTGGCACTAACCCTGTTCAATGCAAGCCTGCGCCACGTGGATGAGGGCACAGGCCTACACAGCGGCCCAGTGGCTCCCACATGTGGAACTGTGTCCTGAGTCATGAATGGCAGTGACCAGATGTCTACTGCAGGGGTGATATCACTAAACTCCCTGCTATCAGTGAAGCAAACGAATGCATCACAAGCACACAATACGTGTCTGTGGGCCCGTGCTGACCGCTGCCCCCGGCCTACACTGCGGTCCAGTAGGCCCCACATCCAGCACCCAGTCGTGATTCATGGATGGCAGAGTACATACCAGTGAACGCATGGACAGGAGTAAGAGGAAGATGCGGTTCAGTCCGGATGAAAACCGGATCCTCATTACGGAGGTGACTGAACACTAGCAACAACTGACCTGGTGCCACTAACCCTGTGCAACGCAAGTCCGCGTCCCGTGGTGCCACTGAATCTGAACTACGCAGGCCGGTGGGACCATCCAACCTAAGCCGGCGACACTCGGTGAATGGCCCCTGCTGGCCGCTGCCTCAGGCCTACACTGTGGTCCAGTAGGCCACACATGTGGAACTGTGTCCTGGGTAAGATATCGAGGAGTCCACACCATTGAACATGCCTCATCGCAGGCGGCATCCCCTATCAGCACTGGTGCCCCTTACTCTGTGCGCAATGACTCATGGGCACTCTCTGGTTGAACTTTGGTGGCGCCTGAGTCCATGGCCTGGGGGTTGTCTGCATCATCATCTGGCTGGGACGGACTTGGTGTTTGCTCCACTCATCTCCACCATGGTGACTGTTTCAGCGTGGTTCTGCCCTCGTCATCATGCCCTGGGGGTACACCTTCCACTGTCCACCGAGACACTCCCCGACAACCCCCCTAGTCATCTGCGGGAACCTGCTCTGCTCTCGTGACCCTGCCCCAGTGCACCGCAAGTCAGCGGCCCGTGGCGGTAGGCCCGTGCAGGATGCTGTGCATCCCGGGCCACTAACTCTGTGCAGCTCAGGTCATGGGTCCTTTATGGCTGAATGGTTGTGTCCTTTACGATGTACACTATTGTCAATTTCTGACTGCACCAGGCAGCCCTTGCCGGCTGGTGTGCACACACCCCACACACATCCAACACAGGTGTCACTCGATATGTGTGCCTGCTAATAAATGTGGCCGGGCGCACGTGCCCATAGCCATTCACACCATCTGAGCATGGGTGTCCGTGTGGTCATTGTGTCAGCATGATGGGCACGGCACTGCAACATCACAGTGTGCTATCCTCAGCGGACGATACCATGTCACCTCAGCATTGGCAGTGACCTTGGACATGTAGCTTCGCCCGGCCCCCCCTGCATGCACAAGCGGCATGTGCTGGTCCGGCGCACGTCAGTTCAGCGCAGGGGTGTGCTGCATCGGCAGGGGGAGCAGAGCGTGGCTCGGGCCTGGCCTTGGGCAGGATGTGCAGTAAGTGTGTCTCTGTGTTGGGGTGTTGTCACCATCAGGGCCACAGTAGACGATGTTGCAATGTAGCATGCACGAGGAGGGCGGGCCCGCACGGATGGGGAAATGTAGGAGTGCAAGACCGCTCGGGGTCTTGGCACATGCATGCCAAGTGTTATGTGTATCGGTCCTGCGGCTGCATGAGTCAGTTGCCTAGCCTCATTCGCAGCGTGATCACAGCCAGCCATGGACTGTACACTTGTGTCCGCCCTGTCCAGACCATTGGCCTACACTCACTTGGCCACACACCTTCAAAGGCCAGCGTCACGGTGTTGGTGGCATGCCGCTGGACATGCGCAGACAGGCATTTCAATGGTGTGCCGTAGGAGTGCACGTGATACAACCACGCAGGGCACACAAGTGTGGGGGCTCGTGGGAGGGTGGAGCAGCTGTGAGGCAACGTAACACACAGTGAAGCCGCACATGTGCCACGTGCTGGGCATATCATCCATGATTCCCAGGGTCTCAGACATCCCACCACACCCAAGGCAGGCCTCTGTACGTCTCCTGAATGCATGCAGATGGTGTAGTTACTGTAGGGATGAATGGTCCTTTGTCTGCACTATCTGGCGGTAGCATATCTGCAGCTCCTAGATGTGACTTGCATGTGCCCAGCACCCCCTGACAGATAGGATAGCATTTCCAGGTGACTCCCACACTACGCACTGCCAGACGTGATGCCAACGTGTACACATCCCACACGCAGAAGTCCTTGGTCGTAGTTTGCGTGCGTGAAATGGCCTTCACTCGTACTCCCACCACACCCCAGGCCTGCACCCATTGCACACAAACACTGCTCATTGCTCCGAGCTGTGGCGTTTCATCCACAGGACTGGCGCAGGTCCTCACAGTGCCGCTTCAAGCAGAGCCCCTGACGCAATGGCAGGCCATCCCGGACACATGCTCTACTCCAGTCACGTGGACCTGTACCGTGCACGTCTGCTGCATGTACTGGGGGCACTGCCATTGGCAGTGCTGCGGATCAGTTACAGGCTGAGCTTCCACCTTGCCAACGTCACCTGCGTTCAGCCTGTGTTGCACTGTCGCTCGTGCATATTCGAGTGGTCCATGGATGTCTGCCTCTCCAACGTTACGGTAGCTGACCTGGATTTCGACGTGTGTGTGCGCCCCCTGCTAGACCATGACCAGGAGTGTCACCGTGATGCCCGTTTATGGCATGCCTGGATGTTTGGCATGCATGCTGGGGACTGGACCTGGGAGATTGCAGGAGTCGTCGTGTGCAGTGACCACATTGAGCCGCTCCCTGATTGGGATTTCGTGCATATTGGGGCCAGGGGTTGGAGTGAGCACATCCGTCCGGGACAGCTGATGGGTTATGTCGCCGACATGTCAGATGTGGTGGACAACGATCTCGCATTGGAAATGTTGGCCTACGCTGCTGCCCTCGCGTTCATGGACGAGTGACAAGGTACCTGCAGCCAGGACTGCATGTGACCCATTGCACGTGTCCCGACGCCTGGTTGCATGTTGGGGATCTGGTCACATGTCCCTAGGAGACAGTGGACATGGCTGCATTGGCCTGGACTCCTGATCCATGCGCGGACAACATACGCGGGTTGGCAATGACTTGTGTTGGTGATGGACTCCCCCGGGGTGGACATGGGCGCTTTCCAACGTTCCTCATTCAGACATGCTGCTGCATTGGTCTGCATGTCGTGGCACTTCCCTTGGCCGTACTGACACGCAATTGTTGATAAAGTTGCCGCACGTTCACTTGTCTCCAAATGTGTTGAGTGTTAATTTGTATGCCAATGTGTGTGTCACGGCCTATCTTGGTCCCTGCCTTACATGCATTGCTGCCCCATCAGGGCTGTGGGTTGGTACTTGTGCATTATCATGTTCCTGTTTCATGCTTTGCCAGATGCGTATGGCCATTTACCGGCCACAAGCGGGTGCACTTGTGTCCTGTGTTCGGTTGTGCAGATGTTGGTGTTTGTACCACATTGTGTTGGATGTTGGGGTGCTCTGCTTCCTATGTGTGTGTGCTGCATTGTGTGTGAGATGTCCCTTCAGCTCTGATTTGGCTCACCCTTCTCCCTTTCAGGCAGTGTGGTTTTCACTTCTGTGCTTGTTCAGTGGTGTGATATTGCCGAGTTGTGTGACTTGTGCTCTTGGTTGGTGTTGTTCCTCTTGGGCATGATTTGTCTGCAGTTGTGCTGTGCTTACTTGTGCATGTGTGCCATTGTGCCCATCTCCCCCCGTCCCCCCAGTCCCTGGTCATTCCTCTCCCTGTTGCTGTTGTGTCTGTTGATTTTGAGCAGTTTCCGGTCCCCGACTCCTGCCACCATCTCCAGACTGATGTGGTGGACACCATTTCCTCCATGTCATCCAGCTCCTGGTGTGGCGCTGGACTCCCACCTCCGGTGTGCATTGCTGCCTTGTGGTTGTTGGCATGTTTGTGCTTGTTTGTGCGTTTCGCATCATTCCAGCTGTTCTGCTTTTCTGCCATTGTCCTCCTCCGCTCTCCGGCTGCATTCACCTTGTCCACGATGGCCTGCCATGTCTGATGTTTTGTTGCCAATGGTGCTTGTGGGGTTGTGTGCTAGCTCCGACTGCCTCCATTGTGCTTCGCTGTTGTTTTCTGTTTGGTTTGTCTTCCTTTTTCCTGCTTTTGTTGTGCTTATTCCCGCATGACGTATATGTGTTGCGGGCCTTGCACTGCTTATCGCTGCTTTCCTCCTCGCGAATGGGCTCATCGCATGTTTTTTGGTGTTGGGGTTTGTGTTTTTATCTCCGTCGAGGTGGTTGTATCGCGGACATTGGCCGCGGTTTCGGGAGACTATTGCATGGTACCGCCGTGTGGTGAATTCTACGTTGACATGGGGTTATTTTGTCCGCGATAGGCTGCGATGTGTAAAGTTGCGTTAACATTTTTTGGAGATGTTTAGCACACGTTCTTGTGAATATACCCCTGAGTGCATTAGTGTAAATGATGCTACAGCAACCCAGGAGAAGCTCTTTGGGAGGCACCCTTGGCACAAATGTAATTGCTGCTCCCAGCTATTTCCATGCATCATGTAATTTTCCTTCATACATATGCACCCCCTTTTTCAATAACTGCAACTGTACTGGCATATTGTATCACCAAGGTTTACTATGCACTATTTTAGGGGGCTGATTATGGATGGGAAGCTATCCCCATCTAGCACAGGGCACATTAGATCACAATTTTAATGTGTCTTAATTAATTTATTCAAATTTGATTGCTCTATAAATGTTTTATTCCAAAATGTGCTGATTGTTTGGGTAGGGCTGCTATTATATTTTATATGGATATGTTGGGTTTTTATGTACCTTTTAAGATTTTATATGTTTGTGCTTTTGTGATCTGTGTGTAGATTGAAATAAAGTTACATAATTAACTAAATCTAAAGCCGCCCCCTCCCCAACAAGGTCCAAAACAAAGTTCAATGGAGTTTGGATATCCGGAGCAGGGCCTCCTCAATTGTGTTCTGATATCTCCGAAGAGTGGCCTACTCCTTTTTGATTTCCTGTAAGTTGGAGGTGATCCTTCTTAATTTCTCTTAAAATAAAGTAATTAAAGAGGGAGCCGCTCCTCTGACTTGGCCTTCGGGCACGTGTGGTTGGCATTGGTGTTGCTGCCGATGGGTACCTGGGATGGTGGGGCCTGTTGCTGGCTTGCACCTGCTGTTGTTTGAGACATTGAGGTGGGTCTGCCTGCTGATGGTCTTGGTGAATGAGGGACATTCCATGACCCGCTGCCTTGGCACATGTATAAAACTTCTGCATTTTGTGGTATTCCTTTGCTACCATTTTGATGTGGCGATACCGGTCCCTCCGTACGTCGAATGTCTTGCGATCTTCAGCTAACATGCTATCTAGTGTGGTAATGGTAAAACTTTGTTAGCACAAGCTGTACATATACAGGACGTGTGAGAAAATAGTTGACATTATGACACAGTCATATGTGCATGACCAGACCAACTCACAAAATTGAGATGGATATATGCACAAGATACTGTCACTACATTGGCATCCCCTACTTGGTCACGGAGAATAGAGTCTGCTGCCATCTGTGTGGGTTTACTTTATGTAAATATGCCCACTATGGGGCCGATTCACAGAACTAATCTGAGATAAAATCCTAAACTTACTACTTTTGGTATTCACAGAAGGCATTTAGTAGTAGTAAAGTTAGGACTCCTAACTTTACTACTACTAAACTGAGAAAAATCCTAACTTTACGACTTTCGGTATTCACAAAAGGCATTTAGTAGTAGTAAAGTTAGGAGTCCTTACTTTACTACTACTAAACTGAGACAAAATCCTAACTTTACGACTTTCGGTATTCACAAAACGCATTTAGTAGTAGTAAAGTTAGGAGTCCTAACTTTACTACTACTAAATGCCTTCTGTGAATACCAAAAGTAGTAAGTTTAGGATTTTATCTCAGTTTTGTACTAATAAAGTTAGGAGTTCTAACTTTACTACTACTAAATGCCTTCTGTGAATACCAAAAGTAGTAAGTTTAGGATTTTATCTCAGATTAGTTCTGTGAATCGGCCCCAATGAGATTACACCATATCATATCTAACAATGATTCACACTCATGATGATATATAGATTTCATATTGGATACTTGGTCCTGAGTCAGTCCAGAGTCAGTAAATATGGTTGAGGGATTACATTATGCAAGTGGACAGAGACCTTCATATACCCATATGCGAAAGTAGTTAAGGTGATACAATCCAGGTAGTATGCTTCTATGTTGCATACCCCATCTGGAGTCGCAAATGCCACCACGCATTGCTGTCTTAACTTAGTCAGTGTCAGGTAGCCCAATATGGATATGTGTATGTCAGTTATCACCAGCAAAGCATGACTGGGATTGCTTCAGTTATGTACCTACAAGCAACTAAAGGGAAATGTGACATGTGACTTCTGGTTGTCACTTGGAGCCAAAAACATGCTTAATCATATATCAACATTTTTCAATACACACATCATCACAAGCCAACATTTGGCTGCACACATCATGATTTAGTCAATGCTTCTCAGTAGTGTGTATATGTATGTCGAAGCTCACATCAGATGAAAAAATTTGTAGCATGTAATGGAGACACCCTTGCCCCATGACTTTGAGTGAGGCTTATGAACCTCTCAAGGTCGGCCAAGAATTAGAAGATCATGGTACCCACATGATGATGATCAAAGACATGAACAGTCACACATGTAGCCATGTCATCTGTTGTCTGTCATGGATCATTTAAGTTTTGAATAATTAACATTTCCATCTCACAAACTAATGTTGCTAATATCCATGACAAATTAGGTTTGTCTATGATGGCTACCCTGATGACACATTAATTTTTTATGTAATATATATTTTGTCTGGCATACTTCTACCGGGACAGTTATGTTGTTGACAAACAAATGAGGTGTAACATAGCTGGTATGTTTTCCCACCCTTATGGTCAGTCAAACAGATATATGTTTAGCTGGAGAGATCTGAAGAATGTGCCATTCCTGGGCTACGTATGCTTCATGTCAATGCAACACATGTGGCTTACTAACACACTGTGTGCCTCAGATTCCATAATAACAACCTGTACATGCACACTAACAGTGTCTGTGCGAATATATTGCACATCATTTGTACCTGTGTCCAACCACATTTTTTACATAAACAAATGACCACTAGCTAGACATGCTTAGCTACACACATTTCACTGTGTGCCATTGTTGGCACCAGCTAATGTGTTTATGTTGAACACATGCAGAATCTGCAACTGGTGATGGTTAGTGTGCTCAAAGCCATATGACTATAGATATTCGTTCATTATCAAAATGCTTACATGCTTACATCAAGTGCGCATTACATACACATGACATTCACAATGGGAGGCTTCCTTGTTCATTCACAATTAATCTATGGGCAGGTTCCGTTGTGTTTCACACACTGACAGCAGATTGATAGTAGGTGATCATTACCTCCCAAAAGACATCACAATGTTACATGTAACTTAGATCACACACAGACCTCAACATTCAACATACATGTACTCATGAAACATTGGAAGTCATGCAATGAGTCCACCTCTCCCCAGGTGAATGGTCTATGTCCCCCAGGAAAAAATGATTTAGAACATAGCATTGTAAACAGTGCTGTAACATACACTTACAGGTACATCTTATATACTATGCTAACCCAGTATTTCATATTTACATAACAGCTTAGTGACAAATATCAGTTAATGGCTAAATCACCGAACACAGCTAGTCAGCATGCAGTCCTGAACTGGCCGGAAGATGTAATTCAGATGTATCCATCATCACATGGCCGAAGAATGGCTCAGGCATGTGATGTATTTATTTATGCTGGACAGCATCATGCCAGACTTCATTGCACCATGACACCTAGCTGTATTGGCCTGTGTTAAAGTGAAATGGCAGGAATGTGCCATTTGGATAGCATATGGTGAATTTTTTTTCTTTCCCCATGCGCTGGTGCCATTTCAGCAGACTTGTGCCAACGCAGACACTCTTGCACCATGGTGCAAGTGTGTCTGTGTTGCATGCAGGATTGTTTTAGTACAGGAAGGGGCATATGCCTGTAGAAAAAATCCTAGGAGGCATTATCATCTTGCACACATGGAAAGAGGAAAAATACATGGAGACATACCGAAGAAACTCACCATTACACATCCCCTGGAAGGGTCTAAGCTTTTAACACATCCTCAGGTATACATGGCATTGTAAATTTGGTGATGCATAACAATCCATAGATGTTGCAGGGGGTTATCCACCTCAACGGACATGGAAGGCCTCCCTGACACAGAGTAAGCCAAAGCCGAAAAATTGTGTGGCTTTGCCTCACTCCATATCTTTGAGGCCATTCTAAACCACGTAAAGCCACTTAGCATAGACTGTTATATTCCAGAGTTAGGCCCAGGTAGTGAAGCAACTCATTTCTTACATTGTCCTCACAAATAACATTTCCAGCTGTGACCTTTTGCACATATTTGCATGCATGACAATGTTGGATTAGTTTCTCTAAAACTAAACTTGTTTTCAAATCTAGCTTCGTGCAACATTATCACAACGCCCTGAACATCATGTACAAGGTCTCTACGTACAAATGTCATCACTATCTTCATCCATAGGGTGACAGGGCTCACTACATATCCATAACATCACTATTCTATGCACACGTCACAAAGCTGCTTTTATTATAAAAGATGAGCATCCCGAAGGATTAATAGAGGAGGTACTTCGGCTGACACCGAGAGTCCTTTCATGCTAAGAAATCACCATGGAGCAGTCTGACATCTCATGAAGGGTGTCCAGTGCGTGACCAAGACGGGGTCCTTCGGTCAATTCCATCAGGTAATGGGGTTGGATCATCCCTTGGGGGTATTCTTGGCTCTACACTTACACACACTCTAGGTGCACTTAGAGTAGGGTCCGCATAGTAGGAGTACGCTCGATCACTGTTTTCTTTATATGCCTACATATATGCATTGTTCAGCACCATGGTAGAATTATATCTACTATTTATGCTTTTGGTGCTTGTAATCTCGTTTATCTGTTTCTGTCCACTAACCATTGCAGCACTCGCATTTTATGTAAGAATAGCGTTAGATCAATAAATATTATTGAAAATGTCACACTGTGTATTCCCTGCATATTTCTCTGAGAATAAGTAAGCACGAGTGACTGAGGGAAAGGTTCTGTATGGTTTCCACGATCCATGAGGGGATAGCGTTGTCATGTTCAGTGGTTGCCAGAAACCATTTGCTCCCTGATAGGTTAGGAGGGCTTACGGTGGCACTGTGAGCTAGCTGGTCTCTAGGACAACATATCCTGCGAGGGTGTCCGCAATCAGTCTTGACACCAAGCCCCTAGTTTATGTTGTCCAAACAATGCGCTGATCCTATGGATAAGTAGGAACTACACGACAAGACTGGGTGAGAGGTTAGTGCCAGTGCTGCATCACTAAAAGTGATGCAACGGCCCAACGAGACTCTCAGATTTATGCCACAAATTTCAGTCAGGGTCATTATGTCCATTATTTCCTCACATTCTGAACTACATCTTGGACTTTGCAATCATTAAAAATACATTTTTAAAATGATGTGCAGTACATGCTTTTGTTTTGCTATAATTAAATTGCTACTTCACAAACATCAGAGGAACAACCATACATCGAACAACTCTCCTGCAGCTAAACACAGACAAGATGGAAGTACTGATCTTTGGCAACAGCAGCAACACATGGAATGATGCTTAGTGGCCATCTGACCTAGGACCCACACCCACTCCCTCCGACCACACCAGAAACCTCGGAATCATCATTGACAACAAGCTCACCATGAAATCACAGATCAAAACCATCTCCTCCACCTGCTTCCTCACTCCGCGCATGCTACGTAAGATCTTCAAGTGGCTACCCCTACACACAAGACACATTGTGACACAGGTGCTCATCAACTGCTGACTGGACTACTGCAACACCCTTTACGTAGGAATTGCCGCACACCTCCTACAGAGAATTCAGATCATACAGAATGCAGTAGCCAGACTCATCCTCTGCCTTGCCCGACAAACTCATATCAAACCCAAGTCAGGCAACTCCAATGGCTCCCTGTACTGAAGAGATGAAAATTCAAACTTCTGACCCACGCACACAAGGCTCTACACAACCAAGGACTCCCATACATTAACCACCGCCTGAACTTCCACCAACCGTCGAGATGACTACGATTTTATTTAATTATTGAGTTTTGTATAACGTGAACTTGACCCGACTTGGAGCACATAATTTAAAGGTTATTTTGACAGGCAAAATAACCTTTAAATTATGTGATACTATTATGAGATACTATTGTGTGTATATATAAAGACAAGATTTTTCTTTATTTAGAATGATAACAAACATATGAATTTAAATAACATCTACATTTTCTGAGCCATATATTATGGATGAATTTCTAATTGCATGAGAGAGGTTGCCGGGGTTTCTTTTTGCAATATTTGAAAATTTTCCTGCCCTAGGTACCTTTAATCTATAGCAGGGGGTCCCCTTTTTTCAATTGCATATGCTGGTTTGGACATGCATTGGCCTCGATGCGCAGTTCCAGCCGGTGCAACTGGTGCGATGCACTATGCATTAGGGGCAATGCGTGGTTTTTGACACATGCTACTGGCCCAATATGTGGGATATAATTTGATGCCAGCAAAAAACACCATATCACAATTTGTACCCACTTTCGTTGGTCCTATAGTTATAGCAAACAAGTCCAAAGGTTAGTTATGTGTGTCATTTAACTGGTCATAGTGTGCTTATGTGTGATATAATACCATCTTACAGGTGACATCTAGACTGACAATTTGTTGATAGTGTAACAACATAATGTTTCAATATATTGAGCATTGAGTTAATTAACTTCATTTAGTGGTTTGAAATTGGCTTGGGGGTACTTTGTTAGCTGAGGTGCGGCTGCAGTTATCTAATTTATGCATGACTATATCCAGTGTAAAATGGCACATGGCAAAGACTGGGTTGTCAGCACTTGTCAAGTATGTGTGACAGAGAGTGGTGTCCAGATGGTGATAAATGCTGGGTCAGCTGGTGGAGGCGTGAAAAGTGTCAATAATACTGAGCGACACAATGTTTCACAAATCAATGCATTAGCTCTTGCTGCACCAGATATAGGCTCCTTGAATGTTGCTTGGGGGTACCCATGCACACACGATGGTAACATGTATTCTGAAACATAACAAAGCACATAGAGTGGAAAATGTGCCAGTAAGTAATACATTTCAGGTGTGAAATTACAAGGTCTTGTACCAAAAAATCTCTTAGCCACTTCACTTTTCTCCGTGAGCTGTGTTCTGCATCACACAGAGATGCTGAAGTTAGGCTCAAAGGATATAACTATTAGCAAGAGGATGCCTCTTCATGCACACATACATTCCTGCATGTGATATTTGCTGCCCTGTTCCATGGTGCAAGTATGCCTGTGTAGGCCCTAGCCAACCAAAAGAGCAGTGGGACAGAAGATACGGCATGATTGTTTTGTATTCAGTTATGGATAGCACATTACTTGCAATGTCCTTTCACACACAGTCATGCATTAGGGAGTATATCAGTGCTGCACTGTGTGGCTATGCACACTCTTTGCCCCTCTGTTTACTATCGCAGGACATTGGTGAAACTCAACTATGATGCACATGTGTCTGACGTAAACCATCATGACATGTAGGGCACATACTCAGTCATTGCACACTCTTTGGTTCTACACTCACTTTGGATTGTGACAGAGGGTCTGTAGCTGAACGCACTGTAGCAGCACACATAATCTCCAGATGTGCACACTGATACACATTCCTGACTTTCTGTTGTGTATGCCTTGCTCAGGCACCCATGTTCTGCACATGGTGTTATCATGCACTGCATTGTCAGATATCATTATGGGGTTCTGTGGTGAGTGTGTCACACAGCAATAATCCTTTCGAGTGGGTCAGTGAGACATTAGTCATAACTGCAGTGAAACATGGTTAAATATTCAATTTAACTTGACAATCAATCAAACAGCATTTGTAAAGCGCAACACTGTCACCCTTAGGGGTATCTGGGCGCTGTGTCTCTGTCAAAGAGCCAGGTCTTGAGTCTCTTTCTGAAGTTCGCCAGTGAGGGGGCTGTATGGAGAAGGAGGGGAAGGTCGATCCAGGACTTGGCAGCGATGTAGGAGAAGGAGCAGACACCACTGTGGCTTCGACGGGTGCTGTGTGTGTGAATGAGTGAAGAGGAGCACGGATGTCTAGAGGAATGGTGGAAGTTCAGCCGATGGTTGATGTAGGTAGGTCCTAGGTTGTGGAGGGCTTTGTAGGTGTGCATGAGGATCATGAACTAGCATCTCTTCTAGATGGGGAGCCAGTGGAAGTCTCTCAGGTGGGGGGTGATGTGGGTTCATTTGGGGAGGTCCAGGATGAGTCTGGCTGCAGCACTCTGTATGGTCTGGAGTCTTCTGAGGAGCTGGGTGGAGATTCCAGCATAGAAGGTGTTGCCGTAGTCGAGGAAGCTGGTGATGACGGCCTGAGTGATGGTCTTTCTGGTGTTGGTTGGGATCCATCTGAAGAGTCTGTGGAGCATGCAGTGTGTGTGGAAGCAGGAGGAGGCAACTGCTTTAACTTTTCAATTCATGGTCAGTAGGCTGTCAAGGATGATGCCGAGGTTGCGTGCATGGTCGGTCGGGGTGGGTGTAGGTCCGAGTTCTGCAGGCTACCAGCTGTGGTCCCATGTGGAGGTGTTCTTCCTGATGATCAGTACTTAAGGTTTGTTGGAGTTGAGTTGGAGGCAGTTGTCTCTCACCCATTTGGCTACGTTGGTCATGGTGCCGAGGCAGTTGGTTTTGGTACTGGAGGGGTCCTTGGTGAGCAAGACCGTCAGTTGAGTGTCGTCTGCGTAGGAGATTATGTTGAGTCTGTGGGATCTAACGACGTCTGCGAGGGTGGCCATGTTGAACAGGGTGGGGCTGAGGGATTATCCTTGTGGTATGCCGCACATGATGTCTTTGGGTGCGAAAGTGAATGGAGACAGTCGGTTGCTCTGTGTGCATCCTGTAAGGAAGGTGATCCACTTGAGGGAGTCTTGCTGTATGCCTATATTGTAGAACCTGTTGATGAGGGTGTTGTGGGAGACGGTGTTGATTGCTGCGGAGAGGTTGAGGAGGATCAGTGCCACAGTTTCTCCATGGTCAAGGAGTGTTCTGATGACATCTGTGGCGATAATCAGTGCAGCCCCAGTGCTGTGGTTGGCACAGAATCCTAATTGTGAGGCATCCAATATGTGGTTTTGTTTCAGAAATTTGGTGAGCTGCTGGTTGATGGCTTTCTTAAGTACGTTGGCCCGGTCAGGGAGCACGTAGATCTGACAATAATTTTGTCAGATCGCTGGGGTCGGCGGAGGCTTTCTTTAGGAGGGGTCTGATGTCTGCATGTTTCCATCTATCCGGGAAGGTTGCTGTGGAGATGGAGGTGTTCAGGATGCTGGTGACTGGCATGCTGAGTGGGTTTGTTGTGAGGTTGTAGAGGTGGTGGATGCAGGGGTGGGTGGGTGCCCTGGAGTGGCGCCCACCGACCCCTTGTAATGTACAGTTAACATGATGCTGCCATTTGCACATGATCTCTGTTTTACTCCTGTCAACGTTAGTAGCAGTACATCTACTCTGAGGGGAGGCCTTTGTGTGTGCCTCTTGGTCCAAGGATAATGCATTCCCTGACGCAGGCATAAGTTATGGCACACACTCAACGTACATTTTACCTTTGGGTGGGTACAAGATTTGCGAACTGCTCATCTATGCACTTGTACACTCAGGTCAGAGATACACAACTGTTGCCATGCAAAGGGAAGTTGCCATCACAATTCCTCTATCTGACCATGTGCAATGAGTTAGTGTGTATGCACATTCAGTTTTGCCAGCCTTGATAACCATTAGAAATCGCACGCTTGACTTCTCAGCTTTCCTAATGTGTTCTGAGGTTGACATATTACCTATCAAATGCAATACTGCTCTGTCTATTTACTCACTGTATAATGTCATCTGCTCACATTGTCTTTTTACCGTTCTTTTTTTGTCATTGCATTGCTGAGCAATGCATGCCAAATTTATCCTTTATCTGTTGTAGCCTGATGCGGTAGATCTGCCAATATAGGCAGGAATTAGTTCACATGTGCTGTGTTTTCTGGTAAGCCAGACATGCATGTATGCATTATTGACAAGAGTCAGGTTGTACACATTTCCATGACACAAGGCCTTTGTCAATGAAACATGTCACTCATTATGTCTGATGGCATCTGCTACAACATTACATACAGCAATATGCTGTCATTCTGAATGTTGACACATTATTGATACACACTACAATGTTAGGTTATCCACAGGTATGATAATTGGTGATTTGTGTTCCTAAATTAACTGAGTGCCATCTGTTGTACACTTTGCTGCTGCACAACACATCAAGACTGCTAGCTGTGCAGATCTGCATTGGTCAAGTACAAGGTGAGTGTAATGATCAATTTTGAATAGAAAATGCGTCATGCCTGGCCTATAACTTTAATTCAGTGCACTGCTTCACAATGCAATTCTTTATATGTACAATTGATAGATGACTAACATGGCCCCATGTTGCTGAACGGGTCTGATGACATGATTATTACAATTTGAGGCCTACTTCTATTTAATAAGATCTGGCTGACACGACATTTACTGTGACTCTGACATAAACGCCAAAAGAAATAATGGCTTCAAACATTTATTTCCATGTTGGGCCTTCCTATTATATTTGGGCATTCTGTCCATCATAGTACGTCTACTTTAAGTGAAGAAATTCTGAACAATGTGAGTGTGTTGCCAAATCCCAGCCACTGTATTTTGGATCCCTCCTCGATCCTCATCCCCCATTGGGTCTTGGTAATCATGGTCCACATCCCACAGGAAAATTGTCTGTACACAGATGTTATGGAGAGTGGCACATACTAGGATGACCTTGCAGGCCATAGGGGGCGAGGATAGCAATCTCCCTTCTGAAATGTTGGGGCATCTTAACCGGGACTTCAGCACACCAAAGGATCTCTCCACGATGTTGCTGGTCTTCACCAATGCCTGGTTGTACTGTCATTCCAGCTCAGTGTAGGGAGGCACTATTGGGGTCATGACCCAAGACTGGAGACCATATCCGTTGTCATCTGAAAGTTAAACAGAAATACAACTGTCATTGCTTTTGCTCTCTGTTACAGCTACATTCCTGTCCATGTGTGCCATGTGAACCCCCTCCTCCCTGGGGATTTTAAAGCTTTAACTTTTCTGCGTGCCCCCAGGACGATGTGATTGTTGAAATGGAGGTAGCCGTTTCCACAACAACCCATCTAGCGGAATCATAGGATATTGGCCGACTGCACGTTTGGGCTGCTCACTGCAGCTGTTGAGAGACGGGCTCGGGATCACCTTTTGGGTCTCATTCTTGGGCTATCACCTACCTTACGGACTCGACCACTATGACTCGGCATCCTGCTGCAACTGCCACGCACTTGGAGTCTCATCGTGACGGCGGCCCTACACGTTCTCCCTCTGCGGCTGCCGCGATCCCCGTGAGATGCTTTCCCCCGGTCTGAGCGGGGAGAGAGCACTGCGTTCCTGTCTTCGGCCCTCCCATCCCCCTGGCAGCCCATCTGGCGATCCAGGAGTTGGGATAGCCTCCCTCCACTGAACGGGCGACCACGGATGGAGTCCTCCTTCTTGGAGGTGGGAGGTTTTTGACGGGAGCTCCGCCTGTGGCTTGTCTCGTCCATGGAGCTTATTTTAGCGGCTTGGTCGCGGTCGAGCGTTTGACTGTAGAGATCCTCTCTTGCTCCCCCTTCGCTCTTTCATCCACTTCCTGTGGGTGGCGATGGTGGGGCGAGGCGGCCATTTAACCCCCATTCGATGGCCTTCCTCTGCGGTCTGCTAATCGTCGGAGCGGTGAGTGAAGCTGTTGCGCTACGTTGCTGTACCGTGACATCAACCCTCCTGTGGATTTTTTTCACCCTACTCAATATTGGTCTAACTCTATTTTGGCCCCATGGGGATGGACTGACCCTGGATGCTACCCCAGTTGGTGCCGTTATTCCGGACTCAAACTTATTTTTTTCATACCATCTGCCTTATTTCCGATCCCCCTTGACTCTTTTACTACGTGTACCTATATTTTCCCTTGTTCTGTTGCACTTCTCAAATGTGTTGGACTTTGCTGTTTATCTTTTTCCCTGATGTACTTTCTTCCATTGCCGGCCAGATCTGACCTGCTTCCAAGCCCCTTGACTCTACCCCCCTCCCCCATTACCTTCTATCCCCATGAGGACTTTTGTCTTTCTTCGTTATACTATGCTCCAGTAACTAATGTTAACTATGCGAAACTGTTCTCAAGTAAAGCACTCTGATACCTCCGGGTCTAACCAGCCTAAGCAACTTCCGAGGAATCTATGAACTTTCTACCGTCCACAGAGACCTAGCAATATGGACGATGCCCGGTGGAGCTACCTAGGTAGCTATAGAGGAGATTGGCTGTGGATTTCCCCCTCGGCCGTCACCTACCCAGCCGGACATTGGGCAGACTTTCCTTCATCTCTCCGCCGTGTCTCCTTCCTCCCCCGCCTTCCGATAAATCAGCCGGCTTGTTTGACTTTCTCTTTGTCTTTTTGGTTCCCCTGAATTACTTTCCCCCTTGCCGGTCTTTCCTAACCCGATCATCATTCCAACCACATTTTACTTTTCCCCTCTTCCTTCTATACCCCATAGGATGTGTGTATATGCTTAAGCTATGCTCTAGCAATCTCATGTTACTGTGTAACACTGTTTTTTTCCCATTTTATACCAGGCTCCTGTAACTGACATAATTTCGTAACTAGATAATCCTCTTGTGAAGAGCTCTGATACCTCCAGGTCTAGCCAGCGCTATATAAAACTCTTCAAATTAATCAATAAATAATAAATGTGTACTGAATGAATCATACACATTTCTTATGGTATTTCAGAATATGTATACTTATACAGTTGGTGATAGGTCTACATATGTCTGTTCCAGTTCTCTGCATAATAGCAAATGATGAGGGTGGTCTGATACATTGTACACTTCTACATCCGGACGTTCATATGTATGTAGTAGCTTACTGTGATGTGTATTTTGAAATTGTCCTGATGACTCTATGTTATGTGCACTCACTACATGTGAGAAGTGACAGATTATTGATCAGAAGTTTGGCTAGTTGTTTCTCCCTAGGTAGGTTGTGGCATTGCCAACATGTTTAACACTCACACCTACAAAGGTCCATGCTAAACCACCGATTTTGTTAGTGGCCTACATGACATTGTCACTGCCGTTCCATAGTTCACTAACTTTGCCATGTGATTTTGATGCATCACTTAGGTGTAGTTCAAATATGTCACATGCATTGTTATTGCTTTTTCCCAGAGTTCTCATGGTGCACTTTGATGCACACGTATGTATTTCAATGTGGGCTATCTTTATGTGGGACACACTGATTTTGTTAGAAGGAGCTGTCTACTCCACATTTAGACACAATATATTGGCTCTTCACATGTATGTGCATGACTCTCACTTGTAGGGGAGTGTGTAGTTCTATGCCTTGATTTTGTTCTCATTGCTGTGGCAAATGTATGTTGAGATTGGTATTCTGAGAACACTGTGGTGCCTTATGCAGGTTTGAATTTATCCTAAGGTGGTGACTGATGTATGACATTTTTGGTAGCATTGTGTTTGAATTAGTGAGTTTCACATTGCTTTAGATTTGGGTTCCTTACTCCACAGAACAGGTGAGCCATCGCATTGGTTACAACAGTCAATGCAGATGTCAACCTTACCTGTATGTGTGTATGTAGACTGTGAGTATTGCTGGGACATTTGTGTGTTTTGTACTGTTGGTGTCAAAATGTTATCCAGGATTGACAGTTCACATGACTGGGGCCTACACTGACATGGCAGGCCAAACATGGCCTTTCTGCATACTTCTTCCTGTGTTGCTCCTGTCACTTTGGGCAACATACAAGTTTACTGCCAAGTGTGACTCACTTGCTCATATCCACAGTACTTGTTCCCTCACCACCGACTTTGTTGAGCTGTGACTGATAGCAGGAGTTTGTACGACATTGAGGAAACACTCAACTCAGATTTTTATGTTTCCTTGTACTCATAATTGTCTTGTCTGTTATGCCACACGATGTCATTGAGGATTCTTTACCCAGTGCATTTGATGCAGTTCTGTCGCTTCTGCCATTGAAAGATTAGTAAGTGTATGTCAATGTGGCATATCATTGTCTCCACGTTGTGGTGCATTGTTGCCACTATGTGCAAATGACACAAGGGCCCACATTTTTGAGAAAGTAGCACTGTGCAGTGCAGCACATCACCTGTCTGCACTGCATCACTGAGAAAGGGCAGTAGTGCACAGTATTTTGGCCATACAACACATTCCTGACATTTGCCCTACACTGGCATAAAATGTGCTGGCTAGCACACACATAAACACACTTGCACCACGGTACTCAGGTGCCTGCATCGCATGCAGGATTGTCTTTGTGCAGGAGGGGGTACCTTCCTGCACATGATGTACCTTGAGAGCCATGATCGTCTATGTATGTTTGCCGCAGACTACAGCAGACATAGGATGTGGGAGTGACTTTGATTACTTCAGTTCCTATTCCTTGTAACATATCACCTGAGGAAACTTATTGATTTGTCACAATCCAAAGGTTACCTGGTGTGGGATACATCACATGCCTCATGAATCATGGGAGTTGCATGGAGACACCCCCACAACACCCATGGAACCCCTCCCTTGTACATAGTGATGCTACACGGCATTTTGGCCAGCGTTACATTGCTCTGTACCTTTACGCCACTCAAAAAGACCCAAGTGACTTTGCGTGTCTGAACATGTGTGACTTGGAGGTTTGGATTACACGTGTACCATGATGCATGGTGCATGTATAAGGCACACCCCTCAGACATACGACCCTATCTTCGTTAACAGACATTGAGGTGGCAATTATGTCACACTTTTGTTATAGTTAGTAGGTCTGTAATGTACTTCAGTTTTACTTGCCAACAAGTAGTCCATTCCCATATTTGCTATTCTGGAAGCCGTCATTGTGCCTGGAGATGTAAGCATCGGTTGCACTCCCTGGGTATTTTGCCAGCACATCTGTAAATATCCCCTGATTGTCCACGATGGCCCAGATGTTGACAGAGTATATAAATGTGCCATTTGGATAGCATATGGATCATTTTTTTTCGTTCCCCATGCTCTGGTGCCATTTCAGCAGACTTGTGCCAATGCAGACACCCTTGCTCCATGTTGCAAGTGTGTCTGTGTTGCATGCAGGATTGTTTTAGTGCAGGAAGGGGCATATGCCTGTACAAAAAATCCTAGGAGGCATTATCATATTCTATGTGTGCTGCAGAATGCAGCACACATGGAAAGAGGAAAAATACAAGGACACATACCGAAGAAACTCACCGTTGCACATCCCCTGGAAGGGTGTAAGCTTTTAACACATCCTCAGGTATACATGGCATTGTAAATTTGGTGATGCATAACAATCCATGGATGTTGAGGGGGTTATCTACCTCCACGGACATGGAAGGCCTCCCTGACACAGAGTAAGCCAAAGCCGAAAATTGCGTGGCTTTGCCTCACTCCATATCTTTGAGGCCATTCTAAGCCACGAAAAGCCACTTAGCATAGACAGTTATAATCACAAGTTAGGCCCATGTAGTGAAGCAACTCATTTCTTACATTGTACTGACAAATAACATTTCAAGCTGTGACCTTTTGCACATATTTGCATGCATGACAATGTTGAATTAGTTTCTCTGAAACTAAACTTGTTTTCAAATCTAGCTTTGTGCAACATTATCACAACGCCCTGAACATCATGTACAAGTTCTCTATGTACAAATGTCATCACTATCTTCATCCATAGGATAACAGGGCTATCTACATATCCATAACATCACTATTCTATGCACACATCACAAAGCTGCTTTTATTATGAGCATCCAAAGGATTAATAGAGGAGATACTTCCACTGACACCGAGAGTCCTTTCATGCTAAGAAATCACCAGGGAGCGGTCTGACATCTCATGAAGGGTGTCCACTTTGTGATCAAGACAGGGTTCTTCGCTCAATTCCATCAGGTAATGGGGTTGGATCGTCCCTTGGGGGGATTCTTGGCTCTACACTTGCACACACTTTAGGTACACTTAAAGTAGGGTCCGCATAGTAGGAGTACGCTAGATCACTGTTTTGTTTATATGCCAACATACATACATTGTTCAGCACCATGGTAGAATTATATCTACTATTTATGCTTTTGGTGCTTGTAATCTCGTTTATCTGTTTCTGTCTACTAATCATTGCACCCCTTTCATTTTATGTAAGAATAGCGTTAGATCAATAATTATTATTGAAAATGTCCCACTGTGTATTCTCTGTATATGTTTCTCAGAATAAGTAAGCACGAGTGACTAAGGGAAAGATTCTGTATGGTTCCCACGAAACATGAGGGGACAGCGTTGTCATGTTCAGTGTTTGCCAGAAACCATTTGCTCCCTGATCGGTTAGGAGGGCTTTCGGTGGCACTGTGAGCTAGCTGGTCTATAGGCCAACATATCCTGCTGGGGTGTCCGCAATCAGTCTTGACACCAAGCCCCTAGTTTATGTTGTCCAAACAATGCGCAAATCCTATGGATTAGTAGGAATTACACGACAAGACTGGGTGAGAGGTTAGTGCCAGTGCTGCATCACTAAAAGTGATGCAACTGGCCAACGAGACTCTCAGATTTATGCCACAAATTTCAGTCAGGGTAATTATGTCCATTATTTCCTCACATTCTGAACTACATCTTGGACTTTGCAGTCATTAAAAATACATTTTTTAAATGATGTGCAGTACATGCTTTTGTTTTGCATTAATTAAATTGCTACTTCACAAACATCAGAGGAACAACCATACATAGAACAACTCTCCTGCAGCTAAACACAGACAAGATGGAAGTACTGATCTTTGGCAACAGCAGCAACACATGGAATGATGCTTAGTGGCCATCAGACCTAGGACCCACACCCACTCCCTCTGACCACACCAGAAACCTCGGAATCATCACTGACAACAAGCTCACCATGAAATCACAGATCAACACCGTCTCCTCCACCTGCTTCCTCACTCCTCACATGCTACGTAAGATCTTCAAGTGGCTACCCCTACACACGAGACACACTGTGACACAGGTGCTCATCAACTGCTGACTGGACTACTGCAACACCCTTTACATAGGTATTGCAGCACACCTCCTATAGAGACTTAAGACCATACAGAACTTCGTAGCCAGACTCATCCTCTGCCTTGCAGGACAAACCCATATCAAACCCACGTCAGGCAACTCCACTGGCTCCCTGTACTGAAGAGATGCCAATTCAAGCTTCTGACCCACGCACACAAGGCTCTACACAACCAAGGACTCCCATACATTACCACTGCCTGAACTTCCACCAACCGTCGAGAAGACTACGATTTTATTTATTTATCGAGTTTTATATAGCATGAACTTGACCCAACTTGGTGCACATAATTTAAAGGTTATTTTGACAGACAATCTTTAAATTATGTGATACTATTATGAGATACTATTGTGTATATATAAAGACTAGATTTTTCTTTATTTAGAATGTTAACAAAGATATTAATTTAAATAACATCTACATTTTCAGAGCCATATATTGTGGATTAATTTATAATTGCATGAGAGAGGTTGCTGGGGTTTCTTTTTGCAATATTTGAAAATTTTCCTGCCATAGCTACCTTTCATCTATAGCAGGGAGTCCCCTTTTTTCAATTACTTATGCTGGTTTGAACATGCATTGGCCTCAATGCGCGGTACCTGCCAGTGCAACTGATGCGATGTGCTATGCATCAGGGGCAATGCGTGGTTTTTGACACATGCTACTGCCCCAATATGTGGGATGTAATTTGATGCCAGCGAAAAACACCATATCACAACTTGTACCCACTTTCATTGGTCCTATAGTTATAGCAGATAGGTCCAAAGGTTGGTTATGTATGTCATTTAACTGGTCATAGTGTGCTTATGTGTGACATAATACCATCTTACAGGTGGCATCTAGACTGACAATTTGTTGAGAGTGTAGCAACATAATTTTTGCAATATATTAAGCATTGAGTTAATTGTCTTCACTTAGTGGTTTGAAATTGGCTTGGGGGTACTTTGTTAGCTGAGGTGCGGCAGCAGTTATCTAATTTATGCATGACTATATCCAGTGTTGAACGGCACTTGGCAAAGACTGGGTTGTCAGCACTTGTCAGGTATCTGTGAGAGAGGGTGGTGTCCAGGTGGTGATAAATGCTGGGTCAGCTGGTGTAGGCGTGAAAAGTGTCAATAATACTGAGCAACACAATGTTTCACAAATTAATGCATTAGCTCTTGCTGCACCGGATATAGGCTCCTTGAATGTTGCTTGGGGGTACCCATGCACACACGATGGTAACATATGCATTCTGAAACATAACAAAGCACATAGAGTGGAAAATGTGCCAGTAAGTAATACATTTCCAGGTGTGAAATGACAAGGTATTGTACCAAAATATCTCTTAGCCACTTCACCTTTCTACGTGACATCACACATAGATGCTGAAATGAGGCTCAAAGGATATAACCATTAGCAAGAGGATGCCCCTACATGCACACATACATTCCTGCATGTGATATTTGCTGCCCTTTTCCATGGTGCAAGTATGCCTGCGTAGGCCATAGCCAACCAAAAGAGAAGTGGGACAGAGGATACGGCATGCTTGTTTTGTATTCAGTTATGAATAGCACATTACTTGCAATGTCCTTTCACACACAGTCATGCATTAGGGAGTATATCAGTGCTGCACTCTGTGGCTATGCACACTCTATGCCCCTCTGTTTACTATCACAGGACATTGGTGGAACTCTACTATGATGCACATGTGTCTGACGTAAACCATCATGACGTGTAGGACACATACTCAGTCATCGCACACTCTGGTACTACACTCACTTTGGACTGTGACAGAGGGTCTGTAGCTTAACACACTGTAGCAGCACACACAATCTCCAGATGTGCACACTGATACACATTCCTGACTTTCTCTGTGTATATCTTGCTCAGGCACCCATGTCATGCACATGGTGGTATCATGCACCGCATTGTCGAATATCATTATGTGGTTCTGGGGTGAGTGTGTCACACAGCAATAAGCTTTTCTTGTGGGTGAGTGAGACATTACTCATAACTGCAGTGAAACATGGTTATATAGTCAATTTAACTTGACAATCAATCAAACAGCATTTGTAAAGCGCAACCCTGTCACCCCTAGGGGTATCTGGGCGCTGTGTCTCTGTCAAAGAGCCAGGTCTTGAGTCTCTATCTGAAGTTCGCCAGTGAGGGGGCTGTATGGAGAAGGAAGGGAAGGTCATTCCAGGACTTGGCAGTGATGTAGGAGAAGGAGCAGCCACCACTGTGGCTGCGACGGGTGCTGTGTGTGTGTGTGCGAGGACGAGTGAAGAGGACTACAGATGTCTAGAGGGTTGGTGGAAGTTCAGCCGTTGGTTGATGTAGGTAGGTCCTAGGTTGTGGAGGACTTTGTAGGTGTGCATGAGGATCTTGAACTGGCATCTCTTCTGGATGGCGAGCCAGTGGAGGTCTCTCAGGTGGGGGGTGATGTGGGTTCATTTGGGGAGGTCCAGGATGAGTCTGGCTGCAGCACTCTGTATGGTCTGGAGTTCTGAGGAGCTGGGTGGAGATGCCAGCATAGAGGGTGTTGCCGTAGTCGAGGAAGCTGGTGATGACGGCCTGAGTGATGGTCTTTCTGGTGTTGGTTGGGATCCATCTGAAGATTCTGTGGAGCATGCAGTGTGTGTGGAAGCAGGAGGAGGCAACTGCGTTAACCTTTCGTTTCATGGTAGTAGGCTGTCGAGGATGATGCCAAGGTTGCGTGCATGGTCGGTCGGTGTGGGTGTAGGTCCGAGTTCTGCGGGCTACCAGCTGTGGTCCCATGTGGAGGTGTTCTTCCCAATGATCAGTACTTCAGTTTTGTTGGAGTTGAGTAGGAGGCAGTTGTCTCTCATCCATTTGGCTACGTTGGTCATGGTGCCGAGGCAGTTGCTTTTAGCACTGGAGGGGTCCTCGGTGAGCGAGACGGTCAGTTGAGTGTCATCTGCGTAGGAGATTATGTTGAGTCTCTGGAATCTAACGACGTCTGCGAGGGTGGCCATGTTGAACAGGGTGGGGCTGAGGGATGATCCTTTTGGTATGCCGCACATGATGTCTTTGGGTGCGAAAGTGAATAGAGACAGTCGGGTGCTCTGTGTGCATCCTGTAAGGAAGGTGATCCACTTGAGGGAGTCTTGCTGTATGCCTATGTTGTAGAATCTGTTGATGAGGGTGTTGTGGGAGACGGTGTCGAATGCTGCGAAGAGGTCGAAGAGGATAAGTGGCACAGTTTCTCCATGGTCGAGGAGTATTCTGATTACATCTGTGGCGACAATCAGTGCTGCCCCAGTACTGTGGTTGGCACGGAATCCTGATTGTGAGGCATCCAGTATGTGCTTTTGTTTCAGGAATTTGGTGAGCTGCTGGTTGATGGCTTTCTCAAGTACGTTCGCCCGGTCAGGGAGCAGGTAGATCTGACAATAGTTTTCTCTGATTGCTGGGGTCGGCGGAGGCTTTCTTTAGGAGGGGTCTGATGTCTGTATGTTTCCATCTGTCCTGGAAGGTTGCTGTAGAGATGGAGGTGTTCAGGATGCTGGTGACTTGCATGCTGATTGGGTTTGTTGCGAGGTTGTAGAGGTGGTGGAGGCAGGGGTGGGTGGGCGCCCTGGAGTGGCGCCCACCGACCCATGAATGAAACATGTCACTCATTATGTCTGATGGCATCTGCTACAACATTACATACAGCAATATACTGTCATTCTGCATGTTGACACATTGTTGATACACACTACAATGTTAGGTTATCCTCAGGTATGATAATTGGTGATTTGTGTTCCTAAAGTAACTGAGTGCCATCTGTTGTACACTTTGCTGTGCATAACACATCAAGACTGCTAGCTGTACAGCTCTGCATTGGTCAAGAGCAAGGGGAGTGTTATGATCAATTTTGAATAGAAAATGTGTCATGCCTGGACTATACCTTTAATGCAGTGCACTGCTTCACATTGCATTTCTTTATATGTGCAATTGATAGATGACTAACATGGCTCCATGTTGCCGAACGGGTCTGATGACATGATTATTACAATTTTAGGCCTACTTCTATTTAATGAGATCTGGCTGACTTGACGTTTACTGTGACTTTGACATAAAAGCCAAAAGAAATAATGGCTTCAAACATTCATTTCCATGTTGGACCTTCCTATTATATTTGGGCATTTTGTCCATCATAGTACGACTACTTAAAGTGAAGAAATTCTGAACAATGTGAGTGTGTCGCCAAATCCCAGCCACAGTATTTTTGATCTCTCCTTGATCCTCATCCCCCATTGGGTCCTAGTAATCATGGTCCACATCCCACAGGAAAATTGTCTGTGCACAGATGTTATGGAGAGTGGCACATACTAGGATGACCTTGCAGACCATAGGGGGCGAGGATAGCAATCTCCCTCCTGACATGTTGGGGCATCTTAACCGGGACATCTTAACCGGGACTTCACCACACCAAAGGTTCTCTCCACGATGTTGCTGGTCTTGACCAATGCCTGGTTGTACTGTCATTCCGGCTCAGTATGGGGATGCACTATTGGGGTCATGACCCATGGCTGGAGACCATATCCTTTGTCAGCTGAAAGTTAAACAGAAATTACAACTGTCATTGCTTTTGCTCTCTGTTACAGCTACATTCCTGTCCATGTGTGCCATGTGTTCTGAATGAATCATACACATTTCTTATGGTATTTCAGAATATGTATTACTTATACAGTTGGTCATAGGTCTACATATGTCTGTTCCAGTTCTCTGCATAATAGCAAATGATGAGCGTGGTCTGATACATTGTATACTTCTACATGCGGACGTTCATATGTATGCAGTACCTTACTGTGATATGTATTTTGAAATGGTCCTGATCACTCTATGTTATGTGCACTCACTACATGTGAGAAGTGACAGATTATTGATCAGAAGTTTGGCTAGTTGTTTCTCCCTAGGTAGGTTGTGGCATTGCCAACATGTTTAACACTGGCACCTACAAAGGTCCATGCTAAACCACAGATTTTGTTAGTGGCATACATGACACTGTCACTGCCGTTCCATAGTTCACTAACTTTGCCATGTGATTTTGATGCATCACTTAGGTGTAGTTCAAATATGTCACATGCATTGATATTGCTTTTTCCCAGAGTTCTCATGGTGCACTTTGATGCACACGTATGTATTTCAATGTGGGCTATCTTTATGTGGGACACACTGATTTTGTTAGAAGGAGCTGTCTACTCCACATTTAGACACAATATATTGGCTCTTCACATGTATGTGCATGACTCTCACTTGTAGGGGAGTGTGTAGTTCTATGCCTTGAGTTTGTTCTCATTGCTGTGGCAAATGTATGTTGAGATTGGTATTCTGAGAACACTGTGGTGCCTTATGCAGGTTTGAATTTATCCTAAGGTGGTGACTGATGTATGACATTTTTGGTAGCATTGTGTTTGAATTAGTGAGTTTCACATTGCTTTAGATTTGGGATCCTTACTCCACAGAACAGGTGAGCCATCGCATTGGTTACAACAGTCAATGCAGATGTCAACCTTACCTGTATGTAGACTGTGAGTATTGCTGGGACATTTGTGTGTTTTGTACTGTTGGTGTCAAAATGTTATCCAGGATTGACAGTTCACATGACTGGGGCCTACATTGACATGGCAGGCCAAACATGGCCTTTCTGCATACTTCTTCCTGTGTTGCTCCTGTCACTTTGGGCAACATACAAGTTTACTGCCAAGTGTGACTCACTTGCTCATATCCACAGTACTTGTTCCCTCACCACCGACTTTGTTGAGCTGTGACTGATAGCAGGAGTTTGTACGACATTGAGGAAACACTCACCTCAGATTTTTATGTTTCCTTGTACTCATAATTGTCTTGTCTGTTATGCCACACGATGTCATTGAGGATTCTTTACCCAATGCATTTGATGCAGTTCTGTCGCTTCTGCCATTGAAAGATTAGTAAGTGTATGTCAATGTGGCATATCATTGTCTCCACGTTGTGGTGCATTGTTGCCACTATGTGCAAATGACACAAGGGCCCACATTTTTGAGAAAGTAGCACTGTGCAGTGCAGCACGTCACCTGTCTGCACTGCACTGCATCACTGAGAAAGGGCAGCAGTGCACAGTATTTTGGCCATACAACACATTCCTGACATTTGCCCTACACTGGCATAAAATGTGCTGGCTAGCACACACATAAACACACTTGACCACGGTACTCAGGCGCCTGCATCGCATGCAGGATTGTCTTTGTGCAGGAGGGGGTACCTTCCTGCACATGATGTACCTTGAGAGCCATGATCGTCTATGTATGTTTGCCACAGACTACAGCACACATAGGATGTGGGAGTGACTTTGATTACTTCAGTTCCTATTCCTTGTAACATATCACCTGAGGAACTTATTGATTTGTCACAATCCAAAGGTTACCTGGTGTGGGATACATCACATGCCTCATGAATCATGGGAGTTGCATGGAGACACCCCCACAACACCCATGGAACCCCTCCCTTGTACATAGTGATGCTACACGGCATTTTGGCCAGCGTTACATTGCTCTGAACCTTTACGCCACTCAAAAAGACCCAAGTGACTTTGCGTGTCTGAACATGTGTGACTTGGAGGTTTGGATTACACGTGTACCATGATGCTTCGTGCATGTATGAGGCACACCCCTCAGACATACGACCCTATCTTCGTTAACAGACATTGAGGTGGCTATTATGTCATACTTTTTTTGCAGTTAGTAGGTCTGTAATGTACTTCAGTTTTACTTACCAACAAGTAGTCCATTCCCATATTTGCTATCCTGGAAGCCGTCATTGATGATGGAGTGCCTGGAGATGTAAGCATCATTTGCACTCCCTGGGTATTTTGCCAGCACATTTGTAAACATCTCCTGATTGTCCACGATGGCCTGTATGTTGATAGAGTATGTGTGCGTCTGGTTCCTGTAAAGATGTGATGTTGCTGCAGGGGGAACTAGTTGCACATGTATGTGATACATGGCACCCAGCACATGTGGATATCCGGCAAACGCATAGAAACCTTGCTTGGTGTCCAGCTGTTGTTGTTGTGTCTTGAGGAAGAGGGGGTACTGTGTTGTGAGGCAGATGATGGCATCCAGGAGAGAGGGTAGGAAGGCAGAAAAATATGGCTGCGATATTCCTGCCGCTCTGGCTGTTGTGATCTGGAATGAACCAGATGCCAGCATGTGGAGGACAGCCATCAGCTTGACCTGTGGTGGGATGTTGGTGGGCTGGCAGTTGGTGGCTGGAGCCTTGGCGCTACCTGATTCAGCAGTTCCATTATGGACCCCCTCCTGAGTCTGTAGTATGTGATGGACTCATCCTCCCTGTGGCCAATGAGCGTAGTCCACTGGTGAAAAATGAGCTTACGTCTCCTGTGCTGCCTATGTGGTGGGCGTCGGGGTGGAGTTGGTGGTCTCCTTGCAACTCCCAGCTGCAAAATTAGCACCTCCATGGCATAGTTGAGCTTGCCAAACTGTTTTGTATGGACCGTCTTAATGTACCACAGACAATGCATCATTTGCTACACCTGGGCTGCCAATGTGCAGGAATTTTGATGCATTTCAGGCTCTGTGCTCCACTTACCAATAATACATCACATATTGTCAAAACCATAAATATCACTGCATCGGTTTTACACTAGATTTTACAGGAGAATGCCTAAATTGAATATTTTAGTCTCTGCGTGGCGCAGTCGGTTCTAGCGTTGTTAATTTCTCATGCAGACCTACCAAAACTGAAGCATTTGGCCACATGCATCTATTTTTAAATATTGAGTACTGCCAGGGTCGCCATCACATCAAAATTATTGACGCAACGGTGGCACAGGCCTCTCATAAATAGCCTTATAGCTGCTAAGGGGTTCAGTTGAACCGCTAGATCTGAATTCCAGAAGAGAGGATGAGGTCCGTAGTTCCAAGATTTTGCTGTGAGGTAGGAGAAGGAGCATCCTCCACTGTTGCTTCGGCAGATGTGGGGGGATGAGCAAGTGAGAGGGAAGAGGAGGGTTGGTGTCTGGAGGGTTGGTGAAAGTTCAGGCGGTAGTTTATGTATGCTGCTCCTTGATTTCGAAGGGCCTTGAAGATGGGGATCAACATTTTAAGTTGATATCTCTTCTGGATGGGGAACCAGTGGAGCCTTTTGAGGTGGGGGGTGGTGTGGGTCCATTTGGGAAGGTTGAGGATGAGTCTAACTGTTGAACTCTGTATAGTCTGTAGTCTCTTCTGGAGGTGCATGTTGATTCCTATGTAGAGTGCGTTGCCTTAGTCCAGCTGGCTGGTGACTAGGGCTAGAGTGACCGTTCGTCTGGTGTTGATGGCGAGCCATTTGAAGATTTTAAGGAGCACGCGAAGGGTGCAGAAGCAGGTGAAAGAGACTGTGTTGATCTGGTTTTTCATGGTGAGCTTGCTGTCTAGGATGATGCCAAGTTAGCGAGCGTGGCAGGTTTGAGTTGGTGCTGGTCCTAGTTCGGTAGGCCACCAGAAGTGGTTCCACAGAGATGTGTTGTTCCCGAAGATCAGCACTTTTGTTTTGTCTATTTTGAGTTTTAAGCAGTTGTTATTTATCCAGTCGGCAATGCCAGTTATGCACCTGTGGAAGTTGGCCTTCGTGGTGGAGAAGTCTTTTGATAGTGAGAGGATGAGCTAGGTGACATCTGCGTAGGATATGGTATGTTATATGATACATTATATGTGCTGCATGCATCACACACTATAGTCAGAGACAACAGTTGAGATTTAGCATGAACTGAAGCATCATGGATTATCATGACACCCAATTCCTGCAGCAGTTTACATTCTACTCCACCGCTGAGATGTCACTGTTTAGTATTCTGATTTTCAATATCCAGGGCACTATTTGCTTGCAACCATTAATGAAACAACCTTCTAATCCTAGGCACAATTCTTTATAGGATCCATGCCTGCTCTCTAAGTGTTAAGCTAGGATGGTTCATTTTACCTTAAACTAGGTGTCCATCATCACCCTTAGCCCAAGGCAAATCCTATTACTTCTCTTTGGTTGCTAATTTATGTTTGTTAGGAAACATTGCTGGAGAAATGGGTAAATTCTTGGCACCTGGTGAGCATAGGGGTACCAATATTCTAAGCCCCCTTGGGCTCAGTACATTGAGGAGAAGGAAAAGCTGAAGGTCCTTGCTAAGTGTCGGGACTGTCTAGAGAAAGGTTTTGCATGACTGGATAATGTACTATGTAGCAGTGTCCCAACAATGAACTACATTTCCCAGTAGGCCATGAACTACCACTTACTCTATCCTACCTTATACCCTATACTGTTAAACAGAATGCTTACCCTTGCATCTATTAATTATATTAACTGACCTAACATATACTGGTTGTGATGATACGATGGTAATCCAACAGTCACCACAAAAGATTACATTTTTCAAAGATGTACATATATTTCTGTGAAACAAATGCATATTTTAACAAAAATCAACCTGTTTATAAGTGCCCTATTGTACATCTGTATACTCGTATAGGCAGACATACCTTTGACAGAAAGTACACATACTGTTCCATTTATTTAGTGTTTATGCAGTCCCTTATCTGACTTATAATGGGCATGAACATGTTGTGGTGATAACATGAAGATCCAATATTCACAGAAAAAGATAATGTTTTGTAAATGTGTGCTTTTAACATATTTCTCCATAATAAAACACCTAGACCGCATACTGAGCTGAACCACTTTATTGGCCATAACTGGTAATTCAGTTGTCTTGCAAGAAAATTTCATAAGACTCCTCACATCATTGCCATTTTAGAGGGTGGAATACAACACATATACTTTTTATGCATTTTACTACTAGACTGCATAGTGAGCTATACCATACAAATTACTGGTAGACATTGATCTCTAATTATGGATATAAACTATGCCCTGAAGTTTTAAATGGATAAGGCTATATACACCCAGCATCCATTTAAATGTATTACTAAGTGTTAATGTATTTCCAGATATTAGAAATTGGGCTGTTGGTTGACTGGGGTGAGAGCCCTAGTCAAGCAAGAGTGCCATTATGCCATCCAGCAAGTTCAGGCAGGTCACTAAGGAAGCCAGTGTCTTCCCTTGTAGGCTATTGGGCAGCCTCTTCTGGCACCCCATCCACTTGTACTGTGGGACATTTGGGGGCTGGCTTCCCATACCCCTTGCCCTTCCCTTTCCTGACAGCTGTCTGGGTCAGGCTCCAGATCTTTTTGACTCCCCTTCTGGGCAGCCATGGACCTGGTGGCTGCACAGATCCAATCAGACAACCTTAACATTTCCAGGTGTGACCTGAGCTCCACTTCTTTCCAGGCACTGTGCTCCAGGTCATTCCCTAAGAGACAAGCAATGGGCATAACAGGGCTCACAGCAACTTTCAGAAGACCTGAGACCCCTTCACTTGAAGGTAACTAGTGCCACAGAGTAGTGGCTCTTCCAGTTGTCTACCACGGCACCCTGGCAGAATGTATTGGGTATCACCTGTTCTGAGGACACCAGATGACACCTGACAGCAGTCATACTGGCTCCTGTGTCCCTCAGAAGTCTCCACCTTCTGCCCATTGATGGTGACCCACTAACTAGGGCCATTTCCTCGCCAAGTGCTAAACTGGCCATTTCCTGTGGCTGCCCACCACTGTGGGGTAGTACCCTCTTGGAACACTTGACAATTCCCTTGACATGCCCATATCGGTAGCACTCAAAGCACTTAGGGACAAACTTTCCAGTTTTCTGATCTATGAAGCCTTTCTTCTGGTCGCCAGATTGGATTGTGACCCTTTTCCCTGTGAAACGTTTTGGGGCCTTGAGAGAACTCTTTCATTTTATTCTTATCTCCTTCCCCTCTTTCTTCTTTTGGGAACCCTGATCACCCTTTTGGGAGTCCCCTCCAGGCACCTCCTTAGACACTTTGGTGCTGACCCAGAGGTTTGGCTCCTCAGCAAGCTTAATGGGATCAGTAAGCTTGCTATCCACTAGGTGTTGGCGCAGCTCTGTAAAACAACTATTGAGCATGTGCTCCCTCAGAATTAGGTTTTACAAGTCCAGTAAAATCATCCACTTTGCTGCCCTCACCCAGCCCCTCAGTGCCTAGCTGGCAAACTCTAGGAAATCGCCCCAGGAAGGGTTTGGGAGCTTGTGGCTGTCCCTGAACCTCTGACAGTACTTCTCAGGGGTCAGCCCAAACTTAGCAACAGTTATTGCTTTCATGGGGGCATACCTTGACTGATCCTCTGCCTCTAGTGTGAGAAGTGTATCCTGCCCCACTGTGGACATGTGTTGCCACATGCTACCCCCCCAGTATTCCTCTGGGACCTTGTGTACCCTGAGTGGAACTTCATAAGCAGCAAACCATGTGTCTTATCATCTGCCACTACATAGGTAGGCACCAGCTCCTGAGGTATGTGGACACTCACCCCTCCAGCACACACTGTTGGTAAGCAGCCACCATCAATGTTGGGTCATGAAGGTTGCCTTGGCTTAAGTTCCAGCTCCCTCATATTTTTCCTGTGCTCCAACAGTAATCTCTTTTCAGCTAAGGCCCTCTCAGCCTTTTCCTTCTCCAGTTTTAACTTGGCCAGCTCAAGATTGAGCTTCCTCTCCTCCCGCCTGTCTTCCAACTCCCCTTTTGCCAGGCCCCTGGAGGATACACTGCTCCTAGCCCATCTTGGGTACCCTGGTTTCTCTCAGGGGGAAATTGAGCTTTCCCTGCAGGTCAGGGTTCCTCTTCTGCTTCTCATCTCCACTTAAGTCCAAGTCCTCCTCATAATCTTCACCATCTTCATCTCCGGAGGTGGATTGCCACCTCTGCGCCTCAAAGAAAACCTCTGGAGATCCAGTTTGGTAGCCCATCCATCTGCTTTCATCCCCTTCTGTTTGCAGAGTTTCAGCAGCTCAGCCCTGCTGATATCATCAAAGTTGCACAGCTCCACCTTCATGCTGAAGGAAAAGTGAGGTAGTGGTAGTTAAATCACTGCATGGTACTACACAAACACAAGTCCTGATACACACCATGGAACACCAATGTGAGAAATTGGATTGTTGGTTGACTGGGGTGTGAGACCTGGTCAAGCAACAGCCACAATCCCTTGCAGGGTGAACCACAAAAAGTCACAAAATTAACCTGCGCTTAACCCTGGGTAGCTTGGCACAAAAGGCAGTCAGATTGAACTTAGTGGCAATGTGTAACGTATTTATGCAGCACAGAAATATTAATAAAATAAAAACACAACACAAGAAAAACCAATTTAGAAAAATAAAGTACATTTTTGTAAATTATTCGACATCACAAAGACAAAAATCCAATCTGTAGAACCAAAGTTATTCATTTTTAATGTGTGTAGTAAAAACTAGCCCCTAAAAAATAAAAGTGCCAACCGCAGACAGCTGGTTGTGTGAGTCCGGGTCAAAGTCGAAAAAAATGGCTGGCCTCTATTGGAGCACAGTTTAGATAAAATAAGTGGATTGCGCACAGTCACTGCTTACTTTCGGATTTAGAAAAATGCCTGAGAAAAATGTTCTGAGAAGGTAAAGTTCAGCAGGGCAAGGCTGTAAGCGTTTGCTAGGAGGGAGCATCATCATCGGATAGCCTTGGACCAAAGCTGCAGTGAAGACTTCAACATTCGGACTTAGTCTTTGAAATGGAAGTAAAAAATCTGCAGCAGATGAGGCAGAGGGCTGTAGCCAAAGTCAGTTCCATGAGGACGGATACACCTTTGGTGAAGGACCAATGAAAAGGATCTGCTGCTGCAGAGAAAGAATGTATCGCAAAGTCAATCCGACTGGTGATGCACCTCGGGCAGATAGGCAAGCTGGTTGGTCCTGGTCTCCTCATGGTCCTCAGAGCAGTTTTTAGCTAAATTCTAAGGGCTCATCCTTGAGTCCTACCTTGTTCAATCTTTATGTTACCCCACTTGGAACCTTAATTAAATCATTTGGTTTTTCCCTGGTTTCATGTGCAGATGACACGCAGATCGTTGTCTCCATCACCAACAATCTGGGATCCATGGCTACCCAGTTCCCCAACTGCAAGCTCCATATTGGTAACTGGATGAGCAGCAATTGCCTGAAATTGAACTCCTCAAAAATGGAGGTCCTACTGTTTGGCAACAACCCTTCTTTTTGGTCAAACAAGTGGTGGACCCAGGAACTAGGGAATCTGCCTACCCCCAGGGAAAAAGAAAAAAACCTGGGAGTGATTATTGATACTAAGCTATCATTTGAAGGACAAATTAATCATATCACTTCCTCGTGTTTCCTCATTTTGAAAATATTAAGGAAAGTTTTGCCTTTTATCCCACCTAGCCTGCAAAAGAGGGTAGCCACGACTCTAATTTCATCCAAAGTAGATTATGGCAATGCACTTTTTATCAACATCAAAAACGAATTTCTACATAAGTTACAAACACTACAGAACAAACACTACAGAACGCCGCAGCTAGGCTACTGCTGGGCATTCCAAAACATACCTCTGTCACTCAAGCACTCATTCAACTACACTGGCTCCCCATTGACAAACGTATGCAGTTTAAAGCACTCTGCATTGCCTTCAGGGCACAACATGCTGTTGGCCCAGACTATTTTATACAGCATTTTCATCGATATATCCCAATGCGCTCACTGCAATCATCCACAAGTGGAAATTTGGTAATCCCCAGATTTAAGAAAGCCAACTGGGGTGGGAGAGGTTTCATTTTATGCACATCAAGACTATGGAATTCTCTTCCTGCAGAACTAAAATTCAAAACAAACTTACTAGAGTTTAGGAAAGATCTAAAAACTTGGCTTTTTTCCAAATAATTCTGCCATCTTCTGGATCTTCTCAGCCTGTCAGTTTCTGCTTAGCGCCGAGATACCCCCGGGTGATTGTCGCGCTTTACAAATGTTATTTTCACTTCATTTCAAATATTTTTTAAGTCCTCACTTTTGGATTTTGGCTATTTGGGCACCTTCAGCACCACTTCCAAGGATCTTGGACTGTAGGAAAACCACTTGGAGGGGGGTCAGGACTCACTCACACTAGGTCCAGGTATGGATTCAAGATGGAGGAAGCCTTTTGCGTCCCTGTAGCTCTGAACAGGGGTCCTGCAAACTCATCCTTGTGAGTCACTTTGTCTTGGGACAGATAAAGATCCATTCCTTGTACCCAGGCAGAAGGCAGCAGAGAAGCAGGGCAGCAATCCAGCAGGACAGCAGAGCAGCAGTCCAAAAGAGTGACAGTCTTTCCAGCAGCACCACAGTCCTTCTTCCTGGCAGAGCATCCACAGGTTGAGAACATTACTGAAGACTTGGTGCCTGAGGGCCTATTTTTATACCCTAGTGCTGCAGGCCCACCAGTAGCATTTAATTTACAAGCCTTGGGTAGATAGCATACCACTCTACAGGGGACTTATATGTAAATTAAATATACCAATTGGATATGAGCCAAAGTGTTTTTGGGGAGGGAGCACAAGCAGTCTAGCAATGGTTAGCAGTGGTAAAGTGCACAGAGCCCTAAGGCCAGCAAAAAAGGAGGAGGTGAGGGAAAATTTTAGGGGAAAGACCACCCTAAGGCTGACAGGTCTAACAGCAGACCAAAGATATATTGGACATAATCAGAATAAGAGCCTGGTTTAGAGTTTGGTGGATGGGAACTCCATTACAAATGTGACGGATATCGTGTCCGCATTATTACACGTGCCATAGCATTTAATGCACTTGTAATAAAGCGGACGGGTTATCAAACATGTTAGTGACGGAGTATCCTGTCACTAATTTCTAAATCAAGCCCTAAGCAAGGATGGCAGTCCAATAAGAATGATGTATTTTTGCCTCAATATTACAAGTAGAACACCGACTGAACCATCTTATTGGCTAGATGACATCAATCTTTAGTAAATGTCATGTTATGTGGCTTGAGTTTTACATGGGAATTACTATGTGGAACCACAAACTTATTACCTTGTTACACAATTCTTTCTTGTCTGCCAGGCCAATTGTGTGCTAGGCATAACCATTATACATCTGAGTAATAGTTCTACAATAATCACGTTAGACATTTAAGATTGATTGTATAAAAACATACAAGATATAAGCACAAGTATACATAACCACAGGCAATTTCTCAGATTGTTACTTATTTGAAAATTACAATACCTCCCTATATACATAAATTGCATTAATACACATAAATTGTATTAATGATTGTCATTTAGTATTCACAATACATAAATAATTAACCATGATCTTTGAAATCAAGCACAGTAATTAATCATATTTCAAAATCTCAAAATCTTCACTAGTCCTAAATATTTTTTCAAACAAGATTACAAAATCTAAGATTGTATTACAATAAATCCATTAATATGTTAATTCACAATCATGTCTGATACCAGAACTCACTACATAAAGAAATTCTAAAATTGTTATATAAAATTAACATTTGAATATACTCATAAAAATTATGCAATTCACTATCAGTGTTATGACCATGTATGCACATTCTCAAGTGACTGTTCCATTTTGTCTCAGTATGCCTAAGGGGCCAGACTTACTAAAATTTGATGCAACGCAGCACAATAAGGGAAGTTGCTGTGCTGCATAGTTTGAAAGGGAGAGAGCAGAACTGTGCCATATTTACAAAGATATGGTGCAGTTCTGCTTTCCCCATGTGCTGTTGCAGTTGTAGTCAGGATAGTTTTTGTGTAGGAAGAGCTACCTTCCTGCACACAAACTATCCTTTGCAGAATGCAGTTAATTTCATCCTTCATCTTGTAGGTTTATTAAGAATTATAACTAAGTTATTTTATTTTATTCATAACTGATTTGCACTTGTTACACTTGTTAGATCTATAGAACTAACTGATTTATAGAGCAACCACCCTTCAGAATCTCATATATATATAGAAGCCTCACATATATAACTCGGACAAATATTTATGGTATTCTAACAATTGCTTCTCATTCCCTGTGTATATGACAGCATAGCAGGAAATGGAAACTTTTCTATACCAGATATTTGAAATACTAGGCACCAGCTTCACACTGATCGTTAGATTAAAAACACAGTGCGAAGAGCTTCTGTGATGGTGAAAATTAAATTTACTTTCATTATATTGGTGTAGTAGTGCAGGCACCTACACTGTTCAGGAAAGTCTATTTAGATCTACTTCTGATAGTGCCCTGCAGAAGCCTCTTGTTCCATGAAGCATGGCTTTACCTCAGCTGTGCAATAAAAAGACCAAATATTCTCAATTTTGATAACTCTCTACCAGCACACCCATGAGCATCCTCTATCTTCAAGAGATGTTGCCTAACTAAGTACCCCTCCCCAAGTCTCTTGAGTTGATTGGTAAAGAAAGCATGCTGGATTATCAGGCACATCTATCTGCCCTAAAAATCTTGAACTCAATACACATCAGGGTGTGTCCACACACATAATCAACTACAAATTACTCATTCGCTGAGAGGGACAAGAGGGACTAAGGCACCCTCCAAATCATAATGTGCTTAACCTGAAACAAAACTCGATAAACTATTAATGTCTCCAATGGAAATTATTGGAGATAAGAGTACATTATGTGCGTCCTATGTATGTGTTCATGGTGCAATTAACATATTACAAAATTTTTTAGGTAAGCCCTCACACACCTAGCCAGGTGCCATGCTCCATCCTCGGTCTTCCTCACTCGCTATGTGTGATATTACCACATGGAGGTCATTCTGGAGATCTCCTTGTAGTCACATATTAGTCAAAGGTTGAACTCCACATGTACACCTACTTGTAAGGTATGTCTTATCCATATTGATGCTGTGGTAGTATCTTCATAATGGTTCCACATTTACCCACAAAATGCTACTAATATACCATTGCAGCATGTATATTCTCTGATTTTTCTGAATGTATGAACATTATCTGCAAAGCGGTAGAGATCCAGGTCCAGATGAATGCTATGGACTCCTTGGGGGGGGGGGGGTTATGCACCAGGCAAAAAATGTTGACTACTAAGATGCTGAAGTAATAGTTCTGCTAGGCATCCTGTATGTGATATTTTACCCATCTCCTCGGCACTCTATTAGTAAAGGTGTACTAGAAATGCCACAGACACTTTTAAAGTACACCATTTGGATCCCGTCTTCTTTCCTAAAACCACCAAAGTACTTCCTTCTGTAGAGGAAGCCTATTCACAACATTTATAATCATTCTTGCCGAATGAGGAAGCCAAGGGATGAAGCATCATACCTGGCTAGGAGTGTGAGGGCTTACTTAGGATTTTTTGTAATATGTTCATTCCACCTTGAACATATACACAGGTCCCACATAAAGTACTCTTCTCTTGGATAATCTCCATCAGGAACATTAATAGTGTTTCGCGTTGTGCTCCTGGTGATG
This sequence comes from Calotriton arnoldi, assembly GCA_963921515.1. Taxonomy (NCBI): domain Eukaryota; kingdom Metazoa; phylum Chordata; class Amphibia; order Caudata; family Salamandridae; genus Calotriton; species Calotriton arnoldi. Next base: position 2,631,895 of record CAWUFW010001098.1, read on the forward strand.
TGTCCAACATTACATGTTTCAGGGAAAAAGAAAATTGCTAGCTATTATCGATTGGTAATCTGTACCTAGGTCCTTCACTCTAGTATAATACCTGAATTTCTACATTTTATGCATGCACAAATGTACATGCTCATCTCCATCTATTTCTGCTTTTAAATCTTTTAATTCTTTTAGTGTTTTCACTTTACCTTGGCACTTGCACTTTTCACTTAGCCGGTCCCCGTTCCACCGCAGCTTGATGCTGTTCGAGTGGAGGGACGTGGCTCCTCCCTCTGTTCCTACACTTCCGCTACCGGGGGCAGTATTTAAATCTTATGTGTGTTCGGCCACACAGCGAGAGGTGGCAGCGCGCCGGAAGGCAATGCTAATTGAGTCTTAGTTGCTGATCTTAATTATGTTTTGTTCATGTATTGCTGCTGACATTTTAAAATACGTTCTGCTTTTAAATCTTTTAATTCTTTTAGTGTTTTCACTTTACCTTGGCACTTGCACTTTTCACTTAGCCGGTCCCCGTTCCACCGCAGCTTGGTGCTGTTCGAGTGGAGGGACGTGGCTCCTCCCTCTGTTCCTACACTTCCGCTACCGGGGGCAGTATTTAAATCTTATGTGTGCTCGGCTGCACAGGTGCGCCAAAGGCAAGCCCGTCTGCACCCGTCGGCGGCCGGATCGCGTCCAGCGCCAGCCATGCTGCCCGATTTCCCTGTAAAGAGATAATTCAATGGTCCAGAGCTGATCTCTTGGCTATTAATGATAAATTATGTTCAAGGGTATATGGCTGTAATCTGGCTACTGATGCGCTCCCCAGGACGTACACTGAGTGCAACTGGGTCCTAGAGGACATGGCAGGTTATGCAGGAAGAATGGACTATAAATTGGGGCTGAGTAAGCAAGCTGATCAGATTAGGGCGTGCCTAATCAATTGCAGATCCTTGGCAAAGCATGCAGAGGATGTATGGCTATTACTTGCTGAGAATGAGTGTGAGGTCATGTTCCTGACAGAAACCTGGTTGAAGGATGATACCTTAGCTGTAGTGGCATTAGCCATTCCACCCGGTTTTAAAATTTGCTGTGCGAACAGGGGGGGTGAAAAAAGAGGTGGGGGGGTGGCAATCATTTTAAAGGAGTCTTGGGATATAGCTACCTCAGTGCTGTTGAACATGGACGTGATTGAAGGGCTCAATTTTTGTATTAAGATTAACCCAACAACCTCCTTTGCAGGGCTCTTGGTGTATAGACCTCCTGACTGTTTGCCTAATATACACCCGGAACTCTGCAATTTTATCGCCCAGAAATCTTTACTGTTCTCCAATTTCATTGCATTAGGGGACTTCAATCTTCATGTAAATGACCCTAGCTGTGTCCAGGCAATGCAGCTTGTCTCTTCTCTCGCTGGTGCTAATTTGTCTCAACACGTCATACTCCCTACCCACAATGCAGGGCATACCCTTGATCTGGTATTCTCCAACATTCCGTCGCTGAAAATGGAAGATCCGAGCCAGTTGGCCTGGTCTGACCATTGCCTAATTCCTTTCTCTTTTAGTTTTGCAAAACCCATTCTGCCTGAATGTTCTCGTCATTTTTAGGTCGAGCCTCGAGTAGCGTGCAAGCGCTGCTCTGCGAGACTTTATGTAAGGGGCTTTTGAAAGCTGACCACCCGCTCGTGCACAATGGCCTTTTCCCTGCGGTTACCTGCAAGGCCGCCATCTGTTTGCAATTATCGTGCCCAGACGCCGGCGCGATAATTGAAAACACATGGCCATTGTACATGAGCGTGTGGTCAGCTCCGCAGGCTTCCGCGCTCGCCCCCGCTCCTCTCTCACGCTGCCGACGTCTCTGCTGTCCAGCGCTTCACTTGTGCTGACGCTGCCTCCCTCCTCCGTCTTTTCTGTGCTGCAAGCAGGCAGCTGACTTCAATGATTTCACAATCTTGTTTCTTTTTATGGGAAGGGGCGTCTCCTATTCTGTTGCCCTGAATCGTTCAACAGATTAGCCTCTTCCCAACGTGACAAATAAGAGCCCTGTGTTTTCCTGATTTTACCAGAAGCGGTGCTGGTCTGAATTTAGTGCATCTGACACATAATTGGTAGCCAAATTGTCTTAAGTTGCGAGTTCAATTTTCTGCCGGTTGGATGTAACTTTACTCCTGTCAAGCCGAGCCGTGGGGTTTTCCGTGTAGCTTAACAGCAATTAATTAATGCTGGGAAGAGGGGACGTGTTACAATCCCTCACACTGTATTTCTTGATGCATTTGCCTCATAAAGAAACAGATGTGCGTTTTTTATTCTTCGCAACAGCCTCATAAACCAAAGAGCGATCTTAGAGATGGAGGCCGCGGCATGTTTTTGAAAGCAGCACTCCTGTCCCTGCCGTTTAGCAGGATGGCCCCGTGCACATTTTATTTACACAGAAATGTCAATAAAGACACAGCACACATTCGTCTCTCCTTCTGGCCTGCGGGATCTCCTTCCTGGACACCCTGCCAAGAGCCCCACCCCAGCCGTGAACCAATCTCTGTGGATCAGTAGGCGCTTCTTTTACGAGTGCACGTCATGGTTCTGCCGTCAATTGCGACAAAGAGTACTTACTCCTGCCTTTCGGTTCAGCAGACTCTTGGATTTCCAGGAGGAAGTCACAGTCACTCATGGGCAAATATTTTATGAAGCAGAGCACTGAAATGTTGTGCTAAATCAGAGGTAACAGCCCAGAAGCAGCAAAACACTCTGGCGCCTGCAGTCCACTCAGGCCTCACTTTAATGCCCACAACAGCTCCAGATCATACAGGTAAGGAGAAGCGAACGCTCCAAAAAGACACAAGGATGTGACCTCAGTGTCCACAATAAACCCAGGAAACGACTTTAATCTCCACAATGGACTCAAGTGCTGACCATAATGCTCACATTCATAATAACAATGAGCAACTGTTATTATATATTGTTAAACAGTACTTTAAACTACAGCTTCTGGCACATTTCTCCTGCAGTAAATAATAGATAGTATCTAATTCATAGTATAATAGCACCAGCGCCTAACTTCAAAGCCCACAATAATCCCAGAATTGGACTTCAATTGCTACTAAGAATTCGGGATGTGGCATTAATGCTGAATACACCATCAGCACCCAGAAGCTCAAATGCCCAATTTAAGATACTTCTAAGGGATCAATTGCAAACGGACTTGCATCCCACTCAGCCCCTGATTTAATGCACTGCTAATACACATTTGCACACCTCATTAAACTTGTCACACACATAGTTTACTTTATTGAATTCACATAAAACATTTAAAGAAGAAAATACAGTTTACTTTTAGCATGTGTTTGTCCTGTAACTTTGAACCAGCATCTCTTTATGTACGTATTTTATTTTATATATTTTTTTTAAAGTGTTAGTGAAGCCCAGTACTACTGAGGGATGTACAGTATGATATAATGCAGGTGACGAAACACAGCTGATGTTGTTGCAGGAAGGATATTGTGCTGCATAACTAAATACTTATAAGGCCCCAAATGCGAGACCTATTGGCTATGCCAATGCTTGTTTAAAGAGAAATTGGAAAAGGCTGACGGCTGAGTTTTTATGTCCAGTTCTGCAGACCAGCCAACCTCTATTATCTATGGATCCTAACGCAGATGCAATGGCTTTAAATAAATGGATTGCCGCCGCGGTGGAGTCTACTGCTACAACCAGAGTCACTAAAACTATGAGAAAATCACCTTCAGCCCCATGGTTTTCGGAGTCTCTTAGGACTATTAAAAGCAGGTGCAAACGTCTGGAACGTCAGTGGAGGGTGGACTATGATGCTACTGCGAAATTGGTATATAAGAAATTCTTGAAAGAAATGCATAAATCAATGAAGCAGGCGAGGAGGGACCATATAGCCAAATGTATTAATAATGCTGACAATCCAAGCAAGGAAATTTTCAATTCCTTTCTTAAACCACGCGAAATGATGATGGATGCCCAGCCTTCTCTGTCATTGTGCGAGAGAATTTCTGATTTTTTTGACAGTAAAATTCGTAAGGTTTATAACTCCTTTTCAGCAGTAGCAGAAATGGCCAAATTGGAGGTAACTGAAAGGAGAGACCCCGTGATCCTCTTTTCAGAATTTGCTCCTATTTCCCAGAAGGAGGCTCTGGTGGAGATTAAGAGATGCAAATCAGGATCGCCGGATGATCCGTGCCCCCCTAAATTGTGGAATGAGTTGGCGCACTCTTCCATCCATGTGATATCTCATATATGGAACACCTCCCTTACTTCTGGTATTTTCCCTGACCTATGGAAGCACGCCACACTTCTGCCACTTAAGAAAAAATCTAATGCAGATTCAGAGGAACTGAATAACTATAGACCTATTTCCCTGCTACCGGCGCCAGCAAAAATGCTAGAAAAAGCAGTGCAGCGACGATTGGCCAATTTTATCGAGAGCCACAATATCCTACACAATACTCAATCTGGTTTTCTTGCTGGCTTTAGTACAGAGACGGCTCTGCTTTAGGTGGCAGAGTCAGTGAGGATGGCGGTGGATTCAGGGGCATCAGCAATGTTGGTGCTCCTGGATCTATCAGCGGCATTTGACACGGTAGACCATTCAATACTGGCTCAACGTCTCCTGGATGTCGGCATTGGGGGAACAGCCCTTGCTTGGTTGAAGTCATTTCTCCATAAGCGTACACAAAGGGTGGCCTTACAACCTTATCAGTCCGAGCGCAAGCATTTATGGTGCGTGGTGCCGCAGGGGTCGGCCTTAAGCCCGTTGTTGTTCAACATTTACCTGGCCCCTTTATTTTCATTGATAGTCAACTGGGGTGTGAAGGCGATTTCCTACGCCGATAATACCCAGTTGGTGTTTCCCTTTAAGGATCAATCGGAAGACTCTTTTAAGAGCTTTAAGGGCTATCTAAAAGATATTGCCCTTTGGATGAACAACAACAAACTCAAACTTAATGGCGATAAAACGGAAGTGATGTTCTTTGGTATAAACCAGCCCCCAGTTGCAGACCTGTGGTGGCCGGTGGAAATGGGTTCACCTCCCATTCCAGCAGACACGACCAAAAATCTGGGAGTAAAGTGGGAAACAGACCTATCCTTTTCGGCCCAAATTCAGCAGGTGAAAGCTGCCTGCTTCGGCAGATTGAGAAATCTGCGAAAATTTCTACATCTGCTACCGGAGAACTCCCGTTGGGTTATAGTCCATGCCACAGTAACTGCTAGGCTGGATTATGCGAATGGCCTCTATGTGGGCTTGCCATCATACCTTGTTAAGAAACTTCAGATGGTTCAAAATGCGGCTGTGAGACTGATTAGACGTGTTCCTTTTCGTCATCATATCTCTCCGCATATCAAGGAATTGCACTGGTTGCCGGTGGCTAAAAGAATCAAATTCAAGGCCTTAACCCTAGCCTTCCGGTCTATCCATGGTATTTGCCCTAGCTACCTGAAACAACGGCTTTGCACCTACAAGCAGACCCGTGCATTGAGGTTGAATGCTCTGAACCTGCTCTGCACCCCACGAGTTAGGAAAGCTCGGATGGGTGGCAGATCTTTCACGGTCGGGGCGTCCATGTTATGGAACTCCCTGCCTAATGCTTTGCGTCAGATTGTTTCTGAACCTCAATTCAGGAAAGCAGCAAAAACATGGCTTTTTAGCCTAGATTAGCCCTTTATGGGCTATTGGCTTTTCTGCTTGACCCTTGCGTACCACCTTTTGCTATAGCGCCGGGACACCTCTGCTGGAGGTAGCTGTTCGCGCTCTATAAATGGCTGTATTATTATTATAAGAATAGCAAACAAAATTCCCCTAAAACCTAATAGAACACTGATAGCTTGCCAGCTTGGTGCGAGTTCAAATGTTTTGTGTAGGTGCATTAATGACTTCATTAATTTATCTATCACTCTTGTTACTGTAAAAGTACAGGAAATATCTAGTTGTCTGTGATCAGGTGCATGTGTATGCAGGCTCCTGGGATTGTTTGTGTTGACATTTCTTTTTTGTCTCGTTTTAGCTAAGACCTTTTTTAATTGTAATAAAATTATATATAATATATATATATATATATATTCACTGAAAAATCCATAGGTTTCAGGGACGTTATAGTTACAAATTAGCATTTAAAAAACCTTTGAAATTCACTGAAAAAACCATAGGTTTTAGGGACAGTTATAGTTAGTTGGACATTACACTCGTACAAAACCCGTGAAATTCCCCGTTATAGTTAGTCCAGGTAACTATAACTCGCGCCTCGCAATGCACTGCTGATGACGTCACTTATTACATCACTCATGACATGGTCAGTGACATCACTGATGACATCACTGATGACATCTCAAATGACATCACTGATGACATCATCCAGTGACTGTGTGTTTCTGTAAAGTTTAAATATTTTTAATATATATAGGAAAAGACGTATTGAAGAATGAGTGGGTGTGTAACTGTCTGTATGGATGATTTAGTAGGTGTGTGACTGACTGTATAAGTGAGTGATTTAACGTATCTTACTGAATGCATGGGTTAGTGACTAAACTGGGTGAATGTCTGTATCCGTCTGTCTGTTGCTGTGTAAGTGGCTGCATATGTTTGTGAATAGCTACATGAGTGTCTATTTGAGTTATTGAATGCTTGTGTGAGTATCTGTATGGGTGCCTGAGTGTTTGTGTGGGAGGGGTGTGTGCGACTCTGTGCATAGATGTGTGAGTGGGCGATTCACTGGGTGGATAGTTTCAAGAGTGCATCTGTGATAGACTGTATGGGTGGGTAAGTGTGTGTAAGAGTGTGTTAGTGAGTGAATGTATGTCCCAGTGGTACATGTGTGAGTAACTACATATGTGAAAGGCAGAATATATGTGTGTTAGAGTATTTAAATGGCTATAAGTGAGAGTGTGTGATAGTGAGAGTGGCTGTATGGATGCGTGTGTGCTTGTATCAGTTATTGTATAAGAGCGTAAGAATGTGCTAGTATTTGTATGATTAAGTGAGCTGGTGTGTGTATAATTGTATAGGTGAGTAAATGGCAGTGTGTTTAATTATTTGCATGACTGACTAGGTGTGTGAGTACCTCTATGGATGAGTGGCGGTGTTTGAGTGTTTATATAGGAGTAAGAGTGCATATGATAGTCCTGTACTGAGTGACCATAAGTATGAGTGACTGTACGGGTGAGTGAGTGAGTGGATGTGTGTGTGTAGACCTAAGAATCAGTGAGTGGGTATGTAGTTATTGGTGTTGGAGTGTCTATGGTTTTGCGAATGGCAGTCTGTAATTTAGAGTGGGTGTATCATAGGTTATATTAGGGTGTGAGGAGGTGCATCAGATTATCACGTGGATGATGTCATCAGTGATGTCATTTGAGATGTCATCAGTGATGTCATCAGTGATGTCACTGACCATGTCATGAGTGATGTAATAAGTGACGTCATCAGCAGTGCATTGCGGGGCGCGAGTTATAGTTACCTGGACTAACTATAACGGGGGAATTTCACGGGTTTTGTACGAGTGTAATGTCCAACTAACTATAACTGTCCCTAAAACCTATGGTTTTTTCAGTGAATTTCAAAGGTTTTTAAATGCTAATTTGTAACTATAACGTCCCTGAAACCTATGGTTTTTTCAGTGAATTTCAAAGGTTTTTAAATGCTAATTTGTAACTATAACTGTCCCTAAAACCTATGGTTTTTTCAGTGAATTTCAAAGGTTTTTTAAATGCTAATTTGTAACTATAACGCGTCTGAAACCTATGGTTTTTTCAGTGAATTTCAACGGTTTTTAAATGATAATATTTAGTTGCAAGATTTTTTACATGTATTGTTTTGATACTAATTTTCTACAGATGTTTATCTGTTTAATTTACATATTTTGTTTTTAAAAAAATATTTATATATTTGTAATATAAATCGCAAAAAAATGTTTTCGAAAATATTGTAACATAAATATTTTTTGTTTTGTTTTATAATTTGTTAATAAATGTAAAAATTTTTTTTTTTTTTTGGAGTCGCGCACCGGCAGCGTACCTTACAAGATCAGTGCGCGAATTGTACCCGCCATTTTCTTAAAGTCGTGAAGGATCCGCGTAGGGTGTGCGATGGATGCGTGTATTATAGTTACGTGATATGCGTATGTTACGTGTTGTGTTTCCTGTTTTTTCCTTTTTTTTGTTTATTATTTCCTAAAAAAACACCCAAAAAAAAAATAATAGTTAAAAAAATACAAAAAAAATATAAAACAAAAAAAGAAAATTTTCAGACCTAACTTCTCTGGTTAAAGAAAGAACTATATTTGTATGTTAATGTGTGAAAGGTTGGTTAATGTATATTTATAACTTAGAGAGTGCCTGGGTGAATGTATAAGTGTTTTGGTTTTGGCGCAACGAATGGCTTTGTGGGTGTTGCTGAATAAGTCAACAGAAGACTGCAAGGGGACTGACAGGATGTTTGCTGCAGTGTATGGATACTGACTGGGGATTTGAAGGTGTGAAAGACAAGTGTGTAGGTGGTTAGAGAACCACATGCATAGTGGATAGGGGTTTGAAACAGTCTATGTGCTAAGGCCTGGTTCACTGAATGAATACTTGGGTACTGACTGAACGATTAGAGTACTGCAAGGAGAGTGCCTGGGTGAATGTATAAGTGGTTGGGTTTTGGCGCAGCGAATGGATTTGTACGTGTTGCTGAATGAGTCAACAGAGGACTGCAAGGGGAGTGACAGGATGTTTGCTGGAGTGTATGGATACTGACTGGGGATTTGAAGGTGTGAAAGACAAGTGTGTAGGTGGTTAGAGAACCGCATGCATAGTGATTAAGGGTTTGAAGCAGTCTATGTGCTAAGGCCTGGGTCACTGAATGGGTACTTGGGTACAGACTGAACGATTAGAGTAGTACAAGGAGAGTGCCTGGGTGAATGTATAAGTGGTTGGGTTTTGGCGCAGCGAATGGATTTTTAGGTGTTGCTGAATGAGCCAACAGAGGACTGCAAGGGGAGTGACAGGATGTTTGCTGCAGTGTATGGATACTGACTGGGGAATTGAAGGTGTGAAAGACAAGTGTGTAGGTGGTTAGAGAACTGCATGCATAGTGGATAGGGGTTTGAAACAGTCTATGTGCTAAGGCCTGGGTCACTGAATGAGTACTTGGGTATAGACTGAACGATTAGAGTACTACAAGGAGAGTGCCTTGGTGAATGTATAAGTGGTTGGCTTTTGGCGCAGCGAATGGATTTTTAGGTGTTGCTGAATGAGTCAACAGAGGAGTGCAAGGGTAGTGACAGGATGTTTGCTGGAGTGTATGGATACTGACTGGGGATTTGAAGGTGTGAAAGACAAGTGTGTAGGTGGTTAGAGAACTGCATGCATAGTGATTAAGGGTTTGAAGCAGTCTATGTGCTAAAACCTAAGTCACTGAATGAGTACTTGGGTACTGAATGAACGATTAGAGTACTACAAGGAGAGTGCCTGGGTGAATGTATAAGTGGTTGGGTTTTGGTGCAGCGAATGGATTTGTAGGTGTTGCTGAATGAATAAACAGAGGACTGCAAGGTGAGTGACAGGATGTTTGCTGGAGTGTATGGATACTGACTGGGGAATTGAAGGTGTGAAAGACAAGTGTGTAGGTGGCTAGAGAACTGCATGCATAGTGTATAGGGGTTTGAAACAGTGTATGTGCTGAGGCCTGGGTCACTGAATGAGTACTTGGGTATAGACTGAACGATTAGAGTAGTACAAGGAGAGTGCCTGGTGAATGTATAAGTGTTTTGCTTTTGGCGCAGCGAATGCATTTTTAGGTGTTGCTGAATGAGTCAACATAGGACTGCAAGGGTAGTGACAGGATGTTTGCTGTAGTGTATGGTTAGTTAGTGGGGAATTGAAGGTGTGAAAGACAAGTGTGTAGGTGGTTAGAGAACCGCATGCATAGTGATTAAGGGTTTGAAGCAGTCTATGTGCTAAGGCCTGGGTCACTGAATGAGTACTTGGGTACAGACTGAACGATTAGAGTAGTACAAGGAGAGTGCCTGGGTGAATGTATAAGTGGTTGGGTTTTGGCGCAGCGAATGGATTTTTAGGTGTTGCTGAATGAGCCAACAGAGGACTGCAAGGGGAGTGACAGGATGTTTGCTGCAGTGTATGGATACTGACTGGGGAATTAAAGGTGTGAAAGACAAGTGTGTAGGTGGTTAGAGAACTGCATGCATAGTGGATAGGGGTTTGAAACAGTCTATGTGCTAAGGCCTGGGTCACTGAATGAGTACTTGGGTATAGACTGAACGATTAGAGTACTACAAGGAGAGTGCCTTGGTGAATGTATAAGTGGTTGGCTTTTGGCGCAGCGAATGGATTTTTAGGTGTTGCTAAGTGAGTCAACAGAGGAGTGCAAGGGTAGTGACAGGATGTTTGCTGGAGTGTATGGATACTGACTGGGGATTTGAAGGTGTGAAAGACAAGTGTGTAGGTGGTTAGAGAACTGCATGCATAGTGATTAAGGGTTTGAAGCAGTCTATGTGCTAAGACCTAAGTCACTGAATGAGTACTTGGGTACTGAATGAACGATTAGAGTACTACAAGGAGAGTGCCTGGGTGAATGTATAAGTGGTTGGGTTTTGGTGCAGCGAATGGATTTGTAGGTGTTGCTGAATGAATAAACAGAGGACTGCAAGGTGAGTGACAGGATGTTTGCTGGAGTGTATGGATACTGACTGGGGAATTGAAGGTGTGAAAGACAAGTGTGTAGGTGGCTAGAGAACTGCATGCATAGTGTATAGGGGTTTGAAACAGTGTATGTGCTGAGGCCTGGGTCACTGAATGAGTACTTGGGTATAGACTGAACGATTAGAGTAGTACAAGGAGAGTGCCTGGTGAATGTATAAGTGTTTTGCTTTTGGCGCAGCGAATGCATTTTTAGGTGTTGCTGAATGAGTCAACATAGGACTGCAAGGGTAGTGACAGGATGTTTGCTGTAGTGTATGGTTAGTTAGTGGGGAATTGAAGGTGTGAAAGACAAGTGTGTAGGTGGTTAGAGAACCGCATGCATAGTGATTAAGGGTTTGAAGCAGTCTATGTGCTAAGGCCTGGGTCACTGAATGAGTACTTGGGTACAGACTGAACGATTAGAGTAGTACAAGGAGAGTGCCTGGGTGAATGTATAAGTGGTTGGGTTTTGGCGCAGCGAATGGAATTTTACGTATTGCTGAATGAGTCAACAGAGGACTGCAAGGGTAGTGACAGGATGTTTGCTGGAGTGTATGGATACTGTTTGGGGATTTGAAGGTGTGAAAGACAAGTGTGTAGGTGGTTAGAGAACCGCATGCATAGTGATTAAGGGTTTGAAGCAGTCTATGTGCTAAGGCCTAAGTCACTGAATGAGTACTTGGGTACAGAATGAACGATTAGAGTACTACAAGGAGAGTGCCTGGGTGAATGTATAAGTGGTTGGGTTTTAGCACAGCGAATGGATTTGTAGGTGTTGCTGAATGAATAAACAGAGGACTGCAAGGTGAGTGACAGGATGTTTGCTGGAGTGTATGGATACTGACTGGGGAATTGAAGGTGTGAAAGACAAGTGTGTAGGTGGCTAGAGAACTGCATGCATAGTGTATAGGGGTTTGAAACAGTGTATGTGCTGAGGCCTGGGTCACTGAATGAGTACTTGGGTATAGACTGAACGATTAGAGTAGTAGAAGGAGAGTGCCTGGTGAATGTATAAGTGTTTTGCTTTTGGCGCAGCGAATGCATTTTAGGTGTTGCTGAATGAGTCAACATAGGACTGCAAGGGTAGTGACAGGATGTTTGCTGTAGTGTATGGTTAGTTAGTGGGGAATTGAAGGTGTGAAAGACAAGTGTGTAGGTGGTTAGAGAACCGCATGCATAGTGATTAAGGGTTTGAAGCAGTCTATGTGCTAAGGCCTGGGTCACTGAATGAGTACTTGGGTACAGACTGAACGATTAGAGTAGTACAAGGAGAGTGCCTGGGTGAATGTATAAGTGGTTGGGTTTTGGCGCAGCGAATGGATTTTTACGTGTTGCTGAATGAGTCAACAGAGGACTGCAAGGGTAGTGACAGGATGTTTGCTGGAGTGTATGGATACTGTTTGGGGATTTGAAGGTGTGAAAGACAAGTGTGTAGGTGGTTAGAGAACCGCATGCATAGTGATTAAGGGTTTGAAGCAGTCTATGTGCTAAGGCCTAAGTCACTGAATGAGTACTTGGGTACAGAATGAACGATTAGAGTACTACAAGGAGAGTGCCTGGGTGAATGTATAAGTGGTTGGGTTTTAGCGCAGCGAATGGATTTTTAGGTGTTGCTGAATGAGTCAACAGAGGACTGCAAGGGGAGTGACAGGATGTTTGCTGGAGTGTATGGATACTGACTGGGGATTTGAACGTGTGAAAGACAAGTGTGTAGGTGGTTAGAGAACCGCATGCATAGTGGTTAAGGGTTTGAAGCAGTCTATGTGCTAAGGCCTGGGTCACTGAATGAGTACTTCGGTACTGAATGAACGATTAGAGTACTACAAGGAGAGTGCCTGGGTGAATGTATAAGTGGTTGGCTTTTGGCGCAGCGAATGGATTTTTAGGTGTTGCTGAATGAGTCAACAGAGGAGTGCAAGGGTAGTGACAGGATGTTTGCTGGAGTGTATGGTTAGTGAGTGGGGAATTGAAGGTGTGAAAGACAAGTGTGTAGGTGGTTAGAGAACCGTATGCATAGTGATTTACGGTTTGAAGCAGTCTATGTGCTAAGGCCTGGTTCACTGAATGAGTACTTGGGTACAGAATGAATGATTAGAGTACTACAAGGAGAGTGCCTGGGTGAATGTATAAGTTGTTGGGTTTTGGTGCAGCGAATGGATTTGTAGGTGTTGCTGAATGAATAAACAGATGACTGCAAGGGGAGTGACAGGATGTTTGCTGGAGTGTATGGATACTGACTGGGGAATTGAAGGTGTGAAAGACAAGAGTGTAGGTGGTTAGAGAACTGCATGCATAGTGTATAGGGGTTTGAAACAGTGTATGTACTAAGGCCTGGGTCACTGAATGAGTACTTGGGTATAGACTGAACGATTAGAGTAGTACAAGGAGAGTGCCTGGGTCAATGTATAAGTGTTTTGGTTTTGGCGCAGCGAATGGATTTTTAGGTGTTGCTGAATGAGTCAACATAGGACTGCAAGGGTAGTGACAGGATGTTTGCTGTAGTGTATGGTTAGTTAGTGGGGAATTGAAGGTGTGAAAGACAAGTGTGTAGGTGGTTAGAGAACCGCATGCATAGTGATTAAGGGTTTGAAGCAGTCTATGTGCTAAGGCCTAAGTCACTGAATGAGTACTTGGGTACTGAATGAACGATTAGAGTACTGCAAAGAGAGTGACTGGCTGAATGTATAAGTGGTTGGGTTTTGGCACAGCAAATGGATTTGTAGGTGTTACTGAATGAGTCAACAGAGGACTGCAAGGGGACTGACAGGATCTTTGCTGGAGTGTATGGATAGTGACTGGGGAATTGAAGGTGTGAAAGACATGTGTGTAGGTTGTTAGAGAACGGCATGCATAGTGGATAGGGGTTTGAAGCACTGTATGTTTTAAGGTCTGGGTCACTGAATGTGTACTTGGGTATAGACTGAACAATTAGAGTAGTACAAAGAGAGTGCCTGGGTGAATGTATAAGTGTTTTGGTTTTGGCACAGCGAATGGCTTTGTCAGTGTTGCAGAATGAGTCAACAGAGGACTGCAAAAGGAGTGTCAGGATGTCTGCTGGAGTGTATGGATAGTGACTGGGGAATTGAAGGAGTGAAAGACGTGTGTGTAGGTGGTTAGAGAACGGCATGCATAGTGGATAGGGGTTTGAAGGATTCTATATGGTAAGGCCTGGGTCACTGAATGAGTAGTTGGGTACTAACTGAATGATTATAGTACTGTAAGCAGAGTGACTGGCTTAATGTATAAGTGGTTGAGTTTTGGCACACCAAATGGATTTGTCAGTGTTGCTCAATGAGTCAACAGAGGACTGCAAAGGGAGTGTCAGGATGTCTGCTGGAGTGTATGGATAGTAACTGGGGAATTGAAGGTGTGAAAGACATGTGTGTAGGTGGTTAGAGAACGGCATGCATAGTGGATAGGGGTTTGAATCAGTGTATATGGTAAGGCCTGGGTCACTGAATGAGTAGTTGGGTACTCACTGAACGATTATAATACTGGAAGGAGAATGCCTGGGTGAATGTATAAGTGGTTGGGTTTTGACACAGTGAATGAATTAGTACATGGTGCTGGATGGCTGATTGGAAAAGTACAATTACAAAGACTCACTAGCCTAGAAGCAGTTAAGTGACTACATACATTCTACAAATTTCACTACAACACTGCTAGTGTGAAAGCCTCACTCATTGTGCAAATACATAAGCAGTAATTTAGTTGTACTACAAGGTAACTTAATTATATAAATAAAAACAGCAACAGAGCATCTTTCCAGAGATATCTACACCGTCCATCCCCCTTTCTTCACCAGTGTCCTCTCACAGACCATTTTTTATTTTAATACTTAGTTAATTTTTCATTCACAGTAATAGTTATAAAAAACACTAATTAATTTTCCCACTTGGTTTTTTAACTAAAATTTCTGAAAAATTAAAAATTGTAGAATTAGGACCTGTAAAAGACAAGAAAAAAATCGTTATAATATATAATATTATATTTTTTATAACAAAACATAATTTTCACATTTTAAAAATTATTTTCTTTATCTTTTTGCTGTTCTCAGAATACATTGAATTTCACTACAAATAGTGATTACAATGTTACTCATCACATAACAGCGGGCAAAAAAATAAAACAATCAATAAGATTGTTTTAAAAAACCCAAAACTACTTGTAAAATATTTAAAATATACTTAACTATTTATGAACATTTCATAAAAACTTCCTGCTCAATAACATACCATATAATACAAATTACAGGTATATAAAATGCTCTCTCCTAAGAAAATGTTATAACTTGAAATTGTATACACAGTAAATGTTTTTCTTTCAAAATATATGCTGAGAGGATGTGCAAGAAAAAGTCCATAATTAAAATATATACTTTTCCTCTTGGCCAAATAGTTTTTTTGAAATCCTTTAAATTAAAATTGTCCAATAGTAATCATATTAAGAAATATCAATAAATTCTTCACAGGTTGAATTATGTTCCTAAAACTTTGGTTTTAAAAATATTAAGTAGGAATTTTGTAATTCTCTAGGCAAACGTTGTTTAAAATCCAATTGAGCATCATTACAATATGTCCATCCTCTATTGCATTTTAAATACACAGTGTAATGTCCAGATGTTGTAGAAGGACCATGATGGAAAATAATTGATACTGCTACAAAAGTCCTTCCAGATATAGATAGTTGACTTGCTACAAATTCTTTAATTAAAGTTTCCATTTTTCTTCCATCAGCTCTACAACGTTGTATCATTAAAATTATGTATTGTCCAAATCTTTGTATAAATAATGTTGATAACATTTTTGATTTGCATTGGCTACACTCCATGTTTTGATTTGCTGCTTTAACTAGTTTATTGAAAGACACTGTTTTACAGTCTGGTAATGTCAAATATATAAATCTTTCAGTATCTATGTTAGTTGTACATGTAAACATACAATTTTCACATTCATGTACCCATTTATAACGAAGGCCAAAAAGATTTTCAATTTGTATTCCCTCATTTTCTAATACTGTAAGCATATACATTAGAAATTCCTGAGCGTCTTGTTGAATATCCTGCGTAAATTGTGTACAACCAGAACATATATCCAAAAGATTACGAATATGAGAAACACTTTGTAATTTGCTTTTATTAGTGTTCAATTTTTCATAAAAACAATGCAATATGGAACAAAATCTTTTTTCACGATTTTCCATAATTTGCTGTTGCAAACTTTCTAGAAAAAAGACTACATTGACCACTACATTAGCATAGCAGTTGATACCTGAACTGTTTTCTAACTGATACCCAACAATTTCTTCAATACTATCCTTTTTCTTTTTGCTTGCAATATGAACATTATCTTTATTTTTTTCCTTCTCTATAACTTCACTACAGATATTCTCATATCTTCTTTTTCGATGTACTACAGACTTTTCAAATACAGGATATTCACCTAAATTTGGAGTATACGCTCTTCTTAACCTATTATACTCTTTTACACAGTTTGCATCTGCAGTAATCTTTGACTCATCAAAATCAATCAAAAACAATCCAGATAAAGTTCTGACTCGGGACAAAGCAACATATGCCATACCTTCTTTAAACACGCTACTTCCTATGTTCACCAAAGCACTGTCTACACTCAATCCTTGAGATTTATGAATAGTGACTGCATATGCCAAAGAAAGTGGAAATTGCTTCCTACGGACATACAAATCTTTAACAAGCAAAAAACGAACAGAACAACAACCAATTTTTTTTACTTCTTCAATTTGATCAAATTTAATTTTTAAAAATTCTATTCCATCTCTTTTTTGATAATTAACAAAATTCACAACTTTCCCCATTGCTCCATTAACTAAACCTTTTTCCACATCCAAATTACGCCGTAAAATTACTCGACAGTTGACACATAGATATAAATTCTTTTCTAAACCAGCAGTTTTAGATATGGATTTTTCTAAAGAATTCAATTTTTTTTCAATTTGTCGGTCAAAATAATAGTAATTCCTTCGTGCTCTATTTTATCAATGGCTTCCATTTTTTTGATTTCTTGATTTTCTAGCTTCAAAAGTTGTTCATTGAAAATAGAACATTCACGGAGTGTTGGCATTAAACAAATTATAGATTTACTTTCAGCAATTTTACTATACATTTTTTCTGGAACTATATTTTCATTTGGAAACAAATTCTTAAATAGTCGACTTTGCAAAGCTTGTTTGCCTTCTTCTGTGAGAACTCCAATTCTTATATCTTGAAGTATAGATCCATAATTAACATCATTTGCCTGTCGCATATTTGTAATGAGTTCTTTGTATTCAAAATAAGACCAAATATTAACGTTGCCAACACTTCCCAAAGACTTTCTGGTGTCTTCATGCACAAGTGTTTTAAATACTGGTTGTCCTTTTACAGGAGTAAGTTGCAGAAGATCTCCAAAAACGATAACATGTTTACCTCCAAATAAGACATCATATTCTGTTTTAAGAATTTGCTGCATTCTTAAATGCACAAAAGCAAGCATTAAGTTTGAGACCATACTTACTTCATCAATAATTAGAAGTTTCATTTTCTTTAGCACTCTTGAAACTTCATAACAAGCTTCTCCTGATAGCTTATGATATTCCAATTTGTTTTCGTGCTCTACAGGTAGCATAAGTAAACGATGTAATGTAATCCCTTTAATGTTGTGTGCTGCTAACCCAGTTGGAGCGGTTACAACACAAGATAAATGTGAGTCAGTTGATTTCTGCAGATAACTGGTCAATACTTTAATTAAGAAACTTTTTCCTGTTCCAGCTTGACCACTGACATACATTCGGATAGGTTGAAATGATGTGCATGTGCATTCTTTCTTTTCATGAAGAAATCCATGGTCAATCTGTTGTGTCACTTGCTGATATATTTCTTTCTGTTCAATATTTAGTTGTTCTTCCAAGTTTCCTAAGTCCATAATATCTTCTTGAGCTTGATGCATTGCTGTTTCCACCTCATTCATTGCAATTGCTGCTTCATTTTGAACAATTGGTTCTCCTAGTGGATCTTCACTCAGTGGAGCAGAACTTTGACTGTCTTGAGAACTGTCTCTAGCAATCTCAGCTGCAATAGTAGCTTCTTGATCCATTTCATCGTTCAACATTTTCAGATAGTTAGCAAAAACTGGACATTCTATGGTATCTTTACAAGCATTGAAGGAATCTTCATAGCTCTGAAAATCCCCAAGTAATTCCAATTCTGTACGCCACGGTTTGAAGAGTTGCAAAAGTGCTAAATAGTAAAATTCCCTTTTCTGTTCAGTGTCACAACTCAGTTTTCTGTGATTAATCAAGTTTCCTTTCCTTTGTTTCACCAAACATCCTTCAGAACCAATAACTGCATATTTTCCATCGTTTATGTTTTCTGTAGTATTCCGTTTAAAACTGTAGTATTGCAGCACTTCATATAGACATATGTTGTCAAGATTATGACTTCTATTTGGATAATATGTATCCAACATGTTTGTTTTCACAATATCTGTACTTTCTGGATCTTTTTCTGCTAAATATTCAATTTCTTGTACAGATTTAAGTACTCGATTTCGTGTTGCAGCAAGACCTAGACTCACCCAAATAATTGATCTTGATTTTGAGTATAAGCTTGCAGATGATAACCGATCTGAGCATTCATATGCTCCAATTTCTCGATGGGATAACATCTTCAAACTGAAACTGTATAACTTCTTACTAAGACTCTTCTCATGAGCAATTTCTTCCCACATTTCTTTTAACTCTGTTTTTTCAGATTTTGTTATATAAGATGTCACATACCGGGCAACTGCAATGGAATTATCCGCAACATACTGAATATCCATATTAGCATTCCACATTGAGAGAATAACTGGATTATAATCATTAATATATTTTGATTCTTCACTTCTTCTTAAATTATATGTATTTTTGGGTGATTTTCTGTTGATTGTATGTCTCATAGCTGACATAAAACTGTTTACTCTTCCTTTGGATATTACAGGACGTGGAAATCCAAAACGACATTTGGTGTAAAACTTTTCCTTAGACTTGTACTTCCGTCGGCAGTATTTTCCACATCGATGATGTTGGAATCGTAACACTTGTTGTCTTAAGCTGTTCTCATCTGTTCTTTTTGGTATAGCACATGTCGCATATTCCTCAATAAAAGACAAAACGGTATCATCCGAATCAGTTCCAAATTTAGGTGCATCCTTAATCCATAACAGCATATGTATATGAGGAGCACCTCTAGCTTGATACTCCTTTCTCCAAAAAAAATCTAAAACTTCTCCAAGAGGAGGATTCTTTTTATTGCAGATAAAAGACATCATAGCTTCAAACCTATGATTGAAATACCTGCATACATTAACAGGATCCAAAGAGCACAATTCTCCAGGTGTCTTGTATTCAATATTTTTTACATTTGAATTTGCCTCACGAAGAAATTCAAGTAAATCATCCCAAGCGTATTCAGCACAGCTTAGGGTAAGAAACCATGTAGGAGTTCCTAAGTTCCTCAGCATGCATTTAAGTTCTCCATGACGACGGTACCAATACTCATTAGTACCACGCTGACATGCCATCAAATTAATCAACTGAGATTCTAGATGATCGTCTCTCTCATGTACTTTATCCATAAATTGCTTTGCAGAAACATTTTGAAAATGTACTCCTGTTTTCAAAATGTGGTTGACTGCATAAGAAAGTCCTGCCAAGTCACTCTCAAACAAAAGATGAAATATATATGGGATACATTGTCGAAACCTTGGGTCTTCTGCATACAATCTTGTTGTCCGATATTCAGATGCAGGAATCTGCACTGGTCGTTCATCATATCGTCCACCTTTTCCAGTTGGAAACAGCTGCGGAAAACAACGAGCTTCCAAACTTTTCTCCCATACACTCATGGGAGTACCCTTTGCTTTCTTCATTTGGAATAATTCAATTGTATTCCCCATCACTTCTTTCGAATGAAGTGGATGTACACTATAATGTTCATAGATTTCTTCACTTTTGGTCATGTCCACTTTTTCAATTTGTCCATTTGACGTTTCAGTATCATCTCCTAAAAGTATTTCTTCTTGTTCCACATGTACATTTTTGTAGTAATCATTGTTTTGAATCAGATATAATGTTGCCTTTTGCACTTTCGTAACATCCACTAATTCTTGCCAGATTTTCTTACTCTTAGTAGGAACACCATTAACTAGAATAAGTAGTGGCTCACTTTCTACATTCTCTCCACCAATAGTTTCAATATTTTTCTTTAAATCTAGAGGTAAATATACAACTCTTCCTTTTAATCCTCTCTGTAAATCTGTAGGAGGCAATTTACCTGTTTTAGGCTCCATACGAACAATAGCTTGAAATGGGTGCACACATTGAATCAGAATAGACTCATACGTATTTAAATCTATCAGTTCTGGAGGAATAGTTACCAACTCTAGATTATTATGGACAGCTCTAGCAGGCATTTTATTGTCGTTTAATTTGTTATAACAATATTTACAAATACGCTGATCAGAACCCAAATAAAAACAATCCTCTACGAACAAATAAGTTGCAAATTCCTTCCACTTATTATTATTTTCTCTTTCACTTTGTAAATACAGATCAACAGTCCTAGTCTGAATTTTATAGTGAGTTCGTCGGCAACAAATACAAGTATAATTTGGCCTTTCACATGAAATCACCTCAAACTTTGTAATTTCGTCTTCAAATTTTTTTGTACTGGTATGTTGCACATTCTCCTCAACATTTTCCTGTATTAATGTGTCTGTTTCTGCACTCTCTTCTCCAGGACCAAAGTAACAAAACTCAATTTTTTCACAAACGTTTTTCATATCTGATACTGACCCACGTAAGAGAGCACTGTTCAACTCATTTAACATTAGTGCTGGACTTTTTGCATAATACAATCTTCTGACTAACTTTCGCATTTCAGAATGATGTACTGCTAACATCCTAAAATGATGAAAAACACTTCGACATACTTTTCTAGAAAGACAAGCAAGAGAATGTCCTTGCAAACCAGTATTTTTTCTCACTCTGCAAGGGTCTAGTCCTTGCAACATCTTAATCTTTTGCTTAACACTTTTTTTAGTATACTGTCGTAAGAAATTGCGTAAAATATCAATAGATTCTTGTCGTATACTACAAATACTACTGCAATCCCAAGTATACACTGGGGCTTTAGGTCGTCTCCCTACAACTTCATCAGCTAACACTTCTTCTACATTTCTGGAAACGATCTTCTCTTTCTCAATTGGACAACCATTTCTAACCTCATAAGCTCGACCACTTGTATCAACTGTATGCAATAAATTATTGGTCTGAAAATAACTCTCTTCATTAAAGAAAGGCTCTGAACTTGAAGTGTGTTTCCATTCACCCAAAAAAAATTCACAAAAATTAGTTCTGTTAATTACTCTTTTCTTCTTACTTTTATCCTTTAATAAATGGATTGGTTTATCTAGAGATCGAATTCTGTTTAAAACTAAAATGAATAATTTCCTTTTTAATGCAAAAGTCTTTTCAACTACAGTTTCAATATGCTTCTTCTTTCGATAAAATACTGCTCTTTTTTAGATTTCCTCACATCTTTCAACAAATTAAGAACAACTCTATTATAAAAAATCTTTTTCTGATTTCTTTATACTGACTCTGCCTTCTTTTACCATACATTGTGTTTTTTGAATGTAAATTCCCATTTTTTTTTTGTTTTTATTCATATTCTTTTTTGTGGTTGAACGATTTTCCATATTTTCCACATTTTGCACACTGTTTCTTGGCTTTGAAAGTTTTTGAATAAATTGTTTTGTTCTCTTACCAGAAGACTTATTGTTTTTCCCCACATGTTGTTGCTCATCCAATATTGTGTGTTGATTTTTCTTCAAATAATAGCCCTTTTTGTTTCCTTTTCTCTTTTCGTTTTTTTTAGCCATGATAAGTTTATTTTAATGATCCTAATGAATATCTGTAAAAAATAATTTTAAATACATTAATTGAAAAAAATATATAAATTATACTTTTCTATTTCTAAACAAATACATTGTATATAAAAAACATGTAAGCACTTTCTTTTCTAATGACTAATTAAAGGTGTGAAACAGAAGTGTGTAGGTGGTTAGAGGAGTGCATGCATAGTGGATAGGGGTTTGAAGCAGTCTATGTGCTAAGGCCTGGGTTACTGAATGAGTACTTGGGTATAGACTGAACAATTATAGTAGTACAATGAGAGTGCCTGGGTGAATGTATAAGTGCTTGGGTTTTTGCACAGCAAATGGATTTTTAGGTGTTGCAGAATGAGTCAACAGAGGACTGCAAGGGGAGTGACAGGATGTTTGCTGGAGTGTATGGATACTGATTGGGGATTTGAAGATGTGAAAGACAAGTGTGTAGGTGGTTAGAGAACCGCATGCATAGTGATTAAGGGTTTGAAGCAGTCTATGTGCTAAGGCCTAAGTCACTGAATGAGTACTTGGGTACTGACTGAACGATTAGAGTACTGCAAGGAGAGTGCCTGTGTGAATGTATAACTGGTTGGGTTTTAGCGCAGCAAATGGATTTTTGGTGTTGCTGAATGACTCAACAGAGGACTGCAAGGGGACTGACAGGATGTTTGCTGTAGTGTATGGTTAGTGAGTGGGGAATTTAAGATGTGAAAGTCAAGTATGTAGGTGGTTAGAGAACTGCATGCATAGTGCATAGGGGTTTGAAGCAGTATATGTGCTAAGACCTTGGTCACTGAATGAGTACTTGAGTACTGACTGAACGATTAGAGTACTGCAAGGAGAGTGACTGGCTTAATGTATAAGTGTTTGGGTTTTGACGCAGCGAATGGATTTGTAGGTGTTGCTGAATGAGTCAACAGAGGACTGCAAGGGTAGTGACAGGATGTTTTCTGGAGTGTATAGATAGTGACTGGTGATTTGAAGGTGTGAAAGACAAGTGTGTAGGTGGTTAGAGGACCACATGCATAGTGGATAGGGGTTTGAAGCAGTATATGTGCTAAGACCTTGGTCACTGAATGAGTACTTGGGTACTGACTGAACGATTAGAGTACTGCAAGGAGAGTGACTGGCTGAATGTATAAGTGGTTGGGTTTTGGCACAGCGAATGGATTTGTAGGTGTTGCTGAATGAGTCAACAGAGGACTGCAAAGGGAGTGACAGGATGTTTGCTGGAGTGTATCGATAGTGACTTGGGAATTGAAAGTGTGAAAGACAAGTCTATGTGTGGTTAGAGAACCGCATGCATAGTGCATAGGGGTTTCAAACAGTGTATGTGCTAAGGCCTGGGTCACTGAATGAGTTCTTTGAGTATAGACTGAACGATTAGAGTACTACAAGGAGAGTGCCTGGGTGAATGTATAAGTGGTTGGGTTTTTACGCAGCAAATGGATTTTTAGGTTTTGTAGAATGAGTCAACAGAGGACTGCAAGGGGAGTGGCAGGATGTTTGCTGGAGTGTATGGATACTGACTGGGGATTTGAAGGTGTGAAAGACAAGTGTGTAGGTGGTTAGAGAACCACATGCATAGTGCATAGGGGTTTCAAGCAGTCTATGTGCTAAGGCCTGGGTCACTGAATGAGTACTTGGGTATAGACTGAACAATTACACTAGTACAAAGAGAGTGCCTGGCTGAATGTATAAGTGTTTTGGGTTTGGCACAGCAAATGGCTTTGTAGGTGTTGCTGAATGAGTCAACAGAGGACTGCAAGGGGAGTGACAGGATGTTTGCTGGAGTGTATGGATAGTGACTTGGGAATTGAAAGTGTGAAAGACAAGTCTGTGTGTGGTTAGAGAACCGCATGCATAGTGCATAGGGGTTTCAAGCAGTCTATGTGCTAAGGCCTGGGTCACTGAATGAGTACTTGGGTATATACTGAACAATTAGACTAGTACAAAGAGAGTGCCTGGGTGAATGTATAAATGTTTTGGTTTTGGCGCAGCAAATGGCTTTGTAGGTGTTGCTGAATGAGTCAACAGAGGACTGCAAGGGTAGTGACAGGATGTTTGCTGTAGTGTATGGATACTGACTAGGGATTTGAAGGTGTGAAAGACAAGTGTGTAGGTGGTTATAGTGTATAGGGGTTTCAAACAGTGTATGTGCTAAGGCCTTGATCACTGAATGAGTACTTGGGTATAGACTGAACAATTAGAGTACTACAAGGAGATTTTCTGGGTGAATGTATAACTGTTTTGGTTTTGGTGCACCAAATGGCTTTATAGGTGTTGCTGAATGAGTCAACAGAGGACTGCAAGGGGTGTGACAGGGTGATTGCTGGAGTATATATTTACTACCTGAGTAATTGAAGGTGTGAAAGACAAGTGTGTAGGTGGTTAGAGAACTGCATGCATAGTGGATAGGGGTTTGAAGCAGTCTATGTGCTAAGGCCTGGGTCACTGAATGAGTACTTGGGTACTGACTGAACGATTAGAGTACTGCAAGGAGAGTGCCTGGGTGAATGTATAAGTGGTTGGGTTTTTGCGCAGCGAATGGATTTGTACGTGTTGCTGAATGAGTCAACACAGGACTGCAAGGGGAGTGACAGGATGTTTGCTGGAGTGTATGGATACTCACTGGGGATTTGAAGGTGTGAAAGACAACTGTGTAGGTGGTTAGAGAACCGCATGCATAGTGTATAGGGGTTTCAAACAGTCTATGTGCTAAGGCCTGGGTTACTGAATGAGTACTTGGGTACTCACTAAACAATTATAATACTAGAAGGAGAGTGCCTGGGTGAATGTATAAGTGGTTGGGTTTTAGCGCTGCAAATGGATTTTTGGTGTTGCTGAATGAGTCAACAGAGGACTGCAAGGGGAGTAACAGGATGTTTGCTGGAGTGTATGGATACTGACTGGGGATTTTAAGGTGTGAAAGACAAATGGGTAGGTGGTTAGAGAACCGCATACATAGTGCATAGGGGTTTGAAGCAGTGTATGTCATAAGGCCTGGGTCACTGAATGAGTTCTTTGGGTATAGACTGAACAATTAGACTAGTACAAAGAGAGTGCCTGGGTGAATGTATAAGTGTTTTGGTTTTGGCGCAGCAAATGGCTTTATAGGTGTTGCTGAATGAGTCAACAGAGGACTGCAAGGTGACTGACAGGATGTTTGCTGTAGTGTATGGTTAGTGAGTGGGGAATTTAAGGTGTGAAAGTCAAGTATGTAGGTGGTTAGAGAACTGCATGCATAGTGATTAAGGGTTTGAACCAGTCTATGTGCTAAGGCCTGAGTCACTGAATCAGTACTTGGGTACTGAATGAATGATTAGAGTACTACAAGAAGAGTACCTGGGTGAATGTATAAGTGTTTTGGTTTTGGCACACCAAATGGATTTGTCAGTGTTGCTCAATTAGTCAACAGAGGACTGCAAAGGGAGTGTCAGGATGTTTGCTGGAGTGTATGGATAGTGACTGGGGATTTCAAGGTGTGAAAGACAAGTGTGTAGGTGGTTAGAGAACAACATGCATACTGGATAGGGGTTTGAAGCAGTCTATGTGCTAAGGCCAGTGTGATTCTAGAAAACCAAAACTATTCCCTGGGCTTTAGCAAAAGAGACGCACTAGTCTGGAAGAGGTTAGGACACTGCATACATTTTACACATTTCACTACAGCATTGCTAGTGTGAATGCCTGAATAATTCTGCGGATCCATAAGCACTGACTGAGTTCTAATACTAGTGCAACTTCACAATAGGATAGGTTTTTAAACAGTTATATGTTAGCAGAGACATGAAGTAACCACATGCTTCTGTCACAATGGTTACACAAGTGCAGACATACTCACAGTGTGATTCTACACAAGCCAAACTATTCTCTGAAATTTATCAGAAGAAACTCACTAGCCTGGAAGCAGTTAGGTGACTTCATACATTATACACATTTCACTACACCAGTGCTAATGTGAATGCCTGAGTCATTGTGCAAATACATAACCAGTAACTAAGTTCTACTACTACTACAACTTGACAACAGGTTAGAATTTTAAGCAGTTATGTGTCAGCAAAGACATAAAGTAATCACAAGCTTCTGTCACAATGGTTGCAGAAATGCACACATACTCACAGTGTGATTCTAGAGAACCAAAACTATTCCCTGTGCTTTAGCAAAAGAGACACACTACTCTAGAAGAGGTTAGGTGACGGCATACATTCAACATATTTCACTACAGCATTGGTAGTATGAATGCCTGAATTATTCTGCAAATCCATAAGCAGTGTCTGAGTTCTAATACTACAGAAAGTAGACAACACGATAGTAGAATAAATAATTATTCAACTATTCCTTTCAACTCATTTAAAAATATATATATTACTATACAAAGGGGCAAATTTACAAGGCCCTTGTGCCATATTTGCGTCACTTTTCCCATGTTAAAAGTGACGCAAAAGTGGCGCAAGAGGCTTCTAAAACTGGCCCATACTATTTTTAAAACAAACACCAAATACAATAAAAATAATTAAACTATACATCAGTACATTTAATAATATATTTCAAAAAAGACAGTTTCCTTAAAGTATGAAATCTTTTTAAATAAACATCTAAAATATATAACTCACCTATTAAATAAATCTGTTCAATTAAAAATCTCACACACTCAGTCAGGATTTTCTTTTTCGCACAGAATGTAGATAAGCACACTCTCCAATATAAAATCAGTAATGGCAAACTTTCCCTCTAATTTTTCATACATATACACATGACTTTCCAGTGTTTTTCAAATTGTAAAACGAATTTCCATTGGTCATAGAGAATAATACTTTTCAACTGACATCTTTCCCCCTTGTTCTGAATATCAGTTTCCATAGCAACAGCTCATGCAACATTCAACTTAGCTGCCAGGTCACAAGTTCACCACACAATGTTGCAAATGACAACAGCAGGTGTGGTTGGCTTTGCAAAGCATTCACTAATCCTTTCTGCTGTACCTTGCAAACTTTTCATTATAACCAATAAAAAACATGCTTTCTAAACCATGAAAAATGCACCCTATATTAGAATGTAGAGTGTTCTTAAACAGCCAATCAAATCTCTACTTTCTTAAAAACAGCATGTTGTCCACCATTTTAGATAGATTTCATTTTCCCTCCTACCTACCTCAGGTACAGACATCTTTTTATTACCTACATTGATCCCTTCAAGATGCTTTCAGTGTGGATTGTGGGACACAGCTATGTTTTCTGGTGCAAAAGGTATGCTGAAAGCAGAGGTATTGACAAAGATTTAGCTTTGCCAAATGTAGACATTAAATGGATTGGTCAGAGAGGATTAAAGTGGCACCAATTGATGCCATTGGTTAAATCCTTTTTGCATCTCCAACACCCTGACCTCATAATTGTGCACTGTGGTGGCAATGACCTAGGCACTTTGACTGGGGTAGGTCTGGAAATGCTTATGAAGGACACCTTTGCAGAATTCATGTCACTTTTTCCCCAAACTGCCTTTGTCTATTCGAACATATGCCAAAGACAGAAATGGCAGTGGTCCAATCATTTTTGTCCACAGTTTGAGAAAGCTAGGAAACATGTCAATAAAGCTGTTTCTGCTTATCTCAGAGATTATAGGATGGGGTCCATTTTCAACAACAATCTGCGTTTTAATATAGATGGCATCTATAGGAGAGACGGTGTTCATTTTACAGATGAGGGTAACCGAATCTTTCTCATCAACTTTAGACTCTGCATCGGTACTTACTTGTAGGTACCATAATGTATCAATAAACACAAGGGCTCTTTTTAGAGCCACCCAAGATATAAACATATATTCTTCATGTATATTTACTGTTTTTCAAAAAATATTTGGGGGATTCGCGCACCCAACGCGTTCACCTTGGAGTCGCGCACCCAACGCGTTTACACCAGGGGGCCGCGCTGGGAGTCGCGCACCAAACGCGTTCACACTAGGGGCCGCGCTGAGCGGCGCGCTGGGTGCGCGACTCCTTATTTTCCCGTAAAAATTTTGATAGCTCCTATCACTAATTTGTATTCTCCCCGGGGACCCCATCCCCCGGGGTTTATACATAATGATGGAGACCGTGAGGGGAGCCCCAATGCCCCCACGGTCCCGCCGGCTCCCCGCGTCCTTCGAGAGCCGGCATTGCTTTCCCACATGGGGAGCTGCTGACATGCAGCTCCCCGTGTGGAAAAGCAATTTGCTTTAGATATTGGAAGAGACTCTCTTCCAATATCCAAAGCAGTTTGCTATGGCAGGACGTGAGCCGCGAGGCTCCCGTCCTGCCATAGCAAACTACAGTGTTCCGGGGGTAGGCACCCCGGGACACTGCAGGAGCCGGCCCTGGGGGGTGGCACTCCCCAGGGCCATCAAGGGCTCCAGGAGGGGGGCCGCGCGGCCCCCCTCCCTTAAATTGCACAGCCCCGGGGAGGTGGTGGTCCCGGGGCTCTGGGGGTCCGTAATGGACCCCCACATTTATTTTATAGGTGCCCCGGGGACGTGGTGGTCCTCGGGCGTGTGGGGGCTGGAGCCCCCACACAGGTTTTTTAAATAAAAAAGAAGCCCCGGGGGGTGGCGGTCCCCGGGGCATGGGAGCCCTTGAGGCCCCCACCCATTAAATTATCCCCCCACCATGCCCCCGGGACTTGGGCCACCCGGGGGCCAATTAACATCGAAGCGCGGGAGACCGCGCCTCGATTTTTTTTCTTTTCGGCAGGATTCGCGCACCCTGAGCGCACCCAACGCGTTTACACCAGGGGGCCGTGCTGGGAGTCGCGCACCCAACGCGTTCACACTAGGGGCCGCGCTGAGCGGCGCGCTGGGTGCGCGACTCCTTATTTTCCCGTAAAAATTTTGATAGCTCCTATCACTAATTTGTATTCTCCCCGGGGACCCCATCCCCCGGGGTTTATACATAATGATGGAGACCGTGAGGGGAGCCCCAATGCCCCCACGGTCCCGCCGGCTCCCCGCGTTCTTCGAGAGCCGGCATTGCTTTCCACATGGGGAGCTGCTGACATGCAGCTCCCCGTGTGGAAAAGCAATTTGCTTTAGATATTGGAAGAGAGAGCAGGTTTCCTGCTCTCTCTTCCAATATCCAAAGCAGTTTGCTATGGCAGGACGGGAGCCGCGAGGCTCCCGTCCTGCCATAGCAAACTACAGTGTCCCGGGGTAGGCACCCCGGGACACTGCAGGAGCCGGCCCTGCGGGGTGGTGGTCCCCAGGGCCATCAGGGCTCCAGGAGGGGGCCGCGCGGCCCTCCCATTCAGTACATAGCCCCGGGAGGTGGTGGTCCCCGGGGCTCTGGGGTCCGTAACGGACCCCCATATTAAAATGTTTAGTGCCCCGGGGAGGTGGCGGTCCTCGAGGCATGTGGGGGCTGGAGCCCCCCACACAGGTTTTACAATTTAATTAAAAAAAGCCCCGGGGAGGTGGTGGTCCCCGGGGCTGCGGGAGGGCTCAGAGCCCTCCCGCACCATTTTTCTAAAAAGCCCCGGGGGTGGCGGTCCCCGGGCTTGGGGGCCCTTTGAGGCCCCCACACATCAAATTATCCCCCCACCATGCCCCCGGGACTTGGGCCACCCGAGGGCCAATTAACATCGAAGCGCGGGAGACCGCGCTTCGATTTTTCGGCAGGATTCGCACCTGAGCGCATCCTGCCGATTTTTTAAATTTTTTTTTTTATTTTTTTGCCCAGGGGGTCCTTGTGGGACCCCTGAGCAAACCTAGGGGTCAGGGTGTTTCTACCCTGCCCCCTTTGTGCGCTTTGCGCACTTGTTTCTGTCCCTCGGTTCTACCGAGGGACAAAATGGCTGCCAATATTTCCTGAATCGGAATGTTGACAGCCAGCTGACAGCCAATTAACATGCAGCTCGTGATCGGGACGGTGCGCGCAGGGTGCGCTGAGGGTACGCGGACCCTACTCGGCCATAGATATCACTAACTTTTTACTTTTCATTTTCTCAGCAACTACTGAACGGATTTACACCATTTAACAAAAAGGGTTCTTTCTGAACCAAGAACTACCTCTTTGCCAAATTTGGTGTAATTCCGTTCAGCAGTTCGGGCTGTAGCCGTGTCTAAAGTTTCCTATGGAAAAGTGCATGGGGAAAACACGTTTTGGGACCCCCTTTTTCTCGGCCCCCGCTTGACGAATCCCCCGAGACTTTCAGGGTAGGAGCGGACCGGAGCGGGCCACAAAGTTTGAAAATTTCGCGAAGATACGTCAACCGGCAAGAGAGTTATTTCAAATAGAATGTCGCGGATTTCCTATGGATAATAGGTTGTAACTATAACTATCTACTGGCGACCGCCAGTAGATAATATATATATATATATATATATATATATATATATATATATATATATATATATATATATATATATATATATATACCCCTATAACTAAGTAGGCTATATATATATATATAGCCTACTTAGTTATAGGGGCTTTCAGCCAGCTCTGTTCACAAATGGTCTGTCAGTTTGTCATTCATATTTTTGCACTTCCTACCACAGCAAACAGCCAGGGGCACAGGGGAAGCCGACTTTAGTCATTGTCTGACCTTTCTATAAGTGATAGCATGCTACTCTTCTACAATGTGCTCTGACACACAAAAAGTAGTCGCCTTGTATACTTTCCCAAAAACAGTCCACAAACGTTATCAAACTCAAAATTTGCCAGCCAACTGCAGACCTTTCGATTTTGCCAATGCTTGTTTAATTTTCTTTGGGAGGCTCTTTATTAGTCATTAGTGTTATGAATGTTTCTTACCATTAGTGTACACTTTCCAAGAATTTGAAGCTTACTTTCGTGGGAATTCGTCCTGTTTACCAAATCAATCACTTTGATTTCGTCATGAAGTCTGACATCTGAGCCATGCGGAGTATGTCTCTCTTTAATCTGCAAGGCACGTTGGAGTTATGCAGTTGAGTAGCCCATTTAAAAGCTACCTATCTTTGAATGCAGAGACTCATATTTTATTTTGACATCCTGACAGCCATATCATCATTCCATACCACGGACCGCATCTCTATTCAACAATGGCAATTCAAAAGACTTTCCTTTGCACTCCAGACAGATGCTCTCCGAAAGACGCAGTGCTATTTCTAAATGAAAATCCCTTCTAATGCAGCTCCTGTCTGGAATGACCTTCAGAGCATGACTCATGATGAAACGCCATCTTTTCTGAAATATTTTATGTATGCAGCTCATACATTTTAAACATTTTGACTACTTAAATGCAAGACAGTCTATCAGAAAGTGTGAATTCAGCTGGATTGAACTAGTATTTTAAATGTCTTTTATTGATATACATGCCATTTTCGTGTCTGATTATTCTATGTTAGAAACTTGACCTCTCTAAATGCTATCACCTTCAAGTATTTGCTGAAACATACGAAATGTTGTCTACAGAAAAGTACGCAAACTGTAGAACAGTCGGTCTTCAGAAAACTCAAATTGCCAAGCTGCTTCACCGAAGAGATGGTACCAACTTTACAACGACCTCACCTTTAATGGGAATTATTTTAATTCTATTCTACATCTAACCTGTTTTCAGTTTAATTCTGCATTTAAGATAAGTGTTTCATATTTAATGACGTGATGGTGCTATATACCTGTGTGCAGTAAGCAGTTTAGAAAAACAAACCAAGCACGAGGCATGGGTATCTGACCTGAGAAATAATTTGAACATTTTAATTATTTAGGAGTGCAATAGAAGCGTGTGGCTCATTTATGATGCCCATTTCGCCATCGGAACGTCACTTTTTGTGGTGTTCTGTGGCGCAGGAGCCTGCTCCATATTTACGAGGCAGCACTAAGCCACTTTTTTGGGCTTAATGCTGCCTCGTAAATATTGTCCCCTTTACAGCTGCGGTCCGTGCAGGTAACAGCGGTGGGCGGTGGGGCCGCTGGGGATTTCAAGAGGACGATGCAGAGGAAAATGAATTATTTATTTAATTTTCCTCTGCATCGTCCTCGAAATCCCCAACGAGACCTCACCGCCCACCGCCCACCGCCCCACCGCCCCACCGCTGTTACCTGCACGGACCGCGGCTACCCCTTTAACGCAGTTTTCTGAGTTAAAGGGGCATGCAATGGGTGTTGCTGGGGGCGTTCCCAGCAACATCCATGGCATTTTGTCACTGCTCCAGATGTACAAGAAATCGTAAATCTGAGGAGGCGCCAAAAACGTACACCTCCCCAGGGGAGGCGTAAGGGAGGCACAACGAGGAGAAATATCTTTATTTCTCCTCGTTTTTCCTTTTTCTATGTGTGCTGCAGAAGAAAGAGGAAAAAGCCTCTTGTGATTGTTTTTGTGCAGGAAGGTTTCCCTTCCTGCATAAAAACAATCATCCCCTCAATGCAGGCACACTTGCACCATGGAGCAAATGTGCCTGCATTGGCAGACGGCAGCTCATTGTGCACCAGCGCAGGGGAAAAGGACAGGAATGCGCCGTATCTCATAGATACAATGAATTCCTGCCCTTTTCTTTTACGGTAGGTCAGCGCAGCAGGGAGGCCTGCAGCGCTGCCCCAGGGTAAAACCTCATAAATGAGGCCCTCGGTTTCGAAGTACTACTCCACGAAAGGAGTCAAATTACTAAGTAAATTTGTGCATTTCACCTGTTTATAAATGCTACTTGCAGCTTTTATGCCTGCATTTTAAGAAAAACATATCCTTAAAAAGTGAATGAATAAATGAGGGGGGCAGTTACACAGCGCTTAAAAAATAACTGTGAATAAGTTCATAAGCCCACCTCTTTATCGCCTTGAATTTTTAACCACACTACCACAATTCAATACACCACAAACTAGCTCATCTTCCATGCTACTGCCTATAAAAGGACCTACTTGAAGAACAGGTGATTGAAACCCAATCAACAGGCTGCTCTCTGTGCCAACAGGAGTGAGGATTAGCTGACCCATCTCTTTAGTACTATGCGAAAAGCCTTGATTTTGCTCTAGAAAGTGCTTGATCCTTGAGACTTGATTACTGGAGAAGGATTCATCTTGGGGCACAGGATTGTTGAGGTGCTCCTCTAAATTGTTGCTAGATTCATCTTTCTGTCAGTGGTTACTCAGATTCTGAGGTTCACTTGATCTTGTGAATTTGTTCCTCATGGGCGGATCTTCAGTATAAAATAGCTCTCTCCCTTATTTGTTGCTAACTTTTTCCATAGGTAGTGTTTTTTCTTAATAGGTCTTGAAAGCGCTATCCTCGAAGCATGAGGGGCTTCTCCAACTTGCACTCAATGATAGCTTGTAAATAAATTATTCAAGTCTTAATACATTTCTTCTCAATTAGTTTATTGAGTTGTCAGATTTTCTTTATTCATGTCATTCGTTATTCATGCATAACGATGATTCTCACTTGATTGCATATGTCTGAATTATACATATATTCGTGTGCCCAATGCATTTCGGGCTATTGCCCTTCGTCAGGGGCTTTGTTCTGAAACATAGAAGAAACTCGGGTTCAGTACTATGAATGGCGCACCTGCCAAGGCATTTAACAAAGTGTGTTCACCCTTAATGCCAGGTGTAAAAGAAAAAGAAAAATGAGAGAAAGTTCATGCACAGTTGGTACTGGTAAACGATGAGTCCACATGCGGGTGAAAACTGTCATGCTAGGTAAACATTTAATCGAAAGGTGCGTGGTAGAGTGAAATGCACTCACATAAATGAAGTTTATCTAAAACAGGACCGGAAAATAAAGTGATGAAAAATTTGAGGTGATTAAAAGACATGCTGTTCCCGTATTGTTGCCAGGTTAGAGAAAGTGGTGTAAAATGTATAGAGTTCAGCAGGCAAGTCGAACGAACAGCAATTTTGGCAGTGTAATAATACGGGTGTGTTAAAACGTGAGTCCCGGAGATGTATATCACTCGTATGCGCTGTAAATTCAAACTAAACGTGCACGAAGTGAAAACATGCAAACTTACTCTACACCACATTTTCAACAAAAGTCTAATCAGCGGTATTTTAATATCTGTGGAAATAGCTAAAAAACATTGTATAAACGTTAGTGCCACGCAAAGTGCACTAATACGAAGTGTACTCCAATGTCATTACAACTGAAACTTACCCGTGCTTTAGTTAGTGTAGCGCGAACGGCTGTTCCCGGGGCAATTAGATGCGTGTACAGTGGCGACTTGCCTGGAATTTAAACCCCCTCGGGCTCTGAGAGGCCTTTGTTTTATTTGTTAGAACATTCTGCCCTCTAGTGGCAGAATGTTCTAATAGTTCTATAGCCCTTCGTAGCTGGGCTATACATGCTATTAAAGTCCCACTCCTTGTTAAAGGCCTCGCCTCGACTCGGGCCTTTAACGCTGGAGCTGGGCCTTTAATAGCCGGTATAGCCCGCAACGGCGGGGTATAAGGCTATAGTATAACAATGAATTCATGTCTCATATGCGCCATTTCTAAGTGTTGTAATTACCAGGTGGTATTACACAACATTAAAGCTACAGATTTTCACACATGGGAAGGACGAAAGACTGAGTGGACCTTATTAGGAGAATGCATGATTTACGGATCCCTGCTTGTTAGAGCTGTGAACATACAATTCAGTGAGCCATCTTGCCAACTTAAAAGAACATCAATTTGATGTAATAGTAGATCTGTCACTGTTGGAAACTAGATTGATAAATGGATGGAGAGGGAGGCTTCAGTCTCGCTGTAAGCTCTGGCTGAACTCCCACTAAGTGAAACAGTATAATGCCTAAAAGTAAAGACAGGCATCTGAGAGTACTTCTTGATGGTTAGCACATGCACACAGGTTTTCCTAAGAGAAAATGCATGGATTGTTTTAAAGCATACTCAGAGAAAAGGCATAGATTGTTTTAAAGCAGTACAAAAAAATATTAAAGTCAAGAAATAAGTGTGTTAAATTTGCCAAACCAAATTAGTTCAAGACAATTTTAATAAAATGATAGGAGAAGCAACAAACACTGATTGTGCTCATGAATAATTATGAATGTTTAAAGAATTATGAATTTTAAAGACATGAATGTTTAAAGAAGAAACAAAAAGCATCTTTAGCAAAAACGTGGCGTCAGTGCTTTCCTATATGAAATGGTAGTGTCAGCCCTGGTCAACCACTGTTTCTGACCATTGATAGTAATAGAGCAGAGATGACATCAAGTGATTTTATTTAATAAAAGAACTTTTGTTTAAATCATAGACAACTTGTGAAAGGTTTCACGTCCTGAAAATGGACACAAACGTGAATTTTAGCTACTGTATCAGAAAAGCATGCAGAAGAAAAGATAGATTTGCGACATATTAATCGTTCAATTAACATAGATGTGACTATTATTCATGAAACACTATTTTCACTCATTTATATGTGTTAGAATAATGTAGAAGAAAAACCTCAGGTTTTGGATTTTATTGCTCATTGGTTTGATTTTTACTAAAGATATTTACTATGATCTAGTTTGGTTTTCATGTGAAAATGAACTATAATGTCATTTCATGTAATAATGTGTGCACCGAAAATGCCAAAAGAAAAGTAGGTGCTACGCTACTATATTTAGATGTGTTTTCATGAAACTTCTTTAGCATGTATTTCACACATGTATTAGTCGAATGACGCATAAACAACAAAGATTTATATACATTTTCTTATACGATTGATGTCAACATCGAAAAAAAAATGTATGAGTACATTATACTGACGTATTAATTATGATCAGAATGAAATGTTTACTAATGTATTTCTGTCATATTTTGAGTTCACATACTAGTTCCTATTAATGTATAATTCACAACTTAACATGATTTTGTTTTATAATAGCCCATATTTTATGTAGGCCTCATTTCCCTTTTCAGTGAAGTCATGGACTGAACATTTCCAAGCATATGAGAATTTCTCTCAATATTGCCAGTTGTATTGAAATGATAACTGTTTCCTTTGACATTTCCCAGACTGAATAGTGCACTAGCAACAATTTTTGTTACACTCTGGAACAGCTGCTTGGGAAAGAGACATATTGATCCCTTATGCTTTCTTTTTAATGCCCTATTGTTTAATGTGTCTGAAGATTACATGACTTAAGGAACTGTGTAATTGATTCACCTATTTTTTCTGGATTTGTGTCTTCTTGTTGCCACATCGCCATCACCCTATTGAGGATTAACCAATGAACTGAATGGCCTGACAGATTTGAGGTGATGTCAAGGGGTGTCACCCTGGAACTGTTCCATTATAGTTGCTCATTTTTAGAAGAAAGAGGAGGCTATGAGCTTTTTGGGAGCGTCTGAGAGCTTCTTGCAGCTTCTTTGGGCTATTGCGTTACTGGTTTCTGAGACTTTGGGAACTCTGACTCGTTACTGTTGATGGCAGATTGAACCTTTTTGGATGAAGGGTTCAGGTCATGTCGCAGTGACTCCTTCTGTTACAGCTGCGAACTGAGATAAAATCATTGTCTTGACGAACTGGACTGGCTACTTGGAACCTTGGTGAACTCTCCTGAGAGTCCTTACTCAGGCTCTTTCTGGCTACCTATCCTTATCGATACATATGCTGTATGTAATCAGAATCTGCCTCGGCTGTGGAATATTTTCCCATCTTATTCTACCTGAATCTCAGAGGCTTGGAATATTTCATTAAATCATTTACTAATTCAATTATAGAGTTGTTTGCCATTTTTATCGAATGCAAATGTTCTTTAACTATTAGATTGAATAACTAAAACTTTAATTTTCACCTGATTCTGCTGTTCTGTCTCGTCATTACTTGAGAGTGAACATTAATTGGGTTATCTATGTAGTGGGAAAAATTAATCTATGAGTTGTCTGAATTGGGTTTAGATACAGTTATCCTATACCCGGTCTTCACTGGGTAACTGTCCATTCCCCGAATATCGAACCCCTTTTAGCAGAAAGCAAGATCCATCAGAGGACCAATTGAATATATGAGTGGCGTAAGTTGAGTGAAAATTCTGTAGGGGCCCAGGAAATGCTACAACAGTTATTCTGGTTGTGTTTCAGATGGTTTACTGCCTGACAAAGTTAGAATATAAGGTGAGTATTAATAGGGTTTGCGCGTTGCTGCTGCTTCAAATATACATTGCGGAAATTTGAATATTTTAGTGCCTATTCTTGAGCAAAAAAAATTTTTTGTTGCTAAGTTGAAGTTGTTATCGGGTCCGAAATGGCCTAAGATCCCGGAATATACAACTAAGGGGGGTCTCAGTGTGGCATATGCTGAGTAAGATTGTCTGCTGTGATATGAAGGTGCTGTACATGAGAAGTCATCGGCAGTACCACCAGAGAAGAGAACGTTTGTGAGGGTGAGGAATTATAATCGTTAGGGTTTTCTCAGTGAACAGAGAATAATCGTAAGGATTTAAGTGAGGTCGCGCTGGTCGAGATTTCGCTTGGAATGTGTGATAGACAATGCTATTCTTTGAGTGAGTGAAAGTCTATACATTTCTTTCAGTGGAGCAGAGAAGAGTTTATTTCAGAGCCTTTTCTTATACTGCTTCTTGTAACATTTGTGGTAACATTTTTGTTTTGATAATGCTTTGTTGGGAAAAGTACTTGCTGAGATTGTAAAGGAGGGGTAGCTGCTGCGAGGAGTTGAATGACATCACAGAGTGTTGTGCTGAGATTTGTTGGTTGGTGTGAAGCCGCGCTGGGATAGGTTGACAACGTCATAGAGAGCCGCGCTGGTATTGGTTGTTGGAACGAAAACAAGGACGTATTTCCTAGAATTGCCAATATAACTATTTGAAACATTATTAGGGAACATTGAAAATTCTGAAAAATATAAAGACATGAATACATACTGGAAGATGTGCCCGTACCCACTAGAAAAGTGATACCGATACCACCTGAGGGTACACCTGCATTGTATATGACTCAAGAGAGAGGTTATCATACATGTTCATGGTTAGAGAATTAAATGAAGTATACAGAAAAGGATGGACCTTTAGCTTTTCCACAATATGGAACTTTTAACATACGAATTCTTGAAAATTTGAGGAGAGCAGCTATATGATATTAAACCACCCCCGGGACCTATGCAATTGAAGCTCTTGGAGAATGGGAACATGTTACCCATCACAAAAGCAGAAATATCAGGGAAGGTACAAAAAAAACTTAAATCGGTATGTTTAGGCCAGATGAGATGCCCACAGGAAAGCTTGGAGAACAGACGTTGCAGAAGGAACACAAATGTATCCTGTATTAGTTGCAGAGAAGGGTGAATGAGAGAATTGTAAAGAAAAGAGAAAAGATATTGAGGACTCTCAGACATTGACATTGACTGATGAGAGTGAGAATAAAATAGATGATGAATTTTTAAATGTTATTGTGAAATTGTCCCCTACCATACAATGAGGATCGACCTCAAAGTATGCCAAATTCCTTAACTGGAATTTTACCAGATGCACCTACGATGCCCATAAATTCCAATTCACACAATCCTTTTTTAACAGGAGTAAAGACACCCAGAGGAGCAGAGTCTAACAAACCCATGACTCTGAATGCTCCTGATGCTCTTTCAGTTCCAGTGACAATAGGACCTGTAGTTCCACTCTATCAATCAGGTAGTAAAGGACAACAGGTACATTCATTGACCGTACCCACTGAGATGGGAGGAACAAATACTGTCCCTAGGAGACCGATTATGGAACAATTAATCCTAACACTGATAATTTCAAATTCTGATAATTCCCTTAGAGGAATTGGATTATGATCCAGTGCAGATTCGGTTCATCCGAATGTATTAATCAACCAAATGAAACCAATTTCATTTTCAGATTTAGCTGAAAGAAATATGGAAGCCCCTAGTAGAGGACCTCTAGTGATGATAGTTAGAACTTTACAATTAGGTACACAAGATCCTGAAT
This sequence comes from Calotriton arnoldi, assembly GCA_963921515.1. NCBI lineage: Eukaryota > Metazoa > Chordata > Amphibia > Caudata > Salamandridae > Calotriton > Calotriton arnoldi. The sequence goes on from CAWUFW010001098.1 coordinate 2,670,383, forward strand.
TACCTATTACCCTATGTTTGGAAGGAGCAAGTGGAGGGTCGCTAGGAGACATTTTAGAAAGACAGATAGGCCCTACCTCACAAGAACTTGATTATTGGATTAGCGAGATAGCTCCATCTACATTGAAAAAGTACAGATGCTCCAGGAACTGCTGTTCAGAGAACTTCAAATGAAAAATCACTCGATGTAGCAAAACTTAAGGTGGAATTGGAAGAAATGATCCTAGGTACTATTAGTCCTGCTAAAATTATTCACTACCAAGATAATGATCTGTTATTTATATGTAAGGACATTAGTCGACGAACTAGGATTATATATGACAAATTGAGTGAAATAGCACATAAATATGGGGTGGACATACAAAACTCAAAGTCACTATAGAAAACTTACAGATTAGATTTTGGTGATAAAGACCTCGAAAACATGAAATGTTCAGGGAAAAAGTTTCAGATTAAGGAATTGTTAAACACTCTTAGAAAATGGGGTGATCTGGAAAAATGGGAAGGCAGATGGGCTAAAAAGAAGGAAACAAAGAAAATAACAATGCCAATGTATCCAGTGTTTGAGGAAGAGGAAGAGGAAAAAAAATCGGGAATAAAAATACTTCTTATGAGAGAGGTGCCTGGAGAAGGTTATGTTCATGTTTCATGGACAAGGCCAGACATATTGTCTTTTACAAATCATTTCCCAAAACTGAGATAGAAACCTGTTGAGTGGTACACCCAAGCTGAGAGGTTTGTTAAAGTTTTGAAGGTTTTATTGAAGGATTTGGATACATTATTTGATATTGTAGTCCCAAGTGATTTATGGACCAAATGTAAAATAGCTATTGATTAGCCTGAGACTGGACCTGCTAGGCATCCACAAACTGGTGCACCGTCAATTGAGGTAATGAAGAAATATAATCAAGCCATTACATATATGAAAGGGAAAATTTCTCAGAAGGAAATAGATTGGGTAAAGATTGACAGGACAACACAGGAATTAAAAGAGACAGTGCATGCGTATTATGAACGACTTCTACAAGCATTCAAACCGTATAGTGGAATAGAAAATGTGACCGGGAAGGATATGGGACATTTTGTGTATCGGTTTGTGTATGGATTAAGACCTGAAATAAGTGCCATGATACAACACCATTTGATTTGCTGGTAGAGCAAACCGATAGATGACATTCTCCGAAATGTCAAATATTGTGAAGACGAGCTGGAATCAAAGCATAAGAGATTGAAAGAGAAATTGGTGTTAGCTTAAATGAAAGCAGCAAAGAGAGGTTACATGGGTGCTGGTAGAGATTGCACAAATATAGTACAAGGAAATGGTCAAGTGAATTCGGGAACGCGAGGAGTAGGAGGTAGACAACAACAGGGTGTGCCGACTCAAAGCAGAGGTAGAGGTGCTTCTATCGAAATGTTGAACAAGACTAATCCATGCCACATTTGTGGCAAGTTCGGGCATTGGAAGCATGAGTATCGATTTAATCCATTAAATCAAATGAATGGACAGGTATCACAGGTGGGAATGTGCAGTCTCAAGTGAATGATATGATGCAGAATCAGCAGACTAAAAGGCAGAAAAATTTAAACCTAAATATGCCACAAGCCCTGATGCCTCACATGAATGCTCTGGTTCAAAAATATAATGTAAACAAAGGGTTCCATACAAATGTTCACTTTGATTCAAACCCAAATGTTACTCAGCAATATTTAATTCAGGTTGATGAGACCGATTCTGATTTGTCACAATGACAGTCCCTCAAGGTGAAGGAGGAATGCTTGCTTGGCGCAGCCGTAGAGGTAGACCAGAGTGGTCCTTATGTGGATGGCAAAGTAAATGGAAATCCTGTTTTGTTCCTTGTTGACATTGTTGCTACCCATTCCACTGTAAGAACAGCAGAAGTTCCCAACCTACCCCTCTCAGGAGAAAGAATCCAAGCTGTAGGAGTTTCAAATCCATCGATGTCAAATCCCGTAACTGAAAATGTCTCTGTGCAGATTGAGTATTTTGAAGATTTGCACAAGTTTGTAGTGTGTTATTCTAGTCCAGGAAATCTACTAGGATTGGATTTGTTGTGTAAACTTAATTGTTCCATTTATTGTACACTGAAGGGAATTCATTTTTACACCAATGATGAGAATGTTGTATTTAAGCTAGCTAAACAAATATCTGAAGCTGAAACTTTGTTCCCGCTATTGACAAGTGATGACTTACCATTTGAGTTAAGGGACACTGTGTCACCTGAGGTATGGGATTTTACAGGGAAAGATAAGGATTAATCAAAGGGATTGCTCCAATATGCATCACTTTGAAACGAAATGCTGAATTTCCTCAAATTCCTCCATATAATTTGAGCCCAGAAACAGTTGGAGGTATTAGACCAGTAATTGAGTCATTCATCGAACAAGAAATCTTGAAAGAGATCATGGCGAGCCCATGTAATTCATCTATTATGGGGATTCGGAAACCAAATGGAAAGTATCGGATTGTGCAGAATTTGCGCCGGATTAATCAGATTGTAATCCCATGTTGTCCAATTGTGCCAAATCCAGCCATGATACCTTTCCAGATCCCATGTGAAGATGAATGGTTTTCTGTAATTGATTTGTGTCAAGCCTTCTTTTCCATTCCCTTGCCTCCGGATAGCCAATTTTTATTTGCTTTCTGGTTTGGAAATCATGTCTTGGCATGGTGCTGAGTTCCACAAGGGTATACGGAAAGCAGTGACGGCCGGCACAGATCGGGGGTGGCGGGGAGGTGGGGGGAAAGGGGGTAAATAAAAAATGAAATTAAACTTACCTCCTCACCTTGTCCTCCTCCCTCTGTCCTCCTTGTTGCTTCTTTCCTCCTCGTCCCTCCAGCCGGAACACGGAACAGGAAGCACACAAGAAGCACCCAGACTCACCTGAGCCAATCACAATGCTGCAATGCAGCGTTATGATTGGTCTGAGGGCCATTGTTCGGCACTCAGATGGGGACTGGGAGCCTGGGCATGTTATCCTCCCAGGCTGTAATGCAGCCTGGGTGGAGAACATGCTAAGTGCGCATGAAAGTTTGGCCGACCCGAGATGGAGAGCCAAACATTTATGCACACTCAGGTAGTGAAAACCACTCCTCCCCTCCCCTGCTCTGTCAGCAGAGCAGCCCCGCCTCACAAAGCTGCCACACCCACAACAGGAAAAAATAAAATGATAATAACATTGAGTTATTATCATTTTATTTTTCCTTACACTGCTGAAAATCAGTGCAGCAACACTCCTCCGCCTTCGCGGAGGAGTCGCCACTAATGGAAAGTCCTTCCATTTTCACTCAGATTTTGAAAAAGAATCTGGAATCATTAGTGATGCCAAATCACTCTGTGTTGGTTCAGTACATTGACAACCTGTTGGTAGCGTCAGGTACTCAAGAGGCTTGTATATGTGACACCATTGCACTACTAAATCATTTGGCAGAAAATTAACATAAAGTGTCTCCAGCCAAATTACAATTTTGCAGGAGAGAAGTCCTTTACTTAGGACATCACTTTGAGAAAGGAGCCAGAAAAGTATCACAGGACAGGATCACTGCAATTCTACACATGAATCCACCAGCACACAAAAGGAGGTTCACATGTTTTTGGGAATGGTTGGCTAGTGTTGACAATGGATTCCAAACTTCTCGTTGAGAGCCAAGCCACTTCAAAGACTTACTCATAAGGATGTGACAGATCCAGTTCCATGGAATGATGAATGCATGCGCTCTTTTAGTGAACTGTGAGAGAGTCTTTGTCGAGCACCAGCATTGGGAATGCCCAACTTTAACATAAGTTTTACTCTATTCTGCAGTGAGCACGATGGCTGCGCATTGTCAGTATTAACACAAATGCATGGTACTGCGCATAGACCTCTTGCATATTTTTAAGCTACCTTAGATCCCATAGCCGTTGCTCTACATGAATGTCTAAAAACCGTAGCTGCCACATGCGTGAGTTTGGAACAGTGTGGAAGCATTGTGATGGGTCATCCGTTGAACACGCGTGTGCCTCACTCTGTTGAGATCTTGCTTACTCATACTCGAACGCAACATCTCACTAGTAGTCGACTGACCAAATATGAGCAGGTGATTTTGGGTGCTGAAAATGTGACTTTGGTGCGATGCACATGTTTGAATGCTGCCACTCTGATGCCATTGCCTGGAAATGAAGTTGTGATTGATGAAGCTGATCATGACTGTTTGAATGTGACTGAATTATTCACAAAGCCACGACCGGATATCTTGGAAGTCCCTTTGCCTAAATCAGATCATGTGTTGTTTGTGGATGGATTATGCTTGCGAGATGCTGGAGGAAACTTGAGAGCTGTGTATGCCATTTGTACAGTAATGGGAGTGTTGGAAGCTTCTTGGTTGCAGGAAGAGTATTCTGCCCAGGTAGCGAAGTTGATAGCTTTGACAAGGGCTTGCAGCATTACTGAACAATTGAGAGATGCGATTTTTACTGACAGTCTGTATGGCTTTGGGGTCGTACATTGCAGTTGTGGTCCCAGCGTGGATTCATAACCTCTTCAGGTTTGCCCATTCAGAATAGAGAGAGCATGAAAAATCTACTGCTGTCATTACAGATGCCTGCCCAAATTACGGTGGTTAAGTGCTCAGCCCACCGACAAGGAAATTATTATATTACAGTCAGCAACCCACTATGTGGATGAGACTGCACGCTATTGTGCCCTAAATGTTCATATTTTCGACAAAGATTCCTTGAGAGAAAAAACAAATGTCACAGAATGTAGGCTGATGTTGTCAATGGTAGAAACATGGGAAGAAATAAAAGCATTACAAGATGAAATACCAGAAGCAGAGAAACACGGTTGGATCAGAGCAGGGTGCACACAGAGACAAGAAGATGAGGTCTGAGTATTCACAGATGGGAGATCAGTGTTGCCAGATAGTCTGCTATTGCCTATGGCAAGACATTATCATGGTCCTGTACACATTGGGAGAGATGCCATGATGTGTCTCTTTTGTCAGACATGGTTCGATCCCTAATTTAGAGCAATTGCAGAAGTGTTGTGTCAAACGTGCATGGTGTGTCTACAACAAAATGTGGGAGAGAAAACACTGGGTATGAGTCATGTAGGAAGATCTAGAGGACCATTTACTCGAATGCAACTCGATTTTATTGAGATGCCTCTTTGCAATGGTCTAAAAAATGTTCTGGTAATTGTGTGTCTGTTTTCTTGTTGGGTGGAAGCATACCCAACTAGGCCAAATGACAATTTAACTGTGGCAGAACTACTTCTTTGAGAACTCATACTGCGTTTTGGGTTTCGAACTTCTCAGGAATCGGATAGAGGTACTCACTTTAATAATGAGGTCCTGAAGATGTTATGTGCAGCATTACATTGTGCATATCGACCAGAAGCATCTGGAGTGGTAGAACAGGTTAATGGAACATTAAAGTCCGGGTTGGTGAAGGTGTGTGAATAAAAAGTCTAGTCCAGTGAAGTGGGATTGAGAGTCTCCAAGAGTCAATAAATGCACTATGCGACATGGTGCAGTGAAATTGTTTGTGTATTCTAGGAGGATGAAACCTAACTGAGGATTGTCTATCCAAAAATGGATCCATAACTTGGTTACAATCACCGCCTAAAATGAAGTAGGTATCATTATATTGCATGCATTTTGTGCAATTAGAGGCCAAAACGTGCAATAAGGTTGCGGTGGGGCATACTTATTTAAAACAGTTAAAGGGATTTTGTTAATTTAAAGTTTAATAATAAGCAATATCATCAGTTTCTTGTGAGAGTACAGTGAGATCTAAGTTTGTTCTACACAAAATTACAACACCATTCTTTTTATTAGAGGTGGGACACACAAGTACAGAGCCTACCCAACCACGTTTGAGTTTTAGAGCTTCAGATTCCATAAGGTGTGTTTCTTGAAGTAGGACTAAATCTGGAGCACTTTTGGTCAAATGGGTAAACACTCGTATGACAGGATTAAATAAACATTTTATATTCCAAGTGTGAGGAGCTGGCTTGGTAAATGATGCACACTTATGTAAGTGGGCACCCTGCACCAATCCAGACAACCCTTATGGTGATTTTAGTGCTCTTAGACAACCTTAGAAAGCTCTCTAAGTGGTAGCTGTGGAGAGCAGTCTTCGGGCTTAGTCCAGAAGGAGTGCAAAACAGCTTGCTTTACCAGAACCTAATCTTATAGGTATAGATTAAGTGAAAAGGAACCACACAGTGTATTTATAAAAATATGTATTTATTATAAGACACTCACGAACACATACAGATATCTCCTATCTGGAGATATACACAATGCACACAATACCTTTCAATAGAAACAGGTAAGTAGCATGAAATACCAGGGGGAGACCAAACCATGTACTAAAATAGAGGTATGCGAACCACGACTTGAGTCAAGACTATACCTAGAAGACGTAGAAGTGCCGGGGACCCAAGGAACCACCCAAGGTGAGTATCTAGGAACCCCACGGAGGTCGTGTGCAGTGTGGGAACATGACCGCGTTCTCAATACAAGTCAACGGGTATGTTTCAGTTGCAAATTTAAAGAAGAAGGACCCTTCCCAGTGGAGCCTGAAGAAACTCTGTGGAAGACAGAAGTTTGGACAGCCATCCCACCAGTGGATATCCTAGGAACCAGGATACCTACACCAGGGAAGCCGGGTGCATAGGTGCGAAGTGTCGTCAGAAACCGCCATCAAACTCAATGGGAGACTTCAGGAAGATGCCGATGCTGGAGAAGGTAAAAGTGTCTGGTGGAACCCAAAGATGGATTTGAGATGTGAAGAACCTGCAAGCAGAGGGGACAGAGTCTATGCCACCCAGGGGTGACCAGGAGGCACGGAAGACTAATGCCCACCGATGTCGGATGTTGCAGGAGAGATGATGATGACCTTGGAGCTGCAGCTGTGAGGACCAGGCGATGCTGTGAAAGACCAGGAGCTGTTCACAAGCTGTCCCACGTTGGATGTCGAGAGTTGAGGGGTCGGTGTCCGTCGGGAGCACCGCCAAGCATTGGCAACTGCAAAAAAGGTGGAAAGCAAAGAAGGTGCAGTGTCGGGACCAGCAAGGCCCAGGTGACTCACCACAAGCAGGGAAGTCAGGGCTGGCCCTGTACAAGCAAGGGGGCCCACAGCAATCAAAGAAGACCCTCAAGAGGACCCACAGGCCCAAGGCACTGGAGTCGCAAGAGGACCTCGAGCAGCTCAACAAAGATGCAGGCCCACGGTGCAAGTGATGTGGTGAGGACAAAGATCTTGGTCACAGGAGATGTTTGAGGTTGGGGCTACTTAGAGCCTGAAGATCTTAATGGAAGGAAGCCAACAAGCCTTTGCAACAGCAAGTCGATGCGGTGCACAGTGGTTCAGTTCCTGCGGCTCCGACGAGGTATACTGGCCTCAAACTTGGTGAGAGGACAGGGCTGGCCTTGAGGGATGTAAAGGACCACCACCTGTTTTTCTGAGCCTTTCAGAGTCTGTGGGAGCCCAGGATCAGCAGACCAATCAGCTTAGTTGTGGTGCCTGCAGATGCAGGGAAGTGACTCCTTCACTTCAAGGGAGATTCCTTCAGGTGTCTTGGATGTCCACAGGCCTTGGAAGGTTCCTGTTTGGAGCACAGGCACGGACATTGCAGCAGATGAGCAGGGCGATGAGATCAGGAGAAGCAGGAGTCTTCCCAGTTGAAGCCTTGATGCCCAGAGTGAAGTCCAGCGACGTCCAGAGATCCCAGACGGTCGAAGAACAAGTGGTGTATTGAAATGAATCTTGTCCCACAACAAATCTAGGGACCTACTCTCAGGTAAGCCCTTAAGTACCCTAAGGAAAGGGTTGGGATGATTCAGGGTTCCCTCCCAGTGGAGGGGTCGGACAGTGGGGAGGATACTCCCATGTCCTTTGTCCAGTTTCGCAACAGAGTGGGAGCCAATGGCTCCCTGAGCTGGTTTGAACTGGACTATGCAAGGAGGGCACCAAATGTGCCCCTCAAGCAGACTGAGTGGCGCTGGCAAGCACTCCCACCCGGCCCCAATACACTAAACCCTGTCTGGGGGAGGTGGTCACACCACCCTTTGACCACCTCCCAGACAGGGTTTAGTATATTGGATACCTATTGTTCTGCCTTCCCCTGTTCGAGCTTGGCTCAGCAGCAGGAGGGCAGAATCGTGTTTCTGGTCGGCAGCAGCCATGTTGTGCTGTGCGGGTCTAGAAGACTGGTACCGGGAGCACTGAGGGCTTCCTGGAGGAGCTTTACAGTGCATGGAATCATACCTCCCACACCGTTTATGGTGTGGGGGTATTATTCCACCATGTTTGATAGCAAACATGATAGGGGTTGTTGCAGCCAGTTTAGAAATGGTCATTGCGTAATGACGCATTGCCACTCTATGTATCGTAATGGCTGATGCACTTACAACCCGGGAGAATGGACTCCGTAGGCTGTAGGGGTGTCCTGCTCATGCATGGGCACCCTCACACTTAAAACTGAGCGCCCTGCCTTCAGGACTGAAAGGCCTGCTTTAGGGGTGACTTATAGGTTTAAAGTGCAGTGACCTTCGATATAGGGAAACCTATATCTTTCGTAAGTGGTGCTAACACCAGCTTACACAGGCTGCAGTGGCAGGCCTGTAGTTACAGTTTGAGTGGTCCCTCATGGGTGGCATAATACATGCTTCAGCCCAAGGGGTACCCCTGGTGTAGCTATGCCCTGGGTACCTCAGTACCATATACTAGGGACTGATAAGGGTACACCAGTGTCCAATCTGGGATGTGCCTAAGTACTTACCATACCAATTTTGGGGAGAAAGCACAGAGACTGGGATCCTGATTAGCAGGATCCCAGTCAGACTGGTCAGAAACAGCATTGCACCAGGCAAAAAGTGGGGGTAACCATAAAAGCAGATCCTATTTCCTACACAAAGTGACTACCCTGAATGTACAGCGATAACAAAATAGATAAACCATGAGGATTAGCAATAATATCATATTTTTGCAATGAGGAAATGAGAAAGTAGATTGAGGAAGAGTAGTGTAAAAAGGAATCAAATATACATCAGGGAAAAGGGATAGAAGGGGAAAAGAAAGGGGAAAGAAAAGAAGAGGTAACAGATAGAACAAAAAGAGACAGTACATGTCAAGAACTGACGACTGAAAACACATACCTGAATACTTGAGAAAAAGGAGATTGGGGTGGTGAGACATAGATGATGATGGCATATCTGACAAGGGCTATGCACCACAGTGGAAGGAAAGCATAAGAAGAGGGAATGAACAAAGTAAACAAATGATGTGTATCTGTAAGGAAAAAGGGAGAGAAAAATTAACACAAATATAACATCATCAGGAGAAACATTTTATATAAAATATTTCATGTAGAAGAAACAACAAGACATTGCAGAGGATATTAGCGCATAGAGGGACCAGCTGTGTCCATGGTAGCCACCATATGAGAGTTTATACATTTTTGAAGTTCAGCCAGATCTTCATACGTAGTGATTTTATTTTGGTAGGTGACCTTAAAGTGACACGGATGAAAAATGCCATAACGACCACACAGAGTAAGCAATGCAGGGTGGAGATTGTGAAAATCTTTCCTTCTGGTGGCTGTGCATTGGAGACGTCCTCTGAAAGGAAGATCATCCTGCCTGACCATATGATTTGTCTTTTTAATTTAGCCACATTGAGACCTTTCAAAAGGTTTGTAAATTCTAAAAAGAAAATAATAACTTGTGGCGGTTTGGTAGGTGAAGTAGAAGTAGATAGACGAGGACCCAGTCTGTGGGCTCGCTGAATATTGAGATTGGTGGAAGGAGGTAGGTATAATAATTGTGGTAGAAAAGATATAAAGAAGGAGATAGGATCATCTTACTCCATACCTTCAGGAAGACCATAAAGATGTGGACTGCTGTGTCTAGTTCTGTTCTCCAAGTCTTCCGAGTGTTCCTTTTACTGAAGGACCTCCTTTTCCAAAAGTACAATTTTATTTGTTTTGTCATGTAAATCATTAACCTGCTGTTCCAGCAAAAACATTAATGTCTCAATGATTGACCATTTCTCATCAAGATTTTGGATGTGTTGGTTGGTCACCTCAACAAACAGACAAAGGACTAGAATTTCCTTCAATAGGATCTCTAATGATATAGGAGATGGTGAGTTTTCCGGTGAAGGGGAGTCTTGCTTAAATCTATTATTATTGAAGGAAGATGAATGGGCTTTCACTGAGGTGACAGATGCAGACATAGAATGAGGAGTAGCTGAATGTGCCTTGCCAATGGAAGAAACCAATGTATCCTTCAAAGAACTCCTAGAAGAGGTGTCAGTGACTGATTTGGAAATAGACTGCACCTCAGTTTTAAACTGAGATTTTTTTAGTTTGCCCAAACACCAGACAGATAGCAGTCACTTAAATGAATGTCACTCAGTAGAAGGCCAAATGGACAGTAATAATTCAAAGAGGGACAATTTGGTCCTATGAAACTTGAAAAGAGCTGCAGCTTACAGTAGAATAAATGTACTAATATGCTAAAAACATGAAACGCCTACATTCTTGCTGTAACAAAGCGCTAAAATGACATCATAACTTGAAAAGAATCAAATGCGCAGCTTTTCCTTTCAGAGAGCTAAAACTCTTAACATTTCGTCATTAAAAATGTTAAAGAGTCAATAATGCACAGAAAAAAATGCTCAACCTTCAGTAGACTTATGAGCAATATGCCTGACTTGTAGTAAAAGATGCAATGGTGGAAAGTGTGCAGTGTTACTGAGGAAAAGTGCTTGCAATATCAGCAATGCTTAGAATCCCTAACAGCGAGTAGCGGAGCAGAGCCTACACAAGATGGTGGCTGCAACCTCCCAGGTGGCAGAGCGGATGAAGAAAATATGATTAGAGGTGTCACCTGGGCAAATTGTGGGGTCATATCTGCTCTCCTGACTATTGTGGAGTTAGTGAGCCAAGTTTTCTGGTATCAAAAGGATGTTGGTCACATAATAAGCAACAAAGGCTCTGGCGTGTGGAGAAGCTCTGAGATCAGGCGGCCATCTTAGGTGGGGTCCAAGCCAGGCCACCTCTACATGAGGTATTTGCCTTTTATTTCTTTCGTAACTTTTTTTTTGCAGTCCTAAATGTACATTTATTTTGTTGGCTACGGGAGGACACCTTTATAAACTGTCAAGTATAGAAACTTTGGGGTGCTCGCCCAAAATAAAGAAGGCAAACATGACCGTTTTTTCAATTCCCTTAAATTGAATCGGTTTTTGTTTCACAGATTATTTTCATGTGCATTTCTACTTGCTTTTTGACAAATATGTCACAACTAAAATTTCTGCATGCATATTGTAACCAAGCGCCCTCTCCAGGAGCATCTTGTTCGTAACAACCTGAATTAAAAATACTTTTTTAGAACAGTACTGCTATGCTGAATCGGTGGTTCGTTTCTGACAAAAGTCCTTCCAATAACATGGCAGAAGCATTCACATGAGAAATTAGCACCAAGAAGGCATTAATGTCATAACAGTCAAGTAGTCACTTTTTGCCTCAGTTTGGATGCTGTTTCTGGGAAACAAACTTACCCTTATGTGCATGGAGTTCTCTCTGTTTGCTGAAGCCATTGTTTATGTTCTTTACTCGAGTGTGCCTGCAAGGAATGGGACAAATATCATGCTGCTAGTAAAATCTAAATAGTATTGGCCTACTGAATCATCAAAGGGTGCATCATGGGTTGCATGGGTTACAGTCAATGACTGACCACCAATGGAATCGGCACACACTCTATTGGTGATCATTGACTGTTTCTCCAATCCCTAAATGATGTCAGGTAACTGTGAGTTTGAAGGATCATAAGCCCTACAGATTGATGGTGGGGCTGCAGCTGCACCAAATTCTAAATGACCCCCTCGTACTTGAATTATCCAGGTGTAACTGGTGCCATAATGTATGGGAAAATGGATATGGGTGTGTGGATAAAGGAAAAAATGGCAAACATTTTCCATGAAAAGTAAAAAAGAATTAAATAATACTTTGAGCATTTATACTGATAGGCAACCAGATATCCAGAAGTGAAAAGAATGTGCACTGGTACACTTAGGGAGTATGCTACTAAAATGCATTTATATGAGTACATTACATTAGATTTTGTGAATAAGGGAAGTTGTCATAAATGTTTCCAAAGCATAGACATACACCCTGTATTAGACAAATTATAACTCTGTGAATTGGGTATAAAAAGAAAACTGTTTAATGCCATAGTGGACATTTAGCTGTGAAAAATGGCCTGTCCTATTCATCATTCCACTAATTTAGGATTAAGACACAATTTGTAAACTGTATTTCCATAGACCATCTAGGCCTTGAGGTAATGATGGTTTTCTTGCCCTTAACATGTCACAGAGGGAGTTGAGAAGATCAGCTCTTGGAGTCACTATCTCAAGGAACACGGTGCCAGAAATAGAGAAAAAATCAATGTGGCCTCAAATGCAGGAACACTTTGACATTTGGCGAAAAAGTTGGGCCATTGAGCCAGTTCAATAACATTTATCTTCTTTTTAACACATAATGTTATGTGCCACATTAGAAAATCACTCAAATCATGTAAGATGTAACAAAATAAATAAATACCTTAAAGGTATTTTCATTACTTCTAAGTTCTTTACCTACAGAAATCATATTATGAACTCTGACAATACTGGTTTCATAAGTGCTGCAAATAAAAGACAATATGTCAACATCTGTTTGTGGCCATGCAAGTGTGCCATTGTCACACAACATATATCAACTTTGAAGGAGTGGTAGAAAATCAACAGTGTTTCTCGAGAACAGAAAAGTTTTCTTAATAATTATCTCAAAATGCTAAAAGTCACTTTTGTAAGCAAACCGAAGGCAGAATATGCACAATGCCATCACTAATACTGAGTTTCCACCACCAGATATGAGAACTGGAAATCTATCAATAAAGTGAGGGTATACTATCAATGTTCACATGTCTAGTCTTCAAAATAAGATGTAATTTCAAGCATTTTGGGGCGCCACTTTTACCTTTGAAGTAAACTCCACAATTTCTTTAACAATCTATAATGGTGTTAACCACTCATTCTAGGTTGGGGAAATGATCCACCAGCACATCTAGTGGACATAACTGCAGACATTGGCAGAAACAATGTCAGGGTCCCGGGAGTCATCACTGGTGGCTTATCTAGGGAGATGTTCAGAAACTCTGAAAATCTGATTAAAATGTATTTTCCCTTGCTTATCGAACACCATTTTCTTTATTTTGTGCAAAAATAAATTATAATTCATCACAAATGATCAAATAAAGTTAACTCTTCCTTATATGTATCAAAAATTACACTGGTCTCCAAATGATATCATCTTTCACTCGCACCCTGGTTCCGGTTGTATCCTCTCTTTTGCTGCCAGTGATTTTTCTGCAGGTTAGCTGTGCTGGTATTGTATGCCAGTTTTGTGGTGAGATGGATGGTGGAGTTCTCCAGCACTGTTGTTTAATGCCCTGTCGTCTTTAGTACATACTTTGGATTATCCCACAATTTCCCTGCTTCTGGGTGAATGTGTTGAATAGATTCAATGTTATTTTCTTTATGGAAGGGAAATTTAATGTGGGCCATCAGGGGGATGAAGAATGCCAAGCACATAGTGCAATGGCAGGCTGGGGTGGTGAGGATAGAGCTTTGCAGGGGTGGTTTGATCTGATCTGTTTTGCAAAAAAGAGTGACATCTTAGGAGGAGACTCACCTCTATTCTCACCACTGATGTAATTTAACTCAACTTAATCCTGTCCATTGCTTTCAATAAACTCAACTCAACTCTCTCCATTGCCTTCATTCATCTCAACTCTCTTCATTACTTTCAGTTAGCTCAACTCATTGCTCTCCATTGTGTTCATTCAGCTCAGCTCTCTCATTTACTTTCATTCAACTGAACTCAACTCTCTCAATTGCATTCATTCATCTAAGCACATTTCATTCTGTAAATAAGGTCTGTAATCTTGACTGATTTCGCTATAGCGAGGTGTTGCAAACTGAGGCACTAACACAGGCACAACACTACCTGGGCGTCTACTACAGAGATACTGCTGCCTTGTTCTCCATAAATAAAACCTAGACATGAATCACTATTAAATTGCTACCTGTTTTGATTAAAAAGACAGATTTGGGAATTGTGTTGTATATCCCATTCTAATGGAGTTCATTTGGATAGAAGATGCTATTGCGGGTGTGATTTAGAATTTGCATTTGGCCATAATCCATTTACTTATTGTCTCTGCAAAATGAATATATCTTAACAGGCACCTTTTTTATGTATAAGTTAAACCCGAGATGCTGTTCAGTGGGATTATTGCTAAGCATAACAAACATTGCAAAGTCAATAGGTCTGGCTTCATCCACCAGCCTTTGGCAATTGTTGTTTTGTTTTGTAATGGATTTTGCAACAAAAAAAAAAGAGAGAGAGAAAAGAAATATAAATACAGGGAGCAAGAAAGCAAGGAAGAAGGAAAGATAGAAGAAAGAAAGAGAGAGAAGCAAGGAAAGAAGGAAAGAAAGAAGGAAAACAAGAAAGAAAGAAGGAATAAGGCCAGAAAGATGGAAATGAGGAATGAAAGCAAGAATGAGGGAAAACTAAATGAAAGAAAGAAAGACGGAAAAAAGACACTTGAGAGAAAGAGAGCAAGAATGAAGGAAATTAGAAATTAAAGAAGATAGAAAACAAGAAAGAAGGAAAGAAGTAAGAAAAAAGAAAAGAAAAAAGGAAAACAAGAAAGAAGGAAAAAAGAATGAATAAAAAAGGGAAAGCATAAAAGGAGGAATGAAAGAAAGAGGAAAGCAAAAATGAAGAAAAGAAAGAATGTAAGAAAGAAAGAAAGAAAGAAAGAAGTGGAAGCAAGAAAGAAAAATGGAAAGAAAGAAACAAGAAATCAACTAATGAAAGAAAAAGGGAAAGAAAGAAAGAGGGAATGCAAGAATGAAGAAAAAAGGAAAGAAAGAAAGAAAGAAAGAAAGAATTAAAGAATGAACGAAAAAAGGAAAGAAGGAATGAAAGAAAAATTAAAAGAAAAGAAAGCTGGAAAGAAAGAATGAAAGTAAAAAGAAAAGCAAGAAAGAAGGAAGAAAGGAATGAATGAAAGAAAGAGAGCGAGAAGGAAAGAATGAAAGAAAAAAGGAAAAAAGATTGAGGGAATGAAAGAAAGGAAAAAGGAGTAAAGAAAAAGGAAAGAAAGACGGAAAGAGCAATACAAGAATGAAGGAACAAAAGAAGAAGGAAACAAAGAAGAAAGAAGGAAGATTGAAAGAAAGAAAAAAAAGAAAGAAGGAAGGAATATAAAAAGAAATGTTAGAAGTGCTGCAATTAAACACGATAAAGGCTGGTTTTCTTCCGGGACAAAGTTTATTAAAGAACCATTAGTGAAATTGAGTCCAGGATAGATGTGTTCTGAAGAATTGTTCACTTATGAATTCACATGCATAATATTGAAGCTTTCGATAACCTAATAAATAACAGTTTCAAATGAATGCAATCTGTTCTGCTGTGAAATTCTTTTTGGAGTGTCCTTTGTTTAGCTGAGAAAGTCAGATAAACAAAGGACTTTCCCAAAGGGAATTTACAACAGTATTGGGAGGAGACAGCAAATGATAAAGTGTGGAATGTGGCCTGTGCTCACATCTGCTATAAGAGTTCTGTGTTTACATCAGACTGTAAACACAAAGGCAAAATCAAAGAAATAAAGTAAAAACAAAAACAATGGTGCAGCTGGGAACCCGTAAAAGAGAAAAATGCAGTCACTCAAAATGAAGTTATGAGTGCCTGAAGTGTGCTGTCCTCCTTCCCATTGTTGTATGCTGAAGTGGGCAGCAGCAAAATGTGAATGACACACCAACAGACCAATTGATGACGAAAGCTGGCTAAAGGCCCCTTTAAATAAGTATATTGTACATATATTTAAAAAAAAAAAAAAAGTTCTTGGCTGCTGCCAGACATAAAACATTTAAGCATACATTGTTGCTAGTATATCGTGTAGCCATATTGGACTACAATAAAACACATCAACAATATTTTATCTTCAATAATTTA
Organism: Calotriton arnoldi; assembly: GCA_963921515.1. Lineage (NCBI taxonomy): Eukaryota > Metazoa > Chordata > Amphibia > Caudata > Salamandridae > Calotriton > Calotriton arnoldi. The sequence goes on from CAWUFW010001098.1 coordinate 2,686,462, forward strand.
AATAAGCGGCACTGCCTGACAACTTGTTCAGACCGCTAGCACAATGACGTAATTGTTAATCAAAGTGGAGTCCAGGATGAAGAATTTGTCTAATATAAATCCTCAGATATCCAAAAGGAAGAGGAGACAAAATGACCCAAAAAAAAAATGTATTTGTATATTTTGCCTGTTTGCACCTTCCAGAAAATGATGTATTTGTATTCGAAAAGACAAACAATCGAAGCAAAACCTTTGCTGAATGACCTGAAAAAACAAACACACAGATCATTCTGCAAACTTGATGTGCTAAACCTTGCTGCAGTTGTAAAACCCACCGATTTGCAAATTGTAGACTCTGTAACCACAAAAAGCAATTTGCAGTTTGCTCCAGGTACAGTGTGAGTTGAAAATATCTTTCTGATTTGCAATATGAACTCTATGACTACTTTTGATTCAGGAAAGAGGAATGGCGTGAAAGATGTATCACCCTCCTGTATGTAAATGAATGCAATGTAACATGGTTTCTGAATGCAGTTGTGGCTGGAAACGATTGATTTGATAGCAATACCCGTAAAGGTCGGTATCCATTTGCAAGAGGAAATCTAGAATATATATTCCACCGGACTCCTGCATGTGCTCTCAAATGCCAGTCTTTTATGTTTTGATTCCAGCTTGCCCCTTTAAGAGCAAGGAGCTGGAATAAAAGGAGTGGGCATTTTTCTGATGCAGGAATTGAGGTCTACTGTCCCTCACAAGCTTCATTGCTGCATTTGCCGCCTCTTTGGGGGAATTCGTAAACCAAATCATGCCTCATTAATATTAATAGGGCATGATTATGCAAAGCCTAGCAAACACTCTTTTTTGTCCTTCAATAGATATTCCACACTTGAAACAATAATATATTTGCCCCTTCTTATCAACCTCCTGTTAACATCCTTAATAACCTTTTGTGCCTTAGCTGATCAATACTTAAAGTTCACAAAACATTCTTATTGTATTAGGCCATCTGCCAGACGTATACATTGTGGGACCTCTTCCAAATCTTAGGCCAGACTTGCCAGTGCAGCTGTCTGCAAGAATTATTTTTACTATTTCTTGAAAATATACTTACAGTAAGCTTTTACTCTAACCAGGTAAGTTACTCTAACCTCACACTGGATTTTTGATGTATCATTCCAGTAGGTGCTTCACTCAGAAGTGCATGATCGATTATTTGCCATCTGAAAAATGCACCTTATCATCACTCTGGCACATCAAATTTATCATCCCCTCTATGAATTCTAAAGCAAATAAATATAGAAGACATTGAGGCAATATACTACCACACCTACCACCACAATGGGAAAGGTTTACAGACAATTAGAGTGGTGCAAGCACCGGAAGTTCAACCCCTTTCAACTTCCAGCAGGGAAAACTTCAAAACATAAACAAGTTTTAATGGTTTAGCACCCTTATTCTACAAAGTATATGTCTTCATATTCTTGAAAGTTCAGCACGCTTCTTTTGATATTTCGTACACACAGTGCATATGATTCGAAATCTTCAATAAATATTTGGACAATAGTCCTTTGTTCATATTCTTCTTTTTATTAATTTCCTTAAAAGTAGTAGCCAACGCTTTTCATCCTCATGGACTTCTTCAGGGCTACAAAATACATATAGATACTAAAACCTCATTTAAAATATATACAAATGAATCTGTGGTAACGGAGCACGCTGAGACAGGTATGTGTCCAAGTACTAACTTTATTTTGTTACAGTGAGCCACCAGACAATGCATCCCGGACAGGAACACAGCATCAACTGCCGTTCTTAACATTCTACCCTTGAGCCTAGTATCCAGGGTAGCTGGATTCCATGCTCAACACTATTAGTACTTGCAAAGTACTACATGGGTTTTTCCTTTACAAAGCAAACACAGATGAAGAACTATATTCAAAAGTAACAAAAGTACCCTCAAAGCTGTAGAAGATGACAAAACAACCACCCAATATACATGATTATAACTACCAAAGTCCTAAATAGTATGATCCTAAAGTAAGAACAAAAGAGAAGAAGGGGAAAGGGTACAAGAACACAATAACGGGAGATGAAAAAAACCAAAAATGGATCAACAGAAGATACACCTAAGAACACACCTAAAGAGGAGTGTCATTAATAGAAATGTGCAGGGAGCCTCCTGGATCCAGTACTGTGCCTAACACTTACACCAATCCCACACTGCCCTTCATCCATGTTTTCTGCACCTTGAAAAGCCTCAGCACCACCATGGTGTTTCTCATTAACCACCTTAACCAAATTGCAGATGTTCCACCATTGGCCTCCTTCTGTTTGCACACTATTCCCTTTTGCCTTTACCACTTTTACAGGCAATCCAAACTTAGATTCTCCTTTTCTCACGTACAGTATCACCTACCTCCATAGCCATATCTTTCACACAGTTCCATGAATCAAAATACTCTTTCTGTTTTGCTTGCTTAACCTCTACAAGGTTCTTTACGCTCCCATCCATCCATTTGCCTTGTTTGATCCATTTGTTTATCCAACTTCGTCAAAAACCCGTAGTTGCTCTGCGGCCGTGCAATTACTCGAAAGGTGACACCCCAGTAGAAGCGTGCGGAGTTGTGCGATAAAACCACAGCATCATCATTACAGCATTAGGGATCACACACTTATTGATCACGGCCCATTGTATACATTCTCCCAGCACCCTATTCATCCTTTCCACAAGGCCATTGGTTTGGGGAATGGTACAATGAGCTTTTCTGATGTTTAATACCACTAGTTTTTAAGAATTTCTCTACCTCACCTGACACAAACTCCTTTCCATTGTCAGAGACCAAGGTGGAAGGAAAACCTTCTTTGAAGAACACATCTTTCAGAAATTCAACAACCACTCCAGACGTAACTTCTCGCACAAACCTAACTTCTAGCCATTTTGTGTAATAATCCATTAAAACTAATGCAAATTTGGAGGAGGATGCCAATTCATGGAAAGGACCCACAATATCAGTTCCAATCTTCTCCCAGGGAGCGGCGGGAAAACTAATAGCATTCGATTTCAGAAATTGCGCACAGATCCGGTATGTCAACAGCAACCACCAAACAGTCCACATTGTCCTCATCCACAGCACTACTTTCTTCCTCAGCGTACTCCGAAGTGCGTGACAGATAATCTGCAAAACCATTCCTGCTGCCAGGAATGTGTTCTGGGATGAAGTCGAACTGTAGCAATTTGGACGACAAACTTGCAATACGTGGGGTAAAACCTCTGGCATTTCTCCCGCTCAAAATAAAAATCAAGGGTTTGTGATCTGTTCGTAATCCTAACCTTCTGCCACACACGTAATTCTTAAATTTCATCACGGCCCACCAACAGGCTAACAATTATTTTTCGATCACTGAATACTGCTTCTCAGCACCAGTTCACACCCGTGAAGCATACCCGATAGTCCTCATTTCACCACCATCCTCTTGACTGAGCACTGCACCCACACCAACATTACTAGCATCAACTGTCAAAACACACTGCAAATCAGGATCATAATGCTTGAGAACTTTGGGAGAAACTAACTGTCTTTTCACCCACTCAAAGACCTCCTGACATTCTTCACTCCAAACAAAATAATTTCCTTGAGTAAGCATACTTGACAACGGTCTCAATTTGCTGCCAAAATTTTGAATAAATCTCGAATAGAATTCACAGAGTCCTAAGAAGGACTTCAGGCTCACTTTGCCTACAGGTGGCTTGGTCTTGACAATGCAGTCAACCAGACTCAATTTTGGAGTAATTCCATCACTTGAAACTAAATGCCTTAGATATTCAACCTTATTACTTCAACAAAAAAACACTTGTCTCTCCTCACCACCACACCTCTCTCCTGGAACCGCTTCAACACTTCACCCAAGATCAGATCATGCGTTTGTCTATCTGAACCAAAAATCAAAACATCATCCTGGAAAATGGACAACCCTTCGATACCTTTCAGCATGTCTGCCATAGTGCTTTGAAAGACTGAAGCTGCTGAGGCATGGCCAAAAGGCATACAGCAATACTGAAATGTACCAAAAGGGGAAACAAACGCTGTAAGGTGTTTTGACTCTGGTACCAGCTCAATCTGGTGGTACGCCGATGCTAAGTCAAGTTTCGTGAGCAATTTCGCTCCTTTTAAATTGGCTAGCAACTCATTAATGTTGGGTAAAGGGTGGGAATCCACCCAAATTTTTTTGTTTAGGCAGCGAAAGTCCTCACATATTCTAAGTTCCCCATTTTGCTTGCGAGCAACCACTAAAGGAGATAACCACAGTGTTGAATCAACAGGTTCAATGATCCCAGTTTTGACTAAAATACCCAACTCCTTTTCTAAGTCCTTCCGAATGCTGAAGGGTACATTTCTGAGTTTGTGTTTAACTGGTTGTGCCTCTTCCTTCACTATTATCTTACGTTTGTACCCTTGGATTATTCCTAATTCTCCAGAAAATACATGTGGATACCTTTTCACGAGTACTTCTATTTCCATGCAATTTCTCACAACCATTACCTGTTCCCTTGTTCCTGGTCTCAGGATCATTCCAAACAGACCTTGGTGAAACCAACCTAAGATATTCAGCCCTTGGTGAGCTACATAAACCTTTCCAGCTATTTTCTGTCCCTTGAATTCTAGTATATCTTCGATGTACCCACATAGTTTTATCTCATGACCTTCATAACATACTGCTTTGTGATCAGGTGGTAAAAGCTGCCTAGTGGGCGATACCGCGTTAAACAACTTTTGGGTGATCATGGTGATCCGTGTCCCTGAATCTAGCAACAGTTTCAGCTTTTCTTCACCCACCATAATTTCAACATACGGGTCAACACACAATTCAGGATTCCCCACCTTAATTTCATCACTTTGCACCACCAAGACCATATTTCTTAAGTTTTTGGTTAAACATGTCTCGTCTTCACTCTGTATATCACTATCTAATACACATTTAACGGTTTGCTGTTGCTGTCGCTTACTCTTGCTCGATTGACACACTTTTGCGAAATGCCCTTGCCTGTTGCACAACCTACAGGTGACAAATTTTACTGGACACGTCCCACCTTTAGCATGCGTGCGACAACCACACTGGAAACAAATATTCTGTTGTGCAAAAAAAGAATTGGATTTGTCACTGAATGTTTGTCTTAATTTTTCTCCTAGACCATTATCTCTTCCAATCTTCACCTTGACAGCTGCAACAGGTTCTCTATTTTTCCCTTCTAATTCTTTTGCTGCTACTTGGGATGTTTCCACACTCTTTGCCACCTTGATCGTCTCATCCAATGTAGGATTTCCCATTGCAAGCAGTTGACACTAAGCCACTAAACTTCTCAATTCTGTAATGTAATTATCCACATACTCACCTGGAAGTTGTGTATGTAAAAAGTTTTTATGGCGTAAAACAATCAAACTGGGCTGGGTGTCCAACCTAATACTGAGATTTTTTACAGTAACTTGGTATTTATCCAGCTCCTCTCCCCCCCCAAAAAAAATTGGTTCAGACAAATGTTTTAAAATAGCTCTCCCTTCAAACCTCAAGGTGTGCAATAGTAGATATTTCCTTCTTGCAACACAGAATCTAAGTGCTCCTATAGCACCTAAGTAGGTTTTGAAGGCATCAAACCACTGTTTCCATTGTATGAGGGGTTCACCTGGTGTTTCCAGAAATGCAGGAGGTGGGGTTACCATTTGCATGGCTCAAATCAATAACACAACCTAGACAAATAAAATGGGTGCTTCAATTCAGTCTTTCTCAACTAACACAAATAACCATATGACAATTTCAATGCATAATAACGAGGAATACACCTGGCTGAGGATGGAACTGCAAGAAAAAAAAATCTATGTACTATTTACCACTGTCAACTGCACAAAATATATGTATAATATTCTATTTTCCACAGTAAAAGAAAACACTGGCATACATTTAGAAAACTTGCTTGAAATGCTTTAGCAGAATAGAATTCTCACCACTCCTGACTGTATCAATAGATTAGACACACATAAAATATGTGACCTGCAACTACGCTGTGCAGATCAGTGCAGAACATACTTACTGCTGTGCAGATCAGCATGAATACCATTCCAATGTTTCCCTAACGGTCACCTCGCTCTGCACTTACATTGTACAGATAAGCGCAGGACACCCACACACTGCTGTGCGAGTCAGCGAGAAGATGATGTGACGCTGCAGCATTCGCACTATACCGTGGAGTGCTGCTTGTGTGCTTCGTTAGAATAGTTAGTCTTCCGACAACAACGTTCCCACATACTGCTGTGCAAGTCAGCGAGAAGACGATGTCTGACGTTGCAGCACTCGCGCTGTACTGTGGAGGGCTGGTTGTAAGCTGTGGTAGATTAACTAGACCGCAGAGAGCCAATGTTCCCTCCTGATGAGACGCAGCTGACATAACTAATGACACCACGCCTTCCCAGAAGCCCACACCATTGGAATGCACATTGAGCAATGCGTTCCAGTTATATCGCATCAGGTGAGACCTCAATGTATGTCACTACGGCCTCTTGCTGTATGGGTCAGCTTTACTGCTTTACTCCATGACGTGTAAACCGCCAAGTCCAAATCATGTAGGACCGGAAAACGAATCTCGGTTCTTGTCGACAATCTTTTCCAGTGTAACAATGCCTTGTCCTCAGGATTCACGCGTCTTCTTCTACAGGAGCAGTGAATAGCCTCCGTCGTTGGGTTTGTGTAGGTGGCTCGCAGGGTCATCGCCAAAAAATGATGTTGTAACAGAGCACGCTGAGACAGGTAAGTGTCCAAGTACTAACTTTATTTTTTTACAGTGGCATCAACTGCCGTTCCCAACATTCTACCCTTGAGCCTGGAATCCAGGGTAGCTGGATTCCATGCTCAACACTCTATTAGTACTTGCAAAATACTTCAGAATCTGAAAAGACCTGAAAAACATTTTGAACAGTACCTTGTTAATAAACATTGAAACCATTCTACATAGTGGCCCACAGCATGGATTGGTATGCTTGAGTCCAACGTTAGAGGTACGCGTATTCTTGAAAGATTTGTTTAATTTTAACTTTCCTCAATTTCACTATTCTTTGTGCTGAAATATGCCCTTTTATAACTCCTGCAGGATTTAAAGCATACTTTCCTAGAGAATAATTGATGTGTCATTTACAACACATATACCAGCACAGTGTTATCATTAAGAAGGACTGGAAACAGAGGTATGTAGATATCATTAAACAACAATCACCAAACAGTTTCATCCCCATAGTCATATGTGCCATAAAGATTATGGTGTTAAAAGGTCTGACAATTTAAATTGAAGTATAAATAAACTGTGCCAAATTGGTTGGTCATAATAGAAGAAAGAAGTGGGGCCTTTGCTATGTGAATGCATTAAAATAAGGGCCAATAAGAAAAGCAAAAACCATCCTCTTTTTTAAACAAAAGGAACTTGTATTTGAAAATCTATTCCAGCACATAGTTTATTTTGTAGGTAATAGAAGGGTGCCAAATGAGAATGTTGGAATTGAATATTGTGTATAAATAGATTGACATAGATTTGGGTTTTGCCACATGTCGAGTCAGGTCACAGAGAATAACAATGTCTGCTTAATGTGGGTAGGAGTTTTCCTTGTATGTCTTGTTATTTGCACAATTAGATTCATTTGTATATATTTTAAATGAGGTTTTTGCATTTATATATTTTTTTCCCTGAAGAAATCCATGAGGACGAAACGCGTTGTCTACTGCTTTTAAGGAAATTAATAAAAAGAATAAGAATATGAACAAAGGAATACCCTCTGTGAATTCTATTCAGAAATCAGTCCTTTTTGTTCCTTTTTCTACCACTGGCAAAACCAAAAGTGTAGGCTTTAATGTGATACACTTTTCCACACAGCATTTCTGAATGTCTCAAATCCTTTGGCACGTTAAAGTCAGACCAATTGGCTTTGTCAGTGCTTGTTTATCTAAAGTTTCATACAGTTCATGCAAGGGCCTGACAGATAACAAATTGATTTGAACTAAGCTGAGGATGTACATTCTATGTAACAGCTAATGTCCCATTTTACATGGCTTCTAGCAACGAAAAGATATCAGGATGTTGTGAAACCCCGCCACACCATGGTTGAGGCCAAGCTCTGTCAATCTCACAGTCCAAAGTGACCTAGCCAAAGATTTCAACATTTAGTCCATGACCTATCTAGGAAGTTGCTTAAGTTAAGTCCCGGTGGTCTTAGCCTGATGATCATTTTTGAGAATTGGAAATAGGTAGCTTTTGGAAGTGCATAAAGACCAAGGATTCCAAACTCTACTAGCTTTTCTCCATGTATCTGGATCACCAACAAAAATAGAGTAAGAGGTTAGGCTGTACCGGTAGTTCTGCTTTGACATGCATGTTAAATCTATTTGCCTTTGCACAGCAGTGTTTTCTAGTGTTTAGGAGATGCTTTTTTAAATGTGTAATAGTATTAAATTATACCAGTTTTGTCCTACCTGCAGTCTTACCCAGCATCAGAAACCAGAGATGAGCAGAACCTACTGGCCACTCCTCACACCAGCTGCAGGCTGTGTGTTTGGGCTAGGTCCAATACCATGTGAGCCAGGTCTTCCTATTTCCTCCCAATTCAACTGTCCCTTAAGTAAAAAAAGTTAGCCATCTTTAATCTTACATTTTAATATGCTGTTTTTGTGCATGTTTGGTTTGTTTGATGTTTAAAAAGTATCCAACATTGTGATAAATAAGTTTACTTAAAGTGTGCATAGCATATAAAACCTACTTCAGCAGACAGCGGTGGTGAGGTGTGCTACAATCCCAACACGATGACTCCAGCATCACTTCCTTCCCTCTTACCTTCTCAGACACATGACAAACAAATCTCAGTCAAAGATAATTCCAAATCTACAAAGAGACCTGTAGATGAGGTCAACAAGAACCCAGACACATACACTTCCTTCCTCAAATAAAAACTAGTCCATCAAAAGTTTTCAGATGAAGGGCTTTATTATGAGTTTGGCAGTCTTATTGACCGTCAAACCCACGGTGGCGGTGCTGCTACTGTCACACCGGAGGTCCGACCGCCCTGTTACAAGTAGGGCGGTTGGACCGCCATGGCACAACTGCTGCCACCAGGAATCCGCGATCCCTGGAGTTCTTGCAGCAGTCTGAGGCCCCTAATATGCAGCCGGTGCTGCTGCGGCACCACCAAGAATATTAGGAGTTTCCTCACCGCCACAGTTTTAATGACGGTGAGAACGCCATGAAAAGTTTGTGCCATCGGAATTTCGGCGGAAGTTTTGCAAAGATCTCGATCCCGAACACGCAGAATTTGCAATCTGGAGAAGAATCGCTCTCGAGCAGCAACAAAACCTTCCCGAATCTGTGATTCTGATTAAAAAAACTCTTCAGATTGACATTTGGCTGTACTTTTTTGTGCAAGGAGTCCCTTTTCTTTTTTTTACTTTTTTTTTTAAGAGGAAGGAAGGGCCCCAGAGTCTCCAACTTCCTGTTCCTGTCCAGATGGCTCCTCCCAGTGCTTTGACCATCTCCTGTTCACTTTTCATTTGGATTTGGAGCTGGAAGGATCACTCTTTGTAGCTGCTACATCATATACATTGGATTTGAGGACTTTTGAATCTGAGATTTCACAAGTAAGTTGGAAAATTGGTGTTGTTTGTTTGATTGGGGCATTGCACCTACATTTTGTTTGGTACTTTTCATCGTTTTTTAAAAATTTATTGTGGTGGGTGGCCTGTAGTTCTGTAGGAGTCTAGTTGTTTCTTTGTAAGTCATTTTGCATCTTTTATAAAGGAAACATGTTGCACAGTTCACTGCATTATCTCCAAATTTTGGAATTAATTAAATTTGCAATATTTATTTAATTCACTAGCCCAGTAGTCTGCCAATACTATAGGCCTTTCAGCCAGTAGGCCCAGAGCTACTCATGGGTGCATCAAACAACTGTTTCTGTGGTGTCTGTTGAATTTAAACATCATTTAGGGCCTGGATGGCATTGGATTGAATAGCAAAATATGTTTTTTTGGGGTATTTCACTTTTTTCGTGTGTGTTCAATAAATGCCTTTGTTGGATGTGAGTGGTGTGGTTGTTGTGTAACTTGCAAACCTTGTTTAGCCCTGTGGTTTTTCGTTTTTGCATTGTAGCATTAAAGCTGTGTTGTTTAGCATGCCTCCTTTGTCTGGCCATATGGGGCCTGCTTGAGTTAATTTTTTTCCAGGCCACCTGCTTGTTGTGAGTGACCATGTGGTTGGTGGCCATTTTGTGGTGGTACTTAGTGTGCTGCTTTTGCCATAGGTCTTCATGTCTTTTCTTTGTTCCTGTTGGCTTACTTCTTCTTGTTGTTGTGGCCTGGCCATGTGGCTGGCGGCCATTTTGTGCAGGCAGCCAGTGTGCTTTTGCCATAGGCCTGCATTGTCTGTCTTCCCTTTCTTGTTGTTGTGGCCTGGCCATGTGACTGGCAGCCATTTTGTGAAGGCAGCCAGTGTGCTTTTGCCATAGGCCTGCATTGTCTGTCTTACCTTTCTTGTTGTTGTGGCCTGGCCATGTGGCTGGCGGCCATTTTTTGAAGGCAGCCAGTGTGCTTTTGCTATAGGCCTGCATTGTCTGTCTTCCCTTTCTTGTTGTTGTGGCCTGGCCATGTGACTGGTGGCCATTTTGTGACAGCAGTCAGTGTGCTTTTGCCATAGGCCTGCATTGCCTGTCTCCCCTTTTTTCGTTGTTGTGGTGGACTGGCCATGTGGCTGGCGGCCATTTTGTGAAGGCAGCCAGTGTGCTTCTGCATTAGGCCTGCAAGCCTTCTTTGTGGTGCCCATGCCTTGTTGTTGATTTGCATGCAATTTTTTCTTCTTTTACCCAGCAAAAAATGCATCACAGTTCACTACATTTTCTAATACATTTGCAATATTATTGATTTGAATTGATTCACTATGTGGCCTAGTCTGCCAATGGGTTTTCCAACCAATAGGCCCAGAGCTACTCATGGGTGCATGAAGCAAATGTTTCTGTGGTGTCTGTTGAATTTAAACATCATTTAGGGCATGGATGGCATTGGAATGAATTGCAAAATGTGTTTTTTGGGGGTATTTCACTTTTTTCGTATCTGTTAATTAAATGCCTTTGCTGGATGTGTGTGGTGTGGTTGTTGTGTAACTTGCAAACCTTTTTTAGCCCTGTGGTTTTTCGTTTTTGCATTGTTGCATTAAAGCTGTGTTGTTTAGCATGCCTCCTTTGTCTGGCCATATGGGGCCTGCTTGAATTCATTGTTTTACAGGCCTCCTGCTTGTTGTGACTGTGAGTGACCATGTGGCTGGTGGCCATTTTGTGGTGGTAGTACTAGTTAGTGTGCTGCTTTTGCCATAGGCCTGCCTGTCTTTCCTTTGTTACTCTTGGCTTACTGCTTCCATCCCCATTGCCAGCTGCAGCGCCATGAATGCTGCATCCCACGTGATGCACAATGCCAAACAGGTTCCATTACATTTGTATTTTTCTTTTGTTCTTCTTCTTTCCTATCCTTCCTGACTGTACACAGTGCACCATGAAAGCCCTTGTTGTCAAAGTCTCACAAATGGCTACACTGTTATGTTTTTTTAATAACTAAACTGAGTTAATTAAATTTCAATAATATTAATAATAACACTAACAAGTGTGACCACACACTAAGTTATATATTATTACATTTGTTTGTTTGTACTAGTAGGAATTGAACCACAACAACAAATGCCACGTTTCACTGATGTTCTTCTGGCTTCTTTGCTTTTAGGTGCACAAAAGACTGAGGAGGCGGTGTCATCCTCACCCGTTGTACTGCCAGACAGAAGTCCTGCTGCGCACGACGTCACGTGATGTGTGACCACAGACAGACATCTCTTCAACTTGTGCCATTGCGTGCTGCTGACATCTGAAGAAGATGGCCCCAAAGAAAGGTACCAGGTCCTCCAGTACCAAGAAAGTTGCCAGTGAGAAGAAGGAACTTGCACTTACCAAGACTGGTGTGCTGCCCAAAATGTTTTTTGGGAAACAAAAATCTGCGCCTGCAGCAGCGGTGTCCAGGGAGCAAGCTGGGAGCAGCACTCCGCATCAGTGGACCCATCCCTTAAACCTAGGCCCAAGCCCATGTCTGTCGCAGAGGCAGCCAGTCTAATCACGACAACACCGACAAGCATTGATGTTGAAATTGACTTATCGTTATCGCAAAGTAGTACCCAATCAACGCAGGAAACTCAGATAAGTGGACAACAACAGCCGCAACCACCGCCCACAATAGTAGTTGTTTCTCCCGAAGTAGGGGCAGTTCAGTAGATAGAGCTTCCTGCAGAGGAAGAAGAGCAAGCCACTCTTTCAGAAGATCCATTGTCTTCCAGATCCCCAGCATGGAAAAGGAGGGTTAGTCCATCGAGTTCTTCTGCAAGCCCCCCTTCTGATGATCTAGATGCCAATTGGATGCCACCACCTCAGTCTGAGAGTGAGACACGCCACGGGAGAAGGCTAGGGAAAAGGAAGGTTCCAGAAAGCCTTAGAGTTATGGAGGTAGATGTAGAAGAGGAGGATGATGATGAGCCAGTCATCATGGACATTAGTCTTGCCCCTGTGGAGACCAACATTATTACCCCATCCCAAATTGCTGTGAGGGTTGTGGCACGGATACCACCAACACAGATAACATAAACCCCACCTGCAGCTTCCATATTTGCATTTGCAAAGACCCGGCAGTGACCTACATCCAGCACAACCACCTCAGTAGAAGTAGGTACTGCATCTGCGGAGAGTCAAACTCCACCACGCCCACCTTCCAGTTCATCCGGCATTGCAAGTGGCACCTCCAGCAGCACCAGAAAGTTCACCTCCCCAGTTTGGGACTTCTTTCGGTTAGCAGTAAGGAGGAGAACGTTGCTATATGCTCCATTTGTGAACAAGGTGATAGTCGGGGTAAGCTTGGTACAAACTATGGTACCGGAGGCCAAACAACCCAACTTAAAAAAAAAAAACTTGATCAAGTGGGAGGCGCACCTTAAAGGCCAAAAAACTGCACCCATTGCTGTTGGTGGTGATGAAGTAGAAGATACGATCACGGTGGAAGGTGAACAAGAGGGAGACATTTTCTCTGGAACACAAAGTAGCCCTGTACCCAGCAGTGCAGTGGTACCGCCCACATCCTCATCAGCCTCAGCAACATCTCAGTGGCGTAAGAGTCAGGCTGAGACACTAAGGCAAGAGAGTACCGCAACGAAAAAACGTGCGGCGTTGAGCCTAACAACATCTGGCGCCAAGAAGTCACCTGCATCAGTGGCACCAGAAAAGAAAAAAATCCAGCCTACCCTTCTCAGCAAGTTTAGGTTGGAGGAGCAGTACGAACGCAACCACCCAACAGCACGTTTGCACAATGCAAAGCTGGCTAAAATGTTGGCGCTGGACCTCCTCCCTTTTTCTTTTGTGGAAGGGGTGGGTTTTCTCGAATTTGTGACAGCCATCTGCCCAAAATGGAAGGTTCCCAGCCGGTCCTATTTTGCCAGAGTTGCTGTTCCAGCACTACATCACGACGTGCTGGAATTGCTTGGACAAGCTTTGCAGCAGAGTGCTGTTCACACTATCCACCTGACAACAGACATGTGGACCAGTTGCCAAGCCACTGATTACATGTGCATCACTGCACACTGGATCTCTTTTGTGGGGGTTATAGAACAGATATCTGCAGCAGGTGTTGTTGACACTGCTGAGATTTTTAATGCCACTCGGAAACATGCAACTGTAGCCATGTTCGCCATGGAGAAATCTTATACTGCTGCAAACATTTTTGAAGACTTTGACAGCAAGGTCTTTGAATGGCTGCGACCAAGAGGGCTTAACATTGGTTTTGTTGCCACGGACAATGGCAGTAATATAGTTAAGGCCATGGCCGATGGTGGATATTTCAGGGTCCTGTGTTTGTCGCACTGCATTAACATCATTGTTGAAGACTTTCTGAGAAAAGAAGACCAAGTCAGCAACTTACTGACCACCTGCAGAAGAATCTGCACACATTTCAGCCATTCTTTTAAAGCCCGGAAGCAGCTGCGGATCATTTAACGTGAGCATAGAGTGCCAGTTAAAGCACTCATCCAGGAGGTGCCAACACGTTGGAACTCAACTTATTACATGCTTGAACATCTGTTTGAGCAGTACAGACCAGTCAATGAATATGTCATGCAAAGAGGGGATGCTACTGCGAAAGGCATGACCGTTGAGATGGACCAATGGGGCCTAGTTAAATGCCTGACAGAAATGCTACTTCCTTTCGAGCTCTTCACATGTGAAGTCAGCAAGGAGGACTGTACTATGGGCCAAGCTATCCCATTGTTGCACATGCCACAGGAACAGCTGAAGGGAGTGTCTGCAATGTACGCAGGTGTGGAGGAAAAAAAAGAAGCATATGAGTTGGTTGAGAGCTTAACCCTTCGCTTATCTGAAAATACAATTCTGGATCCACGGTACAAAGCAGTACTAAACACTAACACATTGATTCCTTTTTCAGAACTGGATGTTGCCAAGTACAAAACTTGGATAGCTGTGGAAGGCAGTCAATTAGAAAAAGAACGGCCAGCAGTTAGAGGCCCGCTACTCCAGGCCACAACAAGAACTGCAGGGCAGCCAGCGTCAAAGACAACTTCAGAGCCTGAGGGCAGTGCAGTTGGCTCACAGCAGCCAAAACCACCAACAATACCAAGAACAACATCAACAGCAACAAGAACAGGAGCATCAGCCCCATCAAAATCGGCACAGGAATGGTTTCTACAGCAAGGGCTTGTTAGGTCCAGTGCTGAAGTTAAGGCAAAAGAGGCCGAGCAAAGCAGAGCACCCCTGACCATTGAGCGGACAGTCCAGGCCTATATGGACGACCCAACAGAGGTCTACATTGATCAAAACCCATTGGTGTATTGGTATGGGAAAAGGCGCCAATGGCCAGTGCTCAGCATGCTGGCGATAAACTATCTGGCTTGCCCTGTCACAAGTGTCTCTTCTGAGCATGTTTTCAGTGCTGCTGGTGCCGTTGTAACAGTGAAAAGGACCAGTCTCTTGCCCCAAAACGTGGATAGGTTAACCATGATCAAAATAAATCAGCACTTTATACCACCGGATTACACCATACCTGAAGTAGCACAGCAGGAAGATGATGACGGCGACTTAGGTCATGGAAGTAGTGTGTTAGATGACCTACTTCTGGGTGAGCCACCAGAGTTTGATGACGAGCTCTACTTCCCTGACAACTAGGCTTTCAACTTGTTGTTACTTTCTTCCTTATTTACTTTTATTATTTGTGTGTGTCTGTCTTTCTGGTTCGAATCACAACAAATCCATCACCACCGTCTTACTCTTTTTATTGCCGTATCGGAGTTGCAACTGTGTGCATTTATTAAAGAAGTAAGTCCACTCCTCCGAGTCCTGTTCCATCCTGACTCACCCTAAATCCATTTCCCTCAAGCCAGACATTGGATGGAGAATAGTACAAGAAATGTGTGCCTGCCTCGTCGAGTCCCTCCAAAACACATGACTATTGCTATACTCCTTTCCGAGCCGATAGGGACTGCCCCTTAAGAACAACAGGTAATGATGGATGGCATGAATTGGACGCTGCCTCTGAGGGATTGGTGTTTGTGTTGTTGTTGTTGTGCATGAAGTGTACTAGTATTATTTAATCTACACACAAAAAAGTGACTCAAGTCAATGTTTCCCTTCCTCTTGTTTAAAAATAAAATTGTACTTCTACTGCAGGCCGATCCATTGCATTTTGAATATGGATTCTATTCTGGACTCACTCGGTACACTACAGAGTTGGACACCATGATGATGATGATGACCATACTACACTCATCGCAGTCAGTCAGTAGGATCGGAGATGATTGATGGAATAACTCAGGGTGTTTCATGAAGTGGCCTAAAAGGTAAACAAGTCAACAACAACCACAGCAGACCTACATGTCTGTGTAGTGGTGGAGGCGAGTGTAGTGGTATGACTGACAGCGGTGCATTGATTTAGTTACTTAATTTAGAAAATGCTATGTTGCTGTATATGTGTGCTCTGTCTGGCTCAAAATCTAAGCTAAGTGGAGGTTGGGTGGGCACCGTGGGCCTTCTCTGTCCTGTTGTTGTTGTAGGTTAATGCTGGAAACAGAGTAGTAGACATGATTTAGCCATGCCGCCTCTGAAAGGATTCTTGTTGCACTTCTCCGTAATTTATGCATTTTTTTTCTCCTTGATTTTTCAATATCCCTTTTGTTTTTCCATCTACACTTACAGACCGGCCTTTACCCTGTGATATACTGGGAAAAACAACTCACACTTACCTTACCAATCCACATCCACCAGGCAGGCAGTGGCACCCAAGATTGATGGACGGAGCGTCCATGGAAGGGAGGAACAAGAGGAATGCCGAGATGCAACTCCCCAATTTGACCATAACATACATAGTAACTAAGTATCATTCATCATCTTAATTAATTTGATTCATTTTTTCTCTTCAATCATTACGACTGTGTGTGTTGTTGTTTATTATGTTTGCTCTTTGCTTATAATTGACCCCTACAGCTATTTTTTAATTTTCTTTGTTAGCTTGAAAAGGAAGCCCGGTACAACAGAACATAAAATGTATCTAATTTGGGTCTCTCTGAGGGCAGACAGGCAAGGCAATTGTATAATAATAATATACTGCTGCCCTGTACTACTAGTCTAGTACTAATCATTAACCATCAAGTCATCATGATGCATGCATTTCCTTTTTCTCCCTTAACAGATTTATGATGGTCGCCTGCCAAGATTGTGTGTTGTCCATGTGTAGTGTTTGTCTTTGTCAAACCTTTTCTTCAAATACCCCTTCCCAACCATTCATCAAACCCTAACCCTTTTCACCCGGGCTGTGTGATTTCTATTGAGGTGTGACTAAATTAAATTTACAGTGGATGCTGGTGAGCGAAGTTAGGCACTCCTACATTCAGGGTGTGGTCTATAGCAGCCAGGTCTTCATTAATACTGGCTTCTCAGACCCGAAAGATATATGTGTAAGTGCATGTAGCACTTATGTGAATGCGATTTAAAATGTGTGACGCGTAAGGTGCCTTATATGTGGGAGGATTCCTCTCCGAGCATAGCTAGCGTCTTGTAGTATATGCCTCGTAGAAATCGGCAGAGATCTGACCGCTTTGTGGATCAGGACCTGTGGAAACCTGTTCAGCTGTCACGGAGATCCGCGACAGCTGAACAGGTTTCCCACAGGTCCTGATCCACAAAGGCGGTCAGAATCTCTGCCGGATTTCTCTACGGGGGCATATACTACAAAACGCTAGCTATTGCTTGGAGAGGGAATCCCCTCCCACATATAAGGCACCTTAGCGCGTGCAACACATTTTTAAATCACATTCACATAAGTGCTACATGCACTTACACATATATCTTTCCGGTCCTGAGGAAAGCCAGTATTAATGAAAGACCTGGCTGAAACATGTAGACCACACCCTGGATGTAGGAGTGCCTAATCTTCGCTCCACCAGCATCCACTGTTCTGTTTTTAACGCTAACAGAGGCCCAGATATTAAATGCTATGCCCTTCTGGGCACTGGGACCACTGAATAGCTTTAAAATTTTCACATTCACACCACTTTCACAGCACACTCAGCAAATATACCAGCTCCGCTGTAATTACAGGCGTTGTAGCACACCCGGGACACATTCGGTGTCACTAGGTGGGCCCGATGATGAAGCATGCCACCAACTAGGTTGGTGGGTGAGGGCTTTATAAAGAAACCAAATGTTTCTTCTCTTCTTCATACAGTTCTGAGTCTCTAAATAGTCACATTCAGTCAGTCCTCTTTGATTACATATAAATAACCTGGGGATACGGACTGGCTATCTAGTTCTCTCTCTCTCCTTGATAACTATAAATTAAATTTACACCAATAATTGATCCCACACTTGCTGGGGCGGATGTGGTGAAAGCAACACTAACTCAAGGCAGGGCGAGGATCTTCTTCTGCTCTAAGTATATATGTATATATATCAGCCACACTGGCAACAGATTAGATTGCCCAGTGCCCACCCATGCTCAGTAGTATTCGCTATTCTCTTTTTTTTTCAGAGGAACATAATTATTAACCCATTATTAATTATTAATTGCCGGCATGGATTTAAATTATCATCCTTCCAGCACTAAAGGTTACGCTTGTACACTTCATAGGTCGAGTCAACTACTTCAGTTTCTTGTAACTTGTACTAGGCTATCCCTGCCACCATTATGTTTTATTTTACTTTAGCATTGCTTAATATCAATATCATTCATCATCACTTTCTTCTTGTTCGGCAGTCTTCTTCTTGTGTACTTACTACTTACTGTACTTCTACTACTCGTTCCCTAGTCTCCCTCAGGTGACTGACTTGTCTCATTTTCTTTTTTTGCAAATGCAACTGTCTACTACTGCTACCACCACCCACCATGGCACCTTAGGAAACCAAACCATCACCATGCAGCCATTGCTTCACCTAAACATCAATCACAGGTAAGAGAAGAAGTATGGGGGAGTTAATAATGTATATACTATGGAAATTCATTAATTCACACCCCCACATCCTTCTGAGTACATACTACAAAGGGGTTTTAGTTGCAGAATGCATAGACTAGGAGGAGAGACTGACAGTAGTAGGACAAGTGAGGGTACTGCATCTATCTGTCGGTGTGTTACACTATTGGCAGATTTCAAAAACTGGCTGCGGCCCTGAAGCAAAAGGAGGAAACAAACAAGGTGACGTAAAAGAGTAACCCCCCCAGAAAAGATCTGCATCATATGTATTGGAAAGCTATAAATGTATTACCCTAACAAATATAAACTAGAAGATAAACCCACAACACCTGACCCACCCCTCTCCCTAACCCCAACCAATGTCCAGTAAATTAAATAAATGTCCATGTCGAAGTTGAAGAAAAAGTAAACCCCAAGGTTCCCCAACTAGTCCCAACATCCCACCCATCAAAAAAAAGATTAAAAATGGGGCAAGAGTCAAAGACTGAGGTGATGATGATGTCTAGCGGCCGGGGTGCTGGCTAGTTCTCTAGGACCTCCTCCAGATTGGCCTCCAGGCGCGCCACCCTGAGGAGCATGCAGCGCCGAAAGTTCCTGCAGGAACAACAGGGGTGGGCAGCAGTAGATGTTGATGATGGGCGGCGGACGGCTGCCAGAACACAGCGCCGTACCACCGGAGGCACGGGGGGCTGGCTGGGCCCCGGGGCATTGGAGGAAGAAGCTGCAGCTGCCGCCTCCTCCTCCTCCTCCACCTCCACCAGGGCAACCAGCCGGTGATATTCATCCCGGATGGCCTCCAGCTTCCTTTTCCGGGCCCTGGCCGCCAACTCCTGCCTAGTGGGTTGGGAAGGAGTAGCTATTAAGAATGGAAAAAAAAGACAATTGTAACCAATACTCTTAGCAAAACAGTAACACAAAATTAAATTACACACTTAAAAAGTATAGTGGCACAGTAGTAGAACTAGCAGTTGTGGTATCCTCTCCTCCTCACTTCACTTCCTCTGCCCCTAAGATTTGGATGTGACAATTATACTTTCAGGCACGATGGAGTAGAGAGTAGGAGCATTATTTTTCTCTCTCTTGTTTAGCACAATTAATCTTGTAGGCATGCCAGCTCAGTCAGCTTGAAAGTTGTGCCCTAGACAGACATACTCGTGTCGCAGACTCATGTACTTTACTACTGCCTGTATGTGGGGTAGCTGTACTACACAATTATATATTTCTATTACAGCCATACTCTGTTAAATGAAAATCAATGGCAAATGCTCAGACAATTTCACTTTCACCCTGACTACTGCAATAAGGCACATGATGGCATGCTTATGTGTGATGAGAAACGGCGGCACGACATAATGTCACTCACGTGATGATGATGATGATGACATACTGAGTGATTTGTAAGTACTAGTAACCATGCAGCCAATAGGCCACCCATGGCTGACACAGGGAGGGGACTGGAGTGGAAGTGGGCCTCGGAGTCGGAGGGAGGCGATTATGGGGTGGGTAAATAATAGTCATGCACAATATATATGTTGTGCTTGCAAACTATTGTGAGTCAAGGGAGTATTCCATTCTGAAATACAAGTACAACCTCAAACCTTTGAATCAAAAACCTCGCAAAAAAACAGTCCTTGTTCTTCCAAGGACTTGTTTTTTCATTTATCAGTGCATTGCTCTTCTAGCATTATTATTATTTTATTCTTAATCTTCACCCTTGGCTTTGGTACTCTGGCACGGTTTAATTTTCTTTTACATTCTCTTCATCCAGTCTGACTCTGTTTTCACCTACTCTATGATACCATCCAGGCATCCATCCATCCAAACATGGCTATCATAAACCGGCTTTCACTGACAACATACATTTGTCATAGATATAACCAACCACCACCCATGCCATGCGTCCTTGCTTGCCTTAGAGTTTGACCCCTCAAACCCCCCGGAGGATTCCTTTCACCCATACAGTTTCACCCACCCAGACAGGCATCCTTTCTGCTTTCTCTTTCACCTTTCACCCATCCTTCAACCACCCATTCCTATCATCTTCATCCGCCACCTATATGCATCCCAGGGCCCCTTCCTTCACCCACGCATCCTTCTCTGCCAGTCATACATGTCGTCTGACTGATTGTCTTCATCATAAAACTGTCTTTGCTGAGTTGAAGATAGAATATGCCATTAGTTACTCAACCTCCACCGCTAATGCTAAAGTTTAAGTAAAGGGTGTCTTCTTCAACTGTTCAGTGTTCACAACAACTTAGCCTCAGCAGAAGTACAGTACACTAGTACTGAGTATACACCCTTGCAGCGAGTGTATTCATCATTCTCAATAAGTAAGGAATATGACTTACCACCGCCCACCACTGCTGCTGGCTCACCCCTGTGGCTGCCACATCCACTCCCTCTGGAGTGGCATGGCCCTCACCGCTGGCACCGGCACTGGTTGTCGGTACGCCTGGAAAAATAATTTCACATTTTTTTAGATGCCATTTATGCCTCTCCTATTTAATTTTTTCATTAGCAAGATTGAAAATACAAAATTAATAATACATATACACCACACACATCACTATCAACAATTTGGATACTAGAGTACAGTAGACAGTATGTCCTATCAAAAATAACTAAATAATATCCGGTTGGGCATTTTGTTGGTGGCAATTTTTGAAAAGCCTCTCAAGAAGAGGACAACCCAAAGGACTAGACTCAAGAGCTATTGGTGCATCTCATTTTTTGAAAAGAAGAAAGAGTGGCCAACTGGGCGGACATGAGGTCTCTCTTAGTTGGAAAATAATGGTGCCGTGCTCCTACTCCTCATACTTCCTTCCAGCCATGGTGCACGGTAACAGTTGTTCAGTGTTCACCATTCAATTGCTGCTACTAAAAAAAGTATTAGGCCTGGATTATAAAAAGTAAAATACACCACATTGGGGTGTCCTGTCCAACGTGAGTGACCACCATTACTGATGGAGAATGATGAGACAGTAAAAGAAACTAAAGCCTTCTCATCTCACAATTCACAAACCTGCGGATAATACCTTACTTGGGCATGCAATCTGCAGAGCACAATAGTGCTACTAGTAGTAGCAAGGAGTCCTTACTAGTACTAGTAGTAGCCTAGGACCAATGGGTTATCTGAGTCTTACAGGACCACTACTAGGCAATCCACATATAAGGGGAGAGGGAAAGCTGAGTGAAACCCAGTAGAAAGCAAGCTACAGACAGACTAATAGCTAATACAGAGTCAGCAGAGGTTAGTCAGATGCAGTTTGATTTGATGTAAAAAAAAAAACGGACACTAGAAGAAACAATGTTAGTAGTAGTACTAGTACTTAGTAGTAGGTAATGGAGCAAAATCAAGAATTTAGAAACAGATAGATTGAAGAGGATTTTGGAAAAATAAAAATTTGGAAATGGAAATAATAGAGCGGTAATAGTTAGGGAAATATTAATATATAACAACACCAGGAGGACTTACTGGGGCCAGCAGCAGAGCCATCTGCGCCTGAGGCCGCTTCCTGCTGCTCCTGGGAGGCCCCTCCAGCTCCCGCCGCACTGCCAGCTGCCCCAGTCTTCTTCTTGCCCCTGGATGCTGATCATGTAAAGAGACAAAAAATGATTTGTGTTAAATAAATAAATATAATTGCTCTAAAAATATTTTTAGACAGGAAACGGCAATTGCAATAACATTGACCTATCCTAAATCAATCTGATCGACTTATTCGACTAGTAGTAGTCGACTAGTATGTATCGCAGTCGAGTACCATCCGATCATTATTATTCCACAGTTCAATTCTGATTCCTGAATCCTAAACATGCCTAGCCCGCCTATTCCAGACTTTGGAATGAATTGCAAAAAAATTATATATGCTTCTCTAAGTTCCGATCTCATTCCCAATCATCTCTCAGTCTCAACTCCAACAACCCCCTTTGACGGGCCAATTACTAAGTCTGCATTTATTCTTCTTAAGGCATAGATGTCTGGATGCATGCATATTGCATACACCAAATTGGTTGGTTGCTATATTCACTCACTATAAGAACTACAAAAGGTTCTACTAGGACTGAATTCATGTGAGAGGACGCGTCATGCAGGCTGCTAAATTACCAAATAATACTAACTAACTAACTACTACCACTATCTTAGTGACAGGAGACAGGACAGCCTGACAGGACAAAGGAAAGGACTTGAGTCTTTCCTATCGGGATTACCTACCTAACATAAATTCTCTAACCTCTCTTACATAACCAGCCCAAGTGAGATCAAAGTTGCAAACAAGTACGATTAGTTAGTAGCACCGAGCACCTGTCTGGAAGTAACAATCACATAATATAAGATTTTTAAACATAGGTTACCTGCATGTAAGCAGCAGCAGCATGTTAGCTATTTGCGAAAAAAATAATATTCGCAATAACACAGAACAGAAGAACACAAAATAGTAATATAAATAGCCACTCACCAAGCCCCGGGACCTCAACACCTAGCAGGTCCTGCTCCCGGTCCAGGATATCGGACCACCGATGCGTCAATTGGTTATGGGTGCGCCGGACCCCAGAGCAGCGAAACACTGCCCGGCGCAAACTTGCCCACCGCTGGTGACGCTCTCGGAGCCCATACCGGGACCCAGGCCTGCCGCCTGCTGCCAGGGTTAAGGGGAGGTGGCGCTGGATAAAAAAAACCAGTGCAACCACCTCCGCCTCTGTGAATAAGGCCCGTGGCTGCACCCCTTGTGGGCGGCTCTCACTCCGAGCCCTCCTCTTCCCCTGGCCCTTGCTCTTTGCCATGGTTCTGGGTAGGTAGGGGCGGAAAAGAAAAGGTAGGAAGTAAGAAAGTAAGTAAAAGAAATGAAAAAGCAAGTAATAGAAAAAGAGTGAAAAACGCACTAAAAACTCACAAAAAGTAGGAAAAAAACGCAAAATATACAATCAGGAATAGAGAGGGATAGATAATAAATAAAAAAGATCAAAAAATGTTCTAGAAACAAAGGATTGAAAAGATATAGGGAGGATAGAAAAACAGGCCCAGAACCATAGCAAAAAGTGAAAAACAAGATGGCCGCGCCCATTGGCGACCGCGTGGTGAAGTTTGCGCGATATTTCCCCCCGAGCAAGCAAAAAGCGTCCCCGAACACGCAATATGCGTTCCCGAACAGGAGAAACGCATCGCGAACGGGCGCAACAAGCAACTTGTAGCTCGCAGAGTTTTTTTGTGACTTTGCGGAACTCCGTGTAGCGCGACTACCCGAACTCCGCCCAGGGTTACTATGCATCTCTCATACAATTCTCACCTGTCACGGTCCCCCCATTCTTGCTAATTTGCTCCGCCCCTATGCCCCTTCTCGTGTCTTGCGCTCGGCTAAGCTCCATTTAGCTTATGTTCCTCGGGTGAGAAGAGCGAGAGCTGGAGGGCGCTTTGCCTCTATCTATTAGGTGCTTCCAGGATCAATGGGCCTTCAGAAGGGCAGTGAAGACCTGGCTATTTTTTGTTTAACCTCTGTCTCATCTGCCGAATTTGTTTTCTCCGAAATTAGCGCTGGGACGCCCCGTTGCTGGGGCAGCCATGCGCTTTACAAATACTCTAACATAACATAACAAGTCCAAACCAATAACCAACAATACACAACAATAACTAATAACCTCTGAATTAACCACTAACTCTTGGTTATGTTGTAGTGTGCTAACTGTAAAGTGAATCTGCACCTTGGCAGGGGCATTAAGCTTTTCTACATTCAAATCCAATCTAACACAATAGGCGCACTTTAACAGAAATATGGTGCCCACGGACTGCATACACCTTGACAGAAAGCCATTAAGGTGGCTCTTTTTCTTAGAACCCTACTCTAAGCTAGGGTATGGTGGAGCACTTTGCCCACTCCAGTGAAAGTTGAGATCAGTACAAACAGAAATCTTTTTGATGTAAATTTGGAACAAAAAATAATTATATTAGATTTTTCATTTTCAAAAAGAAACATCTGTATAATGCTGCGGCAAAAATGGCATGTGAATATGTATTCACCTCGGAAGCCACGAGTGACAAATCTATTGAATATTAATATTCAGAAGTTTTCAATGATTAAAAGCAAATATATTTCTTACCCAAGTAACTTTCCATTTGTAAACTATGAGGTCTGAGATTAAAGACCATGCACCAAGCGGGACATGTTAGCTTCTTCATAGTTTTAAAATCATGAAAATAAAAAACAATACAATAAACTCATCCTATGTTTTACTGTTATTGCAAATAATATATGGCATTCAGAAAAGTCAACAGGCACAATAGCAAGTTGCTGGTGCCCTTACATTTTGACACATGAAAAGTTTTATTATATGGCTGGCTGTTGATAACACTCTTCATAGAATACCTGGATCCTGTATGATTGAAGAGCCCAGTAAATTGGACAGTTGGAAAATGTATTTCCCAATGCAGGGCAGAGTTTTCAAGAAATGTTGCAGTTCTCATATTTCTGACTTTTGCTAATTAATTCCTTTACTGCTGAATAAAACACACAACTCAACCTTAGGATACAAAATAAAGGTGGGTACCTGGCTTGTAGGTAATACGGACAAGATATTCTAAAGATGTTTGCACTTGCAAAGCCTCCTTTGTGGAAAATTGCAGGCTTTACGAGAGCAAAAACCCCATTCCCAATTAAATAATTAGACGCTGTGAATCACAAATGGATTTGCAACTTACAGTGCCAACTTTGCAAGTTTCTTTTGTGAATCATCAGAAAAAGGGTTGAGAAAGCCCACATTCCTTGCAAATCACATGGATATGCATAAACAATTTGCAAACTCTTCTATATTCTCAAACCATTGATAGAATACCAACACCAAGGGGGAAGTATCCATTGGTGAATGGAAACTACCTGAGAAAGACAGCTTCCTCTGTTTGAATATTACACATGAGTATCTAGGACTACAGACAGTAATCCATGTGACTGCTACATGCTCTTCATGATGTCTAGCTATATATCTACACCGCTTTTTTCTTAAGGGACTTATCCTGGCATTCTGCATATGTTGAGCAATATCACTGATGCAAAAGGAATTTTCTTTCTGGGCTTTGAGCACATTTTACAATTTTTCATGTTTTACAGGAGTCCTGAGGAGGACAAATTTGTGTCACAGGCCAGCCTTACATAGGTCAGGCCTTCCACTGTTGAAAAGCGGGCAGCCCAGTGGCAGATGGGCTGCCGGGTAGGAAACAACTGAGGCTCCGGCATCAGATACCTAGTCGCTCCCCATTTCTAAAGAAACAGGGGAACTATGAGTTTGGCCGATTGGGATATCCATCAGTTTACAGTGGATGTTTTTCATTCACCACACTACAAATGAGTAAGTGTTTGTGTGAAATCTCATAATGTTTTCTCATAAAATATTCCATGGACATTTTGTTAAATTATTCTTTTCTGTAGCAAATTGTAGTTTACCAGCATCCCACATCAATTTTTTTTGCTGAGCGCACACCTCGCTTACAAAAGTATTGGAGATGCCAGCAGGAGATTGGCTCATATGGAATAGGTCACACTGAGAGATATTTTTTGTGCAAACCACTCTCCTGCTGGTTCCTTGGTATACTTTTTTATGTGAGGTGCACACTTGTGTAAAAAAAGTTACAAGAAATTGAGTAATTTACTAATTTATTTATTTTCAGAGTTTTATACAGCGTGAACAAGAAGACCCTTGCTGGTGACAGAGCTCTTTACAATTATAACAAAAGGTAGCTAATACACAAACGAAAAATGATATACATAAAAAAAAATGTATACAGATTGGTAAGATACAAAAGCAAGTAGAAGAGAGAGCGAGAGGAACCTTTAATCGTTCATAAATACTGGCATGGGCGGAGTCCGATAGGTGTTGGGACGATATAGATAGGCTGGGAGAGGAGAAGCAGCTTGGAACTCGATGATGTGGATGGATGCGTGGAAAAATAGAACATCACACAGGCAGCAAGGCATCGCAATTGAGGGGAGGGAGGTGTGGCCTCAGTGTGAGAGGAGTCTATTGGCTAGTAGTAGTTTTACTTCTTTTCTGAAGATGGAAGTGGTGGGGTTGCATCTGGTCTCCGGAGAGAAGGAATTTCAAATAGTAGGTGCAATTCTGGAAAGGATCGATTGAAGGTTTTCTCTATGTTGAATTTAGGTGGCTTAAGTAGAAGAGAGCTCGTACTTCTATAAGGTCTGTTTTCGCCAGGTAGGATCAATTTTTCGGACAGGCAAGAGGGGGTGTTGTGGTGCTGTGCTTTGTGGGTCATACAATTTTGAGATGGATCCTCTCCTCATAGGGTAGCCATTTTAATGATTGAAGGTCGGGAGTGATGAGATCTTTTTTTTTGAGCCAGTGATGAGCCTTGCTGCCACATTCAAGGTAGCTTTCAAAGGCGCAAGTTTATTTTTAGGAAGGCCTACAAGGGTAGCACTAACATAGTCTAGTTTAGATAAGTCAAGAACTTGGACCTTACCATTAGGACAGTTCCATACCTATTTTACTCAAGGTGTCCCTCATTGCTAGGTCCGGATGAGACCCCTTACTGGATATGGGGTCGAAACGCCATCAACATGCATTCAAATGAACCATTTTCTTAGCCCTCACTAATGTTCTAGAAGGCTATGAACAACAATTATGTATTTAATAATGGTCATTTTTGTTGATTATGAAACCTCAATGTATGTTACAATTTGTCACTCTGGTTTTATAGGTTCTAAGTTCACTTGGGACACTGAGCCCTTTTTCAGCTGTATTACAATATAAATATACTATTTGCACTAACAATATCTGGCCCCTATATTGTGGTCTGTGTGATTTGGTCTTTTCTTTCAGCATCCATATACCAATAGTCACTGCCATTGTGCACAGTTAGTATCAAGTATTCTGTACATTCTCCACATGAACCATTGGCTCTCTGTTACATATTAATTGCCCTGGTTCCTTGTGAGCAGGGTTACCCTTGTTCCATACATACTGACCACTTTTTAGGTAGTCGAGTATACAGCCTTGGGTAATTTAGGCATTGATAATCGTTGTCCATAAGGGTAATAGAAGGTTAATGAACTCATTGAGAAGTTTGGAGGGAAGTGGATCACTGAAGTGATGTTTGAGGCATTGGGGTTCCTCGTTTAGGATGCAGTTAAACCAAGGGTTGGATCTTTTGGATGGGATTCTCTTTAGTTGTTTAGGTACAATTTGTCCATGATTTTAGTCATGGAGTTGATGTAGTAATTTGTGAGTTCATGACCGTCATGGCATGTTGGAAGGGGGAGCAGGTTGTGGTTACTAATAGCTGACAATGTAGATGAGTTGAACTTGCGGGTGTCTGTGACCCAGTGTTTGGCTTTTCTAGGTTGGCCTCTAGAGCTAACTACTGTTTCAGATATAATGAAGGTGATGTGGTCAGCCCAGTTGCAGGGTAGGATGGATTCGATTTGAATGGTATTTTCTTTAGCGATAATTAAATCTACCTTTGCTGTGGGTAGGGCTGTTGCAGACAAATAAAATTGAGGTCATGGAGGAAGGCTTTAAAATTGTTAACCAGAGGGTCACTGGAATTGTTCCAATGAATGTTCAAGTTGCCAATAATGATCTGGATGTTTCGTTCTTCATTAATGGAGGAGATGATCTCCATAATCTGTTCAATGAATGTGTGATTATCTCCAGGAGGTTGTGTGTATATAGAACAAGGGAACCCAATTAGAATCGGTAAGGGACCTTGGGAATTAACTTATTACAAAAAACAGTGGTCCCTGAAATAGGGAGAATAAATAGTACAATGAAATATAGCCCCAATCAGTACTCTATTTAAGCCAGTGTCCAGCCGGACAAGGGCGAATTTAATATGCAAATTAGTTACAATCGAGTATAGATGTGAGTAAAATAACAGTGGGATACAAGCCTGTATCCATGAACTCGCATATTAGACAAACAAGGAAAGTAAAAAAGGCTCAGGCAGTTTCAAGGGTTGTTTCTAAAAGGTAATACATAGATGGGGAAACAACAATTATAGAGAGGTCACCTTTACACGAATTATATACAGAAATCACTGTGTATAAGGTTGACAACTATCTCGACGGCGTTTCGATCCTTATCTGTAGGATATTGGATCATCATCAGGACTAAGAAATAAAGTGCCTGAAAACAATTGCCTGTAAATTACTGTATTTAAACATGGAAATAAAAAGAAGAAGGGAGAGAAAGAAAATAAACACGATGGCGAGTCAAGAAAT
The DNA here is from genome assembly GCA_963921515.1 of Calotriton arnoldi. Lineage (NCBI taxonomy): Eukaryota > Metazoa > Chordata > Amphibia > Caudata > Salamandridae > Calotriton > Calotriton arnoldi. The sequence goes on from CAWUFW010001098.1 coordinate 2,715,235, forward strand.
AGTATTTCAGAAAGCAGCGTACTAAGCACGCAGTGTAAAGTGCTCAAAAAATGTAACAGCCTGATCATACCGATTGAAGTATTTTATGCGTGGAGAGGTCAAGAATGCCTAAAGTACGAAATTTCAGGAGTTGTGAGGATAGCAGGGAAGCGTGGGAAATCATGTAGCAGGGGTGGCACGAACCTTTGAATTTAACCGGAGGTTTAAGAAGTGCTTGTGGTGTCGAATGAATATCAATAGGTGCAGTTTTCAACCGGCGCGTGCATTATTGCCAGAGAGTGAGGTACCTGAAATCAAGCCCTGAGATTGTGGGCTGGTGTGACAAGGTCCGGACTGCTGCTGAGGCCCATGGATCTGAGGGGAAGAGGGAGAGGACAATGTGGAGGAAGTAAAAACTGGTGCCAGTGGGACACGGATGAGAAAGTAGGGCAGCTTACTAAAGTGAGATGGACTTTAAATGGGCCGTGGTCGGCGCCAAGGCCGTGTCCCGATGAGATGTGGGATGCTTCTGAGGGATTTTACCCGAAGAACGGAATCGTTTCTATTCGGAGGCGGACACGTGAGGATTTAGGATAGGTTGGTTGAATAAGGCCGCCTGAGGGAAAAAGAGACATGCGCTAGTAATTGGTTGGGTATGGGATGTGATAGATATTGTGCGGAGATCAGCCGGGGAAGCTTACCTAACGGGCAGCGCCATGATTTGTAGGTCCAATTCGGGTAGGGCTGTTGCAGACTAAAATAAAATTGAGGTCATGGAGGAAGGCTTTAAAATTGTTAACCAGAGGGTCACTGGAATTGTTCCAATGAATGTTCAAGTTGCCAATAATGATCTGGATGTTTCGTTCTTCCTTAATGGAGGAGATGATCTCCATAATCTGTTCAATGAATGTGTGATTATCTCCAGGAGGTTGGCAAATCATGTGAATAGAGGATGTAGTTATGTTATTCGTGGAGAAGTTGATCCGAAGGTATTCGCAAGAGGACAGTGATAGAGAATGTGTTTGTTTCATGGTTAAAGTGGATCTATGTATACAAGCTAGGCCACCCCCAGAGTGGCCAGAATGGTCTAGTCTGATGATGTCATGACTGGGCGGAACTAGTGTGTCAAGAATAGGGGATGAGGATTCGTTCAGACAAGCTTCAGTGAGTATATGGATGTCAAGATCAAGGGTAAGTATAAGATCAGCTGTGTCAGCCGCATATTTCACAGCTGAGTGACAATTGAGTAAAGGAATGGTCTAGTAGTGGTGGTAGAAGAGTGTGAGATGGGAACTTGTTTGAGGTTCATGTAATTAATGTACCAAGAGCTAGGTAGGGATTCCCTGGAAGGGAGAGAGATGATAGTCTGAATTTTTTCTGCAGGTGACACAGGGGCCCGGTTATAGGTGGCGAGGAGGGAGAGAATATCATTATTCAATAGTTGTTAAGAGTAATTTTGTGAATGTTTTATCATATGTCTTTTAGAAATTTAAAGAATTTTGCTGGTGTAATTACAATTACAAATGAGGCCAAAAGTGAAGTTGAGTGAAATGTGCATAAGTTGAATATGTTTTCACAGAGTCATAGTGCATCTTCTACATGGTTGACCAGAAAGCATGCTGAACACTTTCAATGGTGAAACTTGATGATTGCACACAGGATGAGATTATTCAAATTTTCCCCATTGTTGGTAAAGGTCTTATTTAGAGGTGTGCAGTGAAGGGCGGCTGCCAACGATTGAGAGCAGTCTTATCTACAGAAACCTCTATGTTTTGGTGACGCAGGACATCCACCTACTCAGGGCAAATCTACTGTTCCACCAAACCCTAAACAAGCCTCTTAGTACCATTCAACTTATAACCTGAGTAAATAAGAAACTCCTTCAAAATGTACACCTCCTTATATGTACTGTTAAATCTACTGTAATTTCATATGGATACTGTTTGATCTTAAGTTTCACGTTGTGAGGTACAGAATGATTATTCTATATAGTTAACCAAAGAATTGTAGCTAAAAGCTTGATGTAAATACTAATATGGGTGTTTTTGCCACAGTACTCAGCTGATTTAAGAAAAGGGTGTGATAGGGATCCATTCTCAACAAGTGCCAGAAAGGGATGTTAGAAGATTATTTTTCTCTCCTGTAAATACTCCCCCCCCAATGCTGGCGTCTGACATTACAATTCCGATGTGTTAGCAATACATCCTGTTGAAAATGTCCTGACAGTTGTCACAATTAACTCACTCGTAATTAATGTGCATCATTGGTCATTAAACTATAAATATTCACAACAATGAAGGAAAGAATTGTCCCACTTTTACCTAAAAGCATTACATATACTTTGAAGGCTCATGTTTAAGGATAAGGCTACAAAGGCCTGCTTTTGAAATTGAAACATGGGAAAAAAATGAAATAGCTCAGATTTGTTAGGAACATGCTACAAACTTCAAATTCAAATGGCACAGGTAATTTGTAAGTGAAAATCAATGAAAACATTCAAATTTGATCAAATACACTGGTGTTGGTGTTTTAAATTAAACAGCTTGCCTGGACATTTGCAGCAGTGTTTCTAAAAAAGCCCTTCACTTTTCTGGGTGAACTTCTGTTCACTCCTCATGTTGAGGTGTTATGACTAATCTCCCCAGGGAAGGAGGAGGCTAGCGCCACGACGTTAAAGGCATGCCTACAAAACGTTTCAGGAACAGAACCACAGCTCCAGATCTTCATAACACAAAACATATTTTGAATGCAAACCACTTCAGAATAGTGGCACCAAATAGAAAATGAAAGGAAGAAGATATGAGTTTTGGTTGATGAACATTTTCTTTGGTTCTTGGTGGGAATAGCTGAGTACTTCTTTCAAGTGGTTTAGGGAAACAGAGCAGTTAAAAAAAGGTAATAAGCTTGCTGCCACTGCATTTCTTTGCCGAATGGCACTCTGAGTAACAGGATCATGGAAACATGGGGAATTTAATTTTGATTGATCATAAGGCTTCAGCAATAACAGACTGGTTTACTCTACAATTTACCCTGCTTGGCCCAATTTCAGTGGAGAATTCACTGAACCCTATGAGGAAAAGGTGACTTGTCGGGTAGAAGATTTGTTTCCCCAGATCCCCATACAACATCTGAGGCAAAAAGGCTGCTTGGAGTGCTAGGCAAGGTATAACAGATCAGCCCATCTAGTAAAGATAAGGGGCCGATTCCGATTCGGGCCGGAAATCTCACCGACCGAGCCGGACCCGGAGAGATTTCCGACCGAATCGGACCCTAGCAGCTCGACCGAACGAGTACGATGCGCACGTATGCTATCGGACTCGAGTCGGTCGGACTCCCATTGAAGTCAATGGGAGCCGGTCGTACAACGCGTACGCGGGCTCCCATTGACTCAATGGGTGCGAGGTGAACAAGGGCGCCCCCTACAGCGGGTACGCGGTGAAGCGACTCGTGCCGTACACGCACAGGTAGGGGGGACCAATGGGTCCCCCCTGTGTGCGGCTCGCGCAGCTATGCATACAGGGGGGTCCGACACGGACCCCCAAAGTACGGCTCCGACTGCTTTTTCGAGCCGGACGGCGCGAGTCGGTCGGACTGCTCGCGGCGCGCATCGTACTTGCCCGGCCGGGGAACGTCTCCATTGCGCGGTGCAAGGCGTGTCCGAGCGAGTCGGTCGGAGTGGTCGGCTTTCGCGTACGAGTCGGTCGGTGCGGCTGGGTCTCGCGAACGAGTCGGTCGGAGATTTCGCATCGTACTCGCTCGCCCGGACGCACGTACGAATCGGTCGGGAAACAGGGCTCCGAATCGGATCTGGTGAAGCCGAATCCAATTCGGAGCCCTACTAGCCGAGATCGGAATCGGCCCCTAAGGGTCTGATTCACAAAGGTAAACTTACACTTTTGTGTAAATGTACTTTTATTTTGGAATTCACAATAATTAATTTTAATAGTAAGTTTACAAGGGCGGTGACTCCGCAGTTAGGTGGAGGACCCCACACATAAAAAGATAGGCATGTCAAATCTTTTTATGAAGCAGATCGTAGAGAGTACTTGAAACCCTGAAAACATTTGTAATCAGAAGAGGGTTTGATTCTCGTGAGTGAATCACTAAGGAAGAATTATAAAAAATATGAATAAAACTGAGGGATTTGTATCATATTCTATGACTATTTTGCACTCTACCATTGGAGTAACCGCAAGAAGATTGTGGTCTGAAATCCATTTGATAATAGAGCTGGATAATATCTTTAATTCAAAACATTAGGTGTAGCTTTTCAATAAAATCCTATGAACAAGCAAAGAAGCATTTTCGTTGGGGCAAAATGTCTTTTTATAAAATGTTATTTATTAAGTTAAAAAACAACTGCAACAGCTTTACATCATGCATAACGTGTAGTTCACATTCACATTTTCCAGGCCCACTCAATCTCACTCCTTCCCTCAATCAATTCCATACAATTAATAAAATCATACATTGAAACTCCACCATTACATTCGTCCATTATAGTTAATGGTTCTGCTTCAGGGGTTTTTCACTATATATAGTGCCAGGAGCCTGGTCAGGATCTGGTTGGCCATTCTGAGCAACGTCTTGTGAATGCATCTGTAGGTAAGGGGAATAAGGGGGCCAAATATACCGAGGTCTGGAAGGGAGGGTGCTGGTGTTCCAATTATAATGTTAATTGTTTATTACAGTATATAAAATCTGTGATTCAGTCCTTGAACTTAGATGCCTGTCCCCGTCCCCAATGGCATGCCTTCTCTTGACGAGTAGTAATGCAGGCGCCACATAACGCCTATATGAAGTGGATAATTTTTTTAAATAGATGAGTAGAGTCAACAGTCAAGTTAGCAGCGGGCCTCTTCTACCATGATGCAAAGTGAGGCTTGAACTTTGAGCCAATAGGAATTCACCGGTCCACAAGACCATGCTAAGCATTGAAAATCTACACTATATATCCCACATCTGGCAAATTAATTGTTGGTTCTTAGGCTAAATCTGTGTAACTTGTTGAGGTATAGTATGCCCTCTGAAGGAACTTGTAACTGAGTCTGCTATTGGAGAATATTTGGCCTTTCTGTGCTCAACAGTAGCTCCATTGTGCATCAGAGAGGTTGAATCCAAATTCTACTCCCCAATTCTGACAAGCCTTTCTATGGGGACCAGAAGATACAGCCTGTGTGTCAGGAATCGTAGAAAATATGGCAATGAACCCCCTCATAATGTCAGCTTAATGAGTATAGAGCAAAAGAAGAATAGTATCTGGAGCTGTTGCTGAAAGAAGACAGCTAATGAATTACCATGGAAGTCTCTGGTCAGGCGAAGAGCTCTCAAAATGACTGCGTACAATAATGAGCAGGTTAGCGGTCTAGTTGTTCTGCCGGCAGGTGCTCGAGAGCAGAAAATTGAGTGAAGCACGTGTGCAACCGCCGAAACGGCGCACTTCACCAAAGTATTCAGGCAGATTAGTGTCTCTTGAGAGATTCTCCTCAGTTTATCGTTTAGAATAGTATTTGAGGGAGTTTACGTTGCGCGGAAGTTTAGAGAAGCGTCTGGTCGTCGGTCGGTTTTCTCTTGATATTCTGGTAGTATTTTGTTCCAGAGAAAATATTTTTTAGATACTGAAGTCCAGTCAGGGTTGTAAGGAATTTCTGAAGCCTTCTTGTTTCCCCCCTTCTTCTCTGACAACTTACCTGCTGTTCCAGAGAATGCATCCTTCTCAGCTCAACTTCAGATGCAGTCACGCAAGTACCTGAAAGAATTAGAAAACGAGATGACAAAGAATTATCAATAAAGTCTGATTTACATATGTATAAATATAAAACCAGTACCGAACTGTCTTAGAATTTACAGAAACTCTATTTTGAAAATTATAAGTCTAGAGTTTCTTCCCATTAGTTGAATTCAGGAAAGATAGCATCTTGAGTGTTTGTTACCCTTGAAATGTAAAATGTTTAATGCAAATTGTATGGTTCCATCCTGAGTCTAACATCCTCATCGCTCTGTGGGGTATTATAGGATTACTGAACAACTCAAAACTCCAATAAGCTACTATGAAGAGAAGCTACACCCGTCCTCTCAAGGGGTAGGTGTAGTGGTATAAATATCTAGAGGGAAAAGATTTGCTAGTCAGTTAGGGCAGGAGTATTAAATGTTAATGGCTGCATTTTCTTACAGGGTACAAAATTGTCTGTCAGAAAAAACACTTCTGAGGAAAATTTGTGCTACCTAGGAGGAAGGACGAGGCAGACTTTTCTGTTGATTTTTTATTTTATCCACTTCCCCCTTCCCCCTCTGGGAATTCTTAACCCCCTGTAAAACTCAGTGGGGGCTGAGGAGACACCCAGGAGGGGCATTGGGATTCAGCTTCGTCCTGCTCCCATGAATTCGTGGGAACTTAAGATCGCTCTGACAGAGTGAAGTGCCCACGTATATAAAATTCACTTGAGCAGAATGGCTGAAGGGTTTGATCTAAAAAATGTAGGCAGAATTTTAGAAGTTATCCAAAAAGAACTTATGGCTGTTAGAGAAGAAAACAAGAGTCTTAGATTAGATTTGGTGGCTTCTAGAAGAGAGACGACCGAGTTAGCTAATAAGATGGATGGATATTTTTCTGAGCCAAGTTTGACTAATTTACCCTCTGAAGTTCAGGGAGCAGGTCCATCATCTACACACCATTCTAGGAACACAGCTCAATTAATACATTCTCTTTCTCCAGTTATTCCTTTAGCCCCCCTGAACGTTTCAGTGGAGACCCACAGAAAGCCCAAATATTTCTGACCTAATGTTCGCTTCATTTCATGTGTCGACCAGCAATTTTCCCAGACGCACAGTCCAGAGTTGCCTTCCTATTGTCATACTTGAGTGGAGATGCAGCAGCTCGGTCGTTACCATTGGTATCTAAAGATTAATCGATTTTGTATGACTTTGAAGAATACAGAAGTGAGTTTTTGCGCATCTTTGACAGAAGAAGAATTTCGCAAGCTACAGACAATGAACTGCTTGAGTTAAAACAGGGAAATAAAGAATTAATCACTTATTTAGCACAATTTAACAAATTAATTGTAGAAACCGAATGGCCGGAAGAGAAGCGGTCAGCCCTCTTCTATAGAGGGTTGAAAGATGAGTTAAAGGATGCCCTATCACAGATTCCAAATAGACCTACTGAAGTCTCTGCATTGATGGATTTGGTTTTGGAATTAGATTACCGACAGACGGAGAGAAGAGGTAAGAAAAAGAGAGATTTTCGCCCCAGTCTCCCTCGATTTGATCGAATGAAGACGGAAAGTTACAAGACACCAGATGCAAGTCAAACAGTTGAACCCATGCAGATTGGAATAGTGCGGAGTCCTCTTTCTAGAGAAGAAAAGGAGAAGAGGAGACAAAATAATCTCTGTCTCTACTGTGGGATGAGTGGTCATTTTGTTAAGATCTGTCCTAACAAACCAAAACATTTGTTGAAGGAAAACTTGCGGCACCACCAGTAGGAGGAGTTGGATTGGTGAGTGCTAAAGCAGAGACAACTCCAGGGCTACATCAATTGGCAAACACTTTGCAATCTGCTGCCCCACATCTTACCCTTGTAGTAAAATTAAGGTTCAGGGACACCACCTTGTCTGACATATCTGTAATGATTGACTCAGGAGCAACTGGAAATTTCTGCGACTTGAAATTCGCTTCCAGAATAGGTTTAGAGGCAATTCGAAAGATAAAGAGTGAAGCGGTAAGAGCAGTGGATGGAACTAATCTCTCCTCTGGTCCCATTGTGAGCCATACTGAGAAGGTAGAATTAATCTTGATTGAAGAGCATAGAGAGATTTTGCAATTTAATCTGATTGACGCACCACAGTTCCAACTAATCCTAGGACTACCCTGGTTGACGGAACACAATCCGACCATTGATTGGGAAAAGAGGTCCATCAAGATGTATTCAGAATATTGCAGAGATAACTGTTCTCATGAGAAGGAAGGTCCTAAAGAGTCCAATATGGCTACGAGCTTGTGTGAGATTGGAACTACAATTTGTGTGATATGCACAGAAGAAATTCCAGACATGTACCAAGATTTTCAAGATGTTTTCAATGAGGTGGAGGCGGATAAATTACCACCCCATCGTTCGTACGACTGTAAAATTGAGCTGGAACCTGGAACCAATCTTCCGTGCAGCAGAATTTATGCTCTAACTGAGAGAGAAGACCAACATCAGAGAGAGTACATCCAAAAATATCTAAAGAATGGGTTTATTCGACCCTCGCAGTCTCCGGTCTCGTCCCTCTATTTTTCTTCCTCAAGAAAGAAGAAGGAGAGATGAAGACATTTATTGACTATAGGACTCTAAATCGAATTACGATTAAGAATAGATATCCGTTACCATTGATATCTGTTCTCCTAGATCAAGTTAAAGGAGCCAAGATCTACACTACATTGGATTTGAGGAGAGCGTATCATCTAGTTCGGATAAGACAAGGAGACGAATGGAAGACCGCTTTTAGGACTAAGTATGAATACCAAGTAATGCCGTTCGGATTGTGCAACACTCCGGCCGCTTTCCAGCACTTCATCAATGACGTGTTGAGTAGTTTCATTGACAAGTGTGCAGTCGTATATTTAGATGATATTCTAATATACTCAGCATCAGAGGAAGAACATCGTGAACATGTGAGAGGGGTGTTACAGAGTTTGAGAGAGAATTGGCTACATGCTAAATTGGAGAAATGTGCGTTCAACATCAGAACTGTGGATTTTTGGGGATTTATAATCTCTCCAGAAGGAATTACCATGGATCAGCAGAAGATCAAGGCAGTGGTGGAATGGCCCTCACCAACTTCAGTTAAAGAAATCCAAATTTTTATTGGATTTGCCAATTTTTATCGGAGATTTATCAAGGAGTTTTCTCTAAAGTTGATTCCCATGACTCGCTTGTTGAAGAAAGGGGTGCTGTTTGTTTGGTCAAATGAAGCTGAAGAGGCCTTCAAATCTCTAAAAAAGAAATTTACTTCAGCTCCAATTTTGCTTCATGCTGATCCGTCTGAACCTTTCTTCGTTGAAACCGATGCTTCAGATCAAGCTATTGGAGGCGTATTATCTCAGCGCCATAAAGAAACTGGGCAGTTGCATCCAGTAGCTTTTAGATCTTGGAAACTGCTTCCAGCTGAAATAAATTATGCAATTTCAGAAAAAGAATTACTAGCAATCAAGGATGCCATCAAAGAATGGAGGCATTATCTGATGGGAGCAAGACATACAGTGACAGTATTCACGGATCATAAGAACTTGAATTCCTCAAATCGGCACGGACCCTCACATCCAGACAACTACGCTGGTCTCTTTACTTTGCTGATTATGATTTCGTGATAACGTATCGACCCGGAAATCAGAACGGTAAGGCTGATGCCTTGTCCAGAATCAACAATGTAGGACAAAAGGCAATTTTAAAAGATCAGGAAATCATTCCAGGATCAAAGATCATTGGAGCAATTTTGAATGAAACTTTGGAGGAAAAGATCAAAAAGGTTTTAACTCCTGAAGAAATCCTAGACTGGGTGAAGGAAGATTCGTCAAGAGAAATTCAAGATCACTTGAAGTTTCATAATAGCTCTTTGTATCTACCCATACCAGAGTTCAGGAAGAGAGTCTTACATGATTGTCATGATAATCCCATGGCAGGTCACAAAGGAATCAGCAAAACTACAGAGCTAATTCGAAGACATTTTTGGTGGCCTAATATGTTGTATGATTTTGAAGAATTCAGAAGACATCAAGCAATACGTGGCAGACTGTGGAATCTGTGCTCGGGGGAAATCTAGTCGACAAGCTCCTCAAGGGTTTTTACAACCATTACCTATTCCACCTCATCCTTGGCACACCGTAACGAAGGATTTGATTGTTGATCTACCCTCTAGCAATGGTTTAAAAACCATCCTAGTAATAGTAGAAGCTTTCACTAAAATGGCCCCTTTTGTTGCATTAAAAGACAATCCCAGTGCAAAACAAATAGCAGAACAGTTCAGTTTACATGATGTGAGGGCACACGGAATCCCTAAGGTCATCATTTCTGATAGAGGGTCACAATTCTTATCTCATTTTTGGAAGAAGTTCACTAAAAGTTTGAATATGGAGACTAGGTACTCCACTAACTATCATCCCGATAATGATGGGCAGTCAGAGAGGGCAAATCAAGAATTAGAACAATATCTGAGGCTTTATTTGTTAGATCAGGAGGTTGATTGGCCAGATCTCCTCTGGGCAGCAGAGTTTGCATTTAATAACGCCCAGAATAGTTCCACTGGATATTCACCTTTCTTTCTGAATTATGGGAGACACCCCCATGCATCTATCAGCATCAAAGAAATATCTGTCCCAGCAGTTCAGGACTTTGTGCAACACCTTGGTGAGATTCATGAGTTAGCAAGACAAAATCTGGCCCAATCCAAAAGACAATATAAGGCTTATGCAGACAAGAACAGAAGATTAGAAGAAAGTTATCAAATTAGAGATAAGGTTTGGTTGAGCACAAAAAACTTGAGATTAAAAGGATGTAGAAAATTTCAACATCATTTCATTGGCCCATATTTAATTGAAAATAAGCTAAGTTCACTTACTTACAAAGTAAAGCTTCCTCCACAATTAAAGATTCATCCAGTGTTTCATGTCTCTCTGCTTAAAAGAATTTCTTCAGGTTTTATGGACAAGACTCCTCCTAAGCCTGTGCAAACTGAAAAGGGGGAGGAATTCGAGGTTAATAGAATTCTTGATTCCAAATGGAGTCAAGGTGAACTATTCTATCTGATTGACTGGAAGGGCTATGGACAGAAGAACGATCTTCGGAGTCACAAGTTGATGTCCATGCTCCCCGCTTGATTAAGGCCTTTCACCGGCAGTTTCCCCACAAGGCTCAACCGGGAGAACCACTCTTGCGGAGGGGCACTGTCAGGAATCGCAGAAAATATGGCAATGACCCCCTCATAATGTCAGCTTAATGAGTATAGAGTGAAAGAAGAATAGTATCTGGAGCCGTTGCTGCAGGAAGACAGCTAAAGAATTACCATGAAAGTCTCTGGTCAGGCGAAGAGCTCTCAAAATGACCGTGTACAATAATGACCAGGTTAGCGGTCTAGTTGTTCTGCCGGCGGGTGCTCGAAAGCAGAGAATTGAGTGAAGCGTGTGCGCAACCGCCGAAACGGCGCACTTCACCAAAGTATTCAGGCAACTTCAGATGCAGTAACGCAAGTACCTGAAAGAATTAGAAAACGAGATGACAAAGAATTATCAATAGAGTCTGATTTACATATGTATATATATAAAACCAATACCGAACTGTCTTAGAATTTACAGAAACTCTGTTTTGAAAATTATAAGTCTAGAGTTTTTTCCCATTAGTTGAATTCGGGAAAGATAGTATCTTGAGTTTTTGTTACCCTTGAAATGTAAAATGTTTAATGCAAATTGCAGGGTTCTATCCTGAGTCTAATATCCTCATCGTTCTGTGGGGTATTATAGGATTACTGAACAACTCAAAACTCCAATAAGATACTATGAAGAGAAGCATTAGCCCGCCCTCTCAAGGGGTAGGTGTAGTGGTATAAATATCTAGAGGGAAAAGATTTGCTAGTCAGGTAGGGCAGGAGTATTAAATGTTAATGGTTGCATTCTCTTACAGGGTGCAAAATTGTCTGTCAGAAAAAACACTTCTGAGGAAAATTTGTGATACCTAGGAGGAAGGACGAGGCAGACTTTTCTGTTGATTTTTTATTTTATCCATTTCCCCCTTCCCCCTCTGGGAATTCTTTACCCCCTGTAAAACTCAGTGGGGGCAGAGGAGACACCCAGGAGGGGCATTGGGATTCAGCTTCGTTCTGCTCCCATGAATTCTTGAGAACTTAAGATTGCTCTGACACTGTGCGGAGTGTTAGAGAGGAGACCAGGTGCTTAGTGGTCTGAAGCACATTGTGCTGTGTGACAAAGGTAGAAGGGTCAGCAGATTTACACTTTAGTCTAATGCATGTGAATACATCCAAAGGAGTGGTCTGTAATGTAATGTAGTATAAGGTGGATTTGAGGAGCGCTGCTTGTTGTGCATGAGGATATCTAGGCACTCAAAGTTGCCTATGTAGTCTGCTTGCGTAAGGAATGTGACTGGGGGTGAGTGTCTGAAAAGTTTCAGTGCTCCGTCCATTTTCTCCTTGTGTTTGCTTTGTTTGCCCTAAGTTGGCAGGGAATGCCCAGACATGTGTTCCTTGCTCACTTTGCCAATGCATTCAAGCTAGCCTGGCTGATGAGGGGTGTTACCCCGAAACCGGTCCCAGGATGCTTGTTTCCGATCCAGGGAAGACATGGCTTGGCAGTTCGGGCTGGACTGTTCCCATGAGGCACAGGGTCAAAAGTGATTTGCATATAGCTGTGTCTGAACTGGGGTGGCGAAGTGATCTAAAAAACGATGATGGATTCAACCCAGATCTGTGACTGGGGGTGAGTGTCTGAAAAGTTTCAGTGCTCTGTCCATTTTCTCCTTGTGTTTGCTTTGTTCACCCTAAGTTGGCAGGGTATGCCCAGATGTGGGTCCTTTGCTCACTTTGCCAATGTATTCTAGCTAGCCTGGCTGATGAGGGGTGTTACCCCGAAACCGGTCCAAGGATGCTTGTTTCAAGACCAGGGAAGAAATGGCTTGGCAGTTCGGGCTGGACTGTTCCCATGAGGCACAGGGTCAAGACTGATTTGCATTTAGCTGTGTCTGAACTGGGGTGGCAAAGTGAGCTAAAGAATGATGATGGATTCAACCCAGATCTGTGACTGGGGGTGAGTGTCTGAAAAGTTTCAGTGCTCCGTCCATTATCTCCTTGTGTTTGCTTTGTTCACCCTAAGTTGGCTGGGTATTCCCAGACGTGAGTCCCTTGCTCACTTTGCCACTGGATTCAAGCTAGCCTGGCTGATGAGGGGTGTTACCCCGAAACCAGTCCCAGGATGCTTGTTTCCGGCCAGGGAAGACATGGCTTGGCAGTTCGTGCTGGACTGTTCCCATGAGGCACAGGGTCAAGATTGATTTGCATAAGGCTGTGTCTGAACTAGGGTGGCGAAGTGAGCTAAAGAATGATGATGGATTCAACCCAGATCTGTGACTGGGGGTGATTGTCTGAAACGTTTTAGTGCTCCGTCCATTATCTCCTTGTGTTTGACTTGCGTATGGAATAGACCATTACAGTATAAGTCTCCCTAATAAATTGGTACCCGTCTGTTGAGTTGGAGACTTCCCAAAGACACTTGTGTCACAGGTAACAGGAGGTAATATTCAAGAGGGAGAAGGAGAGAGCATATAAAGCGCTTTCCCACTATGTGACAGAACCTCTGCCAAATTGTGGTGGTGCAAGCGACCGCGTATAAATTGGAAGAGGAGTTGCCTGAAAGATACCAAAAAAATGAGGTGGAAGGGAGTGGCGCCATATAGCCCTGTTCAACAGCTAGATGGGTAGGAAAGGTATGGGGTGATACCAGTGAATGGCATGGTGTGCTTGAGTGCATAAATATTAGAGCTCCATTTCCAGTGCTTCAAATCCCCCCTCCTAGAATGGTAATATGAGGATTTCCCATTTAATACGGCGTTGTTTTCCCACCCAGGCTAACTGTATCATCTGAGATTTCAATGTTCCAAAGAATGATTGGGAGAGTGGAATGGGGATATTATAAAAGAGGTACTGTAGTTTAGGGAGGAGTATCATCTTCATTACTGCTATGCGCCCTGCGAGTGATAATGAGAGAGAGATCCAGTGATAACGGAAGAGAGATCTGGTCAGTGATGTTGTTTCATGCGACATCATAGTTAGAGAGGATCACCCCTTCCCTATTGCAGGATATCCTTATACCCAGATACATGTGGTCCTCGGAGCATCACTACAATGGGGGGTTTGAGGCAAAGGGAGTCGTCGCTCGTTCTTGCCCACTATCATGAGGACTTACTCCATGTTGAGGAGGGCATCTCCCCGCGATGAGACAGTAGATTCAAAAATTAAGATGCTCTGTTTGGCCTCCGGTAAACGACTGTCATGTTTCTCTAATTTCTGTGTAATGGTATCCATTCTGGCACCTAGAGAGTCCATTTTAGACTCAATGGATGTCAGGCTACTCTGCATTGCGAGCGACAAAGCTTTCATATCTTCCACACCCACATGTTCCGCCAGGGGAGGGCCAGCCCCGTCCAACCTCACAGCTCCAGTGTCGGCCCCCGGATGGTTCGATAGGACTCTAATTAGAGTTTCGATCGGAGGCCATCAAATTTGCCCATTGTAGTGTGATATTTTCTGAGGACAGGGCATAATCCGGGAAGTGACTTGCATAGCGTGCGATGAACAGGCATAATGTAGAAGGCGAAGGATGGGTAAAGGCGTCTTGATGCACTGTAGTAGGAGGCCTTCTGCCCTCTAATTGTGGACCCAGGTACTGCCTCTTCCGCTTTTCAACTTAGTCCATGGGGCAGTATGATCAGTCCCACTGCTTCATGGAAGTAGGCAATAATATCTTCCGTCTTTAATTATGGTGGGGAGATTCCCTGTGATGATAGAGCTGCCAGCAGTGCACTTTTGGGGATATCTATAGAGCAGAGGTCTGGCGCAAAGCGGAGTGTACGTTAGAACCAGCCATCTCAGGAGCTTCACAGAGTTGTCTTGGTGCAGTCTGCATCAACTGGGTGTTTCAGGCATAGGGTGCCCTGGAGCGGGGGACAGGCTGTTCCATCTCCCGGGGCCCGTTTCCAGGCCCATTGTCATATCGCTGAGGCTTCCGGAAACAATGCTACCTCCTGCCCACTCCACCACAGCATCCAAGCCCTGATGCATGTACCTGCACGAGCTGGGCCCAGTCGCAATGCAGCATCTGCCAGGGAGGTAGGCCGATCTGCCCGCCCATGCCCACAGCCCTACTCTGATTCCACAGGCCTCCTTCAGTGTGGTCACTGAAAAGAAGGGGGACCCCTGACTGAATGAAGGCAGGCAAACAGGGGAAATAAGGAACACCAAATTCAAAAACAACTACCTGCCCTCGATTATGCAAACAAGGCACTAGAAAAGGGTCCTAGGATTACTCTACTGTCTCTGGAGCAGATCAAGGACAAATGAAAATAGTCACATCAAATTTAATAAAAATACATAATAGTTTTATTAATTACATAATCATTTCAACAATTCATAAATACAAAATATACTTGACACTGCATATGATAGTCAATAAAGAAAAAAGAAAAAAATCAATCAAAGAATTTAGGTCCCACACACCTCCTACAAACAAACCACTCAAACGTCATACATTCCCATAATTCATCAAAGACTCACACATCATTCACACAAATTCCAAATACAATCTAGAATAAAAATTATACAAAACAGCCGCAAGATGGTCAATTAACAGAATGGAAAAAAGTCATCAGGGGGTAGGGGTGAAAGTAATCCAGCGGCCCCCACATGAAAAACGCCAACGCGCGTTTCGGTGTGTTGCCCCAGCCGGGGCTACACCTTCATCAGGGCGGAGATGGACAATGAGGGGTGGGACAAAAACCCCATAATACTGAAGAAAAAAGACGCCAGATGATTTCAGAAGCTGGGGCGAAGATGAACACCCAGCACAGGAGGCTTCTCAATAGGGTTCAAATAAATAAGGTGATAATAAATTCTCTTCCGCAGGATAAAAGAGAATCTTTTTCTTACGGCCCAACTCGTGGTAATCTCATAAGAGGAGGCAAGTTCAGCACCTTTTAGCGATTCTCAAAGGTCATGTAATTCAAATGTTGATAGATAGATCACCGATCCATAATACTGAAGAAAAAAGACGCAGATGATTTCAGAAGCTGGGGCGAAGATGAACACCCAGCACAGGAGGCTTCTCAATAGGGTTCAAATAAATAAGGTGATAATATATTCTCTTCCGCAGGATAAAAGAGAATCTTTTTCTTACGGCCTAACTCGTGGTAATCTCATAAGAGGAGGCAAGTTCAGCACCTTTTAGCGATTCTCAAAGGTCATGTAATTCAAATGTTGATAGATAGATCACGGATCTGTCTGCAGCAACCCGCACTGCACTGGAACCTGAGGATGTGTCCTTCAGTGTGGTAACATGTCACCAATAGGCCACTATCTCCAACCTGGCAGCAGGATACCCTGAGGCGGCCGCGTCTCCGCCCTGCGGGATCGGGCCGCAGCAGCTGGGGCCTGGCAGGTTTCGATGTCGTCAGACTATAGCCATTCCCCCGTAGTCACAGGGCAACCAGTATGACCAGAACGGCCACCCTAGTCCCCCAGTCATCCACAGTAGACATGCAGTGCTTAAAGTAGCAGCTCCAGCCGCCGGTGGGGAAGGACTGTGTAGGATTCCTGCCCCTGATTGCGAGAGCCTCCCAGAAGTGTGACCATCTTGGGTGACAGCTCTCTGGTGCCCACTGTGGGGGCATAATTTCTCAGTGAACATTGTTGAAAACATTTTGCTGGGAACATTCTGAATGCCCTTGTTTTGTTAGTACTTTGCATTCTTGCGTATTGATTGGTCATAAGTCTTCAGTAAAAGGTAAAGAACATGGAAGTGGCACTGTTGGTCCCCATGTGCAGCAAGCTTTGACCCCGTCCTGCCCTGTACATGCATGCTGCATATTCATCCAGCACATTGAATAAACTGGCCTTCCACTAGCTATGACTAGTGTGGAGTTTCACAACAATTTTTTTTAATGCTGATGGTTTTATAACTTGCTGATTGAATTGAATACGCTTTTAATGAATTCATCAAAACTAGGCTATTGCATAGTATTTGAATGCAAGTAAAAGCCTTACTCGGATGAACTGGGATGTCTCGTTTAATGTGAGTAAGGCAAACACGGTAAATTGTGGTAGTTCAACATAAGTAGAGGACGGCCGCATCCATGTCACATATGCAGGGCATCCACCTAAGGTACATTTATGTACAGTGGATGCAAATTGTATTCATCAAATTCTCAGTGTCTTGGTATAAGTGAAGCATGATCTAAGGATGGGGACCAAGGAAGATGTGTGGGAATAAATATGTTTCCATGCTGAAATATTTCTGTCTTGTTCAGAGTTAGCTTGAGGTGATTATAGGACATTTACTTACCCATCTATAGCTGACATCTGCTGATGTGATTGTTGTATTTTAATGTATCTTGCCAATTTTCAGGATGATCCATGTGTCATTTATATAATTTAAGACGATAGGTTAACAAGACAAGGGATTAAGGATGCTAAAATAAATGGTTGTTATAAGCAAGAAGCAGCACCTAAATGTGAATTGAGGCTGTACACTGGATGCACAGAGGTGCAGGAAAAGACCTGCAAATATATGCTGGTCACTGGCATGCATGTAAAGATTTATAGATCATTCTATGAAAAGTCATTCAACAATGAAGAGAAAGGCAAGTGTTAAATAATTTTCATGAGAATTCCAGTCATTACAATTTCTATGAGAAAAGCGCCTTAGAGAGAGCATCTAGAAGCTAAATATTCTTGTACTTACTCATACGATGTCCAATGAGCCAACTAGGACATCAGGCCAAATCTAGGCATTTGCAACTCATACTATTTCACCAGACACTTTAGAGCCAGTCCTGAAGGGTACTAAGAAGGCGTGAACAAACGTTTTTTAATAGCAAAGTCTGGCTTTCATAATTTAGAATGGTTGCAGATACTCCCCAAGAGACACGTATTTTTACATTGCAAGATAGATTTTAATTCATAGCAAGCTGAAGATCACTCCATTTGTACCAGCCAAACTGTACATCGTATGCTGAATATTTCTGTCAGGTTACCTTTTGAAAAGTTTCTATTTGTGCATGCTAATCTTATGCTATGTTTTTCTCTAAACAATGGCATTGCGCAAAAAGAAAACACAAAGGGGCCAATACAATTTGCCAGAAAAAACACAGTGATGGCCCCACCATCAGAATTACCAATACCTTTAACATTGGTATCGCTTACTACTTACTAGTCCATTACTTACTGGGGCACTAATAATGAGGCCCTAGCTGCTTTCTTTTAAGTATGTCCTATGCAGAATCATTTTGATATTATTACACAAGCATATTAGTTAAATGATTTACTGCAAAAATAATTTTTCAAAAATCAAGTAATTTTACGAAATTTAGTTTCCCTCCATGAGTGGCAAAGGTTTACACTTCACAACCTTTTTGAAGTTACAAAGTTTTTTTATAGCCTTCAAACGCCCCAGTTTCTGAGTTCTCCTAGGTCACTGCAGAAATCTTCAGTTACAAATCTTCAGTGAGGGAAGCCTCTTCGCATACTGAGAAGGTTACATACAGATCCAGATCAATGGTCAAAGTTAGTCCTTCTCAACTCTTAACTTGAAAATTGATATGTTTCAGAAATGTTTCTAACTGGTATTTATTGCTTTGATTGACTTCAACCTCATAGATAATAATAATATAATTTCCTATTAGTTTTAGATTGTATTACCCATTTATTTGTGGTTGTCCAACATGTCATTAAGTAAGTATGCCTTCATTATGTTAGACAACTTCAGCCATATTAGGCACGCGCTCTGATACAGAGCTACATCAAGGCTTCACTATCCCCCCCCACTGATGCAGTTATAAATTGCCCATTCAAATGTTGACCTATTCTTAAAAATGCTCTTAAATCTCCACCCACAGGTTTACTAACTTGCATGTGTGCAAATTTAGGAACTGTTTTGAAATCACCCCGTTTCTCAAGAGCCTTCCAAAAAAGCTCCTGTAGACATTTCTGGATGTTTTATTATGCATTGTGTAAATTATGCACATGTAAAAAATGTTTTGCATATATATGCAATTCCAATATTTGTGTTTTTTTCATGAGGAAAATAATTTTCCTGGTGCAGAAATCCTTTCCTTTGGGCTTTTGGGATTGTTCCGTTGCACCCACAAGAGAAGTCGGATAATGAGCAGAGCTTTCGACTTTGGAACAGGGAACCAGTTTCGAGCCCCTGCGTCAGCTGAACATTCAGGGCCTCACTCGTGGCAGAGGCACCGCAGTCGTGGGCAAGTCTCCACACTGGGGGGGAGGCGTGGGGGAGGGGGTGGGGGGGAGGGGATCTCCACAATGAGAATTCTTATTGCAGGGATTCTGCCCGAGTGCGGTGACTCCCTCATGACTGCGGGGCCTCCGCAAGCAGTGCGGTGACTCCCTCATGACTGCGGGGCCTCCGCCACGAGTGCGGTGACTCCCTCATGACTGCGGGGCCTCCGCCACCAGTGCGGTGACTCCCTCATGACTGCGGGGCCTCCGCCACAAGTACGGAGGCCCTTTGTGATTCACGCCCTCTTTGATTCTGGGCAAATCACTAAATCTATCTTGCTGGAAAAAAATATCATCGGGCCTTGTATAATGTAATCTCGTGGCCATGGAAAGCACTCCAATGCCCTACGGCCATGTTTGTGTATAAAACTGCAAAGAATACCCAGCCAGTTACAGAAAGTGCTGCAATACCATAGTAATGGCAGATTGTATGTTACACAAATGTTCAATGGCATACCCCCTTCCAGCCCCAGCGAGTAGATTTCCTTACCCATCATAATTTGCGTGAGTAAATCTTTTTACAAATGTGAAACCACCTACAACGAGATTTTTGCGTTCATCAAAAAAGTATAAATCCTCATTGTAAACTAATCTCCCACCTGCATATAGCTTAGCGAATCTGTCCAATGTGTTCCAAAATATAGTGCATCTAAGTGCCCTTTCTTTTCATATTCCTAAGACTTTAAACGTTTGACAAGTAGTCCCCAGCTGTACGACACCGAATGGCAGTTTTTAATGCATTGTTTGCAGTTTTCCGTTTTCATTTAGTCTGTTTTCCTCTGTAAATGCTTTAAGCTTCATTCATTGATATTATGCCTAGAAAGCATCAGGCAAGACATCACAATTACAACACATTTACTAAATGGAAGCAGACCGAGCAACATGTGTGAAATCACATTGCAACAAATGGGTTGCTTTTGGCATGTTCACTTTGCTCCCTACCATTAACCCCCTACCATTAACCAATCATTGAATATTGCGTTTTGCAACCTGCCATCTATATGATGATTATGGACAATGTGTGAACTATTACCCTATTGTCATAAAGGCATGGAGCAGTACAGTAAATATTTCATGACATGTTAGCCATAAATCAACAGCTATATTAAAGTGTAACAATCAAAATGCGGTGGTGATGTGATTTATTATAAAGAGAGGTAATATATCAGTGCAATAGAAAATAGTAGCCTTTCCAAGGAAATATGAAATATGCTAAATCATTGTCAATTTATCAGAGTCACAGCGTAGAAATATAAAAAATCTTAATGTCACAAGCTAGGAAGGCAGGAATTCCGACTCTGGGTTGAAGTAAAAAAAAAATAACTTTGATATGGACAGCACTAATATTGCATCTATTACCGTATTTTTCCTTTTGCGCTGATTCATACCAATTAACAATGTAGTTTATTCATGGCATGTGAGAAAAAAGCCTGTATTTAAATGTGAAATTTCTCCTCAATATCTACACGGATCTAAGAGAAACAGAGGAAGTTGACAAGAGTCAGCAAAGGCAGCACAGCAACAAAACAACCAACAGTCACCTGATGACCAAATCTAATTTTTGTGAGAACACTAGAAAGTTGTGTGCACCGCAGAGATATATGATGTCCAATATTGCATATTATTATTATGTTATTTCAACTATCCTAGCTTAAAAGTGCATCAGGAAGCCAAACAGAAATCTAACGAATTCATATTTTTATGCTTTAATTGAATGGGATTTGAAAAGCAACAATTTAAACTGAAAGCATAAATGTAAAAGTCATCCACCAGAGTATGCACTGCTAATCTATTTCTCACGGCCTAAGGCAGAGACCAACTCATCGGGCTGGGAAATATTCCATTCAAACAGTTTTACCACAAAGAAATGTAAGAGCAAATTTGCTTCAGGCATGTGAGCAATTTATTGTGCTCAGTTTAGCTCGGCCTATGTAGGCAATTCCGGTCGAAAAATTATCATTAGCCAACCACAGGATGCCATTAAACTTAATAGCAAATGGTCTATTTTCTAATGGCAGGCCATCTATTTAATTGCACATTACAGTACATATTGCACCAGTTAGGTTTACACAGTTACACGTAAAAGACTCCAGCAGTATTCTGTTTTAAAATGGAGCCTGGCACATTTTAGCCCTGTATTTAGTTCCATCATATTTTGACATTAACCTCAGACTAGAGACGGAGCATACATAGGGCTTCCCATAACTACAGTTTTTCAAAATGAAAGGTAGCACTTTGCTAATTTGGCAACAATTGTGTGTTTCAGTATATAAACTTTACACATAGTCTTGATATCCTTGGTACTTTATACCCACCTAGTAAAACTAAAAACTAGAGGTTTCAGTGTCTGCTAATACATCTCAATTCCTACATAGTATTGGATAAAGCAAAATCGTCTCTGCTTCCTAAAAATCAAATAATATTGGAATTATTGCTATATTTTATTCATGGTCCACTTAAGAGCACATTTACAAAGGATGTGTGTATACTTCTATGGAATTAGGTCAACATTGTCAGGATTTTTGTTTATTCATGTGCTCCTAATATTTTAACAGCAACATTGTTTTGGGAAAGGCTCTGCTGAAGGTATAGACTTTTGAAATATATATTCTTACTTGCTGAGTCTTTGCAGGAAAAGAACTATAGAATCAGTTTATATAATCTGCAGCAGCACAGGACAGAATCACGATTCATTAATAGAGACCATAACTGATCCAGGTTCCCCATATAAGAAGTGACAGATAAGTAGGAAGAAGGTACTGTTCATACTTCCTTATCTGTGCCAGCCACCATCCAAGACTGTTTTTGAAGGCCCATGGTCACCACTTCAGGTGTCTACCACTCTCCCCAGCTCCCCCACTTTAATTGTTATTGGCACACCAGGGGTATAAGAATAGAAAGGGAGGAAGAAGAGCAGAGATATAAATGCAGGAAAGAGAGCAGAAAGAAATAAATGACAGAGAATGATCAGAGGGGAAAACAGAGTGGGACGAGTTTGGCCATTTATTTTCCAGGCTCCTTTTGTTTCCCAGTCTGGCCCTGCCACCGATTTTCATTCCCTGCCACATTCCGGCAGCAAGGATATGCCCCATATGTCCCATATAAGGTATTTTGCTGAAAACAATAGAAGGGGAGTGCAGGAGTGCCTGCTATCCAAGATGGTGGACGCGCTTTAAGCTCCATCAAAGCCTGCAATTTTCGTAGATTTAAGATGATGAATTGCAGTTTCAATCCTCACTGGCTGCATATATATTGGGATGCCATTGCCCCCGGTGCATACCTGATGCATTTTTTGGTGGTTTCTATCGCCTAGGTGCCCTTTTTTCTGCTCCTTCAGTGTTCCAGTCAGGAGCCTTCATTTCTAGAGACTGACTGAGGGAGATTAACTGAAAGAGGGCAGTCTCATTCAGCCCACTGCAGTTTCTTAAAGGTTCTGTTTCTGCCTTTTGCTTAACATTTTAAAGGCGAGGTCTGCTATTATTGAAGCCTGGTAACTGTTTAACATTGCTTTCTGCGCACCATATTTTCACTTGTTTGTTGCCTATTTTCTCAGCATGTCTTCCACCAAGTAGAGGATTTTGTTCCCTGCTTTCATATTTTACTCAACTTTACAAACCTTTGAGAGATTTGTCTTTATAATGATATAAAACGGATATTAAAAATGCACAAAATCCTCCTAATAAATAAAAACAAGCATCTTCCCCACCTCCTACCAAAACAAAAATGGTAGATTCACATGCGGTATCAATGGCAAAAATTCTGGAAGAAATACAAGCCATACATAATAATACAGACACCATCTGCCCTGATATTAAACATTTGCAGAGAGAAAAGGCAGCGCTCACAATGCAGGTCTCTGACAATGGCATTAAAATAAAAGGTAATAAGACCTAATGTCTCCTCACGTTAGTATTTTTGAGCCTAAGAAGAAACAACTTCTGGACCTAGAAAACAGAAATTGACAATATAAATTGCGTATTTTCAATCTGCCAGAGGATATGGAGGGACAAAATTGCAGATCTTTCTTGGAGAATCTCATTCCTTCACTACTAAAAATAAAATTCTGTGAAAAATTTAAAATCAAAAAGGCTCATCAAGTTCCCTCTTATCATACACCAACTCAATCCAAACCAAGACGAATGATTTTTAAACTACTGCAACATCATCACCTCATACTTATTCGAAAGACTATCAGAGAAATTCCAACACTTATGGTTGAAGGACATAAAGTATATATCCATCAAGACTTAGCAAAACAGACTGTAGTCATGCACAAGCAATTCTCAGACATACTACTTAGATTGAGAGAAGCTGGATATAAATATGCTTAATTTGACCCTGCAGTGATGTGAATATGGAAAAACGACATCACCAAGTCTTTCACCTCTCCTTCTGACTTAATTGCATATCTTGATCTTCACGCTCCGGTGGCAATGGAATCTCAGTCTTCTACAAATGCTACTTGATAATTGTTACTGCATAGCTGATATTATTTTCTCCCATTAGAAGGCAGTATGCTCTTCAAAGGATTCCTGGATTGTACCTTTGTAGTTTCAATAATTCCTTCCATGTGTTTTATATTTCAATGTTATAAATGGTTGTTTGTTCTGTTCGTGTGTCTGTACTTATTCATGGGCTACTTGCTTGTTCTATTCCCTTCTAGTTTTTCTATATCCTATATATATATATATATATATATCCCACTATTTTAGCTACACCTTTCTGTTCTCTTTAAATTGTTATGGCTAGTAGTTGTAAGTAAAAAATTGCTTCACTCAATGTTAAGGGCCTACGACATCCAGTAAAATGATGGAAAATTCTAGATTACTTATACAAATGTAAATCTGACATCTGTTTTATAAAAGAAACCCATAATAATGATAACATCCTAGCATCTATGACTAAATCGTGGGTGGGAGTCGTAGTTTCCTTACCAGCTTCTGGTCATAAAAATGGTGTTGATATCCTTTTCTCTAGCAAATTACAATTCACCATTTTGAACTGTGAAGCGGATTTGGATGACCGTTACAATTATGTTCATATCCAGATTGATCAGTCTTCTCTCCGTTTAGTCTATATATATGCTCCACTCAAGATGACCCCCACTTTTGGCAAAAGAATACACCTGATATACTTATTTTAGGCCCTGACTTTAATAAAATTTCAGACCCACTCGTAGATAGAAGTTCCATACTTAACTTTCACCCTACAAAAACATATGCATTGTTTAAAACCTTTCTTTCAACAACTAAATTATTAGATCATTGGAGACTCACACACCCAACTGATAAAGACTTTACATTATTTTCCAATGCTCATTCTACATTTTCACATATTGACTATTTATTATCCTCTAGACATTTAACTCATATGATTTCCAATTCTAAAATAGAACCCATGACTATATCAGATCATGCTTTGATCTTCTTTTTGTTAACCTTAACTGACATTCCTCAGAATGCATTTTGGTGGGGAATGAATACTGACACTTTACTTTCTGACCAAAAACAACTCAAATTGGCAGCTGCTATCACAGATTATTTGCAAAACAACAAACCAGAAGATACCTCTAAGATTACTCATTGGGACGCTTTTAAAGCATAGATACAATGCGTTTCCATCTCCATAATGGCATACGAGAACAAGTTATATACTTCCAAACTATCATTACTAGAGAAACCAATTACTACAGTTGAACAACAGTTTATATCTGCTACAGTTATATAATTTAAGCTAAAACTGCAAACCCTTTGATAACAATAAAATACGCTGCTTAGTAAAAGAGTGAGCTGCTTAGTAAAAGAGCGAATCTTTATATTTGTAAGTGGAAAGTAAATTTCCAGTTTAATGCTAATAAAGCAGGTCATATTTATGCCAACTATTTATGTATTTAAATAGATAAGATGCAGATTCCTGCCATTTGTTCCTCAAATGGCCGCTTACTTTGGTCCACCACAGAAATAGATCAAGAATTCCAAGAATGTTATTCAAACCTATACAGTAAACTTCACAATGCTCCTGACAATACAATTGCTCAATTCCTTTCTCATTGTAACTTACCAACATTACCCCTTACAGATATAAATATTCTTTATGCCCCTTTAACTATAGAAGAGGTTTATTCTGCAATTAAATCCTCAAAATCTAAAAATGCACCTGGTCCTGATGAAATTCCAGCAGAATGATACAAAGCTTTCTCTACACAAATAGCCCCAATCCTCTTATCCTTGTTTCAGTATTTTGCTTCCAATGCTTCTCTTGAGGGAACACAATTATTGGGCTCCCCCAAGCTAGACAAAGACCATATTCTATTCTCATACTTTTCCTTCATCTCACTTATTAATCAAGACCGCAAAATATATGCACAAATCATGGCACTTAGACTATCCCAGGGACTAATTCATATTATTCACCCAGACCAAACTGGTTTTATAAAGGGACATTTATCAGCATACAAAATCAGACTTGTTTGTCATACTACTGCTTCCATATCTAAAATAAAGCATCATATCAGTCTTCTAGCTCTAGATACTGAAAAAGCATTTGATAAAGTCAACTGGAAGTTTTTGTTCAAAACTATGGAGGCATTTGGTTTGGGTGCAAAATTTCTTTCAATGGTTCAAGCTTTGTATTCCTAACCTCAAGCAACTATATATGTTAATGGTAATATCTCTGCGTCCTTTGCTTTATATAGGCGTACAAGACAAGGATGCCCTCTCTTGCGCCTATCATTTTTACTGGTGATTGAAACTTTATTGTGTCTTCAACGTAATTCACCAGACAATACATGGATTACTGTTAATAATGTTATTCTAAAAACCTCTGCCTATGCGGATGATGCCCTACTCTGTATTAGTGAACCCATAAACACAGTATACTGCGTATTATACAAGATTATGCTTCACTTTTCGGATACACATTGAATAATAATAAAACTGAATTATTTCCACTGCGTGTGTATTGTACAACAGATATGCTTAGCGATCCCAATATTATTTGGAATTCATCTAGTCTAAAGTACTTAGGAATGTATTGTAAAATTAAGGGCACTGTCGACATAAATTGTAAAAAGCAATTTTTTGTATTACAGAGAAATTAAACAAATGGTCTTCCTGGAACTTATCCTGGTGGGGGAAAATGGAAGCAATGAATATGGTAATTATGCCACAAATATTATACATACTATCTATGCTACCTCTGTCTTTTCCCACATCTTTTTTTATAAGAACCTCATAACAATTCTCACTAAATTCATTTGGAATAACAAACCTGCAAGATTAAATATAAAACATTACAACTCTCAAAAACTAGAAGGTGGTTTAGGTATTTCTGATTTTGAAAAATATAATTTCTCTTTTTTGCTGCACAAAGGGCTGATTGGTTTACAAACTCAGACATTGGTCATACACCAAATTGGGTCCTGATTGAGAGGAATATTGCAGCATCTTTTCCTCTACCTGCAGTCCTTACCACGGACCTTCATAAATTAGGGTCAAATTCATCAATTCTAAATGTAACAACACATGCTCTCACTAATGTTGATGCATTATTTCATAATAAAATTATCCATTCCCAAAAAGCATCACTATGGTATAATTCTAAGCTCAAACTACACACATCAATCTCTTGTTGGTCTACATGGATTGATGCTGGGATATTTTATATTTCTGACATCTGTCATAACAACATGTTGTTGTCCTTCTCAGATCTACAATCCAAACATCATATTCCATCAGTTCCTTACCGTCAATATGTTGTATCATGCAACACAATTCTCAATGCCTATACTTGCTCTATTCCTCATGTTTCATGTTCAGATATGAAGCTTTTCTTCAATATTCATAAACTGTCTGGCCATATTGCCTCTAAAACATATGAAACAATTATACTTACCACTCTTTTCAACCTTACAGAGCTGTGTCAATTTTGGATTTCTATTCTTAATATCAATTGTACCCCACACAGTATGAAGAGAATTTGGCTCTGCAATATTTCTAGTTGGTTATCTTGATCTATCTGCCAATCCAATTTTTTTTTTAACAATTGTTATTGGTCTCCTGTCAAATTATATGGTGCACATATTTCTGATAAACCAGAATGTTGGCATTGTAATTCAGAAACTGGTACTCTGAAACATATGTTTTTTGATTGTCTGCTTATTTTTCAATTTTGGTCAAATTTTTGGGACAAATTTTCCCATATCTTTAAGTTTGATGCACCCCTAACCTTTAACATTATTAAAAACAAATATTTTTCCCTTGCTACGCCTTCATCATATATGGATATGAAATAGTTTGATCTTCTTATTTCATGTACAATCAAATCTATTACTTTTAAATGGAAATATGCAAACCTTTTATCTGTACAAGTTTGGTGGGATTGGATTCTTTATCTAAGGAAAGGAATTGATTTTTCTTTAAACAAAACAAAAAAATCTCCTTTAATCCTAGCTCTTATATGGAAATCATTGGATGAATATATTTATACTTGATAAGATATGAATACACATTCTTTTCAATATTCTTATATCAGTATTCCATATGTAGCCCTTTATATGTGCATAATTTATATTCCTATTTAATGTTGTTATGAATTCCAATACATTTCTTAGTACACAATTTGATATGATATATATATATATATATATATATATATATCAACGAACACGCTTTCTCCCTCCACATGAAAGCGAAATCAGCACTCCGCAAGTTAGTTTTCTGGCAAATTTTATTCTTTTAAAAACATCAACACGTTTCAGCCGTTACATCACGGCCTTGTTCACAATGCCTGAGCCACGCATAAAGTTCTTTTAAATACTTTAAAAAAACAGCAATACATGGGCATAGACAATAACAAAGGACAATCACATTCTGTTCCAGTGTATAATGTGGATTTACATTGCCAATACGGCGGCCATTTTAAAACATGTTGATCTCAGTTTCTCCAATGCACTCCAGGTTTACAAAAGGATAGTTCCTAACATACTGCAACCTATTCCAACACTCATGTATTCTGTACATAATTTCTTACTGTACCTTTTATTTAAAGTGTGTTGTGTGCAAATTATGAAAAACTCTATTGGCTGCCAAAAATCAGTTTCGTAATTCCATAAATCTTATACATTTTGGTACTACAAGTATTCCATTCTTTTTTACTAAATTTTTCTCTCTTTTATAAAGTGCAAGTGCTAAAATCTGTTCAAAGTGCTAGTGCTATAATCTGCTAATATTCTAAAGTGCATATTTAATTTTTCTCACTAAAGTGTCTAGTCGTTTTTTTCATAAAACAATTGCATGTTAATACATGGGTTCAATACCCTTTAAAAATTGGGAACAATTTTGATCTGTTGGCTACACTGTAATTGATTTATAAAAACTCCCATTCCCTAAAGTGCTATTTTTTAATATAAAGTGCTAGTGCTCATAATCCTACTTGTAGTGTCGCGATTGCTAACAGTTTCCTTATACTAAGATTCTAAAAAATTCCAAAGTTTCATATGCAGCTCCCATAGTTAATGAGGTGCTATGCAGGGGCTTTCCAAATTTCTTTTCAATATAGGCATGTATATAATTCCTCGTCAAGATTAAAACCATTCAGTTCGCTAGCATCTAGTTCAAGGATATAAAAGGTTTGTAATTTCCTCAATTCTCTCTCTCTGTCCCCACCTCTCTTCTTCTTGGGTACTTGTGCTAGGCAACTGTACACCAAGGACATAGGATCACTTGGATGTACTTTTTCGTAGTGCCTCGCTATTGGATAACTCCTATCCTTGTTAAGGATAGCTCTCCTATGCTGTAAGATTCTCTTGTGAACTGGTAGGGTAGTACTACCTACATACACTTTACTGCATGGGCATTTCAAAATGTAAACTACAAAACAAGATTTGCAAGATAAAACTCCTCTAATTCTGATAGTTTTGTTAAAAACTGTGTGTAGAGATGAGAGGTTCTCTCCATGCTGACACGCCTTGCACTTCGTGCATTTAAAAAATCCTTCTCGATGTCTAAGCCAACTTAGCTGTGAGGTTGTCCCTTCAAATTCACTCCTGACCAAATAGTCTCTCAGGGATTTCTATTTTCTTTAGGTGATTTGTAGTCTCTTCCTCACTTTCTGCCCCAGGATAGGATATTCTACAATAAAGTGCCAGTGCTTGTTTAAAACCCTTCTCACTTCTTCATGCCTCACATTGTATGTTGTAATAAATCTACATGTACTGTTTACGTTCGTCATTCTCTTTCTCAAGGTTGATCTAAAGGGCTGGAACAGCACTGCTTCCCTATTCAGGTCTCTAGCTTTCTTCGATGCTGTTTCTAAACATTTTACAGAATAACCTCTCTCTATAAATCTTTGTTTCATGTCCTGTTCTATTTTGTCATATTCTTGAAGAGTACTACATGCTCTTCTAGCGCTTGAGAACTCGCCAAAGGGGATACTCCTGATAAGGGGTTGTGGGTGGGCGCTCCCCGCGTGTAGAATAGTGTTTCCCGCGGTAGGCTTTCTAAAAACTGTACTCTCAAGTTTACCCCCATCCACACTCACCCTAATATCCCAAAACTCAACTGTATGTTTGCTCCTTTGACCCACAAATTTTAAATTTAATTCATTGTTGTTCAATTCCTCGATAAACTGGTCTACTTCTGCTTCCGTGCCCTGCCACAACACGAAAACATCGTCTATAAATCTAGACCAAATTAATATCTTCTCTGACCAGTGTTCCAAGGAATGGCCCCCGAGCACCTGCTCCTCCCACCAGCCCAGATGTAAGTTGGCATAACTGGGGGCGAAGCAGGTGCCCATGGCCGTTCCTTGCTCCTGCTGGAACAAATCCTTTCCAAATAAAAAATATTTCTGGTCAAACACCACTCCATCATCTCAAGAATCATCTGATTATGGTTGACAAATCTCATGGGTCTCATTCGCAGGAAGTGTTCTGTAGCTTTTAGTCCATCCTTATGTCTGATGCTGGTGTACAAGGTAGATATATCACCAACACCATATTTTCCTCCCATTTAATGTCATATATCTTATTCACAAAATCGGATGAGTCCTTTAGATATGACGGAAGTGTTCTCACTAGCGTGTACAGATAAAAATCAATATATTTAGATGTATTTTCGAATATACTCTGTTGGGCTGATATTATCGGTCTCCCTGGCGGATTGCTCAAGTCCTTATGCACTTTCGGAATCATATAAAACACAGGGCGAACCGGATGTTTCTGTTTTTAAAACTGATACTCGTCCCAAGTCAGGAGCTCTTGTTCCTTCCAATGGCTCAATCTCTCACTGAATTTCTCTTGGACATGTTCATATTCCTCCATGCTAATTCGTTTGTAGCATTCCTTATTGTTTAGTTGAAGTTGAGCTTCTTTCTCATATAGATCTTTCCCCCAAAGAACTACATTCCCTCCCTTATCAGACGGTTTCACAATGGTATTGCTGTCCTTCTTGATTTTATTCAATGTCCGGAATATCTTGTATTCCTGTATTTTTCTTCGATTCCTGGGGCTTCCTTCTTTTAAGTATAGCTCTCTTAAATCCTTAGTGACATTGTCTGAAAACATGTCCACATTGTCTCTAGGTGTTTGTGGAATAAGTCTGGACCGTGGACGAAATGGAGTATGATCCCCTTCCAATAGTGTGGGATTCGATACTTCTGTACTCTGAACTGGGACTAATGATATGTCCTCACCTTCATTTTGCAATTCCCACATGTCCTCCAGGATAGGAATGTCAGAGACAGCTAAATTAACTGGATTCTGAGGCGATTGGATCATTTCCACTATACTCTCCTGCGTGTTTCCAATATTTTTTAGTTCATGTATTTTATTTTATTTCAATTTTCGGACAAAACGATACAAGTCCATTCTACTGTATCCATAGTTGAAATTCGATTGATAACAAAAGGATAAGCCCTGTTTCAAGGTTTCTTTATCCTCTTCAGTTAAAACAGTAGGACTTAGATTGATAATAGTATTGTTTTGTCTTCTTGCTTGATTTATTTCTTTGTATTAGATCGCATCGATCTCCCTATTTTTTAAACAACTCGTCAACACACCGACCCACAGAGCAGGACACACCCTCGACCCCATCTTCGCGGCAGGAAACAGCGTCCATTTCAGCCACACAATGCAGCCGCCATGGACCGACCACCACTGCGTACACTTCGCCATCAACAAACCCAAGGCACCCAAACCAGCCCTACGCCCACCATGAAGGAACTGGAGCAAGGTTACTGACGAGCAACTTAACTCCACCCTCAACCGAGACAACCGCACCTGGGCACCCAAGGCAAACAGCGCAAACGACGCAGCCAGAGAACTCCACACCTGGATCTCCAACTGCGCAGATGAGCTCGCCCCGCTACGCAACCCCAACAGAAGACGCCCCAGGAAAGCTGCCTTGTTCACAACATCTCTCCAAGAAGCCAGACGCACCTGCAGACGCCTGGAGAAGAACTGGAGAAACACCAAGACAACCAAAAACCACACCACCTACAAGGACGCCATGACGGACTACCACAACCAGATCAGAGCCACCAAAAGGAACTTCATCCACAACAAAATCCTGGCCAACTCCACCAACTCCAAGGAACTTTTCAGTGTCATTCAAGAATTCACCAACCCACGCAGCAAAGCCACAGACATCACCTCATCCCAAGACCTCTGAGACAAGCTTGGAACCTATTTCCACCTCAAGATCAAAAACCTCTACGACAACTTCATCGACCATCCACCAGGTGCCACAGACGGCCCCCCCGCCCCCCAGAAACACCAGCCAGCCCACCATCTCCAACTGGACACCAATCACGGCTGAAGACACTGCCTCGACCATGAAAAGCATCCACTCGGGGGCCCCCACCGACCCCTGCCCCCCTCACATCTACCACAGAGCCGTGGCCGCCATCGCACCCGAACTACAACGCACCATCAACATCACCTTCAAAACAGGCACCTTCCCAGATGACTGGAAGCACGCAGAAGTCAGACCCCTGCTCAAGAAGCCCACAGCTGACCCCACCGACCTCAAGAACTATTGGCCCATCTCGCTCCTCCCCTTCGCAGCCAAAGTTGCAGAGAAAACAGTCAACAGGAAACTGACACAATTCATTGAAGAGAACGCCGTCCTCGACCCGTCCCAATCCGGATTCCGAAGCAACCACAGCACAGAGACCGCCCTACTCGCCGCCACAGACGACATCCGCACCCTCCTGGACCAAGGCCACTCCACAGCCCTCATCCTACTCGACCTATCAGCGGCCTTCGACACCGACTCCCATCGCACAATAGTCATCAGACTACACGACGCAGGCATACAAGGAACAGCCCAGGACTGGATCCAATCATTCCTCACCGGAAGAAGCCAAAGGATCAGACTCCCACCCTTCCTCTCCGACCCCACAAAAATCACCTGCGGAGTCCCACAGGGTTCATCACTGAGCCCCACCCTCTTCAACATTTACATGGCCCCCCTCGCAACCATCGTCCGACAACACGGCCTCAACATCGTATCCTACGCCGACGACACCCAGCTCATCCTCTCCCTCACCAAAGACCCCACCACTGCCAAACTCAACTTCCAGAAAGGAATGCAAGACATCGCAGTCTGGATGACCAACAGCTGCCTGAAGCTCAACGCCGAGAAGACAGAAGTCCTCGTCCTCGGTACCACCCCTTCTGCATGGGACAGCACCTGGTGGCCGACCGGACTCGGAAGCCCACCTACCCCCTCAGACCACGCCAAGAACCTCGGCATCGTACTCGACTCATCACTCTCCATGAACCGACAGGTCAACGCCGCCACCTCCAGCTGCTTCAACACCCTCCGCATCCTCCGCAAGACCTTCAAGTGGATCCCCCCTGAGTCAAGGAAGACAGTCACCCACGCACTCATCACCAGCAGACTGGACTATGGAAACGCACTCTACGCCGGCATCAACAAGTCCCTACTCTGCAAACTCCAGACAGTACAGAACACCGCCGCCAGACTTGTCCTTGGCATCCCACGACATGAACACACCTATGAAGTCTCCACTGGCTCCCCGTGGAGAAAAGAGTCACTTTCAAAATCCTCACTCATGCCTACTAATGCCTACACAACAACGGACCCAAATACCTCAACGACAGAATCAACTTCCACGTACCCAAAAGAAACATCCGATCTTCTAACCTCGCACTGGCCGAAACCCCGCGCATCCACAGAGCCAGAGCAGGCGGAAGATCCTTCTCTCACATTGCAGCCAAGACCTGGAACGAGCTACCGGCAGACATCAGACGCGCCGCCTCCCTGAACACCTTCAGGAAGACCCTCAAGACCTGGTTCTTCGGCTAAACAGATCTGCGGACACCCCCCTCAGCGCCTTGAGACCCTCACGGGTGAGTAGCGCGCTTACAATTCCCTGATTGATTGATTGATTGATTGATTGATATATCCCTCGCCTCCTCTCCTTTGTTGCCTCTTCCTCTTGGTCTTCCTCTTCCTCTCACTGGACGGTGGTCCACTCTCTGGTCTAATTGTAAAAAACGTAACTCGTCTGAGACTGTTAGTTTCGTTGCCCCTGCTCTTCTTCTGGCATTCTCCTCTTGCTCAACTTCAGATCCTGTGTCTGAACTCATTTCACTCTGCGAGTTCGTTTCTTTATTTGTACTGCCACTCTGAACCTTCTGTCTTCTTGTTGTATCGAATCTCCTAGCGAAGGTGTAAATCTGCCCATTTTCATAATTTAATCGGTCCCTTAGGATTCTTTTTCATACTTTTCCAGTCTCAATTTCATGTCAATTTTGAATTTATTTATTCTCGTTTGGTCTGTTTCCCCCTCCAATGCTAACAGCACTTCTCTTAATTCATTAAGGACTTCAATTCTTTCCATTTCTGCATACTTGATTAGTATTTTAATCATGTTCGCCGAACTTTCAGCATTATTGGCCACCCATTCCTTTAGGAGTCCTGGGTGCGGATTTTCGTAGGTAGGGGTAATCATGACTCTTAAACCCCTGGGTACTCGACCCACCTGTATATATTGTTTAAGTGATGCTACTTCCCACCATCGTGAGATTTCTCTTTTTTTCAGTTTCTCCAGCCTTTGTAGTTTTTTTCCAACATCACTATTGATTGCCTGTGTTGAGGTGCTACCTCCATCATTAGATTGCCCCTGGGACCCAGAGTCCGTGAATAATTTCTGTGCCTCTTGCTCCCACATTGCATACTCCTCATCACTCATTTTCAAAAAGTTCTGTTCCTCGCCGATCCTGCCCCTACGTCGCTTCCCTGTAGTTTCACTCCTGCTCGTCTCCGGGAGTCACAGGTAGCATTAACTGACACCCGCTGCCCAGTACTGCGTGCCGCTTACCGGGAATACGAGAACGCCTCTCTCGGGAACCCTCCGATTCCCGCGTCGTCCGTCTCTGATATGATATTTTTTGTATGTTTTCTTGTTAATGTATTTATAAAACTCAATAACATATTTTGAACTGAAACCCATAGGAGGAGAGAGCAGATCTGCTGTATGCAGTCTTCTATATGGTTGACTAGGCAGTAGGCAAACAGGTGCATATGATAGCAGACACTAGTTGATTCTTAAAGAAAATTGTCAGTATTAATAGGATGTAACACCTATAGGATGATGTGCACCAGTACTCAAGTGTACCACTGACAAGAAAGTCCTCTTATGAACAACATGTCCAATTCAGTTTGAAACTTTTGAAATCATACCCAACATTAATTCTGGTTTAGACGTGATAATTGCTAACACAATTTTCAGCATTTCTCATCTATGATTGAAAGATGCACATGAGTGACCATAACAAGATGAGTCATATACTGAATAAATGCTCTGATGAAGTTCTTTATGTGTAGGAATAAAACACATTGCCTTTCTTGAATATCCTGAAGAATAATTATTGAAAGAATATAGGATCTTTTTTAGAATCAAGGAACACAGACACTGACTTTCTTTTGAATCTAAATGTGTATGGAAAAAGGACTGAAGTATTGAACCTTTGAGATGTCTCTGTAATCTTGTATTTATTTTTCATGTATGGGCCGTGGAACCTGGGAGATGGGGTCTCCGGGGCCAAAATCAGCTAGGGAAGGGGGGACCTTTACCTTGCCCAAATATTATTATCTTTTGGACCCCTGGGCCATGGCTCACATGAGGGGGCTTATTTTCAAGAAGGGCAGGAGCCTGCATTTTTAAAATTATGTTATCTTGTATCCACCGATGCTCGGCGAATTTGCTGCAAAAGAAAAAATTATATTTTTTTATCCCTGATTTTTAAAATGCCTGCCGTCATATCCTTGTTGTTGTTGATCCTCCGCTGCGTGATATGTACATACATTTTGAATCTTAATTACTAAAAAAATGCTGATTGGAGTAACACAGCATGACAAAAAGTACACTTTCTGAGCCATAATCTAGCTTTCTGATCAATTTGATGTAATTCCCTCCAGCTGTTTTAATATATCGCTGTTCAGTTTTCCTATGTAAAAGTGCATAGGGAAAATGTGTTTGGGACCCCTCTTTATCTCGGCCCCACTTGACAGGTCACCTCAAACTTTTCCAAGAAGGAGCTGAGGTGGATGAACTATTCTTTTTAAAGTTTCACAGAGATTCATCAAACAGTGCTAATGTTGTTAGCATACCACAAAATGCTTTTCCACTGGCAACATGGTCATAACTTTAACTACCCAGTGGAGGCCGAGAGAGACATATATTATTTTTTTATCTTTATATATTGTAATACTTCCCAAAATCAGCTTTACATTCTGTGATATATATATATATGTGTTTTCATTAAAAAAAGAAGCATAAAGCTATATACACACACTTCTCTACGGATATGCTATGTAAATACAATACGTTTATCATGTACTATGACATAAATATATATGTATTGCAAAATACATACATTTATTGTTATATATCCATACAAATTACAGTATCATCCCTATATGACGTATAGACCCATATATTGGACAAAGTACCCCATCATACATTATGAGGATATTGCAAGTCACTGAGGAGTTCCATGACCATAG
This sequence comes from Calotriton arnoldi, assembly GCA_963921515.1. Classification (NCBI taxonomy): domain Eukaryota; kingdom Metazoa; phylum Chordata; class Amphibia; order Caudata; family Salamandridae; genus Calotriton; species Calotriton arnoldi. The sequence goes on from CAWUFW010001098.1 coordinate 2,751,302, forward strand.
AGATGAACGAGGCTGAATGCTGAGTTCCTTTATAAGGTTATGGAACATCAAGGTGATTTGCAATATCTTCTTCATGTACATTTCTAATGGGTACAGTATCCATTATAATACATGGTCACACCATCACCTTTCCTACAAACTACTTAAATTATTTGTACATAGCGTGTTCAAAGAAAAGAAAGAGCAGGTTTGAAACCATGAACGATAAAAATAGAATTTGTAGTGCAAAACTGAACACATCATAAAAGCTGTGAGATATTTGTTGCAAGAACATATCAGAATCAGTTTAATACAAGGCAGTAAAAAAAGGTACTTTAAAAAGCATATATAATAAAAAACACACACATACATATATTTATATCCAATGTGATCCAATTGAGAGCTGTGTCCTCTATTTCAGCTTTCTTGAGGCTTTGGATTAGTGTGTCATGATCAACTGTGTCAAAGGATGCTGAAATGACCAAGACAAGAAGGGCAGAAACCCCATTCTGGTCTACTGTGTTTTTAAGGACATCCAAGATTGCGATTAGGGTCAGTTCAGTGCCTCTTCCAGGAGGGAATGCAGTTTGTAAGTCAGAAAGTAGGAAATTGTCTGTAATGTATTGTGACATCTGAGCGAAGGCTGCTCTCTCTATATGACTGCCCAGGAATGGTCCCTGTGCTATAAGTCTGTTGTTGTCAGGGTCTTGATTATCCAGGTTATATATTTTTTGATAATGGGTGTATGTCTGCCTTTTTTAATTCTTGTGGGCAAACTCCTGTTGATAAGGAGTGGTTGATGAGTGTTCTGACTGAAATGGCTGCTGAAGTTGTTAAAATAATGTTTTTGAAGATTTGAGGTGGACCCAGGTCAGAGGGGCAGCCCGCTAGCTTGTCGATTAGACAAGAACCAGAATTTTAGTCAGTGTTAGTTCTTTGAAGGAGTGCATAGTCTGTGTTTGCCTTCCCCTAGAGGATTTTGTTGCAATGGGTTGGAGCTGTTGGTATTTTTTGTTGATTAAGTAAAGATCCAACATATTTGCTTTAGCTATGTAATGATTTGCTAAATTTTGTCACAAACATCTTGAGAAATGGGATTGATAGCTTCAGTGAATTTTAGCCTACCGAGTTCTATGAGTATTTTATAAATATCTTCATTGGTATATTTTACATTGTGGATTCAGGTGGACTAGTATAGTTTTTGTAGCTTAGTTTATTGTTGACTTGTATATTCTGTTATGTCTGAGTAGATGTATCTTGTCCTGAGGGTTGTTTATTTTGAACCAGTTGTGTTGCAGTTTAGCAATTTGTTTTTTTATCCTTTTTTACTTTTGCATTCATTCAAGGGGTGTGTTTTTTTTTGTTATGTAAAGATGGTTTCAGTGGAATTAAGAGATTAAAAGCTTCATGGAGATATTAATAGAGTGTTTGTACAGAATTTGTTGTGTCCAGACCTGTGTTGGAGGTAAGCAGGTTTTCTAGATCCTCCAAATTCAGCTTGTTCCTAGGATTATATGAAGTTGTGGATAAAATGATTTTAGCTGGGGTGAGTTGTGGAGACTTGTGTTGGAAGGCAGCTAGGTAGTTGCATGATCATGTGACCGGAGTAATCCTTTGGAACATGACCAAGTCCAGGTTGCTGAAATTAACATCTACAGAGTGTCCCACAATATCTGTGGGATTGGGCATGAGCTAATATAGTTTGCATGTGTCTATACCAGTAGGATGATTCTGGGCTGTGGCATTTTAGGTTTTTCAAACCATATGTCAAGGATGCGTTAGTTTGCATATACTGCAAGAAGGTTAGAGAAAGTGTCTAAAAACTTGCCTGAGAATGTTTCATTTCCATTGTTAGGTGGTGGTCTGTAAAGAATGAGAAAGTTACAGGAAAAGATTGATACAGGGTTGCATCTAACACAGAGGGTCTCACAGCCTTGTAAAAGCATTCTTGGGTTTAGTGAGATTTTTTGCTTCCCAAAATATGACAGCTAAGCATCATCCTCTTTTGCCTATGCGAGTTTGTGTCAAAGTGTAATAGCCTGGCATTTTCACAGATATTTTCCACCGTATAACAACAGTTAGAGAATGCATGTAAAAAAAAGGGCCTGGAATCTAGAAATTACTTGCTTTAAAGGACCAGACAATTTGGAACCTGCAGGTAATTCCCCATTCTGGGCAGAAATCTCTAAAAAAAATTGAACTTTCATGCATCTCCTTGTCACCTGTGTTGAACAGCGAGTAATTATAGGTTAATGGCAGATTCACACACATCTTCTGACCTGAATATTATAAAAGCATTTAGTATAGCCTTTCTTGTCTTGGCACGTGTGATTTCTTTAATGGCCCAGGAAAGCTTGATTTCTTCCAGTTTTGAAGTTTGCCAGACTTACATACTGTCAACTCCCCACCCATTGACAGGCTCTTCAGAGCAGGCATGTGTACCTCGGAACAACTTGTGCTGCTCTTTCTTTGTATATGTACATAGTCTTTCTGCACGGGTCAGGAAGCAGAAGGAGTTCAGTCATAAACCATGCACATCATAGGTGACCTAAGAGTAGTATTCATTGGATAGTCATTTGAGTGATGCTGCATAGTAATCTGTTAAAGAAAACTATCCATAAGCTTTTTTCAGTGCTGTGTATCTATACATTACTGGATGGACACTGTAAACTGATCAATACATTATGTGAAGGAATATGTCTTAAATATGCTTTAGAGAAAGTTACTGGGCCATATGTATGACAAACTGGTTTCAAAATGCCAGTCACAAATTGCAACTAGTATTTTTGTGACCAGTGATGAACTTTGCCAACCAACCTTTGTACTAATCGGCAAGTTTAAAAAATTCCAATTCAGAATGGCTGGCTATCTGATTAACCTCATAAATATTAATGAGGTAGTTCACAAATTGCAACATTGGATGCCATCACATAGTGGTGGACTGCTGGGGTCAGCAAATCACCATATTTGTGATCACATTTAAATAGAGTAAACTGTATTTTTTAACTGCAGCCTGTAAGATAAATGCAATCACAGGGAGGGTGGTCTGTACATGCCAGCAGGTCAGGAAACGGGGATGCATTTATAGGAAAAGATTTGTGGTTTTTTGAAAGTTTGTTTGAGAATAGGCAGTGGTCCCCTGGACCACTGCTTTCTCTCCAACCTTTTTTTCAATTCACAAAGGTGAAGGGGAACAATGGGACTCCTTCCTATTAGAAAATGCATTATCACCCCATCTCTGGTGGCTGTATGATTTACATTTTTTGTGACCAGATTACAGTTGCAGACCTTGATACATCACATATCGATGTACATCCCATTTAGGAGTCAGTAAACATTTGCCAACTCCTAAAATGAGATTAGTACCTAGTAGAAACCTATTTTGCACTTAGATACACAGCTATTTTGCAAATCAAAACATTTGAGACCTCAAAATAGGTTTGCACATCAGGCCCACTGTCTTCTAGTGTGGCTGAAAATGTGTTCCCTAAATTTCCATTATTATGTTTTGGTTCTGTTGCCCTCCCAGTTGTGCAGTTCATCACTGTTGCGTTAAAGAGCAAGAAATAACATGTTCTGTTTTCAATTGTTGATGTCCCAAATGTAAATATGTCTTGGGACTCGAGTAACTCTCATTCTTCTGTCAGGCCCTCTACCCATAACTCTGGGGCCGATTCCGATCTGGGTCGGAAAACTCTCTGACCGAGCCGGATCCGGAGAGATTTCCGACCGAGCCGGACTCCTACAGTCCGACCGAGCGAGTACGATGCGGCCGCATGCTGCCGGACTCGATTCGGTCGGACTCCCATTGAAGTCAATGGGAGCCGGTCGTACAACGCGTACATGGGCTCCCATTGACTCAATGGGTACGACGCAAACAAGTGCGCCCCCTACAGTGTGTACGCGTCGGTGCAACTCGCACTGTACATGCATGTTTAGGGGGGACCCTTGGGTCCCCCCTGTGTTCGCCTCATACGGCTACGGGTGCAGGGGGGTTCCGGCACGGACCCCCCAAGTCCGGCTCCGGGAGCTTTTTCGAGCCGGATGCTCCGACTTGCTCCGGCTGTCCGACGCGTCCATCGTACTCGCTCGGTCGGAGAACGTCTCCATTGCGTGGTGCGATTCGTGTCCGTACGAGTCGGTCGGAGCGGTTGGGATCCGGAAACGAGTCGGTCGGAAACAACGCGTACACTCGCATCGTACTAGCTCGTTCGGACAGCTGTATGAGTCGGTCGGAAAAAACGCGCACGGCTCGTATTTTTTCCGGGCAAATCCCGTTCGGTGGCGATCCGCCCGAGATCGGAATCGGCCCCTCTGACTTTAGAATTTTATTGGTAAGTGAGTTATTCACTACGGTTCTTGTAAAACATATCTGAGTTAGCCTAATAAAGTCCACAGGAAAACGGTAATTCTCTGCAGCCTTTGAAAACCACATGTGGGTGGACTCTACAAATAATTCTGTGGGAACTGAATAATCAATCCAACCTGCTTGTAAACTGCATCAAAACTGACAACTCTAATTCCTCTTACCAACAAACTCACAATCACCCTCATTAAATCATGTATAAATCAATTCAAACACTGTTTATAAAAAAACTTTGTTAAAGAGGAGTTGTGTTTGGATATCCTACAAAAAATAAAACAACTGAAAACCGAAGCTCTGTTGAGCAATATAGTTATAAATGTAACCCCACCAAGCACTGCTCATGACTTCACATATGACATTACAAAATATATCAATTACATCGATAACAGCACCAAGCACAGGGTTCACAGTTGAACGAGTTTGACAATCACAAAAACAAGCATTTTTATTGTTTCTCATAAACAGCACAGTTTTAAGGGACGTTCTATTGTTAGGAAAAAATGTTTTTGTAACTCACTAAAACAAAACTAAATTTCATATTGCTTTTTCTACTTTGGTGTTCCATGGACTTGTCTGTTACTAGGTTCTCTCTTAACTACTGATTGTGTAATATATGATGAACACAAACATAAGACATCATATTGTCTATTTATTTTGGAACACCGTGTGTTTCTGATAGCTGACTTGATCAACGAAATGGTGTATATTTAAGATACTGAGTATCTGGTGGCATGAATAGTCTTCTAAAGTTAAAGTCATGTACATAATCTATATAAAGCACAATTGATGCAACATTCCAACAAAGTTCTGTCATGGGGATAGAAATTGCCCTCATGTCTAATCCTAAAGAAACATCTGCATCTGTTTCTGAAGCATATATTCATTCACTAAGGCAGAATGTCAATATTTAGAAAAAAACATAAATAGTAATCTCCAATAATGTTTGAAATGTTTAGCTAGCTGTCATTCATATAAATATGGTTTAGAAACTTATTATCAGTGTTTTTCTCTGTTTTGTACTGATATCCGTCCATACCATGCTTTTGCATGTGTGTATCGAATGCTGGTGTCAGTGTTCCTTCGAGCATCCGAGCAGCATTTGGTGTTGCAGCTGGCCGAGCTTGAGCCTTGCTGTGTCCGTCTTTGATGGTGAGACTGTTCCCCCAGCCCACTGTGTCTGTTTCTGCCTCTTTTTCCCCTCCGCTTCCTCCTTGGGCCCGCACGCCTACCACAGCAGGCAAGCCAGCTGCAGCAGCTGCCTCCAAAATCAGAGGCTGGGTTTGCCACAGTGGTGCAAAGGCCGGTAGCAGAGGGGAGCTGGGAAGCTCTCGTGGTTATTCTTTACTTTCCACTCTGGCATTCGTCAACAATCTATTGACCCACCATCATCACCAACCAAGTACTGGTCCTAGGTGGTAGCGGTGAGGCGGCTCAGGTGCCAGTAGTGAGGTGGCCGCTCCCTTATGAACCAGCCCCCAAATGTCTGCTTCACCAGACATCGGGCTCAGGTAAGGAGGGGGTGAGAAGTGTATGCAGAGGAGATTGTGCGGCATCAGGGGTTCCGGTCCGGGTCGGGGGAGGTCACAGGGGTGCAGGCTGGGGGCACTAGAACAGACAAGGGAGCAAGGTGTTGCAAGTGGGAGGCATAATTAAGGCTAGTAGGCTTCACTCCACTTGTTGGCAGAGGTCGGGTCATGGTCTCAGTGTCTGTCAGTGCTGGACAAAGCTGGCAAATATGCTCTTTTAATGTCCCTCTGCACAAAGTAAAGGACTGTGGGACTAGTTAGAAGAGTCGTCAGTTTGCTGCCAAACACTAGTCATACGCAATGAAAATGTGATCCCAAAGGGTACTTTGAACACTAACAAAAGTTTTCGACTTGTGAAGTCCGACAAAGTCATCAGTGCCACCAGTGTTGGTTCATGAGAGAGGAGGACAGATTTGCTACCTTAAGTTCCCAATTCGGGATTAATCATATTAAACAAGGCACTCAGCATTCAATGGACTATTCATCATAATCCTTTCAGCCATCTCAATAGTCACCACGATTAACAACACCAAAGACAAAGTAACTCTATATTAGGGATTATTGACATTTTGCAATAAGTAGGATCTGGGAGTATTAAGGCGATCCCTGATACAAGCCAATCAGAGAACCAAACAGATAGACCTTCTAACATTATTGTGATCTGCTCAGGTTTTTATACATCAAGTATTTTTCCATCGCAATCCCGCATTCTTGCTAAATCAATAATGAAATTGGCCAAATTAGTGGTCCCCATTCTAATGTAACTTCAATCATTAACCAGTCAGAAACAGACTCCATATAAGGAGTGGACCCCATGGACGAGGAAAAGAGTAATGCAGAAGTTGACTCAGCAATGCCAATTATTATCTCTTTATATAACGCACTTGCTAGCACCCTGGTCAATACATCCTTATTGGAGGAGCTACTTGATATAAATGGTCCCCTACTAACAGAGCAGCGTTCTACTCCACAGCCTTACCATCAAAGCAACTGCTCCGCTGCGGACGATACTTCTACGCCACCAATATACCCAGTTCTGCAGGCTATGGGAGTAATCACTGCAAAAACTTATCAAAATGGCTGAAACTATGGGAAAGCAATCAACTGCATTGGCAGAGCAAATACTCTTATTGAAGGAGATTTAAAAAGAGCTTACTGCACTCAGCTCTATCCATTTAGTACTTCAAAAGGAAGATTTAATTTTACCAACAGCAGACTCACATTTGGTTAATTTGACCAGGCTCTGCAATAAAATTGATCTTCTACAGCTTCTGCCAATGAAGCTATTATCCATTAAAGCTCTCCCTCCTCAGGAGTTGATTACTCCTTTCACACCGAAAGTTATTTCTAATGCATCAATCTCAGGTATTAACCAACTGAAAGATCCTTGGAAGTCTCCCATTGATGAATCCTGTCTAAGAATAGGATTAAATTCAGATCATATGTCCCTACACCTGGACGAACCTGACATTGTGAATTTACCAGTAGATTCTGCAATAAATTACTGTACAGCAGTGGGTCATACAATGGCAGTAGCAGTGGAATTCTAACCCTATGTCAGCAAGCGGCGCTTAAAAAAGTTAAGAAGGATAAACAGCAAAGTTATGCAGAAGGAGTCTAGTCATAAAATAATTATTTCATTGAAGAGCTCCTTACATTTTTTTTCCAATATTCAATCATGAAGGCCCCAACAAGGTTGACAAATTCCCTGAGTCTAAACTTAGGATTGTCGATGTTATCCAGGCAGAAGAACCCAGTCCATCGCCTAAACACCTAATGACATTTCAACATGTTCTCTATCTACTTTGAGGAAGGAAAGTATAGTTCTCTACCAAAGATCTATTCCATTTACAGTGGAATTGCGACTGTACAGGTCCAGTTGATTCAGGGAACCTTCAGTCTGCCGGTGTAGATAAACATACTAAAGAGGACTCTAGTTGCAATACAGGGGATCAATTGAATTCATCAAACTTCCAATATTAATGTGTTCTACAGGCTGCACAAAATCTGATTCACTAAATCTGGTGAAAACAATTGTTGATGGTTTTTTTCTTCTGTTTCACTAATTTACAAAGTATAAAGAATCCAACATGATGACATTTTCTATGCAGTCTAGTTTTTTTAAATATTATTAGTTTATTGTATAGTTAAAACCATAACAATTTTACATGAGACAACATCCTTCACTCAAAAATTTAAAACAAGTTAACATTTTACAGAATAAAAATCATCATAAAGTGTATAAAAAGCAGCGAGTATAAAATCAGTGTATAATGCGTGTCAACTTTGCTCTTACTTCCTTGTTTTACTAACTGAGCATGCTAAAATACCAATAAAGTGCATGTGATGAAAGTAAACATTTTCGGCCTAAGTCTAATTATTTACTTCCTATCTGGCTATGAGTTACATCTGTAAGTCTCTTAGTCCCTTAACTAACAAAATTGTACTGGCAATACTACTGAAGGGGGGCCACTTTGTTAATTCAGGTAATCGGTGATTGCCGCCTGTGTCTTCTCCTCCTCTGTACAGTAGCGAGTGGGAGTAGCTTTACTCCCCTGTTAAGGTTACCTCATTAAAGTGCTTCTGCTTTCAGTGCTTGGTCATGAGCGAGTAGAAACTTTATCAGTTTACAGTTCATTTGGGGGTCAGATGGATCCAATCCTCTAATGATGGCAGTTCTACAGGAAGTTATTCCTCTATCTAAGAAAGCTCTCCTTAAGAAAGTAACTCGCGCTGGTTGCAGTTTCTTACAGTGACATATGAGATGAATAAGATCTTCTTTTTGACTGCCACAAAGGCGGCATTCTTTTGACTCAATGTGCTTCCAGTGCGGTGCAGCAGCCAGTGTAGGGAACTCCCCGAACCGCAGTGCCATCAGTTGTCTTTTTATGTAGATAGAGAATGTAGAATCTAGGTAGGTCGCCGGTTTAAGGACTTTGTAGTTATTAATCACTGTCCACGAGTGAGATCTTTGGGAGAAAATGCTTTTGTCCAATATCAACAAATTAAATTTTGCTGCTTTATTTAGTGCCAGCTTGAATGTTGGAAAAGGCATGTTTTTATTCCAGAGATCATTTGTACAAGTTGCCTTAAGTGCGCTGTTCAAAAATTGGTTGGCCGGCGATTTTTTATCCTTTTCCAGTTCCAACCATAATGATTCGTTGAGGCTATTTTCCTCCGTGTTTTGTTTTATCCGGTACCACACCTTTATATACGTATAAAGTCTACCCAATGATTCATTCATTAACCCGAAATCTAGGCGCATTTGCTCTGGCGAGGCGGTCGTGGGGAGTTGAAGAACCTTCTTATAAATGCTTGTCATTACGTTATTAAGAATCTCCAAATCTTTCCCATGCATAGCTGCGCTAGCATAAGATAACGTTGGCAGTGCTTTGGCAGATATGATCGACAGGAGCAGCCTTCGTGATGGTCCCCCCAATTTCTTATAACTTCTCATCTATATAATATCCCAAGTACTTGCAGCTGGATACATTCTCCAATAGTTTGCCTTCTAGCCAGATGTTGTGTTGTAGGGCTAGCTGGTTGGTAATAAGCATTGTTTTTGTTTTGGATATGTTGAGTTCCAGCTTGTTTGTGGACAAAAACTCAGAAAGTTCGATTAATAGCCTGGTCAGACCAACCTTAGTTAGACTTAGGAGGACAATGTCGTCTGCATAGGCAAGGTGCAAGAGTTGTAACTTACCTAAGTACGGTGAATGGGAGTTAATTCTGTCGAGCTTTCCAGATAGGTCTGATATGAATAAGTTAAACAGGTGCGGGGCTAACACACACCCCTGTTTTAGGCCCTTGGTCGTATACACTTTCCTTGAGATTCTAGCACCGTCTCCAAGTTTCACTCGAACCCAAGTATCTGTATAAAATAACAATAGACCCCTTAAGATTCTCTCCGGTATGTCCCCGGCTTTTAATTTTGCCCACAATAATTTCCGGTCCACACTGTTGAATACAGCTTTTAAGTCTATGAAACAAAGGTGCAGATCCTGTTTCTTGTTCTTGCACTTTTCTGCTGTAAGATAGATTGACAGAATGTTAGAGATAGTTCCAATCCCCTTTCTGAAGCCTGTTTGGTTTTTTGGGATCGAATTGCGTTCCCCTGACCAGTTGACCAGATCTTCAAGGATTAGTGAGGCAAAATATTTAGCTTCAACATCCTGTAGGGCAATTAGCCTGTAATTTGAAGGGTTAGTTCTAGCTCCTCCTTTATAAATAGGGGTTATAATTGATCCTTGCCAACTGTCAGGAATTTGATTGTTGATCTCAACATCAGCATAAAGCTTCTCTAGGTGCATACTCCAGTATTCAGAGTCATATTTGTAAGTGGCTTGCGGAATACCATTCGGGCCAGGAGCTCCGTCACTTTTGCCTTTATTTATTATATTTGTTATATCCTCTGTTGTATAATGGGAGTGGTTTATTAGTGGGACCAATTCTTGCACTGGTGACTGAATCGTGCCAATTGATAGTAATTGACATCCGCCTATGTCCAGTAATTGTGACTTATTTGGGATGTCTGCTTTAGATTGTTTCAGCTGAATGCTAGTTGACTTCTGTTTGAATTTCTGCGTGAGAAAGTTGGCCCATTCCTGCTCCTGAACGTTTGACATTAGGATGTTTCGATGCCTGGTCAGTTGATTTATTGACTGCCAAAATGTATTCAAGTTTGGATGCCTAACGCTATAAATTAATTTGAACCAAAAGCTCTCCGTTTTCACTTTTTTGAATTCCCATATCCTCTTTTTGTATTGTTTTCTTAATTGTCGAAATGTCTCCCAAGTTATCCCTTCGGTATTTTTTGATTGCAACTTCCTTTGTGTTCTTTTTAGGTCCCTTTTTAACTCTTGCACTTCATTTGGTAACTCTTGAAATGGATCACGTCTTTTAACCTTAACTTGGGGCGCTTTCATTTTTGTTGTTAATTTGCTTAGAAAGAGACACCAGGCTTGGATCCTATTCATAGGTTCATTTGCCAATTCAGGCAGGAGATCTTTTATTGTTGAGAACCAATCTGTTTTAGTTTCGTTTGTCCATTTAAGGCGTTTTAAATTTGTTGAGTTTATTTGGCCCTCTGGTATACCAGTAGACTGAAATCTTGCCACGTTTAAATTAAATTTGATGTGTTGAAACGAGTGATCGCTCAAGGTGGTATACTCTATGCAAAAACGGGCCAACGGTGGCATTAATGGGAGCGTTACAATTGTAAAGTCGAGTATCGTTTGTGCCCTTGGGCCATAGTATGTTTTTTTCGGTGGGCTGTCTTCTCCCGTTCTTCCATTAAGCACTCGCATGCCTTGATATTCGAGGTCTGTTGCTAATTGCTGTCCAATACGGTCAACGCGAGTCGTCCCAGCTTGAGATTGCTGTTGAACACACCAGTACGCTGTCAGAATTTCATCTTCGTCCGGCGTGAATATCAGGTTAGAATTGAAGTCTCCTGTCACTATTAGATTCCATGCGGGCTCGGCGCAACGTAGACCCGATATTGTTTTACTTACGAGAGCATTTTTCTCCTTTTTAGTTTGGAACTTCGGTTGTGTGTAATAATTGATCAATATTATTGTACTTTTTTTTCTGAGTATTGGTCCATGAATTTAACAAGTTGTATACTAGGATCAAGTGATTTCAACTGTTCTGGTGTAATTTTTAGAGCTGTAGATACGTAGACTGTCAATTCACCTATTGCACGGCCATATTGCTTACATTTTTCTGCTGCTACTTGTGTAATGAGTGAAGCCTGCTTTTGGGAGTTCTTCCTGCGACCACGTCTCTTGCAGAGCTATTATATCACAATTTGCCCACTCCTGGAGCGGAAGGCTCTCCTCAAGTAGTTGCTTTGCCCCAGCTATATTCCAGGATAGCATATGATTAGCACCACATTCAGAGCTACCAGCCGTATCTTTCTTTTGTCAGTAACTCCTCTTATTGCTAAGTACGCTGGGAAGCCAGTTCCATTGGTCTCAATTTGAGCCAATCTCCCCAGGTGGATCTTTGGCTGGTCTATCTGGGGTCTGGACTATACCACTCCTACCTTTTGCATTTTGTAAAATTGAATAGACCTGTGTGGGTATTGCCGTCTGGTTTACTTTCCTTTTGACTTGATGCGTTTAAATTTCTTTCAGAGGAAATGGGTAACTGGGCGTACTAGGTGCTGATATTTGTATACCCCAGGCTGAAAATCGATCAGAGCTGATTAGTATTAGGTGTGCTAACTCTGTCGTCTGCCATGTGGTTAGTGTTTGTCCTTTAGTTGTTTTGTGGTTCCCTGGAAGAAATTGGACTGCTACGAGGTCTGACGATTGTATATGCTTTAGTTCCAGTATTTCAGCCGTGAGTTTCAAAATGTTTCTTCTATTCAAGATGTCGTGACTGCCCTGCGTTTCGTATTCTGGTGTCCATATTATCTGTTGAGTAGCCTGGTTACATTGTGCTATTCCTCTTTTTATGTCCTTTTCATCGCAGTTCTTCGAATGAGGTTTGACCTGATTTGGAATACGAAAACTTAGTTGCCCTTGAGACGAGCGACACTGCTTTGTTGCATTATATTGTTGTATTTGATTTTGAAGTACTTCTGGATAGCATTGATCTATCACTTCTCTTAATGGCTGTAGAGGTGAAGATGTTGCGTCTACTTTCTCTGCATGTTCGTTTACTTCCACATGAGCAATTATTCGATTATTTGTATTATTTATTTCCTTGCTTACTGCTGATTCCAGTGTCGAATTTTGGGTGTGAGACTGGGTTTGTGGCTTCAATAAAACTGGTATCTTTGGAGATTTTGAGTTTTCCTCTGTATTGATTCTACCTTTGCCTACTCCCTTCTTAACTTCTTGTGACTGCGGTCTCATTGGGGTGGCTGTCATATGTATTTCGGGCTCCTTATAGCTAACCGCGTCGTCAGCCACTTTAGAGATCCAAGTGCTTTTTTCCCGCTCTTCTATGTCGACCGAAGGTTTACCCAGCAACTCCACGTTCAGGGGATCTTTATATGATGTTGAGGGGCAGACCTCTTTTCCCGTTGAAATTATGTCCTCAGTGTGTTTTCTGGAGGCCTGAGTTTTATCTATATACATACCTCCAGACCCTGCATTAGAAATAGTAGAGTTACGTGGGGGTCTATCTGATGTAGTTTCGGTGGGGTGTTCTTCTTTGGAATCTCCTACTTTGGGTTTAGAGAAGATAGAATATACTCTGATGCCTAGCTGAGACTCGGGATCAGTCATTTTGTTTCTTGCTTTCCTTTCCTTCTTTTTTTGTCTTCTCGACTGAGTCGGCTTCTTTTCAGGTTGCCCAGATGTGACATTCTGTGCTGCCGCTTGCTTGGTTCTTGTGCGTTCCACCGTCTCAGCAAAGGGAAGCTGAGATTCGTTTTTAAGTTCTAAGGTGGAGTTTACAGCTACCTGTGGTTGAATCTGACTTATGATTACTTTTGATTGTTTTATATGAACAGTCTCTAAGAGAATAGCAGGAGTGACCAGGCTTTTGTTCAGACAAAGGGGCCGATTCCGCTCTGGGTCAGAAAACTCTCCGACCGAGCCGGATCCGGAGAGATTTCCGACCGAGCCAGACTCCTACAGTCCGACCGAGCGAGTACGATGCGGCCGCATGCTGCCGGACTCGATTCGGTCGGACTCCCATTGGAGTCAATGGGAGCTGGTCGTACAACACGTACATGGGCTCCCATTGACTCAATGGGTACGACGCAAACATGTGCGCCCCCTACAGTGCGTACGCGTCGGTGCAACTCCCTCCGCACATGCATGTTTAGGGGGGACCCTTGGGTCCCCCCTGTTTTTGCCTCGTACAGCTACGGGTGAGGGGGGTCCGGCACGGACCCCCCAAGTCCGGCTTTGGGAGCTTTATCGAGCCGGACGCTCCGACTCGCTCCGGCTGTCCGACGCGTCCATCGTACTCGCTCGGTCGGAGAACGTCTCCATTGCGTGGTGCGATTCGTGTCCGTACGAGTCGGTCGGAGCGGTTGGGATCCGGAAACGAGTCGGTCGGAAACTACGCGTACACTCGCATCGTACTAGCTCGTTTGGACAGCTGTACGAGTCGGTCAGAAAAAACGCGCACAGCTCGCATTTTTTCCGGGCAAAACCCATTTGGTGACGATCCGCCCGAGATCGGAATCGGCCCCAAAGTGTCTGTTCTAGCATTGTTGTTAGGAAACTCCGTTTGTCTAGTATTGGCCCACATGTGCAGGCCGGTTCCTGTGGGGAATAAATTGATTGTACTCTTTTAATTAGATTAGTTAGATTATCGAGTTTCGCGTTTATTCCAGCTATATATGATGCGATGACATTCATTAGATCTATTTGTATGTCCAATTTATCTGACTGCATTATCAAGGTAGCTGTTGATGTTTGCAATGCTTGCAGTAGCGGGGTGATGAATTCTGTTTGCCCATTAGTGTTGCTATTGTTGTTGTTTGCCCCTTTTTCAGGAGTACAACCAGATCTCTCAATTTGCTAAGTAGTGAGTTGCCTCTAAAGTCTATTGTCTTGCCTTGTCCACCGGTATAGCTTGTGCTAAGTAGCTGATTCTCCACTTCTCTTCCTTGGGCCTCCGTCCTTACCTCCTGTGTGCCTACTGCAGGTTTACTCACCTGTGACTCATCCAAGTTTGTAAAGGATAGGCATGAATTTAGCCATTAGTGCGCAAGATCTTCAGTGCTTGATTGTGAGTTTTGTGGGCTGACTGTTTGACCATGCCCAGAGGCATGAGAGGAGAGGCTCATTGAGATGTTGTGATCTTGAATCTTTTGCATTGTAGCCAGACTGCCTGGCATACTTTCTCCATTGGTTTTGCTAAGAGCTCTTGAGCTAAGTAGCTCTTGATGCTGTTTTTTTTTTTTTTTAGTTTCAAAAGAGGTTTTATTTGCAAATAATTAAGATACAATATATTATGAAACAAGATAAAACTGTACATATAAATTATCAAATTAAGAGAAAATCAATAAGAGAAAAGGGGGGAAGGAGGGAGAAAGACAATCATCAAGTGCTAACAAATTTATAATCACACTTCGAGAAATCAACATCAAAATCAAAAGTAGAAGAACAAGGAGAAAATTAATTAATATCTTACTGTAAGTATAATATATATAATATATGGAAAAACAATCATGGAGGTTTAGGAACTTCCTCAATTCGAGCATTATGAGAGCAAGCATTCAAAGCAGAAGTATCTAAAAAAGTGGTTATAGGTTGCCAGAGGGAATCACGTTTAATCGCAAATGAAATGGGAGAGAGATATGCCCTATCTAATCTGTGATTATAACAGACTGCATACCACCAGGCTCGATAAGATATGTTTGGAGAATTCTTCCATTCCCTTGTGATTTCTTGGAAAGCAACGGCTAGGAGGAGATCTATTATGGAGAAATTTGTTAACTGGGAATCCCAAGCTTCAGATAAACTGCCTAAGAGAATGTTAATCAAAGTAAGGGGGACTTGCGTATGAAATATAGTGTTTATTTGTTGCCAAACCTGCGTCCAAAAAGTTTGAACATATTGGCAATCAAATAACATATGTTTTAAATCAGCTTTGTTAGAAGAACAAGACCAACAGGAAGGAGGAAGAGATTGATTTATTTTATGTAGTGAGACAGGAGTGAACATGAGTCTATTGTATATATAGAATAGAGTCTGGGTGGTATTAGCTGCTCTGGGAGATTGCCGTATTTTCAACCAAATCTTGTTCCAAATATGGATAGGAAAAGTAATTTGGAGATCAGTTTCCCAGAGTAATTCTACTTCTGTTTTCTCTCTAGTGGCTGATTGGGGGAGAAAATGTTTGTATAGTTGGGAAGCAGAAGGGGTAGATTCCAAAAGAGTAATTAAATTAGAGGATGGGGGAGCAGAAGGTACGTGGGAGGATATGAAAGTATTATAAGTATCTTTAATCTTTATTATTAAAGAATTGGATTTAGCTTCCCAGGACGAAGGTAATAAGAATTGTGCTTCAGGGGTAGCAAAGGAAATGCAAAGATTCTCATGAAAAAGTTGAGAAACCCAATGAAGACCCTTGGCATGCCAATCCTTCCAAAAGATAGTTTTATTATTGATTCGAATATGGCAGTTGTACCAAATGGAGGAATTTAAGAATTGATCCTGAGGAGACTCGTGACCAATTAAAATAGGATGAAGAATTTTTGAAATATTATTAAAGATAGGAAGAGACAAAGATAAAGGTCTACGTGTAAAGGATAAGAATTCTTTAAAGGAGAATGGATGAAAAAAGGTTTTTTCAATGTTGACCCATAAAGGTAAATCCGAGGCATTATCCTCCTGTAAGAGAAAGGCAGATTGTTTGAGGAAAAATGCTGTATGGTAAGAGTGGAAGTCCAGAAAGTTAACACCTCCCATAAACTTGGGCCTTTTAAGTTTTTGAAGAGACATACTTGGTTTTTTATTATTCCATAAAAAGTTTGATAAAATGGAGTAGATTAATTTATATTCAGAGTGAGGAATATTATAGGAAGATTAGATATATAAAAGAGAATTATAGGGACCAGCATCATTTTAATCACATCCAAACGACCCCACCAGGACAAGAACAAAGGATTCCATCTGGACGTGAGATTTTTCAAGGTTAGTTGTAATTCTTTTAGATTCAAGGATATGGTTTGTTTAGTAGTAGGCATGAACCATAAACCAAGATATTTAATTTTGTTAGGTTTCCGACTAAAATTGGAGGAAAGATAATCTGCATGAAAACATAGTTTATTTAGAGGAAGAATTTCGCATTTATCAAAATTTAGTTTGTATCCTGAAACCGAAGCAAAAAGTTTAACCTCCAATAGGAAGGCAGGGAGAGAGGTCTGGGGATGCGAAAGAAAAAGTAGGATATCGTCGGCATAGACAGAGGCCTTTAGATGATTCTCACCATATTGAAAACCAGACATTTGGGAATTTGTACGAATCTTTATCAGAAATGGTTCAAGGGCAAGAATGAAAAGGAGAGGGGAAAGGGGACACCCTTGTCTAACACCCCGATATAGGGAAAATGAAGAAGAGAGAAGGCCATTAACTAAAATAGAAGATGTGGGAGATGAATATAAAAGAGAAACATAATCAATAAAAATTTTACAAAAACCAAACCAGGAAAGAGTACAAAAAGAAAAGGCCAACTCACGCAATCGAAAGCCTTTTCAGCATCTAGGGAAATAGCTGATAAAGAATACTTATAAGACTTGGATTTACTAAGAACATTAAAAAATAATCTAATATTATCTGCAATATGACGACCCTTAATGAACCCACATTGTTCCCCTCCAATTAATTGAGGTAACAAAGATTCCAAGCGGAGGGCTAATATCTTTGCAAACATTTTATAATCTAAATTGATCAAGGAGATGGGTCTATAATTTTTACATAGTGAGGGATTTTTATTTTCTTTGGGAATGAGACAAATTAAAGCATCTTGGAAAGAGCCACCAGAAGATTTAGAGGATATGTAGAAAAGGAAAAGTTTAGGAAGTTTAGGAAGAAGTAACTGAGAAAATAGGAGTAAAACTCAATGGTAAACCCATCAGGGCCTGGCGCCTTACCATGCTTAATAATACGAATTGCATTAAGAATATCCTGTGGTTGAATTTATTTATCTAATGAGGAAAAGTCTACATTAAGATGAGAAGGAGGATCAATGGAAGATAAATATTGTCGAATATTATCTGGAGATGAAGAAGAATCAGGTGTATAAAGATCTTGATAAAAATTGGTGAATTCAGCCAGAATGTCCTCATTTTTGTAAAGCATACGATTAGATGAAGTGAGAATCGAATTGATTTTGGAGTGTTATTTTTTTATTTTAAGATAATTGGCCAAGGACTTTCCCGATTTATTTTGACCTCCATAATATTTCGCAGATGCTTTAAGTAAAAATGAATTTGCATTATCAGTGGACAATTTATTAAACGTGAATTTTAATTTAATTAGATCTTCCAGAGAGGACTCAGAGTTTGTATGATAATAGGAATGCTCAAGTTGTTTAATATGTGCAGTGAGGAATTTAAAGTGTCTAAAGAGGATTTCTTTTTGCGGGATACATATAAAATAATGAAATCTCTCGAAGCAGCTTTAAACGCATCCCATATGATTTGTGGAGAAATATGTGAAGATTCATTTTCAAGAAAAAAGGTCTTAGCAAAAGACTCAAAATTTTGGGTAAAATTATGATCTAATAAAAGGGAGTTGTTAAATCTCCAACGTCTAGTACCATGAGATGGAGGAAGTAGGTCTAAGTTTAAAAATACCGGAGCATGATCCGAAATAAGTATAGGACCAATTTCAGACTGAGTGATGTGTTGAGTAAGGGATTGAGAAAGGAATAAATAATCTAATCTGGATTGAGAACAATGTACCGGGGAGAAAAAGGTATATTCTAAAAGGGTGGGGTACAAAGTTTCCATGCATCCACTAAAGATCGTTGTGTAATGGTAGAGGTAAATTGAGTGTGCATAAGAGAGGGGATAAATTTAGTTTTCGAGTTACGATCGAGTATAGGATCAATCACCATATTACAATCACCACCCATCAGTAGATAATCGTCTTTATAAGTCATTAATTTGGATAAAATTGTGGGCCAGAAAGCATTATTCGGGGAAGTAGGAGCATACAGATTAAAAAGCGTAATGGGAATTTTGTTAACTAAAAGGGAAACAGACACCCATCTACCTAGATCATCAGA
The DNA here is from genome assembly GCA_963921515.1 of Calotriton arnoldi. NCBI lineage: Eukaryota > Metazoa > Chordata > Amphibia > Caudata > Salamandridae > Calotriton > Calotriton arnoldi. Next base: position 2,769,878 of record CAWUFW010001098.1, read on the forward strand.
ATCTTGTGAAAGCACTTGAACATCTAAGCGTTTGTGACATAGAATAGCTACACCATTGCGTTTCCCATTAACCGGGGAAGCAAAAACATGATTAACCCATTGTCGTTTAAGTTTGGTATCTTCTTTGTCTACAATATGGATTTCTTGAAGCAAAGCAATATCACATTTTGAATTAGAAAGATAAGTTAGTACTCTATGACGTTTTATAGGTGAACCTAAACCTTTAACATTCCATGAGACAATTCGCAAAGTCATCTAAATTAGAGTAAATATGAGAAACAAATTAAGTTGAAAAATAGAAAAAGTGAATAGAAATAATAATAAGATTGAAAAGAAAAGAAACATATAACCTAGATTCAAAAAAAGTTGCAAAAAACTAAGATATATGAAGTATAGACTACAATGTGACTATAAAGAGGACAACTAATAAAACGAGATATAAAGGAGAAAGGGAGATGTAGACTCCTTGGTATGAAAGAGAAAAGGATTGTCGGGAGACAAGAAAGCAAAAGAAAAAGAGAAAGAAAGAGAGAAAAAGAGAAAGAAAGAGAGAAAAAGAGAAAGGGAGAGGAAAGGAAAGGAAACAAATATTATATATACGTAAGACAAAACAAAAACATCAAAAAAGACATACCAAAAACAAGGGTGGTGAAACCGCATAAGGAAGGTGACACAGCTGACCAGACACCTCGGGCAAGATGAGAGGGGAAGACACTCCATCCAAACGAAAAACGCTAATCACAAGGATCAAATAAACAGGATACCGTACCTAGTATTAATGGAAGAAACAAGAGAACAAGGAACTATGAAAAACCAAATTGAAATTTGAACAATTAATAACAATATCAGAGACAAAACAGTATAGATAGCATTGCAAAAGACAGAAAAGTATGCATTATTGCATCTAGTGTTGGAAACTCTAGAAATGTCCATGTCTTCCTCTCTACAGTTGTCAATGAAGCGCAGCAACAAAGCCGGATCCTCAAAGGTCGTCATTTTATTTTTGTAAGTTACTTTGAACAGCATGGGTGAAAAAGGCCAAATCTAGCATTAAGATTTCGCAATGCAGGTCTCATATCCAAGAATCTTTTCCTTTTGTCTGCTGTTTCCTTCGCATAATCCTGAGAAAAGAAGAGGTTCGAACCCTGCCAGGATATTCGACCTTTAATCTTGGCTGCCTGCAATACTTTCAGTAAGTCAGTATATTCTAAAAAGTACATAATTACACCTCTTGGCTTTGTAGAAGGGGTTGGAAAACGTGGATTGTGTCCCAAGAGGTGCGCTCTTTGGATGTTGAGAGATGGGGACTCAGGAATACCCTGAATTTTTGGAAGAAAAGATTTGAAAAATGCTATAGGATCTGAACCTTCTTGCCCCTCTACCACACCATATAGTCGCAAATTGTTACATCTATTGCGGTTTTCAAAGTCTTCAGTTTGTTTTTTAAGGTGTGAAATTTCCGATTGCATTGTGGGAATGCGGTCCACCACAGTTTGAAGAGAGTCAACGCGTTGTTCCACTTGTACAACCTTGCCCTCCGTGTGTGACCACTTATCCTCCAAAGCCTATAGACGATTATTGGTTTCTTCCATGTGAGGACGAAGAGCACGAATTTCTTGCAAAAGTAAGTCTAGAGATATGGGTGGAGGAGAAGTGGCCTGAGATGGAGGATCTTTTTTAACACGGTTGTCAGATGCAAGGTTGGAGGAGACCGATGATTTGAGCAAAGATTTCGTCGTTGGAAGAGGAATATTAGAAGACGATGAAGAAGCACCCACTCGGAGGGATACATTATTGCTAGAATTCTCTTCCATGTTAGATTGAAGAATATGGAAAGGATTATAGTCTTCAAAAGGAGATGACAAAGTAGATAATTGTGTGGAACGCCTCACTGGTTTAGTTCTCCCCATAAAATATACAGCGTTTACAGACAACAAGGGTGAATAGAGATATTGAGAAAAAATTAGCAGACTTGTGAGAGAGAGAAAATACTTTGTACGGTATACTTTTATGGCAAAAAAGACGAAAGCTTGAGAAAATACCTCCTACACATAATGTGAACCAGTGAAAGACATTGAAAAAATTAACATGGATATTCCGTCAAGGAGATATGTTGATAGAAAAAATGACAAGAGTAGTATTTCATCAAAAATAGCAATGCTGCAGAGAGAACAAAAATTCTGACAGGAAAAACAAAATGGTGGACGCTGTACCAATAAAGGAATACGCGTCGTATAACCTCACTTGAAATCAAGCCACGCCTGGATGAAAGATAATTGTAGTCAGACGTTTCTTTGTTGAGTCATTTTATGAGTGAAAAAACAATTACAAGTGACACTCTTGATAGAGAACAGAGCAATGTGCTGCCAAACACATTCGCATAGTCCTTAATATTTTAGTTGAGATCCATGAACTATTGCCAAATCCAAGTATTTCTTAGGCCTCTTCAAAATATCACTTGAAAAGTGAGTGACCGTTTTCAGAAAAGCAAAGTTCCACAAGAAAAAACTGCGATAATGATGTTTGCAACCTTCAAGAATTTACAGGTGCATGACGAGGTACAAGACTGAAGCTTTTAGCAACTCAATTCACTTCATACTCCTTTTAACAGCATTTTGAGAGCAAACAAACGAAATAGCAACGTTGCAGTGAAAGGCCGAGACTCCGTCAAAAAATACAAAATGGCGGGCGCAAGTCCCGTGAAGAAAACGCGCCGCACATTTAAAAGAAAAAAAGGAGTCACAAGCTGCTCACCGGTCATCGAAATTCAGTCCATTACAGTCAGGCAACATTCACGGACCGAAAGGCATCCAATTAGCGGCAAAACATGCGGAGAACAGGAACAGAGGTCGAAAACCCTCCCGAGTTGCCACGGAGCGTCAGCAGAGAGCGGCCATCTTCTGCTGGCGTCAAGCCACGCCCCCTTGATGCTCTGTTTTGATGCTGGTATCTTCTCGTGCAGCGTGTACTATCGCTGTTGTTGTAATGTTGTTTTGCAGTGAGGTTCCCCTGGCTGGGTTACTCTTGTCTTGATCTACTAGTTGTTCACTCCATGTGCACGGGCTTTGAATCTCAGTGGGGTTTGGATTTAGTATCCCTGAAGTAATCATTTGGACTTGCTCTTCTCCCCTTGGGTCTATCCGCTGTAGGATTTTTAGGGGGGCCAGAGGGGTCATCAGACCCGATGTTTCTCCGGGTGTAGCGCAAAGATGACCTGGGATCCTTTAGAAATTGAAATCTTGAGTTTTGTGTCGATTTTATGTTTACCACTGATTTTTGAAACATGGAGGTTATAGGCGAAATTAGCGGGCTCTTTAGTGTGGAACTTGCACCATTTGCGTTTGCTGGTTTCCCGATTTTTTGCCTTTTGGGAAGTCTTTTAAGGGCGGCGACTCTATCTCCCGGTGTCTTCCTCACCCTGCCCGATCGCATGGTTAATTAGCTTGGTGTGCTGTCACTTTTATGAATCACACGGCCGCAGGTGCGCTCAACACCTCCTCAATCTGTTTGAGTGGGCCACACCAGGCCGCAACAGTCACAATGGTCACGGCCGACGTTGCTGGTCGTTTGACTGTGACCACGCGTTGGCTTATTTAATTTTTCCCTCCTTTGACCGGCGGCACTTTTCCCTTGGCCAACGGGCACTTTGAAGGATCTTTAAAAAGGTCCTGGGGCGCTTGAAACTGACGTCCTCGTCCTCGTCTGGGTACTGTGTACCGAAGTGCCGAGATGTAGGGGGGAAGTGGGGGAGGAGAAAGCCACCCCCACTGAGCAGTCGCACTTACGGCTACCGCCGTGCCATACAGGCGTGCGCGGCCTGGTATGAGTGCAAACAGGACTTTGGCTTGCTATCCCCTCTCCCCAACTCTCCCCAACTCTCCCCGACTCACCGGGATCTTGCCCGTAGCCCCGGTTTGCCCCGGTTCGCCCCGATTCGCCTTCGGTTCACCTTCTGTTTGCCAAACCACCATCCAGCACCCAGCACCTGGTGTTTAAGCTCACTTGCCGGAGTTTCTTTCCTGGCGCAGCTAGTGAGCCATTCCAGTGCAGGCTAGTAGGTTGCAGCTAAAGGCTCCACTCAGGCACTGATGGTGATTTCCTCCACATCACAGTCTCGCCACCAACCTCCGCCTCACTGCCTCGCTACTGCTCCAGGCCCACTCTTGACCAGCACCTGCACACCTTCGTTTGGCAGTGTGTGACAGCGTATGACAGTGTCTGTCCGTGGGGTGAATTACAGCGGTAATTGCAGTAATTGCGGCGGCCGGCGACCGGGACCTTGTAATCCGCTCCAACCGGCCTTTCCGGATTGTTATCAGAGGGAAATTCGCCGCGGGTATCGCCGCTCACTCCTTGCTGCCGCCGTCGTTTCCGTTCCGCTCCACTCTGCTGCTCTCTCACAGACTCTCCCAGACTCGCTCAATCGATCTCCGGAATCGCAATTCAGCCTAGTTACCCTATCCATCAAAGTTTATCACATGATTCGAAAGAGGTCTACACCACCTAACATGCCCCATCCACCAATGGCTTCATGGGCTAACATCAAACTGACAACATTCAATGGGCGACAATATTGTTGCCCCTTTAACTGTTTACCCCGATGAGGCTCATGATCAATACACCTTAGATTTCATTCCTGATTACATGTTCCAGGTTTCCCAAAATATTTTAAATCATCATAATATATTAAAATTATGAACTCACTTTTCAGAGTTCCAAAATATCAATACATCAGATTTAACAGGTGTGAAGATCCTTTGGGAACCAATGGGAGAAAACTGAGATTATTAGGTCCTCATGGACCTCAAAAGAAAGAGGAATTTGCCAACTTGGAAATTTCTAAATTGATTTCAATCAAGCCGAAATACCTGCACATACAACAAAGTCAAACAAGAAGGAGGACTAAATTCCAGACCTGTAAGATAAATACTTATAAAGGTCCAAGGAACAGTTAAAGGAGCAGGAACTTAAATATGCATATATCTAAAAATGTTGCCACTGGATATTGTGAGATCTTGCCAATTTCATCAGTGGGTGGAGTAATCCAAGATTCAATAAACCTGTCGCATACCTAACCAACAGCAGGTCAATCATGATTTACTCCACCCTGAACTAGTAACACATTCCTGGCATATTGCCGGTTTAGAACATCATTCAGCTTGTAGTGGGACAAATTTTTCCCCTTTTTATCCAAACATTAGGATGTTTGTCGGCAAGAGACATTGCACACTAACTCAGATGCCTTGCCCAATTTCCACACGCATGAAAGCCGTGCAACCCATAGCAAGATGGGCAGACCAGATGGAGGGTTGATGGTCCTGATCAAAAGCTGTTTAACACTAAAAACCACAGGTTTAAAACCAAAATTGGATTCTGTGTTACCAGTATTGTTAGGCTGTCAAGACAGAAACAATTATTGATATTGATATTGAATGTATAATTATCACCAACATTAATAAAAGACAAAACAAATACACTCAGTGCCCTCCAGGAAACTGAGGATATCTTAGATCATTTTTTAACTGCCACTCTGTTGATCACTGTAAGTTTCAATAATAACTTACTATTCAATTACTGAAGTGTACCTGACTCACTTTTTAAATGTATCATCAGTCATTACTGCCAATTGGTGAGCATCTAAGCAGCCTAAAAGTCTGTAAACTTTTATTTGACTTGGAATTGTGGACGTTAAAGAGGAGGTTCCCTGCTGATCAACCTGCTTGGCCTACATTTGCTTCACATCATTCAAAAAGTATAACTGATCATACGTTATTACATTGCACCACCTTTTCAATCTGCAAGAGCAATGTAATCCCTCCAAGAAAGGATAGTGACCATGGCTCGCAACTAGTCACCATACAATTTGATTATAAATCCTGGAACACAGTTTCTTCTGACATAAAAGGCTCTCTAATGACTATTAATCAACTCACAATTAGATGAAATGATATGCTCAATAACCTGGATCAAGTTTTAGGGGAAGCCAGTAAAGATATTCCGCGAGTGGGGGAGCGATTGATCCCAGCACTCCTATACGCGGATGATGCTGCCCTATTAGCAAGAACTGCGGTTGGCCTACAATGTCTTTTAACCTCCTTTGCTGTTTTTATTAAATCTTTGGACCTAAGTGTAAATTTTTCAAAATCACATACAATGATAGTAGGTCTTAAACCCAAAAGGGTCAAAAGTCTGTATTGCGAGGGTAATGCGATCACGAGGGTTACCACTTTCCCTTACCTAGGTGTTTTATTTGATGATAAGGGCTCGTGGATCCCGCAAATGAAGACAAAGAGAAATGTTTTTGCTAGATCGACTTCTGCAGTTCTAGGTTTTGCACGCAGGTTAGGGGAAAACCAATGCAAGCATTGTTAAATGTATATAGAGCAAAATGTACCTCCATCGCAATTTACGGTTCTGATTTATGGGGTTTTAGGGAAGCAAAGGAAATCCAAGTAGTTGAAAATACATTTTTAAGAAACTTGCTATCAGTGCGACAGTCTATGCCAACATATATTATTCATCAAGAGACAGGGACAGGCTTTGTGGAGGACTTAATTGTAATAGCACCTTTATTAAAATGGATAGCAATTTGGTTAAATCCTGTACTTGAAATGAATCGTGAAATTTTGAGAGATTGTTTAGCTCTAGACCGAGCTAGTAGCATTCCTTGGCTGTGTCATGTAAAAAGGCTGGCAGAGAAACTGGGACGGCCTGAACTATTCATTTCCCCAGATAAATTGGTAAAGGGTGATATCCAGTGGGCGAAGAAATCTTATTTATATATGGCATTCATGGAAAGAGAAGAAAGGGAGTTGGCAAAACCAACGGTACGTGCCCATCAATTGCTAAAAACGTCTTGTGCAATTGAACCATATTTGAATGTAGTAACCAACTCAAACCACTGCTTTCTCCTGGTAAGATTCAGGCTGAATCAGTTACATTTTCTCCTTGCAGATCCCTCGGGATGGAGAAGGGTGGAGGACCTGGGAGTTTGTTCATGTGACAATTTCTCCACCCAGGATACACTGCACTTTGTTTTATTTTGCAAGCACTTTTTGCACAGTCGGAAAAGTTTTATCGTTCCAATCCTAAAGGACAAAGGATTTTTACAAGCAAAACCAGCACTTATGTATTTACAGTTGCTCTCCAATGTCTGGGAAATTTTTAGTATAGCGAGTTTTCTTACTGCAGCAGTGAGAATAAGGAGGAAAAAAGTGAGTGTGATCTCCATGACCTAGTCAACATTAACTAACTTTTAACAAATTGGGGTTTTTTAATGTTGTAATTTAAATTGTTCGTTTTTGTCTATTTTATGTTCATAACTTAGTGCAATATCATCGCTGCTAACAAATGTTAAATTAATTTTGATATTTTTTGTATAGAATGCTTTTATGGTTTTAAATTAACCGAATAAAGTACTTTTTGACTGACTGATATGCTACAAGTCAAGTTAAAGCAACTTGGAACACGGGATTTCATGGTTAAAATATTAGGGAATTGGTATGATAACAATGAGAATGATCCAACCAATTGGTTAAAAAACTGGGAACAATCGCTGTTCCAAATTTTGCTTTTTGTTGCCTCAAAAATAGTATATGTAACTCTAAATCAAAGGGCCTCTAGCAGCAATATTATTACCATTGCAAAGAGAGAATATGCTACTATGATGACTAATATACAACTATGATGACTTTTAATGGAGCAACCTTCTTCACTCCAGGACGTATGAATAAAAGAGGCGAAAAAATGTCATAAGAAGAAAGCACATGAACTCCACCATGTTCATCAAGATGTGGCATGGGTGCATTTATATCTTGCAAATAAAACGGACAACGCTAAGCCTTTCTGATCTTTAATCTACAATGGACTTGGGTGTTATCACCCTGCACATGATCACTTCATTCCATTCGGCAAATAGGCGGTGTATATTAATGACATTTATGTTAACAAATCGATGGCATGAGCAAAGTGTGCTCTGGCTCAGGGCCCCGGCCTTTCAGGTGGTCCCCTGATAGATCCAGCTCTGTTCTTAACTGTTCTCAACACAGTCCTGCCCTGATGACCTTGAATGATTCTTAAACATGGATTGTTTTAAATACTGTTTGCCTGTAATTTATTTTTAATATGTGTGATGTGTGGGAGTCTAATGCACACATGTTGCTGAGAAATGTTGTCTGTTTTTCAGCACTATGCAGCATCCATAAAGAAGATCTTTTTAGATCAAAACAGGACCTTTCATATGAGAAAGGTTGCAGAGATTATTTGCAATAATATTAGTGAACTGCTGCTGTATTACAATATTGAAAACACACATCACAAACCCTGACTAATAGATAGAAACACGTAGAATTTGGACCAGTGTGCCTGTGCAGTATCGGTCATCTGGTCAAAGAGGATATCAAAAAGTTGAATTAGGATCACAAAATCAAAGCTGTTCCGAACAGGGGCCCCCAAATATGTTGGGCCCAGGGCCCCCAAAATCCATAAAATGTCCCTGATCCATGGTTGTAGACCCATTATCCGCTTATTCTATATCAGATTTGAGCATTACCACTAAGGAAATAATGGAGTTGATAAAGAAGTCATGTCCATCAAAAGCCATAGGGGCGAACAGAATTCCTATTAATATCTTAAAAACCAATCCTAATCCCTGGGCAAAGATTCGACATAGAGAGTTTTCATTTATCCTATAATCAGGCCAAATCCTGATGTCCTGGAACAATACATTAATTTATCGAATTTATAAAAAGGCCGGCAGGAGGACCTGAAAAACTATCATCTTATCGCCTTATTAGTCTCAGAAGGGAAGCTTTTTGCCAATTTTTTATTATCTTATTTGCATGACTGGGCGTTTGACAACAAACTCATTCCCATTATTCAAACAGATTTTAGATCAAGCTGTTCTATAAGCGATAACATCACTGTATTTCAACTTCTAGTGAATAAGACATTAAGAAGACATTTGTCATTATATGTATGTTAAATTGACTATTCTCAAGCCTTTGATAAAGTTAACCGGAACAAACTGTGGGGCATTAATCAAACTTTGTTTTATTTTTTGATGTTACTGAATGACAACAAATGGCTGCAAATATAGCTTGCAAGGGGGGTGTTATCGCAGAGATCGAATGCTACAAACGGTCTAAAACAGGGGTGCATTTTGACACCACTGTTATTTTTACTATAATTATCAGACCTGTTCCAGTTCTTGGATCATCTAAATGGCCTAGCCCCCAAACTAGCATCTAAGGCTATTATTTATCTTACTTTTGCTGATAATATTGTCCTTTTCTCGTTAACCCCAAAAGCTCTTCAACTTCAATTGACCAGGCGATGTGAGTTTAACAATCTGAATGATCTACAAGTTAATTACTACAAGACTAAAATTATGTCTTTTGGGAACGCTAGAAGAAGTGGCACATTATAACTATTTGGGTGTACTAATTGACAAAAAGCTCACTTTGGCAGACCACTTAGCTAATAAGTGAATAAAAGCACAGCTTATCACTTGGTCACTGAAAAAATATTTTAAAACCTATGGTGGTCAGGGCATCTCTCCATCGATTGTGGCACTCAGTAGCAAATGTAAATGCAAACTCTCTTGCATGCCTCTATGATTTTTAATGATAAAACAATTGTGCAGTTAGACAAACTTTATACTAACAAAATTAAGCTGCTACTTGGCCTCCGCTACTCAACTCCTCTTTGAAACATTTGGCTGGAGCTTGCCTTAGCTTTGCGAAACACTCAAGGGCAGCTCTAAACTATGTATGCAAATGTATCAATGCTAGCGAAGATTTACTGAAACACCTTATATATAATGAGCTGCAACTCTCACGTGACTCCACTTCTGCCGAGACTTGCAGCTATCAGTAATGCCATGAGTCAGAACAACCTACCCTTATTAACACAGATTTCCACCATGTCACGTTTGGCCCGGAAATGTCTCATACAGCAGACCCTGAAGATGAATTTACAACACTCTGAATTGATTGGCCTACCGGCATATAAGTACTCAGATTATACCTTTGAAACTTATTCAGATATATATCAGAGTTATTTGTCTCCAGTACACTGCCAAAGTGGCGGGCGGGCGGGCGGGCCGGGGTAGGGAGAGGGGGAGAGGGGGAGGGAGTGTGAGGGGGGATCGGGGACAAAAAAGAAGAAAAAAACTTACCCCAAAGCCGCTGCCGCCAACGCCGCCGTCACCGCTGCATCGCACTCTTCCCTCTGGGCACAGTCTCCCAGCCTGCACTGCAGCCAATCCTGACGCTCCATGAAAGCAGTGTCAGGATTGGAATGAGCGCTGGCAACTGGCACTCCCAGGCAGACAGGGAGCCTGTGCCTACTCTCTCCAGTCCCAGCAATGCAGCTAAAGCTGGAGAGAGCTTCACTGTGCATGAGGGGTTTGGTCAGCCTGAGACGGCCGGCCAAACACCTCATATGCGGTGAAGGGAGTGGCCACCACTCCCCCACCAGCAGTGTCATCCCCTGGACTCACACCAAGACTCTTCAGAATCCTGGGGGCGGGTCCAGGGGATTAAAATAAAATGATAATAAAACCTGTTTTATTATCGTTTTCTTTGCTGGTGGTGGCAGAGGGGGCGACGCTCCTCTGCTCTAATGGAGGGGCCGCCGCTGTTTCTCTCACACCTTAAACCCAGGCTGTGAACTCAAGTATCTGATGTTTTGCCTTATGTATATAGCAATTGCCCAATTTGAAAGGCTCGTGGAATAGAAAGTGTGTCTCAACCAGATTGAGTCGACTGCATGCTCATGCCCAATGTTATTCCTATAAGGAAAAATACCTAATACCTACAGTCTGGTCTTATCAAAGCAAACTGCAGAACAATACATGAAGCAGTTAAATATTGCCTTTTGAAGAAAGACAGTCAATTAATCGGGAAGCTTATACATTTTCTAGATCTTGTTTAATGTCATTTTTGAATATTTACTTGTGCATTTTAAATTTAAGTTTATAATTTTACAGCTGTGAATATTTTTTGTATCTTTGGTATTTTTGATGGTTTAAAATGATTTTATAATGGTAATTAATATTTTATTATATCTCTACAACAAATATTTACATACATACAGTGTTTTTCTTAATTTACGGAGGCGCTTTGGCTTTCAATTTCACAGCTATGAATCATCTGCTAGATGCTGTTTACATATAATTGTTAATGATTGCGTGAGTATGTGGTGACATGTGAGATCATGAGCACTTCATCCTTAACAAAGCGTTTTAGTGAATGTTTATAGTTTTTAATGATATACTTTTTTCTGTGGCATGGTTGTGTGCATCAGGCTGTGGGAGACGTGAATGACCTTTAACCATGCCTTGCACCCAACATGCAACAAATGTGCACATTTATGTTCAAATTTGTACATGCCTGTTTTTGCATTTTTTAGAAGGTTAAGGCCAGGCCTACTCTTTTTGCTAATGCTTCTTACAGAGAATATCAATGAGTGCCCAGATGATATTCAGGAGTATAAGTCAGTCAGTAGTAGTTTATTTCCATTAATTAAAACCAAAAAATAGAGATAAAAGTTAAAACAGTAGGTAGAACAAGAAAACATTAAAAGAACAAGTTATCAAATTCATTGGTGTGAATTAATTAATGAGATTGTATGGTTATACATATCCTTATTGATTAAGGGCCCGATTACCAGTTTGTCAGTCGGACTGCCGTACCGCCACGTCGCCGTTCCCAAAAAGACCACTGAGCTGCCGTATTAGGATGCATGCAGCCTCAACCGCTGTTGGCCGAGTGGTTCCCACCTGGGCCACGGTGGACTGCAACGTTGTCATAGTCATACTCTGACGCCGTCAGGGCTGCGGTTTCCCCCCAACCAGATTACGATAACACAGTTGTACTGAAGGTCGCCTAGCAGTGGTTCCCAATGGTGGTAGGTCTCCGTGGTACGGTCTCAGCAAAGCACCTGAACACTACCCATTGGATGGATACAAAAACAACACAGCTGATATCCATTGGCCAAGTGGACACACCTGCAAACCACACTATAAAACACACCCCATCTCAGACGATGATCCTTTGCCTCTTCACTGCAGCACAGCAAGATAGAGCAGCAAACTTTTTTTGTTCCAATAAGACAGCCCTTTTTCACCCTATCGCATTTAACACACTCCACACCCATTTTTTAGTAATATTCCTTGGTGGTTTTTGTTAGTCACTTTTTTTTTAGTTATTTTATGCCAAACAAATCCATGTTTTTCAGAGGCTGAGTTGTCAGTCTTGATGGATAAAATCATAAGAGTAGAGCCACAATAGTTTGGATCCCAAGTCCAACGTACTCCTCTCAGTAGGAAAATGGAAATGTAGTTCAGGATAGTCGACAAAGTGACTGCTGAAGGTACCACCCTGAACACAAAGGAGGAAATTAGGAAGCGGTGGCATGACCTGAGGACTAAGGTGCGTTCCCTAGCCTCCAAGCAACACCTGGAGGCCCAGAAGACTGGCGGTGGTCCTCCCAGGGCCCCATTACATCTGTTTCCCTGGGAGGAGAAGGTCTTGGCCATCCTGCATTCAGAGGGCTCACAGGAATAGCTGGGGGAGTGGAGTCTCGTAAGTTACACCTCACTAACTGTCGCAACACTTCAATTTCCTGTTTGCACTCATCTCAGCTCTTGCTATTGTGTTGTTTATCTCCTTTCCTAACATGCAATACTCAAAGTATCAGAGCTGTTGGATTGTTAGTTTCAATGTGTATTGTTGCATATAAAATCACATGTATCAATCTCCATTACATGCCACATGTTGGAATGCTGTCTGTAAGAGTATTACTATTAAATTATCATCCCAGGACAATGTGTCAATATGTAAATGTATGGTCCTGCCCAACTGCATTTTGGCAATAGACATGCTACACTAACCATTTTGCATGTGTTGGCAAGTAGACATTGAAATGACTACAACTACCGTGAGGCCCTGTTTCTGTATCTCAAAACAAGATGAAATTGTGAGTTTGACAATTCTCACTTCTCTCACATGTTACAACTCATGTGCACTTCTCATGGACTGAGCAATCTACATACAATGCTCTACTCAGAGATATGTCTGCCTACTTAGCTTGATGTTGTCCTGGTCTCCGCAAATGAAACTATTGATGGCATGAGTTACACCATACCAAGTGTGTACCTCAAATACTTGTAAGGCATGAAGGTAACTCAGGTAACTCAGCTGATCAGAAGTGGCAGGTGACCCATTGACTCTGCACAGGATGACTACTGCTAAATATAAAAGCAAGTTGTGTGATCACCTGTTTTGTACACAACTAGGCCTTGGAATGGTCAAATACACGTTATCTCTCTACTGTGTTGCCTTAAATGTTCGGGAGATGTCATGTTCATTCCTTAATCCAAAATGCAACATGTCAGCACATCTAATGAGCTGCTTATTTCAAGCACATGTATTGAATGTCTCTAAATGTCTTGTTAACAAGTTCTATACCACGGAAATGTATCACAAAAGTTATCTCTACCTATTTTGTTTTCCTAGGTTTCTGATTACTGTGATACAAAACATTTGGATGTAGATACCACACTTCCACCAATAACAATGTTCTCTATTTCACAACAGGTCGACCTGGCAGAGCAGCTGGCCAGAGCTTGGACACATTAGAGACTCCCACTCCACCCCAGGATCAAGACCTCAGTGATGCCAACACTCCTGGAGATCTGAACGTGGTTGATGGTTCTGGCACATCTGGTGAGCCTGGGCAGACGGCAACAGTGAGTCGCACTGTGCCCACACCAACACCTCCCACCCCAGCTGCAACACCTCTGCCAACACCATTCCCTCCAACCTGTGTACCAAGCACAGTATCTAACATCTTATGCCCCCCAGTCCTGGATCCTAATCTGACAAACACCAGCCCACCTAGAGAGGATTCAGGAGAAGTGGGAGAGGGCGCAGGCCCATGGGGGAAGGGGTGGTGGGAGGTGTACTGTGGGCAGGCAGAGTGAGGCCACTGGGGCCACTCACACCCAGACCACCATTGGCCAAGTCCTGGGAGTCTATCAGTACTCCCAAGGTGTGATGGGCCAGGTATTAACCGAAATCCGGGAGGTAAAGCAGCTGCAGAGAGACATACAACAGGAGGTGGCAGGCATCAACTCCAACATGAACCTGCTCATTGGGGTGCTACAGACACTCCTGTCTCTGCAGCAGTGCTCCCCCTACCCTGCCGGAAGGGACGCCAATGCAAAAATCCAGAAGGTGCAGACGGCAAGACACCCACCACCACTAGCAAGAAACCTTGCACCTAATTTCCTCAAGTGTGAGTCACATATTCTCTTTGTTGACTATTTCTAGACACTTTTCCCTTTCTGATGGGAGTAGTATTTTGGACTTCAAACAATTTGGCATCTACAACCATGGTTTCATTCACCATGACTGACTTTTTCACTTTTGATTTTCCCTGTTTGGTTTTGCACAATATATATTTTCTCCTTGTTCACTGCAATAAATACACTAGTCACAAACTCATTGCCTACTGTAGCATAGCTCACTCTATCAATGTTTATATGTACTCCCATGTGAACATTACAATGTCAACACAAGCTACTTGTGTAAGCATGGATATGTTGCATGTACACAATGTTTAGCTCAGGATCACAATCATGTCTCACTAACACACACATACAAGTGTCTTGTCTTATAACATCTTTATTCCATTCTTTCAATCATAGGCTGGCATGATGTCAGAAACATAGCAAATCAAACATGACTCAAATATTCTGTGTAAGTGATCACATTTTCAGGTGCAGACCTTAACAACATGGAAGGAGGGGATACATCAGAATCTTCCTACAGAAGAGGCAAAATAAAATTGGTCTATGTCATCAGTTGGTGTCATATCGCCTACCTAACAAAAGGAATCCCACATCATTTGAACCAATAAACAGACACATGGCAGTACAACAGTTTCTGATCACAAGGTCATTCCAATCCAGTGTTGTTGCATCTGGTGGAATGTCACAAACAAAAGAAGTCAGTGATGTGCCACAAGCACTTTACCCTACAATGAGGAGACACATCAACAGCTACATATAGTTTACACACAATCAGGTTTTAGCCAATGTAAAGGGACACTAGCATGAAATGGGCCCACAACAATATTAAGGGGCCGATTCCGATTCGGGCCGGAAAACGTACCGACCGACTCGGATCCGGAATTTTTTCCGACCGACACGTACCGGCGCAGCCCGACCCACAAAGTACAATGAAATGCGTGCAAAATCCGACCGACTCGTACGGAACACAATACGAACGACCGAACCGCGCGGAAAAAAGCTAACCAGCCAGAAAACCGCGCGAATCGAACCGACCGACACGCACCAGGAAGGAACCCGAACGAAACGTACCCGCGAACTACGAGCCGCGCAGTACGATGCATCGCGTTGAAAACACGACCGAGTCGCACGGAGCTCAAGCCGTACGACCGACACGCATACAAAACAGCGAGCCGAAGCAACCCAATACACCGCGACCGACGCGTACGCAGCACATAAAACAGCACAAACACAGCGTGAACGACTCGGAGAAGCTCGCACGAGACAACTGCAGGGTCCGACTCGGTCAGAAGAACGTCTCCTACATGCACAAAAAGTACAAAGGGAAAAACACCAAAAAAAAAGCCAAACAAGCAATTACAAAGCCAATAAATACTGGGGGAGGAAACAGGGAACAAAAACACACCCACAACTCCACCCATATAAAGGACACAAATCCCTACCATGATCCTTTGCAAATTCAAATTACCTGCCAGCACAGAACACCAACAGACAGCAACCACACACACACTCACAGCTCATCCACCACACAAGCCACACACCATCAGCACCTCAACAAATAGCACCCTCACATACACCCAGCAAAACACACACTCACACACCCTTACTTGCACACCAACACACACATCACTCACCACCACCATGCCCCCCAAGAAGAATCCAAAGTTCCTAGATAGGTAATTGGAAGTCCTGGTAGATGAGATCCTCAGGGTAGAGCCACAGCTGTTTGGTACACTGGTCCAACAGACCCCCATGTCACAGAAAACCAAGATGTGGGCGAGGATCGTCGACAGGGTGAACGCACAATCACCATGTTTGTGCACAAAGGAAGACATCCAGAACAGGTGGTATGATGTGCGCAGGAGGGTCAGGGACCAACTGAAGAAGGATTACATCTTGAGCCAACACACCGGCAGTGGCCCTCCTGCCAAACCAGTATACCTCAGGCCCTGGGAGGAGAAGGTGCGGGCCATCCTACCACCAGTGAGCGTATATGGACTAGAAAACATCCCAGACCCTTTTGAGTACACAACCAATATACCCAATATTGTGTGACAATACACACACATCACTGTCAAGGGGATAGTCAAACCATGCACCCTTAGCAAATCCACAGCAACAAAACCAGAATCATCTCAAGATGTGTATGTCAGTCAGATAAACACAATACATGCCATCTCATAGTGATATGTAACTGTGTCATGACATGTACAAACCCTACAACAAATAAAGCTAGGCAGTGGCACAAATTTAACCAACAAACACTGTCAGATATGTAGCCACCACTACAAAACCACCACACAGGGAATCCCACAGAAAGGAAGGAATTCTGTGTATGCTGGTCAAGTCAGTGTAGCCAATAGCATCATGGTTGTTGTAGTCACAGATATTGCCCACCATCACAATACGCCCATCAACACCACTCTGAACCATGCTCACATCACAGGGAGTGGAAAACAACTGACAAGATGGCTGACACTGGCTACTGCTGTGGGGAGCACAAGGCCCTGCTGGGAACTGGGCACCAACAAACAGCAGGACACCACTGACTGACATCCTGAAAGACAACTTGCACTCCCTGCAATGGAAGCACGTTCCATGGTGGGATATCTGGCTGGGTGGGAAGGAGGACTGACAGCTATGACCATAGTTACCAGCAGCTCTTCCCACACACACCCCTAACACAAACTACACACAACTCACCTGGGAAAATGCATTGCCTCACACTAAAATTAATTATCCCACAAAGAACCACCACCCTGGGTCATGCTGTGGGAAGCACAGTGACACACATGGGACTTGTAGCCAAACAAACGCCAGGACAACACTGTCAGCCATCCATTCAGCACAGGCACACTACCCCACAGGGAAGCAGAGTCAGAAGGAAGGAAGTATGGGCATGCTGGGAAGGGGGTGGAGGCAATAGCATGATGGGAGTGGTAGTCACAGCTCAACATCCCCCCACATGGCCCAGCAAGCTCACACTGAAGCATGCACACCTCACAGGGAGTGAAAAGCCACTTCAAAGATGTCTGACACTGGTGCTCTGTTGTGGGGAGCACAAGGCCCTGATGGG
Source organism: Calotriton arnoldi (assembly GCA_963921515.1). Taxonomy (NCBI): domain Eukaryota; kingdom Metazoa; phylum Chordata; class Amphibia; order Caudata; family Salamandridae; genus Calotriton; species Calotriton arnoldi. The sequence goes on from CAWUFW010001098.1 coordinate 2,787,271, forward strand.
AACTGGCCACCAACCAACAGCAGGACACCACTGTCAGCCATCTTGCCATTGCTGTCACACCCACACACAGTGAAGTACACTCAAAAGGAAGGAAGTATGGGCATGCTGGGAAGGGGGTGGAGGCAATAGCATGATGGGAGTGGTAGTCACAGCTCAACATCCACCCCCCCCACATGGCCCAGCAAGCTCACACTGAAGCATGCACACCTCACAGGGAGTGAAAAGCCACTTCAAAGATGTCTGACACTGGTGCTCTGTCGTGGGGAGCACAAGGCCCTGATGGGAACTGGCCACCAACCAACAGCAGGACACCACTGTCAGCCATCTTGCCATTGCTGTCACACCCACACACAGTGAAGTACACTCAAAAGGAAGGAAGTATGGGCATGCTGGGAAGGGGGTGGAGGCAATAGCATGATGGGAGTGGTAGTCACAGCTCAACATCCCCCCCCCCATGGCCCAGCAAGCTCACACTGAAGCATGCACACCTCACAGGGAGTGAAAAGCCACTTCAAAGATGTCTGACACTGGTGCTCTGTTGTGGGGAGCACAAGGACCTGATGGGAACTGGCCACCAACCAACAGCAGGACACCACTGACTGACATCTTGCCATTGCTGTCACACCCACACACAGTTAAGTACACTCAAAAGGAAGGAAGTATGGGCATGCTGGGAAGGGGGGTGGAGGCAATAGCATGATGGGAGTGGTAGTCACAGCTCAACATCCCCCCCCACATGGCCCAGCAAGCTCACACTGAAGCATGCACACCTCACAGGGAGTGAAAAGCCACTTCAAAGATGTCTGACACTGGTGCTCTGTTGTGGGGAGCACAAGGCCCTGATGGTAACTGGCCACCAACCAACAGCAGAACACCACTGACTGACATCCTGAGAGTCAACATGCACCCACTGCAAGGGTGGCATGCTTCATGGTGGGATAACTGTCCTGGAGGGAGAAGGATGTCCGGATGTCAACCAAATACCACCAATGCTGGCCATGCACACACCTCAACATTCACATTGAAATGCTTCATGTTGTCAGGACAATGCGCGACACCAATATCAACAGCTGACTGTGACAACTTAGGACAATGCAATGTACAGGCCCGCATCCAGAGGTACAGTCACAACTGTCAGGTGTATGAACCATTGATGCCTGTAGTAACATTACATACATTGTGTGTCTCTTCCAAATACAGGTGATGATGGGGACACAGCAGCAGACGCTGAGGAGTCCCTGTCCCAGGCTCCGGGGGACACTGAGCTCACTGGTGTGGAACAGCCTCTGCCCACCTCGGATGACGAAGACCTACCTGGCACCTCCGCAGTGAGTCATCATGCAGCACCAGCAGGACCACCAGCTGCACCCCCTGCACCCACCCCTCCAACAACTGTCAACACACAGACCACCCGTGCCGACACGGACAGACCAAGGACCACCACCACCAACAGCACACGGACCCCGGACCAACGTGGAGCTACGGACACCAACACCAGCAACAACCCCCAAGGGGGCCCAGGGTCACCTGTGCGTGCCACCGCAGGTCCTTCACATGTTGCCAGGGGTGGTGGGAGGGGTGGTAGACATAGGTCGCTGCTTGCAGAGGGGTCTGGACTGCATGATGACCCACAACTGGTACGCATAGCTGATGCGTACCAGACTAGCACCGGAGAGTTCAGCCAGGTAGTGGGGATCCTCAGGGACATTCAACAGCAGCAGGCTGCCCATCATGCCCGCTTGGACTTACACATGTCCCGCATTGAGTCCAAGTGGGAGACATTGCAAGAACAGACGGCGGTGCATAGGGACATATTACAATGCCTCCGCCAGATTTCCACCAACATGTCAACTCCTGCCTGTGTGCCCACAACATCTGGTGCTGCAACAACTGCAACTGCCACAGGGAGGGAGGATGACTCTGGCGGAGACTCCCCTGCACCGCATCAGCCTGCACTTGAGGGTCCCCCCCAAAGAAGAGGGGTCGTCCGAGGAAGGACAACTGAGAGGCTGATGGCCATACACAACCCCCAGGAAGCCAACACCTGTTCTGGAAAATCACCTTTGTGCGCAAACTCTTCACCCTGTCGAATGCAACACAACTCTCCCACATGACATGGGGAGCTCAAGTTGGACCAATGTATCAGATGACTGTGGACTTTACTCAGGACATTTCTGCTATCAGGACTTCCAAATCATCTAGGAACTTTGGATTACAATCACAATGTACAGCACCCACCATCCTGTGCACTATACTCACACATGTATGTCAATAAACTCACTAATACACCATACTTGCCTCTGTTGTGATTCCAACGTTGTATCTGAAGTGGAGACGATGATCTGTGAAATGACACTGTGCATGCTAACTGCTACAGCAAGTACAACACCGGCATGTGAGTCATGGCGACGTGACACATATGAGGGAGACACACCACCAGGGCTACACAATACATACACACCAGGGTCATCTGACTCATCGCCTACACTGATGTTGCCAGGAAATACGGTGCAATGCACAGACCCAACACCTATTCACAGTCTGTGTTAACTAGCCCACTGGCGCAGTAAGCAAATGTCAGTCAGATGTGTGACCACAGACAACGCACATCACAAAGTGAAGCACAGGTTTATTACACATTTGCAACATGTTGTAACCACTACAGATGCAAGGTAATTCCACCTGGCAGTGGGCACACAGTCAACAAGTGTAGAAGAAAGGAAGTCCATGGGTGTGGTGCACATCACCTGTAGGGAAACGACAGCTACCACCCTGGAAGTTGATTCACGGTGTCGGGGGATCACAGTTGACCAAACAACTCTGAAAGTACCCTGTGAAGGACAGAAATGACACACAGTCAAAAGCACTGAAGAACAGGACAGAACTGCAATACTCATGCCCAATACATGTCACAAGATACCCACCCAGAACCAAGTTAGCATGTCAACACTGTTGTGGAGTACAGACTACCTGTAAGGACACATTGCTGCACGCATCCAGTCAAGTAGCACATGGACACACTCAAACAGCACCAGAGCACCACCAACACATATCATGCAAACTCACATCATTGACATAACATCCCTGGATACTCACATTCAGCTGAAGAAGTTAGTGATGAGCTGTGTGCGGACATCACCCTCATCATCATCATCATCACTGGCATCGTGGTCCAGCCCAGGATCCTCCACAGGTGGTGGATGTTGGTCATCGTCATCCAGGATGAGAGGCAACTCCTTCTGCACTGCTAGGTTGTGTAGCATGCAGCAGACGATGACAATCTTGCACACCTTTGCTGGGGCATATGGGAGGGCCCCTACTGTCTTATCTAGGCAGTGGAAGCGGCTCTTCAGGAGACCAAATGTCCGCTCAATCACTCTCCTGGTCCGACCATGTGCCTCATTGTAGCGCATCTGGGCTGGTGTTACAGGGTTCCTGAGGGCGTCAGCAACCACGGCATGTTGGGGTATCCGGAGTCACCTACATACAGACAATTGCACATTAGCTGAGTTGGAAAAGAGGGTGGAACACTACATTGCAGAACACACACAATGCTACAAAGTCAGTACACACCAACAAGCCAGGCACGCTGGTTCCGCATCTGTGACATCATCCTCGGGATGCGACTACTCCTCATCACGTAGGCATCGTGTGCAGAACCGGCGAAACGGGCACAGACGTGTGAGATGCCCATATCTGCAAGACATACCACCAGTGCATTGACCGAATGGTAGTGTTTGCGGTTCCTGTATGCCTGCTCTTGGGCCTGTGGTGGTACCAAAGCCACATGTGTCCCATCAATGGAGCCAATGACATGCAGCATCCTCCCCAGGGCATAGAAGTCACTCTTCACGTCGGTGAGTTGTTGAAGTCTAGGGAAATAGATGTACTGGTTCAGGTATCTCAACATAGCCCCCAAAACATCGCGGAGCACACGGCTGAACATGGTCTGTGACATCCCACCAGCAGACGCCACAGTGTGTTGAAAGGTACCGGTGGCAAAGAAGTGTAGGGCTGCCATCACCTTCACCTTGGGGGTCAGCGCTGTAGGGTATGTCCGGCCAGGTTGCAAATGTGGGGCCAAGCGCACTGCCAAATCCTCAATCAGCTGCCTGGTGAAGCGGTACCGTCGGATGCAGTCACGTTCCACCATCGTTGCAAGGTCAGGGAATGGTCTATGGACAGCTGGTGCCCTGCAGTGCATAGGTGAGGAAAGAAAGATTGTCAGTCACCCCACATATGTGGCATACACCAGACTCAATATCACATGATACATCATTACGAGACACAAGTACATGATGCATGTGGCATTCCGTAAGGACATGTATGGCACCTACATGGCTAACATCTAACATCACAGTTCAACATGTGTCCTCAACAAGTCCCAGGTTGTGCAATGGGATATCATTAGGCTGTGTCACAGTACCCATGTACTGCTGCCACGTTCCAAACACACACCACAGTGACATGTGAGGACAGATGTGCCCCAGGCATCACAGCTCATCGACAGGTAGATTCCCAGGGACCCTGTATTGCCACATGGATACTGGCATGACATGGTGCATCATGAAAACACCACAGCTAAACAACCAAGGCAGTGGTCCCTGTTGCCTCTGCAGGACAGACATGGACGTCTGTGACACACACACGCACAACATCAAAGTCCATGCACAAACAATGTGGATGTGGAGACTGTCTCCCATTGTGCACATGGAATCAGAGACATTGTAAACACAACATGCACACAGACTGTGGAGGGCCATCACTATTGTGGCAATGGGTCACCCTGGGACGTACATACCGTCCCACATGGGACTCAGGGGGTATGTGACATGACATACACATACACAACCTGGAAATGTGACCATGCCATATGCCCTGAAATGAACAGTTGCACACCACAGTGTTCGTGTGCACAACACACCAAGGATTCTGTCACCATGAACACGTGCACAGCCCGGGAGTGGCTGCCCCCAAGTGCCACCCAAAAAACAACATGTTGACCCCCATACACAGAACAGGTAATGCAGCCTTACATGCCTTAGGATACAGTGTGGACAGGCTGTGGTGTTGTAGGTGTGCCCCTCACTCCCTGGGAAGTATATGTGGCTGGCATATGTTCACCTGTGACAGGCATGGTGACATATGCCAGTGACTTGTTCAGGGACGTGTTGTACAGCAATGGACCGATCGGTGCGCACGCATTGGCCATTGCATACAATGTGAGCGGGTACGCGTTGTACAGCAATGGACCGATCGGTGCGCACACATTGGCCATTGCATACAATGTGAGCGGGTACGCGTTGTATTTGCAATACGCGTTGTACAGCAATGGACCGATCGGTGCGCACACATTGCCCATTGCATATAATGTGAGCGGGTTCGCGTTGTACAGCAATGGACCGATCAGTGCGCACACATTGGCCATTGCATACAATGTGAGCTGGTACGCGTTGTATTCGCAATACGCGTTGTACAGCAATGGACCGATCGGTGCGCACACATTGGCCATTGCATACAATGTGAGCGGGTACGTGTTGTATTCGCAATACGCGTTGTACAGCAATGGACCGATCGGTGCGCACACATTGGCTATGGCCTGGCCTGGCAACGGACGCGTTTTCAAATCTTTAACGAGTCTGATGCTGTGAATTCAGTTGGTCACCCACAACAATGTTGCAAATTCATGGGTGTCATGAAGTTGTACTTTTGAAGGATGCTGTGGGCGTGTGTAAGTGGTGCAATTCCATGGATTGGCCAGATTCAGAAGATGCAAATGACTTGGACCTATCACTTTGGACACATGGGACAGTATCTGCCTCTGCAGCACACATATAATGCTGGCTGTTCCCCTGAGAGCTCACTTGTCTGCACTACATGCTCCAGGACGACATCTGCCACCACCACTGCTGCTGTACCTGCACCCTCTGGATCCTGCAATGGCACGTACTGTGGAGAGAGCCCCAGCCTTCAGCACTGAGGAGAACCAGGCCCTGCTGGACAGCCTCCTTCCACAGTACAGCAAGCTGTATGGGAAAGCAGGGGAGCAGGTGAGTGTGCTGTCCACTGCCTTACTAATTGTGCATGTTGTCTGACTAGCAAGACTTACAGTCTGCACGCCACTGGCTAGCAGGCTCACTGAGTAGTTGTCACCCCCCATAGTGTGTAGTTACATGCACTGAACAGGTAAAGTGCAGTGACAGTGCATTTAAACAAGGTTTTACTTCCCAGGCAATGATACCATGTAGTAACTGCTGGCAAACTGTCCATAGCCATCGTTGCACTGGCTGTGTACATCATGTGCCCCTGTGATTGAGACATTTATATACAACTGTGTAATGCAGGGATATGTTGAATGTGTAGTAATGGCATTTTCACTTTGTCATCCTCACAGGTTGATGCCCACCAGAAGCAGCAGATATGGCTGACCATCGTCCGGGCAGTGAGATCCGTGGGGGTCTACAAGCGCCGGATCCGCAACTGCCAGAAGAGGTGGCAGGACCTTCGGGGCTGGACCCGGAGGTTCGCACGGGTCCAGCTGAAGCTGTCGCCTCCTCGCAGGAGGGGCGGACACCGGACCCTGACCCCCCACATGCTCAGGATCCTGGCGGTGGTCTTCCCTGATCTGGATGGGCAGCTGAAGGCCAGAGAGCAGCAAGGAGGGGGTGAGTCCATGACTGCATTGTGAACTTTGTCTGCCATGCTATGTGCCCTCCTCTGGCCTGGTAAAACTTCCACAGTACATCAGTCATGTGGTCCAGGACCCATGTCCCTCAATTGTGCACTGCCCACTCCTCATCTGATACCCTGGTGTGGCCCTTACGGTCAGGGAATTGTGTCACTTGGGTACTGTGTCCTTGTATTTTGCTTAGCTCAAGGTGGGGGACAGCATTTGTTCCCCTAACTCTGTGGTGGGCATCATGGGTGGGTCCATTGCTTACACAATGCCTGTGTTCTGACATGTAATCTGCGTGTTACTTTGATATGTGGTCCAATTGCTGAGCTGATCCACCACATGTGCCTGGGGTATCTGGCACACACCCATGATGCGGGTGGGAACAATGTTTGGGCCCCAGGAGTGTGTATATTACGTGTGTCACACATAATTAGCCACCTGCCTACTGTCCAGGGCTCATCCCTCATTCACGTGGGGCAGGACAGTCATGCCTACTCCAGGCCATACAATACACTCTGTACTCCCACTCACGTGTATCAGCTGACACGTTGTGCGCAGTGATATGTCCCCTCAGGTGTCTGCCTCTGTGTCAGTGTGCTGTGACTTCATTGTCAGGACTACTGGGGTGTTTCTCGGTTGGGGCTCAGCAGGCCACCGGAGATGTGACCATAGGAGACGATACTTGTGTGACACATAGGTGTTTGATCACCTGACCGTGCAGACTAGGGTATGCAAATGTGAAGTTCAGGCAGCTGTTTCCCATTCACTGCAGATTGTGAGGTGCTCAGGTTCAGAGGGTTGTGTTACAGGTCTCCCATATGTCCAATTGTATGACGTGGACAGTTAAGGGTTCAGATGATGTGGTGTGTGGGGGATGTACATGTGCACTTGTTCAGCTCCAGGACTTGCATTCCCCATGACCTACTATTGTGACACAGTGCAGACTGTTGTTGTCTGGCTGCCCTGCCCATGTGACTGGAGACAGTGATGTATGACTTAGCAGGCATGCCTGTGCCATGGCATGAAACTTCCTATGAGTGATCCTGCAGGGGAGTGACATGTGCTACATGCACACCATTGTGGCAATGACTATCAGGACATGGGTGCATCATGATGTCTGTCGCTGGTATGCATCACATGCATTTCAAAATTGACTCTGGGCATCCCTTTATCCGGACACCTGTACTGACTCAGTGGCAAGAGTTGTGATGTGTGCATGTTCACATGCTTCACCGTGTTCTCTGCACTGTCCAACTACTGTGTAGGTGGTGCATGTGTCCACACTAGGGTATTGCCATCCGACAGACACCAGACAGATGGGTGCAAGGCCAGGAGGGATGTGAGTGCCATGGTTGACCATTAGACTGACAATTGGCTTCCCCTACTCTGTTTGGTCACTTTTGGCAATGTTCAACTAAGGATGCCAGGGCTTGCTCTGTAATGTGCTGTACTTACTGTGGTGTGTGCGTTCGGTGCAGGTGACTGATGTCTGTCTGTTTCCCTATTGTTTGCAGATACATCCACGGCCACAGGAGGGGACAGCTCCATGGACCAGGAGGAGCCGCAGAGCCAGACTGGGTCAGCAGCCGAGGAGTGGTCGGAGGGACCCAGTGGCACGGAGGGCGAGGGGAGCCACACCGAGGAGTCCTCAGCACCATCCACCTCAGCTGAGGACCACAGCAGCTCGGAGGATGATTCCCTTGTGGAGGCGGGTGTCAGCAGCCACCACACCCCAGCTAGTGTTGCTGACACGCCACCACCACCACCACCACCGCCCTCCCATCGGCTCCCATTCCCGAGGTCCGTGGCGGCTCCCATGTTCGGGAGCGTGTCTCCTTCGTGCCAGGCAACGCACCCCCTGCCCCTGTGTCCCCTGCTGCCCTGAGTGAGGAGTCTGTGTACCTCCTTCGCCAGCTCCATGTAGGGCAGACAGCGATGCTGAGTGTCCTCCATGCACACACCACTCTGTTGACTCAGCTGGTGTCGTTCATGGAGGGCATCTCATCGGGCATGTCTGCCTTACAGAGGGGCAATAGGTCCATGGACTCCTCCCTGACGGCAGCAGTGTCCCTCCTCCAACAGTCCCTCACCCCTCCTACCTCTGCCCCATCCACACTCCCCAGCACCTTACCTGTCCCAAGCACACACACACCGGCACAGGCAAACACCAGCACAGACACAGGCAGCACACAGACACACGCGCCAAAATCCAGACGCACACGCACGCACAGTCAGGGGTCTGAAACCACACTCACAGGGGATGGGGCCCAGTCACACACACACGCATCCACGAGCACTGCGCAGTCCTCAGTTACCTCTCCCTCCAAGGCCCCTTCCCTTGCCTCACCTGCAACCCCAAAGACACAGCGGGTCTTCCTCAGTGACCTCGGCCTCTTCCCCTCCGATCCAGCTGATACAGCATTCAGGGGGAAGAGGAAGCCCACCCACATGGAGGGGAGTGCCCCTCGCCCCGGACACCCTCCCCCAGGCGCAGACCGACTGACGCCCCCATCCGCAAGTCCCCCGGACCCGGAAGAGCAAGACCCCGCCACCGCCCTGCAGCTCAAGCACCAAGTCTCCTTCCTCCATCCCTCAGGCCCCCACTCCACAGGTGCCCCCACCACACCCTGCCCCAGGTTCCCCCACCCACAGATACACCATCCCCAAAATGATCCGGCCTTCTCCCCCTGCCACTTGCTCTTCCGGCACCACACCCCCGCTGCGCATGTCTGTGCCACTGGTGTGGAGACGGTGTCCTCCCCTCTGTCCTGCCCACCTTACCTGAACCCCATTCTCCTCCCCTGGAGGTAGGCACTGCAGTGGAGTCCACTACCACCCCGTCTGACTTGGGCACTGCAGTGGGGAACCTGTCCACTCCATCTGCACGGCCCACTGCAGCCGTGCCGGCACCCACACCATCTGAGTCATGCCCCCCAGTTGTGCCGGCACACACCATGTCAGACACCTCCACTGCAGTTGTCAGTGGCTCTCCAGCACCCACCACGCCCTTCCCTGCCTCCTTCTGGTGATCCCTGATCCTGTCCCTGCGGTGCCTGGCCTGCCCCCCCGTATGCCCCTCCGAGGGGATTGTCCCTGGTGTGTAGCAGTGCAGGCATGCGTAGGGTGACATCTGCCACTGTCACCCTGTTTTGACTTTCAGAATGGACTGGCCATTGGCCTTTTTTAATTTTTTTCTGGACTTCAACTTTTGAACCCACATATGCTGAATAAAGCTACTTTCTGTTCTCTAGTGGTTTTGCTTCTGATGTACATGATGTTGATGATGCTAACCGTGCCCTTGCTGCAGTGATGGTGATTTTTGGTCTCATGAAAATGAAGTGTTACTGTGCAGGAACCCATGTGGTCCACGGCTGATGTGTCCTATCCTGTAGTGTATCCATGTCATCCTTAGCAGCATATGAGGGTGTCATGTTTTCAACATTTGGCAATGGGATTTCCTCCTTACATTTGCATTATCACATCTGTGGCTTACACCCCTGCACATCTGTTGTGCTTGCCATTGTTCAATTAGTCTACTTCCCTGACCGTGTGGCCATCTCCACTGGACATGCAAGTTTGGGCATCAATGGGGAAGGACTCATCTGTGTTATCAGTGCAACTTGCTATACATGTGTGTTGGATCTGTGCTGATGATTTCGTTGACACTCCCAGGACCAGGCTGATATGACGGGAGCCTTCATTTCGTGCTAATTGTTGACTGTGTGACCAAGTGTTCTGCTGACATGATGGAGCCCTACTGAGGCAACATATGGCACAGCTTTCCTCACACAGGAGTGGAGTCCCCTCATGGCAGTGTGTAATCCTGTGACATTGCCTGAGCCCAAGGTGTGTGTTGTGTGAGCATGTCTGTGTGTGTTCACTTCCATTTTGCTGTGCATGCTGGGATCCCTAGTGATGTTCCTGTTTGTGATGCTTGCTGAGTTGACCTATGTTCCCCCAAGTCTTATCCCTGGGTTCTCTGTGATGTGGGTGCATGGCACATTACTGGTCATCAGGGTGTCACCCATAGGTGTGTTTGCTGTCAGGGCTGAGTTTGTGGGCAAACGCAGATGGGACACAGTCAGGATTCCCCTTGGCACTTGTTGTTTACACCTGTCATGTAATTTCCAGTTTGTGTTATCTTTCAGTGATTGTGACACGTTGTGTGTGTGACTGCTGGCACTCCTCAGGGTCAGGGCTGCAATGTTGGTAGTTGTCTATGTGTGTTCTTTGTGGGTGACCTTGGCTTCTTCATTGGTGTGGGACTGTGGCTGGGATCCCATTGGTTGGTGTGGTATTGCCGTCATGTCCATGTACAGCGTAGTGTGCAGTGTGTCAGACATTCAGGAGTCTTGTTGAGTGGCCATGTGTGATGTGTTTCTGCACCTTAGTTCCCACCACCCCCCATGGGATTGTCATGGGTGCATGTGCAATGTCACCAGTGCATGTGAGCTTCACTGCTGCACATTGTTGGAGGTCGAGGTGTGTGATGTTGAGTGTGTGCAGATGAGAGTTGTTGCCCGGCTAGACCCCTGCCTCCATGTTGGCCTTGGCTTACTGGCCGTGCTGATTGATTTGTGCTTGTGTAGGTGTGATGGAAGTTTGTTGCTCAGGACACATGACTGTGGTTCACAGTGTGAACGACATCTAGCTTTGTCATCACAGTGGGATTGTCATGCAGCCCAGGGTCACCACATTGTGGGTACCCTGGGGGTAGTGCTGTGGTGTGTCTGTGTCTTGCTGTGTCAGTTGCTGTTCCTACATGCCTGTGTGACATGTGTGATTTGTGCTCCCTCTCATCTAACAATGCCTGATTGCCCACATAGGGGATTTGGATCCATGAGTTACTTTTGTGTGGCACTGTATGCCCATCTGTGTAATTGGTATTCAGGCCTCATCATGTGTTGTGTGGTTGCCTGGGGACACTGGCACCCCCCCCCTCACCTGTTGTGTTTGATGTGCAGTGTGGGGCTGCCTGTTTGTGTTTGTGCATCTGCACCACTGCATTGGCATATCTTTAGTGTGCCTTTGGCTGTATGTTGTTTGGTGCGTTTCACCTGGTGTCCCTGGGACTCCTAGGTCATCAGTCAGCACAATGATCATTGTTTGTGTGTCACATTGCTGCCATGGTATGGTATTTGTTCACCTCACATCTACAGTCTTCACTGTATATCTCCATTTGTGTGCCCATTGGTGCAAATATGTGGGTCTGCATTATGATGGTCACTTCTGTCATTGTCTCATTGATGAATGTTGACAGTGTCAGCCCCCATGGGTGATGTTTGTCTGCACAAGGGCAAAGGTATGTCTTATTTGCACTGCACTGTTTGCCTCCCCCAATCTATGTTGCTATGGGACACAAGCACTACTTTGCCACTGATGTGTTTGTTGTTCTGTGACCAGGAATCATCCATGCAGTTTTGCTGTTGCAGCTTTTTCAATGACAACACTTACATTTTGGTCACTGTGATGATGGGGGCTTAGACCCCATTGCCACAATGTTTGAAATGTGCTACAGCTATGGACCCCACAGTTACATTTTGGTCACTGTGATGATGGGGGCTTAGACCCCATTGCCACAATGTTCGAAATGTGCTTCAGCTATGGACCCCACACTTACATTTTGGTCACTGTGATGATGGGGGCTTAGACCCCATTGCCACAATGTTCGAAATGTGCTTCAGCTATGGACCCCACACTTACCTTTTGGTCACTGTGATGATGGGGGTTTAGACCCCATTGCCACAGTGGTCATGGTCTGCTTGCATTGTGGAGGCCACACACATTTATGTGTGACACATGTGATCGGGGGTCACATTGTATGTTCAAAGTCATGTTCAGTGTTGTAGGCATTTGTCACAGTCTACACACGCTTGTCATGGTGTTGGGGGATGTCTTTTTCTTGCATTCCTTAGGTTGTAGTGTGCTGGTTGTGTCATGAATTGTCCATCCTATGAGTGGGGGTGGTGTTGGTGGTAGGCATCCAGCCCCCCATGGGTAGGGGTGGTAGTAGTGACAGGCATCCAGCCCCCCATGGGTAGGGGTGGTAGTAGTGACAGGCATCTAGCACCCCCCGGGTAGGGGTGGTAGTAGTGACAGGCATCCAGCCCACCATGGGTAGGGGTGGTAGTAGTGATAGGCAACCAGCCCCACATGGGTAGGGGTGGTAGTAGTGACAGGCATCTAGCACCCCCCGGGTAGGGGTGGTAGTAGTGACAGGCATCCAGCCCACCATGGGTAGGGGTGGTAGTAGTGATAGGCAACCAGCCCCACATGGGTAGGGGTGGTAGTGGTAGTAGGCATCCAGCCCCCCATGGGTAGGGGTGGTAGTGGTAGTAGGCATCCAGCCCCCCCTGGGTAGGGGTGGTAGTAGTGACAGGCATCCAGCCCCCCATGGGTAGGGGTGGTAGTAGTGATAGGCATCCAGCCCCCCATGGGTAGGGGTGGTAGTAGTGATAGGCATCCAGCCCCCATGGGTAGGGGTGGTAGTAGTGATAGGCATCCAGCCCCCATGGGTAGGGGTGGTAGTAGTGACAGGCATCCAGCCCCCCATGGGTAGGGGTGGTAGTAGTGATAGGCATCCAGCCCCCATGGGTAGGGGTGGTAGTAGTGATAGTGCATCCAGCCCCCCTGGGTAGGGGTGGGAGTAGTGACAGGCATCCAGCCCCCCATGGGTAGGGGTGGTAGTAGTGACAGGCATCCAGCCCCCCATGGGTAGGGGTGGTAGTGGTAGTAGGCATCCAGCCCCCCATGGGTAGGGGTGGTAGTGGTGGTAGGCATCTAGCACCACCTGGGTAGGGGTGGTAGTAGTGACAGGCATCCAGCCCCCCATGGGTAGGGGTGGTAGTAGTGATAGGCATCCAGCCCCCCATGGGTAGGGGTGGTAGTAGTGACAGGCATCCAGCCCCCCTGGGAAGGGGTGGTAGTAGTGGTAGGCATCCAGCCCCCCATGGGTAGGGGTGGTGGTAGTGGTAGGCATCCAGACCCCCATGGGTATGGGTGGTAGTAGTGACAGGCATCCAGCCCCCCATGGGTACGGTGGTGGTAGTGGTAGTAGGCATCCAGCCCCCCCTGGGTAGGGGTGGTAGTAGTGACAGGCATCTAGCACCCCCTGGGTAGGGGTGGTAGTAGTGACAGGCATCCAGCCCACCATGGGTAGGGGTGGTAGTAGTGATAGGCAACCAGCCCCCCATGGGTAGGGGTGGTAGTAATGGTAGGCATCTAGCACCCCTGGGTAGGGGTGGTAGTAGTGACAGGCATCCAGCCCCCATGGGTAGGGGTGGTAGTAGTGACAGGCATCTAGCACCCCATGGGTAGGGGTGGTAGTAGTGACAGGCATCCAGCCCCCCATGGGTAGGGGTGGTAGTAGTGACAGGCATCTAGCACCCCCTGGGTAGGGGTGGTAGTAGTGACAGGCATCCAGCCCCCCATGGGTAGGGGAGGTAGTAGTGATAGGCATCCAGCCCCTCATGGGTAGGGGTGGTAGTGGTAGTAGGCATCCAGCCCCCCCTGGGTAGGGGTGGTAGTAGTGACAGGCATCCAGCCACCAATGGGTAGGAGTGGTAGTAGTGACAGGCATCCAGCCCCCCATTCGTAGGGGTGGTGGTAATGGTAGTAGGCATCCAGCCCCCCCTGGGTAGGGGTGGTAGTAGTGACAGGCATCCAGCCCCCCATGGGTAGGGGTGGTAGTAGTGGTAGGCATCCAGCCCCCCCTGGGTAGGGGTGGTAGTAGTGACAGGCATCCAGCCCCCCATGGGTAGGGGTGGTAGTAGTGACAGGCATCCAGCCCCCCATGGGTAGGGGTGGTAGTAGTGGTAGGCATCTAGCACCCCCTGGGTAGGGGTGGTAGTAGTGACAGGCATCCAGCCCCCCATGGGTAGGGGTGGTAGTAGTGATAGGCATCCAGCCCCCCATGGGTAGGGGTGGTAGTAGTGACAGGCATCTAGCACCCCATGGGTAGGGGTGGTAGTAGTGACAGGCATCCAGCCCCCCATGGGTAGGGGTGTTAGTAGTGACAGGCATCTAGCACCCCCTGGGTAGGGGTGGTAGTAGTGACAGGCATCCAGCCCCCCATGGGTAGGGGTGGTAGTAGTGATAGGCATCCAGCCCCCCATGGGTAGGGGTGGTAGTGGTAGTAGGCATCCAGCCCCCCCTGGGTAGGGGTGGTAGTAGTGACAGGCATCCAGCCACCCATGGGTAGAAGTGGTAGTAGTGACAGGCATCCAGCACCCCATTCGTAGGGGTGGTGGTAGTGTTAGTAGGCATCCAGCCCCCCCTGGGTAGGGGTGGTAGTAGTGACAGGCATCCAGCCCCCCATGGGTAGGGGTGGTAGTAGTGACAGGCATCCAGCCCCCCTGGGTAGGGGTGGTAGTAGTGACAGGCATCCAGCCCCCATGGGTAGGGGTGGTAGTAGTGACAGGCATCCAGCCCCCCATGGGTAGGGGTGGTAGTAGTGACAGGCATCAGCCCCCTGGGTAGGTGGTAGTAGTGACAGGCATCCAGCCCCCATGGGTAGGGGTGGTAGTAGTGGTAGGCATCCAGCACCCCCTGGGTAGGGGTGGTAGTAGTGACAGGCATCCAGCACCCCATGGGTAGGGGTGGTAGTAGTGACAGGCATCCAGCCCCCCATGGGTAGGGGTGGTAGTAGTGATAGGCATCCAGCCCCCCATGGGTAGGGGTGGTAGTGGTAGTAGGCATCCAGCCCCCCCTGGGTAGGGGTGGTAGTAGTGACAGGCATCCAGCCCCCCCTGGGTAGGGGTGGTAGTAGTGACAGGCATCCAGCCCCCCATGGGTAGGGGTGGTAGTAGTGATAGGCATCCAGCCCCCCATGGGTAGGGGTGGTAGTAGTGACAGGCATCTAGCACCCCCTGGGTAGGGGTGGTAGTAGTGACAGGCATCCAGCCCACCATGGGTAGGGGTGGTAGTAGTGATAGGCATCCAGCCCCCCATGGGTAGGGGTGGTAGTGGTAGTAGGCATCCAGCCCCCCATGGGTAGGGGTGGTAGTGGTAGTAGGCATCCAGCCCCCCCTGGGTAGGGGTGATTGTAGTGACAGGCATCCAGCCCCCATGGGTAGGGGTGGTAGTAGTGATAGGCATCCAGCCCCCCATGGGTAGGGGTGGTAGTAGTGATAGGCATCCAGCCCCCCATGGGTAGGGGTGGTAGTAGTGATAGGCATCCAGCCCCCCATGGGTAGGGGTGGTAGTGGTAGTAGGCATCCAGCCCCCCCTGGGTAGGGGTGGTAGTAGTGACAGGCATCCAGCCCCCCCTGGGTAGGGGTGGTAGTAGTGACAGGCATCCAGCCCCCCATGGGTAGGGGTGGTAGTGGTAGTAGGCATCCAGCCCCCCATGGGTAGGGGTGGTGGTAGTGGTAGGCATCCAGCCCCCCCTGGGTAGGGGTGGTAGTGGTAGTAGGCATCCAGCCCCCCATGGGTAGGGGTGGTGGTAGTGGTAGGCATCCAGCCCCCCATGGGTAGGGGTGGTAGTAGTGGTAGGCATCTAGCACCCTCTGGGTAGGGGTGGTATTAGTAGTTGGCATCCAGGCCCCTATGTGTGTATGTGGCATTGGTGATAGCCATCCCGCCCCTATGGTGCTGCTGTTGCTGGTGTAAGTAATTTCTGCATCCCTATGTGTGTGTGGTATATGTCGGGTACGTGTGGTTTGTTTGTGTGGTGGGTGTTTGACTTACCTTCTGCGCCGTACGCGTCCGTACCAGTTCCGGTAATAGATGTAGAGTATTGGTAGGATCAGCGCGATGGGATTCATGGTTGGTTCGCCTCGTTCGTCTTTCTCTTTGCTTCGCCTCGTCGCTGGCTTGTTCGTCTCGTAGCCGTGGATCGTCTCGTGGCGCGAATCGGAGCTTATGTGCGCCTCTCCCGGATGCCTTGATGTGCCGTGCGTAGCGACGGGTTCGGCACATACGGAAGGCGCATCGTACTAGTCCGGCCGGACAGGGCTGCATTTGGGCTTCCGTGCGACTCGAATCTGCGTTTCCGGATCCGCATCGGTCGGAGAACAGGAGCTGGATTGGGTGAGTGAGACTGGGTCGGGATTTGGGCAGTTATGCGCATCGTACTTGCTCGTTCGGACGTATGTGCGAATCGGTCGGGAAACACGCATTTGCCTGGTTTTTTTCCCGGGCGAATGGTGTTAGGTACGCCTCCGACCGGGATCGGAATCGACCCCTTATTTGGAGCACATGATGGCACACATATTGCATTAAGACCACCTCATGACAAGGAACAAGTCCAATGGACTACTCATAACATCCATCCTATCGATGTGCAAGCTGTCTTGGTACAGGATTTGTACACCCAAAGACTGTGACAGTCATTCCCAGGAACAATCCATGTCCACTTCATACATCCAAACAGCATCATATACCTGCTAATGTCACAACTCTGAAATGCCCAAATGAAAATGCCATGGTGAAGATACCTAAAACAGACCAAACCAAAGAGATTAGCTAGGAAACCATACATATAACACAGTTCACATAGTCAACCTCTGGAGAATACAGACCATGCCAAAAATCTAAGGTAAACAAAGTAACACCAATAAAGTGAGCATGTGTCAAAACCTTCCTCCACAAACACCTTTCACCAGAATTTGCCACAGATTTAGCTTCATAATATCTTTCCAATACATACTCCGCACATCATCACAACAAGAGTTTGCTGTAACAGTCAAAGTCATGACATTTCACAAGATAGTTGCACTTATGAGAAGAAGTTATTGATGAGATCTTGACAAAAGACAGCTCCTTCCTCTTCACCACTATCACTTCATGGTCTCGATCCTCTGCGATATAAGGAATGTTCGGTTGCAGGGCGATGATGTGGAGTATGCAGCAGGCCAGGGTGATTTGACATACCTTCCCAGGTAAGTAGAGGAGGGCTCCCACAGTCTTGCCCAGACATTTGAATCTGCCCTTCAGGAGCCCAAAAGTCCTCCCCCCTGGGGGCCTTGTTCTTTCATGGGCCTCATCGAAGCGGACCTACCCTGGTGGAATTGGATTCCTTAGCGGTGCCAGCAACTATGAATGGTTGGGATACGCTGAGACTCCTAAATTGAAGATAAACATAGGTGCAACAATGAGTCACACACTTTGTGATTATAGTACCTGACATCATGCATACAAAGTTAGGACAGATCATACTTACCAACAAGCCAGGCCCTCTCCGGTAGCAGTTGTGACATGAGCTGGGGTATGGTGCTGTATGAAGGAATCATGTGCTGTCTTGGGAATCGGGCACAGACATTTGAAATGTACAAATCCGCTAAGCAGACAACTTGCACGTTGATGGAATGGAAGTGCTTCCAGTTCTGATCAACTTGTTCCCTGGCTTGCTGTGGCACTAAAGGAATATGGGTGCCATCAATGGCTCTAACCACATGTGGGATGCTTCCAAATCCATAGAAATCCCCCTTCACATTGGCTAAATCCTCACTTATGGGGAAATGGATGTAGCTGTCAATGTGTTTTATCATTGCTGAAAGCATGTCTTGTAGTACATCACTGAACATTGATTGCGACATACCACCAGATACAGCCACAGTGTGCTGGAAGGAACCTGTGGCCAGAAAATGTAGTACTGCCATAAGTTTCACAATAGTTGGAATACATGTGGGATTAGTGTTTTGAGGAAGGAGATCAGGCTACAACTGATGACATAAATCCTGCATTGTTTGCCTATTTAAACAAACTTTCTTGATGACATCCCTTTCTTCCATGGTCTGAAGGTCTGGAAATGGGTGGTACACTGGAGGCTATCGTCTACTCCCTTTCCCAGGGTGGAGGGAAAACAATTTTGTTAACATTGGCCCCAATGTCCACAGTAACATATGTGAAGAGTCACCCAAAAGTAATGTGACAACACATAACTGGTTCAGAAAGCATAACACATTATCCACAATGTAATTGTCTACTGTCCTACATCCACCAATAGTCCCCATTGAGGCCTTCACATGTGTCTGTAACATAAATGGGCAAATTATACATTCAGAAATGTATTCTTAGCACAATAATGTTAATTTTAGGATATTTTAAGTCAAAAACCATCAACCACGGTGCCCAGTGCGGTAACTAGTCATAATATCGAATTTTTAATATCGATACACAATAATATCGAGTTTAGTATATCGACAATACTAAAATATCGATGCTATATATATATCAATGTTAAAAATATTGTTTTTTTTTTGGGTGAAATATCAAAGTATAAAATATCGAATCAAAAATATCGTAATAAAAAATATAGTTTTTTAGTGTTGTGTAAAATATTGAAACAAATATATAGAACGTATAAAATATTGTTTTTTAAAAATATCATTTTTATATTATTTTGTATTAAAATATTGGTTTTTTTATGTAATAGTTGTTGAAAATAGTAAAAAAAAATTGTAATAGAAATGTTAGGAAGCGGGATGTTGGGTTTTTAGGGATAAGGGTGGGAGTGTTTTAAAATAATGAGAACTGAATTTTTAATTTTTAAATATTTGATAATTTAAAATATGAATTGTTGTTTTGGAGCGGGATGTTTGGTTTTAGGGGATAAGGGTGGAGTGTTTTAAAAATTTAAGAAATTAAATTTGGAAATTTTAAAATGAATTTATTGAAATTATAAATTTGTTTTAGAATTGAGATGTTGGGTTTTTAGGGGATAAGGGTGGGCAGTGTTTTAAATAGAATGAACATTTTTATAAATTCATTTAAAATTTAAATTGTAATTTTATAAAATAGAGTTATTAGCAATGGGATGTTGGGTTTATAGGGATGATGTTTGGGAGAATTTAAATTCGAAAAAACATTTAAAAATTAAATTGAGATTCTTAAAAATAAATTGGAAATATTTAATTTATGAGTGCAAATTTGTGTTTATAGGGAAGAGGGCTGGGGAGTGTTTTAAAATATAATGTAATATTTTTAAAACTTTAGGGGCCTATTACGATGGCGGTCGGATGTCCACCGCCGGGGGCGGCGGTGGTGCCCGCCGGACCGGCGGTGGGCATCCGCCCGCGATCGCAAGCCAGAAAACCACCAGTCAAACTAGGATGGCGGTGGTGACCGCGGCGGTGGGAAATTCCGACCGCCGCTTTTCCGCCGGTTGCCATCCGCACTCCTGCCTGGCGGACGGAGCAGGACCGGGATAATGGTGGCGATGCAGAGCAGGCTCCGCCGGCACGATTATGATGCCGGCGGTAGCCAGCCTTTCCTCAGCGGTCAGACCGCCATGGAAAGGCATGCGGAGATTGTCGCCCCCAATGTGTTGGGGGGGTGGGTGCACTGGGGGGGTACCCATGGTCCCCCCCTACATTTCCCTGTACCAGGTGGCAGGCACTGTGCAGTGCCTGCCACGCAGTGCAGGGAAATGCAGGACATGCTCCTTTCGGCATTGCGGCGCTGCGGTCGGATTTCGACCGCGGGTCATCATAATTCGACCGGTGGTGATGTCGCGGGCCATGCGGGCGGTCTTTTCCCGCTACCATGGCGGTCGGGGAGGTTTTCCGACCGCCATCGTAATAGGCCCCTTCGATTTTATAAAAAAATATTAGAAAAAATTTCAAAATATTTTATTTATTTACAATGTAATAATGAATGTGTGTAAATTTTAAGAATTAATGGTAATTAGAATATAAAATGTTAAATAAATTTTTATTTTTAAGTAATAAGAATGGTAAAAATATTGGTGAAAAGAATTAATTTAAATGTTTATTTATGAACTATATATAGTAAATGTATTTGAGTTTATTATTAGATACAAATATTGTATTTTATGTAATTTATATAATGAGAAAACAAAAATGAAGTTGTTTTGTTTCATAATATTTATTTATTATATATTATTAGTAATATTAATTTTTTTAAATATTTAAAAAAAAAAAAAAATTAGAGAGTAGTGGTTTTATCAAATATTAATTATGTACAATATGTTATAATTGAATTAAATAATGTGTAGTGTCCTGCATCTTCTACTATTTTTAGTAACTGGAGGGGTAATAGTAAATTATATATCTTTAATGTCCAGCACTTTCCCGGAGTATATATTAATTGTAGTGGGAATAGTAAATTATATTGCTTTAGTGTCCAGCACCTTCTTTGAATTAATACTAACTGGAGTGGGAAAAGTAAATTATATAGGTTTAGTGTCCAGCACCTTCCCTGACTTAATACTAACTGGAGTGGGAATAGTAAATTATATAGGTTTAGTGTCCAGCACCTTCCCTGACTTAATACTAACTGGAGTGGGAATAGTAAATTATATATCTTTAATGTCCAGCACCTTACCTGACTTAATATTAACTTGAGTGGGAATAGTAATTTATATATCTTTAATGTCCAGCACCTTCCCTGAGTATGTATTAAGTGCAGTGGGAATAGTAAATTATATATGTTTAGTGTCCAGCACATTCCCTGACTTAATACTAACTGGAGTGGGAATAGTAAATTATATAGGTCTAGTGTCCTGCACCTTCCCTGACTTAATACTAACTGGAGTGGGAATAGTAAATTATATATGCTTAGTGTCCAGCACTTTCCCTGACTTAGGGGCACATTACGATGGTGGGCGGACAAAGTCCGCCCGCCACCGCAACGGAAAAAGGGACCGCCCGCAAGAGGTGCGGCGGTCCCGCTGTGCGTATTATGATGCCACCGCCACTGTGGCGGTGGCATCCCCTATTCCCAGCATTGTGGCGGGTGGTGCTCAGAGCACCGCCCGCCACAATGCTGGAATGTACGTTGTGCATTGACATGCACAAGGTGACAGGCACCGCACGGTGCCTGCCACTTTGTCCATGCCAATGCAGGGGGTACCATAGGTACCTCCATGTGCACCCCCACTCCCCAACATCCTGGGGGCCCGCTACGGGCCCCCAACAGCGAAGACCACATGCCTTTCCATGGCGGCAACGCCGCCATGGAAGGGCTGCTTCCGCCATCATCATAATATGGATGGCGGTGTCTTGCAGACACCGCCACCATATTATGCATGTTTTCCGCCCGGTCGATGAGTCGACCGCCGGAAAAGCAGCAGACGGTCTTTCCGTCCGCCGCGGAGCCCCCAGCCATCATAATATGATGGGGGAAATGTTAGGCAGGTGGTGTAAAATAGCGGGCGGATCGCCACCGCCATACGGGCGGTGGCGATCCGCCCGCTATCATAATGACCCCTTTTAGTACTAACTGGAGTGGGAATAGTAAATTATATATCTTTAATGTCCAGCCCCTTCCCTCAGTATATATTAATTGGAGTGGGAATAGTAAATTATATATGTTTAGTGTCCAGCACCTTCCCTGAGTATGTATTAAGTGCAGTGGGAATAGTAAATTATATACGTTTAGTGTCCAGCACCTTCACTGACTTAATACTAACTGGAGTGGGAATAGTAAATTATATAGGTTTAGTGTCCAGCACCTTCCCTGACTTAATACTAATTGGAGTGGGAATAGTAAATTATATAGGTTTAGTGTCCAGCACCTTCTCTGACTTAATACTAACTGGAGTGGGAATAGTAAATTATATATCTTTAATGTCTAGCACCTTCCCTGAGTATATATTAATTGGAGTGGGCATAGTAAATTATATATGTTTAGTGTTCAGCACCTTTCCTGACTTAATACTAACTGGAGTGGGAATAGTAAATTATATATCTTTAATGTCAATCAATCAATCAGGGGTTTGTTAAAGCGCGACTACTCACCCGTAAGGGTCTCAAGGCGCTAGGGGTGGGGAGGGGTGCAGGTTCCATTCCATCAAGGAAGGGGTCTGTCGAAGAGCCAGGTTTTGAGGTTTCTTGCGAAGATGGGGAGCGATGTTGTCTGTCTGAGGTGGAGCGGAAGGGCGTTCCATGCTTTGGCCGCGAGGAAGGAGAAGGAGCGGCCTCCCGATCTGGTCTTTCTGGTGCGGGGGACCACGGCGTAGGAGAGCTGGGCTGATCGTAGAGTCCTTTGGGGTGCGTGGAATTTGAGGTGCGTGGGGTGCGTGGAATAATGTCCAGCACCTTCCCTGAATATATATTAAGTGGAGTGAGAATAGTAAATTATATATGTTTAGTGTCCAGCACCTTCCCTGACTTAATACTAACTAGAGTGGGAATAGTAAATTATATATCTATAATGTCCAGAACCTTCCCTGAGTATATATTAACTGGAGTGGGAATAGTAAATTATATATGTTTCGTGTCCAGCACCTTCCCTGACTTAATACTAACTGGAGTGGGAATAGTAAATTATATATCTTTAATGTCCAGAACCTTCCCTGAGTATATATTAACTGGAGTGGGAATAGTAAATTATATATGTTTCGTGTCCAGCACCTTCCCTGACTTAATACTAATTGGAGTGGGAATAGTACATATATATCTTTAATGTCCAGCACCTTCCCTGAGTATATATTAACTGGAGTGGGAATAGTAAATTATATGTGTAGTGTAGAGCACATTACTTTAGTTTATACTAATTGGTGTAGAAATATTATATTATATATGTTTATAGGTGTGTGACTTTAAAATATTTTTATAATCTGTAGTAGTAATGTGTATGTATAATATTTTATTTTATATTTACAATTACAATAATTATAACAATATATTTTGATAATACATATTAGTTAAAAAATATACATTGCATTAAAATATACATTTTAGGAAATATTTAATAACAATAAATTAATAGAAAAATAATCAGACTTGGAAATTTTTAAATGATCTTTATTTTTAATAATAAGATACTTAGGGGTCTATTAGGATGGCGGGCGGACCTGAGTCCGCCCGCCATCCTCGCGGTGTTGGGACCGGCCGCCAGACGTGCGGCGGTCCCGCACCGCTAATTAGGATGCGGCCGCCACCCTGTCGGTCGCATTCCCGCATTATGACATTGCGGCG
Source organism: Calotriton arnoldi (assembly GCA_963921515.1). Classification (NCBI taxonomy): domain Eukaryota; kingdom Metazoa; phylum Chordata; class Amphibia; order Caudata; family Salamandridae; genus Calotriton; species Calotriton arnoldi. The sequence continues at coordinate 2,810,830 of CAWUFW010001098.1, forward strand.
GGTGCTGCTTACAGCAACACCCGCCGCAATGCCAAAGTGCCATGGTGTGCATTTGCATGCACAACGTGGCAGGCACCGCGCGGTGCCTGCCACCTTGTGCATGCAAATGGAGGGGGGGTTCCATAGGTACCCCCTCAAGTGCAGCCCCCCAACCCCCCGGGGGCCCACAACGGGCCCCCAAGGCACATCACCGCCAGCCTTTCCATGGCGGCATCACCGCCATGGAAAGGCCAGTTTACCCACACATCCTAATATGGATGGCGGTGCCTGGTAGGCACTGCCACCATATTGAGGCCCAATTCCGCCCGGCGGGCAATCGGAACGATTGCCGACCGGCGGAAAAGCGGCGGACGCACTTTGCCTCCGCCGCGCTACCCCCGCCATAATAATATGGCGGGGGTAAATCAGGTTGTGATTATAATCACCCCTTGGAGTAAAAAACATATTTTATTAAGGCATTATTATACACATGAGGAAACATACAAAATAAATACACATTTTTATTTTTGCAATATAAAGTAATTTGGATATATGTTTATTGACATATATTATATTTTGAACATACATGTTTTTTACATTGTTAATTTTTAGGATACAGGTATTTATCTTTTGTAGTAGAAAACATTTTTTGTTATTTTAGTTTAGAACATTTTTGTAACAGATAAATTTTGCAAAATAATTTTACAGTTTATTTTTGCATGTTTAACAATTAATTATATACATATTTTGTTTAAATTAAACAATATAACATCTTACAGAATTAGTAGAAAAAACACATTTTAAGTGGTTAACAATTTTTGTACATGTAATATATATTTTTAATTAATATTATTTATGTATGAAATATTAATAATATTAATTATTACATTGTTACATTTTATATAAACATCTTTTTGAAAAGGTAAGTTTTTTTAACATTTGAAAAAAATTACCATTTTTGGAAAGCATTGTAAATGATACTGAATAAATAAGTAATTATAATAATCATTAATATATTTTATATTAATTATTATTATAATTTTCTATGTAGAAAAAATGTTACATTATTTTTAACATATAAGTACAATATTGTAATATTTTTAGAAAACATATAAGTAATTTATTTATTACTGTATTACATGTTTGGAAATTCGTTTCTATGTGTTTTATTATTTAACCAGCCATTTTTGTTTTACAGGGACTATTTTGTAACCGCTTACTGTTGTTTTGGGTTATTTCAGAGGGGACAAGCTCGCGATTAGAAGCTGCGTCACGTCGAGCAAGGTAAGTGTAATTTTCTTTAATTAAACTAAGGGGCCTATTACGAAGTCCGCCAGCCACCGTAACGGTAAACGGGACCGACCGCCAGAGGTGCGGCAGTCCCGCCAGGCCCATTAGGATGCAACCGCCACCCTGGCGGTCGCATCCCGCATCTATTACATTGCGGCGGACGGTGCTGTCAGCAGCACCGGCCGCAATGTAAAAGCTGCATCTAGTGCATTGGCATGCACAACGTGACAGGCACCGTGCGGTGCCTGCCACCTTGTGCGTGGCAATGAAGGGGGTTACCATAGGTACCCCCCAAGTGCAGCCACCGGGGGCCAGCAACGGGCCCCCAAAGCCATTTACTGCATGCCTTTCCATGGCGGAGTCTCCGCCATGGAAAGGCATGTCACCGCAGGCATCGTAATATGGATGGCGGTGCCTGCAAGGCACCGCCACCATATTGTGTGCCTTTTTCTGCCCGGCCGGCAATCCGACCGGCGGAAAAGCGGCGGACGGTCTTTCCGTCCGCCGCGGTGCCCCTCGCCATACTAATATGGCGGGGGGTGACACAGGGACATTTGGCGGGCGGATCACCACCGCCGGGCCGGCGGTGGCGATCCGCCCATGATCCTAATGGGCCCCCAAGTTTTACTTGTATTTTAATGTAGTTAGGTGGTAGGTAGTGTAGTGTAGTTCCTATTTCCCTAATAGGCTCTGCGCATTGGAATAATATACCCTATAGGCTTGACATAGGACTGAGGTCGGTATGTCCCTATCGAGTATATTAAACTTAATTACTTGTGCCAGCTAGCTCAGAGGCCACTAGAAACTCCTTGAGAACAAGAAGGAAGTAGTTTCTGGCAACCGAAAAACATGACAACTTTGTTTCCCTTTAGAATCGGAACACGTCTCAGAATCGTGGAAACAATAGATAACAGTTTCACTCAGTCAATCGTGCATGCTAAGGGGCCGATTCCGATTCCGGCCGGAAATCTCTCCGACCGAGCCGGACCCGGAGAGAATTCCGACCGAATCGGACCCTAGCAGTCCGACCGGACGAGTACGATGCATTCGCATGCTATCGGACTCGATTCGGTCGGACTCCCATTGAAGTCAATGGGAGCCGGTCGTACGACGCGTACGCGGGCTCCCATTAACTCAATGGGTGCGAGGCGAACAAGGGCGCCCCCTACAGCGGGTACGCGTCCATGCGCATCGCGGCGTTCAAGCACAGGTAGGGGGGACCCATGGGTCCCCCCTGTGTGCGACTCGTGCGCCTACACGTACAGGGGGGTCTGACGCGGACCCCCAAAGTCCGGCTCCGACAGCTTTTTCGAGCCGGACGGCGCGAGTCGGTCGGACTGCTCGCGGCGCGCATCGTACTTACCCGGCTGGGAAACGTCTCCATAGAGCGGTGCGAGTCGTGTCCATGCGAGTCGGTCGGAGCGTGTTGAAGCCGCGTACGAGTCGGTCGGCGATTTTGCGGGAGATTGCATCGTACTCGCTCTGCCGGACCCGCGTACGATTCGGGCAGGAAACAGGGCTCCGAATCGGATCCGGTAAATCCGAATCCGATTCGGAGCACTACCGGCCGAGATCGGAATCGGCCCCTTAGTTTCTACAGAGTTACACAGAAAGGAAAGACGGGCGTTTCAATAAAAAGGTTTTATTGAACAGTCATGTTTCTCGTGTAAGAGATATGTGCTGTTATGATCACAAGACAGTATGTAAGATAAATAATGTACAGTGTAAGCAGGAGAAATAAATAATACTGCGCTAGCATTATCTTTTAGCATATATTCACGTACATAAATAACATGAGCTAAAAATACGAGTACTCATACGATGCGTCTCTAAGCTAGTTCTACCCCAATGTACCTAACCTAGTCTAGGTGTAGGGAAAGCTAAAAGTAGGTGGAGTATTCTCTAGTCTGGTATACTAAGAGTATGTTAAGTATAGTACGCCAAGTATGCCAAGAGTCCCTCTAGGTTCTAGTCAGCTCCATACCTTGAGAATGAGAGAGGTGGGAATCTCTTGCTGGATCTGGAACTCTAACACCCCGCGAAGGGAGTCAGAACACTGGAAGCTGGATTCGTCTGCGTGCAGGAATGACAGCGTCTTCTCAGTGCGTCAGGCCGGGATACGGGCTCCTCTGAAGTCGAGGTCTCCTCTTACTTGCTTGGGCAAGGGAAGGTATATTTATACCTGGTAGGTGTCTTGGGATGTTAGCATTGACGTGAAGTCGGACAGAGGAAGACATCAGGAATGAACCCTTAAGGTATAACGGTTCATACATAATAGATGAGTTCTTGGAGAAATCAATAGTCCTGTGCTAGGGGAACTCCCGAAGCTTAAGGGTCTGGTTTCTAAGAACTCGTTGTGATGTTAGGGTGGACGGATGTCGGTGACCATGCCTGTATTTGGAGTGCACGGTTAATGCCTAAATAAGGACAGGGATTCTATGCCTACATAAGGGCAATGCGAATTGTGACTATATAAGGACATGATTCAGGAAAACCTATATACGGACACCTAAAGCGGAATACAACACCCACTCCACTTTCGAATGAACGATAATACTAAATGCTAAACATTTAAATGCTAAACATAAAATTGAGTACCACATATTGCTAAAAACATTTCTAAAAGCATATTAAAAGAGGCTCAAAACTGTAGAAATGCAATAGGTACTGTACATTTAAAGCATCGTTATCATTCTAAGCATATAATGGAAGTAAATGCAACATGAATGAATAAACAGAAATATATACATATGATGAAATGGTCGATAAGTTTTCAAAAATCAAAGCCATTGCATATCATGGAATTAAATGAAATGTCTAGACAAGTAAGGTGACAATGTGTCCCTGGAAGTATTCAAAGAAGTCCGTTTTATAAGACTAGTTCTACTGTAAGCAGATTGTTCATTTGCCATGTCATTTAAAAAAAAATTAAAAAAATTTAAAAGGAAAAAAGTTCAATTTCTGGGAAAAGTTCCAAGTTTTGAAAATATGAAGGGCAAATTTCATTATTGCCCTGGTACACTGTGAGCCGAATCAAAGTCAGTGTATGGGTCTGGCGTAAACATTAGATCATCTATTTCCGTAGCCAAAATATCGTCCACCGAAGTTGGTGACATTTGGAACACCTCGTTCAGAAGGTTAATTGCACAGAGATGAGAAACATCGCCTTCAGCAGAAGATGCAATGTTCGCGTCCGTTGTTACCTGTGTGCCTGTTGATCCATCTCGTACCTCAGCAGCTGCCGGAAGCGTCTGTGAGATCTCAATGAATGCCGTCATCAGGATTGGTAGCCTCTGGGGACAACACAGAGCATGGGCCGTTATCGGGTCCAGCAGAGTATCGATATCCGTTGGCATGACTGAGGGGAGTGTTAGACAGGTGTCTAGCACGCATTCTTCACCGCAAAACAGGCAGCGTAGAACAATCTTGCCAGATTGGTCTGAATGACAGGAACCACGTTGTATTAAGTTGCCGTAGACGAGGCATGCCCAAAAGCTGTACTATTCGCTCACGGCATTTCCGTTCAAGGAGAGCTTTCTCCACATCGCTCGGAGTGATGTTGGCGAATAGGCTTGCCATAGCGTAGTAGGAGGAATAGAAACAGAATTCCTGCAACAAGTGCGAGAATTAAAGGCACACCACCAAACACCGAATGTGCGAAGTTTGGGATGATTCCGAGGACAGCCTAGAAAGGTGCTAATAGTCCGGAACAGATGGTCTTAAATACATGTACAATTCCGCTTGTATCAGACATGTTAAAGATACGTCCTATCATTTCTACGAAATGTATAGGGCAGTTTGTACGAATTAATGCCTGTATCTCTGCCGAAGTCCTTGCAACTTGTAGATCATAGGTTTCTTTGGCCGAGGTCAAAGGCACTGTTTGTTGTATAAGCATGGCTTTCATTCTGCTTAAAGTATCAAATCTTATAAAAGAGACATTCAACGAAGGCCACAAAGGCGACTCCCTGACTGTGTCTATTGGGGCAAACAATACTTGCATACAGCAAGTGACCCTGGAGTTGACCGTTACTAGATATGGGATGCCTGGCAACATGCCACAGCAACTCTGATCATTCAACATAAGGTAATTCCCATTAGAAAGTTGGCCAAACGTTGGATTAATCACAGCAGCTGGTGTACCCTGCTGGTGGCAGGACAAATTTGCCACAGAACCATTACTAGCCCCGTGTAAAGATATGTCCTGACAAATTAGTGAACCGCTTAGTGCGCTTTCACAGTGTGTACCGCTCAAAAACACTTCACGATCCCCACTCCAACACCTATATGTGTAAGGTAAATTCCAGGATGTCTTAATGTATTCTTTACCCAACCTTTCATATTTGCCTGCTTGCATCTGTTTGAGGCAATACTGAAACTGAAAGGAAGTCACAGGTAGACTAATTTTGCCATGAATAAGCCATTCTGTAACTGGTTTTTCTGCCACTGTGAATGGTAATTTCTCAAGTTTTTCAATGCTCAGTACTGTATACTTTGCTCCCCTTTGTGCCAGTTCGATCTGTTTATCAGTTAGATTGTATTCTGCAAAGAGAGCCGACGTGTTGATAAAACGCCAAGGTACATAGCCCGCACGCAAATATTGCAGCGTCCAGCTTAATAACATAATAGAACGTAACTGAGACTGGCCTTGCTGTAACATGGCTAAATCTTGTTCCAGTATGTCGATAGCAGAGGATACAATACTGTCCAATGAATAAATTCTGGAGGACAAAGTTGTTAACTCATTGTCGACCACAGTGAGAGTTTTCTCTAAGTTAATACGATCAAGTTCACGTATTCGTTCTGCGGCCTCCATCTGTGACAGCTTCCATGCTTCATTATAAGCAGCATAGATGCCGGCATATATGAAACGTTTTTGACGCGGTTTTCTTTGTCCAAGCAAGAATTCCCTAAGGTCTGCATCTTCTTTAAGTAAAGATAAGTGTTGTTTCACATCCTTAAGTGTAGATTTTTGCAGCCAATCGAGGCATAATTTTCTTACACTGTATGTTGTTACTACCCCCGGATGCTGTCTTTGGACGTATCGTGGGTCTGGCCTATGAATAGTAAAGCCCTGAGTTTTATTCAGGAATCTCTCTTGACAGTTGTTTGTGTCTGTGGGCCAGATCAACCATTTTCTCCAATCAGGATTTGTTCTGTTGAGTTGTAGTATTTTGTCAACTGTAACCGCTGCCTCTGTATTGTTATTACTGGCAGGTGTTGGTACAGAAGGTGTTTTCATGTCTTTAATCTTGGCCAAACCAAGGCAAGACGTTTGTTGCACAGTGTCATTCAAAAACATTATTTGCTGAGGGACGATACAGGCTCTAAACAAAGCTTCTATCCCCTGCACTTGCCAATCTTTAGTACCCCAGACAGATTTTGTGTCTATTGTGTCTTTCCACAAATCGAAACCATGTCTAGACAGTTGGGCAATAAATGCTGCAGAGTAAATCTGTTTTGTATTAGTTAACACAATTTTTAGTCCTGTTTTGTTCACATTTTTATAGTAAAATGTTTCTGGATCAGATGTATTGTATCCTGAAAAATATGGAAACTTTTTAGCAAATGTTTTTGAACTACCTTTTGCTGGTGTTGGACAATGCTCCCATTGGTTAAACATAAACACATTTATAGGTGTTGCAGATTTATGCAAAAAATGTTGACCATAGTGGTTATAGCAATACAGCTGTTCATAGTCTGATGAACCCTCTAAATATTCATTATTAGAAAATGCAGCAGACTTCTCTAGGTCAAACATTATGTCATTTACAGTTTCAAAGTCCCAATCATCAGAATAGGTACTGGATGAAACAAAATCACTTAGTGAAATCTTAAATAAATGTGGAATGTTCAAATGTTCAGTAGGGCCAAAAATATTAAAATACGTTTTGTCCCACACTATACCATCCTGTATAGGAACGGCTGTGATGTTCACTGCAGACAAGTCTCTTGTTTCATGATGGGATGATTTGTGAGGTTTCAAAAGTAAGTTCACTTATTTTCTTTCAGTGTTCACATGGATATATCTGCCATTTATAAGCACGCTCATAGTCATAACCAAAGCTAGCCACAGCATAATGAAAAATATTCCAGAAATAATCCATAGGTCAATCCATGGTGAAACCAGATAAGTCTTTTTCAGAAAATGAAGAAAGTCTTGTGCTTGCTGTTTGAAAGTTAATGATGCTGGCGACGTCTCAGGCTCACTCGGATACTCTGAAAACGTAACAAAGTTAATGAAATAGCCAGAAGCAGTTCTGTCAATTGTTTGAATTGCATCAGGATTTGTAGAAATCGCTGGAACCAGTTGAACACTTGTTACATTGGTGTAGATAGGTGTATTTGGACGAACTGTTACTTGAGTTTCAAGAGGGATAAGTTCCATAGCATTGTTGTTCAGTCCTTCATTTGTTACTGCTGAATTCTCGATGGTTATCAGTCTTTCAGTCTGAACCTCTTGGATAGTAGCGAGAGGAGTGTGTCTGCTACTAGGTCGGAGTCCACGAGGCCTACTATTTAGTATTGGCCACATACTGTGGTTTGATAAGGTCGATGGACACAAATCCTTTCTCCTTTTTTCCAGCAAGGGGCGGCAGAAGTACTGTTCTTGTTCCGTGTACGGCTAGGACAGGTACTAGTTGTCTGTAAGAAGGTCCAAATTCCATCTTGTCCGCAATCTTCTCTCCCAACTTCTCTCCCAACTTTTGGAATCCAGACAGGCCTTGCTGGGACTGCCGGTTTTTCCCCAGTGGTGGTTGGATGCAGGAATACGTTGCTTTGTTTCGATCTTAGTTCATTTAGATCCTGTAAAACAGCCAAACGATCTTTGATATCAAAGGGTTTATTTTCCACCACTGTGCCTCTACATTCTAGATCTGGCACCCACATTCCTGTCCCAAATAGGACCTCATATGGAGTGACCCCCCCTAGAGAACTTCTTGGCAAATTATTTAATGAGCGTTGGACCCCATATAGATGTTTGACCCACCCACCCATCACCCGAACCTAATACCCTAGCTGTTATAGACTGCTGTATGTCCCGGTTCTTCCTTTCCACAACAGAATTTCCCTCAGGATGAAATGGAGAGGAGTACCGCAATGCAATACCCAGACTGACCATGGCTTCTTTGTAAGCCCGAGAGCGAAACGCAGGGCCCTGGTCAGAATGTAGCGTGCCTATTGCGTATGTGCCGATAAAGACTCGCAAATCTTTTATAACAGTTCGAGAGTCAGCCGAGCGCTGAGGCCATATCCATAGGAACCTTGACTTAGTATTTGTGGGATTGCAGTTGTCCAAAAGGACGTCTGCGTGTAGATAGTCTAATGCTTTCTAGTAATGGTGTCTGTACTGGGCAGGCTACTTCGTAGCATGGTGTCTGGTGGCGTTCTGCATCACGCTGTACCTTACAGTCTATGCAGTCATTGATGAAGATGTGAATCTGTGTATTCATTCCAGGCCACCAGTACATCTCTTTTAATGTCAATATTGTTTTAGAGATCCATTGATGTGACAGACCCTCCCCAGATGTGTTTCATAAATCAAAGCTGCTCTACGTTCCATGTTTGGAATTACCCTATCCCCCACTCCAGGGATTCGAGCAAAAGGAATGTTGTTCGCATCAATTACATAAGAGTACTTGAGTGGAAACTTTTTGGTAACGCTGCACCACTGCCTTTGCTCGTAGCATTGACAGCCAACATTATCTCAATGTCTATTCTCGTTTTTGAACGAGTGATCGCAGCTAAGGAAGCCGTCTGAACAGCCCCCTTTGTGGCTTCGTCAGCCAATGAATTCCCTGCAACGTGAACGCCATCACGTTGATGACTCAGCGTGTGTATCACGTGAGCCTTTGGTAGTTCGTTTTTTAACTGAACTACTTGTTCCCAAAGCGTTTTATGCTTTATTGTGCCACCTTTTGCATCTTTGAACCCATTTTCAAGCCAGGTTTGTATATATTCGTTATACGACTGCACACAGTAGAAAGAATGGCACACTATTAGTGTGGGGAATTCTCGATCTGTACTTTCAAGTGCCAGTTTGAATGCTTGTAGTTCAGCTCGCTGAGCTGTACAATCTCCTAGAGATTGGGTTTTTGTGACCATAGGTCTGAAGTTGCCATCTCGCATGCGACCTTTAACGATTGCACACGCTGCACTGTAAGCTTGCTTACTCCCTGTTGCGGGTTGTGCGGATCCGTCAGTGTAAATTATGAATTCGTACTGATCGAGAGGCAGAATTTCAGTAGGCAGAGGACATTCATGTTCATATTGCAGGAACGCTTGTGTTTTGAGATCACGGTCAAAAACATATTCAACATCTGTTGCAGCAAGAGAATTAACCCATTGTATCCATCTAGGATGTAATGCTTTAGCATTTGGAATGCTCGCTTTAGTTACCGCCTCTAAAGCCGGTACTGGGGTTACGACAATAATGCGTTTCCTTGGGCTAGAGCTCTTTCTTTTGCTACTGCAGTTTGAACTGCTGTCAGTATTTTTCAGTTGAAGTGAAGCGCATTTCTGCTTGTGTATACAAATGAGATTTGTATGCTATTGGTACTTTTTCACCCTCATTAAATGTTAAGTAGGTGAATCCGCATTGACCCGAAATTATTCGGATCACTAAATTGAGTTGACTTACGCGTGTTTGTAAGTGATTTGTTGCTAACATGTTAGCTTGGAGTGAACGCAAGATTTCTGTGTGTTCCTGTGTCCAATTTTTGATTGAAAAATCAGGTTTTATTAATGCGTAGAGAGGTTTAACCCTTTCTGCGTAATTTAGAATGTAAGTTCTTCCAAAATTTAGGAAACCCAAGATGGATTGTAAGTTTTTCAACGTTTTTGGAGGTTGAAGCAGCGCACATCTTTCTAAAAAGTTGGCTGCCAGGCTCTTGCCTTCACTTGAAAGCTCATATCCTGGGAAGAGGACATTGAGATGGGCAATTCTGGATTTTTTAAAGTTAAACTCATAGCCCTCAGAGGCGAAGCCCAATATAATGGTACTCACCCTGTTCAAGTGTTTGTCCAGGTCATCGTCTGTCAGATAGATGTCATCGACATATGACAATGCCTCATTATCATAAATTTGTAGTAACTCCGTTACCCTCGCTGAGAATAACCCCGGGCTGTCCTTGAACCCTTGTGGGAGTCGATAAAATTGACGCTGGGTTCCCATTATTGAGAAAGCTGTTAAATACCTGCTTGCAGGTGCTATGTTTTGACAAAAGAAACCATTGGATATATCCAATGTGGTTTTATATTTTTTACGCACAATGTTATTCATTAATGCTGTACTATGTGCATTTTGCACTGCAAATGTTTTTGAACAAGTGTTCAAGTGTCTGTAATCCAAAACTAGACGATATGTATTGTCTGGTTTGGAGACAGGAAACAAAGGATTGTTCATTGAGGAGGTGCATGTTTCAATCACCCCTTGGTATTCAAGTTGATCTAAGATCTCCCTGACCTGTTTTTTAGCTTCTTGCTTTATTGGGTATTGCCTTTGTGCAGTAGGTTCATTTTTTAGATGTATTTTATGGTGAGGTGAGTCCTCATCCCATCCTACATGATTTTTGTATAATGCTGGGGCCTGGGCTACTGCCCATTTCCTGGCATAAGTATATTTTATGTGAATTGGAATATGGTTGGAGAAGGCAGGCATAATAATGTCTTCACCATGTGGGCACTCCCTGACAAATTGTGGTGGCCAGTCTTTTTCTGCTAGAAGTATATCATAACCCCTTGAAAGTTTCTCCCAAAAGATTGCTTTCACCTTTCTTGGTATGTCTCCCTCCATCCGGAGTGTTATTTCATATAACTTTTGTGGAGTACCAACCCTGGTGTCTACAGTCTCAACTGTAATGTACTCATTCAAGTCCACTATCTCCAGAAGTTCCTTCAGGTTCTGGCAAGCTATTGTGACCTCTGCCGCACTGTCCAGCATTGTCTGAGCCCATTCTCCGTTCTTGAGTTGTGTTCTCAGTATCCTCGGCATGTCTGACCTTCAGACCTGCTACCTTCTTTTTTGAGAATTGAGGTTTAGATTTATTTTTTGGAACGTGTTTGTCGTCTTTCGATTTCGTGCGTTCTTCTCTATGTTCTGACCGTCCTCTTCTTTCCGATGTCTGTGACGATATCTGAAAGGTACGAGAGGAACGTGTATCAGTATCTTGATACCTGTCAGGCTTTTTCAAATTATCCCTATTCCTGAGGTTGTACCTCCTTTCAGAGGGCTCCTTTTGAGGAGACCTACCTCGGGATTGAGAACGTTTCTCGTTTGAATTTTGTTTATTAGTTTCCCACTTCTTTTTAGAAGATGTAGGAGTTTGTTTATTCGAGTCCTTCTCAGGACTTTCAGATAGTTTTGGCTTCAATGGTCTTCCACAAAACTATCTCTGCCTAATTCTGCATAAGATTGTTCTATTATTCTGGGTAGGTCTGTTTGATGTTCTGTAACATCGAATTCCCTTAATCATTGGCGGATCGCTACTGCTGCTGCCTCCCCTTTAATATTAGATAATATTATTGTTGAGACCTGGTCGAAATTTTTCAGTAAATTCATATCTAAATTCAGAGCAGGCTCTGCCCCGTATTCGTTTTGAATTTGTTTCAGGACATCAGGTATTACTGCAATTGACGGAATACCATGTGTTTTAGTATAGATGGCAGCAAAGACTGAGCCCCAAGTGGTGCAGTCTTCCAGTTGTGGTGTGATCCCCATTGGTAAACAGATTGTTAGGATTCTGTGTTTCTCATAAGGGCTAGTATTTGGAAATACTGCTTCTATTTGAGTAATTTTTTGAGCTATCCAGAATGGAATTTGCTCACGCTTTGTGGGCATTTTTCCCATGACTGCGTATAGAGTCTGTGGTGTAATTTTTGTGTATTCCCCTGTTGAGGAGTTTGATTTGGAATGGTTAATGGTGGTTGGACTGTGAAAGTTCGCATGACATATTGGACCAATTGTCTGTAAATTTTTATTAACTCTGTAAGTTGAGTAAGTAATTCCTCGTCTGACATCTCTTCAATGTCAGGATGAGGTGTGTAGCCGGCTAGAATCGGCCATGATGCTCCTGGTCTACCTAGTGGACCGCGCCTGGTAATGTTTTTGTGATGTTTTAGGGCGCCTTTAAACCAGAGCTGATGCTCCTGGTATGTTAGTGGAATTTCAATATCCTCGAATGGAATATATTAAAAGTAAGTGGTTCATCTTCTTTGTAGAAGTGAAACAGTCTTGTTACTGAATTTGAATCAGGGAATATTATCCATGAATAGAATACCTCTGTCTGAAAAGATTCGTGTGCCTCTATCACGAAAACTGCTCTACCGCCTCTTGGTGGTAGGCCGTGTGTTATAAGTTTTAGAGTGATGGCTCTTCTTAAGTTTGGATGGATGTCTATAACACCCTCCTCGGTTTCATTTAAACCTGTAATGTTAAAAGCTGTTACGACTGGTTGAGCCGCAGCTCCACCGGTTTCGGTGTCATTGTCCCCGCGTGTGGACATTTGTTTTTTGAAAAATGTAGAACAAGTTTCAAGGAAACAAAAGATAAGGTGCACAATATTTTGGAACACTGTATCCTTCAATGTTGAACAAACCAAACAACTAATATATAGGGTTTTTTGTCCTATTTAGTTATGGCGGATATTTAACCCTACCCACTCCAGACGTCTTATGGAGTATGTGAGTAGGGGTCTCGGAGAAAAGCACGACTGAGTTACTCAGTATCTAGCGTTAAATTACTGCCTTACCAAACGTTTGGGCGCCATGTAGTGTAGTTCCTATTTCCCTAATAGGCTCTGCGCATTGGAATAATATACCCAATAGGCTTGACATAGGACTGAGGTCGGTATGTCCCTATCGAGTATATTAAACTTAATTACTTGTGCCAGCTAGCTCAGAGGCCACTAGAAACTCCTTGAGAACAAGAAGGGAGTAGTTTCTGGCAACCGAAAAACATGACAACTTTGTTTCCCTTTAGAGTCAGAACACGTCTCAGAATCGTGGAAACAATAGATAACAGTTTCACTTAGCCAATCGTGCATGCTTAGTTTCTACAGAGTTACACAGAAAGGAAAGACGGGCGTTTCAATAAAAAGGTTTTATTCAACAGTCTCATTTCTCGTGTAAGAGATATGTGCTGTTATGATCACAAGACAGTATGTAAGATAAATAATGTACAGTGTAAGCAGTAGAAATAAATAATACTGCGCTAGCATTATCTTTTAGCATATATTCACGTACATAAATAACATGAGCTAAAAATGCGAGTACTCATACGATGCGTCTCTAAGCTAGTTCTACCCCAATGTACCTAACCTAGTCTAGGTGTAGGGAAAGGTAAAAGTAGGTGGAGTATTCTCTAGTCTGGTATACTAAGAGTATGTTAAGTATAGTACGCCAAGTATGCCAAGAGTCCCTCTAGGTTCTAGCCAGCTCCATACCTTGAGAATGAGAGCGGTGGGAATCTCTTGCCGGATCTGGAACTCTAACACCCCGCGAAGGGAGTTAGAACACTGGAAGCTGGATTCGTCTGCGTGCAGGAATGACAGCGTCTTCTCAGTGCGTCAGGCCGGGATACGGGCTCCTCTGAAGTCGAGGTCTCCTCTTACTTGCTTGGGCAAGGGAAGGTATATTTATACCTGGTATGTGTCTTGGAATGTTAGCATTGACGTGAAGTCGGACAGAGGAAGACGTCAGGAATGAACCCTTAAGGTATAATGGTTCATACATAATAGATGAGTTCTTGGAGAAATCAATAGTCCTGTGCTAGGGGAACTCCCGAAACTTAAGGGTCTGGTTTCTAAGAACTCGTTGTGACGTTAGGGTGGACGGATGTTGGTGACCATGCCTGTATTTGGAGTGCACGGTTAATGCCTAAATAAGGACAGGGATTCTATGCCTATATAAGGGCAATGCGAATTGTGCCTATATAAGGACATGATTCAGGATTCCCTATATACGGACACCTAAAGCGGAATGCAACAGTAGTGATCTAGTTTTAGGTGGTTGTGTTTTTGGTGTGTTTTAGTTGTTAGTTACATTTTAGCGAGATATCGATAGTTCTTGTTTGAGGCCTAGTGTAGAGAGGTTAGAATATGTACAAAAATGTGTGTATATGGTGCTAAAAGTGTTTTTAAAGGTATTTAATTATAGTGTATGTGTATGTTTGTGTGGGTGGGTATGTTTCTTTACTTATTTACAGGTTTTCTTTTATCGAAGTCGCATTTTGGAGAAGATAGCGTTTTTTTAATTAAGAAGTGTGTATTAGTATTTTATACTAATATTTATTTAACACTTTCTTAATTTTTCGGGTTTTCCTGGAGCGTTTCGTTTTTTAAAATATATTTTCGGGTTTTTTATGGTTTAATCGAGTTGGATTTATTTAAGTTGCGTTTTGGAGAAGATAGCGTTTTTTTAATTAAGAAGTGTGTATTAGTATTTTATACTAATATTTATTTAACACTTTCTTAATTTTTCGGGTTTTTCTAGAGCGTTTCTTTTAAAAAAAATATTTTCGGGTTTTTTATGGTTTAATTGAGTTGGATTTATCGACCTTGGATTATTTTTGCAACAGTTGTATTTTTGCATTTTTTTGGGTTAATTTTTATATTCATTTGGATTGAGAGATACCTGGATGTATTAACGATGTTTGGAATGTATTTTCTTCAGCTACACAAACCGTAAGTAATTTAATTAATAAATGTGGGAGGGCAATGTTCAGAATAATATTTTAAATATGTGTTATATTTTGTAAAATGTATTTAAGATGTCAATATATATTTATATGATTAAATTAAATATATATGACAAATTATTTATTTTTACAAAATTTAGAAAAATTATATGTATAGATACAGTTTGTGTTTTGCAAAAACTATTTTTAATTACTGTAGATTCATATTTTAGTATGTTTGAGCTATTAGTGATAGGTATTCTAGGCCTCTTGTACTTGGGTATAGTGTTACCTGAGTTTGTAGTAACTCAAACATTTTTTTGGTTTGTTTGGTGAGTTTTGGGCCTATTTGGGTAACAGATTGTTCCATTCTGAGTTGCTGATAGCTTTGTTCTTTTTGGAGAGCTTGGAGTAGTTTGTGTAGGGTAGGTGTCCCTCTGCCTGTTGTTGCTTGGAAGGCATTATGCCATCCTTCAACAGCATTGTTGGTTTTGGCTTGTTTGTTTAGTGTGCTCAGGAGCACATTCCACCATGGAATGTGGAATTTGGGTAGTCTTCTGTGCCCTGATCTGTGCAGTCTACCCACCCAGGTATCTTTGAAGTAATCTAAAAGTGGGCTTAGTTTTTCTTCATTTCTTTTATAGTAGGGGCTTTCTATTAGGATGTTATAGTGTTCTGCTACATCAGTTACTGGGACAGTAACTAGCAGTTGCTAGCAGTTTTTTTACTTGGTATGCAAAAGTACTGTCAGTTGCATATTCAACACTTAGGTTGGAAACCGTACCGACCGACACGGACCGAGACTGGAGTCCGACCGACACGTACACGCGCCGTACGACCGGCCGAGTATGATGCAATTCGAGTGAATTACAAACGACTCGCACAGAGCACAATCCGCACGACCGAAACGTACGGAAAATCGTGATTCGGCCATAAACCGACCGGGAACCATTCCGAACGACACGGACCGGGAATGGGTCCGACCGACACGTACACGCGCTGTATGTCCGGCCAAGTACGATGCAATGCGTGTGAAATACTAACGACTCGCACAGAGCACATTCCGCTAGACCGAAACGTACGGGACATACTGACTGCCACGTAAAAGAGCCCGGCGCGCTCGACACGTATGCGAACGCTGCAACATAGCATAATGTGAGTGTGACAGACTCGGATTAGGCCGCAATTGCCGCTGTAAGCGTCCGTCCCGCACAACTGAACGTGTCCGTCATGCACACCAAAATGACATAGAAACAACGGAAAAAAAACAAACAAGCATTGCCCAAGTCAATAAATAAAAAATAAAAAAAATGGAGCAAAGACACACCCACAACTCCACCTACATAAAGGGCCAAAATGACTACCATGATCCCTTGCAAATTCCACACATATGACAGCAGAGAACACCACCACACTGCACTCAGAGACACACTCACAACTTACCCACCACACAACCTTCACACCATTTGCACCTCTCAAAAACACACTCACAAACACCCAGACAAACTGACACCCACTCACCCTCACTTTCACCCTCACACACACATATCAATCTCCACAACCACCCATCACCATGACCCAAAGAAGAATCCAAAGTTCACAGATATGGAGTTGGAAGTCTTGGTTGATGAAATCCTCAGAGTAGAGCCACATTTATTTGGCACATTGATCCAACAGACCCCCATGTCACAGAAAACAAAGATGTGGGAGAGGATTGTCGACAAGGTGAACGCACAAGCTACTTGCATGCGCACAATGGAGGACATCAAGAACAGGTACTACGATGTGGGAAGGAGGGTCAAGAAGCTGATTGCCAGAGACCATGCCCTGAGCCAGCGGACCGGCGGTGGCCCTCCTGCAAAAGCAACACACTTCACTACCTGGGAGGAGAAGGTGCGGGCCATCCTTCCACCGGAGGGCATCCATGGATTAACAGGAATACCAGAGCCTGGTGAGTACATAACTAACTAGCCAATATTGTGAGGCAATACACACAGACATCACTGTCAAGGGGACAGTGAAACCAATCACTGTCAGCAAAGCCATAGCAACCAAAAGCTAATTACCCTGCAATGTGTATGCCACTTAGATAAACACAATACCTACAATCTCAGAGTAATATGGAACTATGTCATAACATGTACAAACTTACTAACAAATACAACAAGGCATTGGCCCAAAACACCAACAAACACTGTCAGCCATTTTGCCAGCACTATTTCACCCACTCACAGGGAAGCAGAGTCAAAAGGAAGGAAGGTTGGGTATGCTGGGAAGGTGGGTGTAGCCAAAAGCATGATGGGAGTCGCAGTCACAGCCAACAGCCCCCTCCCACATGGCCCATCAAGCCCACCCTGAACCATGCCCACCTCACAGGGAGTAGAAAGAGACTGACAAGATGGCTGACACTGGGCTCTGCTGTGGGGAGCACTAGGCCCTGGTGGGAGTACTGCTCAAACAAACAACAGGACACCACTGTCAGCCATCTTGCCAGCACTGTAACACCACCTCAGAGGGAAGCTGAGTCACAGGAAGGAAGTCTTGGTATCCTTGGAAGGTGGGTGTAGCCAATATCATGATGTGAGTCGTAGCCACAGCCAACAGTCCTCCTCCCACATGGCCCATCAAGCCCATCCTGAACCATGCTCACCTCACAGGGAGTGGAAAGCGACTGACAAGATGGCTGACACTGGGCTCTGCTATGGGGAGCACTAGGCCCTGGTGGGAGTACTGCTCAAACAAACAACAGGACACCACTGTCAGCCATCTTGCCAGCACTGTAACACCACCTCACAGGGAAGCTGAGTCACAGGAAGGAAGTCTTGGTATCCTGGGAAGGTGGGTGTAGCCAATATCATGATGTGAGTCGTAGTCACAGCCAACAGTCCTCCTGCCACATGGCCCATCAAGCCCACCCTGAACCATGCTCACCTCACAGGGAGTTGAAAGAGACTGACAAGATGGCTGACACTGTGCTCTACTGTGGGGAGCACTAGGCCCTGGTGGGAGTACTGCTCAAACAAACACCAGGCCAGCACTGTCAGCCATCCTGCCACCACTGTTACACTACCTCACAGGGAAGCTGATTCACAGGAAGGAAGGTTGGGTATGCTGGGAAGGTGGGCGTAGCCAAAAGCATGATGGGAGTCGCAGTCACAGCCAACAGTCCCCTTCCCACATGGCCCATCAAGCCCATCCTGAACCATGCTCCCCTCACAGGGAGTGGAAAGAGACTGACAAGATGGCTAACACTGGGCTCTGCTGTGGGGAGCACTAGGCCCTGGTGGTGGTTGTGCTCCAATAAACAACAGGACACCACTGTCTGACATCCTGAACGTCAACTCTGACTCCCTGCAATGGAAGCATGCTTCATGGTGGCCCATCTGGCCTGAGGGGGAGGAGGAGTGCTAGCTCTGACTACATCTACCAGCAGGCCCTGACACACACACACACCTCCTACCAACACCAAACAACACACCTGGGAATATGCTCTCCAAGAGAGTGAGTCAAAACCCACTTCTAAGATGTCTGTCACTGGGCTCTGCTGTGGGGAGCACAAGGCCTTGCTGGGAACTGTGCACAAACAAACACCAGGCCACCACTGTCAGCCATCCTGCCACCACTGTTACACTACCTCACAGGGAAGCTGATTCACAGGAAGGAAGGTTGGGTATGCTGGGAAGGTGGGCGTAGCCAAAAGCATGATGGGAGTCACAGTCACAGCCAACAGTCCCCCTCCCACATGGACCATCAAGCCCACCCTGAACCATGCTCACCTCACAGGGAGTAGAAAGAGACTCACAAGATGGCTGACACTGGGCTCTGCTGTGGGGAGCACTAGGCCCTGGTGGGGGTTGTGCACCAACAAACAACAGGACACCACTGCCTGACATCCCGAACGTCAACTCTGACTCCCTGCAATGGAGGCATGCTTCGGGGTGATGACCTGGGCTCTGTGGGTGAAGGAGGAACTGCAATGACTCCAAATACTATCAAGTCCGGCTCAACACACACCTTCTCAGCCAGAACAAATAGCACCCTTGGGACTAGTCACCCTGAAAGTAAATGCCCTGGCAAGATGGCTGACACATGGGCCTGATGTATGAATTGGCTGCAAGTCACACCTAGGCACTGGCCACCCCAAACACGATCATACCCACAGCCATTGCAACTGTATGTTTCCACTCATTGTCTGGGGAAGCAGTGTCCCAGGTGTGCCCTCTGGCCTGGCTGTGAAGGTGTGTGGGTTACATGACAATTGGGGAGATGCAGACATAGCACATATCAAAACACACACACAAAGCTACACATACATCATTGACAGGGGACATATGACAGTGAATGGAATGGCCACAGCAAGATAGCTGACACTGTTGCATGGTGTCATGTACACAAGGTGCTGTTGTGAGCTGCATTCCACTCCTACATCATGCAGCGTTGTCTGCATACTTGACACAACACTCCCCTCACTGTCATTGACACTTGCAACACAAGGAGTAACCTGGACTGGGTAGGAGGAGGCATACAACTTACAGCAGCATAACTCAAACACACAAACCTCTGGCCCTCACTGTCATGAGCATTGACAATCAAGAGAGCTGCCTTGGTTAACTCCACTTTCCATGGAGGACATTGACAAGATAAATGACGTTATCACGTACAAAGCTCAGCAGCAACATCATTTGCTACGGTAACCCCATCACATGTGTGCAATGAGATGTAAACAAGGAACACCGACATCAATATGGTAGCCCACAAGAGATCTCAGACATACCAGACTGTGACCATGTCGTTCCAACACACTAATGTGACTCAAATAAACATGCACAAAGGCCAGCACACATGACCCAATCTTGCAACACATCGTAAGAGGAAGTGCACGTATGTCCTTGTTAAACCACAAATTATGACAAGGAAAACACACCTGTGTCAGGCACAGGATAGCACTTGAGCAGCAATGGCCATGTACAGTACTTGAATCATTACATGAGCTGACCACGCACACAGCTCAAAATGCCCATCAAAACGCTTCAGGTTGACATGACAATGTGCTTAACCAATATAGACCTCTGTCTGTGACAATGGAGGACAATGCAATGTACATACACTCATCATGAAGTACAGTAGCAACTGTCATGTGTGTGATCTGTTGATGTGTGCTGAACCCCAACATACATTGCGTGTCTCTTCCACCCACAGGGGATGCTGGGGACACTGCAGGGACTGAAGAAGGATCCCAGTCCCAGACTTGGTTGACCCTGAGCTCTCCGGTGTGGATGTCTCTCAGTCCTCCTCGGACGACGACGAACGACCTGGCACCTCCGGTGTGGCTCCGTGTCCAGCCCCAGCAGCTGTAACATCAGCACCCCCTGCCACCACTCCTGCCACATCTGCAAACACACCAATGACCTCTGCCGACACGGACAGACCAAGGCAACAGAACACCGACGGCACAGCTACACAGGGCACCCTGGAGGTGACGGACAACACCACCAGTGCCAACACAGAAGGGGGCCCAGTGTCATCTGTGCCTGCCACGACAGGTCCTGCCCGTGTGGCCAGGGGTGTTGTGAGGGCGGCCAGGCTGAGGCCACGGACTGCAGATGAGGCTGGCCTGCAGGATGATCCACAGTTGGGATGCATCATAGATGCGTACCAGGAAAGCACCGGAGGCTTTGGCCAGGTAGTGGGGATCCTCAGGGACATAAAACAACAGCAGGCTGCCCATCATGCCAGATTGGACTCCCACATGTCCCGGGTGGAGACACACATGTCCCGAATGGAGTCCAAAATGGACAATATTGATGACCTCACGGGGGTGCATAGGGACATACTCACATGCCTCCGCCAGATAGCTGACAACATGACCACACCTCCCTGTGTGCCCACTATATCTGTTTCCACTACATCTTCAACTGCCACAGGGAGGGATGAGGACTCTGGCGGAGAGTCCTCGGCAACGCAGCAGCCTGCACTCGAGGGTCCCCCTGAAAAAAAGAAGAGGGGTCATCCGAAGAAGGACAAGTGAGAGGCAGCTGGCAATACATACCCCCCAGGAAGTGAATACCTGTTCCAGACATCATCCATTGGTGCAAAGCGTTCTCCTTGTTGACTGTCGCTAAACTCCCACACATGTGATGGAGGGTCTAAGTTGGACCAATGTTTCAAATGACTGTGGACTATACTTTTGAAATTTCATCTACCAATACTACCAACTACTCTGTGAACTTTGGATTCCTATGGCACTGTACAGCACTTTCATATACGTATACTATTCTAACACATGCATGTCAATAAATTCACAATCACACAAAAATTGCTTCTGTTGTGACTGAAACTTGGTTTGTGTCATAGAGATGATGACCTGCTAAAAGAATACTGTGCATGAAAACTACTAAAGCAAGGTAAACACAGTTATGTGAGTCATGGTGATGTGACACATATGAGGGAGACACAGCACTACGTCAACACAACACATACCTACCATGGCCATCTAACTCATCGCCTACACTTCTGTGAACTGAAAATACAGTGGAATGCACATACACAACACCCATCCTGAGTCAGTGGCAATCAGCCCACAGGTACAGTATGCAAATGATTGTCAGATGTATGGACACAGACAAAGCACAGTCCAAAGTGACGCACAGGTTTATTACACAATAACTACATGTGAACTCCACAACAGATGGAAGGTTATCTCACGTGACAGTGAGCACAAAGTAACCAAGTGGTAAACAATGAAAGTCCAGGGGTGTGTGGCACATCATCGGTTTGACAACGACAACTTGCACTCTGTCACATGAATCCTTGTTCCGGGAGTCACACGTGACCAAACAACAGCCAAAGGACCCTGTGAAGGACAGACATACAACACTATTAATATCATAAAATAACAGCATACATCTACAATACACATGCCAAACACAACCTAGTAATCATGTCAACACTGTTTGTGAGAGCATACTAACTTAAGGGACACATCACTGCAAGCATCCTGTCAAGTAGCACACAGTCACACATATGCCGCAACATTGCACCACCTACACATATCAGGCCATGACAAAACGTAGACAACACATCACTGTATACTCACAATTATGTGAAAAAGTTGTTGATGAGCTGTGTCCGAACATCCCCTCACCCTCATCATCACTGGCAACATGACCCAGAGCAGGATCCTCCACGGCTGGCGGCTGGCGGTCATCATCATCCTGGATGAGAGCCAACTCCTCCCTCACTGCCAGGTTGTGTAGCATGCAGCACACAATTATGATTTTGCACACCTTCTCAGGGGCATATGGGAGGGCCCCTCCTGTCCTGTCCAGGCAGCGGAATCTGCTTTTCAGTCGACCAAATGTCCGCTCTATCACGCTCCTGGTCCGCCCATGTGCCTCATTATAACGTATCTCCGCCGGTGTCACAGGGTTCCTGAGGGGTGTCAGCAACCACGGCATGTTTGGGTATGCAGAGTCACCTACATACAAACAAACAAACATTTCATGGGTCTGAAAAGAGGTTTAAAGATTTTTTTTACCAAAGACACACAAGGGAAACAGATATTACACACCGACAAGCCAGGCACGCTGGTTCTGCAGCTGTGACATCATTGTTGGGATCCGACTAGTCCGCATGATGTAAGCGTCGTGTGCTGAACCAGGGAAACGTGCACACACATGTGATATTGTCATGTCCGGCAGACATACCACCAGGGCATTAATGGAGTGAAAATGTTTTCTGTTCCGGTATGTCTGCTCATGTGCTTGTGGTGGTACCAAAGCCACATGTGTTCCATCTATGGAGCCTATGACATGTGGCATCCTTCCCAGTGCATAAAAGTCACTCTTTATGTCAGTGAATTGTCCTGGGGTTGGGAATTGTATGTACCGGTTCAGGAAATGCAACATCGCCTCCAGAACATCGCGAAGCACACAGCTGAACATGGTCTGTGACATCCCACCAGCAGAAGCCACAGTGTGCTGGAAGGTACCGGTGGCAAAGAAGTGTAGGGCTGCCATCACCTTCACCTTGGGGGTCAGCACTGATGGATATGTCCGGCCAGGTTGTAAATGTGGGGCCAACTGCTCTGCCAACACCTCAATTAGTGGTCTTGTAAAGCGGTAACGTCGGATGCAGTCACGTTCAGCCATGGTTGCAAGGTCTGGGAACGGTCTATGGACAGCTGGTCTCCTGCAGTAGATAGGTGATCAAAGAAAGATTGTCAGTCCCCCTACATATGTGGCAATGACCATGCTAAATATCACATGCTACATCATAGCAAGACACAATTACTTGATGTGTGTGCTGTTGGGCATGGACACATATGTCAGCTATGTGCCCCTCGCCTGACATCCCAGCTCAACATGGTTACACAACAAGTGCAATGCTGCGCTGTGAACAATCTATGGGGTCGGTCACAGTACATCTGCACAAATGTCACATACCAAACACACACCTCAGTGACTAGTAAGAATAGATGTGTTCCCCACATGACAGGTGCTATTTCAGTCACACACACAAGGATCTTGTCGTGCCACAAGGACACTGTCATGATGTAGCGTCTGATGTACACGTACCAACACACCCATGAAACCCACATGATGTGCTACCAGATTTGTACTCAGGGCATACATGGATGTCTGTGACACACAGACACAACAGCAACTCACATGGCCAAATCACATGGATGTTGTAAACGATTGACAACTACCACATACAATCAGAGACATGTGTTTAGCACAATACGCATATACTCTGGATTAACCAGACAATGGTAGCTCTGGGACACCCTGTGACACACAGTCCATTTCACCTATGAGTCAGGGTGTATGTAACATGTCATCACACAATGTGTACCTTGAACTGTGTGCAGGCCTCGGGGTTTGATCTGCAAAGTTGTCACTCACAGTAGTGATGTGCCTCACACACAATGGTTTTTGTCCACATTAAACATGGCAAATCCTGGGAGTGTGTGCCACTAAGTTCCACTTCCAACATGACATATGGAGCCATATACCCACACATGTCATGAAGCCTGAAATGGTATTCCATACACTGTGTGACAGGCTGTATGTTTGTTGTAGAGCACCGGAGTCCCTGCCAAGATATTGGGCCCGATTCACAGAACTAACTTACGTCAAAATCCTAAACTTACAACAATTTTGGTATTCACAGAATGAACTTACACATTTGGGTATTCACAGAATGAACTTACACATTTGGGTATTCACAGAATGAACTTACACATTTGGGTATTTACAGAATGAACTTACTCATCCTAACTTTATGTCCGCACTCGGGCCGGAATTTCCAGCCCGGAGGTGGAGATTCCAGCCCGGAGGTGGAGATTCCGGCCCGGAAGTGGAGATTCTGGCCGATGGTGGAAATTCCGGCCGGTGGCGGAGATTCCACCACCGGCCGGAATCTCCACCTCCGGGCCGGAATCTCCACCTCCGGGCCGGAATCTCCACCTTCGGGCCGGAATCTCCACCTCCGGGCCGGAATCTACACCACCGGGCCGGAAATTCCGGCCCGAGTGCGGACATAAAGTTAGGATGAGTAAGTTCATTCTGTGAATACCCAAATGTGTAAGTTCATTCTGTGAATACCCAAATGTGTAAGTTCATTCTGTGAATACCCAAATGTGTAAGTTCATTCTGTGAATACCCAAATGTGTAAGTTCATTCTGTGAATACCAAAATTGTTGTAAGTTTAGGATTTTGACGTAAGTTAGTTCTGTGAATCGGGCCCCTCGTGTGTGGCATCCTTTGGCTCTTGACTGTAATGGTGACGGACACGTGTAAGTTGTCAAAAGACGCGACGTACATTTACGGGCCGAGCTGGGCGCACGCCTTGGCTCCTGACTGTAATGGTGACAGACGCGTGTGAGTTGTCAAAAGTCGCGACGTACATTTACGGGCCGAGCCGGGCGCACGCCTTGGCTCCTGACTGTAATGGTGACAGAGGCGTGTGAGTTTCCAAAAGACGTGTCGTACATTTACGGGCCGAGCTGGGCGCACGCAATGGCTCTTGCATTTACGGGCCGAGCTAGGCGCACGCCTTGGCTCTTGACTGTAATGGTGACAGACGCGTGTGAGTTGTCAAAAGTCGCGACGTACATTTACGGGCCGAGCCGGGCGCACGCCTTGGCTCCTGACGGTAATGGTGACAGAGGCGTGTGAGTTTTCAAAAGTCGCAACGTACATTTACGGGCCGAGCCGGGCGCACGCCTTGGCTCCTGAATGTAATGGTGACAGAGGCGTGTGAGTTTCCAAATGATGCGACGTACATTTACGGGCCGAGCCGGGTGCACGCCTTGGCTCCTGACTGTGATGGTGACAGACGCGTGTGAGTTGTCAAAAGTCGCAACGTACATTTACGGGCCGAGCCGGGCCGAGCCGGGCGCACGCCTTGGCTCCTGACTGTAATGGTGACAGAGGTGTGTGAGTTTCCAAAAGATGCGTCATACATTTACGGGCCGAGCCGGGCACACGCATTGGCTCTTGCATTTACGGGCCGAGCCGGGCGCACGCCTTGGCTCTTGACTGTCATGGAGACTGACGCATGTGAGTTTTCAAAAGACGCGAAGTACATTTACGGGCCGAGCCGGGCGCATGCATTGGCTCTTGCATTTACGGGCCGAGCTGGGCGCACGCCTTCTCTCTTGACTGTCATGGAGACTGACGCGTGTGAGTTTTCAAAAGACGCAACGTACATTTACGGGCCGAGCCGGGTGCACGCATTGGCTCTTGCATTTACGGGCCGAGCCGGGCGCACACGTTGGCTCTTGACTGTCATGGAGACTGACGCGGTATTGATACTTGTACGAATGCCGTTCAAAAAATTCCGTTGGCACCCAACAACAATGTATCAAAGTCAATGGTGTCATGATGGAGAATATTTGAACGATACGGAAGGCGTGTACGAAGCGTGCAATGCAATGGATTGGCCAATTTCATACAAAAGTAAACGTCTCGGACCTATCGCTTTGGACGCATGGGACAGATTCTGCCTCTGCAGCACACATATAAGGCTGTCTGTTCCCCAGAGACTTCACTTGCCTGCACTACATGCCACAGCACTACATCTACCACTACCACCACTGCTGCTGTCTCTGCATCCTCTGGCTACTGCAATGGCACGGACTGTGGAGAGGGCCCCAGCATTCACTGAGGAGGAGAACCAGGCCCTGCTGGATGGCCTCATGCCACAGTACAGCAAGCTGTATGGGAAACCAGGGGAGCAGGTGAGTGTGCAGTCCACTGCCTTTCTAATTGTGCATGTTGTCTGACTAGCACAACTAGCATTGTGTTCACCAAGGGCAAGCATGCTCACTGAGTAATTGTAAGTCTCCAAGTGTGTAGAAACAAGTAATGTACAGGTGCAGTTTCTAAGAAATGGCATTTTGTCTTTGCTTTGGATTAACATGCACTGTTAGCATGTTGTCAATGCTGGCTTGCACACAGGACAACTGCCCATGTCCATAGTTGCACTCCCTGTTTACATCATATGCCCTTCAGCAAATGACATGTATGTCCAACTGTGTGATGAACAGACATATTGCATGTGTGGAAATGGTGTCTAACTTTGTCATCCATGCAGGTTGATGCCCATCAGAAGCAGGAGATTTGGCAGGCCATCGTCCGGGCAGTAAGATCTGTGGGGGTCTTCAAACGCCGCATCCGCCACTGCCATAAGAGGTGGCAGAACCTTCGTGGCTGGACCAGGAGGATAGCCAGAGTCCAGCTGAAGCTGTCGCCTCCACGCAGACGGGGCGGATGACGGACACTGACCCCCCCACATGCTCCGGATACTGACGGTGGTCTTCCCTGACCTGGATGGGCAGTTGAAGGACAGACAGCAGCAAGGAGGGGGTAAGTTCATGCCTTTTTGGTGAACTATGATTAATATGCAATTTGCACCCCTTCAGCCTGGTAACACTCCCACAGTTCGTCTGTCTGCTGATACAAGAGTTATGTCGCTAAATTTGGTGATGCCACATTCTCATCTGATACCCAGGTGTGTCCCTTTCGGTCTGTGACTTGTGTCACTTGGGTTGTGTGTTCTTGCTGTTGTCCAAGGTTGATGTTGGGAACAGCATCTGCTACAGGTGCATTGATTTGGGCTTCATGAGTGGGGCTATTGTCTGACGTGTGTCAGCACATTGACTGAAATCTGACCTGTACTCTGTGTGGGCCATACATAAATGTTCTAATTGCTGACTTGGGTCACCATAGGTGTCTGAGGTATTGACCACACACCCATGCAGCAGGTAAGACCAATGTTGGGGCCTCAGAGCAATGAAATGCATGCGTGTAACTGATGCATAGCCACCTGCCAAGTGTTCCTGGTAATCCCATGTTGCACATGGTCCAGGACAGGTATGGCAACTCCGGCCATCCGAGACACTCTGTCCTCCTAATCCTGGGTGTCATCCAACATCATAACCATTGCAAAATGTGCAATCAGGTGTCTGACTCTGTGTCATTGTGGACAGGCATAGCTTTTTGGACTTCAGGAGTGGTAAAATGTTTATGATGTACTGACATCTGATTTGTGGCTGTTGGATCTGCACATAGGGTAGAACATATGTGTGTAATCACTGGACTGTGCCTAATGGTGTATTCCACATTAATGTGCAAGCAGCTTTACTTTGTTCTCGTCAGCCTGTGATGTGTTCATGTATACTGATTTGTGTTATCACACACTCAAATGTCTCATTTGGCTAACGTGTGATCATCTGATTCCTTCTGATGTGGGTAGCATGGGGTGTACATGTGTACTTGACCACTACAGAGCTTGCATTCACCGCAAAAACATGAGTGTGACACGGTGCAGACTGTTGTTTTTGGATGCACTGCCCCTGTGACAGGAGCCAGTAATGACTCATTGGCCAGACAGGCCTGTGGCATGGTGTACCACATGCCATTCTGGGGCCTGCAGCATTGTCAGTTGTCCTGCATGAACTCCATTGTAGCATTGACTATCAAGACATGAGGCCATCATGGTGTCTGGGGATGGAAGCATATCCGTCATATCAACAATGACTACGGGCAGCCCATTTGCTGACACAAGTACTGAGTCACTGACAGGAGATGGTATATGTGTGTAATGACACATTACACTCACAATCCTTGCAGATAAGTAAACTGGCAATATGGTGCATGTTTGCACATATCATTAGTGACATCATACATGCACCAGACCGATGGGTCCATTGCCAGGATGGGTACGAGGAGCATGGTTGACAGGCACGCTGACAAGTGTCTGGTTCACATATGTGTCATTCATTTAAGCTATGAATTTCTGTTAATGCCACGGCTTGCTCTGTTATGTGCTGCAATTACAGTCATGTGTCAAGTCAATACAGGTCACTAATGTGATTATGTTTTTCCTCCTTGTTTACAGCATCATCTTCGGCTACTGGAGGAGACAGCTCCACGGACCAAGAGGAGGTGCAGAGCCAGACTGGGTCCGCTGTGGATGAGGTGGAGGGACCCAGTGGCATGGAGGGTGAGGGGAGCCAAACTGAGGGACACTCAGCAGCAACCACCTCAGCTGAGGAACACTCCAGCTCCAGTGAGGTCTCCCTTGTGGAGGCGGGTGTTACAGGACCACAGGCCACAACTAGTGAGTCTGTCGCCGCCACCACCACCATCTCCACCCTCCCAGCTGCTCCCATCCCAGATGTCCGTGGAGCCTCCCGTGTTAAGGAGCATGTCTCCTTCAGTCCAGGCACCGCACCCCCTGCCTCTGTCTCCCCTGCTGCCCTGAGTGTGGAGTCTGTGGACTTGCTGAAGCAGATCCATGTGGGGCAGACATTGATGCTGGGTGTCCTCCATGCTCACACCAGTCTATTGACACAATTGGTGTCATTCATGGAGGGCATCTCAGCAAACATGTTTGCCTGACAGCGGACCAATCAGTCCATGGCCTCCTCACTGACGGCAGCAGTGTCCCTCCTCCAACAGTCCCTCACCCCTCCTACCTCTGCCCCATTCACAATCCCTACTACCCTACCTGCCCAACGCACACTGACACAGGCACATGCACGCACAACAACAGACACAAGCAGCACACAGCAATGTCAGTCCAAGCCAAAACGCGCAAGCACGCACACTCAGGGGACTGATGGCACACACACAGGGGATAGGGTACAGACACACAGACAGTCAACCACAACCACTCCGCAGTCCTCAGATACCTCTACCTCCAAAACCCCTTCCCTTGACTCACCTGCAACCCCCCCTTCCCAGAAGCTCTTCCTCTGTGACCTTTGCCTCTTCCCCACAGATCCATCAGGTCCACCTCACAAGGGGAAGCGGAAGTCACCACACACAGAGGGTAGACCCCCCCGCACACCCTCCCCCAGGAGCAGGAACA
This sequence comes from Calotriton arnoldi, assembly GCA_963921515.1. Lineage (NCBI taxonomy): Eukaryota > Metazoa > Chordata > Amphibia > Caudata > Salamandridae > Calotriton > Calotriton arnoldi. Next base: position 2,840,156 of record CAWUFW010001098.1, read on the forward strand.
TTGAGGCCCCTACCCACAAATCACCCAGGACGAGGAAGAGCAAGACCCCACCACAATCCCGCACTAACACCACACAGTCTCCGTCCTCCAGCCCCCAGGCCACCACTCCTAGGGTTACCACACCACACCCTGCCTGAGGTACCCCCACACACTGGTACACCATCCCCAAAATGATTAGGCCCTCCCCCTTTCCACATGCACTTCCACCACAACCTCACACCCTCAGCCTGTTCCTACGACTGCTGTGGATACCGTGTGCCCCACATCTGACCTACCCACTTCATCTGAGCCCCAAACAACACCTTTGGACATTGGCACTGCAGTGGGGACCCCGTCCACTCCGTCTGACTTGGGCACTGCAGTGGTGATGGCACCCACTGTACCAGACACATCCACTGCAGTTGCCACTGACACTCCTGCACCCACCACACCTCCCCTGCCCCATACTGCTATCCCCTGATCCTGTCCCTGTGGTGCCTGTCCTGCCCCTATGTATGCCCCTCCAAGGGGAGATGTCCCCTGGCTGTAGCAGTGCAGGCAAGCAATGTGTGATGAGTAGTCATATGTCACACGGAACGGACAATTGCAATGTACTGGCCATTGGCCTTTAAATTGCTCCTGGTTTCAAAGTGTTTATTTTTGCAGGCTGAATAAAGCTAATTTTTGTTATTTGCTAGTTTTGCAATTGATGTACATGATGTTGCTGATGAGTGTCATTAAGTTGCTGTTGCTATTGTGTTTGTTGAAGAAAGGTGATTTGGTGATGGGATGAACTGCATGTGGTCCATGGTATATGTGTCCTATTACAGTATATAGCCATGTCATCCTTTGCTGCAAATTGAGGTAGTCATGATTCCAATAACTTGGCACAGGGAGTGTCACCTTCTTTTCACAACTTCACATCTTTGGCTTACACTGTTGCACATATGTTGGACTTAGATTTGGGCACATTGTACTTCTTCCTGACTGTGGGCCCATCCCCACTGGACATGCAGATTAGCGCATCAATGATGAACAAATCATCTGTGTCATCAGTGCAACTTGCTATACTTGTGTTTTGATGTTGTGCAGTTGACTTAAGAGTCACTCCTGTACACAGGCTGGTGTGACCAGAGCTTTCAGGGTGTTGTAATTGGTGGCTCACTGACCAAGTTTTACGCTGACATGACAGAGCACTGCACAGACAACGTTTGGCACAGCTGACCTTACACATGAGTGGAGTCACCTCATGGCAGTGTGTTATTCCGTGACATTGACTGAGCCCATGTTGTGTGTTCTGTGAGCATGTCTCTGTGGGTTCCCTTCCCTTTTTCTACATAGCCTGTATTCCCTGCAGATGTTCCTGTTTGTGATACTTGCTGAGTTGTCCTGTGTTTATCCAGCATCATTGACCTATGTTTCTGGGATGTAGGTGCATGGAAAACTACTGGTCATTCGGGTGTCATCCGTGGGTGTGTTTGATGAAAGGGCCTGGAATGTGGGCAAACGCGCATGGGACATTTTCAGGATTCCCCAAGGCACTTTTGTGTTTCCAACATCAGGTTGTTTTGACTATGTGGTGTCTTTCTGTGACTGGGTCACTTGTATGTGTGTGTGACTGCTCACACTCACCAGATCCTAGCCTTCAATGTTGGATGATGTCAACATGTGTTCTTTGTGGGTCTCGCAGGGCTCTTCATTGGTCTGGGACTGTAGTCCCCACCCATAGGGGGTGGATTGCTACCACTACCAGCATTGTCTAGCCCATAGGGTGTGGGATGGCTATCACTACCAGCAGTCCCTACTCATAGGGTGGGGGATTTCTATCACTACCAGTAGTCCCCACCCATAGGGTGTGGATGGCTACCACCACCAGCATTGTCTAGCCCATAGGGGGCTGGATGGCTATCACTACATGCACTTGATCGGTAAACAGGTAAAAAGTACACAATTCAAAGGATACATCACAGTAATGGTGATCCGGCAAGTAACTGTGCCGTGAGTATTCAGAGGACGGAGGGTAGACCATGTTCTGAGTGTGGATCTCCAGCGAGTGCGCTGTGGTCTCTCACGGCGACAATCTTGTGAAATTTGTTCCAGAACAAATTTCACTAGGATACTCACGGCACAGTTACATGCCGGATCACCATTATTGTGAAGTATCCTTTGAATTGTGTACTTTTTACCTGTTTACCGATCAAGTGACGTGTACCTTGACCAGCCGGGTCGGAATTATCACCGGCGGAGCGATTAATAAGAAATCTCACCTTTAATTTCAGCCCTGAGGAAGTCGCAGGATTATTTCCATTGGCGACGAAACACGTGTTGGCTGGTTTCTCTTGCTTACTTTATGAATAAAGACAAAGAACTAACTTACCTGAGATGAACATTGACATTCCTTTTGAAATCCACTTGACTTGAACTATACCTTTTTATTGTAATACTACTTTACGTGTGCCCAGGACTTTGCTATACATAACGTGGTGCAGGGCTTTCCCTACACACATTTAGGGGTTAAAGGGAGCATCCCCATGCCTGGTTGCACCGTACCTAATTGATCACACGAATAATAGAAACGTTCACATGACAGAGTGCCACACTTCCTGAGTCACTAAAAACCCTTCAGCCAGAGCAAATGCATTATGTTGGTCACTTCTTACATTGTCTAATTGGACATTGGAGGCATTGTCAGCCCCCATGTGGGATTCATTTCTGCACATGTCAGAGGGTTTTTTAGACGACACAATAATCTTTCACTCAACAGATCTATGTTTGTTTGCTACACAACCACTACTTTGCCACTACATTGCTTGTGGTGTTAGGACCAGGAATCATACATGCTGGTTTGCAGATGCTGGTATTTTTCAGCCCGCACTCACCTTTTGGTCACTGTGGTGAGGAGGGGTTAAACCCCATTACCACAATGTTCCAGATTTGCTGGTGTTTTGGACCCCACACTCACCTTTTGGTCACTGTGGTGAGGGGGGGTTTAACCCCATTACCACAATGTTCCTGATATGCTGGTGTTTTGGACCACACACTCACCTTTTGGTCACTGTGGTGAGGGTAGGGTTTCACCCCATTACCACAATGTTCCTGATTTGCTGGTGTTTTAGACCCCACACTCACCTTTTGGTCACTGTTGTGAGGGGGGTTAAACCCCATTCCCACAATGTTCCTCAAAATGCTTGGGGTTTGGGCCCCACATTCACCTTTTGGTCACAACTGTGATGTGAGTTACAGTATGTGTTCCTATTCAGTGTCACTGTTGCAGGCAGTTTCCACACAATACACAATCTTGCCATGGTGGTAGGGGGGTGTGTGTTTGGCCTACAACCCCTATGGGTGGGAATGCTAGTGGGGTTAGCCATCCCCCCTATGAGTAGGGACTACTGGTAGTGATAGTCATCCACCCCCTATGAGTAGTGACTACTGGTAGGGATAGTCACCCAGCCCCCGATGGGTAGGGACTGCTGGTAGTGATAGCCATCTAGCCCCCTATGGGCTAGACAATGCTGGTGGTGGTAGCCATCCACACCCTATGGGTGGGGACTACTGGTAGTGATAGAAATCCCCCACCCTATGAGTAGGGACTGCTGGTAGTGATAGCCATCCCACACCCTATGGGCTAGACAATGCTGGTAGTGGTAGCAATCCACCCCCTATGGGTGGGGACTACTGGTAGTGATGGCCATCCCCCACCCTATGAGTAGGGACTGCTGGTAGTGATAGCCATCCCCCACCCTATGGGTAGGGACTGCTGGTGGTGATAGCCATCCCCCACCCTATGGGCTAGACAATGCTGGTGGTGGTAGCCATCCACCCCCTATGAGCTGGACAATGCTGGTGGTGATAGCCATCCCCCACCCTATGGGCTAGACAATGCTGGTGGTGGTAGCCATCCACCCCCTATGAGCTGGACAATGTTGTTGGTGGTAGCCATCCACCCCCTATGGGCTGGACAATGCTGGTAGTGATAGCCTTCCCCCACCCTATGAGTAGGGACTGCTGGTAGCGATAGCCATCCCCCACCCTATGAGTAGGGACTGCTGGTAGTGACAGCCATCCCCCACCCTATGGGCTGGACAATGCTGGTAGTGGTAGTCATCCACCCCCTATGGGTGAGGACTACTGGTAGTGATGGCCATCCCCCACCCTATGAGTAGGGACTGCTGGTAGTGATAGCCCTCCCACACCCTATGAGTAGGGACTGCTGGTAGTGATAGCCATCCCCCACCCTATGAGTAGGGACTGCCAGTAGTGATAGCCATCCCCCACCCTATGAGTAGGGACTGCTGGTGGTGATAGCCATCCCCCACCCTATGGGCTAGACAATGCTGGTGGTGGTAGCCATCCACCCCTATGGGCTGGACAATGCTGGTGGTGGTAGCCATCCACCCCTATGGGCTGGACAATGCTGGTAGTGATAGCCATCCCCCACCCTATGAGTAGGGACTGCTGGTAGTGATAGCCATCCCCCACCCAATGGGCTAGACAATGCTGGTAGTGGTAGCCATCCACACCCTATGGCTGGGGACTACTGGTAGTGATGGCCATCCCCCACCCTATGAGTAGGGACTGCTGGTAGTGATAACCATCCCCCACCCTATGAGTAGGGACTGCTGGTAGTGATAGCCATCCCCCACCCTATGGGCTAGACAATGCTGGTAGTGATAGCCATCCACCCCCTATGGGTGGGGACTACTGGTAGTGATGGCCATCCCCCACCCTATGAGTAGGGACTGCTGGTAGTGATAGCCATCCCCCACCCTATGGGCTAGACAATGCTGGTAGGGATAGCCATCCACCCCCTATGGGTGGGGACTACTGGTAGTGATGGCCATCCCCCACCCTATGAGTAGGGACTGCTGGTAGTGATAGCCATCCCCCACCCTATGAGTAGGGACTGCTGGTAGTGATGCCATCCCCCACCCTATGAGTAGGGAATGATGGTAGTGATAGCCATCCCCCACCCTATGGGCTAGACAATGCTGGTAGTGGTAGCCATCCACCCCCTATGGGTGGGGACTACTGGTAGTGATGGCCATCCCCCACCCTATGAGTAGGGACTGCTGGTAGTGATAGCCATCTCCCACCCTATGGGCTAGACAATGCTGGTAGTGGTAGCCATCCACCCCCTATGGGTGGGGACTACTGGTAGTGATGGCCATCCCCCACCCTATGAGTAGGGACTGCTGGTAGTAATAGCCATCCCCCACCCTATGGGCTAGACAATGCTGGTAGTGGTAGCCATCCACCCCCTATGGGTGGGGACTACTGGTAGTGATGGTCATCCCCCACCTTATGAGTAGGGACTGCTGGTAGTGATAGCCATCCCCCACCCTATGAGTAGGGACTGCTGGTAGTGATAGCCATCCCCCACCCTATGGGCTAGACAATGCTGGTAGTGGTAGCCATCCACCCCCTATGGGTGGGGACTACTGGTAGTGATGGCCATCCCCCACCCTATGAGTAGGGACTGCTGGTAGTGATAGCCATCCCCCACCCTATGGGCTAGACAATGTTGGTAGTGGTAGCCATTCACCCCCTATGGGTGAGGACTACTGGTAGTGATAGCCATCCCCCACCCTATGGGCTAGACAATGCTGGTAGTGGTAGCCTTCCACCCCCTATGGGTGGGGACTACTGGTAGTGATGGCCATCCCCCACCCTATGAGTAGGGACTGCTGGTAGTGATAGCCATCCCCCACCCTATGAGTAGGTATTGCTGGTAGTGATAGCCATCCCCCACCCTATGAGTAGGGACTGCTGGTGGTGATAGCCATCCCCCACCCTATGGGCTAGACAATGCTGGTGGTGGTAGCCATCCACCCTCTATGGGCTGGACAATGCTGGTGGTGGTAGCCATCCACCCCTATGGGCTGGACAATGCTGGTAGTGATAGCCATCCCCCTCCCTATGAGTAAGGACTGCTGGTAGTGATAGCCATCCCCCACCCTATGGGCTAGACAATGCTGGTAGTGGTAGCCATCCACCCCATATGGGCGGGGACTACTGGTAGTGATGGCCATCCCCACCCTATGAGTAGGGACTGCTGGTAGTGATAGCCATCCCCCACCCTATGAGTAGGGATTGCTGGTAGTGATAGCCATCCACCCCCCTATGAGTAGTGACTACTGGTAGGGATAGTCACCCACCCCCGATGGGTAGGGACTGCTGGTAGTGATAGCCATCCACCCCCTATGGGCTTGAGAATGCTGGTAGTAATAGCCATCCCCCACCCTATGAGTAGGGACTGCTGGTAGTGATAGCCATCCCCCACCCTATGAGTAGGGACTGCTGGTAGTGATAGCCATCCCCCACCCTATGAGTAGGGACTGCTGGTGGTGATAGCCATCCCCCACCCTATGGGCTAGACAATGCTGGTGGTGGTAGCCATCCACCCCCTATGGGCTGGACAATGCTGGTAGTGGTAGCCATCCCCCACCCTATTGTTGTATTCCGCTTTAGGTGTCCGTATATAGGTTTTCCTGAATCATGTCCTTATATAGGCACAATTCGCATTGCCCTTATATAGGCATAGAATCCCTGTCCTTATTTAGGCATTAACCGTGCACTCCAAATACAGGCATGGTCACCGACATCCGTCCACCCTAATGTCACAACGAGTTCTTAGAAACCAGACCTTCAAGCTTCGGGAGTTCCCCTAGCACAGGACTATTGATTTCTCCAAGAACTCATCTATTATGTATGAACCGTTATACCTTAAGGGTTCATTCCTGACGTCTTCCTCTGTCCGACTTCACGTCAATGCTAACATTCCAAGACACCTACCAGGTATAAATATACCTTCCCTTGCCCAAGCAAGTCAGAGGAGACCTCAACTTCAGAGGAGCCCGTATCCCGGCCTGACGCACTGAGAAGACGCTGTCATTCCTGCGCGCAGACAAATTCAGCTTCCAGTGTTCTGACTCCCTTCTCGGGGTGTTAGAGTTCCAGATCCGGCAAGAGATTCCCACCTCTCTCATTCTCAAGGTATGGAGCTGGCTAGAACCTAGAGGGACTCTTGGCATATTTGGCGTACTATACTTAACATACTCTTAGTATACCAGACTAGAGAATACTCCACCTACTTTTACCTTTCCCTACACCTAGACTAGGTTAGGTACATTGGGGTAGATCTAGCTTAGAGACGCATCGTATGAGTACTCGCATTTTTAGCTCATGTTATTTATGTACGTGAATATATGCTAAAAGATAATGCTAGCGCAGTATTATTTATTTCTACTGCTTACACTGTACATTATTTATCTTACATACTGTCTTGTGATCATAACAGCACATATCTCTTACATGAGAAACAAGACTGTTCAATAAAACCTTTTTATTGAAACGCCCGTCTTTCCTTTCTGTGTAACTCTGTAGAAACTAAGCATGCACGATTGACTGAGTGAAACTGTTATCTATTGTTTCCACGATTCTGAGACGTGTTCCGATTCTAAAGGGAAACAAAGTTGTCATGTTTTTCGGTTGCCAGAAACTACTCCCTTCTTGTTCTCAAGGAGTTTCTAGTGGCCTCTGAGCTAGCTGGCACAAGTAATTAAGTTTAATATACTCGATAGGGACATACTGACCTCAGTCCTATGTCAAGCCTATAGGGTGTATTATTCCAATGCGCAGAGCCTATTAGGGAAATAGGAACTACACTACACTATGAGTAGGGACTACTGGTAGTGTTAGCCATCCCCCCACCTATGAGTAGGGACTGCTGGTGGTGATAGCCATCCCCCACCCTATGGGCTGGACAATGCTGGTGGTGGTAGCCATCCACCCCTATGGGCTGGACACTGCTGGTCGTGGTATCCATCCACCCCCTATGGGTGGGGACTACTGGTAGTGATAGCCATCCCCCCTCACCTATGAGTTGGGAATGCTGGTAGTGCTAGCCATCCACCCCCTATGGGTTGTGCAATGCTGGTGGAGAGGGATATCTACCCCCTATGTGTGTGTTGCATTGCGCTGGTTCGTGATGTTTGTTTGTGTGGTGGGTGTCTGACTTACCGTCTGCGATGTACGCGTCGGTTCCTGTTGTTGATCCGGTCATAGATGTACAGTACAGGGATGACCTGCTCGAGCGGATTCATGGTTGGTTCGTCTCATATGCGTAGATCGGTGGTTCGTCTCGTAGGCGTAGATCGTGTTGAGGCGCGAATCGTTCCTGATATACTGCTCTTCCGGATGCTGTGATGTGCTGGAGGTGGCGACCTGTTCGGTGCGTAGGACGTACACATCGTACTTGGCCGGCCGGAAACTGCTGTGAGAATTGCTTCCGGGCGATTCTATTCAGCATTTGCGGATCCGGCCCGTATGGGAAATGTAGCTGGAATTGGAGCGTACGTGTCGCTCGGGATTTGGACACATTTGCGCATCGCACTTCATCGTTCGGACGGACCGGCTCCCGGAACGAGGAGGTCGTAAGGTAACGCTACGGACAGCCCTCGGAGGGCTGTCCGAGCGAGATCGGAATCGGCCCCTTAGGGTTGACTTTTGCAGGTGTCTCCATAGACATTGGTTAAAATGGTAATAGCAACTCTGTATTGCTGTATGTGGGTAGGATTTAAGTATAGAATTAATCATGGCTTGTTCAAAATCTATAATTATTTTCTGAGGAAAATAATTATTTGTTTCTTGTTTTATTTGGTTTAGAATTTCAAGGTAGGTATATTGTTGTTTATTGGGGAGTAGGGTATAGATAAATGGAATATTAGTATTTTGAAACAGACCATGGACTGTGTACAACTGATAAAATGGTTTGGGACAAATTTTGAAAGTCCCATCCATCATCCATGTGTCACATTGTTGTAATTTAAGTAAATTGTTTGCAGTAGCAAACATAATGATTCTTTTATCTTTGCATTTATTATCAAATAGTATAAATGGTTCTTTATTGTGTGTTATACTTAGTTCAGGGGGAATCTCTACCTTTTGAAAGGTTTTAGGGGCACGTGTGGTAGTTGTAGTGGCTTTCTTTTGTCTAGCTATTGTTCTTTTTAATGAATCAATAGAGGGTAATTGGCTAGATGCATGTTGGGGTACTGTTAGTAACTGTTGTTTTAGTATTTCTGTGGTTGGTCTAGCTGTACTAGTGCTAGCTTCTTTTATTGATTCAAGAGCATCTCTTACTTCAATCTCAGTTACATTTGGGGGTGGTTATGTTCTTTTACAGATACAACAGTGGTTTCTTGTGTTATAGCTCTTCCATAACATTTGTTCGAATAATATTTGCTGCATTTCCAAAAGACTTTTAAACCAGTTTGTTTTTCTTGTGTATATACATAACCCATGTAACATAATAACATTTTCCCTTTTTGAGATGTAATAAATGTTGCGCCTTCAGTCATGGTGGTCTTTTTAGTGCTAAGGAAAATAAATATAAAAATTAATTAAAATAATACAGTATAGTTTTTAAGTAAATAAATATATATTGCTTTGGATATACTTACAATGTTGCTGTTGCTGTGAATAAAAATCTTGTTGCAATTTTTTCAAGCTTGTATTTTTGTTTTGTTGAAGATGTTTCTGTTGGAAAGAAAAAATATAATTTTAATATTTTTGTTGTATTGTGTTGTAGGTGGTGGGGACATTGTGAATAAGTGGGTCTTTGGCTGGGTATTTTAGGGAGTTGTTTAATATAAAAAATTAATATACTTACTTTTTAGTAATTTTATTGTTGACGCTGCTGTAGTATTTTTTGGCTGCTTTAAAAGATATCTGACGAGGAGATATAAGTTTAAGAGAGACATATTAGTGAATTATGTTTTATACATATTTTTTGGTGAAGACTATAAGTAGTGTTATATTCTAAATGCTGTTTTACTTACTTAGGGGTTGATTATGATGGCGGGCGGCTCGCCACCGCCCGGCCGGCGGTGGCGATCCGCCCGCCATCACAACCACATTTACCCCCCGCCATATTACCATGACGGGGTGTACCGCGTTGGACGGAAAGTCCGTCCGCCGCTTTTCCGCCGGTCGGCAATCGTCACGATTGCCGGCCGGGCGGAACTTGGGCATAATATGGTGGCGGTGCCTGGAAGGCACCGCCATCCATATTATGATGCCTGATGGTTCTGGCCTTTCCATAGCAGCGATGCCGCCATGGAAGGGCTGGCAGGAATTGCTTTGGGGGCCCGTTGCGGGCCCCAGTGGGGGTGGGGGGGAGGGGGCCCGCAACGGTACCTATGGTACCCCCCTACATTGCCATGCTCAAGGTGGCAGGCACCACGCGGTGCCTGTCACGTTGTGCATGGCAATGCACAACATGCCTCTTTGGCATTGCAGCGAGTGCTGCTTACAGCAGCACCCGCCGCAATGTTAAAGATGCGGGATGCGACCGCCAGGGTGGCGGTCGCATCCTAATTGGTGGTGCGGGACCGCCGCACCGCTGGTGGCCTGTCCCAGCACCGCTAGGGTGGCGGGCAGACTGAAATCCGCCCGCCATCCTAATGGGGCCCTTAGTGCAGTTCCAAAGCTTTTTTTGTAATGTAAATCTGCGTTCTGGAAGTAATCCGGCAGAGTCTCCTCTTCTTTTTTCTTGTAGCGTTGAAGTGTGACTTAAATATAAATTTTCGTTGTTTATATAGTGTTGATTTAATTTTTAATTGATAGTTTTATGTTATTGGTGTATTTTATTAGTCTGATGTTTTCATTCGTTGTTGTTAATTTTTTTTTGCTTTTGGTAGTTGGTTTCCTATATGGCAAACGCTAATTAAGAAGTTGTTAGTGTTCATTTTTTTTTAACTGATTTTTTAGTTAAGTATGTTTTACATTGCTTTTAATGTTGAATGCTGTATGTGTTATATTTAATAATATTTTACTTATTATTTATTAGTGTGTTTTGTCATTATTCTATGCTTTTATATGTTTATATGTTATAATAATATCGTATTATATTTATAATGTGTGTAATTAGTGTTTATAGTGTAAAAATACATATTGGTGTAAAAATATGTTTATTTTACTCATTTTTAAATAGTCCATATTTGTATTAAAACGATAATTTTGCTGTCTATATTTTTTATATCGATATTTAGGACATTTTGTATATTTTTAAAGACATGTTGATATTTTCTTTTACGATATTTGTGTGTTCGATAATGTTTAAAACAATATTTTTTATTGTCGATAATATGGTTTCGATATTTGTGTATTTTTTTAAATAAGTATTGGTCGTCGATAATAGTGTTATCGATATTTTAGTGCCGATATTTTGGTATGTCAATATTTTTCTGTCGATATTATGTCAGTGATCCGCCCAGTGCACCACACACATTTCGCATTTATGCACAGTAATACATTACACAGATTATTTGTGTCATGGAAATCACATGGCAATGGAGTAGTCCATATGTAAACATGTTAGCCCTCATTTGGAGTGGTGGTGACGCACTTAACAGTCACCAATCAATCAGGGATTTGTAGAGCGCCCTACTCACCCGTGAGAGTCTCAAGGCACTGGGGGGACAATACTGTCCTCACAACTGCTAAAATGACGGATGCCCGATCTCGCATATAGAACATTCTGAACCTTCTGATGTCGGCGGAAGTCGACCGCACGGTGGGTGCTTTATCCACGGCAGAAAAAGCCATAGGCTAACATTGGTGATTCCGACATCGTGGCCCAATGGCTTTGTCCATCTATGACGGTGACCGCGTACGTGGTGTACATGTAGGCTGCAGTTTGAAAAATAACTCACTTGCCTCCTGACACTGCTGCTATCAACACCTCCTCTACTTTAGCTGCTGTTTGCCACCTTAGGGAGCAATCATGCCACGTCACGCAGGTGTGAAGGCCCCTGCCTTCTCTCCAGAGGAGCTGGAGAAACTTGATGAGGAGGTTCTTCCCCTGAATGGCCTGCTCTAAGGCTCACCAGAGGAGCAGGTATCTATCTCACATACATATTTTACTCAGTTTAACTCCATCCTTTCCATTCCCACAGCCTACAATGTGCCTCTGAGTCCCAGAGTGAATTCAGATTGCTGTTGTAACATTTTGTGGTCCCCACATAGGACAATTATGTAATGGATTGTTGAGCACTGTACATTGTGTACTTAACATCACCATTGTGATGTGTGTTATGTGATAAGCCCTAGATCCTACTTGAGTTGCATGCACATATCTATGCATGTATACATTTCATGTTACCTATGATATGTTTGCTAATCAGATCATGGTAAATGTGCAAGTAAATGTCTAGGCTTTACAGCATGAGCTGTGTATGTATACTGTAAGAAGCAGTTGAGAATGATGTTAGTTGTGGGTACAGTCCCACATATCACACAGCCCACATCAGGCCGCGCCAAACTGTTTTCTGGCAGCTACCTATACCTCACAGACACCTTCAGAGTGCCACATAACCTTTAAATCAAGTATTGGATGGTCACAATATGTACTTTTATGTAATGAAGTGGTGGAAATGTGATGTTCATATGGGATCAGTATGCCCAGCCTGCAGAGAACAAGGCCTGACAATGAGTTGTGCCCAGGCTGGGGCAGAGTTACTGTGGAAATACAACTGATGCACAGGACAATCTCCCCATAGACCTACAGAACCTTGGATGTTCACAAATTGAGTTTTCAGAACCAATAGTAGCCCTGATTACCTTTACATTGATTACATTTGGAATGGTGACTGAGGTAACCCCCTGGCCTGATACTTCTTTCAATTGACCAATATTGTCAATGTATGATATTTACAAATGACAGGCCCCTTACTCCCACAGGTCTGTTGTCACTTTTCCATAAGTCATGCTTGCATTGTACAGGCCTATTGCACATGTGACACTTTAACAGTGCAGATAGTTGGTTACTTCAGAAGAGATTTTGATATGCGAATCAGCAGTTTTGTTACAATCAACCAATCCAAAAAGACATACAATGGTATGTTGACTGTCATCCCTGTAACAGTGCCACATATGACAAAAGGTGTGTCCTGTGATGGCAGTACATACTACACAAACTCAATCGGACTTAGTATGATATCCCATTAAGTAGTTCACATGTCCACACACCCCCAGAGAGGAAGCTCTCGGTGACACAAATACCAGCTCTTTCATTGTGACCTAAGTCTTAGAATGTAGTCTATAATATGGTACTAGCCTCTATGAACTGTATGCATCAAGTCAATGGGCCTGGCTGTAAAGGTGTCTGTAAAGTCATGGACAAGTAGTTTACCCTTCAGGAGGTCACAATGGTGTGTTGTGTTTCATAGTAGCTCACATCACAGTACATGTAGGATTTCCTTGGGCTACATGATATTAGTGGGCTGTCTTAGTGTAGGTCATGACTGGGGTTGATGATAGTCAGCAGATGACTACAAATGTGTGTATTCATGTCTTTATAGTGCTTAGCATGTGAAAACTACACATGTTGTGTGTTAACTATTGATTAATGCTTGTGCTAGGTGTATACAAAATGTGTGTCAAAAAAACAGATATCCTAAAACTTGAAGTTATAATCTTTGTATTCACGTATTGTATCTATACAGATCAATGTCCATCAGAAGCAATCCATTTGGAAAGCCATTTCCTAGAAGGCGCGGACCCTGGGGGTCTATCGCCGGTGCAGCGTCCAATGCCATAAGAGGTGGGAGGTCCTGGACAGTAGCGGCTCGTGGAGGGAGTGCCGCGGGGCGGGGGAGGAGCAGGGTGGGGGGTAGTAAACTACGGCATACGGCCGAACAGAGATAAGTAAACAAATAAATAAATAAAACGAATTTCATTGCACGTGCTGCATTGCCAAATGAGATGCAGCGCGCGCAACGAAATTCGTTTTATTTATTTATTTGTTTACTTACATCTGTTCGGCCGTATGCCATAGTTTACTACCCCCCCACCCTGCTCCTTCCCCGCCCCACTGCCCCGCGGCACTCCCTCCACGAGCCGCTACTGGGCCTGGTACGTCACGGAGGTCAAGCTGGGGCTGTCCTCCCAACATGGACGGGGCGCACACTGGACCCTGAGCCCACCTAATGGCCCGCATACTGGTGATGACCTACCCAGAGCTTGATGGGCAGTTGAGGGCCCAGCAGCAGTAACCAGGGGGTGAGTCCTGGCCAGAGTCAAACGTGTTACATTGCCAACTTTGTTTGTTACAGGCAGGCATTTCCCCATCATTATTGGGGTGGCCCATGTGCGACACACAATAAGAGTTCTTGTTTGTGTAGGTCTGATAGTAGGTGCCTGCTGATGTGCTTTGCCTATTTTCTTCATGACCAGGAACACAGTAGAGTCCAGTCCACTACCAATTTACTGTCTAGAGCAGACACATGGCTGAGTGAAGTGATTAATCAGCTCATGATGTTTTATGTTGTAAGTGACAATTGTGCCAAACAGGCCACTTGTCGTCAGTGTGTCAGGAGTGTTGCTCCCTCACTACTGTGTCTCATGTGATAGTGGCCCTGTTACATGTGACATAGCATACAGTGCACTTTGGATGCAGTGACTGAGCAATACTTCTCCTTGGTAAGTGGGGAATGTACAGTAACATGAGATAGCAAACCATCACTGGTGCCATCAGTATTAGTGCCTACATGTTGCCATGTGTACCATTCCCTGTTGTAGTACCATCTGCACTACTGTTTCATACATGATCTATGTGCCTACATAAGTTGATGTCTGATTCCATCAAAAGTGTGTGTGTAGGCCAATCTGTATTTGAAAATAGTTATTTGTGATGGGTATACAGTTCATGTGTTACCACAGACAGGAGTGTGTAGACATTAGTGGGTGGGTGACACATTACTCAATCTCATTAGTCAGGTCCAATTGATGAAGCAATGAAGGACATGATAGGTAGACTTACAGTAATTTGTCACAATGCAAATTTCCATGACAAAGATGTGGGAGTATTCAGTTATGTGAATTGCACATGTGGATTTGTCAAAATTCATTCACTGACTTGTGACATGCATCAGGGAGTGACTTGCAGAAATGTATGGATTATATGTGTGTCTTCACTCAGTAATACGATGGAATTTGTGTTTGTGAGACAAAAAGGTACTGTAATGTGCCTTTCCATTAGGACACAGTTTAAACCACCTCTTCATGTAAAGGAGATTCCCTAAGCCTCAACAACCTTCAATGGTCTATTGACTTTTAGGTATGCAATGAAAGAATGGTGTTCCCACCAGTACCAAACTGAATTGGGGATATCCCTAGGGCTTGCTGATTCATTATGCTGTGTATATTTGTAGACAAATCTCCCAGATATTTAGGCCAGATTGTATCCTGTCTAGTTTTCTGTGCTACATGTGATATATAGCGAAGCTACTTGAGTACAGCTTTCATGAGACTATTCGGACAGTAGACATATAAGGAAGTGTCAACAGTGTGAAATGAGCATTTCCATGTCACCTTCTTCCTGATACTGTACATATAGCAGCAACATAGCTTTATTATTTGACCATCATTTCATCATGATGTGGTATTAGGTATATGACCTATTGCTGATTGCAGGGCCAACCTATATAAGGTGATCAGCTATACTAGTATGGAAATAAGGATGGAGTGTAGACAAGACCATCAATGCATTCGGAGCTGTCTGGGGTTATGACCTAACTGGGACCAACTGTTTCCAGGTTATGTAGCATGCATGCATGTACTCATGCTAATGTTTCAGCCAATATAATTGACTTTGTAGCTGAAGTCTTCTGTACACTTATTAATGTCCTGTGATTAAAGCTGTGGGCCAAGTGTATTCTGGCTAAGGGTGGGCGTATTAATTTGGGAGGGTGGAGGGGCTGGCTAACTCCGCTCCGCCACGGAGGGGAGTTTTTGCCTAAACTCCGCATTTGGAATGGAGCGCGGAGTAGGCAAAAATTCGCAAACTCCGTTGACGGAGCGGAGTTACCCGCCTGGGGTTAGTTCTGGCAAATGCAATAAACCTATTTTAAATGTCATTTCAGCATCATCCCAGGCAAGAGGAGGTGGCAGGGCCAACATCTTTGGGAAAACAGCTGGTCACAGTGGTTTCTGGACGTGTGAGTACAGATGCAGAGGGACCCAGTGACCGAGAGGGTGTCAGAAGTGCCACGGAGGACAGAATCTCAACTTCTTCTTCATCAGAGTCATCCTCAGTGGACACTCTAGGATTATTTCCACCTTCATTCTTGTCCCCCACCCCCAGTTCCATCTCCACCCTCCCTGTTGCTCCCCACCCAGTTGGCAGAGCCTGCTTCCCTAAGAGGGGAGTCATCTCCTTCACTCCAGGCACCTCAGCCACTGCCCCTGTTATCCACGTTGCCCTGAGTGAGGAGGCTATTGGCCTCCTGAGAAACATCTCTGTGGGTCAGGCAAAACCATCCAGGTGCAAGGCAGCCAACTGCAACAGATGGTGGCCTACCTGGAATTCATCCACAGTTCTTTGTCTGTCCTACAGAGATTTTTTCAGGCTCTGACCTCCTCCTTCACGGCAGCCTTCCACCCATCCCAAACTTCACCTCAACTCCTGCCTCTTCCTCCATCCAAATTCCCTATCCCCATGCCATTCCCAAGACCACTCACACATACGCGTGCATACACTTCAACATCCCCAAGCAGTACACGCAAACACAAACACCAAAAAATACAGAAGCACATATCCACTCACATGACACTCACCTCCTCACCACCACCCCACCAACATAACCACGGACACTACTCGAGCACCCACAGATCCATCCACCACCCGAGCTTTACCCCAGACACCACAGCCGCACCCACAGACAGATCTACCACCCCCAGCATTACCACAGACACCACACCCACAGACCCATCCACCACCCCCAGCATTATCCCAGACACCACACCCGCACCCACAGACTTATTCACCACCCCCAACATTACCACAGACACCACAACCACACCCATAGACCCATAGACCCATCCACCACCCCAAGTATTACCCCAGACACCACACCCTCACCCACATACCCACCCACCACCCCAGCATACCCAGCACATCACACACACCCAAGACACAAAAGCCCACACTCACCCACACAACAGACATCTACAACACATGAACAAGAAACATCAGACACTCCGACACCTGCACCAACAACACCCGCACCCACAACAAACACTTCCACTTCCTTTATCTCCCAACCCCTAAGTCCTCCTGAATATCCTGCCAATTTTCCCTGTGAAAGTGTTTTATTTGCCCTTGCCCTTAACACTGTCAAATTCGACCCCCAAGCAAAAGGACATTTATCCACACCCCAACCCATCCCTTCCACATCCTAATCCACCCCTGCGAAACCTGATTCCCCCACCACTAAACCCAACCATATCCTAAGAAGACCAAAACCCATCCCAAAACCAATCCCACCCGCTCCCAAGACCGACCCCACTCCTCCCAAGTAACATCTTAGAGGCGCCTGCCATGCCCAATGGATGCCCCTTTGTGAGGAGGTTCCCTGGCAGTGTTATGAAGGGCAGGTTTAGTGGCACAGCAGTGTGCTAGTCCATACAATGTGGATATGGGCAGACCATTGGCCTTTGGTTGACTCCATTGTATTTATTGGAGGAATAAAAAAATTCTTGGTTTAGAACACATTTGTCCTGCCATTACTTTTCTACCTATTTGATTTTATTGGATACTTTGGGATGTGTGAGTACAGTTGTGTTTGTTTCACCCTGATTGCTGATCTATTTGAAGTCATTAGTATGATCTGACCTTGGAGCCAGGACTGGAGTCACACAGGGGAAATGTCCAAAGGATGGATATGTGGGATGAATTCCAATTGCAGCTGACATTGCATTGGGTGGTATTTCATATGGTAAGTATTTCAGCTTGGCTTGGCCAATGTCAACATCATTTAGCTTGCACTTCTTCCTATGGTGTCCGTTGGATATGTGTTTGATGTGTGAAAGTTAGATATTTGTTTATCCCCAAATGGCGGATGTTAAATTGTGATACCTTTGTAGACATTTTTATGGACATATGTCCATTTCCATGTATGTACCTTAAACCTACTTTATCTAAATGTGTGACAAATACTGTTAGTGCTATGTTTGCTTCCATGACTTGCACTTACACATTTCCCACATATGCATGGCACTTGGTTATGCTATTGTTTGTCCCTGATATGCTTCAAACCACAAGTCCTGAAAACATCAAGGTTTTGAGGCATGTGGAAAGTGGACTGTGGACCAGGGCCCCAGCCTTTCTGGAGTCCCCCTAGTAGAGGCATACCTATTCTGCAGAGAGTTTTTACAATGTGACCTTTGAATGCTTCTCACACTGATTATTTGGAATCCCATTTACCTGACATTACTTTTTAATGTGGGTGATGTGTGAGAGTCATTACAGAGATTTAGCAGAGATGGTGTGTTTCAGTTTCATGAGACATCCATACAGATGTACCTTTGATATCACAACACGACCTAGCATGTGAACAATGTGAGGGTATCACAGAGATCAATAGGTGTGATATTGAAGAGGAGGTGGTGTTGTGTGACACAATTTAATTTACACATCACTATCCCTGATAATCAAATGTAAACTCATGTGGACTTTAGTAAAGTGTGCCTGTGCAGTGTCAGTGACCTGGCCAAAGAGGGCATTAAAGAGCTGTAATTGGATCATACATTGAGAACAATTCTGAACAAGGGCCCACAACATATGTTTGGCCCAGGGACCCCAACCCCTTGCCGGGTCCATGGCGGGGTATCTATTTGCTGAGGAGTCTATGGAAATGGGTAAGAGTATAGCTTACCGTTGGTTGCGTCCATGACGGTGTGGGTTTTTCATGTCATCAAGCAGCAGCAGCAAGATGTGTATGATCAGCTCCATGGTGGCACAGAACGTGTAAAGCTGAGTACAGGTCAGTGTCAGCCTTATATCCCTCCCTTTCCGCCATCTCAGATGTGATGGTTGGACTGCCACAGACACATTGTTAGAAAGGCACATTGTAATTAGGCTGGCGGTAACACTGGCGATCCGCCCTCTGACAGAGGCATTGGGCTATTCCACCGCAGTCGAGAATTCCTGTCAGTGGCGGCGGGACAGCGGCGGTCTTTTGTCTATGAAACCGCATGCATCGTAATACAGCAGCCGGACAACCGTCTGTGCGGCGGTCAATCCGACGCGCCGGCAGACCAAAGACCCCCAAACTCATAATCAGCCCCTAAGTAACAAATCCCTTTGTTTGACAACTTCAGCTAGATAACAGCTCACAGAGAGTCAGATAAATGGGCACTGTGCCAATTTAAATATAAGACAGCTGGCCTACTCCGTGTGAGGCCACATGATCTCAGCAGAGAATCAGATGATTGTGTCAAGAATCATTATAGTTTACTAAAGAACATAATGTGCATCAGTGTTTGAAAGATAAGTGATCACAAGAACAGAGATTTGTGTGATCAAATAATACCCAGCCTTTATGGAAAGACATCATGAAATGTATACAACCCATTTTAAATTTTCAACAGACAGAACTAACAGTTGTTTGAGACACTGTTAAATTCGATTTCATACCCAGATTAGTTTTTAATCATAGGTATAAACTAACTGATGATTTCTCTAGTTCTATGTCATCTCTGTCCAAGTCACTAAACTGAGAGAAAGCCATATAAGGCTACATCTTGTCCTTTTTTTTAAGAAGCCAGGGTTGAGTGAAAATATCCAGCCTCCCCTAATGGACACAGAGATTTATTTTATATTTGAATCAAGGAATTTTAAAGCACCCATTCCACTTCAAACACTCATTAATACTTTTCTGATTAAGATCAGTGGCTAGGTTTATCCATACAGATATCCATAATAGAAGTTGAGCCAATTGATAGATTTTTCAAAGCATCTTGTCGACTTTGTCGTGATAGGAAAAGCAGGGATACTGTGAGATACATCCAGAAGTCTCCTGCATAACTTGTTTTCCTCCACATGCAAGACTGAGTCATCTACATATCTCCAAATACCTACACCTTAACAGATCATGCAGATACATTTGCTTTTGCAAGTGTCAACCATATCCTTCAGGGACTTATTCACAATTTGCTGGCACAATTAAACACTGTGCTTTTGGTCTGAAAAACTTGGAGCCTTCTTGTGTGCAGCAGATGGACCTCACCAACTGAGTCATTAAAAGTAACCCAAATATATAAAGACAGCTACTTTCTCAATGTTGTGATTACTAATACTGAAAACTATAGTTTTCCTAGAACCCATAGAAAATGAAGGTCTTGGAAGAAATGCTTTTTAATTCCCACCCTTCCATGAACATAAAATACCCGTCAAATAATTTGGGTAACCGATTTGTTATTCTGGCCGTTAAAACCACATCAGTGTCCTATAGGAGAATCAGTATATCCTGATTGCCCACTCCAGGAGTACCCTGCTGTAACTACTTTAGAAAACCCTTCAGGTCGTTAGTGTATAAAATGAAAAGAAGAGTGGCTAAAATGTGACCTTTACATATCCCTCTAGCCAGAGCAAAGTTATTCAAACACTGTCATTTGAATCAAACATGACCGATCAGTGTGAAAGTGAGCTAAAAGTCCAGATGTTCTCACCAATGCCCATAAGAATGAGTATGGCTTAACCTCATTTACACAATCAAAGGTCGAGCTAAGGACCATAAATGCAAGATATTATAAACCACTAAGGGCCACTGCATGTTTAGAATTTAAAAGATGTAAGTGTAAGCATTGCCTTGTACCTAGGCCACCCCTGAAACCATACTGTGATTTTCAGGATGAGTTTATCTTGCTCTAGGAGTTGGTTAAGTGAGGCATTTACAGCATCATTGATTTCTTTGGTCCATTGTTAACTAGGTTCTCGCTATTAAGGAAATCATTTGAGATTGCATTCACTCACCAGAAGCTCGGGTCAAGGTCATGTGTAGATTTCATCTGCAAACATTGATCTATTATTAAAATATTTTTTTTATAGATCTGAGGCCTTTATCTCACCCGCTCAATACACTGTTCAGACAACAGAAGATTTGCGCCGAATCGCGCACACGCCAGGAGTACTCTGCTCTTGATGATAACCATGGATCCAGATTACAAGGTGATGATATCTGTTACAGTCCGAGCATAAATATACAAATGAGAAGGAGTACTGCTACAATTTTTAGATTGGTCTATGGGTATTTGGGGAACTGATAAGGTTTACAATGACAGAACGTTACAGTGTGACGACTTGAGTACATCCTTGATGAAGTCAGTGGTTTATACACCTAATGAAGAAACATGTGTTGGCTACAAGATTGACAGAAGTGGCTAAGTGATTCATTGAAGTCATCTGAATTCATGTGAAGAAGAGAAAATAAAAGACAAAGGAATTTACTTTATTCTGTACTGACATCTTTTGGACATTTGGTTGCTCTGGGGACTGATTTATTTGTTCAGATTGAGGACTTTGTCCCGTTCAGAGTTGAGGGTGTTGGTGGGCACTCTTTTCCCATTGGAAGCACCAGAGGATAACTTGAGATTTACACGGGGTACTTACAGGTTTGCACAATTGATAACCTTGCCACAGGAATCATTGTAACAGAAGAGAGGAGTTACAGTTTTTCCCAATCATCACAAGGACCAATCTCATTTGAGAACTTGTTATGTTACAGCGCTGCAGGAGGTCAGATGAGTGCTGGCCCAGTGCATCCTAGGCTCGGTAGAGTAGTTGCTTTTTATCTTGTCAAATATGAAATTTCCAACATCAAATTCTACTCCATGGAGCACCAATACCTGGAAGCAAGACACTGTACAAACATTTATGGTGACATAACTGATTTTTTCCTCCTAAATAGGATGATCATACAAAGGCAATCATTCCTCTTACCAACGCCGGGTACAACCTTTAATTACCTTCACCAATTATGCTTTTGCATTAATTAAGGCCTCACTATGGTTCTGCAATCTCTTTAGTAGTATGTTCTTCATTCTTCTACCTCTAAAGATTAAGCAAATTTGTGCATTACTAATGTGTTCCCCAGTAGGTAATCATGGTAAATGCACACACTTTCTCCAGTTAGGATATGGCTATAGCTTAACTCTCGAGGTCCCAAAGTCCCTCTAGTGCCATCTTGAGAAATCTTAGACTGCCATAGTTCCCTGTTATGTCGACACAAACATGCTATTAGGACATCATGGAGAGCTGTCACTCATGTACTTCCCTCCCAGCCCGTCATCGTATCACAGGCATGTGAAAGGACTTAATAAAATTAGTTTCAAAGCTCCTGCCTCACTTCACTTATGCATTGTGATTCAGTGTATTTTGTTGTCTCTCTGTGCAGCGAACCATGTGTCACATCACCCCCTCCTCTTAAGAGCACACACATGAAGAAGGTCTTAATGAAACCCCTCTGCATCGCATACCAACCCTATAACCAGCAAGATGCCAAATACGTCTCTCTAAACATCCTACATGGAATAAGATCTTTATACCTCGACTCCTCTTTCCCAATATCATGGTTTATATTCTTGCTCTCCATATAACTGCCTATGTACCATTTTTGATTATCTGTGTAATGTTTTTCTGGTCCAGATACTTGCAAAACTATGAAATACAATAATAACTTGAAGCTTGGGGCAGCAGGCGGGCCATTTGAATTTGCGTGGATGATTAACTTTGTTATAATATTGAAACTTTAATTCAAAAATAGCTTTTTTCAGTGAATTTTTACCTATGAAATGCAATACTTCAGAGAAAGAAGCAGAGAGAAGGGATTAGAAATGAAAGAGAATGTCAGGGAAAGCAAGGAAGGGCATTGCATTTTATCCTTAGTCGACAGCGTGTGCTTTAATGGATTTCAATATGTATGAGGGACAGACTGAAAGACCTGGGAGGAGGCAGAAGAAAGTGCTAGACCGAATGAAATATTTCTCATCTTCTCACAGCACAGCTCATCTATATCAATGTGCTTGGAAGAAGTGGTTGAGTTCAGTGTGTCCCTTACCTTCACCAAACAGTTTTGGAATGTTTAACATCTATACAGTATTAGAAGAAGACTATACTTTTTTTTTTCAAATGTATGCATTCACATACAGCACCATATGTCCCACATAAAAATGCCCCTACTGTTGACTTTACCTCAGAACAATTGTATTTTACTTTGCAGGCCCAAAAACATAGCCCTCCTGTAGTTTTACAGCCACTTTACTTTACAATAATTAAAGGCTCTGCTCGGTTTCACTGCTTGAAATCACATCCTTTAGACGTGGTAGTCATCTGATGCACTGGGGTCATGTGCAGATGACACATACCTTGTTAGTTGACTGCTGTAATTTGTACTAAGTCTCCGAGGCTGTTTACACGGGAAACAAAGAGCAGCTGTTTGTATTTGGACGCGTCTTGCACCACATGACAGATAAATCAATGCCTCTTTTTTACTGGCGCAGTTAAATCAAATTAAGCCTTGTGATGGCGCTTTAGAAGTCACAGCTAAAAATGCTGTAATCATATTTTCCAGCGAGATGAGCATTGTGATACAGGCTTGTGCTTTTGATGTAGACTTGTGATTTGAATTGCAACTAAACGAAATGTATTTAACTATTAATGAAGAACACTGTGTTCAAGCTGGTCACATTTGACAGCTGATGCTGCAATGCACCTAAAGAGTTCTAGCACCTCTTTAAAACTCATAATTATCTCTTAGAGGATTATGCTGCAGATTAGAGGGGTTACAGTAGTGATCTGCTGCACATCCCAGAAGCTCTGTGTTTAAATGTAGTCACATTTATGTTTCCTTTCACCAGGGCACTTTGGCTTACATAAAGCAACGAAATCAGTGAGCACCTTATTTTTTTCTGAATTCATGTGGAAAATGCAAAAAATTATCCAGCTCCATGCTTTCATTACTGACATGTTGTTTGTACCGTTTGAAACACCATAAAAAAAAATATTCAGCTAAAAACAGAAAGTTTTGGAATAAGTTATCAATTTCAAAGTGCAAGTGAGGTTAGGGGAAGAGGAGCAGGGAAAGGACAGAGAAGGAGTATCCTAGGCTGGAGAAATGTCTTCTATTGCGCTGCAATTAAATCTCTATTTAAAGAGGTATCTTATAATCAAAGGACAGTCCTAACAAGTAGGGTGGATTAGGAGGCTGGATGTATAAAAAAGAGTGAATTCGATAGTGCTACATACTTTACTCAATGACGAGTTTATTTACAGGCTCCTGGTTCCCATGCACATTATGCAACGTTTAGTCCTGCGCAGATTGCGCACCCTTGACTTTCGCTACTTAGGCAGCGCGCCAGGAACTTTTGGGTCATAGGGCATTTGAGCCCCTCTTTGAGAT
Organism: Calotriton arnoldi; assembly: GCA_963921515.1. Taxonomy (NCBI): domain Eukaryota; kingdom Metazoa; phylum Chordata; class Amphibia; order Caudata; family Salamandridae; genus Calotriton; species Calotriton arnoldi. The sequence continues at coordinate 2,864,377 of CAWUFW010001098.1, forward strand.
GGCCAGTTGGCCCGGGGGACTGTTAGGATTGCAGGGCGCCAGGCCCGATTGCCGGCCTAATATACCCACGCGTTGCTGGCTGGTATCGTCAACAACCGTAGTGTGTACTGCGACTCTGAGTGGTACTTGTTGGTCCAAGGAGCCATCTGGTTCCTAGTAGTCCTGCTGCGGTGAAACTATCCTGTCTATCCCTTCGTTTTGCAAGTAACAAGCACGGGATCACGGTCACTTGGGTTTAATGACTCTCACATTTTGCTGACATTTTTCTAACTGGTGTCCCTGACTGGGTATGGTGTTTCCTATTGGGCTGTCCTGACTCGATCAGTGGCCCATGGGATGAGTAATTCACATAATTGGCGCCCACTTTGCTCTCCTCTAATTGTGCTCTTGGTTGAGGTATGGTGTCCATTTGGGCCTCCTCCCTGGGGAGCCGAAGAATGTCCTTCCCCATCACTGCGATCCTATAGGCAACTCCCATTTCCATGCGGGTTTCCACACTGGGAGGTCCCAATCCCAGGTGGTAGGGTTTGCCCGGCATGATCCCACACCCTCTCCACTGCTGGAGGCAAGCCAGCCTTCTATCCCACCGGTATGATGTTTTATTAGGGAGTTAGACCAGAGTCCCTGGACCTGCATGTCTAGTAGCCTCCTGACTGCTATCTCATTGGATTATCCGCACTCGTCCTCCGGCTTATGTGCCCTCCTCTTCATATTATTCTTTTTGCTCTATCGCTACCCTAGTGACCCTCTTCTCCCTATCATGGCTTCCATTCAAATTAAGTCGGGAGTTAACTGCTTCAAAGTCATCTATCCCCCAATCTGTCCAAAGCAGCAGCAAAACGGTTCAAGCACAACACCATTGAACACTTCCCTGATTCCCTCTTTGTTGATCAATTCCATAATGGGCACCTAGGGAAGCTAAAAATGACTTAATTTTTTTTACCCATGACATCCCTTCCTGGTCCACCAGCTTCTTCAATTTCTTCAACGTCTCCTCCTCCTCATCTATCCCGCATGGACAGCGGCTAAAAATTTCCCCTCCTCGAGCTTTAAGGGCTCGCTCACCATAACACTCTACAATAATGGCACCGTCATGATTCAAGCGACAGACTCCTGTCTCTCCCTCTTTGACCATCTCTTCCACTCCCTTCGTCCAACCCACACAACTATGATTTCCCCCAACTCCTCTTTGAACTCCTCTCCTTTCTCCCTTTCTCCCCCCAGACCCCCGATACTCCAGCAGGCCGCTATCCCGGGAGGCACAGGCCTACCCTTGGTTCCCCCAGCCACTGCTCCCTCATCTCCCTCTCTTCCCCTTCCCAAAATGCCCCTCCCCTATCTTGTCTTTCCGGCCTCTGGCCTCCACCCCCCTCCCCACCCTGCACCTGCTCGATTCTCCAATATTTTCGCCACCCCCTAATCCCACTAAATCTTCCCTCCGCCCCCTCTTAACTCACCTCTCGTACAACCTGGTCTTCCGATCAACTGTCCTTACCTTCCCCCTTCCCTCCCCCTCTCGCCTCATCCCTTTCCCGCTCTTCCCTGTCCCCGTACCCTAAATTCTTCTCTTCCACCTCCCATCTATCCTCAACCCCACCTTCCTCTTCCCTTGCTTCCCAACCTTGTCTCCCTCCCTGACAATTCCTTCCTCGTCTCTCCCTCTGACCTTGCAGTCCCTTTCTCCTCTCTCAGTTTCCCTCTAGTCAATTCCCCCACTCCAACTGTTACCTGTCCCCCACATTCGCCTTGCATAGCCTACAGTACCTATCTTACACCATCCTCTCCTTTCTCCCCATTCCTCTGGCCCTCCTCGGACACCCCGCCCTCCCCCTTTACAGCCCCCTTTTCTTTCGGCTCCACGCACATTCGGACCTCATCTGTCCCCCCGCCCACCCTGCCCGGTTCAGTCTCGTCTCCCTCGTCTCCCCTTACCTCCGGCCTTCTTTTGTCCCCCTCCCCACCCCTCAACTTCCTCCTCTGACGTATGCCCTCTTCTCTTCCCCTCTGTTCAACTCCAGTAAAAATATTTCTCCTCCCACCACTGTTTCACCATCCACTCCCTCTGTCCACCATCGTTCCTCACCTCCTTCCCTTGCTCCCCAACTCCCCATTCCCCCACCCCTCCCCTCCCTCCCTCACCCTCTGCACTCCCTCCCTTATCCCATTCCACCACCCCGCCCCGTCCTCCCTCACCCTCTGCACTCCCTCTCATATCCTGCTCCTCCAGCCCGCCCTGTCCTCCCTTACCTTCTGCACCACCGCCCTCAACTCGCTCCCCCACCCCTCCCTGTCCTCCCTCACCCTCTGCACTCCCTCCTTTATCCATCGAGCCACCAATCACTCCGTGCTCAGCTCTCCTCTCTCTGGAAAATAAACTTGATTCTCTCATCTATTCCATCTCCCAGCTTGTAGCGTCCATCTCACGTTTAAGCGCCAAGTTGTCCCCTGTCCCTAACACCCTCCCGAGGAGTTCCTTGCTCCCGCGCCCCAATAAAACCAACCACAGTCTGCCCTCTGCAGACATCACCAATTTACGGGCCAGTCTCAAGACCACCAACGTCACTCCCCTCCGCCTTCCTCTCCTAAGAATTTTACTCAGTTTCCTATTCAGATCATCTCCTCTGTCAGACCTCACCAACCTCCCTCTTGCCGGGCTCCCTCATTCAAGAATCTTATCCCTATCTCCCTGAACAACCCTAACACCCCCATCACCAAAACATCTGCGTCAGAGCTGCACTGCTTGCTCCACAACTGCAGATCTGCAATCAAACACAAAGTGGAAATCTCTGACACTATCACACACCAAAATCTTGACATGATCTTCCTCACTGAGACCTGGTTTAATGACTCCTCTCATACTCTGTTTGATCTGTTGGTACCCACTGACTATTCTATCCTCAGAAATGACAGGGCAGACAAAATTGGAGGAGGTGTCGCTATCATCTTCAGAAACTCCCTTCAAATTAAAGCGGTTCCAACCACCCTCTTCCGTACATTCGAATGCCTTTCCCTAGAACTTCAAATACATCACGGCTCACCCTTTAGATTCCATGCCATCTACCACCCGCCTGGTTACTGCTCTTCCTTTGTGGAGGAACTGACTGACTTCATCAGTGACCAATTCTCTCAAAGTGACAGACAGATCTTCCTGGGTGACTTTAATCTCCACTGGGGCTCCTTGGAAGACTCGGCTGCCAACAAGCTTGCCTCCTTTCTCTCAGCCAATGATCTCCTCCAACATTGCTCGGAAACCACACATTCTAAGGGCTCTATTCTGGACCTTATCATATCCAAAGCAGACCTGCTGACCACTGCTCCCCTGATCCATGTAGACTGGTCTGACCACCTCCTCATTCCCTTCCGTCTTCACCTATCGCACGTTATAACTCTCGGCCAACCTAAAAGAGCTACTACCTGGTTCCGTAACGCTAAGAACATTGATCTTGACACTTTTTGTGATTCCGCTATGCGGGCACTTCCTAGACTAGACCCTAGCGTGGATGTCAACGTTCTCACCTCTCAGTGCCTCTCAGGACTAGCAGTCGAAATCGACATTGTTGCTCCTCTCCAAAGCAAAAGGAAAAGACCCACCCCTCAGCACCTTGGTTCAATAAAGCGCTCTACGATGAAAGGAAAAACCTTAGAGTCCTGGAGAAGCATTGGAGAAAATCTCCTTCCACCTCCAATCTCTCTCTTTTACGCTCAGCAAGATCCAAATATCACAACCACATCTTCCTTGAAAAAGCATCACATTTCAGATCCCTCCTTGACTCAGCCAAAAACAGACCCAAAAGCTTTTTGACTTCTTCAAAACCCAACCTGTTCTCCCCCAACCATTAAGCCTGAGGATTCCTCAAAGAAAGCAGCAGATTTCGCTATATTCTTCGATGAAAAGGTCAAAGCACTGGTGGATCAGGTCGCCCACCCCCCATGGAGGAGCGGAAATCCTTAGTCACCTGGCAGAACTTTGACATCATCTCGGAAGATGACCTCCTCAAATGCATCCGCGAAACTAAACCCTCCAACCATTCCTCCGACCCCATCCCTAGCGACATCTCCATCGATTTCTACACCTATACTCTCTCTTACTGGACCAAGCTAGTCAATCTCTTCCTCAGTCAAGGCTCCCTCCCGGTTGCCCTCAAATCAGGTCAAGTCACCCCTCTTCTAAAAAAACCCGCCGCCGACGCGAACGACCTCAACAACTTCCGCCCTATCACCAACCTCCCTTTTCTTTCGAAAATCACCGAAAAATGTGTTGCGGAACAACTTTCCTCACATATTTTGGACAATAACCTCCTCGACGTCTTCCAGTCGGGCTTCATCCAAAATTGCAGCACTGAAACAGCCCTGCTGCAAGTGATTGACGATGCGCTGCATATTCTCGACTCTGGGGAATCATGTCTTCTGATTCTTCTAGACCTCTCTGCAGCCTTTGACACGGTTAATCATAGCACCCTCCTCAACACTCTTCAACAGAGAATGGGACTGGATGGCACAGTGCTCAAATGGTTTGCCTCTTTCCTCTCAGACAGATCCCAAAGGATCAAGATAGGGAACAGTCTTTCATCTCTTGTGGCCGTAGGTCAAGGCGTCCCTCAAGGTTCTATCCTGGCACCCACCTTGTTTAATCTCTACCTGGAACCTCTAGGGAACCTCCTAAGCAAATCTGGGATCCTTTACCATCTGTATGCGGACGACACGCAAATCTACCTTAAGGTGTCCTCCACACATGATCTCTCCCTACTCAATTCTACCCTCAACTCTATTCACAACTGGATGTCAGCCCACCAACTCATTCTGAATCCCGCCAAAACTGAATTCCTCCTCCTCTCTACCTCTCTCTCACCTCCTCCTGTTCAATCTTGGATGGATCAGCTGAACCTATTCAACAACAAACCCATCATTGTCGACAGCGCTAAATCCCTAGGTGTCATTCTTGACAAAAGACTCAACCTAATCTCCCACATCAACTCTATTGCTAAGAACGCACGGTACCAGCTGCGCCTTCTGTGGGGGATCCGTCGGTTCTTCCCGGAGAATGACTTAAAAACCTTGGTACAATCTCTGGTTCTCTCAAGACTTGATTATTGCAATTCTCTTCTGACTGGCCTACCCAAATCCCACCTCTCCCCTCTCAAATCCATCCTCCATTCAGCAGCTCGCTTCATTTCAGGGTCTAAACGAAGCGACCACATCACTCCTATCCTGTCCTCTCTTCGATGGCTTCCGATCGAGGCAAGATCTATTTATAAAACTGCCTGCATCACACACAAAGCCTTACACACGTCCTCCCCTCGTTACCTGGCGAATAAATTGAAATTGTCCGGTGGCTCTCGCCCTTCTCGCAATGCGGAAAAGCTTCTGCATGAGCCCCCGTCTTCAAAAGGGAAAGATCGATGGCTCAATCCTTCTCGGGCAATGCAGTGAGAATCTGGAACTCGCTTCCCCACTGCTCCGTGCCACCTCTTCTACCCGGATCTTCAAAGCTGACCTCAAGTCTCTTCTCTTCCAAAGACACTTCCAGAACTAATACTTTCGTTCTCAGACCCCTCTAGGAAGTTCGCTCGTCAGTGTAAAATTGTACTTTTGTCTGTTCATTCCTTATTTTGTGTGTTGTGTTGGTTTTTTATGTGCGTGTTCCCCTCATTACAAGTCCCCTGTGAAGTCACGCCCTCTCTACTACCTCAAGGAAGCTTTCCCACTATAGGAAATTCTGTATTCCAAGCCTATAGAAGTGCCTTCCCAGTGTGTTTTGAGTTACTGCCACTTATTACAGTATTATGCCTTTAGTTGTATTTTGTACCCCATGTATCATATATTTTGTACCCCATGTACCCCTGCTGTATTCACGCCCTCTCTACTACCTCAAGGAAGTTCTTCCACTATAGGAAATTCTGTACTCCAAGCCTATAGAAGTGCCTTCCCAGTGTGTTATGAGTGACTGCCACTTATTGCAGTATTATACCTCTATTTGTATTTTGTACCCCATGTTTCATGCACACCTGTCACTTTGTCCTCTTGGAACTTATTCCTCTTTTTGTATTTGGTTTGTTTGTTTTTTGCACAATTGTCACTTTTCCTCATGCAATGTAACGCTTGCCTTTGTATTATGCTCATTTGTATCCTCCTCCTTATGTAATGTTGCTGTTCCTGTTGTGAAGCGCTCTGACACCCTCGGGTAAAGTCCGCGCTATATAAAAACGCATAAATAAATAAATAAATGCTTACATACAGGCAACATTCATACAAAACGTCAGCCAATGACTTTGTGGTGCGTGGGGCCACAAGGCCTCTCTTGTGAATCTGCTAGTATATTAACGTATGTATCTAATTCACTGTAGTTTTCGACAGACTCAACAGACCTACAAAAAAAATGAGTTTCGTCACGTCAGTTACACATCACGAAGTAGTGGAAATCAGGACTGGATGCCACACTGCTTGGTTTACCACTTCATGCTAGGACTGCACCAATACCAAGAAATCTTGGTGGAGAAAGTAAGCAAAACTAACATTTGTAATTGAATTTATATAGCGCTTACTACCCTTTTTCGGCGAGTAGTGCGCTACTCTGAAACCCATAAAGGATTAGTGGTGAATTAGTATAGTGAAATATGAAAGTAATTTGAGTGGTGGATATGTTAGTCAATTATTTGGATGGAGAAGGATAGTGGAAGGATAGAAGAGAGAAAAGGTGTGCATTTATATAGCGCTTGCTACCCCATATGAGGCGTTGAAACGCTTTTTCGGCAAGTAGCACGCTACTCCAGAACCAATAAAGGATTAGTGGTGAATTAGTATAGTGGAATATGAAAGTAATTTGAGTGGTGGGTATGTTAGTCAGATATTTGGATTGAGAAGGATAGAAGTGGGAAAACAGTTTGCATTTATATATCGCTTGCTACTACCCCTGATGAGGTGGTGAAGCACTTTTCGGTGAGTAGCACGCTACTCCGGAACCCAAACAGGATTAGTGGGAATTAGTATAGGGAATATGCAATTAATTTGAGTGGTGGACAAGTAAGTTTGTTATTTAGATTGAAATGAATAGTGGTGGGATAAAAGAGGGAAGGGTCTGGATTTTATCTTTTTTTTTTAGTTTATAGCCATAGGAGGGGGTTTGGGATGAGTAGAGAGGAGGTGGAGGGGAGTTAGTATAGGGAATAATGAGATTCATTTGAGTGGTGGACATGTTAGTCTGTTTTTTGGCTTGAAAAGGAATAGTGGAGAGATAGAAGTGGGAAAGAGGGATAGAAGAGGGAAGGGTCTAGAATCTTATTTTTGGAGTTCATAGCAGTAGAAGGGGGTTTGCGATGAGTAAAGGGGAGGTGGAGGGGGAAGAATCAGAGGTAAAGGTTTGTTTGGGAGATCTGAATAATAAAAGAGGTATAAGATGAAGCAAGGAGGGGTAGAGGAGAGTCTAGAAAGGGTTATTTTGGGGATCATAGTAGTGATATGGGGTTTGGGATGATTGAGAGAGTGGAGGTAGAGGATTTACTGATAGAGGTATAGGATGAGAAATAGGGTAGTGCATTAGAAAAAGTAGTAGACTGAGGTTTGAGATAAGTCAGAGAGTTGAGGTAGAGGATATATTGAGAGCGGTATAGGGTGAGAAATAGGGTACGGAGTTGGAGATGCTGAATTTGAAGAAAAGTAATAATTTTATATATACATAAGTGCATGGAAGGTATATATATATGCGCATAAGGAAGGTATTATAGGTAGATTAAAGATGCAGTTAATAAACTCTGGTTTCAAGTGTTGTACTTTAAATTAATTTATTTGTTTTTTATTTTTGTAATTCAATAGTGAAGCAATTGTAGATAAGTAGTTATGATAAAAGATTTCCTTATTTAAGCAGTCACTTATATACATATTAAAACATAGAATAATGTAACTAGCAGTAATATGTACATTTGTAAGCAGAACTAATGCATATCTATGTTTTTAAATACATAATTACTATACATGTTTATACAAAGCAATACACATATATAGGTACATATATATAGTCCAAATAAATGCTTATATAGAGAGGGCTGTGGTGTAAATGTTTGCGTATGGTAGTTATGTGGGGAAAAGCCAATTCATGAGTAGTTTTCTGAAGATAAGGTGGTTATCCATGGATCTTATGTTGGGGGGTAAAGAGCTCCATAGTTTGGCTGCTTGAACAGAGAAGGATGTGCCACCCATGTTTTTTTTCTTGTACGTTGGGATTTTGAGGCAAGGTGCCACTCTAGAGCAGAGGTTCCTTTGTTGAATGTGTTTGGTGATTTTATTCCTGATGAAAAGCGGTCCTGTTCCATCTATTGCTTTGTGCGTGATACAAAGCAGCTTGAACGTGGATCTTCTGGCAAACGGTAACCAATGCAGGGCTTTCAAAGCAGGGGAGATGTGGTCTTGCGGCTTTATATGTAAGAGTAGTCTGGCAGCCGAGTCCTGAATCCATTGTAGTCTTTTCATAGTTGTTAACGGTGATCCTTGGCAGAGGCTATTGGCGTAATCAAGTTTGGACAGAAGAAGAGAGATGGTAGCCTGGACCTTGTGTGGAAATCCCAGATGCGGAAAGATTAGTTGCAGAGTTTTTATAGCAACAAAGCTTGATCTTGCTAGTTTGCCAAACATTCCTTGATAGCTTGGAGTCCATTGTCATTCCGATGTTTCTTACATCCTTAGGTACTTTAGGCGGTTGTTCCCAGATCATCAGGCCAGGCGGCAAGCGGATCATAATTTTTCCAATCCCCACACATGAGTATTTCCGTTTTGGAAGCATTCAATTTGAGATGGCCCCACATCATCCATTGATCCACGGCTCTGAGAAAACTGAAAATCGGTGAGCTTCCAGTGTCTTTGGGGCATTCCAGTTGAAGGAGTATTTGCATGTAATCTGCATAGTTATAGCACGTGAGGTGAAATTGATTGATCAGTGCCGGTAATGACTTCATGTAGATGTTGAAAAGCATGGGCTAGATGATAGAGCCTTGAGGGACTCGTGCTTTTGTGAAGTATGGTTAGGACGAGAAAGGGGGGATATGGATGACATTAGTTCTGCTGTGAAGGTAGGATGTGATCCAGTCTAGAGCAGTCCCCTCTATGCCAGCTTCGTAGAGTATTTGGTCAACTGTGTCAAAGTCAGCTGAGAGGTCCAAGAGAAGTAGCGCAGCAACCCCGTTGCGGTCAACTGTGTTCATCAGGTCATCCCAGATGGGCAATGAGGGCAATTCTGTGCCTCTTCCTGGACGGAATCCCGTTTGGAAGTCTGAAAGTATGGCATTATCTTCAATGAATTGTGACATCTGGGAAAATACTGCACTTTTTATCAGTTTGCTCAGGAAAGGTCCATTTGTAATTGGTTTGTAATTGTCGGGGTTCAGCGGGTCCAGGTTTGTTTTCTTTAGTAATGAGATGTATGATTTTTTGAGTTCTTCTGGAAATATTCCGGCAGCTAAGCAATTGTTGATGATTCTACTTACTCATGTGACAGCAGAGGTTGTTAGAAGAATTCTCTTGAAGGTTTGCGGTGGACAAGGATCAGAGGGGCTGCCGGCAGGCCTGCTTGCTTTGACCAGGTCCATAAACTCATTGTGTGAATTGTGTTGAAAGGAACTGAGAGGCTGGGTTAGAGTATCCTTGGATTGTTGTTTTGGAAAAGGGTCGGTGCTGGTGCTTTGTCTTTGTTTTAAATATGAGTTCAACTTGTCTGCTTTGTATATCACACAGATTTCACACAGAATTCATACCAAACAAAAGACAAGCATTGACAAAGCTGATTTGACTGTCTTTAATGTCCCAATACATTTAAACAGGCATTCACAAGTGCTGTGTATATAAGTTGCATGCACAAAGGCTGGTATCATGTTGAAATCCACCTTATAAGCTATGCTTGGGGAAAATACCAAAAAGATTTGCTCTTTGTGTAGAATGCATATAGGAGATAAAGAATTGATTGCAAGTAGATAGCATGATCATTGAGTGTACTTTTCAGATGTTAAATAGTCCCTCAAACTTTGCATTGTAACCAGTTCAAGGAAAGCTCAATGATACACCACATAGCCAGTTGCATGAGGTGGTAGAGTAATAGTAGTCTATGTGAAGCCAAGGACCACTATGCATGTTCTAGAGAATTGTTATCAATACATTTTGCTGAATCCTGCACCGTCAATCAGACCTAAAAATTAAAATACCTCCAGAGAAAAAAGTTCAGTTATGGTACAACTAGAGAGGAACACAAAAACCTGAAAAGTTATCTACAGAGACAAGTATGACTGATCCTAGTCCTACAGTACAACATAACATAGAAAGGCTCAGGTGTACTATAACTAAAAACAAGAACTAGACCTACTCAAACTGAGAAAAATGCACCTGTCAAGCACAGGTTTTGTATGGAAAGGATACACGTCCAATACAATATCTGTGTTTTGACATAGTTTAATACTTTTTTCAATTTGTTACTGTGCTGTAGAGAGCAGCACACATGCAACGTTGGAAAAGTGTGGAGACTTAAAACTTTCTCCATTGTTATGCCTGCTTCTAGGAGGTGCAATTTTTTGGCACAAATCCCTGTCTAATGTTTGCAGATAGGGATTTCTAACAAAACTCGTGGGTGATTAAACAGAAACGTCCATTTACTACCTCTGAGGTGGCCCCTTGATGCAAAGTAAAGCAAACTAGAACATAGCGCTACTTGACATTACTTTAAGAAACTTTCCAATGTAAATCATGATTTTCATTGAAATGTAAAGCCCAATACACTTTTGTAATATAAACCCATTGCAAAGTAAATTCCCCGCTTAGTTTCCAGATACACTGTATCCACATGACAGCATTAGGAACGCTAAGTCACCTATTTCCATCTCAAGTCTTTCAGCAGACAAGTACAGATTATTAGTAAACTAATTTTACAGCAATTCACTTTTTTAGCCATTCCAGAGGTTTCAGCCATTGTGCTCCCTTCTGGTTAAATTAATATAAACAGCAATGTTTCATTAAGTAAAATTCACTGATTATTTTAAATGGTTCAAGACAAAGAAGTTTTGTTAGATTACCCTTAATGCAACTGCGTCCCAATCTTTTGAAAAGCAAAAACAAATGCCTCATAGTATTTTTATTAGTTAAATTTAAATTCATGTACAGGACTAGTACATAGGTGCCCTATGAAAAAGAGATGAACAGTGCAGAAATAAACTACATAGCAAAATATATATCTGGAAATCAGAGTCATACAGATCAGAGTACAGGGTTCAAGAATAAGAACTTAAAACATTCTGGCTTAAAAAACATTTTCTCCCTCCTTGTCATCATCTCCAGGACATGCTTCTAGACGTTGAGGAGAAGAATGTGATCTAATCCATGTTAGCATTCTTAATTTGAACAATTATCAAAAGTTATTTCATTTATTTTACGCAGGAGTCTACCATAGCAAAGTCCTCGCCTTTTATCTGCCAGCTTGATAGTTATTTCATTTTATTCCTGAGGTGTGTTAATGAAATCTGTCTTCTTTGCTGATATAGCATGGCACAAATTATGGTATATTATTATGATCTCTTTAATGCTGGGTGTTTGCACATCAAGATTTTGACTGGCATGGTGGATGCAGGGAGGATGGAAGTAAGCTGCAGTAGAAGGTCAGTGGCATCAACTGTGCTATAGTATGAGTTGTCTGAAAAAATGTTTTGTCTTATTTTTCTGAAGAGTTGAAGTAGTTCCTTCTGTAGATTTAAAAAGTCAGTACTTTCAGTAGGGGCAAAAGAGTAACTATCACTTAGCAACGAAATATCACTAGAGGAAATTCTGATAAGATAAATTGAAGACAGGGGTCATCTCCATATAAATATGTCAGTCAATGTAGTTTAAGTTGGTGGAGGATCCTGTTATTAGAGCTCTCTGTGTTTGCTGTACACAAGGCAATTGTAGTATTAAGTCAGTCCTCTCCACCTTCCTTGCCTTCCTCTTTAGTGCCAGTCCAAAAAAAAGCTAATTTATTTGTGGGCCCGCAGACAACTTTTATTGGTGCCCAAAAGTGGATCTGAATAATTTGCGTTACCCGAAGATTTTGAAAACGTCATTGTTTTTAGTTTTTATATCGACCCCATGGATATTGTTGGCCTGCAAATTGGCTGGTCTGTGTTCCAAAATTCACCTAGTGTCGTGTAGTTCCTATATTACCCATACAGGATCTACGCGTTCCGGATAACATAAACTTGTGGATTTGGTGGCAGACTGGCTCTGAGCACCCCCACTGAGAATGTTAGCCTTTCTGTTTTAGCTAGCTCACAGTGCCACTAGAATCTCCTCTTATCGGGGAGAGAATAGTTTCTGGCAACCTCAGAACATGACAACCCAGGATCGTGGAAACAATATACTACTTTTCGCTCAGTCACTCGTGCTCACTTATTCGGTCTCACAGAGTTACACAGAAGAAACAGTCGGGCGTGTTACAATAAGAATTTATTGCACAGTTGTTCTTCTAGTGTAAAATAGATGTGCTGCAACAACCGTTAGACAGTAACAGATATATATGATTAGCAGTACAGTGAAAATAAAAGGATAGTACAGTTCTACCATCTTGCAATAATCATGAATACATACATGAATATAAAATGCATGATAAATAGTGCGCGTACTCCTACGATGCCTATCTAGATGTACCTAAGTGTACCTAGCATGTGCGTAGGTGTGAAGCCAAGAATCCCTCTAGGATTTAGTCTAACCCCATTACCTGAAGTGAGAGAGTGTGGGACACCGACTTGGTCTCGAGTTGGACACCCCGCGAGGGATGTGTTAGACCACTGTCAGCTGGAGCATCTGCATGCAGGAGCCTCAGTGTCTCTGGTCAGTGTGTCGGCCTGGAAGTCTCGGTTCCCTCTGCTAACCCTAGCAAGATGTGCTGTATTTATACAAAAAGTATCTAGGGTTTCTTTGTCCCTTGTTTCTTGTATTAGCCATTGTTGGATTTGAGGATGACGTATGGGATGAACCTTGTATGTAGATATTATGCAGGTGGTGTAGCCCCTGCCTGGTTTCCAAGAACCCTCATGAATATTCATTCATACTGTATGAGTCCATTGATGAAGCTATAGGTTCAGGGAAAACCCTCCTTCTGTGCCCAGGACTAAAACTAGGTAAAGGTTCAATCCTAAAGGCTTGTTACTGTGTAGTATAAGGGAGATAATGTAGGTGAAGGTGTATGATATTACCCGGGCCTATATTAGGGTACCTATATGAAACATAACACTAGAAGATAGGGATATGTTTTTTCTACATATGTTTTTTTATATTTTGGTAATCTCATTTCGTTCGATTGTGTTGAAATCTGAGACTGTTTTCTGTAGTTTGTCCAACACAATCTTTGCGTTGGAATCCAAAATTTGTTTTTCCAGATCATCAATGTTTACTACAACTGTGTCAATGCCAAAGACCATCCACTGTCTTGAGCAGGGCATAGCCAAGTAACTAAAGCAGAGGCAAAACTTGTGGTCATCCTTGAAGAGCACTCATACATTAGGAATTTGTAAACCTTAAGGAATGGCACTTGTTTTGAGGGCCCGTTGGCATATGAGCATGCAAGGAGATACGAATGTGCTCATTTTTAAGTTTTTCGCATTTGTCCAACAGAACCTGGGTGATGCTATAGGACTGTATTAGAGGATAGCCCTATTAAAGAATGACCACTAATAATTTTTTGATGTATTCATTGGAGTATTTGGGAGCTTCTTTATCGTTCATAGTCGTAATCAAGTACTTGAATATGTAATCCTTCAAAATGTTCAGAGTTTTTCTGTTTCTTGTAAAACAGTGGTCTCACAGTCCAATGACTGTGCTTGATAAATTAGAAGACAACATGAGCTATTCAGTTAACCTCTAGGAAAAGTTGGCATTCAGCACCAATGTTTAATTGAGGTAACTTTCAGTGAGTAATTAAAACGGTTAGTAAGCCAAATATCGTGAAACAATAAACGATGTGCATTTTCAATATAAAACAAATTAAACCACCAATATAGATTATTATGGAACTAAAGCATGATCTGCATTCCTTGTGAGGACCTTATATGGCCACATTCATATATCCATTCAGTAGGCCTCACTCTCCTATGAGTGCAAGGCAAAGCAAGTTGTGTGCACTTTTCTTCTTTCAAAGGAGTGCAAAAAATCATATCTTTAAACAGCTGGTGAAACGTTATGTTCTAAAGTGGAATGCAGGGGTGAATGATTGTTTGAATGAAAAACATGAAATGAAGGGATGATTTTTCAAAGCAGACACATTTGAAGCAGATCGAAAAATCTCAGACTGGTGTTTTCAACAGATTATTTGATTTTTCAAAGCCAAGCGAATCTAGACATTGGGAGTTACTAGAGGATAACTGTAGGAAAGTGCCCCTTTTTGCCTGGTTGCCCCCCACCTTTTTGCCTAATGTTGATGTACTTTGACTGAGTGTGCCCTGGGTTCCTGCCAACCAGGTACCCAGGGCCTATGTTCTTTCCCTAAACTGTATTGATGCAAAACCCAATTGGCAACTCTCTGGCCACATGTAAGTCCCTGGTAAAAGGTACCATAGGTACCAAGGACACTGTGTCCAGAGAAGGCCACTAAGGGCTGCAGCACTTATTGTGCCACCATTAGAGGCCCTGTATCTTCACACACACACTGCCATTGCAGGCTGCATGTTTTAGTGCAGAACAAAGCGAAGAGTCGACATGGCACACATCCCTGTTCATGTAATTGGTAGATTGGAAGGGGCGGTATTTTCGTTTTGAAAGTTTAAAAAGGGAACAGCTGGAAGGGAGCAGATTACCGTTTCTTGCAAGGAAGGAGCCGAGTGTGAAGGAGATTATGCCGACAGAGGCTTAAGGTATGAAGGAACGTTGACGATGGTTTGATTTATGGGGCTGGGTTAGCACTGCATAATGTTTTCACGAGCTCATGGAGCTCTAAGTTGAGGCGAAATATGTGAAACAGTTGAAATGCTCTTGTAAGCATTTTGTTTTAAAAGTGCAGCCGAGGGAATTGTTTGGGAAGGTTAAATGAACAGACAGAGGGCTAGTGACACAAATAATGTAAGACACGACGTTCTACTTATTGGGTGAGGTTAGAAAGGTGAAGGTAAATTAGGGAAGGGTCATGTAATGGGGTTGAAGTTTGTTTGGGCACTTTGTTGATAGCGCGTAGTCACGCTATTAGAGGGAAAACGTCGATCAGGGGGGACTGTTACAACAAGGCATGAACTGCGAGATGTACTGTTGATAGAATTGAATGTATTAAGAGCTGAACATTGAATCTAATGTTGGTGTTGTTTAATTTGTAGTGAACCCCTGACGAAGGACTAAAATAAGTCTGAAATGCATTGGGAATGACACTTACTACAGAGGATGATAAATGTATTGTTCTTGCTTCAGAAAAAGGCCTGGATTGGCATATCTGCTGCATTAGAAGTAAAAATATATTGTGTCTCTCATGTGACCTAATGAAATGAGTACAAAGGAAATTGTAGAACAGAAGGAATAAAACTTTATTGAACGTGGATAACTTTGTGGAATCGTTTGTATTGACTCAAGCTGTGCGTCCGGAACAAGGAGTGTAACTTCACTTCCAATTGTGATGTATTTATCTACACGTGGTTGTTGGGCAGACCACTACACGGGCTGCACGCATAAAAGCTTAAATGGACAACTTCTCAGTGAAATCTTTAGAAGAAGGTGTGCACTTGGACATCCCTATTTTGTAACACATCCCTGTGTGCCATGCCTACAACCCACTGCCCTGTCATAGGTAAGCCACCCCTCTAGCTGGGTGCACTGTCCAAGTGGTGAGGGTACAGGTGCATGAGCCCTGTACCCCTACGGTGCCTAAGTCAATTCTTAGACATTGTAACTGCAGTAAAAGTCATAAAGAGTATGGGAGTATGGGAGTTTGTCATTACGAACTCCACAGCACCATAATGGCTTTACTGAAAGCTTGGAAGGTTGGTATCAAACTTCTCAGCACATTAATCCCACACAGATTCCAATGTGGGATTTAATGAAAAATGCACTCAGCGGGCATCTTAGAGATGACCCCTGAAAAACGACCTAACTCTAGTGTCCTGGAGGGTGGCATTATAGGGGATGTACCCACCCCAACGATGGGACCCATTGGTCCTGATCTGTACCTACCTGTAACACCCCTAAATTTAGTATTTAGGGGCAACCTTGAACCTTGCCTCCTCAGACAAGAAAGTAGGACTGAAGAAGCTATGCTGAAAGAAGAAGAGGAGGACACCAACTGACTTGGCCCCAGCCCTCCCGGCCTGTCCCAACCTTAAACCTGCTCCAGCAAAATTCCGGTGTGTCCTGCAGCCAGCAGCCCCAATAACCCAGAGGACCTGCCCTGCCTTCCCAAACCAGACTTTGCCTCCCGTGAGCACCGGATCTGCTCACCCACAGACTATGGCTCCAGCCAAATCCGTGAGTCTGCACCACTCTGCACCCGACGCCCACAGCCCGAGTTCGAGTGGCCCAACACCACGAGGAGGTCTCCCCAGCAATTCTGACCTGGGATCTTGTGATCCCTGACCTGCCTCAAGTCTCCAATCGATGCCTGCAGCCCCGTTCTGGAGGATCCCCCGATCGCGACCGGAGCCAGTAAGAAAAACCAGACGCCAAAAGACACCCCTGCACCCGACGTCCGACGGCCATGGGTGGCCCAACCAATGGTGTCCCGGCATCCCCAGGCATCCCAACTTACATCTCCAACTAGTGGTCGCCTCCAGAAGATCTTCGTCCCCGACCCTGCAGTGCTTGTTGCATCCAGAGAATCCCTATTGAAACCAACAGGACACCCGACGCCAAAACAGCACACTGCACCCGGCCGCCCCTGTGCGGCTGTCGGTGCACCTTGTGTTCTAACTCAGATCCCCCTTTGCCCTGAGCCTAACACCAGGAGCTTTGCTCCCACAACCTTGTGGCCTGCTCGTGAGCAGCCACCAACCGGAGGCCCCCTATCCCCCATTGGATAACATTGGGCCTCAGTACCTTGCACCCGGCCGCCCTAGTGCCACTGAGGGTGCTTTGAGGGTGCATCCTTGACCCTAGGGGAACTCTGGTTCTAACCCCAGAAAACCAACCTCAAAACCAAAGTACTTACTGTTAAACCGATGACACTGTTTTCTCCCATAGGACTGCATTGACTGCTTTTCTGTGAAAAATCTTCTAAGTGTGGAGTTGGTTTGTTTGAAAACCTAAGAAACTGCAAATGTACAAAAACTGAATTACTTACCTTTTCTCTAGGGAGTGTCCCAGTGTGATATCTAGGCCTATCACACTGAGTAGAAAAAGTATCTTAAAAAGTAACCTGAAAAGTAACGTACAAAGTAATCACAATAGTAACTGAAAAGTAATTTTGACTGTTGACTTACCTGTGAATAAACCAATTGCATTCGACTGCATTTCAACTGTCTTTAACTGCATTATTCTTGCAAAGTATTACACTTACCTGTACCAGGCCTGGCTTGGTGCTAGAAAATAAAATACAACTAAATAATATTTTTATACAAACAAATTGGTCTGAGTTCAGTCTTTGAGTGTGTGATAACAATTTTTGCCTGAGTGTGTACAATAAATGCTTAACACTTCCCTCTGATAAAGCCTTACTGCTCGCCCACAGTACCACAAATAGAGAGTAAGGTATTATCTACTTTTGCCTCTGCCTAACTTTGGGGATCCACTGGACTCTGTGCACACTATACCTTACTTTGGTATAGTATATACAGAGCCATCTACCTACAATAGCTAGTTAGACTCTGAGGATTCCCTTAGAATAAGTAGGGATATCTGTCATTATGGTCCTCTATTCTCCCTGGATTTCTTTTCATATGATAATTATCTCTATGTGAAAAGCAACAGAACAGCACTGCTTTCACAGATCTCAAAAAATCGATGGCGGTGGTAACAGCAGTGCAATATGAAGCCACTCTTTAAATGGGCCTAAATGTTTATAGGCAATGCACTATAAGGCAAATATATAAGGCACTGTAGAATATGTATGGTGCATCCTAGCCAAGAAACTCACAACTGTCTCCCAACCTGAAAGAAGCTGCGTAGGTTCTGCGAGAGTTTATCTTCCCATCCATCACACATTTTTATCTTATCTGTATGGCTGTTAATGTTCTACACATGTTCTTGTTTTTCTTCAGCAGATATCGCACCTTTGTGGTGTTGTATTATTGGCCTGCTTGATTTAATCCATGCTTCTATGTTCTACGCACTCTTTATTTATTGTAACATCGAAGAGCTCATTGGTTAAAAAGCAAACGTTTGAGGGGCCGATTACGATCTCGGTCGGAAAGCTTTGACCTTAGATCAGAGGCTTTCCAACCGAGATCATCGGTTTCACTTTCGATCGCCTAATTACAATGTAGGCGGTCGAAAGTGAGACTGGCCGGTCATTCCGTCGGCCAGTCGGAACCGGTCCTGCAATCCATATGGACAGCGTTTTACACCGTCCAGAATACGATGCACGGTTTCAGGCAGGCTTTCTATGCCGGGCTTTCTGAAATGGAAAGCCTGTTGGAAAGATAATACATAACAGTTCACAAAAATATAGAAATAAACATTCATTAAATACACAAATTATGAAATATGTTATTACTTCCAAAAATATAAACAAAATCTAAAGTTCCAATGAATTGGGAAGGCTGGAACTTTTCTTAATTCAATTGAGGTTACCTATCATCCATACTATATTCTGACTGATGCACTTGCAATGCTCCCATGAATACATTTCAGAATACCAACTTAACTTTTTAACCTTCACTTTCAAATTCCCTCAAATGTACAGAACGTTTTAAAATTTTCAATTTGACATTTATTTATTTACATTTTATTAATATGTTAAAACATTTGTATTACCTAAGCAGTTGTGGATGCCCTGTGTAGGTATTACAGACCCCAATGTGTGGCTGGACCACAGGTTAAGAACCGCCAGTCTGAATAAAAAGATTGTTTATATTAAAAAGTTATGTTTTACTACAGACTGCTGGAGGTGTTATGAAAAAAAAATGTGTTTCTCATAAATCTATAACCTGGTTGGCTATCAAGCAAAACGTTTGTGTTAAGAACAAAAAACATTGATATATTATAAAGATCCTTTTTGTGGACCAAGAAGCATTGTGCATTACAAAAATTAAGAATTTATAACTTATAACTACCTAATCGTAAAGATTAACAGACAAATAACTGCTTGTATTATGAAACAAAGTATTAGTTTGGTTAGAAAACAGAGAAATGTATGTCAAGGTCATTCAAGTAAAGCCGACCTGTATTATAAACAAAATTCATATAAAGCTTGAATGTTATTGGCTTACCGGTAAAATGCAGGTTTTACTTTTAAAATAAATGATTTAGTTACCAAGTGCGAACTGTCTTGAGATATGAAATTCTGAGCAGTGTGATAAAGAGCTATTTGCTTAATAATCACAAGAGAATTATTCAGGGCCACAAGAATGATGCAATTCTGGGGCCACAGCATTTTCCAAATAATTATGGGTTTACTGCATGTGCCACATAATCCATCATCTGCTGCATAATCTACTGTTTCAAAAACGAATCAAGTTACTAAAAACATTGCAACACGTGTTGCCGCAGAGTGGAAAGCACTTCACAAGGGTTTAATGGTCGCCTGTCAATTGCTGATTGCAGTATTTGCTGTTAAACTGGTACTAATGAGGTGAACAATTGAAAATATATGTCCCGCACACCGTTATCATTCAAGTTTATCGTAGGATATTCCATTGAGGGGAGCTATCCTGGAGTACGCTTCGTCCTCGGAGCGCCAAAGTAATATCCACGAGGTTGCTGATATTCATAATATCAGTCCCGGGATGCTCACGCCATGTGAGGATGATAATAATCATCGTGAATCGACTTCATTCAAAACTTCACCACGTTTAATTATAAAAACTTCATTTTATTTTTCGTTTGTATGAATTATGAAACCAGTGATTTCCAATTTTCAAATACATGTATTATGCTCAATCGCCTTTAATACAGCATGTTAAAATCCCAATTTCTTGTGAAAAATGCAGAATATATGACCCAATGCATTTCGGGCAACTGCTGCCCTTCGTCAGGGGTTCATATCTGTAAAGTTAAAAATCAAAAAGTACTGTTACAATAATGCATGAGCTTTTATGCAACTAACATTAGTCACCTATGTATTCATGCCAGTACCCGATGTTAATGCTCCCAAGGATAACGCTTTCCCGCTAAAAAAGTATCAAAATTTACCCCCTCATGGACTAATCTATCACAACGCCCCGAAGGGATTACCAACCATCTGAAACCCAAACATTAATCTTCCATAGTTCGACGCTGCCTTTTGCCTTTAACTAATGCAGAAACACTAACGTACCTCTATAATCAAATGCGAACGCCGCACCTTCCACCTATTTTGTGAATATGACCTTCCTTTCACCCTTCCACGTGATACGATCCTTTCATAACCCTCGTCATGACCACACCCACCTGAGTGGCTATTTGACTCAACTCGTCAATGTTAACTTCCCAAGCATACAACTCCCATAATTCACTTTTTACTGCTTGTTTGTGAATGTGCTCATGTGCTTGCTATTCACTAGCCCACATCAGTAACCATAAATTTAAATACCCCGCCCTTCCCTAGATGGTTAATCAAATGCGTTATTTATGCAAGGGGCCTGTTAACCATAACATGAATATTAAAATATAATGCGGTGAAAACAATATTAACATTTTCCAACACATCAAATGCAACACAAATGTTTGATAATCAACTAAATTGTTCAAATGATAACGGTGTGCGGGTCATATATTTTCAATTGTTTACTCAGTCGTCCTACTTTGACCCAGCACCCAAGATTATACCAACTATGAACTTGAAAAGAGTAACTACGGACAGTATCACTTGAACAATTTAGTTGATTATCAAACATTTGTGTTGCATTTGATGTGTTGGAAAATGTTAATATTGTTTTCACCGCATTATATTTTGGCAGTTTGGGCTGGACTGTTCCCATGAGGCACAGGGTCAGACTGATTTGCATATGGCCATGTCTGAACTGGGGTGGTGGAGTGAGCTAAAGAATGATGATGGATTAAACCCAGATCAGTTGACTGGGGGTGAGTGTTTGATTGGCTCAAACGTTCCGTCCATCATCCCTTTTTGTATCGGTTAAATCATCAATGGCAGAATTATTTATGACATTCCCGCTCAGTGCACCCATAGTTGTAAATAAGGACTCTCTATATTTGATTATGCAATTTCTTTTTATACTTCATTTGGGCTTTTATCTGATATGTATGCTGTAGATAACTCAATGATCGGCCTAAAAATCTATCATTTTGTATTTATTTGATGTTAGATGAAACATCCTCACTGAACTCAAAAAGAGTCCTGGTCTCCATGAATAAAAATAGGCTCACAAATTGGGATGAGGGGAAAGTAGCGACCATACACACAGAGCTAATAAAGGTTATTGAGGGTGTATCTTGCTCAAACTTAAATCAGCTAAAAATGTCTGAACATCATATGAAGGGCTTCGTGGGAGTGAAAAAGCCAGTTGTTACTTGTTCAAAGCATAAAGTCTCTCTAAAAATCCCCTTATTTGAAAGTAGATTATCTACAGAAATAAACCGATTGACTAGGTTGCAATTTCAATCTTTTTCTACTGTGAGGAGAAAAATAATTAAGTACCTAAAGAAAAATGGACTAGGTAATGAAATCTAATAAAAAACGAAAATGGATCGATCTTAGGGAGGCTATGGTTTCCATGAACTCAAGAAGATTCTGAAAACTGGTTGCTAAATCTAGCAGCACTAGAAGAGATGCCTTCCCAGTTTTTATTAGTAATAAAATGTGGATGATATACATAACTGTTGGACTTGGCCCTTTTTGAAGGGTCATCCCTGAACTTTTTTGCCTTCCTCCTGTATTTTTCTGACCTGTTTTTGTTGGTTTTATGACTCTGGGCACTTTACCACTGCTAATCAGTGCTAAAGTGCATATGCTCTCTTTTGTAAATTGTGTGATGGATTAGTGATTCCATGATTGGCTGATTTGATTTACTTGTCAGACCCTAGTACAATGCACCATGAGTGCCCAGGGCCTGTAAATCAAATGCTGCTGGTGGGCTTGCAGCACTGATTGTGCCACCCACAGAAGCAGCTTGTAAAATATGGCTCAGGCCTGCCATTGCAGAGCCTGTGTGCAGTCTGGGACTGCCATGTCGACTTGGCAAGTGCACACACTTGCCAGTCCCTAAACCTTCCCTTTTCTGCATGTCAGTCACCCCTAAGGAAGGCCCAAGGTATCCCTGAGGGCAGGGTGAATTGTATATGAAAGGTAGGACATGCCCTGGTGTGTGTGTGGCATGTCCTGGTAGTGAATTACAGCCAATTTCGTTTTTCACTATTGCAAGGCTATCTGTTCCCATAGGCCAGAATGGGCAGTTTGATTATAACATCTTATAATCCTAACTGACCCTGGGAACAAGATAGGAAAATAAAGTTTAGTATGCCTGAACTCAGAATGTTAAAATACATCTTTTAGCGTGGGTGATTTTTACATTCTGTGTTTGAAAATACCACTTTTAGAAAGTAGGTATTTTCTTGCCTAACCATCCAGCATGCCTCTGCTAGGTTTGTATATTCCATGTCTGGTTTGTGAGTGACAGGGGGCTGGAGAGGGCTTTGGCTCCAGCAGTCTGATGGGTCAGGGCTGGGCTGAATAGAGAGTAGGGGGAGGAGATTTCCTTTCACTTGCCTGAGCCTTCATAGAATAGAGAGTAGGGGGAGGAGATTTCCTTTCAGCTACCTGGGCCAGGTGTGCTTTCAACAATGCTGTCTCCACCTCCTGCCAGGAAGCTGCACCAGGGAGGACAGAACTGGTTTTGGCTGGGCACAGACACTCTCTGCCTTCAGAGAACAAAGGATTTTGCAGTATAAATATTGGGGCCCAGACCCCAGAACTTTAGATCACTTCTGGGAATCAAGACGAACCTTTGCCAAGGAGAGAAACCAAGGAAGCTGAAGGAGGAGACTCCCCCTGTGCTGTTTGCTGTTTGGGGTTGGCCTGCAGTGGTTTACTCATTGCCAAGGAAAGGAGAAAAGGAACTTTGTGTGTACTTTTACTATCTTGAGGAAGATCTCCAAGGGCTTGAAGCTGAGCTTGCCTCCTGTTCTGAAGTCTCAGGGACACAAAGATTTCACCACCAGCTCCCCCTGCATTTCCTTGCTGGGAATTCTGCCTGCAGAGAGGTGCCTGCTGTTGTTTTGGGCCCTCTGGAGACTGCGCGTCGCTGGGAGCTGGAAGCGCGACGCAACGAGGAAGACGCGTGTCGCCGCCGCAGCAGTTGCCGTCGCATCGCCGAAGAAGCGTGTCGCCGCTGCAGCTGTTCGCCGTCGCATCACCGACGAAGCGGGTTGCATCACCGGAGAAGCGTGTCGCCACCGCAGAGGTTGCCTTCGCATCACCGGAGAAGCGTGTCGCAGGACCGGTTGCAGCTCAAGAGTCTACCGAGTTCGCCGCACGGCCGTCGGGCGTGCACGCATCGCATCCACGTTGTCGCATTGCATCAAAGACGCCATTTTGTCGCATCGCACCGGATCGTCGCATCGCATCGAGGCGCCATCTTGTCGCATCGTACCGGATCACAGTAAGAAACCGACGCATCACCTCCTCTCCGGTAAGGAACCGATGCATCACCTCACCTGCACTGCAGTAAGGAGCCGATGCATCACCTCCCCGAAGCAAGGAACCGACGCATCACCTTCCCTGCGACCCTTTTGTTTGTTTTGCGTTACGCATCCAAGGTACTTTGAGAGTAAAGTGTCGCATTTACCATCTACATTGAACTAAGCTATTTCTACCATTTGAAAGTCATATTTTTGATTACTGTATTGTGGATTTTTGTCGTTTGGTCTTGTGTTAAGTCTAGATAAAGATTACTTATTTTTCTAAACTGGTGTGGTGTCCATTTGTAGTGTTTTCACTGTATTACTGTATGTGTTCACAAATGCTTTACACACTGCCTCTGAAATAAGCCTGCCTGCTCGTGCCAAGCTACCAAGGGGGTGAGCAGGGGTTATTTTAGGAGTGTAGCCCCCCTTACCCTGACTAGAAGCAAGGGCCCCTACTTGGTCAAAGGTACCTACCTCTGCCAACTAGAGACCCCCATTTCTAACAATAACAGTTTCATATGCAGCTAATACTGTGTATCTCCTAGCATTACCACCTTCGACTGCTTCTAGTATTGATGCTATGAGGGACTTATTTACTCATCTTTCTGGCAATGCAGGGCGGTAAGTTGCTGTGCTGCGTTGCATGAAAGGGAGAGAGCAGAAATGCTCCATATTTACAAAGATATGGAGCATTTCTCCTCTCTCTTTCCACTGGTGCACTGTGTGCACTCTAGTGCTAATATAGGCACCCTTGAACCATAGTGCAAGGATACTTGCATTACAGGCAGGATTGGTTTTGTGCAGAAAGGTGCACCTTCCTGCAAAAAAACAATCCTTAGAGGAATTTTCCTCTTTCTATGTGTGATGCGGAATGCATCTGGGCATAGAAAGAGGAAGTGACGAGGAGAAATAAAGACACTGGACTCACTGGGAAAGGCATAGAATCTTTACACAATCCCTGGTTTACTAGCTTCAGTAAATCTGTGAATGCACCAAAATCCATGGGTAGTTGCATGAGAAAGCCCATGCTCCATCCATGGAATGCCTACAAGATATAGTGTAATGCAACACAGCCCAAGGGGTTGCATGCATTACTTTTTCTTTACAAAGCCACACAAGGCAGCGCAAACCGCCCCCTTGAATGGCTTAGCAAATTCAAGTTCTTGGTAAATCTGGACTTTAGTGAGTTTGGTCCACCCTCCACTATTATGATTAAGACTTTTATAATAAAATCAGGTGTCTTAGGTGAAATAGGACTGGATGAAAGTCCAATTTCTGCCATAAAATAGATGCAACCCTGTGGTCCTCTATGTTAGCTCCTATATTTACATACTGTTACAAATATGGTGTGATTCCTTCATCCTGAAGAAGGAGTATGAGAAATGGGGTTGTTGGTTGACTGGGGTGTGAGCCCTGGTCAAGCAACAGCCACAATCCCTTGCAGGGTGAACCACACAAAGTCACTAAATTAACCTGTGCTTAACCCTGGGTAGCTTGGCACTAAAAGCAGTCAATCTTAACTTAGAGGCAATATGTAAAGTATTTATGCAGCGCATGAACAGTAATCAAGCGAAAAAACAATGCAAGAAAAATCCCAAACCAAGTAAAAAAAATAGATTACATTTTGCGAAATTATTTGACACCAAAACATCACAATCTAATCAGTAGAACCAGAGTAGTGAATCTTTTACAGTTTTTAGTAAAAACAACAGCCTAAAGACCAAAGGGCCAATCGCAGACATCTAGTCACATGAGACCGAGTCGAAGTTGAAAAATATGGCAGACCGCGATGGAGCTCAGTTTGGATATAAGAAGTGGATTGGGCCTGATCATCACTTACCTTTGGTGTCCAAGGAGGGAGCATCATCGTCAGATGGACTTGGATCGAAGCCCACGGACCAGATGTTCGGACTTAGTCTTGTAAGTGGAAGTCGAAATCTTCAATGGGACAAGGCTAAGGGCAGTTCCCTGAGGCCAGATACCCCTTTGGCGAGGGACTGCTGAAAAGGATTTGCTGCTGCAGAGAAGAAAGCAGTGGGAGTAGCCGCAAAGTCAATCCTGACCACGATGCACCTCAGGGAGATAGGCGAGCAAGTTGGTCCAGGTCTCCTCCTTGTTCTCAGAGCAGTAATTGGCCAAATATTTTCTACGTCTTTAGTTTTAGGATTTGGCCATCTGAGCACCTTTAATACCACAGCCAAGGATCCAGGACTGGTAGGTCACCTCTTGGGTGTCCAGGACTCACTCAGCCTGGGTCCAGGTGTGGGTTCAAGATAGTGGGAGTCTTTTGTGTTCCTGTGGCTCTGAACAGGTGGCCAGCAAACTAGACCTTGGAGTCACTCTGGGGGTCCTGGGTGCATGTGGAGATGCAGGGCTCAACAGCAGGGCTGGCCTCTGAGGGTTCCAGGCAGTCATGTGACCCAAGACAGAATGCAGGCACAAAAGAGCAGAAAAATGCCAACTTTCTAAACGTTAAAGGAACAAATGATGGACGGAATGCTTAACAATGCAAACATAAACCCCCAGTCACAAAGATGTGGGTTTAATACATCATTCTTTTGCTCACCACCCCACCCCAGTTTGGACACAGCCATATGCAACTCAGTCTTGACCCTGTTCCTCATGAGAACAGTCCATCCTGAACTGCCAAGCCAGGTCCTTCCCGGAATGGAAACAAACATTCTGGGACCGATTTCGGGGCATCACCCTCTCATCAGCCAGGCTAGCTTGAATCCAGTGCTGCAGTGAGCACGGGACCCACGTCTAGGCAAAAACTATGAATTTAGGCCCAGATCTCTGTACTGGGGTGAATGTTTGACAGTGTTCAACATTCTGTCCATCAATTGTTCTTTTTGCATCTGTCACACCAAGTGGGACGGGTATGCCCAGACTTGGGTCCCGTGCTCTCCATGCCTCTGGATTCAAGCTAGCCTGGCTGATGATGGGTAATACCCCAAAACAGGTCCCAGGATGCTGGTTTACAATCGAGGGAGGACCTGGCCTGGTAGTTCGGGCCGGAGTGTTCTTATGGGGAGCAGGGTCAAGACTGATTTGCATATGGCTGGGTTTAAACTGGAATGGCATGGGTAGCAAAAAAACAATGGATTTAGGCCCAGATCTCTGTACTGGGGTGAATATTTGACAGTGTTCAACATTCTTTCCATCAATTGTTCTTTTTGCATTTGTCACCCCGAGAGGGACAGGTATGCTCAGACGTAGGTCCCATGCTCTCCATGTCACTGGAGTCAAGCTAGCCTGGCTGATGAGGAGTAATACCCCGAAACCGGTCCCAGAATGCTTGTTTCCAGTCCGCGGAGGACCTGGCCTGGCAGTTTGGGCTGGACTGTTCCCATGGGGAGCAGGGTCAAGACTGATTTCATATGGCTTGGTTTAAACTGGAATGGCATGGGGAGCACAAAAGCAATGGATTTAGGACCAGATCTCTGTACTGGGGTGAATGTTTGACATTGTTCAACATTCTGTCCATCAATTGTTTTTTTTTGCAACTTTCTGAAAAAAAGTATAATTTTTTTAAATTGTAATCAAAAACCTTACTTGACCATTGAATAGGGTTTTCATTACAATTCCAAAGACACCAAGGGGAATATACAGCTTATTAAATGTAATAAGGAACCACCAATGTTTTACTACGGGAGGGGTAGGCTTCACTACCAGGACATGTAAAGCTAAAAAGTATATGTCCAATCTTTCAATTACAGGGCACTCTGTCCTATGGGCTACCTCGAGCCTACCTTAGGAGTGACTTATATGTAATAAAAGGGGAATTTAATGTTTGGCAAGGCGCTCCTCTTCCCTGAGTGATCATTGGAGGGGGCGATTGGTCTGTGGGGTCTTTGGGACATAGGATGCTTTCTCTTCAAATGCCGGCAAAGAAGGCAAGGAGGTTTTAATGCCAAGTCGGCATGGCAGTTTAAAACTGTTATATAATTATAGACATAGCTCTTTTATATGGAGTAGGAAAACATCTTTGGTAACAGTATTTTAGAGCATCTACAAGGGTAGGTGTCAGACAAGGAAATATCTTTTCTTCTTCTAGGGCTCGTGGTGAAAGAATCAAGCATGTAACAGCAACTATCTCTATTTATGCAGAAATAGCGCGCCCCCTGATGGGCTGCTCGGAATGAGGCCGCGCTGTGCATCCTGGAAGTTGCAGTGTCGAAGAATTAGATTAATTCCGTGCATACATTTTCTGTTGGTAAATTGAAAGCTCATAGATGAGCTCCAGCCGGCGGGCGTCTTCCTAAATCCAGAATTGATGCCCCACATACAGAGGCTGTTGAATACTGGCCCCGTGGCTCCCAGGGTAATGGGGTGGTGCACACTCGGCGGTACGGCCACCGCCAAATAACTTCCAGGATGCACAGCGCGGACTCACTCCGAGCAGCCCATCAGGGGGCGCGCTATTTCTGCATAAATAGAGATAGTTGCTGTTACGTGCTTGATTCTTTCACCACGAGCCCTAGAAGAAGAAAAGATATTTCGAAACGCGTCGGCAAAGTGGTGCTTTGACTGTGAAAGGGAGCTGGTTGGCGAAATCTGTACCGTTTGAATGGGGCTGGTGCTTGGAGCCCCGCATTGATGTTCGAGTGCACCTCAAGCCTATCGGAGCCAAGACTGAGCGTGAATATTTGGTGGTGGCCGTACCGCTGAGTGTGCACCACCCCATTACCCTGGGAGCCACGGGGGCCAGTATTCAACAGCCTCTGTATGTGGGGCATCAATTCTGGATTTAGGAAGACGCCCGCCGGCTGGAGCTCATCTATGAGCTTTTAATTTACCAACAGAAAATGTATGCACGGAATTAATCTAATTCTTCGACACTGCAACTTCCAGGATGCATAGCGCGGACTCATTCCGAGCAGCCCATCAGGGGGCGCGCTATTTCTGCATAAATAGAGATAGTTGCTGTTACGTGCTTGATTCTTTCACCACGAGCCCTAGAAGAAGAAAAGATATTTCGAAACGCGTCGGCAAAGTGGTGCTTTGACTGTGAAAGGGAGCTGGTTGGCGCCATCTGTACCGTTTGAATGGGGCTGGAGCTTGGAGCCCCACATTGATGTTCGAGTGCACCTCAAGCCTATCGGAGCCAAGCCTGAACGTGAATATATATATATATATATCCAACAAAAGGATGGCCTCAAAAGGAAAAGCCTCACAGGTGGGTCATAATTCTTTAATGAAGGTGCAGCGAGCACATCGTACAACAGGAAACCTTTAAAATTCAGCCTGACGCGTTTCAGGCTTCCACGCCCTTGGTCACAGGCTCGGCAAAGAGTCAACAGCCAGAGTTGCATTCACTCGTTTAAATTCTTAAAGATGTCACGCCCCCAATGGGCCTCCGAGCATCATGGTATTTGTAGTACTGCAATGTATTACCCCAGTGGGTCTCAGTGTTGCTCCCAAATTCATGCCAAATTTTTCCTCAGTGGGTTGGCATCCATGTATCAGCCTGCTCCCTGCCAATATCATCGTCTTCATAAAGAAACCACCAGTCCAAGATGACACGCATTCGTTGTCATCAGATCCACACTTACGCGGCGGGCAGTTCCACGGCCGGACCAGCCGTAATCCATCCAACAAAAGGTTGCTGTTAGAAATGGGGGTCTCTAGTTGGCAGAGGTAGGTATCTTTGACCAAGTAGGGGCCCTTGCTTCTAGTCAGGGTAAGGGGGCTACACTCCTAAAATAACCCCTGCTCACCCCCTTGGTAGCTTGGCAAGAGCAGGCAGGCTTATCTCAGAGGCAGTGTGTAGAGCATTTGTGAACACATACAGTAATACAGTGAAAACACTACAAATGGACACCACACCAGTTTAGAAAAATAAGTAATCTTTATCTAGACTTAACACAAGACCAAACGACAAAAATCCACAATACAGTACTCAAAAATATGACTTTCAAATGGTAGAAATAGCTTAGTTCAATGTAGATGGTAAATGCAACACTTTACTCTCAAAGTACCTTGGATGCGTAACGCAATATAAACAAAAGGGTCGCAGGGAAGGCGAGGCGTCAGTTCCTTGCTTTGTGGGAGGCAGCACACCTGTTCCTTACTGCAGCGCAGGGGAGGCGATGCATCTGTTCCTTACTGGAGAGGAGGCGAAGCGTCTGTTTCTTACTGCATTCCGGTTGCGATGCAACAAGATGGTGCCTCGAGGCGATGCGATGATCCGGTGCGATGCAACAACTTGGATGCGATGCGTGCACGCCCGACGGCCGTGCGGCGAAATCAGTGGTTTCTGGAGCCGCGACAGGCCCTGCGACGCCCTTCTCCGGTGATGCGACGTCAACCTCTGCGGCGGCGGCACGCTTCCCCGGCGATGCGACACACTTCTTCGGCGATGCGACGGCAAACAGCTGCGGCACGCATCTTCGGCGATGCGACGGCAACAGCTGCGGCGGCGACACGCTTCTTCCTCGTTGCATCGCGCTTCCAGCTGCCAGCGACACGCAGTCTCTAGAGGTCCTAATACAACAGCAGGCACCTCTCTGCAGATAGAACTCCCAGCAAGGAAATTCAGGGGAAGCTGGTGGTGAAGTCTTTGTGTCCCTTAGACTTCAGAACAGGAGGCAAGCTCAGCTTCAAGCCCTTGGAGATCTTCCTCAAGATGATAAAGTACACACAAAGTTCCTTTTCTCCTTTCCTTGGCAATAAGTAACCACTGCAAGCCAACCCCAAACAGTAACCAGCGCAGGGGCAGTCTCCACCTTCAGCTTCCTTGGTTTCTCTCCTTGGCAAAGGTTTGTCTTGATTCACAGAAGTGATCTAAAGTTCTGGGGTCTGGGCCCCAATATTTATACTCCAAAATCCTTTGTTCTCTGAAGGCAGAGAGTGTCTGTACCCAGCCCAAACCAGTTCTGTCCTCCCTGGTGCAGCTTCCTGGCAGGAGGTGGAGACAGCATTGTTGAAAGCAGGCCTGGCCCAGGTAGCTGAAAAGAAATCTCCTCCCCCTACTCTCTCTTCTATGTAGGCTCAGGCATGTGAAAGGAAATCTCTTCCCCCTACTCTCTATTCAACCCAGGTCCTATTCAGCCCAGCCCTGACTCATCAGACTGCTGGAGACAAAGCCCTCTCCAGCCTCCTGTCACTCACAAACCAGACATGGAATACACAAACCTAGCAGAGGCATACTGGATGGTTAGGTAAGAAAATACCTACTTTCTAAAAGTGGTATTTTCAAACACAGAATGTAAAAATCACCCACACTAAAAGATGTATTTTAACATTCTGAGTTCAGGCATACTAAACTTTATTTCTCTATCTTGTTCCTAGGGTCAGTTATGTTTATAAGATGTTATAATCAAACTGCCCATTCTGGCCTATGGGAACAGATAGCCTTGCAATAGTGAATAACGAAATGTGCTGTAATTCACTACCAGGACATGCCACAAACACCAGGGCATGTCCTACCTTTCACATACAATGCACCCTGCCCACAGGGGTACCTTGGGCCTACCTTAGGGGTGACAAACATGCAGAAAAGGGAAGGTTTAGGGGCTGGCAAGTGTGTGCACTTGCCAAGTCGACATGGCAGTCCCAGACTGCACACAGGCTCTGCAATGGCAGGCCTGAGCCATATTTTACAAGCTGCTTCTGTGGGTGGCACAATCAGTGCTGCAAGCCCACCAGCAGAATTTGATTTACAGGCCCTGGGCACTCATAGTGCACTGTACTAGGGTCTGACAAGTAAATCAAACAAGCCAATCATGGAGTCACTTATCCATTACAACAATTTACAATAGGGAGCACTTGCAATTTGGCACTGAACAGCAGTGGCAAAGTGCCAAAAGCATGTAGACCAGCAAAAACATAGCAAAAACATAGGAGGCAACAGTGAAAAAATGGAAGGGAGACCCACGCCAATAGTGCCAGGTCTAACACGTGTCCCCTCCAGCTGAAATGTGGGGAGAACTTCCCACCCTCTTGGGAGTTCTCTTCACTAAGGCGGAAAAATCTGGACAGACCATCAGCATTGGCGTGTTCTGTACCAGGGCGGTGTTCCACCGTGAAGTCCATTCCCTGTAGGGAAATGGACCACCTCAACAGCTTTGGATTCTCACCCCTCATCTGCATCAACCATCTGAGGGGCCTGTGCTCTGTCTGAACCCGGAAGTGAGTCCCAAACAAGTATGGTCTCAACTTCTACAGTGCCCAAACCACAGCAAATGCCTCACGCTCAATTGCACTCCACCTCTGTTCCCGTAGAAGTAACCTCCTACTAATGAAGGCTACAGGTTGGTCGAGGCCCTCCTCATTCATCTGTGAAAGTACAGCCCCCACACCATGCTCTGAAGCGTCTGTCTGCACAATGAATTCCTTTGAGAAGTTGGGCGCCTGAACCACGGGCGCCATGCTTATGGCAGCCTTCAGGGCATCAAAAGCCTTCTGACAGGTGTCAGTCCAGTTCACTTTCTTGGGCTGCTTCCTGGAATTCAGCTCTGTCAAGGGGGCAACAATGCTGCCATACCCCTTGACAAACCTCCTGTAGTACCCTGTGAGTCCTAGAAAGGCTCTCACCTCTGTCTGGGTCTTGGTGGGTTCCCAAGCCAGGATGGTATCAATCTTGGGCTGTAGGGGCGCCACCTGGCCACTCCCAACCTGGTGTCTCAAGTACACCACGGTACCCTTCCCGATCTGGCACTTACTCACCTTGATCGTGAGGCCTGTCCTCCACAGCGCCATCAACACTTCCCAGAGGTAGCGCAGATGTTCTTCCCAACTGGCGCTGAACACTGCGATGTCATCCAGGTAGGCGGCACTGAAATCGTCCAGTCCAGCCAACACCTGGTTGACCAACTTCTGAAAGGTGGCAGGGGCATTCTTCATCCCAAAGGGCATAACCCTGAATTGGTAGTGCCCATCTGGTGTGGAGAATGCTGATCTCTCTCTTCCCCCATCAGTTAAGGAGATCTGCCAGTACCCAGACGTTAAGTCAAATGTACTGAGATACTGGGCAGCCCCTAACCGATCGATGAGCTCATCAGTTCTGGGGATGGGGTGCGCGTCAGTCCTGGTGACTGAATTGAGTCCTCGGTAGTCCACACAGAACCGGAGTTCGGGTGTGGCACCAGGCGCAGCAGCCTTTGGGACCAAGATCACTGGGCTGGCCCAAGGGCTGTTAGAGGACTCAATCACCCCTAACGCCAACATCTTGGAGACCTCCTCCTTGATGCAAGCTCTCACCCTGTCAGTCACCCAGTAAGTTTTGTATTTTACAGCGGGACTGTCCCCAGTGTCCACATCATGGTCGCACAACTCAGTGACACCGGGAGTCAGGGAGAACAGATCAGAAAACTGTCCCAACAGTTGGCGACAGCCATCCTGCTGCTCAGGGGTCAGAGTGGAAGAGAGGTTTACACCATCCACTGACCCATCTTGCTCTTATGCAGACAGGAGGTCAGGAAGAGGCTCAGTCTCCTCCTCCATTCCATCATCTGTCGCTAGGAGCATGCCCACTTCGGACCTCTCCAAGTGGGGCTTCAGGCGGTTTCCATGCAGGACCCGCAAAGAGTTCCTAGGAGACCGCAAGTCCACCAAGTAGGTGACATCACTCTTGCGCTCCATCACCTCAAATGGTCCGATCCACTTATCCTGGAGCGCACAAGGCTCCACGGGGGCCATGACCCACACTTTCTGTCCAGGCTGAAACTCGATCAGAGTGGCATTCTGATCATACCACCGTTTCATCTCCTCCTGGCTGGCTTCCAGATTCGCCTGAGCGAGTTGTCTGAAACGGCTAATTTGGTTTCTGAAGGCCAGCATGTAGCTATATACATCTTGGGGAAGTTTACTGGGAACTTTCTCCCAGCCTTCCTTTACCAAACTCAGAGGTCCTCTTACAGGGTGACCATACAGCAGTTCAAAGGGACTGAATGCTAAGGACTTCTGTGGCACCTCTCTGTAACAAACAGAAGGCATGGCAAGAGGACGTCCCACTTATGCCTCATGGGTTCTTCAAGACCCATAATCATGCCTTTTAGGGTCCGGTTGAATCTCTCAACCAGCCCATTACCTTGGGGGTGGTAAGGAGTGGTGAACTTGTAGGTTACACCACACTCCTGCCACAGGGACTTCTATACTTAGATATGAAGTTGGTACCATGGTCTGACACCACCTCTCTGGGGAACCCCACACGGGAGAAAATCCCATCAACGCACGACCCACCACAGGGGCCGTCACCGACCGGAGAGGGATGGCTTCCGGGTACCGGATGGCATGGTCCACCATGACCAGGATGAACCTGTTGCCCATGGCTGTCTTGGGATCCAGAGGCTCCACAATGTCAATGCCCACCCTTTCAAAGGGGGTGCTGACCACAGGGAACAGTTGGAGAGGAGCCTTGTGCTTCCTCCCACTCTTACCACTTGCCTGGCAAGTCTGACAGGTCCTGCAATGAGTATCTGAACTCTTGCGCATTTGGGGCCAGTAAAAGTGGGTGACAAGCCGTTCAAAGGTCTTGTCTTGCTCCAAATGTCCTGCTAAAGGCACATCATGAGCCAGACCCAGTAGGAAGGCTCTGAAGCGCTGGGGTACCACCAGCACACGCGCTGACCCAGGCTCAGCAACCTTAGGCTCGCTATACAGGAGACCATTCTCCCAGTAGATCCAATGTGATCCAGACTGATCACCTGCTGCCTGGTTTGTGGCCTGTTGCCACAACCCCACAAGAGAAGGGCACTTCTTCTGCTTCTCGCAGAACTCTTCCCTGGAGGGTCCTCCTTCCTGCTGCCAATGGGTCAGCTCAGGCAGGTCCCCCAGTTCAGCTACTTGCTCCCCTTTAGGTTCCAGGGCATCCCCCTCAAGGTCTGCCTCCTTCTGGACCGTGGGAACCTCAGGGGCCGGTTTCCCACGCCCCCTGCCTCTTCTCTTTAAGGCAGGCACCTGGGCCACTCTTTCAGGCTCCAGGTCCTCTTGAACACCCTTACTGGCTGCCATTGACCGAGTAGTCACACACGCCCACTCAGGCAGACCCAACATCTCCAGATGAGCCCTTCGCTCCAACTTAGCCCAAGGGGAGCTTTACAAATCATTGCCTAGCAGACAGTCAACAGGCATGGCTGGCCTCACAGCTACTTGAAAGGTACCTGAGACCCCCCTCCACTCAAAGGGAACCTGGGCCACCTTGCAGTGGCTCTCTGAGTTGTCAGCGGCAACTACAGGGTAAAATGCATGGGGGATCACCTGCTCTTCAGACACCAGCCGACAACTGACAGCTGTCACACTGGCTCCGGTGTCTCTCAGAGCCTCCACCCTATGGCCATTGATGGTCACCCACTGCCTGTATTTCTTAGTGTTATCAGGCAGCTGGGTCCTAGGGACCATCTCACTGTCTTCTAAAGAGACCAGGGACACCTCTGCGGGACCCCACCCACCTTGGGCACCCAACTCCTCCCCCAGGGCTACACTAGCCATCTGCCGGGGTGGTGCACCAGTGGGTGCTGCATTCGCTTTCATGGGACACTTAGGATCCCAGTAGCAGTGGCCCACCTGACCACAATTATAACATTTCCTGGGCCCCTTCTTAACAGGCTTATCTGTCGGGCCCCTGGCTTCTTCTCAGGGGGAGGCTGGGAACCCTTACCTTGGTTCCCTTGGGGATTACTTTGGGGCCCTTTCTGGAACTCCCTCTGTTTTCCCTTGTCCCCCCACTCTTCTGCTGGGGACCCTGCCCACCTTTGGCGAAGTCTCCCACATGACCCTTGTGGACCCGGGTACTAACCCAGCGGTCCGCCTCCTCAGCAAGCTTCCTAGGGTTATCAATCAGGTGCTGGCGTAGCTCTGAAAAACAATTACTGGACAAGTGCTCCATGCAATCAAATCATAGAGCGCCTCAAAATCATTCACTTTGCTACCCTTCACCCAACCATCGAATGCTCTGCAAAAAAAAGACACATATTCCACCCAAGTACTTGACTCCAGTTTCTTACAATTTCTAAACCTTTGTCTATAAAGCTCTGGGGTCAACCCATACCTGGTCATTAAGGCTTCCTTCATGTGGACATAGGGATTCTGGTCCTCAGAGGGCAAGTCTAACAAGGTGTCCCGCCCATCACTGAGAAACCGCCCCCACAACCCCGCTCCCCAATCCTTCTCAGGGACCCAGTGGGAGGTCATGGCCACTTCATAGGCCTTAAACCATTGCCCAATATCTCCATGCTTGTGGAACTCCTTAATTACATCTTTGGGGATGAATACTCTTGCTTCAACAGGCTCAGATGGTGTGCTGCCACCAGAGGGAGTAATCTCTAAGCTCTTGGCTTTCAACTCCAACTCCCTCAACATTCTCTCATGCTCTAAATGCATTCTCTTTTCTTCCAAGGCTAACTTCTTGCTTTCTAATTCCATCTGACCACCCAGTTTGAGCTTGGCTAGCTCCATCTTATGCATTCTATCCCTTTCCCTGTCCTCCAGCTCTCCTGGGGACAGGCCCTTTGAAGAAACACTGCTGCCTGCCCTGGAAGGTGCTTTCTCCCCGGTCAGGCCCAATGGCCCATCTAGCTGCCCCTCTGTATTCTCTGCCTCCTCCCTAGACTCTTCAGGATGCTCAGTAGCATTTCTAGATTCCACCCAGGCCCTCAGTGCCTTTTGCAACTCCTCCTTCTTGGTGAGGCCTTTCACAGAGATTTTAAATCTTTTACAGAGGGTTTTAAGCTGTGGCACAGTGTAGGTATCAACCCTCTCTTCTTCAAATTGTAGATCCATAGATGCGTTGGATGCTGCTTTGCTCATGGTA
The DNA here is from genome assembly GCA_963921515.1 of Calotriton arnoldi. Lineage (NCBI taxonomy): Eukaryota > Metazoa > Chordata > Amphibia > Caudata > Salamandridae > Calotriton > Calotriton arnoldi. The sequence goes on from CAWUFW010001098.1 coordinate 2,900,819, forward strand.
ACAAGGATTGGCAGTTTTTAGCAAAAATAGAAGTCCCAAGGAAAAAAATTCTACCGAAATGTATGTGGTGGCGTTATGGCCTGCACTCACTAGTAGTGTACACCAATCACTGTATATGAGTCACAAATGCAAGTCCAGAATCCTCACCGCTGACCACCAATGTTAGAAATGGGGGTCTCTAGTTGGCAGAGGTAGGTACCTTTGACCAAGTAGGGGCCCTTGCTTCTAGTCAGGGTAAGGGGCTACACTCCTAAAATAACCCCTGCTCACCCCTTGGTAGCTTGGCACGAGCAGGCAGGCTTATCTCAGAGGCTGTGTGTAGCACATTTGTGAACACATACAGTAACACAGTGAAAACACTACAAATGGACACCACACCAGTTTAGAAAAATAAGTCATCTTTATCTAGACTTAACACAAGACCAAACGACAAAAATCCACAATACAGTACTCAAAAAATATGACTTTCAAATGGTAGAAATAGCTTAGTTCAATGTAGATGGTAAATGCAACACTTTACTCTCAAAGTACCTTGGATGCGTAACGCAATATAAACTAAAGGGTTGCAGGGAAGGCGAGGCGTCAGTTCCTTGCTTTGGGGGAGGCGGCACACCTGTTCCTTACTGCAGCGCAGTGGAGGCGATGCGTCTGTTCCTTACCGGAGAGGAGGCGAAGCGTCTGTTTCTTACTGCATTTCGGTTACGATGCGATAAGATGGCGCCTCGATGCGACGATTTGGTGCAATGCGACAAAATGGCGTCTTTGTTGCGATGCGACAACTTGGATGCGATGCGTGCACGCCCGACAGCCGTGCGGCGAAATCGGTGGTTTCTTCAGCTGCGACAGGCCCTGCGACGCGCTTCTCCGGTGATGCGACGTCAACCTCTGTGGCGGCGGCACACTTCCCCGGTGATGTGACACGCTTCTTCAGCGATGCGACATCAAACAGCTGCGGCGGCACGCTTCTTCGGCGATGCGATGGCACCAGCTGCAGCGGCGACACGCTTCTTCCGCGTTGCGCCGTGCTTCCAGCTCCCAGCGACAAGCAGTCTATAGAGGTCCTAAAACAACAGCAGGCACCTCTCTGCAGGTAGAATTCCCAGCAAGGAAATTCAGGGGAAGCTGGTGGTGAAGTCTTTGTGTCCCTGAGACTTCAGAACAGGAGGCAAGCTCAGCTTCAAGCCCTTGGAGATCTTCCTCAAGATGATTAAAGTACACACAAAGTTCCTTTTCTCCTTTCCTTGGCAATAAGTAACCACTGCAGGCCAACCCCAAACAGTCACCAGCGGAGGGGCAGTCTCCTCCTTCAGCTTCCTTGGTTTCTCTCCTTGGCAAAGGTTCGTCTTGATTCCCAGAAGTGATCTAAAGTTCTGGGGTCTGGGCCCCAATATTTATACTCCAAAATCCTTTGTTCTCTGAAGGCAGAGAGTGTCTGTACCCAGCCCAAACCAGTTCTGTCCTCCCTGGTGCAGCTTCCTGGCAGGAGGTGGAGACAGCATTGTTGAAAGCAGACCTGGCCCAGGTTGCTGAAAAGAAATCTCCTCCCCCTACTCTCTATTCTATGTAGGCTCAGGCATGTGAAAGGAAATCTCCTCCCCCTACTCTCTATTCAACCCAGGTCCTATTCAGCCCAGCCCTGACTCATTAGACTGCTGGAGCCAAAGCCCTCTCCAGCCTCCTGTCACTCACAAACCAGACATGGAATACACAAACCTAGCAGAGGCATACTGGATGGTTAGGTAAGAAAATACCTACTTTCTAAAAGTGGTATTTTCAAACACAGAATGTAAAAATCACCCACACTAAAAGATGTATTTTAACATTCTGAGTTCAGGCATACTAAACTTTATTTCTCTATCTTGTTCCTAGGGTCAGTTATGTTTATAAGATGTTATAATCAAACTGCCCATTTTGGCCTTTGGGAACAGATAGCCTTGCAATAGTGAAAAACGAAATTGGCTGTAATTCACTACCAGGACATGCCACACACACCAGGGCATGTCCTACCTTTCCCATACAATGCACCCTGCCCACAGGGGTACCTTGGGCCTACCTAAGGGGTGACTAACATGCAGAAAAGGGAAGGTTTAGGGACTGGCAAGTGTGTGCACTTGCCAAGTCGACATGGCAGTCCCAGACTGCACACAGGCTCTGCAATGGCATGCCTGAGCCATATTTTACAAGCTGCTTCTGTGGGTGGCACAATCAGTGCTGCAAGCCCACCAGCAGCATTTGATTTACAGGCCCTGGGCACTCATGGTGCACTGTACTAGGGTCTGACAAGTAAATCAAACAAGCCAATCATGGAGTCACTAATCCATTACAACAATTTACAATAGGGAGCACTTGCACTTTGGCACTGAACAGCAGTGGCAAAGTGCCCAAAGCTTCTAGACCAGCAAAAACATAGCAAAAACATAGGAGGCAACAGTGAAAAAATGGAGGGGAGACCTACGCCAATGGTGCAAGGTCTAACAGTTGCCCTCAAAAGGAAAAGCCTCACAGGTGGGTCATAATTCTTTAATGAAGGTGCAGCGAGCACAACGTACAACAGGAAACCTTTAAAATGCAGCCTGAGGCGTTTCGGGCTTCCACGCCCTTGGTCACAGGCTCGGCAAAGAATCAACAGCCAGAGTTGGAGTCACTCGTTTTATATATATATATAATTTTTACATAACATTCCAAGATTATATACTCACTAACGCCTGTTGGTGGTAATACGGTATCAATGAACTCAGTGGGGTTGAAATGAGAGACACTGTGATTGGTACCTGCCAGAGTGAAAGTACACAAATTACACTATGCAAGGTAGGGGTTAACTTAAAAGACACCTTTTCAGTGTGATGAGAAAATGCTGAAACACCTGATAAATCATGCCAAAATATGTCAGTTGAATGAATAAGTGGTTAGCGTGCTGTCAGGTAATTGCTGCATAGTTCTCCATGGCAAACACAAATTTCCAAGAATTCATTTTCATTTAATTGTTTAGAGAACAGTCTCACTGCACATTGTGTCCTCACACAGCACTGCTGCATGGCCATTAAATAGGAAAGCCCAAGGATAACATGTCAAATCCCTCGAGTAAGATGACATCTCAGTTTGAAAAGGTTTTTGAGGCACTGTACAAAGAGCCATGATAACAAGTGTAATTACCTATATGCCCTTATGTCTTCTTCCCATTCATTACTCATGAGGGTAATCCAACTCCCGGGACAGAAAAAACAGGAAATGCTTGAAAAAATCATCCCTCCCCATAGGCCATAGCCTATAAGGTTACACTTTACCCAACATTACTCCTGTTAGGAGTAGTAAATAAATCTTTATTTGCTGATTAATTAAAATCAGTGCAGAAAATAAATATATGAATCATTATAAAATCTCTTTTTTTTAAAAAGTCTACATGAGACCTAGCAAATAAAGCACAATTCTATTTATGCAGTGTGCCATGTAAATCAAGGTTTAACACGTAAAAGGAGAGTTGCCCTTGGGGGGCTAAAGGACTATGGGTCAATAAAATGTCTACTAGCCAAGGTGATGTGTAGCCAAGGCATGGAGTGCCGTACCGTTCAATGGTCTGAGCATCACTGGCCCCACACCGTGTCCCTGCTTAACAGAGAGCAGTCTTTTTACTTGTAATAAAAACTTTGTTGCCTGCAGGATTGCTGGAGGTGATGGCTATTTAATAGAGTCATCACAGCGGGGTGACAGGATCTTATCTGGAGGACCCGAAAGACTGGCCCTAGAAGTTTCCGTCTGAGGTGAGCAACAACGGGGCAGATGCATAGGAAGTGCAATACACTTTCCTCGAAATGTCCACATAAACAGCAGTAAGGATCCAACCAGGTTTGTTTCCAGGCTGGCATCTGGTCTTTTGATGGAAAGGTTACCAGACAGACTAAAAGCAAGAGGTGCCGAATCGATGGAGCTATGTGACTTGTAAGATAGGGTATGGTCCCTAATCATTGTAGGTTTGAAGAACCGGTCACCTGTGCTTGTTACGTGCCCTCTCGGCTTTATCTCTTGTCCACGCTTGTAGTTTGGTGGCTTTGTTAACTATTTTTTTTAAATGCTATGAAACTGACACTTCAGACAGATTGAGAGTGGTTAGTGCCTGCTGAAGCGCAGTTTGCAATTTGCCAATTGTTTTTATGATTAAGCTGGTTCTTCCTTTCTGTACAGCACAAGGCAGCCAGTGAATCAGGTAAAGCTGATCTCATTTTCCAGCATTATTTAATGAGTGCGGCCATCCTTATTGGGGATTGATGGAATAGCCCAAATTCCAATCAGACTTTTGCTTGGGGAATATGTTGCAGAAGATAAAAAGTATGTTTAAATAAGACAGACTGCAATTGATTTATGTAGGTTGCGTCCTTTCTCTTTAACAGTTCTGAGCCGTAAGTGAGTGAGGGAAGAAACTTGACTCCTATTACATTCTTCCTGTTATTTTTTCTGTCTCTCTCGAGACGGGGACTGAGGACAATCGGCTTCCACCGTTTTTGCAGAAAACTCACCTGATGGTGGCCTCTTCCTGGATTAGGCGCAGCAGGCGGGGAATTCAGGATTCAGAATCTCAGGAGGCTTTTCATAGGCATAGGACCTCACTGGGCGATTGCGGACGGAGCTTCATAGAGGATGCAGAAGAAGCTGGGCTTCTTCCGGGTGATTTTCCACGCATGCATGGACCCCGGCACACATGCACGTAGGAACATGGCTTCCCTCTCAAGAATCATGGCAGAGAGACTATTTCAAGTTGCTGGTCAAGATAAGTCTGCATAGATATTTGTGGATTCTTTGTGTTTGGACAGATCATTGATTTCTGATTTGCGTTCAGGACAATCTTAATCTCTGAAATGGGTAAACATTCCCGTAAGAGGAGGTATGTGGATTCCTCCTCCACCAGTAAATATTTGGACTCTCCTCCCCCGAAGTGAGCTGCTAGGGAGGGGGAGGATGAGTGTCTCAAGAGGCTTATTAAAGAGACACTCCTTTAGCGAAATGTGGCAAAGGCCCCTACTAGACCATCTTTTTCGGGAATGTTCAGCTGATGTGTCTTCTCTTTCTGATGAGTAGTAGTCTGCTATTGTGGATGAGCAAAAGAGGCAATATATTAGTAAGGACTTGTTCCCCGAGCTGCTGATGTACACAATATGGAGTTTTAGGTGGTGGAGACCCCAGAGCCTACTTCTTCACAATGGCCTTTTGCAGACTTTTCAGCAGTCAGCCCAGATGGATTTCCCAGTGCATATTATGGGGGCTTTGCAGAAAGAATGGAAGGATCCATATAGGATTCTCAATGCCAGGTTCATTGCAAAATTGTATCTTGCCTGTCTTGCCTGATTCAATTCCTATTGATTCTTTTGTAGCCAGTCTGGAGGGGCTTACTTCACTGATTGAGGACTCTGTTATTTGTGATCAGACAGACAAGAAAGTTGATTCCTCCCCACAAAATGTATACTCTAGAGCCCATATGGCCTTGACTGCTGGCATCTGTGGCACTTATGTGTCGCAGTCCTTGATCTCTGATTTAAGTAACTTTTTAAGGCAGTCGAAGAGGGGACAGAATGTCCTTCCTTGCTAGAAGGCATTGAACAACAGGTTGAATACATGTCAGACATTTCTTCTGCTGTGGTCCGGCCACTGCTCTATCAGGTGGGGCTTTATTTGTGGCCCACCACAACTTAGTTCTCAAAGATTTGTGCACGGATTCAGGCCAGAAGTCCTCTGTGCTGTACTTGCTTTTTGAGGGTTTTCACCTGTTTGGAGCAGAATTGGAGGCCAGTTGCATAAGCTCTTTAAAGAGAAGAAGCAGTCCTCTTCTTTCAAGCAGCCACCTTTTCCCCCTCCTGCTAAGGTTTTTTCTGTTAGTCAACCATCTTTTTGCCAGTTTGAAGGCCAGCAGGGAAGGTTTTGCCCTAGGAAGGAGCAGGAGAAAAAACCTAAATCTCCAAAGAAGCAACACACCTGACTATATAAGGGGTAGCCTGCCCTGTGTGGTCGGAGGCAGGCTGTACTTTTTTCCTGACAGCATGGATCAAATCCACTTCAGACTCTTGGGTGCTCCAAATTATTCACAGGGGATACAGGATAGAGTTTGTGACTCTTCCACGAGAGTCGGGAATGAGACCAACCACATAACCATTTCACAATTCAGCAGAGGGTTGCGGCCCTGTTGCAGGAGGAGGACATTTTGGAGGTTCCCTGATGTCCACAGGTCAAAGTTTCTATTCCATGATTTTTCTGGTTCAAACATGCTTTACACATTGCCTCTTAATTTAAGCCTGGCTGCTCTTTGCCAAGCTACCAGAGGGTGAGTACAGGTTAATTTAAAGTGTGTTTTTGACTTACCCTGATTAGGATTATGGTTCCTGCTTGGACAGGGTGCATACCTCTGCCAACCAGAAACCCAAGAGCATATTTATGGACCCCTTGAGCCACCATAGTGTCACTTTTTGCGACGATCCTGTGGGGCAAACCATAAAATCATATTTATGAAGCCACACAAAGCCACTTTGCATGGCTTTGAATGGCCTCATAGATATGGAGTAAGACAAGGCAGTTCAAATTGCCGCGTTGCCTTACTCTGGTCTAGGGAGGCGTTCCTTGGGCTTTGTGGTGGGTGTTCCCACACAACACCCATGGATTTTGATGCATCCCCAGATTCACAAGACCATGTAAACCTGGGGATGTGCCAAAATATTATGCCTCCTGAGAGGAGGCGCAACGAGGAGAGATACATTTATTTCTCCTTGTTTTTTCCTGTTTTGATGTGCGCAGTATTCTGCAGCACACATAGAAAGAAGAAAAAGCCTCCCAGGAATGTTTTTGGAATCCTGCAGACAACACAGGCACCCTTGCACTATGGTGCAAGGGTGCCTGCATTGGCGCTAGGTTGCCAAACGGCACCAGCACAGGGGGATAGGACAGGAATGCACCATATAAGATAAATACTTGACCTAAACTAAATCCCCATAAATCTGCCCTCCAATCTCTAACATTGGTGATCAGCAGTGAAGATTGTATTTGTGCAGTGCCATACAGTAATTGGTGTACATTAATATCAATATCAAAGATCAATTCATACCTTTTTCAATTTTCCCTGATTTACATTTTTAATTTGATCCCAAAATCATGTCTCAGACTGAAGGATTGGCATCTGCACCTGCAAAATCGGATTTTGAGCTGGCCAAACTTCAGAGTTATACTGTGGCCCAGCTCAAGAATTTCTGCAAGGTGATTGAGCTTTCTATAAAGAGCTTCACCAGGAAGGTGGAGCTGAAAAAGGCACTGAGGTCCTGGGCAGAAGCTCATGACACAATTACTGTGACCCCAGAGGAGGATGAGGAACGGGATGATGATGAGGAGCTAGACCAGTATTCAATGGAGAATATGGGACTGCCTGTAGGACCAACATCCTGCCAGGAGCAGTGGTTCCCACCAGGGCATGGAGCAGTATATCACCAAGAGGACTGTCCCCAGAAGAGCTGGAGGAGGAGGAAAGAGAGAAAGTTAAAATTGGAGCTGGCTAAGCTCAAATTGAAGAACGAAAAAGATTTGGAGGAGAAAAGATTGCCCATAAAAGACAGGAAAATAATGTTGGCTCAGGAGCTGAGCCTGAAAGAGCTGGACATAAAGGCCAGGAGGGCTGAGCTCAGTGAAGATGGAGGCAGCATTTCTTCAGTGTCCTCTGAAAATAGAGTACACATACCCAAGGGTCTGGTGCCTGACTATTGAGTGGGAGATGACATAGATAGGTTGTTTGAGGCTTATGCGATTGCTTTACAGATGCACAAGTTCCCTGAGGATGATTAGGGAGCTAGTCTGTGGAAGCATATCCCTACTGAGGGAAGGAACACTTTTAGCCCTATATTATTATTATAATTATTATTGAGTTAATAAAGCACCTGGTTACTCCAACGGAGTGTCCCCGCGCTAGGACATCACAGACCATGACTACAAGCCCTACCCCCCCAAGGCCCCCCCCAGGCCCTAATATGCGTGAAGGCCTGCCACCAGAATACTAGCACCAATCCCCAGGGGGAGACTGAAAGAGCCAGGTTTTCAGTTTTTTACGAAACATTGTTTCCGATGTATAGGTTCTCAATTCCATAGGTAGGTTATTCCAGGCCTTAGCCACAAGAAAACCAAAGGATCTACCTCCTGACCGTGCCTTGCGAACCTTAGGCACTACCAATTTAGCAGTGCCTAAAGACCTCAGATTCCGGGTAGGTCTAAAAGCAGTGAGTAATGGGCGCAGATACCTTGGCCCTTTCTCATTGAGGATCCTTTGGCAGAAACACAGAGCCTTAAAGGTGATTCTAGCCTGTACAGGGAGCCAGTGTCGTTCCCTCAAGGCTGCCTCCACCGAAACCCGCCCAGGGATATTCAATATCACCCGGGCAGCTGCATTTTGGACCTTCTGTAAGATGCTCAGATTTCTTTTAGTAACCCCCAGATAGAGAACGTTACAGTAGTCCAGACAGGATGTGACAATGGCCTGAACAATGGTCCTTTTGGCATCTAATGGCAGTATATCTAGGATTTTGTGCAACATTCTTAGAACTCCAAAACATGTTCTAGCCACAGCTGATATCTGCTCTGTAAACGATAGGGTGTTGTCGAACCAGACGTCCACATTTTTAACCTTAACTTTGGGAGTCGGTGTTGGTCCCAATTCCTCCGGCCGCCACAAGTGTGACCACAAGGAGGGTTGTTTGTCAACCACCATCACCTCCGTCTTTCCTGTATTTAATTGCAAGCAGCTGAACTTCATCCAGTTCGCAAGATCACTCAGGCAGGCCTTGAAATTAGGTGCAGCTTCTGCCTCCTTTTGCTCCAATGTGACAATCAACTGAGTGTCATCAGCATATGACACCAGTTTCAGCACAATGTCTGCCATAGGGCGCATGTACACATTAAATAAAGTTGGGCTGAGGGCCGAGCCCTGTGGTACCCCTTGAGACAAAGGACATACCTCGGACTTAAAAGGATGTTGTAAGACCTGGAAGGATCTATTCTGCAGGAAGTGCTTGATCCATTCCCATGTGCCACCTCCGATACCGGCCTACCACAGACGTTCCAACAGAAGGCCATGGGAGACCGTATCAAACACCGCACTCAGATCCAGTAAAATCAATGCTGTTGTCCTTCCCTCGTCAGCTGCAATTTTTAAGGCCTCAGAGGCCAGCAGTAAGGCAGATTCAGTGCTGTGAAGCGGCCTGAAACCAGATTGGGTTTCTTGGAGAACCTGTTTTCCTTCCATAAATGTAGTCATATAGATAGGATAGTAGATAGATAGTAGATAGGAGTGACAAGATGACGTATCCCTCCATGAAGAAAGCCCATGTCAGAAACTATGGTTTGACCTCAGAGAAGTACAGGCAGAAGTTCAGTGACAGTCAGAAACTATCCCCACAGACCGGGGTGGATTGTGTTGATTCTTTTTGCAAGTCATTGGATGGTTGGGTTAAGGACTGTGATGTTAAGGATTATCAGGGGCTATATAACTTGATTGCAAAAGAGCACATGTTTAGTCTTTGATTTCTAGATCTGCATTAGCACTTGACTGGCAGTAAGCTCTCTGTCCCCAGGGAGCTTGCTAAGGAAGGGGACTGCTGGGTCTGCACCAGGATCCACAAGAATGTATCTGGAGGGTATCACCACCAGGGTGGACAGCGTCCTCATTAAAAGAAGGAGGGGGATACAAAAATACAAGCAAGGTGATCTCTAAAGTGCCCCAAACTAGTACTTCGGATCAGGACTCCTGCTGAGAAGAAAAATAAATGGTTCCCTGAAAGTAAGTCTGCAGGGACGGCACTCCCTAAGTGTTATGAGTGTCACAGGAAGGACACTACAAAGGGGATGCCAAGTGTCTCAAGCGGGCAAAGCCCTCCACCAGTGGGAAGTCACTGGAGCTGCCTAGTATAGTGCTTGGGGAGGAGGTTGCCCCAGCTAGTGGTGGGGTCAGATTTAAGGTTACCCAAGCGTCCCTGTGTGACATAGATAGAGATGGTGCAGAGAACCCACATGCCTAGAAATGCCAGGAAGTACAGGCAGTGGGTCACCATTAATGGGCAGAAGGTGGAGGCTCTGAGAGACACAGGAACCGTCACGACTACCACCCGGTGTTATCTGGTGTCTTCAGAGCAGGCAGTTCCTAATGTGTTCCACCATGTTGTTGCAGCTGACAACCGTGAGAGCCACTACCTGGTGGTTTGAGTGGGGAGTCCCAGGTTCCCTGAAAGGTAGCTGTGAGTCCATCCAGAACTGTGGACTGTCTGCTTGGCAATGACCTGGAGCGTACTACCTAGAAGGAGGTGGAGCTCATGTCACACTTGGAGATACTGGGGTTTCCGGAGTGGGTGTGCCTGACCACACAGCCCATAGAAGCCCGAGAGAGTGATTAAGAGGACCTGGAGCCTGGAAGAGTGGCCCGGGTGCCTGCCAAAAAGAGGAAGGCAATGGTTGTGGGAAACCCACTCCTGAAACTACCACCGTCCAGGATGAGGCTGACCTTGAGGGGGACACTACAGAACCTACAGGGGACCTGCCTGAGTTGTCCAACTGGCAGCAGGAAGGGAGTCCCACCAGGGAGGAGTTCTGAAAGGTGCAGAAGGAATGCCCTACTCTTGTGGGTCTTTGGCAGCAGGTTGAGCCACAGGCAGCTGGTGATGCCTCTCCAAACACTGGATTTACTGGGAGATTGGTCTCCTGTATAGTGAGCCTAAGGCTCATGAGTCTTGTGCAACATGTGTATTGGTGGTACCCCAGTGCTTCAGGGCCTTCCTCCTGGGGCTGTCTCATGATGTGCCACTGATAGGTCATTTGGGGCAAGAAAAGACCTCTGATAGGCTTGTCACCCACTTTTACTGGCCTCAAATGAGGAAAGCCCCCCTGAAACATTTTCCTGTCATTACCACCCCTTTTGAGAGGGTGGGCATTGACATTGTTGGGCCTCTGGACCACAAGACAGCCATGGCCAATAGATTTGTTCTGGTCTTGGTGGACCAAGCCACCCGAACTTGGAAAATATCCCTCTAAGGACTGTGACTGCACCTACCGTGGCCGTGGCACTGATGGGGATCTTGACCTGTATGAGTTTCCCCAAGGAGGTAGTATCTGACGGGGGTACCAACTTCATGTCTAGGCACATGAAGGCCAAGTGGAAGGAGTGTGGGGTAACCTACAAGTTCTCCACTCTTTACCACACCCACAACAATGGGTTGGTTGAAAGGTTCAAGCGAATCCAAAAAAAGGCATGATTATGGCTCTACCAGAACCCATGAGGTGCAAGTAGGATGACTTTTGTTTACCTACAGGGAGGTACTGCAGAAGAGGGTTGGCTTCAGCCCCTTTAAACTTCTTTATGGGTACCCTTTGAGAGGGCTTCTCAGTTTGGAGAAGGAAGTCTGGGAGCAAGCTCCCAAGAAACCACTACAGGATGGAGTTAGCTAAATGCTGGCATTCTGCAAACAGGCAGCACACTTTCGGAAAGTCGCCCAAGAGGACAGGAAACACTGGTATGACCAGAATACTACTCTGATTGAGTTTCAGCCTCACCACAAAGTGTGGGTGATGGAGCCCGTGGATCCCAGGGCCCAGCAAGACCGCTGGTTTGGGCCTTATGAGGTGAAGGATGCAAGCATGATGTCACCTATGTGGTGGACCGCAAGACTCCATGGAACCCTTTAAGGGTCCTTCATGTCAATCGCCTCAAGCCCCACTTTGAGAGGTCTGAGCTTACCATGCTCTTGGTTCCTGTTGATGGGATGCAAGTAGAGAATGAACCTCTTCCTGACCTCCTTTCTTTCAAGGAGCAGGATGGGTCAGTGGAGGGTGTCAGCCTCTACCCTACACTGACCCTAGATCAACAGAGAGACTGCCACCAGTTGCTGAGACAGTTTACATCTGTATTCTCACTTACTCAGGGATCACTACATGGTGTACCCATGATTTTGATACTGGGGACAGCATGCCTGTGAAGAATAAATTGTACAGGTTATCTGACGAGGTGAGAGCCAGAATCAAAGAGGACGTCTCTAACCAGTTAGGGGTTACTAATCCCTCAAACATTCCTTGGTCTATCTAAGTGGTATTGGTCCCCTAAGCTGCCCCTCCAGGTGTCCAACCTAAAGCCTGGTTCTGTGTGGGCTCAATGCGGTCACAAAGACTGACGCACACCCCATCCCCAGAGCTGATGAGCTCATAGATCTGCTTGGAGCTGCCAAGTTCCTCAGCACATTTGACGTAACATCTGGGTACTGGCAGATTGCCTTGACCGAGGGGGCTACAGAAAGGTCTGCATTCTCTACACAAGAAGGACACTTCCATTTCTGGGTCATGCCCTGTGGGTTGAAGAACACCCCTGCTACTTTTCAGAGGTTGGTCAACCAAGTCCTGACTGGGCTGAAGAGCTTCAGCGCCGCCTACTTAGGCAACATTGCAGTTTCCAGCTCTAACTGGGAGGACAACCTGTACAACCTCCAGGAAGTGCTTCAGTCACTGCAGAGTGCAGGCCTGATTATCAAGTCCAGTATGTGCCACATAGGGCAGCGCTAAGTGGCATAAATGGGGCACCAAGTAGGAGGTGGCAAAGTGCAGCCCCTCCAGGCCAAAATTGAAACTATTCTGGCTTGGGAACCCCCCCTACCAAGTCCCAGAAAGAAGCGAGAGCCTTCTTAGGCCTCACTGGTTATTACAGGAGATTTGCAAAGTGTATGGCACCATTGTTGCCCCCTTGAAAGAGCTGACTTCTAAGAAGCAGCCACATTAGGTGATCTGGACAGAAGTGTGCCAGAAAGCGTTTGACACCCCGGAGTAAGCCTTGTGCACCGCATCCGTGTTCAAGGCCCCTAACTTCTCCTAAGAATTCATTGTACAGACAGATGCTTCAGAGCATGGCACAGGGGCCATGCTCTCACATCTAAATGAAGAGGGCCTGGATCAACCTGTAGCCTTTATCAATAGGAGGTTACCTCCCAGGGAACAGAGGTGGAGCACAATAGAGAGGGAAGCTTTTGCTGTGGTCTGGGTACTGAAGAAGTGAAGCCCTTACATGTTTGGTAGCCACTTTTGGATTCAGACAGACCACAGACCCCTCAGATGGTTAATGCACATCAGGGGTGAGAATCCCAAACTGTTGAGGTGGTCCATCTCCCTACACGGAATGGACTTTATGGTGAAACACCATCCAGGAAGAGACCATGACAATGCTGATGGTCTCTCCATGTTCTTCTGCCTCAGAGAAGAGAACTCTCAAGGGGTCAAGTAGCTCTCCCCAGTTTCCACTGGGGGACACACGTGTTAGAACTTGCATCCTTGGCGTGTTTTCCCCTGACTTTTTGCCTTCTGACCTCCTGTTTTGCTGACTTCTTTTTTGCTGACTTCTTTTTTGATGGCTTTAGGACTGGGCATTTTACCATTGCTAACCAGTGCTAAAGTGCATGTACTTTCTACTATAAACATAGAAGCATTAGCTTCTCCACAATTGGCATATTTAATTTACTTATAAGTCCCTAGTAAAGTGCAGTTAATGTGCCCAGGGAGTCTAAATTAAATGCTACTAGTGGGCCTGAAATACAGATTGTGTCACCCACTTAAGTAGCCCTTTAAACATGTCTCAGGCTTGCCTTTGAAGAGCCTGTGTGTGCAGTTTTAAACTGCCATGTCAACCTGGCAAGTTAACCATGCCGCCATTATTTTTACTCTTTCATGGACTCCACACAACCTATTAAAAACAAAGTCCAAGGAGAAGATAGCTATACAGGCCTGGAAAAACATTGATAGTATTGACGTGGAAATTTTTTTGAAAGCAACTATCCCGAGTCTCCCAGCCAGTGTGGAAGAGGCCTCGGCGGCCTACTCGAGATGGATTGAGACGGCTTGCAGCATATTTGCCCCGGTTAAATTGTATACCCCGAAGCGAGCCCTTCCCTCAGCCCCTTGGTTCTCTGATAACCTGCAAAAGCATAAAACGGACTGTAAGAGGCCGGAGCGGGTGTGGAGAAAAGGGTACAACACTAGAAACAAAGAAGCTTATAAAGTAAGCCTCACGAACGATAAAAAATTACTCCTAGAAGCAAAAAAAGCATAATTTGCGGATCAGATTAATGAGGCTAAATCCTCCTCTAGTGAACTGTTTAAAACTATAACAAACCTGAGGAATCCCGCCAAACCCAAGGCACACAGCTGTCCAGCACTCTGTGAATCATTAGCCTCCTTCTTTCTTAATAAGGTGGAAGCTATTTTCTCCTCCTTCAACCAGCAAGGAGGGGTGGGCGAGGGGGCAGCCAGGCCAAAACTCGTGGCCATCAGCACTTCACCTTTATTTAAGGGTTTCACACTACTGGAGACTCAAGATGTAACTAAACTTCTGATGGCGACTTGATCTGGGTCTCCTCTGGACCCCTGCCCAGTGTTGGTGATCAAAAGCGCCCCAGGTGTTATTGTTTCCATCCTTACGCCATTGTTTAACACCATCATGGAGTCAGGCCGGTACCCTAAAATCTGGAAATCAGCCTCAATACTCCCGCTGATAAAAAAACCAAACCTGGATCCAAGTGATCCGAATAACTATAGACCCATCTCACGGCTTCCTTTGCCGGCAAAAATGTTAGAGAAGGCCATCAATGTGCAACTTAGCACGTTCTTTCAGAGCAATAATGTGCTTGATCCCACACAGTATGGCTTTCGTGCAGGACACAGCACGGAGCTAGCTCTGATCAAAGCCACTGAGGAGGTACGAGAGGCCGTGGACCAGGGAGGTGCGGCGATCCTGATTATGTTAGATCTGTCAGCGGCCTTCGACACGGTCCATCACGAAGTTCTGATGGACCGATTATCGATGACGGGGGTTCAGGGCAAGGCCTGGAACTTCTTGAAATCTTTTTGGGCCGACAGGACGCAAACGGTGGATCTGGGGAGGGATAGGTCCAAGCCTTTTCCCTTCCGTGCGGGGTGCCTCAAGGTTCCTCCCTTAGCCCCACACTTTTTAATATATATGTTAGCCCGCTGGCAGCCTTGATAAGATCTTTCGGGCTCCAATTAACTTCCTACGGGGACGACACACAGATTGTGTTGTCCCTACAGCGAGGCAAAGAAGCTGAAACGGCCTTAAGATGCCACGATTGCATGAAAGCCATATCTGGTTGGATGTACGCAAATTGCTTGAAGCTTAATGCAGGCAAAACGGAGGTCATAATATTTGGGAATAACCCCAACCTCTGGACACCTGACCTGTGGCCTGAAGAAATGGGTAAGCCCCCAACCCCTACGGTGAAAGCCAAGAACCTGGGGGTGATTATGGACAATAAACTTACCTTTGGCGATCAGGTCAGCGGGGTTGTCTCGACGAGCTTTTTCCTCCTCAGAATTCTGAGGAAAATAAAATTCTTCCTACCAGAGGACTGCTTCAGGACAACAGTCTCTGCCCTCATTTTGTCACGGCTGGACTATTGCAACAGTCTGTACTTGAACATTCAAAAGAAACATTTGTACAGACTCCAGCTGGTGCAAAATGCGGCAGCTAGGCTGCTAACGGGCACCCCAAGGTTTGTCTCAGTTAGAAATGGACTCAGACACCTGCACTGGCTACCAGTCAAACAACTTGCACAATTCAAAGCGCTTTGCACGGTTTTTAAGTCTTTGACGGGCAGTGGCCCGGAATACCTGAGAAGACGCCTGCAATGGTATGTCCCCGGAAGAATGTTACGTTCCTCGGAAGGAAAACAAGTGACTGTTCCCCGGGTGAAAAAAGCTAACTGGGGCAGCAGCAGTTTCATCTTTTGTGCTGCAAAAGCATGGAACAATCTACCATTGCATCTCAGGAATTCTACTGAGCTCCTTTCCTTTAGGAAGGGGTTGAAGACGTGGCTGTTCTCTGAATAAGCTGCCGCGCCCATGGAGACCCGTTAGATAGTGCTTAGCGCCAGGACACCTTTGGGTAAAAGTGCGCTTTAAAAGCTTTAATAACATAACATAACATAACCCTCTTG
Source organism: Calotriton arnoldi (assembly GCA_963921515.1). Lineage (NCBI taxonomy): Eukaryota > Metazoa > Chordata > Amphibia > Caudata > Salamandridae > Calotriton > Calotriton arnoldi. The sequence goes on from CAWUFW010001098.1 coordinate 2,916,808, forward strand.
CCATGCTCAAACCTTCCTTTTTAATACATTTACACCACCCCTAACATAGGTCCTGGACAGCCCAAGAGCAGGGTGCAGTGTACTTAAAAATTAGGACATGTACTTTTAAGTTTTACATGTCCTGGTAGCGAAACACTCTTAAATTTGTGCTTCACTACCGCAAGGCCTATCTCTCCCGTAGGTTAACATTGGGATTACCTTATTACAGCTTATGAGTATAATTTCCAATTGGGAAGAGATGAGACTCCCACATTTGGTGACTCTGTAATCTCAATTTAAAAACACAACTTATGGTGAGGTTGATTTTTAAATTGCAATTCTGAAAATGCCACTTTTAGAAAGTTGGTATATTCTTATTGTAACCATTTGGTGCCTTCTGCTTGTCTCTGAATACACCCCTGGAGTGGGTGACAGCAGGCTTTCTGCATTTCCTCCAGACAGCCACACACAAAGTGATCTTAGATGTGACTGATGGGCCATCCTGGTCAGGATGGGAGGGAGGGACTAACATTTACACCTGAAAGGGCTGTGTCCTGTTCCCACACAAAGAGTTGCATTCCCCCCGTAGCGAGGACGCGCGGCTGTTTGAGCGGTGTTTTAGCTGGGGAATTGCTGGGGGAACGTTTGACTGAATTTGATTGTTTTTAGTCTTTTTAAATTCTTTTAAAGCGCACTCACAATTCTGCCCACTGCACCCTATGCTTTAGTGTTAAAAAGTAAATACCTATTGATATTCCACACGCGTCGGTGTGGTTGCCCGTACTTCCTGGTGCTTGTCCTCACACGCTGATTGGTTGGCCCTTAGCCAATCAGCGCAGAGCACGGGTGGAGCCTGTTGAGCCCCCGTAGCCTCAAATGCACACCACTGCGAGGACACGCAGCGACGCGCGCAGCAGGCGCACCGCTGGCGCGCCAAAGGCGCGCCAAAGGCAAGCCCGTCTGCGCCCGTCCACGCCGGGACATCGCCAGGAGCCAGAGACCCTGCTCCTTCCAAAGCCCAATCAGGTAGCTACACTGGCAAAGAACTACGGGCCTTATATAAAGAAGGCTCCTGCGGGAATCATAGCTGGGACCCAGAAAACTGTCCTTCTCTTTGTGAACACTGTGAATTTAGAGTGCATCCCCTGAAACATGCTACACTCTTTGGTTCTGGGATGGTGACACACACTCTTTTGAGCATTAATTGTCGCTCATTGCCTAAACATCATGCTGAGGTGTTCGATCTTCTACAGGAACACTCACCTGAGATCCTTTTCCTCATGGAAACCTGGCTATGTGAATCTTCTGTGGCTATACCAGCACTCGCTCTCCCTACAGGCTATGCTATACGCAGCATAAACAGATCTGGAGGAAGAGGGGGCGGCATTGCGATTATTTATAAATCAGTTCATTCCTGTAGCCTGTCCCCCTTAGATCTTCCTGACTGTGAGAGTGCACTTTTTAAAATTTCTATGAGTGTGAACTTCACTTTCTCCGGCCTTCTTATTTATCGACCCCCGGGTCCATCCAAAATGTTTAGAGAAGCCTTGATAAACACTGTCATAGCACTGGCTCTTCAGACTGCAAATTTTAACATCATAGGCGATCTGAACCTCCATCTAGAGCTACAAGAATCATTGGAGATTGTTGGCTTTTTGGGGGATCTGGCAGCTTGTCAGTTGATTCAATTGACCCCCAGTGCTACGCACAGAGCGAGACACCTCCTTGACCCTATTTTCTCTAATCTAGAGTCACTGGAAGTTCTGTCACCACTCCCTATGATTTGGACTGATCATTTCCTCATCATGATGCGGCTAATGATAGCTGGCCATAATCCCCAGCCTAATCAACATCCGTCATTAAAACGGCCCTGGCATAAATTGAACCAAGTAGATTTTCTCACAGCCCTGAGTGCAAAGCCCATGGTAAAAGTTGCAAATATGGAAGAGGCTAACGCGATCTTCCAAAGGTGGATTACTCAAGCCTTAGATATATGCATTCCCCTTAAACTTACCCATTCTAAAAGCACTCGGGCTAATGCATGGTTCAATGACGATCTAACCCTTGCTAAGAAGAACTGCAAGATCTTAGAAAGATCTTGGAGGAGATCATATGACCCCCAGGCCAAAGCACTATATAGAGTGGCCATTAAATCCTATCATAAATTGGTGCGCATAACCAGAGCAGCTTATTATTCTAGCCTGATTAATACTAGCACCAACCGCAGCAAAACTATATTCTCTCTACTGAAAGATTTAATCTCCTCTCCAGTGGAATCGGGCAATGTTATTTCCTCCAACAAACACTGTGAGGAGCTGGCAACCTTCTTTTTGAAGAAGGTCGAAGATATCTACCAAAAGTTCGACCATGGTATACCCTCCAGTGTTTGCGGAAGGAATGCTTATATTGGCACTGAGACTGTCGTTCTTGCTTCTCTTCCCCCTATTTCCCCGAAGGAATTAGAGAGATTAGTGATCAAAATCAAATCTGGATCTCCAGACGATCCTCTTAAACCAGACGCGTTCAGGAAAATTCAACAAGGCCTTCTTCCTGAGTGTCTGGATTTACTTAATCTATCCCTTTTCACTGCGATGGTGCCTAAAGCATGGAAGCATGCAAAAGTGGTCCCTCTACTTAAGAAGTCAACACTTGACATGTCCAAACCAGAGAACTATCGCCCGATTTCTTTGCTTCCTTTTCTCTCTAAAATTTTAGAAGCACATGTGAACTCTACTCTAACACAGTTTTTAGAATCTAATCATATACTTGATAGTTCACAGAATGGGTTCCGACCAAGATACAGCACTGAGTCAGCTTTACTGGCTGTGGTAGAACAACTCAAATCCGCGCTGGATGCCGACAGCACATCAGCGCTGGTGCTGCTGGATCTAAGCGCGGCATTTGATACGGTGTCCCATGAAATCCTGCTCCTACGTTTGAAGGAGATAGGAATTGGGAATAAAGCTCTAGCGTGGTTCTCCTCCTTCCTGGCCGACCGAACCTTTCAAGTGACCTCTCCCCCTTTCTCTTCCCATGTACACTCTCTTCTCTGTGGGGTCCCTCAGGGCTCTGCATTGAGCCCCACGCTCTTCAATATATATATGAGCCCTCTAGCACGGCTGGCCAAAGCACGAGGAATTTCCTTGGTGTCTTATGCCGACGACACCCAACTAGTGATTGCCCTGTCTAATGATCCCAAGCGAGACAAAATAAAATTTAAAGAGGACATCTCTGCAATTGCAGAATGGATGACGGCTAACTTTCTGCAATTGAACTCTACCAAATCAGAGATTCTCCTGGTTGGCAAAGAGTCTCATCTCTGGACGAAGGAATGGTGGCCTCGGGCACTTGGTGATCCCCTGATCCCAAACCTGCAGTGAAAAATCTAGGCTTCATAGTTGATAATAACCTCAACTTTGAAACACATGCCAAATCAGTGGCTGGGAAATGCTTTGGACTATTGCGCGGCCTCCGACCGATTTTGGGTCTCTTTGATGCCCAAACATGCCAAATGATTATACAAGCTTCCATTCTGGCCCGTCTAGACTACTGCAATGTGCTTCTTCTCGGTTCTAATAAATCCGTGCTTAATAGATTGCAGCGGGTCCAGAACGCGGCAGCTCGTGCTATTTTTGCCCTTCCGAAATTCAGTCATGCCTCTAATCTTCTTCGCCGCCTGCACTGGCTGCCCCTTGAACAGCGTATTTGTTTCAAGACGCTTTGTATCACGCATAAGATACTGACAGGAAGTGCCCCAGATATTCTAGGCGACCTTTGCACTCTGTACACTCCCTCGCGTGCCCTACGCTCGGCGAACCAGAATCTTGCATGTATCCCTCACATACGTAGGAGCTAGATCTGGTGGCCGCTCTTTAGACGCCTGGCCCCCACTCTCTGGAATGCTCTCCCCCTTTATATCCGCAGTAACCCTGACCATCAGGCTTTTAGACGTCTTGTGAAGACTTGGCTCTTCTCCCAGGTCTGACTCCCTTGCTGTCCTGTCCCTGTTCTTTCCCAGATTTATTTCCCTTTGTTTTGACTCCTGCTTGGACTGGCTTTAGCGCTGGGACGCCTCTTTGCCGAGGCAGCCATGCGCTTTATAAGTATTTTAATCTAATCTAATCTAATCTATACTGGGTCTAGAGCCAGGGAAGGAAAGAAGGGGCCTTGTTCACTTCAAAGGCATCTCTTTGTAGTCTCCCCCACTACTAAGGCCCAACTGGGTATAAGTACTGTACCTCTGACACCACCAACTCAGAACAATTTTGGAACTGAGGACATTCTACCAGGAAGAAGGATAGCTGTGCTGCTGGAGGGACTGGCACACTGCTGAACAACCTTTTTGTGTTGGGCTGCTGCCCTCTTGCCTGGGAGTGACAAGGACAGGACCAGCATCTCCTCATTCCATAATCTAAGTGTCTCCAAGGGCTTGTTGACTTTCCCCCTGATTTATGAAGTCTGAGGGATATCAAAGACTTCTCTCTTCAACCTGCAAACAGCACCTGGACTTTGTCTGCTGTGCGCTCTGCACTGCTAAGTGGTGCCAATCCAGTCCTGGGCCCTTGGAAGTGAGTTGAAAGTGCTGCAACTGTGAAAACCCATGCATTGATGACATTGCCCCGGTCGGAACCAGCTCATCTCCTCAGACACTGATGCATCACTGCTGCTGCACGAACCATAGACACTGCATCGATGACTGTGCGATGAATGATGTCCAGTTCCCGATGCATCACCAACTTTGCGCGTCTCAGCGCCGATGCATCACTTCATGCTGCTCGTATAGCCTTCAGCCCAGCGGTTCAGGGACGATGCATCGCCCTGGTTTCTTCGCATCTTGACTGTCAAAGCATCCTCGACGTTGCACAGCTCGGACCCAACACATCAGCTACAACTGCAAGATCAACAACGACACATCACCTCCCTTGTTCGCCGCATCACCCTCAATGTTGACGCATCCAAAGTACTGTTCAGCCGGCCAAGGCTGGTCCCTGTATCTGACCCTCCCTCCATTGCGGTCGGCCTGAACTTTTGGATTTGAGTCAGTCAAGTGCGACCAGATAGTCCTGGTTGGCGCTATTTGTTTCTTAACACTATAATAGTTTATTCTTTAACAATTCATTTCTTGACTTCTAGTTATTGGATTATTGTCATTTTGGTCTTGTTTAACTCATAACAATATAAGCTATTTTCCAAACTGGTGTGGAGTTCTTTTGTGGCGCTTTCACTGTGCTACTGTTTGAAGTGTTGCACAAATGCTTTACACATTGCCTCTTAAGTTAAGCCTGACTGCTCTGTGCCAAGCTACCCGAGGGTGAGCACAGGTTAATTTAATGTGTGTTTCTGACTTCCCCTGACCAGGATTGTGGTTCCTGCTTGGACAGGGTGCATACCTCTACTAACCAGAAACCCAATTTCTAATACCTGTCTAGATGATTGGCTTCTGTATGCACCCACGGAACTTCAACTTCTCCAGATAATAAAGATGATGGTGTGATTGGTTCAGGAGCATGGGTTCCTGCTCAATTGGGACAAGTGTCAACTACAGCCAGCACCAGAGAGGATCTTCATAGGGGCCTGTTTAAGGATGGACTTGAACAAGGTTTATCTTCCAGATTCACTGGTCAAAACTCTGAGGGATTTAGTGTCCCAGGCAATTCAGAGTCAGTCTCTAACTGTTCGCTATTGACTGCGACTGTAGGGTCATATGGCAGCAACTTGTTTTTACAGTCTTTTGGGCCAGGTTCCATCTATGCCCCCTTTGGAGTCATCTTCATGCCTTCCAGGTGGCTTTTTCATGGGACTTCGACGTGAAAGTCCCTCTGACTCCCAAGATCAGGGAGGCTCTGTTTTTGTGGCTTCTACTGGAATCATTATGCAGGGACTGGATCCGATCATTCCTCACCGGAAGAAGCCAAAGGATCAGACTCCCAACCTTCCTCTCCGACCCCACGAAAATCACCTGCGGAGTCCCACAGGGTTCATCACTGAGCCCCACCGTCTTCAACATCTACATGGCCCCCCTCGCAGCCATCGTCCGACAACACGGCCTCAACATCATATCCTACGCCGACGACACCCAGCTCATCCTCTCCCTCACCAAAGACCCCAACACTGCCAAACTCAACTTCCAGAAAGGAATGCAAGATGTCGCAGTCTGGATGACCAACAGCTGCCTGAAGCTCAATGCCGAGAAGACAGAAGTCCTCGTCCTCTGTGCCACCCCTTCTGCATGGGACAGCACCTGGTGGCCGACCACCCTTGGAAGCCCACCTACCCCCTCAGACCACACCAAGAACCTCGGCATCGTACTCGACTCATCACTCACCATGACCCGACAGGTCAACGCCGTCATCTTCAGCTGCTTCAACACCCTCCGCATCCTCCGCAAGACCTTCAAGTGGATCCCCCCTGAGTCAAGGAAGACAGTCACCCACGCACTCATCACCAGCAGACTGGACTATGGAAACGCACTCTACGCCGGCATCAACATGTCCCTACTCCGCAAACTCCAAACAATACAGAACACCGCCGCCAGACTCGTCCTTGGCATCCCCCGACATGAACACATCAGCCAACACCTACGAAGCCTCCACTGGCTCCCCATGGAGAAAAGAGTCACTTTCAAAATCCTCACTCACGCCTACAAATGCCTACACAACAACGGACCCAAATACCTCAAAGACAGAATCAACTTCCACGTACCCAAAAGAAACCTCCGATCTTCCAACCTTGCACTGGCCGAAACCCCGCGCATCCACAGAGCAGGCGGAAGATCCTTCTCTCACATTGCAGCCAAGACCTGGAACGAGCTACCGGCAGACATCAGACGCGCCCCCTCCCTGAACACCTTCAGGAAGACCCTCAAGACCTGGCTCTTTGGCTAAACAGATCTGCGGACCCCCCCCCCCTCAGTGCCTTGAGACCCTCAGAGGTGAGTAGCGCGCTTACAATTCCCTGATTGATTGATTGAGGGGTTTGGAGCTGCAACCCAGTCTCCCAAAGGTTCTGATGATGGATGTTAGCTCTTTAGGATGAGGAGCAACTCTGAAGGTGTTCTTTACGGAGGTCACTAGCAGAGAGCACCTGGAGGGAATTGATGGCAGTCAAGAGTTCCTTTTCCAGACTGTCTTTCAGGGGCATCATGTGAAGGCCAGGACAGACAATATGGTGACAATGGCTTCCATAAACATGCTGGGGGGACGCCAGGACAAGGTCCTTGGGCCTCATTTATGAGGCCCTTATGCCGCAGTTGCATCCCTTTTTGTGACACTGCGGTGGCGTAAAAAATGCGCCACACTGTGCCATATTTACAAAGTGACGCATCTAGGCAGACGCATCACTTTGGAAACCCCTGCGCTACATTATGCCTGCGACAGGTATAATGTATGCGGGGTGGGCGTTCCGACACAGAAAAGGCTTGTAGAAGTGACGCAGTGAAATCCATGAGATTTCACTACACTACTACTACGGCGTCACTGCGTCAAATCCTTATGCCTGCTTGAAGCAGGTGTAAGGGGTGACGCAGGCCTTTTCAAATGGGGCTTGCCCCATGGGAAATGACACATTGCTGGAGTTGAGTCTGTTTCCAGACACACTCCAGCAATGCGCCATTTTTGCGCCGACAGATACGTCAGGATTCCTGATGTATCTGTGAATCCTTGTGACATGGAGGGCTGTACAGTAAATATGCGTATCCATGGTGTCGCAAGGATTATGAACTGAAAAGTGTTGCATCGCTGTTTCACCCCAGCGATGCAACACTTTTCATAAATAAGACCCCTTGAATTTAGTGGCCAGGCAATTAATGAGCTGGGCAGAGACCCATCTTCTTTCCATTTCAGCGGTTCACATCAGGGGGGTGGACAATGTGATTGCAGACTCTCTCTGTCAGATTACCCCCCCACCCCCATAGGAGATGTCCCTTGTGGTGCACGTTTTCAGGTATATTTGTCGGAGATTCGGGGTTCCTTTTCTGGATCTTTTTCCTTCACAAATCAGCACCCAGCTTTGGAGGTTTTATGCAAAGTTCCCACAGGAGGGAGCATGGGGGGGGTGGATGCTTCCTTGGCCAAACAAACTGCTCTGTGCATTCCTCACTTTCCCCTAATTCCCAGACTTGTGTGCAGGATCCAGAGGGAAGACAGGGTAATGATTGTAGTGGTCCATTTTGGCCCAGTAGGGCATGGTTCCCGATTCTCAGGTCCCTGGCCCTTCAGGTTCCTTAGTTGATTCATCTCCATCTTTTCCCTCTCAGGTTTTGACCAGTGTTCTCTCCCAGAAGCTACAACTGTCAGTTTGGAAGTTGAGTGGAGGGGTTGGCAATATAAGGGATTGGCCATTCACCTAGCAGTGGTAGTTCAGAATTCCATCGCCCTTCCACATTGCACTCATGTGGGCAACATTTGCTGAATTTTCAGTCCTGGTCTGCGGGTCATTCAGTCTCTCCAGTTGCTTGTTCCCTTCCTGAGGTATTGCAATTTCTATGGGATAGGTATGGGAAACAGTTTTCAGTTTCTACATTGCGAGTCCAGTGGGCTGCTAATAAGGCTTTTCGGGCTCTTTGGGACAATTTAGGGGATTCTGATGATTTGGTTTCCCAATTATTGAAGGGTTTTGCTCGATATAGGCTGATATCTAAGCCTCTGTTTCCACTGTGGGATTTACCTTTGGTGCTAAGGGCTTTGACCTCTTCTCCATTTGAGCCCTTTGAGCAGGCAATCATTGTGTTTGTAACAGGCGCTGCCCGTACAGGTAAGAGCGTTGGGGCGGGGTGGGGAGGAGTCGACAGTCGACGGCGAGGGAAACTTAAATTAAAAAAGAAAACCACTTACCGCAAATTGCCGCATTGCCGACTCAGCGATATGGTGAGTGCACGGTAAGTGTTTTTCTTTTTTTTAAATTTAAGTTTCCCTCGTCATCGACTGTCGACTCTCCCTCGACCACCCCCCACCTCACCTCTCTTACATGCATGGGCTGCGCCTGATTTTAACCCATAATGTGGTCTTTCTGATCTCCATTACCTCACCCAGGATGATTGCAGAACTGGCTGCTCTTATGGCAATCAATCAATCAATCAATCAATCAATCAATCAGGTATTTGTGAAGCGCGCTACTCACCCATGAGGGTCTCAAGGCGCTGGGGGAGGTTGTGCAGCTCCGATTCAGCCAGAGAGCCAGGGCTTGAGGCTCTTCCTGAAGGAATGCAGAGTGGGGGAACATCTGATGTTGAGCCGGAGTTCGTTCCAGGTCTTTGCTGCGATGTAGGAGTAGGCTCTTCCACCTGCTCTGACTCTGCGTATGCGTGGGGTTTCGCCGAGGGCGAGGTCGGCAGACCGGAGGTTTCTCTTGGGTGTGTGGAAGGAGACTCTTTCGTTGAGGTATTGGGGTCTGGTATTGTGGAGGGATTTGTAGGCATGAGTGAGTAGCTTGAAAGTTACTCTCTTCTCGATGGGGAGCCAGTGGAGGTCTCGTAGGTGCTGGGTGATGTGTTCCTGTTGTGGGATGCCGAGGACGAGCCTAGAAGCTGGGTTCTGGATGGTCTGGAGTTTCTGGAGCAGGGATTTGTTGAATCCAGCGTAGAGGGCATTTCCGTAGTCCAGTCTGCTAGTTATGAATGCATGGGTGACGGTCTTTCTGGATTCGGGGCGGATTTACTTGAAGGTCTTGCAAAGGATGCGGAGGGTGTTGTAGCACAAGGAAGAGACGGCATTGATCTGTCGGGTCATGGTGAGGGAGGAGTCGAGTATGATGCTGAGGTTTCGGGCGTGGTCCGTGGGAGTAGGGGGGCTGCCGAGGGTGGAGGGCCACTAGGTGTTGTCTCATGCTGATGGGGAAGATCCAAGGATGAGGACTTCTGCCTTCTCCGAGTTGAGCTTCAGACAGCTGCTGCTCATCCAGGATGCAACGCCTTTCATTCCTTCCTGCAAGCTGCGTCTGGTGATGTCGGGTTGCCTCGTGAGGGAGAGGATGAGGTGGGTGTCGTCAGCGTAGGATACTATGCTGAGTCCATGCTGTCTTACGATGGCAGCGAGAGGGGCCATGTAGATGTTAAAGAGTGTGGGGCTGAGCGATGATCCTTGGGGCACTCCGCAGCTGATCTCTGTGGGTTCGGAGAGGAAAGGCGGGTGTCTAATTCTTTGGGTTCGGCCGGTGAGGAAAGAGCGGATCCAGTCGAGGGCAGTTCCCTGTATGCCGGCGTCGTGGAGTCTGGCATTGAAAGTGTGGTGGGAGACAGTGTCGAAGGCTGCAGAGAGGTCAAGTAAGATGAGGGCCACCGTGTTACCCTGGTCGAGGAGAGTGCGGATGTTGTCTGTGGCAGCGAGGAGGGCGGTCTTGGTGCTGTGGTTGCAGCGGAATCCGGATTGGGAAGAGTCGAGGATGGAGTTGGCTTTGATGAAGTTCGTGAGCTGGCTGTTGACGATCTTCTTGGTGACTTTAGCCGAAAGGGGAGGAGAGAGATGGGTGTGTACTTTTTGAGGTCTGTAGGGTCGGCGGAGGGCTACTTGAGGAGTGGCTTGACTTCTGCACATTTCCAGTCCTCGGGGAATGTGCTGGACTCGAAGATGGTGTTGACGGTGCATCATAGCTCGTGTGCTATGGCAGTGGCGGCTCTGTGGAAGATGTGTGGCGGGCAGGGGTCTGTGGGGGCTCCTGAGTGGATGTTCTTCATGGTCGTCGCGGTGTCTTCGGTGGTGACCGGGGTCCAGGCGGAGATGGTAGGCTGGCTGGCATTGCTGGGGGTGGACATGGTTTCGGCGTCAGGTGTCTGTTCGTTGAAGTTGTCATAGAGGAACTTGATCTTGAGATGGAAGTAGGATCCGAGTTTGTTGCAGAAGTCCTGGGAAGGAGTGACGTCCAAGGCTTCGCTTGGGGGTTTGGCGAATTCCTGAATGATGCTGAAGAGTTCCTTCGAGTTGCTGGAGTTGGCGAGGATTTTGTCCTGGATGAAGGTCTTTTTGGTGGATCTAATGAGTTGGTTGTATTCTGTCATGGCGTTCTCGTAGGTGGTCTGAGCTTCCGGGGTTTTGGTGTTTCTCCATTCTTTCTCGAGACGTCTGCAGGTGCTTCTGGATTCTTGGAGGTCGGTGGTGAACCAGGTGGCTTTCATGGGGCGCTGTCTGTCGGAGTTACGGAGGGGGGCGAGCTTGTCTGCGCAGTTGGTGATCCATCTGTGGAGTTTGTTGGCTGCAGAGTTGATGTTGTTCGTGGTGGGAGGGGGATCGTGGTTGAGGGTGGAGTTGAGGTGGTCCTCGGTGACCTTACTCCAATTCCTTCGTGGAGGGCATGGTGTAGGTTTGTGAGCAGTGTTTTTTCAAAGGAGAAGTGTACGCAGTGGTGGTCTGTCTAGAGGGGCTGTGTAGTGTGGCTGAAGTGGATGTTGTTCCCTCCTGCAAAGATGGGGTCGAGGGTGTGTCCTGCCTTGTGGGTAGTGGTGGTGACGAGCTGTTTCAGTCCGATTTTGGCGTGGTTGTCCAGGAGGGCGGTGGAGTTGGGGTCGCTGAGGTTGTCGAGGTGGAAGTTCAGGTCTCCGAGCAGTATGTAGTCCAAGGAGGCGATGGCGTGGGGCACGATTAGGTCCGTGATGGTTGTGGTGAACGCGGTTCATGGTCCGGGAGGTCTGTAGGCGAGGGTGCCACGCAGGGTCATTCTGGGGCTGGTCTGGATCAGGAAATTGAGGTGTTCCATGGGAGACAAGGCGTTGTTCATGCTGGAAGTGGTGAGTAGGAGGGAGTTCTTGTGCGCAATGGCGAGTCCTCCTCCTGGGTGGTTGGAGCAGTCCGTCCTCTGGATCTTGTATCCGTCGGGGATGGCTGTGGCGATGTCGGGGGCGGAGGTGGAGTTGGTCCAGGTTTCCATGAGGAAGGCAACGTCTGGAGAAAGGGTGTTGAGGAGGTCCCAGATCTCTACTGCATGTCTGTGCAGGGAGTGCACATTGAGGAGTATGTACCTCAGAGGTTCAGGTGCGCTGGCGTCCGGAGGGTGGGCAGTGGCCGTGGGGGTGCAGAGGTTGGAGAAGGTTCTGCAGCAGTGTTGGCACAAAAACTGGGCGTGGGTGGTGTCCAGCATCGACAGCTGGCAGTTATTGTTTCTTCCGGGGTTGAGAACGTGGAGGGCAGCTGAGTCATAGCAATGGGGAGTTGGAGAACCAGAGTCCCTGGCGCTGGTCGCGGTCAGGTCACGGACGGGCGCAGACGGGCTTGCCTTCGCCGTGCCTTCAGCGCGCCAGCGGCACGGCCGTGCAGAGGCCACCATTAAGTAGGGGACCAGGGAGGGAGCGCAGCTGGAAGGAAGGAGAGGGAACCCACAGGGGAGAGGGGCCACGGGGGAAGCAGCGGCAGGAGAACCGCAAGGAAAGGACACAAAGGGCACAAAACAATAAAAAACGGAAAACGGCAAGGAAGGACACAAAGGGCACAAAACAGTAAGGATAGACTTGAAAAACAGTAATAAGAAATGACTAAAAGGCAATGGAAAAAGACAGATAGAGAAACTGGCACAATAACGGGAAGCAGACAAACAGAAAAGACAGCTACAGCGGACCAGCAGAAGAGCAAGGCTCTCCCACTGGACCACCAGGGATGAGGCGCAGGCAGGAGCCTGCGGGTGGAGGAGGGCCTTGAACACCTACCTGAGACCAGGGAGGTGCAGGGGGCAGCAGCGCAACGACAGAGCTGTGCAAGGGGAGAGCAGAGTTCCCTGACCAGGAGGTCAGAGGGATTGCTCAACCTGTTCGTGCATCGGCCGCCATTATGGCAAGAGAACCTTTCCTGACTTTCTTTGAAGATGGTATGGTGCTGCGTCTCTACTCATGTTTTGTTCCAAAGGTGGCTTCAACTTTTCACCGGAACCAGGTGGTGGTTCAGGCAGCTCTTTGGAAGTGTACATGGGTTGGCATCTACTGAAGGCTAAAAGGGTGTGTTGCAGGTGTATTTGGCCAGGACTGCATCTTTACGTAGATCTGACTCCATTTTTGTCTCTTTTGGCTCTGCTCGCAAGGGTGAGAACGCTTCCTTGGTTTTCATTAGCAGATGGATCAAACAGGCCATTTTCCTGGCTTACTCTGTGGCAGGAGTTCCCTCCACCCCCACCCCCCACCGACCCCGGGTGACATTCAGGGGCGTTCTACTGGAAGCTTTTCCTCCTCCTTGGATGAGGCAGGGGTGTCCATTGCCAAAAATTCTAGAGTGGCCACTGGGCAGGTCCAAATAGCTTTGTTAGACATTATCGTCTTCAAAATGTTAAGAGTCGTGGGGAGTAAATATCAACATGCAAAAAAAAAAAAAACACAAAAGTAAGTTGTTGGTATAGTATTACTTGTTTGAATTCTGCTTTGCACTGATTTCTTCTGTGTGGTGGCAATTTTTCATAAAAAATCCTTTGTGTTACCAGCATATTGTTTTTGTTGTGTTCGGTGTTTTGGGCTGGCGAAGTCTGAAGGTCTTATTGGGATCTCTTTAGAATTTCTCATGAGTAATAAATGGGATAGGGATATAAGGACGTAGCGGTAATGGTTCAATTACTTACCGGTAATTTTCATTACTCCTAGTCCTGTTTGCTCTTGTTCCATTTATTACATCCCTCTCGCCCTTCCTGGTATCAAGGCCTTCAGACGATTGAGGGAGCTTGATATTCCAGGAGGAATGCTGAGTAAAGTGTACCCTTATAATCAATGGCCTATGTGGGAGGGACACTTTTTTGAAGCATTTCCTGTTCTCTTTTCTGTCTTGGGGGTGGATACATCTCATGAGAAATGAATGTGACAGTGACAAACATGACTAGGAGTAATGAAGATTGCCGGTAAGTAAATGAACCATTTCCTAAAAGTAAGTCCCAAGCCTTCTTTGTTTTCTTATTGAAGTAAAGAGATGCAGACAACAGAGAATTATGAATGAATGAAGATTCTATTTGTGAGAGATGTGTATTCGAATTGGCAGAGATCAGCCAACATAGCTGCCATTCTGTGATTGCTGCCCTTCAAACACAAATGTACTATGCATGACTCCATTACCGCTAACTATACCACAAGGTATTATTACCAACAGCAGCAATGTATTTCCAAACATGTAACAACAAGCAGGCAGAGCCAAGTCAGCCAATTATCTGAAAGTTAAACTGTTTTTTCAACTACTTTTTTTATTTGAAAATCGGTTTAGACTTTCCTGTAAAACAATACCAGTGCACAAACCCCATATAAAATACAATACCAAACACATTTAACGCTAAAAAGAATGGAAAATTAAAAGAAATACATTTAAAACATTAATGCAGATTCTAAAAGGATAGCATTAAAAAGTAAGGTGACAGCATTGGCTTACCTTGTATTTTCAGTAATCATTGTCAGTGAAATTGCTCTTCCACCCTCGCAGCTCCACCATTAAGTGAGGCCTGCCCCTGCACTCTTGAGTGTTGGTGATCGAGGCCCTCCTCCACCCGCAGGTTTCCCTGCGCCTCATCCCTGGTGGTCCAGTGGACCTCTGTCTCCTTCCTCTCACTCTGCTCTTTCACTCGTTTTCACTCGTTTTTCTACCTTTTTTATCTTTCACTTTTCTGCATCTCTGCTCTTTTGTGCCTTATTTCTGCTCATTTTCCCTTCCTCTCGCTCTGCTCTTTCACTCGTTTTCACTCATTTTTCTACCCTCTTTTATCTTTCACCTTTCTGCACTTTTCTGCATCTCTGCTCTTTTGTGCCTTATTTCTGCTTATTTTCCCTTTTTTCTTTATCCATTATTTCCTCCCTTTACCTTTCCCCGCCGCTGCTGCCCCCGCGGCCCCTCCCCCCATGCGCGACCGGCCCAATCCAGCTCCCCTCCCCGCCTCCCAGCTGTCCAGCCCTCCCCGACCCCTACTTAATGGCGCGCCGCTGGTGCACCGAAGGTGCGTCAAAGGCAAGCCCGTCTGCGCCCGTCTGCGACCCGTCCGCGACCAGCGCCAGGAACCCTGGACCTTTGCCCCGCCAACGCTACGACCCAGCAGCACTCCACGCACTCAACCCAGGCCGCAACAACAACTGAAAGCTAGCATCACCAGCTGACACCCACGGACCCTTCAGCTGTCACCGCTGCCGGCACACCTGCAGCACCGCCAAGAACACGGATCCAGCACAACCCGCCCACAAGAACACAACCGAACCGAAGACCCTGCAATGCATCCTCCTCAACGTCCGATCCCTCCACAAACACGCCACAGAAATCTGGGACCTCCTCGACAGCACCACACCGGACGTAGCGTTCTTCACCGAAACCTGGACCAACACCACCTCGGGACCGGACATCGCCATCGCCATCCCCCAAGGATACAAGATCTCCAGGAAGGACCGCCCCACCCGTCCAGGAGGAGGAATCGCCATCGTCCACAAATCCAGCCTCCGCCTGAGCACACTCCCCGACGAGCCCACAGAACTGATGGAACACCTTCATTTCAAGATACTGGCCAGCCCCACCGCCACCCTCCGAGGAACCCTCATCTACCGACCCCCTGGACCCCGTGGACCCTTCGCCAACTCCATCACGGACATTATCTCCCCACAGGCCATCGCATCCACCAACTACACCCTGCTGGGAGACCTCAACTTCCACCTCGACAACCAACTGGACCCCAACACCACATCCCTCCTGGACAACCTCCACAACATTGGACTCCGCCAGACTGAGCCCACGCACTGAGCAGGACACACCCTCGGCCCCCTCTTCACTACAGGAAACTCCATCACCTTCAGCCACACCACCGAACTCCCATGGACCGCCCATCGTTGCGTCCACTTCACCTTCAGAACACCCACCATCCATAGACACCAGCACCTGCTTCCACAAAGAAACTGGACCAAAATCACCGACGACCAGCTCACCTCCTCACTCAACAACTCCACCCCAACCATCGCGGAAAACGACGACCCCAACACCGCAGCCCGAACCCTGCATAGATGGATCTCGGACAGCACCAACACCATAGCCCCCTCAAGAAAAACAACAATACCCGCGCCAAGAAAGCCAGATGGTTTACCACCGAACTTCGAGAGTCCAGACGCACATGCCGCCGCCTCGAAAAGGCCTGGAGGAACACCAAATCCACAGAAGCCCACAACAACTTCAGAGCCGCCACCAACGCCCACCATCAACTCATCAGAGAAACGAGGAAAAAGCGATTGAAGACAGAATCTCCACCCACGCGCACAACAGCAAGGAACTCTTCAGCATCATCAAGGAGTTCACCCAACCCACCAGCGTGTCTACCGACATCCCTCCCTCACAAGACCTCTGCGACAAACTCAGCACCTTTTTCCACCACAAAATCAAGAGCATCTACGACAACTTCGACGAAGACAACCAACACACTGAACCCTCACCAACCACCGCAGACACCGGGAAACCAGCGATTGACGACTGGACAGCCCTCACCACCGAAGACACACTGAAGACAATGAAGTCAATCCACTCAGGGGCCCCCACGGACCCCTGCCCCCACCACATCTTCAACAGAGCCGCCGACACCATCGCACCCATGCTCCTCCACACCATCAACCGCTCCCTGGCGACCGCCTCGTTCCCCGACGACTAGAAACACGCCGAGGTCAACCCCCTCCTAAAGAAACCCTCAGCGGACCCCACCAACCTCAAAAACTACAGACCCATCTCCCTGCTCCCGTTCCCAGCGAAAGTCATCGAGAAAGCCATCAACAGCCAACTCGCCACATTCATTGAAGAACACAACATCCTCGACTACTCCCAATCCGGCTTCAGAAAAAACCACAGTACGGAAACCGCCCTCCTCGCCGCAACAGACGACATCCGCACCCTACTGGACAAAGGAGAAACAGTAGCCCTCATCCTCCTCGACCTATCAGCAGCGTTCGACACAGTCTCCCACCGCACCCTAATACGCAGACTCTACGACGCAGGAATCCAGGACAAGGCCCTCGACTGGATCCGCTCCTTCCTCTCCGGCAGGACGCAGCGGGTCAGACTCCCCCTTTCCTCTCGGACCCCACACCTACCACCTGCGGAGTCCCCCAGGGCTCCTCCCTGAGCCCGACGCTCTTCAACGTCTGCATGGCTCCACTTGCCCCCATCGTCAGAACCTACGGACTCAACATCGTGTCATACGCAGACGACACCCAGCTCATCCTCTCCCTATCCAACGAGCCCAACACCGTCAGACGCAACTTTCGAGAAGGCATGGAAGCCGTCGCCAAATGGATGAAAAACAGCTGCCTACAACTAAACACCAACAAAACAGAAGTACTCATCATGGGCCCAAACCCCGACGCCTGGAGCGACACCTGGTGGCCCCCCGCCCTCGGAAACCCGCCAACCCCCACAGACCACGCACGCAACCTGGGAATCATCCTGGACTCCGAGCTCAAAATGGACCACCAGATCAACTCTGTCTCGTCTTCCTGCTTCCACACCCTCCGCCTCCTTCGTAAGACCTTCAAATGGATCCCCCTCGAACACTGAAAGACCGTCACTCACGCCCTGGTCACCAGCAGACTCGACTACGGCAACACACTCTCCGCCGAAATAAACAAAAATCTCACCCGCAAGCTACAGAACATCCAGAACGCCACCGCAAGACTGGTCCTCAACCTGCCAAAACACTGCCACATCTCCCAGCACCTGCGCACACTCCACTGGCTCCCCGTCGAGGCGAGAATCACCTTCAAGATGCTCACCGACGCACACAAGGCCCTCCACGGCACCGGACCAGCATACCTGAACAGCCGACTCAAATTCCACGCACCCCAAAGGAACCTACGATCAGCCCAGCTCTCCTACGCCGTGGTCCCCCACACCAGAAAGACCAGATCGGGAGGCCGCTCCTTCTCCTTCCTCGCGGCCAAAGCATGGAACGCCCTTCCGCTCCACCTCAGACAGGCAACATCGCTCCCCATCTTCGCAAGAAACCTCAAAACCTGGCTCTTCGACAGACCCCCTCCTTGATGGAATGGAACCTGCACCCCCCCAGCGCCTTGAGACCCTTACGGGTGAGTAGTTGTGCTTTAACAAACCCCTGATTGATTGATTGTAATCAAAAGCTGATGTGACAGTGCTAAAACCGTTTTTAATTAATGGGTAATACAGACAAAACTTTTGAAATCCCTAATAGACTGCACAAAGATGCAAGGTATGTGCAGTTGATTGGGTATGCTACAATGATCAGGTGCACTTTAACAAAAATTGGCTTGCATCCACATTCTAAATTGTAAAAACTCACAGTGCAAGTATGGTGCATTCAAAATGTAGTTTTCTCATCTGCAGCTTCTCGGACACCTGGGTGCTGAGAACCAAGTCTCTATTCAGGGTCCTGCAGTTCGTGGGTTTCAGAAGAAACTGTATAAAGCCCGCAGCTACGGGCAGGAGAATCTCTCACCTTGGCCTGTTTCCTCTAGTGATTCTGGTCTCCTGGTTGTGGCCCTTTCTCTCTTCAACTCCAAAATGGCAAACACAACTTTGGTGTGTCCAAATTCAGGACAGAGAGGAAAGTACCAATGTGATTTATAAACATATTGAATAGTACAGGGGCTAGCATGCAGCCCTGGTGAACCCCAACACTGTTAGGGAATTCGTTGTCTCTTTCCCCTAACCTGTTGTTTCTAAAATATGTAGAATCCTCAAGTACTAGGCATTCTAGGATCTTAAGGAGATTGCAGACCATGCTGTTTCACTGTGCTCCAGACGAGTTTTTTCTTACTGAGTCAAAAGCCATTTTTAGGTCTAATATAGGGAGGATTGAATTAATTGCACATCTTTTGTGCACTTCAGGAGAAGCCTTGTGTCCTGTTCTTATAATTCCCAGACTTTCCTAATGCCAGCGAGAGCATCACACATTATGTTGCTTCTTGTATTTAATTTAGCAGGACTTTCCCACATATTTCTGGCTCCACATTCAGTAACAATATTGAGCGATAGATTGTTTGCTGGCTCCGCATGGCTAGCTTTTTTGAGTAACGGAATAATTATTGCCTTCCTCCAGGATTGAGGTATGTGGAAGCTGCTGAAGATGGTCTTAAAAATTCTACTCAAGAAAGATGCCCATAGTTGTACTTCTACGAAACAACTACCAGCACTCGCTCGTGGGCCAATATTTTAGTTTGAGGATAATGACAGTGACTTTCTGAGCAGTGAGGCTTTATCCCGTTGAGGGGGTCTATGGGATATTCAATGAGGTCATCAATCTCCTGATTTGTCGGTAAGGCATTTTGGGATTTTGCCCTGAGCATCTCTTCTAGCTCCAGCTTTGTACAAAGTGCTCTGGTGCTTCAGTGATTTCTTTGGTCCCAATTTCTGATGCATACTGCTGAAATTTCCCTTAAGGTCCCATATAACCACTGCAACCAAACCTATCATCTTTTTGCTACAGGTTTAATGCTTCACAGGTTCCGGCAGTATTACCATTTCTGATGTGAGTTTCTTATATTCTTTCCTGCATGCTTTTAATGTCAGAGAAAAGATCCCCTTTGGGCTAATTACTACAACCAAACACACACACTCATCCAAACAATTATATCAAGATAATTATGTCCAAACAATTATATCACCAGAACATAACACCACCACCTTCAAGGGCCAAGTGTTTACAATCATAAAAATGTTTTATTAAAAAATACACCAATCATAAAATCAGAATACATTTAATTAATTAAAATTGAATTATAAACATACTGACATATTAGACATACAATATATTACAGGGAGAACCTGCAAGAAAAGTTTTTTCTCATCTAAAATCAAGGAACGTACATCAGATCTAAATCATTTGTTCAGTATATGATCTATATACAAACCACTTTCGCAATAAATGTTACAAATGTTCACACAATCTACAGTACGCCTTTAAACAGTTGCATCGACGCGTTTCGGTGGGTTTCGCTGCTTAACACACCACCTTCCTCAGGACAAGAAATAATACCTCCCAAACGACAATATGAATCTATGCAGAATTAAAAAAGACAAAGATACATATAAAATCCAGTTAGCCAATGATAAATGCATATATAGTATTTACATTCTGGTGATACACAAGCAAAAAACAATCATCTACAACATCTCACACTCAATTCTTACAAAACAATACCTTAGTGGATTAAAAAGATAGGAAAAAGGAGGAGGGCAAACTCTTTCTCTCTTTCCAACCCATACTTGGGGTATTTATCTATCCCTACTCACACCACAGTGTAGGCTAATTCTAATTATATTTTAGCTCATGCAAAAATGTTTTTATTTCTGTAGATACCTGTAACAATATCAAAGAACCGGCCCTGTCACGGCTGCGGTCTATGTATCTTGCAATCCTATAGCGAAAATGGGCCAATCTCTCACCTAGGCCTCACTCTGAATATCATGGGTTATCTATAGGAATACAAAAGTATTAATTACTTCAAAATACAATTATAAACAATACATCCCATGGTAGTGAAAGATACTGAGCCATAACATTACCTTCCACCTGTATATTTATTTGCTCTGGGAATTTATGATGAGGAAGAGGGCCACTTTCCCCTCTGTAATAAAGAAGCGTAATAAGGCAATTAAAATCTGTTTTTACCTCTTAACAATTATTCTAAGCAATTCTACGACAATTTTCAAATCTTAGAATTTTTTTTACCTCTACGATGATAATGCTGTTTGTGCAGTTCGAATTTCAGTGTTTAAATTCTCTGCAGATCTCTAGCATCCCTCTCCAATATATATCCCAGGTAACCTTAATCCACTGGCAATCAGTGTTATGTCTGTAATACATAATATAGTATACGTCGTGGTTATTTCCACCAAACTAATTACTCGAAAATGTTAACTTTCTCCAATTTCATAATGGTCCTGTCATCTGATCCAGATTAATTAATTTATTTTATTGTTAGTATACATTCAAGATTTGCTAAATGGTTAAGTAACTAACTTTTTATTCCTCTGGAAATGGCCCAACGGCTTTACTGTCGCCCTATATCCTATTTGCAGCAAGTAAGAATAAATTATAACCGAAATGTAGAGAATGGCGGCAGTTGCAGCCAATTGCCGCCATCACTACCCTTCAATAATATTAATGATACTGTCTCTCTTAGAGGGGGGGAAAAAAGAGGAGAACTAGTACAGCTCGCCCTCATATCTCCCAACCTCCCCAGTTAAAAAAAATCATTTTTCCTCGTGTCTTGATTTCAACTATGTAGAAAATACAACCAAACTCATTTTATTTGTTGTTTAAAAAGACCCCCGAGGAGAAAAGAGAAAAAGAAAAAAGAAGAAAGAGGCACCCCGTGCCTTCTACCAACTGTTATTTTAAATTTACAACTTAAATATTCAAGTAAAACCCATCCTCAGCCACATAGCGACTAAAGCTAACGACTAAAGCTAACGACTAAAGCTAACGACTACTGTTCACCACCAATCGGTTTCTCTTACCTTATTTCGAACAAAAGACGGCTTCTTACGGGGTGCCACACGCCTCCGTGAGCACGATCTAAAGACTCCTATGTACAGCTCAGTTTTAAGTCTCTCCATTCAACCACGTGACTACGTTCCACGAAGTGGGTTCAGCTGGCCAAATCCAAACACTCCGCTGACTACACCTATATCACGGACGCCATCTTGGTCGTCCCAAAACTACATAGAGAGCTCACCTTACATTCATAAAACAAACCAAAATAGTTGCCAAAATCTAAATAAAGAAACACCTACATCCATCAGCGGTGTCTCTACAAAAAAGAGAAATAGCAAGCTACGTCTAACAATAGTTTTTCTTAAACCTTGTAATAAGAATTCACTGAACATCAGTACGTCCAAAAACGGCGGCCATCTTGGCCTATCCAGATATTCATTTTTTGTTACTGCTATTAATAGCATGAATACAGATAATTCCTTTATCTAAACTAGATTTGCACCTAACACGCTAATATCTTTGAATAAGTAGTGGCTGAAATATTCTAATCAGCCCCAACTGCCAAGACCGACGAACATCTAACAAAAAACATCTAACAATAAACGTCCGTCCTGTCCTTGCCAAAACCTCATAGTTTCGATGTTGTTGTTAATATATTAAATACTCGACTCAACTCTACTCAATTAGTAGTTGAGCTGTATTCCTAATGAAGTAACCTACCTATACCCTACCTAATCTACTATTGTAAAGAATTATTTTAAAGGACAGTTAAAAAGGTTCTATTAGATCCCTTATTCGCAGCCCTCAGATGCCATAATGACGGTCGTACAGCCATTACTCTCTCAGTACGACCCTGAGACGGAATACAATCATGCAAACACAAAGATTAGATGCCACCAATCAGGCGCTCCCATTCCTCTTTAGAATTGAGACCATTGCGAACTGTGTTAAATAACATGATAAACCATTGTTCTCTAGCTTTCCGTTTAAGTGCGATGTTACCACCACGTGCTCCTATCCAGATTTTTTCAAGAATAAACCACTCAATATCCGAATCACTATGTCCCTTCTCCAAAAAATGAGATACTAAGGGGGCATTTATTTTTTTCGTTCTAACAGCTGAACGGTGTTCCTGTAGTCTGATCCGCAGTTCTCTACCTGTCTCCCCTATGTAGGCTTTCCCACATGGGCAGCGCAAAAAATATACTATGTTTTTGCTCCTGCAGTTATTTAAAGTCCTTGAATTTACTTTACAACCATTATGGTTCAGGCTTTTGGATTCAATGCAAAGGGCACAAACATTACACGTGCCACATCGCACGTTTCCAACTGCAGGTCTTTTATCTAAAGTCATCTGTGCATTACCCTGTGCTTCCCTATAAGTGTGTACCAGCTCATTTTTCAAATTTCTATTTCTTTTGAACGCAAAAATAGGTCTATCCAGTTTATTTTCCTCTTCATTATTCACAATATGCCAATTACTATTAATCACATTCTTTATCCGATTACTTATGTGAGAGAAGTTACTTACAAAGACAACTTTGTCCATTCTCTTCTGTTTCTGTCCTGTCTTATTTATCATGGCATCTCGGTCGTAGAATCTTGCTCATTTGCATGAGTGGGAGATCAGTTTTTTGGGATATCCCCTATCTTTAAATTTCCTTTTTAGAGTGTCTGCATGTTTGTAAAAGTCGTTTATATCAGAACAATTTCTCCTTAATCGGAGAAATTGACTGAAGGGAATATTATCCCTCTGAGATTTCGGATGAAAACTAGAATAATCTAACAGAGTATTCTTTGCCATGGGTTTGGTAAAAAGTTCTACCACCAGAAACCCATTCTCTTCTTTAATAGTGATATCTAAAAAATCCACTTTCGACCTGCTATATTGGGACGTAAATTTCAAATTGGGGTCACCCATGTTCAACCAAATTAAAAACTCCTCTAACTGTTCCGTTTCACCTTCCCAAATGAAAAAAATGTCGTCAATGTAGCGGTACCAGCCCGCTACATTTTCATAAAATGGTGCAAGTTCATTATATATGTGTTTGTTTTCAAATTCTCCAACATAGAGGCATGCTAGACTAGGAGCGCATGTAGCCCCCATGCTGGTCCCTTTCCTTTGTTTAAATAATTGCTCTTTAAATAGAAAGATATTATTCATAAGAACCATCCTTGCACATTCCACGACAAAATCTTTATTAACTCCATCTAACACAGCCTCATCAATGACCCTACGAACCACCTCCACTGTGGCTTCTTGCGGGATATTAGTGTAGAGAGACTCAATGTCCAGGGTAACCAGA
The DNA here is from genome assembly GCA_963921515.1 of Calotriton arnoldi. Taxonomy (NCBI): domain Eukaryota; kingdom Metazoa; phylum Chordata; class Amphibia; order Caudata; family Salamandridae; genus Calotriton; species Calotriton arnoldi. The sequence goes on from CAWUFW010001098.1 coordinate 2,940,462, forward strand.
CACTGAGTCTCTCTACAGAATGTCAGCCCGCAATCTTGACTTGCATGTCGGAACCTTGATAGGCTATTTATTACATGACTTTTTGGGTAGGATCGTTTATCATATCAATTTCACGTATTTGTAATTCTTGTTATCCGCATGTAGTTATCTCTGCAGTGCCTCCCAAATTTTTTATAACGACCTTTTAGAATGACAAACTTTTGCCACACACCTACCTTTAGTGGACATGAGGTCAGCAAATCCTACCAGTGGTTTCCAGAATGTTGTGTGGTCCAGAGCCATGCTATGGGCAAGTGGGAGGCAGCTGGACTTATCCTCTGATATTTCGCTTTGGGGAAATTCCTGTTTGTGGGGTTGCTAGTGAGGTTGGTCTGCATGATTGTTGGTGCCTTAATCGGTTTACATCAGTCCGAGGATGTGAGGCCTGTGCTTATGTTACTTCTAGTTGTGTCGACATTGCATCTACTGTGTTATTCACTCTGGTTCCGGTTGGAATTATTTATATATGTATGGAATTTACAAGAAGTAGTACAAACGAGGTTCATATTTTGATTTATGAAATAGGCTTTCTTGGTCTCATGTGGCCTGCTCCGGGGGGTAAGAGTTCATATTCTTGCTGCATGGTCTCATTTTAGAACTTGTGGCTAGTTGTATATTTAATGCCTTTTTGTGCTTGGCTCACCGGGACCAAGAGCTCTCTAGTTACTAAACAATCTCTGACATGTCAGCACTGTTGCCATTCAAATAAGATTCTTCCATGTTCTGTGCAACATGCTTGAGGATGGAATTGTGATTTCCTTCTGTTGGTGGGCTAGTGTTTCTGTTTTTCCTTGGGGCTCGCATTCCTCGTTGCCGTTTGCAATCTTATTTTTCCTGTGCAATCCCGGGCGTGCAATTCCGGGCGCGCAGCGGACGCGCTGCTGGCGCGTCGAAGGTGTGCCAAAGGCAAGCCCGTCTGCGCCTGCCCGTGCAGGGAAGGCATCAGGTGCCCTCCGTATGCTGCCTGTTTTAATCCTGGGAACACAGGCGCTTTGCATAAAACCTACTCTAGAGCCCAACTGCTCCAGCTGTGCCATGAGATACAGCAGGAGGCCTGTATGAAGAAGCTCAACCTGCTTACAGGGGAGGCCGAGTACTGTCGGCATGCCAACTCAGCCCTAATAATGAGGTGTCCTTTATCCCGGGCTCTTCCAATAGGGCCCAGGGGATGAGGGAAGAGAATCGGACAGGGGCGGTGACCAAGGTGGACCCCAAGGCTAGTTTTATCCGGGGGGCATTAATTAACGCTCGCTCCATACCCAAACATAAAGCTGAAATTGCTTTGACCATTCAAACACTGAACCTGGACTGCCTTTTCATCATGGATGCGTGGGCTAGGGACGACTCTGAACCCGACTTGATAAACGCTGTTCCTCCTGGTTACATTATCCTCAGATGTGACCGCTTAGGTCATAGAGGGGGCGGCTTGGCCCTAGTGGCCCGGGACATCTTCGGCTGTACCTTTAGTCCCATGGATAACGAACCAGGCATCTTATTGGAGGCAGCCTTGTTTGGGATTAAGGTATCTGAGAACGGCACTTTCTCAGGCTTTTTGATATACCACCCGCCCGGTTCACGTTCTAAGTTCACAGAGACCTGGTGTAAAACCTTGGATCCTTTTGCGACCATTGCTCAATATACTATCCTGGGGGATTTCAGTTTCCATTTTGAGAACAACCAGGATAATGTTGTTGTATAAGCTTTATTTCGACAACTCGTGTCATAAAAGCGCCAATTATAATAAAAGAAAAGGTATAAAAGTAATCAGTTCGTGTAGCAGCTGTTACAATAACATACATAAAAAATATTCATTATGATTCATGGCTACAACGAAGGAGCAATATAAAATTCAACAGATGAAAGTTAAAAAGCAATTGGCATAACATTACAATGTTAAAACATACTTAAAACGGTGTAAGAGGGGAAGGAAGAGCGTTACAGTATTGTCACACTTGGAACCTCCTTGGTTAAACCTAATACCCAGCAACCGTTTTGATTGCCTTTTCAACCCTCTCAGGGCAGGGTTGCAGAGTGATTATATACATAAAGTGCATGTGTGGAACAACTGTAGGGAACACGGATTGCCATCCTATAAACCCTTGGGCAACTGAGTATAGAAGTCATCCTCCTAGTTACTGTGACGCTCCTTTCCGAGCCTTCCTCCTGATAATCCACGCATGGCTTAAGAACTTGGCCACTCCACAGGCAAAGAGTGGTCTAGGGTCCGATTTTAAAATGTGCAAGGCGTCCCAATGGTTCCGTGTGCCCAGTTGCCGGCAAATCGGTTTTAGCCATTTGGACGTGGGTTTAGCATAAGCCTGGCAGACAAACAAGACATGAGCAACGGACTCCACTGGGGTCTTGCAGCTTGGGCAATCTCGTGTGGTTGGGTCGCTTGGGTGCCGGTTTGCTTGTACCTCACAAACAGGGAGTGTGCCAAACCTAAAAAGGATATATAACATCCTGTCCCAAGGGACCTGAATTATGTCTAGGTAGGGCTCCCGGGACCTGGTCTGTTTGTGAAGGTGAAATTCTATGGTAAGTTTACCCAGATTCGGTTTGCTGGATTCTTGCTGATCCACCCATTCCCAATAATGTCATTTGAGCACTTCTTTTTGGGGTGGATCTTGTTTGTCCTATCAAGCTTGAAGCCCTAGTTCAGGCATCATGTTCCTAGCGTTAATGATCCAGCCTACCTTATTGCTCGTGTCTAACCGGATAACCTCAGATAAGGCTTCCGCATAGGGTAGGAGCTCCGGGGTCCACCTGATGCGAGCCCAGAAAAGCAATGGGCGGAACCACGCTATATGACCGATGGAGCGCCTGCCCATATCCAGCATTAAGGGAGTAAGCGGTGTGCTTTTGGGCAGCATCACAAGGTCCCCCTAGGAATTTGTGCTCTGATCTGCAGAGTTCGGGTATCTTATCGAACCTCCACAGCTCTGCCCCATACAGAGCTGTGCTAACTTCTTTTGAATCATAGACCTGAAGAGATGGAGCTACGGGTCTTCTGTGTGAAGAGTGATGTTCCTTTCCTAGGGACCACGTTACGCGCTTGTGGCCCAATAGCATCTTAGTTAGGTGAGGCTTCCATGACATTTTGTCTGAAAGTTGGGCACCAAGATAGTCAAAAGTGCCAACTCTTTTCAAAAGGGTCCCTCCTGGCATTGGGTTGCCTCTGTAAGACTTATGGGGGTTAAAGGCCATAGATTTGGTTTTTGAGGTGTTAATGACAAGACTCTAAGTGTCGCAGAAAAGGTGGAATCTATTGAGTAGGAGCTGCAACCCTGCCGGGGTCTTCAACACCAGCAGGGTGTCATCTGCAAAAAGGAGAGTCAGTACTTCCCCCCCCCAGGTTGGTGCATCAGCTGGTTCTTGTTGCAGAAAGCTGACCACTCCATTCATGTACAGGGAGAATAGGGTGGGAGCCAGAACACAGCCTTCTCGAACTCCCCTGCTAACTGGGATGCGCTAGGTCAGGTGGCCCTGTGCCGCCCAACTGATCTGGGCGTAATTCCCTTCGTGCAGACGAACTACCAGGTCAAGGATGGATAACGGGATGCCCATGTCTTTAAGTGCTAGCCAAGGTTTGTGCCTGGGGTCTAAATCGAAGGCAGTCTTTAAATCGATAAAGGCTAGGTAAAAACTGCCCTTGCTGATCACTACCACTTTCCAATAGAGGAGTGGGAGGCGGAATGCCTGATTGATGGTCCCCGTCTTCACTCTGAAGCCAGCCTGATATTGGGATAAGATTGCGCTGTTGTCTGCCCACAGCTGGATCTTCTGCAGGAGGGCTCTACAGATGACCTTTTGGAGGGCGTTGATCAGGCTAATGACCGATGGAGCGCCTGCCCATATCCAGCATTAAGGGAGTAAGCGGTGTGCTTTTGGGCAGCATCACAAGGTCCCCCTAGGAATTTGTGCTCTGATCTGCAGAGTTCGGGTATCTTATCGAATCTCCACAGCTCTGCCCCATACAGAGCTGTGCTAACTTCTTTTGAATCATAGACCTGAAGAGATGGAGCTACGGGTCTTCTGTGTGAAGAGTGATGTTCCTTTCCTAGGGACCACGTTACGCGCTTGTACGAGGGGCTGGTGGTAATCAGGACACACAAGCATTCAGGGGGTGCTGAGACTGTACAGGCGTAAACTGGGTTGTCTTGCTGTGGCACAGGAGTAAACTATGTGGTGTTGCTGTGGCACACAAGTAAACGGGCTGGTGTTGCATAGGCACAGGAGTAAACGGGTTGGTATTGCTGTGGCAAAGGAGTTCACGGGTGGTATTGCTGTGGCACAGGAGTAAACGGGCTGGTGTTGCTGGGGCACAGGAGTAAACGGGGTGGTATTTCCGAAGTGAAAAATTAAACACTGTGGTGCTGAGAGAAACAGCAGAGGGGTACTGCAGAGGAACAGTTGCATTGAGTTTGCAGGACAGAGTATGGGTGGGCGGTGGGGGTCTCGCCTAGTAGTGAAAAAGTCGAGTGACTCGGAGGCGGTGGGACTGGGTACAATAAACTGAGCCAGGGCTGGTGATCGGCATGACCGCTGAAGGGAGGCTGCTTAGGGGGCGGGGCCGAGATCGGGGATACCCTAGGAGTTGGAGCAAGAATGGCACACTGGTCTCTAAGACTGCCAGTGCCGACCACTGGCACAGCTAGGAAGGACACCTGTTGGTGAAAGCGGCACAGCTGGGGGTTAGGGCACATTGACTCTCTGGGAATTCCCACTGCTGGGCGAGGGGGACGCACACTGCTGCCGAGCTTCAGTAACCCAGGCTTCTCTCCACAGCCTTTCACGCCAGTCCAGGGATCAGAGGCGCCAAGCACAGGTAAGCCCCGGGAAACCCTCAGACAGCATGAATAAGTGAGACCATTTATATAGAGCTCACTAAAACACCAAAAGCATCTCTTGGCCCCCAGTAAACTGTATCCTTTGGTGTGCAGGCCAGTTCGGAGGCGTGTGTGTGTGTGGAGGGGGGTGCGGAAAATGTGATTATTTTTTTGTTTGTTTTTCAATCAAATATGGGAAAGTACATCGTAGTTTTTATTGACCAAGTAAATATTTCTAAAAACAAATCCTAAAATGTGCAAATACGAAGTTGTCTACCTAAATATGTAGTGCGTTTACTTCTATTTTAATGTGAACATGATTTTATATTTTATTGTGTTTTTTATTGTGTTACCAGAACTCCCTCGGTGACATTACTGTGTATTTTAATTAGCCGCTAAGCACTTTTTTCGTGAAAACATCAAAAAGACATCAGAGCTGATAGCTGGTGAGCGAGTCGCATGTGCATTGTGAAAGCCCGTACCTGCGCTCAAATTTCCTTAAAATCAAAAGGGAGGTTTCTCGGGATGAGGGAGCAACTGAAGTGTGGCCTGGACTGATCCTCAATTTACCTCTAAGTATCCACCCAGTTTCTCAAAAGGTTCCTGTTAATACATGGGTAAAAGACACTGTCATTTACAATGCCAATAGCTCTAACTGAAACAATTGCGAGACCTATTGCATTTTTAATGCTTGTTTATAGATTGGGACCACCTCAGCGCCCTTCCAGGACCCAGGGACTGGGGCACCACTAGCTACTGCATTAGACAAAAGTAAAATATAGCGGGCCCAACTTGGGATATCAGCTAGGAATAGATCCCCCAGGATACTATCTGGCCCTGCAGCTTTGGACTGTACTATTCGGCCGATTGAGGCCTCTATTTCGCCCAAGGTAAAAAATTCATCATCCGAAGGTTGGCTATGAAAAACAGCCACCTCCGCTACAGGCGTGTCCCCAGAGGCAGTGTAGAGCTACCGGAAATGGTCATACCATTCCTGGCCGGTGATGTGATTGCGGGATGATTGAGCCCCTGATCTGCTGCCCTAAGTGACTAAGGACCAAAATGACTTGGTATCCTTCTCTGCACTTGCTTTCTTGAGTTACTGCCAATGAGATTCATCCCACGCCCTTTTTGCAGACTGCAGAGTTGCCTTTTAGCGCTTCCTAGAAGCTTTAATTAGGGAGCAATTTTTAGCTTTGATAGTTGAGGCTAAGATCAAGCGCTCGCATCTACAGTTCTTTGTGTACCACGAGTACACTCCTCCTGATGAGATGCCAGGTTTTCGATCTGACCTCGGAGCTACAAAATAGGAACTAAGTCAGTCAAAAGTTCAAGAGTGGGCCATTACTACATCAGCCACTCCGTTTGTGCTTTTGGCCAAAGACTGAAGCTCAAGGGTGCCTACTGTCAGATCATGCTGTATACCCTTGATCTGATTGCCTTGCAGAACCACCTTTTGCCATTTGAGAGATCGCCTGTCATTGGAGGGATAGATCTCCTTGGTGTAATTTGGGGGTAAAATGCTCTTAGGGTAGTAGGAGGCTTCCCACAGGGGCTTCATACTGAGGCAGAGGGGGTTGTGGTCGCTGTCTATTGTAGCACCCACATTCATATCGACCAGATCTCTCCAAAGCCTCACATCAAGGACGATATAGTCGATACAGGATGGGCAACTAACTCTATTATACGTATTCGCACCCTGCCTGTCCGAAGGAGTTCTTCCATTTACAGCCCTCAGGCCGTACTCAACATTAAGGGCATTGACTTGGAGTGCCATCTATGTCCATTTTTTGACTGAGGGGAGGTTTAAGGAGGGGACAGTCCATTTAAGGTATTCGTCCTCGCAACCTTGTTAGGGCTTCTTTGCCGAGAGGCTCAAAGGTGCTGTTGAGGTCACCTGCTACTATTAGTCTCGAGTGAGTTGCACATCTAGCTAGGCACTCTTCCAATTGGGTGAGAATGGGCGAAGATTGACCCCCTTTGGTCCCCCTCACATAGACATTGAACAAATCAATAGGATCTCCCCTCGTGGGTCCCCTAATGCGGATCCCCAGAATATCTGGACTAGGGCTTGGATGAAGGGTGATCTGACATCCCAAAGCAATTCCCACCCAGATGATCAGCCCCCCTGCCGGGCATCCTCTACCTATTGTGGTTGCCGGTGAACAGTAGCATGCATAACCAGATTTGAATAGGGGGACCAGACATCAGGTCTCCTGAAAAATACAAATATCATATCCCTCGATAAGGTTATTCCACTGAGGGAGTGACATTTTGCTGTTTAGCCCAGCCACATTCCAAGATGTTAACCTAAGCTGTCGGTGGGCTTCAGAGTTGCAGTTCGAGCTGGAAACTGGCCCTCTGAGATTGGTCGAATCGCTACTCACATCTGCTTCTAGCAGAAGTCCATCCTCCCTCGTGTGTAGCGACTTCTGTACATCCTCTGCACTTGAGCAGTTATCTGCATGAGAGGAGGGTGTAGGGCGTGGCCTGGAATGCTGGTGTTCTTCCCTCGAGAGTCAATCATTAGTCTCTAGGTGGGAACCTCTAAGTGTTCCGCCCAGGGGTAGAGGTGCGATGGACTTGCTCTGTTCGTGGGGTATAAAGCATTTACCCTGGATTAAGGAGGCATCAGGGGAGCAAGTTCGGTATTCTAGGGCAAGAAGATTTTCAGCCAGATCTATCCCTTTGAATGTAAGTTCAATACAATCGAGAGGTTGGGCAGGGGAGGTACATCTTCGAGCCCTTATGATGTCATCACGGATGCCGGAACTGCATCCCCTGATGTGGCATATCCAGTGGATCGCTTTATTGATCAAAGAGTCTTCCCCCTCATACCCCATTCTTCTACCGAGTTTGGAGACATTAACCATAATGATTTTCCGGCAGGTGGCAGACTTGGGGGAACTGGTGGTGTTGACTGGGTCCTGCCATGGTTTAACAGTGTTGGCCCCTGGTGCGGGCTAGTATTATTAGTCCCAAGATGATTGAGGGGGCCATACGCATCCATTGGCTTAGGAGGGTATTTGGCTTGATTTGCAATGGGTTTGGGTTGTGTTCGGGTGCGTGGGATGGTGACAGGGTGTAACTGGGAGCACCCATACTAAGGGGGGCCCTGTTGGTATGTGGTTGACCGGTGTGGCATGGGGCAATCGCGAGTGGGTTGGGTGTCTGCTCCCAGGGTGGGTTTGGCAAGCAATGGGGGTCATGGGCCATTCAGCAATAGTTGTTTGACTAGCGTTGTGGGACCATCAATCATTGATCTCATGATCCCTACTTCGGCCCTGAGATAATTAATGAGCTGATGAGTACTCAGGTTCCGAGGGTCTATGTTGAGTACGGATGTAATCTCTCTAAGAATCCCAGGGGGCTGTTGGATAGTGTCATCCCTGGGATCCTTGGACAGGTCCAGAAGGGGGGTGAATCTGTTGGCACATAGAATGGCGGGTTCTGGCTGTGTTGGACTGAAGGGTGGATTGGGGGAAGGGGGGTGGACCCTCACAGTGTGGGATGTGACCCCCTGGATGCTTAAAGGGGTCCCCTTGGAAAGTGATCTCTTAAACATGGCTGGGATGGCTGGTAAGCCGCTGGGGCTGGTGGTGCTGGTGGAGGATTGGCCAGCAGAAGTGCATAGAGAGGTGGCTGGCTCAACGTCTAGGATGCCTTCGCATTCACTTAACAGGCTGTCAATGCGATGTAGGACGTAATTGCTGCCTGGATGTTTGGGTGATTTCCTGACCATTTTCCCCTTCCCAGCTTGCCCACCTCCAGTACCCTCCGCCACTTTTCACTTCCCCATCCCTAGGGCCTCAGAGCCCAAGAAGGATTGATAACAACAGGGATCTAAACCTTTCCAATACGTTGTGACAAAGTGCTGAAACAGGGTAGCAATAGTGAGAGTGCCCAACCCAACAGAAAATCTGTACAGCCAGGAGACTTTGACCCAGCCCAGGTATATTGATGATAAAAGAAAAACACAAAATAACTTTTTCCAGAGAACACAAGATGAAAAATGCCAAGTTTAGTCTCCCCCAACAGCAGGTAGAGGGTCCTGAGGAAGTTGCTATGAGCAGGTGGCTAGATTAGCCAGAGAGAGACCTAAAAACTCGAGCAATAACATATAGTCAACGTCAATGGGCAATATCAATGTCAAATAATGAGCCAAGAGACTGTCCCAAGATAGTTATGCCCAAGTTGATGTAGACCTGAACCTGGGCCTGGACCAGCAGATGAGGGAAAAAGAAAAGGACACAGTACCTCATGTGGCAACGTTGACCCTGCAACGATCTTAGGAGGTCCAGACACAAGGGGGATGGCCCTGCCCTGCCTCTTCCTGGCAATGATGGGCAAGAATGGGCCCGCCCTTGGCCCAGGCTTTGCCTGCGTGCATCCCGCACAGCGGGGCCTTGCGGCGAGCTATGTGCACCTCCGGGCACTGGCAATGTTGTCAGGGCGTAGCAGTGGAGCCTGGGGGCTGTAGTTCCATCCCCCGGCTTGAAGTGAAGGGTCCTGCGCAGCGGGGCCTTGCGGCGAGCTACATGCGCCTCCGGGTGCTGGCGATGTCATCAGGGCATAGCAGTGGAGCCTGGCGGCTGGAGTTTCGTCCCCCGGCTCAAATTGCAGAGTCCCGCGCAGCGGGGCCTTACGGTGAGCTATATGCGCCCCCAGGTGCTGGCGATGTCGTCAGGGCGTAGCGGTGGAGGCTGGGGGCTGTAGTTCCATCCCCTGGCTCAAAGTGAAGGGTCCCGTGCAGTGGGGCCTTGCGGCGAGCTATATGCGCTTCTGGGCGCTGGCGATGTCGTCAGGGCGTAGCGGTGGAGTCTGGGGGCTCTAGTTCCGTCTCCCGGCTCGAAGTGAAGGGTAATGACTCAGCTCTCTTTTAGAACTTCTCTGGGTTATGAGCAGCTGGTCCGTTTTCCTACCCATACTGCCCGACACACTTTGGACAACATTTTCACTAACCATAACAATCTGGTTTTTGAGACAGCTCAGCCCATAATTGGGTTGATCACTGGCTGATTAAGTTCAAGTTTCTACTACCGCGCCCTATTGCGGGTGCTAAGGATCTCCTCCCCAGGCATATACGTTTTAGGAGTATGAGTAAAATTACAGCTGGAAACTGGGAAACAGCCTTGGCCACAGTATCCGATGGAAGGAACAATATACACGGTTTTCGTGAATGGATCAATGAGGCCCTAGGCATTGTTGCCCCCTACAAAAACTGTGTCCTTAAAAGAACCAAACCCTCGGCCCCTTTGGTTCTTGGAAGAGCTCACGTCCCTTCAACAGGAATGCTGCAGGCAAGAGCGGAAATGGCGTACCAGCCCCTGCCCCAGTGAAAAAGGAAAGCAGAAATCTCTGCTTTGGAAACATAAACAAGCTATTTTCCAAGCTAAATCAAACTTTTTTAAGATTAAGCTGGCCGACAACTCCTCGAGTATGCTGTTTAAATTCATAAAGGAGATATCTGAGCCACCGAGTACACAATTGCTAAACCCTTCTCAAGATTTCTGTGACAAGGTTGCAGCCTACTTTCAGGACAAGGTCCTTAAGATTGTTCACGATCTTGACCCCCTTGGAGGGGAGGAACCGGCCCTTCTGGACCTAACTCAGGACTCCGGGAAGAATCTTCTTACCACTTTTTCACAGATTACGGTTCAACAAACGAAGGAACTTTTGCTGGGCCTAAAATCGGGTGCTCCATCGGACCCGTGCACACCTTCCATACTTAAATTGGCCCCAGACCCAGTGGCCATTTTCAAGTGTTTAATGCCACACTGAAATCTTGCTTTTACCTGGCCATCTGGAAGGAAGCCATGGTTTCTCCGCTTCTCAAAAAACCCAAAGCTGACCCCCAAGATCTGAAGAATTTTTGTCCAATCTCCCTTCTCCCCGCCCCAGCCAAGATCCTGGAGAAATTCATCAATAAGGAATTGATGAACTCTGTTGAATCACAGGAGATCTTGGATCCCTCTCAGAACGGGTTCCACACCAGTTACAGCACTGAGTCTGTTCTCATTGCGGCTAATGACTGTATTCATGCGCAGGTTGATCAGGGCAGGGTGGTGGGTTCTGATAATGCTTGACCTATCGGCAGCTTTCGACACTGTCTCCCAGGTGCGTATGACTCAGCGCTTGCGGCAAGTGGAAATCGCGGGGAGTGCCTTGCACTTCTCCACTCTTTCATGTCAAACAGGGCCCAGATCGTCAGCCATGGAGGCTTTAGAGCAGAGGCCTTTAGCCTTCCCTGTGGAGTGTGTCAGGGCTCGTCTTTGAGCCCCACTCTTTTCAATCTCTATGTGATGCCATTGGCCAATCTAGTGCGATCTTGTGGCTTTCAGGTGCTCTCATATGTGGATGATACGCAAATTATCATCCCCATTTCCATTGACCTGCAATTGGTTGCGGAGAGGTTCAATCAGTGTATGTCCAGCATTAACTGTTGGATGAAGGACAACTCACTAAGGATCAACGCAGACAAGACTGAAGTGCTGGTATTTGGTTTGTAAAACTGGTGGCTCGCAGTCTGTGGTCCTCTCCCTGTCCCAGTCAGGACAGCAAAAAATCTGGGGGTCCTTTTTGATGATGGTCTGGGCTTTGATGCACAGGTCAGCCGTACAGTGAGCACTTGTTTTTATAAACTGAGGATTCTGATAAAGGTTTTACCTTTCATTTGGACGGGATATCTGCCACAAATTTGCGATGGGGCATCCCATTCTCCAAACTCCAAATAAGGCTCTCTCTTTCTTAAGAATATCGCTGGTCTGCTCAGGAATGGTCCACATCACAACTCAACTTTCCTCGTCGCTACGTTAAATATACTACCCGACTGCGATCCTTTAGGAGGTGCTCAGCATGCCACAATACTCCCCACATCTCATTCTGAGGGACCTTTAAATTTATTTATCTATCACTTTTCTAATTCCAGTCTAGTAATCATGTCTTTCATATGAAGAAATAAATGAATGGAGAAAGGGAGGATACACTAAACCTCTAATGGGGGTCTTGTGGCCCTTTTTTGCAGATTACACAGTCCTCCTCTACACAAAAAATACCAAAATAGAATGTGTGCCGAATGTTTCATGAGCCAAAAAGAAAGCGTTTTGCATTCTTCCCCAATTGTAACATTATGTTGAAGCATACAGTAAGTCCTCTCATGCCAAGGACTTCACGTATACATTGCTTTTTTGTGCATTTCAACATGGTAAAAGATCTGAGCCATACTGATGTACCAGATGAATGTTTAGTTTTCTATCACCCCAAAAAATGATAGTCCTAGCATCTGATTTGACTTTGCAGGTTATTCAAATCAAGAATGTAGAGGTGGTTCAACAGGGAATTAATGCGCTCCTATTAGTCTATAAAGACAACATGTATGTTTTAATCAACCGTTGTGTCTTTTTGTATCTATTGTCACCATTAATGTTTTAAATGTTCTTTTTTGTCTATAGAAAAGTTACATGTTGAAATTAATGATCACTGAGAAGTCTTTTCTTATTTTATACCATGATGAAAGTGGTCACGCGGGCCCTTTTGTTGTGTAGTTTATTCCTCTGGGGCATATTATTTCTGTGTGCAATTTTCTGTGCTGACATTTTAAAAATGTACTATACCTTTCGTGCATGCCACCATGAGAAGCCTTGGCAGCCATCCAGAGCTCTTCATCGTGGATTCGAAGAATGCCTTGTTTGCCAGATGCCTGTGTTTAAATTCCAGGAACACAATACTTCTACCGCCAAGGTCGCAAAATATGTTTCCAAGTTTACACTGAATATGGTGCATTTCCCCGGAACTTCTTCGTATTCCGAGGAATCCTGGCGTTTGTATTTCTATACTGCGAAGTTGGAATTAAGACTTTTTTTTATAGTCTTCAGTGCTATGCTATTCTTCCAAATAATAATATTAATTATAACACAAACTCAGGTTGCCATACACAAAAAGCAGTCGAGCATGAACATGTGCATTTTACTTATTCTTGCAGGTGTTTGAAGTAATTCTGTCCGCAGGTCTGAATTCACAAAATAAAAGACATTTGTGGAGGAGGGCGGCCAGGCTGTCAATTTGACTGCTCTCTGTTACTGTTCCTGGTGAAGATCTTCAACAATAGTAAACAGAAGGAGTGGCACAATTAGACTCAAACTTAGGGGCGGAGACATCATTTTAGCCATTTTACCTGTGAGGGGCTCCCTTTGCTGTTGTGGGACAACGTATAACACAGGGGGAGGGGGGGAGGTGTAATTGTTCTGGACTACATGTGGCAAGTAATCATTTTAAAGCACACTGGGTACGATAAATTACTTTCAGTGTTACAAGGTTTAATACCATCTCTAGGGGTTTTACGCTTCTCAATAAACTAGCACAATGAATGGCAAATGTTCTAATTTGTTATATATTTGTATATTAGGCGTAGTACGATGTAGAATGTCAGGTTCTACTGTATACGTCAATCTTTGACAAATTATACTTTCCAAACACAGGTCCACTTGCATCTACCTAATAGGAACGAAAACACATATTTGACAAGATATTTGAGTATCTTTCCCCAGAGGAAGCTTTAGAAAAGTGGTAGAAAATAGTGCTGTTTAAGCTCATTTGAGTGCTGTTCTGTTAATGCTGCACGTATCTGCACACAATACTTTTATGCTATTGGCAGAATAGGATGTAAGTATAATAAACCCCTCTCTTGTTGTCTGATGGGGAATGCCTCATGTCCAAGCTCTGTAACACATAGAATTTTGTAAATGTGTTCATTGGTACTGATATAGCTCCCATAACATTTTCTTGGTTTGAAATGTTTAGCAGGTATATAGACTGAGATGCAACCGATGATTGGATATGTTTACTGTATTAGCATGCCCGAAAGATTAACCATGCTGCCTTACGAGGTGTAGCAATTGCTGTCCTAGTTTACCAAAATCCCTGATTCTTTATGTTATTTAGTTGATATGATTTCCCCTCAGCCTAGAGACTGGGCAGCAAATGCCTAGATGTTGAAGATGTGTGTGTCAAATGGCCAACGTATGCTGCCAATGGCGATGATAGTGTGTGAAGTCACTTCAACTACTTCTGGCATTCTAGTGAATGAACGCCCATTGAAGCATAGAACTGACACCCAAACCTGGAACACACCCTTAAATATTAGTAGGATCAAATTGTTAGGTAGTAATACCTTTCATGAAAATATTAAGCAATAGTGCATGCAAATTTAATCCCACCCTCCTTATATTTTCAGAAGTATAGTAATGGCTTACCGGAGAAGGAAGCAATTACTCCAAGACAGAAAATACCTATACTTAGTAATCTCCATTTCAAGCATTTTCTCTCCTGCAAGCCCAGCCTTTCGACCCCACCCTCTTAAAATAATAGTTATATTTCTAACCCTATTGGCCTCTGCCCTCAAAGGAGCCAATCTCTCCCTCCCACTTTTCCTCCTGATATCACTTCAGCTAAACATAACTATTGTGACATGTTTGGCTTTTGATTCTATGGAGTGAATAGTCAGTTCAGGCTTCCCAGGGGCTCTCTTTGGCCTCCTCGGATATTTCTGCCCTTCTTTCTAAATCTCTCTCTCTCTGCCATCCCCAATTGTCTCACTGTCTCCCTTTATCATGAAATCTACCCTTTCCTTCTCCAAATCTGTCCTGCCCTCTTCATTCAGGATTTGTCCATTGCGCTCTACCTTTTGGCAAGATGCCTATGGCCAGCTACATGCTGTGCCTAGGACAATAACAATGTTTTGGGGAAGGGCAAAGCCAGTCCTAGGGTGCTTGTTTTACGTCTCAGAGAGGGCTGGACTGTTCTGATTGGAGCAGGGTCAAGGTTGATTTGCATATGACTGGGTCCAAACTGAGGGGACAGAGTGAGTGAAAAATGATGGATTGGGATGTTGCCCAAGGAATTGCCAGTGGCTGAGATTAATTCAAGCATTCCATCCATCACCTTGCTGTTGGTGCAGTTGCCACGCTAAGTGCGACATGTATGCCCTGATGTGGGCCCTGTGCTCACTGTGCCACTGGAATCAAGCTATATGTGGCTGATGAGCCCATGATAAGTGCGAAACCGGTCCTAGTTTGCTTGTTTTTTGGTTCAGGGAGGACCTGACCTTGCAATTCGGGCTGGACTGTTGGAGCAAGGGTCAAGGCTGATTTGCATATGGCTGGGTCCAACCTGCAGTGGCATGGTGGGCGAAAAATGATGGATCAGCATGCAGCCCTGAGTAAATGCCAGTGGCTGAGATTAATTGAATCATTTCATCCATCACCTTGTTGTTGTTGCAATAGGACAATAACGTCTTGGGGACGACTTACTCTATCTACAAGGCTCCTTCCTACTTCCCTCAGCGCTCCTCAATTTGCCCAAATCCCACAAGAACCTTTGCATCCTGGGAACCTTGAGCATCTGGTTTAGCCAATCAAAACTCACCCAAACACGAACCACCCTCTCAAACCGAAGAATCTCAACTTCTTCAAAATTGTCTCTTCAAAAACGAACTCAGCTGGGCACACTCTGGATGTAATCATTTCCCCACCAGGACTCTACATGGTGACTGGAAATTAAATGTTCCTGTCATCCGAAGATCCCAACTCTTCAGCTCTTTCATTGTTACCTGCACACCGGTACCAGTTTCATAAGTTTAAAGACCAACAATACCCTCCACAGACATTCAAGCACATATAGTTTCACTAGACTCAACTATCACCTTCCTGCTTCCTTGATATCTCAGTTGCATAAGAGAAGATAAGGCTATCTGACTCCTCCAATAGAAGTGAACAGACTGCAGTGATAAGCTCTGCTTCCAGATTTACACAAGGATTGGCCAGGAAAAAAAGCAAAAGAGATGCCCCTCCTATTGAAGCTCCAAAGCATAATGCCCCTAGAAAGAACTTTGTTGGTGTCAGGAATGTGAAGCAGGGTCAGGTTAATATCACAGGAAGGGATAATAGGAACCATAAGCGGAGAAAGCAGATGTTGCAGGTAAGAGATAGGTCAGACTACAGTTCTGAGTTGCACCAGCAAGTACCAGAATTAGAGCCTTTAAGGTAGGCTGAAATTGGTGAAGAACAGGGCACTGGAAGTTGGGAGTAAGAACTAGACCACAAACTCGATCATTTATTCACTTCAAGGTTAGGCTCACCACTTCTGGGGCAGTCTAGTCAGCAGCAGTATTAAAGTTCATGTTGCAGAAATTGCCTAATCAGTTCATCACCATTACTGCTTCCTTCACTTTTCTTGTTTTTCCTGTTTTAAGAAATTGGAGTATTAGTTGAAGGGAGGTTACTTACTCACCACAAGGTTCAGTGATTTGCCTCATGCCCAGTAGTGTTTTGAGAAGAGTACTGTGGATGCCATATTTATGTCTGGCGCTAGCCTGTGGGTAGAGGTGACTCTTAGCCCCTCCCTAAACAATAGGGTAAAATTTCCAAGGGTAACCCTACCCACATTTGCAGCATTTCCGATCTGCCCTACAACAAGCATTCCAAAAATGCTCCTCTCTGCCTAAATCCAAGATGGTAAAATACTTCTTCCTTGTGTAGAGCCTGTGTGCCTTCCCCAGAGGAATGAATGTCCGGGCAAATTAGCAACTGGTCCTCTGTGGTCACTTCAAAACAGTGAGTTAGATCTTTCAATAAATATTAGAAAGTGTCCAAGAATAAAATTCCTATATGTTTCCTAGCCGGAGATAACTTTATCAAATTTAATATCGCATCCTAGTATTTTCTTATGAAAAAGCCAGCCTTGTTACAGTAAAAATAGCTTTTGGGGCTTTTTTAAATTTTATTTTTTATTGTAAGCGTTGTTTAACAGTACATTTGTACATGTCCTACTTTTAATTACCTTGCACCTTGTCTTATGGACAAAACGGCCAACTTAGGAGTGACTTGTTAACATTGGACAGGAAAGTGTAGACCCGTCCAATGGGTATTTTGTGACAAGTCGAATTACAACTTAAAAGCTGCTTTAACCATGCAAAATTGGGAGGCCTGAAGCCATGTTTTATACTGCCACTTGTTATATCCCGCATAGATGCCCTAATGTAGATCCGTTCGTACATGCCCTAAAATGGACATATTCATATTTACCCTAATATGGTCATATTCGTACTTGCCCAATTATGGTCATGGCCGAATATGCCCAATTATGGTCACAACTGTACATGTCCTATTATAGTATGATTCCTTATATAGGCATGATCTTTCACCTACATTGGTCCCAGCTAGTACACAACGAGCTCTGAGGGCTGAACGTTATCTATCCTGTGGTTTTGAATGCAGCAGGGTTCTTCCAAACACAGGCCCACACTGTACTCATTAATTATGCATGGCTTTCTAAGAATACACCACCAGCATAATGTATGTACAAAGTTCACCCCTGACGTCTTCCTCATGTCCAATACAAACCATACTGAGGACCGAGACTCTTTAGGGTATAAATACACCACAGCTTGCCCCGGTAAAAAAGAGGGAACCGAGACTTCCATGCTGACACACTGACCAGAGACGCTGAGGCTCCTGCATGCAGTCGCTCCAGCTGACAGTGGTCTGACACAACCCGGACGGGGTGTCCGACTCGAGACCAGGACGGGGTCCCACACTCTCTCTATTCAGGTATGGGGGTTCGACTAAATCCTAGGAGGATTCTTGGCTCTTAGCTTCTAAGACCTACACACATATGCTAGGTACACACAGGTACATCTAGGTAGGCATCGTAGGAGTACGCACACTCTGCATAATGCTTTTGTATTCATGTATGTATCCATGATTATCGCAATATGGTAGAATTGTTCTATCCCTTTGCTTTTATCGTACTGCTAATAATATATCTCTGCTATTGCCTGCTGGTCTCTGCAGCACATATATTTTACACTAGAATAACAACTGTTCAATAAATACTTATTGAAACGCCCGACTGTTTATTCTGTGTAACTCTCTGAGACAAACCAAATATGTAAGCACGAGTGACTAAGCGAAAAGTAGTATATTGTTTCCACGATTCTGAGGGAATCAGGGCTGTCATGTTCTAAGGTTGCCAGAAACTAATCTCTCCCTGATAAGAGGAGACACTAGTGGCACTGCGAGCTAGCTAATGCAAAACCAGGCTAACATATACGGTGGGGGTGCTCAGAGCTAGTCTGCCACCAAGCCCGCAGTATATGTTATCCAAACGCGCAGGTCCTGCAGGGGTACTATAGGAGCTACACGACACACTGTAGCGGATAGCACAATAGGTGCTGCAGTCCACTTATGACATTTGACTTACAGGCCCTGGGTACACTGTGTAACATATACTAGAGACTTGAGGGCAAGTTAAAAATGCCAGTTGGGGTATACTAATTTCATCATGTTGAAAAGAGAAGCACAGGCACTTTACCACTGGTTAGCGGGTGTAAAAGGCACAGAGTTCTAAAGTCAGCAAAACAGATTGGGTAAACGTCTGGGGGTTCACCACTCAGAAGATTGTCATTTCCTACAGATCTTTTTCTGTTACCTCATGTCAGCAGAGTTAGGCAGGGTCCTTGCTATTACACTTGTTCTGTGCTTCCTTATCTTTAACACTGCCTTTAACTCTCATGGCACCAAGGGGTCCCACGCCTGTACCACGGTCGGTGTGGAGCACATTGCAGTGCATCCACCATGGAGTTAGGTAAGAAAGATTCACTACTTAGTTGGGTTATTCACCTGTCATTGCTGCACATCAGACATATATATATATTTCTTTGTGACTAAGAATCATATTCACTACCTAGCTTGTCAACCTCCTTGCTGAACCCAAAAAGCAGACAATTGATGCTGGTGTCTCTTTCCTCCTTCCGCTTTTCCCCTCATTTTACCTGGTTTATGTGTGTACTCTACCTATCGACAGAGAAGTAGTGGGATTCTTGTCAGCACCACAGTATTTTGCCCAAAGCTTGACAACAGGATCCTCTCAGAAGTCCATAACACAGTGTACACCACTACTGTGAACACTCTACCACCCTGTGTGAGGCCCTTGCAGACCATCTTGTCATGAAAACCGAATGCTTGGAATACTATCTCAGAAGTAAGTCCCCCAGCAACATCTATCCTCAGACCACATCACCATCTCTTCTGGCAGATAACACTTTGTGGCAACTATCAAGTAACAAGTGACATCCATACTGCAAAGTAGTACTACACCTCAACAGTCCCAAAGAGCTAAGTCAGTCATCTAGACACAGATGGTAGGTATTAGCATATCTCACTTGTCTTGGCTTCAAATCAAGCTTAAGTGTAGCTGCAAGATTGCTTCAAGATGATAAGTGCAACCCTCTGCTTACCATGTCCCACATCAAAACATCTCCCTGCAGGTCACACTATAAACCCACCAACATGCACAACATTGGCATGTATAGTGTTAGTGACAACTTTACTCAATCATCTTCGATTCACTCCAAACATAAGCACAGCTACATATATGCTGCATCATGACATCATCAGCCCATGACTACATGGGGCTGACAGCAATACTTTTTCCATCAAGGTTACCCTATGAACATTCACTCCTCCGGCAAAGTACAACCATGGGAGTTGCTTGGTACCCATCCACTAAGAAGTGCCCTATCAAAGGTATAACATTATTTTAAAAAACCAACCACAACACAATGCAAATTGATACAAGTCAAACTCAGTCTAATCAAATGTTAATTTGCTCAAATGAATATACATTGAGAAAAGAGACTGTAGATTTGTCATAAGCAATGAAATATGTTCACAACCAAAGTATATTTGAGCCTATCAATGTACAATTGCACAAAAGAATATACATTTTGATCAGTGAATTTCTATTCACAGAAGAAAATGTGCATTCTTACTATAGTGGCACTGCATCCCATTTACATCAGGCAACTAAACACATATGAAGTAAACACACCATCAAAAAGCCAGGGCCATTCAGGAAAAGCAATATTGTAGGCTCATTTCCTCCCCTGAACAAACATGGAAAAGGAAACATATTCAGACTCTTCCTACGTTCTGACTCTGAATACCCTGGATGAAAATGCCTCCTCCCATTTGGTAAAATCTGAGTCCTTAGGAATCTGAATTTATCGCGTGTGATAAATAGTAACAATTATGAGTTTTGCCCAATACAACCTGGCATAATATGCAGATTTTAGTGCTCTACATACCAAATCAGCATTTTTCACTTAGTAATCTTAAAAGTGTTCCCAGCCAAAGTTTACCTTTGGAAAATTGTGAGATTCTGATGATTGCTGCAAAAATTATAATTCTGATATATGCCATAAGAGGAGTTAACACACATATCCAAATTAACTGGTGCAATTGGAATCTGCGCCTTAGTCATTAAAGTCATGTATTGTAAAGCTTTAAACCACATGTAGACTACAGCAAATGATAAGTATATATTGTGAACATTTTGAAGTGCATGAATTAAGGTACTTTTGAATAAAAACATAGAACCCTTTATTTAATTCTGAATGTCCACCTTTACTCCAAACACATGACATAATTCTATCCATTATTCGTGAAGAGCTAAGATAATTGGAGAGGACTTTGGTCCAGATGTATCAAGCGTTTTACCGTTCGCAAACGGGCCAATTCGCAGAAAAAAGCCTTTTGGGATGTATCATCTCAAAAGGCATTCGCAAAATAGGGAATCGCAAATTTTTGCGATTACCTATTTTGCGAATGCATTTAGGGAATCGCAATTTGCGATTCGTTAAATGCAATGCTGGAAGCAAAAAAATATTGCAACCTGGCTTTAAGGTGTCGTGTAGTTCCTATAGTACACATGCAGGACCTGCGCGTTGGGATAACATAAACTGTGGGCTTGGTGTTAGACTGACGCTGTGCACCCCCACCGTATATGTTAGCCGGATTTGCATTAGCTAGCTCACAGTGCCACTAGAATCTCCTCTTATCGGGGAGAGATTAGTTCCTGGCAACCTTAGACCATGACAACCCTAATTCCTTAGAACCGTGGAAACAATATACTACTTTTCGCTCAGTCACTCGTGCTTACTTATTCGGTTTGTCTAAGAGAGTTACACAGAATAAACAGTCTGGGCGTTTCAATAAGTATTTATTGAACAGATGTTATTCTAGTGTAAAATATATGTGCTGCAGCAATCAGCAGACAATAGCAGAGATATATTATCAGCAGTACGATAAAAGTGAAGGGGTAGAACAGTTCTACCATATTGCAATAATCATGAATACATACATGAATATAAAAAGCATTATGAAAAGTGCGCGTACTCCTACGATGCCCAACTAGATGTACCTGAGTGTACCTAGCATATGTGTAGGTTTATAAGCCTAAGAGCCAAGAATCCCTCTAGGATTTAGTCGAACCCCCATACCTGAATAGAGAGAGTGTGGGACCCCGTCCTGGTCTCGAGTTGGACACCCCGCAAGGGCTGTGTTAGACCGCTGTAAGCTGGAGCAACTGCATGCAGGAGCCTCAGCGTCTCTGGTCAGTGTGTCAGCATGGAAGTCTCGGTTCCCTCTATCTTACTGTGGCAAGATGTGGTGTATTTATACCCTAAAGTGTCTCGTCCCTCAGTATAGTTTGTATTGGTCTTAGTTAGACATGAGGAAGACGTCAGGGGTGAACTTTGTACATACATATTATGCGGGAGATGTAGCTGGTGAATGCTCATGCATAATTTATGACTACATTGTAGGCCTGTGTTCTGGAAAGACCTTGCAGTGTTCTAACCACAGACTAGATAACGTTCAACCCTCAGAGCTCGTTGTGTACTGTAGGGAACTAATGTAGGTGAAAGATCATGCCTATATTAGGAGCCATGACTATAATAGGGCATATACGAGTATGACCATAATAGGGCATATACGAGTAAGACCATAATAGGGCATATACGAGTATGACCATAATAGGGCATATATGAGTATGACCATAATAGGGCATATACGAGTATTTCTACATTATGGCATATATGAATGGGTCTACATTAGGGCCTATATACGAAACATAACACCCACTCCACTTCCGAATTGGATGACAAATGACCATACTTAAAATCTGGACAATTTAAAAATATTCACTTAAAAACGACTAAAACATGGTTTCTAAAAGGACTTTAAAAAATATTAAAAAATGTTAAAAATTATTTCTTAGTTACCACTTGAAAAAGTAAATTCTGTCCCATCTATAAAAGTTGCATCACCGTAAGCTGAAGAAGGCCATGCTTTTCCAAGCGAAAGTGTCAATTTAGGAAATGTTTCAAATTGTATTCGTTTATTTATGAAACGAAGTGGAGAAGCCGAATTCTTTCCCAGGACGCGATGAGCCAATTCAAGATTAAGTGTCCTGGCTGGGAGATACAGCATTATCGGTGTTAGCTACTGCAGATGACAAATCCAACGCCTCACAGAGAACGTCAATCGCACATAGATGGAATTCAGCACTACCAAAAGTCGGTGCTGCGGCAGCTTGTGCGGTAGTTGTTATCTGAGTGCCTGTGGAGGAGCCACCTAACCCAGCAGGAGCAAACGGCACCTGTGGATTCACAAGGAATGCATTCATCAGAATTGGAAGACGCTGGGGACAACGCAGAGCATGGGCCTTTAGGGGGTCCAGCACAGCATCCATGTCCGGAGGCGTATCCGATGGAAACGTTAGACAGAGATCCAACGTGCATTCTTCTCCGCAAAACAGGCATCAAAGAACAGTTAAGATGCAGTCCACCCAGACTGGTCTAAATGATAGAAACCAAGAGGCGTTCAGTTCTCTTAGGCAATGTATGCCCAGAAGCTGCACCATGCGTTCACGATATTTCCGTTCCATGAGCGTGTTCGCCATTTCCTCGGAAATGGGGCCATCCATTGCGTAGCAGTAATATTACAATTAGGACTCCTGCAATTAGGAACAGGATAAGCGGGAGACCTCCAAAGACGCTTCCCAATACGGAGTGTATAAAATTTGGGATCACTCCGAGTACTGTCTGAAAGGTGCTTAACAGTCCTGACCCTATGGTCTTAAATAGGTGTACAATACCGCTTGTATCAGACATGTTAAAGATACGACCCACCATTTCTGTGAAATGAAAGGGGCAGTTTGTACGTATAAGCGCTTGTATCTCAGTCGAGGTCCTTGCAACTTGAAGTTCAAAGATTTCTCGAGCGGATGTTAAGGGCACGGGTTATTGTAAAAGCATGGCTTTCAGTCTGCTCAAAGTATCAAATTGTATAAAGGAAACATTCAACGAAGGCCATAACGGCGCCTCCCTGACTGTGTTCAGTGGTGGAAACAATACTTGCATACAGCAAGTAACCCTGGAGGTAACAGTGACCAGATAGGCGACGCCCGGAAGCATCCCACAGCAACCTTGATCATGTAGCATTAAGTAACTCCCATTCGAGAGCAGCTGGAAAACCGGCGTGATCATGGCCGCTGGGGTCCCTGACATGTGACAAGATAGATTCGCTACCGAACCACTACATGCTTCGTGCAGAGAAATATCCTGACACATGAGAGAACCGCTTAAAGCGTTCTTGCAGTTTGTACCACTCAGATACACTTCTCGATCCCCATTCCGGCATCGATATCTATATGGTAACTCCCAAGTCTCCTTGATGTATCCCTTACCCATCTTTTCATATTTTCCTGCCTGCCTTTGCTCAAGGCAATATTGAAACTGAAATGTAGTGACCGGCAGAGTGATTTGGCCATGAATTAGCCATTCAGTTGATGGTAATTCGGCTACAGTGAATGGTAACCTTTCCAGTTTCTCAATACGCAGCATTGTATATTTGGCTCCCCTTTGTGCCATTTCTGTCTGTTTATCAGTTAGATTGTATTCTGAAAACAGAGACGTGGTGTTTATAAAACGCCAAGGCACATAGCCTGCACGCAAAGATTGCAGCGTCCAGCTTAACATCATAATAGAACGTAATTGGGACTGCCCGTGTTGTAACAAGGCCAGATCTTGTTCTAATATATCGATTGCCGAAGACACAATGTTGCCTAAGGAGTAAATCCTGGAGGTCAAAGTTGTTAACCCATTATCCACTACAGCTAATGCCTTCTCTAGGTTAATACGGTCTATTTCCCGTATCCTTTTTGCGGCCTCCTGTTGGGATATTTTCCAGTTTTCATTATAATAGGCATAAATACCAGCATATATGAAACGTTTCTGACGTGTTTTCTTTGGGCCTGACAAGAAATCCCTAAGGTCCACATCAGGTGTGAGTAAGGTCAAGTGATGTTTTACTTCTGTGAGTGTTGAGGTCTCTAGCCAATCAAGGCACAACTTCCCAACACTATAGGCTGTCACTACCCCTGGATGTTGTCTTTGTACATAGCCTGTATCTGGCCTACTGATACTAAACCCCTCGGTTATACCCAGGAATCTCTGTTGATATGTGTTCGTGTCAATGGGCCAAATCAGCCATTCTGTCCAATTGGGATCTGACCTGTTGTACTGGAGAATGTCATCTAATCCTACCCCTTGTGTAGTTGAATTCTGCCCCCCACCCATCTGTGATGGTGCTGGAAACCCAGGTGTGTTCATTTCCTTGTTCTTGGCTAATCCAAGACAGGATGTCTGTTGCACAGTGTCATTTAGAAATATCGTCTGCTGTGGAATGAGGCATGCTCTAAAAAGCGCTTCCCTGGACTTGCCAGTCCCTAGAACCCCAGATTGATTTTAAATCTATAGTGTCCTTCCATAGGTCTAAACCCTGTGTAGACAACTGGGCCATAAAGGAAGCAGAGTAAATCTGTTTGGAGTTAGTCAACATCATTTTCTGTGCTGATGTTTTTGACACTTTGTAATAAAATGACTTTGGGTCAGATGTATTAAACCCTGAAAAGTATGTGAATTTCTGTGCAAAGGTTTGCGAACTACCTTTTGAAGGTGTTGGGCAGTGTTCCCACTGGTGGTTTCAAATACATTTCTAGGTGTTATAGATTTGTGCAAGAAATATTGACCATAATGTTGGTAACAGTACAATGTATCATAGTCTGAAGTACCTTCTAACATTTCATTGTTCGGAAATGCTGCTGTTTTTTCTAAATCAGACATCATATTGTTTACTGTTTCAGTGTCCCAATCATCAGACAATGTACTGGAGGTAATGATATCACTTAAAGAAATTTTAAATACATGTTTAAGCTTTAAAAGTTCAGTCGGACCGAATATATCAAAATCAATTTTGTCCCATACTATACCGTCCGGTATAGGAACTGCTGTGATGTTCATTGAAGACAAGTCTCTTGGTTCACGATGTGAAGACTGGTGTGGTTTTAAAATCAAATTGACTCTTTGGGCTGTCGAGTTCTGCTGGAGGTATCGTCCATTAATAAGCATACTAAAAGTTATTATTAAACCTAGCCAGAAAATAAAAAATAAAATCCCAGTGATATATCATAGTTCAATCCAAGGTGACACCAGGTAAGTCTTTCTAAAAAAGTTCAAAAAGTCAGTGAGTTTCTGTTTGAGTGATTGTTTGGCTGGCGTCGTTTCCGGCTCACTTGGATCCAGTGAAACGTATCAAAGTTCATGAAATAGCCAGAAGCAGTTCGATCAATTGTTGGAATTGCATCGGGATTTGTTGAAATTGGATTTTGCTCTTGATGAGGCATGTTGACGTAAATGTCTGTAGTCGGTCTGATTGCAACTTGGTTGTTTAGTTGATTTTCTTCCTGAAGTTGAACTTCTTGTTGAAGTGGAACGAGTTCCATAGCATTGTTGCTTAGTCCTTCATTCCGTACAGGTGGCTCTTCAAACGTGATGAGTCTTTCTGTTTGAACTTCTTGGATTGTAGCGAGAGGAGGGTGTCTGCTACTGTGGAGTCCACGTGGCCTACTGTTTAGTATCGGCCACATAGTGTGGTTTGATTAGGTCGATTGAGACGAATCTTTTCTCCTTTTTCCCGGCAAGAGGCGGCAGAAGTACAGTTCTTGTGCCTTGGATTGCTAGGACCGGTACAGGCTTTCTGTATGATGGCCCAAATTCTTTCTTGTCTGCAATCTTCTCTCTGACCAGATCCCCGACTTTTGGGATCCAGACAGGTCTTGCCGTTGCTGCCTTGACTTCCTCAGTGGAGGTCTGTTTTAAGTGGACGCTGCTTTGTTGTGTCCTGGATTCATTTAGATCCTGTAAAACAGCCAAACGATCATGGATATCAAATGGTTTCTCGTCCGCCACTGTGCCTTCACAATCAAGATCAGGTACCCACATTCTTGTCCCAAATAGGACCTCGTAAGGAGTGACACCCCCTAAAGAGCTTCTTGGCTGATTGTTTATTGCTCGTTGGACCCCATAAAGGTGATCGACCCATCTACCGCCCTTGCCTAATACCCTTGCTGTTAAAGATTGCTTTAAGTCACTGTTTTTCCTCTCCATAACGGAATTTCCCTCAGGATGGTACGGAGAGGAGTACCGCAATGCTACTGCCATTCCTTCCATGGCCTCTTTGTAAGCCCAAGAGCTAAACGCCGGGCCACGGTCAGAATGTAACGTACCAACTGCGTATGTGCCGATAAAGACTCGCAAATCTTTTAAAACAGTTTGAGCGTCAGCCGAGCGCTGAGGCCAAACCCATAGGAATCTAGAGCAGGAATCCACTGCAACCATGATATATTTCTTGGCCCCATCAGATTGTAGGGGTTCGCAGTGGTCCAAATACACACATGCGAGTGGTTTGTCTGATTTTAGCAATGGTGTCTGTGCTGGGCGTGTTACGGTGGAGCCTTTCACCTGCTGGCAGATGTCGCACTTCAAGACATAGTCTTTGGTCTGCTTTGTTAACCCTGGCCACCAGTAGCGCTGTTTCAATAAAGAAATAGTCGCTGTAACGCCTGTATGCGCAGAGCCCAAACCCTCGTGTGCTGCTAGAATTAAGCCTTGCCTACGATCCATATTTGGTATTACTCTATCCCCCACTCCAGGATACTGAGCATATGGAATGTTTTGTGCATTTAACTTGTAGGAGTACTTGAGTGGAAATTTTTTAGGTACTGCTGTGCTGCCTTTGCGTGACGCATTGACAGTTACCATAATCTCGCCGTCTATTCTCGTTTTTGAACGAGTAACTGCAGCTACGGCGGCTGTGCGTACAGCCCCCTTTGCGGCTTCATCAGCCAATGAATTCCCTTCAACGTGAATGCCATCACGCTGATGACTCAGTGTATGTATCACGTGAGCCCTTGGTAGCTCGTTTCTCAACTCCACTACCTGTTCCCATAGCATTTTATGCTTAATTGTGCCACCTTTTAAATGTAAAAAAAAAAAATGTAAGTCCGTTTTTATATAGCGCAGCTACTCACCCTTACGGGTCTCAAGGCGCTGGGGGCCGTAGTGGAAATTAAGTGAGCTATTGCCCAGAGTCACATGGTGCTGAGCTGAGCTGCCGCAGGAGCCAGGGATCGAACCGTGAACCCTGTGCTCCGAAGTCAGCTGCCCTGGCCGCTGCACCACACCTCTCCACACCTTTTGCGTCTTTAAACCCGTTTTGTTCCCAATGATGTAAATATTCATTGTACGACTGTACACAGTAAAAGGAATCACACACAATTAGTGTGGGGAATTCGTGTTCCGTATTTACAAGTGCCAGTATCAGTGCTTTTAATTCTGCTAACTGAGCCGTGCAGTCTCCTAGAGATTGCGTTTTAGTGCTACTGGGATGGAACTTTCCATCACGCATGCGACCTTTAACGATTGCACACGCCGCGCTGTAAGCTTGCTTACTCCCTATGGCTGGTTGAGCAGATCCGTCAGTGTAAATAATGTATTCATACTGATCTAGAGGCAAAATCTCATTTGGTAGAGGATATTCTTGTTCGTATTGCAGAAATGCCTGTGTTTTTAAACTTGGAACAAATCTGTATTCAACATCCGTTGCAGTAAGAGAATTAGCCCATTGTATCCATCTGGGATGTAAGGCTTTCGCATTTGGAATGCTAGCCTTTGTAACAGCCTCTAAGGCTGGTACTGGGGTCACGACTATTATGCGCTTTCCCTGAGCCAGAGCTCTTTCTCTTGCTACAGCGGTCTGCACTGCTGTCAGGATTTTTTCTGTTGAAGTAAAACGCATCTCTGCGTTTGTGTACAGGTGTGATTTGTATGCGATTGGTACTCTTTCACCTTCATTGAAAGTTAAATAAGGGTACCCGCATTGACCCGCTATTACTCGGATCACTAAGTTGCGTACGTTTACACAGGTCTGTAAATGTTTTGAAGCTATCATGTCTTCCTGTAGGGAACGCAGGATATTTGTATGTTCCTGTGTCCATTGTTTGACTGAAAAATCAGGTTTTATTAAGTCGTAGAAAGGTTTTACTCTTTCTGCGTAATCCAAAATGTATGTTCGACCAAAATTTAGGAATCCCAGAATTGATTGTAAATTCTTCAATGATTTTGGAGGTTGGAGCAGTGCACACTTTTCTAAAAAGTTAGCTGCTAGGCTTTTCCCTTCACTTGACAGCTCATATCCCAGAAACAGGACATTGAAATGGGCAATTTTAGATTTTTGAAATTAAATTTATAGCCCTCAGAGGCGAATCCCATAATAATGTTGCTCACCCTGGTCAAGTGCCTCGGTAAGTCATTGTCCGTCAGATAAATATCATCTACATAGGATAATGCTTCTTCATCCAAATTTTGGAGTAACTGTGTTACCCTTGCTGAAAACAACCCCGGGCTATTCTTATACCCTTTGGGGCAAACGACAAAATTGCCGTTGTGACCCTAGCCCTGAGAAAGCGGTCAGATACCTGCTTTCAGGCGCTATATTTTGGCAGAAAAATCCATTTGAGATATCAAGTGTTGTTTTGTATTTTTTCTGCACAATGTTACTCATTAATGCGGCACTGTGTGCATTTTGAACTGCAAATGTCTTTGTGCAAGTGTTTAAATGTCTGTAATCCAAAACTAAACGATATGTGTTGTCAGGTTTTGATACGGGAAACAAAGGATTGTTCATAGGTGAAGTGCAATTTTCTATCACCCCCTGGTATTCAAGTTGATCTAGGATCTCCTTGACTTGTTTTTTAGCTTCCTGTTTTATAGGATATTGCCTTTGAGCATTCGGGGAAACTTTTAACGGGATCAGGTGGTGGGTTGAATCCTCATCCCAACCAGCATGATTTTTGTACAATGCTGGAGCTAGGGCAACCGCCCACTCCTGCGCATATGCATGTTTTAAATGTATGGGAACGAGGTCGGAAAATGCTGGAAAAATTACCTTTTCTCCCTTTGGGCACTCCATGACGAATGCTGGCGGCCAGTCTTGCTCTGCTAATAGGATGTCATATCCAGATGACAGATTTTCCCAAAATAGACCTTTAACGTTTCTGGGCTTGTCCCCCTCCATCTGGAGAGTTATCTCATGTAACTTATGTGGGACACTTACCCGAGTATCAGGTGTTTCCACCGTGATATACTCACTCAACTCCGCTGTCACCAGAAATTCCTTCAGGTTCTAGCGAGCTATTGTTACTTCTGCCGCGCTGTCTAGCATCGTCAGAGCCCATTCCCCGTTCAGAAGCTGTGTCCTCAGAATTCTGGGCATGTCTGATCTTGAGACCTGCTACCTTCTCCTTTTTGAACTGAAGTTTTTGTTTCTGTTTATCTTCTTTTTTAGGTGCGTAGTCCGCAGCGCGTTGCGTGTCTCTGGACTTTGTACGCTCCTCTTGTCTGTGTTCTGACCGTCCTTCCCTCTCGGAGTTTTTTGATGAACCCTGAAAGGAACGAGAGGAACGTGTATCAGTATCCTGATACCTGTCAGGTTTCCTAATTTTATCCTTATTCCTGAGGTTATACCTCCTTTCAGAGGGCTCCTGTTGAGGAGACCTACCTCTGGATTGAGATCTGCTGTCTTTAGACTTTTGTTGTTTTTTATTTTCCCACTTCTTTTTAGAAGAAGCAGGTGTCTGCTTTGTAGTGTCCTTTTCAGGACTGCCCACCAGTTGTGGTTTTAATGCTTTCCCACCTAGACTGTCTCTGCTTAGTTCTGCATATGCAGTTTCAATTATTTTGGGTAGTTCGTGTTGTTGATCCACTGGACTGAACTCCCTTAGGCGTTGGCGGATCGCCACTAAAGCTGCTTCCCCCTTAATGTTAGCTAGTATTATAGCTGATACCTGATCAAAGTTGTTTAGTAACTTCATCCCTAAGTTTAGGGCAGGCTCTGCTCAGTACTCATTTAGTATCTGTCTCAATACGTCAGGTACTACTGCTAATGACGGGATACCATGTGTTCTGGTATATATGGCAGCAAAGACTGAATCCCAAGAGGTGCAGTGCTCTACTTGTGGTGTGATCCCCATGGGCAAGCAGATTGTTAGAATTCGGTGTTTTTCATAGGTGGTAGTATTCGGGAATACTGCCTCAAGCTGAGTTATTTTCTGAGCTATCCAGAATGGGATTTGTTCGCGTTTTGCTGGCATTTTGCCCATTACCGCGTGTAATGTTTGAGGAGTGATTTTATTTCCTGTACCCTGAGCTGGAGTACTATTTGCTGCACCTGGTGCAGGTTGGATTGTTAAAGTCCTCATGACGAATTGTGTCAGGTTTCTGTAGATTTTAATTAAATCTCTGTGTTGTATGAGTAATTCTGGCTGTGGCATTGTTCCAATGTCAGGATGGGGTGTGTAAGCCGCTAGTATTGGCCATGTGGCCCCATCTCCTCCGAGCGGGCCTAATCGTACTCTTCCTCGTACGTGGGGTAGGGCGCCATTAAACCAGTAATAATGTTCCTGGTAAGTGAGTGGAATCTCTATGTCCTCAAACGGACCATATTCCCTTGGTGCATCTCCTTTTATATAGTAGTGAAATGTCTTTGTTATGGCATTTGCTGCTGGGAATGTAACCCATGAATAGAACACCTCTGTTTTGTTTGATTCATGTGCCTCAATCACGAAAACTACCATGCCACCCCTAGCTTGTAAACCATTTTCTAATAGTCTTAGGGTGACTGTCATTCTGAATTTTGGTGCAATCTGTATTGCATTTACAGGATCTTCTCCTTCTTCTGAAAAATTCAGGTCAACTCTGTCTTCCCCTGCCTCGGAATCAGGCATGTTTAGAGGAAGAAGTGTTCAAAGGGAACTAAGATGAGGTGTTATGCACAATTTAGGAACTAAATGTCCTTCAAGCTTGATTAACCAACAGCCGATAAATAGGATATCTCGCCTACTCAGCTGTGGCGGAGTTTGTGCCCACCCACTCCAGACGTCTCTGGGGCTTTGTGAGTAGGTTCTCTGAGAATAGTACGACTGAACTACTCAGATTCTACTGTTAAATAAGTACCCAACCAACGTTGGCGGCACCATGTCGTGTAGTTCCTATAGTACCCATGCAGGACCTGCGTGTTTGGATAACAAAAACTGTGGGCTTGGTGTTAGACTGACTCTGTGCACCCCCACCGTATATGTTAGCCGGATTTGCATTAGCTAGCTCACAGTGCCACTAAAATCTCCTCTTATCGGGGAGAGATTAGTTCCTGGCAACCTTAGACCATGACAACCCTAATTCCTCAGAACCGTGGAAACAATATACTACTTTTCGCTCAGTCACTCGTGCTTACTTATTCGGTTTGTCTCAGAGAGTTACACAGAATAAACAGTCTGGGCATTTCAATAAGTATTTATTGAACAGTTGTTATTCTAGTGTAAAATATATGTGCTGCAGCAATCAGCAGACAATAGCAGAGATATATTATCAGTAGTACGATAAAAGTGAAGGGGTAGAACAGTTCTACCATATTGCAATAATCATGAATACATACATGAATATAAAAAGTATTATGAAAAGTGCGCGTACTCCTACGATGCCTAACTAGATGTACCTGAGTGTACCTAGCATATGTGTAGGTCTAAAAGCCTAAGAGCCAATAATCCCACTAGGATTTTGTCGAACCCCCATACCTGAATAGAGAGAGTGTGGGGCCCGTCCTGGTCTCGAGTTGGACACCCCGCAAGGGCTGTGTTAGACCACTGTCAGCTGGAGCGACTGCATGCAGGAGCCTCAGCGTCTCTGGTCAGTGTGTCAGCATGGAAGTCTCGGTTCCCTCTATCTTACCGTGGCAAGATGTGGTGTATTTATACCCTAAAGTGTCTCGTCCCTCAGTATAGTTTGTATTGGTCTTAGTTAGACATGAGGAAGACGTCAGGGGTGAACTTTGTATATACATATTATGCGGGAGATGTAGCTGGTGAATGCTCATGCATAATTTATGAGTACATTGTAGGCCTGTGTTCTGGAAAGACCTTGCAGTGTTCTAACCACAGACTAGATAACGTTCAACCCTCAGAGCTCGTTGTGTACTGTAGGGAACTAATGTAGGTGAAAGATCATGCCTATATTAGGAGCCATGACTATAATAGGGCATATACGAGTATGACCATAATAGGGCATATACGAGTAAGACCATAATTGGGCATATACGAGTATGACCATAATAGGGCATATACAAGTATGACCATAATTGGGCATATACGAGTATTTCTACATTATGGCATATATGAATGGGTCTACATTAGGGCCTATATACGAAACATAACAAAGGAATCGCAAATTACCACCAACTTCAAGATGGTGGTAATTTGCAAATTCCTCGAAAAATGCACTTTTTAGCATTTTTCTAGGTGCCATGTGGCGTGCATACATGCCCTTAGGGCATGTATTTGTGCCACATGTGCACACATGCATATTTCAGGGGTGCAACAAGGTGTCCTTTTGGCCCCCTTGCACCCTTGAAATTGCATGCGCAATTTGCGAGTACCTATTGGGTACTCACAAATTGCGCATGCAATTCCCATTCATTCCTATGGGCCTCTAGGCCCATAGAAATGAATGGGAAGCCATTCCTTAATTGCGACTCGCAATTTGCGAGTCGCAAATAAGGAAAGCATAGGAATCGCAATTTTATTTGCGAAACCTACATACATTGCATTTTGCGAGTCCATAATAGCGATTCAGTAAAATTCGCTATTAAGGACTCGCAAAATACAATGTTGATACATCTGGCCCTTAGATTTTTAAGAGCGATGGAACTGATTCCTTTTAGCACCTTTGAGACTTTTTATTTTTTAAGTATGCAGCCTTAAATATTCTTGAAAACTCTTTTATCATTTTATGAACAAATCATTTGTGTTCTGCGTAGCATTCAGGTCATGAGCCAGGACCCCAAACTCAGGCTGTTGGTACCACTAGGGGAGATGGGTTCTAACATGATTTTTTGCAAGTTATGGATGCCTAGAAATGGAAAATATGTGATAGCAGTTATCATACTTCACCTTTTGTCTGATATTAATGGAATAGCAACCATAGCGGGAAAAAATTAATGGTTTCATATTTTTCATAAATAGCATACAAATTCAACATAATATGTGGAAAAATAAATCTAATTCCACCAGATTAGATAAATTCAACATTATTTAAAAAATAATTATGATTTATTAATTGTATTAATAACAATATAGTCCTTAAAATAATAACAATAAATCTTTAGGATTCCTCATATATTGATTTAGATTATATGCATAATTTTCACTTACAATGTCAAATAATAATAGTTACATCTTACATAGGCACTGTATGTCATGAGTGAACATAAACACAATTTTATCATTCACATTCGTCGTCATCATCTTCTTCTTCTGAATAGGTGTCATCATTCTATGTGTCTGTTAGATTTTCACAGGCCGGAAGTCTGCGCATGTCAGTTCACTTGAGGTCAATTAGACAGCAGGCACATGTTGGCAGTTTTCAGTTCCTAATGCAGTCGCAAGCTTGTAGATCTAACACAGCCTGAGGTGCTGGCTGCCCCTCCATCCAATCCACTACCAGTTGCTCTGCTCCCTCATGTTTTTCCAACTCCCACCCTCTCCCAATTGGACTAGGTGTCTGTGGATCATTCAAAAGACATCTCTTGCTTATAGCTGCTTGATAATTCAAACGTTCGGCATGTTTCCGCAGTCCCTGCAAGGTAGAAGTTGATGACTGTCTATCTCAGCCATCTTTGCACAGAAAAGGTGATATTTCAAGTCTTTCACATGATGAACCAAAGATTTTGGTGCATACAGCAAGCATGAGAATTGCTCCAATTTCTCCATTAGTTCTTCAGAGAGATCCCATTCGTCTCTGAGCTGCGAAAGTATTTCCTGTGTATGTCTTTTGGCAGACAGAATTTTGAATGCACTTACATTTCTTTTTCCCACAAATGTGCTTACTGTGTCTCATCTGGTAAACGTATGGAGACCTGCAATTGCTCAACAAACATTTTCACCAAGAGGTGAAGCTATTTCCCCAATATCAAGGCCTCGCATGCATGTTTTAGTACCACATTGCAGAAACAATATAGCCATGATTCTGTCATGGAATCCCAAAAATATAATATACACATCAGTGTCATCTGAGCTTATCATTACTGCCTCATAAACCTCATTAGCAGCATGTGCAGCATGCAGCAACAAAGGATCAACTGCTTTTTCATGTCTACTGTTAAGATTGGGCACTTTGTGGCTCTCTTCAGATGTGATTTTGTATCATTTATCTTCACAGTTCACGAACAGTGTTATATTCTCAAGAATTACAAAAAATTCTGGTTTCCTCCATTCAATAACAAGAAATGTGATGAGAGTTGGTTTATTCTTTACATGGCTTAGGAATTTCCTCCACTTTCTGACAATCTGGGAAAATAACAAGATGCATGATAATGGGCTTCTGCAGCCACTGTGTCCCTACTAAAAACTGCTAAGACCTTCGAAACACAATTAATGGTCTTGAAGCGTTTTGTCAACTCTAAGCTCTATGGCCTTGATTAATTTCTTACGTGTTGATGTAGCATTTTATCTTTCCACAAAATATGCATTCTTCAACATACACTTTTCGCTTAATAGTCTGTAAATCTCTCTTCATTGTAAACAGGATCCTGCACTTGGGGTGAGGACAGGCATAAGAAATTGGGAAGCTACGGAGGAGCATATCTATTAGAGATGGCTGAAGTTTCATGCATTGTCTGAAAAGTCTGGCTCTTCACCTTGCCATCTTCCGGTCTTGCAGGGGCATCCTGCATTAGGAAATCCAAATAGAGTTCAACCCTCTAGGCATTCTTCTCTTGCAAGTACAAGGAGTGGCATCTGATACTGAGGGATTCAGGAGGCAGGATGGCCAAAGCAGGGTAGAGCACAGAGATCTGGGGCAGGGCTTCAGAGGTAAAGGAGAGACATTGAGTGGTGCGGGTAGCAGGGCTTGGCAAGTGCTTAATTTGTGAACAAATAAATGCCAGGGCTCTCATCAGGAAGCCACTGTAGCTTGCACCACACATTGTCCCTGCCATGCTGTCAATGATAGTAACAACAAGACTACTAACCATCATACTCCTACAAGTGTGGCAATTCAGACTATTTCAGGCCCCCAAAGCTATAAGAATGGCTTGGTAGGCAGGTTATAGTCTTTTTTAATGTATATTAAATTAATAATAACATTTTGTTGTGGTCATCTCTAAATTAGCCAGACAGCGCCACCTTATGGCAGACTGTCACAGGTGTCGGTGTTGACAATTAGGTGCGGTGCCGAGCACTGGAAACCACCGGCTCAAATTAAGCTCTCGCTTGGCCCTGGTACCAAGAGAGTGGTTGGTCTTTGAGCAGCAGGATAGTAGTTCTGAGTGGCAGGAGAATGGGTTCCTGCTGGGGCACAGGGTCCCTAAAACTGCCATTTTATGTTTAAAGTTTGCAGCTTGGCACATCATTGGCTTAAGAAGTTTGTGAAATAAATTTCCCATGGTTACAAGTGGGCAGACAAGAACCTTAAATACTCATAATATTTATGCAAACTCCTCATTGAATAATGTATACACCTAGATATGTGCCTGGCCCCCACTATGGTAGACCAAAAGTTGAAACAAATTATACATGGGCAGATCAAGTTGCACAGAGCTATTGGCATACAAACATATTATTTGGAAGTTCAAATATATTTTGTGGATTTGCTTATGTGAATACGCACTTCCTCCCCCCCTGCAATAGTGCAACTCGGGGACAAAATTACAAATTGAACCTCAATATGTAAATGCTTTACTTTTGAGGATTACCTGTCATTATGAATATGTGTGACCAGCGGCAGCCGGCACAGGTAAGCGTGGTGGGGCGGGGCGGGCGGGGTGGAACAGGGGAAGTCGACAGGCGACGGAATAGGTCAAATTAAATACATTTTAAAAAACTATTCCGGTGGCAGTCAAATTTCCCCCCACACCACCCGCTCCACCGCGCTTACCTGCACCGGCCACGACTGTGTGTGACAATAGTGTTTATTTTCATTGGCGAATTATTTTACTAGATATATTTGAATGTGTTGCTTTCAATCATTGTAATTGTAAGGCAGCTAAATTATTTGGAAGGAATACATTTAAAATCTTTCTATTGTTGAGCTTGGAGCGAGTGAGATTCCCAAAGATGACATGAAAAAAGCTCAGACCTCAGAAACCATTACTGTCTACTAGTATCAGGTCACTGCCAGTGAATGTGTGTGCATACTGCAACAAGGGAATACCATATACTTTACCCAGGAACCAGCCTTAGGTAAGTATTAGAAAACAATGGTACCTGAAGTAATAAATATGGTGCATAACCGTATATAGGACAACAAATGTCAAAATGATTCATATGAAAACATATTATACATGGATACAATGAGGCAATAAATATAAATATTTATTCTGACTGAATAACAATGTAAAGAAACAGAGGTGACAAAGTAAATAGGGAAATGACATGCTTAACAAACACACACCCTCTCAAATTGTGAACTTCGGACGGAGTTACAATGCAAAGAAAAAAAGGTGACAATAAACTAAATAGGGAAATGACATGACATGAACATACAGACACAGAAACACACACACCCCACAAAGTGTAAACAGCCATATGACCAAGAAAACATCTTGGAATATGGTGGGAGAAACTGAGCAGTAGCAAACACAGTTATGAATTAATTAAAAAGATTTATAGGAGATTAGTCAATGACCTTTTGACCCAATTGAAAAAATGGGTCATCATCAAGTCTAAGAAATGTAGAAACCCCAAGATCGGATTCAGAGGAAGGCCAGGAGGTCCCTAGTCCAAAACGATGGCCAGCCCGATTGAAGGTTAAAGATGATAGGGCTTATTTATGAGCCCTTGCGACACTTTGCTCCGCAGGTGCGTCACTTTTTATGACGCACCGGCGGCGTAAAAATGTGCCATGTTACGCCCTATTTACAAAGTGACGCATCTAGACAGATGCGTCACTTTGTAAACCCCTGCCCTTCATTATTCCTCCGTCAGGTATAGTCTATGCAGGGTGGGCGTTCCCCGCATCAAAGCCTTGTAGAAGTGGCACATTGAAATCTATAAGATTTCAGTGCGCCACATCTAGGACGCCATTGCGTGAAAACCTTACGCCTGCCTCATGTCAGGCGTAAGGGTGACGCAGGGCCTTTCACATGGGGATTGCCCCAAGTGAAAGGACCCATTGCTGGAGCTGCATCTGTTTTCAGACACACCCCAGCAATGCGCCACTTTTGCGCATGCAGATACATCAGGAATACTGACGTATCTGTAACTCCTTGCGACATGATGCGCCGTACTTTAAATACGGCGCATCTATGGTGTCGCAAGGAGGGCACACTGAGAAGTGTTGCATCGCTGTTTGTTGTAGTGATGCGACACTTCTCATAAATGAGGCCCGATGTGTTCATCGTAGATGCCCAAAACTCGAATAAATATAGCTCCATTATAAAAGCATCTCAACCACTCACATATATGGTGGAGGAAGTCGCCGATAGGTGTCAAACCAGATTGGTAAAGGGAGTGATGTCAGTTAGGAGTAACAGCCGAAAATAGTCAGAGTAAATAACTACATTTGATTAAAAAGGCTCTCTGGCAGAGTTAACACTGAAGAGTAAGCTGACCGAACGGAGCAAGGATCCTCACTTTTGAGCACTTTATAGATAAACTTGTCAGGACTGAATGATATAAGTGATATCAAATGATAAAAGGTTTTCTTTGAAGCAATCCTATAGATGAAGTATTACAATGTTGCATACCTTTAAAATTCCCAAAGCTAAGATAGGCATTATGAAATGTTGCTGAAATGTATTTGTTACAATAAGCCGTCACAGTAACTGTAGTTTTCATTCATGGAATTATTAACAGCTGTCCATAGTCCTTCTGTTTTAATCTTGTCACTGTCACCTAAAAGCCATGCAAAGTTTAGGAAATTAACTCTGCACTTGTGGAAGGGGGAGAGGGTTTGTACACAGTATCAGGGGATTCTCAGTGGGGAGGAATCCCACTGTGATCATGGCTTTAAACAAACCAGGACGTGTGCTTTCTGCAGCTGTACCATAGAGCAAGAGGAAGACCACTGGTATTTGCAGGCTCCTGGCGGCTGCCAATGCTCTTGTAGGGGTAAGTTCATAGGCTAGCCCCAGTTGCTTCTCATAGGAGATCGGTGATGTAGGCAGTTGGTGGTGGCGAAAGGAGGAACAAACTGCATCTACTGGAGGCAGAGGAAGGGAGGGGTTCATGCTAACTTAAATCGTCATGATCTGCCAAAGTCTGAAGCACCTCCTTCGTGCTGCGAATGAAGGAAAACACTATTTGAGATTTGTTCTCCAGAACCCTTTGCACAGATGCTTTCCTAAAATGGAGTAAGACGACTCAAAAAAACATGGAGGAGCAACAAAACCCTGGAAACCCGCGCCGCCTACAAAGCAGCCACCACCAGACACCACCAACTCATTAAAACCACAAGGTAGAAATCCCTCCAAGACAGAATCCTCACCAGTGCACACAACACCAAAGAGCTCTTCTCTATCATAAAGGAATTCGCGAAACCAGTGAAGCAACAGGCATCCCACCCTACCAAGACCTCTGCAACAGACTCAGCATCTTCTTCCACCACAAGATTAAGATGATCTACGACAACTTTGACAACCAATACCACCTCACTGCTCCAGATCCCCCATCATGAGACTTCACCCAACAGACCCTGCTCAAATGGATCCCGCTCACGACAGAAGACACCTTGAAGACCATGAAATGCATCCACTCCAGAGCACCATAAGACCCCTGCTCACACAACATTTTCTACAGAGCCGCCTCTGCCATCACACTTGAACTACATTGGATGATCAACTGCTCCTTTGAGACTGCCACCTTCCCCGATGACTGGAAACATGTCAAAGTCAGCCCCCTCCTGAAAAAACCTTCCACAGACCTGACAGACCTCAAGAACTTCAGGCCCATCTCCCTGCTTTCCTTCGCAGCCAAGGTAATCGAAAAGGCCGTCAACACCCAGTTAGCAAACTTCATCAAAGCTAACAACATCCTGGACATCTTCCAATCCGGATTCCGAAGCAACCACAGCACCGAGACTGCCTTACTTGCTGCCACCTACGACATCCGCTCCCTCCTCAACCAGGGCGAAATGGCAGCGCTCATCCTCCTGGACCTCTCCATGACGCCGGCATCTGCGGCAAGGCTCTCGACTGGATACGTTCCTTCCTCACTTGCAGAACTCAGCGGGTTAGACTCCGTCCCTACCTCTCGGAACCGACAGAGACCAACTGCTGAGTGCCCCAGGGCTCCTCCCTCTGCCCCACCCTCTTCAACATCTACATGGCCCCCTTGCAACCATCGTCAGGAACCACGGGCTCAACATCGTCTATTTTGCCTACGACACCCAGCTGATCATCTCCCTCACCAACGAACCCAACATCGACAAACACAACTTCCAAGAAGCGATGAAAGCCAATGCCACCTGGATGAAGAACAGCTGCCGAAAACTCCCCTCGGAAAATACAGAAGTCCTCACACTTGGCTCCACCCCCTCCGCATGGAACGACTCTTGATGGCCCTCCGCCCTCGGAAATCCCCCTACCCCGACGGACCACCCTCAAAACCTCAGCATCATACTAGACTTATCGCTAACAATGAACCACCAGATCAACGCCGCATCCTCGACCTGCTTCAACACCCTCTGCATGCTCCGAAAGATTTACAGATGGATCCCAACCAAATCCAGAAAAACCGTCACGCATGCAGTCATCAGAGGCAGACTGGACTATGGCAATGCTCTGTATGCCGGAAACCATAAGAAACTTCTTCGCAAACTCCAGACTGTCCAGAACGCCGCAGCCAGACTGATCCTCCACATCCCCCATCGCAGTCACATCACCTAACACCTGCACAATCTCCACTGGCTTCCAGTCGAAAGAAGAATGACCTTCAAACTCCTCACCCACGCATGCAAGGCCCTTCACAACACCGGACCCACATACCTGAACACTCAGCTCTCCTTCCATGCACCCAAAAGATACCTTCAATCAGCCCAGCTCTCTCTTGCCACTGTCCCTCATATCAACAAGACTAGAAAGTGAAGAAAGTCCTTTGCCTACCTCACAACAAAAGCCTGAAACACCCTCCCCATCCACCTCCGGCAATCTCCCACATTGCCCCAGTTCAGGAAGGACCTCAAGACCTGGCTCTTCAGATGACCTCAGCACACTACGTAGCCGCCCCCCACCTCAGTGCCTTGAGACCCTCATGGATGAGTAGTAGCCCATTACCAACCCTTGATTGATTGATTGATTGAATGATTAATACACTGGTTGTTGTTTGTTATTGGAATTAGTCTTGTGTTCTCCGGAAACCAAGCTCATGCATGTACACCAGTTTATTTGTGGGAGATTTAGTTAGCTGTGATAACATGGTAGGGGTATATGAGTTCATGCAAATGGTTTTGGTGGAAGAAATAGATGGGGAGAGAGGAGATTATATATTGCTAGAATGAAGGGAATAGTTTCAAAGAAGGGGATGTTTTGATCTATGAAGAAGGGGTGTGGGCAATTTGCTCAAATACAATAACAGAATAATGCAGGCTGTTACGTGACTTAGAGAAAGCTACACTCAGAGAGAAATGTAGAGCGGGAGTTAGAGGATAGTGGGTAAGGAGAGGGTAATTTGATAGAAATAAAAGAGAGCGGGAGAATCAATAGCGATACACAGTGTATTGTATTGTAAACATTCTTTTACCAGAATATATAAAGTGTGTAGTGCCACTCTGTGGGGCACCAAAAAAGCTTATTTGTATGGCCAAGAAGTGTGTATGGGAGTGTAGTCAGAGGGAGTGTCACCAGAGGTTTGTTGTCTTTGCTTTGAGCCTATGTGGGATATTTTTCCATGTTATGTGAGATAACTGCTGAGGTTCAGTTATTGCCTTATGGCAAGAAAGAGCTTGGCAGTGGGATGTGAGAAAAAGATGAGGACTGCCGCCAGATCCAATCTTCAGACGTGAGTATTTAGTTTTTTAATGCATTTAAATTGAGATAGTTTCCACTGATCTAATGGTCTACCGCTTTGAGGCAATTCTTTTACATCCTTAGGGTTTTACAGTCAGAGAATTATCTTTGTGTCATCAACATGATCATAGCAGATTATTTCAAAGCTCTTGACTGCTTCTGTTAGTTGTTTTATGTAAAATTTGAAAAGAAGAGGTGAGATGATAGATCCATATGGAACTCCTGTTTTTCAGCTGTTTAGTTTTGATGAAAAGAGGTGGGTGTGATCATATTCATCCTGTTCGTAGGTTAACATGAAATTCAATTCAGGCAAGGCAGTTTCTTTATACTGATTTCTCTGCATCTGAGAGGTAAAGCATCAGGGTGGACCGTATCAAAAGCTGCTGAGCGGTCTGAAAGAAATAGCATGCAGCTATACCATTTTTGTCAACAGTGGTTTTCAAGCTGTCCCAAATTGTGAATAAAGCTAAATCAGTGCCTCCACCAGGGATGTTTTCAGTTTGGTGGTCTGAAAGTACATGTTTATTCCATGTATTCCAAAATCTAGAGGAAGGCATCTCTTTCCATTAGTTTGCCATGGAGAGGTCAATTAGATATTGGCCTATAATTGTTTGCCAAGTTGAGGTCCATTAGTTATTGATCTGTAATTGATAGGCTCCTGTGGGTACAGATTGTTTGTCCTGAGTACTGGGTGTATGAATGTTTTCTTCAGGCCCTCTGGAAAAAAACACTTTTTGTTAAGGAGATGTTAATTATGTTTCTCACAGGGATAGCTGAAGATGTTGGTTGCCAAATCTTTTTGAAGATTTATGGGGTGATTGGGTCAGATGGACAGCCTGCTGTTCTGCTGGTTTTTGACAAGGTTAGAAAATGTGGCCATTGAGATTTCTTTTGGGGCAGTTAACTTTCTTGAGCACTAAACATGATTCCAACATGCCCATTTTATTAATGTAATGAGTCTCTAGCATATTGCTGAAATCTTTAGAGTTGGAAGTGCAGCTTGATTTTCTGGATTGTGAAACTCTGATAGAATCAAGAGTTATTTTGTTGGACATCTTGAATGAAGACAGATCTTGTTGATAGGGTGCTTTGATTCATACTACATGCTTTAGAGTGCTGAGATTTGTCTTTTTATTTTTCTTAATTCTTCATTCGAAAACAGAGTTTTTGTTTTCCTATTGATTTCATTTGACATTTTCTATGGAATGAATGCATCAAATGTTGAGATCAGACTTTCATAAAGCATTTCTACTGTGATTTTTTTTCCCAAGTCAGTGTTTCGGGTTAATTGAGTTTCACAGTCCTCCATGTTCGATTTGTTCCATACTCTGTAGGAACAAGCCAATAGATGGGGGTTAGCTCACTTTTTATGAGAACCTCTGTGAAAAGACTACAAGGTGATGATCACTCCATGTGTCTGGAGTGAAACATTGAATGGCAATTAGTTCTGGATTGCAAAAGATGACATCTAGGTATGACTTGCCATCTGGGTAGAACCAATAACAACCTTTGTAAATTGTAAGCTTCAAGGGATGTTAAAATAGCACTTGTTTGAGATTTGTTACATTTGCCAAACCGAATGTTTAGACCACCAAGGAATAAATTGGTGTAAAAGGTTGATATATCTGATACTGCATCCAGAATAGCATCCAGAACAGCATCAGTAAATGCTCCATTTTTTGTGGGAGCGATGTCGAACAAGAGATAATTGCAGGTGAATGTATGATTGGGATTGCATCTTCTAAGAAGGGTTTAACAGCCTAGTATGGTAATGTCTTCTGACTTGAAGAGCATAATGGAATATGTGAAAAAAGTGGCCAGTTTCCTCCTTTCTTTCCTGGTTTGTGGGGGATAATGCAATAACAAGATGGGATTGGTTTATGAAGTGTTGGCGCCACATCCTCTCCCAGCCATGTTTCCGGAATGAATAAAATGTCTGAATTCATACCCAATACTAAATGTAGCTCTGTAGATATCGTTTTTGTTAATTGAGTGTGCGCTTATTCTCATATAGTTAAAGTAAAATGGGTTGATTTTGGGTGAGGGAAGGTTTTGTTGGCATTGTTTATTCAGCTCTTTATTGCTCTGTCACTGCTGCTGAGTTGGATTATTTCCTTTTGTGCATTAGGTGATGATGCTATTGGCAGAGAGAGAGGGAGAACTAACTGTTGCGCCTGGGTTTCCTGTTCAATCATGGACCTCTTCAAACAGACTTAAATGCAATTTAGTGGAGTGTTTGTGGAGTTGGGGAGGTGTTGGAGTGACTCTGTAAATGCAACTTTGGAGGTGTGATTGATTGCGATTTTGTGTTGTGTTGATTTTGGTCTGAGTCCTGTTGTATTGTAACAATTGTGAAGCATGAGTTGTAGCTGAGATAGTGTTTGTGTATTTTCTGTGTTTGTTAAAGATGGAGTGGGTAAGAGGAATTGGAGGAGATCCAGTGTCTAGCTCTATGGCGCTATATTTGGCAAGTAAAAAAAGCTGTGCATGAATGTGTGTTGGAGTGGTGTGCTGTGCGATGTCTGCTGGTTGGAGTGAGTAAGGCAAGAGAATGTGAAGGTCATGTGGTATGTGGCTTTTTTAGGGTAATACAGGCTATATGGGAGAGTGAAGTGGGACAGTTCTGTTTAGTGTGAATTCATTCAGGCATTGGAGCCATGTGAGG
This sequence comes from Calotriton arnoldi, assembly GCA_963921515.1. Taxonomy (NCBI): domain Eukaryota; kingdom Metazoa; phylum Chordata; class Amphibia; order Caudata; family Salamandridae; genus Calotriton; species Calotriton arnoldi. The sequence continues at coordinate 2,984,285 of CAWUFW010001098.1, forward strand.
AGAGGATGCTGGAGGAGTGAGAACCTGATACCGTGGATTGACTATCATTGCTATTGGTTGTTGATTAGTCAGAGAGAGTGGTGGAGGTGGAGGCATTTCTTTTGATGTAGTGGTTATGGGTTGACATATTGGAGAGCGTGAAGGGTAAAAGAGATGATGAACGTAAGGAAAAAATAGGGGTAAAAAGAGGAAGGTTAATAAGGGAAGAGAATGGGAAGGAGACACAGGGAAGGGCTTGGATGGCTACATTGTGCAGTGTAGAGGTATCAGGAGTGAGACGGTTGGGGAGTGGCAGTGGAGTAGAAGGAAGTATATCATAAAGATAGGGTGTAGATATTTAAGGAAATGTTGGTATTGGAGGAGTAGTCGGAATTTCTAGGAGCAGGGAGAGGGCTAGGGACAGAGCTTTGGGATAAAATGAATATTTTTGATGAGAGAGCTAGATGAATATGGGTGTGGAAAGGATGAGATCCACAGAATTACAAGTTGGGAGAAGGGGAGTAAACTGATGTGTGAGTGAGGATGCATGTATATTGCATTTGAAGAAACAATGACTGTTCTAGTCTGTTGGGGATGAGTGCACTCTATGGGATTAAAGCGGAAAGGGTAGGGATTACTCCAAGGTAAACTCTCGTAGCACGTAAATGAGGGGTTATAGCCTGGGACAGTTTATCATCATAATTTTTGCAAGAGGATTACATGATTGTAGATGGAGATTTTGGAAAGGATATTAGGATCTAGGAGCATATTTATGTACATTGTGATGTAGGGCATCAAGTCACCTTGTTGCGCTGCCCTGCTTCACAGGGAAAGGGCAGGAATGTGCCGTATTTATCCAATACGGCCCATTCCTGTCCTTCTCCTTTGTGGTGGTGCCGTTTTGGCAGCTTAGTGCCAATGCAGGCACCCTTGCACCATTATCATTATATCACGCAGGGCAGCACATTTTAGGGAAAGGGAAGGAATGTGCAGTACTTAACATTGTACAGCACATTCCTGGCTTTTCCCTGCACTGACACACAATGTATTGCCTAGCACCAACGCATTCACCCTTGCACCATGGGACACCGTCCTGCACAAAAACAATACTGACAGGCATTTTCCTCTTTCTATGTGAAGTGACATAAAGTACAGTGGTGCAGAGGAGATTGGTGTAGAGTGAAGTGCCATAGATTAAATTGGTTTTGAGTAAAGTGGTGTAGAGTGCCCTGGTGTAGAGTGCAGTGACATAGTGTAGAGTGGCATAGAGTGCAGTAGCATAGAGTAGAGTGGTGCAGAGTAGATTGCAGTGGCATAGAGTGCAGTGGCATGAAGTAGCTTGTTTCAGAGTAGAGTGAAGTCGTGCAGGGTAGAGTACAGAGGTGTAGAGTAGAGTGGGGTAGAGTGCAGTGGCAAAGAGTAGAATGATGCAGAGTGCAGTGGCATGCAGTACAGCAGTGCAGACTAGATTAGAGTGGTGTGGAGTGATGCAGAGTGTAGTTGTGTAGAGTGTAGGGGTGTTGCGTGCATTGGCAAAGAGTACAGGAGAGTGGCGTAGAGTTGAGTGGTGCAGGGTAGAGTGCAGTGGCGTAGAGTGCATTGGGGTAGAGCGGTGCAGAGTAGAGTGCCACAGAGAGAAATGGCATAGAGTACAGTGGTGCAGAGTAGAATAGAGTGGTGTAGAGTGCAGTGACATAGAGCTCAATGGTGTATAGTGGTGTTGAGTATTGCAGGGTAGAGTACAGTGACGTAGAGTGCAGTGGTGCAGAGTAGTTGGCGCTGAGTGCATTGGTTTTGAGTAAAGTGGTATTGAGTGCATTGGCATAGAGTGCAGTAGTTTAGAGTAGAGTGATGTAGAGTGCAATGACAGAGTAGAGTGATGTTGAGTAGAGTGGTGTTGAGTGGCACAGCATAGAGTGCAGTGGTGTACAGTGGAGTGGCACAGAGTGAGGTAGAGTGGCGTAGAATGCAGTGGCATAGAGTAGATTATTTCAGAGTAGAGTGAAGTGGCATAGAGTCGAGTGGTGTAGGGTAGAGTGTGGTGGTGCAGCGTAGAGTGCAATGGCATAGAGTAGTGACGTAGAGTAGATTGGTACAGAATAGTGTGCAGTGGCATAGAGTGAAGTGGCACAGAGTAGAGTGGTGCAGAGTAGAGTGGCGTAAAGTGCTTTGGTGTAGAGCACAGTGGCATAGAGTGGTGCAGAGAAAAGTGGCATAGAGTACAATGGTGTAGAGGTAAGTGGTGTAGAGTGCAGTGGTGCAGAGCAGATTGGTATAGAGTGTATTGGTTTTGAGTATGTGGTGCAGTATGCATTGAGTTGAGTGCAGTGGCACAGAGTGCAGCTGTATAAAATAGAGCAGCGTGAACTTTAGTACCGCTGGGTAGATTGCAGTGGAATGGAGTGGCACAGAGTGGAATGGTGCAGAGTGGAATAAAGTGATGTACAGTGCAGTGGAGTAGATCATTTCAGAGTAGAGCGCAGTGGCAGAGTGCAGTTGCATAGAGCGCAGTGGCATAGAGTGCAGTGATGCAGGCAATATTGGAATGGCTTAAAGTGGATTGGCGTTGAGTGCAATGGCATGGAGTGGAGTGATATAGAGTGTAGTGGCGAACAGTGCATTGGCTTAGATTGCAGTTGAGTAGAGTGGTGAAGAGTAGAGTGCAGTGTCATAGAATACAGTGGTGCAGAGAAGAGTGGTGTAGAGTTCAGTGGCACAGATGCAGTGTTGCAGAGTAAAGTGGAGTTGAGCAGAGTAGAGAGGAGTGGTGCAGTGTAGAGTGCAGTGGCGTAGAGTGGAGTAATGCAGAGGGTAGTGGCATAGAGGGTAGTGGCGTACAGTGCATTGGCATAAACTGCAGAGGCATAGAGTGGAGTGGCAAAGAGTTAAGTGGCAGAGAGTGCAGTTTTGCAGAGTAGACTGTTGTAGAGTGCAGTGATGTATGGAAGAGAGCACTGGCATGGAGTGCAGTTGCATAGAGTGGTGCAGAGTTGAGTGGCATAGAGAGTAGCGGCATAGATTACAGTGGTACGGAGTAGAATAGAGTGGCCTAGAGAATAGTGACATAGAGTACAATGGAGTGCAGCAGTGTATAGTGCAGTGGTGTAAAGAGTTGCAGAGTAGAGTATAGAGATGTAGAGTGCAGTGGTGCAGTAGATTAGCGTACAGTGCAGTGGCGTAGATTGCATTGCTTATGTGTAAAGTGGTGAAGAGTGCATTGGCATAGATGCAGTAATGCAGAGTAGAGTGCAGTGGTGCAGAGTAGAGTGGAGAAGTACAGAGTAGAGTGGAGAGGTGCAGAGTGGAATGACGCAGAGTGGAGTCGTGCCGTGAGCAGTGGCACCGAGTGCTGTAGCACTGAGTGCAGTGGTGTAGAGTAGATTGTTTCAGAATAGAGAGGAGTGGTGCATGGTAGAGTATATTGGTGTAGAGTACAGTGGTGTAGAGTGCAAAGTATATTAGAGTAGCATAGAGTGGACTGGCATTGAGTGGACTGGCATATAGTGCACTAGTGTAGAGTGGAATGGTACATAGCAGAGTGCATTGGCTTAGAGAGCAGTGGCATAGAGTGCAGTGTTGCAGAGTAGAGTGGTGTGGTGTAGAGTGCAGTGGCAAAGAGTGCAGTGGTGCATAGTAGAACATTGTGGGGTAGAGTGCATTGGCATAGAGTAGAGTTGTGTATAGTAGCGAGGTGTAGAGTGAAGTGGCGTGGAGTGGTGCAGAGTAGAGTGCAGTGATGCAGTGTGGCGTGGCATGGGGGGAAAGTTGTGTGTGGAGTTGTGCAGAGTACACTGCAGTGGTGTGGAGTGGTGCAGAGTAGAGTGGACTGGGGTAAAGTGGAGAATGCATGGTGTGGTAACGTACTGCCATTAGAGACAAAGCATCTTCAATTGAAATGCCCATTACATTTGCACAGACATACAGTTTTACTGATAAAAGTATACAACATACAAACAATAATATGTGAAAATATCATCTAGTGTACTGATTTGTTTTGATCATATTAAAATATTAGTTTCCATAACACTTCAGAGTTATCAAAAAATGGGCTTCATTTGTGCTTTTCTAATTCTGATATATTTTGAAATATCTGCATAGTTCATGTACAGACATTTAAATTTTCTAGTGTTCTAGAAAAAAATGACATCCTACAGCCTTCCACAAGCAAACTCCTAGCAGCCAGCATGATTGTCACATAAATCCTCTCACTTTGAATTTAGAGAAAGAAAAGTGAGCACTAAGCTCCCTGGAAGACAGAGCCTGACATTTTGCCTCTGTCTTAGAATGCACAGCAAATGTGACAAGATAAGATCAAGTTTTAAAGGTCTGTCAACAGAAATTGAGCACTGGTAAAAGAATACAGTAAATAGAGTTTGGGCATCGAAAGGACAAACTCATGCTAGACAGCCTAAAACAAATAGAGCCAACAAATAGAAAGCAATCAAATGTGAGTAACAAATTACAAAGTCAATGGTAAGCTTTCAGAATGTCCCCAAGATGTCATTAGCAAACAAATCAGCTGCTCTGTCTGGTAGGAAGAGACGGTAAAAACGTGTCAAAAACAGAAATAAAGAACCTGCATGAGTTAAAGAGGCAGGGAGTGTCTGTCTAGTCATGGATTAAAAAGGCATGAGGTGGAATCAAGGCAAGGCAGCCTTGGTATTTAGCACACCTAAATACAATAGCACTAACTGCAGGCTCCTGAGCAAAACTTTGGGCCCAGCTCATTCCCTTTAACAAATGAAGCACTGGATGTGGACACGAAAGGTGATGACACAGAAAGTGAAATGCGCCTCAGATTGACAGTCGGTTTAAAAGCTGAGTAGGCAGACAGAAAAGAGATAGATGATTGCTATGTTGCCCCAGGTACTGACGCAAAGAATCGTTAAAAACAGCAGGTGAGAGGGCAAGAGGTAACACACAAAAATCACTCCGGCTGCTGACAGCACGTATTACTTTGGCGAGGTGTGGAAAAAGACCGAAAAACTTTCTTTGAGAATGGATTTCGTGAGGACGAGTAGAGAAAGTTTGGAAATCAGAAGAAATTAGGGCTCAATCAGCATCGTGTAAAAACAAGGTGCTAAAACCTTTGCAACTGCAGTTACAATGTACAAAAATGTCTAAATAAGATCTAAAGTTTTACTGTTTTGAAGATTTCCATGCTTACAGTTTCCACAAGTGCAGAACGCTATGGTGCTAGCAGTATGAACTCTGTTAGTTCCAATGATTCAAAGGATACATCTGAAAAAGTCGGAAATATAATAAAATCCCGAACTTAGAGTGTGGTGAGTCGCGTTTTGAGATCAATCAGTTGGACTGGAATTGGATGTAGGCACTAACACAGCGTGGACTGAGCGCCAGGCTACCTATTGGGCCATTGGCATGGGAATGTTTGTGTAGTGGTCTAGTCCACGTGTACAGCAGACAAAGTAGACGTAGCCGAGTTGTAGTTGATGTAGTTTATTCAGTTCTTAGCTGTAGATACAATAAGCCAGAACAAGCCCCACCAGGAGCAGCCTCCTAGCTGCTCAGCCCATCTTCCCAACTGTCTCACACACACACAGGCACCCAAGCATTCCACTCACACTAACATTCTAACCGGAACACTCACACTGGCTGAGCAGCTAGGTACAGGGAACACAATGACATGACCTGAGGATACTACATATCCTATCCCTTTTATACTGAACAATAAAATGAACCAAACTAAAAATGAAAACAACTATACACAATAATGTACACATGAAGTAAACCATCCATTAACCCAGGGATGCGAGGAATGACATCACGAGAGGGAAAACGGAAGCACGAAGAAAGAAAGAAGAATGGAAAAATAGAAATGCACATGCACTATACCCATCCTCTTCCTTTCATAGTAATTAAATAAAAAGTAAATAGCGTAATAAGAGCTCACATACACAACAAGTGAGCAAGACATGTAGCAAGAGTAAAGGAAAACGAACCCCAAGACTCCACACACACAATGGATGGACGACACCCAAAGAGGTACTCCTCAACTAAGGAGACCATGGCAAAAACGCCACCCCTCATGTAAGAGGTGGGACTAACCCATACTTAGAAGTGTAAAAACAAATTTTGCATGGGACTGACACCCAAGAATAACAGGTAACGATGCATGGGACTGACACCTAAATGTAACATGTAACGTTGCATGGGACTAACACCCAAGAACTTGTGCAGCAAGAAAGCAGCACAGTGTGACAAACGCACATAATACGTCGACACAACAGAACGACGCAAAAACACTGAGTGAATCGCAGGGCGACTTATACACCAAAAACACAAGTGACTGACACCCAAGTATAACATAGGTGGGACTCTCACCCCCTATAAACTGAGTAAATGGGACTGACACCCATTACTAATAACAAAGGTGGGACTAACACCCCCTTTAAACTGAGTAAATGGGACTGACACCCATTACTAATAACATAGGTGGGACTCTCATCCCCTATAAACTGAGTAAATGGGACTGACACCCAAACTCAAAAGTCACACCTGAGTAACTGAACAGTGACTTACGACGTGGAAATGGGGCTAAAACCCATTCCAATTAACTAAGTGTGAAGCACTACATGACTATCACACACACTTGAAGAAAAAGGTACAACACAGCACACAACAGTAAAAAGTGATGCGCGGGCGGCACACACCAATCGACATACCTCCAGGATATAAAGAAGCAAAAACTGTGGCAACAATAAACAGTTTGCTAGAATCAAATTGAACGCTAAGACAATGCAAACTCTGCCACCCAAAACAGTAGTACATTTTTTAAAACAGAAAACACACGCCAGTGAGCGACCTCTCACCCGAGTTGGTCATCCTTAGGAACATTTTAGTACTGCGCCCAACCATCAGTTATCATACCCACCAGTATTAATAATGCCTGTAACACTTATTTTCCGAAACATGTCCACCTGTGAGCGAAGAAAACATAGTAATGATGCTCAAAAATGATAATGTGTGCCTTTAAACAACCTCAATTGACGCAGTAAAACCCAGAAAGTACTTGAAAAGGTCACCAGAAAATCATTTCATACTGCAGAATCCTCCTCGAACCATTCGGAAAAGGACAATTAAAAACAGTCACAGAGACATCGACTGTCACGCCATCCAAACGTAGATAATTGCTGGAGACTAACACCCCGTAAATACCTGCAGTCTCGATTCAAATATAAAGGAACTCTGCCAGCGTCTACCACCTCCTCCAGCGATTCCAATAGGTGGTGAAAAAAAGAGACTCTGTTGATGCACAAAGTGACGTTGACCTCCATATGCCATGCCGCTCACCATCCAAACTGGAGAAAAAAAAACATCCCCAAAGAATTTTTGGTGTGAAAGAAACGTTGCGCTTAAATTGAAAAGCGTTTCAAAATTAGCCAAACAGATGGCATATCAACGAGTACTCCGGGAGAAAAGGAGTTTGAGGAATATACGCCGGTAAACCCAAGATGGTGGCACACACCAGTAACGCACGCCGAGTGGCTCCTGGCACGCCCACACTGCAAAGCGTCTAAAAGCAGCATGCTGGGGAGCATGGCAACGAAAAGGAACAGTCTCCGCGTGACTGCAGGATGACACAAGGTATGAAGCACGCGACTCGCGCCTCAGTTTTTAAACCGGATACCGCGGTTTAACTGCCAATAAACCAGTGAAGGCCTAAAATGTTGTTGTTTTTTTTTTTTTTAAATGAAAACAAAATTATCTTACCAAAAATCTCGCTCCTCTGCCAATATAACATTAGAACTTCCAACGAGGGTCATAAAAGACGGCATCAGAGAATACTCTGCAAGACAGCAATCCAGACTTGGCAGAAATCATGTTTACAATAAATTCAGTTGTGTAGGCACACATTTCACAGCACAGGGAGTGAAAACTTGCGTTGTGCCTGCAGACATTTCTCCATAAACTCCCAACACGGTAATGTTCAGTTGTGTAGTCACACATTTCACAGCACAGGGAGTGAATACTTGTGTTGTGCCTGCAGAGATTTCTCGATAAACTCCCAACACGGTAACTTAAAGTCAAATTGTAATGTGCTGCACTAGGTGTAGGACACGACACATCATACTTTAAAGACCAAAAGATGAAATATTTGTGAGCAGAGCACGCTTGGGCTGGGGCTGTCCGGTGTGAGGGACACTGGTGGGGCTGCGTGGCGTGATACTCCAGTACTCACTTGATTCTTGTTACTCCAAATCATTTTTTTTCATGTAGGTCTTTTTTTCTTTAACTCCACACTTCCTCAATTGTCTCTTATGTAACATTTCCTCCAGGAAATGTACTTGCGCAGACTCTGTTCATTTGAGAACCACTACTTGTACCAATTGCTCTCTTTGCTTCTTGTATCTGTTGTTTCCTTCCAACATGAAGACATCCATGGCTTGTCATCTTTGAGACTCCTTGAGGTGCCTTGTAAAACGTGGATAAGTCTCCAAATCGTCGCCATAAATATGTAGTGGTCTAGTCCACGTGTACAGCAGACAAAGTAGACGTAGCCGAGTTGTAGTTGATGTAGTTTATTCAGTTCTTAGCTGTAGATACAATAAGCTAGAACAAGCCCCACCAGGAGCAGCCTCCTAGCTGCTCAGCCCATCTTCCCAACTGTCTCACACACACACAGGCACCCAAGCATTCCACTCACACTAACATTCTAACCGGAACACTCACACTGGCTGAGCAGCTAGGTACAGGGAACACAATGACATGACCTGAGGATACTACAGTTTGTCTTAGGAGGTGGCTACTGCGGTTTGGGAAACAATGATAGCACGCGTGGTGAAACATTTGAATTGGAAATGCATATTAAATCAATCAGAGTTTGATGTTAACTCCAGGAAGAATATCTTAAAACTGTCACTACATTCAAGGGGCTGCAATAAAACCCTGCATTTACAAAGAAAGGGCAGCCCTAAAATGTCCAGTAAAACACTTTAATACCGGATTGTTACAACACATTTTAACACCGTTCACTTGTAAATTGCACTGACGCAGAATACAAATAATGGAACACTTTGTTAGTGCCTGTGTACCTACGACGACTGTTGTGTGAGATGTTAGTGCTTCCTTGGGACTGCTGTCCTGGAATTCTGAACAAAAAAAGTACCAAGTTACTAGAATGTGCAGCAGCAGTTGCAGTGAAATTAATGTGATTTAGGAATAACCTGTGGTTGGTAGTATATTTGGTGTATTTCTATCATATTAAGTATTAATTGACATCAGTGGCGGCTCGCATAGGGCGTGCTGCAGGGCGGTGAGGCGGGGCGGGGAGGGGCAGGGTGGGGAGGTAGTAAACTCGGACATACGACGGAACGGAGGAACATAATAATTACTTTCCTCCGTTCCGTCGTATGTCCAAGTTTACTACCCCCCCACCCTGCCCCTCCCCCGCCCCGCCTCACCGCCCCACAGCACGCCCTATGCGAGCCACCACTGATTGACATGCTCAACGCTTGCAGTTTTCCCCAGGGGTCAGACTGGGACAGAAAATACAGCACATTCCTGCCCTTTCCCTTTCACGCTGGGGAGCAAGGTGACTTGCTGCATTGCTCTGCATGAAAAAAAGATTGATAAATATGCCCCCTAGTTTGTGAATACCCAAAAACTGTAAACCTTCGCAAAAGAGTACATTTATTTTTGTGAATTAAGCCCATGCCATATAAGGGGAGTATTTATGAGCTCCTTGCGCCACCGTAGTGTCACTTTTTGTGATGCACTGGTGGGGCAAACCACAAAATCATATTTATGAGGCCACGCAAAGCCACTTTGCGTTGCTTTGAATGACCTCATAGATATGGAGTAAGGCAAGGCAGCACAAATTGCTGTGTTGTCTTACTCTGCGCTAGGGAGGTGTTCCATATGTGTTGAAGTGCGTGTTCCCACACGACACCCATGGATTTTGATGCTTCCCCAGATTTACAAGACCATGTAAACCTGGGGAAGTTCCAAAACCTTATGCCTCCCCAGGGGAGGCGCAACGAGGAGAAATAACTTTATTTTATTTCTTCTTGATTTTTCTTCTTTCTTCTTTCTGCAGCACAGATAGAGGAAAAAGCCTTCCAGGATTGTTTTTGTGCAGGAAGGTACCCCTTCCTGCACAAAAGCAATCCTGCTGACAACACAGGCACCCTTACACCATGGTGCAAGGTGCGTGCGTTGGCACTAGCCTGCAGAAACGGCACCAGTGCAGGCAGAATGGACAGGAATGCACCATATTAGATAAATATAGTGCATTCCTGCCCTTTCACTTTGATGCAGGGCAATGTAGCAAGAACAGCAGAACATAAAACAGGCCCACAAATGTCCCACAAATAGCCACAAAAAAAACACCTCACACACTGACCTATCAGACCAGCACATCGGGCACTGCCTGGTTGTCCTGTAGGCCGGTCCAAACGTGGTTTTAACTTGTTAAGTGTTGCTATATATTGAGTGACATCATAAACGGGTTTTTACTGAGGATGATGTAAATATGGCTCAACATACATGTGGCGCAACCAAAATATGTGGATGCAGTAATTCCTGGTGAAATGTCTTAACCTCTACCAAGCTTCAATGACAGCTGCATTGTACTGAACCCTATTTACCACTGCACTACACCCTGCGCTAAGAACCTGGGCATGTCTATCAATAACCATAGCATCAAATTGCAACAACATGTACCAGAAAAATATGCAGATTTATTAGACACTGGTTCGAAACATGAAGATGTTCTCGTCAGCTCACCAACATTTTACAATAATTACATCAAGAGAACATATCTCCTGCAGCAATCTGTGCTCAAACTGTGACATCAGTGTCACCTACACAAAGATATGGGACACTCAGATGCTGAAAATAAAGATGGCGCCCCAACAATCAGCTTCAGCCAAAATGAAAAAGGTGAGCCAAGGTTGACGAAGAGGTTTTTCAAGTGATCAGCAGCATAAAATAGATCTCAAGACATCTAAGACAGTCACTTCCATATCACTTCCTCACCCATGAACCACCATTGAAAACTACAATCTGCAGGAATATCTGCAGAATTTCCAGGCCTCTATCACTACAATACTGTCTCCATTCAGAGAGTCGTGAAGCACCCACACTTTCACTCTGACCTCCATTTGCAAAGATACACTGCAGGCCATTGTCACACCCAATAGCCAATTGGGGCATCACATCAAATTGCCACGTATTCTTAATAAAATATGAGCCACCACTAGAACTTTTTATGGCACCCAAGAGCCTCCCATCACCAGTGGGAGAAAAGGACACCGGCAGCAGAGATTCCCATTCACAGAGGCTAAACTAGCCTGACCATTCATCTGGTGTTTAATATTACAAGTGTTTCACTTATTAACCCTGGATTTTCATTTTCTGTGCTGTACTAATTTATCTTAATATAAATATAATAAATAAATAAATGCACATTTGTCATGGGATTCACCTCTTCCTTAGCTATACCTGATATTTTCTTTCTGGGACATGCTGCCACAGTTTGTCCACAATCATACTTAAGGAGCTATTTAAAGTATGGTGGCACTAGAGCATTGCTATAAATTGGCATGGTTCCCCTGCCCATTTGGAGGGGAGTAATCAGAAGTTCTGAAATGTTTACGCATTAGCTGCATGCAATGTTGGAAATGTCTGTCCTGACAATCCGTCCCAGGAATATTTGATCATAGTGGCGACTATCATGCCCTTTTAAGGGCAGGGTGACCACCAGTATATTCCCATATCCAGGACGGTCACACCAAATATGATGGCCTCAAGTGGAGAAATAAAAAAGTGACTCCAACATGCAAGAAGAAATCCCCTGCTAGTGAGGACAATTGATTGTTTGATTCCAAGAAACAAAGTGCAGCTTGGGAGTTTGTTCTGTGAAAATAAAATACCCTTGCCAAGTGTTTGCATTAGTTTATTTTAACATTTTGGGAAGAAATTCAAAATGTTTGATCTTGTAGTAGTATGATACATTTCTCAACACTTTTCTTGTCTCATGCTAATACTGATACTTTCCTCATTTTCCCTCCACTGGTAGCGGTTCAAGGATAGCTGCATCTCTTCTTAAATAGTTAGGCGACCATGCAAGCGTTTCCCGTTTCTCTTTTTCATATCTCTTTCAGAGGAATGTATCGGAAGGTAATACATCGATTTAATGATGGTGTTTTATTTTTAATTCTCAATTTCTCATCAATTGGATTGGTCTCAAGAGAAAAAGCAGGTATATTTCTTTTGTGCAGCAGAAACTGTTAAGAGTAGGAGATACATCCAAGTCTAACCTGGTCCCTCTGAGTGCATCTATCCTCTGGCCATGCTAGATCTTGCAGTCCCTTTAGTTGAGCAGGTTTTTCAGTGATTCAATTGTGCCTGACTCAGGGGGCCCTCAACCCCAAGTCATTCAAGAAAGAGTGGAGCACTGACTGGTTTCTGATACAGAACTGGTTATCTGTACTGCAGGTCTAGTAGGATCAGTTAAGCCTTCTGCTATTCTCATGAGAAGATTCAATCTCACGAGATTGTGGCCATCTCAGGTGCAGCTAGCTATTTAAGCTACACCACAGTTGTCATCTATGTCTTCTTTACAGGATATTGACTGACAAGCACCGCATCCTAGATCTGGAGCCAGATCATAGCAACATGCACACTGAATTCTCTAGATCATATTTTCCAACCAGCCACACCTTCTTCCAGTGTCTCTGTGAGAAAGAAAAAATATTTAAAGATATTTACATCATACCAAAGGTACAGGTCTTGCATCCATGTGTGAATAAACTTACCTTGTAGGTCTTTCGAAAGCTCATGTGTGCTGTAACTCTAAATCTTGCTGAACTTTCTTTGCATGCCTTTAATGCATAACAACCTAACTATGCAGGTCTTCTGTGCATGAAGATTCACAGTACTCTGTACATTAAGACACAGACTGATCAGATGTTGGAGTGTCAAGCTATAGGGACAGGGTGGACAGCATGTGCACAGTGTGTAACTTGTCTTTCCTTTGTTCAAGGACTTTAATTGTAAGAAGGTGAAAATACTGCCATTCTGGTGTACTGCTATAGAATTTCAATTCAGCTTGGAGAGTGTTAATTCCCAGACTCTACCTCCAAAGCAATTGTCACAAATTACTCACCTGAATTGAGGCTATATGGGTTGCAGGACTGGGGGGCTCAGTGTGGAGCATATTGTTTTGTTTGGTCGGCTGAGATGTTATTCAGCATCAGAATGAGTCATGGTCAACGTTCCCTACTTAGATACTGTGCACGTAATTAGACTTTCACAAGATGGCTTTCACTTTTTTTTCAGCTCATTAGCAGTATATAAACCACAAGAGGTCACACCAATTCCTGACAACTATATATTGGTAGAATTCTCACGTCCATACAAGTCCACATCTACCTTCTACATTGTTGCACCTTTATTTATTTTTTTAGTCAACCTTGGGTATTCCCTGGGTCCTCATTTTGATAGCTAATCCTTATCTGTTTTCTGTTTTCTCTTTCTTGCTGCCTTTTTCTGCACATATTTTTCTACTACAGAACCATGTACGCAGGGGTCTTGGAACTCTAAGAAGGGTACACAGTCCCTCAGGTATGTGTATATTGGGTCATATCTCAATATATATTGTATGCAAGTGCATCCATAGTTGTTGCCTTATATATACTTACACTTGTTACATGTTACAGCCTTAGTCAGAAGCCGTATTATGTTCTATTCTGTTTGGCTACCCCAATGCCATATAACTTGTTTCCCGGGGTTTTGATACCACCACACTCATGAACTAATAATCCTATGGTTTCAATGGCCTAAATGAAGCATTAGGAATGTTCTGAACCACTGGTCCTAAGCTTGGTCCTAAGCTTGGTTTGAACAGAGGGCCAGTTGTATATATCAGGTACATAGATGTAACAGTGACATCTGCATATGAGTTAAACTTTCTTTTAGTTGGAATTATGTAGTAAGGCCTGCCCTTTCTTTTTCTCCTGCTCATTGCACCACTGCTCAGCACAGCACCCTGAATTCCTTAGATTTTCCAGAGCGTGACAACAGACTGTCATTAAAGGACCCACGACAGAATACTCCAATTTCTTTCTCATTCTATTTGCATTATTCATCTTTGTATCCTTGCCACTGTGCATTGACAATGCAAAGCTTGGAAAGGAAAAATCAGAAATGAGGAATTTATTTCATTTCTGCAGGACCCGAACATGACTGTTAGTGCTCTTGCTAGTGACAATAACTTTCTTTTTTGTTTCATCTCACGAAATGTCTTAGTTTCGTTGTCTTCCCCATTTTCTGATTTACCAATGTGTTTATTTGATTCATATTATTACAATTGCAATTATCACCATATTATTCCGCTCTGACAAACATAGCTCTTAAACACTTTGGTCATGAGAATAACACTGGGGATCTGTGTACACATTGTTTTCAAGTTGTCAAAATCTTGTTTGTATAGTATTTCTTTATAGATTTGTGGTTTGACATCTGTTCACAATCAACAACTGTATTTGTTTTGCTCTGTTTTCTCTTTCTTTATTAAATATATTTTGAGCATTTCTTAAACATCACAAATGTAACCTCTTTTTTCAGAACCTCACTACCATTTATCCTTTTCTTATCTGAAATTGATCTACAAGGGAACTTATCTGAAGCCTCAGTAACTGACTGTATAGTAGGTTGTTATCATCAAACTTGGATGGAAACTTAAACCCATCATAAAATCATTTTATCGTTTTCTTACCAGTACGTTGGTTTGGAAGGCCTAGTCTTTGCTATAAAATGTTTTGTTCAGAATATGTAAATGTAGATTCCCCTTTTCCAATTTAAGGTATTTGTGTAAAGTCTGCAAATGTATAATTGTAATTGTGTTCATTCCTCTAATCCAATCCATATATCAATTGTATTATCACTATACATTAGGGTACTTCAAAACACATTCTTATTCACATTTGCCCATAAAAATGTTGAGTAAGTTGGTTCCCTTTTGCTGCCAATAGAATTTGCAATTGTTTGAATGTAATATTTATTTGCATATCTAAAAGAATTTTGACAGAGTCAAATACAACTATGCTCCAAGTATTTTTGTTAATTCCATATGAGAGGGTATTGCATTTTTAGACATCACAGGTGAACAATATTTGATTCTCCTTCAGTGTGAGTTCACTCAATATTATTAGAAAGTGAGTAGTATCTTGTGATGGAATACATTAAAATAATTTTTGTAAATAGAAGGTTAAGTGTTGTGTTATTTGTACAAATACTGAATTAACGCCTTCCACTATCTGTTTTAGCCTCCTTCTTTAACTTATGCGTCAGTATCATTTTTGCACTTGAATCAGCACTTCACTTTTCCGTAGCCTGTATGCAATTCACATGAAGAAATCAATAACATAGGGACCGAGACAAACATATAATACATTCTATGAGGACTAGACTATAAATAGAACCATTATTTATCCCTTTTAAGCATAGATATTAGTTTAAAATCATCCCCACAAAGAAAAAAAGCATCCACCTCTTCCAGTCAGCTATTTTCAGAGGGAGTTAATGGAATATTTATTATTCATAAGAGGCCTGCTTAGCAAGCACAGAGTACGTAAATTCTGACTCCTACTCCAGAAAATGATTGTCCTATTGAATTTCAATGAGTCTGTTCAACACAACAATCACAGCATCACTAAGTGAATCCTGCTATGTAGTGCAAATTATTGTGAAGTTGACATAGGTATTAGTTATCAATCTGTCGCTGAAGGCAACATTCACTTTGAAGGTTTGCAATTGTCACCGACTGTCCGGGACTATGTCGGGAACACAGTCAGGGTCTTGGGCAAGGACTGGGAACTGGGTAGAAAACGTACACAGAAAGAGTAGTACAGCGCTGCCCAGGATCACACAGGAAGTCAGAGGAGAAAAAGGGATCCAAAGGGGAAGGCTGTACAAGTGAACAAGATGGGTGAGACTCAGAAAGAACAGGCACTCATGAGGCGGCTCAGCATTCAGAGTCACTACACCCAGGACGGATGTGCAATACACTTATATATAAAACAACATTAACAATAATGGGAATGTTGTGTAGAGCACTCGGGAGCTCCACACGGTAAGACTGAAGCTCAGTAAGTTCCTCACCCACAATTGCTGTTACAGATACTGACTGCAAATACCCACATATAGGATATGCATGCAAAGGCAGGGTCTGTGGAGCTGATACCAATGGTGATGTTATAAATGCAACTCAAAGACAATACTCACAGTGAACAAGAAACACCACCTAGGTAGTCAGCTGTGCCCACGGATCCTGGCGATCAAACAGGAACACGCAAGGCAGTAACAGCAAAGGGGTAGAACTAAACACAAGCACAATAGACAAGGAGCTAGCAAGGAGGAGTGCTTCACAGGAAAGGAAAGAAATCACAGGGCACACTTGGCAGAAAGCAGGTAACAAACATATAAGGTAACAGAAGCAAGACAGCAGGAATATAAAGACAGCAAACTAGGAATTGGAACCAAGGAAATAGGAAGAAAGGCAGGGACTGGAAAAGGATATACAGAAGGGGAGGCTACAAGGGTATACTAGAATAGTGCAGGTTCAGGAATCAAGAAAACAAAGTAGCATTGGAGGCAGTGCTGGGGCAGGAACAAGAATTGAGCTAAGGCTCAGGAGTCAAGGTAGCCCTGCAGGCAGTGCTGGTTCATGAACAGGGAATTACTAAAGCTTCAGGAGTCAAGGTAGCACTGCAGGCAGTGCTAGTTGAGGAACAGGGAAATTACTAAAGCTTCAGGAGTCAAGGTAGCACTGCAGGCAGTGCTGGTTCAAGGAAACAGGAAATAGCTACAGCTCAGGAAACAAGGAGTCAAGAGAGCACTGCAAGCAGTGCAAATCAGGAACAAGAAATAGCTGAAGCCCAGGAACAAAGAATAACTATAGCTCAGGAACTCAGGAAACAAGGTAGCACTGCTGGCTGTGCTAATTTAGGCACAAGGAATAGCTATAGCTCAGGAACGCAGGAAGCAAGGTAGCACTGCAGGCAGTGCTTATTCAGGCACAAGGAATAGCTATAGCTCAGGAATCAAGGAACAAGGATTAACTATAGCTCAGGAATCAAGGAATATCAAAAGCTCAGGAAACAAGGATCAGTCTCACCAGAAAACAGCTACAATGACCAACCCTGGGCTGAAGAGAGCTGGGGTTTAAAAGAGCTCACAGTAATCACATGCATCAGGTGTGAGCAGGCTAGTAGCAGCCAGCCACAGGTGAGCTGAATTCCTCCACCCATCCTTGGCCTGCAGGGGTGGATATGAAGCAGTGAGCAGGGAATTCTAGGTAATGGAATTTGCAGCATGAGCAGACTGGCTTCCACAAAACCCGGCATGGATTGGGAATAGATGTCAATTCCTAAATGGTGTCCAAATGCCTGGAAGTCAGGATATGCATGCAGGGGAGTGTCTGGAAACATATTAGAACACTGGAAAGCCCCATAATTCGGCCCCCTGGTGGTGGGCACGAGAGCACAGGGAGTGAATTGTGACAGCAATGTCTGACTTAATCATATCCAGCTCTAGCAAAAGCAGATTGTCCTTGTTTATTATTCACTACAACTCTCCACTCTGCTGAATCCCCAAACACCTCTCAATACGTGCTATACACCTCCTCCATCCTGCACTGTACCTTGCAGGGCATAACAGTCTTGGTCACTGTCTCTGACAACCACTGGATGTTTACTTGTTCATCTCTTCTCCCACTGTGAAATCTTACTCCTTTTAAAAGCAAAAATCATTCTGCCTACTTTCATATCCTGCCTCTCGCTTCACCTAGTTGTCAATGAAAAAATGAAGAAAATAGGAAATAATTACACAAATACAAAATTGGCAACCAAGAAGGCTAAAGGGAAAAAAAATGATGTCCTTAATAATTTTGAATAAAACGAAAAGTGGTCCACTCCTCCCGTTTGCATTACTATGACAGGAATGACCTTACACTTAAATTAAAAAGAGGTTTCACCTTTATTGCAGCAAACCCATTTTTATTCCAGAGGTATTGTGGCAATTCTCTTCTAAACAGAAAAATCATCTTTAAGTGATTGTTTCTCCTTGTATCAAGGTTTGTCTGTCTCCTGTAGGTAGACATGTGCACCTGTACCAGTCATTGGTTATGGTTTTCAAATTAATTCCTCAAATATTTGCAGGAACGGGTCTGCACAAAAACCTGTTTGCCAACTTCTCCAGGGGGCTCCTGTTTAGCACCATAGACCAACTGGTCATGCAGCAAAAAGGTGCCACACAATTCATCAATACAGTATCAAGGGTCTATATTTATGCCTTGGTGACCAACACAGTCTGTTATTGCGGCTCTATAAGTCCTTAGGAAAATGCTACCCAGTGCTCTTCTGGAAAGACCTACTAGAACACAGCCAAGTTTAGAGCCAGATGTACTAAGCATTTTAACTGTTGCAAAGGCTCTGGGCTGGGCTTCAATGTTTGAGACAATTAAAATGCATTTTCCTATGTAGCAATACCATTCTGGGGTCTCAAATGGATACCAATTACAATGTCTACAACGGGTATACTGTGTGTATCACGTCCAAATACTGAATCAGTGCCTTGTATATCAATGTTTTGTGATTGAAATCCCCCCACCAGAGGAATGTTAAAACGTGATTCTCTAGTATAGAATCTCTTAAGGCAGCATGTTGGCCGGAGGGGGACAAGCCCCTATAGTCAAACAGTCCTCAAGGGTGCCATGTCTCCTGGTATCTATTTCAGCCATCGCTCCTGCCGAGACAGGTGAGAAAGAGACAGGGAAAAGAGCAAGAGAGGTTAGAGACAGGTGAAAGATGTGAAAAAAGAGACAGAACAGATGAGAAAGATAGGTGAGTGAGATGTCAAAGGTCTCATGACGTAATTTCCTGTGAGGTCGTTGGGGGTTAAAGGGCATGAGATGCTACTTCTGCTAACCCTGGCAATTTGGTGACTCGACGCCCATGAGTTTAAATGTGATTATTATGTGCATTTAATTTTTACTTGCTGTATTTGCTGGATGCCATTGCTTTCTTTTTTAGGTAATATTATGCTTAATACCTTGGTTATAATTCAGTGAGTTTCCTTATATGCTTGTACCCGGGAGAAATAATAAATAAAAGTGATCTAAGCAAAAATATTGAAGATCTAAAACAACATAATGTTATTAAAACAGTGATTGTAGGACACCAAAAGTCAGTATCCGAACTGGAGTTGAAAAGCTTATTACTAAAAAAGATAATGTCTTTAATGGTCTTTTTACAAATGTACAATATAACTGTTGCAAAAGCGCAGCATCAACTTTACCACCGACATGTTAGGTGGCAATTTTTCAGTAATTTGGATTAAGAAGTTGTTCAGCTGAGACTGCGCCCTTCTCATTTACACATCCTCGATAGGGAATATATATGTGAGAAAGCAAGTGTTACAATTTATCTAAATAAATGTGATGTTCCTGTATTGCCACTGGATAGTCTATAATGCAGGTCTCATTTCAAATTTTCTGTTTACTTCTTGCGCTTTTTTAGTTTTTTGGAACTTAATTTCATGTTTTACTTTGTTCTAATTTCATTGGCTAGATTATGAAGTGACTTTGATCATTACTAATTAGCAAGCGGGGCTCATTCTGTTTTGTGCCATTTTGGTAGCAGAGCTGCTAGTACTTTTCCCATGTTTCCCCCTGGGAAAGATTATTTCTCTGTGCAATTGGCTATTCTGACAATGTACAAATCTACTACACCCTCAAGTAATCACAGACAGCTCCTGGCAGACCTCCAAGTTTGCCGTCGGATATGCTGGTTTTTCTTCTCTGCTAAGTTTCTATGTTTGATTTATTATATGCACTAAACTTTCACAGCTTAGGTCTCTCGAGTCACATAGCTCCAGGACGTCCCTGACTTGAGCCATGAATGAAGATGGTTAAAACTGATTTTAAAATAGGACAATGAAGTTGATGTGGCAATGACCATTAAAACTTCATTTTACAATACTTAAAACATACATCAAGTCACCCATAAATAGCGGATGCATTACAAAAAATAAAGCTACACAACACTGTTCTCTGCAAAAATATAAATGCATCGTTTTTTCAACCAATGGCAAATAGCCCTGTTAAGATTACAATATTAATTGAGTTACGAACTCCATATTGTTGAGATAAAACAGCCATTTATAATACTTTACATTAATGAATATGTTGGTGGGGGGTTGCTTAATCATCCAAGATGGCGGCCACTCTCTATTAGAGCTCCTCACCACAACCTCTTTATCCCTCGATTATCCTCTGCCGCACCCACCAGCAATTCTTTTCCCGCCACTGGGGTACACCACCAGACGACTGCGGCCTGACTGGGCTATTTTTCTGGTGCCATCGGACTGCTGCTGTTGCTGAGAGGGAGCTGCGGCCTGGGTGGCTGGTGGTGCTCTGCATTGTGGGCTGACGAGCCTACGCTCTGTGCGGTTGCTGCGGTCCTGGTCCTACCGCACGGAGTTGGACCCTGTGGAGGCGCGCCCTCATTTCTCCCTCCCCCACCCACAGTGGGGCTTAGCTGCAGTGGATGCTGGGAGCTGCTGGTGTTACACGTGCGTGCTGGTGCTAGGATCCCCACGTCTATGTGTCGCCACATCGTGCGCCCAGTGCTGTACTCATGACACCCATATGTGTCTGGGGTTCTGGGGCTTACTCTGGAGGCCCCCACCTTGCAAAAGAGACCCACATCAGCAAGTGGAAAAACAATAGACACAGGTAGGTGAGGCACCACTGACAGAAGCCCTGACTGAACCTCATACACACTGGGATAGCATTGCCTGGGCTTCCCTTTCTCCTCCTTTACCCCCATCATCTGTATGGTCTGTGACACCGTGGGCCTTGTTGTTCCTTTGTTTCCTGTGGCTTGGGGTAGAGGTGCTCTCAAGATTGACTGGGGGGGGATGTACTACCCTTCCTTGAGTGCATGGTCGAATGGCCAGTCATCCCTACCTCCGCCCACTACAGTTTGTGACAGACCGCTTCTGCCTGAGGCCGGCTTCCTCTCCACTACATCATAGCTGCTCGACAAGCAGCTCCCTGGACTGCCTGGGATGGGGAGGCTTAGTGCCTGGAACATTGCCTCTCTCCAGCAGGAGTTGTTGGGCTGCATGTCAGTTAGTTGGGAGCCATAACAGTGGGGGGGCAAGTTTGTTTGATTGCTTTAATGACTTAGACCCAGCTCATTATGGCAGATGAAATGGGAGGAAGATAATGGAACCGATAAACGTTTCTGGCAGAAACGATTTTCTCCACCTGGATAGGTGAAGAGTCCCCAATACCCTAGATTCCCACCCCATACGAGGCCACCGGGACACATTGTGGAGAATAAATCTGTAGCATGGACGCAAATGCCCGTCCTCCCTGTCGAGAGGACAAGTGAAAGAGTGAACCAACAGCCCTGGATAACTTTGCTCTGCACTCGGCTATATTCCGTGACCACGAGCCAGTTATGCTAAAAGTCACCCCCAAGTAAGAAAAGTGCTTGTGCTTAATAGTCAGTCTGTCCCAACCGCAATGCCTGAAGGTAGGATGCTCTTGGTGCCCCACGCCATGACAAAAGATTTGGAGAAATTGGTTAACAAATCAAGAGTGGCCATAAATTCCACAAATGAATGGACCAATGAACGCAAAGCTCTGGGCGTACAAGCTATTAAAACTGCGTCATCTGCATATAACAATACTGCGAGCAGGGTGCCATGAACCATAGGAATGGCCAGAGTGTAGGATGTTAGATGTAAACCAAGTTTATTATTATACAGAATGAACATCAGGGGAGCGAGCACGCACCCAACTCCCAATTTGCATCTCCTTGGATAGTTCACCATTTTGACCAAATCTAACTCTGGCCTTTGTGTTCTTGTGCATAGATGCCAGGAGGTGGACAAGTGACGCCTCCATCCCCATACCCACTAAAAGCTGCCATAGCTTTGACAGATTTACACAGTCAAAGGTCATGGAAAGATCAATGAAAGATAGGTATAATGGGATGCGCTTAGCCACAGTGTATTTACCAAGTAACAAGTTGAGGTTGAGGCACTGCTTCAATGTCCCTATGTGGCTACGAAAGCCATATTGGCATGGATTTAAAATCATGTTGTCTTCCGCCCACTCAACAATCCTATTATATAGGACCCTCCCAAAGATTTTGACCGGGAAGTCTATCAGGGAAATCGGGCAATAACAGCTGGGTGAGGATTGATCACCCCTCTTAAAGATCGGCACAATGATAGATGAAGACTAAGAATCATACGATGCATGTTTCAATTATTGTAAACATTGGTCATCAAGGGAGCCCAAAGCTTGGTGTTACACTTTATTAGATCGATGGGCACACCATGGGCGTGTGCCTTTCTCCCTGCATTCTGCTGTATTACAGCTGTAACTTCGTGTAGAGTCAAAACTACAGCAGGATGTGAGCCAGCTGCCTTTCTGGGATGTGACAAAAAGTCCCCCACAGAGTAAATTTGAAAGAAATGTGTCTGTAACACCTCACTGCTAATCTGACAGCTATTTGGTGTTGCCATTCTATTAACTGTCCTCACAGCTGAGACAGAGCCCCAAAAAGACTTAATATTCTTGGCAGTCGCTGAATGTGCCAAGCTGTCCCACTGCCAAGTAATCACCCCCCACCTCCTTTTTATTACCTTTTTTTACTGTTTCTGTAGACTAGCCATGATAGAGGAGTCCCTTGGATGAGCAGTTAGGGCCCTGCATACAGCTTGTTGATGAACATTTATGGTCAACCCATCTTGGAGCCAACTGGGCAGATTTTACTGGTTTCTCTGGCTTGGAGTTTTTTTTTAATGCATGAATAGAGAATCACAAAGGAGCTAACTATAGGCCTGATGTAGTGAAAAGAGAACAATTGATGGAAGGAATGCTGTACAATGTCAAACATTTACCCCCAGTCCTGAGATCTGGGCCTAAATCCATCATTTATTTACTCACCATGCCATTCCAGTTTGGACCGAGCCATATGCAAATCTGTCTTAACCCTGTTCCCCTTGGGAACAGTCCAGCCTGAACTGCCAAGCCAGGTCCTCCCTGGACTGAAAAGAAACACCCTGGGCCGGTTTTGGTGTATAACCCCTTATCAGCCAGGCTAGCTTGACTCCAGTGTCATGGAGAGCACGGGACCCACGTCTGGGCATACCCGTCTCACTTAGGGTGACAAATGCAAAAAGAACAATTGATGGACGGAATGCTGAACAATGTCAAACATTAACCCCCAGTACAGAGATCTGGGTCCAAATCCATTGGTTTTTTTGCTCACCATGCCATTCCAGTATGGACCCAGCCATATGCAAATCAGTGTTGCCCTGAGCGGGAAGGTTATACCCAGACGTGGGTCCTGTGCTCTCTCTGCTACTAGATTCACGCTCCAGGTAGGACCTGACCTGGCATTTTGGGCTGAACTGTTCCCATGGGGAGCAGGGTCAAGACTGATTTATATATGGTTAGGTCCAAACTGGGATGGTGTGGTGAGCAAAAAAATTATGGATTAAACCCAGATCTGTGACTAGGGGGTGAATGTTTGATTTGTTCAGCATTCCGTCCATCATTTGTTCTTTTTGATTTAGATATTGGTGGACGGTTTACTCCATCACAACGGGGATGGATATCCCATCAGCCAAAATATAAATCCCATAGGATATAATGAGATTTAATTTCAATGGACGGGATATCTGTCACCGTTGTGATGGAGTAACCCATCCACAAGATCTAAATCAGGCCCTATGTCCTCTTTCCCATCAGGATCATTTTCAGGCAAACAACCCAGAATTAGATCCAGGTCTTCTTGGACTGTTGTGGCTAGAAATTGGGTGGGATTAGGAAGTTTCCAGGATGCTTCACGTAGTTCGGGCCGAATTTTAACTTCCATACTAGGTAACACAATCAGGTCTGTCTCAATAGTATTGTGATCTCCGAAATCTGTGCGTATGATAGACCCAGACAGCAGCCGATTAAGTACATTTCAGGATACAAAAATATAATCGACAGATGAACAGTTCCTGCCCCTGAAAGTTGGCAAGCCTATGTCACCCATGCCTACCTCCTCCAGTACATTATGTAAATCCAGAGGTGAGAGGAAAGCCTCCAATTCCTTACCCCTATGATCAGGGCCCCCATCAACAGCAGCTTGTCTCTTTGATTGGAGGGGGCTAACATTGCATTAAAATCCCCTGCTAAACACAAATGGGCTTGCCGCCCTTCACCTGTTACTGACCCCATAATTCAGTATACGAATCGGAACAGATCAGAAAACCTGCGGTTAGGGGTATTAGTGAAATCATTATTATAAAAGTTAATAAAATACAATGAAAGCCCCCTTGTAGAGTACAGCCTGGTAGTCTTTTCCTGGGGTATTTATGGCTACTGCTTGACCTCCAAGGGAAAGGTTTTCCCAAATAGTTAATCCCCTGAAGTACGACCCAAACAAGATGGAATAGCTGGAATGCTAAAACATGAACATCCATCGAACGTAATAGCGTTGGTGGCCCAGGTTTCCTGAAAAAACAGGACATCATAGCTTCGTATCAGAGATCGTTAGTCTGAGAGATGCATTTTAGAATGCAGTACTGCAATGTTCCAGCTCAGAATTTTCATTGTATGTCCCTTGCCTCTAGGAGTAGAAGTAGTTGGGATGGGGGATTGAAAGACTATTGAGGTTGCAAGCACTTCTGATGGGATTCCTATTGCCAATTGCTCTGACACCCCTATTCAATCGACCACCGAAAGACCCAGAAGGGGTATTGTTATGCTCTGTAATAGTATTAATGTTTAGTTTGCGCTCTGCTCGCACCTTGTTTCGCGTTCAGCTCACGCTTGTGAATCATTACAACACCTTGTATACTTGTCATTTGAAGGTTATGCTCGCACTTGATTCCAAGTAACAGGGAGGGGTTCTATTCTGTTACGGTTACTTGGAAGCAGGCTGAGCAAGGAGGCAGTGGGAGGTTTCCGACCTCCTGTGTCGGTGTTTCAGCTGTGAATAAATTACCTTGAAATACCACTTTTGGGAGTATTCATCATTACAGGTGTGTACCTGTTTCTGCAGCATATGTCCCCATTAGGGGGAAGAGGGTCAAATGCAGGTGAGCATTTTACCAACCAAGGAGGTTTATAGAAATACCCCAGGAGCAAGGAAACTTTGCTTCTCGTAACAAAATGGATCTCCTCATGAACACCCAGCAGTTTCCTAACACTAGCTGATTGATTAAAGTTTACTACAATACAATCACCCTCCATATTTTTAGGGAAGGACCCATCCATCCAAACCTGTATACCATCAAGATTTTATTACTTTCTGATACCCTGAACTTTTTATGGGTACTGAGCCAGTGGGTAGCCTTGTTGAGCAGCTGCTCCCAACTTTCTGACTGATTGTGATTTAGTTTGGGCACTCCTGCCAACATCAAAACATACAGGCTGTCGCAGGAGGTAATCTTAAAACCAGAGTTTTTGGGTTGGCAGCAGATCTGTTTTTCTTCCTATTAGCTGGGGTCCTACAGTCCCGGCAAGTAGGTAAGTTTGGTATGGGATCCTTAGGGGTTCTAGTATCACATCTGCCAGCAGCTTGACCCAGAACAGTGGGGGCTACTCTGCACAAGTTATAGTTAAGTGTCACACAAGTCAAGGTAGGATTTGTTTTCTGGGTTCCTCTTTGGCATGCGTAATTTGCTCCCCTCCTTTCCTCAGAACCATTATTGCAGACAAACATGTCATTAAGGCTGCTAACCTTCATTGGCGTGGTGGCCGACGATATGGTTTTAATTAAGCCCACTAATTGAACCTCCATGGTGAATGAATGAATGAATACACATTTTATAAAGCGCATAGCTATTCCTAATAGGATTGCCCCAGCACAGAGGGGTCAAAAACAGACTGAAACGGCAGAAGAAAGAAATTTTAAAAAGCCAAGTCTTGAGATTCTTTCGAAACTGAGGCTCTGAGGGTGATTGCTTCAGCTGTAGTGGAAGTTAATTCCAGAATTTAGCAGCAAGAAAGTGAAAGGATCTCCCACCAGCATAAGCTTTCTTGATTCTGGGCACTTACATAGGAAGTGCCTCCGAGGACCTAAGGCATCTCCTTGGAGAGTAAGGAGTGAGAAGAGAGTGGAGATACTTCTGCCCATCCTTCCTATCGATCCTATAACAGTAGCAGCGGGCCTTAAAAGATAGGTGCTTTTCTACCGGGAGCCAGTGCAGTTTCTGGAGTGCCATGCCCATAGGTGCACACTTAGAGAGTTTGAGCAGCAGACGAGCCGCCAAGTTTTTAACTCACTGGAGTCTTTTGGTCCTAGCCTGAGAGGCCCCCAGATATAAGATGTTGCAATTGTCCACCCGAGAGACCACTCGAGCCTGGATGACAGTTTTCTGGGCCAAGAAAGGAAGAAGAGGAATAAAATCTTTGAGAGTTTTGACCATGCCAAAACACATGCCCGCTAAGGCTCTCAAAAGTAAGTTTATCATCGAACCAAACCCTCACGTTTTTCACCTTGGGGTTGGGCTGAGAAAAGGACCCCAGGGACTCTGGCCACCAGACTTTAGACCAGATCGAGAACTGTCTGTTGAGGATCAGGACCTCCATCTTACCTGTGTTCAGCTTCAGGCAGTTAGGGTCCATCCAGTCTGATACCTCAGACAGACAAGCCCTCAGGGCCACAGCATCAGCAGCTGAGTTATGGGACAAGGTAACGATCAGCTCACTATCGTTGGCATAAGATATTATTTCAAAGCCATGCCGCACAAGGATGTCAGACAGGGGGCAAATATACAGACTAAAAAGAGTAGGGCTCAACGATGAGCTCTGTGGAACTCCCTTAGGCAAAGGAACCACCTTGGAACAGAAGGGTTTCTGAAGGGCCTGAAACATTTAATTTCCCAGAAAGGATGCCAGCCAACCAAGGGCTTTATAGCCGACATGTAACTCCATAACCGCTCCAGAAGGCGGCCATGAGATACTGTGTAAGGTCGCACTTAGGTCCAGTAACAGCAACACTGGGGTGTTTCCGTTGTCCATCGCCTGGCGCATGGATTCAGAGGCTAACAGAAGGGCCTGCTCGGTGCTGTATTGGGGGCGAAAACCAGACTGAGTATTGTGGAGAAGATCCCTTTTGTCAAAGTAACCATGCACTCTTACCTTTGATGTGCACAGTTGAGTGTCGCAGAGACGTTATGGACCAACGTCCCAGTACCCTACCTTATAACCTGTGTTTTTAAGTTCACTAAGGCTACGTAACAGGGTCCAGGGAGGAGGGCCGGATACTGGATGCTGATGGGCTCTTTGCTGTCGACCTGCGAGGCAACAAGAGCATAATTAGCTTTACAAGATCGGTCGTATTGTAGGTTTTTAACTGGTGCTTTTTCTTCCTAATATGTTAAAGCATCACTTAGATTAATTATCCTACCTGCGAACTGGAGCTGATATGGAGTGCGTCCTAGTAGTCTTGTGATGGCTGATTTTGTGATGTTTTTGGCAGGGATACGTATGAGGGTTTCCTTTACTCTTCTTTTTCTGAAGCAAATAATACATAGAGTTCAATTAACTCAAATGCTTTGTATGCTATGTAACATTCTTCAATCTTACTTAAACTATTAGTTTTAATTTTCACTCATACACTTAGGGGCATATTCTCAAGGAGCTATCGCCGAGTTAACGGCACTTTATCGCTGCCAAAGTCAAGATAAATGTATCGCAACATTCACAAGCTGGTGCTAACAGCCTATAACACCAGTTTACCTGCGAAAGCATCCTCAAAAAACATCGCCACAGATGACCCCTGCAACTATCGCTAATGAGATGCAGAGTAGGCATTCCCGAGCAAAAACCCGCGACAACACCACACCTCAACATTCTCAACGACTAGCCCGATCAGCGATAAAACCACAAAACAGGCAATAAGGCACGTTAGCAGCAGGAAACTAACACCTGCCCTGACCTGGTGCAAAGTCGGAGCACAGCCTGCACCACAAAATGGACCCCAGCCCAGAGCCACACCTGAAGGGCAACAGATGCCATGGAGCCACTGAACATGCGTGCCGGACACCCAAGAGGGCCACAACACCCACCTCCACCACACCCAGGACCAAACCCCACCCCCCCCCAGCCCCACCATGGGCACCCCCCACCTCCCCCGGACCAAGACACAGCACATCAACTGCACGGAAACATGACCACAAGCACCCGCCTGATGTCCCACAATTGCAACAATCAACATACATGTGCGCACTGAGATCCTGATTCATACATACAGCATTGAAAGACCAAACAAAATGTCACATTCAAATACGTCACCAAACAACTATCCTGAGGAGTCATGGCGGGGCTTCCTGGACAAACTGTGACTCACAGCCTGCAAGACAATACCCAAGATAAGAAGGTGTGTCAGGCACCCGTCAAAGGACAGGGAGAGAGAGAAGAGAGAGAGAGAGAAAGAAACAGACAGAAAGAGAGAGATTGAACAAGGAGCGCAAGGCCAATCGGGCCCTTGGCTCATGCAAACATGCCAACAGCTGCGTGTGTCTCGAACTCTGCGCACCACAAATCACAGGCCTGGCATCAAAGTCAGTGCAAACTCCACATCACAATTAAGACATGCAAGCAGTAGTCAGACGAAAATCAGGAATGAAAGCACCTTTGTCTCAACACACAAGGCCCAAGGCCAAACAAACCCCCGACCTTGGTCCTGAATGCGGCTGGCACACTCTGCGTGAGATACCATACCAGCCTCCGACAACTCCCACACCACGAACTGCGCTAATGAAACACCAACGTGCCTACACCCCACACACACTTGTCCCTGCATGACCGACACCTGCAAGGGATGCCCTTGACACATTGTCAAGAACTACCCAAACGTACAAACGTCGCACACACATACGACTCATTGCCCAGAGCTGTGGCATATCGTCCACCGAACACCCGCCCGTCAGACGAGTGCCAGTGCCACGAGACCAACAAACGCAATGGCCTGCATTCCCGGGCACATGCACAACCCCTGTCACGTGGAACTGTACCGTGCCCGAATGCTGCATCTGTTGGGATCCCTGCCAATGGCAGTGTTGCAAATCAGTTTCCGTCTTGCCTACGTCACCTGCGTCCAGCCCTGGTTCAACTGTCGATCATGCACATTCGAGTGGCCCATGGAGGTCTGCCTATCCAACGCAACCGTAGCTGAATTGGATTATGACCTGACAGTGCGCCCCTGTTGGCCCACCAACAGGAGTGTCACTCTGGATAGCCGTGCATGGGATGCACTGATCCTTGGCGTATGTGCTGGCAGTTGCGCATGGGAGATAGCACAACTCCTCGTGTGCAGTGACCACATCCAGGCGCTCCCCTATTGGGCTGTGTTGCGGATAGGGGAAACGGCGTGGACTGAGCACATCTGCCCGGACCAGTTAAGGGATTGGCTCACCCTGGTGTTCCTTGAACCCGACAACGACGTACTATTGGAACACATTGCCCATGAAGCTGCGCTGGCATTCATGGACGAGTAACTACGTCCCTGCAGCCACATCGGATTGTCACCCACAGCACTGCTCCCAACACCTTGTAGCATCGTGGGGAATGTACCCACATCCCACCACAACAGAGGACATGTCTGGACTCTGTATGCATGTACGTGGAACTACGTGTGTGTACACACACCTGTGCAAGGTGATGCAGTTCCATGGTCGGAGCAGCACAGCGTCGTCTGGCAACGTTACCAAGTCGGACACACTGCTGGGGGGAGAGTACACACATGGCAATGTAGCACGACATGTGAACTTGTCGGACCCTTTCTCCTGATCACTGTCAGCAGAGCAGACAGTCGGCGCAGTCGGGTGGCAGAGCACTATGCAGACCCCATGGGCCAAACAACACATGACTCGTCCAGTAAGGCAA
This sequence comes from Calotriton arnoldi, assembly GCA_963921515.1. NCBI lineage: Eukaryota > Metazoa > Chordata > Amphibia > Caudata > Salamandridae > Calotriton > Calotriton arnoldi. Next base: position 3,014,199 of record CAWUFW010001098.1, read on the forward strand.
GGTGGGCTGAGACTGTTGCCATCCGTGATGATTGGGGTTCATTTTTCCACCCCCATTTCCTGCACCTCGACATGTACCCATGCTGCGTGTAAGTGTCTTAAGCATGTTCCTGCCTGTTGTGGCTGTTGCCTTGTCCGTACTGACACGCACATGCCAATAAAGTCTACGCAACACCACTGTGTCTAACTGTGATGAGTGTTGATTAGATTGACCACTCATGTGCCACAATGAGCATTGTCCCTACACATGGAGGAACTGACTGACGCATGTACAATGGGGGTGGGTCCCTTCTGACAGCTCGATCTCTGTGAGCCCGACACTGTTTTGGGAGAGTTGCTGGTGGACCTGTGCTCTTACGTGTCTTCAGCAATGTGAGTATGGTGTCCAACCTCTGACCATGTTGAGCAATGTTATGAATCATTACAGAATGTGTCCACACAGATGTGTGTGAGTAGGTATGCGACGTGAAGTTCTGTCGTCACATGTGATGTAGGACACCACTTCTGGCCTGCTACCGATTTGGTCATTCCTACACACAGCCCTATTCAAGACATGGACCTGTGCCTACGTTGGGGGGTTGTGAGTTTGTTGCTAATATAAATAAATGGTCGCATCCCCATAAATGTGGGGTATGTCCCCTGGGCACAGGTACGTGTCTCTGTGATGAGACTTACTTCTCTTCAATAAAGTTTTGTACAATTTTCTTAGTTAGTTTTCCTTATAAGTCTGAACAAAGTACGGAGCACGCTAACAAACAACGATGGCATATGAACAAATATCAAATTTGACTGAACATAGAGCCGAAACATTTGCATTTGCCAACGACGCAGCAACCAAAATTTATGCACTCATTCAAGATGAAACCACGGAGTTCACACTCACTCGCACCAAGGTACAAAATATCCGTCAACTACTATATTTATCAAAGAAGGAAATCAATCAGAGACTACACGCCAGCACAATGATTAAATACCATAAGGTTCAAAGAATCCACCTAAAGCCATCACTATGTAAAAATATACAACAATTCAAAGACCGCTGGTTCGCGATTTTGAATAAATGTTCATTAGACTTAATTTTACTAATCATAGAAGAACTGTCAAATATCCTGGAGGATCTCACCAAAGAAATAGCTATAGTTAAAACTGAATTAGAAACAACAATGTTAACTGAAGATTGGACAAAAACCCTGGAAGATATAAACAATCAATTGGCGAAACACACTCAAGAAGTTAATGAGAGAAAAATACGCAAATTCCGAAGAGACACTATAGACTACAAACTTGGGGAAGTCTACACATGGGCAGAGATATACGCCAAACAGAGACAAAATAAACCATATAGCCAAAACACGGATACATCTTCGTCCGGGAGTGAAAGATCAAGCCAATCAGATAAAACACTGGACCCATCAGGACCAGCCATAGCATCTAGTTCAACCACAACTACGGTTTATTTTTTAGAATCAGGCCCCACCGAGGGGGACGACCCAGGCGGAGCCAGAGATCAAGAAAAGGAAAAAGACAAGGAATCGCCACAAACTCGAATGACAACATCCAAGAAGGACAAGAACAAGAAAGGGGGAAGGCGGATAACCTAGTAATAAATATTTCAGATTATCATTTCTCTGATCTGGAATTAAAGACATTACAGAAAGGCACTTCATTTGTACCGACCACCCACACTAACAGGTTGGAAATAGACATCAGTTTGTTCAAACTAATGAGAAAATTACATCTACGGCATTTTTTTGAGAATGTGGTTACTGAACATCTAGAGACACCCACAGAAGACCCATTAAAAGGATTGAAAGCTAAAAGTATCTATATGGCCCCCATTAGTCATAAGAGCTTGGACACATTTGAGGCATTAGTGAAACAAGACCTAGCAAAACTCAATTTTCAAAAAAGACATAAAGCAAACAACCTGACTCAAAAAGAGTGGGGTATCTTAAGATCTATCGCAAACAAAAAAGACATTATCTGCCAAAAAGCGGATAAGGGAGGAGCACTGGTCACCTTAAACACGAGCCACTATGAGGAACAAGTTGAAACACATTTATCAGATGACAACACATATATGAAGTTAAATTTCAACCCCACGGAACAATTCACAGAAGTCTTAAAGGACATCGTTCAAACCGCTCAGGACATGGGCACCATAAATGAGAAAGTCAAAAAATATTTAATACAGACCAATCCCAAGAGTCCGACCATATACATGGTACCTAAAATACATAAAAGTTTAACCAACCCACCTTTTCGTCCAATAGTTTCCACTAAAGGCAGCCTACACGAACCAGTGGGCAAATATTTGGACCGTTATTTGCAACCCATGGTTATCAAACTCAAAACCTTCATAAAGGACACGACAGATTTTCTGCTGAAAATCAAGAACACATCCCATGCAAAGGATGAGAAAATATTACTGTGTACGGTAGATGTGAAATCGCTATATACATTCATACCACATCAACTAGGTATTGAAGCCATCGAGCAGGCCTTACTACAAAGCGATTACGATGAGGATTTAAAAGTGTTTCTTATGGAACTATTACAATTCACTCTTCTACACAGTTATTTTAAATGGAAAACCTGCTGGTTCCAACAAAAGACTGGAACATCCATGGGAAATTGCGCTGCCCCCAGTTACGCGAATATCTTTATGGGGTATTTTGAAGAACAACATATTCTATCAATACCAGAATGGAAAACACACTTGAAACTTTTCGTAAGATTTATTGATGACATTTTTATGTTATGGAATGGAACACACACAGAGCTCAGTGATCAACTCACCAAACTCAACCAGATTGATGAAAGAATACAATTCACCCATGAAATTCAAGAACAATCCATCAATTTCCTAAACGTAAGGATAACCAAAACAGAAGAAGGATTTGAGACGGATTTATACAGAAAAAAAACGGACAGAAACAATACTCTCCTATACGGTAGTTTTCACCAACCAGCACTCAAAAACCATATGCCTTATACCCAATTACTAAGAGTGATTAGAATAGTATCAGACCCAGACATCAAGGAGTCACATGTCAAAGACATGTTAAAACGATTTAAAACCAGAGGGTACCCAGAGTACATATTGAACCAAGCCTACAATCGAAGTAAAACGATAAGCAGAGATACATTGTTATCATCCAAGGCCAGCAAGAAACAAAACAACATGACTGTGGTTTCCAAATACTCTATCATGAGCGGAATTTACAAAAGGATCATCAAAAAATATTGGTCGATATTACAGCTGGAACCAGATTTTAATAACATTTTTGAACAGGAACCCATCTTCGCTTACACCAGAGCAAAAAATCTGGGGGAGATCATAAAAAATCCCATAAAACAACAGAGCAACATCACATATAAGGGAACAGTAGCCTGCTGGAACTGTAATAATTGTAACAATATCATCAAAGGATCATATGTAACACACCCGATGAAAGGTCACAAAATCAAACTTAAAGTGACAGCCACGTGCGATACGTCTAATTTGATATATTTGTTGAAATGTCCCTGCGGAAAAATTTATGTTGGACTCTTTGTTGCTAATGTACAATGGGGACACAGCCAGTACCCACCTTCACAGTCATCCAATTGGCCATGTGTCTCGGGGATGAACATGCGCATTGATGTCATTTACCAGGGTGTACCTTCTTGTGCAATAATTGTCCCTACATCCAGCCATACTTCCATACGTGAGTGAACATAGTCATGACACATCTGCATGATTTTGAATGTTTTATTCACATTCTGGTGAATGACAGAGAGGGAGCTGTACATGGCCATCCAAGCCCACATAACATGGAAGCCCAGTGGTGGGCCAACCAGAGTCCTTTGGGCATTGAAAATTGATTTGGAAGAGGGGGAGTGCAGTCCGCAGCAGTATTGCTGTGTAATTGTCAAGCAGTGGAGATATGGCAGTCTGTGTCGGGGTCCGGGTGAATGTCGCAGAGTGTTCTGGGGTCAGTGGAAGGGGTTGTCCCAGGGCATGATGCATGGGGCAGAGCCAGGCAGGGCAAGCCATATGGAGGTGATGGATGCTACTGCCTCCTTCCTCACACAGTAGTTACCCTCCACATCTTACTCCTCTGATACTTCTTCTGTGTCGGGTGTGTCCGGTGTGTGTGGCGGTGTAATGGCTGCATCACTGTGTGCCACTGACACATCAGGGTGCGAAAGCGATGGGGCTGCATCACTGTGTGCCACTGACACATCAGGGTGCGAAGGCGATGGGGCTGCATCACTGTGTGCCACTGACACATCAGGGGTCGGAGATGTGTGTGTCGAGGTTCCTGCAGCAGTCATCTGGTACAGGCTCAGTGGCAGCAGTGGCAAGATGAGGATCTGCAAGGCATGGAAGATCGCAGCTACATCTCGCTGGTGTTCAGCAGTGGCAGCCATACTTCCAGCCTGCATCGGATCCATGGTCTCCATTGTCCTCCGCATCTGTGCCAACTCTGTGCTGTCATCGCTGGAGCCTGTCTGCCTAGACAGTTCTTGTCTCCGAGTAATGGAACCAGCGATGTCAGCCAAGGATTGTTGGTGGGCATGGTGCGGACAGTGGGTATCCGTTAGGGACTGTAGGTGCTCCCTGATGGGACTCAGGCACCCACGTATGGCATCGAGTTTGGCTGCCATGAGGTCGAAACCCAGCCGCAACTGATCTGCCATCTTCTCCTGGCACCCTAACACACAGCGTTTGAAATCCATGTGTTGGTTGTGGCGGTCCTGGGAGGCAGCTGTGGTGGTGTGTGCTTCCTGCTGTGTGGTCTGTGCAGGGTGTGGGCTCACCGCGATGCAGCTGGGCTGCCCTGCTCCTGGAGGTGGGGTGAGGAGGCTGTCCACGAGCCGTTGGAGTGTGTCTGGGCAAATGGGCAGGGTGTCCTCTTCATCATCACTGAAGAGATGTGTGGTCTGCTCTGCAGGAGGTGTTGGTTGTCCCTCTGCAATGAAAGGGGAGATGCAGGTTAACAGTGTGTTCCATGTATGTTTACGCATTGTGGATGTTTACATTCAGACTGCATGACGGTGTACATTGTGACTGTTTTGGTGTAGCTGGCTATTTGATGGGAGTCAGTGGACATTTTGACTACATGATGGATGTGTGGTTGTACTCGTACATTATCATCTCACAGTGTCATGCATTGCCAGATGTGATTGGCCAGTTTCTACGCACGAGAGGCACCAGTTGTGTCCTCTGTCCTGTGGTGTAGGGGTTGCACTCTGTCCCACATTGTCGTCAATATTGATGTACTGTGATTGCTATGTGTGTGTGCGGCATTGTTGGCGATTCGCACCTGCAGCTCTGCATTGGCGGACCCATATCCCTTTGAGTCGGTGTGCATTTGACTTGTGTGCTTTTCGGGTGCTGGGATGTTTGCGACTTGGGTCATTTGTGCTACTGGAGATATTTGGTACTCTTGTGCATTGTTTGTCTGCAGATGTGTTCTTGACATCATGGCTCGTAGGTGCACGTGGATGTGTCAGAGTGTGACCTGCTCCTTTACGGATGTGGTCCACACTCAGCCACCTCAGTGTCGTCTCGTGCACCATGTCATGTATTGTGACTTCAGCCATGCTATCTGTCATGCAGTGTCACTTGCATTATCAGTGTGGCTCACAGAGCCGCTGCTTTTCTGGATTCAGCACATGTGCATGGGTAGGTTGTGGCATTGGTGATATGGAGGGGGCCCATTTGTGCACATAGTGGACGGGGGCCTACTTGGTGTTTCTATGTGTGCTGCAGTGTGCCAAGGGTATCAGGGACATGTTTCACACTCATTGCGGGTGTGCAGTGTGCTGCACATGATTGTGCATGTGTGCCATTGTGCCCATCTGCCCCCGTCCCCCCAGTCCCTGGTGGTTACTCACCCTGTTGCTGTTGGGTCAGGTCATTTCGGGCTGTGTCCAGACCCCCAACTCCTTGCACCGTCTCCCCACTGATGACTGTGGCCACCATTTCCTCCAGCTCATCCAGCTCCTCCTGTGGTGCAGGACTCCCACCTCCAGTCGCCTTTGCTGCCTTCATGTTGGCAGCGAGTTTCTGTTTGGTTTGGCTGTGCACTTCATGCCAGCGCCTCTTGGCATCCTCCATTGACCTCCTCGACACTCCGACTGCATTCACTTTGGTGACGATGGACTGCCATATTTCCGTTTGTGTTGCCAATGACGCAGTGGAGGTGACGAACAGTTGTTGGTAGTGTTCTATCACCTCCGTGACAGTGATCTTGTCTTCCTGCGGACTGAACCCCGTCTTCCTCTTCCTCTTCTCCTTGCCCTCCCCCGAACAGGGGGTTCCATGCTGGTCCTCCGTGGGGTTTGTGGAGTCGGCTTGTCCTCTGCACTAGGTCCGGGTGCATCCATGGTGCTACGCAGTTTGGATTGGTTTTGGGGTTGGTTTCTTGTTTGCTTTTATAGTGCATTTTCACGCATGACGTGTGGGTATTGCAGGCCTGTCGCTGGTATTAGCTGATTTTGGTATCACGCTTTGTGGCGTCGCAACTTTTGGGCGGTCGTTTTTCGCATTTTTTGTTTTTTGCGTTGGTTTTTACGCGGGCATTTGGCGGGTTATCATGCTGCTATTGCATGGTGCTGAGGGGTTGGGAATTGGACGTTAGGATGGTGTTATTTTCTCGCGATGTACTGCGATATGCAAGGTTGCGTTAAGCTACATTTGCGATGATTATCACACGTTCTTGTGAATATCCCCATTACTTTTCAAAGTTTTCCCCCGATGTGTTCCATCACTCCATCACTAAAAAGAATTATAAATACACAAAAGAACAACAAGCAAGTTCTAAAGGTTCACCAAGTATTAAAATGATTGCCAAGTCCCAATTGCCTTTGGTTTTGGGCAATGATAATGTAACTCGTTCTAGAAAATCCTTTAATTGCAGGAAGTGTTCCAAAATGCCTTTTCTTGACAAAAAGACTGTCCAAAAATTGTTCTCACTTATTTACTCAAGTCGAGTTGCCGGTATGCGCTGTCTTGCGATGGGCGCCTTAAGTATGAATGAAAATGTACTTAACTTTCTTTCTGTTTTTCTCTTCACAGGAAATGCGGCTGACCTGCGCTCGAGTTTCCTCAGAAGCCAAGATGATACTGTAAAGTGAACCTGAAGACCGAAGAAGAATGCGTCAATTGCAGGTAAGGCGTCCTTGGATACACGTCCTTCCTTAGAGGCAGGCGGAAGGCTAAGCAGGCTCTAGAAATCGGGTGTGGCAATATATAGTCTTGCCACACCCAAGATGGCCACCACGCTACTGCACGCTCTACGTGACGCTACGTGTAGCGTATGGCAGGGTTCAGTACCGGCACTGTTTCTTTGCATCTTATAGCGCTGTGAGGCTGCTTTCTGATTCAAAGCCTCTTCTGAAAAAGTGCAATGTTTTGTTTTGGAATGGTACAAAGTTTTTCAAATCTGCAACTTCAATACTAATAAAAGTCTAGTCAAAACACTTGAGTTTACAATGAAACAACTTAGCACTCAATATGCGAGCATATACCACATTTGCATAACCTATCATAGTACGAGCACTCAATATGCAAGCATATACCACATTTGCATAACATATGTAAAATACATAAACATTTACACCACACAATCGGGCGTGCTGGTTGCACGGGAAAGGGGTGGGTTTTTAAATAAATTAATATCTCTGCGGTCTGCAGAGAACTCATGACAGTACTCCCCTCTCAAGATCCCCCCTAAAACCATAGGGATTGGTTTTGGTTTGTTAGGGTATCGAATATGAAAAGCTTTTACTAATCGTGGGGCATTTTTTAAATGAGCAAGTGGCTCCCAAGATCGTTCTTCTGGTCCATACCGTTTCCAATCCACCAGAAAATATAACTTTCCACGTACTCGTTTTGCATCAAGCACTGTTTTTACTTCAAATTCGGGGACTCCTTCAATATCAATAGGAGGAGGAGGTATCTTTGAATGAGTCATGGGATTGTAAGGTTTTAGAAGGGATACATGGAAGAAAGGATGAAAATGATATTTTGATGGGAGTGTTAATTTAAAACTTACTGGGTTGTTAAGTTTTTCTACGGGAAATGGTCCAATAAACCGGGGACAAATTTTTTTATCACTTTTAATCCATAAGTGTTTTGTGGACAACCAAACCTTATCTCCAATGGTATACAACGGCTGTGAAGTACGATGTGCATCTGCAGACCGTTTTTGACTTTCTTTTACTTTTGCCAAGTGGAACTGAGCTCTTTGTTGAATGGATATCAAGTTATTCATATAATCTTGTGTAGAGGGTATCATTAAAGATGACAAAAGTTCTCCAGGAATATTTTTGGATGAAAACCATATGCACAGAAAAACGGTGACATATTAATGGATTAATGATCCATATTATTATAAGCAAATTCTAAGGCCCATAAAATGTCTGACCACTCTTGATCACAATCCACTAACATACATCGCAAGAATTGTTCGATAGTTTGATTAGTGCGTTCTGTTAAACCATCCGTTTGAGGGTGATAACTAGAGGAGGTACGCACTTCCATGTTTAAAGATTTACTTAGGTTTTGCCAGAAATGGGAAATAAATTGAGGGCCTCTATCCGAAATGATGATAGACGGTATTCCATGTAGCCAAATAATTTCTTTCATAAATATTTTAGCCATCTCCATTGCGGATGGGAGTTTTTTTAGTGGTATAAAATGAGCCATACGCGTGAAGTGGTCAATTACTGTTAGAATGGTAGTAAAACCAGTCTTGGTGAGAGGTAGTTCCACAATAAAATCAAAGGAAACAGCATGCCATGGTTGAGGAGGTATAGGTAACGGGTGTATCAACCCACTTGGGGCTTGATGTACAGCTTTATTTTGAATACATATGACACAGGTCTGGACAAACTCTTGAATATCTTTAAACATGGAAGGACACCAGAATTTTTGTTTAATTAATTGGTAAGTTTTTGTGATTCCAGGATGTGCGGACAAGGGGGTGTCATGATGTAGTTGTATAACTTGAGTTTGTAAAGTCTTGGATGGTACAAATATTTGTTCATTCATGAATAACACATTATCTTTCCACTGAAGCAATGGAAACAGGTCTTGCCATTCTCGTGATGTTTTTGTCTTCAGTTCGCTTTCGTATAATTAATTCCAAATCTGTATTAGTGATACTGGCTTGAAAACAATATGTAGGTAAAATTGTTTGTGGTTCCTCTTGTTGTTTACATAGTTCCTCATCCATGTCAATACGTGATAAAGCATCCGCTTTATTATTTTCTTTTCCTGGCCGATATGTAATAATAAAGTTATAATCATTGAAAAACAATGTCCAACGAAGTTGGCGAGCTGAGAGTGCTTTAACAGACCGCAAGGTTTGGAGGTTACGATGATCTGTGTAAATTGTAGTTGGGTGTCTTGCTCCTAACAAGTAATGACGCCATTCTTCCAAAACAGCTTTAATAGCCAATAGTTCCTTATCTGCAATAGCATAATTTTGTTCTGCCGGGGAATGTTTTCAAGAATAATAAGCGATGGGATGCATTTGCCCTGTGTCTTTATGTCGTTGTGACAAAATGCCCTCTAAAGCAAATTGAGAAGCATCAGCCTCAACTATGAATGGACGAGAGGGATCAAGATGCATTAGTATAGGAGCTGATGTGAATGGTCTCTTTAATTCGTGAAAGGCCTTTTCAGCTAAATCATTCCATTCAAATGTTATGCCTTTGCGAAGAAGCTTAGTGATTGGAGTTATGGTTTGAGAGAAATTGCTAATAAATCGCCTATAAAAATTGGCGAATCTAAGAAAGCTTTGGACTTGCTTCACAGAAGAGGGACTAGGCCAGGTAAGTAATGATTCTATCTTTTTTGGATCCATTTCAATTCCAGAAGGGCTAATAATATATCCCAAACAATCTACCTTGGAAGTGTGAAACAAACTTTTTTCCAATTTAACATATAAAGAATTTCGTAAAAGCTGTTGAAGAATGGCCCGTACTTGTTTTACATGATCCATTTCAGAGTTGGAATATATGAGTATATCGTCAATATAAACAACACAACAAATGTCCAAAAAGTCTCGCAAAACCTCATTTATAAAAAATTGAAAAGCAGCCGGAGCGTTGCAGAGTCCGAAGGGCATGACCTGATATTCGAAAAGGCCGAACTTTGTACGGAATGCGTTCTTCCACTCATCGCCCTCACGGACTCGTACAAGATGGTATGCTCCACGTAAATCAAGTTTTGTATAAATGGTTGCTTGTTTGACCTGATCTAACAAAGTCGGTATTAAAGGAAGCGGATAGCGGTTTTTAACTGTGACATTATTTAAGGCGCGGTAGTCAATGCACGAGCGTAACTCAACCCCCTTTTTTGGTATAAAAAAAAGAGGGGAGGAGACCGGGGATTTCGAATGCCTAATAAAGCCGTTAGCAAGATATTCATCTAAGTAAGTTCTTAAATACTCATTTTCATTTTCAGTGAGGGCATAAATACGACTGCATGGTAAGGTGGCTCCTGGAACCAAATCTATACGACAATCATAATCCCTATGAGGTGGTAAGGTGTTTGCCCTTTCTTTATCAAACACATCGAAGAGATCAGAATATTCTTGCGGAACACCCTCTAATAGTAATACACTCTTTGAATCTTTCGGGAAATCGTAACCTTGTACACTATCATTCATTACTGTATGTTGGAAACATTCTGAACGACAATGTTCTGAGTCAAATGATACTATTTTCTTTTTCCAATCAATTTTGGGGTTGTGTTGAACCAACCATGGAATTCCTAAAATGAGGCGAAACTGTGGTTCATCTATAATATCAAAAGTAATAGTTTCACAATGAGTAGATGAGCACATCATAACTAAATTCTCCGTTTGATCTTGTATTAACTCTGATGTTAGTTCTTTTCCATCGACCGCTCGTACTATTTCTGGTCTGGATTTTGGTACTGTCTTTAGCCCTAAATTCTGTAAGAACTGTGTGTCAATAAAATTACCAGTAGCTCCAGAATCAATTAAGGCGTCTACTGACCATGTATATGCGCTGTTGTCTACTGATTTTAGGGTTACTCTAATACTGAGATGATGAAAAGAGGCTGTGGGAGCTGGGGAGGCCAAACTAGAAAACTCACTTGACAAACTGACCTCATCTTTCATCGAGTTTTTTAGTTTTCCGTGTGTTCAACAGCAGCTACATCTGAGACCTTTGCTTTACTTTTATTTGGACGGGTAGGACATTCTTTCACGAAATGTCCAGTTTTTCCACAATAGAGGCATTGATTCATTCTACGACGTTTTTCTTTTTCTTCTTTGGTGAGGGGTCCTCTAATAGTTCCAATTTGCATTGGCTCCCCTACTTCAGGTTTGTTAGTGGATTCGACCTTGGGACTATTTCGTTCCTTAAATAAAAAAAATTTATGTTCAGTCTTTCCTCGCTCACCTTTACGTTCCAATAGACAATGGTTTAATTTTACCACCAAATCGATGAATTCGCTACAATCTTCTGGTGGATCTAAAATGTGGGTGACCATATCTTTAAGCTCATCTCTTAAACCTCTATAAAAGAGGGATACCCTTTTTCTTCAGGCCATTCGGCTTCATTTTCTAACCTATTAAACAAGGAGATATAATGGAGTAAGTCTGATGAGCCTTGTTTTATGTTGAGCAATTCATTATCTGCCAATTGCACAAATACATGTTTGGCAGACAATTTTTCCATGGTATCTTTGAATCGTCTAAAGTCATAAAGCAATGGATCATCACGCTCTACTAACGGGACTGACCACAGGGCCGCATCTCCACCTAAATAAGACAGGATAAATGCTATCTTAGAAGAATCGTCAGGAAAAGCCGTGGGTTTTGCGATAAAATGTAAATGACATTGATTTAGAAAAGTAGTGAATTTGTTACTATCCCCATGAAACCTCTCTGGGGGCGCTAAGAGAACTGAAACAGGTGTTACTACTTGTATTTGAGTTGGCGCAGTGGCTGTAGCAGCGTGCAGCGTATGAGTTGTTGACGGAAAACTAGGCTGAAAGCTAGGTGGCTTGAGGATAGGCTTTTGCATGGAGGGAAAACTCCAAGCCGAACGGTCTTGCATAGTAGTTTGTAATGCAGACAGATCTCTACGTAAAGTTGCATTCTCTGATTTAATATCAGCCAGAATGGTAGCTATATCCTGTAAAGATATTTGCTGAGATTGGTCCATGACGTCTGGGCGAAACGTTTTACGTGCGCTTAGCCTTCTGTCAAAGTAACCATGCACTCTTACCTTTGATGTGCACAGTTGAGTGTCGCAGAGACGTTATGGACCAACTTCCCAGTACCCTACCTTATAACCTGTGTTTTTAACTTCACTAAGGCTACGTAACATGGTCCAGGGAGGAGGGCTGGATACTGGACGCTGATGGGCTCTTTGCTGTTGACCTGCGAGGCAACAAGAGCGTAATTTGCTTTACAAGATCGGTCGTATTGTAGGTTTTTAATTGGTGCTTTTTCTTCCTATTATGTTAAAGCATCACTTAGATTAATTATCCTACCTGCGAACTGGAGCTGATATGGAGTGCGTCCTAGTAGTCTTGTAATAGCTGATTTTGTGATGTTTTTGGCAGGGATACATATGAGGGTTTCCTTTACTCTTCTTTTTCTGAAGCAAATAATACATAGAGTTCAATTAACTCAAATGGTTTGTATGCTATGTAACATTCTTCAATCTTACTTAAACTATTAGTTTTAATTTTCACTCATACACTTACTTTTCAAAGTTTTCCCCCGATGTGTTCCATCACTCCATCACTAAAAAGAATTATAAATACACAAAAGAACAACAAGCAAGTTCTAAAGGTTCACCAAGTATTAAAATGATTGCCAAGTCCCAATTGCCTTTGGTTTTGGGCAATGATAATGTAACTCGTTCTAGAAAATCCTTTAATTGCAGGAAGTGTTCCAAAATGCCTTTTCTTGACAAAAAGACTGTCCAAAAATTGATCTCACTTATTTACTCGTCGAGTTGCCGGCATGCGCTGTCTTGCGATGGGCGCCTTAAGTATGAATGAAAATGTACTTAACTTTCTTTCTGTTTTTCTCTTCACAGGAATTGCGGCTGACCTGCGATCGAGTTTCCTCAGAAGCCGAGATGATACCATAAAGGGAACCTGAAGACCGAAGAAGAACGCGTCGATTGCAGGTAAGGCGTCCTTGGATACACGTCCTTCCTTAGAGACAGGCAGAAGGCTAAGCAGGTTCTAGAAATTGGGTGTGGCAATATATAGTCTTGCCACACCCAAGATGGCCGCCACGCTACTGCACGCTCTACGTGATGCTACGTGTGGCGTATGGCAGGGATCAGTACCGGCACTGTTTCTGCGCATCTCATACCGCCGTGAGCCTGCTTTCTGATTCAAAGCCTCTTCTGAAAAAGGGCAATGTTTTGTTTTGGAATGGTACAAAGTTTTTCAAATCTGCAACTTCAATACTAATAAAAGTCTAGTCAAAACACTTGAGTTTACAATGAAACAACTTAGCACTCAATATGCGAGCATATACCACATTTGCATAACCTATCATAGTACGAGCACTCAATATGCAAGCATATACTACATTTGCATAACATATGTAAAATACATAAACATTTACACCACACAATCGGACGTGCTGGTTGCACGGGAAAGGGGTGGGTTTTTAAATAAATGAATATCTCTGCGGTCTGCAGAGAACTCATGACACCTTTCCTCAATGAAACCCGACAATTGCCGGTTGACTTACTTTTCCTCCACTTTGTACATGAAAGGAAGGAGAGAAACAGGCCTATAGTTCTCTGGCTTGGTAGGATCAAGAGAGGGCTTTTTTACCAAAGGGACAACAGAGGCATGTTTCCAGTTAAGAGGTACCTCGGCTGCCTCAAAGGAACTATTGAGCAATTCCTTAAGTACCAGAAGAAGTTCCATAATACTATGCTCCAGGATACTAGGGGTAGCCGGATCAAGAGGAGAGCCTGACTTGATAGAAGATATGAACCCCTTTAACTAACTCACTCTCCTCAATAGGTTTTAACTGAAGCAGGCAGTTGCTTTCATTAGACGGCTCAAACCAAGTATCGCAAAGGAGGACATTTCTAGCTTCCTCCGGAAAGGAAGAGTAGATGGTTGCAACTTTGTTAGAGATGAAGTCATCCAGTGTGTTGCAGCTCTCTTTAGATGACGGTGTAATTGCAGATACTCCATCCAGCAATGACAAAGTTTTAACAATAGGAAGAGTTTTGAGCCATCTCGATTTTGTTATCGTAAAATTCACTCCGTACTTGCCTGATGCAACCATGAGAGATTTTTAGAGCAGATCGATATGTCTCCTTACCAGCCTGATCGTAAGATCTACACCATATGCGCTCAAAGTGCTTACAGCTATTTTTGAGCGAGGCCAGCTCCCCATTAAACCAATCAGTTGTGGGGTTGGTTCTACTAGCCCTTTTTGCTACCACTGGTGCTCTCAAGATCCAGTCTTCAACCTGATGGTGGGCTTTGGTGGGACAGCTATCGAGTATAGGTCGGTTCGCAGCCAGCATAGCAGTCAAATTCGATGATGTAACCTTAGCCCATCTCAGAGTTTTTGACTTAACTCCAGAAGGAACTTTGGGAAAGATGTTATAAGAGATCAAAAAGTGGATGGCACAATGATTGGACCAGACCAGTGGCAGGGGAGACCCAAGAACTAAGTCCATAATATTGGGAAAAATGGGATCCAACGAGTGTCCACACTAATGTGTGGGCCCAGAGACCAACTGGGGCAGTTGAAGACTAGCTAAGTCTGCTATCAAAGCTGAAGCTAGAGGGCACCTCATATCTTCAGAATGAAAATTAATATCCTCAATCACAGCGAAATTAGAATAGTGTAGCACTAGTGGGGGCAAAATATCTGCTAGTGATGAAATAAAGCTAGCAACCGGTCCAGGTGGCCTGTAAATCAGAATCCCCGAAAAGGTGAAGTTATTAGAACAGGACAAAGAAAAAAGCGCCGCCTCGCAGCCAACTATGGCTACTGAAGTGAGGCTACATTTCCAAGGCTGTTTATAAACAATAGCGATACCCCTCCCAACGCTGGTGTTGCCTATCCAGCCATACTAAACCATAGCCAGATGGGACCGCTGCCACAATGTCAGGCTTACAGTTTTCTGAGAGCCAAGTCTCAGTCAGGAAAATAGCATTAGGCTCATAATCACATATAAAATTAAACAGTTCCATTTTTTGCTTCACTAAGGAGCGACAGTTTAAGGAGAAGAAACAACCTTTGGGTACAGCCTGGGGTGAGATTACTGACTGCAAGTCAGTGCTTACCTTAGGAGTAGATGTGAAAGTCATTGAGAATTTAAAACCACACCTCTCACACTCCCAGCCCATGCCTTCCAGGTCCAGTGTGTGATGGCAAGAATGGGGAAGAGATGCTGCTAACGGCCTAAGATCTGTTGAAGAGTATTGAGTAACAGCTGAGGTCACAGAAGCAGAGGTCCTGGCCCCTGCCGCAGTCCCGGCACGGATGGGAGCAGACGGGCTTATGTTTGCCATGCCTTCAGTGCACCAGTGACATGCCCACTGCTTGCGTCAGCTGTGCAGACGCGCTTGCAGGTCATTTAAATAAGCCTCCATAGGAGGGGGGGACAGTTGGCAAACAAAAAAGGGGTCAAATCCAGGGTCCAGCCACCTGCTGACCTTCACAGGATCCCCTATGAAGGAAAGATACTGGAAAATGAGTAAAAGAAAAGTACAGGTGTGTAAATAAAATCAACAAACAATTAAAACCTTAGAACGGGCCCTTTCAAAGATAACGCCGAGGTGAGGGAGCCAGGCAACTCCAACTGGCATTGGGGGCCTAACGCATCCGATACCTACAAGCAAATAAAATAGAAGGCGTGACCGTGGTGGCCAGTCTCTCCCTGATTGGGCTGAGATTCTCATGTAGAATGATAGAAATATTTTCACATAGCTCCACTGTGCTGGGTGGGTCCAGGCTGGGTTGATCAATCTCTTTTCACACTTTTGTCGACCTTGATTGAGGCTTTGGCTGGGCTGCGCATCTGCTGGGTTTTTTACGCTTTACCACTGGTTCAACAGGGGAGTTAGGGCTCATTACGTTATGCAAGACCGGGCTCATGCTTGCATTTTCCTGTGTGCCTGTGGGGTCACACTGAATAATACTGCCGTTAGAATTACGTGCCCCAAGAGCAGTTGCGGCCACCAGTAACAAACGGTAGTAGGGCAGGTTGGGGAGCACGGGGGGACGGTGAGTGGGAGAGCGAGTGTGGGGGGATTAATAATACTTATAAAACAAATGTACCTGATGACGTCGGCCGCCTCCCGGTTCATGTTGCTCCTGCTGGCTGTTTTCTGGGTCCCAGCAACCCCTGGAACAGACTCCCTGCCAATCCCTGTGCTGCAGAGCAGCGCAGGATTGGTCTGAGCAGGCAGAAAAGACGCCCTGCTCAGACCAGGGAGTCTGTGGTGTTTCTCCAGCCCAGCTGCTCAATGCACATGTGTGTTTTGGTTAGCCTGAAACGGCCGGCCAAACACACATGAGCACTTAATGACTAGGGAGTGCACTCCATGCACAAGCTGGCAAAAGAAAAATAAAACGATGCTAGAGCCTCGTTATATTTTTCCTTTGCTGGATCTGCGCCGCCACTGCCCAAGAG
The DNA here is from genome assembly GCA_963921515.1 of Calotriton arnoldi. Lineage (NCBI taxonomy): Eukaryota > Metazoa > Chordata > Amphibia > Caudata > Salamandridae > Calotriton > Calotriton arnoldi. Next base: position 3,030,869 of record CAWUFW010001098.1, read on the forward strand.
TAGCTGTAATCATGGCTTCTTTCTCTTGGGAGGCATCCCTACATGGGATGGCTTCGCTAACCACTTCTCGGGGGCCACGCCCTTGCTCCAGGGACAGTCTGCACTCGGCTAGACTATTTGCCCCATAGCTAGTTCGAGAGCAGTGTCTATGCTGGTCAGCCTGCAGGGGCGGCAACAGCTCCCGTGGCCTTGCGTTTTATCATGTTGAAATAATCTGGTAAATTACTCACCCGGGGTGCTCAGGGCGCTATGGATACACAAGATGGTCTGCGTCAGAGGGGGATCCAGCCCAGCCTCATTCAGCCATGGATGGGTGCAGGCCGGCTAACCCTTGGCCCACCCGTGTGCTTCCCGTGCTGCAGGAGGTTTACTGGCGCTTTGTAGTGCAAGTGTGTCCTGGCCCCTCCTATGAACAGGGGAAGGCTGGGGGACGTAGTCCCACCCCAGCCAGGACCGCAGAAATGCTGCTGGTGAGAAACGGGCAAGGAGACCTGCTTTCAAGTGTCTCGCACTGCAGGAGGTTTGCTGTCGCCTTGTAGCCCATTTGAGTCTTGGCTCCTTCTATGCACAGGGGAAGGCTGGGGGACGTTGTCCCACCCCAGCCATGGCCACAGAAACGCTGCCAGTGAGAAGCAGACAGGGAAACCTGCTTTCAAGAGTCCCTTTGCTCAGTAATAAATTTGCACAATGGTAACAGCCAAAGCAACCTACAACACCTGACCCCAGATTACATTCCCGAGGAGAAACTGAGCTACTGCAATGTAAACAGCATTTGCACCATCTAGGTTTAAACTGGAGACTCAACCAGGCAGAACTGTCACAGTGATGGGCACGCCAAGCTTCAACTCACTTTACCAATATGGGAGGAGTCAACCAAGTGTAAAGGCCTTTTAAGAAATACGGAAAAACTTAAATCAAACCTATTCTTAGAAACATTTTTATCCATTCAACTTCATACTGGAAACACTGAGTCTGACACAGTACAAACTTCACTCTCCCATCATGACATTTCTGTACCAACACAAAATGTCTGCCATTCCATTTTTAGGTCTCGCGCATGCAGCGCCTGCGCTGTCTCCAAGAGACATGTAGTATCTAGATATAGGTTTAAAAAAAAAAAAACATCTTTTTCATTGGTTCCTCTTACTGCCCTTCAGAAATGCTGGTTTTTCATTGGGGAATACAGTTATTAGTCCCTTCTTTTGTTCCGCCCTGGAGAATGGCCCTGCTACATGAATCCTTTCATTATGGGCCATATGTTTTCCTTCAGTGCACTACTTTGTCTTTCCCTCTCTCCTCACTGCTGCTCCCAGTTCACTTAATCTCCCTGCCATTCCCAGAACAACATCTCTCTCTGAACAGCTGATCTTCCCTCCCTCTCATGGGCTGCAGCTGCCTCCTCCTCCCTACGCCCCTCCCCCAATGACGTAATGAGGAAGCTGGACATTTTTTTAATCAAATACTGCCTTGTTCTTCCTTAGTATCTACATATTAAATATTATTTCTCAACTGTCCAGAAGAAACACTGTAAACCGTGCTTCGGATAGCACTGCAGGAGAGCCTTTTACACTAACAACACTAACCCTGGGGGGTAAAGCTGCAAGTGGAGTGTACGCTCCTCCTGTGTTTTGGGGACAGTGCATGGTTTATGGCCTGTGCCACCATGGGGGCTGAGGGAGGGAGGCTGTTGCATTGTAACCCTTCTCTGTGGGAGTTAGAGAACCATGCTGCAGTATCAGCCCCCAGGGTTACAGGAAAAAGGCGACCGCCCTCATTGCGGCTGCCGGTTTGTGCCCCCACCTTTCCCCGGGGCAAGTAGACCTGTGCTGTGCATTGGGGGTGCAGAGGCGGACTCTACTACTGGATGGGGCTCCAGCCCTGCTTTTCCAGCTCTCCGGAGTCCTGGCCGGATCTGCTAACCCCCTCCAGGCGGCAAGTCGTCCCGCTCCCTTCACTGTTACCACCAACTGCGCGTTTTTACCTTAAAATCACCACTGACAACTTTCTTTGGTGCCTAAAAAGGTCGCAGGTATTCATCACATAAAGTTTTTTACATAAAATGTTATCCATATCAAACGTTCATGGTCATCACCTCATTTAATGTCCATGTTGTATCTTTTCATCTATTGCTCCTTGCAATTCTTTCTCTTGCATTATGGACCCAGCCTCCTCAATTTCCTGGGAGGGGAGGGGCCCCTTTTTTCTGGGCTTCCGATTCACGGGTCTAGGCTTCAGCTTGCTACCGATTTGGAGGGTGTCCGTCTGGACCTGCCCGGGCTGCAAGTGCCGTCCCGCCGCCCTGTAACCCTTTGTGGGCCCTCCCTTCTCCCAGGGGTCCCTGGCGTCCAAGGCATCCCAAGGACCTTACTTGAGCATCTACTCTCCCTTTCCTGAGGCTGAGTCCTTGCCATCTTCTCCTCGGTACCCCTGCCGTGAGGCATCCCAAGGTCCTGCGGGAGCATCACATTTATTCTTTTATGGCGGCACGCCGCCCTTGGCTCCCTCAGTGCCCCTGCCGTGAGGCATCCCAAGGACACTGTGAGAGGCTTCCATCTACCTTCTAGTACTTTTCTCTTTCTACTAGCTTCCTTGTGCTTGTTCCGCCATGCTACCTACGGTTTTTCGATCGGAGGGAGCTCCCCCCGCTCTCCCTTCGCCTTCTTCCTCGCGAGGAACCCCTCTGCTCTAGGCCTCATACGTACCGCGGTGGCCCATGGTTCCTACCCCAGCTCCTCAGTTTGCGGCGTTGATATAAGGAAAGACTAGGAAATTCCTTTTGTTTTAGCCACGTGCATGCTCCAGCCCGCGCCCTTGCGCCACCGCTGCGGGACTGGTCTGTCTAGGCTGAATTTGTTTATCTCCGGGGTGTGGAATTCCTATAGCACGGTGCCCAGTATACATTGTTCGTGGTCAGGGGCACAGCTTTTGTGTGTATTTTATCCTTGGGACATGTGGTCCCCCCCCCCTGCTGCACCATCCCTTTGGCTGTCAGTTGCAGTGCCATATTACGGATTAGGGTACAAGCACTGTCTGTAGTTAAGGTAAATCGTTTGTCCTTATGTTAATGCCGTTCCTATTTGTATTTCTGGTTAGTTAATGGAAAACCTTTCTTCTTAGGGTGAGCGCTCTAAGTAGCGTTGCAAGCTCTGACTACCTGCTGCCAGTGGTTCCAGTATAAGATTGTGTACCCTGTTTCAACGTTTGGCAAAATGCCGCTATGTCTCATGCTTCCCAAATGCTCTCTGCTTTGATGCGAATATTGCAGATCGGTGCCAGGGACTACTGTGGTAGGGTGTGCCTTCTGAGACCAAAAACATTTGCTTTTTTGCTGCTGTCTGTCACCCGCTAAGGTTTTACAAAACTCCATGCCAAACAGGTCAAGTGTTGACAGGATGAAAGACTGACCACCCATTTTTGGACCTACTGGCTTTTCCAATGCTTGTTTAACTGTGTTTCCCATCATCTACTTGCCATCGGCTGCACTGAATTCCCACTGATACCCATTTCAGGGAAATACCAGCATGCATCAAAACATGTTACTAAACGATGCTGCAAGGAAAGGGTACCTGAGATTTTATCTTTTATTTTGAAAGCGAGAATCACCAAACCTACTTTGTGTGCTGATATGCTCCTTGTGAAAAGGGGGGGCAGAATGCTGTCACTTGCAGTGAAGCCTGCCGATACTGAGAGGGAGCAAGATAGAGTTTTAATGAACTCAAAAAGGTCATAATGGGTGTTATTACCGATAATCATATGTTTCTCTTGTCTTGCTGTTTGATTTTGCCCCTAAAAAAGGTGTCACTCATAGTGGTTGAAATGTCCTTCATCAATGCACTGATTGTCATGCTGGCAAAGTCCACCAAGTACCGTGCCACACGCCCACCTTGTGATCAAAGTCTAATTTTTTGTGGGCATTTGTCAGCAACTACATTGTACCCATGCACTCCGTAAACCTTCCGACTAATGTTTGAAAAAGCAAAATTAACGATAATTCACCACCTACTGGTCACTCAAAATGAGCTGCCAGGGGAACATAAGGGTTGCCGGCTTGTTACGCAGACCCAGAGCTCGGTAAGGCACTGCCTGGGCCAGGTGTTTTGCCCAAAAGAAGATTCTGCCATTGCCCCGAAAACATTGTAAAATAATGCCCCATGAAGGTTGTGGCCATCATTCCTGTCACTGTGTGCACTGTGCTGACCTCTGTTTAGGCGAATGACTCCTTCTCGTGACATCTGTTATCAGAGTTACACCGTAATTAGTATTGTTTAAATATTTACCGACCATAGCACCTGTCTCGTCTGTAGAATGCTGTTAGGAATGTCGTTGCACTAGTTTCGCGAGTGTTAAATCAAGACCCGGAAGAGGAAGTGCTGGACGAGATTAGGAGCCAAAGGTGAACTGTATGGGCCAAGAGCAGCGAGCGTTGAGCTACACGTGGCAGGCGACTCCTGTGACAGAGGTGACACCTGCTTGGCTCTGTGAAACGCGTAGGTGTAGTCCTGCTATCAACCGTACAAGGGTTAGCTATTTTCTCCCCAGCTCAGCTGTAACATATTCACTAGCTTAGAAAGGCCGAGTCAGCCCTGGGAGGAATCCAACTCGTGACCTCCAGGTCACCACTGGCATCACCAGTGCCCATTAACTCGCTGAGCCATTGTGCTAGCCGGCCCAGGGGCAGCAGCCCTAGAACTCTAGGACTGTGGATTGGATACCTGGGTAGCCACACAGGACACTGTTACAGTGCACATTGGTTAGAGATACCTGGCTACCCAGAGCACTTCTACAGTGCATATTGGCTATTAGCATGTAAACAAAGAGCACTGCTACTTTGCCCACTGGCTACCTACAGCTGCCCAGAGCACTGCTACTCTGCACATTGGCTACCTACATGGCCGCAACGAGCGCTGCTATAGTGCCACAGAAAACATACATACATTTAAAGTTACAGACCTGGGCTTTGTCTCCTCGGCCGTGCCACAGAACCAGAAATGTCCAACTATTCAAACCGCTTTTTAACTGCAATTAACGATGCAGATCCTCAGATTACTTCCCCATGCCCTTTATTTTTCTATTTGTTATATGGATGGCACATGCGACCCCGAGAAAAACTGGCCTGGGTTCTTGATGTCCGTGCTACCCAAGGCCCGAACACTGCAGTGCTGGGCAAAGGATGAGGTGGACAATGCCAGCCTGGACAAGGAGCAGTTTAGACGTGTTAGGCCAGGGCGTTTCCAGCACAAAGAAGCCATGTTAGCCTTACCTGTACATCAAAGTAAGCACGAAAAGGGTATGTGTAACATGCCTGTACTTTTTCAAGCCCCTTGAGTACATTTTTCAACAGTAAGAGGCTACTTGATTTTGGCGTGTACACGTCGAGTCCAAGTGCTATATCTTTATGTCAGGAGCTAGTTTAGCTGGGCTTGTACATTTTTAGTGCTGGACGTCGCTTCGGGTGCTTGTATAAAAACACCAACTGCCAAGTTCCATTTTTTACCTGTGCCAGGGGTTGCGACGCGTACCTGTATACTGGAAGGAACTAATACATCCAACACTTAGCGATATACATCCAACCTTGGCTGTGTGTACAGTGAGCACCCGAGTCCACTTTAGGAGCGCTTCGCCTTTTACCGCACCAGCCAACAAAACTGTATCAAACCTCCTTGAATGATGTCATATCGGCCGAGGGTAGCACCTACGAGGAGGACAGTGTGCACGTGCCTTGTCTGGCCCGGGGGACTTCACGGTGCCTTAGTCACACTTGTTCCCTCGCACTCAGCTTGAGTACTCATGTTTTATCGGGCGACGGGCAAACCTGCATACCTTCGGGTAATGCCGGTCATTGTGTGGGACTCTCCCTAGGCCCTGGATTCGGTGGAGCCGGGCAGTCTACTTAGCATGGCGCGCATGAATGAGGACACCGCGCCATATATCCGTTGAGTGCCTGCTGTGTAACCGTGCCCTTTGCCTTTTGTTTACGGCCGCTTAACGCAGCGCCTGGACTGGACTATTTTGAAGCCGGCGGTGGGTTTAACCCGTGATCGTCCCTGCCGCTGATTTGGTAGTGACTACACCAGCCCAGCCGGGCGAGCGGAAATCGGGTGCGCAAGCCTACGGATGCCTAGGATGCATGGGTCTCACAGCACTATGGTGATTTGTTTGTGCCTCTCATTAAGGTATATGTTTTCCACTTTTCTTTGTGGGAACATATTTACAGATCCACAATTCCATCCCTGACCCCGATGCAACATGCTGGTTTGCATCCACGTGGACTGTTGCCTTACATTGTTCTTAAAACGTCATCATTCTCCGGTGCTCGCCCGAGGCCATGACTCTCACCCAGATCACTTCCCCCGTGGTTTGGGCTGTATAGGAAGATTTAAAAGACACCTGATCTTAGCACACTAATTATGTGGCTCAGATATTTTTTGCATTCCGTAGTTTATATATATATAAACTATATAAACTATATAAATTCACTACGGGGGTGAATTATCATACAACGAGCACCCTGACAGTACCTCATTCCCTCCGAGCTGAATGTTGCTACTTCAACTGCTATCTCTGCCCAAACCGCTGGTCCACCAGCTGTGGGAACGCTGCTTTTACCACATACTACTAAAGAAGTGCACTCTGCCACACCCAAATGTCAACCCAGTTGGACACATTTCTGGCCTAAATGTCACAGCAGTCAGAAATTCTGCTCTATCAAATGGCATCATAACCATCATAACCATAAAACTCCTGGCTTTCAGTTACCACCATGGTTATGCCCTCGGCTGCACCCTGTTTATCTCGTGGCTGCTTTCTTTTCTGCCGACAAGGGCCACCATCAGTGGGAACTCCGCTGCACCCACCTGCCGACACGGCTTCCCGCACTGGTGTGTCCAGCTAAAGGCATGCGCGTCTCGTTTTTATTTTCGGTTAAAGCCAAGTTGCATCTTTCATTTTTGTATAATTATATAGCGAACTTGACCCGAAGGTATTGGGGCGTTGTACCCGAGTCCCCGTTACGTTTACATCGGGGCACATTCATTTTTTTCCACGGGGAGATTAAGTGATTTGCCCAGGATCACCTCCCCGGATATGGATTCGACCCCCAGGCTCACCACTTTGGTTTTCCAGCTCGACAGCCTAACCGTAAGACCACATCCTCTCCAAGTTCAGTGGGAGTGGAATGGTGGTGCCTCTTTCCTGCTCTTTTTGAGACAGGTTTTAAGTGCCCATGCTCGCAATGTTACTAAAACAACGCACGCTGTTGCGAGAGCGGCCTGCCCACCCGCACGCTCGTAAGCCGGCTGCCTCTTTGCGCCCCGAGGTTGGGAAACCTTTGAGATATGCGCCCAGGGACGAATTTCCTGGACACGCCTAACTAATCTGCAACTAGGGCATAGCCTATGTGCTTTGAATTCGCTAGCCTATCAATGGCTGTACATCTCCTTATGCTTCTGCATCCCGCCCCGAAACTTGCCTCGCTTACCCGCTCCTCCGCCAGGGGCACCGCCGCCCGCGCCGACCCTTCCTTGTGATGTGAGGCTGGTCCTCGTAACCCACCGGCCGTGGCTCCTGTTTACCCTGAGCACCGCCGTATTGGCTGCATGTGCCCGTACCTCCCGCGCCCTCTGGCGCCTTTTCTGTCTTTCGCCGCTCCGTGTTCTGTTCTTTGCTGCGGGCAGGGGTGGAGGCTCTGCTCGCGCTGCTCCAGCTGCACAACAAGCCGGTCATTGCAATGACCGGGGGAAGAAAGGTCCGACCCGACGCTTCACTGTTGGTTGCTGGTTTGCCTTTCGAAAAAAGGCGCGAAACACCACGTCTTGGCTCGAGCCTGCCGCTCAAGCCGCCCTCGCCGATGCCGTTCTTCGTCCTGCTGGACACCGCTGATCCTCGAGCCACCACAAGACGAGGTGGAGGGTCCGCTCCGGGATATCGTCCGCTTCTGGAAGTCGTCTTCTTCTCTGGTCGGGATTCCTTTCTTTCTTCCTGCGAGGGGGGGAATTCCTTTCTTTCTTCCTGCGAGGGGGGGAATGTGTCTACTTCGGGCCGTTGGCCCCTTCTTATCCTCCCCCTCGCGTTTCCTCCCTCACCCCCTGATTGGGGGGGGGGGCTTGCTTTGTTTACGGGAACCAATCCAATCCTGGACCCCCGCCGTCCTAGCCGGCATGCTAATGTAGGCCAGGGGCGGGCTCCCGCTTCCGGATGGCGTTCTACCCGGGCCCCCATTGGTCCGGCTTCGCCTTCCCGGCCCGGGTCCATTCTCAGCTGTGCTCTCACCCCCCTCAGTGTCTGCTGGGACCTTCGGCAGAAGTTGGTACCCCTGACGCTCCCTCCCTGCCCTCACAGCTGGATCGTGGCTGCCAGAACTTGGACAGCTCCTTTCTATCAGTTGTTGCCGTATACCCCCGCCGGCTAAACTGGTCCCCAAGTGGTGGTGGCTTTGGAGGTGGCATGTCTGACCTCTGAAGCTGCTAGCATTTGCTGTTTTTTCATAGGGACATTTGGGCATTTAAAATGTGAGAGATGGTAAAATCCTGTTTTTCACCCCCTGCAAATACACCTTTATGTACACACGCGCCGTATTGTGTCTTGCCTCTGGTCAAACTTCTCCGGGAAAGAAGAGCACGTCTGCGCTAGATCGGTTTTGGAGATACCACAAAGAAATGCATTTAATTTTATTGTCACTCACTGTCTTGATCCCTCCTCTTATCCAGGCTTCAAACTGCCTAGCTGTAAAGTAACTTTAGGTTTTTGGTAGGCTCCCAAAAGGAGGAATGGGACATAAGTTGCCCACTGTTCTTGTATTCCTGAACTTCTCCAATATTTCAGCACGGTTAGAAGCAATCTATTGCATGAGCCAGCTGGGCCCGGAGTCTCCGGGGGAAGCTGGTCCAGAGTAAAAAGCTTGCACTTTGCACATTTTCCAAGGCTACTTGCAGCCCCAGTGCTATATATTTATATATATATATATATATATATATATATATATATATATATATATATATATTACGCTCCACTGTCCCAAAGAGACAATAAGGACCAGCACTCACGTTGGTACAAAATCCAATCGGGATTTAATTCGCATTGTAATAGGATGGGATGGCTCTGGTATCGTAAGTTCTGCATCTCTGTCTGTTAGGAAGAATAAGATATTTGCGTGTGCACTTTTCTCAGTTATGCCTCACTTGTTAATGTATCGAGCTGCTAAGCGGTGAATATACGAATCTATATTCAAGCTGTGGGAGAAGAGTGTTTTTCAATAGCAAACGTGTCAAATTATGAATTTTAAAGGACTTTTCCTAACTATATTGACTAAAACCTAAAGAGGGATGTCCCAGAAAAGACCAGTTATCTGAAGATCTTCCACTGCTTCTACAAACATTCTCTTTTCAACAGTCAAGACGTTCATGTTGAAAACATTCCTTGTTTGCCCTCTAAAAGCAATGAATCCGTTTTGTTTAAGTTATTCCTGCATAGAACACTACATTCTGGTTACATAAGAAACAGACTTGTGCTTATAGAGAAATCAAGCCTGTTTGGAAAGGTTTAGCACAGCACATGTATCGCTCATTCATGTGCTAAACAAAAGGTTTGGTAAAAAGGTTATAAATACAATAGTACATTACACGCACGCAGTCATCATCCCACCTCTCTCCTCAACAGTATTCCCTATGGCGAGTTGCTGTGGGCTCGCAGGAACTGCAGTGCAGACAGTGGTTACTCCAAAGAATGTGACATCATGTTAGAAAGGTTCAAGTACAGGGGATATTCCAACAAAATCCTGTCTCAAGCAAGAAATAAGTTGTGTAATGTCAAACAGGCTGATGTTCTGTTTAATAAAAACAGAATAATTCCAGATAAGAAAGCCACAACAATATCAAGAATGATAACCACCTATAATGACCGGTCTGGCAGACTCAAATCGATCATGAAAAAACACTGGGGGCTCATGTCATTGGGGGCGATATTGGTTGTTCACCAACCATAACTTATAAAAGAGCAAGTTCGCTCCGGGACAAATTGGTCAACAGCTATTTCCAAACTGAACCTAACACCAATTGGCTACAACCCAACAAGGGATTTCACAAGTGCTATGCTTGTAAAGCATGCAAAAACAGTGAAAATTGTAAAACCTACAAAACTGCCAGTGGTATGGAAAAAGTAATCTCTAAATTTATCACATGTACCACCGACCACGTGGTTTATGCCCTAGAATGTCCCTGTGGTCTCCGCTATATAGGGAGCACCAAATTGCCTGTAAAAAAACAGATACTTGAACATTAGATAGCCATAACCAATTTAGACTTTAACTATCCTGTGGCCAGACATTTTTAGAATGTCCATGATAGCAATAACAAACTGCTCAAATATGTAGGACTAGACAGGGTATACAAACAAATCAGAGGCGGTGACAGGGAAAAGCGACTGCGGATTCTTGAATCCAGGTACATTATCGATCTAAACACGAGAATGCCATTTGGGCTAAACAGAGAAGAGGAACTGGCAGCCCGTATTGGGGTATAATTACCCCGTGGACGCTTGGACATTTGTCCTTGATTTTTACTGCACATATTCTGATCTTCTGTTTCCCTAGTTAGATTATTATTTTTTGCTTCATTTTTACTTTATTCATTCATTATGTAATCATAATTTTTCACGTGCTCGTAGTATAGTGAGTCTGGACTTCGAGTATTCTGGATTAATTCCTTTTCCAGTAACGCATATGGGCAATCGCCCATATTATATTCTGTTATATTGACTGTATTTTCCTTTTGACTTTTGTCCATAGGCATTGCTGTCAGATCTGGGGACATAAGCAACTATGCTAATGTAGTTGTTCAAATAATGCCGATTTGATCACTTGCGAGTTTCTGAAAGTACATACTTTTAGATTATTCCTGTAAATTAATCATGAGAATAAACAAACGTCACATCATGTAAAAAGTTTAGGCAAGTCATCATTCAATCTACAGCCAGGAGATGTTGCCCTGTGCGCAGTGAAAATAAATGAATCCTCGCAGATGGCACTAATGCCCGTCTGCTAGAAAATAAGACACTACTGAGATCGAAAAACAAGTTACATGATTTCAGTTTTGGGCATCCCTGAGTTCAACAATTGCGGTTTTGTCTGTCTTTTTCTAACTTAACATTTGAGCCTCGTTGTTGATATTCACATCATTTTCACAGTGGCGGCTCGCAGAGGTAATGCTGTGGGGAGGTGGGGCAGGGCGGGGGGTAGTGGAGTCCGACATACGACGGCAAGGAGTAAAGTAAGTAAATACATAAATAAAACTACTTACCTTGCGCGCGCGGCATCGCCGAGTCGGCCCCCCCACCCCCCCTCCCCACCCCCCCATCAGAATCACCTCTGCAAGCCGCCACTGTGAAAAGGATATGAATATCAACAACGAGGCTTTGCAGTATGGACTCCACTAACCCCCCACCCTGCCGCTCCCCGCCCATCAGCATTACCTCTGCGAGCCGCTACTGCCTTTTCATTCTTCGGCGTAGATTTATATTCCCAACTGACAGTTATTCCCGGACAAAAATTGTTCATAGATGTATGTCTGGATGCATTGGTTATGTATTGTATTGTATTTATTTAGGTATATAATCAATAAAAATCATTACACAAAAGTACATTCCTTAATTTACATCATAAAAGGTGGAATATACTCAAAAAAATTTTTGAGTACAAGTCTTACAAGTCCTTGACTCACTTAATTACCATTTTCCGTTATTCTTAATACTGTCCCCTTATTTTAAAGTGCAGGAACTTTATGCAAATTGACCATTGCCTAATATTGCCCTAAAACGATAAAATCTTACAACTCCGTATTGAAATATAATTTTAAAAAACTAGATGTGGTCATCCATTAAAATGTGAGGTGTTATTATATTGATAGGCATTTCAGTTCGGTTGGTGAAGCTTCAGGTTTATTGTCCCGGGAAGTTGGATGCTTCCTACTTTCCACGGACTTCGAGTCCTCAAAATATCGAGTGGCGGATGTGACATCAGGCACGGCTAAACTACTGATGACATCACAGGGTTGACCACAGTAGGGTAGCCAGCATGTCATGAGCACAAGGAAGAAAATGGGCACCCTGGCTGCTGTCTGAATTAGGAAACGCAGCAATAAGCAGGCTTCAGTCCCCCTTCCCCCTTAGGCCTCCCGGGCCCCGGTGCCATTGCACCTGCTGCACCCATGAAAGCTGCGTCCCTGGTTTGCACATTGGGGTTCATCGAAGGAAAGGAGCGGCAATTACATGAAAAGCAAAGGGGCTCTTGCCGCGGTTTGTGTGACCTGAGCCTTTGCGTAGGTACCATTGATGCAGCAGGTGCAGTGGTGCCTGGACCCAGAGCACTGAGAGGCTCATTGAACACTGGCAATGTTCTAGTCTACTATCCCAGCAGCAGTCAAATGGGCCGTTTTCCTTTCTGGCATCAGTGCCCATGGCATCCTTGCTACGCTACTGCTTGAGGCCACCGGTAGCACGAGCAGTGCGCTGGTACCAATGGCCAAGCCAGGGTAGCAGTTGCTGCCGCTGAAAGAGGTCTGTTCTTCATTCATGCACAGAAAAACTCACAACACGGGGGCGAAAACGTCAGTGTCTCTTGCTGCACATTTACGTCAAACGGTTTCGAAATTATGAGCAATGACAGGGGAGGTATGCTGCTTTTCCACCAACTGCTGCAATGTTTTTCTTAAGGCCAGCGCACTGCTATTTCGGTGTCTTTTCAATGCAACCATGAAGTGAATCTTGTCTTTTGCAGCGAGGAAGTGTTGCCCACTGGGGCTCACGTGTGCAGTGCAATTTATTAATATTGTTTATCCACATCTAAATGAACATTATATTAAAAATGCAATTTTATGTCTTTGAGTTTTCAATAAATGTGTATTCACTGACAGAATCCTCACTCTGCTCTTCCTAGCTGTCAGAGGAGATGCATCAAAATGGGTTATTGCATTTTTATCGTTCTAAACAGCTCTAGCAGGCCAGACATTTAATGTTCCTTATGAAACATGCTGATATAAATAGGTAAGCGTGCGTTAGTGCAAATAAAGATTGGCGGGAAAGTCTGTTCAATAAATTTTACATTCTCAAAATTAGTCCAGTTGGATCTATGGTGTTTATGGCGATCCTTGCTGCCAATATTTCCTTTTTGGCTTCTCTGACTTGTGTCTGACTCAGAGAATAAGTACTGTGATTGTTCGACGGAGTTGACACATCCGTAGATGTGAAAGTTAAAAGTGCATGGGCGAATATGTGCATTTTTTATACGCCGTGAGAAACAATGCATGCAGGGCGTGCCAACCTAACTAGGATCCCTTAGTCACTAAAGTAGGCAACCGCGAAGAATGCTCTAGCCTCCTACACGCACGTGCAGATACTACTAACATAAATCACGCAGTGCTTCTATTGGTGATTAGGCAGGACCGGACTGGGGAATTAAAAGCAGCCCTGGCAGAAATACTCAATCCAGCTCTAGTCCCTTTTCATATCTCTCTATTTCCATCCATCCATCCATTCTCTCTCTCTCTCCTTCTCTCCTCCCTCCCTGCTCGAGCTCTTTCCATCCCTTTTCCCCCTCTTGCTCTCACTACTGGTGCCTCTCTGTGCCTGCTGTAGTTAATGCTGGATGGAATAAACGTCAGTCCGGCCCTGAGATTTAGGTGTGGGCAGTAGATTAAACCATAAAGATATATAGGAGTTTCTGTGTCTTCTTGTTTGTTATGGAACCGAAATATGAATGCAAACCTTGGACCCGATTCACAAAGGTAAACTTAGACCTGAACTCTAAGTTTAGACCTAAAGTCTAAGTTTAGACATGAAGTCTAAGTTTAGACCAAAAGTCTAAGTTTAGACCTGAAGTCTAAATTTATATCTAAAGTCTATCTTTAAACCTGAACTAACTTTAGACCTGAAGTCTAACTTAGAATTCATGTCTAAAGTTAGAGTTTTGGTCCAAAGTTAGACTTAAGATCTAAACTTACACTTTAGGCCTAAATTTACACTTTAGGTCTAAAGTTAGACTTCAGGTCTATAGTTACACTTTAGGTCTAAAGTTAGACTTCATGTCTAAAGTTAGACTTCAGGTCTAAGCTTACCCGTGTGAATCGGGGCCTTTTTGTGTGACGGAAAAGCTTTCAGTTATCACCCTTTGGATTGCTTCTTGGACAGTAAAACCGGAATTGAAGCTCATCCTGATAAGCAATGATTTATTTCCCTATTTGTGCCAGTGGTTGCCAGTGCCTACCCCCAGCACTTACTTCTCAGGGCTTGGAAACTTTAGTTATTCAGCTGCTGGTTCTCCATTATCAAAATTGAACTCTTTCACTTCAGGTGTATTTGTGTGGTTGAGCTATTTTATAAAAAAGGGCGTTGGGTTCTTAAAATAAATGCATCTCTTAGTTTTTTATCATCATCATCATCATCATACAAGCTATGTTTTTTCAGCACATTCAGGGCTATGTATTGTGCAAGCACCAAATTAATATCTCATTGCAGCCTGCGCACATAAGGAAAATTGTGGAGATATTTTCGTTTTTTTCTAACAAAATCAATCAATCAATCCGACATTTATAAAGTGCAGTAAATCACCCATGAGGGTTGTGAAGCGCTGGAGATGTTGGCTGCGGCGTGGTGGTTTGATCATTCGAACATCTAGGTTTTAAGTTCTTTCCTGAATTGCTGGAGCAACGGTGCAGTCGTGAGGTTCAGGAGGAAATTGTTCCATGCCTTGGCTGCCAGGTAGGAGAAGGAGCGTCCACCGCTGTTGGGTTGGCGGATCCGTAGGGTGTCTGCGAGGGAGAGAGAAGTGGATTGAAGGTGTCTGGTCAGTTGGTGGAAAGTCAGGCGTTTGTTGATCTATGCTATTCCTTTGTTGTGGAGGGCCTTGTATGCATGGGTCAGCATCTTGAATTGGCATCTCTTCTGAATCATCAGCCAGTGTAGTTTATTGAGCTGGGTAGTGATGTGGGTTCTTCTGGGGAGGTCGAGGAAGAGTCTTGCTGCTGAGTTTTGTATTGTCTGGAGTCTCTTCAGGAGGCGTGCAGTTATTCCTACGTAGAGTGTGTTTCCGTACTCCAGTTTGCTGGTGATGAGGGCCTGTGTGACGGTCCTTCTGGTGTTGACTTGGAGCCACCTGAAGATCTATTGAAGCATGTAGAGGGTGTGGAAGTAGGCAGATTAGACTGCATTGACTTGTTTCTTCATGATTAACTTGCTATCCAGGTTAATGCCTAGGTTGTGGGCGTGGTTTGTAGGAGCAGGGGGTGGGTCAATGCCTCAGGCCATCATACATCGTTCGATGGCAACGTGTTGTTCCCAAAGATGAGGACTTCCATCTGGCTGTTTTGAGTTTGAGGCAGTTGACTTGCATCCAGTCTGTGATGTTCATTATGAATCTGTGGAAGTTGGCTTTGGTGGTAGAGGGGTCTTCGGATAGTAGAGAGGTTGAGTTTGGTGTAGTTAGCGTAGGAGATGATGTTAAGTCTGTCCGATCTGACAGTGTCAGCCAGGGGGGTCATGTAGGTGTTGAAGAGGGTGGGGCTGAGGGATGATCCTTGGGGGGCTCGGCAGATGATCTTCTTGGGCTCCGAGGTGAACGGTGGGAGATGGATCATTGAGTTCTGCCGGTGAGGTGCAAGGCGATCCATCTGAGGGTATCTCCCTAGATCCTGATGTGGTGGAGTCTGTTGATCAGGACGTGGTGAGAGGCAGTGTCAAATGCAGCGGACATGTCCAGGAGGATGGGAACTGCTGTTTCTCCGCAATCCAGGAGGGCTCTGATGTCTCAATATTTTGTTGAATTTCTCAAATGGACAAATATAAATCTTAGAACACTAACCAAGGAAATGTTGCCCTAAATATCTGGAGCCTGACAATACCAAATATGTATCAGTTTTCCTATGGAATGCAGTCTGCACAATAAGTCATTTAATATTAGTGCAGATTACAAAATTGTGCCAGAATCGCTGTTTGTAGTGCACTGTTCATTTGATGATGGATATCAACATCCATATTTTCTAATTGCATATGACATAAGGAATCTATTGGTAAAAGTCTGACCTCCTGACTGGCTGGCTGATAGAATATGCTGAACATAATATTTGTTCGTTTTTTTGCATTTTTTACGAAACATGATAAAACAAGCATACGCCCAGGTGCCCAACTTTCACGATCTCTCCTCTGGTCCTTTTTTAGGGGACAACAGATGGACCGGACCGCACATGGGGGAGGTACCCAAGAAAAAGGCTGGAACAGGAACAGAGGCCAGAACCGGGGATGGAACAGGGGGAGAGGCAGAGGGCGCAAAAGAGTGAGATTCTTCCCTCAGGAGGCGCATGGAGAGATTCAGACGAGGAGATAAATCTACAGGTGGTGATACCAACTGATGACACAGCACCCCATGGTACACGAATGCCTACCACTGACTATGTAAATGACATGACGAACCCCATCATTAACCTATCTAACCATATCCTTTCGGCCACGGAACAAACAGTGCTTTCGAAGGGTCTATCATTCGTGCCGACCACACCTCCCAACAGTTTCAACACCAAAATAGAACTCCAGTGGTTTTTCAGGAAGGTACGCTTGCAACATTATTTTAAAAAAAATCCTAACCCTTCACTCAATAGTAGGGTATCAGCCACTAAATTGAGACCCCCCTCCACCTTTACCCCTCCAGCGCATTTAATGTCACATAAGATACTGGCATTTGAACAAGTAGTCCTTTGGGATGTAATGAAACTCTTTGAGAACAGGAAGTATAAAACATACAATATCAGTAAGGAGGAACGACTGAGTTTGGAATCTCTGGAGAGGGATACCAGTATAGTTATCAAGCCGGCGGATAAGGGTGGGTCGATTGTGATTCAGGATGTTGATGACTATAGCAAGGAGATTATGTCACAACTACATGTGGTTGAAACTACAAAAAGATCCAGGTTGACCCCACCAAAGAGGTCACACAACTGATACATCAGCTAACCCTAGAAGGATTGAATGAGGGTTACCTGAGTGACCATGAATTTGAATTTCTTAACAAAAAGAACACCCGCATCCCTACAATATACACACTACCAAAGATACATAAGGATAGGAACAAACCACAGGGTAGGCCCATTGTATCCAGCTGTGGTTCAGTCTTGGAACCATTATGCCAATGCATCGACCTATTCCTACAACCATGGGTGGTCAAGACAAGGTCCTATATTAGGGACACCATGGATGTTATCAAAATGGTAGATAACCAACCATTTGATGTGAATAGTCAAATCCTAGAGACAATGGACGTTGCTTCACTATACACTAACATTCCACAAGAACAGACTCTGCAGGTGGTGCGTGAGGTTCTCGGCAGGAGGGATAACCCCACCTGGGTACCCACTGAATTTATTGTGGATTTACTAAGGATAGCAATAAGTAAGAACTTCTTTGTATTCCAAAATGAATATTATTCTCAGACAAAGGGCGTGGCCATGGGCGCCTCCTTCGCCCCAGATATGGTTAACCTCTTCATGGATAAATATGAAGATGAGTTCATCTACAACATCAACAATCTTTTTCCCAATAACATCACCCTCTGGAAAAGGTATATTGATGATGTTCTGATGATTTGGACAGGGGATGAGCTGATGTTACATGATTTTTTCAAGTGGATCAATGATAGATCCCCAGACATACAATTTACAACCACACACAGTAGAAATGAGATTAAAAAAATGGGATCTCAGTATAAAAAAACCACAGATGAGACACTGTATACGACCCTCTTTAGGAAACCAATGGAAAGTAATACGCTAATTAGTTATAGTAGTCATCACCCCAGGAATCTGCGCAATAATTTGCCCTATGGCCAATTTTTACGTCTACACAGAAACTGTACACATAGGTCAGACTTCTTCTGAGAAACAAACCACTTACTGGTGCCTCTTAAAGAGAGAGGCTACCCGAAATGTCTGCTCGAAAGAGCTAGGAAAAGGGCTTGGTAATGCCCGCGTGAAACTCTCTTGGAAGTCAAAACCAGTCAGGATACCTCAGAAAATAGAATAGTGTGTGTTACGACTTTCAGCACTAGAAGCAATGAAATCAAGAGGATTATTAACCGACATTGGGCTCTGATTTCAGATGAGCTAGAGAGCGAAGGAAAACCATTGTTTGCCTTTAAAAGAGGCAGGAACATAAGAGACCGTGTGGTCAAATCATACTTGAAGACAGCTACTCCCCCTGACTTGAGGGCACAATTGATGTTACCACCACTCCTAGGTCACTTTAAATGTGCACTCACAATGGAAAGAAAGGATTTTATGCATACAGATGTCTTATATACACTCAAGCATCACAAATTGTAACTCAACTGATGTGGTTTACGCTATTGTTGCCCCTGTGACAAGCTATATGTGGGCCAAACACAACAGAAAGTAAAAACTAGGATTTTGCAACATTGCTCCTGAGTCCGTTGTAACACTCAGGGAGCACCTTCAGTGGAACACTTCCACCAGATGCAGCACACAGCAGATGACATACAGTGGTGGGTTTTAGAAATAATTATATGTAACCCAAGAGGAGAAGATCTACCAGCGACCTTGAGCCTAGTAGAATGCGCATGGATACACCTGTTGGATACTGTTAACCATGGTCTCAATGAGTTCGAGGAGAAAGCAAGACAGGCATCTCTTCTCAACACTGGGTGAATTTCCATAGACAGAGTGCAGTTGGACTACTGACAAAGGATTTACAACTGTATGAAGTTACTTTCTATTGATATTTAGGTGCCTACATTTCTCTGGGATTATGTACATGCCAAACAACCCCTCCCAACCCCCCACCCCCCTCTTCTCTCAAGATCAATGGGAATTATATTACTACATTATGTTTCCTGGAAGGTTTCCACATGGCATTGTTTACAAGTAGTTATCAGTAGATACTTATGTGTATATAATACTATTGCAATTGGTAAATATTATGATGCCTTGTCAATCATTCGGTCAAAAACATCACCCTCTATAAATGACTTTGTAGCAATCTTTGATCGTGTATCACATGAATGGATAAATTCACATGTTTATATAGATGATGTAATCTCTCGTTTACGAGACATGCCTGTACTGTTTACTGTGAGTATCATCTACAATGATTCAGGCAGATCACTGTATATAAACACCTGATGCTCTACAGCATCCGACTATTTAATGCATTAGTGTAACTATATAGTGGCCACAAACAATTGTTCTCATGTATGTACTGACATTAGCGTTTTATAATTAATTTATATTTTTTATTTACTCTTAATATGTGTAAGCAAAGCTTTTTCTGTTTTGGATTATAGGCCTATCAAGATAGGCACACTTATGAAATGCAAGCACCGGCTGATACGTCTATTTTTGATGTCTTTTGTTCCTTGGTTGCCATGACAATAGAAGAGCCCGGCCGCGGCGTATTCAACGTACGCGTTGATGACAAGCTTGTAAAACTCTGAAGCGTGCACGTTGACGCTTCATTCCTTTGTACTTTAGTCGCGCTTCTCCCATCCCAAGTGGTTGATTCAGTTCCCCGGACGGTGAGATGAGCTTCAGTTGCCATTATTGGTGAGTCTGACATTGTCCTAAGACCACTAGGGGAATAATAAGGTCTCGGTTGAGTTAAGCTAAAGATCTTGGGAAGTATTGTCCTAACTTACGGAGAGAGTTAAATCAGCGAGAATAACTGCTACTGAGGTTACAACTTTATCCTTTTAGATGTAATATGGATGATACCTCACCATAGTTTTTTCAACACAGACTTAGCATTTTTCCTTCTTATGAATTGTTCGTCCATAAAGCATGTTCACTAATTTAGATTAGCAGAATGTTTTAATTCCATTGGGACATCCTTTATCACGGCTTATATGAGGTGTACATTTTTACACTTTCTTACCCATTTTTTCTACTCTACTCTGAGTGATTTTAAACATCCTATTATTATGTATATAATTAACTAACTAAAGTATTTGTGATACATCGCTACAGATGGTTCAGGACAGACTGAGCACTAAGTTATTGTGCATTAGTTTGGTGACTCCACTTAAGAGGAATAGCAGAAAGTATCATCCTCTTGGAATCCATCATCAATTCATTTCATGCTTCCCTACAGAGAATCCATTCCGGATCTCGGGGATATTGGCTAGTCAGCCCTATACTCATGGGAGTCTAACCCTTGGCTCCAATATGAAGAGGAAGAATCCCACGGGCCACACTAACCCTGCCTGGACTAAGGACCTCCTGTGACAAATATATCAGAAGAATATTCCTACTATTGAGGCTACCTCACCCTTACCACATGCAAAATTTCTTAGTTAGTGGATACATCCTTTGTTCCACTTATCTTACACATGGATTTAATCCTTTCACTGACACCTATTTTCTGACACACAGGCTGTTCTCTTTGATTTCAAGTCCTGAAGAAGACCTGTGTCAATTTTTTATAAAAAGACAAACTCTTTGGGTCAAAACGTCGACGACAACTAGAGGTGCTCCTGATTTATGTCGAGTAGACTGTATATCCAAGCAAAATAGGATATCTTCCACAACATATTGATGTTTTCTATGGACCCTGTTTTGATTTATTTATTTATTGTATGTTAACCTTTGTAAATGTCTCTTGTATTTTATGTATCACAGTCTTGATGCATTTATGTTAAGTTTGTATGTAATTGTTTATGTATATTTCATACAACAGTTCTGTGTGTACCCTTGAAATGTTACTATTTGCAGTTTTTCTTGATATATAATGAATAATATGCTGTGTCTTAATTTCAAATCGTGTTGGTGTCATGGTTTTTCTTTAGGTAACATTTGAATACCTGTACGATTGATTCATCATATCTCTAGTAACTCAGGGTACTGAATAATTCTTGTAGAATAAAATAATACACTCCCTACAGAACCATGTGTTGAGTTTGAGGCAGTTGACTTTCATCCAGTCCGTGACGTTCATCATGAATCTGTGGAAGTTGGCTTTGGTGGTGGAGGGGTCTTCGGATAGTGGAGAGGATGAGCTTGGTGTCATTAGCATAGGAGATGATGTTAAGTCTGTTCGATCTGACAGTGTCAGCCAGGGGGGTCATGTAGGTGTTGAAGAGGGTGGGGCTGAGGGACACCGCAGATGATCTTCTCAGGCTCCGAGGTGAACAGTGGGAGACGGATCATTTGAGTTCTGCCGGTGAGGTACGAGGCAATCCATCTGAGGGCATCTCCCTAGATCGTGAGGTGGTGGAGTCTGTTGATCAGGATGTGGTGAGAGACGGTGTCAAATGCAGCGGACAGGTCCAGGAAGATGAGAACTGCAGTTTCTCCTCAATCCAGGAGGGCTCTGATGTCTCAATATTTTGTTGAATTTCTCAAATGGACAAATATAAATCTTAGAACACTAATCAAGAAAATGTTGTCCTAAATATCTGGAGCCTGACAATACCAAATATGTATCGGCTTTCCTATGGAATGCAGTCTGCATAGTAAGTCATTTAATATTAGTGCAGATCACAAAATTGTGCCAGAATCGCTGTTTGTAGTGCACTGTTCATTTGATGATGGATATCAACATCCATATTTTCTAATTGCAAATGACATAAGGAATCTATTGGTAAAAGTCTGACCTCCTGACTGGCTGGCTGATAGAATATGCTGAACATGATATTTGTTAGTTTTTTTGCATTTTTTACAAAACATGATAATTCCCTCCAAGCCTTGTTCCTCTTGGTCTTCTGGGTGTGTGGGTGCCAGACATGTATGGGTTATCAATAAACTGATTGCAGTAAAGTTTAGAAATTTGGAAAGCAACTTCAAGCAAAATGACAGTTTAGGCTAACTATGTTTGATCACAGGTATCACCCCTGGGCTATAGGAAAACATATTACAATCATATATTTTCAACATCTACACATCACAAGGTTCCTATCTCTGTGTGTCAGACCATCCCCAACCTATTTGGCTGGCCAGGACAATGCGCTGCACATGATGTTTGTCTGATTTTCAGCATGTTTCCTAAAATGTGATACTTTTCTTCAGTCTTCCTCACACAAGAACATATCACTGTCAAGACTTGCCCTAAATCTATGTTCCTCTGAATATTCGTGTGTGGGATTATCAGCCAATGTGGGTTTTCTATGGGTTTGAGCAGAGATGCACACTATAAAAAACATGGAATGTTTTTGATGGGTGAGAATCGATGGAGGATGTTTGCAGCATTTGGGCCCTGGGTCTGCAGGCACCAATGCAATCTACCAACCCAGACATTGCTGAAAATGTGACGTATAGGGGACTCTAATACGATGTTGTTTGCATAAATCCCAGCAGATTTTACTACCCAGAATCCCCTGAAACTGTCAAAATAGGGAGACAAATATCATAATGTCTTTACTTTTCTGTGAAAGAAAACTCCATAACATATGGCAAAAGTACAACCAACCACTTCTCTCACGCTTTTCCCTATAAAACTGGTATCCCACATGTGAGTCTCTGCAACCAGGCGGCGTGGTTATCTTTGCATAGCTTCAGGTTTCTGAATTTAGTATCTTGTGCCCTTATAATCTAGTCTCGCCTCCCCTCTGCACCTTGATGCCTCACATCGCATCACATATGATAATTATGCCAATGCCAACTTTTACATTAGTAGTCTTTCACAGATGATGACACAGAAGGATGTAGAAAGCATGTTTGCTAAATCGGGATGCATCATAAACTATTGTGTTCTTGAAGAGAATGCCACAGGTATGAACATGAATGTTTTTGTAATTTGATCTACCTATGATAAATTCTTCTATTTCAGAGTACTATATTGCTAGATGAATAGACTTTATGAACGAAGGAAGTGAGATTCCTACCACACTCATGAGTACGAGTCATCAGTTAACATTATAATTCGTAATATAGAAAATAAGGAGATTGGTAATTTACAATTGTCTTACTTTCTTGTGCAATTAAATATATAACATAAGAGTAATTTAGTGATTTGGGGATTTGTAATAATGGAATATTTGCATATAAGGTAAATTTGGGGTGTCCATAGGCTGACTTAGTGCAAATGATATGACCATTATTACACTGCAATATGGTGGTTGAATTCCTCGGACAGATATCACATTAATGATGGCTTTACTTCATCCACTAGGGATTGGCAGATTTCAAATTTCCACCCACTTCTAAAAGAAGCCCCATTTTTTAATGGGAATTTTACTTTGGCTACGTGGATAAAGGCCTGCTAGTGCACGCCCAAACAGGATATTAATAAACACAGTGTACAAGAAATTAATTTTCTAAAGAAACTTCATAAATGTGCACATTCTTTAACTCATGATTGTTTATCTATCTGGAAGAATGATGTGATTGAACCTATCTGTTTAGCTAATGCTCACTATATTAAGAGCAAGCAGGGCATGCTCCAAGAACACATTGACTGGTATGGGAGTCTGATTTACAAGAAATGCAATGATTGATTTATGTTCCTCAAAAGACTAAGTAGATGTGTAGCTTGTTAAGCAATATGCCAATAGGTCCTGAGAAAAAGGTGCAACTTATTCTAATCTTCCACACCCAATGCTCATTTTGCTTGTTAATTTATCATCTGCTAATTAGTTCACTGTACACACATTTTTTTATTATTGGAAATTTCTTTGCAGTCAATGTGAAACAAAACATGCCACCACCAACACATGGCATTCACCTGCTTGCAGTGGAGTTTTTAAATTGAGAAATTATTTATGCATCAATCAGAATTTTAGTAGAACTGTACAGGAGATTCCTTACAGGTAGGTGCACCTACACCAGGTATAGAAAACATGTTAGTTTTAATGCACATCACATGAAAATCTGATGCTTATCGATGCAAAGAAAAGGCTTTGAGTTACTGTTCAATACAATGTTTAACCCATTCGGTGCGTCGGATGGCCGGGGACCGTCCGACGCACCAGTGCTCATGTGCATCGGACGGCCACCGGCCGTCCGATCACATGGCACAGGGAATCCCTCTGCTGCGGGCACCAGAGGGATTCCCTTTCCCCCCCAATAGCTTCGGTAGCTGGGGAAGAGCATCCCAGCTCCCGAGGCTGCTCCCCTGGTTTCCCTGAAATGTCGCGCTGACGTCATTTCAGTGAAAGCAAAACTGAAATGAGCCAAGAGGCTCATTTCAGTTTCACTTTCTACGTGCTCAGGGGGCTATCTCAGCCCCCGAGCACGTAGAAAGACGTAGAAAGACGGGAGAGGTATCATTGGAAAGGGGAGAATGTATGGAAAAAGTGATTTTTTTCAGCTAAATTTGAGGTTTGCAGGGGATTCTGGGTAGGGAAACGTTGGGGAATCCACTCAAGCCATACTTCACTGGACACCCCAGGGTGTCTAGTTTTCAGAAATGTGTGGGTTTGGTAGGTTTCCCTAGATGGCCGCGAGCCCGGGGCCAAAAACCCAGGTGCCCCCCCTGCAAAACCAGGTCGTTTTATGATAGGTCATTTTGAAGTCTCCACAATACGTTTTGGGCCCTTGCCTGTCGAGGGTACCTGACCCACCCACACAAGTGAGGTATCATTTTTATCGAGAGACCTGGGGGAAACGCTGGGTGGTAGGAAATTTGTGTCAGCCCAGTAATCCCACAACTTTCCCACACAGAAATTTGAGAAAAAATGATTTTTTCATCAAAATATTAGGTTTACAGGGGATTCTGGGTAGGGAAACGTTAGGGGATCCACGCAAGCCATACCTCCCTGGACCCCCCCGGGTCTCTAGTTTTCAGAAATGTGTGGGTTTGGTAGGTTTCCCTAGATGGCCGCCATGCCCGGGACCAAAAACCCATGTGACCCCCTTGCAAAAACAGATCGTTTTGTGATAGGTAATTTTGATGTCTCCACAATACGTTTTGGGCCCTTGCCTGTCACGGGTACTTGACCCACCCACAAGAGTGAGGTACCATTTTTATCGGGAGACCTGGGGGAACGCTGGGTGGTAGGAAATTTGTGTCAGCCTGGTGATCCTACAACTTTCCCACACAGAAATTTGAGAAAAATTTGATTTTTCGGGCAGAATTTGAGGTTTGCAGGGGATTCTGGGTAGGCAAACGTTGAGGAATCCACTAAAGCCATACTTCACTGGACTCCCCAGGGTTTCTAGTTTTCATAAATGTGTGGGTTTGGTAGGTTTCCCTAGATGGCCGCGAGCTCAGGGCCAAAAACCCAGGTGCCCCCCCTGAAAAACCAGGTCATTTTATGATAGGTCATTTTGAAGTCTCCACAATACGTTTTGGGCCCTTGCCTGTCGCGAGTACCTGGCCCACCCACACAAGTGAGGTACCATTTTAATCGAGAGAATGCTGGGTGGTAGGAAATTTGTGTCAACCCGGTAATCACACAACTTTCCCACACAGAAATGTGAGAAAAAATTTATTTTTTCATCAAAATATTAGGTTTGCAGGGGATTCTGGGTAGGGAAACGTTGGGGGATCCATGCAAGCCATACCTCCCTGGACTCCCCCGGGTCTCTAGCTTTCAGAAATGTGTGGGTTTGGTAGGTTTCCCTAGATGGCCGCCATGCCCGGGACCAAAAACCCATGTGACCCTCCTTGCAAAAAACAGATCGTTTTGTGATAGGTAATTTTGATGTCTCCACAATACGTTTTGGGCCCTTGCCTGTCACGGGTACTTGACCCACCCACAAGAGTGAGGTACCATTTTTATTGGGAGACCTGGGGGAACGCTGGGTAGTAGGAAATTTGTGTCAGCCCGGTGATCCTACAACTTTCCCAAACAGAAATTTGAGAAAAATTAGATTTTTCGGGCAGAATTGGAGGTTTGCAGGGGATTCTGGGTAGGCAAACGTTGAGGGATCCATGCAAGCCATACCTCCCTGGACTCCCCCCGGGTCTCTAGTTTTCAGAAATGTGTGGGTTTAGTAGGTTTCCCTAGATGGCCGCCAAGCCTATAATGTCCTATAATGATACCTTTTGTTTTCATAAGGATTACATTTTTGTCCTCCTTCAGTGGAGGCTTAATGGTCTGCCAGATTTATTAGAGAACGAGTGATCATTCACATGTAAACCACCTTTTAATTGTCACGACGCATGAATATCCCGTCATATGAACCTCGTCTAAGATGGCCCCCGCAATGCAGTGTGTAGTTTGGTAACAATATGGCCGCTGTTCTTAGCGGAATAGTCCTTCTTCGCTTGCGAGGGTGTTATTAGCATGTGGGAATCTGACCCGTCTGAGTTTGCACTGCCGGACATTCGGGAGCGCAGTTACGACTTCAACACACCAGTAAGTGGAGAAACCGAGGGGAAAAACGCGAGGACGTATGCATGTTTATAGTGTACTTCGAGGGGCAGTTATTTTAATAGTACCGTATTTAAGAAAAAATGAACACGGTTGGGTACGAACTATGAAGAGTTCTAACTCGTGTAAACGAGTAACTTTCAAGACGCACGATAAAATACGATGCATGCGATTGGTACACAATGTTTGCTGCTGCATGAAAACAAGATCACTAACTGTTGTTTGTATTGCTATGAAACAGGGCGCACACCTCTTGGACGGTTTATCATGATTTACGTGGTCACGATCAGTATTTTATTGGATGAACTGGTAGTCTCTATTTTCACGGCATGAACAGGGAGTTTGAGATCAGCACTATGTAATTTATGTGTTCTTTAGGATTATGATTACATATCATTTTGTTTTAATGCATGTCACCACGGCATACCAATTGAGTAGTCACTGCACTCGGGGGTGTTGGTTGACTGTTGAGTTTTTGATCGGATGGTTTTCTCATAGGTTGTTGTATATGTATTTTCCTAGAACTGATAACCCCTGACGAAGGGCTTCTGCCCAAAATGCATTGGGATGGAGGGGGGATGGAGGATTAAGAACTAACAGTTTGGTCTGATATATATATAATTGTTGAAGCAATGTGATCTTGAGGAATTCAAGTAGAAGATGGCTGATATCGCCTAACAGCAAGAAGTACTCAGTGGCTGAATTTATGTTGAACATACGATAGTTGAACAACCCCGGGACGATGGGGCCATGCAGTGCTAGAGGGGACAGACCCTAACAGGGGACGCAACATTTTGATTTAAGAATACACTCTTTGATCAGAGAGTGAGACCCTTTTTAGCATGCTACAAACTGAATACTGAAGCAACCTTTGAAGAATTTAGTGCGTGTTCTTTCACCTATTAACAAATTTCTACCACCCAGCGTTCCCTCAGGTCTCCCCCGATAAAAATGGTACTTCACTCGTGTGGGTGGGTCAAGTACCCGTGACAGGTAAGGGCCCAAAAGGTATTGTGGAGACTTCAAAATTACCTATCATAAAACAACCTGCTTTTACAGGGGTGGCACCTGCGTTTTTGGCCCCAGGCTCGCGGCCATCTAGGGAAACCTACTAAACCCACACATTTCTGAAAACTAGACACCATGGGGAGTCCAGTGAGGTATGGCTTGCGTGGATCCCCCAGCATTTCCCTAACCAGAATCCCCTTCAAACCTCAAATTTAGACAAACAAATCATGTTTTCCATACATTTTTGTGTGGGATCACCATGCCGGCACGAATGTCCTACCACCCAGCGTTCCCCTTGTTCTCCCGAGTAAAATGATGCCTCACTTGTGTGGGTGGGCCAAAGGCCTGTGACTGGGAAGAGCCAAAATCATAGGGATTAAAGGTATAGCACCGCGAATTTCTAAGCAGTACATTTAAAAAAAATAAGTTTTTAGCGGATTCTGCATTGGACAGCTACACAAGTGAGGTATAATTTTACTTGGTAGACCAAGGGGAACGCTACGTGGTAGGATATTTGTGCCGGCACAGTGATCCCACACAAAAATGTCTGGAAAAAGTGATTTTTATAGCTACATTTGAGGTTTGCAGGGGATTCTGGGTAAGAAAACGTTGGGGGATCCACGCAAGCCATACCTCACTGGACTTCCCAGGGTATCTAGTTTTCAGAAATGTGTGGGTTTGGTAGGTTTTCCTAGATGGCCGCGAGTCCGGGGCCAAAAAACCAGGTGCCCTCCCTGCAAAACCAGGTAGTTTTATGATAGGGAATTTTGAAGTTTCCACAGTACGATATGGGCCATTTCCTGTTGCAGCCACTATGCCTACCCACACAAGTGAGGTAAAATTTTTATCAGGAGACCTGGGGGAACACTAGGTGGTAGGAAATTTGAGTCAGCCCGGTGATCCCACAACATTCCCACACAGAAAAGTAAGGAAAATGTGATTTATCCAGCTAAATTTGAGGTTTGCAGGGGATTCTGGGTAGGGAAACGTTGGGGGATCCATGCAAGCCATACCTCCCTGGACTCCCCAGGGTGTCTACTTTTCGGAAATGTGTGGGTTTGGTAGGTTTCCCTTGATGGCCGCTGAGCCCAGGGCCAAAAACCCAGGTGCCCCCCCTTGCAAAACCAGGTCGTTTTGTGATAGGTGACTTTGATGTCTCCACAATACATTTTGGGCCCTTGCCTGTCGCGGGTACACCCACACAAGTGAGGTATCAGTTTTATTGGAAGACTTTGGGGAATGCGGGGTCGGTGGCATTTTGTGGATCCACGCAGATTCCAGAACTTTCCATCACAGAAATGTGAGGAAAATGTGTTTTTTTTACAAAGTTTGAGGTTTGCAAGGGATTCTGGGTAAGAGAACCTGGTGAGAGCCACACAAGTCACCCCATCCTGGATTCCTCTGGGTGTCTAGTTTTAAAAAATGTATAGGTTTTCTAGGTTTCCCTAGGTGCTGGCAGAGCTAGGGTTTGAAATCTACAGCTAGGCACTTTGGAAAAAAGGGTCAGTTTTCACTGTAAAAATGTGGGGTGTACACGTTGCGTTTTGGGCCGTTTCCTGTCGCAGGCACTAGGCCTACCCACACAAGTGAGGTATCATTTTGATCGGAAGACTTTGGGGAATGCGGGGTGGGTGGAGTTTTGTGGATCCACGCAGATTCCAGAACTTTCCATCACAGAAATGTGAGGAAAATTTGTTTTTTTTACAAAGTTTGGGGTTTGCAAGAGATTCTGGGTAACAGAACCTAGTGAGAGCTACACAAGTCTTCCCATCCTGGATTCCTCTGGGTATCTAGTTTTAAAAAATGTATAGGTTTTCTAGGGTTCCTGTTGGACTTGGCCCGTTTGGCAGGTTCACCCCTAAACTTTTTGCCTGTTAATGTGACCTGATATTAGTAGTTTTTGACCTCTGCGCACTTTAGCACTGTCTCCCAGTGTAAAGTGCGTGTGCACTCTGAGTGCGTGTGGTGAGATTGGCCTGCCCTCCCATAGGAATGCATGGGGGATATGTGTGTCCATGATAATTCCTGGTGTGAGAGGAGTGCAGGGGCAAGTTTAGTATGTGCGAACTCGTGAGAATAAATGCTGCGCAATGGTGTGCGCAGATTTATTGTGACTAGTGGAGAAGTGCCACTTTTAGAAGTTGGCATTTCTGTGTGCTGTGTGTCTGCCTGCCTGATGTGGAGTGCATGTCTGGCTTGTGATTGACAGGGCTGGTGGTGTGCTTGGCTCCAGGAGCCAAGATGAGTCTGCCCAGTGGTGAATAGGGAGATCTGCATGTAGATGGGAGGGAGGAGTTGCACCTGGGACCTGAATAGGGCTGTGCCTTCCCTCCACAATGCTGGCTCCGCCCCTGTGGTGCGTCTGAGCACCTAGCCCTCACCTGACAAAGAGGAGAGGAGCTGAGCACAACAAAGTGCTCCAAAGCTCCCCCAAACCAGTTGCATCTGGTTTTCCCCCAGCCCTGTGCTGTGTGACAAAGGGGGATATGTATATAAATATAGGGGCTGTGACCCCATGAAAGGTCTGTTGAGTGGTTCCTGTGCTTGGGGGGCTTGCTGCTGCTGGGCCTCAGGAGGAACCGCCACGAGGGACTGCCTCCCTGCTGGAGGGCCCTGTGTGCTGGCCTGCCTGGACCCAGCTTTGCCCCCTTGCCCTCTAAGGACTTTCTTTCTGGACTATAGCGCCTGGAGAGCGCTCTGCTCTTCTTCCTGCCTAAGGAGAAGCGTGGGCTTCGCAGCACGGATCTGCCGCCCTTTTAGAGGGAATCCCGACGTAGGGATTCCCCCGCCTTCGCCGTCTCCTTCAGCGGGAGCCCACCCCGCATTTTTGTCAAGCCGAGCGGGAGCCTACCCCGCTTGATACCTTTTATTGAAAGACGGGTGCCCACCCCGCTTATGGCAGTAACGAGCGGGTGCCCACCCCGCCTATGGTGCTAACGAACGGGTGCCCAACCCGCATTACCGCCGAGGAAGGGAGCGCCGAAAAACGGAAGTCAGGCACCCGCGCCTGACTGTGGGCGGGGCCTGCCGACGAGCGAGAGAGCCGCGCGGGCTCCATTTCCGCCCCTTCAGGCCCCGGCGTGGAGGGCCGGAGGAGGCGCAGCCGGTTGTGGTACGGGGGCCCTTAGGACCGAGGAAGAGAGCCCCACGTGTTCCTGGTGACCGGCGAGATCAGGAGAGCCCCGCAGAGGCCAGAAGCGGCACCAGCAGAGAGGCGAGCCTTCCCTGAATGTCCCGGTGAGTGAGGCCGGTCGGTGTCATGGTTCCACCCCAGGGGGAAACAGCGGGATGTGTGAGGTTGGTTCCGGTACGTATACAGCACGACACTGCTACGATAGGTCAGCGGTCTAGCGCTCAGACCTAGATGTGCACCTGAACAACATGAAGCACTTCCGGGTGAGACCGCATATAGCCGCGGCACCCATTCCAGTCAGTGCTTCCAGTACTGTACCTTGTCCGAGGCCGGCCGCTAGTTCTTTTTCAACTCTAACGATTCCGCCGGCTCATTCCAGCGCAGGAGCGCTTGTTTGTTTTCATTTCCGTGACACTCACAAGGAAGAGTGGTCACGGTTTTTCTCTTTACCCTTATCACCGCGCAGGAGCGCTCTTACCTTTTCTCTGTTACAGTTCAGCTGCCACGCAGGTGTGCGTGACGTTCCTTCACCTTCCTGGCACTGAAGTCGGGAGCACATACACCAACCTCTTCTGGGACTTACCTGCTTACCTACTTACCTGCTTCCTGTCTTACTGTGTCAGAGAGACCCCATTTGGAGCACTAGTCCTCATCCTACAGGTAACTATACAACCTTGAACCAACTTCACATGTTGTATGGCTGTTGTGTGTACATAATCAGGACAAACAGGAGGGTAGACGCACTAACCGGTTTCATTACTCATTCTCTAGTTGGCGATCCCAGGAGAGCATCCTCAGTCTAGTGAGACGCCTTACCCGGTCATCCCAGACGACGTCACTTCTAAAAACACCATTAGGCACCTTCCCCCGGTCCTATCCTTGCCTAGGTCTGTATATTTACCTTTGATCAGGTGAGGAGAGGGACGGTGGAGGTTGCTCACGTCGTCCCTGCGAGATAACTCCACGAGTATATAGGTAAGACTTGTGGGGCCCTGACAGTCGGGGGGCTGCATTTGTTAGAGAGCCCGGTCACTGGGGCTCACAGAGAGCCCGGTGACTGGGGCTCACAGTGGCATTATCGGTACCGTTCGGGGCACATATTCGGTGCCCATTTCCGCCACAGCTGCCCCGCCTGACAGTGGGCAGCTGCAACGTTGGGGCACACTTGTTCCCAGAGTCAGGGGGACTCCAACGCGGCACGGTGGTGCCAGGGCTGATTTACCCTTTACAGCTGCACCGCCCCAGAGCGGGCAGCTGCCACGTTGCGCATGTTGTTTGAAGAGTCCCAGCGGGGACCCCGGAGGCACAGTGAGTGCCAGTTCCATTCTTTTCCCAGAGGGGGCCCCCGCCTACCTGTGCCCGTTCTTCCTGTTCTTGTGGGGCATATTTGTTTTAGAGCCTGTGTGCTCCAACGTGAGGGCATCGAGGTGCCCATGCCCCATTTCTCCCAGCTGCCCCGCTCGCAGAGGGCAGCTGCACCAAGAGGGCAAGTGTTTTTGTTCAAGAGCCCCAGAGCAGGGCTCAGGCCATTTTCCCCCGCTGCCCCGCCTGATAGAGGGCAGCGGCCACGGTTGCGCAGATTGATTTAGGAGTCCCTGAGAGGGACAGAGTTGGCACAGGGAGCGCCAGTGCCCACATTTTTGCCTTCACAGCTGCCCAGCAAGTAGTGGGCAGCTGCCACGTGTAGGCCTGAACTTTTGCGCACTCTACTTTTGCTGCATGTGCAGCCAGCCCTGACACTGTTGGACATAGGGCATTGGAGCCCTGTGAGAGGCCAGTTGGCCTGGGGCCAGTTTTGAGGTGTTGTGCCCCCGCCTGGGGCACACTGTGTTTATGATGGTAATTACATGATGTTTTATACCTAACCTGATGCCTAATGTGATTTATGCGTAATGTATTTATGCCCCTGAGGTTTGGGCAGGATATATTTGATTCCTAATGTGTAGTGTATTTATGCTTAGGATGTTAGGCATAATGGGATTTATGCTAAGTTGATGATGCCAAGTTCATTTCTTCTACCAGTAGCGACTGGTTGTTATTACTGATTGACTACATTTATTATTTTGTGCTACAGTTAGTATATGTTCGACATTTGCTAATTTCCTTTATGATGGTCCTGACAGGGGCCCAATTGGCCCTGTCAGGTGTATATAGTCCCCTGTAAATACTGCCTGGTGCCAGTTGGCACAGTGTACCTTGTGTGATTATGATCTAATGTGTTTATGACAATACAAAGGCTAATTTTTATATAAACTTGTGTGGAGTTCCTTTTGTGGTGTGCCTAGGGTGTTGCTGCTGTGTGTGTGTGTTGCGCAAACGCTTTACACATTGCCTCCGGGATAGGCCTGACTGCTCGTGCCAAGCTACCAAGGGGGTGAGCAGGGGTTATCTTGGGTGTGTAACTCCCTCGCCCTGACTAGAGTGGTGGTCTCTGCCTGGCTTTGGCGCAAGCCTTAGCCAACCAGAGATCCCATTTCTAACAGTTCCCTAGGTGCCCGCAGAGCTAGGGTTCAAAATCTACAGCTAAGCACTTTGCCAAGAAAGGGTCAGTTTTCACTGTAAAAATGTGGTGTGTCCACGTCGCGTTTTGGGCCGTTTCCTGTCGCGGGCACAAGGCCTACCCACACAAGTGAGGTATCATTTTTATCGGAAGACTTTGGGGAATACAGGGTGGGTAGAATTTTGTGGATCCACGCAGATTCCAGGACGTTCCATCACAGAAATGTGAGGAAAATGTGTTTTCTTTGACAAAGTTTGAGGTTTGCAAGGGATTCTGGGTAAGAGAACCTGGTGAGAGCCACACAAGTCACCCCATCCTGGATTCCCCTGGGTGTCTAGTTTTCAAAAATGTATAGGTTTTCTAGGTTTCCCTAGGTGCTGGCAGAGCTAGGGTTTGAAATCTACAGCTAGGCACTTTGGAAAAAAGGGTCAGTTTTCACTGTAAAAATGTGGAGTGTCCACGTTGCGTTATGGGCCGTTTCCTGTCGCAGGCGCTAGGCCTACCCACACAAGTGAGGTGCCATTTTTATCGGGAGACTTAGGGAAATACAGAATTGTAGAGCAACTGTTATTACCTATTGACTTTCGATGCATTTCTGCCTTCCAAATGTAAGACAATGTGTAAAAAAGAAATCACTTTGAAAAATGTCCTATAATTCACATGCTAGTATGGGTACCCACAATTTCGGAGATGTGCAAATAGCTACTGTTTCTAAACTCTATATTTTGTTCCCATTTAAGAAATACATATGTGTCTTTCATACCGATTTTTCACTGTTTATATTTTCCCAAATGAAGTGCCATATACCCGGTACACAATAAAAAACCATTGCATGGCACTGCTCAGTTATTGGCTCCGGGTTCGTCGGGTTCTTGGTGAACCTACAAGTCCTATATATCCCCACAACCAGAAGGGGCCAGTGGATGTAACGGTACATTGCTTTAAAAAATCTGTCATACTTAGAAGAAGTTACAGGTGAAAACGTTGGCACAAATGGCTGTTTTTTCCAACTCATTTTCAATTTTTCCTATTTTCAACTGTTAGTTTCTATAAAAAAAACTTGAAAGATCTATACAAATGACGCCTTGCTGAATTCAGAATTTTGTCTACTGTTTTTAAATGTATAGCTTTCTAGGATCCATTATTGCTTTCATACCCATTTCTACCATTAACTGGAAGGAGGTTGAAAGCACAAAAAATAGCAAAAATAGGCTATGTCCCAGTAAAATGCCAAAACTGTGTAAGAAATTTTGGTTTTCTGACAAAAGTCAGTCTGTCCCTGAAAGCTGGGAAGATGGTGATTTCAGCACCACAAACCCTTTGTTGATACCATTTGCAGGGGAAAAACAGACACTTTCATCTACAGCACTTTTTTCTCATTTTCCCAAACTTTTGCTGTATTTTGCTTAATTTCTGGGTCCCCTCCAGGGGAATCAACAAACCCTGGGCACCTTTAAAATTCCCATGATGTTGGAAGAAAAGGACGCAAATTTGGCGTGGATACCTTATGTGGTCAAAAAGTTACAGAGGCCTAAGCGCGAACTACCCCAAATAGCCCAAAAAAAAGGCTTAACACAGGGGTGGAAAAGGCCTAGCAGCGAAGGGGTTAACATAAGACTTAAACAATAAAATGGATAGAGAATGGAGATAAAAAAAAACACTAAAATACTGGCGCCCCGGCCCTAAAGTACATTTCATTTTTTAGATGGATGTGCACAGGTGATTAGGAAAATGCCATCAATCGCACTGCAAGACAGCCAATGGCTGAAGTCATCTGGCCCATTGCCCAATGATGTATGCTGTAGTGGGAAGAACTAAACCATGAATGACATCAGAACACACCATAAGATAAAAGGAAATGACCAAAAACCCCTCTAAGTATGTCCATATGTTGTATTGTTTATTTATGAACTTTTTTGATTGCATTGAGCTAATGCTGTCTCTAGAGCAGACCTAAAAAGAGCTGCGGTATAAGGCAATAATGGGCATGGACGTATCTAGATTTATTATTCTACATCCTTGTTTGTTGTTATCAATAGGCCACAAGAATTGTGTCCTATTTAACAACATGCACACCACAAATATTGATTCCAATATAACAATTTATATTTAAGGAGACATACGGTCTTCCAGAGGGCAACAACAGCCTCTCACGAAAAAACAACACTCCTGCACAACACAATAGGACGAGTGCATATTTTACATGAGCCTTCAGAATGATTTTCTTACAGTCGTTGTTGTTTTACAATGCCTGTAACATGAAGCTTGTGTTGCTTTAGTTTATTTTGCAATGTCTCATAATAGGATTTACAAACACCACCGGGAAAACCTACAATTTTGGTAGCCGCGTCGGTAGCTTGCTGTCATCAAGTCGTAGTTTGAATCCTTCTCTTACGAGCAAAGCACCCATTCGTTCTTTTGTTTTTTACAGATGAACCCTGCCCCAGAGAGATTGAGCGAAGTCTATGGTTCTTTTGTAAATTGTCTTCTGGCTGTTGTTTTTGATCTGGTCCTATTAGACTTGATGAAAATAAAGACACCGTTTTCTTTGTGTGTAACAGAAAGTTCTGTCAAAAGCCAAGACCTGCCTCTGCAGCTTAGTCATTTGATACAATTTGAAGAAGACATTAGATATGACCCAAAAAATAGTTTTGAGCATTTCGAATATAATTTATCCTTAGGATTGAATAAATCTGGTTCAGAATGCCTAAACCCTTATTTGCGGAAAGTTTACATTTCAGATACAGAACATTTCTTAACGCTGCAGAACAACTGTAAAAAAAATCACAATAATAGAGCATTTTCTGCAATTCACTTTAGGGTTCAGACCACAGTTGTTCCCACAGGAAAGGCGTGGTCAGTGGCTTATTATGGCTAATGTGAACACACACAAAACCTTAATGTCTGTGGGTATGTATCAACATTTCTATCAGTTTTACATCTAATTTGTGCATCCAACATTAGTCGTAAATGTTTCTGGAATTGGTATGCAAATTGGTTGTAAAAGTACTAAAAATCACCGATATTGTCAGGTGGGGCAGTGTTTATCAACCAACAATCTATCGCCACAGGAAGTGTCATCACTGCAGTATGCAGCATCCATCTATACATGTATCCATTTTACTAATCATGTAGTAGAATCACTGTTTTCCCACAAATACTTAATTCTCCTTCATCCACCTTTTACAGAAAGTGACATCACTGCATTTCACTCCAAAAACACATACAAGAAGAAGCCACGCAAGCGGACTTCATTCTCCAGCATCCAGCTGTACAGGAAGTGACATCACTTCCGGTAGTCTCCTTATTTTAGTTAGTTTCCCTCCACCTGGATGTCCCAGCAAAAGTCGGACACAGACAAGACTTTATCTGTTTGGGCCAGGAAGGGCCTTGGGTCAGAACTCCTCTTCCGCTGGTAAGATATAATTATGTGTCTCATCCAGCACCCCACTATGCCTACACAACACTATCACTTGCACAGCAAACTCACCCCACATGGCCCCAACTCATAACACCCCACTAACTACCACACACCCTCAAACTACAGAACAAACATTCAACTCATGCTCATTAACACTCACAGACCAATTAGCTTCCATGTTCCACATTCTAACTCTCTCACAGTTCCTTCCAGCACCAGTCACACCATGAGCCAAAACGTTTCATACTTACACTAATCCCAGCTTCATGAAACACCCCTCGAAAAATGTACTTAGGTTTAGTCTTCACTCTTAAGATCTTGAAAGATTGCACTGTCAATCTAATGTTTAGAAAATCCACATTCTCTATCATTTACAAAGTCCAAGAGAAGAAGAATTCCAACTATAGATGCCTCTGTACATATATCATGTGTTCAACTCAACACTTCAGCTTTTGTCTCAGTCAAGAAACAGAAGCTTCCATAATTATGCTTTACTACAATGCCCTGAAGGCTACTGACACTAAAGGTGTACGCCTTTTGAGCAACGTGATTACCAGTGCATAGATGATGAAAATATCTTTCTTGGGTGTATTTTTGAAATTGCAAAAGTGTCATATTGCACACTTCCCTGAGTTATTTGTTTTCTGTTCAACCGCTCTCAGCAACATACTCTGTGGAGACTCACAATTATACACAACAATATGCAATATCTACCTGTGTCTTCTCCTCACAGGTAAATTTTGCACATTGATTAGATTCACTCTGTCCATCAATCCCACCATTTAGGAACACAGCACAGCAACGGCTAGAGCAGCTGACTTTGAAGCTGGGGAACCAGGTTCGGATCTGGCGGAGGCTCAAATTTCCTGTGATTGTGGGCAAATCACGTAATCCCCCATGCATAAAAATTAATGTGTCCATCTGTAATGCAACTGGTGCTCATGTGAAGTGCTCTGATACCTTCGGTCGATTTTGCACTATATAAAACTGCAAAAAAACAAACAAACAAGATTACCTGATACCAGCTCTCTCTACTTAATAAAGTGAAACCATTCCTTTCAGAAAGCAACTGCTGTTCAAGTCATTGTACTCGCATTTGGATGGTCTTAATTCCCCGCTCCATGCCTGCCAGACTCTACACCAATCTCCTACATGCTTAAGGGCCAGAAGAAATATGGCCACAATTCCCCCACCCAGATGGGACTCCACAGGCTTCCATTGTCAGCCTGCCTGCCCTCCTCCCCACCCCTGCATACCTGGCTGCTAAGCTCTCCTTCTTCAGTGGCTCTCAGCACACCTGCATCTAGGACACCTTCAAACCAGAGAGGAAAACATGCAAACTAACAAGACAACAGGTCTTCTCCATTTATGCACCAAGGATGTGGAATGATATTACCATGTCTATCTGGACTGCACCAAATCTAATCCAATTGATGAAATAACTAAAGACCACATCTTTAAGGAACACACCATCACAATGCAATCACTGTCCGCAAACCAGCTATGTCTCCTCACATATGTTAACTGTGTTGACCTTGTACAGAATCGTTCTGCTTTTCGGTTAAGTTCTTGCTACATAAATACCTCATACATACATCCGTACATACTGTCATCTGCAACCAAACACCCCTTACAGGGATAACACATAACACTAGCAGTGTATAATGAACAAGTACATTCAGCTATAGAATCTTACTTGTCAACAAAGCATGGAGATCCTTAAGTTCCCTTATACTCAGTAGTTCCAAAACAAAGGTTCTGTTCCAAAACTCTCAAGGCACTTCAAGATGGCTTACGTTCATAAAACTACCATTTGTTGTAAGACAGACTATCATGTGAGATGTAAACCTAACCAGCTTTATTGACTAAGGAGGTCATTACGATGAGGGGCGGACAAAGTCCGCCCGCCACCGTAGCGGTGAATGGGACCGTCCGCCATAGGAGCGGCGGTCCCACCTCGAGTATTAGGATGCCACCGCCATGGTGGCATCCCCTATTCCCAACATTGTGGTGGGCGGTGTTCACAGCACCGCCCGCCACAATGCTGGGAATGCAGGTCGTGCATTGGCATGCACAAGGTGACAGGCACCGCGCGGTGCCTGCCACCTTGTCCGTGCCAATGCAGGGGGGTACCATAGGTACCCCCCATGTGCACCCCCCACCCCCCCAACATCCTGGGGGCCCGCTACGGGCCCCAAAATGCGGAGTCCGTATGCCTTTCCATGGCGGTGTTGCCGCCATGGAAATGCAGCTCACCGCCGCCATCCTAATATGGATGGCGGTGTCTTGCAGACACCGCCACCATATTATTGCCCTTTTCCGCCCGGTCCCCTGTTGGACCGGGCGGAAAACCGGCGGACGGTCTTTCCGTCCGCCGGGCTTCCTCCCGCCATCGTAATGTGGCGGGGGGGAAATTGCATGCGGGCGGAGGGGAATGGCGATCCGCCAGTCATCGTAATGACCCCCTAAGTACGAGCTTTAATGTCAACATTGGATACATTGTCAGCACCTCCCACCACCACCATGGTTGTGGCATGAACCGTTCCACCTCCATGAAGACAAAGCTGTTTAACACTATTAAGTGCCTTGACTTACAATTAATCACAAATACATTCCCAAATAAAGAAATGTTAAACATACATCATCTATCCAACATGTCTGAACCTTTTTAGCAAGACACCTGCATAACTATGACTACTTGTATTGCTGTAATGTGGTAAGGAAAGTCAGCTATTAATTTATGTGATGTTTCATTCAAGTGGTCATTCGTTCAACCATCCATTCTTTCATTCACATATTCATGGAGTTACTGGTTCTTAGTAGACGATTCGGATATAATGGCAATAATTGACCATTTTCTCCACTCAAAAATGTGGCTCATTGCAAAAATTGTTCGTTATGGAAATCGAGGGTTTTATCTGAATATACAGTGCGCCTGCCTGGGCTGTGTAGAACTACTTCCCATGATAGCAATTTATCTCATTGTATTTCAGGCTGGTATATGATGCCTTAATTATTATCGATATTTTGAAACTTGATAGACGAGCATTCTCTTACTTGATGACTCAACGGAATTTCAATTTGTGCTAATTAGAGTCTGTAAAATACTGCATGAAAATAGCTCAGAAATGCATTGGAATTTCATTGGCTCTCTTCATCCCCGACCTGTCCAAACAGGAGAACGCTTTTGAAGGCAGTATTTCTCAACGCTAAACATACATGTTATTTTTAAAGAGAAAGCTGGATCTGTTACAAATGGCCATCTGCAACTGCAAGGCACCTCAGGGTATTCGCTCATTTCTTGAGAAAATGTAACGTGCGCAAACAAGAATCTTGCACACTTAATTAGAGTCTCACCAATTGCCAGCAGACTCCCCGGAGGGTTCCTGGAAGGGCAAATCCCTTAAAGAGCCTGTCTGTTTGTGTGAACTTTTTTTTCCAGAAGCCATGTTTTCAATTCTTTCAATTACGCACTTGATCAAATGTTGACATTGAGGATTTGTATCGAGTTTAATCCTCTATGTCGAACTAAATGTAATTAAAGAAAGCCGATTTGAAGAATAGCCTGTGCAATTTTTTAGCAGTAGCATTTAATATTTTAATTTGTATTGTTTTTCATTCTGCTAATATATTCCTATTTTGTTTTGCGTTTTATATAGAGTCGTTTTCGCTACTGTAAAGAAACGCATGTAGTACACTGAGCATCAATTGGTCCTAGTAACATTATTTTAGTTTTGACAGGAATGTCAAAGCAGGGCTGAGGATTCAGGGAAAGGAGCTAGAATACTGTAAAGGGGTGGCTAGGCAGTTAAGAAATAAAGTTAGTCCAGTATCGACATTGCTGGGCGGAGTTGAAAGGAGGACATCAAAAGAAAGCAAGGTGTTTCTGGCACTTACGGCCTACGTCTCAC
Organism: Calotriton arnoldi; assembly: GCA_963921515.1. Lineage (NCBI taxonomy): Eukaryota > Metazoa > Chordata > Amphibia > Caudata > Salamandridae > Calotriton > Calotriton arnoldi. The sequence goes on from CAWUFW010001098.1 coordinate 3,071,135, forward strand.
TGGTCTCGATTTTGAGATTTACATGTTGAAAGTAGAGTTTTCTTCTCTCCTGTAAAACTCTGTACTGCTCACTGATTTCAATTGGCTTTTGTATCCCGTTACGAAAACGATATCTCGTCTGAATGTTCTATTTAAGAGTTATGATCCGATAGCCCAGAAAACATTTGCTCTCAGAATTTTAGCTGATTGGAACAAATATTTTAAAAACTGAGATATTTAACAAGAAAAATCGAAGAACTTGCTAGGAAATGTCTTTATTTTCCTTTTATATCCATTTAATGAATGATTTTCTTGTCCTAAAGGAAACCGAAAAGCATTTATGGGATGAATTTCAAATGAAAATCCCAGAGGAATATTAGCTCAAGCACACAGCAAACCACTGTTAGCTAACCTGCCTCTACAAAGCCAAAACCAAAAGATAGTATTTTGTGTAACGTAATTTCGAGATTGCTTTGGTGTAAAGCAATTCAGGAGTTTTTGAAAGTGAGGAGTGAGGGAGAGACACGGGTAGGAGCTAGATGACAAGTAGAGAGATGGGGGGACTGTGAGAAGGGAGGGGGATGGAAGAAAAGAGGTGCAGAGAGGGAGAGGGAATGAAAGGATGAGGACGTAGAGCCAAGGATTCCCAGTAGGCTGCCGAGAAGGACTGGCTTGGTCTATGGACATACAGACACCGTCGCTTGGGGTTTTAGGTGTGTTGGTGATACATTTAGGGATCATCTCGTGAAAAAAAGGTGCCCACGTCTACCTGAACATCTCTGTTTGATCTTACAGGTTGTAGATTACGCGTTCGTGTGACGCTGTCTGTATCAACGCCCTGTCCAGTCTTCTTGTGATGGAGGCATAGGAGACCACTATTGGATGCATAATTTGGCTGTTGCCAGCACTGTGTGTAGAAGGCGACGGTGCAGGCAGGAGAGCTCCGATGAATTCCCTACATTGTGGAGGGAGATCAAGGGGGAAGGGAGGGGGAGTCACTGTGTCATGGATGCCCCCAGGGTATTCTTGACGGCCATCCAAAAGGGTCGGATCAGTGGGAATTCACCGATTATGTGGGTAAGATCACAGTGAGTGGCCGGCATCTCCAACAATTTGCTTGAGGTAGCAGCCCCACTCTGTTCTGTCTCGCTGGGGTCCAATGCCATTAATGGAGCATCTTATAGAGGCAGAACTTTAAGCGTGCCTCACAAGTGCCTTTATCCAGGGCTTCCAGGATATAAGCCCAGTCATCCTCCTCGAGTGCTATTTGTAGGTGGGTAGGCCATTTGACGCGGAGACTATGGAGGAGGGGCTGTGTGAAAGGTGGCATGTGAGTGTGCTGTGTGCTGGGAGAGGAAGACCCTCTCCCAGCTACATTCATGTCACATTGGTCACTGTCTGGGCTCAATACACATTCTTGATGGGGAAACTATTACCAGGCCCAGGCATCTGGAAACTCCTAAAAAGACGCCAGAAACTTTAGGCAGTAAAATGTCATCTTTTTAAAAGTGCCATTAAAAGTGCCATTTTGAAAATTATAATCTAAAATCCGACTTTATAATTTGTTAATATTGAAAAAGTCAATGTCAATATGATTAACAATACATTCATGCATAAAAACGAAATCACATCTTTATTGACAAATTCACCCATTGTGAACTCCACGTCAACCCCAATTCTTAGTTAGGCAAGCCCTAAGACCCAGGCCCGAGGTCACTGATTGACAGATCACAGGTGGGGTGGCACGTGGATAACAGACAAACACGCTAACAGGAAATCTCAGATCGATCCCACAGATAGGTGCAGCGACACCACAATGGTCCAGGGAGATTGGCCCCAATAAAGCACACATGGCCGGATGAGTGGTTGCATTCCCAAAATACCATAAAGTCAGATACCACATGAAGTTAGGAACACCTAGCCAATCAAGAAAATCCACACACAGTACACACAGTGATCATGCACTCCCCATGACAGACATCTGGACACGTTACCTATTGTGTCCATACAAGGCCGAGGCCCACATTGATTCTTCATCCAATACCTTAACTTATGGCTCCAAAGACAGAGGTACACATTCTTTACCAAAAAAAGATCACTGGAAACATTTTATCACATTCAGCAAACTGTATAAAAGTCTATGATAGACCGATTGTAAATTGAGACAGTCCTCAGACCATATGCCTGAGACTGTGCTCCCAGCCACATTGTATGATTAAACAAACTGTTCCTGTTTTGCCAAATGCCTGTTGTCTCTTGTTTTTTCAAAGTAGTTCATGTCCAAGCATAATTTTGTGAGCCACCATCGGAGCTGATTGGTACCTCGAACCTGCAGCCAAAGGAAGGGGATCCCACCCAGATGGATTCACATTTGCACAACAAGGAAGGTGAACAGACACTGCAATTGATTGGAAGTTCTGCTGAATCTGCGGGGCAGAAGTCCGTCTTGAGGCAGCCATTACAGAGGGTAAGAGACTGCATCAGAACCTTAGTAAAGCATGTGACATATGGCAAAATTGGGAGAAGCGTAAAAAGATAACCTGAACGCCCTGCCACTGACAGAAATCTGGCATATTACCGATTTTATATGTCCACGCTGAGCAGTCGCAAGGCGGCCTCATAGGCGATTCCACGGAACTCACTTTTTTCGATAGTCAGCATGCTAGTAAAGGTGAATATTTATTGTGTTTATTGTCAAAGTTGACACCTCAAACCTATTTTTAGTCTAAAGGGGGATCTCAGTGCCACCGTTTTTCCAACGCCATTGGTATCTGAAAGAAGTTAGAGGTGATGGTTGCTTGGACCGCTGGGCGTAACACAGATGGTACGCTTTTTCCTCTGGGCGTGACACAATCGGTATGTTTGGGCCCCTGGGTGTTATACAGGATGTGATTCGGACATTTAGGGAAAAAGATGTGGACCTGAGAGATTTGGTGTAACTTGTGTTTGGCCAAGAGGGGCCTGTGGTTGTCAAGTTATTCCTTTTTTCTGCGAACTATTGTTATTATCGATGTCCCAGAGCCGATATTTACAGACTATCAGGCTCGCTTTGTCCCGTTTACTGCTCAGAGCTTCCCCCGGTCACATGATAGCATGCGCTAGGAGCAGGCTAAGAATTCTTTTTTGACAAAGTCATCATTTTTTTCTATCAGTTTTTTAGGTGGTGGTCACTTGGACTACTGGGCGTGATACAGATGCTACGCTTATCCCCTGGGTGTGATACAGGATGTGAGGTATATGTGTGATGTTGTGGTGCTATTAAATTACTGCAAACTGTGTTTTGTCCTAAGTATTGTGTTTTTGTTGATGACCCAATGTTTCATATGAAGATGCTGCTATTTCTCACCAACTGTAATTGATGCTAGAAGTCGGTATCGTTCAGATACCGTTTTCATTGCCAAATTGCACTTTCCCTATGTTGCAGCCCTTCATATGCATTGTTTTTTGTGTTTATGAAATGTTCATGTTGAATTGTTGATGCATCGGCACATAGCGCTGAGCTCGTAGTTACATAATTAGAAGCAGTAAACTTCTATGTATATTTTCCCCGCATTTCAGATTGAAACCAGAGAGTTCCCAAAACAAAGTAGCTAAGGTATCTTGTCCTCTAAAATTACCAAACTAATCATGGAGACATCATTAAAACACATGCAAACCTGGTTCCTCACATGTACCGGGTTTTTGGAGGTAGCAAAATCCCCAGCTCAATGTACAAACACATCTGCTCCTGCCTCCTTTTGTGGTCCAAGGATGGCCCTTACCATATCTGGGACAGCCTTCTTTAACAACAAGTAAACCCCCGACATGGAGTTCCTATGTAGGGCCATTCAGCTTGATGATATGAAGGGAAACGGGTCTCATAGAGAAGGGCTGAACGAAATTATAGGCACCCCATGTCAGGAAATCTGGGATACCGAGTTGGATGGTTACACTTGGCTTGAAGGGAAAAGGCAACCCTTAATTGTACAGAAATTTACACTGTATTCCTTATATCTCAGAGTTAAAGGATCGCTTACAATGGGCATGAATGAAAACTGTGGCACAGTCCTGCACACTCTGATATACAATGGGGCACCTCTACGCTGATAGATATGTACTGGCAGTGCGGTGAGTTTGCCTACACTCAGCTCATCCCCGGATGGTGCAGACTTTGCTCTCTCGTTACCATATACACCTCTACCCTGGTCCTTCCAGGAGAATAACTATTGGACTTGTACCAGCACCCGCTAAGGAAGAAGACAACCTTGCTTCATCAGGCTCGTGAAAAAAGAACTGTGGATTATTTTGGCTGGGCTCAGTAAAAGAACATTCCAGAAGAATTTAGACTGTTCTCGGACTCACAAGTATCGTCGCAAGGGTCCATACCCTTCTTCACCATGCAGATGAAAGCCAATGCCCACTGGCTTCAAATCACCAGATGGGAAATGTTTAAAATGATGAACAGCACTGAGATCGGCCTTAATTTGATAAAGGAAGAACTGAGAGTAATCTGTCTCATGGTGATGCAGCATCGGTATGTATTAGACTTAATTAAATGTAAGTAAGTCCGTTTTTATATAGCGCAGATACTCACCCTTACGGGTCTCAAGGCGCTGGGGGCCGGAGTGGAAATTAAGTGAGCTATTGCCCAGAGTCACATGGTGCTGAGCTGAGCTGCCGCCGGAGCCGGGGATCGAACCGTGAACCCTGTGCTCCGAAGTCAGCTGCCCTGGCCGCTGCACACACCTCTCCACTGCGATGGAGGGAGGGATGTGTGCCAAGATTGGTGCATCCTGCTGCACATTTATCCCAGAGAATGACCTGGATAATGGGGCATTGACTCTTGTCATCCAAGCACTGCACCATTTACAAAGAGACATGCGTGAGGAGGGAAATGTCTCTGAGGAGGAGTGGTTCTCAAATTGGTTCTCCTGGCTCCCCCGGTGGCTTTCCAGATTTTGCACGTTGTTGCTGCCTGTTTTCATCGTGTTCCTGTTTGTGTGTGGCTGTGTGCAATTGGGGATTTCCTGCTGTAGAAACGCACTCCTCATATTGGGTAGAATGTAAGTAATGAGGAAAGTAATAATTTTCAAAACCGAAGAACAACAGTCCCCCAATAAAGTAATTGTCATGAAGTATGGGTTAGATAGTGTATTTGAAAATTCAACAAGGGGGGAATGTAAATATTGAAAACATTGATGTCAATATGAATAACAAAACATTCAAGCATGAAACGAAATTGCATCTTTATTGACAAATTCACCCGTTGTGAACTCCACATCAACCCCGACTCAAATATGTAGCTAGGCAGGCCATAAGACCCAGGCCCGAGGTCACTGATTGACAGATGGCACTTAGCCAGCAGACAAATGCGTGAACAGGAAATCCCAGATCAATCCCACAAATAGGCGCAGCTAAACCACAATGATCCCCAATAAAGCCGGAGGGGTGCAAGCCTTCCCAAAACACCATAAAGTCAGATGCCACATGAAGTTAGAAACACTTAGCCAAACAAGACACAGCACGCACAGTGCATACAGTGATCACGTGCTCGCCATGGCAGACATCTGGACACATTCCCCACTGGCCCCATTGTGTCCACACAAGGACGAGGCCCACCTGGATTCCTCATCCAATACCTTAATTTATGGCTCCAAAGACAGAGGTACACATTTCTTACCAAAAAAGGATCGCCAGAAACATTTTATTACACCCAACGAACTGTATAAAAGTCTATCTTAGACTGATTGTAAAGTGAGACAGTCCTGAGACCCTATGCCTGTGACTGTGCTCCCAGCCGCATTGTTTAATTAAACGAACTGTTCCTGTATTGCCAAACGCCTCTTAATCTCTTGTTTTTTCAAGGTATTTCAAGTTCAAGCAACACATTAAAGAGGATTTTAAATTACAATTAATTCAAGTGTAAACATAATTTATGTTTCGGCTCACAGTCTGAAGTTAACACTTATTAATTATAATAAGGTAACCTAGTGTTATACTCCAGGAGAGATAGGCCTTACAAGAGTAAAAAACAACTTTAGGAGTTTTTCCCTGTCAGGACATGTAAAATTAAACAAATATACGCTACTTTTTAAATACTGTGCTCCCTCCCTATGAGCCCTTACAGCCTACCTTAGGGGTCACTTATATGTATTGAAGATATTTGCCTGGAAAACTATTTATTTTGCTAGATTGAAATGACAGTTGAAACCGCACTAAAGGCTGCAGTGGCAGGCCTGAGACATGTTTCAAAAGACTACTTTGGTGGGTGGCACAATGAGTGCTTTTGCCCACTGATAGCATTTCATTTACAAGTCCTTGGTACAGGTAGGACCATTTACTAGGGACTCGCAAGTAAACTAAGTGGGCCAATTAGGTGTAGTCTAGTTTTACCATGTTTGAAGGAGAGAGCACAAGCACTTTAATACTGGTTAGCAGGCGTAAAGTGCAGAGAGCCCTAATGTCAACAAAAACGATTTCAGCACAGCAAGGGAGTGAAAGCAAAATGTTTGGGGGAATACCATTGTAGTGTAGCTCCTATTTCCCTAATAGGCTCTGCGCATTGGAATAATATATCCTATAGGTTTGACATAGGACTAAGGTCGGTATGTCCCTATCGAGTATATTAAACGTAGGGGCATATTATCAAGGGCCGGCGATAAATATCGCAAAGCGCGCTTAGCGCTTGCATATTTATCGCCGGCTATCTCTGGAATTTATCGCCCGGTTAGCGCGTTATTAACAACGCGCATCGCCGAGGCGATAAAAATGTCAGAGATAGCGTGGATATCGCCGTTTTCCATGGGAAAACGGCGATATCCTAGATGATAGGGCCTGTGGTCTTAGCCACAGAATCCACTCCCATGTTAAGTATGCCTTAGTCAGGAATTTAACAGACGTTAAATTCCTGCGTTAAGGCATACTTAACGCGATTAAAATAATCGCTTCTCGCATTGTAAATATCGCGAAGCTGCCTTCGCGATATTTACCCATGTTGTTTCCACAGACACGCCTACTTTGCATCTCATTATCGATGCGAAGTCAGGCGTGCTGGAAACGGGAGCAAAATCAGCAAAACACGCGATAGCGTGTCTTTGCTGATAAGGCGATATGATTATCGCCGCCTTGTTAATATGCCCCTTAATTACTTGTGCCAGCTAGCTCAGAGGCCACTAGAAACTTCTTGACAACAAGAAGGGAGTAGTTTCTGGCAGCCGCAAAACATGACCATTGTGTTTCCCTTACAGAATCAGGATGTGTCCCAGAGTCGTAGAAACAATAGATAACTATTTCACTCAGCTCAGTTGTGCAGGATTCAGTTACTTCTCAAAGTTACACAGAAATAACAGACGGGTGTTTCAATAAAAGGGTTTATTGAACAGTCTTGTTTCTGTTGTAAGTTAGATGTGCTGTTACGATCACAAGACAGTATGCGAGATAAATAATGTACAGAGTGAGCAGTAGAAATAAATAATACTGCGTTAGCATTATCTTTTCAGCATATATACATTTACATAAAATGACACAACCTAAAAATGCGAGTACTCATACGATGCGTTTCTATCCTAGGTCTACCCAGTGTACCTAACCTTTCCTAGGTGTAGGGAGGAGTAGAAGTAGGTGCTGTATTCCTGACTAGACTATACTAAGAGTAAGTTACGCCTAATATGCCAAGAGTCTAGTATGCCAAGAGTCCCTCTAGGTTCTAGTCTGCTCCATACCTGAAGAATGAGAGAGGTAGGAATCTCTATCCGCACTCGAATTCCAACACCCCGCAAGGGAAGTTAGATCACTGGAAGCTGGACTCTCTGCGTGCAGGAATGACAGTGTCTTCTCAGTGCGTCCGGCCGGGAATCGGGCTCCTCTGAAGTCGAGGTCTCCTCTGATTTACAGGGGTTTGGGAAGGTATATTTATACCTGAAAATGTTAGCATTGACGTGAGTTGGGTAGCGAAAGACGCCATGAATGAACCTTTAGGGATTAACGGTTCATGCATAATGTATGAGTCCTTGAAGAAATCAATAGTCCTGGGCAAGGGAAACTCCCGCAGCCTGAGGGTCTGTTTTTTCATGGACTCGTTGAGACGTTAGGGTGGACGGATGTCGGAATCCATGCCTGTATTTGGACTGCATGGTTTATGCCTAAATAAGGTCTGGGATTTTATGCCTATATAAGGGCAAGGCGAATTGTGCCTATATAAGGACATGAGTCTAGAAAGCTCTGTTTATGGACACCCTATAAAGTACACAACACCCACTCCTCTTTGTGTATACAACAATACTAAAATGCTAAACATCTAAAATGCTAAACATTAAAATGGAGTACCGCATATTAAAACATATCCTAAAAAAGCTTTAAAAGATACATTAAAATGCAAAGGTTTCCGTACATAATTAAGCAGTGCTTCATATTTCCAGCATAAAGTATGAAATAAATGCATTTGGAACGAAGTATAAAAGCAATATTTACATATGACGAAAATGATCGATAAGGTTGTACATAATCAAAGTCATTTTCTATCATGAAATTTAAATGAACTGATTTAGACACACAAGTTGACTAAGTGTCCCTGGAAGTACTGCCAAGTCTGTATTATAAGGCTAGTTTTACTTTAAGCAGATTGAAGTGCCATTTTTCGTTAAAAAAAAATGGGAAAAAGTTCAAATTTGGTAAAGTTCCAAGGTTTTGAAAAATGAAGGCCAAATTGTTGCTGTTGTACTGGAACAAAGTATGCCAAATCAGAGTTAGTTTACGAGTCTGGTGTAAACATGAGATCATCTACTTCAATAGACAAAACATCATCTATTGTCGCTGGTGTAAGTTGGAACACCTCGTGTAGAAGATTGATCGCACAAAGATGGGAAGCATCGCTCTCAGCATAGGTCGCCGCAGCAATGTTCGCGTTCGTTGTTACCTGTGTGCCTGGAGTTGTTTCTCGTACCTCAGCAGCAGCAGGAGGCGACTGTGAGATCTCAATGAATGCTGACATCAGCATTGGAAGCCTCTGGGGACAACACAGAGCATGGGCCGTAATTGGGTCCAGAAAAGTATCGACGTCTTTTGGCGCAGTTGATGGATATGTTAGACAAGCGTCCAACACGCATTCTTTACCGCATAGCAGGCATCGAAGAACAGGTAAGATGCAATCTTGCCAGATTGGTCTAAACGAAAGGAACCATGTGGTATTAAGGTTTCGTAGACGAGTCATGCCTAGTAGCTCTACTATTCGCTCACGGCACTGTCTTTCAAGGAGAGCTTTCTCCATTTCGCTCGGAGTGATGTCGGCGAATTGGCTGGCCATAGCGCAATAGCAGACAGATGAATAAAATTCCGGCAACAAGTGCGAGAATTAATGGTATGCCACCAAACACTGAATGTGCAAAGTTGGGGATGATTCCAAGTATTGCCTGGAACGGTGCTAACAGACCGGACCAAATGCTCTTAAATACATGTACAATTCCTGTTGTATCTGACATGTTAAAGATACGTGATAACATTTCTACGAAATGTATAGGGCAGTTTGTACGTATTAAAGTCTGTATCTCAGCCGAAGTCCTTGCCACTTGTAGATCATAGGTTTCTTTGGCCGAGGTCAAAGGCACTGTTTGCTGAAAAAGCATGGCTTTCATTCTGCTCAAAGTATCAAATCTTATAAAAGAGACGCTCAGCGAAGGCCATAAAGGCGACTCCCTGACCGTGTCTATTGGGGGAAACAATACTTGCATACAGCAAGTGACCCTGGAGTTGACCGTTACTAGATATGGGATGCCTGGCAACATTCCACAGCAGCTCTGATCATTCAACATGAGGTAACTCCCATTCGAAAGTTGTCCAAACGTTGGATTAATCACAGCAGCTGGTGTACCCCGCTGGTGGCAAGACAAGTTTGCCACAGAACCATTACAAGCCCCGTGTAAAATAATGTCCTGACAAATGAGTGAACCGGTCAGTGCATGTTTACAGTTGGTACCACTAAGAAACACTTCACGATCCCCACTCCAACATCTATGTGTATACGGTAAATCCCAAGATATCTTAATGTATTCCTTACCCAACCTTTCATATTTGCCTGCTTGCATCTGTCTGAGGCAATACTAAAACTGAAAAGTTGTCACAGGTAACGTTATTTTGCCATGAATAACCCATTCTGTAGCTGGTTTTTCTGCCACTGTAAATGGTAATTTCTCCAGTTTTTCAATGCTCAGCACTGTATACCTTGCTCCTCTTTGTGCCAATTCGAACTGTTTATCAGTTAAATTGTATTCTGCAAACAGAGACGACGTGTTGATGAAACGCCAAGGCACATAGCCCGCTCGCAAAGATTGCAGCGTCCATGCACATAGCCCGCTCGCAAAGATTGCAGCGTCCATGTCAATAACACTATAGAACGTAATTGGGATTGACCTTGTTGTAACATAGCCAAATCTTGTTCTAGAATGTCGATAGCAGAGGATACAATGCCATCCAATGAATAAATTCTGGAGGACAAAGTTGTTAACCCATTGTCGACTACAGAGAGTGTTTTCTCTAAATTAATACGATCAAGTTCATGTATTCGTTCTGCAGCCTCTATCTGTGACACTTTCCATGCTTCGTTATAAGCAGCATAGATGCCGGCATATATGAAACGTTTTTGACGCGGTTTTCTTGGTCCAAGCAAGAATTCCTTAAGATCTGCGTCCTCTTTAAGTAAGGTTAAGTGTTGCTTCACATCCTCTAGTGTAGATTTATGCAGCCAATCGAGGCATAATTTACCTACACTGTATGTTGTTACTACCCCCGGATGTTGTCTTTGGACATATCTTGGGTCTGGCCTATAAATAGCTAAGCCCTGAGTTTTGTTCAAGAACCTTTCCTGACAGTTGTTTGTGTCTGTGGGCCAGATCAACCATTTTTTCCAATTTGGATGAGTTCTGTTGAGTTGTAGTATTTTTTCAACTGTCACCACTGCCTTTGTATTATTACCACTGGCAGGTGTTGGCACAGAAGGTGTTTTCATCTCTTTGATCTTGGCTAATCCAAGACAAGATGTCTGTTGGACGGTGTCATTCAAAAACAGTATTTGTTCAGGGATGATACAGGCTCTAAATAAAGCTTCGATACCCTGTACTTGCCAATCTTTACTACCCCAGACAGTTTTTGTCTCAATTGTGTCTTTCCATAAGTCGAAACCCTGTGTAGACAGTTGGGCAATAAATGCTTCAGAGTAAATCTGTTTCGTATTTGTTAACATAATTTTCAGTCCTGTTTTGTTTACATTTTTATAGTAAAACGTTTCTGGGTCAGATGTATTATAACCTGAAAAATATGGAAACTTACTAGCATAAATTTTTGAACTACCTTGTGGTGGTGTAGGACAATGTTCCCATTGGTTAAACATAAACACATTTCTTGTTCAAATAATGATGACCATAGTGGTTATAGCAATACAGTTCTTCATAATCAGATGAACCTTCTAAAAATTCATTCTTAGAAAATGCAGCAGATTTTTCTAGATCAAACATTATATCGGTCACAGTCTCAAAGTCCCAATCATCCGAATAGGTACTGGACGTAATTAAATCACTTAGTGAAATTTTAAACAAATGTGGAATGTTCAATTGTTCACTTGGACTGAAGATTTCATAATCTGTTTTGTCCCACACTATACCATCCTGTATAGGAACAGCTGTGATGTTCACTGATGACAAGTCTCTTGCTTCACGATGGGAAGATTTATGTGGTTTCAAAAGTACATTCACGTCTTTTCCTTCACTGTTCACATGGATGTATTTGCCACTTATAAGCATGCTTACTGTTGTTATCAAAGCTAGCCAGAGCAGAAAAACAAAAAGTCCAGATGTAATCCAGAGTTCAATCCATGGAGAAACCAGATAAGTCTTTTTCAGAATGTGAATAAAGTCTTGTACTTGCTGCTTGAGTTTTGATGATGCTGGCGTCGCTTCAGGTTCGCTTGGATCTTCTGAGAACGTATCAAAGTCAATGAAATAGCCAGAAGCAGTTCTGTCAATTGTTGGAATTGCATCAGGATTAGTTGAAATCACAGGAACCAGTTCTTCACGAGTCACATTGGTGTAGACAGGTGTATTTGGACGAACTGTTATTTGGTTGTCAAGAGGGATGAGTTCCATAGCTTGGTTGCTTAGTCCTTCATTTGTTACAGCTGAATTCTTGATCGTGATCAGTCTTTCAGTCTGAACCTCTTGAATAGTAGCGAGAGGAGTGCGTCTGCTACTAGGTCGGAGTCCACGAGGCCTACTGCTTAGTATTGGCCTCATACTGTGGTTTGATCAGGTCGATTGACACAAATCTTTTCTCCTTTCTTACAGCAAGGGGCGGCAGAAGTACTGTCCTTGTTCCTTGAACAGCTAGAACAGGTACCGGTTGTCTGTAAGAAGGTCCAAATTCCTTCTTGTCCGCTATTTTTTCTCTGACTAGATCCCCAACTTTTGGAATCCAGACAGGCCTTGCTGGGACCACCGATTTTTCCCCAGTGGTGCTTGGCTGTAGGGATATGTTGCTTTGTTTCGTTCTTAGCTTATTGAGATCCTGTAAAACAGCCAAACGATCTTTGATATGAAATGTTTTCATGTCCACCACTGTGCCTACGTGTTCTAAGTCCGGAACTCACATTCTTGTCCCAAATAGGACCTCATATGGAGTGACCCCCCCTAGAGAACTTCTTGGCAGATTATTAAGAGCGCGCTGTACGCTAATGAGGTGTTTGACCCACCCATCATCCGAACCTAATACCCTACCTGTTATAGACTGCTTTATGTCCCGGTTTTTCCTTTCCACAACAGAATTTCCCTCAGGATGGAATGGAGAGGAGTACCGCAATGCAACGCCCAGACTGGCAATGGCCTCCTTGTAAGCCCTAGAGCTAAACGCAGGACCCTGGTCAGAATGTAGCGTGCCTATTGCGTATGTGCCGATAAAGACTCGCAAATCTTTTATAACAGTTCGAGCGTCAGGCGAGCGCTGAGGCCATAACCATAGGAACCTAGAGCATGAATCCACTGCAACCATGATGTATTTATAATTACCGTCCCTTTGCAAGGGACCGCAGTGGTCCAGGTAAACACAAGCTAATGGTTTATCCGAAATTAACAAGGGTGTCTGCGCAGGACGTTTCACTGTTGAGACTTTCATCTGTTGGCAAATATCACATTCTAAAACATAGTTCTTAGTTTGTTTCCGAATGCCAGGCCACCAATATCTTTGCTTGAGTAAAGATACTGTCGCAGAAACACCTGCATGGGCAGAAGCCATCCCCTCGTGTGCTGCTAGGATTAGTCCTAATCTGCGTTCCTTGTTTGGAATTACCCTATCCCCCACTCCAGGGATTCGAGCAAAAGGAACGTTATTCGCATCATACATAAGAGTACTTGAGTGGAAACTTTTTTGGTAACGCTGCACTACTGCCTTTGCTTGAAGCATTGACAGCTAACATTATCTCACCGTCTATTTTTGTTTTTGAACGAGTGATCGCAGCTACGGAAGCCGTCTGAACAGCCCCCTTCGCGGCTTCGTCAGCCAATGAATTCCTGCAACGTGAACGCCATCACGCTGATGACTCAGTGTGTGAATCACGTGAGCCTTTGGTAGTTCGTTTTTCAACTGAACTACTTGTTCCCAAAGCAATTTGTGCTTTATTGTGCCACCCTTCGCATCTTTGAAACCATTTTCAAGCCAGGTTCGTATATAGTCATTATACGACTGAACACAGTAATAGGAATCGCACACTATCAGTGTGAGGAATTCTCGATCCGTACTCTCAAGTGCCAGTTTGAATGCCTGTAGTTCAGCTCGCTGAGCTGTACAATCACCTAGTGACTGAGTTTTTGTGACCATAGGTCTGAAGATGCCATTTCGCATGCGACCTTTAACGATAGCACACGCTGCACTGTAAGCTTGCTTACTCCCTGTTGCGGGCTGTGCGGATCCGTCAGTGTAAATTACGAATTCATACTGATCGAGAGGCAGAATCTCATTGGGCAGAGGACATTCTTGTTCATATTGGAGAAATGCCTGTGTTTTTAAATCTGGATCAAAAACATATTCAACATCAGTTGCAGCAAGAGAATTAACCCACTGTATCCATCTCGGATGTAAAGCTTTAGCATTTGGAATGCTCGCTTTGTGACCGCTTCTAAAGCCGGTACTGGTGTAACGACAATTATGCGTTTCCTTGGGCTAAGGCTCTTTCTTTTGCTACAGCTGTTTGAACTGCTGTCAGAAATTTTTCAGTTGAACTGAAGCGCATTTCCGCTTGTGTATACAAATGTGATTTGTATGCAATTGGTACTTTCTCACCCTCATTAAAGGTTAAGTAAGTGAATCCACATTGACCCGAAATTATTCGAATCACCAAATTTCTTTGACTTACGCGTGTTTGTAAGTGATTTGTTGCTAACATGTTAGCCTGGAGTGAACGCAAAATTTCTGTGTGTTCCTGTGTCCAGTTTTTAATTGAAAAATCAGGTTTGATTAATGTGAAGAGAGGTTTAACTCTTTCTGCGTAGTTTAGAATGTATGTTCTTCCAAAATTTAGGAATCCCAGTATTGATTGTAAGTTTTTAGCGTTTTTGGAGGTTGGAGCAGCGCACATTTCTCTAGAAAGTTAGCTGCCAAGCTCTTGCCTTCACTTGAAAGCTCATATCCTAAAAATAGGACATTGAGATGGGCAATTCTGGATTTTTTAAAGTTGAACTTGTAGCCCCTAGAAGCGAATCCCAGTATAATGGTGCTCACCCTGTTCAAGTGTTTTTCTAAGTCATCGTCTGTCAGATAGATATCATCGACATAGGACAATGCCTCGTTGTCATAAATTTGTAGTAACTCCGTTACTCTCGCTGAGAATAAACCTGGGCTGTTCTTGAACCCTTGTGGGAGTCGACAAAAGTGACGCTGGGTCCCCATTATGGAGAATGCCGTTAAGTACCTGCTTTCAGGTGCTATATTTTGACAAAAGAAACCGTTTGAGATGTCTAACGTTGTTTTGTATTTTTTACGCACAATGTTATTCATTAATGCTGTGCTATGTGCATTCTGCACTGCAAAAGTTTTAGAACAAGTGTTTAAATGTCTGTAGTCCAAAACTAGACGATATGTATTGTCTGGTTTGGAGACAGGAAACAAAGGATTGTTCATGGAGGAGGTGCATGTTTCAATCACTCCTTGATATTCAAGTTGATTTAAAATCTCCCTGACCTGTTTTTTAGCTTCTTGCTTAATAGGATACTGCCTCTGTGCAGTAGGTTCATGTTTCAGATTTATTTTATGGTGAGGTGAGTCCTCATCCCATCCTACATGATTTTTTATAATGCTGGAGCCTGGGCAACTGCCCATTTTCTGGCATATGTATATTTTAAGTGAATTGGTATGTGATTGGAGAAGGCAGGCATAATCATGTCCTCGCCGTGTGGGCACTCCCTGACAAATTGTGGTGGCCAGTCTTTTTCTGCTAGAAGTATGTCATAACCCTTTGATAGTTTTTCCCAAAAAGTGCTTTAACCTGTCTAGGTTTGTCTCCCTCCATCCGGAGTGTTATTTCATATAACCTTTGTGGAGTACTAACCCTGGTGTCTACAGTCTCTACTGTAATGTACTCATTCAAGTCCACTATCTCCAGAAGTTCCATCAGGTTCTGGCGAGCTATTGTGACTTCTGCTGCACTGTCCAGCTTTGTCTGAGCCCATTCTCCGTTCTTGAGTTGAGTTCTCAGTATTCTCGGCATGTCTTACTATTAGACCTGCTACTTTCTTTTTGGAGAATTGAGGTTTAGTTTTAATTTTTGTTGCGTGCTTGTCGTCTTTCAATTTCACGCGTTCTTCTCTATGTTCTGTTCGTCCTCTTCTTTCCGAAGTCTGTGATGAGACCTGAAAGGGACGAGAGGAACGTGTATCATTATCTTGATACCTATCAGGTTTTCTCAAATTATCCCTATTCCTGAGGTTGTACCTCCTTTCAGAGGGCTCCTTTTGAGGAGACCTACCTCGGGATTGAGATCTTTTCTCATTTGAATTTTGTTTAGTAGACTCCCACTTCTTTTTAGAAGATGTAGGAGTTTGTTTAATTGAGTCCTTCTCAGGACTTTCAGATAGTTTTGGTTTAACTGGTCTCCCACCCAAACTATCTCTGCCTAATTCTGCATAAGATTGTTCTATAATTCTGGGTAGCTCTGTTTGATGTTCTGTAACATCAAATTCCCTTAATTTTTGTCGGATAGCCACTGCTGCTGCCTCCCCTTTAATATTTGACAATATTATTGTTGAGACCTGGTCGAAATTTCTCAGTAATTTCATACCTAAATTTAGAGCAGGCTCTGCCCCGTATTCGTTTTGAATTTGTTTTAGGACATCAGGTATTACCGCAATTGACGGAATGCCGTGTGTTTTAGTGTAGATGGCAGCAAAGACTGAGCCCTAAGTGGTGCAGTCTTCCAGTTGTGGTGTGATCCCCATTGGTAGACTAATGGTTAGGATTCTGTGTTTCTCATGCGGGCTAGTATTCGGAAATACTGCTTCGATTTGAGTAATTTTTTGAGCTATCCAAAATGGAATTTGCTCCCGCTTAGTGGGCATTTTACCCATGACTGCGTATAGAGTCTGTGGTGTAATTTTTAGAGTGTTCCCCTGGTGAGGGGTTTGATTTGGAAGTGTTAATGGTGGTTGGACTGTGAACGTCTGCATGACATATTGAACCAATTGTCTGTAGATTTTTATTAGTTCTTGTAGTTGAACAAGTAAGTCCTCATCTGACATTATGCCAAGTTCAGGATGAGGTGTGTAGCCGGCTAGAATCGGCCATGTTGCTCCTGGTCTACCTAGTGGACCGAGCCTTGTTTTATTTCTGTGATGTTTTAGGGCGCCTTTAAACCAGAGCTGATGCTCCTGGTATGTTAATGGAATCTCTATATCCTCGAAAGGAATGTATTCCTCTGGTGTTTCATCTTCCTTGTAGAAGTGAAACATGTGTGTCACTGAATTGGATTCAGGAAATATTACCCATGAATAGAATACCTCTGTCTGAAAGGATTCATGTGCCTCAATCACAAAAACTGCTCTACCTCCTCTCTGTGGTAGGCCATGTTTTATAAGTTTTAGAGTAATGGCTCTTCTTAAGTTTGGAGCGATGTCGATGACACCCTCCTCGGTTTCATTTAAACCGGTGAAGTTAAAAAATGCTGGTTGGGCTGGATCAGCCGCAGCTACACCGTTTCCGGCGTCTTCATTCATTTTGTTTTATGAAAAATGTAGAACAAATTTCAAGGAAACAAAGATAAGGTGCACAATATTGTGGAACACTGTATCCTTCAACGTTGAGCAAACCAAACAGCTAGTATATAGGGTACTGCCCTAAATAGCTGTGGCGGATACTATCCCTGCCCACTCCAGACGTCTTTTGGAGTATATGGGTAGGGGTCTCTGAGAGAAAAAGAATATATGCACAGCTGAGTTACTCAGTATCTAACGTTGAATTACTGCCTTACCAAACGTTGGGCGCCATGTAGTGTAGCTCCTATTTCCCTAATAGGCTCTGCGCATTGGAATAATATATCCTATAGGTTTGACATAGGACTAAGGTCGGTATGTCCCTATCGAGTATATTAAACTTAATTACTTGTGCCACCTAGCTCAGAGGCCACTAGAAACTTCTTGACAACAAGAAGGGAGTAGTTTCTGGCAGCCGCAAAACATGACCACTGTGTTTCCCTTACAGAATCAGGATGTGTCCCAGAGTCGTAGAAACAATAGATAACTATTTCACTCAGCTCAGTTGTGCAGGATTCAGTTACTTCTCAAAGTTACACAGAAATAACAGACGGGCGTTTCAATAAAAGGGTTTATTGAACAGTCTTGTTTCTGTTGTAAGTTAGATGTGCTGTTACGATCACAAGACAGTATGCGAGATAAATAATGTACAGAGTGAGCAGTAGAAATAAATAATACTGCGTTAGCATTATCTTTTCAGCATATATACATTTACATAAAATGACACAGCCTAAAAATGCGAGTACTCATACGATGCGTTTCTATCCTAGGTCTACCCAGTGTACCTAACCTTTCCTAGGTGTAGGGAGGAGTAGAAGTAGGTGCTGTATTCCTGACTAGAGTATACTAAGAGTAAGTTACACCTAGTATGCCAAGAGTCTAGTATGCCAAGAGTCCCTCTAGGTTCTAGTCTGCTCCATACCTGAAGAATGAGAGAGGTAGGAATCTCTATCCGCACTCGAATTCCAACACCCCGCAAGGGAAGTTAGATCACTGGAAGCTGGACTCTCTGCGTGCAGGAATGACAGTGTCTTCTCAGTGCGTCCGGCCGGGAATCGGGCTCCTCTGAAGTCGAGGTCTCCTCTGATTTACAGGGGTTTGGGAAGGTATATTTATACCTGAAAATGTTAGCATTGACGTGAGTTGGGTAGCGAAAGACGTCATGAATGAACCTTTAGGGATTAACGGTTCATGCATAATGTATGAGTCCTTGAAGAAATCAATAGTCCTGGGCAAGGGAAACTCCCGCAGCCTGAGGGTCTGTTTTTTCATGGACTCGTTGAGACGTTAGGGTGGACGGATGTCGGAATCCATGCCTGTATTTGGACTGCATGGTTTATGCCTAAATAAGGTCTGGGATTTTATGCCTATATAAGGGCAAGGCGAATTGTGCCTATATAAGGACATGAGTCTAGAAAGCTCGTTTATGGACACCCTATAAAGTACACAACACCATGAGAAGGATGTGAGGTTTAACAGTATCCAAAACTGAACCACTGTATTACAGCATATGAAAATGAACAGCATATAGTCTTCATTTTTCAGTATATGTTACTGCATAACATGGATCCGTCATCTATACACACTATTTTGTGATGGATAATTAGAACTCAATAGCAATTTATCGAGGTCCATCAAGAACAATGCTTTAAAAAGTGCTGATAGTCATCACATAATCAAAGTCTAATAGAAATGAAAACACATATATTGGTGATTGTAATGTTGCTCGAATATGAATTTACCTTGAAAAAACAAAGGCAAGAGGCATTTGGCAAGACAGGAACAGATGGTTTAATCAAACACTACGGCTGAGTGTGCTGTTTACAGAAAACGGTCTGAGAACTGAATCTAAGTACAATAATTTTGAATGTCTTTTTATACATTTCTTTAAGCATCATAAAACAATTTGTAGATCCTGTTTCAGGAGTGGAATATGGGTCTTGTCATGAAGTCATAAATTGCTCCCACCTGATGACAAATGCAGGTGGGTCTCGACCTTTCATGGACACAATGAGGGCCAGTAGGTAATGTGTCCAGACGTCTGGCATGGGGAGCGCGTGATCACTGCTTGTGTAGTGTGTGCTGTGTCCTGATTGGCTGAGTGTTCCTAACTTCAAGTGGCATCTAACTTTATGGTGTTTTGGGAACACGCACCCCTCCGGCAAAGTGAGTTTTATTGGGGCCAGTCTCCTAGAACCATTGTGGTATCGCTGCCTATCTGTGGGACTAATCTGGGTTTTTCCTGTTCGCGCGTTTGTCCTGCTGGTTACATGCCACCCCACCTGTGATCTACAATCAGAAGCCTCAGGCCTAGGGCACAGGTCCTGCCTGACCACGTATTTCTGCTTCTGGGTTGATGTAGAGGTCATATCAGGGGATTTCGACAATAGTGATCGATTTCGTTTTTGTGCATACAAGCATCATTGCATAAACCGGTGTAGGAGAGTAGGATCTGCTTCACATGGGTACCCCCACTTTTTGCTGATGCTTCACTGTTTTTCGACATTAGTCTGGCTGGGGCCCTGCTAATCAGAACCCCAGCCTAGCTGCTTCCTCTCTAAAATGGTTTCCATGTGCCTTAGGCACATCTCTGATTGGAATCTGGAGTGCCCTTATAAGTCCCTAGTATATGGTATACTATGTACCAAGGGCATAGGTACCTCAGAGGCCTGCCAGGGGCTGCAGCATGTATTATGCCACCCCTGGAAGGCCATCCAAACTGACACCACAGGTCTGCTACTGCAGCCTGGGTAAGGTGGTGCATGCACTCCTTACTGTGATATAGGTTACCTATATCACGAAATACATACACACATATAAACCTATAAGTCACTCCTAAGGCAGGCCTTATCAATCCTAAAGGCAGAGTGCATGGTTCCTATGTGAGAGGGTGCCCCTGCATGAGCAGGGCCCCTCTGCAGCATTCGGAGACCATCTCTGATGCTGTTTGTAGTGCAGCCTGACCATATACTCTTAAGCGCATTATATCCTCGCGGTAAAATGCTAACTTTGGAATGGCTGCACCTAAACATGTCGTGTTTGGTGTCAAACATCTTGGAATACTACCCCCCGCCAATCCTGGCGGCGGGGGTAGCATTCCACCCTTCTAGAGGGAAAGACATGTTAACTCTGACGAGTCCGGTAACTTCTTTCCAGAGCCCTGGCATCACAAAATGGATGCTGCTGCCACAGACACGAGTCTGGCCTCCTGCTGCTGGACGAAACTCCGGCAGGGGAGGCCTGGACAATAGGTTTCCTGTCCCAGGGAGGTGTGACCACCTCCCCAGACAGGATAATGTGTATTGGGGCTGGGCGGGAGCACTTTCGGGTGCTTTGAAGTCCTGCACTGGGGGCACATTTGGTGTCCCTGTGCATACCCCAGTTCAAACCGGATCAGGGGCTTGCAGCCCCTGCTTTGGCGCGAACTGGACAAAGGGAAAGGGGTGTAGCCACCCCTCTGCCCTGACCCACCCATAGGTGGGGCCACAGAGTAGTCCAACCCCTATTTTTAGAATAAAGGTAGGAACCCAGTCCTTAGGACTTTAGATTATACCTGGACGAAACTCTGACACTGAATCCTGGACCTTCGACGCTCTACGACAAGATTAGAGGACTGAAGAATCTCCCTTGGGGTCAAGGAGTGACTCCCCTGCTTGGCAGGCACCAAAGAAGCATCTGTCCGGTTCGCATTACTGAAGCTCCCGTCGGACGCCGAAGTCATCGCATCACCAGAGGTGGATTCTCAGACTTCCCCGAGGCTACCCTGAGTCCCCAGCAAAGCTGAGGCCCGTGGCTATCGTGGGTGACTTGAGACCGTGACCCCTGGACACCGAGCACATTTGCAAGTGCACCATCTTCTGGGTCTCCCAAGAGGTCGTGCTTTGGGCTCCGAGTAGCTCTAGCCTCCAGCACCACCTGCACCAAAGATCACTGGCCCCCACTCCACGAGTGTCCTGCAAGCCAGCTCCACGTGCGGCGTCACGAGGCTCCTTTGCGGTCGCTAGCCCGTTGGCTAGTAGCCCTTAACGAAGGCCAATCTTTTCCTTACTTGGCATCCTGGTTGCTCCAGGCCTGCCCTCCCTTACCCTCGCTGGGTGAGTTCCACAGACCTTGCTGGTCTGCACCATCGACGATCTACATCTTACTCGAGACTTGCCGTTGGGTCCAATCCGGTTGCCGACACCTCAGCACTCGACAGACATCAAGCACTAGCCCAAATCCTGCTCCTGGTTGCCGACAACGCCTCCCGGACCTCGTGGCTGAAGAGTCAAGACGACCGTCAATGCACCTGAAGCACTCGACATCGGTGGGCATCTGTCCATCGCCTTCCTGGTCACTGGCTAGTGACCCAGACTCTGTCCCCTCTGCTTTCAGGTTCACCAGAACTCCGATCCACTCTTGGATCCACCCGGACACTTTTCTCTTGGCCGCCAGCAGCACTTTGCAGCAGATCGCCATTCGAATCGACGACGAAACCCGACCCCGAAAGGCACCTATGCACCCGGCTTCCCTGGGTGAGGTAACACAAGTACTCCGGTGCTCCCGTGGGCAGAGACTCTTCAAAGTCCTAGATCTCAAAGGGTTTTGTCCTAGTCCTCTTCTAAGTGTCCCTTTCCTCTATTTTCCCGATCCCGACTTTCTCCATAGAAGTTAACGGCGTATCGCGGTTGTGTATTTACACTGCACGCGTCTCCCGTGGGTCCCCTGTGTCACTACCTTGGGTGGTTCCTTGTGGTCCAAGCACTTCTAGAGGCTCTAGGCCTAGTGTCTAGTTCAGTCGTGGTTCGCATACCACTTTATTGGTATATGGTTTGGTACGCCCCTAGGGCCCAAACGTGTATTTGTGCTATTATTGTGATTTAAGATCTTATAACTTATGTACTTCGAACTCTAGCCTCATAAAGAGACTAGAGGGGTGTGTTTAGTAATAAATACATATATTTTGAATATATACCTGGTGTGGTGCTCTTTCATTTGGTCACTCAAGAGATTATAGACTGGTAAAACAAGCTGCTTTACATTCCTTCAAGACTTAGCCTGAAGGCTGCTCTCCATAGCTACCACTAGGATAGCTTTCAATAAGGTTGTCTTTAACCTACCTACCATAAGAGTCGATTTGGACTGGTGCAAGGTGCCCACTATAATTAGTGGACAGCATATGCCAGGCCAACTTCTCACATTGGTGTGCAGCGTGTGGGATTCCAGCTTGCTATTGTTTTACCAGATAATCTCAATTGAATTGATCAACTGAAAACCACTAAAGGTACCTAAGGTACATATAATTTAAGCTTAGAATAACAGTAAGTTCTACTGAACTTAGAGTTGTGTGTTAAGGGATAGCACAACCCTTTCTACAACTCAAGAGAGTTTAGTAGGCCACACTAGAGTAGGTAGTGCATACACCACACCACACTAGTAATGTCTTTAAGGGGAGGATCCAAAGAATCCTTGCAGGAAGCCATTGAGCTTCCACCCTCCAAGTATGATACACTCCCATTCTTGGAATTGAGAGCTTTATGCAACTTGAGAAAAATAAGGACAGGCCAAAGCCCCACCACCCAACACCTCAAGGAGTTGTTGGTGGCTTATGACCTTAGTAAGCCTATAGGGACTGAAGGGGTAGGAGCTGAGGGTGGGGCAGAAGAAGAGGAGGAGGCCAGGGGTACCAATACCCCCAGCCCCCCCTCTGAGACTGGCCAGGAGGGTGACAATGACCCTGACCTGGATAACCCAATCCCTCCTGTGGAAGATGATGAGGATGATCAGAATGATGCCCTCTTTGTCCCCCCAGGAAGGATTAAGAGTGTGCCCAGAAGGTCTAGGTCTCCTTCTCAGGAGTCTAACCACTCTGGCACCTCTATAGGGAGCTCTGTCTCATCTCATAGGAGAGAATCCTCTCATGAGAGAAGAAAGAGGCTAGTCCAGTATGAGGAAACTCAGCTGGAACTCAGAAAAAAGCAATTAGCTTTAGATAGAGAATCCCTAGATCTCCTTAGAGAGAGAAGAAAGTTGGGACTAGAGTCCCATGGTGGCAGCCATGTCCCTAGAGATAGGGAAAGGTCCTATGACCATAGGAACCTGAGCAAGATTGTCCCTCCCTACCAGAGTGGGGATGATATCCACAAATGGATAACTGCTTTAGAAAGGGCCTGTAAAGTACAGAAGGTCCCTCAGGAGCAGTGGGCAGCAATCTTGTGGCTCTCCTTTGCTGACAAAGGTAGAGATAAGCTCCTCACTGTTAGAGAGGAGGATGCTGACAATTACAAGGTCTTGAAGAGTGCTCTTATTGATGGGTTTGGCCTAACCACTGAACAGTACAGGTTGAAGTTCAGAGACACCCAAAAGCACAGACTCAAGACTGGGTAGACTATGTGGATTGTTCTGCCAAGGCTCTGGAAGGCTGGTTGATGGGCAGTAAGGTGTGTGACTTCTCAGGATTGTATAATCTGATAATGAGGGAGCAGATTCTTAATAACTGTCAAAATCAGCTGTTGCATCAATACCTGGTAGACTCTGATCTGACCTCTCCCCAAGAATTGGGAAAGAAGGCAGACAAATGGGTCAGGACCAGGGTGAAGCAGAAGGTACAGAACCAAGGTGGGGAAACCAAGAAGCAAGATGCTAAGAACTCTGACAAGGGTGGGGAGAAGGGTAAAGATCAAAAGTCTTCATCAGGCCCCCAAAAATCTTCTTCTGGTGGGGATTCCCAGTCTACCAAAGGTAAAGGCCAAAGAAAACCATGGTGCAAGGTCTGTAAGCAAAAGACCCACTGGACCAGTGATTGCACCAAGTCCAAAGACTCCAGTCCAGCACCCACCAATGCCCCTAAGGCACCTGTTCCCCCTAGTACAGTTGGTGGAAGTGCTCCTGCAAAGGGTTTAGTAGGGTTCACCCTGGGAACTGAGTTGGGCTCTGACTTAGTCAGGGAACTGACTCAGGCTGTGTTAGTCTGTGATGGAGGCATGGATGTGACCTCCACTGTGAGTCCCAGTAATCTGGGCAAGTACAGACAACAGCCTTTAATTAATGGACATGAGGCTTTGGCATTTAGGGACACAGGGGCAAGTGTCACAATGGTGACACAAGACCTTGTGCTTCCTGGGCAAGTTATGCTTGGTGAGATGTACCAAGTGACCAATGCTAGCAATGTCAGAATAGACCATACTCTAGCAGTTGTTAACTTCTCCTGGGGAGGGGTAACTGGCCTTAAGAAGGTTGTGGTAAGTGCAAACCTACCAGTCGAATGCTTGCTTGGCAATGACTTAGAGACTTCTGCTTGGGCAGAAGTGGAGCTCAGGACCCATGCAGAAATGCTGGGGATCCCTGCAGATGTGTTTGCTGTGACCAGGTCACAAGCCAAAATGTCTAGCACTGAACAGGCCTTGGATTCTGGAAGAATGGACCAAGTGCCTTCCAAGAGGAGGAGTAGTAGGGTTAAGGCAGTGCCTTCCCCTTGGCTCAGGAGGAAGATCAGTCCCTTGAGGGGGATGATCTCAGCCCTGAAGAAGGAACTGTCCCAGAGGAACTGGAACCTGACCAGGTTGAGTTCTTGGGGACAGGGGGACCTTCTAGGGCAGATCTGAGCCAGGAGCAGCAGAGCTGCCCCTCCCTTGAACCCCTCAGACAGCAAGCTGCTGCTGAGGCTGCTGGGAAAGCTAGTGGTCCCCATACAGTGTATTGGGATGATGGACTCCTGTACTCAGAGAGTAGAGACCCCAAACCTGGTGCTACCAGGAGGTTGGTAATACCTTTGAAGTTCAGGGGCTTCCTATTGACCCTAGCCCATGATATTCCCTTAGCAGGACACCTGGGCCAGAACAAGACTTGGGACAGAATTGTCCCTCACTTTCACTGGCCCCACATGTCTGAAGACAGTAAGGAGTTTTGTCGCTCCTGTGTAACCTGCCAAGCCAGTGGCAAAGCAGGTGGCACTACAAAGGCCCCCTGATACCACTACCTGTGGTGGGGGTGCCCTTTGAGAGGGTAGGGATTGACATTGTTGGTCCCATGGATCCCCAAACAGCCTCTGGGCACAGGTTTATCCTGGTGGTAGTGGATCATGCCACCAGGTACCCAGAAGCTATTCCCCTAAGGACCACTACAGCACCTGTGGTGGCAAGGGCCCTCCTGGGAATCTTCTCAAGAGTGGGCTTTCCTAAGGAGGTAGTATCAGACAGGGGTGCTAACTTCATGTCTGGGTACTTAAAAGCAATGTGGAAGGAGTGTGGAGTGACTTATAAGTTCACCACACCCTATCACCCACAATGCAATGGTTTAGTTGAGAGATTCAACAAAACCTTGAAGGGCATGATTAAAGGGCTCCCAGAAAAGCTTAGGCGTAGATGGGACATACTCTTGCCCTGCCTTTTATTCGCATATAGGGAGGTGCCTCAGAAGGGGGTTGGTTACAGCCCTTTTGAACTTCTGTTTGGCCACCCTGTGAGGGGTCCACTGTGCTTGGTGAAGGAAGGATGGGAGTTACCTCTCAAGCCCCCAAAGCAAGATATAGTGGACTATGTACTTGGTCTCCGCTCCAGGATGGCTGAGTACATGAAAAAGGCATCCAAAAACCTTGAGGCTAGCCAGGAACTTCAGAAGGCCTGGCATGACCAAAAGGCTGTTCTGACTGTTTACCAGCCAGGACAGAAGGTGTGGGTGTTGGAGCCAGTGGCCCCAGCAGCTCTCCAAGACAAATGGAGTGGACCCCACACTATTGTTGAGCAGAAGGGTGAGGTCACTTATTTAGTAGACCTAGGAACACCCAGGAGTCCCCACAGGGTTCTCCATGTCAACAGGTTAAAACCATATGTGGACAGGGCAGACATGGGCTTGCTCATGGCTACTGATGAAGGGCAGGAGGAAGAGAGTGACCCACTCCCTGACCTGCTCTCACAGAACCCTGACGATGGGTCAGTTGATGGTGTAGCCTTGGCAGGCAGCCTCACTACCCAGCAACAAACTGATTGCAGGCAAGTCCTCAATCAGTTTCGACATATGTTTTCACTGACACCCAGTCAGACCACCTGGTGCACTCATGAAGTGGACACTGGGGACAGTCTGCCTATTAAAAACAAGATTTATAGGCAACCTGACCATGTCAGGGACTGTATCAGGACTGAAGTCCAGAAAATGTTGGAATTGGGAGTAATTGAGCCCTCAGATAGCCCTTGGGCTAGTCCAGTAGTCCTAGTACCGAAACCTCACACCAGTGGTGGAAAAAGAGAGATGAGGTTTTGTGTAGACTACAGGGGTCTCAATGCAGTCACTAGGACTGATGCCCATCCAATACCCAGGGCAGATGAGCTCATAGATACTTTGGCCTCTGCCAAATATCTCAGCACATTTGACCTAACAGCTGGCTACTGGCAGATCAGACTAGCTGATACTGCAAAGCCCAAGACAGCATTCTCAACCCCTAGTGGGCATTATCAATTTGTGGTAATGCCCTTTGGTCTGAAGAATGCACCTGCCACTTTCCAGAGGTTGGTGAACACAGTTCTCACAGGACTGGAAGCCTATAGTGCAGCTTATCTAGATGATATTGCTGTCTTTAGCTCCACCTGGGAGGATCACCTGGTCCACCTCAGGAATGTTTTACAGGCCCTGCAAAAGGCAGGCCTGACTATCAAGGCCACTAAGTGCCAGATAGGGCAGAGTCAGGTTGTGTACCTGGGCCACCTTGTGGGTGGAGGCCAGGTTCAACCTTTGCAGAGCAAGATCCAGACCATCATGGACTGGACTGCTCCCACTACCCAGACTCAGGTGAGAGCCTTCTTAGGCCTGACTGGGTACTATAGGAGATTTGTCAAGGGGTATGGATCAATAGTGACACCCTTGAATGACTTAACTTCTAAGAAAATGCCCAAAAAGGTTCAGTGGACAGTTAGCTGTCAAAAGGCATTTGATGACCTCAAGCAGGCCATGTGCACTGCTCCAATTCTGCAGAGTCCTGATTACTCCAAGAAGTTCATTGTTCAAACAGATGCATCTGAATTGGGGGTAGGGGCTGTACTGTCACAATTGAATGAAGAAGGTCAGGATCAGCCAGTAGCTTTTATTAGCAGAAGGCTGACCCCTAGAGAGAAACGTTGGTCAGCCATAGAGAGGGAGGCCTTTGCTGTGGTCTGGGCTCTGAAGAAGTTGAGGCCATACTTGTTTGGTACACACTTCCTGGTTCAGACAGACCATAAGCCCCTCTTATGGCTAAAACAAATGAAGGGTGAAAACCTCAAACTGCTTAGGTGGTCCATTTCCCTACAGGGGATGGACTTTACAGTGGAACATAGGCCTGGGAGTAACCATGCGAATGCAGATGGACTCTCTAGGTATTTCCACTTAGAACATGAAGACTTAACTGGGCAAGGTTAGTTTAATGTCCCTACGTTTGGGGGGTTGTGTAGGAGAGTAGGATCTGCTTCACATGGGTACCCCCACTTTTTGCTGATGCTTCACTGTTTTTCGACATTAGTCTGGCTGGGGCCCTGCTAATCAGAACCCCAGCCTAGCTGCTTCCTCTCTAAAATGGTTTCCATGTGCCTTAGGCACATCTCTGATTGGAATCTGGAGTGCCCTTATAAGTCCCTAGTATATGGTATACTATGTACCAAGGGCATAGGTACCTCAGAGGCCTGCCAGGGGCTGCAGCATGTATTATGCCACCCCTGGAAGGCCATCCAAACTGACACCACAGGTCTGCTACTGCAGCCTGGGTAAGGTGGTGCATGCACCCCTTACTGTGATATAGGTTACCTATATCACGAAATACATACACACATATAAACCTATAAGTCACTCCTAAGGCAGGCCTTATCAATCCTAAAGGCAGAGTGCATGGTTCCTATGTGAGAGGGTGCCCCTGCATGAGCAGGGCCCCTCTGCAGCGTTCGGAGACCATCTCTGATGCTGTTTGTAGTGCAGCCTGACCATATACTCTTAAGCGCATTATATCCTCGCGGTAAAATGCTAACTTTGGAATGGCTGCACCTAAACATGTCGTGTTTGGTGTCAAACATCTTGGAATACTACCCCCCGCCAATCCTGGCAGCGGGGGTAGCATTCCACCCTTCTAGAGGGAAAGACATGTTAACTCTGACGAGTCCGGTAACTTCTTTCCAGAGCCCTGGCATCACAAAATGGATGCTGCTGCCACAGACACGAGTCTGGCCTCCTGCTGCTGGACGAAACTCCGGCAGGGGAGGCCTGGACAATAGGTTTCCTGTCCCAGGGAGGTGTGACCACCTCCCCAAACAGGATAATGTGTATTGGGGCTGGGCGGGAGCACTTTCGGGTGCTTTGAAGTCCTGCACTGGGGGCACATTTGGTGTCCCTGTGCATACCCCAGTTCAAACCGGATCAGGGCTTGCAGCCCCTGCTTTGGCGCGAACTGGACAAAGGGAAAGGGGTGTAGCCACCCCTCTGCCCTGACCCACCCATAGGTGGGGCCACAGAGTAGTCCAACCCCTATTTTTAGAATAAAGGTAGGAACCCAGTCCTTAGGACTTTAGATTATACCTGGACGAAACTCTGACACTGAATCCTGGACCTTCGACGCTCTACGACAAGATTAGAGGACTGAAGAATCTCCCTTGGGGTCAAGGAGTGACTCCCCTGCTTGGCAGGCACCAAAGAAGCATCTGTCCGGTTCGCATTACTGAAGCTCCCGTCGGACGCCGAAGTCATCGCATCACCAGAGGTGGATTCTCATACTTCCCGAGGCTACCCTGAGTCCCCAGCAAAGCTGAGGCCCATGGCTATCGTGGGTGACTTGAGACCGTGACCCCTGGACACCGAGCACATTTGCAAGTGCACCATCTTCTGGGTCTCCCAAGAAGTCGTGCTTTGTGCTCCGAGTAGCCCTAGCCTCCAGCACCACCTGCACCGAAGATCACTGGCCCCCACTCCACGAGTGTCCTGCAAGCCAGCTCCACGTGCGGCGTCACGAGGCTCCTTCGCGGTCGCTAGCCCGTTGGCTAGTAGCCCTTAACGAAGGCCAATCTTTTCCTTACTTGGCATCCTGGTTGCTCCAGGCCTGCCCTCCCTTACCCTCGCTGGGTGAGTTCCACAGACCTTGCTGGTCTGCACCATCAACGATCTACATCTTACTCGAGACTTGCCGTTGCCAAGGCTTGTTGGGTCCAATCCGGTTGCCGACACCTCAGCACTCGACAGACATCGAGCACCAGCCCGAATCCTGCTCCTGGTCACCGACAACGCCTCCCGGACCTCGTGGCTGAAGAGTCAAGACGACTGTCAACGCACCTGAAGCACTCGACATCGGTGGGCATCTGTCCATCGCCTTCCTGGTCACTGGCTAGTGACCCAGACTCTGTCCCCTCTGCTTTCAGGTTCACCAGAACTCCGATCCACTCTTGGATCCACCCGGACACTTTTCTCTTGGCCGCCAGCAGCACTTTGCAGCAGATCGCCATTCGAATCGACGACGAAACCCGACCCCGAAAGGCACCTATGCACCCGGCTTCCCTGGGTGAGGTAACACGAGTACTCCGGTGCTCCCGTGGGTAGAGACTCTTCAAAGTCCTAGATCTCAAAGGGTTTTGTCCTAGTCCTCTTCTAATTGTCCCTTTCCTCTATTTTCCCGATCCCGACTTTCTCCATAGAAGTTAACGGCGTATCGCGGTTGTGTATTTACACTGCACGCGTCTCCCGTGGGTCCCCTGTGTCACTACCTTGGGTGGTTCCTTGTGGTCCAAGCACTTCTAGAGGCTCTAGGCCTAGTGTCTAGTTCAGTCGTGGTTCGCATACCACTTTATTGGTATATGGTTTGGTACGCCCCTAGGGCCCAAACGTGTATTTGTGCTATTATTGTGATTTAAGATCTTATAACTTATGTACTTCGAACTCTAGCCTCATAAAGAGACTAGAGGGGTGTGTTTAGTAATAAATACATATATTTTGAATATATACCTGGTGTGGTGCTCTTTCATTTGGTCACTCAAGAGATTATAGACTGGTAAAACAAGCTGCTTTACATTCCTTCAAGACTTAGCCTGAAGGCTGCTCTCCATAGCTACCACTAGGATAGCTTTCAATAAGGTTGTCTTTAACCTACCTACCATAAGAGTCGATTTGGACTGGTGCAAGGTGCCCACTATAATTAGTGGACAGCATATGCCAGGCCAACTTCTCACAACCGGCATCAAAATTAACAGCAATGCTCATTATTAACCATAAAAATGATGATAATTGTGCGACAGCACTCATAAGAAAGGATTAACAAGTCTGTGTCCAGGAGGAAGAACAGATCTTGCTCCACTCTGCATATTGCAGGATTGTAAGTAAGAGCCACACTGTTTGCAGGCTTTTAACAATAGATTGGAAGAACTGGAGTGGGCATGGTATGAGTGCAATATTGAGTGTTGAAGTCTATCGGTAAAACCCCTAACTACAAAAAATGCAAAAAGATGTGAATAAAGATGTTGCAAATACTCAAGCAGCAACCACAATTTCTGAAAGGGTGAATTCACAAGCAACCCCACATTAACCTATGCATAACCCTTTGGTCCCTTGACACAAAAGAAGTCATGCTTAACTTAGAGGCAATGTGTAATGCATTTATGGAGCACTTCAAACAGTATTGAAGTGAAGACACACTACAAGAAAAATCCTACATCAATTTAGAAATTAGAGTAAAATTAAATAAATTGTTTGAGATCAAAACTACACAAATCCAATCACTAGCACAACATGCCAACTGAGGCTATTTTGTCAAGCCGGACTGGGACAAAGTCACAAGTTCAGGCCGACCAAGCTGGTTTGCAGGCCGGATATACGAACCGAGATAGGCCTGCTGAACAAAATACCTTGAATACTAGTTTGCGGAATGTTGGAACATCCTGCGTCGAAGATGCATTGTGCAGCGGTGGTTCCAGGGATCTGTGAGGATGCTGTCAATGGGGGCTTGCGATGTGAAGTCCTGCATTGAAGAAGCATCGGGCACTGATGGTTCTGAACAAGCTGCCAGGCTGCAATGCGAAGTCCTCCATCATCATCAAGGATGCCCTTGACGAGGGCCTTGCAATGCAAAGGTCTGCTGTGAGGATGCGTCACCCAGCAGGGGTTCGGAGGAGACTGTGGGCTGTGGTGGTTCCGAAGTAGAGATGCAAGGAGATGTGTTACTAAGTATGGGTTCTGCCTTCAGGACCACAGCTGGGCTAGCAGAACACCTTCAGGCTCACATCCAGTAGGCAGAGTCCAGGTGCTGGGTTCAAGGTAGTTGGAGTCTTTTCTGTCCCTGAGGCACTGATCAGGAAGCCAGCCAACTAGCCCCTGGAGTCACTCTGGTGCTCCTGGGCTCAAGATGCAGGTCCAGTCCTTATCTCTCAGGCAGTAAGGTAGCAGAGTAGAGGTCCTTCTTGCAGAGCAGCACAGCAGTCCTTCTGAGTCTTCCACAGGTCCAGAGGTATACTGAAGAGTTGGGTCTGAGGGTCCATTATTCATACCTGGTGCCCACTTTGAAGTAGGAGAAGGGTTTGGAGGTTTCCACCCTCTGAGTGTTTGGAATTTCCTGCTGCTGTGCCCCAGCCCCAGCTTTTCTGGGGTCTCAAAAGACTAGTGTCAAAACCCTTTGTTAGTGTGCTGGACAGAGCCTTTGTGATGTGCAACTGAGGTAGTTAACAGCTCCTCCCCCTAGTCAACTCAGAGATGGCCCATCCTGACAGCACCTATTTCCCATCGTCTAGCTGTCTGGGAGCATTACACAAAGACCAACTGCCAGCTACAACAAGTCATGTGACCCAGGATACAGGCTGCAGGCACCAAATGGTGGGGACAAGAAAATGCCAATTTCCCAAAAGTAGGAATTGACTAGGGCCAAACAGTCCTAGACAGAGTGTGCACTACCGGTTGTACTCAGAAGTGAGTATATCATCAATTTGTACATCAAACGTAATACAATTTAAACACATTATACTAAGTACTCAGCGTAAAACAAAAAGCATTTTGCAGTATGTCTACAGGTCAACGTAAAACAATGACTTCATCCGTCGTTTTTCTCTGCGCTTCTTTTTATTCTGAAGCAAAGTTCATGAATTGTGTGCAACTTCAATAACAGTACACAAATTCCTGTCAATCACGTAGTAAATTATTCCCAATGCATTTCGGGTGTATCAGACACCCTTCGTCTGGGGAAATCTATAACAAAACATACACACAATGAATATGCTATTCATTGGGAATAATTTACTACGTGATTGACAGGAATTTGTGTACTGTTATTGAAGTTGCACACAATTCATGAACTTTGCTTCAGAATAAAAAGAAGCGCAGAGAAAAACGACGGATGAAGTCATTGTTTTACGTTGACCTGTAGACATACTGTAAAATGCTTTTTGTTTTACGCTGAGTACTTAGTATAATGTGTTTAAATTGTATTACGTTTGATGTACAAATTGATGATATACTCACTTCTGAGTACAACCAGTAGTGCACACTCTGTCTAGGACTGTTTGGCCCTAGTCAATTCCTTCTTTTTGAACCTGTGGTAGGGTAGAACCACCTCAGAGTGAGCACACCAATCCTGATTAATTTTGAGTCCTAAGCATATTTGGATGAGAGTTTAACCCTGAGTGCATCACAGCTGTTTTTTTAGAAATTTCCCAAAAGTGGCATTTTCAGAATTTTCTGAAGTGAGACTTAAAATCCAACTTTACCATTGCAGGCGAGGCACTGGATGATGCTGAGGGCTTCAACTACTTGGGCAGTGCCATAAACAAGCAGGGCGGCACATGCCGATGTCAAGGCAGGAATAGGCAAAGCAAGGGCCAGCTTCATTCAGCTAAAGAAGATGTGAAGCTCCAAGGACCTAACATTGCAAACCAAGATCAGGATTTTTAATACCAATGAGGCCACTTTTTAAATACACGGCAACCTTCCCTATGGGCTGTCTAGGGCCTACTCTAGTGGTTACTTATATGTATAAAAAAGGAGGGTTTAGGCCTGGCAAATGGTTTAGTTTGCATCACAAAAGGGACGCAAATCGGTGCAAAATCTTTTTTTTCCGATTTATTTTCCAGAGCTAAACTTGTTTAGCTCTGGAAGTAACGTGAAAGTAACGCAAAGCAGCGCATAGTGCTGTTTCGCATTACTTAGCACCAAGGGGCCGTACCATGGGTGGAGCATGGGTGTTCCAATGCAACCACCCAAGGCTTCCGATGCTAAACCTAATTTACTAAATAAAGTAGACAGGTTTAGCATCAGAAAACGGAGCCTTTTGAAGTAGGCGCAAGGAAGGAGAAATGCTTTAATTTCTCCTTCCTTTTCCGACTCTGTACGCGTGCTGCACTGTACAGCACACAAACAAAGAGGGAAAAGGGTTTAAGTCAGTCTATGCATAGTATTTTGTACTGGAAGGGTATCCTTCCAGTACAAAACATATGCTAGACTCACGGAGACACCCTTGCACCATGGCGCAAAGGTGTCTCTGTGGCGTACAGCAGCTGATTTCAGCACCGGTGCTAAGGAAAGGGGAGGAGAGTGCCATATTTCAGTACATTTGGTGCTCTCCTCTTCTCTCCTTTTCACGCAGCGCAGCATTTGCAACTGCCCCACAGAGAGCTATGGCCAACAAAAATGAGATCAGCAAAAATGGTCGAGTAAGGCAAAAAGTTTGGGCAAAGACCACCCTAAGGCTGACAGGTCTAACAAAAGATAAAAACCCAATTTCAGAAAACTCTCTTAACATCATGTTATCAAATAGGATTCCAGATAGGATGCAGCAGAGAAGATAATTTATTAGCTCTTTCACTGTACATTCATAGAACAGTTAGTATTAAAGTTATGCAGTGTTTATTGACAAAGCCAATCCGCCTCGAACTTCTTCAGGGCTAGAATAACATATGATATGTAAAATAAATTCAATTTTTCCCAATTATCAAGAAAGTTTCACTGTCACCAAAACATCTCCATGGAGGTAGGTTTGCAATAATTAATGTATCAAGTGCATGGGCCTTACGAAAAATGTGTTGGCTAGAGATGATCTTTGATTTTAAGATAATAAAGAACAAACTGTTTGTAAATTTTCTCAAGACTCAACGATCATTTCCTCTTTGGTGCCTGCGGTGAATCCTGAATCAGTTTTGGGAAAAATGTTGCTAATACCCAAAACAAGATGTTTAGAGATGAAGCAAGCTCAGCTAATATCATATCATTAGGTTTTGGTAAATTTTGAAAAAGAAAACATAAATGGATAATTTAAGCTCATATAAATATAATGTAAAGCAACAATTTCACAATATCCTCTATACCTTTAAAGAAAAGTGATTAGCAACCAGGTTTAGATTCTTATTGGTTCCCTTGGGGATTTTTAATATGATAAACTAAAGGGAGGCTCCAACCATATTTGCAGTCTATGTTTCCTGACTCCAGTGTCTCTATTACACATAATGTACATATGTGAATTCCAGGGAACAGAAACACAAGTGTTGTTAAGATAGAGGATTTTGCTGCTAAATATACAGAAATGTAGAGACAAGGTTAATGCATTTTTAATGGGATCAAACCCTCAACGTACTGGCAGATTTTGAAAAATGTTGTCAATTGCTTGTAGTAAAATGTAGACAAGCACCATCAGCACTGCATCAGTAGAAGAAAGGTAGGACATGTGGCAAATGCATGATTTTGATTATCATAGGCAGATCTAGTGAATTGTTTTATTATGAATAAGATCAAGTCATTTAAGTATTTTCCCATGTGCAGAAATTGTAATGATTTTAATCAATTGTACTGATTTTAATTAATTGCACAATAAATACTTATTTACACTTACATCTCATAAGAAAGGATAGGCGAATATGTGTACTTGTCCCCAGCATTGTGCAGGGATATGAGCAGGAGCCGTGGGTAACTCAGTCTATTTTCACTGGAGCAGAAACAGTGGGCAGCAGCATGTGTGTAATATTGAGGGCAGGCATCCATGGGATAAATGTTTAAATATATAACATTGATAATTACTGAGTGTATTCAGTTGCCATTTTAAAACAAAGCCAAAAATCGGGACATTTTGACTCTTTCTTTTGTAACTGAGCACTATATTTAATATGCGTGGCTATAGTCAACTGTACAAGAACATCAAAAACATTAAAACAAGTGTCATCAATGTTTAAAGCGATAACATGTTCATTTTCCAGTTAACCCTGTGTTTAGTTACAAGATTTTCTGGCCTACAAACAGGTGAACTTTCAATCAAAGAAAACAACAACATTTCCAGTCTATCATTGAGGTCTTTAGGATGTAAGCTGAATGTTTGTTCATTCAAACGATCTATGTTTGTAAAAGATATTTATTATTGGCGTGCCAAGAGATGCAGACTGCCTTCCTGAATACCAGGTTGGTTAGCTGAGTGGGTTTATGACACAGTACCCTTTGGGCCTATCCAGGATGCCATCTTTCCTCGACTATTAACCTTTCATGATGTGGGGGGTAATAGAACCCAGGAGGAGTGACAAATTGGAGAAGGCTCAGTTACATTGGATCCACCGACTAGAAGGCCCTGGCACATTTGTGCCACTGATCCGATGGCCGTGGCATATTGGAACCATCAACTATGTGCCCATGGAGCCACTGACCAGTTTATCTCCCACTTCCTCTGCCAGTGCCCCTCTGGAAATGTGCTTCTCAGGTTGACTTGCAACAGGAGTGTGCCCCTCAGCCCGCAGCACAGGGCAAGAAGGGGTGGCCATTCTGCAATGGGTTATGTGCTTTGTCCTTCCTGCTGGCTGCAGAGAGATTCTGGAGCGTGCTGTCACAAAGATGAAAGTTTGGCTGAGATGGGTAACTTAGCTTTCAGTAGATCACAGCAAGGTAGCTGTTCTACTCCTTCAGAAACCCTGACCAAGAATCAGGTAATCAATGAACAATTTAGCACTATGAGCCCGATTCTGATGCAGGTTGGAAAAGCTTCCCGACCGAGGGCCTGATTCTGATGCGGTTAGGAAGGCCTCCTAACGGCATTTGCTCCTTCCAAATCGGATCGGGAACGTGTCTTCCCGACCGAGGGCCCAATTCTGATGCGGTTAGGAACAAATGTTCCCATTGAAGTCAATGGGAGTTCAACCAAATCGTATCTGGAAGCATCCGGATGCATCCTACTCCGCCGGTCGGACTTTCCCGATCCGAATGGGTCGGACACCATTTCCCAACCGATTCGGTCGGGAAGCTTTTCCAACCCGCATCAGAATCGGCCCCTATGTGTCCCTTGACCATTCATCACACTAGGAACAATGCAGATGGTTCTCCCTTCATCTATGCTCCATTTCCTAAGCAAGCAGTTAAGCAGCTCTATCCCCTGGTCCAGCCAACCAAGGTTCCCCACACTGCAGTAATGTTGTAGTTTAGGGGGGATTGTGACTTAAATGCATTGAGGCAATAATCCCACAGATGGTAAGGTCAACTCAGCCAAGCACATACAACAAGTTTCTGAACCTGTAGTTTCGATCATACTGAGTATGATTACTATTGAAACAGAGAAGCACAACCTCAGTAGGGCAAAACTAACCTGTCTCATGATGGTCTAAACCTAGCTCATGTTCTCCAATGTAAACAAACCAACATTTGGTGAACTCAGCTTTACAATGATAGGATGAGCCAATATCGAAGGATCAAAAAGCAACATCGCTATGAATAACTGGCCACAACAAGCCAGTTATCCCATAGGTAACATTTCTTACATCTCCTGCTTGAAACATTAGAAGGATCATGAGTTGAAATGTGCAAAATTCATGTAACTTACTTTTGCATATTTGTGACAAAACAATGACAAAATTATACATAATTAGGCAAAATGCAAATCTGTCATTTTACCCCATATTTTAGTGTGAAATGGGTCCTTGCATCAATTTTTGATGTGAGGACGACTTTAAAAACCAGGTGACCAACAGCTGCTCACATTCTGTTGTTACCATGCATTGTAGTAACATTTTACAGTGCATTTTTACCACAAATGGTGCATAATTACGCAAAGTAGCACTATGTAGTAATTTGGGGAATTTCATGTAACAAGAATAATCCAAAATTCCTAAAATTGTGCAGATTACACTGGCAAAATGTTAATTTAGTCTATGCCTAATCATGAGGCCCTACTTCACAATCTGCAGTTACACTGATACATTTAGATCAAGTGAGTTTATGCTCTTCTGTTCTGTCAGAGGTCTCTGTCTTCCTTGATCTCGTCCAAGGGCACCTGCTTTATCATTTGACAGGTGCTAGTCAATCTCCCTTTCTGCCACTGCCCCAATACAAGCAGCTTTTTGTGTGTGCTGAGCACTTATATACAAAAGCAGTAGGCTAACTCACTGCGTAACCAGGTAAAGGAAAAAACTATGAAGGATGGTATTTCACCAGCAGCCTCTTGACTCCCAAATAACCTAACCCTCTCATGTCTCTCTTTACAACGCCAAACTAGAGTCAAGCTCAACAGGGTATTATTTTCCCATTGATTCTGCCAGACCTGTTCTTTTGGCAGTGGCTTGCTAGATAGTTTGTAGGACAGTGGAGAATCTTGGTCATCCTTTTATGTTTGCCACTTTTTTGATAGTGAGGTACTTAGCTATTTGGACAATGACACAGTGGCTCATTCCAGCTTAATATTGCTGCTATTATTGTCAAATCCATGTTAGTAAACATTTTTCAAATAGTCAATCAGGGAAATAAAACAAAGATTTTCTTGAAAGGGAGTGACATTTGAAGGCCTAAGACTGTAAGGGCAACATCATTGCATTGAAGCCACATGACTCAACAACTCACAATGAAATCATGAAACACTGGAACATTATTGAGTGTTCTAATTCCTTCGTCAGTTCACAGTAGTAGTTAACTTTACTCTCCTTTGTTCAATGGAATTCTGTGAGTGTTTATATCTAATTGACACCCTGTTACCACCGCTTTAACATCTTCGGAAAGCACCACAGTTCAGCATGACTCTTCCTTAAATGAGGGTTCTCCGTATTTTAGCCACCTATAACATTTTGCTCTATTGCTGAGAAGCTCAATGATCTTGTGTCTTTTTATCCTTAGATGCTTTATTTAGATACATGCTCCTGAAACATGTAATTATCTCACAAACATCTTTGCAATATCACCAAGTAGCAAATGATCAATCTCTATCTCTCTGTCTGGAGATTAACTCTAGTACTCTTTGTACTCATTGTAAATAAATAATGACAGAACTCTTTTGGTTCCTGATAGGCTCCCAAGACCTGTGACGTCAGCATTGAAGGGTAATGAAGTGAATGTAGGTTTCGAACGTATATTTCTTGCTTACAATGGCGAGTACACGGTCTGGGTAGGACACTACAACTGGGAATGAGGATGGGATTAGTAACGTGTAGATCTACAGCGCTCTCCCAGAGAGTTTGCCGTGGTCGGTTTCTTTTTTTTAATAAATTTTTATTGACAATGCAATAGCAATTAGGAAATTCACAAAATTATACCTTTTTATACAGCATATTAAAGACAACAAACAAAGAGAAGAAAAAAAAAGAAAAAGGTGACAACAGAAGGAAAGTAAACACTATTGCATTGCGCTTTTTCAAATTTTGAGCCCTCCCCCACCCCTTAACTACCCTGCCCACCCCCTGATGGTTGGTCAGTCTCTTACGTCTCCCCATATTAGTTTTCATGTTTCACCAAGGACTATTAGTTACTCATTCTTTATTTGCAAGCCATTTAGTCATGGGTGCCCAGATTTCAAGCCCTTTTCTCCGAGAACGTGGTCCCCTCCTTGTGTAAATAGCTTTCTCTAAATTATAATTAGAAATTAGCCGAGTAAGCCATTGCTGAAAGCCCGGTAGACGATTTGGATGACCGAGCGACAAAATAGAAGGCAGAAATCGGTGTTACTGAGGAACTATTCTTCCACTCAATTAATTTAGCTCAGAATACTTTAGTTCCTGCCAGGTTACAGGCGCAGTATTATAAATCATGTTTTTCTTTATACTATACCCCGAAAAAGATTGCTAAATGGGGTACAGGGAAAGGAACCGCCTGCCCGCGCTGTGATCTATATTAGGCTGACCTTACCCACCCGATGGTACCGAATGTGCCTCGGGTGTGCTACAACGTCTGCTTACAGTGGAGCGGATTGTGTAAAGTGAGTGTGCAGTGATGGCTGTGGTGAATATGAAAATAAAAAACTGTCCAATGAGTCCCAGGGTCCGCAGGGGAGTTTTATTCATGGCTCAAGGCAGTGTTTAAAAACAAGGCTACGGATGTTAACTGGGGGTAATTATCGCCCCCTACATCCAGTGAGGTCAACTAGTTTCAGCCAGGCCTTATGGTAAAACTGGCTTTCATCAGGACCGGTATGTGTGTGGTGAGTTAAAAGGGGAGTCTATAAAGTGTACAGGCTCCTATGTGTCGCACACGCTAAGGTGCAAGAAATGTAAGAGGATGGTTTCCTCTATGGTCGTGCTCTTATGATTTAAGAGACTGACTCCATGAGTCCCCGGCGGGGGTTCGACTTGCAGTCACACTTTCGTCACAGTCCAGAACCCACAGCACCACCTACTTGATCGTACACAATCCGCTCCGCTGTAAGCAGACGTTGTAGCACACCCGAGGCACATTCGGTACCATCGGGTGGGGCCCGATGATGAAGCATGCCACCAACTAGGTTGGTGGGTGAGGGCCTTCATATAAAACAGAATAGTTTTTTCTGACATACATTATAAGAGGTTTCTTATTCATATAGTTAGCTCCTATTGATTATTATCATAATTCCCTGGGGAAGTGAACTAGTCTATCCCATTCCTCTCTCTCCTTTTGATATTTATTACTATTTCTTGTTTCCAGTTTTCCCAGTAATTTCCTGTAAGTATGCGGCAGCCTGGATCTCGGAAATAAAGCTACGAGTAGTCCCTTTATACACAATTTTAAGGCGCGCCGGATTTTGAAGATATACTTCAGCCCCTAGTTGTTGAAAGGGGATGAAGAGCTGCCTAAGACGCCATCTGCGCTCGACTGTAGCGGGTGCGAAGTCCGGTCTTGTGAAGAAAGTTACACCATCAAAAGCTCTTTTGCTCGTTGGTCTGGCCAGATCGTACAAGACTTGATGGAGTAGAAAATTCCCAAAGAACAGGAGCATAGCACGTGGGTGCTGAGGGGTAACTGGGGAGCGTTTCGAGGGTATTAGCGGAAATCTATGTGCCCGTTGGATTTCTTTATCCCAATCCCATGTAAGTAGCTCTGGAAAGGCGCCTTTAAGAAGCGTAACCATGTAACCCCTGGGGTCATTCCCTTCCACCCCTTCTGGAATACCTAAAAAGCGAAGATTATTGCGCCGTTGCCTGTTTTCCTGCTCTTCCATCTTCCATATGAGGTCTTTGACTATGCCATCCTGTTGTTCCCCTTGGGTTTTTAGTACCGCCATGTCTTTCTCAAGATCTTCTGTCCTTGTTTCTACAGAAGCCATCCTATCCGCAATCTCCGCACAGGTTTTGCCAACCTTCCTCACAGTACCTTTGAGTTTTTAGCGGCTAGGCGTGACCTGCGACTGTCGGCTTTGGCTTCCTCCTGAAAGCTTTTAATAGTCTGTAATACTGTTGCCAGTGCAGGCTCCAACTTTGCTCCGGCTTTCCCTTCCTTGTTTCTGCCATTACTGCCGATGATTGTATGATTGCCACCTGATGTAGCCGTTGTATCTGATATGCCAGTTAGTTGGGTGGCGGAATAGTCCCATCTCAGCTCAGCTGAGCTGTCTCTTACAGTTGTATCCCAGTTTCTAGGTCGGCCTCCCTTCCTCTTCTTTTTGACTTTCCTCCTGTCGTGTTTGTTCTTAGACTGCTCTACATTTGAGCTGTTATTTGTATTTTGCCCATCTTCTTCACTTGACGCTGTTCCTGAGACGGAAATGCTTATATCGGAGGTTTCTGAGTCTTCAGTTAAAGAGTAATACTGTTCCATAAGAGTATCCGGCGTCTTGAACACATCACAGTTTCTATTGAGAGGAGTGGCGTAGGTATTTTGGCAGTCTGTCCCTACGGCTCCATCTAGCCAGGCTTCGGTCCTCTTGTGTATTGTGCTGTAGTTTATCTCTTCCATGCCAACAGTCTCTTCTCCAATCATGCAGTTAAGTGAGCTGGCAGGGGGTTCCAGTTCGGGGGGCTCGTGGTCATGCTCATCTTGCCCAGCTTCTGGGTTCGCGGAGGAGGGATCCAGGGGGGTGGAGTGCAGTTTGGTAATTGTCGTGTTCTTCTGTTCAGAGGGAGAGGAAGCATACTGCTGAATGGTGCCCTTCACAGTGTTGATATCTGCATTCTCCTCTCTTACCTCCTTTGATTTAGTTTCTACTGCTTTCCTCTCTTTTGTTGCTATGTCAGCCTTTAAGCCTGCCCCCCCTGTTAGTCCAAAACTGCTTGTTATTAGAGGCTGACCGTGCCCAGAAGCCATTTGCACTTTTGTTAAAGTTTTCTTTTTTAAGCTTTTTCCATCCTGGTTACTATTCACCTCTTGCTCAGAGTTCTCCCCCCTCTCCCCTTTCTCCGATGTTTTACTTTTGCCTCCACGATTTTCCATTCTTTTCTGTCGGTTCTCCGCTGTTAGGAAACCTGATTGCCGGTTCGTTTGCATCTGGGAGCCGCTCTGTGAGCTCTTTACTTTAGTCACCTTCGCCCCCCTGCCAGTCATTTTAGAATAAACGATCTCACGTAACCAGCGCCTACAGCATATCACCTCAGCAAAGCATCGAGCGGCGAACAAAACAACATACTGTCCGAGCGGCTGGAAGTCTAAAAGTGTTCCCCTTGCAAAATGCTGGGTTTCGAGACTCACCGCCTGAATCCCAA
The DNA here is from genome assembly GCA_963921515.1 of Calotriton arnoldi. Classification (NCBI taxonomy): domain Eukaryota; kingdom Metazoa; phylum Chordata; class Amphibia; order Caudata; family Salamandridae; genus Calotriton; species Calotriton arnoldi. Next base: position 3,113,163 of record CAWUFW010001098.1, read on the forward strand.
GCTGCGTCTTCACTGATGGAGAGTAGCGCCGCAGGCCGAAAGGCATCAGGGATCACCGACTCCTGGCTGCTCTGTCAATGCTGAGGATGCTGGGGTTGACACGCAGGCTTTTCCGTGCTGTACTATGCAGTCCGGCAATACAGCTTCTGCGGTCCGAGCAGGTAGGGAGTTACCGGGGAATCTAACCGCAACTCTCCTTTAGCATCCCGTACATTGCTGTGTCCTTTTTTAACCTGAAAGCGGTAAAAACGCGGTTACATGCGGTTAAAAAGCATTTTTCCCTGGGGGTGGATCGAGGAGTGTCGCGTTGATGTTATCCCTCAGACACCATCTTGCCTCCCCGTGTACCGTGGTCGGTTTCTGATGACCCGATCAGGACGTGTGATCCAAGTGCCACAAAGGCTCATTGATGAGTTATAAGTGCACAGCCATTTGATATTAGTAATTGCAAGGAATAATTAAATTTCATGTCTTTCATCTCCTGCAACCACAAATGTGTAAGGAATGTACAAATCTGGAGCTTCTCTGAGATATGAGAGGTTGTTCAATTTGATGATTCCAATTGTTATACATAGTTTGGGTATTGCCAAACTAGGAGAGTTTTGCCTCTTTACCAACCATTTCCAAGTTGTATAGCACTGTGATGAAGTATTGACAGAGGATTTGAATTACCTGGGTAGGTTTGAATGGAAGATTGTCAAACTTTATTATCAATTCTGCTGGTGCCCCATTTACATTGTTGTTTTTCATGTAACCCATGTGTGGGTGAAAGTTCAATCCTATGTATTGTGAGATAGTGCCTGATTCTGTGTGGTTACCCTCTTTTTTTGTGGACCGGTGCTGCTGGTTTTTTAACTCAGCGTGCTGGATACTGATGTCGAATACCCACTGCTTGTGCTAAGACCCCCTACAACATGGTAAAATTGGCTAATCCCCAGTTTGTATATTTAACTCTGTAGTAAGCCCACAGAGTATGGTGTAAGGCATAGAAAGTTAAATGTCATCTGTATGCTGCAGCGCCTTCTGTGCCATTCAGAAAAACATGGCTTCAGGCATACATGTGTAGCCTGACTCCTGCAGCTTTTAAACCTACAAGCAGACCTTTTGACAGAAGAGATAAACCTACTTTTAAATATAATGTAAGTCACCACTAAGTAGGACTTGCAGCCCACAAGGTAAGTGCCTGATATCTAAAAAAGGAACATGTACGAATTTCCTGTTGTCATGTTCCTAAAGTGATTAGCTCCCTAAAGGTTATTTTTACTGTTAGTACTATGGCTGGTTCTATGAGGAAAAACAAAAGTACAGTTAATATTTAATTCTGTGTATTTGGTTTGGAATAAGCTACAGAGATGTTTCAAACACTGTTTTTAAAATGTATTAAAAACCTATTTCAAAGGCAAAGCTGGATTTTTCATAAATATATAGGATGAATAACATTTTTAAAAAAGGTATACTTTCCCTACCTGAAGCCCTGGCAGGCTAAGTAGCACTGGCGTTCCTTCCACTGTTCTGTTAGTGCTGCTTTGGTGAGGTGTGAAATACTGTTCTCAGCGAGGAGACAATGGCTTAGGCCGGGCAGGATGGCTCAGCTGAGAAATTAGACCCAGCTTAACCCAAACAGGGCAGTTTAGGAGTGTTGAGGAACTCCACTAACTTAAAAGGGACCAGGAGACCTGTACTTTTATAGTTTTGCGATAAGGCAAGTCTGGAAAAGAGAGGGATTTTGACCCCAAAACTCACTTTGGCTTCCTGGCTTTAGTTTAGTTTTGGAGGCGAAAGCTGACCCCATAACCAGCTTAGAGCTGTCGCCTAGGAGGGCACTACTCACCATCTTAACACATCCATAGGCATGCCACAAGCTTCTTCCAGAGGCAGAAACATGTTATTATCTTGGATTTTACTGAGAATTGCACACTGTTGAATAGTTTGCAGCCAGGCGAACAGGGTGTGTGGCAGAAGTGGGAAGATCTGGACTTGCTGTCTATAACCTGTGAGTAGACCTGGAGGGTTGGACCTGCTCCTAGCTGTACCAAGGGCTAAAAAATGGACAGCAGTGGTTTGTTATCTGACCTCCTGTGTGGCTACAGCGTCATAACAAACTACAAGAGGCCTTTTTTCTGGAGTGACCAGTGAACCAGTTACAGCTGGAACTGGACTGAACCTTGCGGATGGCCTTTTCTGGAATGTGCCCTGGCTCCTAAGTGCTATCCTTGAGTTTCTGGGAGCCAAGTGGCTAAGAGGAACTACCTATGGAATTCAGAAAAGTTGAGATTTAGACAAATGTTAGACTTCCAAGATCTTCGGAGCTTCAGTGGGACCTCGTGGTAAAGGTGTCCGATTTCAGAAGGACTTTGCTGGATAAAGATTCAAGTTTTCTTCTCTGGAAGATTTTGAGCTCCCAAAAAAAAAAAGAACCAGGGCCTGATTATGACTTTGGCAGTGTGAGAGCGCACTACCATGACGAGACTATCTCGGCTTGGCTTTTAGCGGCCAGCAATGAACATGCCCCACTTAAACAAATTAGATTAACCCGCCGTCATGAGGCGCAGAGATGGTTCTCCCCCGAACTAAAACAACAAAAACTCACTCTCCGCCAATCAGAAAGGAAGTGGAGGCAGGATTATTCACATGCAGGTAAAATTACCTACCTATTGGCCTTGAAGGAATATAAAAAGGCAATCTCCACAGCTAAGGCAGCTCACTTCTCCTCGAGAATCCTAACCTCAAACAACCAAGTCAAAGAAATGTTTGCAATTGTAGACGAACTGTCCAATCCAGAGAGAGTACTAAGCAAACCCACGCCGTCACAGGCCCTCTGCAACTCTCTGAACAATTTCTTCATTGATAAAATTGTCACCATCAAAGCCAGTATTCCCTCCCTTACGTCTCTAGAAACCGTCCTTCCCACGCCCAGGAATACCCACACCCTTCACTCTTTTCCGCCCATTGACACAGAGACTTTGCGTGACCTACTGGCAAAGGTCAGATCTGGCTCCCATCTGGACCACTGCCCCCCTTATGTCTTAAAAGCAGCCTTCACTGCCTCCCCGGACCCTGTTCTCGCCCTCCTAAACAACTCCCTGTCCCCAGGGCTGTGTCCCTAATGCCCTCAAGGAGGCTATAGTGGTCCCCCTCTTAAAGAAACCTAGTGCCGATCCCCAGACGCTGGCTAACTACCGCCCCATCTCCTTGCTCCCTTATCTGGCCAAGGTACTAGAAGCCCATGTTGCAAAATGCCTGTCCAATTTCATGGAACAGACTGAGTTCCTTGACCCACGCCAAGCGGGTTTTTGTCCAGCCCACTCCACGGAAACGGTGATACTGGCGGTACTGGACTCCTTACGATAAAAGGCGGACAGAGGCACTCCCCAGGCCCTGGTGCTGTTAGAACTCTCGGCCGCATTTGACACGGTCGACCATAATATATTGGCAGACCGTGTCAGTGAGGAAGGCATCCAGGGCCCAGCCCTTAGATGGATCAACTCCTTCCTGAAAAACCGCACTCAGGCAGTCCGTATTGGCCAGTTCACAGCCCCCAAACTCAAATCCACATGTGGGGTCCCACAGGGTTCCTCGCTCTCCCCGCACCTGTTCAACCTCTACCTTCTCCCACTGATCAGATCCTTGAAGGAAAGAAGAGTGGTCACTTTCAACTATGCCGACGACCTCCAACTGATGTTCACAATTGATAACTCCCCCCAGTCAATATCTGATTTTCAGTCCACCATGACATTCATCCGTCAATGGATGGACAACAATCACTTAAAATTAAACCCAGGCAAAACCGAACTGGTTCTGACAGGTGGTGGCCACAATCAGTGGGGCCCACAGTACTGGCCAAGCGAATTAGGTCCCCCCCCTGTTCCCTCCCCCTCAGTGAAAAATTTAGGGGTCACCATAGGCAACAACCTCTCCCTAAAATCGCATGTAGGCTCAGTGATTTCCACCTCCTTCTTTCAGTTGCGAAAAATTAGAAAGATAAGCAGGCTACTGACCCAAGCAGCTCTGGTACAGGTCCTGATAGCCTTGGTCCTATCACTTCTAGACTATGCCAATGCAACATACCTTGGTCTACCACTTGGCCTTACAAAACGGCTACAGATGGTACAGAACCAAGCGGCCAGACTAAAATACAAACAGCACAGGTGGCAACACGCTTCCCCCCTTCTTAGGAAGCTGCACTGGCTCCCCATCCCCCAGCGCTGCGCTTTCAAAGTTGGCTGCCTGGTGTTTAAATCCCTGAATGTCCGGAGCCCTAAATTCATAGATAACCTCATTTCTCGCTACACTCCTTCACGAAACCTCCGCTCGGCCCAGCTCCAACTTCTGACTGTCCCTACCTTCAAGCTGAAGCGCCAAGGGGGAAGCAGGTTTGCAACTCTGGCCCCCGTCTGTGGAACTCCATCCCCCTGGAAATTAGGTCAAGCGCTGACCTACTGAGTTTCAGAAAATCTCTCAAAACCTGGCTATTCACCAAGCATATGAATGAACTGTTTCCGGGTCGGCAACCCCCTAGTACTCAGCGCCAAGACCGCCTCCCGCCCACCAGATTACGAGCAATTTCATGGTCGGGCAGGTGGACGGCGCGGCGGTCCTGCGGTGGTGCAATTCAAAGGCTCATATGTGAGCCTTTGAACTGCAGCATCAAAGGATCGTCAAAGAAACTTCCTACATGGAATGGACTTTGCAGTTCATGCCTTGTAGGAACTGGGGTACAAGCACACAGGGGGGCAAACAGGTGGCCCCCTGCATGTATCCGCAGGCCCTGAGGCAACTTAGTTTCCTCACCGCCAGCATTTTCATGGCTTGAGCACTGTCAAGAGGCCGCTGGAGGTGAGGAAACTCCTAATATGCTTGGCGGGGCGGCAGCGGCACCACCAAGCATATTGAGGCCTCTTACCGTCGCACCACCACCAGAGATCGCGAATCCCCAGCAGTTGCGGCGGGTGCTATGGCGATCCGACCGCCATAGTCGTAATACGACGGTTGAACCACAGGGGCAGTGGTCCCTGACTGCCTCCACACCTCCACCAAGGGTTTGGCAGTTGGATGGACCACCAAACTGGTAATTAAGCCCTAAGTCCGAAGGTAGAAATCTCGACCAGGCGAAGGCACAAAAAGTATCTGCCCAATGAGAGGATTTTGATAGCCACAAAGCTGGGATTTTCCGACCAAAATCAACAGCTTCAATGGCTATTCAGATTCGAAGGGACAAAGTTGGATACAGCTTTCAACCTTGCCCCACTGGAAGATTTTGATTCCCATAAAAAAACATGTGTGAAGGTAAAAAGCTTTGACTAAGATGACCCTTTTGGTGTATCCACCTGCGCCCCATCACAGTTGACTTGAAATTGTGCCTACGTTGCAGTCAACCATGAACAGTGATTTCTGGCTGCTGCTTTACTTTTTCTTTGTGGTTTTTACCTTAAAACTTTAAAAATTCATATCTCTAGTCTCTGTTATTGGATTTTAGTTATTTTAGTGTTATTTTTCTTATTAAATGTGTCTAAAGTTTTAGAAATTGGTTGTGGGATTTTCAGTTGTTTTTACATTTTGTGACTGTTTTAGGGTTGCTAAATCCTTTGCACATTTTCCTAAATGAAGCCTGGATGCTCTGTGCCATAGTTACCAGGGGTTGAGTCCAGGATTAAATTATTGAACTACCAGAATTTTGGTACTTATTAATTCTGTAGGACTTACATCCTACCTAATTAATAACTATTTTCTTACAAGCACCTGTAGTAGTCACATTGGGGTATAAATGTAATATTTTTTATATTGTATTTCCATGGTTTTCAGTTGTTAACTAGTATCTCATCTTTGTGATAATTGATAGAAACCCATGTTGTCTTGACTGTTAGTTTCAGTTGATGCCCTTGCTGAATTATTTAATGATATTCAAATTAGTACTTGTGCATTCCCATGTGTTAATAAGTACTGGTATGTCATCTGCAAAGTTCAAAGCACTGACAAGTTCTGTGAGGCCCTCATACCCAATCCTAATGCCTTTGCTGCCAACATGAAGTTCACACAATAGAGTGGGAATAGTGAGACACTTTGGGGCCGATTCCGATCTCGGCCGGTAGGGCTCCGAATCGGATTCGGCTTAACCGGATCCGATTCGGAGCCCTATTTCCCGACCGATCCGTACGCGCGTCCGGGCGAGCGAGTACGATGCGTATTCGCCGACCGACTCGTCCGAGCGTCCCGACCGCTCCGACCGACTCGATCCCGGGTCGAACCGCACCGACCGACTCGCACGGACACGACTCGCACCGCGCAATGGAGACGTTCCCCGGCCGGGTAAGTACGATGCGCGCCGCGAGCAGTCCGACCGAGCCGCGCACTCTGGCTCGAAAGAGCAGTCGGAGCCGTACTTTGGGGGTCCGTGTCGGACGCCCCTACGCGTGGCCGCGCAAGTCGCACACAGAGGGGACCCATGGGTCCCCCCTACCTGTGCGTGTACGGCGCGAATCGCTTCGCCGCGTACACGCTGTAGGGGGCGCACTTGTCCGCATCGCACCCATTGAGTCAATGGGAGCCCGCGTACGCGTTGTATGACAGGCTCCCATTGACTTCAATGGGAGTCCGACCGACTCGAGTCCGATGGCATACGTGCGCTTCGTACTCGTTCGGTCGGACTGCACGGGTCCGATTCGGTCGGAAAATCTCTCCGGGTCCGGCTCGGTCGGGGAGATTTCCGGCCCGAATCGGAATCGGCCCCTTTATGTTAAATTCGTATGCAAATCTGTCATTAGATCTTGATTGCATAATAGGATTCTTTGACTTTTGAGACTCCTCACTAAGGTATGGTGACTGAGAGAGTTATATGCCTTTGAAATGTTTACGAATACCACTGCAATTTTATGTTTGTTATTCCAGACTTCTTTTATGAAATGTTCTAGGAGTGTCGGGTTTAAAAAAACCAACTCATTTTCATGAAATCTTTCTTTCTTTTCTTCACCTTCAGAAAAAAATTGATTCTTTTGGTGAAATTTTTTGTTAGTGCCTTTTTTACTTCTGTGCCCATTCTGATTGGTGTCCAGTTATTAATTTTGCCGCGTTTGTTCAAGGGCACATTCTTTTTATCAGTATATACCAGTTCTTTTAATGCATTCAAAATCTCTACTCATTTCCAGCTCTATGCATAAGACTTTAGGTAACAGTGTTGGTTCTTTCATATGCATATTGTAAAGATCATTCAGTCCAACCTTATCAGAACCTACCGCCTTTGTTAAGTTGGCTTTTTCAAAATACATCTTTATTTCAAGTATTGTTATCCTTTGGACAAATATGCATAGTTATATTCTTATGTTATTCAGGCAATTGAGATACATTTTTAACATGCATACATCGCCAGGATTCATCTGACATAAGGTGTCCTCTGTCTCATCTTTGATTATTCTAGCTGTTTACTTTTTGTCATTCATGAATTTGTTTGGTAATCTCTGAAGCCGCCCTCTGATTTTGAAACATCTCTTTTTATTATTTTTGTTGAGCCTTACATTTTTCATTTATTTGTTGCTTTGGACTGATGCATTTTAGTTTTCTTCTTGAACCCTGTCCTTTGGCCCATTTGCATCAGTGGTTAATTCTGATTGATTGTTGTTATCGGTGCTCTGATGAATGTAGCTTATATCTTCTGTGATTTGAAGTACAAAGTACTTCATAAAGCACATTTCAGCTTCATGATGCCTGGAAGTTTTAGAGAATTTTGTATTGCTATGATTCAGTCTTCCTGATTACAAAAATTCATAATTTCGGGCACACTTTTTCTGTTTATAAAGTCTCAAAACCTTTGCATCACTGTTTCACCTTTTATTAAGGTTTCATCACCAAAGTAAATTCTTTTTCAGTACATGATTGAGACATTTTGCTTTCAAGTCTTTTGTTTTTACTCTCAAGTCTCATCTTTTTTTCTCCAATTTGCAATTTGAAAACGTGGAACCATAAGAACATTAATATTTCTTTTGTTTTCATATAGCTTTCAAGTTCAGCAGCATTTTTCTTATTGAGATCACACCCCAATTTTGATGTTTTGCTGATAGCAAGGCTTCACTGATAGAATATCAATGCCCAAAATATCCCCATACACAAATATCGAGTCATAAATATTGATGTCAAAAATATCGACATCCTATATTTATAATGGTAAGTATAAAAATATTTGAAAAAAAATCAATGTACAAAATATCGTTTTTATACATAAAACATAATATTAAATATATTAAATAATATATTGATGTACAAAATATCGTTTTTTTATACATAAAAAATAATATTAAATAAAATTAACTTTAAAAAAAATATTAAGATTTAATGTACATTTTAACAAATATAAGAAATAAATGTAATTAAAAAAAATTAAACACATATATAAATTGTAATATATATATATATTTACATTAAAACAATTAATAAACTAATAACTTTAATTTATTTTAAAATGTTATAAATATATAACAAATTACAAATATATATATATATACACACATATAACATAAAATCTAACAAAAAACATTATATTATACATTAAAACATTAAAATATTTAATAGTTTTTAAACTTACATTTTCCACTCCATTGAGTGCAACAGTAGGGAAAGTGTTGGATAGCATAGGGGTAAAAATTACTATTCCCACTCCAGTGAGTGCAACTGTAGGGAAAGTGTTGAATAGCTGAGAGGTAAAAATTACTATTCCCACTCCAATGAGTGCAACAGTAAGGAAAGTGTTGAATAGCGGAGGGGTAAAAATGACTATTCCCACTCCAGTGAGTGCAACAGTAAGGAAAGTGTTGGATAGCGGAGGGGTAGTAAATTACTATTCCCACTCCAGTGAGTGCAACAGTAAGGAAAGTGTTGGATAGCGGAGGGGTAAAAATTACTATTCCCACTCCAGTTAGTGCAACAGTAGGGAAAGTGTTGAATAGCGGAGAGGTAAAAATTACTATTCCCACTCCAGTGAGTGCAACAGTAGAGAAAGTGTTGGATAGCGGAGAGGTAAGAATTACTATTCCTACTCCAGTGAGTGCAACAGTAGGGAAAGTGTTGAATAGCGGAGGGGTAAAAAATACTATTCCCACCCCAGTTAGTGCAACAATAGGGAAAGTGTTGGATAGCAGAGGGGTAAAAATGAATATTCCCACCGAAGTCAACTCAAAATTAAAAACAAACAAAATATCAACTACAACACAAAAGATGTTAAAAAACAAAAAAAGAAAACATATATAAAATATTAAAAATTACAAAAGTTAGAAACATATTATAATGTTAAATAAATCTAAAAATTACCTAAAAAGATTATTTTTAAAACATTTAAAAATAATTTACAAACAAATAACTATTTTTAATAGAAATTAATTATAATCAAAAACATTAATTGTTACATAAATTTAATCTTTTTGATATCCTACCATATAACACCACACAATTCACAACACACATCTACATTTTTTAAAAAGTGTACGACCATAATTAACATAATAAATTATCAATTAAACAAATATTATTCATTAAAAAAACTTAAACAAATACAAATTAATTTACTCACCTAACTTTACCCTTATAAAACCAAAATCCACACACAAAATAAAAATAAACAATTACCATAAACATTTATCAATTAATGAGTTAATATTAATGATCAACTAATTATTAATTAATTAAACCTAAATTACTTTCCACCCTCTACCCCAATAAACACCACAACACACACCTAAAAATCATTACACAATTCCCATAACTAATTTTACATTAATAAATTATTAGTAATTAATCCCACCCTTTACCAATATAAACCCCACAACTCACATCTCACATTAATTACACAATTGCCTTATTTAAATTTTAATTAATAATTAGCATTATTCAACAAATAATTATTCATTATTTATAAATAAATTACTTCCCACCCTTACCCTATAAACCCAACCACCCGTTCCTAAAAAATGACACAATTAACATAATTAATGACCAATTAAGTAATTAATTAATAATAATTAACAAACAATTGATAAATAGTTATTAATAAAATAATTCCCACAATTAACACTATAAAATATAAATTAAATATATATTAATAAATAAATAAAAATATTAATACATTTATTAAAACTAAGGGGCCTTTCCGTAACATGGAAAGGCTGCTGCAAACCGACTTCATAATCCTGACAGTGAAAACGCCGTCCTTAAGGGATTATGAGGCCATTCCGACTGGCTGATCATCTCCTTGAGCCTGTCGGAACCGCATCAGATTCCCCACCCGGTTTAAACTCCGACTGCCGTCATTATAATACGGCAGTCGGACTTTAAACCTACAATGTCGGTCGGAAAGCCTCTGACCACTGGTCGGAGGCCTTCCAACCGAAATTATAATTAGGCCCTTAATGTTTACCATGGAAGAACTCGACTGATATAAACATTTCAAACTATACTAAACCATCCAATAAAATTAATATTTAAACAACTTTAACAAATAACATCAAACAAAAAATAAAATCAACAATATAAAAGGCACACTAATTTAAACAATTAAATACTTCAAAAACGAAAAAGTCTGCAAGACGAGGAAACTCTGCCAGATTCCCTGAACAAACCATTGAAGAAGAAAAAATATACATCTGAACAACTACTTAACTAAGTGAGTAATACTTATATATAAATTAAAAAGTAACTGTTATAAAACTTAAAAATGTAAAATAGCACATAAATGCTAACACACTCTCAAACTTTTACCTTTTTACTTAGACTTCCTAAAAGAAAAAATTTACAACTTGAAAACCAATAAACTGCCAGAAAATACAAACTATCACAAACCATCAAAAGTATTTATATAGAAATAACAAATTATATAGCAAACAAAATAAACCTAAGGATCCTAACCTCTACAAACTATCAACAAAGCATCATTTAAAATGTAACTTATGTTTTTTTTCATTCAACAGAAAAGAAAGCACCTGATCCACATTAAAAAACCCCCAAAGGAAAAGCAGCAAAACTGTGTGACATATCTCAACAGAACATACATGTAAGTATACCAATAGTTAGGTGCATTTATTAACATATTAATACATATCATAACATAACATATTAATAACAAAGGGCCTGATTTAGATCTTGGTGGACGTGTTACTCCGTCACAACGGTGATGGATATCCCATCCGCCGAAATATAAATCCCATAGGATATAATGGGATTTATATTTCGATGGATGGGATATCCGTCACTGTTGTGACAGAGTAATGCATCCGCCAAGATCTAAATCAGCCCAAAGTCTGCAAAAGTTACAACATATTATATATTTATGCTATTAAACTATTTACAGATACAATGACAGAGGATGCCAAATTTATCATTTCACAGATGGGGAAAGCTGTTACTAAATCACATGAGCTATACCTACATCAAAGAAAGTACATCATGAGAAACTATAAACTGGAAATTGACTAAATATTATTCTAATGCTTGTTATGGGAGGGCAACTACACAATATGATGTTGTAATTCTCATTAGACAGCACATCCCCCCCAAATGTGACAGAAATACAAGTAAGAGAAATATTGTAAGATATAAAAGAGGCATGCACTAGCTCTCAGGAACCCACAAGCAAAATCCTGAAAAATATACTACTAGAGTGCCTCAAACACATAAGAGGGTAACTACTACCTATCCCCACTTTAAAACGTTTAATTGCACCAGCGATACCCCTTCTGCCCCTAGAAGATACCAAGACATAGACCTACCTGAACATTTAACAATGACATATAATGAGGACCCATTCCTTTTGCATGACAACCTAAATAATGAAAAACAAATTCTGATATTCTCTACATCAAACAGCTTAATGAAATTTAGCCAATGTTAAACCTGGATGATGGATGAGACCTTCAAAATGTGTCCCAAACTATTTACTCAGATATACAACAAACATGGTGAATATCAAAACACAAACATCTTTTTTATATATGCCCTACTACCAAATAAACAAAGCAGCACTTAGTACGTGCTCATGAACCATATATAACATGAAATAAATAACTACTACCCTCCAAAAATAATCATAGACTCTGAGCAAGCCATGATTCAAACCATTCTAAAAATATACCCACACACAGCCATACAAGGATGTTGCTATCATTTCAATCAAAGTATATGAATTCACCTCCAAAAATATGCATTAGGGCCTAATTATGACTTCAGCAGTAAGGGAACTACCGGTGCTTTTTGGCGGTCTGAGCGCCGGCTTCCCTGGCGGTCCGACTACCCGATTAGAATATGAGCAGGAACACCACCTCCAGAATGCTGCCACAGCAGATATCAGAGCTCCTGCGGTGGGAGAGGCAGAGGTGGCCAATGGAGGCGGTGCCGGCATGTGTACCTCAATGTGAATTATGACCTGCCTTTCCACAGCCCTTTTCCTGGCAGGGACTTGTGCCTGTAAATTGTGCCGAGGGTGATTGTGCCATTGTGTGATGTCACTGGTGCACATGTAAAGTGCTCCAATACCTTCAGGTTGGATTCTCGCTAAACCAAACTGCGGAAAATAAACAAAAACAAACAGACACCCGACTGGCTGGGATCACGTTCTGGGTGTGTCCAGCAGTCAGCAGTGTGGGCAGCATAGGAATCTGGCTCGTTTCATGTGCAAAATGTACTGCCGTCATTACTTCACCACTGAGAAACTCCAAGCCCCGCGGGAAAGTCGTAATGTGGCAGGCAAGGAGGCCGACTGCTCTGCAGAGTACTTGGTCACATGCAGCGGCGGGACAGCAGTAAGACCCCATAACATGTAATCGGGCCCTAAGTCTAGAACATTCCACAAACAGCCAATTTGCCTTTGAAATAAAAAAATGATAGCACTAGCCCATGTCCCAGAGGTTGCCAACCTCTACAATTTACTAATAGAAAGCCCTTCGAACCAACAAAATCAAGACAAACTTAGGGCCTCATTACGATGGCGGTGGGTCTGCCACCGACAGGCTGTCAGAGGCGGTCCCTCCGCCATCGTAATAGGGATGTCCGCCCACCAGATTACAATGGCAGGCGGATGTGTGGTGGTCAGAAAGACCGACCGCCATGGTCCCGATGTGCGGATGTAATCCAACCACCCGTCGGACCTCCCTGTAGTCCCTGAATGGCAGTGGGGATTACAATAACCCTTTGCACCGGTCGTCCTGCGGCAGGCAATTCGCCACGAAACAGCAGGCAGAAACGGATTTGGGGGGGGCGTGGCTTGGCAGCCAAGCATGGCGGACGCTGCTTGAGTGAGCTCCGCAGCTCCACGCCAAACCGGGACCAGAATCCGCCTGTAACCCTTGTCCGGGGGACTTTCTGTATAGCGGCTCACGACCAGGACAGTACTGGGCACCGGCGGCAGCAGTGTGAAGTGTCTACGTGCCGCGACGGCTCTGCCGCGTCTTTGGTGAGTGGCGGCGCCGCGGTCGGCGGGCCGCGAGGTGGCGTTCCCCTGTTCAGAGACGGCCGGAAGGCGCTAGGCGACGCCGGGGATTTGGGCCTGGTTGGGGCCTTGTAAAGACCGTCCAGAAACCTCGGCGGCGAGAGGGGCGGCCGGCCGGGGTCCCGTGTGGGAGGGCCCCCTCCGCGGACAGCTCCATTCTCCGGGTGCTCCGGGCGCATGTGGGCAGGCCTGCATGCGGTCCGGTCATCGTCGGACGTGGGGGAGACTGGTGCCTCGCTACTGCGGTCCCCGGGGGCATCTTGTGAACTGTGCGACTGCCCGGCCCGCGGGGGTCTGCCGCCTGGGATCCATTGTGGCCTCTTTTCCCCCCTCCAACAACACAGGGCTGAACTAGCCCCCTTTGGACTGAACGGCGCTGCACCGGGGCCCCATCTGAACGTTGCTCGGATCCCCGAGGCCCGAGGCCGGCCGGCTTCCGACTGATGGGACAGCATAGATCCTGGCTGATGAAGCTGTGTCCATCCTAGGACGGTGCCCCGACACGCCGGAGCCTGCAGCCTAGAGTGACCAGAGTGGGCTGCGGGGGTCCCGCGCCGGAGTGTGGGCCGGTCCGGGTGGTGGTGCGTCCCGGCGCCCCCCTCCTCTCCTCTCCTTTGTTGGTCGCCTGGGGCGCCCATAACTAAACGGAGTCGAGCATTGGGCCCCCCCCGGAGAGGCGCTGTGTGCCGTCCCCGGCAGCGGCAGGATGGGAAAGGATAAATCCGGAGGTGCGGGTGCGAAACAGGGCACCATTGATCATTTCACTGCGCCGGTCGGCGCTCCTCCAGCGGGTGTGGGTGCAAGTCCGCCGCCAGACAATGCGGCCCTTTTGGAGGCGATTAACGGTGCCAGAGATACACTGGAGGCCAAGATAGGCGTGGTGGGGTCGGAGGTGTCGTTCCTCCGTCAGGACCTGCGCAAAGCCGTTGACCGCATAACAGAGGCTGAAACAAGGGTCTCCACGGTCGAAGACACAGTATCCACCCTCCAGAAACAAGTAAATAAGCTCACAGTGGAGTCAAGGGAGCTTGCCTCCAGGGTGGAGGATGCAGAGGGTCGGACACGCCGCAATAACCTACGCTTCGTGGGCCTGCCGGAGGGTTGCAAAGGGCCTTCCATGACCCGTTTCATCACAAGTTGGCTGACTGACCTCATGCCCAGCGACGCGCTATCGCCATGCTTCATCGTGGAGCGCGCCCATAGGGCCTTGACCCAAAAACCACCTCCAGGCGAACGCCCCAGACCGGTCATCGCTAGGATTTTGAACTATTCGGACCGCAATGCTATCCTGCGAAGCGCCAGACAACATAAAGACCAGTTCCACTATGAGTCCAAACCAATCATGGTATTCCCGGACTATACTCGGCTTGTTCAGCAACAACGGCAATCCTTCACGGCGGCGAAGCGTAAACTACGCGATCTGAACCTACAATACATGCTGCTGTATCCAGCCCGGATGAGAGTCATTTTCAACTCAAAGTCTTTCTTCTTTGACACCCCCGAGGCTGTGTTTGCATGGGCCGAGGAGCGCCCGCGGCTGCGGCAGGGCTCGCCATGTGCCAGGGACTCTGATTCGTCTAGGGGATCGAGGAGAAGCCGGTCTCGCCGAACAAAATCAAGGAAACGACAAGGCTCAAGACCCGACAGTCAATCGGCAAGCCCAGATCATATCTCCTGAACAGCTGGACACTGCTTTACTAACAGACTGCAAGTATATGTACTCTTTCCTATACACACTCAAATGCTGATTTCATAGACTTCTTCTCCGTGAAGCGTGGAGACTGATCATGGGACTGCCAGGCCACAGACTCTTTTTCTTTTTGAGCACCCCCATGTTTGTAACGTTGGGCGGGAGGGTTGGGTATTGTTGGTGCTGGGGTTCAGGACACCCCGTTGGGGGCCCGGCCCCCCCAGCATCGCGACAGATGCTCCTCAGTTTTGGTAGCGTAGGGTGGGGGCGGGGGGAGGTAGGGTTTTTTTTTTTTCAGTTCCAAAGTTCAATATGTTATATGCAGACATGTCACACAGATCGTTCTCCTTCATCCAGCACACATTCCGCACATGGGCTGAATGGCACCAAATGACAGAGCCCCACCCGGCGACCTTAGGGTGGTATCTTGGAATGTCCGGGGTCTTCACAATAAGATAAAGAGGGGTGCCGTGCTGCGCCAGGCGAAGAGATATGGTGCGGACCTCCTCCTGTTGCAGGAAACCCATCTCCTGGGCAATAAAGTCCCGTGCTTGGCCCGTTTTGGCTTCCATCATGTTTATCATGCTGGGTATACCAGGGGCTCCAGGGGGGTGGCGATCCTAATTAATCGTAGGGTGCAGTTTCAATACATCGCCCATAGGGCAGACCCTGGGGGTAGGTATCTTTTTGTGACCTGTACATTATATGGCGAGCGGGTTAGAATTGGTTGCATTTATGCACCCCCGCTGGGTCAGACATTTATCGATAAGATCACTGCTGTATGGGGGATCTCCAAGAAGACCTGATACTCCTAGGGGCGACTGGAATGACATTATGGGCCCGTTAGACCGGTCACGACATATAGATCCTCTGCAGCCCCTGAGTGCCTCTAGACTATACTCTTTAGCATCCGCATTAGGTTGGGCGGACGTGTGGAGGGAATTCCACCCCTCGGAGCGAGGATATACGTTTTTATCCCCAGTACACGGGACTCAGTCCCGCCTTGACTACTTTTTCACCCCCCGTGCCTGCCTCCATCGCCTTTCACAGGTAATACACTACTCCCGCGGGCTCTCTGACCATTCCCCAATTGCCATGCGATTTCACATTCTTTCCCGCAGACCCCCCTTCCGCTGGGGTATGTCTCCCTGGCGCTTGCAATGCCCCAAATATCAAGACATGCTTCATACTGCCGTGTCAGATTATTTGGAGTCCAATGGCCCGACCGCCTCGTCTGGTAGCATACTATGGGAGGCTCTCAAACCGACTGTCCAGGGGGTTGAGATAAGCTACTGTACAAATGAAAAGCGCCTTCGCCGCGAACGGCTCGCGGACCTAGAGGCGCGTCAGATCGCTCTCGAACAACAACTAGCTGTCGACCCCAGCCCAAGTATCAGGTGTAACTTGTTGCTGACACAACAGGACCTACGCCAACATCTATTGGCAGAAGCCAAAGAAATTTGGGAAGCATCACAGAATAGGGTATACCAATGGGGGGATAAATCAAGCAAAATGCTCCATAGGCTTTGCCAGCTGGATAAATCCCCTGCAATAGTCCCTACAATCTTGGGGGTAGATGGGTCCCTTATCTCCTCACCGATAGGGGTGGCCAATGAGTTCGCACGCTATTTCGCTGCCCTCTATGCCGAGCGGGAGCAAATCTCGGCCGATCTAATAGCCGAGTTTCTTAGGGACATTCCACCCAGGAAGCTCTCTGATCAGATGCGCGACCGACTGGAGGCGTCCATCACCCTTGAAGAGTTGACTGGCGCGCTTAACGCGCTCCATCCGGGGCGCGCTCCAGGCCCTAATGGGTTCCCGATGGAATTCCTCCGACCACGTCTTCATCTTCTGGGGCCCCATTTCCTGGCAACGATCCAAGAGGCTGTGGACTCTGCCATATTACCCCAAGACTGGCGACATGCTGAGATTGTACTTTTCCATAAGCCTGGGCGCCCCCCGGAAAACCCTTCATCTTATCGCCCCATATCCCTAATTAATTTTGAGCCTAAATTATTAGGGAAAGTGCTGGCCGACCGCCTCCGCTCTTGCATTACTGACCTGGTCCACCCGGACCAGGCCGGTTTTATGCCCCTTAGAGCCACTCGCCACAATATCCGGCGGGTACACAACGCCCTGGCCACGGCCCCAGCCCTCGGTAGGCCCGCAGCCATTCTACTGGCTGATATAGATAAGGCTTTTGATTCCTTGAGCTGGGTTTATCTCTTTCAATTATTAGAGGCCTGTAATTTCGGACCCCGGTTTCTCGCCCTTGTTCGCCTACTTTACACAGATCTGTCCGCCTCAGTGCGCATTGCCGGACATCGTTCGCCTCCATTTGGCATTCGGCGGGGGACTCGGCAGGGGTGTCCCTTATCCCCCTTATTGTTTGCCTTGGCCATTGAGCCGTTGGCGGCATGGGTCCGGTGGGACCCGGTTTTTCGGGGTTTTGATTGGTCGCGATCACGTTCCGACCGCATCGCGTTATACGCGGACGATGTATTGTTCTTCATTACGGACCCGTGGTTCACTGGGCCCCGGGTGCTGCAGATCCTACGGGTGTTTGGGGAAACAACTGGGCTCCATACGAAGCCGGCCAAGTCAATCCTATTCCCGGTATGTGGCCCTCAGGGTCGTGACGCCTGGGCAGCGCAGCTGACTCATGCGACAGATGGCTTCAAATATCTGGGGATTTATATCTCGGCTTGCCCCAGGATCTCCTGGCTACATAACATTACCCCTCTTCTTGCCGGCCTGAATAGTGAAACTAATATATGGTCCTCGCTCCCGCTGTCTCTCTATGGCCGATCCGCAATATTTAAAATGGTTTCGCTTCCCCGGTTGCTCTATCGCCTTCAAAACTTCCCATATCCGATTCCGCGCACCTGGTTTGCGCAGGTCAATGCTATACAAAACAAATTCCTCTGGAACAGTGGCGCGGTCAGAGTCGCGCTTCGCACATGCGTGCAATCTACCTACTGCGGGGGCATTGCGGCTGCGGATATATACTCCTATTATATGGCTTCACATTTACTCGTGCTTAATGAGTGGTGGTACAATTCCCGACAGACCCGGCATATGCAGCGAAACACACAGCATTAGAGCATACCCCCCTCTTACACCTCCTATATAGCACAGCACGCTTAGAAGCCTTACCTCCAGCGTGCAGGGTCGTAATCTCGCTCTGGCGGACCAAGGTGAGACAGATGGGCTGGGGAGGGAGGCTTACTCGGGCAACTCCATTGTGGCACGGTACATGCCTACGCCCAGTGGCGGCCCTACAGGGCTTCCGGAGGTGGGACCTGGTGGGGATATCAACCCTTGGAGATGTAATGCGGGGTACCATTATGAAGACATACCAACAATTGCAAACTGAGTACTATTTGCACAGAACACAGTTTTATAAATATCTTCAACTTCGGCACGCACTCACCCCCCTCGTCCGCACAGTGGATGCCCTGCCGGAATTTCACCCGTTAGAGGGCCGCCTACTTATGGGTGACTTAGGCCAACACAAAATAAGACAGGTGTACCAGACGTTAATAACGCACACTACGACAACATTGGACAAGACGCGTGGGGCCTGGACAGCTGATATCCCTGACATAACGGACGATGACTGGGCCGAGGCCATAGCGAGCCCGCGTGGGGCGGCGGTCTCGACTAGATACCGTCTGATACAATTCAAGTACCTACACCGGGTATATTATACACGGGTCAGACTGTGTAAGATGGGGATGATTCAGTCCCCCATGTGTCTGCGGTGCGATAGAGAGGAGGGGACATTTTTGCATACCGTGTGGGGCTGCACAGTGTTGCAGCCATACTGGAACAAAATCAGGATTTGTCTTCAGGAGGTGCTGGGGTGTGAGCTCCAGTTAAACCCACGACTCTTTCTCCTTCATGCTACAGAAGATATAGGGGGCAACATATATAAATAACACCTGCTGTTCCTAGCCCTTGTCGTAGCCAAACGAGATATAGCGCAATCCTGGAAAAACACACGGGCCCGTCACTTGGCAAGTGGAAGAGGGAGCTTGATAGATGTATGGGGGCGGAAATGGCAGTCTTCCTGGCACGCGGCTGCCCTCAAAAACACAGGAAAATATGGAACCGGTGGGCGACGTATCGAGGCATGGAGCTACCCCCATTGCCCTCAGTAGACCCATAATTAATACTATACCTACACTCTTCAATGCTGGGGAATTTCAAAGTTGTGTAGGGATGATGGTTTTGTATCATGTTTTTCATGGATTCTCTGTAGATCTAGCGACGTCTGCAAGTTATGTTGGTTGTCTGACCTGCATGTTCAGCAGGTGTTTCGATATGGGCAAGAAGATGGTTTTCAGAGATGATATATGCCAAGTTCTCCTACAGACCACTGTAGGGCGATTGCCCATTGTCTTTTCACAAATGCAAATAAAATTTGTTATTAAAAAAAGAAACGGATTTGGGGGCCCAAAGCGGGCCCCCTTAACGCCTGGGACATGGGCCGCCCCCCTACATATCTCTGTACCATGTGGGAGGCACCACATGGTACTTGCCACATAGTGCAGGGATATGTCAACACCCTATTTTTTGTATTGCGGCAGGGGCTGCTGACCACATCCCCACAGCAATAAAAAATATAGGGAACGCGACCACCACAGTGGTGGCATTCGCATCATAATACGGTATGTGGGACTGCCGCCTTGTAGACGGGTGGTCACAAATACGAAACGATGGTGGACGGACTGAAGTCCGTCCGCCATCATAATCAGTCCCTTAGTCCCCTAATTGACTATTTTGAAGACATATGGGTTGGCAGACTGCATCACTCCGGACCCAGACACCAACCCAAATTCCAAATACCATGGTGGAATGTCTATGATAGCACCTTGGCATAGGAAGCCAAAACAAACAACGCAGTGGAAGGATGGCACAATGCCTTCCAAAATGAACAGATGATGGACAGAATGCTGAATTAATCAAACATTCAACCCAAGTCACAGATCTGGGTTAAATGCATAATTTTTTGCAGGCCACGCCATTCCAGTTTAGACCCAGTTAATATGCAAATCAGTCCATCCTGTTCCACATGGAAACAGTCCAGCCCGAAGTGCCAGGCCAGGTCTTCACTGGACCAGAAACAAGCATCCTGGTACCAGTTTCTGGGTAACACCTCTCATCAGCCAGGCTAGATTGAATCTGGTGGTGTAGCTAGCACGGGACCCATGTATGGCATACCCTTCCCACTTAGGGTGACAAATGCAAAAAGAACAGATGATGGGCGGAATGATGAATTAATCAAACATTCTACCCCAGTTACAGATCTGGGATAAATCCATAGTTTTGTTGCAGGCTACGCCATTCTAATTTAGAGCCAGCCTTATGCAAATCAGTCTTGACCCTGTTCCACATGGGAACAGTCCAGCCCAAACTGCCAGGCCAGGTCTTCATTGGACCAGAAACAAGCATCCTGGGACCAGTTTCGGGGTAACACCCCTCATCAGTCAGGCTAGCTTGAATCTGGTCCCGTAGCGAGCACGAGACCCATGTCTGGGCATACCCTTCCCACTTAGGGCGCCAAATACAAAAAGAACAGATGATGGACGGATGTTGATTTATTCAAACATTCACCCCCAGTCAAAGATCTGGGTTAGATCCATTGTCTTTTTGCAGGCCATGCCATTCCAGTTTAGACCCAGCCATCTGCAAATCAGTCTTGCCCCTGTTCCACATGGGAATAGTCCAGCCCGAACTGCCAGGCCAGGTCTTCACTGGAACAGAAACAAGAATCCTGGGACCGGTTTCAGGGTAACACCCGTCATCAGCCAGGCTAGCTTGAATCCAGTGGCAAAGTGAGCAAGAGACCCACGTCTGGGCATACCCTGCCAACTTAGGGCAAACAAAGCAAACACAAAGAGATGATGGACAGAGGGTTGAAACTTTTTAGACACTCACTCCTAGTCACAGATCTGGGTTGAATCCATCATCGTTCTTTAGCTCACTTCGTCACCCCAATTCAGACCCAGCCATATGAAAATCAGTCTTGACCGTGTTCTTCATGGGAGCAGTCCAGCCCGAATTTCCAAGCCGGAACAGGGTCAAGACTGATTTGCATGTGGCTGGGTCTGAACTGGGGTGGCGATGAAAGATGATGGATTCAATCCAGATCTGTGACTGGGGGTGAATGTCTGAAAAGTTTCAGTGCTCTGTCCATCTCTTTCTGTTTACAATGCCTTCCAAACCACACTAGGCAGAACCCTACATACACTATACAAATTTATAGAAGCATTACAAAAAGAGCAAAGCTACGAACAACTACTAATGGAGCAATGGGCAAATTAGCTCAAACTAACCAAACCAAAAGAATGTACAACATGCTACAATTTAGAGTTAAACTCTTCATAAATAACAAAAGAGGAGAGTTCTTAAAAATGATAGCCAAAAGCATATTATAAAATAAATGTTAACCTACCAAAGTCCTCAAAAAGTATGAAAAAATCTAAACCAACATACCAAATCTATCTTTTTTAAATAATAAATATAATATTTTATTAGATCAGTCAAACAATTGTTTAAAATCATAATGTTAATAAAGACTGATATAGTAGAAATATATATACATTATTTTTAATAAAATGAAACTATCACCAACCAAAATAGATAAAATAAAGCTCAATCCATCACATGAAATAATTACAACATATAATCCAAACAATTTCATTTAACAATCACATACATTTCACATAAACAATATAAATCAAATTTCCCACCCAAAATAAAACTTACCGATCTGAAGCTGCAGATTTTTCTCAGTCTCCACGTAATAAAAATTAGTAATCCACCACAAATTAGATAAATTAATCCAAAAGTCACCGCCAAAAAATAAAAAATATCCCTCAAAGCAATCCTAAGTATCTAGATTCCATTAAAACAAGTGCTTTAAAAAAAGAACTGCTCCAGGAAACCCGAAACAAAGATATCAAAGTAAAAGCTATAGGTTTATTGTAAGACAAAACTGGTTTCCTTTAAAAGAAAAAAACCATAAACTTCAAATGCCCATATAATGTGTTCGTAGACAAAAACCTGTAAAGTTAATTTTAAAAAACCCACCTGCAAAGCACATTATATTCCTAAAAATACATATACATAACAGTTATTCATCAAAATATAACTAACATCCCACAATGTAACATAAAATACTAATACATTACTAATACAGTGAAGAAAAACACAAAATGACAAACTATTGTAAAACACTAACAGCAATACATCTAAATATACCGAAATTCTACACACATTACTCTATAACTAACTTTTAAACCTCCCTTCTAAATCCCCCAAACCCTCAAAACTCAAAAAAAGTCCTTAAACGAGAAATTAGCTCTTCCTATGAACAGCAGCACCTTATCACAACCTGGTTCTGGGGAAATAAGACAAATAGATTACAAAATAGAAGATAGCGGTAAAAAAAGATGGCCGCCAAATGAAACTAAAAGAAGGCGATCCCCCCATAGAAATGAAAGAGAAATATTGTAAACATGTTACATAAATGTTTAAAAAATGTAGAAAATTAATAAACATGTTAAACATATCAAACAATGTTATAAACAATTATGAAAAAACTATAAAGTATAAATTAAATAATAGTATATAAACATATATATCAATTGAATAGCTGTATAAAATATAGTTCATTATTTATTATTAATGAATTTAACAAATGTTAAAATAATGTTGATAATATATATTTTCAAAAAGCTATAAAATGGTAAAAAATTGTTAACAATGGAAAAAAAGAGTTGAAAATGTATAACATACAAATGCATATAAATATGATTTACCTGATTTTCTATTATTAAAAAGTAATGAAAAAATGTTTTAGTTTCTTAACTTTGTATATACCAACACCCACAATGGTGGGATGAGATTCCAGTTCTGCTTCCAAAAAATAACACCAACGCAGTGTGCATAGGCAGCTGTGGGACACCCCAGACAGTCACATGCAGCACATAGTCACGCACTCCAGGGTTTCACATTTAGGAGGCTTGTGGCACCTGCCCTCCCCACTAGAGAGAGGCCACGCATGCCAGCAGCACACTTCCATGCAAGGACCAGGGATCCTGTGAAGGCCAAACAGCGTCTGACCTTTGGGGGACAAAGGGAGCAAATCCCCACCCGACAGCCACAGAAGGGCTCTGGTAGGATCCCATGGCAATTAACTTTGAAGCAATTCTCAGACAAGCATAGTCCCAGGATGAACTTGGGCCACAGGGTGTATTTGAAATGTAATTGATCAGTGTGTCCTGCAAGTCACACTAATTCTCACAGCTTATTGTGTTCTTCATTCACGTGTAAGTTGAGGAAGCCGTTACCAGGAGTACAGGCAATTTTTGCAATCTTCAGTCACCTCCACGGCACACTGTCAGACTTCTCTTGGAGTCACACTCAACAGTTTGCAGGCACATAGCTTGAAGTGCTAGCCTGTTGCACCAGGTGGGCAAGCGGTTTCCACAACATTGGAAGCAGGCAGCTCCACTGCTGGACCACTCTGGTGTGGGTGCACATAAGCCATGGCAGGGTCACACAAGTTTCTAAACTTCACCTCAGTAGCATCTGACTGGGCAACCAGGTACCCGTCAAACAAGTAAAATCTATGTGCCACTGTGTGCTACTCTGAGGTTGTACAGAGACAGATAGAGGCTCTTGAAAAGTCATGGCTTGCATAGTTGGGTCAGTGGCAATAGGGGTTTGTCACAATCACAGCTTTGAAATGCTTCTCTTATGATCGTTAACCCACCAATCACAAGGATGTTCTTGGTACAGCTGTTGCCAAATGCACTGAAAGATTCTCTTGGATCTCAGATGGCTCATTCCTCAAAATAACCCAGGCATCAGTCAGCTGGGCTTTGCTTCAAGATCTTCTTTACCAGTGACCTGTCTTCTCCATGTTCAGCACTCCAGCTTTCTTTTCTTGTAGATCAGCGCATTTGGGCTTTCTTCTAGATCCTCAATATGGAGGTTCAAGTGGTAAATCAATTAATAGATGCCTGGTTTTGGCAAACATCTATCTAGGCTGGTGTTAAGAGTTTCCTTTCAAGTCTAGGTGAAATATGAGGTATTGTCTGGATGGCGCTGGTAATTATTATTCCTTGGGATCCTGGTGGGGAAACCACTGGAAAACCGAATGAAAGATATATTAAAATGTAAACACCCCTCCAATCCTTACAGTGCTCCTAAATTTAGTCACCGAAGGCAGTTATGCCCTCCACAAAGGTGAAACAGTAAGTCTCCAAACTAGCATCTGATACATCATCCATATAAATATGGTTGAAGTATTTCTCAGCCAAATGGTAGTACCTCTCAATGGTGCATATATGCCATCTTCTCCATGACTTCAGAGGTCAGACTAATCTGCCAGTAGCCATTGGTGAGATCAAGCATGCTCAGGACTTTGGATGCGCTTAACTTGCCAACATAGGAAATGGCAGTGACAAGACCAAATTCACTCACCTGAATTCCAAGCCTTAGAGGAAACAAAGGGTGTCCTCCAATGCCCCTTGTCACCAGCCCTCAACCTGATAGTAGTCAATACCTAAGTCGAGGACTTGCCTCAAAGGGAAGGGGGGATGGGATGAGGGAGAGAGAAGAGAGAAGATGCCTCCTGTTTTTTAAGACTTGGTGGTTTGGTCATGTGTCTTCAGAACTGCACTGTGTGGATGTTGTTGCCAGTGCTTCCTCTTTATGAAAGAGCTGAGCTTTGGAAAGGGATTTGCTATGCATATGTTTTCTGTGGAATGCAAATAGAGACAGTCAGTTTTTTTTCATACCAAACCCTGGGAATGTTAATGGCTGCTGATTTAAATCACACTAGATACCTTATTCTCTTTTGCATGCATGTGTATCTGCACTGGGATTTTTCAGAAAACTGGAACAGACTTCTAATGCTTTTGATGTTGGTCTGAGAGAAATAGAAAATGGGTTGTTAATCTAAATGCTTCAGTGACTAGAGTTCTACAGTGAATCCTGTGACTAAATGTGCACTACCTTTCACAGGGATGAAACCCTTGTCCTGAATCTCTAACTTGAGATAAGTCGACTTGAATCTGCGTCGACTTCAGTATGCTTCTTTTACTGTAACAATTCCAAAACATCTACAAATTCAAATTACCTGTTGTTTATGCACAACTTGCTTTAACAGTTCAAAGCTTTTCTTAGTTCCTTTGCTTTCAGCGCAGTTATGCCACTGTGCTGTTAGTCGTACCCCCTTACTAAGGTGATTTTTTATTTCCTTCTCTTTTCTTGTAGCTGCCTATATTCACGTGCCTCTGGGTAAAGGCCTGCTGCATGAGGAGGCTGACTGTGAAGTCCAGGCCCAGAGAGAATTGAAGGGAATTAGTATGAATTCAATGCCATCACTTCTTTGAGAGAAAGATAAAGTCAAGCATGGCTTCAGTGGCTTGGGGTGGTATTTATATCACCGTGCCCATGATAGCAGCTGTTCCAGAACTCTCGTGAGAGATCGGGAAAGGAGTACCTTTCTAGAAAGGCACAGTAATGGAGGCCTTTAACATCAGGCTTGGGAAACATGAACTAGGAGTCAAAGGCCCCAGGGGATAAATCAAGGGTAAAATGAGGATGCACAGTGAAAGTAAAACCTGTGGCCTAAACTATATAAAATGGCCCACACAATGTGGGTGACTCTAAACAGTGTTGAAATAGTCTGGGGGTCAGTAGCAAGTGTTGAATGCAAATTGTGTGGGGAACAGACCACAAAAGCAGAGCAGGGTACGAAAGGCAGAGGAATATGCCTTTGTCACATGTTGAGAGCCTGAAATTCTACATGTAACCATCCATTGAACCATGCTTATGTACTACAAATATTGAGGTTGATATGTTTTTGGTAAGCATTGAGTCATTCCCTAGATACAGATATTGTCAATATTTTAATTTATGCAGTTCTATACTTTCTTTGACTTCCAGCAGACATTTCTGTTGAAAAGCAAACTGTATTTTTAGTCAATATAATGGTTGCAGACTAGATTCAAGCCAAAGTTCTGGGAAAACAAGTGGGCAGTGCAGACCAGTACAGATTAAATGTAAAATTAAGAGGCATTTTTCTAAGACAAATGTAGCAGGTAGAGTTGCAGCTTGCTTTCAGTGTCTGGCTGCAAATTTGAAGATTGATGCTGGTTGTGAATGTATGTAATTATGTATGTATTTATGTATGCATTCATGTATGTATGTAGTTTAGTACATTTGTTCTATATAGCTATTAAGCACTGGAGTGATGAACAATAGAATGAGGTACATAAGTCTGAGTCACAAAGGTGAGGTTTTCTTCACTTACATCCAGCTTGAGAATCTTGATAAGCAATTCAAGATGTGAGTTAAGGAGAAGGTGTTCATTGATAAGGAGTGCCTTCAGCATTTGAGGTTTCCTGTTAGCACCAATGCCACCCACATTATTGACTTTGCCAATATTCTTTATGGCTTTATATGGACTGAACCTCTCATTTCATTGTGAAGTTGTCTTTTGTCTCATGCATCATATGGGTGATCGTCTTCTTCGTTCCCATCACAAAATTCCCCACATCAGGTCTGGGGATCTTGAATTTCCGTGCGAACATTGCTTCTCCAAAGTGAGGTGGCCATAGCTAGGCCAGTCATCACAAACCCCAAATGAAAATGTGTGTATACAGCTATCTGTAAGCCCATCTTATTTTCATAGTGCTTACTGAAGAGAAACATCAGCTTCTTCTTTTCATAGCTTACTTACAATTTGACCTCTAATCTCAAGTTCAAATTCCCAAAAATGTTTGAGGATTCTTTAAATCTCAGATCAGACCAACTTTCACAAGGTTGAAGTTTGTGCAGATCTGGATCACCTAGGACTATGTTCAAATATTCATTACTTTCCAGGGTGACTGGTGGAAATCTGGATAACAGCACCCTGCTGGCATTTCTGTAATACTTGACTCTGTATGCTGAAGCAGTACCAATTTGGATCTTAGTGTGAAAGAATAGTCGCATTGGTATTATGAGTTTTGCAGCAGTACCTGTACACCTTGGACTTCCGCACTGACAGGAAAAACCAGGGGAAACATAAACATGGAAAAGAGTACAGTATTCAGGGAAAAGCTATTGAAATCAATGCATAAACACCAATGTTTACAGATATTCTCCATTTGAAGGAAAGAAAACCATAATTTATTCTGATAAATCATCTTTATTTGCTTTTGACGCTTTAAACAATCCGACCACATTATAGAGCACAGGTTCCATTATGAAGCATAACATAGACATAGGTGACACAAGCAATAGG
The DNA here is from genome assembly GCA_963921515.1 of Calotriton arnoldi. NCBI lineage: Eukaryota > Metazoa > Chordata > Amphibia > Caudata > Salamandridae > Calotriton > Calotriton arnoldi. Next base: position 3,140,622 of record CAWUFW010001098.1, read on the forward strand.
AGTTCATGTTCCCTGCGAAGGCCTCCCCAAATGAGTGTTGTGGGGTGTCATGTAAGTAAATGGGCAGGGATACAGTACATGGACTTAGTCTCGGACGTGATCAGGGTAATTCAGGTGTTGTAAACACAATATGGGAAGAAGGTGTTGGGGGTGAGCATGGCTTTGAGTGAATATGTGACTTGTGTTGAACTAAAAGGCGGTGCGCAAATGGTGGGTAGCCCAAATGAGGGGGAAGGTGCTTCCCGCGCCTGGGGAGATGGCTTAAGAGTGCATTGTGTAGCTGTTCTCTCAGCGGTTGGAGGTTTGTGCTGGTGGCGGAAAGCGTACCAATTGAGCTCCCTGTGAGGGGTCAAGAATCTAGGGGTACAAGTATTCACCCTCACCTAGCTGCCACAAATGCAGGAGAAGAACAGCCCATTGTGAGGAAATAGGTCTGCAATGAAGCCATCGAACCTCCTTGTTACGCAGCACGTCCTCTTCTGCTGCACCCCATTTAGGCAGGGCGCCCCTTCAGGCCTCTATCGGCGGAGATGCATGTGAGTGCCAGTGTAGAGTGATGGTGTGCTTTACCAGCAGTAGTGCGAGGGTGGCAAATAGTGTCTGAACTTTGTGGTGTTTTTTCCTCTTAAAAATGCCCAGGGAACATTCCTCCCTAGAGGCTATATCCAGGAGCCTGGTGACCTCCCAGAGTGCGTCATGCACAGCGCACTCATAATCCTGAAGAGCGGTCACAACCACACCAATGTCATGAGCAGGGCATCTACAGTGCGACAGTGGGGGCATTCCAACTGTGTGCCTGGGAAGTGCCGGTGTAGTTGCCCGGGTGTGAGGTATGCTCTATGTAGTATTAAGTACTGTATATTTTTAAAATGTGCATTGCGGAAGACCTTCTTTGGGAAGTCGAATGTAGGTTCCCACTCCTTTTCATGGCGGGCCCGTGCAAATTCTTCCTCCCATCTGTGGTGAACGGGGAAGGAGGGAGGAAGCTGTCAAGCCGTATATGGCCTTGTACAGCCAGGTGATGAGGTGGCGTACTGGCCCCATGGTCAGAATGGCCTGCAGGGCCGGGTGTCTCACAGGTTCCCCTCCAGAAAGGTCCCACAGGGCCCCACATTTGTGGAGAAGCCGTTGATGAAGTAGGAACTTTTCCGGCGGGAGACCTTTTTCTCAGCTAGTTGGGAGTGCGCAGTCCAGACCCATAGGTCTTTCGCAGTCTAGTAATTTCACCTCGGGGCAAGCCGACCAAGGGCAGGTCATGAGAGTAGAGAGGAACTGTCCGAGAGAGGCAGTGGATCCTGGACATGCATATCTGTGCCACCGCCACCTGCAGGGGCCAGGTAGGCATGGGGTGCGGGCCCGGCAGGACTAGGCGCTTGAGAGCAGGAATGAGCAAGGGTTCCATCACCGCAGAGGCTTTATCAAGGTAGCGGCCAGCTGTCCAATGAGACAACCACTGCAGCTGCGCCACCAAGCAGTACACCTCAAAGGACGGTGCTCTGAGGCCACCCTGATCAGCCAGCAGTTGTAGTTTGGATAAAGCCACTCAACGGCGGCCAGACCCCTCAGAGGAGGTACATGAGGAGAGAATTGAGCGCCTTAAAAAAGGAGCGGGGGAATCACTGGGAGGTTTGTGAAGTGATAGAGGAGGCGTGGGAGCATCACCATTTTCACCAGGGCTATACTACCTATAGAGGGTGCCCCAGAAATGCATCTGGGTGCGGATGCACGCCAGCTCCCTGCGGAGACTCCCCTCATACAGGTCATTCTCAGAGTGATATCGGTAGCGGGGCCTGGGTCACCCAGTGAAGATGTGTGGTCCCCAGAAATACCTTTTGCGGAATCTGCTGCGGGTGAAGCAGGTATATGATGGACTTCTCCCAATTGACCCATAGCCCTGCCACTAAGGCAAACTCCTTCAGGATGTTTCACATTGGTGTGAGATTGGTTGCGACGTCTGGTACATAGAGGAGCAGATCATCAGCATATACAGGTGTTGCATTTCTCCTGTCTTGATAGCGGGATGCCCCAATCTGGCCTTCCCCACAGAGACGTATGGCGAGCGGCTCCATGGCTAGCACAAACATAGCGGACACCCCTGCTGCATCCTCCGATGGACCGAGAATGGGGATGAGATGAGTTGGCCCAGGCGTACACTGGAGACTGGACTGGAGTATAACAGTTTTGTGTAGGCCAGCAGCCTAGGCCTTATTCCCAGGCGGGCCAGTACAGCAAATAGATAGCACCAGGATAGGGTATCGAACACCTTCTCTAAATCTAGAATAAGGCATGCTGCCCGGTGGAATTTCCCAAGCAGCTGGTCTTGTATATGAAAGAGGCAGTGAAGATTCTGCGAAGTGCTACGACACTGGATGAACCCATTCTGATCCAACTGCACCAGTCTTGGAAGGAGCTGGGGGTAAACACCTTTCCCAGGATCTTGGAAAGAATCTCATAATAGAGAGGAATTCCCACACTCACTGATCCATGCAGTATAGATATCTAGATATGGAAATTACTACCCAATTACTTGGTACTTGTAATGAGAGATCCACTCAGAAAGGAAATATTTTATTCAGGTGAAATTAGTGAAGAAATGTCTATTGTATTTATGGAACATTCCCTGTGCAAAATAAGTGAATGAACAACATGAAACCATTGATGTATCGATGCATGTTCTATAACACGATGTACATCATTAAACCCATTTTCCTGAAGACTCCCAGAAATTAGATTACCCATGTGTTGGTTTAGTGTACATTTTGTTCCCACCCAATACAGTAGAGGAAAAGCATGGATGCTGTGAACCACCCTCCTGGAGCAAGCAACAATGGGCCCATCCAGAGGAAAGGACAGCTGTGTGCGTCAAGAGTTGTGATGTGTAGCTCTTTGTCAATGCTGGGTAACACTAGAGCAGCCTCAGAGAGAGGTTGGTAACACCACCACTTTCTGGGAGTGTGCCTTCTGTTGAGGAGCACATTTTCAGTGACATATGGTATCCCTGTGCATTTCACCAGGAGAGCTTACACGTACTAATGGCACATGGTGCACCATTATCTGTGTCAGAGGAAAGTCGATGATTTTGCAGGCTTTTGATGATCATTCTCTGTTGTGCTTCATTATGTGTTGCTTTTTTGTTGAACAGTCAGGCCCGGATTTACAGAGGGCTTGCGTTGCCCTTGCATGACGCAAGTCATCACAAGGTCACACAAGTCCTTTGTGTAGCTCTGTGTGGTTTAGTAAATCCAAAGTAACGCAAGGCAGCACATATCGCTGCCTTGCATTACCTTGCAGCAGGGAGGTGTTTCATGGGTAGAGTATGAGCATTCCCACGCTTCCTTCCTCTTTGTATACATGCTGCATTCTGTAGCACACATACAAAGAGGCAAATGGCTTTCAGGATTGCTTTTGAGCAGGAAGGTGTCTCTTCCTGCACAAAACCAATCCTGCTTGTAATGCAGGCACCCTTGCACCATGGTGCAAAGGTGCCTCTGTTGGGGCTAGGCAGGCACATGTGCACCAAAGCTAGGAGACAGCAGAAATGCGCCATATCTTTGTAAGTATGGCACATTTCTGTTCTCTCCCTTTCACGCAGCACAGCGCAGCAAGTTGTCTTGTTGCATTGTGCTGAGTGAAAGAATAGTAAATCTACCCCACGGGTTGCAGCAGGGTTAACTTTTGGTTGTCACACCAGTCATATACTATAAAAGGCAAAGCACTTATTTTCTCTCAAACAATCTTCAACTAAAAAGGTTAAGCCAGTAATTTAAAAGAAAAAACAAACATAAAAATAATGATTTCAGGAACAACTATTGATTCAGAATCCAGTTGATTCTATTGTAGTGACAATTTTCCATCTTTTTGCTATAGAAAGTCTGTATCAGATTTGCCAGGATATAACAGTCCAATTGTAAAATTCAAGCAGATTTAGCAGAAGCTGACTAAACTAAATTCAATCCAAGAATGGTAACATTATTAGGTAAATATCATAATTTTCTCTCTCTCACCCCCTTTCTCTCTCTTATCTTTCACCTTCACTACCTTTCACTTTTTTCTTTTTTTCCAAAGAATTGTATTGGTTTTCACAGAAGATAAATACAGTCTGCAAACAGTCAGTAAAACAGAGATACCAACCGGCATAACATAATATATGGTCGAACATTCAACTCACCCAAGTGTGATGTAACAAAACATAGCAGATTTAGTAGGAGGTGCACATCGAGATGGTACAAGAAAGTGATAAAATTGTAAGTAAACAAGCACTTAGTAGTAATTTAGGAAAACTACAAAGTACCACAGAGGTGAGATGAGAGTGACAACAACACAAATTGGCACCATCAGTGACAAGTAACAGAAGTAAAGAGGAAACAAGTCTGGAAAGGAAAAGAAAGAAGTATTTGCAAAGCAATAGGTCTCGCATTTGTGAGAGTTAGAGCTATTGGCATTGTAAATGACAATGGGGCATATTCTCAAGGACACATCGCCGATTTAGCGGCACTTTACTGCCACGAAAGTGGCGATAGATTTATCGCCCTATTCACAAGCCTGCGCTAACAGCCGATATCGTCAGTTTTCCTGCGATAGCTGCCGCTAAAAACATCGCCAAGGCTGACAGAGACAACTAACGCTAATCATATGCAGAGTAGGCGTTCCAGTGCAAAAACTCACGAAAACACCACTTCGCGATATTCTCAACAACCAGCCAGATCGGCGATGCGGCCCAAAAAAAGGTGATAAGGCACGTTAGCAGCAGGGACTTAAGACCTGCTTTTTTCTGGTCTTAAGTAGGACAAAAACATGCAGTAGAAAGGGAGCCCAGCCCAGAGCCACATCTGAAGACCAACAGATGCCATGGAGCTACTAATCATGCAGCTTGGAGACCCAAGAGGGCCACAACACCCACCGCCACCACCCCCAGGAACAGCCCCACCGAACTACCACCGGGGCAGCGCAGAACAAGACAGCGGACCTTCCCAAAACGCACCAGCCTCAGAGACTTAATGCCAGAGGATGTCATTGCCCACTACAGTGTCATAAGGACAACCATCCTCCGCATCCTGACCCACATTGCCCACAGGCTGACGGTACCAACACAGCGGACAACCAACATCCCTCCGCAGACAAAGCTGCTGGCTGTGCTGCTCCTGTTGGCCTCTGGTACCTTCCAACCAACAACTGCCAGAGTCGGAGGAGTCTCACAGCCAGCCCTATCAAAGTTCCTCACACCTGTCTTGGATGCCATCATCAACTTCATACCCCAGCACCTTCACTTCCCCCACACTGCGCAGGAACAGCTGGAGACCAAGCAAGGCTTCTACGCCATAGCTGGCTTCCCGCACGTGTTGGAGGCAATTGACTGCCACATGTCCTACTTGTGCCCCCTGCCGACACTGCACACAATTACCGCAACAGAAAGCACACGCATTCCATCAATGTGCAGGCAATAGTGGACCACCGGTGACTGTTCACCAATGTCGTCGCGAACTTCCCAGGCAGTGTGCATGATCCCTACATCTTCCGACAGTCCATCATCAACCAGCGCTTTCAGGATGGCACATATGGAAATGGACTGCTCGTTGGTAAGTACCAACGCAACACACCATACACCTCAACTCCACAATCATACAACTCACAACTGTGGGAATGCACACGTAACAAAATCACATACAACTTGCCAACCAACATGCCCAACTACCAGACCCAACAACACAAGTAACTGTGGTAACAGGGGCCAGACATGTAGACAAACCATCCACAAAGGCATAGCCCCTCTGACACACAATTGCAGAATGTGGGGAGAGGTGGGAACCAAGAATGTGCGAAGGAGGCAAGTGAACCATGAATAAGAATGTACACAATGCCAAGTGTGGCGGTGATGTGCTGGACAGTCTTGAGTATGCAGAGCACAGACATGTCCATGTGGACATATACTGCTGGTGTTTGTAGTGTTGTGTACAGTGGACGCAACCATGTTACCTCAGGCAGTGGGGAAGACCTTGGACATGTAGCTATGTCGCCCCCCCCTGTAAGCGTAAGCGTAGTGGGCTGGGCCGGCGTATGCCAGTCCAGCATAGGAGTGTGAATAAATAGCCCCGGGCTCTGGGCGTGGTTCACTTCCGGGATGGCCACCAAAGTAACTACTGCGTGTGTCTCTGTGTCCGCCATAACCTTGCCATAGGCCTACACACACGTGGCCGAGCACCTCCAACGGCCAACATTACAGTGTTGTTGTCAGGCTTGCGGACATGAGCAGACAGGCATGACAATGGTGTGCTGTAGGAGTGCAAGTGATGCAACCGCGCAGCGCACACAAGTAAATAGGCTCAGGGGGAGGGAGGAGCAGCTGTGAGGCTACGTAAAACACATTGATCCCGCACATTTGCCAGAAGCAATACATGGCAAACATAAGTCCCAAAGTCACACAAATCACACACCACAAAACTTGTAAGTCTGACAACACAGCATGCAGAACCATAAATTTACACTAATCTCACTTACCTCTCACAGGTGATCAAGGATATGCACTCTGCCCGTGGATGATGACACCCCTCCGAGCCCCGAACACCCCAGCCCAGAGGCAGTACAATGTGGCCCACAAACGCACCAGGGGCATTGTTGAGTGCACATTTGGTGTGTTAAAGTCACGTTTCAGGTGTCTGGACATCACAGGTGGAAGACTCCTGTACAGCCCAGAAATAGTGTGCAAGATGATCATTGCATGTTGTGTATTGCACAACATATGTGTACGCACCAATGCCCCATGGATCCAAGTGCCAGATGCACCGAACAATGATGAGGAAGATGAGGCAGGTGGACCACACCCCACTGCAGCTGCAGCAGGAATAGCCCGAAGGAACACAATCATTAACAATTTCTTCGCATGAGCACGTCACATTGTGACTGTCCTTAGCAATCATGGAACAGTACAAAATGACCACATGAACAGCATGTGCAAATGAATTCATTGCAACACACATTCCCTGTGTGCATGTCAGTCCTCTGCATTAGCACATCACTCTGACCAGTGTAAGTGCAACATTAAGTGCAAACAATCTCACAAATAGCAAATAGATGGTGGGTATGTCACCGCTGTACAGGGAGGCTGTTCAGGATGTCACATATTCGGAATGCCATTTCAGGGTGTCAAATGTAGTACGTAATCCCACTCATCAGCGTATCTCATGTGTACAAAAACATGACACGAGGGCTGCCATTGGTGCTCCAAAAAAGACAACAGGGTGTCATTTGGGGTCAGATTTGAAATTGCGGGTGTCATTTGGGGTCAAATATGAACCACCCTGATGCAGAGATGCACCCTGTGACTCAAGTCCCACAACATGAGCAACATGGACGTAAGGGGGATGGGGCGCAGTGAACACCTCAGCAACATGGGAGATGCACACCAGCCAAAAAGCCAGCAGGAATACCTTGCATGGAACACACCAAGGTGTCCCCTGGACATGTGTGCCATGTACAGATCACATGTGTACACGGACGCCATCCATCAATAGTGGTGAACAATGTCAGCTAATAGGTGCAAGGTGAGAAGTCACGCGCCTCCTCACAGCTACCTGTACCCATCACTGTCAGACTGCAGCAATTGTGCCCATCTCCCCCCGCCCCCCAGTCCCTGGTCGTTACTCACCTTGTTGCTGTTGGGTCAGGTCATGTTGTGCAGTGTCCGGTCCCCCAACTCCTGCCACCGTCTCCCCACTGATGACTGTGGACACCATTTCCTCCATCTCATCCAGCTCCTGCTGTGGCGCTGGACTCCCACCTCCAGTCTGCATTGCTGCTTTCCGGTTGTTAGCGAGTTTCAGCTTGGTTTTGCGCTTCACATCATTCCAGCGCTTCTTGCAGTCGTCCACTTCCCTTCTCGTCACTCTGACTGCATTCACCTTGGACAAGATGGACTGCCATATTGCATTTTTAGTTGCCAATGACACAGTGGAGGTGATGAACAGTTGTTGGTGGTGTTCTGTCACCTCCGTTATCAGGATCTTGTTTTCCTGCGGACTGAATCGCGGGTTCCTCTTCTTCTTCTCCTTGTCCTTCTCCTTCCCCGAGGTCCCTGGCTGGTCCTCCGGGGGGTTTGTGGGGTGCTGGTTGGCCTCTGTAGTTGTTCCAGCTTCCTCCATGGTGCGTCTCAGTTGTTTGGGCTTTGTCTTTATTTTATTTATTTTTTGCAGCTTTTATGGTGATTTTCCCCGCCTGCCTTGGGAATAGCAAGCCTGGCGCTGCTTATCGCTGATATTTTTATCGCTGTTGGGCCCATCGCAACTTTTTTCACGTTCGGGTTTCCTTTTTTATCGGCGTCCCGGTAATTTTAACGCGGACATTTGACGCGTTATCGGGATACTATTGCCTGTTGCTGGTGTGTTGAGAATACGCCGTTAACACGGCGTTCGTTTCCCGCGATAGATGGCATTATGTAAAATTGCGTTAACCTAGTTTTGCGATAATTATCGTCCGTTCTTGAGAGTATCCCCCAATGTCTTTTATCTATGTGTTTTGGTTTGGAGTGTAGAGAATGTATGTGGTGTGGAGTGGAATCAGTAGGTTGAATTGGAATTGTTAGTTGTAGAATTGTGTGGGGTGGAATTGTGCATTGTGTAGTGTATTTCTGTAGTGGAATTATGTGACATGGTGAATAGATAGGGGTGAGAGTTGCACAGAATAGATAGAAAGGAAAATAGAGAGGGATATGCAGTTTGTGCATGAATGAACTCTAGATAGAGGAACAGAAAGAGTGTGTGAGAAAGAGAGAAAGAAGGGGAGAGCAGGCCACAGACACATAAAGAGAGAGCGTCTGTGTATGTAGAACAGACCTTAAGAAGAGGAGGAGAGCGTGGGTTTGAGGGACGGAAATGTTGAAAAGGCAGGGGCAAGAAATTGTGCTTGAAGACCTGAAGTGAACTAATATGAGACTGGTGGGAAGAGTGCGTGAGAGAGCAAGAGAGAGGTGTGACAGAGAGAGGGAGAGAGAGAAAGAGAAAGAGAGCGGGGCAAGTTGGAGGGGCACCAGAGGGTGCGGGCGAGAGGTGGACTTTTGCACAGCAGAAGGTGGTACACAAAGGTACCATGTGTGAGCCGGCAGTATAGAGAGGAGACAGGGAGTGTCGACAACCAAACATACTTCGAGCCTTCTACACCTAAAACCTGCCCAGCAAACTACAACTCTTTGTATGTCAGAAGTGGCATCCCTGCCAAGTGTGATCGGAAGTCTTTCTGCCCTCATGGCGAAGGAGATGGCATCAGAGCGAAGGGCCAGTTATAACGGAATGGTTGCCACAGAACCTAGGTAGCATGGAGCCCGGCACACAGCTAGCACCAAGCTCACGTTGGAACATTATTCCCCAACTGCCCCATTCTTGAAATGTCTCAGATGTAACAAAATATCCACAAATCGAAGGGAGTGGCACAGCCAGTACCACAGAAAGAGGCTGAGTTTGTCTAGAATACACTGCTTATGCCACATCCAAAAATATCATGGAGCGGAAGCATAAACCTCATGCACTGGAAGAGGCAGAATGGATAACACAAAGACTGCCGCTCCTCTCTCAAGGACATGTTCAAAAAGACGGCAGGCTGGAAAACATTAGTTACAAGACTTTCTTATCTGATCAGAGTGATTCAGGCCTTAATTTGGGATTGACATTTTTGCCCCTCCAGAAGTCTGAGTTGGTAAACCGAGAGATGATTTTTGTTGTCCACCAGATCGGGGCAACGGCAGCAGCAAGCGTCTTATCCCAGCCCCAGTTGAAAATGTATTATTCGACTGCAAGCCCAGACCTCGCTTCATTATTGGGTGAGATCACACTGCAGCTCTCTGTGGCGTGCTACGACACTCAGCCCCACGCGCCTACAGCCCTGGTGTGGGTCACCAAGAGACTGTCATCATACAAGAGTGCACTGCCGCGTGACCTTAAAGTAAACAGTGCTGCAGCTATACAGGAAGCAGATGTCTTTTGAAACAGAAAGACAAACAAGCATAAAACAAGACTGCTGTCATGCAGTGGGGTTTGGTAACATACTGGTGCAGCACAACATAACCAGGTGATACCAGGGACATTAGCAGCTGCATTGTGTCCCAAGGCCCATCAAACATTCTGTGAATCACGGGGATGTGACACAGGTAGCCAAAGTATAGAGCCTTGGCGGAGCACCATTTTGCAACACATTTTCACAGTGTGTACATATGGAATTCTAGCAATATATACACATGCGAAACATAGGCACCGAGAGGCTTTTAACCACAACAAAGGCAGCAAAACACTATTCCTTACACCGGTGGGTGATTTCCGAAAGAATACACATAACACAACATTAGTCGGCAGGTACAGCAACAGCATGTGCAGTGAAGCCCGTGGACTCAGCTTGGGAACTGCGAGTTGTATATACGCACTACCACAGATTTCTAACATGCAGGCACGGGGCTCCTCCAGCTGTGTGCTCCTGTCCTGGGCGTCTATCTTGTGGCATCACTCATGGGATGTTGGGGAAGGAGGGGAGCCAGTTACTTTGTAGAAGATCTTCTTGAGGGTGACGTAGAAGCCCATGGTGGCGGTGGGAATCTCTCAAAGGTTGCACATGCCCGGGTGTGTCGGTGCCCGGCAATGTGCACCCTGCCCAGGTAGGCCTGCCCCAGAGTGTACATCAGGCATTCACTGGCATGTCAGAGGCGGGCAGGAGCAGCGAGCGAGAGCAAGGCAGTCCACTCACCACAGCTGCAGTTCCTGACAAGCACTTAAACACACCGAGTGGAACCATACAGAAGGTAGTACCTGCTCTCTGGGTGTTAACAACCAATTAAAAGGAGGGACTAAAAGAACGATTAACCAATAGAAAGTAAGCTTTTTTTAATGGACAATCCAAGTTACCAATAAAAACCCAGTAGGGGGCTGGATGCCCATACAGTGAATACAGCATGTCGAGAGACAGCACATGCACGCTGCCTAGGCTCGACCTAAAAAGGTGTGGTGGCATATCTTTTACTATTCTTATAAAAAGACAAAATGTGTGGTAGTTTTTCATATCCTAATTTCCCAGAGCTGCTTTTCAGAAATGAGAGTTATCTTCGCGCCTACCAACAAATGAAAGGATTTTGAAATGGTTTTCTGTTTGTGAGTTTTTATAATGCTTTAAAACTTGTTGGATCATGATGCTGAAATGTGCAATCTGTGAGAGTTATGGTGCCAACCAACATGTGCTTTCATGCTCAGCAGGTGATAAATAGCACTGTGTGATGAGAAGACATGGGCAAAAGAAGAAAGCACTTTCTAGAAGAGTACACAGCCTGCCCGAGGGAAATAGTTTTCTAAACCATGTCACTAACTGTTTTGACGTGAGAAAATTTCAAGTAACATATTTTAAAGCAATGTGAATCGCATGAAAATTAAAAGAACATATTTGTATAGAAAAGCTATACAGATTTGTATTCCTTTGTTACTTAAGTATCAAAAAAGATTGAATAAGCAGGAGATGACAGACCTTTGTGGTTAGTTAAATTGGGCTGCCGCGCCGTAACAAGAGTTTCAAATTACTGACAAGAGCATATCACCTCTTGGTCGTGAGTTCTGAAAGCATTTGACATAAGAAGCACATGCTTAGAGGAGGATAAGATGCCACACCACTAATGTCAGCCACGTTTTAACACTGCTTGTACATGAGGATGAGCTGGCTAATAGCCTGACTGTTTCCTATTGTTTTACTTTCAACAGATTAATTTAGACAATTTTCTATAAGGTCTGGATCAATGTATATTGATATATAATCGTTAAAACAATCTGGTGGCAGATTGAAAATTCAGTGTGTAGTATTGATTTTTACATTGAAACATAATAGAATTTTCGGTACATGTTACAAAAATAAAATAGTATGTTTTGAAAAATTGTATTAGAAAATGTATACATTTGTTGAACCTTTGGTTAGACTAGCTAACACTGACAAGATTGACAGTTCGACCAATATAGAATCTGTGATAAAATCAATTTTCTATATTTTCTCATTGTTTCCAAAAATTGCTCAATTAAGCTTTTAAGATCTGCAAGTAGCTAATTTAGTCCATACATTTTAGTCTTGCTATCTTCTCCTTGAGTCAGTGGTGTTAGGCAACCTTCTACACTGTTATGCTAGCTGTCTAATACATACTGTGTTTGTACGTGATCAATCATATGTTGTTATATTGAACTGGTTCTTATATTGCTCAATGGAAAGCGATTCCCTGCACTTGCATTTCAGATGTTATTTCTGTTATATTTTCAAATACATCTTGCCTTCAATTGACGTTTCTTTGGGTTTTATGTTCTTATAATACAAAGAAGGTACTGCGCTTAACATGTAACCAAACATATAACCATAACATCCCTAATTCTATAATGTACTGAGATTCAAGCCGCCTTTTCCTTCCTCCACGTTGGAGCAATTCCAGCGTGTGGTGCAGTCCAAGAAGCTAAGAGAATCGGGTTTCCCTTGGCAACTATGAAATAGTACATTAAATTTCTTGTACTTGAGACTCTTACAACGAACATACAAAGTATTTGAAGTAGTACTTGAACTCAATAAACAAAAATTAGGTTGACACTCATACTTTTGGGAACTGTGGTTTTTCTCTGACCCTTACATATCATAGTTGTTTTTCAATCCATTCTACTGAGCTGAACAGAATAAGATTTATTTAGATAATCAGAGCAGCACACATTTCCTGTTTGTATAAGTACTTCAAGTAATAAGAAGAATCCGTTGCATAAAAATAAACATCTAGGGCCGTATTACATATACAGCGCATTTTCCCTGTTTGCGCCACAGCGCGCCTTTAAATAAGTCTCAGTGCACAAAGAGCAAAAGTGTGCCTTATTACAGTGAATGCGCTGCCCCTAGGGGCAGTGCATTGAAGTGGAATATGGAGCAGCTGCTTCAAAGCCGCTCTATGTTTCACTGTGCAGGTGGCAACCTGCCTTCACTTTTAAGAGGGGAGAGAGAACCCCTTGCAGGCGGGGGCAGTGAGTGACTGCACCCACCTGCAGGGGGTTGTCTAGTAGGGTCCATGGGGCCCCTTCACCTCCTCCAGAGGGCTACCAGCAGGTGGCGCACTGACTGTGCCACATTTTTGTGGCTCACTTTCAGTGCGCCTCCTGACAGCTTCTGTGCCTTTGCGCCCGCATCCATAATAGGGCGTGGGCACAGAGCCAAAGTGATTACCTCATTGGCATTGGGCCACGCCCCCTTACAACCGAGGGAATGCCATCTTGAGATAGTGCTGTCTGAATTCCAGAAGAGGGCCGCACAGGCATCGGCGGCCCCTTCTGTAACACTAAAGTGCCCCAGGACACACAAAGCGGGCGCATAAGCCGGTGGCGCCCTGGGGCATTTTCCGTAATTTGACCCCTGGTGTTCATACAGATAAAACAAAAAATTGCAGTAATGTTGGTCACACAAGCCTATAATACCAAATAGGTCATCACAGAACAGGTCAATAGGATCATTGTTCAATTGGAAAGGTGTAGTGTCAGAAACAAAGAAGTTCTGGTTGAGAACAAACTTGAGAGGTGGAGGTCTATTGTTTCTGTAGAAAAGAATTGTGGGTTTGAAGTTGGCCTGGTCTTAGGTGTCATAGTTATCAATTACAACAACAGAACCACAACCTCAGCATGTTTCCTAGCTTTGTAGCGACTTTCATGTCATGGTGGGCGGATTATGTTTCTCAGATACACAAACATACTCTTTTCTAATGTTTATTTTGGAATGTTTACATCATTTCTATCGTTTGGTATTGATGTACTTCGAGCAGAATGACAGTGTTTATTGTTGTACGATTAAGCCCTTATTTATTCTGCAGCTTAATGATTGTGAATAACATGTTGTTCTTAAAACCCCAAGTAACTAATTGACTTTAATTGCGTTTCCCTAGCCGATGCACATAGTTTACATTGGAGGCTTGCCTGACTATACCATTGTATAGGGTTATAGGAGACACAGGGGAAGAGGAGGGGTACAGGAAGTTGATGAAATCAAGGTTCTGACTTGAAAGCAAAGGGAAATTACATTAATTCAAGAGATAAAAAATGTGAATTTGGAAAGAAACAGAACCAAGTGGTGGGATAGCTAAAAGACCTTGCTTATAATCCATACATGGAATTTGCATATAAAGACATTCGTGGAGCAGAAGCAAAGATCTATGAAGGGATGCTTGTGACATTCTTATAAAATAAGCACATTTGAACAGTTTATATGTTCGTACTGTTGCTTGTAATGAAGCATACACAGGCATAAGAAGCTGTATATATAAATTAACGTTAAAAAGTGCAAAAGTTATTAATGCAATTTGGTGTTACACATATGTACGCCTCATGTTATCAGCAGCTAAGTATTTAGGTAAATTATATATTGAGAGTGGTTTTCCTTAACATAAAGTGGCAAGAGTAAGTTGTGGTAAATAGGGGGAAGATATTTTCAAGTGTGAACAATACATAGATGAGACCGCAAATGAGTCGCACCAGACAATGTTTATTTCCTACATTCGGGGAAGCTTGATTTGCGATTGTGAGTGAGAGGAGGCAAACACTCAGGCCACCCTTTTTGTAACTTTTCTTTGTGTTAGAGAAGCTTGCACATCTCAGGCCTATGCTGTACCAGAGGTACAGATTGATGGAATTTAGGAAAACATGTATTTATGCATGCATTCTCTTGCTAAAAGTAAATTCGTCTCAGCCCAGGGTTTCTTAGTGCTGTACGTCACACATGCATTGATGTGAGGATGAACAATAGAATCATACATAAACTTTTATTATAAATTAACATGGGTAGTAACAATAAGGTGGGGCTGGTATGTAGTTAAAACGAAGGGGGCAGAAAGCCATTACACGCCATGCAAGGGGTTTAGGAGGTGATCTAAGAATGGATAAGATATAAAAGTAAAGGCGCATGAAGAAGTAAAGCTCTCATTTCAGAAGGGATATGTCAGGGGTGGTCTGAGGGCAGTAGGAGTTGCTAACGAGGGCTAAAGGAAGGTGCATCCGGCCCCTGAGGACTGAGGTGCACAAGGTCAATTAGAGGGCTAGTTGAGGCATAGTGCTAGATGGTATTTGAAGAGGGCGGTGGGGACATAGCACCTCCCGGTACAGCAAGGGGCAATCAGCAAAGAGATGCAGTGTTTGAGGGTTCTTGGAGGGTGCAAGGGAATGTCATATTGAGGGCCACTAGTGAAAATGGAACAACAATCTAGGAAATGCAACTGTGTAGGCACCACATGAAGGAGGCAGTTCAGCTGCTGCCACAGCACCTGTGATACTCTAAGATGGCTATTGTGGCTGTAGGCAAGTGTGGGCAAACTTTTGTGACTAAATATGCAGGGCATTGTAACACAGAAGGAGGTATTGTCTTGGTCACTGAGACGTGATAAATTGGAGGCATACAGAGAGGTCATCTAGGACAGGAATGGTGGAGGTGCCTAGACAAGACAACTGTATCTTGGGCAGAGAAACCGGAAGTTCTTTTAAGAGCCAATGGGAATGATGGTACAGCTCCTAAAACATATTGAAGGCAGTTGGGGGGGGGGCTAAATTGTAACATTTGGGGTTGTCAGCAACTAAGAAATCGTGGAATGGGGTTGAGGAGATGATATAGAGGCTGGAAAGGAATTAGGGCACTGAGAAGTGCTGCTTTAGGGGTAGAGCATGGACAAGGAGCAATTAGTAGTGGACATCCCTTGGGTATTAAAGGAGGAATCTGGAACTGGAGCAGATTAGTCAAATGATACAGAGCCTCAGTGGCACACACAGGGAAAAATTAAGACTGGAGGTCTCAAAGGGAAGGCACATTTGGGTACTAGCTGACACAGAGGGGCTGCCTGGAGCCGCTGGGAAGTGCAACAGGGGGCAATGATGCCTGGTCAAGCCCAGAAGAGGTAATAGCTCAAAGGGTACTTGCAGAGGGATGCTGCTTTTGCTGTACTATGTGGAAAACTGGGGTAGGTGGTGATTAAATTAGCAGTGTACTTCAATTTACTAGGGGACACAGAGGTAGACAAGCTTTGTAGGCACTGAAAGCTACTACTGGGTCTTATTGGCAGGGTGTATAAGGGCACGAGTAGAAGGGGTAGCAGGGAGCAATTATAGGAGGCAATAGGTATTGGGGATGCACAGTACCTGGTGTTACTTGGAGGTAGCTTATGGGACACAGCTGCTGTTTGCACAGTGAGGGGGAGATTTGGAAAGAGGGCACTTAGAGGTTTAAATCAGTCTGTGGAACTAGGAGGGCAGTGGATTTGGAAGTCACTGGCAAGGGAATAGGGGCAGCTGAGGGCACTGAATGGTGCTACTGGGCATGGCATGAGGAGCTGACGATTTTTAGCAATTCATGTCAGGGACATATTGCTGACAGAGGGAAGAGGCATGAGAAAGCAATTGGGGGTGAAACCTGGAGAGGGGCCATTTGGGGCACAGAGATAACGTCCATCAGGAGGCAGTCATATTAGTAATTTGGGATGGGGGACTAGCAGTGATAGAGCGGGCCATAAAGTGGCTGCTGGGAAACAAGAAGGGGCAGCCTGGCTACACTGAGTGGTGCAATTGGGAAGGTGTCATTGGGAAAAGACATCTGTACACAGAGGAAAGAGGCACTTTGAGTCTATTGAACTGGTGCAAGGAGCATCGAAATTAGAGGCATACACAGCAGAAGTGACAGGTGTATAAATACTCGGTCTAGGGGCTGAGTCAGGCCACAGAAGAAGATAGCTGGTTTAGGGTGAAACTACGGAGGTCCATGGGAAGGAGAGTGGTTCATGCAGGATCTGTCTGCCACATCACCATGTTCCTAATTGGAGTGGAACCCATAAAATCTGTGAACTACACGATTTCAATTGTCAGCGTCCCTTCCCAAGAACCGCACAGGGAAGCGCACCATAGAGGCTCTCTTCTCCTGGGAGCAGACTTAAAGCTGCAGAAGATAGCACCATGCTTGGCCATATTGGACGCCTACGGCCAAGGACCAAGTTAGGAGATGCTAATGGCCTTATTTCAAAGGAGGTGGACTGGGAGATGCCCGCAGGCATAGTAGCGGGGGCACAGGTGGGGCAGGGGGAGTAAGGCCCAGGAAATGGTGAAGCACAGTATATTTTCGGCAACACAGGGGGTCGCAGTCAGAACACACTCTGCCACCTACTGCGTTTGTAGCAGTCACCTCCCTAAGGACATGTTCAACAGGACTGTTGGGCCTGCAGGAGGCCGTGAGACAATTATGCGATGGGGACACACAACTGGGCCTGATGCCTGCACTTTTATAAACTGGTTTATAACTCTGACAGAAGGCACGTACTATTGGGTGTGAGTGGGATTTTGCAACACCCTGTTATGTTATTGTCACCTCTTCTGCACTGCCCTTGCCCTTGGCCTGCCCAAGCAGTGGTGAGCTTCACTGCTGGAACTGGCCCTGGGACTCGGTGAACATAATCATACTTTCTTTCTCTTTGTTGTGCCTGAGGTAGGGCACAGAGCAGGTACTGGAAGTCTACCCCTTGAAGTGGATACGGCGGCTAAGTTGTGGATATGGGACCATGAGGGCACAGCTGGTGCATGCAGCTTCGGCACTCACCTCACACAGACCCATACAGAGCATTGCACACCTGTAAAGATAATATGTAAGAGGTGTTCTACTGCAACAGTAACTGTGTTGTGATCCCATTGTTACTTTTTGGGAAATTCTTGGTCCGTCCCTCGATAACACCACTATAATTGGGAGTGCTGACATGCTCCCCTGATTATTACGTGTACTATGGCCTCTGGAAAAGCCACCTGACATTTGCTTTTCACAGAGTTGGGGAGGGTACCAAGATGGATAGTGCTCCGGAGGCTCAGAAACTCTCCCTTGAAACCATCCTCAAAGAAATCTCAGCAGTAGAAACAGAACTGGGCTCCATGGACGCAAAGATGTCCAACTTCTTCACTGACCTGAATTCAATGATGGGTGAAATGGGAGCCATCTACTCCAAGGTAGGGGGAGGAGAGAAAAGGGTGGCTGCCCTTGAAGATAGACTAGAGGGGGCTGATTCTTGGGTCCCTGATATCTGGCACCTAAAGCTGAAAATGATATATCTTGAAGATCGGGTACTGTGCAAAAGTTTCTGAATCTGCAGGATCCCAAATAAAATGGAAGGTAATAACTTGAGAGGTTTTCTGATAATTTTCTTCCCTCGCCTACTGGACTTGGATTTTGCTCTACTGATAGAACTACAGAGGGCCAACAGAATTCAGATTCAATCATACACCAATAGCGATTTTGAAAGACCCTGCCCTATCATAGCATGCTTCCTTCACCTTGATCAAGCTCATCAAATCTTGCTAGTGGCACGTGAACATGGCCCATATGATGTGGAGGGTATTTGTATTTGTATTTGTTAAGCGCAACATTCATCCGAGAGGATATCACAGCGCTAAGAAAGCTATGACCTGAAATGAGGGTGGTGTGATACTGGGGACATCTGTGAGAAAGGGAGTCTAAGCGATAGGCTGTGAAATGTCAACAATTATAACCTGGGGAACAGATGTGTTTTCAATTTCCTTCTGAAAGACATGTAGTCGTCAGTAAGACGAAGGTCTAAAGAAAGTTCATTCCAGTGAGGAGCTGCCGCCAGATGAGAGAAAGAATGGCCACCTGCTCTAGCTTTCTTAATGCGTCTGGTTTTAGCCAGTGCATGTTAGCAGGACCTCAGTTTATGTGTGAGGGCATAAAATTCGACTTTGTCTTGCAGGATTCTGGGGCCACGTTTGTGTAGTGCTCTGTGTGCATAACCCAAGAGCTTGAATTTGGCTCTTTGGCGCACAGGCAGCCAATGGAGCTCCCTCAGACATTCTGATGCCGAGCTGTATTTGTTTCTGTTACACACAAGCTTGGCAGCTGCGTTCTGGACTACCTGTAAACGAGATAAAAGGTAGTCTGCCATGCCCACATAGAGGGCATTCCCATAATCCAATTTGCTGAGAGTCAAGCCTGAGTGATGGTTTTCCTGCAATTCAGGGGGATTCACAGGAAGAGTCTTCTTAATAGCTTTAGTGTAGCAAAGCTTTTCCCACACAGCACTTGGAATTGGTCCTGCATGTTAATGCATTGTCGATGAGTATGCTCAGGTTTTTTACAACCTGTTTGGGCTTGGGGTCGTTCCTAGTGCTTGGGGCCACCAGGTCCATCCCAAATTAGGTGAGCTCCTCCAAAAAGTAAAATCTCTGACTTCTCAGCATTCCATTTCAAACAGTGATCTGACATCCAAGTCGCCATTTCTGAAAGGCAGTTAATCAGATTGTTTCTAGTGTCCTCATGCCATTCTTCGAAGGCTATCAGCAGCTGCGTATCATCCGCATAGGAGCAGATATTAAAGCCCCATTTCTTGCTGATTTTGGCCAAAGAGGATACATAGGCATTAAAAAGGATGGGGCTCAAGGAAGCTCTTTGCGGGACACTGTAATTAATAGTTTTTGGGTTGGAGGCGAATGGGCCCATTTGTACTCTTTGTGTTCTGTTGCATAAGAAGGAACTGAACCATTGAAGAGCTTTAGAGTGTAGGCCCTTTTCATGTAAGGTACTCAGCAGGAGGCCATGAGAAACAGTATGAAAAGCCCCCGACAAGTCCAGAAGGATCAGGGCGGCAGCTTTACCCTGGTCTACTAGGGATCTGATGTTATCTAAGACCACCAATAAGGTGGCTTCTGTGCTGTTGGTGGCTCTGAAGCCAGTCTGAGATGGGTCCAGGAGCACATTGGTTTCTAAAAAGTCAGTTAATTGTTTGTTGACCAGCCTCTCCAATACTTTAGACAGATATGGGATCTGGGAGATTGGCCGGTAGTTAGCGGGGTTGTGGACTTCCTTGCCTGCTTTTTTTAGTAATGGGAATACAATGTCTTCCTTCCAAATATCTGGGAACACAGCAGAGTCTAGGGATTTATTGAATATTTGGGTTACATGAGGGCATAGGGCCGGTATAAGCCGAGAGAAGATAAAGTGTGTGCATGCTTAGATGAAAACGTGCCTCAGGGTGAGGAGCCTGGGTTTTCCAGTCTGTCTCATCTGCGGTGGGTTGGTTTTTGAATGATGAGTAAATTTCGAAATTATCAGCAAAGAAGTTGCTGATTTTCGCAGTAGCCTACTGAAGGGGGCAAAGTTTGGGACATACTGGCTGGTTTCTAAAGTCGTAAAATTACGATTGCTGCAGATTTTTCAGTGGAAATTTCTGTCCCTGAGTCCCAGGTTTTGCAATTGGGACATCAAATACAACCTTCTGGGCCGACAATGATGTGGGTCATGATTGAGTCAAGTGACAATGAGGAACCTGAGGATCTGAAACAATTTGTGGATAGTCTGGAGGATTAGAGTATGGACGCAACACTGCCACGCCAGAAGGAGGACAACATTGTTCAAGAGGGGGACAGGCAAACCTGTGACAAATTCAGATCACCTTTGAAAGCAATGGAACTGTCGGAGGTGGGAGATGGTGTTCCACCGCTTGCTGGCTGGTAATAGTAACAGATGAGTATTGTATGATGATATGATATGTTCACCACATTATTGTTTTGCTAATAAGTGATTGTTGTTTCACCATGTTAGCATATGTTAATAAATACTAATTTTACGCTTATTCTGAATTAAATGTGTACATGGTTTTTATAAAAAATGGCTTTATGCTCAATGCCATTCTGATTATTTGAAAACCCTTAACTATCTGTACCCCCCAGGGCTGCTGCATATTAGAAAAATAGGGGCCCATTCCTGTCCCGCTGGCCCTGTCTTGTGCCCCTTGGGCTCACTCATGTGACATCTTCAAGCATCCATACCTCGCTCTCAATATGAACCCTAAGTTTGTATTGGACAACTTCTCCCGGCTAGCTTTTGGCTGTCAATAGAGACAGATGAGCATAACATGGATGGTTCCATGTGTGCATTGCAACACTGTTTCACCACCAATTAAGACTGTTTCATCATGTTTGTATAGGTTACTGAGTACTGGCACTGCATCTCTTCTGAGTATAACAAGTAAGTGAACTTTAGCTATGATTTCTTAATCAATGGGCATCTCGGCTAGTTGTAAGGTCTTAACTAGTTGACTGCCTGGACTGCCAAATATAGATGTGCTCCTATTCAGCTGGTCCTACCTTGTGTCCCTGCAGTCCACTCAAGTGTCATTAATGAGAATATATTTACCCACCCCTGAGATGAGCCCCATGTTTACGTTGGACACCGTTCTGTAATTCGCAATTTGGTAGCATTGCCCCCTCACTACATGCCCCCTCCCCTCTTTTTCTCATTCTTTGCTTACATAAGCACCTCATGTTGTTCCTGTAGCAAGTTAGTGATTCTTCCCATGAGCCTGGGGATAAACATTGAGGAGGGGCATGCAGTTGAAAGGTGTAAATCTAGCTATGTATCCACAACATTTGGCCAGTCAAGACTCAGTTTTGGGTACTTCGCATTTGTGTTTGAAGTTCTACACTTTTAAACATCTCAGTATACTCTCCATGGCCAAGCTATATTCCTCTTTTTGCTGTTATGTTGATTTGTATAGTGCACTAATCACACTAGAGGGTATCCAGGCACTTAGGCAAGTTGTGTAGGTGTTTGGTCCTAAGGTGCTTATATGAAGAGCCAGGTCTTCAGCTTCTTGCGGAACTCAATAAGTGAGGAGGAAGCTCTGATGTTTTGAGGGAGGTTGTTCCATGTCTTAGGTGCAATGTAGGAGAATGAGCGACCTCCAGTTTTGCTTTTGCAAATACGGGTGTGTGTGCAAGTGAGAGTGAGGCAGAGTGTAGGTATCTGGTGGGTTGGTGAAAGTGTATGTGGCTATTCAGGTATTCTGGTCCTGTGTTGCGTAGGGCTTTATATGTGTGTGTAAGAAGTTTGAATTGGCTGCGCTTGTGAATGGGGAGCCAGTGAAGCTTCCTGAGGTGTGGTGTGATGTGCGTGCGGTGTGGGAGGCCAAGTATGAGTCTTGCAGCTGCGTTCTCGATGGTCTGGAGTCTGTGTAGGAGTTGTTTGGAGATTCTGGCTTAGAGAGTATTGCCGTATCCCAGCCTGCTGGTGATGAGTGCTTGTGTGACGGCCCATCTGATGTTTTGAGGCAACTATTTGAAGATCTTTGACAGCATGCATAGGATGTGGAAGCAGGAGGTGCACACTGCATTGACTTGAGCTGTCATGTTGAGCTTCTCATCTTGGATGTTCCCTAGATTCTTGCTTAGTCTTTGGGTGGTGTTGGTCCTAACTCTGACGGCCCAGTGGAATCCCATGGGATGGTCTTGTTGCTGAAGACAAATACATCAGTTTTTTCAGAGTTGAGTTTGTTTGCATCCAGTCTGCTACCACGGTCATACATTTGGTGAAGTTGTTTCTGGTGGTGTTTGTCTTGTCCGTGAGAGAGTGGATGAGCTGAGTGTCATCGGCGTGGGAGATGACGGTGATGTCTTGTGATCGGATGATATTGGCGGGAGGTGTCATGTGTATCTTGAAAAGACTGGGGCTCAGGGACGATCCCTGTGGGACATCTCATATCAGTTTCTTATTCGCTGATGTGAAGGGTGGCAGCCTGACCCTTTGGGTTTTTCTGTGAGGAAGGAACAGATCCATTTGAGAACAGATCCTTGTATGCCAATCTCATGGAGACTTCTGATGAGGGTGTTGTGAGAGACAGTATCAAAAGGCTGTGGAGAGGTCGACCAGGATGATGGCCGCTGTTACTCCTCATTCGAGGATGTTTTGAATGTCATTGGTGGCCGCGATAAGAGTTGTTTCAGTGCTGTGGCTCTTTCTGAATCCGGATTGTGTGTTGTCTAGAAGATGGTGAAGTTCGAGGTGGGTTGTGAGCTGCTTGTTAATGGCCTTCTCAATCACTTTAGCTAGATAGTAGGGGTGGGTGAAATATTCCGTTCTGTCCGTGGAATTGGTGTACATTTGGCCACTCCGCGCTACTCTTTAATGTGGAGTTCTGGCCATATTCAGCCAATCATCTTGTGGTAGATTTTTCTCCCACAAGTCTCCAAAATATGGGAGCTGGTGAGCGCAAGCGAGATTTGGCATCCCCTAACACAATTTTTTAACTCTGGCAGTCACCAGTATTCGTGAGCGGTCATGGTCAGAGGGTTGCCATTCAAGTAGATTTGTTGCCACTCATGTAAATTTTCTACCTGAGCGGCAGCAAATTCAACTAAAATGGCTGCTCGCTCTTGCGCAAATCATTGGGCTGTTCACGCAGATTTTCAGCGCTGCTCGCGCTACCGCTGTCAAATTGCAGCGCAAGCAGCACAAGCTTCATATTTTCAACCCATTGGCGGAATTCCAATGAATCCTGCAGAGTTTTTCTGAAACTCAGTTGAATTCCACAGAGTGAAACTCCATGAGTTCCGCCTACACCTACTAGATAGGGGAGCAAGGAGATGGGTCAGAAGTTGCTCAGTTGATTTGGGTTTCTTGAGGAGCGTGTTGATTTCTTCAAGTTTCCATTCATTCAGGAAAGTGGCGGACGTGATGGAGGTGTTGATGATGTGGATAAGGGTGGTGCTTATTGGTGATGTTCTCAGGTTGTAGATGTGGTTGGGGTATGAGTCCATGGGGGTCCTGAATGGATGATCCACATGATTGCGCTGTGTCGTTTCTGGTGAGGAATGTCCATTCGCTCAGGTGGCCATCTTGGTTGATGGTGGTTAGGTTAGTGATGAGTTCTCTGTGGGCGGGTTGGTGTGCAAAGTTGCTGTAGATGTTTGCGATTTTGCTGTGGAAGAAGTTGGATAGGTTGTTACGGAGTTGTTGGGAGGCAGTACTGTTGTTGACAGTGGCTGAGGGTGAAGTGAAAACCTTGACGATAGATAAGATCGTCTTGCAGCTCTTGAGCGTTTTTTTCTTGGTGATAGCATCTAAGTGCAGCCTTGCAGGTAGTTCTGTTGGTGGTGTCATGGCTGGCTCTCCATTTCCTTTCTAGCAGGTTACAGGGTTGTTTGGTATCTCTGAGGTTTTCTGTGTACCAGCTGGCCTGCTTGTTTGATCTACTATGCTTGTTGGGTTTGATGGGTGCGAGCGAGTCTGTGCAGTTATTGATCCAGCTGTTAAAGTTGTTGATGTTCTTGTTGAGATTGTCTGTGGGGCTATAGTGATCAGTGGTGAGTGCGCTGAGTCAGTCTGATTCTGTGATTTTGCTCCAGCTGCAACTTAAACTGCTGAACCTGGTTGGGGTGTTGACTTGAGGTGTGTTGATGTGGAAGAGGATGATGGAGTGGTAGGTCCATGTGAGCTGTGTGGTTGAGTTATATTTGATGCTTTTGCTTCTTGTGAATATGGGGTCCAGTGTGTGTCCTATGATGTGTGTTGGTTCTGTGACGAGCTGGGTGAGTCTGATATTGATCAAGCTTTCAAGGAGTGATATGGAGCAAGGGTCGTTTCGGTCTTCCAGGTGAAAGTTGAGGTTACAGAGGAGAATGTAGGCTCTGGAGTTGATGGTGAGCGGAGCGACAAAGTCGATGATGAAGTTGGTAAAGGTGTCTTGGGGTCCGGGTGGATGGTAGGCGAGGGTTTACTGCTGACTTCTAATTTGCGAAAGGCAGTGCGAGTGCTAAGTGGGACATTACTACTTCAGGTAAACAATTTTACCCTCTGACATTAATATGGTGCTCAGATCCCTAAACATTGTCTCAGTTAATGTTAATGGCTTGACAAACTGTACTAAAATAAAGAAAATACTATCCAACTTGGCTTCTAATCAAACAAATATTACTCTCCTACAGGGGAACCACCTGTCACAGACTGAAAAACTCAGTAGGGATTGACTGGGAAGGGTCGTTTAAAGCTGCAGCCTGCTTCAGCTGTATACTTCTGATGATGCGTTCCAGAACAGTTCAAAGAGGTGTGGGGTAACAATCTTAGTAACAAAATCTCTACCGTGCATGGAGATGCAGTCATGGGCAGATGAAGAAGGAAGACATGTAACTGGCTAAACTGAGGATTGACAGCAAAATAGTCAGCGTATGATGACTATATTCCCTGAAAAGGAACACAATTACTTTCTTTCTCTGACTTAATAGATTTGTGAACAAACTAGGTATCTCCCACATGATCCTCAAGGAAGAATGGAATTTATCCCTTAGTGCAATTCTGGACAGTACAGCGCTGCTTGAGGTAGCCAATAACAGGGATAGGGCAATTCTTAGCGATATTATGCAGTACCAAGGACTGCTAGACATCTGGTGTCTCCTACACCCCTCATAAAGATAATACTCACACCTTTTGAACATGCATGGAATCCAATTGCGGTTAGAGTACTATCTGATCTCTCATCCTGTAACTCCATTGATGTTGGAATGCAATATGTTGGAGAGCTCTCAAGCTGATCACAGCCCTGTTCATCTACGCATCATTTGGAACTTGAGCAAGTCAGTGAGGAAGCCCTGCTGCACTATCATCTCACAATCCAAAATGCCCACTGAAAGGGCTCACCTGAGGTCCCATATTGTGACTCTCTTGAGAGATAACAGAGGTTCAGTGGGCTGAGCACAAATGCTATGAGTGACAGCTAAAGCAACAATTCAGGCTCAGGTTATGAGAGACTCAACGATGGCCAATAGGCGTATGGATGGAATGTGTTATAATCCCTTTTATTCTCTAGGTTTATAAATGTGGACTCTTTGGAAACCTTGGGGCTGATCACGATGGCGGGCGGATCGCCCCCGCCGGGCCGGCGGTAGTCACCGCCGGCCCGGCGGGGCGATCCGCCCGCCATCCACCTGAATATTTCCACCGCCAAATCAGGATGGCGGTGGGCATGGGAATGGTACAGCGGCGGACAGAAATACCGTCCGTCGTGGTCCCGCAAGGCGGTCCTTTTCTGCCCGCCTTGCGGGACACGGTACAATGGGCCAATGGCTGCGGTGCCGTGCAGGCACCGCCGTAGGCATCACGATGCCTGTCTTCTGCGGCGGAGATCCCGCCGCAAGAAGACAGGCGGAGAATGCCTTCGGGGGCCTGTTGCGGGCCCCCAGAGTGTTGGGGGGGTGGGGGGTGCACATGGGGGGTACCTATGGTACCCCCCGCATCTGCATGTACAAGGTGTACAAGGTGCCTGCCACGTTGTACATCCAGAGGCACAACATGTATTTTTACATTGCGGCGGGTGCTGCTTGCAGCACCACCCGCCGCAATGTAAAAATACGGGATGCGCCCGCCAGTGTGGCGGGCGCATCCTAATTCATATAGCGGGACCGCCGCACCTATTGCGGGCGGTCCCTTTTGCCACTGCGATGGCGGGCGGACTTTGTCCGCCCGCCATCGTAATCGACCCCCTTGTTCTTGGTTTCCCCTTTGTTCCCCGCCCCCCTCCTCTTTTTACCCTCTTGGTACATTCCTTCTGTTTGCCAGAGGCTGCCTTGGAATGTTGACAAAAGCAGCCTGACTGGCAGAGTTTGTGGTGTTCTGTGCCCTGTTCTCGACGTACCTGTGATGGCAGAGTGGAGGCCGTTCCTTGTCCACTTTATAACACTGGCGACAACTGGTCTGCGAAAGGGAGCAGGACGGCTCTCCTTCCCTTCTGTGTACATCCACCACGTAAAGCAAAAGCATTACCTTGTGGGTAAACAGTCTAAATATCGAGTTTTTAATTTCGACCTACAATAATATCGAGTTTGAAATATCGTAGGGACACAATATCGAAGTCAAGAATATCGACGACCAGAATATCGACCTGAAGGTAAGAAATATCGTTTTTGTTAATATCGAAGTTAGTAATATCGATTGCAAAAATTTTGATGTTACTAATATCGATATTTATATTAGTGTTATGTATTTTATTACTTATTTTATATGTTTGTGTTTATATTTTTTGTTAATTATTGTGCTAGTTTTAGAATATATGTATAACATTTTTAGAAGTTAGTAATTTTTTTTAAAGTAAATTATGCGTTTTAGTACCGTAGCGCGTTGTGGGTTATAGGGGAGTAGGGTGGGAAGTAATTTAATTATATTAAATTAATTTAAAATGTTTAGGAATTAGTAATTATTTTTAAGTAATTTTTGCGTTTTAGTTCTGTAGCGGGTTGTGGGCTTACAGGGGAATAGGGTGGGAAATAATTTAATTGTAATTAAGTAATTATTTATTTGTATTTATTGGTATTGATAATTAATTTTATGTTAAATAATTATTAATTGGTAATACATTTTTATTAATTGGTAATTTGGTAATTATATTAAGTGTATTAATTTATTATTGAAGTGTGTTGTGAGTTTATAGGGCAATAGGGTGGGAAGTAATGTAATTGTAATTAAGGGGCCCATTACGATGGCGGGCGGAAGCACAACCGCCGTGCTGGCGGATGCAAAAACCACCAGTTACCGCCGGCACGCAGCAGTCCACACGCCCGCCCAATTACGATGCGAAAAGTAGGCCAAACACCGCCGGCAAGCCAGCAACACCGTCCGCCATCAAAGTGCGCCCGTACACGTAGCGGCGCAGCCCAACTGACACACACCGTCCGACGAAAACACGTCCCGCCCGGCGCATAAATTACGATGCCGCAAACAAACGGCTCCCACGGCCAAGAGATACCGTACGACAAACCGAAGCGGTAACACGGACGCCGAGCACGGACAACGAAGAAGCGGCTCCCCGAGCATGAATCCAGCACTGCAGGCCCTCCCCATGCTCCTGCTGATGCACCACCAAGGACGCAACGTACCGCGGAGACACAGGTAGGCACACACACAACAAGTGCACGCAAACAGCGCACACAGTGCAAGGGCGGAAAAAGCGGACAACCCCCCACCAGCGCGTGTACACTACACATCCACCATTGCATCCACATATGACACACAGGCCAAATCGTAACATCGCGTAACACATGTGTACACACCACCTGGGACTAGGAACCAACGACCCCGTCACGGCCCCAAAGCGGCGATGACGCCGCCACACATGCGCACAACGCAGAGGCCAACCGTAGCGCCATGCATGCGTCGCACACAGACACAGGGACACAACCAAGCAGCACACACATCAGCCCCACCCCGAACGCACATGACACGTGACAGGCCTGCCACAGACATGTCCCCAACGCCCAATTCACGGACAACACCCAACGCCACACAACCGACGCACACATGTCAGTGAAGTCACGCAACAGCAGGACACACCCCAGTGTAACAAACATGGCGTAGCACACAGCGGCGGCAACACCAACTAGGAGAAGCAGGGCCCCTTCGGGAAGAGGAACGCCAGTACCACACTGAAACACCCATACCACCCTGCACATATGAACAAGACACATAAAACGGAACACCAAAGAGCCCGGGGACCGACAACAGGTGGCCCAAGAATAACATTCACACACAAGGCCCAACGCAGAGCGGAAAGGCAGCCTGCCGCCCACACAAGGGAGAGCAGACAGCACTGAATGACCTTCCATTCCAACTCCGAAACCACAGCCCTACGACAGAAGCCGGTGAATACAGCCATTGTCCAAGAATAGACCAACACAGGCATGCCGAGGAGACCGACCACAGGGCAGATAGCGCATATCACAGAAGCACACAACGGACGGGGAAGAAAGAAGAAAACACTCCCCATGTCGGCCACATGCAAGTTAATTGGAAGGAGTCACACATCACTGACCTTGAACTGTCTGAGAAGCATGTGGGATGAGGGCCCGTGTCCTCCAAACAAGCCAACAGAACACAAGTCCTGTCTCCCTACGACTACACAGAGCTCACAGCAACCTCGGAGCGTGCACATTGCGGACTGCACACACAGCCGGAGCACGCCACCACAACGCACCACTGAGAAATGGCAACCGCAACACACCTACCAAACTACGCCGGACAGCTCAAGCTGTACAAAACCAACCTGTTACATATATTGGGATGCGATCTCCTGTCCCTGCTGAACGTAAGTTACCGACTGACTTACCGCATCACATTGTTCAGCTGCGTCATGCCCGTCTTCTACTGTCGGAGGTGTCCCTACCAGCATCCCGTGGAGATATGCCTCTCCAACCCGGCATGTCTAAAGGCGGACCTGCTACCACTACTCCTCCCTCTGGACGCACACGACAGGGCCTGCTCTGCCTATGGGGGCATG